>JAAONU010000012.1:39987586-42592586 GCA_012932295.1 Cyclina sinensis
GACATACATATTTTATATAGTGAAACTTTAAAAATCTTCTTGTCTGAAACCACAAGGCCCTGAGCCTTAAGATTTGGTATAAAATATGAGATCTTTGAATATCTTCAGTTAGAAAATGTAATGTTGCATCTGATGTTTGCTTAACAGTAGACCCTCAGGCAAAGTACTCAGGTGAGCGATCCAGGGCCATCATGGCCTTCTTGTTTTTATTACACGTGTATTGTAATGGAAAACATTATGTATTTACTTCTTGCTTCAAATTAATTATTTCTATTTATTGTCAATTTTAGCTCTTGCACTATCTCTTCATGATGACACTGCAAATAGAAACCACAAGTTATGTAACTCTACCTTTTCTTTTCAGAATTATGCCTCCTTTTCAACTTAAAAATTTTTTTACAGTTCATTATAATTTGCAATATCTTTGTTGTTACTGAAAATATTTTATTTCAGCCAACAACAGCTTCTGTATAGTGAGAAACTACAGAAGTACTTCAATTAGTTACATTACTCTGTCATCTTTATCTCTGGAATTATTCCCCTTCTTTACTTTGAACATTGATTAAAACATGTTATTTACCTTGTTACTTTAACATCCAGTCATTCTAAAAATTAGTCTTGATTATATCAAGGTTTTGTGTAGAAGTAGGTCACAAGGGGTCAAAATTGTAGCATGCTAGAGGCATGGAAATTTGTCACAATAATTGTCTTGATGGGGTGAAAAAAGTAAGACATCTTGCTAATTGCAATATTTTGAACCTGATCATCATGAAAATTTGTGGGACTTATTGTGTTGATGATATCTAGGTCACGTTAAAACATTGGGTTAAGAATTAGGTCACCTTGCTAGAGGCCATATTTTCGAATTGATTGTCTTGATTATATCTAGGATATGTTCAATTTGACCTCAAGGTGAAGGTCATTCAGGGGTCAGATTTAAAAAAAGATATGTGTTCAGATGAATTGTAGATATTCAAAAGAAAAGGTTTTTTTTGTTTGTTTGTTTTTTTGACAATTTAACCTCAGGGTCAAGGTCAAGTAGGGATTGAGTTAAAAAAGAAATACTTGCTGCCTTACAGACAACTTGTTAAATAGTAATCATTTAAACAATTTTTTTTTTTATAAAAGATTTTTATTTCTAGTTAATTGCTTTGCCATCAGTTATGCTATTTTTGCTATTTAATGTATTCAAATGTATAAATCACAATAAATCAAAATGTTGTGTACACTTTAGTATTATCTTTTTACATTTCTGATTCAAGTTTTTCTCTTTTTTTGTTGATAAAAATTCACCCATTATATATCTTTTTCTTATCATATTTCAGTGTTTCTTTTAAATGCTGAAAATATGAATTTTAATAAAATGAAAGTATGGATTTTTTATCTTTAAATATATCCAATAATAATCCCCTAGAGTGATGCACCCAGCACTTAACTTTGAATAATTCCAAATGCTACCTTTCTGTTGTACAACTAGAAATGTGTACATGGGTCACAGATGCCCCTGCCTTGCTCAAATGCTGACAGATGGTTAAAATGTAAGAAGAGGCAGATGGAATGCCAAAAGCATTTTAACTGAAACAGATTACTGCAAAACATAGTCCTTAAAATGTGAAGGAATTTGTTTTTTTATCAGAATTCAAAAAGGGCTATAACTCTGATAAAATTGGAGTTGTAATGCCAAATTTTGAAAGGAACTATATGTAGTAGTTTCATAATACACACACTCATATGTGCAAAATATGAATGAAATTTATGCAGACATTTTCTTTTAAATGTGCCGAAATGAAATGTTGGAGGTGTCAGGCCGAATTTCAAAAGGCACCTGTAGTTTCTTAAGACACATGTACATGGAAATATGAATGAAATCTGTGCAGGTGTTTTCCTATAAAAGTCAGTGGACATATTTTTTGACCTCCAAATATTCATATGAGAGAAAAGTATAGAATGAACAAGGCCAAGAGCTTTGATATTTGGTATATGACATCATCTATAGGTCCTCTACCAAAGTTGTTCAAATTATGCCCCTAGTCTCAAAATTGGTCCTGCCCCAGGAAGGGCCAGGTTTCCTTCTATGTATATAGTAAAAACTTTAAAAATCTTCTCCTCTGAAATGACAAAGGCTAGAGCTTTGATATTTGGTATATGACATCATCTATAGGTCCTCTATGACAGTTGTTCAAATTTTGCCCGTAGTGCCAAAATTGGTCCTGCCCCAGGGGGTGCCAGGTTTTCCTTATATGTATATAGTAAAAATTTCAAAAATCTTCTCCTCTGAAATGACAAAGGCTAAAGATTTGATATTTGGTATATGATATCATCTATAGGTCCTCTACCAAAGTTGTTTAAATAATGCCCCTAGTCTCAAAATTAGCCCCGCCCCAGGGGGTCATAGGTTTTCCTTATGTTATATAGTAAAAACTTAAAAAAAATCTCTCCTCTGAAATGACAAAGGCTAGAGCTTCGATATTTGGTAAATGACATCTTCTATAGGTCCTCTACTAAAGTTGTTCAAATTATGCCCCTAGTTCCAAAATTGGCCCCGCCCCAGGAAGGGCCAGGTTTCCTTCTATGTATATAGTAAAAACTTAAAAAATCTTCTCCTCTGAAATGACAAAGGCTAGAGATTTGATATTTGATATATATGATATCATCTATAGGTCCTCTACCAAAGTTGTTCAAATTATGCCCCTAGTCTCAAAACTGTCCCGGACCAAGGGGGTCATAGGTTTTCCTTATATGTATATGGTAAAAAAAAAAAATTCTCCTCTGAAATGACAAAGGCTAGAGCTTTGATATTTGGTATATGACATCATCTATAGGTCCTCTACAAAAGTTGTTCAAATTATGCCCCTATTGCCAAAATTGTCCCTGCCCAAGGGAGGGGGGTCAGGTTTCCTTATATGTATATAGTAAAAACTTAAAAAATCTTCTCCTCTGAAATGAAAAAGGCTAGAGCTTTAATATTTGGTATATGACATCATCTATAGGTCCTCTACGACAGTTGTTCAAATTATGCCCCTAGTCTCAAAACTGTCCCGGACCAAGGGGGTCATAGGTTTTCCTTATATGTATATGGTAAAAACTTAAAAAATCTTCTCCTCTGAAATGACAAAGGCTAGAGCTTTGATATTTGGTATATGACATCATCCATAGGTCCTCTACGAAAGTTGTTCAAATTATGCCCCTATTGCCAAAATTGTCCCTGCCCAAGGGAGGGGGTCAGGTTTCCTTATATGTATATAGTAAAAACTTAAAAATCTTCTCCTCTGAAATGAAAAAGGCTAGAGCTTTAATATTTGGTATATGACATCATCTATAGGTCCTCTACGACAGTTGTTCAAATTATGCCCCTAGTGCCAAAATTGGCCCTGCCCTAGGTGGGTCAGGTTTTCTTATATGTATATAGAAAAAGCTTCAAAAATCTTCTCCTCTGAAATGACAAAGGCTAGAGATTTGATATTTGGTATATGATATCATCTATAGGTCCTCTACCAAAGTTGTTCAAATAATGCCCCTAGTGCCAAAATTGTCTCTGCCCCAGGGAGGGGGGGGGTTAGGTTTCCTTTTATGTATATAGTAAAAACTTAAAAAATCTTCTCCTCTGAAATGACAAAGGCTAGAGCTTTGATATTTGGTATATGACATTATCTATAGGTCCTCTATGAAAGTTGTTCAAATTTTGCCTGTAGTGCCAAAATTGGCTCTGCCCCAGAGGGTGCCAGGTTTTCCTTTTATGTATATAGTAAAAATTTCAAAAATCTTCTCCTGAAATGACAAAGGCTAGAGCTTTGATATTTGGTATGATATCATCTATAGGTCCTCTACCAAAGTTGTTCAAATTATGCCCCTAGTCTCAAATTGGCCCCGCCCCAGGAAGTCCTAGGTTTTCCTTATATGTTTATAGTAAAAACTTAAAAATCTTCTCCTCAAAATGACAAAGGCTAGAGCTTTGATATTTGGTGTATGACATCATCTATAGGTCCTCTACGAAAGTTGTTCAAATTATGCCCCTATTGCTAAAATTGTCCCTGCCCAAGGGAGGGGGTCAGGTTTCCTTATATGTATATAGTAAAAACTTAAAAAATCTTCTCCTCTGAAATGAAAAAGGCTAGAGCTTTAATATTTGGTATATGACATCATCTATAGATCCTCTACGACAGTTGTTCAAATTATGCCCCTAGTGCCAAAATTGGCCCTGCCCTAGGTGGGTCAGGTTTTCTTATATGTATATAGAAAAGCTTCAAAAATTTTCTCCTCTGAAATGACAAAAGCTAGAGATTTGATATTTGGTATATGATATCATCTATTGGTCCTCTACCAAAGTTGTTCATATTATGCCCCTTGTGCCAAAATTTGCTCCGCCCCAGGGGGTCATAGGTTTTCCTTATATGTATATAGTAAAAACTTAAAAAATCTTCTCCTCTGAAAGGACAAAGGCTAGAGATTTGATATTTGTCAATGACATCATCTATAGGTCCTGTACAAAAGTTGTTCATATTATGCCCCTAGTGCCAAAATTGGCCCCGTCCCAGGGGGTCATAGGTTTTCCATATATGTAAAAACTTAAAAAATCTTCTCCTCTGAAATGACAAAGCCTTAAGCTTAATTATTTGGCATGAAATATTGTCTAGTGAACAATACAATACAATACAAATTTTATTTAAAGTCGGTTAAGTCAATAATACAACATTAGCTATGTATAGCTATTGACCGAACCTGTTCCAAGTCTGTACAAATTATATCCGGGGTAAAAATTGGGCCTGCCCGGGTGTCATAGATATTCATTATTTGCATATAGTAAAAACTTATAAGAAAATTATCCTTTGAAGCTTCAAAGGCTAGAGCTTAGATTTACAAGAAATAATTATAGCTTCCACACAAATAACAGTCTGTCCTCAGGTGAGCGCTTTGGGGCCAATGGCCCCCTTGTTTTTTAAAGCAACCACAACATATTAAAGGGTGACTAATTTTTATCTTCCCCAAAACTGGTAATGCATCCTAGGAAACCGGACAATATTTATTTAGAAAAATTGACCAAAGGCCTTACATTCATTGATTTTTATGCCCCCCGAAGGGAGGCATATAGTAATCGCACTGTCTGTCCATCCGTCTGTGTGTCCTGTAAAATCTTGTCCTCGCTTTATCTCCAAAACCTCTTGAGGGATTTCATTGAAACTTAACAGGAGTGTTTGTCACCAAGCCTAGTTGTGCATATCGTCAGGAGATTCTACTCCATTTAGTTTTGGCAGAGTTATGGGCAATTGGTAATGTTTGTCACCAAGCCTTGTTGTGCTTATCTTAGAGTCCAATAACTCTACCTTGCCTATTTTTAGAGTTATTCCCCTTTATCAGAATTACTTGATAAATTTTGTCCGGAGCAAAACTCCAAAACTACTTGAGGGATTTTATTCAAATTTCATACACTGACAGAGCACATTGGTAGGTAGTGCAGTGTGCAAGTCCAATAACTCTACCTTGCCTATTTTTTAGAGTTATTCCCCTTTATCAGATTTACTTGTTTACATTTTAAAAATCCCAGCATATACATGTATGTCTAATTCTTGAATTCTTGAACTTATTATCCCCCTGCCAAAGGCGGAGGGGATATTAGAAATGGTCTCTGTCCGTGCGTGCGTGTGTCCGTTCCAGTTTTGTCCGAAGCATAACTCCAAAAGTACTTGAGTGATTTTCTTCAAACTTCATATACTGAAAGAGCACATTTGGAGGAGGTGCAGTGTGTAAGAATAATAACTCTACCTTGCCTACTTTTAGAATCATTCCCCTTTATTAGATTTAATTGAAAAACTTTGTCCGAAGCATAACTCAAAAAGTGCTGAGCGATTTTCTTCATACTTAATACACTGACTTAGCACATTGGTAGGAAGTTCATTTTGCAAGAACAATAACTCTACCTTGCCTTTTTTTTGTGGGATTTTTCTTCAAACATTATTAATTGAGTGTTTGAAAGTACAACCTTAAGGTAGCTCTTCCCGGCGGGGGGATTAACCATGTGTAACATGGCTCTTGTTACATTAATTTCTATATTAAAATCTTGTCCACGCTTTATCTCCAAAACCACTGGAGGATTTCAGAAATCTCAGAAATGTTTGTCACCAAACCTAGCTGTGAATATCGTCAGGACTTTCTTGGTCAGATTATTTTTGGCAGTGTTATGGGCACTTAGTCATTTATAGCTCCACTTTTCGAAGAAAAAAGTGGAGCTATTGTCATGACCCCCTCGTTGGCATCAGTTAACCTTTTTGTTATGGTCCATTTCTCAGAAACTATCTCAAAGCCATTTTACTTCAAACTTTCACAGCCATTTACTTCCTCTCCCCCTTCCTCCAACCTCCCCTCTGCTTGGGGACCCCCCAGCCCTGACATTACCCCCCCCCCCCAAATAATTTCTTTCATCATAATTATATTTTTTATAAAATATGTGGTACTTGACTTTTAAATATGTAGGTTTGAAGTGACTTGACTCCCCTCCGGCCATTACCCCCCCCCCCCACCCCCCTTGCTTAAAAAAAACCACCTGCCATCATATCCCTCTTGTTTTAAAGTGCAATTGTAAAATGAAACAAAAAAATGAAGATCAATAAATTTTTGAAACATAAATCAATTTAATTGAATTACGCTTTTTTGCTATATGGGCATTTACTGTTCAACTGGATTTCACGACTTAAACAGCTGGGCTACAAAGCTCTTTTTATTTTTTTACTGAAGAACAAAAACATCCAGAACGTGAATACTCATACAATCCCGTATTTGATCGTCTTTTAAGAGAATTTGCTGCACAACCATAACGGCTTTTTGCGTAAAAGTACAATTAAATCTGAATGTGACATTGACTCTAAAAAGATGTTCAATTGGCTGTATACACTAACTGTTACATTACGGGTTAGCTGTAATCAATACATTGAAACTACCTGAGTATGCAATATATATTGTTATGATGCATTTTTTTTTTTCAAAACAGTACATGATACATCATTATGCAAATTTAAATGAATTTATTTAATTTTAATCAAAAATAGAGCACTTTTAAAAGGGAAATAATTTAATTTTACCTTTATAGCCAAATTTGGTATCAAAAGATTTGTATTTTAATCAGGGTTATGAATTTTACATTCTTATTTTTCATATTTGTACTTTGAAACAAATACTCATAAAATTATGATTATTTTTCTTCAAAACTATAAAGATCAGATTGCAGAACTAGAAGCAAAATTATTAGGAATAGAAAAACTGAACCAAGAAGAATTCACTAAACTTAAGGATGAACTGACTACTACTAAAAAAATGTGGGAGAACCACAAGCTCAGTAACAGGAAATTACCTTCCATAGAGATACAGTGTTCAAACATCTACTGAATGTAAATGACTACTTTATCTTAAACTGTGTTATTACCAGACACAAACATAAGTCATGAGTGATCTTAAAGCAGTCTATCAAGAAAAAGACACACCCATAAAACTTTAGCTGCAGAAGATGTGGAAGCTGTGTTCATCACAAAATGATGGTCAAAATCAGTGACTGTGTCGCTCAAGGAAATAAGTGATTTAGGTTTGAAAAGATGAACCATTTCACTAAGTCATGCAATAATTGGCTAAAACCTATTACAACGGAAACTTCATTAATTGAACTCCTGCCAAGAATAGAACGGGAAATGAAAAGGAATGAAACTGAAAAACAAACAACTTAATAAAACATTTATCTAACAGAAGTTTAGAAGCCCAACTTTGGGGTCCAAAGCTAAAGAAGCTGGGAGGAATTATTATGATGCATATTTTTTTCAAAAACATTACATAATACATCAATTATGCAAATTTAAATAAATTCATTTAATTTTAATCATAAATAGAACACTTTAAAATGGGAAATAATTTAATTTTACCTAATATATCCAAATTTTGTATAAAAAGATTTGTATTGTAATCAGGGTTATCAATTTCACATCCTTTTTTCAAATTAGTACTTTGAAACAAATACTCATAAAATTATGATTATTTTACTTAATTATTTCTCTGGTATACAAGCCAGACAGATTTTGCCAAAGTGTTGTTTTAGCTATATGGATTTACATAAGCACCTTCTGCTCAAATGAGGGACATTCCTGATAGCAAATTATCTCCCTTATAATATCAAAGGTAGACCAAATAGCACATTGGTCCTTTCAGTTGGAATCCTCTGACTTTATCCTTGTTTCTTTTGTGATGGTCTTGACTTTTAGTTGTGAAAATTGTCACTTATATATTAAATAAAAAGTTAGGATTATAAAAAAACAAAGATAATGGTGTTAACAAAAGATATTTCTAAACTTAATGTGTAATCTGATTACCACTGTTGCAAATAATTAGGCTTAATTATCACCATACCAAAGAAAAAACAGCAATAAAAGCAGAGGAATCCAAATGGAAGGACCAATGTAATATCAGGGAGTATTCAGAGTAGATAATCCACTAATGTCCCCCATTAAGGTTTGTTTGTCTTCTTAAGCCTTGTTGTGTTTTGAAAGCTGATTACTTATCCTGTATGTTAAAATGAAAACTTTCACTTATCTAAGTGAGAAGCAATATGCAGCAAGCTGTCATACTGCTCACCAATCAAAGAAAGCTATTTGAGTGTTTACTTGAGAATCAAGAGATTCTAATATTAAGTATTTAGATTTTATGTTTAAAATATAGATATATGACTTGACATCCAGAGTGTTAACATTTTAAGACATTGCAAGATTAATTATAGGATTTCCTACTGCTAAATTGTGTTAGAAACTGTTTGTTTCAGTATGTTTTCCATATCTGTTGTTTTTGATATCAGGATTACCTGTGATGTTGTAAAAAGTAAAACGGAAAACCTTAAATCAAATAATTTTTTAACAATATCTTACAAATGTGTGGCTTGCAGCTATTATTTTCTTTCTGCATACACAAACTCTCATGTTGTACATATTTATACTTTTCAAAAACAGATTTCCCAAATGCAAGAAATAAAGAGTAGAAAAAAGGTCTATATGACAACAGATGCCAAATTTCATACGGTCTTGAAAATCTTGCTTGTAGAGAAGAATATATGTTCTTAAATTTCATATAACAATCAGGAACAAATAAAACCCATGTTATAAAGCCTTCAGGCATTTTCTCAGTAGCAAATTTCGTTATTAAAGTGTCTTACTGTGACTGATCAAGCAAGACCGACAATGGCAATTAACGGTGACTTTTCAAAACAAAGATAGTATGTCACCCCACTGTCTCTGTTCAGGACTGTGCCTGTTAGCGATGAAAATGCCGATTTTTTTGTAAAAAGAACCATTTTGTTATTTCTGTAAAGATATTCATAATATACTCAACGCGTACGGTATTTTATAGATTATATGGGCGCTCCTTTAATTATTTTGGGCAGTATATTATACTGATCTAAGTTTTTTTGGTTTCCGGTTCCGTTTTGTGCTCAGGTGCAATTTTTTCTGTAGCTGATAAAGTTGACTTTAAACGGATTTAATACATAAAATGGATAAATAAAATTATACTGGAGTATTCATGAATGTGCATACTTTAATGTGGTATATCTTAAGTTTATGGATATCTGATATTTTTGGAATATTATAAATACTACAGATATGAACAAACGCCTGTGAGCTATTTTTACTCTGTTAGCTATAAACAGAAACACCTTCAGTTGATTTTGAAAACTTTATCATGGCTTCAGGCAATCAGACGTCTATGTGTGAACTTGAACCTGTTCAGTTAAATGACAACACTGAAGTTAAAGTACCGTTACATTTTGATAGGCACTTCGAACGTTACCCTGTGCCCTACGGAGATCAGGACGTTGATCCTAGTCTATCGGAATTTAATCGACTGCTTGCCATGTTTCGTGAAAATCCGTCTGACCAATTTGTGACGAGATTACTTCGCGAATATGCGTCTTCCGAATCTAAATTGGATGAAATTAGAACAATGTTATTCATCACTCTTCGAGAAGGCGAAGATTTTCCCTACAACTACAGGCCGAAATGAAGAGACGTATGTTTACCAGAAAAGGCGAACCTGTTGTGGTAAAGCTGGCCAATGACATATGTGTGTTGCTCTCTGTGATTGAAGGAGATGACTTTTGTCTAATGAAAGACCTTCTAAGTACTGGCCGGTCGCGCACCTCAGCCCGTGCTTCCTTGAGTATGAATCCTACCAAAAATTCTCTAAGTAACGTTTCATCAAAGCCTCCAACAGCTTGCTGCTGCATACAGGACGTAGCAATTATTAAAGACACAATTTGTAATTTACAATCAGGAATTCTTTTACTTAAACAGTCTAGTGTGGCGACAGAGAGGTTTCGTTCTGAACAGCTAACTTCTATTAATGACTCCCTCAAACTTGTTAAACACGAAATCCTCTCTTGCAAAGATAGCGTTATTAGTGATCTTTCTGAAATGAAGCAGGCTATTGCAGAGACGTGCTTAAGTACTGTAAACACGCAAATATCTGCAATCATCGACAGAGTCGACAATCTAGAGAGTTTCATTGACAACAACAACATTTACTGTAGAAACAAGGCTTCTGAGCCAAATCTAATGCACTAAATAGTGAAAACTCATACAGTCAAAACTCTCCTCAATCAAAGACAATCCTAGATGCAGACGAGTTTTCTTTTGATATTCCTTGTGCGCAAAACTTTCAGTGGGAACAGCACTCCACTAGACCCTGAAATGAGTAGGAAAATACGGGCTTTGCGGATATAATTCAAATTGACGAGTTTTTGAGCGGTATCACTCCAGTGCAAACCCCAAATACATCTCCCGTCAAACCGTCAAGATCTATTATTTGGCACAGTTCAGAATAAAGATTACAAAATCTCACAATAATACATGGTATTTGTGGGACAGAAATTATGGAATATATTGCAAGACAAAAGTTTCTGTTGTTAAATGTCACAGTATTTGGCAAATCAACATGACTAAGATACCTAATCATGCCCAGGTTTCCACTCAAATCACCATAAAATCGATAGCCTTGAAACAAAATGGAATCAACTTCTTGCGGCGAAAATTCGGTTCGATTTAGATATTCACGGTTAAAAAATGTCAGAAGTGCAATCAGGGCCATAGCTGTGCATTGCATGCCGCTAAATGGACTAAAAATATGGCAACCTTGATGCATATTTCCTAAAGAAAAAACTCTTACTATCTTGACTCTAAGCTGCTGCAGCTCCAAAAAATGGCGGGATATTGATATCACGAGACTGTCTCGACCAATCGTAAAATATATATAGACTGTTTCTAGTCTTTCAATGCGCTGACCTCGGGAACCAAACCAAAAACGAAGTGCGCGATTAATTAACCGTAAGAACCTACGGAAACAAATATGATAATAATATCATAATAACAGTGAATAATAATATGAAATGGCTACGGTTTATTTATTATCTAAAATATTTTTTTATAAATAAATTTGTAAAAAGTGCAATTTATTGTTGAATATGTTTGCATTCATTTGATTTCCTGCAAAATTCTCCAGTTTGTTATTCATAACCATATATCTCCAGAAAATGGCGGGATATTGAAATCACGTGACTGTCTCGACCAATCGTAAAATATATATAGACTGTTTCTAGTCTTTCATTGCGCTGACCTCGGGAACCAAACACCAAAAAACGAAGTGCGCGATTAATTAACCGGAAAGAACCTACGGAAACAAATATGATAATAATATCATTATTACAGTTCGTAATAAGAAATGGCTAAGGTTTTATTTATTATCTTAAATATTTTTTTATCAATAAATTTGTAAAAAGTGCAATTTATTGTTAAATATGTTTGCATTTCATTTCATTTCCTGCAAAATTCTCCAGTTCCCTATATATAACCATATCGCGACATGAATGACAGTCAATAACATCAACAACTACCCTTTCACAAAATCTGAACTCATTCCATAAAGGGCGTCGCGGTTCGGCGCGGACGCCAATAATTGGACTGTTATCAAGTAAGAAATGTTATCAAAATAAATCTAGCACCAACCGTCTTGATAACATAATCAACTGTTCATTATTTCGCAGTGTTTCTTACATCTGATGTAAGGGGCGAAATGGGCGAAATCGTCGCCCAAAACTCCCTGACCTCGCCTTTCGAAGCATCAAAGCGATATCAACTTCGCGGAAAATGTTTCATCTGCCGACGTCAATAAATTTGCTCAGCTCCGCTATGGGCGGAGCTTATACTCGGAAACGGCATCAATACATACTACCTTCAAAGCATTGACCAATCAGAGCTCATTTTCCTACCTTCATTGATTTAATCCTGTGTGTTGACACTCGATTCACAATAAACACATTTAGCTTCCAACAGGTGTTGAATTGGATCATATTTGGATTGAGGATGTACACCGAGTAGAAAACAGTGTTGTGTACAACAGACTCTACAAATCTTAAAAGTCAACTATGGCTTAACAAATTTATCGAATGCTTAATTTTAAAGGCAAAGGGTTAAACATTAATGTTTCACCAATTTTATTCTAACCTTTTAAACGGTGTATGAAAACGGCAAAATACTTTTTGGAATTTTTGATTTAAATTTCGGATTTATTTATAAGAAAAAGTCAAGTTAATTTAAGACAAGTTTAACAAATTGAAGGAAACCAATTCCTGTAAATATTTAGTTCATTAAACATGAAGCAGCGAATGAAAATCTCGGATAAATTCCGTTTGTCATATATTTCCGCGACCCCGACGTATTTTAATATTTATAGAAAACAGTGTCTTGGAGACTCTTTATATGGCAAACTTACAACATTCAATTGACTGATTAAGATAAGTGGTCATGATTTAATTTTAGGTACCTGTTTTCATTGAAAAAAGTTTCTTTTTCTCTGAGACTTGAATATTTCTGTCGTAGTTACTTTTGAAAGGAACAGTTAAAAATGAATCAACATAATTTACATCTTAAAATTGTTTGTAATTTTGTTCAAAACAAATTCTGGTGAAACTGGAAGCACATCCCAGACTTTTCACAAAAAAACTTACGGAATTTGGTTGTCACATTAGTTTTTAACAGTAAGTTGAATATAAATCACTCCACACATTTGCTGTCTGTCATTGTCATTCACTAATGGAACTGGCATTGCTAGCACTAACTTCTCCCAGGAGTCTTCTGACTTCTCCCAAATGTTGCCTTAGGGAGAGGTCACTTCTCCCAAAATTTGACCCTAGTGAGAGCCCTGTCATCAATGTCACATAGATTCAGTTATATTTTCTTTTTAATCTGTCTTTCATTTCTTGCTATATGTGGCTCTGGTGTAGATTTAGCTCGACTATTCGAAGAATAAGGAGGGCTATAGTTCTCGTCCCGGCGTCGGCGTTGGTTCAGGTTAAAGTTTTTCGACAAGGTAACATTATTCACCTAACCCTTGCAGATATAGCCCTGAAACTTACAATATTTGTTTACCATCAAGAGCTTACTCTGCTAACAAGAGGAGGTAACAGTGTCAAGCATTTTGTGTGAATTATGGCCACTTTTCGACTTAGAAATTTGGTTTAAGTTTTTCGGCAAGGTAGCACTACTCACCTTTCCGTTGCAGATATAGCCCTGAAACTAACAATACTTGTTTAACATCAAGAGCTTACTCTGCTAACAAAAGGGGGTAACTGTGTCAAGCATTTTGTGTGAAATGTGGCCCCTTTTCGAAATTTGGTTAAAGTTTTCGGCAAGGTAGTACTAGTCACATTTTCCTTGCAGATATAGACATGAAACATACAATACTAGTTTACCATCAAGATCTTAGTCTAATCACAAGAGGAGGTAACTGTGTCCAGCATTTTGTGTGAATTATGGCCCCTTTTGGACTTAGAAATTTGGTTAAAGTTTTTCGGCAAGGTAGCACTAGTCACCTTTCCCTTGCAGATTAACTTAAAACATTTTTTTTATCATCATGGCTTTAGACTGCCACAAGAGGAGGTAACTTTGTCAAGGATTTTGTGTGAATTTTGAGTTTATAAGGTTTTATAACCCTTTAGTGTCAAATACTGAGAAAAGTCGAGCGCGCTGTCCTACGAGAGCTCTTGTTTTCCAGGTAATTGTGGTGATACAGGTTGTTTGGGTCCAACAGGGCTATAGTCTGAATCCACTGTTCAGGCTGTTCAGTTTTTCTGGTGATCTAGTTTTTGATCCCACATGACACAGTTTCAAACTTGACCCAAATATCAAGGCAAATATTCTGAACAACTTTAAGACTTAATAAAAAATGTTGTCTCTAGAGTGTTAACCAGGTTTTCCTTTTATCTGGCCTGGTGACCTATTTTTTGATCCCACATGACCCAGTTTCAAAGGAAAACATTTTGAGCAACTTTCATTCAGACTTGATTAAAAATGAAGTCTTCAGAGTGTTAACAAGGTTTTCCTTTGATTTGCAAAATACGAATGAAATCTGTGCAAGGGTTTTCCTTAACATGCATGGGAACAAAATATGCATTCAAACTAGAAATGTGTCCAAAGGACACTGATGCCCCCGCCAAATAACACTGGACACAAATCAACACTATGGGCAAACATGTAAATATGGCATAAAATACGACAAAGCAATATATCAGGTATTTACTTTTCTAACTATTGTTACATACAAGCCTTCAAGAAGACAACATAAGCAAGGCTTTAAAGTTAAAATTCTATGGAAATGATAACTGCTGATTTTAAACACTAGCCACTCCACTGTATCTAGCTACACAACATGCATGTATCTAAAAGCAAGCCAGGCTAAATGCATTGTAGACAGAAATAACAGTATCTCTATAACAAACTCAATAGCATGCTTAATTTGAAAAAAAAAATATCATAAAAATACTTTTTTCTTAATGAACAGGTTAGTGGTGCATTTTCAAAGTTCAGCAGTCTCTTACAAGTATAAAATCTTCAGTCTCTCTAATGTCCTTTAAGAGATTCCATCAAGGCAACAAAATGGTAAGGGATAACACCTACGCAGCAATCTACTGTTATTTCTGTTGTGCCCATATAATAATTATATCAAAGCACACATACATGCAGCCCACTACAAATGTCTATTCATGTATGTTCTTTGTTGTTCACCTGCCTTGTGTGATAATTCCATATTCAACATCTGCTACCTTACTAAAATGACATGATGAGCATGCTGAAAGTGTTGAAATTATGGGCAAGAAACAAGAAATTATCATGGCGGGAATGTGTCGTCTTCATATGATAATAAAGGAAGTAACGAGCACAAGGAAGTTACGAGCTGGACACAAACAACTTTTTCACTATATCGAAATAAGGCATAAGCCAGAACTTCAAGTGTCCACTGTTTAGTTTTATTGGGGTTTAACGCCAGTTTCAACAGCTAAGGTCATATCCCAGCGATCAGTCCACCTAACCAGTGTTCCTGGGTATCTAACCAGTTTACTTACCAATTTATCTGCAAGTGACTGACTACTTCCTCGCTTGCTTCAGAGGTGAGGGACAAATGAACTATAGACGCATTGTCTGATATCAGTTATAACGGAGAAATTGTGCCGGCCCTGATGGGTATTGAACCGGGATTGTCAAGGTTGACAATCCGATGCTCTACAGATTGAGCTAGACGGGCCGGCTTGAGCGAGCGAAATGTTTCTTGCACGCGACACGTTGACTTCATGCGATGATCACTTAAGCCAAATTATTTCGAAATCCAACCATGCACAATAAAGTTATGAGCTGGACACGAGCAACTTTTTAACTCTATCCATATAAGGGAACAAGCCAAAACTTCATGTGTCCACTGTGACCTTGACCTTTTAGCGAGCGAAATGTTTCTGGCAAGTGACACATTGACTTTATATGATGATCACTTATGCAAAATTATTTCGAAATCCAACCATGCACAACAGAGTTATAAGCCACACAGGAACATCTATTGTATGTGCACACACACATGCACGCACGCACGCACGCACACGCACGCACACGCATGCACGCACGCACACACACACACACACACACACACACACATGGACAGGGTAAACACTATATGCCCTATCTATTCACCTATGAAATTTCAAGTTAATACCTTCAATACCTTTCAAGTTATGCCCTGGACAAGAAATAAGTACGAAAAATTACAAAGAGCAATAACTAAAAATTCTGAGGAATAGAGTTATGGTTCTTGGACCCTGCACCTCCACACAATGAGACCTATTCACCTATAAGGTTTCAACTTAATATCTTCAATACCTTTAGAGTTACGCCCCGGACAAGAATAAGGTATGAAAAATTACAAAGAGCAAAAACTGTAAGAAACAGAGTTATGGTTCTTGGGCATTGCACCTTCCCGCAATGAGATCTTTTCACCTAGGAAGTTTCAAGTTAAATACCTTCAATACCTTTCCAGTTATGCCCCGGACAAGAATTAAGTATGAAAAATTACAAAGGGCAATAACTCAAAAATTATGCAAAAGAGAGTTATGGTTCTTGAGCGATGCACTTCTCCACAATGAGATCTATTCACCTATGAAGTTTCAAGTTAATATTTTCAATACCATTCGAGTTATGCCTAGGACAAGAATTAAGTATGAAAAATTACAAAGGGCAATAGCTCAAAAATTATTCAAAAGAGAGTTATGGTTCTTGGGCAGTGCACCTCTCCACAGTGACATATATTCACCTATGAAGTTTCAAATTGATATCTTCAATACTTTTCGAGTTATGACCCGGACAGGGTGCCGGGCCAAGGTCCCCCCCCTACACACACATACACACACGGACAGGATAAACACTATATGCCCGCTCGCCATTATCATGGCGGGGGCATAAAAAAGGCCATAACTCATAAAGCTGTCATGCCCAATTTCCTAAGGATCCTGTTGTTTCAAAAAACACATATACGGGCAAAATATGAATGAAATATGTGCAAGTGTTTTCGGACGGATGGTCTCATGAATGCACAGAATCAAGGTGTACTGAGAGGTACAACACTTAACGCCCCTTTGCCGCTTTTTAGCTCACCTGAGCACAAAGTGCTGAGGGTGAGCTTTTCTGATCAGTCTTTGTCCGTCGTCAGTCCGTCCGTCCGTCCGTCGTCAACTTTTCATTCAAATGACATCTCCTCTGAAACCAAAGGGCCAAATTTAATGAAACTTGCCTGGGATGTTCCTTGCATGAAGCTCTACCAAGATTGTTCAAATGGTTCTGGTCCATTGCATTTCTGGTTCACTGGAGCTAAAATTAGATTTTAAAAGTTGGATCTTTAAAAATCTTCTTCTCCGAAACCACAAAGCTTAGAGCTTAGATATTTGGTATGAAGTATCATCTAGTGGACCTCTACCAAGTTTGTTCAAATTATGACCGTGGGGTCAAAACTGACCCCATCCCAGGGGTCAGTTGAGTTTACATAGATTTATATAGGGAAAACTAAAAAAATCTTCTTGTCAAAAACCACAAGGCCTAGAGTTTAGATATTTGGCGTGCAGCATTGTCCAGTGGACCTTTACCAAGTTTGTTCAAATCATGGCTCCTGGGTCAAAAATAGCCCAGCCCCGGGGGTCACATGTTTTACATAGAGATATATAGGAAAACTTTAAAAAACCTTCTTGTCAGAAACTGCAAGGCCTAGAGTTTAGATATTTGACGTGCAGAATTGTCCAGTGTACCTTTACCAAGTTTGTTCAAATCATCGCTCCTGGGTCAAAAATGGCCCAGCCCAGGGGGTCACATGTTTTACATAGAGATATATAGGAAAACTTTAAAAAATCTTCTTGTCAGAAACCGCAGGGCCAGAGTTTAGATATTTAGTGTGCAGCATTGTCCAGTGGACCTCTACTAAGTTTCTTCAAATCATAGCCACTGGGTCAAAATAGGCCCCACCCCGGGGGTCAATTGATTTTACATAGGCTTATATAGGAAATCTTTAAAAATCTTCTTCTCAGAAACCACAATGCCCACAGCTTAGATATTTGGTATGTAGCATTGTCTAGTAGACCTCAATCAAGTTTGTTCAAATTATGTCCCCTGGGTCAAAATTGGCCACGCCCAAGGGTTCTCTTGATTTACATATAGTAAAAACATAAAACATCATTTTTCTCTGAAACTAATAGGACTAGACCTTAGATATTTGGTGTGGAATATTGTGTTGAGAACCTTTACCAGTATTGTTTATATGTTGGCCCAGGGGTCAAAATTGGCCCTGCCCCGGGGGGCCTTAATATGTAAAGAAGGCAATCTTTAAAAATCTTCTTACTGGAAACCTCAATGCCTACAGCTTAGATATTTGGTATGCAGCATTGTCTAGTGGATGTCTACCAAGTTTGTTCAAATTATGTCCCCTGGGTCAAAAATGGCCACGCCCAAGGGTTCTCTTGGTTTACATATAGTTATATAGGAAAAACATGAAAAATCATTTTTCTTCCAAACATATAGGACTAGACCTTAGATATTTGGTGTGGAGTATTGTGTTGAGCACCTTTACCAGTATTGTTTATATGTTGGACCCGGGGTCAAAATTGACCCCGCCTCGGGGGCCCTTAATATGTAAAAAAGGCAATTTTTAAATATCTTCTTACTGGAAACCTCAATGCCTACAGCTTAGATATTTGGTATGCAGCATTGTCTAGTGGACCTCTACCTAGTTTGTTTGAAAAATATCCCTGGGGTCACTATTTGCCCCGCCCGAGGGGTCAGAAGTTTTAAATAGAAGTATAGAAGAAAATCTTTAAAAATCTGCTTGTCTGAAACCACAAGGCCTAGAATTTTAAAATTTGGCATGAAGCAAGCTTTATCAAGCTTTTTGAAATTATTAGATTAGGTTAAAGATCACGGAGGCTAAATTAGATTTATCTACTGTACCTCATAGAGCCTTCATTTATAGACCAATATCTTTGATATTCAGTATATAGGTTCCTTGCATGGACGTCTACCCATGGGTAGGGTTTAAGGTCACTGGGTCAAGGTCAAGGTCACCATAGCTTATAATATTTCTAATTTCTGTCATAGAGCCTTTATTTATTGACTGATATTTTACATATTTGGTTTGTAGGCACTTACATAATTATTTTCAATTAAAAAATGAAATACTGCTTAACAGCAAACCTACAGCCAAAGTACTCAGGTGAGCGATCCAGGGCCATCATGGCCCTCTTGTCTGAATAGCGGGCATAAAATTGTGTTGTGATGGGCCTGAATTTCTTAGTTAAGCTTACCATAAGTTCATCTGGACATACGAAGCAGAAATTTGATTTCAAATTGTAAGTCGCTTGGAAGTAGTCAAACAAGAGGGCCAACATGGCCTTAGATCGCTCACCTAAATACTTTGCCTTTGGGTCTGCTATTGAGCTAACATCAAAAGCTTATTTAAGAATCTTCCTATATAAATCTAGATAGATAGATAGATTTATTTCAATATTGTGTAAGCAACATGGATACAAAACATTTAAAATAGACATATAAGTATATAAAACAAATATAAGAATGAAATGATATATTAATGAAAATGAACCATGTCAGTCACATCAATATCAAGGATAACACAAAAAAGAGAAGAGAATCCCTTATTTCCATTGTGGTTCTTGATAGTAATGGCCTGACATAGAGAGGCATGAGACCTATATGAATCTATATGAATACAAGGTCAGGGCAGCGTCAAATTGTACTCAAGAACCATAATTTGAACAAACTTGGTAGATGATCTCTAACTGATGCTCCATTAAAAATATCTAAGTTCTAGGCTCTGTGGTTTCAGACAAGAGGTTTTTGTGTCGCCCTTTCGAAGAAACGGCGATACATAAAGAAAGGATCGCTTTGTCCGTCGGTCCGTCACGAAAACTTAACGTTAGCTATAACTTTGCCATTTCTTAACATTTCCTTATCGAACTTTCAAATTGCATTGCTTATTACAACAGGGTCGGAATGATGGCAAGGTCACATTTGACAGAGTTATGCCCCTTTTTGTACTTGGATTTTGTCATGAAAATTTAACATTTGCTATAACTATGCCATATCTTAGTATTTCTTCATCAAACTTTCCAGTTGTAATGCTTACACATGTATCACTTAAGACAACACCATTTCTTAAGGGCAGATAACCCTCAAATTTATTTTTGCAATGTTATGCCCCTTTTTCAAGTTAAAATTTCTTGGTTAACCCTTTTCTTAATGTCCATTTCTTAAAAAGTGTCAAAGATATTGCATTCAAACTTGGAATACTTGATCACCAGCAAGATCCCTGCAAAGATTGTTGGTACCCATGTCCCTGGGGTCACAGTTTGCCCCACCCCTAGGGGTCACTTGATTTTGCTTATACTTATATATATGAAAACACTTCTTAAGCCTAGAAATAAAATATTAACTGACATGAGATGGGTAAGTACTCCCCCCAATCGCCCCTCTGCATGGGGACCGGCCCTTCCCCCCATGTAACCCCCCCCCATTTTTACGCCCCCGGGCCCTTTTTTTTAATACATAGGTACTTGACTCCCCATCCACCCTCACTTTAGATGGCTGATGTTTTTGCCGAAAATCCGAAAACGAAAAGCCGCAGTCTTCCGCGCTCTCCGGTTTTTAAATCTTCCCGCGCCAGAATACTTTTCCATGGCCCAAGACGTTACTCGACAGTTCCATCCAATCAGAATCCAGCTGACATTAAAATTCAAAATATCAGCCAATCAGATTATTTCAGAAGTAAAATGTTCCTGCATCATAAATATATACTTACACATTTTATAAAAAATAGATGCTACAGGATTATTTGCAAGTTTGATAACAGATAACATTAAATAATATTAGTGGTATACAACCTTTAATATAAACAGGAAATACCTGTCACATTTAACAGTTATTAGAAAGGACACTTACACAAGTAAAGGTGGCGCTTCAAGTTAAAATAAACAATGTATATATTCAAACTCCGCGCACCGGTTACGCTACGCTCAGTAACCACTGCCTTCACACGAATCACGTGATGATGGTATTATCACATGATTGTGTCAAGATGGCGGAATCGCCAAAGAAACCGTTGAATAATTGTTTCATATGTGATAAATAGCGACACAATAATTTGAGCTCTGGTGTCAAGTCTGCCGATATGATAAACAAAATTTCATTTCTGTTAAAAAAGAACTTTAGTACAGTAGTATTGATGACTTGAATGATTTCTTTTTCAAAAGTGGTCATATTAGTTTGATATAAACGGTGCGATATTATTAAAAATTATTCTCATAATATTTATGTTTCCGAAATTATTTTTTGTTTGAGTTCACATCTAACACCTTACAGTCTTGAAACATTAGCAAAACCGTGTTTACTTCTTTAAAGAAAAATCAAAATTGAAAAAAATCATATCGTCAAAAATCTTGACGAAAATGTTGTGACGGCAGAGATCTAATCCTGTAAGGGGAGATCACTGCGTTGGAGATTGGTATATATTAACACGGATTTCAAGACGCCCAAGGTTTGAAGACATAAATTAATATTAGTTACTTTTTCCAACTACTATTATTAAACCATTAAACCAGACACATGGTAAAACAATGCAATTACTAAGTTATTACTGCAAATGTTTTATGTATCCCCGACCTGTCAAACTCTTAGCGTCTATCGTGACACGTCAAACTCTCAGTGTTGCAGTTATATGATATAAATGTATTCGATCAGAAAAGAAACAAGATTTACACATTTTTGACACAAGGAACTTTATTAAGGAGCACTTTCAGCTATTAAAACAGACATTGAATTAAGTTAGATTTCAGTTACAGCAGGTTAACGTATAGGTGTGCATTATATTACACTATCAAGTCATTTCAGAAGAGCTAATTTATTCTATATGGAAAGACTTTTTACTAGTAGTGATAGAACAACTCTAGTCAAATTAGCAGTTTTGTGCAGAAAATTATATCTTCAACTAATTAAATATATATCACCTTCCATTTTTGAAATTTGTCGATTATCACCTCCTTCCATGTTCCATTGTTTAATGAAATTTATTTTGTACATGTATAACTGTAACAATTGTATAACTGTATGTAATACATGTGTAAAACTGATGCCCATATGGGCCTTGTTATTGAATAAACTTGAAACATTCATTCTTAGATAAAGGGCACAATTTCAAAAAACAAGGGTTGAAAAATCGATAGATAAGAAATCCTTGTTTTTCTCCTGATTTTATTTTGACAACATTTGAACAATATAAAACAACATTCAGTGGACCCAAACTGGCTTTACTTTAAAAGATGCAGCAGTTTAAAAATATACACCCAAAAGGGCGATAAGGTACGTTATATTTCCAATCCTTCGAAATTAAAATTTAGTTATTGTATTCATGTATGTAAAGACTACGAGCTCTAAATCGTTACATATTCAACAACACGTAAAATCCTTAACTTCGAGTATCACCTTATTATTTTTGGTTTTCTGCAAGAAAATATTACAGCAAGTATACAAAAATACAGTTTTTAAATTTTCATGCTCGTTCTTATTATTATAACTTTGTTAAAACTCATTCATTCTACCTGAAAAACGCACTAAATTCGACAGTTGTTTAAAAGCAATGAAGTGCTTCATTTTTAAATAAGTTGGCCCATGAAATCTAAAGGACAGTGTCACTTTATTTAAACCGAAAAGTCATAACGTACCTTACTGGACACAACATCTGAAACTATTTAAATGTATTTTTCATTTTTATTATTCATATTAAATATGTTTTTTAAATTGAAAAACATATGAAACTTCAGAGTCAAGGAATTAAATGTCATCCTTTAAATATATATTTTTCCGATATTTTAGGATATTAGTCCTATAACATTTGAATAACTTTAAAAGCTTAACCAAACATAGAGGAAAAAAAACGCTAATAAATGAAATCCATTTTATAGGTAGACAACCGTTAAACAGTGCACTTTTTTACAGTTTATGAGATGATTTATTGTCATAATTTAGTATAAAGGTATCGTAACGTACTAAGCAGTTTTTCTGTTATCTGTAAATATCTACAGAAACTGCTTCTCAACAGTATAAAAACATAAAAAAATATTAAATAAAAAAACCTAAAATATCGAACTGTTACAGCATGCTAACCACCAAAAGTACTTGTAATGGCTTACCACTATATAATCTTACAGCAAAATGCTACAGCAGAATAACTATGTGACTTAAACACTATATAAATGCACACCATCTAATATTTTTCCATATTAAAACAAGATAACTGTCATTTAAATCGGTCTGCTGATGAGTATCTTACGCAAAATATTTACCGAGGAAAAGATTTAATGCGTACAGAAGAAACAGATACAATCAAAGATAGTGTGTGATCTATGTAACGTTTCTTATCCTGTTTAAGCGAAAACAACTTGATATAAAAAGAAGACATTTTTGACTGCAATTGATAACCTTTAACCTATATGCAATAAAGCAAATAAAGTTATATAACTATTGAAACAATTAAAACTCTCAAAACGCTTAAACATTTAAAATAGAACTTAATATTCCGCAAATATATCTGAATTGAGTAAAAGAAGTAATCAATTCCACAATTTGCTTTAGTCTCTATGCTATGTAGCCTTAATACAGGTCTTCACTTTTAAAAGTCTAGCAATTAAAATTGATTTGAGAGACAAGGCAATGTATGTTTTTTGCGCGGCTTTCCTTTACAGAACTAGAATTTAAACACCTTCGTAAATCGATATAACGTTCCTTTCAAGAAACGTACCTTTGTTAAATATTTTAAATGCTTTTAGTTAAGTGATATATTGAAGAACAAGTGTGAATTTCGAAATATATGAAAAAAAGATTGAGTTTTCATTCATACCTGTATTTTTTAAAAGACTTCACAGCAGTTTTTAGAATTTTCAAAAATTAGTATAACGTTTCTTATGAAGAAAAAATAAGAAGCCCAGATGATGTCACTGAATGGCTTTTCTGGCAAAATTTAGTTTATTAATTGAGCTCAGTCTTTTTTATTGTGTGAAGTGGTTATTTATTGAAAAGTTAACAGAGTTAACACTGTTTTTTGTAAACACTGATTAGCATTATGTTTTAGTTAAGGCAGTATAACGTATCTTATTCGGTCAGAAAGGAAAAAAATAATGATATCAACTAAATTTTTTCCAAAATTGGAATTACAAGAAAAGTGCTGCTAAACACAAATTCAAGCCTTCCCCTTCACAAAAGACATTTTGTTGCATACTCTGAATTCGTAATTTTAAAAGAGTATGTCTCCAAACATACCTACTGTGCGTTGGGACAGAAAATTTTATCTCATTCTGTATCATTCAGACTTCTGTCTGAACAGATTTTTTTCAAACAGAGTTCAAGTTTTTTCTAAGTCTTTTACATACCTACCAACTGTTTGTTTTGGTATGTTCTTAAACGAGCTGTACGCATTTCTAAGTAGAAGCACTTCGAAGGACAGCAAAATTCGTAATTGTGCCCTTTATGTAAGAATGAATGGAAACTTCTACGATGCGGGTACGGACGATACGGTAAAAGATCTGCCCGGTTCATTTAATACGGAAACATGCTGGATTATAGAAATTACTTGTGTATTTTTATTTCATAACGGATTTGACTTAAAACGCAACAACAACGTGCATTTGGTAATTTAAATAAAAAAAATGCAATTTTTTAATTACATAAACCACACAGAAGGTTTATAGTACAAATGAATCAACAAACAAATAACATTAATATACCTTGTTCTATTTTTGTAACTGGAAGCAATCCTCTAGATAAAATGATCAAATTTTCAAAAAAAATCAAATTTAAGAAAATAGCTTACGAAACGAGCCCTGTTTTTGGGGCAAAATTTTATGTCCAGGGTAGATTTTTTTACCCCGGCACCGTAAACAGGAAAACACGTAATTAATCGCAAATCAGCAAGATAATAGCTTTCATACATATATAATGTGAAAATATAGTACTTACCTTTGTATAGCACTGATACATGGGACCTCGGTTTAACGTCTCATCCGAAAGACTATTAGAAATGATAGTGGAGGAGCGGGGAATCGAACTCGGGACCCCTGGTTTACCAGTCCAGCGCGTTACAACTGGACCACATCAGCTCTTGATTCCCATAGCATTTGACGGTTACTTATTCATAGAGTCACGTGATCAGCCGAGACGGGGTATTTCCCGAAATCCATACCCATAAAAAATTCCTGATGTAAATAAAAGATCACTTGTCATTGACTTATACGCATAACGACCTATCTTTGTATCAGTAGCTCGGAAACTTTCAAATCCTGAGAACTAAATCTTTATTGCTTTCTGTGTTGAAATTACCTGTTTTAGAAATGGCTTCTGGAAGAAAAATGCCATCAAAAACTTCTAGAAGCTCAACTCCAACAAATATAGTTTTCAAAAACTTCTTCCTTGACAAATGCAATATAATGTCCCTTGCAGTTTCTAGCACTGTTTATTAAAAACTGCTGAATACCAGCTCATAAATTTCTATTGTTACTTCAAATAAAATGTCTTTACTTTCATCTTTCAAAGAAACGTTTTTATTTCTTATCTATTTAGTACTGCACTTGATTTTAAAGCCATGAGTGGTGATATAACAAGACATGTGCACTGATCTACCTTTTTTAGTTCACCTGAGCCTATGTGCTTAAGGTGAGCTTTTGTGATCGGCTTGTGTCCGTTGTGTGCCATGCGCTGTCAACTTTTCACTTTATACAACATCACTCATAAACCCCTAAGTAAAAGTTAATATTGAAGGATTGTTCCTTGCATGAAGATTTACTAAAGTTGTTCAAAGAATTCCATTCCATGAAGAACTCTGGTTGCTATACAAACAAGAATGAGTAACTTTTAAAATCTTCTTGTTTAAAATTGCTAAGCCCAGAGGTCTGAAATTTGGTGTTTAGCACTGTCTGGTGGACATCTACCAAGTTTGTTCAAATAATGTCTCTTGGGCTAATTTTTCCCTGCCTGAGAAGTCAGGTTAAGTTACATTGAAATAGAGAAAAATCTTTAAAAACACTTTTTGTCTAAAACTGCTAAGTGGACCTAGTGGACCTCTACAAAGTTCAATTACTCTCCCTTGGGTTACTGAGCCCCGCCGGAAGTGTCACGTTTTACATAGAAATATGTAGTGGACTTATATCAGTTGTGTTCAAATTATATCCCAGTGGTATAATTGCCCCACCTTGGGGGACCTATTTTTGTTAAATAGTTAATCTTTGAAAATCCACTTGTGAACAAGGGCGATCAGTGATCACACTTGTCGCCTGATGACAGTTTGTAGGCTAAAACGCAATTTTTTATTCAAGGGCCAAAAATCATTCAACCGAAAAACCTGTAAGACATGCGCAAGTACTTGTAGTACAGAACAATGATGTAACATTTCATTTAAATTGCTTTAGTAGTATAAGAGAAGTAGTCCGGACAAACTTTAAAAATAAAAATCATAAAAGGACCATAACTCTCACAAAAATCACTGGACTGAAAAATGCTGACGATATGCACAACTACACTGATTCCTGTAAAGTTTGGATGAAATCGCACCAGTAGTTTCTGAGGAGTAGTCCGGACAAGTTTTGTGATGGACGGACAGACGGACGGACAGACAGACGACGGAGAAGTGATTCCTATATGTCGCGGCTACTTCTTAGCAGGCGACACAATAAGCTATACCCTTAGATATTTTGCATTCAGCATCATCTTGAGGTTCTACCAAGACTATGGAACGCATACAATGGAACACAAACAATAACAAAACGTTATTTCAACAATATCACATGGCACATAGACATGTTCAAATGGTAGTTAGACAAGTCAACATTGTCGTTTAACATATTAATACGAAGCCTTGAGAAGTCCACGTTCTTTTAACATAATAAGACATTATGTTAACAATATCACATGGAATGGTTGGATATTCAAACGATATTTGATCAATTTAACATTGCGGTGTAACATAATATAACAATGTCTTGATAAGTTAACACGATTTTTAACATAATAAAATATTAATTAAACAATATCAAATGTCAATTAGACATATTCAAGTGATATTTGGACACTTTAAAACTGCGTTTTAACATAATTATATTATATCTTGACAAGTTAACATGTCTTCTTGACATTTTAGAATATTGTTCTAACAAGATATCATTGATAATAGACATATTAAACTGATATTTAGACAAGTTAAAATGTTCTTTAAAATTACCATACCAAGGTTTGAGCATTTCATTTTTACTTTTTACATAGTAAGACGTTGTTTAACAATATCACTCAGTACATAGACATGTTCAAATTGTAGTTAGAAAATTTAACAGCTCGGTTTAACAGATTATTACAGTCTTGACAAGTTAACATGCCATATTGACATAATAAAACGATGTTTTAATAATACAACATGGTCGATAGACATGTTCAAATGACAGTCTGGCAAGTCAACATTATGTCTTCACATGTACACACGCTGAAAAGAGAAGTTCACATATCCCACTTACAAGTTACCAAGAAATGCGTGAACAAAAGACAGCTGTGGCGTCCCATTCAAGACAGCTCAAATTATGCTATTTGGGTCAATAATGAGGCTGCCTTGGGGATTGATTTTGCATAGGCTTAGTAAAGAAACACTTTAAAATCTCCTTACCTGAAACTGTTTGCCTGAGAGCTACCTAGTTTGATAAAATTATGTCGTTGTGGCCAAAATTGGAGCCGCCTCGAGGTACCTATTATATATTGAATTTTTGAAGATTTTCTGTTGAGAAACTGTTAGCTATAATCTTATTTATTTTGCATGGAGCATCACCTTGAGGTTCTCTACCAAGATTGTTCAAATTATGACCTTCGGTCATTAATGGCCTTACCCCAGGGTCACTATATTTTATAAGGGCTTAGAGACTACTTGTTTGAAACTCTAGAGCTTAGATATTTTGTGTTGCATTGCGTTGTGAATACATACCACGCTTGTTCAAATTTTGTCCCTGGGGTGAAAACTGACCACAACTTAGGATTTTTTTTTTTTATATAAAATATAAGATCCTTACAAAATCTTCAATTCAAACCTTATAATTTCGCTTTCTTATTTTTGCCCAACAGCAAACCCACAGCCTAAATATTCAGGGCCATCATTGCCCTCTTGTTTCAATATACTGATGCAGAAATGGAGCAAATTTCACACTTGCAGTATGTGAACAAAAGAAAATACTGATTTATCACAATGTCCTGATTTGGTTTCAAAGTATTGTTAAAGACTATCCTTCAAGATTTATGTTATCAGATTTCTATCACTGGAGCACTATGAATAATAGCCACATCTGGCCACATGGACATCGGTTACAGGCCATTAGGGCAGCAAGGAAAAAAACACTATGACATCAAACTTTACAGCATGAAAACAGCATGAAAACTTTTTCGCATTTTACCAGACCCAGTAATTCAAGCCAAGATACGATAATTTTTTTGTTAAAAAGGGACTTAATAGTCATTTAAGCTTAACATTACTAAGGAATAGCATTAATTCACTTCTTCTCTTCACTTATTCCGTAACCTGACCGTAGGGGCACCTTAGATGACTTCCTGACAATCTCTCTCCACTTTGTCCTGTCATAGACTGCCCTCTTAGAATCTGGAAAGCTCAAACGTGTCCACTCTTTGACATTTTCTTCCCATCTCAACTTTTGGCTTCCTTGCCTTCTTGTTCCATTAACTGTTCTCTGAAGTATAGTCTTGGCGAGGGCCTGATAAGCGGGAGTTGTTAATTATTTAAAATGGGTAATAGTTTCTTTTTTTCAAAATGCAGCTACAGTTGGTTTGATGCCATGTAAAAAAAAACAATTTGCAAAAGAAATCAGTCAGGAGTTATCTAACCTGCTTCTTTGAAAGCCCCTTTTCAAGTAAGTACAAAACAGTTAACTGAAATATAGCCCAAAACCCTTCACCCAAAAAATAAATAGTTGACATAGAACAAATATTTCTATAAATAGCACAAACTTAATTAGACAAACAAGAGTTCACTAAATTATCTGTTTGCAATCCTTAGTCATTAAAGTATATAATATTAGTATTAGACTTTTATCTGTTATAATAAACTTTAACATTTACAGGGCATGTGTGTAACCAACATATTTGAAATGTGCATGTGCACTATCTGAAAATGATGCTTCCTAAGATCTCTGCCACCACTATCCAACTTTTAAAGTTTTAACTGTTTCAAGCTGTGTACACATGTATGAATATTTCTAAGAATACCCCCTTATTTTTATGCCACCGTCAGTCCGTAATTCCGTCCGTCAGTCCGTCCGAAAACTTTAACACTGGCAATAACTTTCTTATTAGAAAGTGGATTTACTTCATACTTGGACACAACACCCCTTTGGACAAGACCTTTCCACTGACCTATATTTATTTGACCTTGATCCCTGATTGACCTTTACCTAGAAGATCCAATTGTCCAAAAACTTGAACATTGCCCAGAACTTCCTTATTAGTAAGTGGATTTATTTCATACTTGGACACAACCCCCTTTGGATAAGACCTTCCCACTGACCTAGATTTATTTGACCTTGACCCCTGAATGACTGGTTCTCAGCTCAAAGGTCAAAGCACCACTTTCGGGGGCATTGTCATCTTATCATGTCTATGTCATGTTTACTGTACTGAAAAGGAAGATTTGGTTGCAAAAAGTTTTAGTCCTTGTGCCTATGTTATATTGTAGTCCAATTATTAAGTTACAGTGGAAAAAATATCAAATTTATGTTGTTAAATAACTATCTCAGTTAGCTAAGTTACAATCAATTCATCTGTATTTCAACATGAAATGACATTGGTATGACTATGTTTGACTTGACACATGCCTGTATTAAATGTTTTGGGATGATCAAGGTTGACACAACATGTACCTTCTTTATTGTGCATTTTTCTTTTGAAAAAAAGTTAAGTTTATACAGTAACAAGTGACAGCACATATCACAATGTCCCCCATTTGATGCTTTCTTAAAATTCAATCAATTAGATTTTTTTTCATTTTTATTTTAGGATTTTAGGATAAACCTTATTTGGTAGTAGAACAGAAATTTATAATGGTTAAAAAGCTTAGAATAATTCATGTACCTGCAATATTCAGGAATGGTCACCTTCACTTTTTCATCTTCACTAGCAAGTCTGTAACTCTTGTTGAAACAAGTTTGAGTCATCTACAAATGCAAATAACATTTCATACTAAAATGAAATACAAGAACTGTCATAACTTTAAATGTTATAAGTTTTGAAGTAACATTATGCTGTCACACACAAAAAAAAAAAAAGACAAAAAACAAACATTTAGGCTGGCAATTCTAACAAAATAAACATATAAGAAAGTTGAATGCTAACACTGGAGTTCTCTTTTCTTGTTTATATTGTAGATTACTTTACACCAAATTATACATTGTATGTAGAAAAGTGCACTTAAAACATTATTCAGATGTCAAAATGAAATAAACCTTTAATCATTTCTCTCACTCAAATTCACTGCTAATCTATTCTTGGTAATTACTTTCAATGAAAATTGTGAAAGAATGAATTTTCTTCATTGGTTTCGACTGAACTCTAGCAGCTAAGTAATCTATGACTTACTGGGATCCCTTTCCTCCCAACAAATTATAAAGATTTAAAATGGCTTAATGCTGAAAAATTTAAGTAGGTTTGAAACTTGTTATAGACGACAACGTCTACAAATAAATATGTCAATAAATTACTATTGAAAAAGCTAGGCATTAGCAATGCTCATTTGACAAAAAAAACAAAACTAAATGACCAAAAATGAGTAAAATTCCCATATGCATTTAATTTTTCAGTTGATAATTAGTGTCATTTCTGTATATGTTATTCAGTAAAAGCACATACCGTATATGATTACGAAATGTAACAAACACATGCATAACGGTAATAATTCAATATGGCCGACATTTTGCACTTTTGGTTTGCAACTTTTCAAAAGTTTTCGTTACCAAATGCGTATTAAAAACCAAAGAAATTCATATATCTTACAGATATTCCTCCTTTTTTGTGTTTGGCATTATTTGTTAAACTAAAGAGAACACATGTCTCCATGTGATGAAATTTCTGTTTCTAAAAATAGTTGTCATGCTTTCCTGAAAATGAAAGTAGGTCAGAAACACATTAAATTTTACCTTTTCCTGCGACAGATTTACTGGAAAACAATGCTGTTTTATATATTATCAGCAAGAAACAGGAGATTTTTTTTTAATTTATTGAAAAAAATGACATAATATGTTAAACTATCGAGAACACATCTCTCTTGAAAGGATATGTAAACAATTATGACAGGTCGCAAGCATTCAAGCATCAATCGTTTCATCCACGAAACAATTTTGTTTGGCTGTTGCATTCTTCATAAATATCATGTGCATGTTTCTAGCAAGCCATATTTTTTTTTTCATGTAAGCATGTTCGAATCAAACATTTGATCTTAGAATGGATATGAAAATCAAAAGACTGTCATAATTTAATAATTTATTTTGAGTAAAGAATTTGAGTGAATGATTTGAGTGAAGAATGTGCGATTGGCCCTCTCCTCCCACATAATTGTGAAAATGCCTTTTTACGCAAATTGCATTAAATGTCTTTAGCGGATTAACAATACATCAAACAGAGTTTGTTTCGCACCTTATGAAGTTACTTGGCAATTACCGGTAGTGTTAACTGTTAAAACAACAAACTTGGCAACTGAGTGCAAATGCTATAATCAAATTGCAAACAAATGCGTGTTATGAAAACAAATTTGCTGACAAACAGATAAGCTGTTACTTAATAACACTTCCAAAAATTCTGTAAGAAAAATGATGCTGGAAACCTTGATAATCTTTTCATGCGAATGCAAAAAGTCGGATTCGAATATTCGTGAGGAATGCGAATATTCGAATATTTGTTGACATCCCTACAATTTATCAAGGAATAAGGTCGCGTACTTGCCTTAATTTAACCTAAAGGACGCAGATATAAATATCATTTTTTTAAATATACTCTTCCTAACATACATTTTATATCTTGGTTCGAAATAAACAAAAATGAAGAAAAAATGAAGAAAATCAAAATAACATTAAAAACCATATCAAATGGGATGACTCAGAAATCAGAGTAAACAATAAAACAATATACTATGATAAATGGTATAGAAAAGGCATTAAGTATATGTACCAACTATATGATTTCAATAAAAACTTTTTATAGCTTTAGAGAATTCAAAAGAATATAGGTAGTAATGAGTTTCTACACATTTATCAAATAATAAAAAATATTCCCAAAACATACATTAATAAACATATCGTGGGGTTACTGCAAAAACCTTACTAGTATCTCCATTTTATGAACATTTTCAGGAAAGCGGAAAATAATTATAAAAATGTTCTTGATTATGCATCATAGGGTTTTCTTTTGTTTCCGTCTTTTTATTCATTTCTACATCGTACCGACTGTCTTAGCCTCTTCACATTTTTTTGACTGGCTTGTTTCATAACTCTCAAGTTGTTCATTCTCTGCTTTGTTTCACTACCCTCATATTCTTGTTCTATTGACGAAGGATTTGTCTTAGTACACTTAAGTTTGTCACTTTCTGAAAAAAGTAATACTTCATAAATGCTCCGATTTAACACTTTCTGCTGACTGAGTAGACCCACTGCATTCACCTATGGCTTTTGCAGTTACAAATAATTCTGCTTCTTGATGGTTTTTGTTTTGCTCGTTTTGAAGACAGTCCATATCAACAGACTGAATCCACCATCCGTGTCTGACCACATCTTAAAAGAAAATAATTTGTTTATTAAAAATATTTGTTTGGTATACTGACTGATCACTAGAAAAAATGCACTGAAACAAATGACTAACAGATTTTATCTTATAATATTTTTTCTTCAAAATTAACAATGAAATGGTAAGTCAAATGCTATCTCAGAAACAAAATTAATGCCTCATATAGCTTGAAAATTGGAAAATTTGTTTTGATATCTTGCAATAATTTCTGTTTATAATATTGTTATTTCATATTTTATAGAATGTATAATATAATGATATAATGATATAATGATCATTTGCTCTAAGCCATATAAGCTAGGTATCCTGCAGTTTGAACATTTACATTTTATACTAAACAACACTAAAGACTCGAAAAAAAGAGTTGTATTAAAGCTGTTCGGAGTAAGTTTAATTATGTAAATTTTATAATTATATTAAAAACAGTGATGAAAAATAAATTTTTAAATAACTTAAATTTAATCAACCAGAAACATGAAATTTAAAAAAAAAAACAAAAAAAAAAACAAAAAAACTATATACTCACTTTTTAGTACAATATCCATTGTTCCAGTAATTTTGTCTGTACAATTCTTCTTCTGACACTGATCCAAATACTTTGCTAGAGGTGTGAAGATTTTTGGATTTTATCATTCAACATAGGACTTTATCTTTTACTTCCCTGATAAAACCAATGTTTTTCTTTGAAACATTTACCAGCATTGCAGATACCTGTCATTTTGTATCTGGATATATGATTTTGCAGTGAAAAATTACCAAAATTATAAGATTTCTCTCAATGCAAAAACCAAGTTTCGCACTATAAGTGAAAGTATATTGCATGTTATTTTTTATCTGAGTGGGCAAAGACCCTGTTTATAAACATGAGCTGTTTAAGCTCCAGAACTACAGATCGATATTACTAAAATTGAGAATGTATATTCGAATACTTGGTTTTTGCTGTTTCAATAGAGGGTGAAAATAGAAACTTGGTTTTGTCACAAATCAATATCTAAAAAACTAATGAAGATACAAAGGTGTAAATTTTACACATTATGTATCTTAAATCAAATTCATCAGAAAATGTAAAAAAATGAATTTTGCAAAAAACGTTAGATATGTGTCTTTTCTTTTGGACAATATTGAAAACAGTTTAATAAAAAAAGTTGAAAAAACTAACAAACCAAATCATATAATTATATTCAAATAAACAATATGCCTGCTAAGACAGTTACTTCGGGACAAAAATGGGAAAACATCTCGGTAATTGACATAAGCTTACGTAGTTCCAATATAGATTTTTAATCCGTATATAACCAAAAGAAAAAACAAACAAAAATTATATTTATGTAAGATAGCATCTTCAAAAAGTATTGACCACTTCAGTCAAAAAGAAGTATTTCTAAGAATAACAAAAGATATTAAAGCAAAAATCTATTATTATAATCCTATGCAAATCCTTCATTATTAAGATGAAATACACAAAAACAAATCCTACGTTTGATACCTTTCTAAACTTTGTATTTGAAAGAAATAACCTATATGCAAGTAAATTAGAAAAAAAAATTGTTTTAAATTGTCAGTCTTTGGATGAAGTAAATAATGACTCTTAAAACATCATGAAACTTAGTAAAATAAGATAAGATGTAATAAAATAGGATGAATAAAACGATCCTCCTCTCATTTCTAATTATACTTTCAACAGACTCTCTCTTTGTCTCTCTCTCTCCTGTTTTTTCCCGTTTATTTTCTGTTTTGTTTTTTTCATATTTAAATAATATTTTTTGTATATTCATGGAAACTGTTTAGTTTATTCATGTTTTTGTCATTGATTGACATCAAGATTGATGTCTGTATACAAAAGGATCTAAATAAACGGGGTAACTTGTAAAGGGCCTCAAAAAAAGATTACTAAAGCAAATATTACTTTTAAATGGTTTTACTTCAAATGGGCATTGATGGCAGTTATCGTCGAAGGATGTAATTGGAAAAATTGGTCAAAAGTGGGAATATGTTTTCTCGGAGGTAACCACAGAAATTTACACTGGTGTAAGGTGCGGTGTTTTTCGCTGTTTTGATAGAAACTGTTCATGCGAGGCTCAAAACCTGAAATTGTACAAACAATTCAAGAAAGGGCATTTCATCTTTCCAAAGCACAAATACGACCTTAGCTCCACAGATAAAGCACAAAATTGATTACCGAGATGACAAGCCATTCAAATAACCTTGTAGAAAAATACCAACCGGAATATACAACGAGTTACGCGAACATCTGCAAGAAATGTTGGATATGGGAGCTATCGAGGAATCAAAGAAAACATGGTCTTCTAACGTGGTAATCGTTCGGAAGGACAACAATATTCAGTTTTGTATCGATTATCGCAAATTAAACAAACGAACAATGCTTATCCAATCCCAAAATTGGATGATACTATTCATATGCTCTCCGGTTCCAGATACTCCTCAAAATTAGACTTGGACCAGGTAACTGGGAAATTGTTTGGATGACGTCGACAAAGAGGATTACGGCATTTAAAGTTTGGGGCCTTTCTACCAGTATCGACGAATGCCATTGGTCTAACTAACGCATCTGCAACCTTTCAGATATTGATAGAGAGCACTCATTATATTCAACAAAGATGTCGACACACACATAGATCGCCTCGACTCAGTCTACTGAGAATATCTTGAAAGTAAGCCCCAGGAAGTGTGAACTTTTCAGAGAAAGCGTAACATACCTCAGCCACATCGTTTTAAAAGATGGAATAGGAGACGATGGTGAGAAAACTAAAGTAGTCGATGCCAGGCCTTCGCCGAAGACAGTTAAAGACGTCAGAAAATTTCTCGGTTTTGCTGGCTACTTCAGGCGATTTATCAAAGTATTCTCTGATATTGCAAGACCCTTGAATAACCTACATATTGGTCATCCTTTGAAATGGTGATGCACCATCATACAAAAAAATATAAAAGAAAACACCTTTCATTTGGACCATTAAAGAACAGCAAGTTTTTGATGAATTGAAGACAAATCTCTTTCACTGACCCACCACTTCTGGCCTACGCAGACTATACGAAGCCTTTTGAAGTAGAAACAGAAGCTTCTAAAATCGGAATTGGACCATATTACGTCAGAAACTGGATGGAGTGAAGAGAGTTATCGCATACGCCAACTATCTGAAATAAATTATCCGGCATACAAACTAGAATATTTTATAAATTCCACGACTATCTCTATGGGTCGAAATTTGAAGTAATTGCAAGAACCCTTTAACACACGTAAACGCCACTGCAGAAGCAGCACAACGATGGAATGCTTTACTTCTCCGATTACGATTTCAAAATAAATTACAGAAGTGGAAAGAGCAACGTTACTGCTGACGGACTGTCACGTATCAAGCAAGATGGTGAAATCTCATCAAGTATCAACGAACCTGCAATGTCATTAGAAGTAGGTACTAAACTTTCAGTAGATTCTCTTGCAACAACGCCTTTGAGTCCCGAATACCTTAAAAAGAAAGATCCAGTACAGACAAAAGTTTTCTGCCAACCTCAATCTTTGAGTTCTAGAGATTGGAGAAACTTACAGCTTGGACTACAAGGAAATAAGCATTCGACCCTCTGCTCAGCGGGTCAGTGGAGACATCTTTACCAGTGGTCAAATACAATAGCGCGTATTTATAAGGAAATGCACGATGATTTGGGACATCAGGGCCGTGACCAGACGACGTTCAAACAACGTTTCTTTTGGCCTGGTTTGGACAAATTTGTCAGGAAATGATGGCACATTCTGCGAGATTCAAACTGAGAAAAGACGATCCGATACAGGTCAACACTCCGAGGTGACGATGAAAGAGTGCCCAAGTACGTCATTCCAGCTAGAAGAAATCAAGCTGCAAGCACAGACAATGCTGAGGATGTCATTCAAACAAGTCAAAAGGGACAGATATGTCGTCCAAAAAGGCAACGTTCTAATTATCTGCAAAATGAATCAGTTGTGCGGCGATAAATAGTAAAATAAGGTTCTGCATGAGCTCAAAATGAAATTGTTGACAATTGAATTTCTAAATGGAGGATTGAAAATGTTTCAATACTTACCTCTAAATCAAAGAGATTTGGACTTAACTGAACCATTCTAGAATATATGACTTCTCTAATTGCGGGTTGTCTTGCGGGATACTGTGGAATGGATGAATGATTTCAGGCAAGCTTTTGAAGGCAATCTCTTGAAGTTGAATTTAATAGACAGGAAAACCTTACAGTTTTGTTAGCATCTGAATGTTCGAAAGAAATTCATATCTTGGAATTCTTTCAATAAGTTTGGGAAAATACTCGGCAACTGCTAGACATACCATGTTTGCTCTAATATTTACTTGATGGGGACCCGCGCAAGCGCGGGCTTAGAGATTCTACATAGAGAAGGACATGATCGAGTTTATCTGTAAACTGGTTATCTACTACCTTTTATAATGTTTTCGATACAGGAATTTAAAAAAAAATTGTAATTCTAAATAAGAATAGTGAATCGCCAAAACATGTTTCTCTCCCCCATCCCCCCCTCCAAACTTTAAGCGTATCATGTCCTTAATCGTGACTAGGTTTATTTTCAAATCAGAGCACTGAAGGCACTTGGTATTGAACTTTGAAAATCACTGTCCTGTCGAAAATACTCCCACATGTCAATAAAGTATTATGTAGTTTTATGTTTATACATAATATTTTTGTAAAGTTATGAACAATAACTGAATATGAAAAATTACAACGGACATAACTTGCAAAATTATGCATAAGAATGTCGTGGTTCATATGGCACTGCACTTTATCAATGAAATTTATCCAAGTGTGAAGTTTCAAGTTGACATGTCGAATACATTGAGTGATTCACATAAAGGATGAAAATAAAACTGCAAAATTATGCATAAGAAAGTTATGGTTCTTGGACACTGAATTCTCCTCAGTAAATATATCTCCATCTATGTAGGCAAGTTTAATAAATAACAGAAGGCAATAACTCTAAAATTATGCAAAAGAGATGTATATTTTCCCATCTGTCGTTTCATCAAAGAAGTTTCAAACTGATACTGCCAATACATTTTGAATTATGCCCTCGACAAATAACCGAACCCAGGCAGTTAGCTGGTGAAGTTCATTCCAGTATCCTCCCTCCCAGCCCTCCCTTCCCTGTGCTGGAGGTTGGCGGAGATATAATGAAATTGGAGATGAAATCCAAGTGGTAATTGCCTAAGATCAGTAGTATGAAGTTGAAATACTAGACAGTTAGTGGTAGTGTGCAAATCAGTATCTATAAGTAACCAAATTGCACCTGTTAAATGATGGATCAGACGCGAAATCTGTTTTCCAATTTAATATCTTAGAATAAATTAACACTGTTTCCTAAATTTCTATTTAGATTTTGTTGGAATCTGCCATTGGAAGTAAATGGAGATGTATTTAAAGTTATATGGCATTATCTTTGATAGTATTGAAATAAAATAACTTTACGAACTTTACAATACTTTGTATATGAATAGAATTATATATATACATATGTGTATAATATTTCAAATTAGGGAACATTTACTGTAAATGAAATTTAGTTTTAGTACAGTAATCTTAGACTTTATTCAGTGGCAACAAATACCTATCCAATGGTAATGGCCCATAGATAGTTACACAGAAATATCTTGTCATTATTTGCAGGTTTCCTTTAATATATCTCAATTCTGATAAAAGACAGGGTTTTTTTAAACAAATATTATTTTTAAGTAGTCTCTACAACGCAAAGAAAAAATAGAAATTGAAATTCAACATCATAAGTCGTACATAGCTAACTTTCGGACATAAACGGCTATAATAAGATCTACGATCTGTGGAAGAAAAACCCGACATATTTTTGGTTGTTTCCTTCCTTCCTTCCATTCACAATCACCCACCCTACCTCTATTAAACAATAGTTGTAATGATTTTTAATGGAAATGCTGAAAATGATTTCGGTACACAATGTTTTGTATTTGACTATAAGGCGACAGATCAGTAAAACCCGAAATCCGGAAAAAGATATAATAGCGATTTTCCGAAAATCATGGAAAATACTGTAAGTGCCGTAATACGTGTGCTAGAGTCATAAATTTGAGTAAATAGTTATATTTGCATAAGGGAAATATAAGTTATAAAGCTCCTGAAAATAGCTTTACCCCTGCCGTAAAATATATCCGTACGAGAAAACCCGGAAAACATGGAAAAGGCTATATTTTCCTAAATACGTGTACTAGAAAAAAAATTTTTTTTCTATATTAACTAGAGACTCAGCTTCTGTAGTTACATGCAGATATTATCTGCTTAAGAGGAATTTATATTATCATCCTCCTGAAAAAAGCATTACCGCAGCCGTAAAATACAGCTGTACGAGAAAACCCGGTTATCATGGAAAAGTTCCTTAATAACTACATGTGCCATAATAAGAGATTTGGTATCTATATTAACTAAAGACTCTCAACCTTTACATTTATGTAAATAATTATATTTGGATGAGAGAAATTTTATGTCATGAAGCCCAAAATAATAATAGTATAATGATGCCGCAAAGTAAGGCCGTACGAGAAAACTCGGAAATTATGGGAAAAGGCTATAAGCAGTACCGTAATAATAAGTTATAAGTTACATCATTTTAGGATTGTCTTTTGTTAATTTGAAAATTCATATTCATGGGTGTCTCTGGAATGGGATACTTTCTGGATGTTCCTTAGCATAAAATAACTAATCTCTACAGGGTGAGTCGGTCATATGGTCAACGGGTACCGACGATAAATAAGCTCAGATAGATAGATAAATCGAATTCGATAAGTTAGGTGTGCTATCTTAATCATGCATACAGCAAGCAAAATTGTCTTCCGATTAATTTTGTGTTTGATGTACGGGTTGGTGTTAAAACAAACAAAAAATGAGTAAAACTCGATAATATATAAACGGGATTTCTTTATTATACCTTTCTGACAGTCTTTGAAGCTTATAGCCTTTTCCCATAATTTCCTGGTTTTCTAATATAAATAGGACGATTAAAGCAAGGATCAGTTCTGTGCGGATCAGTAGTCCAGTGGTAACGCGCTAGACTGGTAACCCAGGGGTCCCGAGATCAATCCCTCGATTCTCCACTAACATTACTTATTGCCTTTCGGATGAGACGTTAAACCGAGGTCCCATGCATCAGTGCTGTACACTGATCATGCAAAAAGGAGTGTCTCGGGTTAATTCTTTATCAAATTAAACTTCACGTCATTAAATCAAGCTTAATTTCATAAATGTTTCATATTGAAACGTAATTTAAACATATTTAACATACTATCGATCAATTCATAGAGGAAATTCAAGTTTTTTCTATAAATACAGGATTTATTTTCATCCAGTGGTATGAAAATTATCATATTTCACTCGTAGCTATCGCTTTACCTTAAGATTCGAAAGAATTCCCCATAGGTAATATAAAAAAGCAAACCTTATGTGCTAACAAAACATATTTTTAAACTAAATGTTTAATCTGACTACTATTGTCGCAAATAATAAGGTGTAATTATCATCATACCATAAAGGAAAACAGCGATGAAAGCAGAGGAATCCAAATGGAAGGACCAAGTTACTATTAGAGAGTATTCAGGGTAGATAATCCACTGATGTCCCCCATTTAGTGTATTAGCTGAATTTAGAAGAAAGTAGTCCGGCAAGCCACCAGTGAAAATACGGAAAATATGTTTCACTGCAGTGAAAAATAAATTTTTACAGTGAAAATACGGAAAATGAAAATACGCAATTTATTTCATCAATATTTCTCAATATTTCATTTATAAGTATATAATAAACGAGATTATCAACTGATGATAAATTGGTCATGCTTTTCGAGACGATAACAAGGTTGGAAAATAAACAAATTGATCATTTTCATATATAACACACGATTTCAGATGTGCTCACAAAAAGTTGACCTACAATGACAATGATATTGCCATATTGACTAAACAAGAGGGCCGAAGGCCCTAAAGCGCTCACCTGGGTTCAAAGATGAAATTCACAGAAATCGACCAAAGAAATTTCATTGCCATAGCTCCAGAAACAAAAAGTAGGTCAGTAGGTAAAAACATAGGTCATGAGACGACATTTTTGAAATCGGAACGAAAAGCTGTACACACAGTCCAAATTTCATTGCCGTAGTTTTACAACAAAAATAGTAAGTCATTAGGTCAAAACTATGGCTTATGATAAGACTTCTTTGAAATAGAAACAAAAAACTGTACACATGGTCCGAATTTCATTACCATAGCTCCAAAAACACAAAGTAGATCAGTAAGTCAAAAATATAGGTCATGCGATGACATTTTTGAAATCGAAACGAATCACTGTGCACATGGTTCAAATTTCATTGCTGTTGCTAAAAAACAAATAAGTAGTTCAGTAGGTCAAAAATATAGGTCAAGGAATAATGTTTTTGAAATCATCTTGAAAACCAAAGTTTATTGCCATAGCGAAAAACTTAAAAAAATGAGAAGAAAACAAAATTTTGAGAGGGGGGGGGGGGGGGGGGGGATGACCCCACTGTGGTCACAATGCAGCACACTACCAAATATCTAAGCTCCATGCCTTTCAGTTTGTGACAAAAAGATTTTTAAAGTTTTTTGCTATATAACTCTACGTAAAACATGTGACCCCTTGGGCCATGATTTGGGAAGAGGTCTACTAGACAATGCTCAACACCAAATATCTAAGCTCCATACCGTGTAGTTTCTTACAAGAAGATTTTTAAAGTTTTCCCTATATAATGCAAAATGTGGTCCCTAGAGTGTTAACAAATTGTTCCTTAAGGTTAGCTAGTTTTTTACCCCAAGTGATCTGTATTCAAAACTTACCTAGAAATCATCAAACTAAACATTTTGACCAAATATCATGATGGTTGAATCCAGAGTATTAATAAAGTTTTTCTTTGATTTATGCCAGTGTCTCAGTCTTAAAGTCCAGGACAGGTGACCCATATTCAAACTTGACTAAGAAATTATCAACACAAACATTTGAAAAAACAAGAGGGCCAATGGCCCTAAAGCGCTCACCTGGGTTCAAAGATAAAAGAAATTTTTATGAATGTAATGATGCATATCACAGAAATCGACCAATGCAATTTCATTGCCATAGCTCCAGAAACAAAAGTAGGTCAGTAGGTCAAAATATAGTCATGAGACGACATTTTTGAAATCGAAACGAAAACCTGTACACAGTCTAAATTTCACTGCCGTAGCTTTAAAACAAAAAACAAAAAGTAGGTTATAAGGTCAAAAATATAGGTCATGCTATGACGTTTTTGAAATCGGAACAAAAAAACTGTATACATGGTCCAAATTTCATTGCCATAGCTCCAAAACCAAAAAGTAGGTCAGTAGCTAAAAAATATAGGTCATGCGATGACACTTGAAATCCAAACAAAAAACTTTGCACATGGTCAAAATTTCATTGCTGTAGCTAAAATGGAAAAAAGTAGGTCAGTAGGTCAAAAATATAGATCAAGGAATAATGTTTTTGAAATCATCTTGAAAAACTGTACAAATGGTCCAAATTTTATTGCCATAGCGAAAAACTTAAAAAATGCGAATTTTTTTTTTTTTTTTTTTTGGGGGGGGGGGGGGGGGGGGGTGGGTGAGGAGGAAACCCCAGGGGAGGGGGGATGACCCAACTGTTGTCACAGTGCATTCTTTCAAATATCTAAGCACCAGGCCTTGCAGTTTGTGACAAGGAGATTTTAACTTTTTTTTGCTATATAACTCTATGTAAAACATGGGGCCATGATCTGAACAATCTTTTTTTTTCTGCAAAACCTCATTTATTAGCCTCGTCATAGGTTACATGGGGTCGAAGCCATCACCATGGCACCTTACAATATAATAATAACATATGCAATGACTAAAATGAATTACAAAGGCATTTGAATGACAATATACAAAATCATAAATAAAAATAATTATGACATATTGTCAAAAATGGGTAACCTTATTTCCTTTGTGTTGAACTTTGTGTGAGTGACAAAGATATGTACAAATTAAACAATGGTGTATAAAAAAAAACAGTAACATAATGCAGATGTTTGACTGTGATCCTTTTCTATAACGTATCGTTATTTTTGCACAAAAAATAAAATAAATGCTTGTACTATTCAAGTGTTTCATTTATATTGTTATTGAAAGTAGGTCTTATCATGTTTTATCGGTAAAAGATCTTACAACTGACCAGTAGCTCAATGGTTTATCTATTGTTGTTGTAGATATATCCCAAGCTAATTTTAAGCTATTCTGGAAACCTTTTATGCTTGGATATGTTTTTCTAATCTTGCATAAAAATATGTATATCTTATATTCTAATATTAATATGTCTAGATCATATTTATTGTTTTCTGAACTTTTAATTTTGTCATCAAACAATTATTCCTAATTTCAACAAATTTATCAGATATATAGTGTTTTATTCTACTTAAATCTCGACATTCCCAAAATAAATGACCTAATGTTTCTTCTCGTATCTTTACAAAAGGTACACAAATTATTATCTTTAATACTCATTTTATATAAAAGAGAATTTGTTGGCAGTATTCTATGTTTGTAGCCACTGAATATAGGAATCTTAGTACAAATTTAATACTCGGTTATAAATATTTTTCCAATCAATAGTTTCATTAATAAATTCATCATTCCATTTTTTATGACTTGTAGGTATATCTATATATTACTTATCGTATTATAAACTGATTTGTGTTTTGTTTCAACAATAGTGGTTTTAGGTAACAGTTCATACATGGATTGTTATATTCAGCACCTAAGCTATACTCTACAGGGAATTTTAATGAATGATTTTTGTAATCCCATTATATTTAGAAAATTTAGTTTTTTCCCAATAACCTGTTCTAAGTATTAAATGCCAACAAAAAACCCTCTCCTATCAATAACATCTTTAACATATCTTATACCTCTATTAAATAGTTCAGGCAAATATATATGTTGTTTATTAATGCGGAAAAAGCTATTATAGAATAGGGGCAAGTCAAGTAGTTGTTCTGTCGTTTTAATTTTATATTTATTTATTTAACATTTATAAGATACTAATACATCTTTCTAAAATTCAATTTTTAATCGTGGATTAATTGATCCTACACATAATAATTTATCAATGTTAAACATTGCTTTTACTAATTTATAGCTTTGCTATCTCCATGTAGAATATAATTCCTTATCCATTTTACTTTAAGACAATATATAAAACTGGTAATATCTACCATTTTTAAACCTCCCTCTGTGTAATCTTTAATTACTATTGACTGTTTTATTTTAGCTTTTCCGTCCCTTATAAAATCGACGAGGCATTTTGAAAGTTTATTTAAAAAATCGTTCCTTGGGTTAGGCAAGATAAAAAATAAATGCGTTATGAGTTGTAATAACAATGACTTTATAACAACTATTCTTCCCAGTGGACTCAACTTCCGGCGTTTCCACCGTCGAAATTTAGGCTCAACATGTTATTTAGATTAACATCAAATACCATACCTAACATTTAAAATTGAGTTTCACCCCATGATTGATAATTTCCAGCGAGTTTTAATTGATCTTGTAATATATTTAAGAGAACCAATCCAAATAAGTTTTTGTCAAAGTTAACTTTCAATCCAGATATAAATGAGAAATAATTGAGGGTATCAAGAGCAGTCTCTAAAGATTTTTTGCTTCCGTCTAGTAACAATGCTGTGTCATCTGCAAATTGAGATTTTTTATATTCTTCCTCTTCAATTTTTATTCCTTAAATATCAAAGCTATTTCTTATCTTAATGGCCAAAATCTCTGCACATAATATGAAAATATATGGTGAAATTGTATCCCCTTGTCTACAACTTCGAAAAAAATCTGAATTAAAACCATTAATTTGTACACAAACTTCAGTATTATAAAAAGAAAAGTCTTATCCATTTTCTGATCATATATCCAAAATTGTAGAATAGCATAGTTTCTTCAATAAAATCAAAAGCTTTTTCAAAATCTATTAACATTACTAAACCTGGAATTTTGAGTAAAATTCATTATATCATACAATAAATGTGTATTTTCACCAAAGTATCTACCTTTGATAAAACCTCTCTGATCCTTTGAAAGTAGAGAGTTAAGAACAGTTTTTAGTCTATTTGCAATACTTCCGGCTGCCAGTTAATAAACAACATTTAATAATGTTATAGGGTCCAGTTTTTTAAGTACTGTTCTGGCTTATTTTCTTTTGGAATACATGTTATTCTTCCTAATTTTATATTTCTTGAAAATTTTCCTAACATAAAAGCAAGATTTATAGACCTTAAAACAAACACCCATTTTACACCAAAACATTTTGTAAAAATTCACACTGAACCCATCACATCCTGGACTTTTGTCATTTTTAATATATTTTAAAGGTTAAAGTACTATCATCCAAAGTTAAAAGACCTTCTAGTTTGTCTGCCTGATCATTTTTTAATATACTCACAGGGCAGTTTTTTTAAATAGTCAGTTAAATTAATGTTATCCACTTAATTTTGTTTGGCAGCTTCCAGAGGGAGGCGCACCCGTCGCGCGCCCCTTAAAATACCCTGACGAAAGGTGTTATTGTAGGTCTATTTAAAATATGTTTAAATTATTGTTCTCTCAATTAATAAGCCGCCATCTTTGACGCAGTCGTTAAGCAAATTGGTAAGTTATATTATAGCCAAACTACAAAAAAGTGACAAAGCTGTAAGATATATGAATTTCTTGAGTTTTTAAAACGCATTCGGGGATGAAAACCTATGAAAAATTGGACACTGGGAAGTCGGCCATATTGGATTATTACTGTTGTGCATTTGTTTGTCACATTTCGTAATCCATACCTGTTTCAATCATCAGGTTATGCGCTAAACACCTAAATCTGCAAAGCGCTATTCTGTGATTAACATTCTTTACACAATCTAAATACTTTTCAATGACGAAATCAGTTTTAAAAGTAACGTATGTTTCAAGTTTAGTTGACGTTCTGAGAGTTGTAAACCACTGCTGTAAAGACTGGTCATATAAACATCTTGTATTTGTACATTTGATAGGTCATCAGTATCCCAAAAATATGAAAATCCAGAAGAATCTAATATATGTTTTACATTTTTAGACCAATTGCAAATGATTTGGCCATTATCATCACGTAAATTAAATATTTTATACATAAGAAAATCTGTATTACACTGTAACTTAAACCAGTACTTAATGATTCTAACTTTACGAACTACTAATAATGGCACCCGTCGGAGTTCACCATAAACAACAGCATTAGCAGTTTGATTTCTCACAAAGTATTTGCTTAAGAATTTTCACATGTATCTTTTCAATATCTGGGTCTTTATGGAACCACCATATCTCACAACCGTAGTTTAATATGGAACTATCATGGAATCAAAAAGCTTGATTTTCTCAGAAATTTCAAAAGATACTGAGTCGAATAAGGAATATAATGAGTATAAGGCTTTCACTGCTTGCTGAGAAAGCGCTTTCTGGCTTTGGAAGAAACATCCATTAGCTGTCAGCGTTACTCCTAAATATGTAAATTTCGTAACAACTTTTATTTTTTGACCATCGTAAAATAACTCAACAAGTTCTGGTCTGTTGCTCCTTTTAAATACCATAGCAACAGTTTAATATACTAACGCCCCAATTATTACAATATGTTTTTAAATTATTCAACAATCTTTGCAAACTTTCCCGACTATATGAAAAAAGGATAGTGTCATCAGCAAACAGCATGAGAAACAGTCGAAGTTCATCAATACTTAGAATTATCTATGGTATTATTATTCAAAGCCTGATACATGTCACTAATTAAAAATAGAAATAATAACGGGGATAGAGGTTCGTTCGCCTTGTTTAACTCCTTTCATACTGACAAACTCTTTTGTATAAGTATTGTTTACTTGCACACAACATTTTACTTTCTCATATATTTTTTGTAACAATTTAACAAATTTACTCGAGACATTACCTTGTATTAATTTATACCAAATTCCGTTTCTATAGACAGTGTCAATGGCTTTCCGGAATTCAACAAAAGCGCAATATAACTTTTTCTTTTCATGATAATGACCTTATCTATTAACGATGATAACACAAATATACAGTTTATGGTGCTTTTATCCTTACGAAATCCAAACTGGTAATCAGATAACTTATTAATGGCCTCAGCCCATTTACGTAGTCTTGAATCTAAAATAGATGAATATAACTTAGAAAATATGCTAGTAAGAGAAATTCCCCTGTAATTGTTCACATTACTAATATCACCTTTTTTGGATACTGGTACTATTACACCTTTAGTCCAGCTATCAGGATACAAACAATTAAGAAACAAATAATTAAATAGTTTACATAAGGTGCTAGAACAGAACTACATTCTAGAAACATTTCAGGGATTAGATTATCGATACCACCGCTTTTACCACTCTTCAATGAAGAAATAGCTTTGCAGACTGTAATTTCAGAATCTAGCTCATCAACGTTTAATAAATGATCATTATTAAGTTCTTGTTCCACAAAATCTTTTTTAAAATTATCTTCATGTGAAAACACTTGTTTAAAATGATTTAAAAAAATCCTGTGAAGTGATATTCTTTTTTCTTTCTAAATTTTCTTTCCTTAATTGTTGCGGATGTGCCGACGCTAAGCTATTTAATTCTTGTTTTTGCTTGACCTTGAAAAGAGAACGAGCTTTCCGTTTTGTACATCTGTACCTGTACGTCTTTTTTCGATCAAATTTATCCTATTGTGTTCGCATTTATGTTTATTGTAAGATGCTTTCGCTGCACAAAATTCACGCCTTGTTTCTACACATTCTTTATTAAACCACGGGCTTTTATACCCTTTATTATTCAACCAGGTCGACTTAACGGACCTGCCAAATATACTAAAAGCACTGCTATACAATATATTTGCACATTGATCTTTACCGTTATTTATATCAATATTATTGTCAACAATATTACCGACAATGGAATTAATCAGAGACATTTTTTCCTCCACTAATGTACGATTGTTAACAACATTGTCCTTATTTCAATATATTTTATCAGAAACCTCGTTCTGTATATTTTACTCTGTTGTAATATCATTAATAGACAAATTTAGTTGAATAGGTGCGTGATGAAAACATGCATACAAGTCGTGGACGACAAAATCATTTACATAATGAAAACAATCATAAGGCAAAATCAATTAAACTACATCCATTTTTTGATAAATATGTAAGATATCCTACACCACTATCATCGCCTATACGACCATTTACTATTTTTAGGTCAGTACTTAAACAAAGATCTATCAGTTTATTGCCTAAAGAATTTATTTTCTTATCCATAGTAAATCTTATAGGAAAGTTAAAATACATATTTTCATTGTCATCATTCTGAAGTGAAGGAATAAAATTGACTATATCGCTCGGGTTATCCAAAAAGTCATCCTTTTCACCACAACTAGCATTTAAGTCGCCAATTACTGAGACCTTTCCGTAAGTCTGGTATTTTCTAATATTATTTCATAAAACCCCACATAGTGTGACATATAATAAACAGAATTCACTGGTGGTATATAAGAAAAACAAATATATAAATCATCTTCAAGCCCAAAAAATGTTTTATCTAATTTTACCCATGAAAAGCCAGTGTCATCCTTTTTAATTAAAGATATACCTTTCTTCGAAAAAGTTTTAAAAAAGAGGCAAATTCCACCGTGCCCTCTTTTAGATTTTAAGCTTTCTGGTCTAGGTAAAACAAACTGATTCATACCCATTTAGACTAAAATTTTCTATCCGATTTTGCCAGGTTTCACAAAGGAAGACTAAGTCAAAATTAATTACAAAATTAAGAAAATCTCCATCGTCAATGCTCGAATTCAAGCCTTCAATGTTTCATGAAACAATACTTAAATTGTCACACTTTTGTCCTTTTTCCTATCCATCAGATGTACCGTTATGCAAGACACTGTTTATGTACAGTTTATCTCGGACCAATACTGCACGCTTTCCTTTTGCTCTAGCTTTAAGCATAACTGGTATGAGCTCCTTTCTACGGTCTTTGACCTCCTGAGGGTATTGATCAGACACGTTATAATACGTGTTTTGTAATTTGACATGTTTTAGAGTGTTCTTAATTAACGACTTTGAATTTGAATCAAATTTGGCTACGATCGGCCTTAGCTTACCATGAACAGGTCTACCGATTCTATCAGCCCTTTCTATGATGATAATGTCTTTGGGATTCCTAATCTGAAGGATTTTTTCACAGAATGTAAACATTTTTTCAAACAGTTTTCACTAAGAGTGGTTTTGTCAGAAATGTTACTGGACTGTGAAAACTTACCGCTGGATGGAACAGGCTGGTCATGAGTGGGAATAGACAATGATTCTGCTACGTTGGCGTTTAGCACAGGTTCATTACTGCAAACGCTTAGTGTAGGTCTATCATTATTTTCAGGTGTATTTGTCCTAGGGCCCTGATTTGCCAGAGGAATCAAAGGTTGAAGGACGGTCCTTCGGTTATCCCGAAAAAAAAGCAAATTATCCCTCATAGAGCGGCACTTGAGGTCGATAATACTGTCCATAAAAGACTCGTTTTCGGCTTTTAGTTTAGAGTTAGATTGGGAAAGAACTTTGACGTCCTTTTCTAGATTTTTTATACTCTGTTTTGTTCGTAGTTAGCACTGACCTGGTCATAAACGAAGTTCTGGCTTTTTTCGAGTAACACAAATTTTTGCTCCATCTCTTTCAGGGGATCCGTTATTTTGTTTATACTGGACTGTATAGAACTCAACTGTCCTAGTTTCGAATCCATGCTTTCCAATCGCTGGGTAATTTTGTGTAAAGTAGTTTGTATATCAGCGCTGAGAGGTGGATTTGGCAAAAGCGGAAAAGTTTGTGTGTTCATAAAATAATTTGGCGTAGGTGTAGAAAACATTTGAGTCATTGGTGGGATCATAAAAGATTGACCAGCTTGACCGGTCTGTCCAACAGGTGTATGGAAAGAATTTGAAATCGAATTGGCCGCCATTTTACGTTTAGGCTCTTTGAACCTTGTACCACATGCTTCAGGTGAGTAACCTAGGGCCACTTGGTCACACCCGCTTGGTAAAAACTCAATATGAGATTTTTACATTCAAATAGTTTTTAGACAAAATTTTCTTCATTGATACAGATTCAAGCTCTCTTCTAAAACTTGCTTACATGGATTTTATATACCTGTTCCTGTGTCAGTATTCCATATATGGTTAATCTTGAAAACAGGGTATTGTTAAAGCCTGTATTTCTATAATTGTCTAGGTGAGATTGGAAATGTATACTTACTGATCACCTTTTAATCCAACTGAAATGGAGTTGCCATTTTATATTTAAAAAGCTCACTGGGCTTCATCTCAAAAACAAAGGAGCAGATGTGTGTTGCAGAGAGATATCTAGAGACAGAATATCCTACAAGCGGCCAGCTTTTCACAACTTATCTATCCTGTTTTCTGAAGACATTTGGTTATTACTTACAAATGTTGAGACAATAAGATCAACAAGAGGGAAAATAACAGTATTTCTTATGCAGACATAACAAGAAAGGTAAGTCCATGGGCCATTCCAGTATGTATATTTTACTGGAATGGTCCATGGGTTTACGTATCCATGGATTATAGTATGAATGTTCTATCTCTTAGATGTAAGAAAGTATAATGTTATTTCAATTCAGTTATCTGAACATGTTGAATTCTTTCTTTGATCTTGAACTTCTATGATTTACTTCAGAACTTCAGTGAATATATTTGAAAAAGAAGTACTTTAGCAGTGTAAAATAATTCATCATAAATTTTCAGTTAAATAATTAAATTAATAATGAAATATTGTTGATATAATTATTTAAATCTATGACGTTATCCACTTTTTTTCGATAATTTTATAGTGTTTCGGTACAGAATGTGAAAATTAAGAAGATGCCAAGGCCAAAGGCCATTAATAATCATGGAAGTAAACATATAACATTTTTTTTAGTATTTACTAAAAAATACTTACACTTTGGTTGCTGTTGCAGTCATCTATTATTATACTAAATACTTAATATTTTCTAATTCTTGAAAATAAGTCTTCTGTAAACAAAGATGTAAAGGTGTTTTAATACAGCATTAGTATCTTATTGTTTACACTTCTAGCAGAAATTGTATGTATAAGTGCTTCTGTTTCTTTTTGTTCAATAAAAAGTAAAGTCTTTCTTGTTAATTTATTGTTTTTCTTTTTCAACAATCATATAAGACATTACAAAAGACAAGTGTCTAAAGTATATTCTACAAAGATGAGTTATTTAAAAAATAAATTTAGAACTTGCATAAAATGTTTATGAACTTGTGTTTGTTTAAACTCAGCAGCTGATAGAACTGAAAAGTACACAGCTTAGAAACTGTTCAGATAGTAAATGAAAAAAAAAAAAATTCTCATGCTGAAGACTTTCTTACTTGTAGGTATTCCCTGAAAATTCTCATTTATTGAACTTTGTTTTAAATGTATAACAAATTTTGCAGAAAAAGTGCCTGAAAGAACTAAAAGGACCCTACATGAGGAACAGACAGTTACACAGATTTGAATGTGCTCACAAGAGATGGGTAAAAATAAAGGTATTTTACAACTTATCTATTTCAACGAAGGCCATTGCTGTAAAACATTCTCATTTCAGGAAGGTTAAAAAAAGACATTTTATAGTGAGGTTGGCTTTTCATACAGGATGGGGTGTCTCCATGTGAGGGGTTGGTCTGTTTTGAATTTGCTTTTCTGGGATGGGATATATGTTTAATGGAATCACTCTAGTTGATTTTCGAGTCAGATCAGGTTTCCTTCCTTTATTCAAGGAGTGATAGTAAATTTAGGATTATATATATGTACAAAGCAATGCATAATAGAAGTATAACTGACAAACATACTTACAGTGATAATATTATAATAATATAATTTATTATAATCATACCAATATTTTTATTGTGCTTTTTGTAAATATTTCATTTGTTAGTTGTGTAAATCGCTGCACCATTTATATTTAAATGATTGAGATGTGAATGATAAAGTGCGCAGTCATGAATTGATGTTGTGATTTCTCAACAAAATTCTTAATTTGTGTACTCCCTTATTTCTAACAGATTTTGTTCATGTATGCACACAACAGACCTTTGGGAGAAATCATCTAAATGACATATGTTGTTGCTTTTTTTTTTTACCTTTTTCCTTAAATGACAAAATTGACCTTGAGGTCAGATTGTTCAAATAAAACCCTACTTCTTTTGAATGATCTACAATTTATATTCATCTGGTCCTCAGCTAAAGGTCAAAGCACCACTTTGGGAGGAATTGTCATCTTCTAGAGACAGTTAATGTTACTGATATTTCATCTCAATGAAGCAACTTTGTACAGTATGTTTTTTCATTGTGAATGTCTTTAAAAACTGGAAATTGTCAGTTCAAAAATAAACAGGTGAATACTTTGTGTTACTTAGAAATCTGAATACAAGGATACCTATACATGTTTGATTTTCGGCATTCAAAAGGAACTAGAATAATAATCTGATTGTCAGTATAGTTCTAAAGGGGCCAACATACTAAAACTTAATAAAAATTATGTTTGATAATGTGTTGTCTGAAACTTTTAACTGGGAGTTACATTATTTCAGGAGTGATAGTGACAAACAGGACCTTCTTTTACTGAAGCTGACAGATGATGTGGCAGTAGAGTTGGCAGCTGATAAATTATCCGAGTATTGTTAGGTAGGAATTAATGCAAGGAATTGCATTTCTGTCATTCTTAATGATTCTTGTAAATTTGTGTGTTGTTGGGTAGCAAACAGTGTTTAATGAAAGAAGCAGTTTAAAAAAGGCAATCTGTGTTGTATAGCCACAAATGCTGCTTTTTAAAAAGAATCTTTCAGAAATATTTCCTTTACTTCATTTTTCTATATGGATCCTAAAGTAAAAAAATCAACAGTTTAATAAACATAATGAAACATCAGTAGATTAATTGGTTTTAGCAGTACATAATAATGCACCATTTTTTGTCACCATTTAATATTAGTTTCTCAACTGAAATAAGTCAGGTTGAGAAAATCAACAAAAATACACAGACTCCACAAACTCCTGACAGACATTTTAGAGTGATCATTTTGCATAATCATCATCATATTACCATGACAAGCCTAAGACAAACCATTCTCAAAACCAGACAAAAACATTAAGGAAGCAGGTAATGAACATTAATATTGTCCACAGTCACATACTGTTGAATGTAAGCTTCATAACTTCATCTTTGAATTTAGTATATTTCTCTGGTCCTTCACTTTTGCATGCATGATGGTTTTTCAAAATTAATTGTCACACTTGACCACCATAAGTATAGTCCTGTGGAAGCAGGTCTGGTTTGAAAAATATTTTTGGTGGGGGAGGAATAAATTTTGTTGTTGATGTTGATTTCCTTAGTTTTTTGGATGGGTTGGTACTTCCCAATCCCTGCAACACCCCCCGCCCAATTGTAAAGTAATTAATTAATAGACTTTTTGTGTCCTTTTTTCTCTTCTGGGAAGAAAAGTCTCTTTGCTTTTCTTTTGTTTTGGATGGGTAGGTACTTACAAGCTCGTTTCCAATAAATAAATCAGACAAGAGTTGGTAACGCTCCGCTGTGCTCTCATTTGTAATTAGGGTCATTTAGTTTTGTGTTTGATGAAGGAATCCTCAGAATTATAGTTGGAGCAGTTTTCCCAGTCATTATGGTCACATTGATACGTTTGGTATCTGGTGTTCATTTGAAGAAAATTTTGTAGCAGTCAACAGTGTGTTTCTGTCAGCTTAGTGATACTGTAACATTTTACTCAGTTAAGGATTAGACATCTGTGTTGTTTACTTATATAATTAAATATTTTTTGTATTGTTTAAGTGGAAGACTAACAAGGCTAACAGATGGTAGAAGAAAAGAATTTCCAGGACATTCTTAGGTCACCTGAGCACATTGTGCTCATGGTGAGTTTTTGTGATCGTCTGGTGTCCATAGGCAGACATCAGCTTTTCTTTTAAACAACATTTCCTAAACTTCATGGTCAAGGCTGATAAGCTTTGCAGGGATGTGATTTGCACAAAGCTCTACCATAAAATACCATATTTGTTCAAAATTTATTTGATGCAGAACTTTGAGTGCTTTGGCAACAATAATGAAAAACTTTATAATTTGGCCTAAACTATTCAGTCCAGAGCTATGAAATTTGATGTGTACCATTGTCTAGTTGACCTGTATGAAGGTTGTTTCAGTTATTTCCCTGTTATACATTATTGTCAAGGCCCGAAAGGTAACATAATATGCATAAAAATATATGGGAGGATCTTCAAATTGTTTCTTGTTTGAAAGCACAAGGCCCATAGTTCAGTAGTTTTCCATAAGCATTGCCAAGTATAACAGTCTTTGCCACTGGATATTAAGTCCAGTATATAGCACTTGCCCGTTAGATCAGAAATATTCCGCTGAGTGTCTAAGGGCTATAATGGCCCACTTGTTTACTGAAATGTTACCGAGTTTTCATTTTTACTGTTAAAAATCTTTATTGAATTAGTAAATATTTTGTTTTCAACATGATTATATTATTGTTTATCATTTTATGCCCAAGAATTGTAACCATTTGAAATGTTTCATCATTGAAATATATTGTCAAATGTAAGCTAACAGTCCGATTATAGTTGAGTTTCCAGCTTCATACCAGAATTGTTGGTGCTGTTTGTTCTCCACAGCAATGGACAACAACATTGAGTAGTACAGTTATAACTTTAAGGGGTTTAAATCTACTTATTTTTCTCTGTGGCAACAGAAATGACTTAGTGACAGAAATGTCAGCGTTCAAAACTAAGCCAACCTTGCGCAAACTCACACCAAACCTGCAATATATTTGTACCTGACTGGTAATCAGGGGGTCGCGAGGACGATCCCCCGCTCCTCCATTAACATAACTGTCTTCCGGATGAGACGTTAAACCGAGGTCCCTATGTATCAGCGCTATACTCCGAGCATGGAAAAGTACAGGTGTTTCTCTGGAATGGGATGCTTTCTGTATGTTGCACTATCCCCGACAACATAAAATCGCTAGTCTCTTCATGGGGGGCGTCGGTCACATGGGCAATAGGTACCGACGATAAATTCAAATCGAGATTAATTAAAAGGAAGTTATACTGCAAACGTTTTTCTTCTTTTGTTTTTAACACAAGAGATTTCAGTGTTTTCAGTTTTGATGCATGTTCGACTGAGACAGTTTAAATGACGATTTAAAGCAGAATATGGCCAATAATGTCTTATCATATGAACAACGAAATGCAAATCAGACAAATTGTAAGGCGCATACATTCATGCACAAAGTTTGTTACGGAAAAAGACTCCATTCTGTTATGACAAAAATGTAGCAAAAAAAATCCACCATGCTGACTAGTCTTTCCCAACACATTATCCAGTCATGATGCCTGGTTAAAACAAGACCTTTCCGCGGACAGCACGCTTCACTATTCTGCATAAAAAATATATGCTAAGTCAAACAAGAGGCCAAAGTCGAAAAAAAATGAGTGGGGAAGTAAGTATCTACCCATGTATGAAGAGTATTTTCAAGGGGTGAGGGAGTGGAATGGGGGTTTGTGTGCATTTGGAGTAGTCATTCACAAAAAATTGGGTGGTAGGGTGTAGTGGGGGTTACTCATGCATGATTTTTTTTTGTGGGGAGGGGAAAGTACCTACCCATCCCAAGTAGGTAAATAGTTCAGTTCTAGGCTTTGTGCCATAAGTTGTTTCCTTTATAGGTCTTAGCAAAATCAAGTTGCCCCTAGGGTTGGGCTAATTTTTATCCCAGGGACATGGGTACCAACAATACTGGTATAGGTCTTGATGGCGATCAAGTATTCCAAGTTTGAAGGGCATATCTTTGACACTTTTTGAGAAATTCTAAGTCGAAAAAGGGGCATAACTTTGCAAAAATGAATTTGAGGGTTATCTGCCCTTTAGAAATGGTGTCATTTTGATAGTGAACAAGTATTTCAAATTTGAAGTGAATATCTTTGATAGTCTGAGGAAATGGACCTTAACAAAAAGGTCAACCAACAAAAAGTGGAGCTAAAAATCCTACCACAAACAACAAACAGTTCCCTAATACAGTAATAAACAATAAAGCCTTCTAACGTTCACTGCTGAAGGCCTAGAAATCACGTACAATACTTTCTCTAAAGACTATATATAATGGCATATCACAGCTTACTTCTTTCCCATGTAAGGTTTATTGAACGTAACAACACTGACTTAAGTAAAGTTTTTATTTTCACATTGGACATTCAACACAAACATGCAACTGAAATGCAAACAGTGGTCTGAACTTAAAACTATTTTCTCTAAATCTAAAATTTACAATAAAATATTAATACTGTAAGTACATAAGTTGATAACTACTTCAGTTTAAAGTCCCAGTTGTTATTTCCCTGCAAGGTATTTTACCAGCAGAAATGATCTTTATTTGTACCCAAATCATTCCTACCTTACCTTTTGTGTACTGTAAAGTGTCAGTCGGGTCAACAAGAGGGCCATAATCAGATGAAGTACAGCATACTATGATATACAAAATTAAGTTCACTAAAAAGCAAGTTCCTAAAGTGGAAATGTCTTAATGTGCAAGCAAAACTGAACATGTCTGATAAATTTCACTGCAGAGGCTTATAATAAAAGAAAAGAAAAGCAGGTTCAACTTAAGTTAAAGCCTGAAAGCAAGTGTACACATGGTCTAAATTTCATATACACGCCTTAAAAAAATCAGAAAGTGGGTCAGTAGGTCAAAGCCGACAAAGGTCATTTTTTAAACCTACAAACAAAATTATATAATTCAAATTTAAATGTTGCAGCTATAAAAAACAAGGAAGTAGGTTGGTAGATCAAGGTAAAGGTCACAAGACTGATGCATGCACAACAACATAACGTTACTATTATGACATGATTATTATTATAACATGAATTAATGCAGACTATAAGACAGGAAATCCGCATGAAATAAAACAAGCGGGTCATGGTGGCCCTTAATTGCTCACCTGCCTCCCAAGACAAATATTCTGACAAGTTTTCATGCCATCTGGATAAAAAAGAATCAGCTTATTGAGTGATAACAAAGTAAATCTATGTTTTAACCCGATGACCTAGTTTTTTACCACAGATAACATGTATTCAAAGTTGACCCTAGACATCATCAAGACATTCTGACAAATTTTCATGACAGAAAAAAAACATAGCATGTTAACAAGGTTTTTCTATGTTTTGACCCCAGGACCTAGTTTTCGACCCCAGATGACCCATATTTGAAAATGACCTAGATACCATCAAGACAAACGTTTCGACAAATGTTCATGACATTTAAAAAAGAAAATATAGCCTCTAGAGTTTTAACAACGTTTGTTCTATGTTTTGACCCTGTAACCTAGTTTCTGACCAAAGATGACCCATATTTGACTTGACCTAAATATCATCAAGACAAACATTCTGACAAGTTTTCATGTCATTTGAACAAAAATTGAGGCATTGTGGCCTCTAGTGTGTTATAAAGGTTGTCCTTCAATCTGGTCTTGTGACCTAGTTTTCAAACTGACATGAACCATATTCGAACTTTTCCAAAATCTTATAGAGACAATCATTCTGAACAAGATTTATGATAATTACTAAATTATATAAAAATTATAACCTTCTGAGTGTTAACAAACCAACTGTAGAAGACGGACAACAGACATTCAACAATCCTAAAAGCTCACCCTCACCTGTGCTCAGGGGAGCAATAAGGTAAAAACCCAAAAAAGTTGAACTTTTGTTCAGAGTCATTTACTCCATGCCTGCTAAAGAATTTGACACAGGAAGTTTAATGTTGCAATGACCTTCCTAAACCCTAGCACTACATCAATGAGTTTCAATCAAATGGCTGCCCTTTAGAAGTACAGTTTTATGATTTTTAAGTCTTTTTTGATTTGCTTTCTCCAGTCAATGTCTGTGTATTTTTTCCTAATGTACCTACTTTGAAACAAAAAAAAACAAAAAAAAATATATATATATATATCTACAATTTTGCTTTCTTGACATAACAGAGAAATGTTCAATCTACATTTCAGTTACTCTCAAAACATGAACTTTATGTTCAATATTTTTCAGTTAAAATATACTAGTCTATTCTGTATCCATGGAGGTCAATCATGATAATTGGTGTGTGATTTTGAAAAGGCACAAAATGCTAGTTTTTTTAACAAAAGAAATTTATAACTAAAAAATCATGTTTTTCATTAAACATAAAATTCAATGAGATAAATATGTGTGTGTCTTCCATCTCAGTTTGAACTATCTTAATATATGTATTTTTCTTATTTTCATTTTTCAGTGCAACAAATTAGAAAACTAAGCTGTTACTTTCAGATAATTTTTATGACAGCACTGATTTTTTCACACAACATCTTTGTTCCTGTTTCTGTACATATTGAGTGGCACAGAAAAATGTGTGTATATAATATCTTTCTAGTACAAAATTTATGTTGCTATCCTCAATAATGCACAATCAGAAGTTCAGAACTTTGTTTCCAACTACTGCAAAGTCTGTGTCCATTCTGTCCTTGAATATCGAATATAAATGCAAAGACTGGATCCACCTGTTGCTCGAAACAATTTTCAGGAATGCATCTCCAGTGCTTATGATAGTATTGTCTGTTCCCTGTCTGTTTTTTTTCCAGTCAACTCTGGCATAGTCATCTACTGATACTAAAGCATTTCTCCACCAAGCACCATAGCTGAAATAATAACTAGAAATTAGAAAGCTGACCACACTTACTTTTACACAGAAGGACCTATATTGAAATAAGAGGGCCAATGGCCCTAAAGCGCTCACCTGGGTTCAAAGATGAAAGAAATTTTTATGAATGTAATGATGCGTATCACAGAAATGGACCAATGCAATTTCATTGCCATGGTTCCAAAAACAGAAAGTTTCATTTCCGTAGCTTTAAAACAAAAAAGTAGGTCAGTAGGTCATGCTATGATGTTTTTGAAATCGGAACAAAAAACTGTATACATGGTCCAAATTTCATTGCCATAGCTCCAAAAACAAAAAGTAGGTCAGTAGGTCAAAAATATAAGTCATGCGATGACATTTTTGAAATCAAAAAGAAAAACTGTGCACATGGTCCAAATTTCATTGCTGTAGCTAAAAAACAAACAAAGAGGTCAGTAGGTCAACAAGAGGGCCATGATGGCCCTATATCGCTCACCTGAATACGACTGCTTTTAACAAAGTTGCTATGGACCTGGTAAATTGACCCCAGATGACCCATATTCAAACTTGGCCTAGAAATTAGTGAAACAATCTTTCTGACAAATTTCAAGGTTATTTGGACTGAAAGTGAAGCCTGTAGAGTGTTAACAAGGTTTTTCCATATTTGGCTCTATGACCTCGTTTTTGACCCCAGATGATCCATATCCAAACCTGAGCTAGAAATCATCAAAACAACCTTTCTGACAAATTTCCAGGACATTTGGACTGAAAATGTAGCCTGTAGAGTGTTTACAAAGTTTTTCGATATTTAGGCTCTGTGACCTAGTTTTTTAATCCAGATGACCCATATTCAAAGTTGAGCTGGAAATCATAGAAGCAACCTTTCTGGCAAATTTTCAGGTTATTTGGAATTAAAATCTTAACTCTAGAGTGTTAACAAGGTTTTTCCATATTTGGTCTCTGTGACCTAGTTTTTGACCAAAGATGACCCATATTAGTACTTGAGCTAGAAATCATCAAAACAACCTGTCTGACAAATTTCCAGGATATTTGGACTGAAAATGTAACCTCTGGAGTGTTAAAATGGTTTTTACATTTTAGGGCTCTGTGACCTAGTTTTTGATCCCAGATGACCCATATCCTAATCTTGGCTAGAAACCATTGAAACAACCTTTCTGACAAATTTCAAGGACATTTGGACTGAAAATGTAACCTCTAGAGCATTAACAAGGATTTTCTACTTTTTGGCCCTGTGTCCTAGTTTTTGACCCCACATAACCCATATTCAAAAGTGAGCTAGATATCATTAAAACAATCTTTCTGACAAATTTCAAGGTTATTTGAACTGAAAATGTTACCTCAATGCGTGTTAACAAGGTTTTTCCATATTTGGGGTCTGTGACCTAGTTTTTGACCCCAGATGACCTTTATTCAAATCTTAGCTAGAAATCATTAAAACATTTTTTCTGACAAATTTCGAGAATATTTGGACTGAAAAGTAGCTTCTAGAGTGTTAACAAGTTATTTTCTATTTTTGGGCTCTGTGACCTAGTTTTTGATTTCAGATGACCCATATTCAAATTTAACCTAGAAATCATTGAAACAACCTTTCTGACAGATTCCAGGTTATTTGGACTGAAAATGTTACCTCTAGAGTGTTAACAAGGTTTTTCCATATTTTGGCTCTATGACCTCGTTTTTGACCCCAGATGACCCAATTTTGAACCTGAGCTAAAAATCATCAAAACAACCTTTCTGACAAATTTCCAGGATATTTGGACTGAAAATGTAACCTCTAGAGTGTTAACAAGGTTTTTCTATTTTTGGGCTCTGTGACCTAGTTTTTGAACCCAGATGACCCATATTCGAACTTGAGCTAGAAATCATAGAAACAACCTGTCTGACAAATTTCCAGATTATTTGGACTACAAGAAGATTTTCAAAGTTTTCACTATATAAGCCTATGTAAAACCAATGACCCCGGGGTGGGGCCAAATTTGACTCCAGGGGTATAATTGGAACAAACTTGGTAGAAGTCCACTAGACAATGCTACATACCAAATATCTAAGCTCTATGCCTTACGGTTTCAGACAAGAAGATTTTTAAAGTTTTTCCTATATAACTCTATGTAAAACTAGTTACCCCTGGGGCGGGGCCATTTTTGACCCAGAGGCCATGATTTGAACAAACTTGGTAGAGGTCCACTAGACAATGCTGCACACCAAATATCTTAGCTCTATGCCTTACGGTTTCTGACAAGAAGATTTTTAAAGTTTTTCCTACATAACTCTATGTAAAACAAGTTACCCCTGGGGCGGGGCCATTTTTGAGTCCACAGGTATAATTTGAACAAACTTGGTAGAAGTCCACTAGACAATGCTACATACCAAATATCTAAGTTCTATGCCTTACGGTTTCTGACAAAAAGATTTTTAAAGTTTTTCCTATATAACTCTATGTTAAACAAGTTACCCCTGGGGCGGGGCCATTTTTGACCCAGAGGCCATGATTTGAACAAACTTGGTAGAGGTCCACTAGACAATGCTGCACACCAAATATCTTAGCTCTATGCCTTATGGTTTCTGACAAGAAGATTTTTAAAGTTTTTCCTACATAACTCTATGTAAAACAAGTTACCCCTTGGGCGGGGCCATTTTTGACCCCAGGATCATATTTTGAACAAACTTGGTAGAGGTCCACTAGATGATGCTTTAAACCAAATATCAAAGCTCCAGGCCTTGTGGTTTCTGACAAGAAGATTTTTAAAGATCCAACTTTTAAAATCTGTTTTTAGCTCCTGTGACCCAGACATGCAATGAACCGGAACCATTTGAACAAACTTGGTAGAGCTTCATGTAAGGAACATTCTAAGCAAGTTTCATTAAATTTTGCCCAGTGGTTTCAGAGGAGATGTCGTTTGAATGAATTGTGGACGACGGACGGACGGACGGACGGACGGACGCCGGACAATCAAGGATCCTAAAAGCTCACATGAGCATGCTCAGGTGAGCTAAAAATATAGGTCATATGATGACATTTTTGAAATCGAAATGAAAAACTGTGCACACGGTCCAAATTTTATTGCTGTAGCTAAAACACAAAAAAGTAGGTCAGTAGGTCAAAAAAATAGGTCATGCTATGACGTTTTTGAAATTAGAACAAAAAACTGTACACGTGGTCCAAATTTCATTGCCATAGCTCCAAAAACAAAAACTAGGTCAGTAGGTCAAAAATATAGGTCATGCAATTACTTTAATATAATCCAAATGAAAAATGGTGCATATGGTCCAAATTTCATTGCCATAGCTCCAAAAACAAAAAAGTAGGTCAGTAGGTCAAAAATATATAGGTCAAGGAAAAATGTTTTTGAAATCATCTTGAAAAACTGTACAAATGGTCCAAATTTAATTGCCATAGCGAAAAACTTAAAAAATGAAAAAAATATTTTTGGGCGGGGGAGGGTGGGGTGGAGGGAGTGACCCCCAAGGGAGAGGGGATGACCCCACTGTGGTCACAGTGCATACTACCAAATATCTAAGCTCCAGGCCTTGCAGTTTCTGACAAGAAGATTTCAAAAGATTTTTGCTATATAACTCTTATGTAAAACATGTGACCCCTTGGGCGGGGCCAGTTTTGACCCAGGGCCCATGATTTGAACAATCTTGGTAGACGTCTACCAGAGAATGTTCAACACCATATATCTAAGCTCCATGCCTTGTAGTTTCTTACAAGAAGATTTTTAAAGTTTTCCCTATATAACTCTATGTAAATCAAGTAAGCCCTGGGCGGGGCCAGTTCTGACCCCAGGGTCACAATTTGAACAATCTTTGTAAAGGTCCACTAGATGATGCCTCATACCAAATATCTAAGCTCCAGGCCTTGCAGTTTCTGACAAGAAGATTTTTAAAGAATTTACTATATAACTCTATGTAAAACATGTGACCCCTTAGGCGGAGCCAATTTTGACCCAGGGGCCATGATTTGAACAAACTTGGTAGAGGTTTACTAGACAATGCTCAACACCAAATCTCTAAGCTCTATGCCTTGCAGTTTCTGACAAGAAGATTTTTGAAGTTTTCCCTATATAACTCTATGTAAATCAAGTAAGCCCTGGGCGGGGCCAGTTCTAACCCCAGGGTCATAATTTGAACAATCTTGGTAGTGGTCCACAAGATGATGCCTCATACCAAATATCTAAGCTCCAGGCCTTGTGGTTTCAGACAAGAAGATTTTCAAAGTTTTTCCTTTAAGTTGCCGTAGCAACCAGAGTTCTGCATGGAATTGAATTCTTTGAACAACTTTGGAAGAGCTTCATGCAAAGAACATCCCATGCAAGTTTCATTGAATTTGGCCCAGTGGTTTCAGAGGAGATGTCGTTTGAATGAAAATTGTTGACGCCTCAGGACACACGACGCACACCAGACATTGGGGTATAACAAAAGCTCACTCTGGCACTTTGTGCCAGGTGAGCTAAAAATTGTGTTAACTTTGATCAAGATATTACCCTTTAATAGCTCTATTTACTTAAATGTAATATAGTCATTAATATTCAAGGTTGTCCGTTTAAATCGTACCCAGAGATGTGACAAAGACAATGTCACATGCACTTAAGTTCACCCTGTCAGCACCAGTGCGAGTACCAGTAACAAGAAGGCCATGATTGCCACTGAATGCTCACCTGAGTACTTTCGCTCAGGGTCTGCTAGGAAAACATTAAAAGCAAAATAACAGGTCTTGAATTGAAGATTTTTGTAGATCTTATATTCTATACAAATAAAAACCTGGGACGGGGCCAATTTTGACCATAGGGACATAATTTGAATATGCTTGGTATGTATCCACTATACTAAGCTACACTGGCCGAAAAGTTTCAGACAGAAAGATTTTCAAATTTCTCCTTCAAAAATGAAGGAAATAAATGACACCTGGGCAGGGTAAATTTTAACCTCAGGGTAGTACTTTGAAGTATCTTTAGAGAGGGCAACTATACAATGCTACATATCAAATATCTTTAGATGGTCTAGAGCATACAGTTTCTGACAAGGATTTTCAAATATCAAATATTTTACACAAATATGACCCTCTGAGGCAGAGCTAATTTTGACCCCAGTGGCATAATTTCAACAAATTTGGTGGATGTCTACTAGACAATGCAACAAACAAAATAACTTAGCTCTATGGCATACAGTTTCAGACAAGATTATCCATAATTTCATTTAATCCAGTGCCCTAGTTTATTACCTTATGACCTAGTATTTTACCCCAGATGATCTATATTCAGATTTGACCTCGACATCTACAACACATACAATAAACAAGAGGGCCATGATGGCCCTGGATTGCTCACCTGAGTACTTTGGCTGTAGGTTTGCTGTTAAGCAGTATTTCATATTTTAATTGAAAATATTAAAGTGCCTACGAACCAAATATGTAAAATATCAGTCAATAAATAAAGGCTCTATGACAGAAAGTAGAAATATCTACTATAAGCTACATGGTGAACTTGACCTTGACCCAGTGACCTAAAACCCTACCCATGGGTGGAGGTCCATGCAAGAAACCTATATATTGAATATCATAGATATTGGTCTATAAATGAAGGCTTTATGAGGTACAGTAGATAAATCTATTTTTAGCCTCCATGACCTTTAACCTAATCTAATAATTTGAACAAGCAGACAACCTTTCTGACAAACTGCCAGGATATTTGGACTAAAACAGTAGCCTCTAGAGCCTTAATAAGATATTTCTATTTTTGGGCTCTGTGACCTAGTTTTTGACCCCAGATGACCCATATTCGAACTTGACCTAGAAACCATCGAAATAACCTTTCTGACATATTTCCAGAATATTTGGGCTGAAAATGTTACCTGTAGAGTGTAAACAAGGTTTTTCCAAATTTAAGCTCTGTGACCTAGTTTTAGACCCCAGATGACCCATATTCGAACATGGGCTAGAAATCATCAATACAACCTTTCTGACATATTTCCAGAATATTTGAGCTGAAAATGTTACCTCTAGAGTGTTAACAAGGTTTTTCCATATTCAGTCTGTGTGACCTAGAATTTGACCCCAGATGACCCATATTCAAACTTGACCTAGAAATCATCGAAACAACCTATCTGACATATTTCCAGGATATTTGGGCTGAAAATGTAACCTCTAGAGTGTTAACAAGGTTTTTCCATATACAGGCTGTGTGACCTAGTTTTTGACCCCACATGACCCATATTCCAACTTGAGCTAGAAATCATCTTAGCAAGCTTTCTGACAGTTTTTCAGAAAATTTGGGCTAAAAAAGTTACCTCTAGAGTGTTAATAAGGTTTTACCATATTTAGGCTGTGTGACCTAGTTTTTGACCCCACATGACCCATATTCAAACTTGAGCTAGAAATCATCAAAACAACCTTTCTGACATATTTCCAAGATATTTGGGCTGAAAATCTTACCTCTAGAGTGATAAAAAGGTTTTTCCATATTTGGTCTCAGTGACCTACTTTTGACCCCTGATGACCCATATTCGAACCTGGGCTATAAATCATCCAAATAACCTTTCTGATATATTACATGGATATTTGGGCTGAAAATGTTACATCTTGAGTGTTAACAAGGTTTTTCCATATTTGGGCTCTGTGACCTAGTTTTTTATACCAGATGACCCATATTCGAACATGGGCTAGAAATCATCGTTCCCACTTTTCTGACATATTTCCAGAATATTTAAGCTGAAAATGTTACCTGTAGAGTGTAAACAAGGTTTTTCCATATTTGGGCTCTGTGACCCAGTTTTTGACCCCAGATGACCCATATTCGAACTAATGCTAGAAATCACCCAAGTAACCTTTCTGACATATTACAAGGAAATTTGGACTGAAAATGTGACCTCTAAAGTGTTAACAAGGTTTTTCCATATTTGGGCTCTGTGACCCAGTTTTTGAACCCAGACGACCCATATTCGAACTGATGCTAGAAATCACCCAAATAACCTTTTTGACATATTACAAGGAAATTTGGACTGAAAATCTTACCTCTAGGGTGTTAACAAGGTTTTTCCATATTTGGGCTGTGTGACCTAGTTTTTGACCCCAGATGACCCATATTCAAACTTGGGCTAGAAATCAACAAATCAACCTTTCTGACAAATTGCCAGGACATTTTGACTGAAACAGTAGCCTCTAGAGCCTTAACAAGATTTTTCTATTTTTAGTTCATCTGACCTAGTTTTTGACCCCAGATGACCCATATTCGAACTCGTCAGATTAATTACTGGGGCAAACATCCTGACCAAGTTTCGTGACAATTGGAGCAAAAATGTGACCAGTAGAGTGTTAATGAACTAAGTGTGAACGGACGACAGACGACGGACATTCATCGATCCTAATTGCTCACCCTGAGCCAGCTCAGGTAAGCTAAAATAAACAACATGATACCTAACTTTTAAACGTGATTTCTTGAGTGTTAACAAGGTTTTTTGGTTAATTTACCCAAGGAGACACATATTCAAATATGACCTAGAAATCTTCAACACAAACACTGTGACCAAATATCATGATGACAGACTTTTTTGGCCTGAACAGCATTAACAAGATTTTCTTTAAATTTAAGCCTATGCCCTAGTTTTTTACTTTAGATAACCCTTGTTCGAACTCACCCTAGGAATCCCTCACCTGAGTACTATGGCTGTAGGTTTGCTGTTAAGCAGTATTTCATTTTTTAATGTGCCTACAAACCAAATAATTATGTAAAATATCAGTCAATAAATAAAGGCTCTATGACAGAAAGTAGAAATACCTATTATAAGCTATGGTGACCTTGTCCCAGTGACCTCAAACCCTACCCATGGGTAGAGGTCCATGCAAGGAACCTCTATACTTAATATCAAAGATATTGGTCTATAAATGAAGGCTCTATGAGGTACAGTAGATAACTCTACTTTTAGCCTCCCTGACCTTTAACCTAATCTAATAATTTGAAAAAGCTTGATAAAGCTTGCTTTGTGCCAAATTTTAAAATTCTAGGCATTGTGGTTTCAGAGAAGAAGATTTTTAAAAGATTTTCTTCTATATTGTTATTTAAAACTTGTGACCCCTCGGGCGGGGCCAATAGTGACCCCAGGGAAATTTTTCTATCAAACTTCGTAGAGGTCCAGTAGACAATGCTGCATACCAAATATCTTAACTCTAGGCCTTGTGGTTTCTGACAAGAAGATTTTTCAAGTTTTTCCTATATAATTCTATGTAAAACATGTGACCCCCCTAGGGCGGGGCCTATTTTGACCAAGGGGCCATGATTTGAACAAACTTGATAGAGATCCATTAGATAGTGCTGCAGACCAAATATCTTAACTCTAGGCCTTGTTGTTTATGACAAGAAGATTTATAAAGTTTTTCCTATATCACTCTCTGTAAAACATGTGACCCCTGGGGCGGGGCCATTTTTGACCTAGGGTCCATGACATGAACAATCTTGGTAGAGGTCCTCTAGACAATGCTTCATACAAAATATCTTAACTCTAAGCCTTATGGTTTCTTCTGTGAATATTTTTAAAACCTTTACCTATATAACTCTATGTAAACAAGTGACCCCCAGGGCTGGGCCTATTTTGACCCAGTGGCTATGATTTGAACAAACTTAGTAGAGGTCCACTAGACAATGCTACACACCAAATATCTAAGCTCTTTGCCTTACGGTTTCTGACAAGAAGATTTTTAAAGTTTTTCCTATATAACTCTATGTAAAACAAGTGACCCCTTGGGCGGGGCCATTTTTGACACAGAGGCCATGATTTGAACAAACTTAGTAGAAGTCCACTAGACAATGCTACAAAACAAATATCTAAGCTCTATAACTTACGGTTTCTGACAAGAAGATTTTTTAAGATTATCCTATATAACTCTATGTAAAACAAGTGACCCCTGGGGCGAGGCCATTTTTGAACCAGAGGCCATGATTTGAACAAACTTAGTAGTGGTCCACTAGACAATGCTACACACCAAATATCTAAGCTCTATGCCTTGTGGTTTCTGACAAGAAGATTTTTTAAGATTTTCCTATATAACTCTATGTAAAACAAGTGACCCCTGGGGCGGGGCCATTTTTGATCGAGAGGCCATGATTTGAACAAACTTGGTAGAGGTCCACTAGACAATGCTACATACCAAATATCTTAACTCTAGGCCTTCTTGTTTCTGACAAGAAGATTTTCAAGTTTTCCCTATATAACTCTATGTAAAATCAACTGACCCCTTGGGTGGGGTCAGTTTTGACCCCAGGAACATAATTTGAACAAACTTGGTAAAGGTCCACTAGATGATGCTTCATACCAAATATCAAAGCTCCAGGCCTTGTGGTTTCGGAGAAGAAGATTTTTAAAGATCCAACTTATAAAATCTAATTTTAGCTCCAGTGAACCAGAAATGCAATGGACCAGAACCATTTGAACAATCTTGGTAGAGCTTCATGCAAGGAACATCCCAGGCAAGTTTCATTAAATTTGCCCCATTGGTTTCAGAGGAGATGTCGTTTGAATGAAAAATTGATGACGGACGGACGGACAACGGACAGAGACCGATCAGAAAAGCTCACCTTGAGCACTTTGTGCTCAGGTGAGCTAAAATGTGGTATCTTTAGTGTTAACAAGGTTTTCCTTTGATTTGGCCTGGTGACCTTGTCCCTGATCTTATATGACCCAGTTTCAAACTTAACTGAGATATCAAGGCTAACATATCCAGCAATCACAATAGCTTGCCCTCAGCCTATGCTCAGGATTATTTTAAAATTTATTTTTTTTAAAGTAACTATGACTTTGGTACAACTTCATGTAAGGAACAACCCTGCGATGTTTCATTAGCTTGGGTCCAGTCCAGTCCAGTTTTAGAGGAGATGTTGTTTAATAAAGGTGGTTGATGGTGAACAGAATGTGTTCACAACAGCTCTCACTGAGCAAAGGCTCAGTCAAAAAAATAATTAATAAGAAAAGTTACCCAGCCATCTTCCTTGGACACAGTTGGTACATGGGATATTATGTTAAGCCTTCTAACCACTAGGGCTGTGTATCAGTCAGAATGATCGATACGATAAATGTATCGATACAAAATTACCGATATTCAATATATCATATGATATTTTTTTCATACTTTAGTTGATACTCAATTTTATCGACTGTCGCGTATCCGAATTGTGTACTATTCATCTATTTAATCAGCGCTGATTAGAAAGACTTTTTTCGTTTAGAAACAGTGCAGAGTTACTAAAACTGTTTGTCAAAGAGGTCAAATGATGCCCTTTGTGGTCAAAACAAATCTTTCAACATAAGAAATAAGTCGTTTACGACAAATGTGTGAAAGTAAAATGTCGTCTGAATTTTCATTGTCAGTAAATATTTAAATGGTTTCAAACATCTAATGATTGTAAGTTGTCTCGATTCAAACAATGATAATTTGTAAATTTAACAATCAATGAAGTCACACTATAACACTCCAATCAGTCTTCATATAAACAGCTTAACGTTGTATCTTGAATATCAAAACATCACAGTTTCACGGTGCATAACCATATCGGCAGTCTCTCTGCGAAATCTGTCTTTTCGGTAGTCTCTCTGCGTCGGTACCGGTTATTCTCTGCTTTGAACACAGTTTGTGATGGAAGAGAGTCAGAAAAAACGGACAGACATCTGTTCAAACTGCTGAGTTGCTTAAAATTGATAAGTGTACGGAACATTAGAATATCTTTGCTATGTATATGCGTGTCTACTTTTCAATTATCAGTCACTGCGCTCCGAAACTCGGACAAATTGTTCAATGGTTTACTGACATGAACAGAACTTCGGCACTTTCTGCCGGCTGAAACGAGTTATTATTTTGATAACGTACATAACACTCCCATCAAACATATTCACTGTTCTGAACTTCAATATTCTTTAAGAAAATACTAATAAACTGGTCGCTATTTATTTAGAAATCTTGTATACCCTCTATTTTCAGTTTTGATGGTGCACAGGAGGTCTCTCTGCACAGCAGCTTTTAAAGCAGCAGAGGCAGGCTCTCTGCCTGCGACAGATGTAAGCAGGAAGGGCGTCTTCTATCGATCACTGTGTTAATTATAAAAGGTGCGACCTTATATCACTGCGACCCTTACGCTACATCGTGTTTCTAAAATAAACCTTTTCATTCTCTGTAATGCAAGAAGCACAACGTAATGTAGTTTGTATGAAATTGTTTTCGCAGTCAGCTGATGTACAAATCTACCAAATATTATTGTGGTAAATTTTGTCAATTTAAGCTCTGAAGTTTATCAATAACAAGTTTTAAGATAAATATTGTCCGTGTTACATTAACAATTATAAACCGAGCTAAATGATTAGGGCTCGAATTATAGTTTTTCCATTCAGAAAAATGCAAGTTTGTAAATATTCTTTTCGTAAATTTTCAATCATACCTGCATTTTTTAATAAAATGCCGAAGTATTAAACAGAAGACTGAAAAATAAGTTATTTCCAGTTTTTAACTATATTTTATTCAAAAAAGAAAAAGAGAAAATATACTCCGTTGAAAAAAGACTCTCTTGAATTGTTCAAGTCCTATTGTGTTGTTTGTCAAGAGAAAAGAAAACGTCCGAAGACCAAGGGTGTTGTTGTTAAACCTATCCTATCTAGTGAGTTTAATTCTCGTGCCCAGGTTGACCTAATTTACATGCAGTCTCTACCTCAATAATAATAAGTAGAACGATGTATGTGAATTAAACATGAACATTTTGTGTAATGTTGAAAATGTACATTATTGACATGTGCTTCTAGAGTCTGATAATGGTATGTTGCTGATATTGTGTTCTTTTTTAGGTGAAGGAAAATAGTTTCTGTGCAAAAGTGAGTTCTTAGTATCTCATATTGTGTGATTCAATTACTTTGTAAGTTACATGACAATTTAAAATCTTTTGCCCAAGATAATAGGAAAAAATTTTAATGTAATTATTGTGCCAGTAGGAAATTGAAAATCTCATTATATTATCTGGATCACTCATGGCACATACAACTGATCATTTGATGTGCTTACATAATGTGCTTTATTATGCTAATTGTTTTATCCAATGTTCAGAACTTTAATAACAAGAGGGCCATGATGGCCCTGGATCGCTCACCTGAGTACTTTGGCTGTAGGTTTGCTGTTAAGCAGTATTTCATTTTTTCATTGAAAATATGTATGTGCCTACAAACCAAATATGTAAAATATCAGTCAATAAATAAGGGTTCTATGACAGAAAGTAGAAATATCTATTATAAGCTATGGTGACCTTAACCCAGTGACCTCAAACCCTACCCATGCGTAGAGGTCCATGCAAGGAACCTCTATACTGAATATCAAAGATATTGGTCTATAAATGAAGGCTCTATGAGGTACAGTAGATAAATCTACTTTTAGCCACTGTGACCTTTAACCTAATCTAATAATTTGAAAAAGCTTGATAAAGCTTGCTTCGTGAAAAATTTTAAAATTCTAGGCCATGTGGTTTCAGACAAGAAGATTTTTCAAGTTTTTCCTATATAATTCTATGTAAAACATGTGACCCCTAGGGCGGGGCCTATTTTAACCAAGGGGCCATGATTTGAACAAACTTGATAGAGGTCTATTAGATAATGCTGCACACCAAATATCTTATCTCTAGGCCTTGTTGTTTATGACAAGAAGATTTTTAAAGTTTTTCTTATATAACTCTCTGTAAAACATGTGACCCCCAGGGTGGGGCCAGTTCTAACTCCAGGGTCATAATTTGAACAATCTTGGTAGTGGTCCACTAGATGATGCCTCATACCAAATATCTAAGCTCCAGGCCTTGTGGTTTCAGACAAGAAGATTTTCAAAGGTTTTCCTTTAAGTTGCCATAGCAACCAGAGTTCTGCATGGAATTGAATTTTTTGAACAACTTTGGAAGAGCTTCATGCAAGGAACATCCCATGCAAGTTTCATTGAATTTGGCCCAGTGGTTTCAGAGGAGATGTCGTTTGAATGGAAATTGTTGACGCCTCAGGACACACTACGTACACCAGACATTGGGGTATAACAAAAGCTCACTCTGGCACTTTGCGCCAGGTGAGCTAAAAATTGTGTTAACTTTGATCAAGATATTACCCTTTAATAGCTCTATTTACTTAAATGTAATATAGTCATTAATATTCAAGGTTGTCCATTTAAATCGTACCCAGAGATGTGACCAAGACAATGTCACATGCACTTAAGTTCACCCTGTCAGCACCAGTGCGAGTACCAGTAACAAGAGGGCCATGATGGCCACTGAATGCTCACCTGAGTACTTTCGCTCAGGGTCTGCTAAGAAAACATTAAAAGCAAAATAACAGGTCTTGAATTGAAGATTTTTGTAGATCTTATATTCTATACAAATAAAACCCTGGGACGGGGCCAATTTTGACCATAGGGACATAATTTGAATATGCTTGGTATGTATCCACTATACTAAGCTACACTGGCCGAAAAGTTTCAGACAGGAAGATTTTCAAATTTCTCCTTCAAAAATGAATCATGAAATAAATGACACCTGGGCAGGGTAAATTTCAACCCCAGGGTAGTACTTTGAAGTATCTTTAGAGAGGGCAACTATACAATGCTACATATCAAATATCTTTAGATGGTCTAGAGCACACAGTTTCTGACAAGGATTTTCAAATATCAAATATTTTACACAAATATGACCCTTTGAGGCAGAGCTAATTTTGACCCCAGTGGCATAATTTCAACAAATTTGGTGGATGTCCACTAGACAATGCAACAAACAAAATAACTTAGCTCTATGGCATACAGTTTAAGACAAGATTATCCATAATTTCATTTAATCAAGTGCCCTAGTTTATTACCTTATGACCTAGTATTTTACCCCAGATGACCTATATTCAGATTTGACCTAAACATCTACAACACATACATTAAACAAGAGGGCCCTGGATCGCTCACCTGAGTACTTTGGCTGTAGGTTTGCTGTTAAGCAGTATTTCATATTTTAATTGAAAATATGTATGTGCCTACAAACCAAATATGTAAAATATCAGTCAATAAATAAAGGCTATATGATAGAAAGTAGAAATATCTACTATAAGGTACATGGTGACCTTGACCTTGATCCAGTGACCTCAAACCCTACCCATGGGTAGAGGTCCATGCAAGAAACCTATATATTGAATATCATAGATATTGGTCTATAAATGAAGGCTTTATGAGGTACAGTAGATAAATCTATTTTTAGCCTCCATGACCTTTAACCTAATCTAATAATTTGAACAACCAAACAACCTTTCTGACAAACTGCCAGGATATTTGGACTGAAACAGTAGCCTCTAGAGCCTTAACAAGATATTTCTATTTTTGGGCTCTGTGACCTAGTTTTTTGACCCCAGATGACCCATATTCCAACTTGACCTAGAAACCATCGAAATAACCTTTCTGACATATTTCCAGAATATTTGGGCTGAAAATGTTACCTGTAGAGTGTAAACAAGGTTTTTCCAAATTTAAACTCTGTGACCTAGTTTTTGACCCCAGATGACCCATATTCGAACTTGGGCTAGAAATCATCGATACAACCTTTCTGACATATTTTCACGATATTTGGGCTGAAAATGTTACCTCTAGAGTGTTAACAAGGTTTTTCCATATTCAGGCTGTGTGACCTAGTTTTTGACCCCAGATGACCCATATTCGAACTTGACCTAGAAATCATCGAAACAACCTATCTGACATATTTCCAGGATATTTGGGCTGAAAATGTAACCTCTAGAGTGTTAATAAGGTTTTTCCATATACAGGCTGTGTGACCTAGTTTTTGACCTCACATGACCCATATTCCAACTTGAGCTAGAAATCATCTTAACAAGCTTTCTGACAGTTTTTCAGGAAATTTGGGCTAAAATGTTACCTCTAGAGTGTTTACAAGGTTTTACCATATTTGGGCTGTGTGACCTAGTTTTTGACCCCACATGACCCATATTCAAACTTGAGCTAGAAATCATCAAAACAACCTTTCTGACATATTTCCAGGATATTTGGGCTGAAAATCTTACCTCTAGAGTGATAAAAAGGTTTTTCCATATTTGGTCTCAGTGACCTAGTTTTTGACCCCAGATGATCCATATTCGAACCTGGGCTAGAAATCATCCAAATAACCTTTCTGACATATTACAAGGATATTTGGGCTGAAAATGTTACCTCTAAAGGTTTTAACAAGAGTTTTCCATATTTGGGCTCTGTGACCTAGTTTTTGACCCCAGATGACCCATATTCGAACTGATGCTAGAAATCACCCAAATAACCTTTCTGACATATTACAAGGAAATTTGGACTGAAAATGTGACCTCTAAAGTGTTAACAAGGTTTTTCCATATTTGGGCTCAGTGACCTAGTTTTTGACCCCAGATGACCCATATTCGAACTAAGGCTAGAAATCATGGAAACAATTTTTCTGACAAATTTCCAGGATATTTGGGCTGAAAAACTTACCTCTAGGGTGTTAACAAGGTTTTTCCATATACAGGCTGTGTGACCTAGTTTTAGATGCCACATGACCCATATTCGAACTCGTCCAAGTAATTACTGGGACAATCATCCGGACCAAGTTTCGTGACAATTGGAGCAAAAATGTGACCAGTAGAGTGTTAATGAACTAAATGTGAACGGACGACGGACATTCATCGATCCTAATAGCTCACCCTGAGCCAGCTCAGGTGAGCTAATAACAATTTCCAAAAATTCCTATATAAAAAATGAACTAAACTTTCTTAAAAAAGTCTTGGTGCTTCCCATTCTTTGAATTGCAATAAATATATTCTAACAATGGAAATGCAAATAATTCAGGTAACAACAGTTTTAACAAGAGAGCCATGATGGCCCTGTATCGCTCACCTAAGTATGAGTGCTTTTAACAAAGTTGCTATGGACCTGGTTAATTGACCCCAGATGACCCATATTCGAACTTGACCTAGAAATTACTGAAACAATCTATTTGACAAATTTCAAGGTTATTTGTACTGAAAATGTTACCTCTAGAGTGTTAACAAGGTTTTTCCATATTTGGGCTCTATGACCTAGCTTTTTAACCTAGATGTCCCATATTCGAACTTGAGCTAGAAATTATCGAAGAAATCTCTCTGACAAATTTCCAGGATATTTGGACTGAAAAAGTAGCCTCTAAGAGTGTTAACAAGGTTTTTCGATATTAAGGCTCTGTGACCTAGTTTTTTACCCCAGATAACCCATATCCAAACTTGAGCTACAAATCATCAAAACAATTTTTCTGACAAATTTCCAGGACATTTGGAGATATAATGTACCCTCCAGAGCGTTTACAAAGTTTTTCGATATTTGGGCTCTGTGACATAGATGTTTCAACTCCAGATTATCCATATTCAAACTTGAGCTAGAAAGCATAGAATTAAGCTTTCTGACAAATTTCCAGGTTATTTGGAATTTAAATGTTACTTCTAGAGTGTTAACAAGGTTTTTCCATATTTGGGCTCTGTGACCTAGATTTTGACCAAAGATGACCCATACTCCAACTTGAGCTAGAAATCATCAAACAAAAACCTGTCTGACAAATTTCCAGGATATTTGGACTGAAAATGTAACCTCTGGAGTGTTAAAAAGGTTTTTACATATTTTGACCATGTGACCTAGTTTTTTTATCCCAGATGACCCATATCCAAATCTGAGCTAGAATTCCTTGAAACAACCTTTCTGACAAATTTCAAGGACATTTGGACTAAAAATGTAACCTCTAGAGCATTAACAAGGTTTTTGTACTTTCGGGCTCTGTGACCTAGGTTTTGACCCCAGAAAACCTATATTCAAAACTGCGCTAAAAATCATTGATAGAACCTTTCTGACAAATTTCAAGGTTATTTGGACTGAAAATGCTACCTTTAGAATGTTAACAAGGTTTCTCCATATTTGGACTCTGTGACCTAGTTTGTGACCCCAGATAACCCATATTCGAACTTGATCTAGAAATCTTCAAGGCAACCTTTCTGACAAATTTCCAGATTATTTAGGCTGAAAATGTAACCTCTAGAGTGTTAACAAGATTTTTCTATTTTTGGGCACCGTGACCTAGTTTTTTAACCCAGATGACCCATATTTGAACTTGAGCTAGAAACCATCGATAGAACATTTCTGACAAATTTCCAGGATATTTGGACTGAAAGAAAAAGTAGCCTCTATAGTGTTAACAAGGTTTTTCTATATTTGGGCTCTGTGACATAGTTTTCCAACCCTGATAACCCATGTTCGAACTCGTCCAAGATATTAATAAGACAAACATCCTGACCAAGTTTCATGACAATTGAGGCAAAAATGTTAACACTAGAGTGTTAACAAACTAATTATGGACGGACGGATGGACGGACGACGGACAAAAGTTGATCGGAAAAGCTCACTCTGTCACTATGTGACAGGTGAGCTAATTACTCTATGTAAAACATGTGACCCCCAGGGTGGGGTCAGTTCTGACCCCAGGGTCATAATTTGAACAATCTTTGTAGAGGTCCACTAGATGATGCCTCATACCAAATATCTAAGCTCCAGGCCTTGTGGTTTCAGACAAGAAGATTTTTAAAGTTTTCCCTATATAACTCTATGTAAATCAAGTAACCCCCGGGGCGGGGCCAGTTCTGACCCCAGGGTCATTATTTGAACAATTTTGGTAGAGGTCCACTAGATGATGCTCAACACCAAATATCTAAGCTCCATGCCTTGCGGTTTCTGACAAGAAGATTTTTAAAGTTTTCCTATATAACTCTTTGTAAATCAAGTGACCCCCAGGGCGGGGCCATTTTTGACCCAGGAGCCATGATTTGAATAAACTTGGTAAAGGTCCACTGGCCAATGCTGCACACCAAATATCTAAACTCTAGGCCTTGCGGTTTCTGACAAGAAGATTTTTTAAAGTTTTTCCTATATAACTCTATATAAAACATGTGAAACCTGGGGCAGGGCCATTTTTGACCCAGGAGCCATGATTTGAACAAACTTGATAGAAGTCCACTAGACAATGCTACATACAAAATCTTAAGGCTCAGGGCCTTGTGGTTTGAGACAAGAAGATATTTAAAGTTTCACTATATAAGCCTATGTAAAATCAATTGACCCCCGTGGCGGGGCCAAATTTGATCCCAGGGGTATAATTTGAACAAACTTGGTAGAGGTCCACTAGACAATGCTACATACCAAATCTGAAGGCTCAGGGCCTTGAGATTTCAGACAAGAAGATTTTCAAAGTTTTTCCTTTAAGTTGCCATAGCAACAAGAGTTCTTGATGGAATTGAATTCTTTGAATTACTTTGGTAGAGCTTCAGGCAAGGAATATCCAAGGCATGTTTTGTCAATGTTGGCTTAGCGGTTTGGGAGGAGAAGTCGTCTAAGTCAAATTGTTGACAACGCACGACGCAGGCTCAGGTGAGCTAAAAATCAGTTATCTTGAATGAGGTTATCATTAAAAAGATATTTAAGAAACAAGAGGGCCATGATGGCCCTGTATCGCTCACCTGAGTATGACTGCTTTTAACAAAGTTGCTATGGACCTGGTTAATTGACCCCAGATGACACATATTGGAACTTGACCTAGAAATTATTGAAACAATCTCTCTGACAAATTTCAAGGTTAATTGTACTGAAAATGTTACCTCTAGAGTGTTAACAAGGTTTTTCCATATTTGGGCTCTATGACCTAGTTTTTTAACCTAGATGTCCCATATTCGAACTTGAGCTAGAAATTATCAAAACAATCTCTCTGACAAATTTCCAGGATAATTGGACTGAAAAATTAGCCTCTAAAGTGTTAATAAGGTTTTTTGATATTTGGGCTCTGTGACCTAGTTTTTGACCCCAGATAACCCATATCCAAACTTGAGCTACAAATCATCAAAAAACCTTTCTGACAAATTTCCAGGACATTTGGACTGAAAATGTAGCCTCTACAGTGTTTACAAAGTTTTTCGATATTTGGGCTCTGTGACCTAGTTTTCTACTCCAGATGATCCATATTCGAACTTGAGCTAGAAACCATAGAATAAGGCTTTCTGACAAATTTCCAGCTTATTTGGAATTAAAATGTAACCTCTGGAGTGTTAACAAGGTTTTTCCATATTTGGGCTCTGTGACAAAGTTTTTGACCCAAGATAGCCCATACTCCAACTTGAGCTAGAAATCATCAAAAAAAACCCTGTCTGACAAATTTCCAGGATATTTGGACTGAAAATGTAACCTCTGGAGTGTTAAAAAGGTTTTAACATATTTCGGCCATGTGACCTAGTTTTTGACACCAGATGACCCATATCCAATTTGAGCTAGAAATCACTGAAACAACCTTCCTGACAAATTTCAAGGACATTTGGACTGAAAATGTAACCTCTAGAGCATTAACAAGGTTTTTGTACTTTCGGGCTCTGTGACCTAGTTTTTGACCCAAGATAATCTATATTCAAAACTGAGCTAGAAATCATTGAAACAATCTTTCTGACAAATTTCCAGGTTATTAAGACTGAAAAATTAATGTTACCTCTAGAATGTTAACAAGGTTTTTCCATATTTGAGCTCTGTGACCTAGTTTGTGACCCCAGATGACCCATGTTAAAAAATGACCTAGAAATCCTCAAGGCAACCTTTCTGACAAATTTCCAGATTATTTGGGCTAAAATGTAACATCTAGAGTGTTAACAAGATTTTTCCATATTTGGTCTCTGTGACCTAGTTTTTGAACCCAGATGACCCATATTTGAACTTGTGCTAGAAATCTTAGAAGCAACCTTTCTGACAAATTTCCAGATTATTTGGGCTGAAAATGTAACCTCTAGAGTGTTAACAAGAATGTTCTATTTTTGGTCTCTGTGACCTAGTTTTTGAACCCAGATGACCCATATTTGAACTTGTGCCTAGATCGCTCACCTGAGTATTTTGGCTGTAGGTGTGCTGTTAAGCAGTATTTCATGTTTTAATTAAAAATATGTAAGTAATGTAAATATAAATATGTAAACATGTAAAATATCAGTCAATAAATAAAGGCTCTATGACAAAAAGTAGAAATATCTTTCATAAGCTATGGTGACCTTGACCTTTACCCAGTGACCTCAAACCCTACCCACAGTATATAGGATCCATGCGGGAAAAATTTTCTGTAGCTTTCAAACAAAAAAGTAGGTTAAAAATATAGGTCTTGCTATGATATTTTTAAAATCGTAACAAAAAACTGTACACATGGTCCAAATTTCATTGCCATAGCACCAAAAACAAAAAGGTCAGTAGGTCAAAAATATAGGTCATGCAATGACATTTTTGAAATCAGAACAAAAAACTGTACACATGGTCTAAATTTCATTGCCATAGCTCCAAAAACAAAAAGTAGGTCAGTAGGTCAAAAATATAGGTCATGCGATGACATTTTTGAAATCGAAACGAAAAACTGTGCACATGATCCAAATTTCATTGCTGTAGCTAAAATACACAAGAGGGCCAATGGCCCTAAAGCGCTTACCTGGGTTCAAAGATGAAAGAAATTTTTATAAACGTAATGATGCATATCACAGAAATGGACCAATGCAATTTCATTGCCATAGCTTCAAAAACAAAAGGTAGATCAGTAGGTCAAAATATAGGTCATGAAATGACATTTTTGAAATCGGAACAAAAAGCTGTACACACAGTCCCAATTTCATTGCTGTAGCTAAAATACACGAGAGGGCCAATGGCCCTAAAGCGCTTACCTGGGTTCAAAGATGAAAGAAATTTTTATAAACGTAATGATGCATACCACAGAAATGGACCAATGCAATTTCATTGCCATAGCTTCAAAAACAAAAGGTAGATCAGTAGGTCAAAATATAAGTCATGAAATGACATTTTTGAAATCGGAACAAAAAGCTGTACACACAGTCCCAATTTCATTGCTGTAGCTAAAATACACGAGAGGGCCAATGGCCCTAAAGCGCTTACCTGGGCTCAAAGATGAAAGAAATTTTTATAAACGTAATGATGCATACCACAGAAATGGACCAATGCAATTTCATTGCCATAGCTTCAAAAACAAAAGGTAGATCAGTAGGTCAAAATATAGGTCATGAAATGACATTTTTGAAATCGGAACAAAAAGCTGTACACACAGTCCCAATTTCATTGCCCTAGCTTTAAAACAAAAAAGTAGGCCAGTAGGTAAAAAATATAGGTCATGCTATGACGTTTTTGAAATCGGAACAAAAAACTGAATACATGGTCCAAATTTCATTGCCATAGCTCCAAAAACAAAAAGTAGGTCAGTAGGACAAAAATAGGTCATGAGACGACATTTTGAAATCGAAACGAGAAACTGTGCACATGGTCCAAATTTCATTGCTGTAGCTATAAAACACTAGATGGATGTGCAGTGGAACACTTGTGTCGTCCTTGGGTACTCTGTTAGAATAACTAAAAAGGTAAACAAGAGCCTGCTGGGGTTGAGGGTGGATGGGGAGTCAAGTACCTATGTATTAAAATTTAAAAAAAAAAAAAAATTGGGCCCAGGTGGGGGGGGGGGGGGGGGGGGGGGGGGGGGGGGCGGTAAAGTACCTATGTTTAAAAAAAAAAAAAAAAGGCGCGGGAGTGGGGGTAAAAAAAATGGGGGGTGGGGGGTGACTGGTTGGGGGGTGGGGGGTTTGAGGGTGAATGGGGAGTCAAGTACCTATGTATTAAAATTTAAAAAAAAAAAAAAAGGGGGGGGGGGTAAAAAAAGAAGGGGGGGGGGGGTTTGAAGGTGGATGGCGAGTCACGTACCTATGTATTAAAAAAAAAAAAAAAATATTGGGCCAGGATGGGGGGGGTGACTGGTTGGGAGGGGGGGTTGAGGTAGTGGGGGGGGGGAATAAAGTGCATATGTTTTAAAATTAAAAAAAAAAAAAAAAAAAAAAATTGGGCCCCGGGGGGCGGGGATGACTGGTTGGGGGGGGGGGGGGGGGGGGGGGGGGGGCTGGGTTTTGAGGTGGGGGGGGGGGGGGAATAAAGTGCCTATGTTTTAAAATTAAAAAAAAAAAAAAAAATTGGGCCCCCGGTTGTGACTGGTTGGGGGAGGGGGGTTGAGGTAGGATGGGAAGTGGGAAGTAAAGTACCTATGTTTTAAAATTTAAAAAAAAAATTGGGCCCGTGGGGGGGGGGGGGGGGGGGCGGGGCGGGGGTGACTGGTTGGGGGGGATTCACATGAAGAGGGGACAGTGGGGGGGGGGGGGGAGTTTTTGACCCAAGATAATCTATATTCAAAACTGAGCTAGAAATCATTGAAACAATCTTTCTGACAAATTTCCAGGTTATTAAGACTGAAAAATTAATGTTACCTCTAGAATGTTAACAAGGTTTTTCCATATTTGAGCTCTGTGACCTAGTTTGTGACCCCAGATGACCCATGTTAAAAAATGACCTAGAAATCCTCAAGGCAACCTTTCTGACAAATTTCCAGATTATTTGGGCTAAAATGTAACATCTAGAGTGTTAACAAGATTTTTCCATATTTGGTCTCTGTGACCTAGTTTTTGAACCCAGATGACCCATATTTGAACTTGTGCTAGAAATCTTAGAAGCAACCTTTCTGACAAATTTCCAGATTATTTGGGCTGAAAATGTAACCTCTAGAGTGTTAACAAGAATGTTCTATTTTTGGTCTCTGTGACCTAGTTTTTGAACCCAGATGACCCATATTTGAACTTGTGCCTAGATCGCTCACCTGAGTATTTTGGCTGTAGGTGTGCTGTTAAGCAGTATTTCATGTTTTAATTAAAAATATGTAAGTAATGTAAATATAAATATGTAAACATGTAAAATATCAGTCAATAAATAAAGGCTCTATGACAAAAAGTAGAAATATCTTTCATAAGCTATGGTGACCTTGACCTTTACCCAGTGACCTCAAACCCTACCCACAGTATATAGGATCCATGCGGGAAAAATTTTCTGTAGCTTTCAAACAAAAAAGTAGGTTAAAAATATAGGTCTTGCTATGATATTTTTAAAATCGTAACAAAAAACGGGGGGGGGGGAGGCAGGGGGAGTACTTACCCATCTCATGTCAGTTAATATTGCCATAGCTCCAAAAACAAAAAGTAGGTCAGTAGGTCAAAAATATAGGTCATGCGATGACATTTTTGAAATCGAAACGAAAAACTGTGCACATGATCCAAATTTCATTGCTGTAGCTAAAATACACAAGAGGGCCAATGGCCCTAAAGCGCTTACCTGGGTTCAAAGATGAAAGAAATTTTTATAAACGTAATGATGCATATCACAGAAATGGACCAATGCAATTTCATTGCCATAGCTTCAAAAACAAAAGGTAGATCAGTAGGTCAAAATATAGGTCATGAAATGACATTTTTGAAATCGGAACAAAAAGCTGTACACACAGTCCCAATTTCATTGCTGTAGCTAAAATACACGAGAGGGCCAATGGCCCTAAAGCGCTTACCTGGGTTCAAAGATGAAAGAAATTTTTATAAACGTAATGATGCATACCACAGAAATGGACCAATGCAATTTCATTGCCATAGCTTCAAAAACAAAAGGTAGATCAGTAGGTCAAAATATAAGTCATGAAATGACATTTTTGAAATCGGAACAAAAAGCTGTACACACAGTCCCAATTTCATTGCTGTAGCTAAAATACACGAGAGGGCCAATGGCCCTAAAGCGCTTACCTGGGCTCAAAGATGAAAGAAATTTTTATAAACGTAATGATGCATACCACAGAAATGGACCAATGCAATTTCATTGCCATAGCTTCAAAAACAAAAGGTAGATCAGTAGGTCAAAATATAGGTCATGAAATGACATTTTTGAAATCGGAACAAAAAGCTGTACACACAGTCCCAATTTCATTGCCCTAGCTTTAAAACAAAAAAGTAGGCCAGTAGGTAAAAAATATAGGTCATGCTATGACGTTTTTGAAATCGGAACAAAAAACTGAATACATGGTCCAAATTTCATTGCCATAGCTCCAAAAACAAAAAGTAGGTCAGTAGGACAAAAATAGGTCATGAGACGACATTTTTGAAATCGAAACGAGAAACTGTGCACATGGTCCAAATTTCATTGCTGTAGCTATAAAACACTAGATGGATGTGCAGTGGAACACTTGTGTCGTCCTTGGGTACTCTGTTAGAATAACTAAAAAGGTAAACAAGAGCCTGCTGGGGTTGAGGGTGGATGGGGAGTCAAGTACCTATGTATTAAAATTTAAAAAAAAAAAAAATTGGGCCCAGGTGGGGGGGGGGGGGGGGGGGGGGGGCGGTAAAGTACCTATGTTTAAAAAAAAAAAAAAGGCGCGGGAGTGGGGGTAAAAAAAATGGGGGGGGTGGGGGGTGACTGGTTGGGGGGTGGGGGGTTTGAGGGTGAATGGGGAGTCAAGTACCTATGTATTAAATTTAAAAAAAAAAAAAAAAGGGGGGGGGGTGGGGTTTAGGTAATAAAAAAGAAGGGGGGGGGGGGTTTGAAGGTGGATGGCGAGTCACGTACCTATGTATTAAAAAAAAAAAAAAATATTGGGCCAGGATGGGGGGGGGTGACTGGTTGGGAGGGGGGGTTGAGGTAGTGGGGGGGGGAATAAAGTGCATATGTTTTAAAATTAAAAAAAAAAAAAAAAAAAAAATTGGGCCCCGGGGGGCGGGGATGACTGGTTGGGGGGGGGGGGGGGGGGCGGGTTTTGAGGTGGGGGGGGGGGGAATAAAGTGCCTATGTTTTAAAATTAAAAAAAAAAAAAAAAATTGGGCCCCCGGTTGTGACTGGTTGGGGGAGGGGGGTTGAGGTAGGATGGGAAGTGGGAAGTAAAGTACCTATGTTTTAAAATTTTAAAAAAAAATTGGGCCCGTGGGGGGGGGGGGGGGGGGGGCGGGGCGGGGTGACTGGTTGGGGGGGATTCACATGAAGAGGGGACAGTGGGGGGGGGGGGGGAGGCAGGGGGAGTACTTACCCATCTCATGTCAGTTAATATTTTATTTCTAGGCTTAAGAAGTTTTTTTTCCTATATATAAGTTTAAGCAAAATCAAGTGACCCTGGGGGTGGGGCTAACTGTGACCCCAGGGACATGGGTACCAACAATCTTTGCAGGGGTCTTGCTGGTGATCAAGTATTCCAAGTTTGAATGGAATATCCTTGACACTTTTTGAGACATGGACATAAAGAACTAGATGGGTGTTCAGTGGAACACTTGTGTCGCCCTTGGGTACTCTGTTAGAATAACTAAAAAGGTAAACAAGAGCTTGCTGGAAAAGACAGCATGCTAGTCAAAGTACAACAATACCTGTCCACAGACAGCATGCTCCACTTTTCTCAGTGCTGGATAATTAATTATAAGCCAAGTTAAACAAGAGGCCCAAGTGAAAAAAATTTGACTGGGGCAGGGCAAGTACCTAGTCATACAAGATGAAAAAAAAATTTGGGTCAAGTAGTTATTGTAAAAAAAAAATCGGGGGGGGGGGGGGGGGGGGGGGGGGGGAGGGGCAGTTTGAGGGTGGATGGTGGATGGGGAGTCAGGTACCTATGAATTTAAAAAAAAAAAAAAAAAAAAATTGGGCCCCGGGGTGGGGTGGGGGGGGGGGGGTTGAGGTAGGATGGGGAGTAAAGTACGTATGTATGGGGGGGGGGGGGGGTAAAAAAAATGGGGGGGGGGGGGGGGGAGCGGATTTGAGGGTGGATGGGGAGTCAGGTACCTATGAATTTAAAAAATAAATTAAAAAAAAAAAAAAAATCGGGCCCCGGGGTGGGGGGAAGGGGTGACTGGTTGGGGGGGGGGAGGGTTGAGGTAGGATGGGGAGTAAAGTACCTATGTTTTAAAATTTAAAAAAAAAATGGGCCCGGGGGGAGGAGGGGGGGGTGACTGGTTGGGGGGGGGGGGGGGCGGGTCCCCATGCAGAGGGGACGGTGGGGGGGAGTACTTACCCATCTCATGTCAGTTAATATTTTATTTCTAGGCTTAAGAAGTTTTTTTTCCTATATATAAGTTTAAGCAAAATCAAGTGACCCTGGGGGTGGGGCTAACTGTGACCCCAGGGACATGGGTACCAACAATCTTTGCAGGGGTCTTGCTGGTGATCAAGTATTCCAAGTTTGAATGGAATATCCTTGACACTTTTTGAGACATGGACATAAAGAAAAAGGTTAACAAAGAAATTTTAACTTGAAAAAGGGGCATAACATTGCAAAAATAAATTTGAGGGTTATCTGCCCTTGAGAAATGGTGTTGTCTTAAGTGATACAATTGTAAGCATTACAACTGGAAAGTTTGATAAAGTAACATTAAGAAATGGCATAGTTATAGCCAATGTTAAGTTTTCATGACAAAATCCAAGTACAAAAAGGGGCATAACTCTGTCAATTGTGACCTTGACCTACACATTTTGGCATCCTCATGACCCTGTTGTCATAAGCAATATAATTTGAAAGTTTGATGTTGAAATTTTAAGAAATGGCAAAGTTATTCCGAACGTTAAGTTTTCATGACAAATCCATGTATAAAAAGGGGCATAACTGTGTCAAATGTGACCTTGACCTTGAAATTTTGGCATCAACTCGACCCTGTTGTCATAAGCAATACAATTTGAAAGTTTGATAAGATAATGTTTAGAAATGGCAAAGTTATAGCCAACGTTAAGTTTTCGTGACGGACCGAAGGACCGACGGACCGCCAGACCGACGGACAAAGCGATCCCTATGTATCGCCTTTTCTTCGAAAGGGCGACACAAAAAGGTTAACCAAGAAATTTTAACTTGAAAAAGGGGCATAACATTGCAAAAAAAAATTTGAGGGTTATCTGCCCTTGAGAAATGGTGTTGTTTTAAGTGATACAATTGTAAGCATTACAACAGGAAAGTTTGATGTAGAAACATTAAGAAATGGCATAGTTATAGCCAATGTTAAGTTTTCATGACAAAATCTAAGTACAAAAAGGGGCATAACTCTGTCAATTGTGACCTTGACCTATACATTTTGGCATCATCACGACCCTGTTGTCGTAAGCAATATAATTTGGAAGTTTGATGTTGAAATGTTAAAAAATGGCAAAGTTATTCCCAACGTTAAGTTTTCATGACAAAATCCATGTATAAAAAGGGGCATAACTCTGTCAATTGTGACCTTGACCTAGAAATTTTGGCATCAACCTGACCCTGTTGTCATAAGCAATACAATTTGAAAGTTTGATAAAGTAATGTTTAGAAATGGCAAAGTTATAGCCAACCTTAAGTTTTCGTGACGGACCGACGGACAAAGCGATCCCTATGTATCACCTTTTCTTCGAAAGGGCGACACAAAAACAGTAGGTTAGTAGGTCAAAAATATAGGTCATGATATGACGTTTTTGAAATCGGAACAAAAAACTGTACACACAGTCCAAATTTCATTGCCATAGCTCCAAAAACAAAAAGTAGGTCAGTAGGTCAAATATAGGTCATGCAGTGACATTTTTTAAATCGAAAACGAAAAACTGTGCATACAGTCCAAATTTCATTGCTGTAGCTAAAAACAAAAAAGGAGGTCAGTAGGTCAAAAATATAGGTCATGATATGACGTTTTTGAAATCCAAACAAAAATCAGTACACATGGTCCAAATTTCATTGCCATAGCTCCAAAAACAAAAAGTAGGTCAGTTAGTCAAAAATACAGGTAATGCGATGACATTTTTTAAAACGGAAAACTGTGCACACAGTCCAAATTTCATTGCTGTAGCTAAAAAACAAAACAAGAGGGCCTTGATGGCCCTTGATCGCTCACCTGAGTACTTTGGCTGTAGGTTTGCTGTTAAGCAGTATTTCATTTTTGCATTGAAAATATGTGAGTGCCTACAAACCAAATATGTAAAATATCAGTCAATAAATAAAGGCTCTATGACAGAAAGTAGAAATATCTATTATAAGCTATGGTGACCTTCACCTTGACCCAGTGACCTCAAACCCTACCCATGAGTAGAGGTCCATGCAAAGAAGCCCTATACTGAATATCAAAGATATTGGTCTATAAATGAAAGCTCTATGAGGTACAGTAATAAATCTACTTTTAGCCTCTGTGGCCTTTAACCTAATCTGATAATTTGAAAAAGCTTGATAAAGCTTGCTTTGTGCCAAATTTTAAAATTCTAGGCCTTGTGGTTTCAGAGAAGAAGATTTTTCAAGTTTTTGCTATATAATTCTATGTAAAACATGTGACCCCTAGGGCGGGGCCTATTTTGACCAAGGGGCCATGATTTGAACAAACTTGATAGAGGTCCATTAGATAATGCTGCACACTAAATATCTTAACTCTAGGCCTTGTTGTTTATGACAAGAAGATTTTTAAAGTTTTTCCTATATAACTCTCTGTAAAACGTGTGACCCCTGGGGCGGGGCCATTTTTGTTATAGGGTCCCTGACTTGAACAAACTTAGTAGAGGTCCTCTAGACAATGCTTCATATAAAATATCTTAACTCTAAGCTTGATGGTTTCTTCTGTGAAGATTTTTAAAACCTTTTCCTATATAACTCTATGGAAACAAGTGACCCCCAGGGCTGGGCTTATGATTTGAACAAACTTAGTAGTTTAAACAAGTGACCCCTGGGGCGGGGCCATTTTTAACCCAGAGGCCATGATTTGAACAAACTTGGTAGAGGTCCACTAGACAATGCTACAAACCAAATTTCTAAGCTCTAAAACTTATGGCTTCTGACAAGAAGATTTTTTTAAGATTTTGCTATATAACTCTATGTAAAACAAGTGACCCCTGGGGCGGGGCCATTTTTGACCCAGAGGCCATGATTTGAACAAACTTGGTAGAGGTCCACTTGACAATGCTACACACTAAATATCTAAGCTCTATAACTTATGGTTTCTGACAAGAAGATTTTTTAAGATTTTCCTATATAACTCTATGTAAAACAAGTGACCCCTGGGGCGGGGCCATTTCTGACGCAGAGGCCATGATTTGAACAAACTTGGTAGAGGTCCACTAGACAATGCTACCAACCAAATATCTTAACTCAAGGCCTTCTTGTTTCTGACAAGAATATTTTCAAGTTTTCCCTACATTACTCTTTGTAAAATCAACTGACCCCTGGGGTGGGGTCAGTTTTGACCCCAGGGACATAATTTGTACAAACTTGGTAGAGGTCCACTAGATGATGCTTCATATTAAATATCAAAGCTCCAGGCCTTGTGGTTTCAAAGAAGAAGATTTTTAAAGATCCAACTTATAAAATCTATTTTTAGCTCCAGTGAACCAGAAATGCAATGAACCAGAACCATTTGAACAATCTTGGTAGAGCTTCATGCAGGGACCATCCCAGGCAAGTTTCATTAAATTTGCCCCATTGGTTTCAGAGGAGATGTCGTTTGAATGAAAAGTTGACGACAGGCGGATGGACGGACCACCGACGGATGACGGACAAAGACCGATAAGAAAAGCTCATCCTGAGCACTTTATGCTCAGGTGAGCTAAAAAGTAGGTAAGTAGGTCAAAAATATAGGTCAAGGAATAATGTGTTTGAAATCATCTTAAAAAACTGTACAAATGGTCAAAATTTTATTGCCATTAGCGAAAAACTTTAATCAAAGCGCTAAGCTCTGCTGAACTGCCTATTTAAAATGCTGTCTTGGGATGGGCTCACCATAGACTACTACATGTTAGGACAGTCTGATATCTTGCATAAAACTACATGGAACATATTAAGATAATCTGTATAAGTATTAGATGGTCAATTGAAAACAATATTAATATATAGCAATAATAGACAGCAAGCAATACAAGAGGGCCATGATGGCCCTGGATCGCTCACCTGAGTACTTTGGCTGTAGGTTTGCTGTTAGCAGTATTTCATTTTTTAATTGAAAATATATAAGTGCCTACAAACCAAATATGTAAAATATCAGTCAATAAATAAAGGCTCTATGACAGAAAGAAGAAATATCTATTATAAGCTATGGTGACCTTGACCTTGACCCAGTGACCTCAAACCCTACCCATGGGTAAAGGTCCATGCAAGGAACCTATATACTGAATATAAAAGATATTGGTCTATAACCGAAGGCTTTATGAGGTACAGTAAATAAATCTATTTTTAGCCTCTGTGACCTTTAACCTAATCCAATAATTTAAACAAGAGGGCCATGATGGCCCTGGATCGCTCACCTGAGTACTTACAGTACACGCAGCGCGGACTTTGACAACGAACACCCGTCCCCGCGATTTTACTGTCCGCGTTGAGGACTAAAATGACCACCGCGTCGAGTGTTCAATCGTATAAAACGCGGTGGTCAGCGCGGCCGTTCGCGGTGTTCAGTACCGCGGCGTGTCGCGGGGTTCGCAGTGTCCGATAAAATGAAGCCACAACTTAATTTTACTTTCCCAATTTTTTTTTTTTTTTCAAAATAGTTACAAAGTACACGTAATTATTACCAGTTAAAGTTGTTTCTTTTTTTTTTTAATACCCCATCCGGTTTAATTTTTGTTTGTTGACGATCGATGTTTGGTTGTATAATTGAGGGTATTTGTAGAAAAGTAACAGCCGATAATGAATAGATTTACACACCTACATGACATCTTGGTAATAAACTTTAATTGCTGCAATTAATATATTTCAAGTCTTTAATCGGTGCCGTGTTTGCGTTAATCCACTCGCAATTAAATTACAAATGATAACCAAACTGCGAAAAGTTAATAGATCTAATTTAAACAGTCAAAATTCGAACAAATCCTCTCTAATTCCGATTCATTTGTGTACAAACGCTCCTATCTGTTACACAAAAAAAAACCCCCAACAATTCAAAGCAGTTATTTCCGGAAAAAGTTGATCGTATTTTCAGAAAATGAATCAACACGTGTTTAACTGCTTTCAACTTCTGTATCGTCTAGGCGCTTGGCAAAATAATTGATCGATTTGGCTATATAATAACAAGCGTTTTTCAATTCCAAAAAACGAAAGTACTCAATAAACATACACCGGAAATGTATTTGAAATTTGGTTTTAATTTGACCACAAAATAGATGTAAGTAAAATAATTATGAGTAAAATGAAAACCACGTACAAATACTGTACGCACAGTATGTTTAAATGCAGTAATCTCCAAGTCAAAACATCGCGGGGACGCGCGGCGTTCTGTCACCGCGACACGCGGTGTTCATACCCCTCGGCGGTTGTCGCGGTGGTCATTTTAGCGGACACCCGAAATTTCGGGTGTTCAGTCCACCGCGACTGGCCACCCGGAGACGATACCGGCCCCCGCGACAATGTTAACAACGTCAAAGTCCGCGCTGCGTGTACTGTAGGTTTGCTGTTAAGCAGTATTTCATATTTTAATTGAAAATATGTAAGTGCCTACAAACCAAATATGTAAAATATCAGTCAATAAATAAAGGCTCTATGACAGAAAGTAGAAATATCTATTATAAGCTATGGTGACCTTGACCTTGACCCAGTGACCTCAAACCCTACCCATGGGTAGAGGTCCATGCAAGGAACCTCTATACTGAATATCAAAGATATTGGTCACTAAATGAAGGCTCTATGAGGTACAGTAGATAAATCTACTTTTAGCCTCCGTGACCTTTAACCTAATCCAATAATTTGAAAAAGCTTGATAAAGCTTCCTTCATGCCAAATTTTAAAATTCTAGGTCTTGTGGTTTCAGACATGAAGATTTTTAAAGATTTTCTTCTATATTGTTATTTAAAACTTGTGACCCCTCGGGCGGGGCCAATAGTGACCCTAGGGACATTTTTCTAACAAACTTGGTAGAGGTCCACTAGAGAATGCTACACACCAAATATCTAAGCTCTATAACTTACGGTTTCTGACAAGAAGATTTTTTCAAATTTTCGTATATAACTCTATGTAAAACTAGTGGCCCCTGGGGCGGGGCCATTTTTGACTCAGAGGCCAGGATTTTAACAAACTTGGTAGAGGTCCACTAGACAATGCTACACACTAAATATCTAAGCTCTGTAACTTACGGTTTCTGATAAGAAGATTTTTTAAAGATTTTCCTATATAACTCTATGTAAAACAAGTGACCCCCGGGGTGGGGCCATTTTTGACCCAGAGGCCAGTATTTGAACAAACTTGGTAGAGGTCCACTAGACAATGCTACATACCAAATATCTTAACTGTAGGCCTTCTTGTTTCTGACAAGAAGATTTTTTAGTTTTTCCTATATAACTCTTTGTAAAACAAGTGACCCCCGGGGCGGGGCCATTTTTGACCCAGAGGCCAGGATTTGAACAAATTTGGTAGAGATCCACTAGACAATGCTTCACACCAAATATCTAAGCTCTATAACTTACTGTTTCTGACAAGAAGATTTTTTAAGATTTTCCCTATATAACTCTATGTAAAACAAGTGGCCCCTGGGGCGGGGCCATTTTTGACCCAGAGGCCAGGATTTTAACAAACTTGGTAGAGGTCCACTAGACAATGCTTCACACCAAATATCTTAACTCTAGGCCTTGTGGTTTCTGACGAGAAGATTTTCAAGTTTTCCCTATATAACTCTTTGTAAAATCAACTGACCCCTGGGGTGGGGTCAGTTTTGTCCCCAGGGACATAATTTGAACAAACTTGGTAGAGGTCCACTAGATGATGCTTCATACCAAATATCAAAGCTCCAGGCCTTGTGGTTTCGGAGAAGAAGATTTTTAAAGATCCAACTTATAAAATCTATTTTTAGCTCCAGTGAACCAGAAATGCAATGGACCAGAACCATTTGAACAATCTTGGTAGATCTTCATGCAAGGAACATCCCAGGCAAGTTTCATGAAATTTGCCCCATTGGTTTCAGAGGAGATGTCATTTGAATGAAAAGTTGACGACGGACAGACGGACTGACTGACGGACGACGGACAAAGACCGATCAGAAAAGCTCACCCTGAGCATTTGTGCTCAGGTGAGCTTAAAAGCTTGATAAAGCTTGCTTCATGCCAAATTATAAAATTCAAGGCCTTGTGGTTTCAGACAAGAAGATTTTTAAAGATTTCCTTTTTAACATATTAAGGGCCCCCGGAGCGGGGCAAATTTTGACCCAAGGGCCAACATTTAAACAATATTGGTAAAGGTTCTTTACACAATAAATACCAAATATCTAAGGTCTACACCTATTTGTTTTGGAGAAAAAATTATTTTTCATGTTTTTCCTATATAAATCAATGTTAAACAAGAGAACCCTGGGGCGTGGCCAATTTTGACCCAGGGGACATAATTTGAACAAACATGGTAAACATCCACTAGACAATGCTACATACCAAATATCTAAGCTGTAGGCATTGAGATTGCCAGTAAGAAGATTTTTAAAGATTGCCTTTTATACATATTAAGGGCCCCCAGGACGGGGCCATTTTGACCCCAGGGCCAACATATAAACAATACTGGTAAAGGTTATCTAGACAATACTCCACACAAAATATCTAAGGTCTAGTCCTATTAGTTTCGGAGAACAAGAGGGCCATGATGGCCCTGGATCGCTCACCTGAGTACTTTGGCTGTAGGTTTGCTGTTAAGCAGTATTTCATTTTTTAATTGAAAATATGTAAGTGCCTACAAACCAAATATGTAAAATATCAGTCAATAAATAAAGGCTCTATGACAGAAAGTAGAAATATCTATCATAAGCTATGGTGACCTTGACCTTGACCCAGTGACCTCAAACCCTACCCATAGGTAGACGTCCATGCAAGGAACCTATATACTTAATATCAAAGATTTTGGTCTATAAATGAAGGCTCTATGAGGTACAGTAGATAAATCTATTTTTAGCCTCCGTGACCTTTAACCTAATCTAATAATTTCAAAAAGCTTTATAAAGCTTGCTTCATGCCAAATTATAAAATTCTAGGCCTTGTGGTTTTAGACAAGAAGATTTTTAAAGATTTTCTTCTATACTGCTATTTAAAACTTGTGACCCCTCGGGCAGGGCCAATAGTGACCCCAGGGACATTTTTCAAACAAACTAGGTAGAGGTTCACTAGACAATGCTGCATACCAAATATCTAAGCTGTAGGCATTGAGGTTTCCAGTAAGAAGATTTTTAAAGATTGCCTTTTTTACATATTAAGGGCCCCCATGGCAGGGCCAATTTTGACCCCGGGGCCAACATATGAAAAATACTGGTAAAGGTTCTCAACACAATACTCCAGACTAAATATCTAAGGTCTAGTCCTATTAGTTTGGAAGAAAAATGATTTTTCATGTTTTTCCTATATAACTATAGGTAAACCAAGAGAACCCTAGGGCGTGGCTAATTTTGACCCGGGGGACATAATTTGAACAAACTTGGTAGACATCCACTAGACAATGCTGCATACCAAATATCTAAGCTGTAAGTATTGAGGTTTCCAGTAAGAAGATTTTTAAAGATTGCCTTTTTTACATATTAAGGGCCCCCGGGGTGGGGCCAATTTTGACCCCGGGGCCAACATATAAACAATACTGGTAAAGGTTCTCAACACAATACTCCACACCAAATATCTAAGGTCTAGTCCTATTAGTTTCGGAGATAAATGATTTTTCATGTTTTTCCTATATAACTATATGTAAATCAAGAGAACCCTGGGGCGTGGCCAATTTGACCCAGGGGACATAATTTGAACAAACTTGATAGAGGTCTACTAGACAATGCTACATACCAAATATCTAAGCTGTAGGCATTGTGGTTTCTGAGAAGAAGACTTTTAAAGATTTCCTTTATAAGCCTATGTAAAATCAATTGACCCCCAGGGTGGGGCCTATTTTGACCCAGTGACTGATTTGAAGAAACTTAGTAGAGGTCCACTGGACAATGCTGCACACCAAATATCTAAACTCTAGGCCTTGCTGTTTCTGACAAGAAGATTTTTTAAAGTTTTTCCTATATAACTCTATATAAAACAAGTGACCCCTAGGGCGGGGCCATTTTTGACCCAGGAGCTATGATTTGAACAAACTTGGTAGAGGTCTACTAGACAACGCTGCACACCAAATATCTAAACTCTAGGCCTTGCAGTTTCTGATAAGAAGATTTTTTAAAGTTTTTCCTATATAACTCTATGTAAAACATGTGACCCCCGGGGCTGGGCCATTTTTTACCCAGGAGCCATGATTTGAACAAACTTGGTAGAGGTCCACTGGACAATGCTGCACACCAAATATCTAAACTCTAGGCCTTGTGGTTTCAGACAAGAAGATTTTTAAAGTTTTTCCTAGAAAATTCTATGTAAAATTAGTGACCCCTGGGGCAGGGCCATTTTTGACCCAGGGGTCATGATTTGAACAAACTTGGTAAAGGTGCACCTGATGATGCTTCATACCAAATATCTAAGCTCCAGGCTTTGTAGTTCTGGAGAAGAAGATTTTTAAAGATCCAACTTTGAAAATCTATTTTTAGCTCCTGTGGCCTAGAAATGCAATGGACCTGAACCATTTGAACAATTTTGGTAAAGCTTCATGCAAGTAACATTCCTGCCAAGTTTCAGGAAGATTGGCCCAGCAGTTCAGGAGAAGAAGTTGTTTGAAGAAAAAGTTGACGTCACACGCACGCACGGACGACGGACGCCGGACATCAGGCGATCACAAAAGCTCACCTTGAGCACTTTGTGCTCAGGTGAGCTAAAAATACAGCATTTAAAGTTTTATTGTTTATCAACATGATGAAACAAAGTCAGAAACATCTTATACACAAGAACCACCACAAGCAGGAACCACGCTCCACTTTTTCCTTATTCCAAAGGCAAACACATCAGAGGAAGCAGATTGTGGTGAAGGGATTTCAAATGAAACATTATTTGGAAATACAATTATACATAACAAAGTTATGGCTAGTTTTAGCAACATTCAGAAATTTGACCTTAAAGATCAAGGTCAAGTTCAGTTTAACTCTCTTTGGAGGTATTGTCTAAAAGGTACTTATGTCCAAGCTTGAAGACACTACATCCATTAACAACAGAGATATAGCCAACTTAAGCAATGCCAAGGTCATTTAAAGGTCAAGGTAATACTCGAATTGTTCAACACGTTTGTTTTATGCTCAGTGTTGTTTTGAATTCACTGTATGAATCAAATCCATCCATAAATAATAAAAATTTGCCTATTTTAGCGAAATTCAATAGTTTGTCTAGGTCATTTTAAGGTTAAGGTCATAACTGAATAATTTAACATGTAGGTTTTGTCATGAGCATTGTTTGTCCAAGTATTAATAAAAAAAATAAAAATGACGTTTTGGTCAATATAAGCAAAATTCAATCATTTGACCTTGAAAGTCAGGGTCATTTCAAGGTCAAGATCACATCTGAATGATATATGTGTCAGTTTTCTCGTAAGTGTTATTTTGTCCCAGTATAAATCAAATCAAACCATAAAAAAAAAAAAAATTTTAAGCAAAATTCAATAACTTGACCTGAAATGTCAAGGTCTTCTAAAGGTCAAGGTCATACTTAAATAAATTAAAATATCAGTTTTGTTGTTTTATCAAAGTATGAATCAAATCCATAAATAGACAACAGTTATGACAATTTAAGCAAAATACAATAATTGGATCTTGACTGTCATACCTGAATTATTCAACATGTCAATTTTGTCAAAAGTGTTGTTTTGTCAAAGTATAAATCAAATCTAACCAAAACTTACACAGTTATGACCAATTTTAGCAAATTTCAATAATATGATCTAGCTAGTCAAGGCCATTTCTAAGGTCATGGTAAAACTTGAATCAAAATGTCAGATTTGTCAAAAGTATTGTTTTGTCCAGATATGAATCAAATCCATTAATAAATGACAAATTTTAGAAAAATTCAAACATCTGACCTTGACAGTCAAGGTCATTTTTTGGTCTTGTTCACACTTGAGTTATTCAACATGTCTGTTTTTTCATAAGTGTTGTTTTGTCTTAGTATGAATCATTCCAACGATAAATACAAACATGATTTTTGCAAATTGTAACAAAATTCAATAATTTGACCTAAAAGGTCAAGGTCATTTAAAGTCAAGTTGATACATGAAAAAATCATAATGTAGGATTTGTCATAAGTGTTGTTTTATCAAATATGAATTAAATCCATAAATAAATACAAAAGTTATGAAGCAAAATTCAATAATTTGACCTTGAGGGTCATGGTCATTTACAAGGTAAATGTCACAATTGAATAATTTACCATGTCAGCTTTGTCATAAGTGTTGTTTTGTCCAAGAATTATTAACATCCAACCACAAATAACAAAATTATGGCCAGGTTAAGCAAATTCAATATTTTGACCTTGAGTGACCTTCATTAAAAATTTTAAAGGTCAAAGTCATATCTGAAAGAATCCACATGTTGGATTTGTCATAAGTGTTGTTTTGTCCAAGTGTGAATCAAATCCATAAATAAATGAGAAAGGTATGACAATTTAAGCAAAATTCAATCATCTGACCTTGACGGTCAAGGTCATTTTTAGGTTATGGTCATACCTGAGTTATTCAATATGTCGGTTTGTCATAATTGTTGTTTTGTCCAAGTATGAATCAAAACCAACCATAAACAACAAAGTTATGACAATTTAAGCAAAATTTAATTATTTGACCTTGAAGGTGAAGGTCATTTATAAGTCAAGGTCAAGTTGTGTCTTGTCCAGTTAAAGATCTTGTTTAAAGGGTTGTTATGTCCAAGTATGAAGACAATTCACCTATTCATAATTAAGTTATGGCCAATTTTAGCAAAATTCAATATTTTGACCTTGAATTTGAAGGTCATTTTTAAGCCAAGGTCAAGTTTAGTCTGGTCAACTTGAAGGTCTTGTCCAAAGAGTTGATGTGTCAAAGTATGAAGATAATCCATCCCCCCCAGGGCAGGGGGGATGACCCCACTGTGGTCACAGCGCATACTACCAAATATCTAAGCTCCAGGCCTTGCAGTTTGTGACAAGAAGAATTTTAAACTTTTTTGCTACATAACTCTATGTAAAACATGTGACCCCTTGGGCGGGGCCAGTTTTGACCCAGGGGCCATGATTTGAACAATCTTGGCAGAGGTCTACTAGACAATGCTCAACACCAAATATCTAAGCTCCATGTCTTGTAGTTTCTTACAAGAAGATTTTTAAAGTTTTCCCTATAAAACTCTATGTAAATCAAGTAAGCCCTGGGCGGGGTCAGTTCTGACCCCAGGGTCATAATTTGAACAATCTTTGTAGAGGTCCACTAAATGATGCCTAATACCAAATTTCTAAGCCTCAGGCCTTGCGGTTTCAGACAAGAAGATTTTTAAAGAATTTACTATATATAACACTATGTAAAACATGACCCTTGGGCAGAGCCAATTTTGACCCAGGGGCCATGATTTGAACAATCTTGGTAGAGGCCTACTAGACAATGCTAAACACCAAATATCTAAGCTCCATGCCTTGCAGTTTCTGACAAGAAGATTTTTAAAGCTTTCCCTATATAACTCTATGTAAATGAAGTGACCCCAGGGTGGGGCCAGTTCTGACCCCAGAGTCATAATTTAAACAATCTTGGTAGAGGTCCTCAGGCCTTGTGGTTTCAGACAAGAAGATTTTCAAAGTTTTTCCTTTAAGTTGCCAAAGCAACCAGAGTTCTGCATGGAATTGAATTCTTTGAACAACTTTGGAAGAGCTTCATGCAAGGAACATCCCATGCAAGTTTGATTGAATTCGGCCCAGTGGTTTCAGAGGAGATGTCGTTTGAATGAAATTGTTGACGCCTCACGACGCACGACGCACAACGCACACCAGACATTGGGGTATGACAAAAGCTCACTCTGGCACTTTGTGCCAGGTGAGCTAAAAATGCAACCTCTAGAGTGCTCACAAGCTTTTCAACAGATCTATACTCATGACCTTTTTTCCAACACCGAAAGACCCAATTCCTTACTCATCTGAAAGTTAAACAAAACAAATATTCTAACAGTTTCATGAAGACTCAGCCAAAATGCTGACCTCTAATGTATGCACAGGGTTTTCCATCAGGTGACCTAGTTCTTTACCCAATAAATTGTAATTATGAGTTTGTCTAGAAGACCAAGTCTTACATCCTAAGCAATTTCTAGAAAAGTTTAGAAAAACATATGAACTGGAATGCTTGCCAGGTTCTCCACTGATACAAATGTATGAGCTGATGATCAAGTTTTTGACTCAATGTGTCCCAGTTTCAAACTCATCAATGACTCATCAGCAAACTGCAATCAGGAAGATTGGGAGATAAATGTTATCTCAAGTGATCACAAGGTTTCCAAGCTGGTGACCTAATTTTTTAACCATTTTGATCCAGTTTCAAAAATCTGCAAGACATTATCCTTATGAGCAAATTTTAAAAATCATTAATCTGGAAAATGCCGATGATATGCACAACTAGACTTGGTACTGATTATTCCTATAAAGTTTGGATGAAATTGCTCCAGTAGTTTTTGAGGAGTAGTCCGCACAAGTTTTGTGACAGAAGGACAGACAGACGACGGAGAAGTGATCCCTCTATGTCGCACCTACTTGTAGCAGGCAACACAAAAAGGGGAAATATAAAACATGTCTTACACATATACCCTTATTGGTGATCTTGCACACCAAGTTTCAAATAGACTGTCCCAGAGATATGAAAGAAGTTTGCATAAAGTTTTGATAAAACCTCAGTGCAGACATTGGTGTGCATGAAAAAGTACTTACTCACAACTACACTTACTGGTGTGCATGATAAACACCTTAAACAAATCAAAAATTTTTGGTGATCATGCAACAAACAGATAGTCCTGGAAATGTTGATGTAGTTTGCGTCACAAGAGTTTGCTATGACAGACTTAGAAACCTCAGTACAGGTACTTGTGTGCATGAAAAACACCTCACACAAATGTACACTTATTGGTGACCATGTCAAGTTACAAAAAATTGATACAGCTAGAAATGTTGATGTAGTTTGTGTCACTCAGGTTTTGCTTGCATGTGCTGTAAATTAACTGAGCACACACTGGCGCAAATAAAAGTTGCAACACACACATCTACACTTACTGGTGAGCAAGCACACCAAGTTTCAAACTGACAATCATTAGAATCTGGAAATAGTTCTCTTCACAAAATTTCTGCAATGGTAAACCAACCACCCATAAGATGACTCTTAGATACCCACACAAAGTTTGATGGGGGTTATAAAAAGTCACAGTAACACCCTATGCTCAGGTAAACATTCCAGAAAAGTCAGAACTGAGAGTAAATCAGGGTTAATGTCTTCACTAACAGCAAACTGAACACAGTCTGCCTACTGGTGATTTATCTATATCCTTACCTTATATTTCTTATTGCTTCTTGCAGCAGTGTGGACTCTTCACCTTAAGTCACTTCTAACCAATGTCCAAGCCTGTCCATTATCCCACAGAAGAACTACCCTAAGACCAACACCATGCTGAAATTAAATTTATCTTCATTTTATACTTTTCGTTCTAGCAAGCTACATGTAAATGATGCACTACCGGGTACTTACAATGCAAAAAGGCTGCTCACAGTGCTCCCCCGTTAGCACTTTGAAGCTAAGAAGTTCATCATGAAAAGAGTTGTCTGTACTGAATAAATGTAATCACTATGACGTACATTGAACATTATGTAATCAATATGTACACACTGAATATACACAGAGGTTTACAGGCTTTCTTACTTGAATTTATTTAGCACAATCTAGGGAAATACTGAGGTAACTTTAAGGCAGTATTTCCATTCATTCATTTTGAACATCTAAAGACTAATTTTTATAGCTATGAATACTTGATACAAATTACACAACTAATGAACAGAACAGTAAAACCTACATGAATTAATTCTTTAAACCTCATCTTCACAAACTTGTAAGATTCTCAATGAAGGTTTCCTGTGATATAATCCCCATAAGGCGGGTAGAACACACTTCATATGAATGCACTTTACATGCCCAGATCCACTGAAAAATCAGTTCTATTTTTAAATGTCAAAATAAATTCAAAGATTGTAAAAGGATGCATTTTTATGAAATATAATTTCTCTAAACACTCTATTATGGGAGATCTATCTGTGGCAGGGCAGGGTTGTTCCTTGCATGGGCACATCCATCTGTCTTTCCAATGAGATGTTAAACCCAAGGTCTCATGTATCAGTGCTATACACCGAGTAAAGAAACAAGAGGGCCATGATGGCCCTAGATCGCTCACCTGAGTATTTTGGCTGTAGGTCTGCTGTTAAGCAGTATTTCATGTTTTAATTAAAAATATGTAAGTAATGTAAATATAAATATGTAAACATGTAAAATATCAGTCAATAAATAAAGGCTCTATGACAAAAAGTAGAAATATCTATCATAAGCTATGGTGACCTTGACCTTAACCCAGTGACCTCAAACCCTACCCACAGTATATAGGAGCCATGCAAGGAAAAATTTGCTGTAGCTTTCAAACAAAAAAGTAGGTTAAAAATATAGGTCATGCTATATTTTTGAAATCGGAACAAAAAACTGTACACATGGTCCAAATTTCATTGCCATAGCTCCAAAAACAAAAAGGTCAGTAGGTGCACATGATCCAAATTTCATTGCTGTAGCTAAAATACACAAGAGGGCCAATGCCCCTAAAGCGCTTACCTGGGTTCAAAGATGAAAGAAATTTTTATAAACGTAATGATGCATATCACAGAAATGGACCAATGCAATTTCATTGCCATAGCTTCAAAAACAAAAGGTAGATCAGTAGGTCAAAATATAGGTCATGAAATGACATTTTTGAAATCAGAACAAAAAGCTGTACACACAGTCCCAATTTCATTGCCCTAGCTTTAAAACAAAAAAGTAGGTCAGCAGGTCAAAAATATAGGTCATGCTATGACGTTTTTGAAATCCAAACAAAAAACTGTACACATGGTCCAAATTTCATTGCCATAGCTCCAAAAACAAAAAGTAGGTCAGTTGGTTAAAAATATAGGTTATGCGATGACATTTTTCGAAAGCTCTATGAGGTACAGTAATAAATCTACTTTTAGCCTCTGTGACCTTTAACCTAATCTAATAATTTGAAAAAGCTTGATAAAGCTTGCTTCGTGCCAAATTTTAAAATTCTAGGCCTTGTGGTTTCAGACAAGAAGATTTTTCAAGTTTTTGCTATATAATTCTATGTAAACTATGTGACCCCTAGAGCGGGGCCTATTTTGACCAAGGAGCCATGATTTGAACAAACTTGATAGAGGTCCATTAGATAATGCTGCACACTAAATATCTTAACTCTAGGCCTTGTTGTTTATGACAAGAAGATTTTTAAAGTTTTTCCTATATAACTCTCTGTAAAACGTGTGACCCCTGGGGCGGGGCCATTTTTGACATAGGGTCCCTGACTTGAACAAACTTGGTAGAGGTCCTCTAGACAATGCTTCATATAAAATATCTTAACTCTAAGCTTGATGATTTCTTCTGTGAAGATTTTTAAAACCTTTTCCTATATAACTCTATGGAAACAAGTGACCCCCAGGGCTGGGCTTATGATCTGAACAAACTTAGTAGTTTAAACAAGTGACCCCTGGGGCGGGGCCATTTTTAACCCAGAGGCCATGATTTGAACAAACTTGGTAGAGGTCCACTAGACAATGCTACACACCAAATTTCTAAGCTCTATAACTTATGGCTTCTGACAAGAAGATTTTTTAAGATTTTGGTATATAACTCTATGTAAAACAAGTGACCCCTGGGGCGGGGCCATTTTTGAACCAGAGGCCATGATTTGAACAAACTTGGTAGAGGTCCACTAGACAATGCTACACACCAAATATCTAAGCTCTATAACTTACGGTTTCTGACAAGAAGATTTTTTAAGATTTTCCTATATAACTCTATGTAAAACAAGTGACCCCTGGGGCGGGGCCATTTTTGACCCAGAGGCCATGATTTGAACAAACTTGGTAGAGGTCCATTAGACAATGCTACATACCAAATATCTTCACTCAAGGCCGTCTTGTTTCTGACAAGAATATTTTCAAGTTTTCCCTACATAACTCTTTGTAAAATCAACTGACCCCTGGGGTGGGGTCAGTTTTGACCCCAGGGACATAATTTGAACAAACTTGGTAGAGGTTCACTAGATGATGCTTCATATTAAATATCAAAGCTCCAGGCCTTGTGGTTTCAAAGAAGAAGATTTTAAAGATCCAACTTATAAAATCTATTTTTAGCTCCAGTGAACCAGAAATGCAATGGACCAGAACCATTTGAACAATCTTGGTAGAGCTTCATGCAAGGACCACCCCAGGCAAGTTTCATTAAATTTGCCCCATTGGTTTCAGAGGAGATGCTCAGGTGAGCTAAAAAGTAGGTCAGTAGGTCAAAAATATAGGTCAAGGAATAATGTGTTTGAAATCATCTTAAACAAGAGGGCCATGATGGCCCTATATCGCTCACCTGAATATGACTGCTTTTAACAAAGTTGCTATGGACCTGGTTAATTGACCCCAGATGACCCATATTCGAACTTGACCTAGAAATTATTGAAACAATCTTTCTGACAAATTTCAAGGTTATTTGGACTGAAAGTGTAGCCTCTAGAGTGTTAACAAGATTTTTCCATATTTGGGCTCTGTGACCTAGTTTTTGACCCCAGATGATCCATATCCAAACCTGAGCTAGAAATCATCAAAACAACCTTTCTGACAAATTTCCAGGACATTTGGACTAACAATGTAGCCTCTAGAGTGTTTACAAAGTTTTTCGATATTTAGGCTCTGTGACCTAGTTTTTTAATCCAGATGACCCATATTCAAAGTTGATCTCTAAATCATAGAAGCAACCTTTCTGACAAATTTTCAGGTTATTTGGAATTAAAATCTTAACTCTAGAGTGTTAACAAGGTTTTTCCATATTTGGGTTCTGTGACCTAGTTTTTGACCAAAGATGACCCATATTAGTACTTGAGCTAGAAATCATCAAAACAACCTGTCTGACAAATTTCCAGGATATTTGGACTGAAAATGTTACCTCTGGAGTGTTAAAATGGTTTTAACCTTTTAGGGCTCTGTGACCTAGTTTTTGATCCCAGATGACCCATATCCTAATCTGGGCTAAAAATCATTAAAACAACCTTTCTGACAAATTTCAAGGACATTTGGGACTGAAAAGTAACCTCTAGAGCATTAACAAGGATTTTCTACTTTTTGGCCCTGTGTCCTAGTTTTTGACCCCAGATAACCCATATTCAAAACTGAGCTAGAAATCATTAAAACAACCTTTCTGACAAATTTCAAGGACATTTAGGACTGAAAAGTAACCTCTAGAGCATTAACAAGGATTTTCTACTTTTTGGCCCTGTGTCCTAGTTTTTGACCCCAGATAACCCATATTCAAAACTGAGCTAGAAATCATTAAAACAATCTTGCTGACAAATTTCAAGGTTATTTGAACTGAAAATGTTACCTCAATGCGTGTTAACAAGGTTTTTCCATATTTGGGGTCTGTGACCTAGTTTTTGACCCATGATGATATTCGAATCTGAATCATCCTTTCTGACAAATTTCGAGAATATTTGGACTGAAAAGTAGCTTCTAGAGTGTTCACAAGTTTTTTTTTCTATTTTTGGGCTCTGTGACCTAGTTTTTGATTTCAGATGACCCATATTCAAATTTAACCTAGAAACCATTGAAACAACCTTTCTGACAGATTCCAGGTTATTTGGACTGAAAATGTTACCTCAAGAGTGTTAACAAGGTTTTTCCATATTTGGGCTCTGTGACCTAGTTTTTGACCCCAGATGACCCAATTTTGAACTTGAGCTAACAATCGTCAAAACAACCTTTCTGACAAATTTCTGGGATGTTTTGACTGAAAATGTTACTTCTTCTTCTACAAGAAGATTTTCAAAGTTTTCACTATATAAGCCTATGTAAAACCAATGACCCTGGGGTGGAGCCAAATTTGACCCCAAGGGTATAATTTGAACAAACTTGGTAGAGGTCCACTAGACAATGCTACATACTAAATCTTAAGGCTCAGGGCCTTGTGGTTTCAGACAAGAAGATTTTTGAAGTTTTTCCTATATAAGCCTATGTAAAACCAATGACCCCAGGGTGGGGCCAAATTTAACCCCAGAGGTATAATTTGAACAAACTTAGTAGAGGTCCACTAGACAATGCTACATACCAAATATCTAAGCTCTATGCCTTACGGTTTCAGACAAGAAGATTTTTGAAGTTTTTCCTATATAAGCCTATGTAAAACCAATGACCCCAGGGTGGGGCCAAATTTAACCCCAGAGGTATAATTTGAACAAACTTAGTAGAGGTCCACTAGACAATGCTACATACCAAATATCTAAGCTCTATGCCTTACGGTTTCAGACAAGAAGATTTTTAAAGTTTTTCCTATATAACTCTTTGTAAAACAAGTTACCCCTGGGGCGGGGCCATTTTTGACCCAGAGGCCATGATTTCAACAAACTTGGTAGAGGTCATCTAGACAATGCTGCACACTAAATATCTTAGCTCTATGCCTTACGGTTTCTGACAAGAAGATTTTTAAAATTTTTCCTATATAACTCTATGTAAAACAAGTTACCCCTGGGGCAGGGCCATTTTTGACCCCAGGATCATAATTTGAACAAACTTGGTAGAGGTCCACTAGATGATGCTTTATACCAAATATCAAAGCTCCAGGCCTTGTGGTTTCTGACAAGAAGATTTTTAAAGATCCAACTTTTAAAATCTGTTTTTAGCTCCGACTGTGACTCAGAAATGCAATGAACCGGAACCATTTGAACAAACTTGGTAGAGCTTCATGCAAGGAACATTCTAGGCAAGTTTCATGAAATTTTGCCCAGTGGTTTCAGAGGAGATGTCGTTTGAATGAATTGTGGACGACGGACGGACGGACGGACGCCGGACAATCAAGGATCCTAAAAGCTCACATGAGCATGCTCAGGTGGGCTAAAAACTGTACAAATGGTCAAAATTTTATTGCAATAGCAAAAAACTTAAATCAAAGCGCTGTAAGCTCTGGGGTATTCACTGCTGAACTGGCTATTTAACATGCTGTCTTGGGATGGGCTCACCTTAGACTAGTGACCCATACATGTGATATCCCGGCGGGATTTTAAAAAATCCCGTTATTCAACGTCAATTCCAGCTGTCCCGTTATTGATTCAAAATTCCCGTTATTAAAATCCAGAAGAAGAAAAAAAAACTGTTTACTTTCCATTTCAAAATTCATTATCTCATTAACCGCACTGCACCATAAAATCAAAGCAGTGCTGAATGTACATGATCGAGGTCATTATCGATTTAAACCTGCAGGCGTTTGACATGTTGATAATGACTTGTTTATTGCCCAATTAGTGACTTGTTAAGGGATTTACTGAGACATAATTACAATTCTATTGGCACACGACAGATAAACAACAGTGGTACAGTAATTACACACATGTAGTTGATTATTAAAGTGCAGAATTCGGCATCTCTGATGTTGGACACCTGTGGTAAGTTGGAAAGTGATTATTTTTCGCAAGTTTGAAATGAGTTACTGCAATTTAAAAACCATGGATAATAAAATCTTTGGTAAAAGAAAATATATGCTCAGATGGAAAATATGCCTAAACGGGGTCATTCACCTTGTAAGGACTCGGGTCCAAAAGTTAAAATTCAAAAGTCAAAAACAAAATTCAATCCTCAGTGGGAATCTGAATATAAATGGATGGGAAAGTGTGCTAAGGGAACAGATTATGCTTTTTGCAAGTGGTGCAACTTTGAGTTCAAAATTTGTTATGGTGGTAAAAATGATATTACCAAACATGTGATGACAGATAGACACAAGAAGGCTGCAGACTCTGTGAGGAGTACTCAGAGTATGAACAAATTGTTCTCAAAAGCAGAAGTGGACGGAGTGACACATGCTGAGACATTGTTTGCATATTTTGTGGCTGAACACAATATACCATTCCTTGTTGCTGATCACTTCTCCGACTTGGTTAAAGTTATGTTTCCAGACAGTGCCATTGCAAAGAAATTTAAATGCAAGAGAACCAAAACCACACACATTGTAAACAAAGCTCTAGGACCTCACTTTGACAGTAAAGTAACAGCACTGTGCCAGAAAGAGAAGTTTTCCATCATGATTGATGAGTCAAATGATAAAGGTGATGACAAGATGCTGACTGTCCTGGTGCGGGTGTATGACAAAGACATTCTGACGATATCAACCAGATTTCTGGGCATTCCAATTTGCAACATTGGGACTGGCAAGAACATTTTTCACTGCCTCAACAAAATCTTTATGTAAGTACCCAAGAAAAAGTTTTTAGTAACTTCCGCGTTTGGGCAAATGTGATGAAGTAAGTTAATGTCATTTCAGAGTAATGTTACTTTAGATTAGAATATGCACTGGGGAAAGATAAAAGAGCTATTAATGTGGGTACTGAGATAATTCTGGTGTAAACACTACCACTGTATGTTTTTGTCGTATGGTTCATGTTTGCATTGCAGTGATCGGAATATACCTTGGAGCAACTGTATTGGTTTCTCATCTGACAACTGTAGTGTGATGATTGGAAAGAAGAACAGTGTACTATCGAGAGTGAAGGAGGCCAATCCAGATGTCTATGATCTTGGATGTGTCTGTCATTTGGCGAACATTTGAACCCAGAAAGCTGTGAAAACCCTCCCACTGCCCGTTGATGAGTTACTTGTTGAAGTATACTATCATTTCCATCACAGGTGAGTTAATAATTATTCGAGTTACATAGGCTGTTGTGAAACTTACCATCCCTCAATTTACTTCACCATCGTGTCTGATTTTTTGAAAAAAAAATTTAACTGTTAACCTTTAAGTATATGCAATGTTTCTGAAGTTAAGAAGTTATAACCTGCAAATTAATGTGTATTTCAGTGCTAAACGCAAGGAGACCTACAAAGAATTTCAGGACTTTACTGACACAGACTCCATGAAAATCCTCAAACACTGCCAGACAAGATGGTTGTCATTAGAAAAATGCGTATCACGTTTGTTGCATCAGTGGAAAGCCTTGCAGTCTTACTTCACTAGTCATGATGATGTTGAGAAGCCAGGTCGTATCAAGCGTGTCGCTGACTGGTTAGCAGATCCCCTTATGTGGCTGCTTTGTGCCTTCCTTGAGTTTGTGTTGCCCTTCTTGAACGAATTTAACACCACATTCCAGGTAAGCAATGATAATTTCAAGCTGTGAAGGGATTTGAATCTGCAACTCAGATGTTGGTGTTCTTTCTGTACTGGAACTCTTTTAAATATAGCAGTTATACATAACTATTTAACAATTTTAAATTAGACAGATGCAAAAAATTGTTTCCAATATTTGCTGCTAGGACATTGCAGGTTTTAGTTGTACTTCCTTTATTTCAGTCAGATGAATCTATGATAGGACACCTACACGGAGAAATGACCCGATTACTGAGGAAACTCTTGGGACGCTTTGTAACTACTAGGGTCATTAGGGAGGAATCAACCTTGACCAAGGTTGTCTACAATAAGTTGGAGAACCAGCATGAGGACGAACGGTTGGCAGTTGGCTGGCGTGCCAGAGATTACCTGTCAAACAATGATGTCAATCCAGAAGTTACCCAGAAGTTCTTCAGGTATAACACAAATTTTATTTCAGGGATAAAACATTTGAAAAATTGGTGGACACATGCTAAACTGAAAGTTATAGATTCATATGCAAAGTAAACTTTGGTTATACTATTAAAAAGCTTCTTTTGTAACAAAACATGAAACATTGTTATGAGTATTCTTTTTTTTTATTTTCAGCCACGTGAGGGCATTCTACTGTAAGCTTGTTGATGCTATCCTGTCCAAGTTCCCATTTGATGACACTGTCCTGAAGTCACTTGGTTTCCTCAATCCAGACACCCGAGATTCTGTGACTTCAGATCAAGGTTTGCAGTTTACATTTTCGTTCACTTTCTTGTTTTAATTAATAGTACAAGGCAGCACCTGAAGACAAGACCCCTTTAACATCCCTTGAGTCCTACTGGAAGAAAGTTGAGAACAAAAATGTAAATGTTCATGTAATTTGAAATTTGTATCAAGGTGGGACAAGCCAGCTGACAGAAGCAACTTGAGGACTTATAAAAACTAAGTCAATTTTATATTATTAAAATAAAAACAGTACATGCATCATAACTTTTCTTTGAGTAATTGTTTGTGGTTTCTATTTGCAGGTTGCAGTCAGTGGTAAGCCAGTATTTCCCCACCTTTGCCAGTTAGCCAGGGTGCTTCTGTCTTTGCCCCACTCCAATGCAGACCCAGAAAGGACATTTTCACAAATAAGGAAAATCCAAACAGACTGCAGAGACAATCTGTGTGACAAAACTATCCACAATCTGCTGAGTGTCAAGACGAATGGGAATGACTACTGCTACATGATGAAACCTTCAGGAGAGCTGATGACTGCAGCTAGAGATGCCTGTAAGGCATGCATAGAAGAAAAAGATGATGAATAAGCAGTGTTAACTGTTTTGATTAAAAAATGTGAAAAAGTTGACACTGTAAATTACATAAAGAACAATGCTTTGTTTTGATTGCTTTGTGCCAGATTGTTCAGTCTTATGCATTAAATGAGAACAAAAGACACTTCATTAGTTTTCTTTGCTGTTCTTGTCTCCCTTTTTGTGAAAGCGAGTCGATAAAAAAATTCCAGTTGTCAAGCTAAAAATCCAGCTGAAATTCCAGCTGTGAGTTACTGAAGTTATCACATGTATGGACTACTATATGTGAGGACAGTCTGATATTTTGCATAAAACTACATGGAACATATTAAGATAATCTGTATAAGTATTAGATGGTCAATTGAAAACAATATTAATATATAGCAATAATAGACAGCAAGCAATAAAATACAGCATTTAAAGTTTTATTGTTTATCAACATGATGAAACAAAGTCAGAAACACCTTATACACAAGAACCACCACAAGCAGGAACCACGCTCCACTTTTTCCGTATTCCAAAGGCAAACACATCAGAGGAAGCAGATTGTGGTGAAGGGATTTCAAATGAAACATTATTTGGAAATACAATTATACATAACAAAGTTATGGCTAGTTTTAGCAACATTTAGAAATTTGACCTTAAAGATCAAGGTCAAGTTCAGTTTAACCCTCTTTGGAGGTATTGTCTAAAAGGTACTTATGTCCAAGCTTGAAGACACTACATCCATTAACAACAGAGATATAGCCAACTTAAGCAATGCCAAGGTCATTTAAAGGTCAAGGTAATACTTGAATTGTTCAACACGTTTGTTTTATGCTCAGTGTTGTTTTGTCCCTGTATGAATCAAATCCATCCATAAATAATAAAAATTTGCCTATTTTAGCGAAATTCAATAGTTTGTCTAGGTCATTTTAAGGTTAAGGTCATAACTGAATAATTTAACATGTAGGTTTTGTCATGAGCATTGTTTTGTATAAGCAAAATTCAATCATTTGACCTTGAAAGTCAGGGTCATTTCAAGGTCAAGATCACATCTGAATGATCAATGTGTCAGTTTTCTCGTCAGTGTTATTTTGTCCCAGTATAAATCAAATCAAACCATAAACAAGAGGGCCATGATGGCCCTGGATCGCCCACCTGAGTACTTTGGCTGTAGGTTTGCTGTTAAGCAGTATTTCATTTTTTAATTGGAAATATGTAAGTGCCTACAAACCAAATATGTAAAATATCAGTCAATAAATAAAGGCTCTATGACAGAAAGTAGAAATATCTATTATATGTTATGGTGACCTTGACCTTGACCCAGTGACCTCAAACCCTATGTATGGGTAGAGGTCCATGCAAGGAACCTCTATACTGAATATCAAAGATATTGGTCTATAAATGAAGGCTCTATGAGGTACAGTAGATAAATCTACTTTTAGCCTCAGTGACCTTTAACCTGATCTAATAATTTGAAAAAGCTTGGTAAAGCTTGCTTCGTACAAAATTTTAAAATTCTAGGCTTTGTGGTTTCAGACAAGAAGATTTTAAAAGATTTTCTTCTATATTGTTATTTAAAACTTGTGACCCCTCGGGCGGGGCCAATAGTGACCCCAGGGACATTTTTCTAACAAACTTGGTAGAGGTCCACTAGACAATGCTGCATACTAAATATCTTAACTCTAGGACTTGTGGTTTCTGACAAGAAGATTTTTCAAGTTTTTCCTATATAACTCTATGTAAAACATGTGACCCGTAGGGCAGGGCCTATTTTGACCAAGGGGCCATGATTTGAACAAACTTGAGAGAGGTCCATTAGATAATGCTGCACACCAAATATCTTAACTCTGGGCCTTGTTGTTTATGACAAGAAGATTTTTAAAGTTTTTACTATATAACTCTATGTAAACAAGTGACGCCTAGGGCTGGGCCTATTTTGACCCAGTGGCTATGATTTGAACAAACTTATTAGAGGTCCACTAGACACACAAAATATCTAAGCTCTATGCCTTACAGTTTCTGACAAGAAGACTTTTAAAGTTTTTCCTATAAAACTCTATGTAAAACAAGTGACCCCTGGGGCGGGGCCATTTTTGACCCAGAGGCCATGATTTGAACAAACTTGGTAGATGTCCACTAGACAATGCTACACACAAAATATCTAAGCTCTATAACTTACAGTTTCTGACAAGAAGATTTTTTAAGATTTTCCTATATAACTCTATGTAAAACAAGTGACCCCTGGGGCAGGGCTTTTTTTGACCCAGAGGCCATGATTTGAACAAACTTGGTAGAGGTCCACTAGACAATGCTACACACCAAATATCTAAGCTCTATGCCTTACGGTTTCTGATAAGAAGAGTTTTAAAGTTTTTCCTATATAACTCTATGTAAAACAAGTGACCCCTGGGGCGGGGCCATTTTTGAGCCAGAGGCTATGATTTGAACAAACTTGGTAGAGGTCCACTAGACAATGCTACACACCAAATATCTAAGCCCTATGCCTTACAGTTTCTGATAAGAAGATTTTTTAAGATTTTCCTATATAACTCTATGTAAAACAAGTGACCCCTGGTGCGGGGCCATTTTTGACCCAGAGGCTATGATTTGAACAAACTTGGTAGAGGTCCACTAGACAATGCTACACACCAAATATCTAAGCCCTATGCCTTACAGTTTCTGATAAGATTTTTTAAGATTTTCCTATATAAATCTATGTAAAACAAGTGACCCCCGGGGCGGGGCCATTTTTGACCCAGAGGCCATGATTTGAACAAACTTGGTAGAGGTTCACTAGACAATGCTACATACCAAATATCTTAACTCTAGGCCTTCTTGTTTCTGACAAGAAGATTTTCAAGTTTTCCCTATATAACTCTATGTAAAATCAACTGACCCCTTGGGTGGGGTCAGTTTTGACCCCAGGGACATAATTTGAACAAACTTGGTAGAGGTCCACTAGATGATGCTTCATACCAAATATCAAAGCTCCAGGCCTTGTGGTTTCGGAGAAGAAGATTTTTAAAGATCCAATTTATAAAATCTATTTTTAGCTCCAGTGAACCAGAAATGCAATGGACCAGAACCATTTGAACAATCTTGGTAGAGCTTCATGCAAGGAACATCCCAGGCAAGTTTCACTAAATTTGCCCCCATTGGTTTCAGAGGAGATGTCATTTGAATGAAAAGTTGACGACGGACGGACGGACGGACTGACGGACGGACGACGGACAAAGACCGATCAGAAAAGCTCACCCTGAGCACTTTGTGCTCAGGTGAGCTAAAAAACAAAAATTTTCATAGGTTTTGTCATGAGCATTGTTTTGTCCAAGTATTAATAACAAGAGGGCCATGATGGCCCTATATCGCTCACCTGAATATGACTGCTTTTAACAAAGTTGCTATGGACCTGGTTAATTGACCCCAGATGACCCATATTCGAACTTGACCTAGAAATAATTGAAACAATCTTTCTGACAAATTTCAAGGTTATTTGGACTGAAAGTGTAGCCTCTAGAGTGTTAACAAGGTTTTTCCATATTTGGGCTCTGTGACCTAGTTTTTGACCCCAGATGATCCATATCCAAACCTGAGCTAGAAATCATCAAAACAACCTTTCTGATAAATTTCCAGGACATTTGGACTGAAAATGTAACCTCTAGAGCATTAACAAGGATTTTCTACTTTTTGGCCCTGTGTCCTAGTTTTTGACCCCAGATAACCCATATTCAAAACTGAGCTAGAAATCATTAAAACAATCTTTCTGACAAATTTCAAGGTTATTTGAACTGAAAATGTTACCTCAATGCGTGTTAACAAGGTTTTTCCATATTTGGGGTCTGTGACCTAGTTTTTGACCCCAGATGACCTTTATTCGAATCTGAGCTAGAAATCATTAAAACATCCTTTCTGACAATTGGAAAATATTTGGACAGAAAAGTAGCTTCTAGAGTGTTAACAAGTTTTTTTCTATTTTTGGGCTCTGTGACCTAGTTTTTGATTTCAGATGACCCATATTCAAATTTAACCTAGAAATCATTGAAACAACCTTTCTGACAGATTCCATGTTATTTGGACTGAAAATGTTACCTCTAGAGTGTTTACAAGGTTTTTCCATATTTGGGCTCTGTGACCTAGTTTTTGACCACAGATGACCCAATTTTAAACTTGAGCTAAAAATCATCAAAACAACCTTTCTGACAAATTTCTAGGTTATTTGGACTGAAAATGTTACCTTTAGAGTGTTAATGACGTTTTTCTATTTTTGGGCTCTGTGACCTAGTTTTTGAACCAAGATGACCCATATTCAAACTTGAGCTAGAAATCATAAAAACAACCTGTCTGACAAATTTCCAGATTATTTGGACTGAAAATGTTACAGTACTTCTCCTTCTACAAGAAGATTTTGAAAGTTATCACTATATAAGCCTATGTAAAACCAATGACCCCTGGGTGGGGCCAAATTTGACGCAAGGGGTATAATTTGAACAAACTTGGTAGAGGTCCACTAGACAATGCTACATACCAAATCTTAAGGCTCAGGGCCTTGTTGTTTCAGACAAGAAGATTTTCGAAGTTTTTCCTATATAAGCCTATGTAAAACCAATTACCCCTGGGTGGGGCCAAATTTGACGCCAGGGGTATAATTTGAACAAACTTGGTAGAGGTCCACTAGACAATGCTACATACCAAATCTTAAGGCTCAGGGCCTTGTTGTTTCAGACAAGAAGATTTTCGAAGTTTTTCCTATATAAGCCTATGTAAAACCAATTACCCCTGGGTGGGGCCAAATTTGAAGCCAGAGGTATAATTTGAACAAAATTGGTAGAGGTCCACTAGACAATGCTACATACTAAATATCTAAGCTCTATGCCTTACGGTTTCTGACAAGAAGATTTTTAAAGTTTTTCCTATAAAACTCTATGTAAAACAAGTTACCCCTGGGGCGGGGCCATTTTTGACCCAGAGGCCATGATTTGAACAAACTTGGTAGAGGTCCACTAGACAATGCTGCACACCAAATATCTTAGCTCTACGCCTTACGGTTTCTGACAAGAAGATTTTTAAAGTTTTTCCTATATAACTCTATGTAAAACAAGTTACCCCTGGGGCGGGGCCATTTTTGACCCCAGGATCATAATTTGAACAAACTTGGTAGAGGTCCACTAGATGATGCTTTATACCAAATATCAAAGCTCCAGGCCTTGTGGTTTCTGACAAGAAGATTTTTAAAGATCCAACTTTTAAAATCTGTTTTTAGCTCCTGTGACCCAGAAATGCAATGGACCGGAACCATTTGAACAAACTTGGTAGAGCTTCATGCAAGGAACATTCTAGGCAAGTTTCATTAAATTATGCCCAGTGGTTTCAGAGGAGATGTCGTTTGAATGAATTGTGGACGACGGACGGACGGACGGACGGACGCCGGACAATCAAGGATCCTAAAAGCTCACATGAGCATGCTCAGGTGAGCTAAAAAAAATAAAAATGACGTTTTGGTCAATATAAGCAAAATTCAATCATTTGACCTTGAAAGTCAGGGTCATTTCAAGGTTAAGATCACATCTGAATGATATATGTGTCAGTTTTCTCGTAAGTGTTATTTTGTCCCAGTATAAATCAAATCAAACCATAAAAAAAAAAAAAAATTTAAGCAAAATTCAATAACTTGACCTGAAATGTCAAGGTCTTCTAAAGGTCAAGGTCATACTTAAATAAATTAAAATATCAGTTTCGTTGTTTTATCAAAGTATGAATCAAATCCATAAATAGACAACAGTTATGACAATTTAAGCAAAATACAATAATTGGATCCTGACTGTCATACCTGAATTATTCAACATGTCAATTTTGTCAAAAGTGTTGTTTTGTCAAAGTATAAATCAAATCTAACCAAAACTTACACAGTTATGACCAATTTTAGCAAATTTCAATAATATGATCTAGCTAGTCAAGGCCATTTCTAAGGTCATGGTAAAACTTGAATCAAAATGTCAGATTTTTCAAAAGTATTGTTTTGTCCAGATATGAATCAAATCCATTAATAAATGACAAATTTTAGAAAAATTCAAACATCTGACCTTGACAGTCAAGGTCATTTTTTGGTCTTGGTCACACTTGAGTTATTCAACATGTCTGTTTTTTCATAAGTGTTGTTTTGTCTTAGTATGAATCATTCCAACGATAAATAAAAACATGATTTTTGCAAATTGTAACAAAATTCAATAATTTGACCTAAAAGGTCAAGGTCATTTAAAGTCAAGTTGATACATGAAAAAATCATAATGTAGGATTTGTCATAAGTGTTGTTTTATCAAATATGAATTAAATCCATAAATAAATACAAAAGTTATGAAGCAAAATTCAATAATTTGACCTTGAGGGTCATGGTCATTTACAAGGTAAATGTCACAATTGAATAATTTACCATGTCAGCTTTGTCATAAGTGTTGTTTTGTCCAAGAATTATTAACATCTAACCACAAATAACAAAATTATGGCCAGGTTAAGCAAATTCAATATTTTGACCTTGAGTGACCTTCATTAAAAATTTTAAAGGTCAAAGTCATATCTGAAAGAATCCACATGTTGGATTTGTCATAAGTGTTGTTTTGTCCAAGTGTGAATCAAATCCATAAATAAATGAGAAAGGTATGACAATTTAAGCAAAATTCAATCATCTGACCTTGACGGTCAAGGTCATTTTTCGGTTATGGTCATACCTGAGTTATTCAATATGTCGGTTTGTCATAATTGTTGTTTTGTCCAAGTATGAATCAAAACCAACCATAAACCAACCATAAACAACAAAGTTATGACAATTTAAGCAAAATTTAATTATTTGACCTTGAAGGTGAAGGTCATTTATAAGTCAAGGTCAAGTTGTGTCTTGTCCAGTTAAAGATCTTGTTTAAAGGGTTGTTATGTCCAAGTATGAAGACAATTCACCTATTAAGTTATGGCCAATTTTAGCAAAATTCAATATTTTGACCTTGAATTTGAAGGTCATTTTTAAGCCAAGGTCAAGTTTAGTCTGGTCAACTTGAAGGTCTTGTCCAAAGAGTTGATGTGTCAAAGTATGAAGATAATCCATCTAGGAATAAAAAAATTATGATCAATGTTTAAGTTTTCGGACAGGAATGGCAACAACAACAACACCACAACTATAACAATAACACATTTTTTTAAAGTCGAGCTAATAAACACACCCATACATAATAATTATATGCAGCAATGTTTATCAAAGAAACAAAAGACACCTTGTCATCTCAAATCTCTCTTATGCAAACTGTTTCCAAAAAAAAAGAATAATAATAATGGTAAGGCAGCTAAAAAAAGCAAAGAAGGGTTCCATGATGGCACTGCAATGCTTCTTGAGTGTATAAAAATGCAATATAAAAATACTAAAATTTGATGTATAGATATTTATGATCTATTTAAATCCCCAGAGATGTAATATTTCTATGACTTACCATTAAAAATTATCAACTGTACTGAAGAAAATGTTCTTTATGTTTTAGTTTGTAACAGCTGTAATTTATTCTATATAGGAAATACTGGAAATATATTAACAAACAGAAGAACAGTCAATGAACAGCATATAAGTAACTGATCAACAAGGCACTCCACAGAGACAAAATAACTTAACAATCTCACTTGTGCAGATGAAATCATCAAGTACAGTCATTGCATTGTACTGTAAAAGAACAGCATGTTTGTAAGTTTTAGTGCAGCATAAAAAAAGCATGTACAATAGTTTTGAGCACACTTTGAATTGAAAACATGGGGGCCATTGGCCACAATGCCCTCACCTGAGGACAGACTGTTATTTGTGTGAAAACAGACAAGGCTAGTGTTTATTACAAGAACAACAGGGCCTTCCCCAGAGAATTTTGCAAGCGCAACTGTGAGGGGGTGGGTGCGGGAGGTGGTAATCCCTTTCCAGCATGTTGAATTTTTTTTAATCCTTACAATGAAATGAATCATTTTGGGGTATGTTTAATGGGAGTTTAAACAAACAAAAGGTGTTCAGTATTAACATATTTTTAATATATTTCAGCATCTTTAATATATAAATATATATTTCATACATAGGTGCATAATAATATAACCAAAGGCTCTATGAACTTTTCTGAAGATGAGTTTGGGACAACTGACCATGGCAAAATAGAGTTGTCCCAAAATCAGTGTTTTAGTGAGCATTATAAATGAATTTTTTTTTTCTGTCATCATATTTAAAAAAAAACAGAAACCAAAAATATACATATACATGCATTTAGAAGGAAGGATATGGAAACTTTCAACAGAAACTGCCTAGTATAGTCAGTATTTACTTTTGGCAGTAATAAGTTGAAGTTGGACTGAAAACATCTTTAGAAGGCAATGAATAACAGCAATTTTCAAGAGAAAAAGAAACTTTCTCAATGACAAAGGAAAATAACTGGTACAAATTATCAAATCATGACCATTCATCTTAATCAATAAATTAAATTTTGTAAGGTTGCTGTGTCTCCAAGACGCAGTTTTCTCTAATTAAAAATTAAAAATACCACGGGGTCGCGAAAACAGGTGACAAATGGACTATCCGAGATATTTTCACTTAGATGGTGCTTAAGGAATGTCAGAATTAATTTTAACATAGTTAGAAATCGACTGCATCATACTGTTTATTAGAGTGGGCTGTGTTTTTGGAAAGTTGACCTATATTTCTGACTGTGAAAATGAGAGTTGTCCAGGGCAAAAATTTTGTTTACTGTCAGTTGTCCGAGAAAAATTGTCACCAGCATCGGACTAAATAACTTGTAGAGCCGTGTAATACAAAACAAATTTAACTAAATTACATCAAATTTAGCACCTCTGACAAATAAATTAGCCAACCTCCTTAATTGTCGTAGCTCAAACAACCGATTTTCAATCAAGAGTAATTAATGCCAGTGATCATAAATAAACATTTCTTTTAATTACTTCTTCAAAATGTAGCCCATTATTAGCAGTCACATGTTTATGTCATAACACGGGATTTATTGATCGATGACACAATACGATGGCTGCTGTGTATATCAAGTAACAATTCAGTGATAAGCAGTCGTCTGCTGCTCTAAAAATTCAAGCGCCCCGCCTCTAAAATCAACGTGCAAGCTGAAATTCAAGCGCCCCGGTAACTTGGATCATGAAAATCAAGCGCCCCGCTGCCGGGGCGCTAAATCGGCCTGGGAAATGCCCTGAACAATTTTTACTATATATACGGTCCAAATTTCAAACCTGTACATCAAACAACAAAAAACGGAGCTCACTAGGTCAAATTGTCATCTAATGTCAGAGTTCAATTTCGACACCTGAAACTGTGCACATGGTTCGAATTTCATAGTTGTAGATAAAAAAGCGAGAAAGTAGGTCACTAGGTGAGAATCTAGGTCATCCAAAATCAAAGTTCAGTGCTACATCTGAAACTGTGCAAATGGTCCAAATTTCATAGCTGTACATCAAAAAACAAGAAAATAGGTCACTAGGTCAAAATTTAGGTCATTTAACATCAAAGTTCAAGTCTTCATCTGAAACTGTGCACATGGTCCAAATTTCATAACTGTATATCAAATGACAAACAAGAGGGCCATGATGGCCCTAAATCGCTCACCTGAGTCTCATTGCTCATGTTACAAATATCGTTTTTACAGATCCAAGGTTGAATAAGTTTGCAATAAATTTGAAGACTCTTGGTGTAATGGTACTCAATTTTTTTAGCAGAAATAGTTTTACTCTACAGGTCCCTGTGACCTTGACCTTTGACTTGAAGACCCCAAAAACAATAGGGTTCTTCTAATATAATAACCCTATAAAGTTTGAAGGTTTTGGGTAATGATACTCCAGTTACTGAGAAGAAATAGTTTTCTCTCTACTGGTCCCTGTGACCTTGACTTTTGACCTACTCACCCCAAAAATGATTGGGTTCTTTTACTGAGTAAAGAAAATCATCCTATAAAGTTTGAAGGCTCTGGATAAAATGGTAGTCCAGTTACTGAGCAGAAACAGTTTTCACTCTACAGGTCTCTGTGAACTTAACTTTTGACCTATGGACCCTAAAACGATAGGGTTCTTCTAATAGAATTATCCTATAAAGTTTGAAGGGTCTGGGTGTAATGGTACTATAGTTACTCTGCAGAAATAGTTTTTCACTCTACAGGTCCCCGTGACCCTGACCTTTGACATACTAGCCCCAAAAACGATATGGTTCTTCTATTTAGTAAAAGCAACCATCCTATGAAGTTTGGAGGCTCTGGGTGAAATAGTAATCCTGTTTTTGAGTGGAAACGGTTTTCACTCTTTGGGCCCCTTTGACCTTGACCTTTGACCTACTGACCCCAAAATGAACAGGATTTTTCTAGTCAGTAAGAGCAATCACCCTATGAAGTTTAAAGGTTCTGGGTGATATAAAACTCCAGATATTGTGCGGAAACGGTTTTCACTCTTCGAGCCCCTGTGACCTTGATCTTTGACCTACTGACCCCAAAATCATCAGAGTTCTTTAACTCAGTAAGGGCAATCACCCTATGAAGTTTGAAGCTCTGGGTGAAATAGAACTCCAGTTATTGTGCGGAAACGGTTTTCACTCTTCGGGCCCCTATGACCTTGACCTTTGACCTACTGACCTGAAAACCAATGCTGTTTTTTACAAAGTAAAGGCAATCGTCCTATGATGTTTGAAGGCTAAGGATGAAATAGAACTCCAGTTATTGAGCAGAAACGGTTTACGCTCTTTGGGCCCCTGTGACCTTGACCTTTGACATACTGACCCCAAAACCAAAGGGGTTTTTTCTACTCAATAAGGACAATCACCCTATGAAAGCTGAAGTCTCTGGGTGAAATAGAACTGCAGTTATTGTGCGGAAAAGGTTTTCACTTTTCATAGCCCCTGTGACCTTGACCTTTGACCTACTGACCCCAAAATCAATGCGGTTCTTCTACTCAGTAAGGGCAATCACCCTATGAAGTTTGAAGGCTCTGGGTGAAATAGAACTCCAGTTATTGAGTGGTAACAAAGTGTGACAGAAGGACACACAGAAGGACACACAGACAGACGAACAGAGGGAGAAGGCAAAAACAATGTCTCTCAGAGGGGGGAGACATAAATATCTAAGCCCTATGCCTTTTGGTTTCTGATGTTAAGACTTCTTAAACTTTTCCTATGTAAAACATGTGACCCCTGGGGCGGGGCCTATTTTGACCCAGTGGCTATGATTTGAACAAACTTAGTATAGGTCCACTAGAAAATGCTTCATACCAAATATCTAAACTCTAGGCCTTGCGGTTTCTGACAAGAAGATTTTTTTAAAGTTTTTCCTATATAACTCTATGTAAAACATGTGACCCCTGGGGCGGGGCCATTTTTGACCCAGAAGCCATGATTTTAACAAACTTGGTAAAGGTCCACTGGACAATGCTGCACACCAAATATCTAAACTCTAGGCCTTGCAGTTTCTGACAAGAAGATTTTTTTAAAGTTTTTCCTATATAACTCTATGTAAAACATGTGACCCCTGGGGCGGGGCGATTTTTGACCCAGGGGCTATAATTTGAACAAACTTGGTAGAGGTCCACTGGACAATGCTGCACACCGAATATCTAAACTCTAGGCTCTGTTGTTTCTGACAAGAAGATTTTTAAAGTTTTTCCTTTATAACTCTATGTAAAACATGTGACCCCTGGGGCCGGGCCAATTTGACCAAGGAGCCATGATTCGAACAAAACTTGGTAAAGGTCTACTGGACAATGCTGCACACCAAATATCTAAACTCTAGGCCCTGTGGTTTCTGACAAGAAGATTTTTAAATTTTTCCAAGTCTATGTTAAATCCAGAGACCCCTGGGGCGGGGGCCAATTTTGACCCTAGGGGAATAATTTGAACAATTTTTGTAGAGGCCTACTAGAGGATGCTACATACCAAATATCTAAGCTCTAGGCCTTGTGGTTTCAGACAAGAAGATTTTCAAAGTTTTTCCTTTCAGTTGCCATAGCAACCAGAGTTCTTGATGGAATTGATTTCTTTGAATAACTTTGAAAGAACTTCATACAAGGAACATCCCTGACAAGTTTCATCAACTTTAGCCCAGTGGTTTAGACGGAGATGTTTTTTAAAGGAAAATGTTGACACACTAACGCATGACGGACCAAATGAGATCACAATAGCTCACATGAGGACATCGTGCTCAAGTGAGCCAAAAGGTAAGTCACTAAGTCCCCTAGGGCAGGGCTAAATGTGACCCCAAGCTTTAATTTAAACAATCTTGATATAGTTCCACCAGACAATGTCTCATGTTAAATATCTAAGCTGTAGCTTTCTAGGTTTCAGAGATCACTTTTTTGTATGTATATAAAGAAAACCCATGGCCCCAAGGGCAGGGGCAATTTTGACCCTTGGGCAATAACAATGTTTGTAGAGGTCCACAATTTTTCATGCCAAATATCTAAGCTCTAGTCTTTGAAGCTTCAGAGGATAATTTTCTTATGTTTTTACTATATGCACAAATAGAATATCTATGACCCCTGGGCAGGCCCAATTTTAACCAAAGGGATATAATTTTAACAAACTTGGAACAGGTTCAATAGACAATATTTCATGCCAAATATCTAAGCTTTGTCATTTCAAAGGAGAAGATTTTTAAGTTTTTACTATATACATAGGGGCATAATTTGAACAACTTTGGTAGAGGACCTGTAGATGATATCATACACCAAATATCAAATCTCTAGCCTTTGTCATTTCAGAGAAGAAGATTTTTTTTAATTTTTACTATATACATTGTACATATAAGGAAAACCTATGACCCCCTGGGGCGTGGCCAATTTGGGAACTAGGGGCATAATTTGAACAACTTTGGTAGAGGACCTATAGATGATGTCATATACCAAATACCAATGCTCCAGCCTTTGTCATTTCAGAGGAGAAGATTATACTACAGTCCAACCTGTCTTAAGCAGCCAGCCAAGGGAAACAGTCAAATTGGCTGCTTAAGCCAGGTGACCACTTAATGGAGGGTCAAATGAAAATGAGAAATATTTTGGAAATGTAAATGCCCAACACTATATGCACAAAATAATAAAAGATATACAATGAAGGTAACATTTTACTTATTTTAATAGCCAAGAACTACATACATGTTTTATCAAATGTACTTGCATGAAATAACAAATGATTAAAATGTTCTGTCCCTTTGAAGCATTTCCGGTACTCTGTTTCCGGGGTTCATTTTCACTTTAAAAATTAAATTAAAGATATTTTGTAGCAGCAATATGGGGATATCAGTATCTTTTTTGCAATTATCGCTATTGTAGTTTAATAATAAAAAAATACTTAAAATACTTAAATTTAAAAAAAAAATTGACACGTACCTGTCATAGATGAACAGAGAGCGATTGTGATACGCTGTTTAGATCTCTTCCCACCAGAGCACGTCTCATTCTTGTTGTAGTAGGTTGACTTTGTTGTGTCACGGAAGAACAGACCACTTTCGTCCATATTGAAAATGTCCTTAGGATCGTACCCCTTACACACATCGCCGATTTTATCTTTCCATTGACTAACAGTGTCATTTTTCACTTCCCCGCGCTCACCAGTTTGCGTCTTGAACACGATATTGTGTCTCTTTAAAAAACACTCAAGCCAGCCATTACTCCCCTTGAAATCAGTTAAACCTAACTCACATGCAAATGTCCTTGCCTTTTCCTGTATCAAAGGACCTGACACATTGACCAAACGCGATGTAGCATCAACAAACCACCGATACACTAAATTGTTCAATTCACTGTATTCCGTTTCTCTCTTTTGCCTTTTGAAATTTAAGTTCCCATTAGACTCGAATTCATTCATAATATCGCGTTTTCGTTTCAACACATTTTGCACTTGTGTACGTCCAACACCAATTTCATTTGCCACAGCGCGTGAACTTTTTCCAGATTCGAGTAATTTGATACATTTCACTCTCTCTTCTAAAGTCAAACATTTTCGTTTTTGCGGTTTAGACATTTTTTCATTAAAACATTTGGAATTAATCAGGTCTAATAACTGAAAGTGTACTATCAAAAATGATACCATGGAAATAATTCGAGCACATTAAATACAGAATATGAAGTGATTAACAATTAAAGTCAATTAAAATATCGCAGCAAACGTAATCTTCAATAATTAAAAGCAATCAAACCAAAATTAATTAAAACAAGACTTTAATCTATTCCCGGGATATTCACACTTTTTTCAAACATTCTGCTTTCATCTTTCACTAATTGGTTCAGATAGCGCTAATTTTCAATGTTTGTAACAGTTTCTCAGTACCCGAGTAGCAGTCGATATCAATCAAAAGAAGCCGCGTGTATTGTCATCGGACGTGTCAATAGACATTTTGTTAATTGTACCGCGATGTAATTTCCGCTTTCGATTTTCACGAATTTCAAATTTTACAGTGACCGTTTAACAAAGAGCAAAAACTGGTTTTTGGAGGCATTTAGACTGGCCGTTGGCCGCAGACATCAGGTGACCGCTGAATTAAGTTAAAATAAAGAACAAATTTCTTCGGGAGCGTCATGAATTGGCCGCTTACACAAGGTGACCGCCGATACAAGGTGACCGCAAAGGCAGGTTGGACTGTACATGTATATTCATATAAGGAAAACCTATGACCAACTGGGGCGAAGCCAATTTTGGCACTAGGGGCATGATTTGAACAACCTTGGTAGAGGACCTATAGATAATGTCATATACTAAATATCAAAGCTCTGGGCCTTGTACTTTCTGACAAGAAGATTTTTTTAATTTGCATTTTTGAAACTTCTTTTTTGGCCCTGTGACCTACTTATGCAACAGAACGAAACCATTTGAACAACTTTGAAAGGGGACCACCCAAGGATAATTCCTGTGTAGTTTGGTTAATGTGCAATCAGTAGTTTTAGAGGAGATGTTATTTTTATGTCATTGTTGACAACGCACGGACGCACAACGCTGGACACAGGGGGATCACAATAGCTCACCAAGGGCACGTTAAGCTCAGGTGAGCTAAAAAGCATGAAGTGATTAAATTAAAACAAAAGGATGATCAATGGCTGAAGAACATATAGTTAAAGGACTTAAAGAATGATGCTATTACCACAAACTTTGCAACATTACTTTAATGTAAATCGCACTCTTGAACAATTTTAGTATTTTCTGATGTTACAAAAATAGTGCAGATGTCTAATCTTTTTATTCATAGTGAAATACCTATTTATGAGGTATGACTAAGAAAAAGAACGGTAAAATTTCTACACTGTAACAATTTATCTTAAAAATCTATTTTTTAAATATTTGTTTTGGTTTTTTTGCATGTGTATGTGTACTGTCAACATGGTTGAGCTCCACTGGACAAGGTTACACACCAGATTTGAGACCTCTGTGCTTAGCAGTTTAAAAGAAGAAGATTTTTTAAGTTGTTCATTCTTGTTGCCATACCAACCAGTGTTCTTTGAATAACTTTTATCAAGCTTCATGCAAGGCGGATTCCTGAAAAGTTTTATCATCTTTCAGAGAGTGGTTAAGGAGAAGTTGTTTAAAGTAAATATTTGATGACAATCAATGCACAACGAACACGGTGAAAACAAAAGCTCACCTTGAGCAAATAGTGCTCAGGTGAGCTAAAAACATCAAGTACATTTATAAGAAATGAAGAGTGCATCCGTTAGCAGTGCAATATACACCCACGATAGCTGCCTATAACAACTTCTTTAAAATTTTCTTCAAGACTTACGTTTTTTAAAGACACCTTGATATATTTTATATAAAGAAAAAGAGAGCAAGAAAAAGTATTTAGCAATAATTTCAAGACACATTTCAAGAAACTTCACTGTTTTTATGCCACCACTTTGTGAGGGGTGAGAGTTCCACAATACATGTAGGTTTTCAACACAGCAGGGACAGACTCATGCTAAAAAGTAACTTAACCCATTCCATTATTATCCTCAACCATTGAGTTCTTCATGGTGACTTTTTTTGGCTCCAGCTTGTACTGACCCAAATTCTTCTTCCTGGAAAAAATGTACTCTACAAATCAGTAATGTACTGATATGGAAGTACCCAAACATAAATGACTTGAAAAAACATTTTATTGTATGTCGAAGTGCAGTACAAGCCTTGTGACATCCCACTACACCAGTCAAAAGGTATTAAAACAAGAGAGCCATGATGGGCCCTATATCACTCACCTGAGTATGAATGCTTTTAACAAAGTTGTTACAGACCTGGTTTATTGTCCCGAGATGACCCATCTTCAAAATCCACCTAGAAATTACCAAAACAACCTATTTCTGAGAAATTTCTAGGATATTTGGGCTAAACAAATTACTTCTACAGTGTTAACTCTTTCCCACATAGATACGACTTTCTACGCCTTTACCTATTACCGCATAGATACGCCAATATACGCCGATATCGATTCCCGCATAGATACGCCTTTCTACGCTTGTTCCTTATCCACATAGATACGCTTTTCTACGCCTCTGCTTTTAATCTAAGATTTATAAGTCAAAATATTGGTAAATCTTTAAAAATCCTCGATAAATGCAAACAACAATCATTCTTTTTCATGTAAACCTAAAAAAAGATGGGTGTTACTATTTAAAGATTTTCCGAAAATTGGAATTGAAAGTAGTGAGTGTCAGTATCGCTATTTTCAGAAAAGCATGTAATATTAGGTCATGCATAAGTCAAATTATTCGTAAAACTTTATAAATCCGTGATAAATACTAACAACAATAATTCTTTTTCTTGTTAGCCTAAGTAAATTGGGTGTTACTATTTAAAGATTTTCCGAAAATGAGAACTGAAAGTAGTGAGTGTCAGTATCACTATTTTTAGAAAAGCATGTTAATATCAGGTCATTTTGTGTAGAAAATGGCGGATAAATGGTTTGGATTCTTATTGAAAATTATTCAAGCTGGATGTTAAAGGTCAGCTTGTAGAATTAACAACCAATAAAAAACAAGATCGGATATATCACGTGTGAAGATCATAGGTCACGAGAAGGATGAATGACTGCTGTGTTTATTCAAACCAGCTGTCAAAACAACTGTATAATTTCAAAAGATAATGCACCATAAAGTATGGACCCATCGGCGTGTGATCAAAGTAAGTAAACGGAAATAATTATGTAATTCACCCCATAAAAGTCAACAACATGAAAAAGTTGAAGCCCTAAATTTGGAATTTACAAGGTACTGACCCATTTTGCGTTGCATAAAAAACAACATGTCTCTATATAAGATTTGTATATATTTTCACTTACAGATCACTTTATTACCCAAAATTTATAGTTGCAAACAGATTCCATATATATTGTTTTTTCTTTTTGCTCTGACAAAAGACACATATAAATACAATAAAGAAACAAAGTGAAAGTTTTAGTGAACATTTATTTTTCTTATATTTTCCATCCGAATAAATAACTTGATGTCAGACCATCAACATTTGCTTTTAGGTAATAATTTTGATACTTTTTCATTAAATAATACATTACTGTACATACCTTTAGTAATGTTTTCATTTTTTCCTTGGTTTTATAACTAATATGAATTATATTTCCATCAAAATAAAAATTTTCTCTCATAAATTTGGTGATTGTCATTTTTATCACATCTTTTTTTTATTGAAATATTTCTCTCCCAGTAATAAAAATTATACCATCATAAAGAGAATTCATTCCTGAGAAAATTATGTATGTATCACTAAAAGCTTAAAACAAGAATTCATACTGAAAATTTGGTTTGAAGTAAGTAGGTGTAAAATTATCAAAATTTATCAAATTCCTGTATGTGTACAGTGTAGTGGTATTGATCTCTTATCTATGTGCCTGCTGTTACCAGTTTACTGATAAGCCTATGCAGTACAGTGACAATATACAGGATTTTTGTATGTGGGAAAGAGTTAACGAGGCTTTTCCACAGAGGTTTCATTAAGACCCGGGAGCTGGGTAAATTACCCGGCTATTTTCAATTTTTTCCCGGCTACTTTTCTTTAAATCAGGCTTATTTTATAACAAACTGGCAGCAAATCACCCACCTACTTTACATGTACTCCCTCCAACTCAAAAAATTAATGAAATCCTTGTTCCATATTTGGGATCTGCAACCTAGTTTTAACCCAGATGATTATTTTCAAACTTGTCCAAGTAATTACCAAGACAAACATCCTGACTAAGTTTCATGACGATTCGGACAAAAATGTGACCATCAGAGTGTTAACAAACTAAGTGTGGATAGATGACTATGGACACTGACCGGTACTAATAGCATACCATAAGCCTACAACTCACATGAGCAAACAAGAGGGCCATGATGGCCCTGGATCGCTCACCGGAATACTTTGGTTGTAGGTTTTCTGTTAAGCAGTATTTCATTTTTTAATTGAAAATATATAAGTGCCTACAAACCAAATATGTAAAATATCAGTCAATAAATAAAGGCTCTATGACATGAAGTAGAAATATCTATTATTATATCTATATATCTATTAAGGTGACCTTGACCTTAACCCAGTGACCTCAAACCCTACCCATGGGTAGAGGTCCATGCAAGGAATATCAAAGATATTGGTCTATAAATGAAGGCTTTATGAGGTACAGTAGATAAATCTATTTTTAGCCTCCGTGACCTTTAACCTAATCTAATAATTTGAAAAAGCTTGATAAAGCTTGCTTCATGCCAAATTTTAAAATTCTAGGCCTTGTGGTTTCAGACAAGAAGATTTTTAAAGATTGCCTTTTTTACATATTAAGGGCCCCTGGGGCGGGACCAATTTTGACCCCAGGGCCAACATATATATATTACTTGTAAAGGTTCTCTTCACAATACTCCACACAAAATATCTAAGGTCTAGTCCTATTAGTTTCGGAGAAAAATGACTTTTAATGTTTTTCCTATATACATGTAACTATATGTAAACCAAGAGAACCCTGGGGCATGACCAATTTTGACCCAGTGGACATAATTTGAACAAACTTGGTAGACATCCAGTAGGCAATGCTACATACCAAATATCAAAGCTGTAGGCATTGTGGTTTCTGAGAAGAAGATTTTTAAAGATTTCCTATATAAGTCTATGTAAAATGAAGTGACCCCTGGAGCAGGGTCAATTTTGACCCCAGGGAAATAATTTGAACAATTTTTGTAGAGTTCCATTAAGGGTGCTAAATGCCAAATATCTAAGCTCTAGGCCTTGTGGTTTCAGACAAGAAGATTTTCAAAGTTTTTCCTTTAAGTTGCCATAGCATCCAGAGTTCTTGATGGAATTGAATTCTTTGAACAAATTTGGTAGAGCTTTATGCAAGGAACATCCCAGGCAAGTTTCATCAAATTTGGCCCAGTGGTTTCAGAGGAGATGTCGTTTGAATGAAATTGTTGACAGACGACGGATGACGGACAAAGACCGGTCACAATAGCCCACCATTAGCCTAAAGGCTCAGGTGAGCTAAACATTAGCACATACCAGGAAAATAATGATCTGAACATTACAGTAGTTTTTATGTCAGTTTTATTCATGCTTAGTAGTATAAGAGAAGAAGTGCGGACAAACTTAATAGATAAAAATAATTAAAGGGCCATAACCTTGACAAAAATCATTGAACCCGAAAAGGCCGATGCTATGCACAACTAGACTTAAAACTGATCATTCCTGTTAAGTTGGATGAAATCACACCAGTAGCTTTTGAGGAGTAGTCCGGACAAGTTTCGTGAAGGACGGACAGACGACAATTAAGTGATCCCTATATGCCACATTACTTTGTAGCAAGAGACAGAAAAATTAGGGGGCAGGTAGGCAGGGCAGTATTTTGCAGTTACCGGTAGCTGTATTTTAACTAGAAATGGTTTTTGATTGAACAAAAACATATGTCTCCCCCCGGCCAGTTGCTGCAGGTAGTATTGAGTCAGACGATTGTAAAATTTGACATTTAACCTCCAAGTGTGACCTTGACCTTGAGACACCACACCCACAAAGTGGGTTCTGCACGTCGCCTTGATGAGGTGAACATCTGACCCAAGTTTCATAACAATCCTTCAAGGGCTTTTGAAGATACAGAGCGGACACTTTTTTGTGGCATTTGACATTTAACCTCCAAGTGTGACCTTGACCTTTAGACACCACTCCCGCAAAGTGGGTTCTGCACGTCGCCTTGAGGAGGTGAACATCTGACCTCAGTTTCATAAAAATCCTTTAAGGGCTTTGGAAGATACAGAGCGGACACGATTTTGTGGCATCTGACATTTAACCTCCAAGTGTGACCTTGACCTTGTGACACCACACCCGCAAAGTGGGTTCTGCATGTCGCCTTGATGAGGTGAACATCTGAACTCAGTTTCATAACAATCCTTCAAGGGCTTTGGAAGATACAGAGCGGACACGATTTTGTGACGGACAGACAGACGGACAACCGGGGGAAAAACAATATGTCTCCCCCATTTTTGGGGGGAGACATAATTCTTTCATTACAGCAGCTTAGTCAAACTAAATTCTATCTGGATATCTACAAACCTAGTACTTCTAAATGTTATTCATTATCGGTACTGTGTGCTTGGCTATGGAAGATGTAAAGGTTGTCAAAAGCAGTAGGAAGTTTCTCAATGCCATTAAATAGATGTACCTCTAAAATAGTATAAATTCTTTATTTAAATAAGTTATTTTCTTTACTTGAAGAAAGAGCTTGCAAATGAGTGATACATGTGCCCAAGTGTAACACTCCTTAGCTTAAAATGCATTAAGCATGATCACTATTTATCTTCGTTAGGATGATCATAATCTATTTTTTGGCCATAGTCTTAGCTTACACTTTTTCCATACATGTGAAGTGTTATCTACAATAAAGCATTCTGATTTTAAGATGTCCTGACAACCAAATTGCATGAAGCAAAACAATTTATTTTCAACAAGATCTTCTGTGAAGAAGCTGCTTTAAATACTTTGTATGTAGAAAATACCTTCATACATGAAAGGAAGTGTAAATGTTAGCAAAAGAACACCTTTGAGAACAATGTCTTAACTGCAGGATTTTCTGGAAGCCTTGTAAAAAGCAAGCCTATGTAAATCTATAAATAACTGGTATATGGAATTTTAGTGAAAAAGTAAGACCATCTTACACAGGGTTGTTTGACACAGTATAATGTCATGGATCTTTGATGTCAGTTCGGTTATAACTTTATAGCAGAATCCTTCATGCAAGTACAAAGGAATGGAAAAAAAAGTATAATGTATCAAAGTCCTATTTTTATTGTCTGTTTTGTATTCAATGCCTGGTTTCAACACCTTTCTGGCTTATATGGCTGGGTTAAGTTCACCCTTCTAGCTTTGACTTCACAGTTATTCAATCTGAGTACTTCAGGTCTTACATATACAGATCTCTTTGCAATGGACTCCAAAGGGGTTTCATTAAGACTTGGGAGCTAGGTAAATTACCCGGCTATTTTCGATTTTTTCCCGGTTACTTTTCTTCAAATCCGACTTATTTTATAACAAACTGGCAGCAAATCACCTGCCTACTTTACATGTACTCCCTCCAACTATAAAACTTAATGAAAACCCTGGTGGACTGGCTTTATCCTTACTTAAATCTGACATTTAGTGAAAGATCTTAAGAGTCAAAGACATACAGTACGTGCCAGGAGGAACTCTCGTTTTCCTCGAGGTCATCGCGGACTACCCATTCCTTAAAACGCGACCAAATCCGCCGCATTTCGAGGACGACCGCCGCATACATGGTCACCAAATATCGCGGCGGACGTCCGCAAAATGGTTCCGCCAACTTTTTCACAGGTAAGAATTGACGTATCGAGGCTCACAAAGTTCCTGATTACACGCATTTCGGCGAATTTTATGCTTTAAAATATCATTTAGATGTATAAAACTCTCATTAAACTCTCATTCTGATGCATTTGTTTACGAATGCTCGTATTTGTTAACGAAAGGAATGACAATTCAAAACCGAAAGTATAGATTGTTTCTCGGAACAGCTGACCCTATTTTCAGAAAATAAATTGACTGGTTTTCGATTTACGTGTTAAAACTGCTTTCCTATATTTAAAGAAAACATACAACATGTAAACCCTACTGCGACATCTGTATCGTCTATGCGCTTGACAAAATTATTGATCGATTTTGCTATACAATAACGAGCGTTTTCAACAACGGAAGTACACATAAACCTACACAGCAAATGTATGAGAAATTTTGGTTTTAATTTTACCAAATGTCACATAATTGGCACACGTAAAATGCACAGTTTCATTACGATAATTTCATTAAATGTTCAGCTTATCCAGGTGAGTTATGACTCTAATTATTTTCGCGCTGGTCGTCAAATATCGCCGAGATATTTCGCGATGTCGAGACATCGAGGAAATCCGTATTTTTCCTCGATGTCGCGGCGGATATTTTTTTTTCCGCGTCCGAGAAATAAAGCGGAAAATGTGAGTTCCTCCTGGCGCGTACTGTAATGTTCTTGATCAGAAATTTCTTGCGTAACATGGTTTTTGAATCCATAATCCCTCAGCACTTAACCCAACAAATAAAACAGGTAATTTTTTCTTTTCCTCATCAACTGAACTAAAACAAGAGGGCCATGATGGCCCTGGATCGCTCACCTGAGTACTTTGGCTGTAGGTTTGCTGTTAAGCAGTATTTCATTTTTTCATTGAAAATATGTAAGTCCCTACAAACCAAATATGTAAAATATCAGTCAATAAATAAAGGCTCTATGACAGAAAGTAGAAATATCTATTATAAGCTATGGTGACCTTGACCTTGACCCAGTGACCTCAAACCCTACCCATGGGTAGAGGTCCATGCAAGGAACCTCTATACTGAATATCAAAGATATTGGTCTATAAATGAAGGCTCTATGAGGTACAGTAGATAAATCTACTTTTAGACTCCGTGACCTTTCACTTAATCTAATAATTTGAAAAAGCTTGATAAAGCTTGCTTCATGCCAAATTTTAAAATTCTATGCCTTGTGGTTTCAGACAAGAAGATTTTTAAAGATTTTCTTCTATATTGTTATTTAAAACTTGTGATCCCTCACGCGGGGCCAACAGTGACCCCAGGGACATTTTTCTAACAAACTTGGTAGAGGTCCACTACACAATGCTGCATACCAAATATCTTAACTCTAAGCCTTGTGATTTCTGACAAGAAGATTTTTCAAGTTTTTCCTATATAATTCTATGTAAAACATGTGACCCCTAGGGTGGGGCCTATTTTGACCAAGGGGCCATGATTTGAACAAACTTGATAGAGGTCCATTAGATAATGCTGCACACAAAATATCTTAACTCTAGGCCTTGTTGTTTATGACAAGAAGATTTTTCCTATATAACTCTCTGTAAAACATGTGACCCCTGGGCCAGGGCCATTTTTGACCTAGGGTCCATGACTTGAATAAACTTGGTAGAGGACCTGTAGACAATGCGGAATACAAAATATCTTAACTCTAAGCCTTATGGTTTCTTCTGTGAAGATTTATTAAAACCTTTTCCTATATTACTCTTGTTTCAGACAAGAAGATTTTTCAAGTTTTTTCCTATATAACTCTATGTAAAACAAGTGACCCCCAGGGCGGGCCCTTTTTGACCCAGAGGCCATGATTTGAACAAACTTGGTAGAGGGCCACTCTACCATGCTACAAACCAAAACAACTAAGCTCTAGGCCTTGTGGTTTCAGACAAGAAGATTTTTAAAGTTTTTCCTATATAATTCTATGTAAAACTAGTGACCCCTGGGGCAGGGCCATTTTTAACCCAGGGGTCATGATTTGAACAAACTTGGTAAAGGTCCACCTGATGATGCTTCATACCAAATATCTAAGCTCCAGGCCTTGTAGTTCTGGAGAAGAAGATTTTTAAAGTTTTCCCTAAATAACTCTTTGTATAACCTGTGACCCCTGGGGCGGGGTCATTTTTGACCCAGAGGCCATGATTTGAACAAACTTGGTAGAGGTCCACTAGACAATGCTACATACCAAATATCTAAGCTCTATAACTAACGGTTTCTGACAAGAAGATTTTTAAAGTTTTTTATATGTAACTGTATGTAAAACAAGTGACCCCTGGGGCGGGGCCATTTTTGACCCAGATGCCATGATTGAACAAACTTGGTAGAGATCCACTAGACAATGATACAAACCAAATATCTAAGCTCTCTGCCTTACGGTTTCTGACAAGAAGATTTTTAAAGTTTTTCCTATATAACTCTATGTAAACAAGTGACCCCCAGGGCTGGGCCTATTTTGACCCAGTGGCTATGATTTGAAGAAACTTAGTAGAGGTCCACTGGACAATGCCACACTAAATATCTAAGCTCTATGGATTACAGTTTCTGACAAGAAGATTTTTAAAGTTTTTCCAATATAACTTTATGTTAAACAAGTGACCCCTGGGGCGGGGCCATTTTTGACCCAGAGGCCATGATTTGAACAAACTTGGTAGAGGTCCACTAGAAAATGCTACACACCAAATATCTTAGCTCTATAACTTACGGTTTCTGACAAGAAGATTTTCAAGATTTTCCTAAATAACTCTTTGTATAACTAGTGACCCCTGGGGCAGGGTCATTTTTGACCCAGAGGCCATGATTTGAACAAACTTGGTAGAGGACCACTCTACCATGCTACAAACCAAAACAACTAAGCTCTAGGCCTTGTGGTTTCAGACAAGAAGATTTTTAAAGTTTTTCCTATATAATTCTATGTAAAACTAGTGACCCCTGGGGCAGGGCCATTTTTAACCCAGGGGTCATGATTTGAACAAACTTGGTAAAGGTCCACCTGATGATGCTTCATACCAAATATCTAAGCTCCAGGCCTTGTAGTTCTGGAGAAGAAGATTTTTAAAGTTTTCCCTAAATAACTCTTTGTATAACCTGTGACACCTGGGGCGGGGTCATTTTTGACCCAGAGGCCATGATTTGAACAAACTTGGTAGAGGTCCACTAGACAATGCTACATACCAAATATCTAAGCTCTATAACTAACGGTTTCTGACAAGAAGATTTTTAAAGTTTTTTATATGTAACTGTATGTAAAACAAGTGACCCCTGGGGCGGGGCCATTTTTGACCCAGATGCCATGATTGAACAAACTTGGTAGAGATCCACTAGACAATGATACAAACCAAATATCTAAGCTCTCTGCCTTACGGTTTCTGACAAGAAGATTTTTAAAGTTTTTCCTATATAACTCTATGTAAACAAGTGACCCCCAGGGCTGGGCCTATTTTGACCCAGTGGCTATGATTTGAAGAAACTTAGTAGAGGTCCACTGGACAATGCCACACTAAATATCTAAGCTCTATGGATTACAGTTTCTGACAAGAAGATTTTTAAAGTTTTTCCAATATAACTTTATGTTAAACAAGTGACCCCTGGGGCGGGGCCATTTTTGACCCAGAGGCCATGACTTGAACAAACTTGGTAGAGGTCCACTAGAAAATGCTACACACCAAATATCTTAGCTCTATAACTTACGGTTTCTGACAAGAAGATTTTCAAGATTTTCCTAAATAACTCTTTGTATAACTAGTGACCCCTGGGGCAGGGTCATTTTTGACCCAGAGGCCATGATTTGAACAAACTTGGTAGAGGTCCACTAGACAATGCTACATACCAAATATCTAAGCTCTATAACTAACGGTTTCTGACAAGAAGATTTTTAAAGTTTTTCCTATGTAACTCTATGTAAAACAAGTGACCCCTGGGGCGGGGCCATTTTTGACCCAGATGCCATGATTGAACAAACTTGGTAGAGATCCACTAGACAATGATACAAACCAAATATCTAAGCTCTCTGCCTTACGGTTTCTGACAAGAAGATTTTTAAAGTTTTTCCTATATAACTCTATGTAAACAAGTGACCCCCAGGGCTGGGCCTATTTTGACCCAGTGGCTATGATTTGAAGAAACTTAGTAGAGGTCCACTGGACAATGCCACACTAAATATCTAAGCTCTATGCATTACAGTTTCTGACAAGAAGATTTTTAAAGTTTTTCCAATATAACTTTATGTTAAACAAGTGACCCCTGGGGCGGGGCCATTTTTGACCCAGAGGCCATGATTTGAACAAACTTGGTAGAGGTCCACTAGAAAATGCTACACACCAAATATCTTAGCTCTATAACTTACGGTTTCTGACAAGAAGATTTTCAAGATTTTCCTATATAACTCTATGTATAACCAGTGACCCCTGGGGCGGGGTCATTTTTGACCCAGAGGCCATGATTTGAACAAACTTGGTAGAGGTCCACTAGACAATGCTACATACCAAATATCTAAGCTCTATAACTTACGGTTTCTGACAAGAAGATTTTTAAAGTTTTTTATATGTAACTCTATGTAAAACAAGTGACCCCTGGGGCGGGGCCATTTTTGACCCAGATGCCATGATTGAACAAACTTGGTAGAGATCCACTAGACAATGATACAAACCAAATATCTAAGCTCTCTGCCTTACGGTTTCTGACAAGAAGATTTTTAAAGTTTTTCCTATATAACTCTATGTAAACAAGTGACCCCCAGGGCTGGGCCTATTTTGACCCAGTGGCTATGATTTGAAGAAACTTAGTAGAGGTCCACTGGACAATGCCACACTAAATATCTAAGCTCTATGGATTACAGTTTCTGACAAGAAGATTTTTAAAGTTTTTCCAATATAACTTTATGTTAAACAAGTGACCCCTGGGGCGGGGCCATTTTTGACCCAGAGGCCATGATTTGAACAAACTTGGTAGAGGTCCACTAGAAAATGCTACACACCAAATATCTTAGCTCTATAACTTACGGTTTCTGACAAGAAGATTTTCAAGATTTTCCTATATAACTCTATGTAAAACAAGTGAGCCCTGGGGCGGAGCCATTTTTGACCCAGAGGCCATGATTTGAACAAACTTGGTAGAGGTCCACTAGACAATGCTACATACCAAATATCTTAACTCTAGGCCTTCTGGTTTCTGACAAGAAGATTTTCAAGTTTTCCCTATATAACTCTATGTAAAATCAACTGACCCCTGGGGTGGGGTCAGTTTTGTCCCCAGGGACATAATTTGAACAAACTTGGTAGAGGTCCAGTAGATGATGCTTCATACCAAATATCAATGCTCCAGGCCTTGGTTTTGGAGAAGAAGATTTTTAAAGATCCAACTTATAAAATCTATTTTAAGCTCCAGTTAGCCAGAAATGCAATAGACCAGAACCATTTGAACAATCTTGGTAGAGCTTCATGCAAGGAACATCCCAGGCAAGTTTCATTAAATTTGCCCCATTGGTTTCAGAGGAGATGTCGTTTGAATGAAAAGTTGACGACGGACAAAGACCGATCAGAAAAGCTCACTCTGAGCACTTTGTGCTCAGGTGAGCTAAAAACGGAAAGGTGCCACAGGCTACATGTAAATATATGCATTAAACTGAATATGTTAACATACCGGAAGAGCTATTAAGTGAGTGATTAATTTTTCTATAAGAAAGCAATACACTGTCAACAGATACCATTAAAATTCTAAACTTTAGAGGGTTGCATGTCAATATCACCACTTCTCTGCCTTCACTGACAGAGCTTTCTTTATAGCTATTATCCCTGAGGCTCATATCACTGGGGCTGGAAAAATATACCCTTATGACATCAGTAATATCTGTCATCTGTAAAAGAAACAGGAATTTTGAATTCTTGTCAAAAAAAAGCAATTAAGTAACAGTGATCATTGATGAAATGATATGTGCATCTGTTCATGCAATTTCTGTTATACATGTACTTAGTCATTCTCTTCTTAATACATTTGAAATATACTTCAATACCGATGCTAGATGAGATTTCAACAAATTATTGTAATAGCTGCCTGGATTGGTTAAAGTTCATCAGTACAATAGAACCCCTCCAAACCAGAGCCCCTCTAAACCGGCTGATCCTACAATGTACGTGACCTCCATGTAATTAACCCCTTCAAACCGGATACCCATGCTCTCCTGATACCTAATAAATTTGCAGAAAAATACAGTTAATATCAACGTGAATCTACCTTTAAAACCCATTCATGACTTTCCCTGGCTAAAATTGGTCATGCATTTCAGATTTTCATACTTGTGTCAAATAAAGAACATAAATGGATTTTATTGCTTCTACATTTGGAGGCATTCATGGGTTTACGTTTCATTACTGAAAATTGTTTTGTTTGCAACTTCCTACAGAAGGTAGACATAACCTGACAAATTCCCATTGTGAAATAAGTAAATAAATTTTGTACAATATACCCTTTTTCTTTGTTTTGGACTGCTTTAAAAGGGCCATTTAATGTTCATTTTCTTTCACCAATTACCAAATTGTTATTTTGTTTTTCATATTTACATAAGAAAAGGGCCAAAAAGACCAGGTTTTTAAGGACGAAACGTTTAATTTTTTAAAGTGTGTGGTAGTACAGTACACGCAACATGGACTTTGACAACGAACACCCGTCCCCGCGATTTTACTGTCCGCGTTGAGGACTAAAATGACCACCGCGTCGAGTGTTCAATCGTATAAAATGCGGTGGTCAGCGCGGCCATTCGCAGTGTTCAGTACCGCGGCGTGTCGCGGCGTCGGATCGCAGGGTTTGCAGTGTCCGAAAAAATGAAGCCACAACTTAATTTTACTAGGGATGGCAACGAATACCAAAATCAATACTCGAGTACTCGGTCATTTTTCTGATTGAGTACTCGGTTACTCGGATGATTTCCAATGATCTTCAAAGTTTTATCACACAATATCAACACCGTCTGCATGCTACTTTCGTTTTCTATTTAAATTCATAGAATTCGTAACTTTAAATAGGACTGCAAGGGTAACTTAGAATAACCAATAAACAAATTAAATCAACAACATAATATTTTATAACGTTTTAATTAATGCAATATCAAGTTTAAAACATGCATAACAGTTCATATATCTTTTTTTCTTCTTGAAATAATATAGACTGATCGGCGGCAATGGATATAGCTAGCAAATACATAATAAATATAAACATAAGAGATCGTCAATGACAGCATATATATATGTTTTATAATTATAAATAAAGGTTTAACAGTTCAAGAACAATATTCTCGTATTTTTTCTCTAAGTACAGTGTCTTTATTCGAAGAAAACTAAACACTTTTCTATGAGTTCATCTTAACATCTTTTACACAGTTGATAACTAAGCGTTCATGCAAGCATACGTGTTACAGCACTACATTGTACCTTACTGTTTTCAAAACAGTTACCTTAAAACAAGTTTCGGCTACAAACTGTTACACAATTAAAGGTAATTAAATATCATAAGAGGCCGAAAGACGTAAGCGACACAGGTGTTCAATCCCATGCGTGTGTCAAACTGTTGATCGCCTCGTTAAATTTACGATATCATTTTCGCACCTCTGCAAGGATGTTTTGATTGCATTTAACAGGTTTTTATGAAGATACATGTACATCTCTGAATTTCTTAACTAATTGCATACACCAATCTTTCTAAATCGCAAAAAAAAGAAATTATTTTTTTTGAGTAATCGAATATCAATTTTGTTAACCGGTATTCGGACGTTCGATCGAGTACTCGGTTAACTGGTTACTCGTTGCCATCCCTAAATTTTACTTTCCCAAAATTTGTTTTTTTTTTTCAAAATAGTTACAAAGTACACGTAATTATTACCAGTTGAAGTTGTTTCTTTTTTTTTATTACCCCATCCGGTTTAATTTTTGTTTGTTGACGATCCATGTTTGGTTGTATAATTGAGGTTATTTGTAGAAAAGTAACAGCCGATAATGAATAGATTTACACACCTACATGACATCTTGTTAATAAACTTTAATTGCTGCAATTAATATATTTCAAGACTTTAATCGGTGCCGTGTTTGCGTTAATCCACTCGCAATTCAATTACAAATGATAACCAAACTGCGAAAAGCTAATAGATCTAATTTAAACAGTCAAAATTCGAACAAATCCTCTCTCATTCCGATGCATTTGTGTACAAACGCTCCTATCTGTTACACAAAAAAGACAATTCAAAGCAGTTATTTCTGGAAAAAGTTGATCGTATTTTCAGAAAATGAATCAACACGTGTTTAACTGCTTTCAACTTCTGTATCGTCTAAGCACTTGGCAAAATTATTGATCGATTTGGCAATATAATAACAAGTATTTTTCAATTCCAAAAACGAAAGTACTCAATAAACATACACCGGAAATGTATTTGAAATTTGGTTTTAATTTGACTAACTGAAGTTGGCCACAAAATAGATGTAAGTAAAATAATTATGAGTAAAATGAAAACCACGTACAAATACTATACTCACAGTATGTTTAAATGCAGTAATCTCCAAGTCAAAACATTGCGGGGACGCGCGGCGTTCCATCACCGCGACACGCGGTGTTCATACACCTCGGCGGTTGTCGCAGTGGTCATTTTAGCGGACACCTGAAAATTCGGGTGTTCAGTCCACCGCGACTGGCCACCCGGAGACGATACCGGCCCCGCGACAATGTTAACAACGTCAAAGTCCGCACTGCGTGTACTGTAAATAAGCAAAAATGAAGATGACTGTTATCAATAATGTAAACCATTTAACTTTTAAATTTAAGTTGAACATTTTAGGTCTCGATGTCTGTTTGCAGCAGCACAGTTCTCTAACTCAGGGGGAACCATTGTTTATAAAAAAAAAACACAAATTTAGATTAGAAAAATCTAAATGACATCAGTTTACATCAGCATATAGCAAGCAAACGAATAGATGTAAACTTACGTTTGAGTCATCCGATGAATCGAAACCGGAAATATTGATCACGTGATCATCACATAAGCTATACTCTCCTGCGCATCGGTCGAATGTTTCTCTTTCATTTAGCTGCTGAGGGAGCGTAACATAAGCTACAGTTCTGTATATTTAAAATGAAGTTTAGTCGATGAGCAGAACTAATATATAAATTAACTTTAAACAGAAAAGAGTAAATTCTTTCATAAAGTTATGTACTTTTTTATCATAATTTGCTATTTGGCGGCACAATTAAGTTGGCATCCGGCAATGAATGAACGTAAGGCTGAAACAAGAACCAGACTAGCGACACTCCCACAATGAGCGATTGGTTGAGAAAATTGTGTAAAAATCATGCGCCACGATTTTTCTCAAATCTCTCACTAAATACAATTAAGGCAATAAAAGATCGCAAAAAGTGAAGTATTACATTTAACAACAATTATCTATAAGATAGTTACGCATTTGTACCACTTTGCCAAGTTCTATGCACTATTTTGTCAGCTGCGGAACACTAAATTAGAATGCTCTCAGGAACTTCCTAGAACAGAGTGATCCCCACATCAAAGCTCCAGGCCTTGCAGTCTCTGACAAGAAGATTTTAAGTTTTTTGCTATATCACTCTATGTAAAACATGTGACCCCTTGGGCGGGGCCAGTTTTGACCGAGGGGCCATGATCTGAACAATGTTGGTCTACTAGACAATGTTCAACACCAAATATCTAAGTTCCATGCCTTGTAGTTTCTTACAAGAAGATTTTTAAAGTTTTCCCTACATGTATATAACTCTATGTAAATCAAATAAGCCCTGGGCGGGGTCAGTTCTGATCCCAGGGTCACAATTTGAACAATCTTTGTAGAGGTCAACTAGATGATGCCTCATACCAAATATCTTAGCTCAAGGCCTTGCAGTTTCTGAAAAGAAGATTTTTGAAGAATTTACTATATAACTATATGTAAAACATGTGATCCCCAGGGCGGGGCCAGTTCTGACCCCTGGGTCATTATTTGAACAATCTTTGTAGTGGTCCACTAGATGATGCCTCATACCAAATATCTAAGCTCCAGGCCTTGTGGTTTCAGACAAGAAGATTTTTAAAGTTTTCCCAGAGCCATGATTTGAACAAACTTTGTAAGAGTCCACTGGCCAATGCTGCACACCAAATATCTAAACTCTAGGCCTTGCAGTTTCAGACAAGAAGATTTTTTAAAGTTTTTCCTATATAACTCTGAGACCCCTGGGGCGGGGCCATTGTAAATCAAATAAGCCCTGGGCGGGGTCGGTTCTGACCCAAGGGTCATAATTGAAAAATCTTTGTAGAGGTCCACTAGATGATGCCTCATACCAAATATCTAAACTCCAGGCCTTGCAGTCTCTGACAGGAAGATTTTTAAAGAATTTACTATATAACTCTATGTAAAACATGTGACCCCTTGGGCGGAGCCAATTTTGACCCAGGGGCCATGATTTGAACAATCTTGGTAGAGGTCTACTAGACAATGCTACACACCAAATATCTAATCTGCATGCCTTGCAGTTTCTGACAAGAAGATTTTTAAAGTTTTCCCTATATACAGTACGCGCCAGGAGGAACTCACATTTTCCGCTTTATTTCGCGGACGTGGAAAAAAAAATATCCGCCGCGACATCGAGGAAAAAAACGGATTTCCTCGATGTCTCGACATCGCGAAATATCTCGGCGATATTTGATGACCAGCGCGAAACTAATTAGAGTCATAACTCACCTGGATAAGCTGAACATTTAATGAAATTATTGTAATGAAACAGTGCATTTTACGTGTTCCAATTATGTGACATTTGGTAAAATTAAAACCAAAATTTCTCAAACATTTGCTGTGTAGGTTTATGTGTACTTCTGTCGTTGAAAACGCTCGTTTTGTATTGCAAAATCGATCAATAATTTTGTCAAGCGCATAGACGATACAGATGTCGCAGTAGGGTTTACATGTTGTATGTTTTCTTTAAATATAGGAAAGCAGTTTTAACACGTGTAAGTCGAAAACCAGTCAATTTATTTTCTGAAAATAGGGTCAGCTGTTCCGAGAAACAATCTATACTTTCGGTTTTGAATTGTCATTCCTTTCGTTAACAAATACGAGCATTCGTAAACAAATGCATCAGAATGAGAGTTTAATGAGAGTTTTATACATTTAAATGATATTTTAAAGCGTAAAATTTGCCGAAATGCGTGTAATCAGGAACTTTGTGAGCCTCGATTTGTCAATTCTTACCTGTGAAAAAGTTGGCGGAACCATTTTGCGGACGTCCGCTGCGATATTTGGTGACCATGTCCGCGACGGTCGTCCTCGAAATGCTGCGGATTTGGTCGCGGAAAAACCACTAGATGATGCTCAACACTAAATATCTAAGCTCCATGCCTTGCGGTTTCTAACAAGAAGATTTTTAAAGTTTTCCCTATATTACTTTATGTAAATCAAGTGACCCCCAGGGTGGGGCCAGTTCTGACCCCAGGGTCATAATTTGAACAATCTTTGTAGAGGTCCAGTATGATGCCTCATTCCAAATATCTAAGCCCCAGGCCTTGTGGTTTCAGACGAGAAGATTTTTAAAGTTTTCCCTATATAACTCTATGTAAATCAAGTGACCCCCAGGGCGGGGCCATTTTTGACCCAGAAGCCATGATTTGAACAATCTTGGTAGAGGTCCACTGGACAATGCTGCACACCAAATATCTAAACTCTAGGCATGTGGTTTCAGACAAGAAGATTTTTAAAGTTTTCTTATATACATGTACATGTAAGTCTATGTAAAATCAATTGACCCCCCGGGCAGGGCCAAATTTGACCCCAAGGGCATAATTTGAACAAACTTGATAGAGGTCCACTAGACAATGCTACATACCAAATCTTAAGGCTCAGGGCCTTGTGGTTTCAGACAAGAAGATTTTCTAATTTTTTCCTTTAAGTTGCCATAGCAACCAGAGTTCTTGATGGAATTGAATTCTTTGAACAACTTTGGTAGAGCTTCATGCAAGGAATATCCCAGGCATGTTTCATCAATGTTGGCTCAGCGGTTTAGGAGGAGATGTTGTTTCAGTCCAATTGTTGACGACGCACGACGCCGGACGCCGGACAATCAACGATCCCAAAAGCTCACCCTGAGCAGGCTCAGGTGAGCTAAAAAAACAGGGATGTCTTTGGAATGGGATGCTTTCTGTATCTTGCACTATCCCCGCAACATAAAATAACTGATCTCTGCAAGAGGGTTGGTCATATAGGCAACAGGCAGCCACAATAAATAAACTCAAATAGATAGAGCTCTTTATGGGTATAGACAATTCATCATGGTAACAGTCAACTTGCTACTGGCCCCTTACATCAGTATTAACTCAAAACTGCTAGGCTAGTAGATCCTCTAGTAGATACATGAACATTCAGTTTTTTTTAACCTTGTAATTGATTAAGAAATTCCTTTCATTTAAATCTTTAAAACTGTTCACTTAAATTCAATTAAACTGTGATTTCTCCATAAATAAGATCTTACTGTTCTAATATAAATTCAGTTACCATAAAGTTAAACTATTTAAAGAAATAGATCAATCATCAGTAGCTTGTGTTTTCATTTCTTTTCAATATTTATCATTAGGCCTACTGCTGAAAAGATCTTTTAGTCAAGGTTAGGTCTAGGGTTTTAGTTTATTCACAATATATATAAATCCAGCCTGCTACAGTGTTGAAATTTGACTAAATGTTACTGAAAACATACGATTTCTAACTAACCGTTTGACGTTCGAAGTCAAATATACATGTGGACATTTTGGCTTGGGTACCCTGTAACTATTCTTACCATGTTAACTATGATATGACCACAGACACTTGTTTAGAAGCAAATATAAGGCATTTAGAAATGGCCATTCTCCAGTATTTAGTATTATATTACAAGATAACCAACTTCGAAATGTAAACAAACAAAACCGAAGCACATTTATCAAGTCGCTGCAGAAACACAAATGCACTTTCAGAATAATTCTAGCATCATTTCATACCTTTAATAATATATGCCCTTTCCAATGATATATGTCACTACCAATAACTCCACTTTGTTACGGAGAAAATCACATTTGTTTCCATCAAAAGTCAGTTTTCCAAACCATTCGCTTACAGCAGCTTCGCAAGATGACGGGTAAAAAAAAATCAGACTTTTGATGGAAACAAATGTGAGTTTCTTCGTAACAAAGTGGAGTTAATGGTAGTGACATATATCATTGGAAAGGGCATATATTAAAGGTATGAAATGATGCTAGAATTATTCTGAAAGTGCATTTGTGTTTCTGCAGCGACTTGATAAATGTGCTTCGGTTTTGTTTGTTTACATTTCAAAGTTGGTTATCTTGTAATATAATACTAAATACTGGAGAATGGCCATTCATAAATGCCTTATATTCGCTTCTAAACAAGTGTCTGTGGATATGACACTCTCCATCGACACCATTATAATATAAAAACCGTTATTTTACTATGATTTTCTAGTAATGATGCGATATAAATCCAATGATATCATTAATTCTAATTTTCATAGCGGTAGCTAGGGCTGGAGCAATGATAATAATTGGAGAGGTCATCAGACCACAGTGTTGGCTTTAATTGCTGGCGGCATCCATTTTTGAGTATCAAATTTTAGTTAATGATCTCATATAAAGCCTAAAATCCTTAAAACCAGTCTACAAAGATAGTTATGCGCATGCTCCGAATCAAAATACGAATTTATTTAAACGAAACCAAAATTTAACATCGGGTCAAAACGGCCCATGGTTTAAACGGCCCATTATGAACAGAACGTACAGAATAATTTTGTATTCCCTTAACTAAACACAAAAAAAATACAATTATAGGGATGCATTTCTTATAATGCATGCTACTTTTTAAAAACTACAAATTCTAAAATGCATTTTTTTTCTGAGAAACTCACCAGCCTGTTGAACAAATTGATATTTAGCCATGGTCATGAAAAAATGGTAAATATTTTTTATGAATTTCAAAGCATTTTTGACAAGTCGGCTGAATGGCCAGTCTGGGTCCCTCTTGTGTAAATAAACTGCATAATTTGAGGCCATACTAACTACTTCACTGGATGTATAACCATATCCCAGTGAAGCCATAGACTTCAGGTGCTCAACAAACACTGCCTCTTCCTCCTGATTCAGTGTAGGCATGGGACCAGATGACACAGTTTCAGGATCAACTCGACCCAGAACCCGCGGGCGCAGTGTATTCTGAGGTACACCATGGGTGAGTGCAGCTCTCTTTACTGAAACACCTTTCTCTAACACTGCACGGTAGGCATTTGTCATGGCTAATGGTGAATACAGGCGGTATTTGGCTTTACCGGCCTTAATACTCCTAGGTCTGGCCTAAAAATGGAAAGCAGATCAATAAAGGTTACAATAAACATGGTTAAATATCATAAATAAATATGAATAAGCTCAATATTAAACTTTTTTTTTTTTTTAAATATAAGGAATAGATAACTTTTGAGCACACCCTGTACCTGAAAAAATGACCATGACCTTGTTTGTAGCAGGTACTCTGGGATTTCAGACGACAGACTTCAGATCTGACTAGAAAAAAATTCAAAAAGTAATTTATGCAAATTTTGGGGGGGTGTTTAAAGGTAGGGTCATAAAGGGCATAAGAAAAACAGGTGAAATTATGTAAGGGTTACATAATAAAGGTGTTACTTACTTGTTTGAAGCGCATTTTCACTTTGGGTTTGACGGCGATGACAGGTAAATATTTACACCGGATGCGCAAGAAACGATGACGTCATACGGTCAATACACAATAAACAAGAACACATAAAAGAAAGATCACTGAAAGGTTACTCCACGAAACAGGGCCTTTCACGATAACTATTAATAATAGTTAGGTTACTAGTTTTTATAATTATTTAAGTCACAGAACGTTTAAAAAATTCAAAATGATCTTGGAAACAAGTAGATTCATTCTTTCAGTGACGACAGCTGCTGACCTCTCTTTGGCTTACTTTTTAAAGGAAGCCAACTTGTTTGTATTGAAAGTGTAAGGAAACGGGGGTAGGTCTATTTTGCTGACCAGACCTAGCTGACCAGCTGACTGCTGACCAGTCAGCAAGCTGACCACATGGTCTATTTTGCTGACCAAATTCTGCTGACCAGGTATATATTGCCATGGAAACAGGCCTGAGGGTACATATGGACTATAGCTTTTTTCTTTATTTATAGCTATGTTTATTATTAATCACTTTCCTATATAAATATGATGTTGTTAATATGGCAATTTATATCTATTTTTATATCTATTAATTATTTTATTACTTTATATTTATGTAGTTATTTGAAAAATGTAGGCGTGACTTTAACATTTATTTTAAGCTTCATGCAGAAAGTGTGATGGAAACTGATAATATATTTAATATCATTGTCAATTTACTTATTTTTCATTTTGTATTTAGTGGCAATTTTATATCTATTAATTATTATATTACCTTATATTTATGTAGTTATTTGAAAAAATTAAGTAGGTGAGACTTAAACATTTATTTAAGCTTGACACATAAAGTGTGATGGAAACTGATAATATATTTAATATATTGTCAGTTTAATTATTTTTCATTTTGTATTTAGTATTTTCAAATTCTATAGGTAAGAACAGTAATCAGTTATTGTTGTGATTTTTTTTATTTATTGGAAAACTAGGTTCAACTTCAAGAATTAAATCTCGATAAATGAAATGTAAAGGAAATTGATGTTTTAAATGTATTCATTTTACATAATTTACTTCTGTATTTAGTATTTCCAAGTCCTGGATAAGAACAGTAATATGTTATAGTTGTTTTTCTCTTTTTCTCTGAGAACAGGTCTGGGTATACTGACCTTTTTTCAAATAATAGCTAATATTATTTAACTAGATTGATTCTGTACTGTGTATTGAGTAAATTTAATAATCTTAAAGATTCGAATTGCGTATCTCTGTGATTTTTTGTATTGTAAGTGTTGATAAAAAGAATGAAATGTGACAGGAATACTTAACACATGCATTGTGCAGCAAAATAACAACAAATATGACTTACATATTAAAGTAAAGATCAGTATATGCATGATAAGAGGCTACAATACACAGGCCAATTAACCTCCTGTGGTGACCCCTGTGGTGACTTGGAAATATACAGACATAACCAGGCATAATTCACATGGGTGGTTAAATTCATACATACCTGTATGCCTCTTTTCGAGGTTTTGTAGTTGAATTTAATATTAGATTAGCCTTGTAATGTAAAATTATTGTGGCCATGTCGGAGGACGTGCATTGGATACAAGAAAAGCATTTTATAAAATTTTGTTTTAAAACATTCCTTCTCGATGAGCTGGGCTATAAAGTAATAATAAATCAAGTTTCATTTTTGTGTAAATTAATATTAGACAGGTCAACATTTGTAACAAGTGACAGTGAATGACCTCAGTGCTAGGAAACCTTTGACCATAAAATAGACATTTTTATTAGAAAAAGAGGAACTTTGACATTAGGGTTTTAACAGTTGATGACTTTAACCGATATGATGAATAGTGACTAATGTTTACCATAAGACTAAAGTCAAAATTTGTTTGATAAAATGTCATGCACGTAGATGCATACAAACAGGATGGTTAAAATTTGACCCAATATAACTATATTTCTATAAATGATTAAATTTAATTTTCTTGTCTTATTTTAACAAGAGGGCCATGATGGCCCTGGATCGCTCACCTGAGTACTTTGGCTGTAGGTTTGCTGTGAAGCAGTATTTCATTTTTTAATTGAAAATATGTAAGTGCCTACAAACCAAATATGTAAAATATCAGTCAATAAATAAAGGCTCTACGACAGAAAGTAGAAATATCTATTATAAGCTATGGTGACCTTGACCTTGACCCAGTGACCTCAAACCCTACCCATGGGTAGAGGTCCATGCAAGGAACCTCTATACTGAATATCAAAGATAGTGGTCTATATAAATGAAGGCTCTATGAGGTACAGTAGATAAATCTACTTTTAGCCTCCGTGACCTTTAACCTAATCCAATAATTTGAAAAAGCTTGATAAAGCTTGCTTCATGCCAAATTTTGAAATTCTAGGTCTTGTGGTTTCAGACATGAAGATTTTTAAAGATTTTCTTCTATATTGTTATTTAAAACTTGTGACCCCTCAGGCGGGGCCAATAGTGACCCCAGGGACATTTTTCTAACAAACTTGGTAGAGGTCCACTAGACAATGCTACACATCAAATATCTAAGCTCTATAACTTACGGTTTCTGACGAGAAGATTTTTTTAGATTTTCTTATATAACTCTATGTAAAACTAGTGGCCCCTGGGACGGGGCCATTTTTGACTCAGAAGCCAGGATTTGAACAAACTTGGTAGAGGTCCACTAGAAAATGCTACACACCAAAAATCTAAGCTCTATAACTTACGGTTTCTGATAAGAAGATTTTTTTAAGATTTTCCTATATAACTCTATGTATAACAAATGACCCCCGGGGCGGGGCCATTTTTGACCCAGAGGCCAGGATTTGAACAAACTTGGTAGAGGTCCACTAGACAATGCTACATACCAAATATCTTAACTGTAGGCCTTCTTGTTTCTGACAAGAAGATTTTTTAGTTTTCCCTATATAACTCTATGTAAAACAAGTGACCCCCGGGGCGGGGCCATTTTTGACCCAGAGGCCAGGATTTGAACAAACTTGGTAGAGATCCACTAGACAATGCTACACACCAAATATCTAAGCTCTATAACTTACGGTTTCTGACAAGAACAGCTTCCAATTGTGTTTGATCATTTCCACGTGATCAAGTTGTAAGTTTCTACAACTTTTTCAGATTTTTTTTTATTTCAACAAAGTTTCAAGAAATAGTGTCTTTAACAAGTATTTGTTAAAGCTTGTACTATATAACTGCATACACTATGTCTTAACAAATACTTTGTTAAACATAAACCAAATTGTTTTGGTGTAATATCAAGGCTCTTTAACAATTATATGTTAAGATCGCTTTTGCTTAGACTATCCTCAATTGGACATCAGAGTTTAACAAATCTTTGTTAAACTATTCTCGTCACTTGACAGAGATGTGGAAAGAAAATCGGCTGAATTGTTAACAATTATTTGTTAACATCTCTGTTCGCTGTTACTGAATCTACCATCAGTCAGAGTTTAACAAATCTTTGTTAAAGCTTATACTATTTTCAGTAACAGAGATGCAGAAAGAAAATAGGCCGAATGCTTAACAATAATTTGTTAACATCTCTGTTCTCTGTTACTGAATCTACCATCAGTCAGAGTTTAACAAATCTTTGTTAAAGCTTATACTATTCTCTTCACTTGACAGAGATGCAGAAAGAAAATATGCCAAATTGTTAACAATTATTTGTTAACATCTCTGTTCTCTGTTACTAAATCTACCGTCAGTCAGAGTTTAACAAATCTTTGTTAAAGCTTATACTATTCTCTTCACTTGACAGAGATGCAGAAAGAAAATATGCCGAATTGTTAACAATAATTTGTTAACATCTCTGTTCTCTGTTACTAAATCTACCGTCAGTTAGATTTCAGAACATAACAAATATTTGTTAACGATTATATGAGAATCGTCAGTTGGCAAAGATATTCAATGGGCATCAGCTGGATATCGATGATTTTAACAATATGTGTTTAGATGTTTAATCTTTAATATATTATCAGTCTGATTTCAAAAATAAACGAATGTTTTATATAAAAATATAAGTATATCATAGTGATTATTAGTTTGTAAAGATGGGGAATGAACGTCGAAGTGACCATGCATATTTCCCGTCAACAGATTTTAAAAAGAAGCTAACATGCTCTGTGAATCAATCTTGAAAAAAACTTTATATGCCATTTATAGAAACCATTATTACTTTTACCAGTTTTAAGCCTTTACAAATATACTCTCATCAATTTGTTTTGCTGATAATCATAAATTTTCTAAAAAGATATTATATAAATTATATTTTTCGCTATCAAACTCTGGATCATATCAGTAATTGAATCATATCTTCATCAAATCAAGTCCCCAAAACAAAATAAAATTAATTTGTGTGTAAACACAAAGCTAGTAAAATTTTATATTAATTTCTATTTACAACATTTTATTCAGTACTTGGCAAATGATTATTTTACTTACATAGTTTTCAAAAAAAAACACAAAAAATTCGCTACAAAGATAATGAAGATTCAGATTTACAATCAAGATGATAATTATTTTCAGAAAGTAAAACATTAACTTACTAAGAACAATTTTTAAGCAGTAACCCTAATGTGAACGTAATAGAAAAGTATTCTTTCTGATTAATTTACACTAGTTGTGTCCATACGGATATAAAATCTGTACATTTTTTACAAGTCATGTCCATATGAATATATACAGATAAAAATGTTCAGAAACGCAGGGTGACATCCGCAAATTGGCTCAAGAGTGCGTTGATCGGATATAATTTAAATCGTCAATGAATTCTCTAGGTTACAGTGCCTGTTGTTATGTATCAAATGTCTCAAATTGGCATTGCGTAACGAGGTCTCCCGTGGAAAGCGTGAAACGGGAAAACTAGAATAATCTGCAAGGTTTACCGAGCGTTTCTTTATTCCCTGAGCATATATTAGAATTTCTATAGTTAAAAAACATAACCAATGTCAAAATTACGTTATTAGATTTTGCAATTTAAATAAAAAGTGATAGTTATTTCATCGGAAGATTTACACAGATATTGATATTGTGAAGTAAAGTAAAAATTTGAAATACCTGGAATGAATGTATCCTGACATAAATTAGCATTTTTGGTGTGGATACATGGAGCAACAGTATCATTTGTAAATTCTGCCTCTCTCAAAATTACTAGAAAATGAGATCTGATTTGTTACGATGTTTGATAAACAGCTTTGAATATCTTAATACAGAGCTGTAGCAATTTTCACAAGGTTAACCCTTCCAGAATTTTTTGCATTATCTTTCGCTTCTCAGCATGACATTATGGCCTGTCTGTGACCTCTTATTTCTCAGGGATGTGTTATTCTTTGTATTGATACAGAGTAAGATAGCACACAGCAGAAATTTTACAAGGATCTAGAAAATGCTTGGGCGTGTAATGTAGTTAATTTGCCTGGTCAATTAAGTTGTTATAAATATTAGATGACCTGCTGAGCACTGACAAGCATTATTAATGTTATCCTGACCACTTTATTTTTACAGATAAGTTTTCAGATCTATGAAAATGTTAATTTTTCCTTTTACTGGGCTAAACATAAATTAATTTAAAAAGTGATAAAAAGGTATACTCTAGAAAACTAACTTTCAATTGTACTATACCACTTGAGGAAATAAAATTACTTTTCCTGTATGAACAGTCTTTAAAAGAAAGAAACAAAAACAAGTTTTGATTTATTACATTTTTAAAAAACAGTGTGTCCTCACTAAATGTGCATGGTGTAATAACCATACAGGAAAACTGATAGAATATTTAGGCAAATTTAACATAAGTTATATAAGTGATGAAATAAAATTGAAATGGTATAAATTTACTCTATTATGTAGCTCTATGCCTGTGGTCAGATATGCACATATTAGCATATATATTTAAGAACACGAACTATTTTCACGACGTCATCAACCTATCAATAACTGTTGTAGTAAGTCATGATATTTTTCTGAACATGAACTATTTATCCTTTAATAGTATTATTATTATTATTATTATTATCTGATGTCATTTACATGACAAACATAATCATAAAATATAAAAAGGTGAAGATTAACATTTATGCATTTCACCCAAATGGATGAAGCGACTAATATCTGAACTTGCCGGCCTGGCTAGCTCAGTCGGTAGAGCATCAGATTGTCAGTCATGGAGTTCCTGGTTTGATCCCCATCAGGACTGGCAAAATTTCTCCGTGGTAATTGATGTCAGGCAGTGGTTCTGAAGGTCATTGTCCCTCACCTCTGAAACAAGTGAGGAAGTAGTCAGTCACTTGAGGAGAAATTGTTTAGTGAACTGGTTGAATACCCAGGGACACTGGCTAGGTTGACTGACTGCCGGGATATGACCACAGCTGTTAAACCTGGCATTAAATCTAAATAAACAAACAAACAAACAACAAACTGAACTGGTAGGTATAATACAGTTTGACAATAGTCTGAATTGTTCAGACAAAATTGTCATAACTTTTTAAGTTGAAAAATCATACTTTGAAACTTAACACACAACTGTCTGAATAATTCAGATTAATGTATCAATTAATTGTAAAGTGTAGTAAGAAAGAGTGTATCATACAACTAGCATGTTGTTTTTTTAAGATGTTATTGCTTTCAAATATTTTTCAAATGAAAAACATATAACATGTTTTGCTTTTGTACTTCAGTTTGAACTGAACTAAGTATCTTACACTATACTTCCATACTGTGATATGAAAACTTTTATTTTTCTTTTCTCGTAAGATTATTCTACTCTTACCATAAAGAGAATATCGGTGCAGAGAAATAATGATAAAATTAGAAAAAAAAAAATGGGGTTCTTTTGCATGCTCATTGTACAGCACTGATACATTGCATTCAACCAGAAGACAATTAGTAATGTTAGTGGAGGAGAGGAGGATCGATCTCGCCACCGCTGGTTTAGTGCGTTACCACACTCATGTGCAAACTCATCCACTCCCTGATTTCAACATAAGTTTATGTAAAACAGTATATTTCCGCGGGGTAATGCTGATAAAAAATTCATTGAAATCGGTTGATTGTTATTTGAATATCCAAAGGCGGAGGGGATATTAGAAATGCCCTTCGTCCGTCCGTGCGTCCGTGCATCCGTCCGAAACAATTTTGTTCGGAGCATAACTCCAAAACTACTTGAGGGATTTTATTCAAACTTCATACACTGACAGAGCACATTTGTAGGTAGTGCAGTGAGCAAGTGCAATAACTCTACCTTGCCTATTTTTAGAGTTATTCCGCTTTATCAAATTTACTTGATAAATTTTGTCCGGAGCATAACTCCAAAACTGCTAGAGGGATTTTATTCAAACTTCATACACTGACAGAGCACATTGGTAGGAAGTGCATTGTGCAAGTCCAATAATTCTACCTTGCCTATTTTTAGAGTTATTCCCCTTTATCAGAATTACTTGATAAATTTTGTCTGGAGCATAACTCCAAAACTACTTGAGGGATATTATTCAAACTTCATACACTGACAGAGCACATTGGTAGAAAGTGCAGTGTGCAAGTCCAATAACTTTACCTTGCCTATTTTTAGAGTTATTCCCCTTTATCAGAATTACTTGATAATTTTTGTCCGGAGCATAACTCCAAAACTACTTGAGGGATTTTATTCAAATTTCATACACTGACAGAGCACATTGGTAGGTAGTGCAGTGTGCAAGTCCAATAACTCTACCTTGACTACTTTTAGAGTTATTCCCCTTTATCAGATTTACTTGTTTACATTTTAAAAATCCCAGCATATACATGTATATCTTTTCTTGAATTCTTGAACTTATTATCCCCCCGCCAAAGGCAGAGGGGATATTTGAAATGGTCTCTGTCCGTCCGTGCATGCGTCCATTCCAGTTTTGTCCGGAGCATAACTCCAAAAGTACTTGAGTGATTTTCTTCAAACTTCATATACTGAAAGAGCACATTTGGAGGAGGTGCAAGGTGTAAAAATAATAACTCTACCTTGCATACTTTTAGAATTATTCCCCTATATCAGATTTAATTGAAAAACTTTGTCCGAAGCATAACTCCAAAAGTGCTTGAGCGATTTTCTTCAAACTTAATACACTGACATAGCACATTGGTAGGAAGTGCAGTTTGCAAGAACAATAAGTCTACCTTGCCTATTTTTTGTGGGATTTTCTTCAAAAATTATTACATTGAGTGTTTGAAAGTACAACCTTCAGGTAGCTTCTTCCGGGCGGGGGGGATTAACCATGTGTAACATGGCTCTTGTTTCGATTAATCTAATAAAAACTGCTTTACATATACATGATAGGACATTACTGGAAACTTTGTATGATCTACACAATATTATAACTAACTGTAGTATATTTTAAACTAGACTTTTTCAATTTACTGATAGTATGTTTGTAATTAAAATCAAGAGCCGGTCGAACCGGGTGATGCTCCTCGAATAGGTTTTAGACACAGAATAGTATGTTCATAAAGTCTTTTCCAAATTCAGCATAAAGATATTATGTTATTGGTAGTTGCTGGAAAAAAGGTTAAAACTGATTAAATATGCAATGAAGAATGTAAGACAGTTACCATTTTATTCTTTATTTTTTTTCTATCAACTAAGACAGTGGCAGTCCTATCCAGAAAGTGTCATGGTCACTGAAGTAGGCTGGTGACAAGTAAACCAGAGGTTTTTGATACCTCTTGTAGTTTCAGAGATATGTCATGGACAAAGTTCAAAGTGTAAAAATGAACAAAGGGCAATAACTAAAAAATTAGGCAATGCAGAGTTATTGTTCTTATGCACTGCACTTTTACTCAATAAGATCTATCTACCTAAGAGGTTTCTTGTTGATACTTCTTGTAGTTTCAGAGTTATGTCCCGGACAAAAAAATGCGGACGGACGGACGGACATACAGGCAGACAAAGCGGCGACTATATGCTCTCCCTTCCCTCGAGGAGCACAGAAAACTGTCCTCTTGTAAATTTCAGTTGATCAAACATACATCAACCATGTAAATAAAGTTTTTTCTTAATTTCAATATTTGTTCAAATTTGGAACAAAATTCATTTAAAATTTCTATCAAAACCTAAAAAAGTTTGTCAATACCTTAGAGTTATTTGTTGAAATCATAACGAAGATCATTCTTTGTCGACTGTTTTGACTCACAGATAGGTCGACAATGCAAAAAAATAATGTTAATACACCTAGAAATTCTAGCTGTTTTTGTGAAGAACATAACTAAACTAAGTTGCTGACTCATATTTTGTTACAAAAACACATCACATTATAAAGTTTTACACACTTTTATTGACAAAAAGTTACTCTGTTTATCACAGGGTAGATATTTTATTGATTTTGACAAATCTTATATAACGAGCCTCTGTGACTCAGTGGTGTAGAACTCCGCTCTTTATTTTCCTGAACAAAAGGGCATGGGTACAAATGTTGTTTTTTTTCAGTTTTCTTGGTGTAGAGAAGCACATGTTATGTTTTTCCATATATAGTTTGGTTAAAAAAAAATTCAGCTATATTTGTTGAGTGAGTCTCTTTAATTGTAATCCCCTAATATTTACTTGAACAAGCTGATATTTGAAGTGGCCTTCTTTATAAGAAAATTAGTATATGATATAAGTAGAACTGTTTCCTGATGTAAATCTCTGTCTTAAACCAGTTTGTAAATTTTTTCATTATGTTTGATCTTCCATAGCATTTTTAATTGTGCCTAATTTTCTCAATTTCTAGCTGATCACACTCTGCATGTGCTAACATGTAACATGTTACAAACTTGACCTCTGATTATCGGTCAAACCAAGTGCAATGTGTAATTGATAAGCCTGGCTGCAGGCTGTATGATCCTTTTCTTTTTATGTTAACACATTGATATACTAAATGTTTTTACCCCTCTAATAACAACATTTTTCCTCTCCTAGCAATCATATACTCCCAGCCAAGTAAAGATAGAGCTGTAATTTGAAAGGGACTTAATAGTAATTAACATAACTATGGAAGAGCATATTAATTGCTGGGCCTGAAACCAGTCTAGATTAGCCCCAGTGTTTTAACATAAAGTTGTATAAGTGATGGTATTATCCTAATTTCTTAGCATGAATAGTAACTGTTAGGTTTTAATTTTGACTGTGATTACAACATTTGATTTTGTAAATTGAAGCTACCTATCAGAGATTAATAGTTCTCCACTTTATATTTTTATCTCCAGAATGTATTTTAGCTTGTAAGACTGTTTTGTAACACAAGTAGTTAAAATTAAATTGCAATATCTACGCAATCATACAAACTATGAGGCATATTATTAAACTATACTCCATGAAAAATTGTCAAAGCATTTTGTTCTGGTGTTAATTCGGAAATAAATTTTAAGTCTGAGAGATATACCATTGAATATTATCACAGTGTCTAGTTCAAATGCATAGTAATTTAATTTAGATGAATATGCTTATGAATGAGAAACCATGATTTATACGAGAGTAGATCATGAAAATTTTAAAATCTAGTCCATTCTAACACGTACGTGTATTTATAAGGGGCAAAGTACGTGCACTATTTAACGGTGATGTTTGCTGTGACGTCAGCAGTCGCCCACTTGTGTTTTGTCTGATATAAAGTGTATGATATATAAAGGTTAATTTCTTCTTTGTTAAGTGTCGGCGAAATGCAGATAGTGTTAGAATTAATTTTGGAAACTGAAAAAAGTTAAATAGGGATTTGGAATGCATGAAACATGTAACAATATGAAACATAAAACCTGTCACACAGCAGTTTTCCTTGTCGTCAAATTAAATTTAAAAAAGTTGCTGTTCACTGTCGCTCTTAAACAGTTATTATACCCCCACCAAAAAATGGGTGGGGTGGGTGTATACTATATTTAACAAATCCAAAAGATGATGGATGCGTGTGGGATAACATATTTAATATGAATACATTATAAATATTAACTGTCTGTTTTTTAACATAACGGTTCTATATTTATCAGTTTTAAGGTTTAAGTAAGACAGTTTTTTTTAAATGAAGTAAATAAGACAAAAATAACATTGCAATTTAAGCTACTAATATATTTGTTCATAAATATTTTTTTGAAAACGAAGAGAGGTAAATACAGTGTAATTGCATCCTTCTATTCACCTAAAAAAATGCAAGATAAATGTATTTTCCCTTAAAGAGGACTCAGATCCATGCAATTCCAGTCATTGAAACTGTGGTTTACCATAAAAGCAACAGCACACTAACTATTGAATTTAATGCAGGACATATGAAGACAGTCTCTCCTCTGTGACTACCAGGGTAAGAAATATCAATAAAAGTATGAAAAGGTTTGAATTCTGATGTTTTTCAACAAGCCAACATGTGCTTTTCACAATATTTACATAAATGTCGATAAACATTTGCCTTTTTATGCACCTTTAAATGAACTGTGTGTTAGTCACTGTAAATTAACATGTGCTATAAAAAGGTGAACTAAATAGAAACAATTTAATGGTGTCAGTGTCAGAATCAATGAAAGTAGCAACTTTCCGTTCTTAGCATTTTTGATAGCAGCAGCTTTCCTTTGGTTCTTGAAACTTTAAATCTATATCAGCTGCAAGAGGTAGCAAGTACTTTTCTGCTCCTTCTAGTCATTCTGCAAAATCAATTGCAAATATCGCTTGACAATGACGCATACTTTCAACATGAAGAGCAAATGTGCCATTGTTATTTTCACCTCTTTTTTATGAAATCATGATTGTCTGGCCTGATTCTTCAGAAATCTGCATTGAAATAATTGATTTGATATAATTATTGTTCTGCTGAGGTGCGACTCAGAAAGAATTTTTGAATTAATGCAAGCTGAAAACCTACATTTAGACAATGTCAATGTGTTCTACTGACATCAGCTTTTTCCATTCTATACATTCATCGCCTCTCATGTATTTAAAAGTGTGAAGTAGGCCAGCATCTGTATATGCACTTACTGGAATTATAATTTTTGATTTTCTCAGATGCATGACAGGAAATTCTACAAGGAATTGATGGTACTTCTGTCTCTTTTCCTGCTTTGAATGAATCTGCTCCAATTTTTTGTCAGGTGCAAATGATATTACATACTGCTTTTCGAATCTTCAAGATCTGTCTTGATGAGAATATCCTCTAAAACCTCTTGCAGCTTTGTTATGGCATCATCTGGTGGAGGGTGCAAAGTTATCATTTTAGGTGGTCTATGTGGCTCAAAACCAAGAGTGTGTATGAAATTGTTCATTTCATTTTCTTCTTGTAGAGCTTCATATAATCTGCCATCAGTATCTTCTACACTTTCTGTCACTAATGAATCTAATACTGAATTCTGTTGAATTTATTGAACTTGACTCGTTTTAAAAGATGCCTCTAACTGCAAATATATCTTCAATATTTAAATGTGTTATTCAGATCATCTGTGTCATATCTTCCATGTGCATTCTGAGTAACCGCAATGCACAAAGTTTTGCAATATTAATGTTTTCTTCCAGATCATTTGAATTTGTTTCTATATAAACATTTATGGCTGCAGGGTGGCGGCATGATGAAACACAGACAGCGCATAAAATTATTAAGGACTGTACAGTTTCTGGAATGTTTTTTCTTTAAACAAAAAATCTAAGATTTGAGGTACAGTACACGCAGCGCGGACTTTGACGTTGTTAACATTGTCGCGGGGGCCGGTATCGTCTCCGGGTGGCCAGTCGCGGTGGACTGAACACCCGAAATTTCGGGTGTCCGCTAAAATGACCACCGCGACAACCGCCGAGGGGTATGAACACCGCGTGTCGCGGTGACAGAACGCCGCGCGTCCCCGCGATGTTTTGACTTGGAGATTACTGCATTTAAACATACTGTGCGTACAGTATTTGTACGTGGTTTTCATTTTACTCATAATTATTTTACTTACATCTATTTTGTGGTCAAATTAAAACCAAATTTCAAATACATTTCCGGTGTATGTTTATTGAGTACTTTCGTTTTTTGGAATTGAAAAACGCTTGTTATTATATAGCCAAATCGATCAATTATTTTGCCAAGCGCCTAGACGATACAGAAGTTGAAAGCAGTTAAACACGTGTTGATTCATTTTCTGAAAATACGATCAACTTTTTCCGGAAATAACTGCTTTGAATTGTTGGGGGTTTTTTTTGTGTAACAGATAGGAGCGTTTGTACACAAATGAATCGGAATTAGAGAGGATTTGTTCGAATTTTGACTGTTTAAATTAGATCTATTAACTTTTCGCAGTTTGGTTATCATTTGTAATTTAATTGCGAGTGGATTAACGCAAACACGGCACCGATTAAAGACTTGAAATATATTAATTGCAGCAATTAAAGTTTATTACCAAGATGTCATGTAGGTGTGTAAATCTATTCATTATCGGCTGTTACTTTTCTACAAATACCCTCAATTATACAACCAAACATCGATCGTCAACAAACAAAAATTAAACCGGATGGGGTATTAAAAAAAAAAAGAAACAACTTTAACTGGTAATAATTACGTGTACTTTGTAACTATTTTGAAAAAAAAAAAAAAATTGGGAAAGTAAAATTAAGTTGTGGCTTCATTTTATCGGACACTGCGAACCCCGCGACACGCCGCGGTACTGAACACCGCGAACGGCCGCGCTGACCACCGCGTTTTATACGATTGAACACTCGACGCGGTGGTCATTTTAGTCCTCAACGCGGACAGTAAAATCGCGGGGACGGGTGTTCGTTGTCAAAGTCCGCGCTGCGTGTACTGTATATGCAAATATCTTGCTTTCAGTTTTATTCCATCCCTCTCTTCTCCAGCTAATTTTCTATCCGTTCTGGTTTTAGCCTTTTGTTTTGACAGTTTTCGTAATGGCTTCGGTGAAATTCTTCAGTTTCAGTAAATCTTGAAGGTTGTTTGATTTTTTCTCAAGCAGGTCTTCATAAGTTTATTCACAATATTTATTGAATTTGACATCATGAGGTGATGTTCAAACATACATATATTTTTCCATTTATTTTCAATAAATGCTGTTAATAAATTGAGCTTAAAAATAAAATATTGCTTTCGTATAGTGAAATGTCCTAAAGATCTTCATAATACTAGATTCAATTAATGTGTCATATAAAACCTTGATACTTTAATCTATTGTCTTCGTGTTGATTACTATGTTCTGCAGTTTTATATATCAGAGTAGTCCTTGAACACAAATAACTTCCTGCTCATTTATGGTTTTTATTTCGAATTTTAGTTCCCTTGTGAAATTGAAATATTCTACAAACGTGTTGGTTGGCTTAAAGTATTTTTTTTTAAAACAACACACACACACACACATACACACACACACTGGCTTTAACATATTGTCATTATTCTCAAGAACATGTAGTTCAGAAAAGGGCTGAAAACAAACACAATAAAATCTCTTATTTCATGACCAGAAATACAGTACTTCTTTAATTCAGGTATGATAAAAATCAAAGCAAAATAAAATAATAAAATCTCAAAAACACTTTGATATCCTATATGTATACAAATAAAAAGGCTTCATTTTAAATTTAATGATCTCATCCTGTTTGTAACAAAAATAATACAACACAATCAATTACTAAAATTGATTTTGTTGTATTAAAGAAGTCATTATTACTCAAAAATGAATAGTATGCTAACAATCAATAGATCTACTTATAATTTTATTTTCTAATTTTCTACATGATTTGGTTAAACACAGATAATGAAGATGTTGCTGCAGTAAAATCTTAAGAATAACATTAATACATTACTGGAGTGGTCAGCAGACTATAAACAAACACAAGCTGGTGCTAATTGATTTATAACTGTTAGGGGCAATTCTCACTGATATGCTTACTGATAAGACTTGGCTCAGATTGAGCTGATTTTCCCTAGTATTTCATAGGACTGTATATGAATCTGGTTTTCTGACCAGTGCCATGACTAAGTTAAATGGGATTTTCATTGCTTGAGGTGAAATTAACATTACATGCTTGAGCAGCCACAGTTCAACAAATCAAGACAATTCCCATGGAGATCATAAAATGCCGAATAGTGTAAACAAAGAGTGAGTAGCAACCAAGAGTGTACTATTTACACCACAGTACCAAATGATTTCATTTTGTAAAGGGCTCATTAATTTAAACACTCTCACAGAAGAAAAGAAGGCATAAATTTAGCGGTTTAGTGGTAATTAAACTTCGGACAGAAAAAATCAGTGTGCTTAGACATTTCATCTTCAAGGTGAATTCGGGTCATCAATAGATTGTGTTAAATAAAGTAAGTAATGTTGGATTTGCAATATTATAATGGTCAGGCAAAAAAATGTTTTGGTACCTTTTAATTAAGTGGAAAATACTGACAGAAATGTAAAGGAAATTATATATATATGGACAAATTTAATTTGTGTTTTCAAGTTGAATGTTATGTTTTCTTGCTTAACGGTTGCATTCTTTCATTTTTAGATTTTAGATACAGTGATATATTTGTATAGACAATGTTACACAGCATTGACTTGATATAATTTTGTTATGGGTAAAGGTTATTTAAAGCGACTGACTCAGAAAATTTTGCTGAAATTTTTTATTCTTTCAAATTTAAGAGGATTTAATATACGATGGAAAAAAATATAATCTTATGCTTCTATACACCATGAAAACTGAAAAAAAAAGTTTTGACTTTACCAGGATTCGAACCCACGACCTTTCGGTCAGTAATATAGAGCAACGACTTAGACCACTGAGCCACGGCATCTAGTTATTAGATTGCCTCAACATTAATGTTATAACTAAAGTATTTACCCCGTGACTAAAGGGGTTACAAATTCTTTACCGATAAAAGTGAAGGCCTTTTATATAATATCTTTTTTAATTCATGTTTATCAGCAAAACACATTGTTCACAGTATATTTGTAATGGCTTAAAACCGGTAAAATTAATAATTGTTTCTATAAATGCCATATTAAGTTTATTTTTCAAGATTTATTCACTCAGTATTTTAGCTTTTTTGACAAATATGTTGATGGGAAATATGCATCACTTTGATGTTTATTCTTCATCATTAATAACTAATAATCACAATGATAAAATTTTATGAAGGTTCGTTTATTTCTGAAATCAGAATGTTAATACATTAAAGATTAAACATCTTAACAGATATTGTTAAAATCATTGATATCCAGCCGATGCCCATTGAATATCTTTGCCAACTGATGATTCTCATATAATCGTTAACAAATATTTGTTATGTTCTGAAATCTGACTGACGGTAGATTCAGTAACAGTGAACAGAGATGTTAACAAATTATTGTTAACAATTCGACCAATTTTCTTTCCACATCTCTGTCAAGTGAAGAGAATAGTATAAGCTTTAACAAAGATTTGTTAAACTCTGACTGACGGTAGATTCAGTAACAGAGAACAGAGATGTTAACAAATTTTTGTTAACAATTCGGCATATTTTCTTTCTGCATCTCTTTCACTGAGAATGGTATAAGCTTTAACAAAGATTTGTTAAACTCTGACTGACGGTAGATTCAGTAACAGCGAACAGAGATGTTAACAAATAATTGTTAACAATTCAGCCGATTTTCTTTCCACATCTCTGTCAAGTGATGAGAATAGTTTAACAAAGATTTGTTAAACTCTGATGTCCAATTGATGATAGTCTAAGCAAAAGCGATCTTAACATATAATTGTTAAAAAGCATTGATATTATACCACAACAATTTGGTTTATGTTTAACAAAGTATTTGTTAAGACTTAGTGTATGCAGTGATATAGTACAAGCTTTAACAAATACTTGTTAAAGACACTATTTCTTGAAACTTTGTTGAAATAAAAAAAAATCTGAAAAAGTTGTAGAAATTTACAACTTGATCACGTGGAAATGATCAAACACAATTGGAAGCTGTTCAAGATGATTTTTTAAGATTTTCCTATATAACTCTATGTAAAACTAGTGGCCCCTGGGGCGGGGTTATTTTTGACCCAGAGGCCAGGATTTGAACAAACTTGGTAGAGGTCCACTAGACAATGCTACACACCAAATATCTAAGCTCTATAACTTACGGTTTCTGACAAGAAGATTTTTTAAGATTTTCCTATATAACTCTATGTAAAACTAGTGGCCCCTGGGGCGGGGCCATTCTTGACCCAGAGGCCAGGATGTGAACAAACTTGGTAGAGGTCCACTAGACAATGCTACACACCAAATATCTAAGCTCTATAACTTACGGTTTCTGACAAGAAGATTTTTTAAGATTTTCCTATATAACTCTATATAAAACTAGTGGCCCCTGGGGCGGGGCCATTTTTGACCCAGAGGACAGGATTTGAACAAACTTGGTAGAGGTCCACTAGACAATGCTACACACCAAATATCTAAGCTCTATAACTTATGGTTTCTGACAAGAAGATTTTTTTAGATTTTCTTATATAACTCTATGTAAAACTAGTGGCCCCTGAGGCGGGGCCATTTTTGACCCAGAGGACAGGATTTGAACAAACTTGGTAGAGGTCCACTAGACAATGCTACACACCAAATATCTAAGCTCTATAACTTACGGTTTCTGACAAGAAGATTTTTTTAGATTTTCTTATATAACTCTATGTAAAACAAGTGACCCCCGGGGCGGGGTCATTTTTGACCCAGAGGCCATGATTTGAACAAACTTGGTAGAGGTCCACTAGACAATGCTACATACCAAATATCTTAACTCTAGGCCTTGTGGTTTCTGACAAGAAGATTTTCAAGTTTTCCCTATATAACTCTATTTAAAATCAACTGACCCCTGGGGTAGGGTCAGTTTTGTCCCCAGGGACATAATTTGAACAAACTTGGTAGAGGTCCACTAGATGATGCTTCATACCAAATATCAAAGCTCCAGGCCTTGTGGTTTCGGAGAAGAAGATTTTTAAAGATCCAACTTATAAAATCTATTTTTAGCTCCAGTGAACCAGGAATGCAATGGACCTGAACCATTTGAACAATCTTGGTAGAGCTTCATGCAAGGAACATCCCAGGCAAGTTTCATTAAATTTGCCCCATTGGTTTCAGAGGAGATGTCGTTTGAATGAAAAGTTGACGACGGACGGACGGACTGACGGACGACGGACAAAGACCGATCAGAAAAGCTCACCCTGAGCACTTTGTGCTCAGGTGAGCTAAAAATGTAATGGTTATATCTTGTGGCATAGAGACACTTTATAAAAACAAGAGGGCCATGATGGCCCTGGATCGCTCACCTGAGTACTTTGGCTGTAGGTTTGCTGTTAAGCAGTATTTCATTTTTTAATTGAAAATATGTAAGTGCCTACAAACCAAATATGTAAAATATCAGTCAATAAATAAAGGCTCTATGACAGAAAGTAGAAATATCTATTATAAGCTATGGTGACCTTCACCTTGACCCAGTGACCTCAAACCCTACCCATGGGTAGAGGTCCATGCAAGGAACCTCTATACTGAATATCAAAGATATTGGTCTATAAATGAAGGCTCTATGAGGTACAGTAGATGAATCTATTTTTAGCCTCCGTGACCTTTAACCTAATCCAATAATTTGAAAAAGCTTGATAAAGCTTGCTTCATGCCAAATTTTAAAATTCTAGGTCTTGTGGTTTCAGACAAGAAGATTTTTAAAGATTTTCTTCTATATTGTTATTTAAAACTTGTGACCCCTCAGGCGGGGCCAATAGTGACCCCAGGGACATTTTTCTAACAAACTTGGTAGAGTTCCACAAGACAATGCTACACACCAAATATCTAAGCTCTATAACTTACGGTTTCTGACAAGAAGATTTTTTTAGATTTTCTTATATAACTCTATGTAAAACTAGTGGCCCCTGGGGCGGGGCCATTTTTGACTCAGAGGCCAGGATTTGAACAAGCTTGGTAGAGGTCCACTAGACAATGCTACACACCAAACATCTAAGCTCTATAACTTACGGTTTCTGATAAGAAGATTTTTTTAAGATTTTCCTATATAACTCTATGTAAAACAAGTGACCCCCGGGGCTAGGCCATTTTTGACCCATAGGCCAGGATTTGAACAAACTTGGTAGAGGTCCACTAGACAATGCTACATACCAAATATCTTAACTGTAGGCCTTCTTGTTTCTGACAAGAAGATTTTTTAGTCTTTCCTATATAACTCTATGTAAAACAAGTGACCCCCGGGGCGGGGCCATTTTTGACCCAGAGGCCAGGATTTGAACAAACTTGGTAGAGGTCCACTAGACAATGCTACACACCAAATATCTAAGCTCTATAACTTACGGTTTCTGACAAGAAGATTTTTTAAAATTTTCCTATATAACTCTATGTAAAACTAGTGGCCCCTGGGGCGGGGTCATTTTTGACCCAGAGGCCATGATTTGAACAAACTTGGTAGAGGTCCACTAGGCAATGCTACACACCAAATATCTAAGCTCTATAACTTACGGTTTCTGACAAAAAGATTTTTTAAGATTTTCCTATATAACTCTATGTAAAACTAGTGGCCCCTGGGACGGGGCCATTTTTGACTCAGAAGCCAGGATTTGAACAAACTTGGTAGAGGTCCACTAGAAAATGCTACACACCAAAAATCTAAGCTCTATAACTTACGGTTTCTGATAAGAAGATTTTTTTAAGATTTTCCTATATAACTCTATGTATAACAAATGACCCCCGGGGCGGGGCCATTTTTGACCCAGAGGCCAGGATTTGAACAAACTTGGTAGAGGTCCACTAGACAATGCTACATACCAAATATCTTAACTGTAGGCCTTCTTGTTTCTGACAAGAAGATTTTTTAGTTTTCCCTATATAACTCTATGTAAAACAAGTGACCCCCGGGGCGGGGCCATTTTTGACCCAGAGGCCAGGATTTGAACAAACTTGGTAGAGGTCCACTAGAAAATGCTACACACCAAAAATCTAAGCTCTATAACTTACGGTTTCTGATAAGAAGATTTTTTTAAGATTTTCCTATATAACTCTATGTATAACAAATGACCCCCGGGGCGGGGCCATTTTTGACCCAGAGGCCAGGATTTGAACAAACTTGGTAGAGGTCCACTAGACAATGCTACATACCAAATATCTTAACTGTAGGCCTTCTTGTTTCTGACAAGAAGATTTTTTAGTTTTCCCTATATAACTCTATGTAAAACAAGTGACCCCCGGGGCGGGGCCATTTTTGACCCAGAGGCCAGGATTTGAACAAACTTGGTAGAGATCCACTAGACAATGCTACACACCAAATATCTAAGCTCTATAACTTACGGTTTCTGACAAGATGATTTTTTAAGATTTTCCTATATAACTCTATGTAAAACTAGTGGCCCCTGGGGCGGGGTTATTTTTGACCCAGAGGCCAGGATTTGAACAAACTTGGTAGAGGTCCACTAGACAATGCTACACACCAAATATCTAAGCTCTATAACTTACGGTTTCTGACAAGAAGATTTTTTAAGATTTTCCTATATAACTCTATGTAAAACTAGTGGCCCCTGGGGCGGGGCCATTCTTGACCCAGAGGCCAGGATGTGAACAAACTTGGTAGAGGTCCACTAGACAATGCTACACACCAAATATCTAAGCTCTATAACTTACGGTTTCTGACAAGAAGATTTTTTAAGATTTTCCTATATAACTCTATATAAAACTAGTGGCCCCTGGGGCGGGGCCATTTTTGACCCAGAGGACAGGATTTGAACAAACTTGGTAGAGGTCCACTAGACAATGCTACACACCAAATATCTAAGCTCTATAACTTATGGTTTCTGACAAGAAGATTTTTTTAGATTTTCTTATATAACTCTATGTAAAACTAGTGGCCCCTGAGGCGGGGCCATTTTTGACCCAGAGGACAGGATTTGAACAAACTTGGTAGAGGTCCACTAGACAATGCTACACACCAAATATCTAAGCTCTATAACTTACGGTTTCTGACAAGAAGATTTTTTTAGATTTTCTTATATAACTCTATGTAAAACAAGTGACCCCCGGGGCGGGGTCATTTTTGACCCAGAGGCCATGATTTGAACAAACTTGGTAGAGGTCCACTAGACAATGCTACATACCAAATATCTTAACTCTAGGCCTTGTGGTTTCTGACAAGAAGATTTTCAAGTTTTCCCTATATAACTCTATTTAAAATCAACTGACCCCTGGGGTAGGGTCAGTTTTGTCCCCAGGGACATAATTTGAACAAACTTGGTAGAGGTCCACTAGATGATGCTTCATACCAAATATCAAAGCTCCAGGCCTTGTGGTTTCGGAGAAGAAGATTTTTAAAGATCCAACTTATAAAATCTATTTTTAGCTCCAGTGAACCAGGAATGCAATGGACCTGAACCATTTGAACAATCTTGGTAGAGCTTCATGCAAGGAACATCCCAGGCAAGTTTCATTAAATTTGCCCCATTGGTTTCAGAGGAGATGTCGTTTGAATGAAAAGTTGACGACGGACGGACGGACTGACGGACGACGGACAAAGACCGATCAGAAAAGCTCACCCTGAGCACTTTGTGCTCAGGTGAGCTAAAAATGTAATGGTTATATCTTGTGGCATAGAGACACTTTATAAAAACAAGAGGGCCATGATGGCCCTGGATCGCTCACCTGAGTACTTTGGCTGTAGGTTTGCTGTTAAGCAGTATTTCATTTTTTAATTGAAAATATGTAAGTGCCTACAAACCAAATATGTAAAATATCAGTCAACAAGAAACATGGCAATGCCACGAAACCAGGTTTTCAAAAATGTTGTTCTGATTCTATACTATAGTATGAATTTTGGAATGAAGATTGCTATGAATATTCAAAAGATTATAACATGACATGAAGGAAAAGATAATATTCATGAGAATACATGATAATGAGTAGGATGTAAATTTCGGCTAACAATACTGTCTGCAAGGAGTATACTTAATAATGAGACAACAATTTCTGCACGTCATCTTGATGTGGTAAACATTTGTCTGAAGTTTCATCAAAATTCTTCAAAGGGTTGAAGAGTTACAGAGCGGACAGGATTTTCAATGTTAATGTCACTGTGACCTTGACCTTGGAGCCATCAAAATTCTTCAAAGGGTTGAAGAGTTACAGAGCGGACAGGATTTTCAATGTTAATGTCACTGTGACCTTGACCTTGGAGCCAGCCATGCGGAACATGCGTTCTGCACGTCATCTTGATGTGGTAAACATTTGTCTGAAGTTTCATCAAAATTCTTCAAAGGGTTGAAGAGTTACAGAGCGGACAGGATTTTCAATGTTAATGTCACTGTGACCTTGACCTTGGAGCCAGCCATGCGGAACATGCGTTCTGCATGTCATCTTGATGTGGTAAACATTTGTCTGAAGTTTCATCAAAATTCTTCAAAGGGTTGAAGAGTTACAGAGCGGACAGGATTTTCAATGTTAATGTCACTGTGACCTTGACCTTGGAGCCAGCCATGCGGAACATGCGTTCTGCACGTCATCTTGATGTGGTAAACATTTGTCTGAAGTTTCATCAAAATTCTTCAAAGGGTTGAAGAGTTACAGAGCGGACACAATTTCGTTTGACGCCCGCCCATCCGCCCGCCATACCCCAATCTAATAACCAGGATTTTCAAAATTGAAAACCTGGTTAATAAATAAAGGCTCTATGACAGAAAGTAGAAATATCTATTATAAGCTATGGTGACCTTCACCTTGACCCAGTGACCTCAAACCCTACCCATGGGTAGAGGTCCATGCAAGGAACCTCTATACTGAATATCAAAGATATTGGTCTATAAATGAAGGCTCTATGAGGTACAGTAGATGAATCTATTTTTAGCCTCCGTGACCTTTAACCTAATCCAATAATTTGAAAAAGCTTGATAAAGCTTGCTTCATGCCAAATTTTAAAATTCTAGGTCTTGTGGTTTCAGACAAGAAGATTTTTAAAGATTTTCTTCTATATTGTTATTTAAAACTTGTGACCCCTCAGGCGGGGCCAATAGTGACCCCAGGGACATTTTTCTAACAAACTTGGTAGAGTTCCACAAGACAATGCTACACACCAAATATCTAAGCTCTATAACTTACGGTTTCTGATAAGAAGATTTTTTTAAGATTTTCCTATATAACTCTATGTAAAACAAGTGACCCCCGGGGCTAGGCCATTTTTGACCCATAGGCCAGGATTTGAACAAACTTGGTAGAGGTCCACTAGACAATGCTACATACCAAATATCTTAACTGTAGGCCTTCTTGTTTCTGACAAGAAGATTTTTTAGTCTTTCCAATATAACTCTATGTAAAACAAGTGACTACCGGGGCGGGCCATTTTTGACCCAGAGGCCAGGATTTGAACAAACTTGGTAGAGGTCCACTAGACAATGCTACAGACCAAATATCTAAGCTCTATAACTTACGGTTTCTGACAAGAAGATTTTTTAAAATTTTCCTATATAACTCTATGTAAAACTAGTGGCCCCTGGGGCGGGGTCATTTTTGACCCAGAGGCCATGATTTGAACAAACTTGGTAGAGGTCCACTAGGCAATGCTACACACCAAATATCTAAGCTCTATAACTTACGGTTTCTGACAAGAAGATTTTTTAAGATTTTCCTATATAACTCTATGTAAAACTAGTGGCCCCTGGGGCGGGGCCATTTTTGACCCAGAGGACAGGATTTGAACAAACTTGGTAGAGGTCCACTAGACAATGCTACACACCAAATATCTAAGCTCTATAACTTACGGTTTCTGACAAGAAGATTTTTTAAGATTTTCCTATATAACTCTATGTAAAACAAGTGACCCCCGGGGCAAGGCCATTTTTGACCCAGAGGCCATGATTTGAACAAACTTGGTAGAGGTCCACTAGACAATGCTACACACCAAATATCTAAGCTCTATAACTTACGGTTTCTGACAAGAAGATTTTTTTAAGATTTTCCTATATAACTCTATGTAAAACAAGTGACCCCCGGGGCAAGGCCATTTTTGACCCAGATACCATGATTTGAACAAACTTGGTAGAGGTCCACTAGACAATGCTACATACCAAATATCTTAACTGTAGGCCTTCTTGTTTCTGACAAGAAGATTTTTTAGTCTTTCCTATATAACTCTATGTAAAACATGTGACTACCGGGGCGGGGCCATTTTTGACCCAGAGGCCAGGATTTGAACAAACTTGGTAGAGGTCCACTAGACAATGCTACACACCAAATATCTAAGCTCTATAACTTACGGTTTCTGACAAGAAGATTTTTTAAGATTTTCCTATATAACTCTATGTAAAACTAGTGGCCCCTGGGGCGGGGCCATTTTTGACCCAGAGGCCATGATTTGAACAAACTTGGTAGAGGTCCACTAGAAAATGCTACACACCAAATATCTAAGCTCTATAACTTACGGTTTCTGACAAGAAGATTTTTTAAGATTTTCCTATATAACTCTATGTAAAACAAGTGACCCCCGGGGCAAGGCCATTTTTGACCCAGAGGCCATGATTTGAACAAACTTGGTAGAGGTCCACTAGACAATGCTACACATCAAAAATATATAAGCTCTATAACTTACGGTTTCTGACAAGAAGATTTTTTTAAGATTTTCCTATATAACTCTATGTAAAACAAGTGACCCCCGGGTCAAGGCCATTTTTGACCCAGGGGCCATGATCTGAACAAACTTGGTAGAGGTCCACTAGACAATGCTACATACCAAATATCTTAACTCTAGGCCTTGTGGTTTCTGACGAGAAGATTTTCAAGTTTTCCCTATATAACTCTATGTAAAATCAACTGACCCCTGGGGTGGGGTCAGTTTTATCCCAAGGGACATAATTTGAACAAACTTGGTAGAGGTCCACTAGATGATGCTTCATACCAAATATCAAAGCTCCAGGCCTTGTGGTTTCGGAGAAGAAGATTTTTAAAGATCCAACTTATAAAATCTATTTTTAGCTCCAGTGAACCAGAAATGCAATGGACCAGAACCATTTGAACAATCTTGGTAGAGCTTCATGCAAGGAACATCCCAGGCAAGTTTCATTAAATTTGCCCCATTGGTTTCAGAGGAGATGTCGTTTGAATGAAAAGTTGACGACAGACGGACGGACGGACTGACGGACAAAGATCGATCAGAAAAGCTCACCCTGAGCACTTTGTGCTCAGGTGAGCTAATAATGTTCTTCCATTTGGTATATAATTGAATTGATATCCAATATAAACGACAGTTAGTTTAACAAACACTGGCCCTTTGCTGATGCTGAAATTGGTGAAAAAACAAATACAAACAAGAGCCACCGCAAGCGGGGGCCACGCTCGACTTTTTTCTATTTCCAAAGGCAAACACATCAGAGGAAGCACATTGTGGTGAAGGGATTTCAAATAAAACATCATTTGGAAATATAATTATACATAACAAAGTTATGGCCAATTTTAGCAACATTCAGAAATTTGACCTTAAGGTCTAGGTCAAGTTCAGTTTAACCTTCTCTGGAGGTATTGTCTGAAAAAGTCGTTATGTTTCATTCTCAGTGTTGTTTTGTCCCTATATAGATCAAATATATCCATAAAACCAGAAGTTTGGCTATTTTAGCAAAATGCAATAATTAGAAATTTGACTGTAAAGGTCATTTAAAGGTTAAGGTCATACTTGAATAATTTAACATGTAGGTTTTGTCATAAGCCATGTTTTGTCCAAGTATTAATAAACAAGAAGGCCAATGGCCCTAAAGCACTAACCTGGGTTCAAAGATGAAAGAAATTTTTATGAATGTAATGATGCATATCACAGAAATGGACCAATGCAATTTCATTGCCATAGCTCCAAAAACAAAAAGGAGGTCAGTAGGTCAAAATATAGGTAATGAGATGACATTTTTGAAATCCGAACGAAAAGCTGTACACACAGTCCAAATTTCATTGCCGTAGCTTTAAAACAAAAAAAGTAGGTCAGTAGGTCAAAAATATAGGTCATGCTATGACGTTTTTGAAATCGGAAGAAAAAACTGTATACATGGTCCAAATTTCATTGCCATAGCTCCAAAAACAAAAAAAAGGTCAGTAGGTCAAAAATATAGGTCATGCGATGACATTTTTGAAATCGGAACGAAAAACTGTGCACATGGTCCAAATTTTATTGCTGTAGCTAAAAAACAAAAAAGTAGGTCAGTAGGTCAAAAATATAGGTCATCCTATGACGTTTTTGAAATTGGAACAAAAAACTGGGTACATGGTCCAAATTTCATTGCCATAGCTCCAAAAACAAAAAGTAGGTCAGTAGGTCAAAAAAATAGGTCATGCGATGACATTTTAGAAATTGGAAAGAAAAACTGTGCACATGGTCCAATTTCATTGCTGTAGCTAAAAAACAAAAAATTAGGTCATTAGGTCAAAAATATAGGTCATGCTAAGACATTTTTGAAATTGGAACAAAAAACTGTGTACATGGTCCAAATTTCATTGCCATAGCTCCAAAAAACAAAAAGTAGGTCAGTAGGTCAAAAATATAGGTCATGCCATGACATTTCTGAATTCGAAACGAGAAACTGTGCACATGGTCCAAATTTCATTGCTGTAGCTAAAAAACAAAAAAGTAGATCAGTAGGTCAAAAATATAGGTCATGCCATGACGTTTTTGAATTCAAAACGAAAAACTGTGCACACCGTCCAAATTTCATTGCCACAGCTCCAAAACCAAAAAGTAGGTCAGTAGGTCAAAAATATATGTCATGCTTTGACATACTGTGAAATCATTTAAATTCGAGGGCATAAAATTTCGTGGTTTGCCGGCAGAAGGCAATTTCGTGGGGTCGTAAATTCGTGGAATTCTATTGCAAGGTAAAAAAAAATATGGGGCCGAAAATTCGTTGATTTCAACATTCGGCAATATCGGGCATTTGTGCTTTGAAATTGTTGACACGTGAAAATTAACGTTTTTCCACCTGACTAAACAACCGAAGATTCGTTACTATGGTAATTAATCTATCGATCGGTCTTCTCAATTAACAAGTGTCAAGTGTCAATTATACTTTGTGATATGTTGCGCATCTTTTTTATTGTTAAAATTTAAGGTGTGTAAAAACGGTCTTTATGATTTTTTTAAGCTGTGAAAAACGTCGGCCTTCCGTCTTTGATAATGCAACCTAAATTAGCGCCAATTAACCTTTTTGTTTGCAGCATTGTAATTAGTAAAACAAAATACAGTAGTCAATTTACTATACTAAGTAATAAGTTCCAAAGTAACAATAGTTTACTCAATATCAATAAAAATAAACATTTCATTCAGGGACCGTATAACTGCAAATAGTATCCGCAGATAGTGCGGTTTGACAGACACGTGACGATAAGTCACTACAATTTCTACTTTCAGTTCGGATGCACTTAGTAAACAAACAAAATACTGGTACACACCTAAAAAATCATCTATCGGTTTAGTATCCGATTTATAACTATGTTTATCGTTGATTCATTGAATGAAGTACAAAAAACCCGCGGTTAAGCAAACAACTTGTCTACGGACGATGTACGTGTACCAACTACGAACTACGTCTCACACCTTTTTGGTGCTGCTAACTGATTTAGCATACTTCACATTATCTTTGGCACAATGTGTTCGTCGGGGCTTGATTTCGTGGGTTACCTGAACCACGAAATCCACGAAAATTAATCCCCCACGAATATTAATGATTTCACAGTATCTGAAATTGAAACAAAAAACTGTGCACACAGTCCAAATTTCATTGCTGTAGCTAAAAAACAAAAAAGTAGGTCAGTAGGTCAAAAATATAGGTCATGCTTTGACGCTTTTGAAATCGGAAGAAAAAACTGTATACAAGGTCCAAATTTCATTGCCATAGCTCCAAAAACAAAAAGTAGGTCAGTAGGTCAAAAATATAGGTCATGCCATGACATTTTTGAAATCGAAATAAAAAACTGTGCACACAGTCCAAATTTCATTGCTGTAGCTCAAAACTAGAAAGTAGGTCAAAAATATAGGTTATGCGATGGCATTTTTGAAATCGAAACGAAGAAGTGTTGTTTTGTCTAAGTCTGATTCAAATCCAACCATAAATTACATAATTATGGCCAGTTTTAACAAAATTCAATGATTTGACCTTGACCGTCAAGGTCATTTAAAGGTCAACGTCAAACTTGAAATAATCATAATGTCGGATTTGTCACAACTGTTGTTTAGTCCAAGTTTGAATTACATCTATAAATAAATGAGAAAGTTATGACAATTTAAGCAAAATTCAATCATCTGACCTTGATGGTCAAGGTAATTTTAAGGTCATGGTCAAATCTGAGTTATTCAACATGTCGGTTTTGTCATAAGTGTTGTTTTGTCCAAGTATAAATCAAATCCAACCATAAATACTAATGTTATGGTCAATTTTAGCAAAATTCAATAATTTGACCTTGAAGGTGAAGGTCATTTTTGAGTCAAGGTCAAGTTTAGTCTGGTCAGCTTGAAGGTCTTGTCCAAAGGGTTGTTGTGTCCAAGCATAAAGAGAATCTACCTATTACTTATAAAGTTATGGCCAATTTTAGCAAAATTCAATATTTTGACCTTGAATATGAAGGTCATTTATGAGTCAAGGTCAAGTTTAGTCTGCTCAGCTTGAGGGTCTTCTCCAAAGGGTTGTTGTGTCCAAGAATTAAGAGAAACCACCTACTAATAATAAAGTTATGGCCAATTTTAGCAAAATTCAATATTTTGACCTTGAATATAAAGGTCATTTAAGAGTCAAGGTCAAGTTTAATCTGGTCATCTTGAAGGTCTTGTCCAAAGGGTTGTTGTGTCCAAGTATGAAGATAATCCATCAAGGAATAAAAAAATTATGATCAATGTTAAAGTTTTTGGATGGGAACGGCAACGGCAAAGGCAACGGCAACGACACCATGACAATGACAATAACTCGATTTTTTTTTTTCAAAAAATGTCGAGCTAAAAGTTATGATAGTACAGAATTACAGTTTTCTGTAAAATTTCAATAACATGTGTCTAATATACATACAATATATAATTATATCTTAAAATCCTGAATACCATAAATGTACTTATAATGATTACGGATTATGTTTATTTGAATTCAGTTACCCTTTAGCCTTACTTGATTATTACATGAATGAGAATCTATAAAGTAATATATTGACCATTATGTTTTCTATAATTACACATTACATTTTTTTTGTACTTCAGGAATGTTTCTTGATACATTTTCAAAATAAAAAATAGAAAATAAATCATTCGGATAAACTGTAATTCCGAGAGAAAATAATGGTTTATAGAAGCAGTTTGATATCGTTAGATTGTACTTTTTAATATTTTTGAACAAAAATTTTCCATCAATTTTTCATGTATCAAGCTTAAAATAAATGTTTAAGTCTCACCTATTTTTTTTCAAATAACTACATAAATATAAGGTAATAAAATAATTAATAGATATAAAATTGCCACTGAATACAAAATGAAAAATAAATAAAGTGACAATACGAGGGTTGTCCCAAAATACCGTATAAAATCAATTTATATAAAAAGCAAATCTCTCAATATCATAACTGATATTATTTACAGGTAGTTACATCCTTATCCGACAAAATGCAAAAAACCATTCTAGTTTATCTTGAGTAGCAATGTTTTTACACACTTCACAGTAACATCGTATAGTATGTCGCGGCCTGTACCGATAACCAACGTAACGTCACGCACCTGACGTCGCACTTAAAGTTTTTCAAAGTACTGTCCCTGCTGCTGAATACACTTCCTGTGACGGTCCACCCAACGTAAAAATGTGTCTGCAAACCACTGAGATGACAAGGATCGGTTAAATGAAAGTACAGCTTGTTTTAAGTGATGAGAGTCCGAAAATTTCCTACCGCGTAAATGATCCTTTAGAGAGGGAAAATATGCAAAGTCTAGCGGAGCAAGGTCAGGTGAATAAGGCGGATGTGTTATTCTTCTGAAGCCTAGAAGTGCTATCTCCAGTTCAGTTGAGGCGGCTGTGTGTGGTGGTGCGTTGTCATGGTGATAAATTACATTTTCTAGGTCTTGTACAATGGCAGGCCGCTTTTTTCTTATAGCCCTCATTAGACCAACGCGTACAACCTGAAATGGATAACGTTACTTTCTGTGTGCACGGTAAATTAAACATTTATCAAAATGATAGATAATTAACAGTTTTATTATTATTATAAACTTATTTTTTAACTTATCAATTTTATTATTATTATTATCATTATTACCGGTATTACTATTATTATTATTATTATTTTTATTATTATTATTACCTTTGAGTAATAATCTGCATTGACTGTTTGACCAGGAGGGACCACATGTGTTAGGATTATGCCCTTGTTATCCATGAAAACCATGAACATTATTTTTCCCATGGATTTTACCGACTTGGCTTTTAATGCTGGGGGTGTATCTGGAGTTTTCCATATTGACGACTGCTTCTTTCCTTCAGGCTCAAAATAGTGGGCCCAGGTCTCATCCATAGTGATTATTTTATCAAGAAAGTTCCTATCACGTTCATATTGGCGTATGAATGTGCACGAATCTCTAACACGACGCTGCCTCTGTTCTTCAGATAAAAGGCGAGGAACCCACCTAGCGCACACTCGAGACATACCGAGCTCCTCTGACATAATTCTCTGAACGGAAGATTTACTTATTCCAATGAGTCCCGCAAGTTCTCGCACAGTTTGTCGTCTATCAGCTTTTATGACGTCAGAAACCCTTTGAATTACAGCATCGCTGATACCTACAGGTCGCCCTTTTTTCAGACCTGTGTCTGTCCATCCCGTTGTAAATCGCTTGTGCCACTTATAAATCAATACCCGTGATGCCTTGCAATGCGTTCTGGATGATTCCATCTCTTTTATTGTTTGTCCTGGTGTAAGGCCACGTTCAACACAAAATTTTATTACAGACCGATGGTCCGCCTTTTCTGTTGGCGTCGCCATTTTTTTCAAACTAGAAAACGAACGTGCCAGTTGTAAACGTCATAAAAGAAAAACAAATGACGTCATTTACGTACCAACGTCATCTTTAAACGCGCCAATAATTTTTCTTTACGTCAATATGAATTTTGTTTCGATACTTGTATTTTTCGCCGAGATATTTAGAAGTAAATTTTACAAATAGTATTTTGATACTGTCCGTTTTTGACGTCGGCCGCGCGGCTATACATGGCCTACTAAATATATGTATAAAATTCACATTTTTGTGCAAACACTCTCAAAAATTGATCATAATATGTGAAAAACAATACTGATTAAGCTTCACAAAAAATTAAATCCATGACACGTCACATTGAAAAAATATTAATGAATTATACGGTATTTTGGGACAACCCTCGTATATTAAATATATTATCAGTTTCCAGTTAAAGTCACATCTACATTTTTCAAATAACTACATAAAGTAATAAAATAATTAATAGATATAAAAATAGTAGATATAAATTGCCATATTAACAACATCATATTTATATAGGATAGTGATTAATAATAAAAATAGCTAAAAATAAAGAAAAAAAGTACAGTCCATATATACCCTCAGGCCTGTTTCCGTGGCAATATATACCTGGTCAGCAGAATTTGGTCAGCAAAATAGACCATGTGGTCAGCTTGCTGACTGGTCAGCAGTCAGCTGGTCAGCTAGGTCTGGTCAGCAAAATAGACCTTTGATCTGTCTAGCAGTAACCGACGAGCCGCTAGGTGGCGCACATGCGCACTTTGCATAATCGCAAAACATGACTATTCTGTCGACAATCTTCAGTTCCCGTAGCATGGAAATAAAAATATACGGATAGATATTTGACTGTTAAACGAATTAATGTACTACTTACAACAAAATAATTTCGTTCTAACACAGATAATATTCACTATACTGATACAGCTAAAAATTCAAAATGGCGACTGCTAAACTTTTCTTGGTAAGTCTCAATGTGGAATTCCGTAACGCATGCGCATTAGAGTTTCTATATTCCAAATGTGGTTCTGCCCGTCAGGGACCACCAGCCTAGTGATAGACTCTGTTTTTTTTTTCAGTGAATTCCCAATCAAAGTGGACCTAACATGTTTATGTTCCTCTATAGTGACTTTCTGTCTGTCGTTCTTAGTATTGCTTTACTCCTGCCTAACCACGTTAAGAAGTCCATTAACTTCTAGAAGTGTGTACACAAAGTACAAATTAAGTTAACAAACTACTGATATACCTGCCTCAAGTCAAAACAGCTTATTCAAAATATTTTCATGCAGCTCTGTTCGTCGGTCCGCTGTGATACTTTTGTATCACTGTTTTTCTTGTTAGCTCACCTGTCACATAGTGACAGAGTGAGCTTTTCTGATCACCTTTTGTCCGTCGTCCGTCCGTCCGTTAACAATTGGTTTGTTAACACTCTAGTGGTCACATTGTCATGTCATGAAACTTGGTCAGGATGTTTGTCAGGATGTTTGTCTCATTAATATCTCGGACGAGTTCGAACATGGGTTATCAGGGTTGGAAAACTAGGTCACAGAGCCCAAATAAAGAAAAACCTTGTTAACACTCTAGAGGCTACTTTTTCAGTCCAAATATCCTGGAAATTTGTCAGAAATGTTCTAATGATGATTTCTAGCTCAAGTTCAAATATGGGTCATCTGGGTTCAAAAACTAGGTCACGGAGACCAAAAATAGAAAAATCTTGTTAACACTCTAGAGGTTACATTTCAGCCCAAATATTCTTGAAATTTGTCAGAAAGGTTGCTTTGATGATTTCTAGGTCAAGTTCAAATATAGGTCATCTGGGGTCAAAAACTAGGTCACAGAGCCCAAATATTGAAAAATCTTGTTAACACTCTAGAGATAACATTTTTAGACCAAATAATCTGGAAATCTGTCAGGAAGGTTGCTTCTATGATTTCTAGCTCAAGTTCAAATATGGGTCATCTTGGTTCAAAAACTAGGTCACAGAGCCCAAATATTGAAAAATCTTGTTAACACGCTAGAGATAACATTTTTAGACCAAATAATCTGGAAATCTGTCAGGAAGGTTGCTTTTATGATTTCTAGCTCAAGTTCAAATATGGGTCATCTTGGTTCAAAAACTAGGTCACGGAGACCAAAAATAGAAAAATCTTGTTAACACTCTAGAGGTTACATTTTCAGCCCAAATATTCTTGAAATTTGTCAGAAAGGTTGCTTTGATGATTTCTAGATCAAGTTCGAGTATGGGTCATCTGGGGTCACAAACTAGGTCACAGAGTCCAAATACGGAAAAACTTTGTTAATATTCTAAAGGTAGCATTTTCAGTCCAAATAACCTGGAAATTTGCCAGAAAGATTCTATGGATGATTTCTAGCTCAGTTTTGAATATAGGTTCTCTGGGGTCAAAAACTAGGTCACAGAGCCCGAAAGTAGAAAAACCTTGTAAAAGCTCTAGAGGTTACATTTTTAGTCCAAATGTCCTTGAAATTTGTCAGAAAGGTTGTTTCAGTGATTTCTAGCTCAAATTTGGATATGGGTCATCTTGGATCAAAATCTAGGTCACATGGTACAAATATGTAAAAAACTTTTTAACACTCCAGAGGTTACATTTTCAGTCCAAATATCCTAGAAATTTGTCAGACAGGTTTTTTTAATGGTTTCTAGCTCCAGTTGGAGTATGGGTCATCTTGGGTAAAAAACTAGGTCACAGAGCCCAAATATGGAAAAACTTTGTAAACACTCTAGAGGCTACATTTTAAGTCCAAATGTCCTGGAAACTTGTCAGATAGGTTGTTTTATTGATTTGTAGCTCAAGTTTGGATATGGGTTATCTGGGGTCAAAAACTAGGTCACAGAGCCTAAATATCGAGAAACCTTGTTAACACTCTAGATGCTACTTTTTCAGTCCAAATATCCTGGAAATTTGTCAAAGAGATTGTTTCAATAATTTCTAGGTCAAGTTGGAATATGGGTCATCTGGGGTCAATTAACCAGGTCCATAGCAACTTTGTTAAAAGCAGTCATACTCAGGTGAGCGATACAGGGCCATCATGGCCCTCTTGTTTTACAAATTCCCCGTAGCGGTTACTTCCCCTGATCAGTACAGAAACCACTGCCACCACAAGTAAATTAGGTCGTTACAGAGTATATATATTTTTTTCGCTTTTAATTTTTAATGTTCATAATTTTTATCACTTTAGTTTTAAAGTACAAAAAGGTAAAAAAAAAAATAAACATAAAAAAGAATATTTCTTCAAACTAACGAAAGTAGATTGTTTTGGTCACATGATAACCTATCGTCACGTGGGTTATAGAGCAATCGTAACAACTCGGCCTTTTCCGACAACTTCGTAAAAATACTTACTGAAGTCGCCCGAGGTGTTCCGAATGGGTTATAGAGGTGGCAGTGGTTAAAGTAGCAAAGCGTGACGTAACCGGTGCGAGGTCATTTTATACAGACGGACTATTTGCGGATTTGGTAACTAAGAGTGTTAGCATTCTGAAATTGTGCTACCATTATTTGTTTGGTCTGACGACCAAAATCAGGGGAAATAACACTTATATTAATTTTACAGTGATTTGAAATAAGAACCATCACTTGTTTGGCTTGCTGCTCAATGTCGCTCAAACCTCTGACCTCCACTTGTGACCTTGACCTTGAGTTGGCCAGGTTGGTACATAGATTTTGACCAAACTTTCATGAAATTTCTTCAAGGGGTTTAGGTGTTAAGGAGCGGACACGAAATCTAGATGCACACACACACGAACAGACGGACACATTAAGACCATTCCTATATCCCCCTACCGCTATGCAGCGGAGGATAATAAAGATCAAGTTATTCATGTGCAGTTGGTGCATTCCTACAATCCATTAGCATGTAATTTAATAGATAGCTATCTAAGATTTTTTTTCCTATTTTTAGCGTTTGCAGCCCTTATGTGCAATGGAGCGCATACGCTCACTCAGCAGCTAAATGAATACACTACCGTTACTTCACACCGCTGCTTTAAAACCAGTAGATTTATGATATTGACCTTTACAATGAACTTTTAAACAACCAATGAAAGTGCACAAATATCCCCAAAACCGAAAAATCTTTAAACAATTTTTCATTGGTTTAAACGATCATGTGGTTCCAAAAATTATAAATAGACGGGTGTTTTCTGACAATTTTGTAAACACATTTCAACTACGCCTTTATGTAAACATCTTAATACAGCAATTAAATGTCTAACAACAACCATACCATCATGATTTTAACCTTTTTGATGGTTTGATTGATTTATTTACGTATACATATTAAAAAACACTTTCAAAAGTCAAATACGTAGGTAAATTGCAGATATGCATTGTTTGTTTACAATTTGGGTTGTCAATTGTATGTATGGACATTTCCTTGTAAACTAGTCACTGATTGGCTGAAAAGTAGCCGTGGTTTTCCCTGTCTAAAAATAAAAATATCGTTCTGAAAATTGAATTTTAGCAGAGGTAAGAACGTGAAACATTCGACCGATGCGCAGGAGGGTATGGAGCGCAATGCTCCGAGCAGTTTTTGAGAGGGCAGTATAAGGAACATTTCTGTCAAATTTGGTTTAAATTGGCCAAGTGATTTTTGAGGAGATGTCATTTGAAGCCAAATATTGAGGAAACTTTATTTTTAGCTCTGGCGGCCATTTTAATCGATGGAGCGGAACCATTTTAGCAACATTAATAGAGGGCTATGGAAGGAACATTTCTGAGAAATTTGGTGGAAAATCACGTGGCCATTAAAGAGATGTTGTTTGATTTTTAGCTCACCTGAGCCTTTGGCTCATGGTGGGCTATTGTAGCCGGTCTTTGTCCGTCGTCCGTCAACAATTTTATTCAAAGGACAGCTCCTCTGAAAATTCTGAACCAAATTTGATGAAATTTGCCGGGGATGTTCCTTGCATGAAGCTCTACCAAAGTTGTTCAAAGAATTCAATTCCATGCAGAACTCTGGTTGCCATGGCAAGCAAAAGGAAAAACTTTAAAAATCTTCTTCTCAAAATCCGGAAGGCCTGGAGTTTAGATATTTGGTATGTAGCATCATATAGTGGACCTCTACCAAGATTTTTTCAAATTATGACTCTGGGGTAAGAACTGGCCCCGCCCCGGGGGTCACTTGATTTTACATAGTGTTATATAGTAAAAGAACACAAGGCATGGAGCTTAGACTTTTGATGTGAGGCATCATCTGGTGGACCTCTACCAAGATTGTTCAAATTATGACCCTGATGTCAGAACTGGCCCTGCCCCGGGGGTCACTTATTTTACATAGAGTTGTATAGGGAAAACTTTTAAAAAAATCTTCTTGTCAGAAACCGCAAGGCCTTGAGCTGAGATATTTGGTGAGAGGCATCATCTGGTGGACCTCTACAAAGATTGTTCAAATTACGACCCTTGGGTCAGAACTGGTCCCGCCCCGGGGGTCCCTTGATTTACATAGAGTTATATAAGAAAAAAATTTAAATTCTTCTTGTCAGAAACCGCAAGGCATGGAGCTTAGATATTTGGTGTTGAGCATTGTCTAGTAGACCTCTACCAAGATTGTTCAAATCATGGCCCCTGGGTCAAAACTGACCCCGCCCAAGGGGTCACATGTTTTACCTAGAGTTATATAGCAAATAAAAAAAATTTTCTCACTTTTTAAGTTTTTCGCTATGGCAATAAAATTTGGACCATTTGTACAGTTTTTCAAGATGATTTCAAAAACATTATTGCTTGACCTATATTTTTGACCTACTGGCCTACTTTTTTGTGTTTTAGCTACTGCAATGAAATTTGGACCATGTGCACAGTTTTTCGTTTCGATTACAAAAATGTTATCGCATGACCTATATTTTTTACCTACTGACCTACTTTTTGTTTTTGGAGCAATGGCAATGAAATATGTGTACATTTTTTTGTTCCGATTTCAAAAAAGTCATATCATGACCTATATTTTTGACCTACTGACCTACTTTTTTTGTTTTAAAGCTACGGCAATGAAATTTGGACTGTGTGTACAGCTTTTCGTTCCGATTTCAAAAATGTCGTCTCATGACCTATATTTTGACCTACTGACCTACTTTTTTTTGTTTTTGGATCTATGGCAATGAAATGTCATTGGACCATTTCTGTGATATGCATCATTACATTCATAAAAAATTCTTTCATCTTTGAACCCAGGTGAGCGCTTTAGGGCCATTGGCCCTGTTGTTTCTAAAATTGCTTAAACCATTCCACTTCATTGCTCGTTAGGGCTATTAAAGCTAAAAATAGAGAAAAATTCAAACAACATCTTTATCTAACTGGCAAGGTTATTTTCCACCAAAATCCACAGAAATGTTCCTTATATAGCCCTCTATTGAAATTGCTAAAATGGTTCCGCTGCATTGAATAAATGGTAACCAGAGCTAAAAATAGATTTTCATCAATATTTTGCTTCAAATGACATCACCTCACAAGCTGCTATCTCGAAATTGCCCCTGCCCAATGGATTTTATTTGTATAAAATATGAGATCTTTGAAAATCTTCAATTAGAAAATGTAAACTTTATTCGTTTATGGAGGCATCATGGCAAATAAAATCCACAGATTTGAAATGCATTGGGCAGACTCTAGTGCTGCTTGTAACTCTGAAGTTATCCTTTGTAGCTGATGACCCTGACCTTCGGATTCTGTCTTTCCACACCGGAAAAACAATACATTTAATTATCAACATTTTCATTAGCATTGTGCTAATAGTATCTGCACGTATTTTATTCTAATACTGCAATGCTGAGTAACGTACCTTAGAAACTAGTTAAATTTCTCTGTACAGTTAGTTTTGGAAATGTGTAATGTACGAAAAAAGTGTTTTAACAGTAAATGGTACTCAAAGAAAAGTGTAATAAAATTGTTGCTTGTTTTTCATCATTGGGAAATTTATGCAAATTTATGCAAATTTTTGCAACTGGGAACACAGCAATAAAACACCATAATTTATAGACAATGTTAATCTAAAATTATACTATTTATCTAGATGTATACATACTGGCGTTCCGTTAACCTGTTTCGGGTGACGTGATAAAATCTGTCGATAAGGAGTATAGGACGGTTAGGGATCCGTATCCCTAGACTGCCGATTTAAATTTAGTTCCAGAATATTCAAGACTTTTCCTAAAAACTTCATTCTTTATTTTGGGACATGTTGGAAATATTGTGATATTACATAAAATATACTGACAGGGACGATTCTAAATCTAAATTTAGAACAAGATTTTTCAAATGATTTTGTTGTGGTCAAACACTGAGCCCGCTCCAGCTTTGTAAAGACTTGAATAGTTTTTTTTTCTTGTCCGTAACCAAAAGGCAAGATATGGGATAATCATAATCGTGAATCACTATAATTATTAATCGGAGCTTTGATATTTGGTATGAAGCATCATCTAGTGGACCTCTACCAAGTTTGTTCAAATTATGTCCCTGGGGACAAAACTGTCCCCACCCCAGGGGTCAGTTGATTTTACATAGAGTTATATAGGGAAAACTTGAAAAATCTTCTTGTCAGAAACCACAAGGCCTAGAGTTAAGATATTTGGTATGTAGCATTGTCTAGTGAACCTCTACCAAGTTTGTTCAAATCATGGCCTCTGGGTCAAAAATGGCCCCGCCCCGGGGGTCACTTGTTTTACATAGAGTTATATAGGAAAATCTTAAAAAAATCTTCTTGTCAGAAACCGTAAGTTATAGAGCTTAGATATTTGGTGTGTAGCATTGCCTAGTGGACCTCTACCAAGTTTGTTCAAATCCTGTCCTCTGGGTCAAAAATGGCCACGCCCCAGGGGCCACTAGTTTTAAATAGAGTTATATAAGAAAATCTTAAAAAATCTTCTTGTCAGAAACCGTAAGTTATAGGGCTTAGATATTTGGTGTGTAGCATTGTCTAGTGGACCTCTACCAAGTTTGTTCAAATCCTGGCCTCTGGGTCAAAAATGACCCCGCCCCAGGGGTCACTAGTTTTACATAGAGTTGTATAGGAAAATCTTAAAAAATCTTCTTGTCAGAAACCGTAAGTTATAGAGCTTAGATATTTGGTGTGTAGCATTGTCTAGTGGACCTCTACCAAGTTTGTTCAAATCCTGGCCTCTGGGTCAAAAATGGCCCCGCCCCAGGGGCCACTTGTTTTACATAGAGTTATATAGGAAAAACTAAAAAATCTTCTTGTCAGAAACAAGAAGGCATACAGTTAAGATATTTGGTATGTAGCATTGTCTAGTGGACCTCTACCAAGTTTGTTCAAATCATGGCCTCTGGGTCAAAAATGGCCCCGCCCCGAGGGGTCACTTGTTTTACATAGAGTTATATAGGAAAATCTTTAAAAAATCTTCTTATCAGAAACCGTAAGTTATAGAGCTTAGATATTTGGTGTGTAGCATTGTCTAGTGGACCTCTACCAAGTTTGTTAGAAAAATGTCTCTGGGGTCACTATTGGCCCCGCCCGAGGGGTCACAAGTTTTAAATAACAATATAGAAGAAAATCTTTAAAAATCTTCTTGTCTGAAACCACAAGACCTAGAATTTTAAAATTTGGCATGAAGCAAGCTTTATCAAGCTTTTTCAAATTATTGGATAAGGTTAAAGGTCACGGAGGCTAAAAGTAGATTTATCTACTGTACCTCATAGAGCCTTCATTTATAGACCAATATTTTTGATATTCGGTATAGAGGTTCCTTGCATGGACCTCTACCCATGGGTAGGATTTGAGGTCACTGGGTCAAGGTCAAGGTCACCATAGCTTATAATAGATATTTCTACTTTCTGTCATAGAGCCTTTATTTATTGACTGATATTTTACATATTTGGTTTGTAGGCACTTACATATTTTCAATTAAAAAATGAAATACTGCTTAACAGCAAACGTACAGCCAAAGTACTCAGGTGAGCGATCCAGGGCCATCATGGCCCTCTTGTTGTTAAAAAGTTAACAACAAAATTTTCAGCAATTAACATTGGGCCTCATGAACAAAACCGAGCCAGTCCAATTGCTTAATGCGGAAATGCGATTCGGATCTCTCAGGTAATTCTGTAAACTAATTGGCGATTTGCGGCGCGAGATAGAGTGTGTATGAGATCGCGGCTTCCTTTGATTGGAGAACAAAGACTAACCTACATTCTAAGCCACGCCTTCTTGTCGCTGATGCAACAATGAATCATCACGCAAAAAATGGTTCCATTTGATCTCTAACTAAAACGCATCTAAACAAAATATTTTTAAAAAAATAAAATCGATTTTTGTAAATAAATGATATAATTACCGATATGATTTAAAAAATTCATTATAATTCAATTCGTGTGGTTTTTTTTTTAATTCGGTATTTTATGCATCCGCGACCTCACGTGACCACCCTAGCCAAACTGAAAAACGCCATGTTTGTTTTGATTGTAGTGGGATGAAGACCGTGACGAAAGACGAGGTACCTTTAGAAGATGTAAGTACCATTTATTTACACATAAACATAAATTAAATGAAATATTTTATAACAATGCAATAAAGAGTTTTAGAATTATTCATCGGTAGTCAACTCTATTTGATGAAGAATTGTTGTGATGCGGAGGTTATGCTAAATCGTTAATCGATAAGACGATATATTGATCTAAATATACATATACTACTCAAAACTTGATAGGGATGACGTATAAGAATGTACATATTTACTACATAAGGTTTCAGTTTTTGTTGTGATTCTGAAAATATGTTCATATGACAACAGTTTGGTACCAAAAAATGAGTAAGTCTGTAAACCGTTGAAGCGTGACAGAGGCTGAGCCCTGGGATGGGCACGAATTTGGGATAACACAGACAGGAGATGAAATGGAACTTTTTGGAAAAATGAAGTTTATGGCCCGAATTTTGCCTTAATATCACGTGTGGTGTCCGTTTTCTTGGATTACTGCTCTGCACCGCCTTCTCATGCTACTAACGATGCTTTGTTGTGGGGGTCGAGCCCACTCGTCCAGAAGGGCATGCTGTAGCCCAGGGACCGTTGTTAGCTGGACTGGGCGAGCAGATATTGCAGTCTGCAGCATGTCCCAGGCGTGCTCTATTGGACTGAGGTCTGGAGACCTTGCTGGCCAGTCCATACTCTCTATGGCTGCTGCCTCTATGTACTCGTCGATGACGCATGCCTTGTGAGGCCGGGCGTTGTCGTCCATTAAAATTAACTCAGGGCCTATAGCACCAGCGTACGGACGAACGTACACATCTAAGATCTCATTGACGTATTGTACAGCCGTCAATGTGCCGTTTTGAACAATGTGCAGATCCGTTCTTCCCTGCATGCTAATCCCCGCCCACACCATGACCGAGCCCCCACCATGACGGTCATGGGTAGCAACACATACGGGTGCCAAACGCTCATTGGCGGATCTCCATACCCGCACTCGCCTATCAGTGAAGTCCACACAAAATCTAGACTCGTCAGTGAACAGCACTGGGGTCCAATCATGCAGCGTCCACCTGGCGTGATCGCGGGCCCATTGAAGACTTGCCTGGATGTGGTTTCGCGTCAATGGGATTCAGATTGCTGGCTTTCTAGCCCTCATGCTAGCTGTATGAAGACGGTTCCTGATGGTTTTAGTAGAAAGTCTTACACCAGTGGCATTCTGGAAGTCATTTTGGAGGGCAGTAGCGGTAACAAAGCGCTGACGTCGCGCTTGAACGACAATATACCGGTCCTCACGTTGAGTTATGGACTTCTGACGCCCTCCGCCATGCCTATGTGTGACATGCCCGTAAGTTTGAAACCGTCGCCACATCCTGGCAACGGTGCTCTGGGACACCCCAAGGACACCTGCCACGAGCCGTTGGGAACGCCCAGCCTGAAGCATCCCTACCCCCCTATTCATCTCCTTATCGTCAGTACGCCGTCTTTGCCGTAGATTTGCCATGACCAGTGCTAGGTTCGATATAAACGTTACCATGCACAAGCGAAGTCTGAATAAAACGGATGTGTGCATCAAGGTACATCCGGAATGCGGTGCACCACTTTTCCAGGGGTATCGCTTTTCCCGTGCATCTCGAGCCATGTACAGGTAAACAATCAAAATCTGCTGGACAGGTCGTCTTTGCCATATGAATAAACTACATGTATGAGAAAAAATCAGTTATCTTGAGGTTATCATTAAAAAGATATTTAAGAAATAAAAAGTGATCCCTATCAAATTTTGAGTAGTATAATTTTTGGACGGTCTGTAGGAAATTCAGTTTTCGATTTTTCTTTTTTTTTTCTGACAAAGTATTCAACTCTAGTTCTAATGCCTTCCTTTTGAAGTAATTCATTTTTACTGCAGATGTTTGACTCGGGAGCAAGTCAGGATGTACCCAAGTCAAAATGTACCCATAGTTTCGTCAAGATGTACCCACAATTAAAATGTTCTTAATATAATATTTCACCAACAGTCAATGATTCAGTTAGTCTTCACTGAATTTGAGACATGAACTTTGTCAATATTAAAATGGAAAAGTGTATCAGAAATGAAAACTCAATTTAATTTCATATCATGTCAGTGGAAACACAGGAGCTTGAAATTGTATTTTTAGTCATTCAAGAGTCGAAACTGTTAATCAAGTTTCTTTTTCTGTATACATGTATAAAGGAATGAAACGCAACCTGCTCCGCCCACTAAGAATTTCGGGTCGCATCAGCTAAAATGCGAAAAGGTGCAGATATCTATCAGTCCTGTCAATAGGCAGACACAAACACTAACCAAAACAAACCGCTAATTGTTGTCATTACGCTACACAATAGTAGAAAACCGCTTTCCATGCATTTCCAACAAAATTTGCAAAATATTTCTTGATCAAAAGCGGTTTTGAACTGGAGAAACTTTTCTTACTATACTTTTATGCATTCCCCCCCCCCCCCCCCCAACCCCCCAAAAAAAAGTGAAGTACATTTTACAGTTATTTCATTATAAGAGCGTCTATATAGTTTGATTTTGCATTTATTCTTTCTATCTTATAAATCCAGAAATAGATTTTCCTGGGAAACCGCCACAATTTTCTAGAATTCCGTGACGTCACGCAATGGCTTCGGCGACAAACTGATTTTGTTCGAAAATGCATGAAAACAAGCCGTTTTCTCAATTCCAAGCTTCTGTGGTGGAATATGTCAGTTATTTTTTAAAATGCTATAAACATTTGGTTGGCACACCTTGGCCATAGCATGGGCAGGGTTTCCCCCAGGCCATTAACGCTAGTCGCATGCGACAAGCCATAATTTCAGGACCAAATTTGCGACATGCTATAATTTGCCCGACATGGCGACTTGTTTGCCTAATGACAGCGTTATCTGTATGAAAAACCCCTATTCCGAATACACAAGAGACAGCTTATCGCTCCGATAATTGACAGCGTCAACAGCTTTGCAAGTTAACCAATCGGTAACAAGAACTGATGCCTAACGTGCGTCGGCTCCGCCTACATGTTGGCGACTTTTGATAAAGACCGTGTGTATTGAATTTGTCAGTTGTTGTGCCCGCCCGCTTAGCTCAATAGGTAGAGCACTGGATTAGTAATCCATCGGTCGTTGGTTCGACCTCTGGGCAGGGCAAAATTTCTGCGTGACAATTGTTCTAAGACATTGTGTCTTATGTTCATTTGTCTCTCACCGCTGATTCAGAGTAGATCATGTGGGTACAGTAGTTAGTCACTTGCGGAGAAATTGGCAATAACTGGTTAGTTATCCAAGAAAACCGGTTAGGTGGACTGACCGCCGAGATATAATATATGTTGAAATCGGCGTTAAACCCCAAAACAAACAATACGTTAGTTGTTGATTAGGAAACATAAACGTATTATTTACAACTTATAATTGAAATCAAAAGCACAAGGTGTAATTCGCGATCCGTTTGTTCGTTTATTGAGGAGGCATGGCGCATCAATTTTTAGCTCGACTTTTTTTGAAAAAAAAAATCGAGTCATTGTCATAGTCATGGTGTCGTTGCCGTTCCCGTCCGAAAACTTTAACATTGATCATAATTTTTTTATTCCTTGATGGATTATCTTCATACTTGGACACAACAACCCTTTGGAGAAGACCTTCAAGCTGACCAGACTAAACTTGACCTTGACTCATAAATGACCTTCATATTCAAGGCGAAATATTGAATTTTGCTAAAATTGGCCATAACTTTATAATTAGTTGTTGGTTTCTCTTTATACTTGGACAAAACAACACTTATGACAAAACCGACATGTTGAATAACTCAGATTTGACCATGACCTTAAAATTACCTTGACCGTCAAGGTCAGATAATTGAATTTTGCTTAAATTGTCATAACTTTCTCATTTATTTATAGGTTTAATTCAAACTTGGACTAAACAACAGTTGTGACAAATCCGACATTATGATTTTTTCAAGTTTGACCCTGACCTTTAAATGACCTTGAAGGTCAAGGTCAAATTATTGAATTTTGTTAAAACTGGTCATAATAATGTTATTAATGGTTGGATTTGAATCAGACTTAGACAAAACAACACTTTTTCGTTTCGATTTCAAAAATGTCATCGCATGACCTATATTTATGACCTACTTTTTGTTTTTGTAGCCATGGCAATAAAATTTGGACCATGTATACAGTTTTTGTTCCGATTTCAAAAACGTCATAGCATGACCTATAGTTTTGACCTACTGACCTACTTTTTTGTTTTAAAGCTACGGCAATGAAATTTGGACCGTGTGCACAGTTTTTCGTTCCGATTTCAAAAACGTCATAGCATTACCTATATTTTTGACCTACTGACCTACTTTTTTGTTTTAAAGCTACGGCAATGAAATTTGGACCGTGTGCACAGTTTTTCGTTCCGATTTCAAAAACGTCATAGCATTACCTATATTTTTGACCTACTGACCTACTTTTTTGTTTTAAAGCTACGGCAATGAAATTTGGACCGTGTGCACAGTTTTTCGTTCGGATTTCAAAACCGTCATAGCATTACCTATATTTTTGACTAACTGACCTACTTTTTTGTTTTTTAGCTACATAATGAAATTTGGACCGTGTGCACAGTTTTTCGTTCCGATTTCAAAAATGTCATCGCATGACCTATATTTTTGACCTACTGACCAACTGTTTTGTTTTAAAGCTACGGCAATGAAATTTGGACTGTGTGTAAAGTTTTTCGTTCGGATTTCAAAAATGTCATCTCATGACCTTTATTTTAACCTACTGACCTCTTTTTGTTTTTGGAGCTATGGCAATGGTCCATTTCTGTGATATGCATCATTACATTCATAAAAATTACTTTGATCTTTGAACCCAGGTGAGTGCTTTAGGGCCATTGGCTCTCTTGTTGATTAATACTTGGATTAAACAAGGCTTATGACAAAACCTACATGTTAAATTATTCAAGTATGACCTTAACCTTTAAATTACCTTTACTGTCAAATTTCTAATTATTGCATTTTGCTAAAATAGCCAAACTTCTGGTTTTATGGACGGATTTGATCTATACAGGGACAAAACAATACTGAGAATAAAAGAAACGTGTTAAACAATTCAAGCGTAACCTTGACCTTTAAATGACCTTGACATTACTTAACTTGGCTATATCTTTGTTGTTAATGGATGTAGTGTCTTCATGCTTGGACATATTTACCTTTTAGACAATACCTCCAGTGAAGGTTAAACTGAACTTGACCTAGACCTTTAAGGTCAAATTTCTGAATGTTGCTAAAATTGGCTATAAATTTGTTATGTATAATTATATTTCCAAATGATGTTTCATTTGAAATCCCTTCACCACAATGTGCTTCCTCTGATGTGTTTGCCTTTGGAAATAGAAAAAAGGCGAGCGTGGCCCCCGCTTGCGGTGGCTCTTGTTTTTCACACGGTAAGTATAATTAGTAAATCTATTATAAATAAACGTTTAATTGCTCGTCTGTGGGAATATTTATTGCATGGTCACATTGCATGGTATGATGATTTTACGGCCTTTCAATGCATATAATATAATACACGTCTGCTGGTAATTTTTAGCAAGACTGATATTTTACTGAACCCATTCATTTGGATAAAAAAATGAATTTAATTGTTTAAACAAGTGGGTTCTAGGCAAAAAGAGAGTGACAAATGACTGATTGACTGAGGTCAAAATCGGATCGGCGTTAATTTATTTTAGTTGAATAATGGTTCGCCGTATGTGAAGATGCTCGCAGAAAACGTTCAATTAAAGCAGATATTTCTATTTTTCCCACGTAAAAAACGTGCAGTTCGTGCAAAGTTTCTTTATTTACAACCCTCGAAGAAAGTATTCACAAGCTCCATGAAAAAAAGCGTGCAGTTCGAGCAATGTTTTGTCATAAAGTTTATTAATGTGCAACTGCATATTTCACACAAAATAGCTAAAATACTTTTTGGTACTTTAGTCTAAATTTTCGGATGTATTTATAAGAAAAGGTCAAGTAGATTTAAGACAGGCTTAACAAATTGAAGGAAACCAATTTCAGCAAATATTTAGTTCATGAAGCAGCGAGTGAAAATATCGGATAAATTTCGATTGTCATATATTCCCGCAACCCCGTCAAATTTTTATATTTATAGAAAACAGTGAAAAAGTTTCCTTTTCCCTCAGACTTGAATACTTTTGCTGTCTGGATAGACATCCCATGTACATCCCTGAGACTATACTCCTGTTCATTACCAAGGTTTTAAAAGAAGAAAGACATTAAAGAATGAAGAGCAATTACATTTGTTGATTTATTTATTTAAGTGAGAATCAAAATTGACATATGTATGTAATATACAGATATACACCATTGTAAATTACATGTATATATCGGTGCGTTGCAGCGTCGCGTGACAAAACAGATAAAATCAGTCTTTCTGCGACGACCCTTCCTGAAATCCTGGGAGAAACCCTGATGGGTACATCTTGACTTTAATCCTTTGACTCGCCGACGCGCGGGTGGCATAAAACTGTAATATTTACGTTTGTTTTGTTTGCTCATATGTTCAAGACTGTTTAAATGTTTAATAACAAGAAGATTTGTTTTCAGTTTCAATGCAACTCAAGTATAAGCTTTTTTAGCTCACCTGAGCCTGCTCAGGGTGAGCTTTTGGGATCGTTGAATGACCTCTACCAAGTTTGTTCAAATCATGGCTCCTGGGTCAAAAATGGCCCCGCCCTGGGGGTCACATCATTTACTTAGAGTTATATAGGGAAAACTTTAAAAATCTTCTTGTCTGAAACCACAAGGCCTGGAGCTTAGATATTTGGTGTTGAGCATCATCTAGTGGACCTCTACCAAGATTGTTCAAATAATGGCCCTGGGGTCAAAACTGGCCCCGCCAAAGAGGTCACATAGAGTTATATAGCAAAATACTTTTAAAATCTTCTTGTCACAAACTGCAAGGCCTGGAGCTTAGATATTTGGTAGTATGCACCGTGACCACAGTGGGGTTATCCCCCTCCCGTGGGGGTTACTCTTCCCCCACCCCGGCCCTAAAAATTTTATCTCATTTTTTAAGTTTTTTGCTATGGCAATAAAATTTGGACCATTTGAAAAATTTTTTCAAGATGATTTCAAAAACATTGACCTATATTTTTGACCTACTGACCTACTTTTTTTTTTTAGCTACAGTAATGAAATTTGGACCGTGTGCACAGTTTTTTGTTCCGATTTCAAAAACGTCATATCATGACCTATATTTTTTACCTACTGACATACTTTTTTGTTTTTTTAGCTACAGCAATGAAATTTGGACCGTGTGCACAGTTTTTCGTTTCGATTTCAAAAATGTCATCGTATGACCTATATATTTGACCTTCTGACCTACTTTTTTGGAGCTATGGGAATGAAATTTGGACCATGTGTACAGTTTTTTTCCGATTTCAAAAATGTCATAGCATGACCATTATTTTTGACCTACTGACCTACTTTCTGTTTTTGGAGCTATGGCAATAAAATTTGGACCATGTGTACAGTTTTTTTTCCGATTTCAAAAATGTCATCGCATGACCTTTATTTTTGACCTACTGACCTACTTATTTGTTTTTTTAGCTACTGCAATGAAATTTGGACCGTGTGCACAGTTTTTCGTTTCGATTTCAAAAATGTCATCGTATGACCTATATATTTGACCTTCTGACCTACTTTTTTGGAGCTATGGGAATGAAATTTGGACCATGTGTACAGTTTTTTTTCCGATTTCAAAAATGTCATAGCATGACCATTATTTTTGACCTACTGACCTACTTTCTGTTTTTGGAGCTATGGCAATAAAATTTGGACCATGTGTACAGTTTTTTTTCCGATTTCAAAAATGTCATCGCATGACCTTTATTTTTGACCTACTGACCTACTTATTTGTTTTTTTAGCTACTGCAATGAAATTTGGACCATGTGCACAGTTTTTCGTTTCGATTTCAAAAATGTATTCGGATGACCTATATTTTTGTCCTACTGACCTACTTTTTGTTTTTGGAGCTATGGCAATGAAATTTGGACCATGTGTACAACCTTATGTTCCGATTTCAAAAATGTCATCGCATGACCTATATTTTTGACCTACTGACGTACTTTTTGTTTGGAGCTATGGCAATGAAATTTGGACCATGTGTACAGTTTTATGTTCCGATTTCAAAAATGTCATCGCTTGACCTATATTTTTGACCTACTGACCTACTTTTTGTTTTTGGAGCTATGGCAATGAAATTTGGACCATGTGTACAGTTTTTTGTTCCGATTTTAAAAACACCATAGCATCACCTATATTTTTGACCTACTTTTTGTGTTAAAGCTACAGCAAATTTTTCCCTGCATGGATGCTATATTTCGTGGGTAGGGTTTGAGGTCACTGGGTTAAGGTCAAGGTCACCATAGCTTATGATAGAGATTTCTACTTTTTGTCATAGAGCCTGTATTTATTGACTGATATTTTACATGATAACATATTTATATTTACATTACTTACATACTTTCAATTAAAACATGAAATACTGCTTAACAGCAAACCTACAGCCAAAATACTCAGGTGAGCGATCTAGGGCCATCATGGCCCTCTTGTTCATATTTTAATTTCCAAAGTTCTGAACTTAGTTACATTTGTCACAAGTTCATAATATAGCCTTACTGGCATAGCTGATGTAAAACCGTGTCCTACATTGATCGATTATTTACTGACTTGTGAATTCTTTAGGTACTGATTAAGGGCCATAGGTTCAACCCCTGCTACTTTTCATGGCTTAATACTTAGAAAGTTAACTGAAAATGATGGAGGAAAAGTCTCAGTGCACGCATCAGCAAAAAGAATGTTTTTTCGCATCACTGCCTACCAGATAACATGTGAACTACAAATTACTATTCTCAAACCATAAACATGAATTCATTGGATCAGTAACTAACCCTGTTACTATAACTACAACAACATATAATTGTATATTTGGGCATAAGAACCACATTGCCTAAAATGTAGTCTTGATCCATGTAAGTTATAATATGCTCCATTTTATTGTTTTATGAACAATCCTTCATGTATCCGAGGAACCACTTCAGACAAGACAAGTACCGGTATGTGTTGTTGGTGTAAGTGTGGAAAGTGAGAAGTCAGATGTTTTGCTAGATACAGAGGAAGTTCTATTTGTATCATCAAAACTACTGTTAGAGTGTCTGCCTGACAACTTGGAGATAAAAAATCTTGAGGACTTGACAGTGAATGGTGATGTCTATCTGCAAATTGACCACAGGGGCACATATGTGCAGACAATCCAGTTTCTGTCATAACAGTCTTCTTAATTCAGGTTACTCAAGTTATTTGAAGATGTAACAATTTTAGCATAAGTATTAACTTGAAACATTTTGTTACACCTAATTATACCCCCGCTTCGAAGAAGTGGGGGGTATACTGTTTTACCCTTGTCTGTGTGTCCGTCCGTCCGTCCGTAACAAATTTCCGTTGCAGTTTTCTCAGCAACTATAACATGCAGCAGCCTGATATTTTGCATATTGCTTTATCCTATAGTCCCATATAGTGTAAAGCGATTTTATGCTCCTTGCTCATCTACTTCCTGTTTACCGAATACTTAGATTTTACACTATATAGGTGCGTTACATCAACCAAACGACATCTTTATTTTCCATCGCAGTTTTCTAAGCAACTAGAGCATGCAGCCGCCTGATATTTTGCATATTGCTTTATCCTATAGTCTCATATGGTGTAAAGAGATTTTATGCTCCTTGCTCATCTACTTCCTGTTTACCAAATACTTAGATTTTTACACATAGTTGACATACATTCACAATTTCCGTCACAGTTTTCTCAGCAACTATAAGATGCAGCAGCCTGATATTTTGCATATTGCTTAATCCTATATTCTCATATGGTATAAAGCGATTTTATGCTCCTTGCTCATCTCCTTCCTGTTTACCGAATACTTAGAAGTTACCAACACACAGGAAAGGAGGTTCACTTGATCGTGTTTTTGTGAATAAAGACTTCGATGAATCAGAAATCACAGATGTAATACCTGTTCATTATTCTGACCATTTTCATATCCATCTAGCTGTGCCTTGGATGAAGTTGTATTAAATTCAGGTAAATACTCGGAAAAATTTGACACCCTTTATACATATGACAAATGCAAATTACATTATGAAAGTCAAATTTCTGATAGCGGGGGTATCACTAGTGAGCATTAGCTCACAAATTTACTTGTTTCCTAAACTCCTAAGACTTACTTCACCATCAATCCAAAACTTGCGGGCAAAGCAGTATATGATTGGCAACTTAATTTGACATCATTTTAAGATGCAGTAGGTGACTTGATTTAGTATACAGTGTATTTTGGTGATACAGGGAATTATAATATGTTCTCAGGATTCTGTAGGAAAGATAAGTCAATAATAAGTACAAGTAAGATTTGGTTTGTATTTGGTAAATACATGTATGAAATTAACCCCTTTTGACAGAATTTGAATTTGTTTGACATATTTGACTTTGATTAAAAGGTGAAGTGTTTAATGGCTTTTTATGCCACTCGATTTTGAGATGAACCAAAATTAATGCAGTGAGTAGTTAGATAACAAATCCTACATGTGTGTTTTTTTCTGTTTATTTTAGGCTATGTATATACAATTGTTGCTGTTCATGATTCACTTAGTTAAACACCTGCTTATGTAAGTTTGCGGGTAGGGGGTATATAGTAGTCGTCATTTATATAGTCAGTGTTTAGAGCATACCTTGAGAATTATTCTGGGAATTGACTTTAAACTCTATTTTTTAGCTCGACTTTCTTTTTTTAAATCGATTTATTGCTCAAGTCATGGTGTCGTTGCCGTAGCCGTTCCTTTTCCCGTCCGAAAACTTTAACATTGATCATAATATTTTTATTCCTTGATGGATTATCTTCATACTTGGACACAAAAACCCTTTGGACAAGACCTTCAAGACGACCAGACTAAACTGACCTTGACTCTTAAATGACTTTCAAATTCAAGGTCAAAATATTGAATTTTGCTAAAATTGGCCATGACTATTATTAGTAGGTGAATTCTCTTCATGCTTGGACACAACAACCCTTTGGACAAGATCTTCAAGTAGACCGGACTAAACTTAACATTGACTCATTAATGACCTTCACCTTCAAGGTAAAAATATTGAATTTTACTAAAATTTGCCATAACTTAAATATTAATAGGTGGATTGTCTTCATACTTGGACACAACAACACTGTGGACAAGATCTTCAAGGGAACCAGACTCAACTTGACCTTGACTAATAAATGACCTTCACCTTCAAGGTCAAATTATTAAATCTTGCTAAAATTGTCCATAACTTTAGTATTTATGGTTGGATCTGATTTATAGTTTGACAAAACAACACTTATGACAAAACCGACATGTTGAATAATGACCATGACCTTAAAATGACCTTGACCGTCAAGGTCAGATGATTGAATTTTGCTGAAATTGTCAACTTTCTCATTTATTTATAGATTTGATTCATATTTGGACTAAACAACACTTATGACAAATCGGACATTATGATTATTTCAAGTTTGACCTTGACCTTTAAATGACCTTGATAGTCAAGGTCAAATCATTGAATTTTGTTAAAACTGAACATTCTTTGTTATTTATAGTTGGATTTGAATCAGACTTGGACAAAACAACATTTATGACAAAGCCGACAAGATAAATTATTCCAGCTTGACCTTTATCTTATAATTACCATGACCGTCAAGGTCAAATAATTAAATTTTGTTTAAATTGTCATAACTTTGTTGTTTATGGTTGGTTTTCATTCATACTTGGAAAAAACAACAATTATGAGAAAACCGACATATTGAATAACTCAGGTATGACCATAACCTAAAAATGACCTTGACCGTCAAGGTCAGATGATTGAATTTTGCTTAAATTGTCATACCTTTCTCATTTATTTATGGATTTGATTCATGCTTGGACAAAACAACACTTATGACAAATCCGACATTTTGATTCTTTCATGTATCAACATTAGGTTAAAATGACCTTGACCTTCAGGGTCAAATAATTGAATTTTGCTACAATTTGCCATAACTTTGTCATTTATTGTTTGATTTGCACGTACTTAGACAAAATAACACTTGTGACAAAACCGACATGTTGAATAACTCAAAAGTGGCCATGACCTTAAAATGACCTTGACCGTCAAGGTCAGATGTTTGAATTTTGCTTAAATTGTCATAACTTTGTCATTTATTGATGGATTTGATTTATACTTGGACAAAATAATACTTATGACATATCCGACATTTTGATTCAAGTTTGACCTTGACCTAAGAAAAGACCTTGACTAGCAAGATCACATTATTGAATTTTTCTAAGATTGGTCAAAACTTACATGTTGAATAATTCATGTATGCCCTTTACCCTAAAATGACCTTGACAGTCAAGGTCCCATTATTGTATTTTGCTTAAATGGTCATAACTGTTATGGATTTGATTTATACTTTGATAAAACAACAAACCCGACATTTTTGTGTTGCCCTTTCGAAAAAAAAGGCGATACATAGGGATCGCTTTGTCCGTCGGTCCGTCACGAAAACTTAACGTTGGCTATAACTTTGCCATTTCTAAACATTATCTTATTAAACTTTCAAATTGTATTGCTTATGACAACAGGGTCGGGATGATGCCAAAATCTTTAGGTCAAGGTCACATTTGACAGAGTTATGCCCCTTTTTGTACTTGGATTTTGTCATGACAACTTAATGTTGGCAATAACTTTGCCATTTCTTAACATTTCGACATCAAACTTTCAAATTATATTGCTTACGACAACAGGGTCATGATGATGCCAAAATCTGTAGGTCAACATCACAATTGACAGAGTTATACCAATTTTTGTTCTTGGATTTTGTCATGAAATCTTTACATTGGCTATAACTATGCCATTTCTTAATATTTCTTCATCAAACTTTCCAATTGTAATCCTTACAATTGTATCACTTAAGACAACACCATTTCTCAAGGGCAGATAACCCTTAAATTTATTTTTGCAATGTTATGCCCCTTTTTCAAGTTAAATATTTCTTGGTTAACCTTTTTCTTTATGTCCATGTCTCAAAAAGTGTCAAAGATATTCCATTCAAACTTTGAATACTTGATCACCAGCAAAACCCCCGCAAAGATTGTTGTTACCCATGTCCCTGGGGTCACAGTTAGCCCCACCCCGAGGGGTCACTTGATTTTGCTTATACTTATATATAGGAAAAAACTTCTTAAGCCTAGAAATGAAATATTAACTGACATGAGATGGGTAAGTACCCCCCCCTACCCGCACCTTCCCCTCTGCATTGGGACACGCCCCCTTTTTTACCCCCCCCCCCCCGCCCCGGGCCTTTTTTTAAAAAGATTTTAATACATAGGTACTTGACTCCCCATCCAACCCCCAAACTAGTCACCGGCCCTCCATCCACCGGCCAAGATTTTTTTTTTTTTTTTTATTTTATTTTTTAAATACATATACATAGGCACTTGACTTCCCATCCTCTTCCCCCTCCAACCGCCACCCGCCGAACCCCCGGGACCAGATTTTTTTTAAATACATAAGTATTTGACCCAATTTTTTTTTCATCTTGTATGACTAGGTACTTGCCCTCCCCCACTCAAATTTTTTTTACTTGGGCCTCTTGTTTAACTTGGCTTATAATTAATTATCCAGCACTGAGAAAAGTGGAGCATACTGTCTGTTGACAGGTCTTGTTGTACTTTGACTAGCATGCTGTCTTTTCCAGCAGGCGCTTGTTTACTTTTTTAGTTATTCTAACAGAGTACCCAAGGGCGACACAAGTGTTCCACTGAACACCCATCTGGTAATTTATTATTAGTATGACCTTGACCTTTAGATGACCTTAACATTTAAGGTCAAGTTATTAAATTTGGCTTAAAATAGCCAAATTTTTGTTATTTATGGTTTTATTTGATTTATACTAGGACAAAACAACACTTATGACAAAATTGACACATTGAATCATTCAACTGTGACCTAGACCTTCAAATGACCCTGACCATTAAGGTCAAATTATTTAATTTTGCGTATATTGGCCATAACGTCATTTTTAGTTCGTTTTAGCTCACCTGAGCACAAACGTCGTCAGTTCGTCCGTCGTCAACTTTTCATCTCCTTTGAAACCAAAGGGCTAGATTAAATGAAACTTGCCTGGGATGTTTCTTGCATGAAGCTCTACCAAGATTGTTCAAATGGTTTTGGTCCATTGCATTTCTGGTTCATTGGAGCTAAAAAATTTTCTTGTCAGAAACCTAAGGTTTAGATTTTTGGTGTGCAGCATTGTACAGTGGACCTTTACCAAGTTTGTTCAAATCATGGCTCCTGGGTCAAAAATGGCCCAGCCCCGGGGGTCACATGTTTTATATAGAGTTATATAGGAAAAACTTTAAAAAATCTTCTTGTCAGAAACCGCAAGGCCTAGAGATTAGATGTTTGGTGTGCAGCATTGTCCAGTCGACTTTTACCAAGTTTGTTCAAATCATGGCTCCTGGGTCTAAAATGGCCCCGCCCCAGGGGTCACATGTTTTGCAAAGATTTATATAGGAAAAACTTGAAAAAATCTTCTTGTCAGAAACCGCAAGGCCTAGGGTTTAGATATTTGGTGTGTAGCATTGTCCAGTGGACCTCTACAAAGTTTGATCAAATCATAGCCACTGGGTCAAAATAGGCCCTGCCCCGGGGGTCACTTGTTTACATAAGGTTATGTAAGAAAAAGTTTAAAAAGTCTTCACATCAGAAACCAGAAGGCCTAGTGTTTAGATATTTTGTATGTGGCATTGTCAAGAGGACCTCTACCAAGTTTTGTTCAAATCATGGCCACTGGGTCAAAAATGGCCCCGCCCCAGGGGTCATATATTTTGCATAGAGTTAAATAGGAAAACTTTAAAAACCTTCTTTTCAGATACCGTAATTACGGCCTAGAGTTATTTGGTGTGCAGCATTGTCTAGTAGACCTCTACCAAGTTTGTTCAAATCATGACTCTTGGGTCAAAACTGGCCCCACCCGGTTGTCATTTGATTTAACACAAGGATATATATAGGGAAAACTTTAATTGCATCATCACCCTTCAACAAGTCATGCGGTATCTTTGATGTCAAAATTGAAAAAAAAATTGTTGAACCTGTCCAATTACACGTTCTACATGTATCCGACTGTTAGCAATTTTACGAGTGGATTCAATGTTTACTGCACCTAATTGAGCTTTCGTCCTCCACCTCTGTCTCTCTCTCTCTGTCTCTCTCTCTCTGTCTAGAGTGAGCGCCATTTTCTTCCAAAGTTTCATATCTCTTGTTACTTGACCTCAGGCGGACTCTAAATGATATTAATAATAATAATTGCTTCAGGCATTAGATTTTTTCCAAGATTTTAATTTAAGGTTAATGAAAGAACTGAGTAAAAGAACTAATAAACTATCCTTGTATCTAGGTAAAACTGAATCTATTCTGTTTGGATCTAAGACCATTGTCAAATCTCAGTCTGCCCTTAATGTTACATGAAAGGGTCATTAGATTCAGTCTAAGGAGTCGGTCAAATATCTAGGTGCAAGCATAGACCTAAGTTTGTCCTTTGAATCCATGGCAATGTCAGTTATCAAAAAAGTAAACTCTAGGCTTTAATTTCTCTACAGGAAAAGGGATTTTCTGAATTTTCATACTAAGAAATTACTTGCAATGGCCATCGCTCAATGTCACAAGGCTCTCAGGAACAATTTACAGGTTACCTAGAATAAACTTACAAGATTTGTGTTGAACCTTGAACCTAGATCTCATATCGGTAAAGAGCAGTTTTCTCTTTTGAAATGGTTACCTGTGGCTAGCAGTGTTGATTTTATATCACTGTGTCATGTTTTTAATATTCATTCAAATTCCGCCCCTTTGTACCTAAGGGAAAATTTTGATTCAGCCAGTCATGTACACAGTCACAACACACAGTTCAGGGTGTAATCTACAGGTGAAATCTAGGATGTTACTTCACAGTGAGTGGTTGTTTTTTCTATCCCCAAGGTTTTGGGAAACGGTCAATTGCATATAGCGGATGCCGTTTGTGGAATGAATTACCGCAGCATATTAGGGACTCCAGGTCATATACAAACTTCAAAATCGTTGCTAGGGAACATTTTATCAATTTAATTGATTACTAATTTTATCATGTACTTTTAGTTCTGTAAGCGGTAGATTTAAGACAGTTTTCAAAACTAGTATTTGTATTGTAAATTATTTTTATTACAAACTTACTAAGTCTTCAATTATGAGATATTTTTTGTTGTAAGTCCTTTGATAACTATGTGTTCTTATGCCACACAATACTATACTTCAAGGACCACAATGGCAATAAGAGTTTTTCACAAACTTTTTTTGTGTGTTATCCTTGATATATAATGCTCTTGTTTACTGTTAATTTCATGTATGCTTTATTTGTATAATAATGCCATGCTGTCTGACATTTTATATAGAGGATATTTGTTTGTTTTTGTGGAAGATGAGAATTTATTTCATCGAGTGAACACCATATGTGATATTTTCACGAGTGGCGCAGCCACGAGTAAAAATATCAACATATGGTGTTCACGAGATGAAATAAATTCCCATCTTCCACTAAAAAACAAACAAATTTTCTTTTTATTTTATGCTAACACGTCAAAAATGGGTTTTTTATGACATTTTTAATCAGGGCCTTCAATAAATTCCCCATGGTGAGCCCCAAATCAGTTAATGCGTACTTTGGTTACTGCGCACAAAAAAAGTGCAGACAATCTCCAATACATATGATAACTTTACTTCTGCTGAAATAAACTGAATACACTTTCATCAAATAACATTTATTTTTGTCTACACAGTTTATCAATATTTATTGAATTTTTGCCATACATACTTTAATTATAAAAGCGGATTAATACCGAGTAATATTCAATCAATTGAATTGAAAGTCGGCCTTATTGGATATTGTCCATGTGAGTTATGTAAACAAATCAGACATTTTAAATAATTTATGGCGAATTTCATCATTGTTCACAACTAGTTAGGCCCAGGAATTCAATATTATAATTGGATTTAACAAGGTAAATAAATTTCACTCGCTGTCAGTCTGAAATACAGCGGATTCTCTTGTGGTGGGGAAATTCCTGAAGTTTCATCAAGCAGTAGTTCCGGCACAAACAGTGTATTATCAAAATGGTAATTAACTGATTCAAAACAGTGTATTATCACTTTTATCTCACTGATATTTCCCTATATTTCATTGGTAGGCATAAAATAAATAGAAATAAATCTATCAATCTAAATCTTACTAAGAATGAATTCAAGCAAAACGTTTTTTCATGTTTTCCCTGAAAATAAGTTTTAATTATTGATGTTATCAGTTTATCAGAACATATTTTCCATTACATCTAATATATAGTCCATACGATGTCCATAGAACGATACATTTTTTTTTTGTAACTCAAATTGAAATATAACTTAACCTAAGTGTCACGAACGTACGATTTAGGTCTGTCTGATTTGCATATTTATTGATTTGTACGAACGTTATTTGAATAAATGTTATTTTTGTTTGATAACTTTCCCCTAAAAAATAAACTAGTATCAACCTAAACCGTTGAACTTGGTATGGCCCAATTAGCTAATGGTTTGCGCCATTTTACACTTTACCACAGCAAGCTACAAGAATATATTTCATGAGTGTAAAATGCTTTAAATTTTAAAATTTACAGCCTGTCACAATATTTATAAGAACAAATGATGAAAAATGAGAGTAACTGCTTGTTTTATCCATTTTGCATATCGTAATCCGACAATTATGTTATTTAATATGGAGTTAGTACATTAAAATGTATGTTCTTTTCTTCTTGGACCAATAGTTTCTGAATCATGGATCTAAGCGATCTAAGCTTCTTCGTTCATCCTTCATCACAAGCTACTCATAATCTGAGTTCATTAAAACCTTCAAAATCTGCCCCAACAATGATCAGATCATTAAACTCGACTGCTTTGAGGGTAAAAGATCTGCTTTCAATCAACGATATTGATTATAATAATACAAAAGAGGCTTCCGCTAAGCTTGGCACACACAGAAAAAGTAATGTAATATAATAAACAATGGTGTAAGGGTAAAAAAGGATAGCATGCCATCACAATAAAATGAATATTTTTAATTTTTGCAATGTCTACGTCTCAAACTATACATACTTTCCACCTATTATCACAAAGCTTCTTAGTTTCATGATAAATTTCTGGCAGTCTAAGGCAGGATGTAGTGAGACATCAACATTATGTGTTGTGTTTGCTGTAGTTCTGTCAGTAATTTCCATTACTGAATGAGCCTTGATTTCAGTTGTTTAAAATGCTACATATAGTAATTTCTTTGGAAATTTTCTTGTAAAAATAATGACGAATTTATAAGAGGAATCAAGTTTGATCTGTTTAAAACTGAGGGTAAATGCAATCCACCAACTAACAAACAATTCTTTCATGTAGCTTAATATTAGATAATTGGTTTAACAACCTCTTACTGCCAGTCTTTGTGCTATTTTAACCCATGTTTTAATATGTAAGAGTTACTTGTTATTTCACAAAACAAAGTAGACCGATACATTGTTTTTGATTTTAAGAAAAGATAGTTCCCGTCATTTACAATGACATGTTGACTTTTGTGCAGTTCTTAAATTTGAGAATATATTTACACTTTGCTTTCCAAATCAGCATTCGGTATAACTATAAAACCTCTTGACTCATGTAAGTTTCATGTGATATGTCAATTTGAGCTCGCCAAAAAAAAAAATCCAATGTCTACAGAACTAACCAACTAATCATAAAGTTTTCACTGGTTTTCTTGTCTTGAATTAATTAATTGGCAATGTTACCCCAAGAACTGTATCATAGTTGTAGAAGAATCTTAGTTCTTCAAGGAAAATTATTGTGAAGTTATTTGGAAAGGTGTCTGCTTCTTTGAGAAAGATTTTAATCCCCTGCAAAAAAATGCAGATGTCTTTTGTTAGCGATATCATAGTTGTTTGTAGAAAAACCTTTTGACGACTTTAATATAAATTGTAAAGGTTTACAGCATGTGTCTGTGCGTCATGAACTTTATAAGCAAAGTTAACATTTATAACTTATATAATTTGCTTCTAAATGAATACATGCGTAAATGCATAAATACTAAAAAAAACAATGATAACCAACTACACATTTAAGACTCCTTTTCAAATCTGCACCTTATTAGAAACAGGAGAGAAAGAAAGATACTCTAAAAATGTTCTAAAATGTGTGTGATAGGTAATATTTATTAATGTCACTAGGAACACACGTTTTTGAACAGATTCAATTGAATTGCACGACGTGTAGAATTCAAAATGAAGATGATAATAACATCATCTTATACATATGCGGACAAATTTATGAACAATAATACAAAATGGCATAAATAAAATTCTATTATTGTGGAGACAAATATAAAACTAGGTAAAAAACTTGAGTTTGGCATTAGCACTAGCTTTACACTTAAAAATTGCTTTACAGAGTATTATTGAAAATCGATACTTTGTTACTTCTTTAACGTTACTTTTAGAGCTAAATTTCACTTCATCTCATTCCACTTTTACTTAATTCGATTAACTAGTTAGCTAATGGTTTGGCATTAGCACTAGCTTTACACTTAAAAATTGCTTTACAGAGTATTATTGAAAATCGATACTTTGTTACTTCTTTAACGTTACTTTTAGAGCTAAATTTCACTTCATCTCATTCCACTTTTACTTAATTCGATTAACTCATATTTTTTACCTTTCTTAGAGCCTTTTTATCTAACCTTTTTATGTTTTATTAACTCTTTAAACGAGTTATCTAAGTGAGTCAAATTAATATGCAACACTGGATAAAATTTGGCATGTGAAAAGCCGAGATTGCTGGCAAAATATTAACATTTCCAGTTCAGAGCCAAATACTAAGTCAATAAGAGGCCAGATTAAGGAAACTTTTTCTAAAAGCCTATCTCCAGTCATTAACAATAGAATGGACAGGTCAATACGTTAATAAAAAAAGAACAACTTCACTGAAAAAACTTCTGAACAAAACACTGAACAAACTTCTCTTCAATTTTAAAGAAACAAAATTCAGCTAGATTAACATTTATCAAGTCAGTATGATAGCAAAGAATGCCTGCTGTTAGGTTCTTTACTTAGACTTTATCATTAATACATACCGGTTTTTCTCTCTTTCTCTCTTTGTCTGTCTCTTATTTTTTTTAAAAGGATCTTTTTCTTGGTTTTTTTTTAAAACAATAGTTGAGTTTTGATAATTTTGTTTAAATGATAGATTTTAAAAGTTAGAGATAGTTGAGATACTTTGGAAAAAAACCCATAATATTATGCTTGTTTACATCATGAAAACTGAAAAAAATGTTTCTACCACGATCCATCTCTAAGTCAGTCGCTTTAAAATGTACAGTTAGATTTTCATGTAGAGGGGTTACAGAATAATGAAAACAAATCTCCATTCTAAAATTAAAAAACATTTTCATTGTCTAAGTTTTAACCAAGGAGTGGAAGACAACAAGTTTTTATTTAATAATGATTTTACACAATCTGATATGATTCATCAGTCAGTAAGTTCATTTTTTACTGTGATTTTATGAGTTTAAGAATCGGTTTTACTTTCTATTGATTTGTTTACATGCCTCATATACACCCTCAACTATACAGTAGTTAATTTTTAATAAATCTGACAAGCAGAAGTTGTTCAAAAAATTCGACGAACTTAAAGGACGAAGCGTTTTATTTCGACCTAAAGGTTGCTTCGACTTTAGGTCTATTTTTGCATGAAAACCTTATATCGCAGATATAACTATCTATAATTTTCTTAAAACAAGCAGCTTTTATTTTATGCCTACCAATGAAATATAGGGAAATATCAGTGAGATAAAAGTGATAATCCACTGTTTTGGAATCAGTGAAATTACCATTTCGTTAATACACTGTTTGTGCCGGAACTACTTATTTATGGCCTGCTTGATGAAACTTCAGGAATTTCCCCACCACGCAAATACAAGAGAATCCGCTGTATTTCAGACAGTGACAGCGAGTGAAATTTATTTACCTTGTTAAATCCAGTTATAATATTGAATTCCTGAGCCTAACTAGTTGTGAACAATGATGAAATTCGCCATAAATTATTTAAAATGTCTGATTAGTTTTCATAACTCACATGGACAATATCCAATATGGCCGACTTTTAATTCAATTGATTGAATATTACTCGGTATTAATCCGCTTTTATAATTAAAGTATGTATGGCCAAAATTCAATAAATATTGATAAACTGTGTAGAGAAAAATAAATGTTATTTGATGAAAGTGTATTCAGTTTATTTCAGCAGAAGTAAAGTTATCATATGTATTGGAGATTGTCTGCAATTTTTTTTGTGCGGAGTAACCAAAGTACGCATTTGGGGCTCACCATGGGGAATTTATTGAAGGCCCTGATTTAAAAATGTCATAAAATATCCATTTCTGACGTGTTGGCATAAAATAAAAAGAAAATTTGTTTGTTTTTTAGTGGAAGATGGGAATTTATTTCATCTCGTGAACACCATATGTTGCCACTCGTGAAAATATCACATATGGTGTTCATTCGATGAAATAAATTCTCATCTTCCACAAAAACAAACAAATATCCTCTATATCTTCTAGCAGCCAATTTATTCTGCTAGAAGTTAAGATTCCTCTTGACAAGTTGCTATTTGCTAGTTACTTTAATCTATAATATGATTTGGTATTATCATTTGATTCACAAGTCACTTTATATATATATACCCGTGAAATTGTGGATCCGTTAAATCAGATGTATATATTGCTTGTTTCTTCTTTAATTCTCTTCATAGTTGGCGTCTGTCCGTTGTCATAAGTAACCAGAGTTCTTGATGGAATTCAATTCTTGAGCATCATAAAAAATGTTGTTTAAAGGAAATGGAGTACATTTTGCCCAGGTGGGCCAAAAAGTAGCAGACACAAACTTCATAGATTTTCAAGAAACTGTTCTCTAAAAGTCTTAAACGCCTTCTTTTCGAACATATGACGTCACAGGCAACGATTTAGTTCCACAAACACTTAATGAAGACTCGGTCAACAAAGGTGTAGTAGGAGTTTTTTCATAACCCACGTTAAGATAATTGCTCGTTAGGAATGAGAAATGTGTATTTTGTTCTTCTTTATGTGTATTTAAGAAATAACAGTCACATGATTTCATCCTTAAAACGATTTTTGGTTGATCACTGTCACTTCCATGGGCAGCAACTTTCCCACCTATCATGTACTGAAAATATAAAAAAGAATTAAAATTGAACCAACTCAAAATTCACTTAATACAAAGCAATTCATTTGGCTTTTGTGAAGAATATCTCACGTTTATCAGTGTTTTCCATTTCGTTCCGGCATCTCATTAAAAAGACTAAAACTTTCACTCTTGCCTTACGAGAGAAAAGAGAATGGGAATATACAGCTTTTATTGTATTCTGGTTTCTGTTATGTTGCTAAGACCTCTTATCTGGAGTAACAGGAAGGTACCGTATCCCGAAAGCTCTATGTAACAAAACCACTGATTCTTACATATAAAACTCAAAATTTTCGTTTAATTAAAGTGTGTACATAATGGTCTTGCTCTTAAGGTGATAGAATCAGTATAAAACATCAGGAACATTTTAATGACGTCAAGAACACTTCAGCACAAAAAACATAATCTCTAAACTGAAACAATATTAATACTTGCCAAGTCTCGAAGAGAAAATGTTTTTTTACCACAGTAAAAAAAAGCACTTACTGTGAATACTGCTGTAACAATGCCCAAGAGAAATCCTACCACAACATCACATGGGTGATGTTTGTGATCACTGATGCGTGTCAATCCACACATCATTGCTATGATAACCAATCCAGTTTGTAGGACGAATTTAAGAATTCGAGAAAAGGTGATCTGTAGTCGATGATGAATGTAAAACTGAAAAAAAACAACCCTTTTAAAACATTATGGGTTTATAAAAGTAAACACAGCGTTGCTGTTTTAAAGACTGACCATAAAAACAACTTCAAATTATGAAGACCTACTGACTGCTGACAAAAACAAACTAAAAATAACCGAATATGTGAAGAAGTGAATTAGGCCATACCAAATTGTTTTTTCGTTTAGCGTCCACCCTAAGTTCAAAAACCTATCTAGCTATCCTGAAAACATAAACGAAGCCCCAAAAAATAAACAAGTCATACTGACTAGTATCTACACCAGGATATAATCATCAACTTTCATATTCCACTTTGCAGAGACTTTTAATACATTTCTTAAAGTTTTTTCAATCAAACCACCTACAAATTCAACTGAAAATATATTTCTGCATAGGTAAATTTACAACTGAGTCTATATTTGGAGTCAACTTGTCAATATCAACTAGGTTTCAACAATCTATAAAACTGAACTGATGCACATTCATGTTATTAGACAGGTCCTTCCATCCTATGCCACTAAAACCCAAATGAGGTATCACTGTAAAAAATTACTAAAGTAAACACTGCTTAAACATTTAGTACTGAACACCAAAATATCATTTTTACTGGTATTTGTTTTTCTCTGCCTGTTTTGTCTGTGTTTCTGTTGGCTTCACTGCGAAGATAACACAATTCTTTTAAATACTTCAAATGAATTTGGCTCCCTTATGAAAGAAGAATACTCAGCAAAAATGTTACAAAAGGAATATCTGCTTAGTAACAAAATGTCATAAATAATGTCTTTGACTCTACCTATTTGAATTACATTAATCTTCATCAACAAATTCTAGCTGCAGCTCGCGTATACACTACACTTGAGAAATTCGACTGATAGCGAAAACATATAACAAATACTTCAATGCATACAATTTACATAAAGCAATCATTTACTTGCTATTATCTTGAAAAACAATAAAAGGCATTAAAATCTTATTATAACTGACCAGAAACTAACCTCTTCTGACGTCGCCAACAACTTTATACACGCATGGAACTTTTTTACACGACTCAATAAATACAAAATGGGGTAAAGATTTAAAGGAGGTAACAACAATAGTCACGTATAAATTCTCGAACATACCGGAGAGCATTTAATACTTTGTACAGTAAGTTCGTAAGACAAAACAATGTTGTTGTTTTTTCCTACCTCAGAAGCTCAAACCTATCCGTCCGCGGTCGCTAAACGAAATAACGATTTGGTATGGCCTTAATAATATAAACATTTTAAATTATTATTTTTATTCATGAACAATTCTGAACAAAGACAGTTTAACTTTGCAAACTATTATCTATAAAAAACAATAACTTACACAAAAATATATGGCCACGTACATTGAGAAAGAGGCGTGACCAGAGGGAAATGACTGCCGACTTTCTCGTACCTGTTCCGGCTCCCCTGTACATGTATAGTTTGTAATGTACCTATAACATTAACAGTTGTCAATATAACATAACAGTTTCAGTTTGACCTTTTTTTCGTTTAATTAAAGTGTGTACATATTTAATGGTCCTGCTCTTAAGGTGATAGAATCAGTATAAAACATCAGGAACATGTTGACACGATGACGTCACGATGACAACATAAGAAGAAAAAAAGGTCAAACTGAAAGTACAGCATTCTAATTCATGAGTGATATAAGCGGGCATTTCTTCCAATCAGCATTACATAATTTTTCATTTAATTTACAGGTTATTTGGGCATTTACCAGCGGTAAGTGTTTATTGGCTTCACTGACAATCTTGTCGCAATACGTTTAAATTTGTTCTGTCTTATGTATTAGTTTGTGCTGTGCTGTTTCCAGTTTGTTTTGTCCATTTACTAGTTTGTGCTGTGCAGATTTAAGTTTACTCTGTCCATTTACTGGTATGTGCTGTTCTCATTCCAGCTTGTTCTGTCCATTTACACATTTGTACTGTGCAGGTTTCAGTTTGTTTTGTCCTTTTTTGGTTTGTGGTGTACTCATTCCAGTTTGTTCTGTCCATTTACTAATTTGGGCTGTGCAGTTTATCTGTACATTTACATATTTGTGCTGTGCAGTTTCCAGTTTGTTTTGACCATTTTCTGGTGTGTGCTGTACTAATTCAAGTGTGTTCAGTCCATTCACCATTTTGGGCTGCGCAGTTTATAATTGTGCTGTCCATTAACACATTTGTGCTGTGCAGTTTTCAGTTTGTACTATCCATTTAATAGCATGTGATGTACAGTTTCTTCTGTACGATGTGCAGTTTCTAGTTTTTTTCAGTCGGTTTTACTACTTTGTGCTGTGCATTTTTTTGTTTGTTCTGTCAGTTTACCTCTGGGCAAGGAATCTAGGTCTTGCACGCGACAAACCACCTCATTAAGTTGAACACATGTGCCTTACAGCACCTAGTCAGGACCGATGTCTTAGAACTGTGGCTCTCAGAAATCGTCAGTGTACTGCTTCTGGCATTGAAATAGACTTCCGGAAAATACAGGGGTTCGTGTGTCCACTCAAACTGTCCGAAATTGTCTTCATGAAGATGGTTTGGATGCCGAAGACCTGCCAGAGGACGAATTCTGACCATAGCTCACCGGAGAGCTCGCTTAGATTTTGCCCAGGAACACTTTTTTGGCAATTGGTGCACACTGTGGCGATCTGTGCTCTTCACAGACGAGAGCCGCTACCATGTTTCGACCTGGGATAGGCGTGTGAGGGTGTTGCGTCGCCGAGAAGAGTAGTATGCGGAATGTAACATATGACAGGTTTGGCGATGGGTCAGTTATGGTGTGGGCAGGGCGCATTGACGGGCGCATAGACCTTTATGTTATTCCAGGAGGTAGTCTGACGGCCCTGAGATATCGGGACGAGATCCTAGAACTAATTGTTAGGCCATACTGGTGCAATAGGTGAAACTTTTCGTTAAGTGCAAGATAATGCTTGAGTACATACTGCAAGAATCGTTCGGAACTTGGTCACTTTCAACACATATGTCTAATCATAGAAAAACAAAAATTGTTTCAGTTATGGCTAATTTAAATGTTTGCATATGACAGATTCATTCCTATTGAACGCAGATGCAAAATGACAAATTTTTTTTGACTAGTCCAGTCTTTTTTCAGTTAAACTTTGTTTGATAAGAAAACCGAAGTATTTTATTATTTGGTGAAAGTTACATTTTTTTTAAACATATGTTTCAAACATTTTTCAGAACCATAAATTTTTCGTTCTTTTTGAACATAGGTCACTTTAATGATGAGGGTATTGAGATCATAGACTGACCAGCGAGGTCTTTACGATCTTTACCGATCTTTACGCTATAGGACATGCTTTCTCGTACTTTCGCGTCAGAACCCTGTGCAGAACGTCCGTCAGCTTTCTCATGCTCTTGTGGCAAAACCGGATGCCATATCACAGGATATGATCAGACGTGTTATCCGGACCAAGCCCAGAGGATGCAGAGAGTGCCTCAACGCCCGAGGGGGATACACTGATTACTGACACAGACTATGAAACGTTTCCAGGCCTGAATCTGCTTTTACAGACATTGGTTGTTCTCCTGTAAGACCACCATTTTTGATAGTGTTCATATCCTCTCAGTTCAGGAATGTGCCTGTTGGCGATGAAAATGCAGTTTTTTTTGTAAAAGAACGATTTTGTTATTTCTGTAAAAGATATTCATAAATCTACTCAACGCGTATGGTATTTTATAGATTATATGGGCGCTCCTTCAATTTATTTGAGCAGTATTTTACTTTTACAGATCAAACCAATAATGAAGTAGTCAATGGACAGCACAAACTCGAAAAGTACATAACAATAAAAAAACATCTTAAATAGACCATAATTTATTAATATAATTTATCATAAACATAACCTATATCTAACGCTAATCTATATACATTAACCTATACTGTAATGTATTTTCCGGCTATTTCAATTTGATTATCAAGTAGGCCTAGATACATAATAGTAACCTTTTTAGAATCAATAATGAGATTACCCCGGACAAAATGATCTGTTGAAAGTAGGTTTACACACAGCGTAGAAGTTTGGTCTTAGTACACCCATCTCATGTTTTAAAACCTGCACGGTTAATTGTTCTATAACAAAGCCTACTAGATACACAGCAAACCATCTAGCACAGAAACAAATGTCACCAGTAATGCGGAAAGACCGTTGGTTTCTGTTTTCTATACAGCGAAGTACTTCAACAAACACAACCTGAAATATTGAAAAACTAGAAATGGCTATATGCACACAGCCAGCTCAGAAGATTCAACCAAGGTCTGGACTTCCACCTTACCGAAATCCAACTGTAACTGCAGGGAATAATTTTCGTTTCATATTGATTCTTTTATTTAATTTAACTGAATTCTTTTCTACAAACAGTCACATCAATTTAAAAGCTTCAATATATTACAAATAATATATATAATGACAGTTTCAGCACAGATTTGTAACCGATCATACCCCCTTCTCTTTGTTCGGGAGGGTGAAAAAAAATTTTTATAACCAGTTTAGTTTATATTCTTTCATGTAGATTTCGAAAGGTGTTCTATTAGTTCCCTCGTTTTGTATTTTCATTAGTTCAGCGAAAGCATTTGATATGTCTTTAGTCTCTTCAACACACTCTACACTTTCAATACATGCCCGAGAAAGAATTTGTTTTATTTTGTGATGGTGAACATTCAAATACTTTTCTTCTCTGATATATTCAATTTATTTAACAAAATTATAATATCTGGTGAAACAGCCCCAACAAACGTTACAAATTTTGGTATAGCCAATGCTAACAAAGCAGAACAACCAACTGGACCAGAGGTCACTTTGTAAAGCGGTGTTTACTCTTCTCCAGAATTTATCACTTTAATATATAATGGGTCAATATTATACCTGAAAATTTTACCCAAACTGTTAATATGGTTTGAATAACACTTCTATTTCACTAATGCATGTTGTTTTTTATTGTCACGTTTTATTTTTTTTTCAATTCTTGCTACACTGTAGTTCACGTGATATGCAAAGTAGTGAAATTATTGGTTTTGGAAAAAAATTGAATAAGGTAATATATAAGTACTTTCTTCATGTCAGATGTGCAGAAATTGTCGAAATCTCAATTGAAAAGGTGAAGAAAAGCTGAGAAAAGGAGGGCTAGTAGTTCACCTGAGCAAATAAATGGTGGCCATTTTTCACCTGGACACGTAGTAAATTCGCCGAGCGGATCGATATCGTGTTTCTATTCAAACAGCCAGGATCACGCACTAATCAAGCACTAATGAATACACAAACTCCAGTTATGAGCATGAATAGTGGACAATATGCATCTATGATGACGGGTGTGCCGGGTGTGCAATCGTCAACTCCAACAGTATTCTCAATGCAAAATGCATCTGTAACTCCGAACTGGGCTTTGTCTCTTATTGAGGATGTGAAACAGATTAAAAGCGCGCTACCAAAAATAGATCAGATTGAAATGACAGTTAAGTCAATAAGTCATTCTGCACTAAACTTGGCACAAATGCCAAGGAATACCATTCAAAAGAAGAAATAATGCAGGACAAGCTACTTGAGCTTGGATCGAGATCTATGAGGGAGAACTTGATCTTTTATGGTCTAAGTGAGCCCCCGCCCCCTCAACCTGGCGAACTACCAGAAACAGATGATTGCGAAACACTTGTCAGAAGATTGATGAAGGATATTCTGTATATATCGATCATACGCCTATGGTATTCGATCGGGTCCACAGGCTTGGAGGTGCACGAGCTAAGAAACCGCGACCGATAGTGGTCAAGTTCCAGAATTTCACCAATCGCGACAAAATACGGCTCCGATCCTATGATGAAACAATCAAACAGTTATTTAAGGTTAATAAACAGGGCGTTGGTATTCAATCAACACAGGTATACCGAGATGCTAGAAAAGCGTGCACGGAGTATATCGGAAAAGAAAATTTGGACAAGGACAGTACCCGTATCGTAGGAAACAAGTTGTACGAAACTGACAAAATTACAAAATGGTTTATAGGAGGTAAAATTTGTGACTATGGAGTATAGGTAGGTCAGAAGGACATTCGCATTCTTTCGTGGAACATCCATGGATTAGCACGAAAGATCAACGATCCAGACTTTATTAATATTGTTACGGATTACGACTTAGTCTTTCTGTCAGAAACATGGCTATCAAAAAGTGTAAGTTTGAACCTCGATTTAAATGGTTATGAAAGTATACATGTATATGGTAATAAAACCCGCAATGTCCGTAAAGGTAGATATAGCGGGGTAATAACTATATATAATAGACATGAACTTTATAATCATATAAACGTTTTGGAGAAAAACCAGAACGGTATCATTTGGTTAGAATTGTGTAAAGATCTTTTTAATTTTGCAGAAAATGTTTATCTTTGCTGTACTATATTCCTCCGAGTAACTCAACTGTTATTGATTCCGGTAATTTTGATTTTTTTGTAGAGATTGAGTCAGGTATTGATAAATACAAATCTAAAGGAAAAATCTTTGTATTTGGGGACCTGAACTGTCGTACATCAAATGTTAATGAAATTCTAGATTATGACCCATATATTGACCGCGATACATATCAAACTGGTCAAACCTAGTTCACGTGTTTCTCGTGATAAAGTAATAATTAATCCGGGTAAACGACTGATTGAATTATGTCAGTCAACTTCGTTTATAATTGGAAACTGCCGCCTACTCAACGACTTGGAATTGGCGATTTAACTTTTTATTCTTTGAATGGATCTTCAGTCATTGATCATTTATTGTTGAATACCAGTGATATTGACTGTATTTCAGACTTTAATATAATTCCTCCTAATGAGTTTTCCGACCATAATGGAATTAATTTCAACACGAAACGTATACTAATACTATGAAATAAACGAACGTTCAATCTCTTTGTAAAAAATAATAAAGATGAACAGTTACATATCTTAGTATAAAAAATATTTACAATAAGACAAAGAAAACTCAAAAGAAAAAGTATAATTTTCAAGAGAAAACAACTCTAAGCAAATTGAGTTAAGCGGAGCCAAAGAAATTTTGGAACAAAATTAGAAAACAGTATACAAAAAGTAAACAAAAAGCTGAGACCTTAACCACAGGAGATTTATACGAACATTTTAAAACTCTGTATAGTACCTGATACTACAAATGATGTAGAATTGGGTACTGTGTGTCAGAAAATCTACAAACTTGGACGGAATGTACGGAGAACTAGGTCAATATTCAATGGCAAAAAATAATAATTATGAAGTACTTGCTAAAACTCCTAAAACTTAGTATTGTATTCTTAAGAAAACTTATAATATGCTTAAAGCAGACGCAGATAACGATATTTCTTATAATGGTCATAATTGGGCTTTTCATGTAAAGTCTATGTCTGTCACCACTGATCTTAATGAATTAACTGTAATGCTGTGAGTTCGCCTTGTAAAGAGCATCAAAGACTCTGTTTTCTATAAATACTAAAATACGATGATGTCGCGGAAATATATGAAAAACGGAATTTATCCGAGATTTTCACTCGCTGCTTCATGTTTTATGAACTTAGTACTGGCTATAATTGACCTAAAAACTTGAGAAAATGTCATAAGCATAACAGTGTACAGGCAGTCAGAAGAAATGCTATCAACCATCAAAATTTCAGATATTTTTTTTCTCTTCCCGATGATGATTTTTTGCTGTTTCTTTGGGAAAAATATATACTCCGACAGGTGGGGAAAGGGGTCAAATATCGCCACATATTACCGTTGATTTTTCTCACGAGTCAAATTTGACTCGTGGGCTGATTTTGTGACGGGTCATATGAGTGTATTTGAGAATTTTCGAAGGTCAAGACCCGAGACCTCGGGTCAACGAACACCCTGTCTGATATATGGCTCCAGCAAAACGTAAGTACTATAAATATTGAAGTGATAAAACTAAAAATTCTATAAACAAATTATATAATTATATAATTATATTATATAAACAAAATTGGTATTCGAGAATTAATAGCTCTAGCAGATTATCATCCTTAAAGGTCATGTGACATCAATATGGCAACTTTGTCTATTCAAAATAATCACTGATTAAAATGGATTAACTGCGAAATTACGAAAATATTGCTTTTGATAAGAAAAAACGTGTTTTTGATGATCGGCTGTTCCCGTTTCGACATCGGTAGTTTCCGCCGCAATTTTTGGCTGTGACGTAGATTTATCCCTACTGTACCAGGCAGTAGAGCAGAATTACACTGCTCATAACACATCCGTTTTTTAATGAAAAAATAACAATAAACCACATGTGTAAGAAACACGATAAAGGCACACATATAAAAATAACATGCTATAAATTGTAAATTAAATAAAATAATGTGATTACTTCTCGATTTTTGTAAGTAAATTCAAACTTTGTGCCGAGAGATTAACCTGGCCAAATGGGACCCTTGAATATTCTGCATAGCTGTCAAAACAAAGCAATGAACTTTTTTATGACCCAATCAATGATAAAGTTGAGACAAATAGCAAAATTTATGGCAAGTGATCTAACAAATTGATTTTATTACTTTTGATCAGTCACACTTGTGAAAACATTATGTAATAGCTTGTTCCAATTAACATGTCTGAATGATTTTTAGTTAAGAAGCTTCCATGCAGATACATACTTTAGATAATTAAATGTAATGGATCTATTTATGATGAAAATAAAAATCATTCGACTTCTAAATATGAACAAATTATTTAAAAAAACAAAAGACAATGTGAATGTATCTTAAATCTCCTCTTGATTGACAATCTTTCAATCTGTATGTATTGGTATTAAGAATTTCGTGAAAAACAAATAATTCTTACGTCCGTGTATATCCCTTTTCAAAATGACGTTTAAAGTTATTGATTCTTACTTTATCCCCAATTTTGGTTTAGTGGATAACTTACACGAAGGACCATACAAATTAAAATAAACTTTGCCCTCATTTTCTGACATGCTTGCTTTTTTTGGCGCCATCGTTTACTGCTATGCTTTGTGTTTATTATATTTATTTAATCTGGTAAAAGTATTATTTTCGGTGAAATATTTCAAAATGATTTGTTTAAGTGTTCTGTTAAAACGCTCTACCACTGCAGCTTTACTAAAGTTGAAAGTGTAATAACTTTTTTATTATCGTCAAGATATTACATAAATGTTTTGTTGAAGAATTCCATACGTTTAATATCTTTTTGAGTTTTGTAATAGCTTAGAAATATTACACAACAGTTTTTATGTCTACCCCAGTAAAGAAACCTAGTATACTGATTTCGTTAACTTCACAAAAATAACCAGCTTTTGGGAATCAAGCTCTTCAATCTCACCCAAGTCAATAATATCATCATATGAAACCTGCATAAGTAGTTCCTTTATTTCTCTCGCAATTTTCGCAAAACATTCTATTAAATTTTGTTTTTTTTTCTGTTCCAAGTTCTAAGATCAATGGCTCCCTAAGCATGTGAATTAATACATTAGTTTTACCAGAACCACTGTTTCCACAAATAAGCATTAAAGAACACAACCATTTAATCTTATCATCGTATTTAGAGACCCCGTCATAATTAGGAATATTCATTTATATTTATAGAAATGGAATATTCAACAACACCAAAACCACCAAAACGATCAGTCTGCATCTGAAGTCAATTTTAGAATATTTGTAGCAAATTTTACTACAACACAACAATTTTAAAGTCTCCGACAAGATATGAAATTTTATCTTCACATGCATAAAAAACTGAATGACACAGTGCACAGACCATTAGATATGGGTGGCAATGCGATAATTAATTAAGGAAGTGCGAATAAATCCTACAGTGATGTTACAAGAAAATTTGTCTTTAGGAAAATTCAAAGCGTATGATCTTGATGATATCAAAACCATAGAACAAGCGCTGGAAACAGAAAGTGATAATACTGAACAATTAACAAAAAACATTAGAGTCAAGTAGTAATCAAAAAGTAATAGTTGAGTTAGATAATAAAACTGTGAAAGAAATGAAGGTATTGTCAGAAACAATGAATCAACTTAAAGAGAAATCGATACAACAGATGATCAAAATCAAAAATGTATTTGGAGAAAACCTCGAAATTGTACATAACCAAATAAAGAAACTGAAAAAAAAAACATGATAAAACAAAAAGAACTCAAAGAAAAGATAACAGAAGCTGAAAAAAATATTACAAAATATTTATATGTACAAGGAAAAGGAATTTCGACTTATTAAATAATATCTCAAGCAAACTCGGAGGTCAAGTCTCTGAAGCCAAAAGTGAATTCGAAAAATCAGCTTCACAAAGAAGTGATGAACATGGTACAAGATTACAAACTCTCAAACCGCAATGGAAACCGATTGGCATACTGAACGATATACTGATTAACTTTAACTAACAGATATATTAACAGAAGAGATCGCTAAATGTAAAAAAAATCAAAGAAATAAAAAACAAGCTAGATTTTGTAATCATTTACTTGAAGAATCAAGTAATCAATTAATGATCGGACTGAAAACAGGATAAACAAAACATTGTTTTTGAAAACAGAAGAGATGGCCAATTAAAAAGTTTTAAAGAAGTCGCAACAAAACGAGCTGACGATTAAGGCAAAACAATATGTATAAAGCAAATGAAGTCCCCCTTTTTGAACTCTACAATAATAGACCACAAGAGTTTTGTCTGCATCTATCGGAATTGCTACATTATATGGACTCAAAGATACATAACACCAGGAAGTTAAAACTTCTGACTTCTTTGCATTTTTTGGGCTTAAGCACTTCAACTGCTGTGAATTACAAATATATATTATATACATATATATTTGATACGAAAAAACTTGGAAAGTGTACGTTTTCTAAACAAAACATTTTCATTAAGATAAAATTGATAATTTCAGGAAACATTGAATTATTCGAATTAAGATAGGAGGCAGATGAAAATAACTTGGGACAAATCGGACAATATACACGTCGTAGATTTGCCATGACCAGTGCTAGGTTCGATACAAAACGTTACCCTGCACAAGCGAAGGCTGAATAAAACAGATGTGTACATGATAGTACATGCCCGCGGATCACCACTTTTCCAGGGGTATCTCTTTTCCCGTGCATCTCGAGCCATGTACTGGTAAACAATCAAAATCTGCTTAACAGGTCGTCTTTGCCATATGAATAAACTACATGTATGAGAAAAATCAGTTATCTTGAGGTTATTATTAAAAAGATATTTAAGAAATAAAAAGTGATATCTATCAAATTTTGAATAGTATATAATAGATCCGTGCCATTACTTTAGCTCGCCAGGACTTGCGTAGGATGCATGTTTGAAATTGACAAGGGTAAAACTTGATTTAATCACAGATATTAGGCACAATATATATTCATTGTGATCTAACTTGTGACAACTCGCTAGTTGATGGTAATTTTGGTGATGTTTTGTATGCACTTAGCACTGCAGATTTAACAAGAGCTTATCCGTTCATAAAAGAACCTAACGAAGTATGTTACTCCGAAATTAATAATAGCACAATTAATTCAATAAAATATATCTAAAAGATGTTTTCGGAAGAATCATGAATTTAAATGGGGGATTGATACAAGTTTCACATTAATTTTAAAGGAAATAACATAGAATAGTGCATAAAAAAGTCTATGATGAAAACGAAGGAACCTATATATACACTGATCCTTCGACTGGGGAGACCGTGAGGACCGCCAAGAGAGGCTGGGGTATTTTTTTAGATACATTGGCTTCGATTGGGCAGAAAATATTTTCGTCTTCTGTTAAAGATGTAGCTAAGAATGCCCTCGAAAACAAGGTTAGAGAGTGGAACAAAAAAGATTGGGACAGAAATGAAAGAGTAAGCCCCCGGCTGCAAGGCCCGGACAAAATCCCAGGCCGCAAGAGGAAACGATTATAAAGGAACTTTTAAATGAATGATGTAAATTTGAGGGTTAATAGATTGTAAATCAATGATTAACAGATTGCTACATAAAATATAAAAAATACTATAATATATAAATGTTTAGATATGAAATGACACCAATTCAGCTGGATACACCCTGAATATATGAGCTCGGAAACGATGTTAAACGACAAAAAATTGGTTATCACTTTACAATTAATGATAGACATCATACTTTGATTTTTTAATGGTTATTTTGAGGTTACCTTTAAACTAAACTTGTATATGAGACAGCTGATGATGATGCAGATCAAATTGCTTTAATTAATAATGCAGGTTCGTTAAAATCAACTATTTAATAAATAAAATGGAAAAATTTTAAGAATTTGACTTGGTTACAGGAACAAATGAATTCTTTTATCTCGATACCACTGCTGTTGCAGAAAGCAGGGACGACCAAACTGGATTTAATAAGGGTTTGCGAATAGAAAAGCGCTAATTCAAGATAGAAATGAAATAACGCGAAAATTCCATTAAGTAATTATTCCTTTTTCGGGAGTTAAGAAACTAATAGTTACCTCCTTTGTGATACAAATCACTCTTCAATTAACAGAAGATGATGAATTAATTTTCAGAGCCGGTGGTGTTGATGCGGGCCGGGTTATCGTCACAAAGCTAATGCTATATGGGTACCAAGAATGATCTTTATAATACAGACGGTTTTACCATTTAATTCTGAATCATACATGGTTGTAAAAATATGGAAATATCTTCGGGAAATAGTTACACAATCGTCAAACATACAACAAGCTGACATAGATTTTAGATAAACAGCTGGTGTGTCGAACCAAAACATGTATTTGTTTATTTACAACGACCCGATAAAAGTAATTAACAGGAACACAATCCTCATTTACCTGACACGTTTAAGGTAAATGCAGCTAATAATAATTGCAATTGTATGAAACCTTCCAAAAAGGAAGTTATTAATAATTCTATGTTAAATTCACTCATTTATTCAAATTTTCGTTCACGAAGACATTAAGATTGAACAGCATAGAAAATATTTTTTGAGATTTTTCTGACCTACAGCAACATTGAGAAAATTATAATGGATGTTACTTTGTTTTTATTCTTGAAAAGGGACATGTGTCCGAAAATTTGAATGAACAAGTGAATTTAACATAGATAAATAATAATTGCGTTATGAATTCTTGCCGACATGAGGTTGGGAATGGTGTTTTTTACCACGAAACAGAATACACAAGTATTGCAAGAGTTTTTGATGATGTTATGTTATTTCCAAAAAAGAATGTTGTCTGTTAAATGTTTTAAATTTCAAAGCTTTGTTTAGATTTGTTGATTTAAATTTAGAATTCAAAAAAAGAAGAAATTTCTATAGACCTCAAAAATATTAAACTAAAATTGAAGTTAAACATCCCACCAGCTGCTAATATTCATGTATATGTTTTTGTAATGTAGGAAGAAACTATTCAATTAAATGCTTTTGGCAACGAACTTGTTATTGTTTAAATAATATTTTATATAATTTATAAAAAATGGCAAACTTCAAGGTTAATACAAGGTTAAGAATACAAGGTTAATTTATCTGATTGACAAAGAAAAAAACTTGCAAAGGCGTAGGGAAGAAAATTTTAGATTAAGTAATAGTCAATTAATCGGTAGCTTTCATTTGTTATTGACACAAAGCTAAGACGAAGAATTCTGGTGTAGATAAAAAAAATATCTGCTACCCAGGTGAGAGCTCAGACACTAAGCGGTGGTTTTCTGGGTGCACTGGCCGGCCTTTTGAGTAAATCGATTTTACCCGTTGTTGCTAAATTTGCTCTCAAACTACTGGGGGGTTGGTGCCCTTTCTGGGCTAGCGAGTACTGGTGTATCGAAGATATTAGGTAATGGTATGATTCAAGTTGCAGACAATAAAAAGAGAGAAATTCATCCACATTGGAGAGTTAATGAAAACAAATAAAATAAAAATAACTAGATGGGTGTTCAGTTAAACAAGAGGTCCAGGTGAAAAACTTGGGAAGGGCAAGTACCTAGTCATACAAGATGAGAAATTTTTTTTCGGGAGGAGGAGGAGGAGTCAAGTACCTATGTATTTAAAAAAATAATTCGGGCCTGAGGTTGGTGGGGGTGGATGGGGAGTCAAGTACCTATGTATTTAAAAAAAAATCGGACCCCGGGGCGGGGGGCGGTTGAGGGTGGATGGCGAGTCAAAAACTTATGTATTAAAAAAATCGGGCCCGGGGGGACTTGTTGGGTGGGGGAGGGGGGGAGGTTGTTGAGGGTGGATGGGAAGTACCTATGTATTAAAAAAAAAATTTGGCCTGGGGGGTGTAAAAAAATGGGGGGGGGGGGGTACGTGGGCAGAGTGGGGGGTCTCCTTGCAGAGGGGGGGAGTACTTACCCATCTCATGTCAGTTAATATTTTATTTCTAAGCTTAAGAAGTTTTTTTCCTAGATATAAGCAATATCAAGTGACCCCTGGGGGTGGGGCTAACTGTGACCCCAGGGACATGTATACTAACAATCTTTACAGGGGTCTTGCTGATGATCAAGTATTCCAAGTTTGAATCTTTGACAATTTTTGAGAAATGGACATTAACAAACGGGTTAACCAAGAAATTTTAAGTTGAAAAAGAGGCATAACATTGCAAAAATAAATGTGAGGGTTATCTGCCCTTGAGAAATGGTGATGTCTTAAGTAATACAATTGAAAGTTATAGCCAATGTTAAGTTTTCATGACAAAATCCAAGTACAAAAAGGGGCATAACTCTGTCAATTGTGACCTTGACCTACAGATTTTGGCATCATCACGACCCTGTTATCGTAAGCAATATAATTTGAAAGTTTTATGACGAAATGTTAAGAAATGGCAAAGTTATAGCAAACGTTAACCGACGTGTTGTGTCGTGTCGTGTCGTATCGTATTGTATTGTAGCATTAAGGGGGAGTTTCTTCCAGTATCTTAAAACGTTAGTTATGAAGATAAATGTTCACACACTTTCAGATTAAGAAACAACCAATTAATCGGTAGCTTTCATTTGTTATTGTCACAAAACTAAGGGATTGGGATTATACTTAGACGAATGAATGTTAGAAATACTTGTTATTAATAGTTGTGACACTTACCAAAGGTTCAGAGCAAATCTATTGTATCGTCTAAAATGTAGCTACAAAAGTTTAACAAAAAGTACGCAAATTCTTGGTGTTTTAGTATATTTCACCTTCATAAGTATCTTGACACCACAGTAACAAAACTAAAGGCATTTTTTACGATGTACATAGAAATGAAAAAATTAAAACAAGAATTATTTTGATAAAAAAGTGCGTTCATCTACTCTTTAAGAGTGCGGTGTGGTTAGACTTAACGCTAATCGGTACAAACTGTTTTAGTCTGAAAATACTGATTATGCATAAACATGATTGTATTAAATTGAAAGTGGCAAATAGTTTAATAACTAACAATTCAAACGAATTTAAGACTGTGAAAATGTTTCTTTACCACGGATACTGATATAGCAAACCCACTAAGCATCAATAGTAGTGCTGAAACAGTGTCTGGTTTGGCTGGGTAACTTAGGGTGACGTCATCACAGAAGAACCCGCTCTTATAAGGAGTTCCGAACAGAAACAGGTACAGCACCGGAAATGCAGCTGAAATATTTTAAAAGGATAGCTGGTTAGTTCTTGCTTTTGTTTATCATTAGAATATCATATAAGTACACTAACTCTTTAAGTGCTTAAACTTGATGTTTTACTCTAAATAATAAAGAAGTCTAACCAGAATTTGTTTTTTGTTTTTTTAGGTCTAACATTCAAAACCGTAACCGGCGGATAGTTTACCTAACCATCTTTCCTTGGAAGCCCCGGGGTCAGTTCTAAGCTCCATTCTCCGTAAATCGTCGGTAACGAGGCTCAAACCCATGATAGGTTAAGTGATTTCACACCGTTCAATCGGGTTTGCGAACGGCCGTTGATCCGCGAACGTCAGGTTGTGTACATGACCATATTTGGTGCAGGTGAGTATTTTCCTAATTTTTATATGTTCCTGCAACATTTTGTAGGTGATTCCCTATTTTACAGGGATCCTACCGACGAAATCTTGGTTTAAAAAGTGCTTTATTAAGCGTGCCAATTTTTCGACTGAATGAGGCATTTGTTGATCGGCTCAAAATGTTCTTCCGTATTCGAAAACTTAATACTTGAAGTATTCCGTGATCAAGTTTAATCATTTTGTATTCCAAATTACTGCCTATAACGAAGATTTTTTATTGGTTTTTATTCTCTAAAAACAAGATAAAAATTCATAATACAAAGAAGAACAAATGTCGACAAATTTTCTCAGCGCATACAGACATGAAGAAAAACTTGTAAAAGAATGAGCATTATCCACCATAATGCATACAACAACAACCCCATATAAAGAATAATATCAATACATCGAGTTTACCTGTTGTACTAAGAATAATATCAATACATCGAGTTTACCTGTTGTACTAAGATAATTATGATAAGTTAAAGTATGTGATATTACATTGTGGTTAGTACTGGTTGACCTACAAAATGTGTCTGACTACAGGTATTAACAACTTTTCTTTGTTAGATTTTGAGACAACTCCTGGTAATCTTTTCTTTTTGTTGTTACAGTACAATAATTCCTTTACGCGAGTTGAATTTAGGTCAGAAATGCTCACATCGGTTTAATTTGTATTTGTTTTCGACAGTAGGCCTTATTCTAGTTTTCACTGGATTTCAGTAGCTACTTTATGTTACCTAATATGGCAAAAATAAAAAAAAAATAAAATAAAAATCAATAACGAAGGGGTTACTTGTATTTTCTGGGTAAATATGGATAATTTTTAAGACTATTTTTGTTGATATTTGTGTTAATCTCCTATATTGGGCGATGGATTGAAATGTAATTCATTTCGCTTAATAGATACTTACAATTAATCTTCAAGTTTTACCATCAATAACTGATAATAAGGACTTTTCAGTAGATTTCTTGGTATGATATGTCGATGTACACGTATTCACTTACATTTATTTTCAGCAGAGCTAGATTTTTTTTGAATTACTTTGATTTTAGTCAGTCAAAACTTTGATATCAATTTCAACTTTATCTTCAAGTCATCCATATTGCCCCTTTACGTGTTTCAACATATTGAGTAGTGAAAGAAATAATTCCCGGTTTCTGATAAATAAAAAAAGATAATTAAAAGAAAAGATATAAACATACCAGATAACCAAATAAGAATATCTATCACCATCTGTAAAATGGCCCCACTCCGCCGTATTTTGTAACTGTGTGAAGTAATATCCATTGTTACGAATTTGCTAAAATAGATACGACACAAATTTGTATAGGTATATATAGCATGTCAAAGCCACTTTGTTTTTAGCACATTGTCTTTGTTAATACTTTTTGTTAGATTTTGTGTTTAATTTATGTTTACAAAGTCCACTCTTATTTACAGATCGAAGGCTACACCCACGCACGTATGTGACTGTGTAATCATGTTTACAGCTGAATCAGGATGTTAAACTGTCTGTGACGACAGTTGCCTACGTGTGCGCATTTAGTTATGACCAATTAACTTCGAAAGGTTTCCTGTCTTGGTTTACATACTTGATCAAACCTCTAACTGGCGAATTCCACTGAACTGCAGAGGAGTTAGTCTACTTTCATGTGTAAGTAAACTGTATACTGGCTTTATAAATAAACGTTTGACTAAATTCTTGGAGGAAAATAACGTTTTAGCAGACGAACAAAACGGTTTTAGACGCGACAGATCGTGCGAAGACCATGTATTTACATTAAATAGCATTATACGGAATAACAATACTGTTTACGCAGCCTTCATCGACCTTCGGAAGTGTTTTGATTTTATTGATATTGATATGATGTTATATAAGTTACTGCTGAATGGTATAGATAGAAAGAGTATATATCAACAATCAGAACTTTGCCTGTGTACGTTTAAATAATAAATCTACAAACTGGTTCAGTTGCACAATTTGTGTAAAACAAGGGGACACAGCATCGCCGACGCTCATCGCAATTTTTGTGAATGACCTTGTGAAGGAAGTTGATAACCTTGAACTAGATTTTGATGGCCGGAGGGTATCAATGTTACTATACGCGGACAATATCGTTTATGGCGAGTAATGATTAACACAGAAAAGTCAAAATGCATTCATTTTTCGACGTGGTCGCTCTGCTTGCACAAATTATATCTTTAAAATAGGGGAAAATATCTTAGAACTTGTTGATAGTTATAAATATCTAGGTGTGACATTTACAAGCAAATGTGACTTCTCGAAACATGCTGAACAGTTAGCCAAAAGTGCAGGTAAGAACTTTAGGTAAAGTCATTTCTCGTTTAAAATCAATAAAAGAATTTGGTTGTAAAACATTTGAGAAATTATATGACTCCTGTGTTATACCATTAATGGATTATGGTTCAGGTGTTTGGGGTAAAAATGTGTTCCTTTGTATAGATAGTGTTCAGCAGCGGGCAATGCGTTATCACCTTGGTGTTCACAGGTTCGCGCCAATACTGGCCATTACTGGAGATATGGGTTGGTTACCTGCTATGTACAGACGTTGGATAAACATGATAAGATATTGGAACAGACTTATTTTGTTAAATGATGACAGAATAACTACCCTATGTTCAACATGGATTAAAGTAACTGTCACAATAACTGGTGCAGTGATGTCAAAGATATTTTAGCAAAAATAGGTTTAGATGAATATTTTAGGTCACGCCTAGTTGTTAATTTAGATGTGGCAAGAACGCACGTGTGTCAATATTATAAATCAATTTGGACTGAAAAGGTGGCAGATGTACCATGTGGCAAGAACGCACGTGTGTCAATATTATAAATCAATTTGGATTGAAAAGGTGGCAGATGTACCAAAACTAAGATCGTACGGACTGTCTAAAACTGAATTTAAACAAGAAAAATACGTTGAACTTAATCTTAAACGCAATGAACGTTCACTTCTTTCACAACTTCGTTGTGGTATTCTACCAATTCGAGTTGAAACTGGTAGATATATTGGTGAGCCATTGGAACAAAGACTATGTAGACTATGCGATACAGGAACGGTGGAAGATTTAACGCACTTTGTAATTAAATGTAGCCGTTACCAAAATATTAGGTTTCAATATTTCAGTGACACGATGTCAAGTGATACCTATACTGTTTTGAGTGACGCTGATAAACTTATTTATCTTATCAATACCTTTCCAAGAAAACTTTCAAAGTACTTAGTGAGTGCATATATGAAACGTAGGAACATTTTATACCGACGACAGTAATTCATAGTATTCATTTAACTAATGTAAAATTGATTTTGTCGTATAAAAAATATTTATTACAATTGCATTTTCAACTGTCATGTGTATGAATATAAAAGTATTACATTTGTATATTCTAATAGCAAGTAATTACTGAAGATAACTGAATATGTATTTGTTAAATATTGTCCTGACTGTCTAGTCTTAAAACATTGTGTAACTGAATTTCACACTTTATCTCATAATTTGCGTTATATATATTAGGTGACTTATAGGCCCACGGGGCCGGGTGCATATTTGTTTTTTATATATATGTATATGTTATCTATGTTTGCACATGTCACTTTAATAAAATACTTACTTACTTACTTACTTACTTACTTACTGGTAGATAAATTTGAGAAAACTGAAGGTCAATTTTGACACTAGGAACATCTGTTGTCAAGTCAAAAAAAAAATTATATAACGAAACGTTCATTATTGTCTAAAGTCATATTTAGTAAGTTTTAAATGGGAAGTTCAAGATTTAAATTTTGTTGTTGTTGTTATTTTTTACCTTAACATGTACAGAAGTTTTCAATATTCTACGTGAATTAAAAAAACTAAAAACAAATGCCCTTTTACAGGAAATAATTCATTCGCTCATTTATACATTAATAAAACACTGAATACTACAAAAATTGGACTATCTACAAGAGCAAAATATGCAATTTAAGTTAAAGATGTGTAACCCGGAAAAATTCACTTTATCTGAGCTAGGTTTGAACTCAGGTACATTCGATTCTTAAGCGGACACTCTACCACGTCACCATAAAAGCTATCTGATATGCAAGGGAGTAGAAGTGCCGTAGTATACTTCTGCTACATACACCGCCTCCTTCTCAGAATTCGTCCTCGAATTCTTGCAGTACTGAATGTGGGACTTTCTAAGGGTGTAATCAAATCTAAACTCGTAAGATATTAACGTTGGGCGACAAATGTAACCCGGAAAAATCCACCTCCCCCGAGCTGGGATTGAACTCAGGTACCTTTGATTCTTAAGTGGAAAATAGATACCACGTCGCCATAAAAGCTAGTTGATAGGCAAGGGAGTAGAAGTGCCGTACTACACCTCTGCTACAGATGTAAAGAATATTTTTGAGAATAGATACTTGAAATACCATAATGGTATTTAAGGTCTTTTGAACATAGCATAAAACTTTAATCTGCTGATAATAACAATCACTTGATTTACAAAGGAGAAATGTATCAAGACATTCTTCTTTATGGTCGTTACAATTACAATTGCAATCATATGATGATAATGGTGATAATGCTGATAAGATATATTATTCAAGGCAACACGGTGTACTAATGGTGATGATAACATATATTATTCAAGACAACACGGTGTACAGATGGTGATGATAAGGTATGTAATTCAAGGCAACACGGTGTACTTATGGTGCTGATAAGATATATTTTTCAAGACAATACGGTGTACTAATGGTGATGATAAGATAATAATTCAAGGCAACACGGTGTACTTATAGTGCTGATAAGGTATATTATTCAAGACAACATGGTGTACTAATGGTGATGATAGGATATATTATTCAAGGCAACACGGTGTACTTACGGTGCTGATAAGATATATTATTAAGGCAACACGGTGTACTTATGGTGGCGATAAGATATATTATTCAAAGCAACACGGTGTACTTATGGTGCTGTTAAGATATATTATTCAAGGCAACACGGTGTACCAATGGTGATGATAAGATATATAATCCAAGGCAACACGGTGTACTTACGGTGCTGATAAGATATGTTATTCAAGGCAATACGGTGTACTAATGGTGCTGATAAGATATATTATTCAAGACAACACGGTGTACTAATGGTGATGATAAGATATATTATTCAAGGCAACACGGTGTACTTATGGTGATGATAAGATATATTATTCAAGACAACATGGTGTACTAATGGTGATGATAGGATATATTATTCAAGGCAACACGGTGTACTTACGGTGCTGATAAGATATATTATTAAGGCAACACGGTGTACTTATGGTGGTGATAAAATATATTATTCAAAGCAACACGGTGTACTTATGGTGCTGTTAAGATATATTAATCAAGGCAACACGGTGTACTTACGGTGCTGATAAGATATGTTATTCAAGGCAATACGGTGTACTAATGGTGCTGATAAGATATATTATTCAAGGCAACAGAGTGTACTTATGGTGCTGATAAGGTATATTATTCAAGGCAACATGGTGTACTTATGATGCTGATTAGGTATATTATTCAAGGTAACACGGTGTACCTATGGTGCTGATAAGATATATTATTCAAGGCAACACGGTGTACTTATGGTGCTGATAAGATATATTATTCGAGGCAACACGGTGTACTTATGGTGCTGATAAGATATATTTTTCATGGAAATACGGTATACTTATGATGCTGCTGAGATGATCGGTACTCATGAAAATAAAATTTGTTTTATGCTTTGCAACAAAATCAAGTGATTATTATTATTTAATGATCTATAAATAAATGCAATTTCATAGGTCTAGAGGGCATCCGTCATTCTAAAATTTATTGTAATATTTTAATTTTTCTGGATTCTACAGTTATAATTAGTAATACGTCAAAATGCAGACACAAGTAACGTTACGCCATCTAGTTCCCAGTTTTTTCATAGATATTATAGGGATTCAGTTGACCAAAACCCTTTGATTCTTCTTTTCATAAAAAAATGACAGTTTGGCATACATATTGGTTTTAGCCTACCTAAAATAACAATGGAATATGCGCAAGAAAAGACTGTCGCCCAGATAGCCAAGAACGGTGGTCTTGAGGCAATGGTTATTTACAACTGTAGGAATATATATATATATATATACTGACGGAAAAATATAACTGTGCACACTAAAATACTTAATATCTTTTATTAGGTATAAAATTATTTTAGCAGATTTCTTTTGTGTAATTCACAAGGTAATCTTGTTTCAATAATACTGCTTTTCGCGAGTTGCACGTGCAAAATTTATAGCCCGTAACGGTGTCGCTTTTTACGTGTTTCTTTATGTTAACATCCTCGTACATGCTGTTTCGAGTTATTTTAACCGTCAAATTATAGTGAGCTACCCAGCAGTTCAGAAAAACACCTTAATTTGGATTTTAAGTCTTTGAAGACAATGCCACGCATCTCAGAAAATGATCGCCTACGTGCCGTCGGTATGCTCCAAGCAGGCATTGCTCAAAATGCGGTTGCGCAGCGTTTTGGTGTTCACCGAAACACCATATCAGCACTTTGGCGACGATTTCAGCAACGTGGCAACGTCCGTGATCTACCACGTCCAGGGCGTCCACGTGTGACGTCAATCCGTCAAGACAATTATATCCGGCTTACACACCTACGGAATCGATTTCAACCGGCCACATTAACAGCACGAACAATTCCTGGCTTGAGACCTATCAGTGGACGAACTGTTAGAAACCGATTAAGAGAGCACAGCATTACTCCACGACGTCCTGCGATACGTCCTACTCTTCTCTTACGTCATCGACAACGTCGACGTCAGTGGTGCAGACAGTATCTAAGGCTTCCAAGAGCATATTGGAATAATGTTCTGTTTACTGACGAGTCGCGGTTTCACTTAGAAAGTTCGGACGGACGAGTTCGTGTATACAGGCGTCGCGGAGAACGTTACTTGGATCCCTGTGTTTTTCAACGTCAACGTTTTGGTGGTGGTGGGTCGATAATGGTTTGGGGAGGTATCTCATCTCAAGGCAGGACCCAGCTTGTAATTGTCCGTGGCAATTTAACGGGTGTTCGTTACAGAGATGAGATTGTCATACCCCACGTGCTGCCATTTCTTCAACGTCAAGGGCGTAACATGACGTTTCAACAAGACAACGCTCGGCCACATGTAGCACGTGTAGTTACCGGGTTTCTGGCTCAGCAAAACGTGAGTGTCTTACCCTGGCCCGCTGTTTCACCAGATCTTTCACCAATTGAGCACGTTTGGGATGAGATGAAGAGACGCCTCCGTCAAAGACGTAACCAACCTCTCACGCTGGACCAACTAGCGCAGACATTGGTCAACATCTGGAACACCATTCCACAGGCAGTTATCGCCAACTTAGTTGCCTCTATGCCTCGTCGCTGCCGTGCTTGCTTGAACGCAAATGGAGGCCACACACGATACTGACCTTGTGAAATCAGATTTCATACCTGTCAACTTCTGCGCCTTGTTACTGTAAAAATTGTTTTACATGATGAATTGTTTGTATTGATTGTTAGAAATAAAACGTTGACTGGCTAATTTCTAAGTTTTATGTTACTATTCCTAATATTAAAAAAAAATCTATACCTTGAAGTATGCACAGTTATATTTTTCCGTTAGTATATATATATATATATATATATATATATATATATATATATATATATATGTGTGTGTGTGTGTGTGTGTGTGTGTGTGTGTGTGTGTGTGTGAATATATCTAGGTATCATAAAACACTAATCGACTTTTTTCTCACTATATTTCACATGATATTCACCATGAGAAAACATTATTATCAAATGTAACATTTATTTGTTTTAAACAAAATAATTTTCACGAAAATTATGAGTTAACTTGAAACTTCTTTATTTCATGAAAGCGAGATAAAATTTAAAAACGTTTGTGATAATTGTGTAAACGTAGTTAAGTGTTGGAAGAAATATGCCATCAAAGTATCGCTAGGGTCAGTTAGCTACTTAGGATTGATGAAACCAACTGCCTGAAAACTCTCCGCCTAAAATCCCCTCAAATTATAGATAATCTTAACATGCATGTGCAGACTGGCAAGAATGACTTGCAGAAAACCAGGTTGTCTTCCGTAAATAATACACTTAGCCACAGTCATAATGTTGGAGAGTGGGTTTGGGTTTTTTTTTTAAATGCTTCATTTGTAACAGATAACAGTAGGAACAGTTGTATGTTGCTGTTATTCATGACTTTTATGCTAAAAAACTCTTGTGCAAGGGCAGTTACGCTACAAAACTCTTGTGCATGGGCAGTGAAAACGAGGGGCGTGGGCGAGGTCACAACCTCAAGTTACTGTGCACTTAGCTTGTTTTTCTAAACCTGATACAGTGAACAATACTTACTTTAATGAAAAAAATCTCTGTGAAGTCCAGTTTTGATAATCTCATTATTAATCTATTTTGATCTATTTGGTTGTTTTACTTGTTTTGTTTTCAGCGAAGAATGACAATATTTTACTGTAGTGAATTTGCACATCCAGACTTCAAGATTATCATTCGAATCGTTAGAAAATAAAATATCAGACACTGTTTATGAAACGTTTGTTCCGACAAATCATGAAAGGATCGGTATGTCACCTCAGTATGAACATTTGATGTTAGATAAACTCTATACATGTATCTGGTAAACCACTACGACCTCTTATCGCAATCCAAGGTACAAGACATTCTTCAGTAAAACCACTTTTACAATGATGTGCATTTAAGAGCTCGAAAATAGCCGGACGAGATTTATACACGACGTCTTTAAAAGTGACATATATGTTCAAAAAGAACGAAAAATTTTTGGTCACGAAAAATGTCTGAAACATGATATATATTTAGTAAAATTGTAACTTTCACCAAATTATTACTATTATTATTATCATCATTTTCTATTCATAAACTAAGACTTAGTCACTTTCAAGAATGTGTTAACATATTGTAAATCCCTTGCACAATTCCACAATTCCACGAGGATTCACAACTGCTGACTGTTTCGGTATCAACTGCAAATGTTAAGAAAAGTTTCACACATCCAAATATATATCAACTGCCCTCCGACTATTAATTTAGAATTTAACTCATATAGATATACATTTAGGAATATATGTTTATTTAGAGAGAAGTCCCTGTATGTTCTGTAAATGCATTTGGTTTGAGATATTCATGTAACATAGTTTAGTTTCACAATATGCGTGGTAGGTTGCCAAATGTTTATCATAATTATTATTGTCTAAAACATTAGCCTGATTTAAATTCAGAATTAGTGGAAGTACATTTTAGAACGTCTGTATTATGCGTAGACGTTGCTTACTAGTATTCTACTCATTCTTATTCCATTTATTGAGATAATTTTCGTTTAAGGAAGATAAGCTTAGAACATTCAACACCTCAATGTATGTTTTAGTATCATAAGAAATGAATGTATAATTTCGGAATAAATAATAACAAGGCAGTCTTAAGGACAGCTAAATCCCCTTCCGCAGCAGACATGAATATGTACTTCTTGACCTTTAAGAAACCATGACCTTGATGTTGTGCCTTGCATATTATAAGCACATAGTCTCATGATAGTAATTATTTGTGCCAAGTTATTTAAAATCTTCTATAAAGTCAAAAAGTTCTGGAGAACATTTAAGCTTGACCTTGGGGGTAGCAACCTGGAAGTTGGGTTCTGCACAACGTGTCATAGTGGTGATCATTTGTGCAAAGTTATTAAAAAACTTTTCGTAAGTCAAGTTAATAAGTTATAGAGCAGACGTGAAATGTGGATATTTGACTTTTAAGTGTGACCTTGACCTTGGGGGTAGCAACCCAATTATTGTGCTCTGCACATCGCCTCATAATGGTGATTACTTGTGCCAAGTTATTTAAAAAAGTTTCAGCGGTTTAAAAGTTATGGAGTAGAAACGTAATGAAGAGTTTTTTAACACTTGACCTTTATGTGTGACCTTGACCTTGGGGGTAGCAACCCAATAATTGCACTCTGCACATCGTCTCATAATGGTGATCACTTGTGCCAAGTTATTTCAAAAAATTTTCAGCAGTTTAAAAGTTATAGAGCGGACACGAAAGTGTTACGGACAGACGGACGGACAGATGTTTCGAATGCCAATTTAGTAAGTTATACTGCAGACGTGAAATGTGGATATTTGACCTTTAACTGTGACCTTGACCTTGTGGGAAGCAACCCAATTATTGCGCTCTGCACATCGTCTCATTAGGGTGACCACTTGTGCCAAGATATTTCAAATTTTTTTCAGCAGTTTAAAAGTTATGGAGCGGACACGAAAGTGTTACGGACGGACAGACGGACGGACACAGGGACGGACGGACTGACAGACGGATGCCATTCCTATAATCCCCTTCCCTCTCTGCGGAACGGGATTAATAAAACTGATACGAACAAGGACCATTTACATTTCGATTGATGCGGAACCAAGTTAATTATTAAAATAAGAGGGTCATGATGGCCCTGTATCGCTCATCGAGTACAACAGTTGACATGACAAGGTAGGTGAAGGAATCAAAGTAAGTTCAATCAATGTTGAAATTGAAATATACAAAAATCAAAGCACTGAAGTCACTGGATTTGTTTGGGTCAGACATCAATTACTAGATGCAACTTGTTGAAGAGAACCGTTTTAATTTGCAGCAAAAAAAGACCTATACTTCTTCAATTCACAATACTAATAGCCAAAGTGTCTGTATGGTACCACACATTTTTGTATTCACTGCGTCAGCAGGGAATACAGAGTTACCGTTTTCCAGACTCTTTATCATGCTTCAGGAAAATCCTGAGAGCATACTAATTTAGTATTCCGCAGCTGACAAAATAGTGCACAGAACTTAGCAATGTTCTACAAAACGCGAAACTATCTTATAGATACTTGTTTTATATATAATAATTGGATCTTTACAATTTTTTTGGTTTAATGGTATTTGCTTAGTGATTTGAGGAAAAAAAATCGTGGTGTATGTTTCTTGCGCAGTTTTCTATACCAATCGCTCACTGTGTCGCTAGTCTGGTTCTCGTTTCTGTCTTACGTTCATTCTTCGCCGGATACCAACTTGATTGCTCAATACTGGTCTTACATAACTACCGATTTATTTAAATTATTTACTTAAGTCGTCAACTTAATTATGACAAACAAAAATACAGAACTTAAGAAAGAATTTACACTTATTTGTTTAAAGTAAATTCATATGCAAATCGACTTCACTACATTTGATTATAAATATATATCTATAACTGTAGCTTCTGTGAGACTACCAAAGGAATGTAACTTTCACGTGATCAATATTTCCGGTTTCCATTCACAGGATGACTCAGTACAACAAAGAAGTGCGTAAGTTTACATCTATTCTTTTGCTTCAGGTGCTTACCTGTTATGTGCTGATGTGAACTAATATCATTAAGATTGTACCTTTTCTAAGTGTGTGTTTGCTTCTTTTTATAAGAAAATGGTTCCCGTGAATTAAAGACACCGTGCTGCTGCAAACAGACTGCCGTGACTTAAAGTTACCGTAAATGATTATTCTAGCGAGCGCGGAATAGAGGAGCGTTAATGTAACATAGCAATAATGCCATCCCTGAAACGTAAATTAGCTGATCTAGAAAAGGACGTGTAAAACTTAGGAAAACGAGTCATAATATTGCTTCGTTTATGGTTGCCCGTGAAAGGTGATGTGCTTAGATTGCTTTTAATATTTATGTGTTCTTATTACGGATATTAGCTTTGCCGACTTTGTCTTTACTATCTAACTTGCCATTGCAAAGTTGAATATCTGCGTCGTAAAGTGTATGTTTTTTCGGACAACCTAATTTCGGATACGTTTTTTTGATAATTCAAGCACATTTTAATCTAATAAGTAATAAGATTTAACTTAATTTAAGACTATGTCTGGCTCCTGTGAGCACCAGGGTTTCATGAAAACATGTTGTAGTTGATCCTATTTCAAAGCATGTATGGATGTTGACAGTCATGAGTGAATATGTTGATATGAGTGCCCTGATATGATATGGTCATCACAAGTGACTATGCCTGGCTCCTGTGGATTTCATGAAAATGTTGATGTTTTTACTATATCATATCATTGAAACAGTTGAAAGTATTCAAATGTTTACAATAAGATAACATAAACATATAATATTGCTTTGTTTTGCTGTAGATAACTTTCTAATAATATATACGGTTATTATACAGTTATTACTGTTACAGTAACGATTCAGGGTAACAGTAAATCTGTCTCTTTTTTACCATGCCTAACGCGCAGAAAACACCCTGTCCCTTTTTTGTGCCCCCTGCCCACTTTTGAGCTGTAGAATAATCCCTATTTACGAGACGTTGGGGCACCCGTTTTTCATTTGGATATTTATATTGCCAGTCAGAAAATGCATCAATATCCTTCTGCGGCAAGGTTTCCTGGACCGCACTGGCACCAAAGTCCTTAAATCCATTAAATGAACAAAATAATAGGGACTGTCCAGTTTCGGTGACCTTAATAAACACTCGTGTTTCACTCATAAAAGTAATGAAATAGCAAATAAAACTAATTTCTTACCTTTAGTTTGAGACAAAATCATTTACACTGACACAAGCTCCCATTAAAATAATTCCAAACAATGCTGGGGAAAGCCATCTTTTTTACCCATATAGAGGGAATTCCAAGAAAATAACAGGTACCCGTTTCGGTGACCTTGTGACGTCATATGAAGTACAGTCTATTTGTAAAAGTTATTGACTTTAGAAATTTTTGGATAACTTTAAGAACAATGAAAGTTAAAACAAAGTTAAACAAATGTATTTACACTCTTCTTATCTATATTTTTTTACTCTTCACCATGACAAGGACAAACAAACTTGTCATGCCTTCTCACTACTCTAGTTTTGCAAAAATAAACAAGATGTGTCCAGTGATTACAAGCAGGGATGTTACACTGTGCCCAAGAAGTGAAGACAAGAGAAACACTATGGCGAAGCTCTTCTGGTTGGTACTTGTGACAAACACAGCACTTTTCTTCTTCTGGAATGTCACTGTCAGTATCAGTGTCACTGTCAGACAACTTGTAATCCTGATGGGTTAGGTACTGGACAGATCTTTTTTTACTTAATTTATACATGTCTTGGAACATGACCAAAACAAGATTTACGTTTGTCTCTGACTGTAATCTTCTTGTGACTCTTTATGTCATTCTCAGTCTCAGGGTCAGTCAGACATTTACCACTTGTTAATTTACTTAATGTATTATTACATCGTTTTGGAACAGACTTTTTCTTTGATAATGCTTTTGTCTGTTCCAGAAAGAAAGATGATGGCTTATCATGATCATTCTCAACATCATGAGATAGAATTTTGGAAGAGTCACATACTTCTGAAGATTTAGTTCCAGAATCTTGATCTGATGGGCATCCATTTGATGGTTCATACACAGTTGCAGGTGCCAGAACTTCTTGATTGATAGAAGAAGGGTCAAAAGTAAATATTCCAGTGCGTTTGAAAGCTGCTCTGAGATTGGGAACAGACAATGCATGTTCATAGGCTTTTGAAGACAGTTCAACATTGTTGAACCTAGTGATGTTGGAGTAAGGGTTGGCACGAATAAACTTGTGACATTTTACTGTTGTAAATACGTTGAAGAGGACCAAAACATCCTACATCCAATGGTTGTTGAATGTGACTCGTATGAACAGACAAGACAAAAAGTTCAATATTATGTTCCTTGGCCCAGTCAATAACATGAATGTTAATGTGTGACCTGTGCCCATCAACGATCAAAATCACAGTCTGGTATTCAGATCCTCTCTGAATATACCTAAGGAAGTGGTCTTCAAGAAAGGTTTGAAATGACTTGGAATTAGAACAGCCACTCTCAGTTACTACACCTGTAGCCCAAGCTGAAGATCCAGATAAAAGATCAGCATTGAATCTCTTGCCTTTGAAGATAAGAAATGGAGGCATCATAGTCCCCACAGCATTTCCACAGCCAATAATGGTAGTTATGGAAGACCTGGAAGAAGTGATGGCTGGTGTGTACTTTCCAGAACTGATTACAAAAGGTGGAACATGTTCAGTCTGAATACCCTTTTCATCAGCATTGTATATGCAGTGGGGTTTATCTTTCAGGTTGTGTTTGGTTAAAACTGAGTTAAGTCTTTCAAAGTAATCTTTGACATTTGATTCTGATGCTGCTTTTGCTCTGACATTAACAATAGACCTTGGTTTTACGACATGGAGTTCAGGCCAGCGTTTTATAAAACCTCTGTACCATTTTGTGCCAAATGGATGCTGTTCATCACGCTTACCAAGGTTAACTGCATAGCTGGATGCCATATTGACAACCTCACTAGTGGTGTACCCATAAGCAAGAGAAGCCATAGATTTAAGATGTTCCACAAACACAGCTTCTTGTTCTTGACTTAGCTCTGGAGTAGGACCTGAATGAAATAAAAACTAATCATCAGCCTTACTTTGTACTTTGGAGATTGACAGAATTTTTAAATGAATATTTATAAAACTGAATGAAAGAAAAAAAGGTATTAAAACTCCACTATGTTGTTTTATAGAATTTCAAAAATAAAAACTTATTTTATTAAAACTTCCAAAAGTACTTCTTTATAAATAAATTCATCTTATCTATCTTTGAATACTGCTTAACTTCCCTTTTGGGTATTATTAGCAGATGATTTTTTAACTGAATATTTCAGTCAGCATTAAATATGACAAACTGAAGCAGTATATATATATATATATATATGTAGAGGTCTTTAAAGAAAAAGACTTCTAACCAGAAGAAGTGGTTTCTGGATCTACTCTGCCTAGAACTCACTGACGCAGTGTTGTTTTGGGAACACCATAACTGATCGCAGCTCTCTTCACTGGCATATAATTTTCAATAACTGCTCGATAGGCATTTGTCATAGCAGTTGGTGAATAACATCTGTATGATGTCTTAGAGAGTGTGACTTTTTTATGTTGTGCCTGAAATAACGTAACTGTCATTAGTTAGTACTAGTACATCTTTAAACAGTGATAAAAGTAAGATTAAAAATGTAAGGTGTATTGGAACATTTGGGCACACCCTGTACCTTCATTTGATAAAGCGAGAAAACACTGACCAGTTAAATATTGTAAGAACAAGTTATATATATTATATAGTTAGAAAATGCTGACCAGCTATATGTAGTTTTAAATCATTGTTAAAACGGGAAAACACTGACCAATTAAATATAGTAAGAAAATGCTGACCAGTTATATATAGTGAGAAATCATTGCTAAAGCGCGAAAACACTGACCAGTAAGATATAGTTAGAAAATGCTGACCAGCTATATCTAGTTTTAAATCATTGTTAAAACGGGAAAACACTGACCAATTAAATATAGTAAGAAAATGCTGACCAGTTATAAATAGTGAGAAATCATTGATCAAACGAGAAAACACTGACCAGTAAGATATAATTAGAAAATGCTGACCAGTTATATGTTGTTTTAAATCATTGTTAAAACGGGGAAACACTGACCAATTAAATATAGTAAGAAAATGCTACCCAGTTATATATAGTTAGAAATCATTGATAAAGCGAGAAAACACTGACCAGTAAGGTATAATTAGAAAATGCTGACCAGTTATATGTTGTTTTAAATCACTGTTAAAACGGGAAAACACTGACCAGTTAAATATTGTACGAACAAGTTTTATATATACTACTCAAAATTTGATAGGGATCACTTTTTATTTCTTAAATATCGTTTTTATGATAACCCCAAGATAACTGATTTTTTCTCATACATGAAGTTTATTCATATGGCAAAGCCGACTTGTCCAGCAGATTTTGATTGTTTACCTGTACATGGCTCGAGATGCATGTGAAAAGCGATACCCCTGGAAAAGTGGTACACCGCGGGCATGTACCTTCATGTACACATCCGTTTTCTTCAGACTTCGCTTGTGCATGGTAACGTTTATATCGAACCTAGCACTGGTCATGGCAAATCTGCGGCAAAGACGGCGTATTGACAATGAGGAGATGAATAGGGGGGTAGGGATGCTTGAGGCTGGGTGTTCCCAACGGCACGTGGCAGGTTCCTTGGGGTGTCCCAGAGCACCGTTGCCAGGATGTGGCAGCGGTTTCAAACTTACGGGCATGTCACGCATAGGCATGGCGGAGGGCGTCAGAGGTCCACAACGCAGTGTGAGGACCGGTTTATTGTCGTTCAAGCGCGACGTCAGCGCTTTGTTACCGCTACTGCCCTCCAAAATGACTTCCAGAATGCCACTGGTGTAAGACTTTCCAATCAAACCATCAGGAACCGTCTTCATACAGCTGGCATGAGGGCTAGAAGGCAAGCAATCCGAATCCCATTGACGCGAAACCACATCCAGACACGTCTTCAATGGGCCGGCGATCATGCCAGGTGGACGCTGCATGACTGGACCCAAGTGCTCTTCACTGACGAGTTTAGATTTTGTGTGGACTTCGCTGATAGGCGAGTGCGGGTATGGAGATCCGCCAATGAGCGTTTGGCACCCGTATGTGTTGCTACCCATGACCGTCATGGCGGGGACTCGGTCATGGTGTGGGAGGGCAATAGCATACAGGGAAGAACGGACCTGCACATTGTTCAAAACGGCACATTGACGGCTGTACGATACGTCAATGAGATCTTAGATGTGTCCGTACGCTGGTGCTATAGGCCCTGAGTTCATTTTAATGGACGACATAGCCCGGCCTCACAGGGCAAGGGTCACCGACAAGTACCTGGAGGCAGCAGCCATAGAGAGAATGGACTGGCCAGCAAGGTCTCCAGGCCTCAATCCAATAGAGCACGCCTGGGACATGCTGCAGACTGCAATATCTGCTCGCCCAGTCCAGCCAACCACGGTCCCTGGGCTACAGCAGGCCCTTCTGGACGAATGGGCTCGACTCCCACAACAAAGCATCCGGAGTCTCATTAGCAGCATGAGACGGTGGTGCAGAGCAGTAATCCAAGCAAACGGACACCACACGCGATATTAAAGCAAAATTCAGGCCATAGACTTGACTTTTCCAAAAAGTTCCATTTCATCTCCTGTCTGTGTTATCCCAAATTCGTGCCCCTCCCACGGCTCAGCCTCTGTCACGCTTCAACGGTTTACAGACTTACTAATTTTTTGGTACCAAACTGTTGTCATATGAAAATATTTTCAGAATCACAACAAAAAAGTAACATTTCAACCTTAAATATACACATTCTTATAAGTGACCCCTATCAAATTTTGAGTAGTATATTATATAATTAGAAAATGCTGACCAGCTATATGTAGTTTTAAATCATTGTTAAAACGGGAAAACACTGACCAATTAAATATAGTAAGAAAGTGCTGACCAGTTACCGTATATATAATGAGAAAACGGACAATATTCACACCTTTTCAATCTGCGGAAAATTTATCATGTCAAATTCACCATAATCATAAAGATCATTGGGTAACGTCAATTAAACACAATAATAAAATTTATTATATACTTATAAATGAAATATTGAGAAATATTGATGAATTAAATTGCGTATTTTCATTTTCCGTATTTTCACTGTAAAAAATTATTTTTCACTGCAGTGAAACATATTTTCCGTATTTTCACTGGTGTCTTGCCGGACTACTTTCTTCTAAATTCAGCCAGTACATTAAATTAAAGGGGAATTCTTTCGAATCTTAAGGTCAAAATAGAGAAAAGTATATAATAAACAGAAAATTCAAGTTTATTCTATAAATACGGGATTTATTTTCATCTCGTGGTACGTGATAAACGTATGATAGAATTAATCTCGTGCTATCGCCACTCATGAAATATATATTTTCATACCACTCGATGAAAATAAATCCCGTATTTATAGAAAAAACTTGAATACCCTCTATTATATTTATCTTATAGACAGCTTAGGTAATGAACGACCAAATGATATGATTATTCCTGATGGTTGAAAGATTCAACTTTCCCAAAGTTACGGTAAAAACAGAAATTATATATATATCTCGTGGTATGAAAATTATCATATTTCACTTGTGGCTATCGCCACTCATGAAATATATATTTTCATACCACTCGATGAAAATAAATCCCGTATTTATAGAAAAAACTTGAATATCCTCTATTTATCTTATAGACAGCTTAGGTAATGAACGACCAAATGATAGGATTATTCCTGATGGTTGAAAGATTCAACTTTCCCAAAGTTACGGTAAAAACAGAAATTCTATTTATCTATGTAGACTTAGAATTCATCTGCCCTTCATGTAATTAAGATAAGCACCAAATCATGTTTGCTCAACTCCAGTCAAAACTCACGTTTTTCATATTCCGCTTCGGTAAATACTTTAAATCTTCATGTACAATAAACTGTTTTAATTCTTTTATTTTCTAGTGAAAGTACGTGATAAACGTATGATAGAATTAATCATGAAGAATAATAACTTTTATAAAACATTAATATTTTTATGTTTGTTACAAACGTTTTATATGTGTATTTTATTGTGGTATATGACGACTAGCAAAGGTGCTTGTCACAATAATTTTTTGTACTGTTCTGTGATTGATTAGTTTGTCTAGGGCCTATATTGAATATATTGTTTGTCATAATACTGTTTCTACTGCTCTGTCTTGTTCTTTTTATATAATATGAACATGTAAAAACAACAGGGCCATGATGGCCCTGGATCGCTCACCTGAGTACTTTGGCTGTAGGTTTGCTGTTAAGCAGTATTTCATTTTTTAATTGAAAATATGTAAGTGCCTACAAACCAAATATGTAAAATATCAGTCAATAAATAAAGGCTCTATGACAGAAAGTAGAAATATCTATTATAAGGTATGGTGACCTTGACCTTGACCCAGCGACCTCAAAACCTACCCATGGGTAGACGTCCATGCAAGGAACCTCTATACTGAATATCAAAGATATTGTAATGAAGGTTCTATGAGTAGATAAATCTATTTTTAGCCTCCGTGACCTTTAACCTAATCTAATAATTTCTAAAAGCTTGATAAAGCTTGCTTCATACCAAATTTTAAAATTCTAGGCCTTGTGGTTTCAGGCAAGAAGATTTTTAAAGATTTTCTTCTATACTGCTATTTAAAACTTGTGACCCCTCGGGCGGGGCCAGTAGTGACCCCAGGGACATTTTTCAAACAAAATAGGTAGAGGTCCACCAGACAATGCTGCATACCAAATATCTAAGCTGTAGGCATTGAGTTTTTCAGTAAGAAGATTTTTAAAGATTGCCTTTTTTTACATATTAAGGGCCCCCGTGGCGGGGCCAATTTTGACCCGGGGTCCAACATATAAACAATACTGGTAAAGGTTCTCAACACAATACTCCACACCAAATATCTAACGTCTACCCAGATAACATGAGGTGATTGGGCCAACCACAGAAAACCGTTAACGACATTTCTTTGTTGGGCCAATGGTGGGCCATCAACTGGAAATAGACCCTTCGTTACATATGTTGGCCCATCGTTGGGCCATCCATCAATATTTTACTTATTGATTTCCTGATGTGGCCCAACGAAGTTTATCCATGTATCTATGGTGTGACTGAATGGTGCGTTGGGCCAATGTGGGGCCAATACCTGTTTTGCAAGATAGAGTGTGAATATTATAAATGTTTGATGTTGAGGAAGAATAAACTATTACATAAATATAATTTATAAATTAATACACTTTTCATTTGTTTCAATTAGACATTCACATTTAATTAACATTTTTAAGTTTATTGTGTACGTGCAAGTCTGTGCAAGTGTGTGTTGCATTAATTCTTATTTATAGATAAATCAGCATATACTGTACACGTACAATGTTATTCAAAAGTTTGTGAATTATAATTGTTTGATGTTGAAGAGGAATAAAATATTATATAATTTATAAATATATATATACTTCTCATTTGTTTCATTTACCTATAATTAACAGTTCATTTTATTGTATGTAATTGTAAATCAACATATACATACAATGTAATTCTTTACTGAATATTTACTTTATTGTTAAATATTTGTGTTGTGCTTCTTGACAATAGACCCATATAAAATCAAAATAATAAGAGAAATCTCTCTCCAGTTACATGTACACATGTACATGCTCACAAAAGATTTCTATAATAGCAGTGCTTTGACCTGGGTTTCACCCTCGATTATCTAAGAATTTCTCTGAAAATCTCGCCTGACCGCCCATAAACCCCTTTCACTGCTGACCTTCAACCAGTTCAGATTTCTGTGTAACAAATTTTATTCTAGCAATCTTTCTTTTTGTGAAGCAGAAAATGGCGCAGAAAATTCAGTAAGTGTTTTTTTCTATTTACAACATTTTAAATATTCTGTGATTTTAAATTTCGTACCAATATATTTGGAAAGATAGTTTGCTCAGTAATTGCAGTTTTGAATTAATAGGTATAACCTACATATGCTGATATTGCTTCTTTTGTATTCAAGATGCTGTGAGGGCTGGCAATCATGCAACTTCAAACAACGATATTGAGAAGACGATGAAGGATTGGCTGCGGTATGCAAAAGACAGAGATCGAGGATGGGAGGAGAAAGAGGATGGAGAAGAAGAAAGTTGGGGAGGCAAATGAGCATGACATTTAAAAATTTAAGCAGCAATAGTACATAAAAGTTGGAATATTTGTGACATAAGTGTTGCATATTATGTGCATGTTTGGAGTCAGAATAAAAAGAATTGCACTAATTTTTGTTTTGAATTGTTTAAGCTCAACTTGCCACAAAGTGAGAATATGTTGTGATGGCATTCTTATGTCTAACTACATACATATTTGAAGGAAACTTATTGAGTCAACTGTATGAGTATGAAAATATTTATGAAGTCTTACTGTAAGTGCAGGAAACCTTTTTTGGGTCAACATCTGTGTTGGGCCAACAAAAAAACCATATGTTGGACCAACAGTGGCCCCACGCTGTGCCAATAAAACCATGTATTGTGCCAACGTTAGCCCCACTATTCGCCAAGAAAAACCATACGTTGGGCCAACGTTGGCCCCACTGTTTGCTAAGAAAACCATACGTTGGGCCAACGTTGGCCCCACTATTTGCCAAGAAAACTATACATTGGACCAACGTTGGCCCAACATACACATCCGGAAATCAGGCATTGGGCCAACGCTTAGCCAACCGTTGGGCCAACGTTGCCCCAATTAGCAAAATGGCATTGGGCCAACGTTGGCAAACTTTGTTGGGCCAACGCAAACATCTTTGTTGGCCCAACGTTGGGCCAACATCTGTCTGCTATCTGGGTAGTCCTATTAGTTTTGGAGAAAAATGATTTTTTATGTTTTTCCTATATAACTTTTTGTAAATCAAGAGAACTCTTGGGCGTGGCCAATTTTGACCCAGGGGACATAATTTGAACAAACTTGATAGAGGTCCACTAGACAATGCTACATACCAAATATCTAAACTCTAGGCCTTGCAGTTTCTGACAAGAAGATTTTTTAAAGTTTTCCCTATATAACTCACATAAGCTGTGGGCATTGTGGTTTCTGAGAAGAAGATTTTTAAAGATTTCCTATATAAGCCTATGTAAAATCAATTGACCCCCGGGGTGGGGCCTATTTTGACCGAGTGGCTATGATTTGAAGAAACTTAGTAGAGATCCACTGGACAATGCTGCACACCAAATATCTAAACTCTAGGCCTTACGGTTTCTGACAAGAATATTTTTTAAAGTTTTTCCTATATAACTCTATGTAAAACATGTGACCCCTGAGGCTGGGCCATTTTTGACCCAGGAGCCATGATTTGAACAAACTTAGTAGAGGTCCACTGGACAATGCTGCACACCAAATATCTAAACTCTAGGCCTTGCAGTTTCTGACAAGAAGATTTTTTAAAGTTTTCCCTATATAACTCACATAAACATGTGACCCGTGGGGCAGATCCATTTTTGACTCAGGAGCAATGATTTGAACAAACTTGGTAGAGGTCCACTGGACAATGCTGCATACAAAATATCTAAGCCTTATGCCTTTTTGTTTCTGATGTGAACACTTTTTAAACTTTTTCCTATATAACTATGAAAACAAGTGACCCCCTGGGCAGGGCCTATTTTGACCGAGTGGCTTTGATTTAAATTTACTTAGTAGAGGTCCACTGGACAATGCTGCACACCAAATATCTAAACTGTAAGCCTTGTGGTTTCTGACAAGAAGATTTTTTAAAGTTTTTCCAATATAACTCTATGTAAAACATGTGACCCCTGGGGCGGGGCCATTTTTGACCCAGGAGCCATGATTTGAACAAACTTGGTAATGGTCCACTGGACGATGCAGCACACTAAACTCTAGGCCTTGTGGTTTCTGACAAGAAGATTTTTAACGTTTTCCCTAAATAAATCTATGTAAAATCAACTGACCCCTGGGGTGGGGTCAGTTTTGACCCCACGGTCATTATTTGAACAAACTTGGTGGAGGACCTCCCGAAAACCGAAAATTTGTCGGTTTTGACCGAATTTTATCTCTATGGACCGATTTCGATCACAGGTGACAGTATCAGTGAGCATACAACATCTAGAATCGAAAAAAAAAATTTTTTTTAACTTTTTACTTATATATCTACAAGGAACAACCAGGAACATCACTGAGGTGACTTTTGTTTTCAAAATGTTTGCATTTATTTTTGTTAGAAAATGGTGAGAAAGTTAAAGATCAACATCTTAACGATGCATCAACATACTGAACAATTTAATGCACTGACACAGATTGTTCTGTTAAACATATCAGAGTGTTTTCTTCCCATAACCATTGTTTTGTTTTCTTGCTGCACTTGATCGCTTTCGAAATATCCCGAATGGTTTTTGTTATAACTGTTTTCATTAGTTAATTATCTGGAGGTGTGTCCCAATAAGCCAATGGAAAAACTAGACGTAAAACTGATTTGCTGACGTCACTAACAAACATGGTGAAATGAAAGTAGGATTACCTGAAAAAATAAAAGATTTTAACGCGAAGCACAAACAAACAATATAAGTAAAAGGATTTAAGTGGGTAAAAATGATGATCTATTTTTTTCATTAAATACTGACATAAATTACTATACAGACATTGCTAGAAAAACCAATTTTTAGGTGATTTCAAGGAATTTTACCCAGATTCCTGGTCACCTCAGTGATGTTCTCGATTAGGTTTTTTACATATAACGTCATTGCTCGCAAGGTATTGGACTGATTTTCAAAATATCGTGCAGATAATTTATTTAGAATATATATATTGCGAAAATTACAACATTTTCAATATTGTTACTGAATTAACGTGGATTGTAGTACTCAGAAAAATCGATGGTCCTGCACGAAATATACCTTGTAGATATATTAGTAAAAAGTTTTTTTTTTTTTTTTCGTTTTTAGAGGTTTTATGCTCAGTGATACTGTCACCTATGATTTCGATGTCCAAAAGTCCTTAAAAAAACGGTCCAGATAATTTCCAAAAAAATCTGTCTAACTTTTCATTAAACAGTCAAAATCTCACACCAAAACCTCAATTGTTCGCTAATCGGGTACTTCACACCTATCATAAAACTGTCACTGTTGCCTGCGGCAATTATCGCCAATTAACTTGTAAACAAGTAAAAGTGTGCTTGGTTTGCAGCCGGTGTAACATTAAATTTTGACCCCGTTGAAAATTGACCCCATGGGTCATTTTTCAACGTTGAGAACTGACTCTAGGTCATTTTTCAACGTTGAGAACTGACACTGCCAACATTTCAACATTAAATTTTGATCAAAAAGTCGTTGACACCTGATCAGTCGTTAGATTTTGATCAACAATGGGGTCATTTTTTAACGGTTAGTTAAATTGAAGTTAAACGTTGGAGATCGTCTGTTTGTGGTAGAGAAACACTAGGAAGGCTTCCTAAAAATGATTTCACAAGGCCGAACCCTGACTCAAACTGACAACTTCGCTGAACAGGGAACTGTTTAACACCATTATTTCCGATGAACAATAATAGAAAGTTATATAATGAACATATGCGAGTAGACATGCAGCTGATACTGGAATCCATGATAATGTGACATTATTTAGAATCTTAAGGTTACTGCCAATGAATCGGTTAAATGTCATGCTTGAAGACCATTGTAATATCAACTAGTTTATGTACAGACATATTTGCCTTATTGTCACAGCATATAGAGTGGTGGTGTGTGATAGGTTTATGATATTCTTACACTTCTCAATACAGGTAGTTGTGCCAAAGGAAAAAAAGATTCTTTATATGAATCCACTAGGTGAGACTAGAGTGACTGAACAACAGCTACTTCTGTCTTTGTAGTAAGTATTTATTATCCCCTGCCAAAGGCAGAGGGATATAAATTTGGCATTGTCTGTCTGGTTACTCATCCACCTGTCTGTTGGTCTGTCTGTCCATCCCACCATCAGTCACACTTTGATTTGAACATAACTTAAAAACTCTCAAAGTTATAAAGCTCTAACTTTATATATGGTTACATTTCATTGAGTAAAAATATATTGCATAGGAACTGTAACTCTTCTTCACTTAATAACTTTACAATTCTTCTCCTTAGTAGTTTTTATATAATATAATGATCGCTGCGTCGTTGTTGTTGTCGTTGTGCAAAAACTTTAATGTAGCCCATTACTCAAACAATTTAAAAGTTATCAATATGAAACTTATAATGCTTGCTTATAATGACAAGAGGCATTTGTAACACAAGGGGCATTATTCTGAAAGCTATATTTTTGGAGTTATGCACCTTTTTTATCCCCTTCCGCAAAACGGGGAGGGGATTATAAGAATTGCCTCCATTGGTCAGTCCGTCCGTCTGTCCGTCCGTAACACTCGTGTCCGCTCCATAACTTTTAAACTGCTGAAAATTTTTGAAATAACTTGGCACAAGTGATCACCATTATAAGACGATGTGCACAGCGCAATTATTGGGTTGCTACCCCCAAGGTCAAGGTCACACTTAAAGGTCATGTGTTAAAAGTCTACATTTCATGTCCGCTCCATAACTTTTAAACCGCTGAAAATTTTTTGAAATAACTTAGCACAAGTGATCACCATTATGAGACGATATGCAGAGCGCAATAACTGGGTTGCTACCCTGAAGGTCAAGGTCACAGTTAAAGGTCAAATATCCACATTTCACGTCTGCTCTATAACTTACTAACTTGGCTTACAAAAAGTTTTTTAATTACTTTGCACAAATGATCACCACTATGACACGATGTGCAGAACCCAACATCCAGGTTGCTACCCCCAAGGTCAAGATTAAAATGTTCTCCATAACTTTTTGACTTCATGGAAGATTTTAAATAACTTGGCACAAATAATTACTATCATGAGACTATGTGCTTATAATATGCATGGCACAACATCAAGGTCATGGTGGGTTAAAGGTCAAGAAGTACACATTCATGTCTGCTGCGGAAGGGGATTTAGCTGTCCTTTAGACTGCCTTGTTTACTTTAATGTTTTGTCAAAATTGCTTATTAAGTTGAATGATTTCAAAAGTATCAAAGATATCGTTATGAAACTTTGACTGCTTGCTTATCATGACAAAAGGCAGTTGTAATACAAGGGGCATTATTCTGAAAGCTATATTCTTGGAGTTATGCCCCATTTTAAATTTCAATTTTTGTCAAAATTGCTTATTCAGTTGAATGATCAAGACTAAAAGAGCTGCAATAACAAATTGTTCTTGACCAGTTTTGCAGTACCGTTATTTGGAATAGCCATTTCTCAGATTATCTTGCCACCCTGTCCTGGGCTAGCTGGCCCCCGCCTTGGTTATTTTGCCCCTGGATGCAACTTATCGTGGCTTGTTCATCTTGTATCCCCACCACTCCTGGGCTTCAAGGATAGGGGGAACTTATATTGGCACCCAACTCCCCCATCAGTTATTCAAGGGTTGGGGGCAACTTATTGTGGCTGGTTTGTCTTGCCCTAAGGGGGCTAACACAATACTACTGAGTTCTCTCACATTTTTGTGCTATTAAAGTCTGTACCACATTCAAGGGTAGGGAGGCAACTTATCCCTGCCAGCAAATTATCTCAGCTGGTTTATCTTGCCATTCTCCCACCTTTTGGGCCAACATATCCAAGGAGGATTCTCTGAAAGCACAATTTTTTTGGCTGTTTAAGTGTCTGCCATATTCAAGGGTGGAGGGCAACTTATCCTCACTGGTTTATTTTGGCCCCTGCTCCTCCCTTCAGTTATTTGTCCATCAAGGCTTTTTGTGTGATACACCAAACTGTTCTGCTGTCTATCTTGCCAGCTGTAATAAGTTGCTTCCAGCCTTGAATAATTGAGAGAGTGTTGTGGGGTGCAAGATAAACTGGCATGGGTAAGTTCTCCCTTCCGTCATATATTGGAGGGGTTGGGGAGTATTAGTTAAACCAGGTGGAATAATTTGCCCACCTGCCCCACTAAACATTGGAGAAACTTGAATAGCAAGATACATCATCCAGGGTAAGTTGCCTGCCAACCTTGTAGGATACAGTAGACAAATAAATAGCAACAGGAATATGTCCTTTAACATGGAGTGATAAAATCATTTTCTATGAATCTGTTAAAAAAACATTGCATGACTGTGTTACCTGTGGAGGGGGAGGAGGGTGGGTCAAGATAACCCAGCTGGGGTGGGGTGGGGTGGGTGGGGGGCAACATAACCAGGATAGCGGGGCAAGCTCTCCAGGGTGCTGGGAAACCAGTTAATAGTATGTCATATTAAAGTTGTTTCTATTTGTGTTGTCAATAATTATTCTAAAACTTATGTTATAAGTTACTTATAGGATTTTTCAAAAAGTAAGGTGAAAAATATTTTGTTTTACAATTATTTTATAGTTTAAAGATTCACTAGTGTATACCACCTACTACGTGGACATGGCTATAATTTAATGTTAATGGTTAAATGAAGTTTTGGATAAACTTTCCAAGAAGCATTGAACTGTTTTGTTAAACATATTTGTACACTTATTCCTGGAAAACTTTATTTATTTTGATTTTTTTTCACACAGCAATTTCCTTCATCAGCGATTTCAAGAGGGTGTTGAATCTATGGTTCCAGAAGGATGGATGGTTGTAACACCAACACATGCAAAACAAGCAGATGGTACATCTTGTGGTATATATGTTATTCAGGTATGGGACCAAATGACCTATTCTATTGAAGTATTCTTCACTTTCTGAAACTGACATGGTGCATCCGACTAAAAATTGTGTTATTGCCCGATAGACAATTGACAGGTATTACTTCCAGCTTAATCACCATGCAGCATTAGTTTTAGGGTTTCTTTTTAGAATAACTTTAACAATTCAGTTACAATAAACTTGTAATTGTGTTTATAAGTATAAGCAGAATGAAGAATATGCTTTCTTTTGATTTTTATGACAGTTAATATTTGATTATGATTTAAGCCATTTAGGATTGGAGATAATCGTACATAATGGAAACTTCCCAAAACTCAAATTGCACCTAGCCTTTAGGACACATGACATCTGTAATAATTAGAAAACAATCATATGTTTCCTTGATAATTCATATATGAAATTTCATTTTGTTTATTTTAAACATTCACTTTGTAGTCATAAACTAGCATAGGATTTAAATTCAAGTATAGTTTTCAAGGAGTGCAAAATTGGTCAGTAATGACATAGCAAAGATTTATGTTGTTTCTTTACTTGCTTTCCCATACAAAATTGCTTTAATTTGTGAAATTACTTCTGATTCAGTCATGTATTGGTATATTTTACAGTTTGTTGAAAATTTCTTATGTGGTGAGAGTTTGATGTTTAACTGGACTGGAAGAGATGTGAATGCAACCCGGAAAAAAAGTAGCAAGAAGATTGCTGGCAGAGGGAGGTAAAACTAATGTATTCAAAGGGTTTATTACATATCCAATATCACTAGTTGATCCAAAATTGAAATAAAAAAAAATGCCTCAATTACCTTGTTGAAAATCATGCACATATTCTATATCTGACCTTTTGACCACACATAGCCAAAATTGAAAACGTGTAAATTGATTTGTCTTGAAGTGCCAGTTCATCCAATGTTAACATAATTGGTTACCACTGCAATGCTTATGCTACCTAGATAAAGGCACATGACTACCATTCAACCTTCAACAATTGCATTCAAAGACATCTTGCGGAAAGTGTGGGTAATTTCATCCAAGCTTTACCAGAATGTTTCTTAGATTGCCCTTCTGTAAGATTCATGAAATGGAATTAGTTACATGCAATACTGCAGTTGCCATATCAGCAAAAAAGACAAACTTTTTAATCTGTTCTCAGCAGCCCCTTGACAAATGTCCCATTATATAATTTACAGGGTTGCCAGCGGACTTGAAAAGTCAGGGAAATTGGGTATTTTTTCAAGATCAGGGAATTGTCAGGGAATTTTGAAATTTGGTCAGTGAAAAATGAAAATCCTGAAAAGTCAGTGAAAAGTCAGGGAAAAATTATTTCAAAGGTCGAAAAATATACGCATTGAAGGTCTTACTTGGCTATGGCAGTCTTTAGGCATTTAATATTTGACTTTATCACTCTCACAGTTAAGCATTAAATTCAAATAACAGTAAACTGTGATATTAAGAAGCATTATATGTTAACTTAGTGATTATAATACCCATTATTTACCTTAGAACATCATTCAGCCTAAAGACTGAAAGGCTTTGCAACCCTTGCCTTCATGTCATATGTTTCACATGTTTCACTGACCAACAGTCACACTGTGTTTGAATAGAAATAGTTAAGAATAGTAGAACACAATGTTTGAATCATTACTTTGATGTAAATGTTTTATATTTTGGAAAATAAATACAAGTTTACATGCAAAAAATATAATGGGAGGATTGGACGGCTATAGGGGAGGTCAGGAGGCCGTTTATGTGTTTGACGATTTTGGTCAGTGAAAAACATGAATTGGTCAGTGAAAAGTCAGGGAAAAGTCAGGGAATTTTATTTCACCAAAGTGCTGGCAACCCTGATTTACATTGATCTGTGATAAATAGTTGTCACCAGTTGTGAATGCTTATTTAGAATATATGTCTGTGGGATAGTTGAAAAACCGTCTTACACAATCTAGCTACATTTGGATCAGTATGGAAAAAGTGTTCCATTGAAGGCCATTTTGTATAACTGTGAAATTTATAATAACCTGATATGAATTTGAAAAAAATCAACAGCCGCAGAATTAAACAGATCTCCTTTTAATCTACTTGCCGGAATTGATAAGGAAATCACAAAATTGGCCATACACACTGTCAATATAATCTCAATATCTACACAATAAATTATATATTATTATGGAAAGGACAGTATTAAAAAGGTAAAAGAAGCTAACAGTTTATAATTTTCATTTCAATTTCCTTGATACTTTTCACTATTTATAGTTGTAATGTTAAAAATTGAAGAAATGACATGGTTTACAACTCTGAAAATGACCACCCAGAGAGGGATTTAAACTCAGGGTATTTCTGTATTAAAAACTCTAACCACTGAGACAAAGAATCGATTCCTTGACACAGTTGTCAGTGGGCTGTATTTATACAATTTTAGGGCAGTGTGCATTAATCCATAACACTTGAAAAACATCTTTTTCAGGTTCAGAAAATGGTTTATATTACTTGTGGAATCATGTTTATCACCCCATATTAAAATACATAAATGCTCTAAAAAAATAAGACCAATATATACTACCATAATTACTTTTGTTCTCCTAACCTTAAATATGTATTGAAAATTAAGTATAACTTTTATAGATTGACCACAATCAGATATTGAAGCATCAGAAGCTGATGGACCTGTGGTAATTGAGACTGAAGATCAGGTATACTGCAGCAGTGTAATGAAATAAACTTGAAGAAATGATGATCAGTTGTGATAATACATCAGCTATTTGCTGTATATATACTGTAATCATTTGAAGCATTACAAAGTATTGCTTTTGAATTTTTTTAATGTTGTTGCCTTTGAGAGAAAAGAAATTAATGCTAGCAATGTATAGCAGAATCTTTATGCTTTATGATTTTCATTCTTGAGTTGTGTCTGGATTAAATGGGGCTCACTGATATTCCTTGTAAGTTATTGAGATTTAAAAAAAAAAATAATTTGTGCAGTCCTTTAGTCTGCATTGTTAATGCTTATCACAGATACTCTGGCTCATACCTCTTGTAGAGCTTTAAATCATGATTACATGTTGGATGTTATGATAGTATGGTTTTCTCTGTACAGCTTAATAAATGGATGTTATGTCAAGAAGCCTGTACAATTTTTAATTTTTCTGACATTATTCAGGCAGAGGACACATTCATGACAACATTGAATCTGAGGCCAACAAAGAGAAAAGTATGGTTTTAGTTTTTCTTTCACTGCATTTATCTGCATCATCCAAAGTGTTCTCCCTAAAAGCTTATAGGGCTATAGCTAGTGTGTTCCATGTCAAACTTATTGTTAACATTTCACATTTCGTTTACAGTTTCTCTTAGTACTGTTTAACTAATGCACTGTTGGACATAAGCTCAAATTGAAATATTGCTCTTCTTTTCCTATAAACTAGTGTGACTGTTATCAAACCAGTAAGAGAAAAGATAAAGAATATTAAGAGAAAAGTTTTCATTTCAGTTTTTAACAAGTTTGTTACTTTAGTTGACTTGATCTTGAACATGTATGAATTACCGTTTTGTTAAAAAGTATGTACAATTTTGTATTCAGCTAATTCATTCGAAATGGCATTTATGTATATATAACTGTCTTTAATTTCAATTTTAGAAGAGAATGTCTTCCTTTATATATCCTGAGGTACAAAAGAAGAGTCAGACGTTCTGCTTATGCCAAAAGAAGGATGATGGAAGGTAAAACAATTGAATCTGTCTTTTCTCCCACTAAGCCACTTAGTCTTTCCCATCTATGCTCCAGAATAATTAACTTCGTTAACTTCTTTGCCCGACTATTAGCGTATTAAACACCCAGTCATAATCGGAAATCGACTGTTGGGTCACTCAGCAGATGTAGAAAACACAGTAACTGCTTGTTTGAATTATGCTTATTAGCCTACTGTATTACCTCTTTTTAAAAACAGACTAATATTCTTGTATCAAATAGGAAAGAAATACGTGAAAATGTTCACACACTCCTTTGGAGAAGACCTTCCAATTGATCTATATTTATTTGACCTTGACCCCTGAATGACCATCACCTTGTAGATCCATTGTACAAAGACTTTAACATTGGCCATAACTTCCTTACGAATTAGTGGATATACTTCATACTTGGACACAAAACCCTTTGGACAAGACCTTCCCATTGATCTATACTTATTTGACCTTGACCCCATGAATGACCTTCACCTTGTAGATCCAGCTGTACAAAAACTTTAACATTGGCCATATCTTCCTTATGAGTAACTGGATATACTTCATACTTGGACACAAAACATCTTAGGACAAGACCTTCCTATTGACCTATATTCATTTGACCTTGAGCCCTGAATGACCTTCAACTTGAAGATCAAGTTGTTTAAAAACTTTAACATTTGTCATGACTTCCTTATGAGTACTTGGACACAGAACCCCTTTGAACAAGACCTTCCCATTAATCTGTATTTATTTGACCTTTACCCCAGAATGACTGGTCGTCAGCTCAAAATTCATAGCACCACTTCGGGGGGTATTGTCATCTTACAGCGACAGTTCTTGTTATACTTCCTGACTACATGTCACAGAGTTAGTCCTCACCATTGTTCTATAACTACTCATTGTAGTTCAAGAAAACTTCACTGAGTCAGTAGGTATAAACAAACTTTGTTCTTCTTGGTGATCTTTGCAAAGTCTGAATGCAGTGTACAATGCTGTTACATCAAATTTTGCATTACATTTCTTAAGCAACGAATATCTGTAAGAAACCAGAAGCCTCACTTTCATGCTTCCCAAAAATATGGGGTGGTAGCATATAGTCGCTGCTTTGTCTGTCTGTCCTTCCATTTGCCTGCCATTCCATCATGCTTGTCAAGGCTGTTACTTTGCCTTGAATGGAGGGATTTCAAAATTGTGACATTGCACATATATTAGAGATCAAAGGTCATAAGGGCTGAAATGATGTTTGCCATGCTAGAATATGGCCTTCATATGAGGGATATCAAAATTAACTGGTGCAAGTGTTTACCTCTATCAGACAGCATGTAAAGCTTATGAACAAGGTTGGTATCTCATAGGTAAAGGTAACATTTAGAGGTGAAGTGTGAAGATTAGGTACAATTCTGCTTGTGTGGGCTGTAAATTTGCCGTGGTTCGAGGGACTTTAAAATTACTTAGCACTCAAGTTAGCCACACTGAGACAATGTGTAGCTGATGTGAACCATGTCAGTAGCTCATAGGTCAAGATCACATTGATAGGTCAGATTACCCAGATTTGTTTCAAGTCACTCACTTTCTAGCTGTGTCAGAGCAGTATCGGGGGAACATCCACTGGTGTCGTCAATATTCATGTTGGTGAAAAATTGCTTTATTGAAGTCTGAAAGGTTACAGCTTACATTTTGCTTTTTATGCATCTTTTGAGGAGTTGACACAGCAGTGCTTGAATAAGATTGTATATATTATGTGAAAATCAAGTGAACGATTCAGATTTGTGCAGTTTTAACAGATGGCATATACTTTAATTTCATTCTCACGCTTACAGGTGCTGGGAACAAAGACAAGTGGGAGACAAAATTAGAGCAGTACAAGTTATCTGTATCTGCTGCTAGCAGAGTATTCACCGATGAGGACATGAATGAATAAAATGTAATGAAAGGATTTAAATGTCTGTTTCATTTCCTAAAGTTACCCTGCATACCTTGCAACAATATTGTCAAGAGAACATGCAACAGTTTTATACAAAATTAGAGCAGTAAAAGTTATCTGTATCTGCTTCAAGCAGAGTATTCACCTATGAGGACATGAATAAATAAAATGTAATGAAAGGATTTAAACGTCTGTTTTCTTTCCTATAGTTAACCCTGCATACCTTGCAACAATATTATCAAGAGAACATGCAACAGTGTTATTTATTTGTCCTATGCCCTTAATCACACAAAGACTGTATAAAATCATAACATAGGTTTCCTCATATTTACATTTCAGTTATTATGATGTAAAACATGTTAGGAGGCCAAAAACTTTCTGCTTAAGATATAAAGGTCAACTTACAATTTAATATTTTTGAGCATGTAAGAGAAAATGGTATGAAAATGATCCAAAGAGCTTTTGCTTCCTATCAGTGGGGCACGAAAATGGCCCCAAGAGTTATTTGCCTTAAAAAATTTGGCAATATCATAGTCCGAAGAATATTTTTATGACCCTCCGAAGGAAGGCATATACTTTTTGAACTGTCCATCCGTCAGTCCGTCCGTAAACTTAACATTGACAATAACTTTCTTCTTAGTTAGTGGATTTACTTCATACTTGGACACAACACCCCTTTGGACAAGGCCTTCCCAATGACCTATATTTGTTTGACCTTGACCCCTAAATGACCTTCATCTTGAAGATTCATTTGTCCAAAAACTTTAACATTGGCCATAACTTCCTAATTAGTAAGTGGATTCACTTCATACTTGGACTCAACACCCATTTGGACATGACATTCCCACTGACCTATAATTATTTGAGCTTGACCCCTGAATATCCAATGGTCCAAAAACTATTATTTGGCCATAATATCCAAATTAGTAAGTGGATATACTTCATACCTAAACACAACACTACCTTGGACAAGACCGTCCCACTGTCCTGTATTTATTTGACCTTGACCCCTGAATGACCTTCACCTTGAAGATCCGATTGTCCAGAAATTATCACATTGCCCATACCTTCCTTATTAGTAAGTGGATTTACTTCATGCTATCTATCTATCTGTCTAAGCTTATTTAACGTCGGTACCGGTTGCCCATATGACCGACGCCCCCTGAAGAGATTAGTTATTTTATGTTGTGGGGGTAGTACAAGATACAGAAAGCATCCCATTCCAGAGACACCCCTGGTTCTTTTTCATGCTCAGTGTATAGCACTGATACATGGGACCTCGGTTTAAAGTCTCATCCGAAAGACTTTTAGTAATGTTAGCGGAGGAGCGGGGGATCAAACTCAGGACCCCTGGTATACCAGTCCAGCGCGTTACCACTGGACCACATCCGCTCCTACTTCATGCTTAAACACAACCCCCTTTAAATAAGACCTTCCCGCTGACCTATATTTATTTGACCTTGACCCCTGAATGACTGGTTCTCAGATCAAAGTTCAAAGCACCACTTTCGGGGGCATTGTTTAATAAGGCATAGAAATTATTCTAATAGTTTCTTCTCAAATAGCTATAAATGAGTTTAAGGATTTTTTAACTTCAACTGTATATGGTGTTTTAAGGTCTCAAGAGGTTTTGCTCCAGATAATTATGACAAGTTATAAATCCAAATGGTTTTGCTTGAATTCTGTACGACGTGCTAAGGGTCCAAAGAGTTATTGCTTGAAAAAGCTGACCAGTTATCAGTCCAAAGATATGTCAATACAATTCTATACAACGTTTCAAGGGTCCAAAGAGTTTTTACTTGAAATAGATATGATCAGTAACAGTTATGAGTCTAAAGAATTTTTACTTGAGTTGTATACAACGTGTTAAGGGTCTAAAGAGTTTTTGCTTGAAATAGATAGGACCAATTATGAATCCTAAGAGTTTTATTTGAAATACATATATAAAGGCCTAAAAAGTTTTCACTTTAAATAGATATGACCCATTTTGAGCCCAAACAGTTTTTACTTGAATTGTATACTACGTGATAAGGGTCCATTGGTCTTTAAAAGAGTTTTTGCCTGAAACAGATATGACCAGTTTTGAGTCACAAGTTTTTCCTTGAATTATATACGACGTGTTTAGGGTCTAAAGAGTTTTTGCTTGAAATACATATGACCAATTATTAGTCCAAAGAGTTTTTACTTGAATTATATAAGACATGTTAAGGGTCCACAGAGTTTTTACTTGAAATACATATGACCAGTTTTGAGTCCAAAAAGGTTTTGTTTGAATTATATACGACGTGTTAAGAGTCCAAAGAGTTTTTACTTGAATTATTTAAGACATGTTAAGGGTCCAAAGAGTTTTTACTTGAAACACATTTGACCAATTATGAGTCCAAACAGTTTTTCCTTGAATGATATAACACATTTTAAGGGTCCAAAGAGTTTTTACTTGAAATACATTTGACCAGTTATGAGTCCAAAGAGTTTTTCCTTGAAATATATAAGACATGTTAAGGGTCCAAAGAGTTTTTTCTTGAAAAACTTATGACCAGTTATGAGTCCAAAGAGTTTTTACTTGTATTTTATAAGACATGTTAAGGGTGCAAAGAGTTTTTACTTGAAAAGAGTTTTTTTCTTGAATTATAGAAGACGTGTTTAGGATCTAAAGAGTTTTTGCTTGAAATAAATATGACCAGTTATGAGTTCAAAGAGTTTTTGGTTGAAACAGAAATGACCAGTTATGAGTCCAAAGAGTTTTTACTTGAATAATGTAAGACATGTTAAGGGTCCAAAGAGTTTTTTCTTGAATTCTAGAAGACGTGTTAAGGATCTAAAGAGTTTTTGCATGAAATAAATATGACCAGTTATGAGTTCAAAGAGTTTTTGGTTGAAACAGATATGACCAGTTATGAGTCCAAAAAGTTTTTACTTGAATTATATAAGACATGTTAAGAGTCCAAATAGTTTTCACTTGAAAAAGATACAACTAGTTATGAGTCCAAAGAGTTTTTACTTGAATTGTATAAGACATGTTAAGGGTCCAAAGAGTTTTTACTTGAAATAGATATAACTAGTAATGAGTCCAAAGAGTTTTTTGCTTGAAACAGATATGACCAGTTATGAGTCCAAAGAGTTTTTCCTTAAATTATATACGACGTGTTAATGGTCCTTATACGAGTTTTTACTTGAATTATATACGACGTGTTAAGGGTCCAAAGAGATTTTTCTTGAAACAGATATGACCAGTTATGAGTCACAAGAGTTTTTACTTGAAATATATACGACGTGTTAAGGTCTCAAGAGTTTTTGCTTTAAATATATATGACCATTAATGAGTCAAAAGAGTTATTACTTGAATTATATACGACGTTTTAAGAGTCCAAAGACTTTTCACTTGAAATAGATACGACCAGTTATGAGTCTAAAGAGTTTTTACTTGTATAATATACGTCGTGTTAAGTGTCCAAAGAGTTTTTGCTTGAAAAACCTATGACCAGTTATGAGTCCAAAGAGTTTTTACTTGAATTATATACGTCATTTTTAGGGTCCAAAGAGTTTTTGGTTGAAACAGATATGATCAGTTTTGAATCAAAAGAGTTTTTCCTTGAATTATATACGTCATTTTTAGGGTCCAAAGAGTTTTTACTTGAAATAGATAGGACCAGTTATGAGTCCAAAGAGTTTTTACTTGTATTATATAAGAGATGTAAAGGGTCCAAAAATATTTTGGTTGAAACACACGTGACCAGTTATGGGTCCAAAGAGTTTTTACTTGCATTATACAAGACATGTTAAGGGTCCAAAGATATTTTGGTTAAAACAGATATGACCGGTTATGAGTCCAAAGAGTTTTTCTTTGGATTATATACGACGTGTAATGGGTCCAAAGAGTTTTTGCTGGAATTATATACGACCAGTTATGAGTCCAGAGAGTTTTTACTTGAATTATATAAGACATGTTAAGAGTCCGAAGAGCTTTTGCTTGAATTATATAAGATATGTTAAGGGTCCAAAGAGTTTTTACTTGAATTATATAAGATATGTTAAGGGTCCAAAGAGTTTTTGCTTGAAATAGATACGACCAGTTATGAGTCCAAAGAGTTTAAGTTGTATAATATACGACGTGTTTAGGGTCCAAAGAGTTTTGCTTGAAATACATATGACCAGTTTTGAGTCCAAAGAGTTTTTACTTGAATTATATACGTCGTGTTAAGGGTCCATAGAGTTTTTGGTTGAAAAGGGTATGATGAGTTTTTAATCCCAAGAGTTTTTACTTGAATTATATACCACGTTTTAAGGGTCCAAAGAGTATTTACTTAATATAGATACGACTAGTTGTGAGTCCAAAGAGTTTTTACTTGAATTATATAAGACATGTTAAGGGTCCTAAGAGTTTTTGGTTGAAAAAGGTATGATGAGTTTTGAATCCCAAGAGTTTTTACTTGAATTATATACCACGTTTTAAGGGTCCAAAGAGTATTTGCTTAATATAGATACGACCAGTTGTGAGTCCAAAGACTTTTTACTTGAATTATATAAGACATGTTAAGGGTCCAAAGAGTTTTTGCTTTAAATATATATGACCAGTTATGAGTCCAAAGAGTTTTTACTTGAATTATATACGACGTTTCAAGAGTCCAAATACTTTTCACTTGAAATAGATACAACCAGTTATGAATCCAGACAGTTTGTACTTGTATTATATAAGACATGTTAAGGATCCAAAGAGTTTTTGGTTGAAACAGATATGACCAGTTATGAGTCCAAGAGTTTTTACTTAAATTATATTCGACGTGTTAAGGGTCCAAAAAGTTTTTGGTTGAAACAGATATGACCAGTTATGAGTCCAAACAGTTTGTACTTGAATTATATAAGACATGTTAAGGGTCCAAAGAGTTTCTACTTGAAATAGATATGACCAGTTATGAGATCAAAGAGTTTTTACTTGTATAATATACGACGTGTTAAGGGTCCAACGAGTTTTGCTTGAAATACATATTACCAGTTATGAGTCCAAAGTATTTTCTCTTGAATTATATACGTCATGTTGAGGGTCCAAAGAGTTTTTGGTTGAAACAGGTATGACCAGTTATGAGTTCAATGAGTTTTTGCTTCAAATACATATGACCAGTTATGAGTCCAAAAAAGTTTTCACTTGAATTATATAAGACATGTTAAGAGTTAAAAGAGTTTTTACTTGAATTATATAAGATATGTTAAAGGTCCAAAGGGTTTTTACTTGAAATACATATGACCAGTTTTGAGCCAAAAGAGTTTTTGTTTGTATTATTTTCGACGTTTAAAGAGTCCAAAGAGTTTTTACTTGAATTATTTAAGACATGTTAAGGGTCCAAATAATTTTTGCTTGTATGATATACGACGTGTTAAAGGTCCGAAGAGTTTTTGGTTGAAATACATATAACCAGTTATGAGTCGAAAGAGTTTTTACTTGAATTAATTACGTCGTGTTAAGGGTCCAAAGAGTTTTTGGTTGAAACAAGTATGACCAGTTTTGAATCCAAAGAGTTTTTACTTGAATCATATACGACGTTTTAAGGGTCCAAAGAGTTTTTGCTTCAAATAGATACAACCAGTTGTGAGTCCAAAGAGTTTTTACTTGGATTATATAAGACATGTTAAGTGTCCAAAGAGTTTTTGCTTTAAATATATATGACCAGTTATGAGTCCAAACAGTTTTTGGTTGAAACAGGTATGACCAGTTTTGAATCCAATGAGTTTTTACTTGAATTATATACGACGTTTTAGGGTCCAAAGAGTTTTTGCTTAAAATAGATACGACCAGTTGTGAGTCCAAAGAGTTTTTACTTGAATTATATAAGACATGTTAAGGGTCCAAAGAGTTTTTGCTTTAAATATATATGACCAGTTATGAGTCCAAACAGTTTGAACTTGTATTATATAAGACATGTTAAGGGTCCAAAGAGTTTTTGGTTAAAACAAATATGACCAGTTATGAGTCCAAAGAGGTTTTACTTGAATTATATACGACATTTTAAGGGTCCAAAGAGTTTTTGGTTGAAACAGATATGACCAGTTATGAGTCCAAAGAGTTTTTACTTGAATTATATAAGGCAGGTTAAGGGTCCAAAGAGTTTTTGGCTAAAACAGATATGACCAGTTATGAGTCCAAAGAGTTTTTGCTTGAAATACATATGACCAGTTATGAGTCCAAAGAGTTTTCACTTTGAATTTCATAAGACATTTTAAGTGTCAGAAGAGTTTTTACTTGAAATAGATATGACCAGTTATGAGTACAAAGAGATTTTACCTGAAATAGATATGACCAGTTAAAAGACCAACGAGTTTTTGCTTAGATTATATACGACGTTTTAAAGGGTCCAAAGAGTTTTTGCTTGAAATAAACATGATCTTTTAGTAGCCCAAAGAGGTTTTACTTGAATTATATAAGGTATGTTAAGTGTCCAAAGATTTTTTCATTGAAACAGGTGTGACCAGTTGTGAGTCTTTAAAGTTTTTACTTGAATTATATTCGACGTTTTAAAGGTCTAAAGAGTTTTTGCTTGAAAAGGATATGATCAATTATGAGTCCAAATGTTTTTGCCTTAATTGAATACGACGTGTAAGGGATGTCAGGAGTTTTGATTAAGATAGAAGTGACTAGTCCTTAGAGTTTTCTGCCTGGATTTTATATGGCAAATAGTTTTTGCTATAAATTGAGCAAGAAAATGGTGAAAACAGTTTTGCCCTCATACAGTTATGACAAGTATGAGAAATAAAAGTATTTTGTTCCATTTTAAGAAAAGTGTTTATTTGTATGTGACATATTAAGTCAGTAGTTTACAAAGTTTTTGATTTATATATCAAGGACAAGTTACGAGTCCTTAAAGTTTCTGTACTTTAATGATATATATCTAGAATGGAGTGCAGAAAGTTTTATTTCATTATTTAAATGTTATGAATGCCAGTAGTTGTTTCCTTGAGTTGTGTACGAATGTTAAGGATGCAAACAGTGTTTGCTTCAGATAAATGAAACAAGTTATAATGAGTCCAAAGTGTTTTTTTATTTAATGATATCTGACAATTCTAAGGGACTAAAGGTTTTGCTTCAAATATATATGGAAGTTATATTTATGCTTCAGATACGTATGACAAGTTATGAACCCTAAGAGTTTTTTGCTTGGATTTAACATGACATTTTACGGCTCAAAATAACTTCAAATAAAAAGTTAAGGGCAGGAAAATAATACAAAGCGTTTTCTGAAATAGTTATGGCAAATATGAGACATAAAAGGCTTTGATTCTATTTAATGATAAGGTAGAGGTCAAAAGAGTTTTTATTCAATAATATGTGACAAGTGGGTGGGGGAGTTTAAAGTGATTTTTATATATGATGTATAACACTGTAGAAGTCTACAGAGGTAAAAATTCAATGAAACATTGTCCGATATGTTTACAGTTGTGATATATTTCACAGTATGGATCCAAACAGGTTTTGATTGAATCAAATACTACAGAGAAAGCGTCCTCAACATTTTTCTTTTCAAGCATCGAAAAACCTAACTCCGTTAAATGGGATAGGAGAGAGTGAAAACGCTGGAATCAGCTTGAACATTTATGCATGTGTTTGTAATTATATGATTGGTAAAACGGGTGCTAAATCCAGTTAAAGAAATAAACTAGTCATGGAATATCATAATTGTAAGTCAGTTTGTAAAGCATAACATGTAACTTAGAGGAGAGAAATATTTTCTTTTTCTATTATTATAGACGCAGTGATGAAATCAAATGGGAAAAAAGTGCCTGTACAAGACATAACTTCCACAATGATGAAATATTTATAGAATGCTCCAGAAATGGCTGGAGGAGGATGGTGAACATAGTATAAAAATACAGGACATTAGAAAACAGTTTTGATGAGTTGACAGTGTAATCATTCTTACAGTGTTTGCTTCCATAATAATGATTGCTTAATCATAATAACCACCAAGTTACTTTTTATTAAAAGTTTAACACTTAGAACGTTGAGTAAATGACTGTACCAAAAATACTAAATTCCAGAGTGACTATATGATGTTCTTTAATATCACTGCTAATTTTGTTTATGTAGTGGTGCGATGTTGGTTCTGATATTGTACAGCGCAACCGAACATTTTATACATTTCTGCGCTATATAAATGCTTTGTATTTGTATTTTTTTGAACATATTAAATAAAAAAATAACATTGAGCCTCTAAATGTAGCATATACTCTCTACAACAAATAAACTTTTCGCACAGCTAGTACTCATTTCCTTCTTTGTTTAATTGGATCCCGGATTACGGCATTTTCACGCTACCCGGAATGAACCGTATACTATGTACAACTATAAATAGTTCCTTCGTGACCTGTCGGGTTTTGGCTATTTAATGAAAAAAATGACCTGCTCGTAAAATTCTTTATTGTCTATTTGTTTCTTTTTTAAGCAGTTATTATACTTCCTTTTATTAAATGTGCACATATTCAGAGTTCATATCATTTACTGTATTCATACCTGTTTGATTGACGTCTCAAAAACTCTTTGGGGTGATACTGTAACAAAAACTCTTTGGAAAACAATGCTATCCAACTTTGTATGGCGTGTCAAACGTTGCAATATTCGCTAAATTTCATTTGTGTTCTATACTTTTATTTATATTTATATATTTCCATTCATATTCAAAAAATGTTTATTTATCGTCAATATTTTCTTATCTATATGCAATAATTTTTCAGTTACATTCAAAATTTTATTATTCATATGCAATATTTTTCATTTATATTTAATTTTCTTTTGTTTATATGCAATACATTTTTTGTTTATATGGTATAGTTCTATTTAAATGCAATGAATATCATTTATAATACGTTATAAATTGTACTCATATTTTATAATAATTCATTTATATTCAATAAAATTTCATTTATTTCCAATAAAAGCTTATTTATACTTAAAATTTTTATTTATATTCAATAAAAATTCATTTTTATTCAATAAATTTTATTCTTATTCAATATTTTTCTGATACATACATGGTATGCCGATTTTCATTTATATGCGATAATTTTATTGGGGGTACAGAAATACGTCGTAGGTCAGATTTTGTACCGATGTCTCTCATTGCATGTATGGAATTGTAAATGGCGACGCCCACGGCAATCTAAATTTGACAGGTAAAAATTGTTGAATATAAATAATCTTTTATTGAATTTAAATAAAATTTTATTGAATATAAATGGAATATTGTAAAATATGAATACGATTTATAGCACATAAATGACATTCATTGCATTTGAATAAAATTATACAATACAGATGAAAAATTACTGCATATAAACAGGAAAATATTAAATATAAATGAAAGGAAAATATTGAATATAAATAAACTTTTTTAAATATGAATGAAAAGATATTGAATATAAATAAAAGTATAGAACACAAATGAAATTTAGCGAATATTGCTACGTTTGACACGCCTTAACTTTAGGCATTTCCTGTGCTATGATAATGGCCACCACTTCAACGAACACTCCACCACCTGCCCGTGCAGTACGGTCTCTACGGAATATCGAATAGCCGAGTTGGGGATCAATTTTTTTCATTTGTCAAGCACTTAGGTTTAAGCCAGGATTCGGTCATCGTCGGAAACCCACGTTCGATCCATTCCGTTTCACTCTATTTATCTACCGTGGGACAATTGGCTAGTAAAATTTCGTATTCATGAATAATTCATTACCTACTTTCATTGGTTTCCGTAAGATTTCCCTTGCGGAATCTCAGCCAATGAAATTACTTGTTACAATTTGCCTTCCGCGCCTATGTTTAAATCCTGGGAAATACGTCTATTTTAAGTAACTTGTCATGCCTACTCTCCACACTGAAGAGTGTCTATTTGTAATGCGGCATCTCATTCGACGAAGAGTTACATCTCTTTGCTAATAAATATTCATGAAAACGAATAATCAGCAGTCAATTATCCCACGGTACATAATGTAGTTGTGCGGAATATGTACTGGGGGTCACCGACGATGGGATTCGGTGCATTTGATGGTATATGGTTTGGTCGATTCAGCTAAGTTTATAAACTCATATTTTTGTCCCTAATGGATCTACAATTAATAATTTGCACTTTTAGTGTAAACAAACCGAATTCCGGTTAGAAAGAATGTACCGGGGTGAATAGTTTCCCCCCCCCCCCCCTAAAACAAAGTGTAATAAATCTACATGTAAACAATTTCGATAGTTACACAATCGGGATAGAAATTTATTGGAATTATAAAACTTTGAAGAAAATACGTTATTTTCTGTCGCCTATGGAAGAGTGAAGGATGCCACTTCCAGTTTGGACTCCCTGAAATAAAATTCTTTTCCCGATCTAGGACGGGAAGTAATTTTGGAAGTATGAATGGGGAAGTAGGGGATTAACTTTTCTAAACATATACTGCAATGTTCATCATAAACTGTTCGCCAGAAAAGAATAAATTGTGGAAATATTTTTCGGAGGTAAGTGAAAGACGGCCGTGGCTGACACAAGAAGCATTTTGCAATCTTCTGCGGCGACTTGATGTTGTTGAATTACGGAGGTTTCGTCACACTACCGGTTCGTCACACTTATTCATATAGTAATAAAAAAGAGGTTTCGTCACACTGATATTATAGAATAATTCACACCTATTGCATATTGAATGCAATGGTGATTTAGCGAAATTCGTTGGGATTCTCACCAAGTACAGCGTGTTGTCAGATCTGGGTCCACTATGTTTTATGTTCTATGTTTTATGTGTTTCTTTTTATGTTTTATTGCAATGTGCTATGATAAAAAAATCTCACAGAAGTGTTGTCTGATCTGGGTCTGCTTTGTTTAATGTACTATGTTTTATATTTTCTTTTTGGGTCTACTACTGTAAATGTAACGTTTGATGTACTATGTTTTATATTTCTTCTGTCACTGTCACGTTCGGTTTTTTTTTTGTCTTATAACAATGTGCTATGCTATGGTTTTATATGCTATATATGTTGAAGGTGTGAAATAAAAAAATAACAAAACTCCCTTTTTACGTTTTCATTTATTGCAGAATGTAGGGGAGATTGGACACTACATGAATAAACTTCATGTCTGGAAAGATATTAGCTGCAGACCTTTAAGACAGAAATGGTCTGGAAGTCTCAGTAGGGCTATAGCCCATAATGTTGAATGTAAGTGACACATAGTCAGATGGTAGTGAATATTTTTGCCAAATATCATCAATATCCATCAAGGAATGACAAAGTTATTGAGCGGACACGAAATCCGGACGGACAGACAGACGGACGGTTCGACTAATATATGCCCACCTTCCACCTAAAAATAATAAGATTTGTATTTAAGTAGAGTAAATGTATTCTTCATTTTTCAATGCAAACACATAACAAACATTATTATCGCCGTCCCTGGACGGCGATATATACAATTAACAAGATTTGAACAGTTTTGCCTGTACACCGCCTGCCTTTAGCCAATCAAAGCAAAGCATTTCATATCACATGATAACAAAATGGACGTCAAAATTCTTCTGCAAGGGATGCGTAAATGGACTCGCCCAACCGCCATGTTTGTCGGGTTACTTATTCTTACAACTGAAAAATACCATCATGAATGTACGATCTCAGGACCAGTCTTCAGGCTGGTGTAGGATAAACACAGGATAATCGCAATATTTTTTGCTACATGTCATTTTTAACTAGAGAATGTAGTCTAAATAAGAGTATGGTTTGTTTGTTTTTTTCCAAAACTTGCACTTAAAGAAAAAAATAAATGCTTGCTTCCGGGCGGTTCTAATCAGGATACAAACTCCCTGCAGGGGTTACTTCCCCTGATTAGTACAGTAAAAGTAGCAAAGCGTGACTTAACCGGTGCGAGGAGTTTGATCAGGATTTTTCCGTGTTTTATATATGCTTCATTAGGGTTAGGGCGATATGTTTTTCATTAAAAAGCCAAATCGTCTGCATTCAAAAATAGTTCAGCTAAAATAAAAATTACAATGTATATTTAATCTACTTTATAATTTCTGTGTGAAAATTATCAAATATAACTTCGCTTTTCAGTGCAAAGCATGTTGTAAGATTATCAAATTAATGAATGAAGAACATGAAATACATTCATCTATGGATAAGACGAAATGCATGGCTGAACGGCGATTTCAAGCATTTTTGGAAATGCTAATACTTGTAATTATACTTCATTCATTTTAATTCATTTAATCTATTTTCAATGCAAGCACATCACAAACATTATAATTATACTAATATCTTATTCTTTACAACAATCATTGTTGCAAACTTACAAATTAAAAGAAATCGATTATTTAATTACACCCCAAATAATTGGTTGTTTGCAAACACCTAATCACTATTATATATACACTTTATAAATTAAGTGTGACGAAACCTCAACCTGTTTTGTGCAGAAAAATAAGTGTGACGAACCAGTATTGTGATGAAACCTCCGACACCCATGTTGTTCAGTTGATAGTTTTTTTTTGTTAGAATATATTCAACAGACTAGAACAGAAAACTTGAATACAGTAAATGAATATGAATATCATATGATAAGATAAATAGGTCTAGCAAAATTATAATGTATATTTGAGGCCTTTGACTTGGTCTAGATCTCGTCACGGTCTCCCAGCAAAAATTAATAATTATATATAAGAAGCTAAGTAAGATCGCAAAAGGAAAAAAGCCCCGTAAAATTGTTGTTGCTAACATTCAAGATTCACCATTCTAAAACCCAGTGCATGTAGCTTGTTACTACCACGAATTGTTAGTTTTAGATGGGCGACTCCAGCCAGATTGAAAGAAGGTCTTGTACCGGTAGCCGGAAATGTCAGATCACGCATGCGCAATTATAAAAATAATGTCGCTATTGATCTTAGAGCTATGAACATGTAAACAGGTATAATATTACTCAGCTGTCAGAATAAATGTTGTTTTTTACACTGAAAATTTCTGCTTGTGTGCCATACTTGTAAAACAGTTTCCGACAGGTAGATATTACATTATGTATGTGTTGGATTTATAAATTATAACTTCAACTTAATAAATACTATCATGGCATACTTAAAGTCAATACTGACGTATACTAGGCAAGCGCGTGTCAGGAACATTAAAATCATAAAAGATAATAACAAAGAAAACAGGATTTTACTAAAGGTCATACATAATCATTTATTTTGAATGTTTAAAATATATGAAGGGAATGCTCCATCGACTTTAGATTTAGTATTTACGTATGAGGAAAATATGATTGAGAATGTAGAATATGAGGCAAGTTTAGGGAAGAGTGATCACTTGTTGTTAAAAATTAAATTCAATTGTTATATACATAAAACAGTACCTAGAACCAACAAATTAAAGTATCAAAAAGGAGATTATGCATCCTTTAGGATGTCACTCAGTAGAACGCCGTGGTCTAACATACTGAGTAGCAGCGATGTGCATGATGCATGGAGTAGCCTTGCTGAAATTATTATCAAGTTAACAGAAAAACATATACCAGTGAGCACGACTGCCCCTTGTAGCCGCAATCGTGCTGTTGATGAGAAGACCCTGGCTTCCACTAAAGAGAAAAAAAGAAAATGGCTCGAGTACAAGTACTGCAAAAATGGTGTAAACTACATAAAATACAAAGAAGCTAGAGATAATGCTAAATATCAATTAAGAATATGCAAGTATCAGTATGAGAAGAGAATTGCTGAAAAAATTGTAGAGAACAACAAGGAATTTTGGAAGTACGTAAGAACAAACACAAGAACAGCAGCAGCCATAAGCAAATTACAGAAGAGGGATGGTAGTTACACTGCAAGTGATACAGAAACAGCACAGGTACTGAATAATTACTTTGTTACAGTTTTTACCAAAGAAAACCTTAATAGTATTCCTGAATTTGAACTCAGAAGGAATGTGATCATAGATGATATTGTTATTAATACAGATACTGTTTCCAAGGTTATAAAAGAATTAAATCCATCGAAGGCTCAAGGACCGGACTGTATCCATCCCAGAGGAATAAAAGAATGTGCAGATGAATTGCTGGAACCCTTGTGTAACCTATTTAGAAAATCCTTGGATGAAGGTAAACTTCCCGAGGTTTGGAAAACAGCTAATGTTACTGCAATTTATAAAAAAGGTAGAAGATCATTACCAGAGAATTACAGACCTATAAGCTTAACTCCAATATGTTGCAGATTAATGGAAAAAGTTATTAGGAAGGGAATTTTAGACCATTTGGAACTTAACAATTTACTATCTTATCTTCAGCATGGTTTCAGACATGGCTACTCCTGCATCACAGCTCCTGGAATGTGTAGAAGAATGGTCAGAAGCAATTGATAAAGGAGAAGAAATTGACATCATATATCTTGATTTTAAGGCTGCTTTTGACAAGGTTTCCACATCAAAGATTACTGACCAAACTATGGGGATATGGTATTCAAGGCAAACTACACACATGGAATGGTAACTGTAGTCACTGGGACGAGGTAACCAGCGGAGTTCCCCAAGGAAGTGTACTAGGACCCCTACTTTTTTTAATATATATTAATGATTTGCCTGATGCTGTGGAATGTACCATCAAATTATTTGCGGATGACACCAAATTATATAAAAGTAGTAAAATCAGTACAAAGAAGATTTACTGCAAGAAAAAAAAAAATTTTCTCGGCAAGCAGTTGGGCAAAAATCTGGCAGTTAAAGTTCAATATCCAAAAATGTAAACATCTTCACTTGGGAAAAAGAGAGGAACCAGACTCGTTCTACATCAAAAATGAATCCAATGCAATTCAAGAAATTCAGCAAGTAAATAATGAAAAGGACCTTGGAGTTATATTTGATCAAAAATTTACCTTTGAAGAACATATACAGGAAAAAATAAAAATTGCAAACAGGAATCTTGGTCTAATCTTTAAGAATTTTTCATACATGGATAAAAATATGTTTTTAATGTTGTATAAATCCTTAGTTAGACCTCACTTGGAATATGCAACGGTAATATGGAACTCAAGAAGGAAGAAAGATAAAATAGCAATAGAAAATGTTCAAAGACGGGCTACCAGGCTACTTCCAAGGTTGAAATCCCTCTCTTATAGTGATCGTCTCAAGTTTTTGGGCATATTTAATGCCGTATAGTTTTTGTAGGCATTAAGTGAACAGAGTTAATGAAAATAAGTCCTTTTCTGTTTATTATTTAATCCAGTAATTAGCAGGTACACCAGCACATATACTTTGGAACACCAAAAATCCTTAACAGTTAATAATGAAATCAATATCTTATGGAACACCACAAATAAATTACTGATAAAGTAACAGTTATTTCATGAGGAACACCTCTTACCTTTCAAATCTAAAAACTAACTACAATTTTTATTTGTGACTTATATACAAAATATTCTTAGAAATAACAAAGATTTTCTATTTGAAATTAAGTTGACACTTGAGTAATTAATCTATAATCTGATCAGGAAATGGCATATTTATTATCAAAGGTAATTATCACTATGAGGTATGTAAACACCATATGACATGCTTGTTACTTAAAGCAGTCTGGCTTCCTTGTCTCAGATGAAGTGTCAACCTTTTAGCAGCTTTATGGTTTCTCAAGACTTAGAGATTAAACTAAAGAAAGAATGTCAGCAAGTCATATGTTCAAAATAGATATGTTCAAAATAGACTGAAAATTACCTAAAAATGTTAAACAAAAATCTGCTTCAACTAAATTGAACAGTCTCTTATTAAATATGCAGCAAATAAATATAATTCCATAACTGTAAATAAATAGTAAGCAAATTCTTGTAAAATTGCTGCATAATAATTTCCCTCTGCTTTCTTTTCTTTGGTCCCCAAAGAAAAAAAACAAATTAAGGCATGTTATAAGAAAAATGTCATTGTTGGTGTAAAGAGTGCAATATTCTATGTTTAGTTTTCAGTAGTTTATAGTCCATATGGTCCGGGTTTTACAACAAACTTGGGAAGAATAAATTCTTGTTTTTTCATCACATGTAATTGTAAAATGACCACTTTCATCACAGAGTTCACATTTTGCATCTAAAGCTGGACACTCATGCTTTTTGTGATATGTGTTACTCATACAACTTTTACATGCATATAGAAGAAATGAGCGTTCCTCTGGATATTTCAGTTTCAGTATTTCGGTAGACAGTATTTTAAATTCCTTTTCTGCAGACCAAATTATGTTTTCAAGTCCTTCAATTTTGTTACACTGTTGATATGCTATGTTTTCCAGATGGTTATTTCGTATATTCAAAGCTCCAATCACACGTTTTGAAGTCTCCAATGTTTCTTGATGTACAGAATATTGATTTGAATATTGAAGATTCTTTTCTTTTAGAGTTTCTGTTTGTGTCTCTAGTTCTTTCAGTTGTTCTCTTAGTGTTGAAAGCAGTTTAGTTTGAACATCTGTTTTACGTTGTAGAAATTTTTCATGTTCTTTTAGTGATTTCAGTTCCTTTTGAAATGAACAGGTTTCTTTTTGAAGGGTTGCAACCTCTACAAACTTGTCATTCAGTGTGGCTTGCAACTGTGTGATGTTGTTCCTCATGAGAGAGTTGTAGCAGAAGTTCTGGATGACCATATTGTCTACCTGACTAAAAGGAAGGTTTTCAGCATCCTTCCTGTTGAGAAATGCAGTCATTCTGGCAGTGTCACGCGACTTCTTGTACTGTTGCCTCAGTGAAGTTGACAGCATGCTTCTATGATAAGGATTTCTCCTGTTCAGCTTAGCCTGTCCATTGAAATGCGTTAATCTACTCACTTTGTTGTCCTCAAAATATAATTTTCTTTCTGGATATCCATGCATTTCTACACAACTTATGAATTACTACAGTTAATGTTTTGGGGAATAAATGATTTCACTCGCTGTACTTGTAGTTCTGTACCAGGAATGTCAGACGAGCTAAAAAGTCGCCTGCTATGTCCTTTTCTGTTTATTATTTAATCCAGTAATTAGCAGGTACACCAGCACATATATTTTGGAACACCAAAAATCCTTAACAGTTAATAATGAAATCAATATCTTATGGAACACCACAAATAAATTACTGATAAAGTAACAGTTATTTCATGAGGAACACCTCTTACTTTTCAAATCTAAAAACTAACTACAATTTTTATTTGTGACTTATATACAAAATATTCTTAGAAATAACAAAGATTTTCTATTTGAAATTAAGTTGACACTTGAGTAATTAATCTATAATCTGATCAGGAAATGGCATATTTATTATCAAAGGTAATTATCACTATGAGGTATGTAAACACCATATGACATGCTTGTTACTTAAAGCAGTCTGGCTTCCTTGTCTCAGATGAAGTGTCAACCTTTTAGCAGCTTTATGGTTTCTCAAGACTTAGAGATTAAACTAAAGAAAGAATGTCAGCAAGTCATATGTTCAAAATAGATATGTTCAAAATAGACTGAAAATTACCTAAAAATGTTAAACAAAAATCTGCTTCAACTAAATTGAACAGTCTCTTATTAAATATGCAGCAAATAAATATAATTCCATAACTGTAAATAAATAGTAAGCAAATTCTTGTAAAATTGCTGCATAATACATACCAACACTGGAATACAGAAGATTAAGAGCTGACATGGTGCAGTTTTTCAAAATTTTAATAACATTGATAAAGTAGATTCAGATAAAATGTTTACTAGGTCAGTGCAGTCTTCAACCCGGGGGAACAGTCGCAAGCTTTTCAAAAAAAAGGGTCAGAACAGAATTTAGAAAAGGCATATTCTCACAGAGTTGTTGATACATGGAACAGTCTGCCCAACCATGTAGTTGAGTCGTCGTCTGTAAACTCATTTAAATCAAATCTAAACAAATTTTGGGAGGGCCTTGACTTAAAATTTCAAGCCGCGTGCTACGAGTGACAGTTACAGTGTCTAGGACAGTATGCAGTGTAATTAGTACTAGAATTGTATAAAAAGGAATTGGAACAGTGTCTTGTAGTATAGTTTTTTTGTTGTTTTTTTTTGTTTTGTTTTTTTCTTTACAAATGTGAAATTAATATTTTAATTATCAAATGAACTTTATATGCCATGATAACATTTAAATAAGAAACCGGAACCTAGTCAGTGAATTGTATTAACTGGTATCAATCAGGGAAAACACAATCCAGAAAGGATCAAAGAAACCAAGTGTTTACCAGCCAACAAACAATTGGACTGGAATGATCTCTACTACTTCATGGACTTCATGGATAAAGATTGTTTAGTCCACTGATAAAAGCTGGCACTTAATCTCGGTCGGTTATTCGTTCCAGAGTCGTATCTTATAGAATCTAGTCCTTGGAAGAATGAGTTCATGTGATGTTGTGTTTTGATTGCAAGATGATGATTTTTTTGTTTCTTGTGTTTGTAAGGTGATTGTGATCGACATTGACATGTTTGTTTTTATACTGTGTAGCATGACCAGGCTGGCATGGTTTCGCCTTTGTTCTTATGTTGGCCATTTTAGTTCCTTAATCATGTTTGTTACACTGCTAAACTTCTTAATTAGAACAATTAGATTTGGGCAATATGTAGAAAAATCCTAGTCTCCTGTAAGGATTGTACCCAGGTCTCCTCAATGACAGTCAGATACTCTGACCATGTCATAAAAGAGCTACCCTTGGCCTAATGTCAATCGATCATTACACTCCTCCCAACTTTAACTGTTTTAGAGCCAGTCATATGTAAAGCTTCGTACAGAGTAAAGCCCTTATCTCAACCCCTCACTGAAATTCTGGAGCCAACTTAACATGCATTTCCAACCAGTGGCTTGAACCCACACACCAAATTATCCTCATCGCCAATGTTGAAGAATCCTACAATCTCCTGTGAGGTTTGAACCCTGATTTCATGGGTGAAGGTGTCAGACACTCTAATCATGTCCCTTAGGAGCTAGCCCAACAGCTAGGCTGTTGCAAGTGTGGAAGTGGCCTAATGGCACCCAGTCACTACAAATGTCAAACCATTAGGTGTTAAACTGCAGACAGCTGGTGAGCTTGGTTCCTTTAATTTACTTTCAAAGATATTCCTTATGTATATTCTTCAATAATGTACAGAAGAGGTGTCAGTTCCAATTGTTTTTAGCTTGACTTTTTTTGAGAAAAAAAATCGAGTTATTGCTATAGTCATGGTGCCTATGCCGTTCCCGTCCGAAAACTTTAACTTTGATCATAATTTTTTTATTCCTTGATGGATTATCTTCATACTTGGACACAACAACCCTTTGAACAAGGCCTTCAAGCAGCTTGGGATTGCTACCCAGGTGTCTGTGATCAAGGCCAAGGTCACTGTTGCTAAAAATAGAAATTCAGTTTCCGCTCAATAACTTGAGTTTGCTTTGACCTATTGACCCCAAACTTGGTGTATGAGTAGCTTATATCAAGAGGCAGCTTGGGATTGCTACCCAGGTGTCTGTGATCAAGGTCAAGGTCACTGTTGTTAAAAATAGAAATTCAGTTTCCGCTCAATAACTTGAGTTTGCTTTGACCTATTGACCCCAAACTTGGTATATGGGTAGCTTATATCAAGGGGCAGCTTGGCATTGCTACCCAGATGTCTGTGATCAAGGTCAAGGTCACTGTTGCTAAAAATAGAAATTCAGTTTTTGCTCAATAACTTTAGTTTGCTTTGACCTGTTGACCCCAAACTTGGTATATGGGTAGCTTATATCAAGGGGCAGCTTGGCATTGCTACCCAGGTGTCTGTAATCAAGGTCAAGGTCACTGTTGCTAAAAATAGAAATTCAGTTTCTGCTCAGTAACTTTAGTTTGCTTTGGTCTATTGATGCTAAACTTGGTATATGGGTAGCTTATATTAAGAGGCAGCTTGGGATTGCTACCCAGGTGTCTGTGGTCAAGGTCAAGGTCACTGTTGCTAAAAAAAAGAAATTAAGTTTCCGCTCATTAACTTTAGTTTGCTTAGACCTATTGACACCAAATTTAGTATTTGGGTAGCTGATATCAAGATGCAACTAGGCATTGCTAACCAGGTGTCTGTGAACAAGGTCACTGTTGCTTTAAAAAAGAAATTCAGTTTTCACGTAATAACTTGAGTTTGTGTTGACCTGTTGACACCAAACTTGCTGTGTGGGTAGCTTATATTAAGATGCAGCTTGGGATTGCTATTATGATATCTGGGAGCAAGGTCAAGGTCACTTGCTTACAATAGAATTTTCAGCTTCTACTCAATAACTTTAGCACACTTTGACCTATTGATACTCAACTTGGCATGTGTGTAGCTTACATGAAAATACAGCCTGGCATTGCCACACAGGTATCTGATTTTTTTTTATTTTGAACTATTGAAACCAACTTTCTGTGTTGGTACCAAAATAACAGCACCATTTTTACTTCACTGCCATATTTCTTCCTAATTCCTGTCACATCAATACTTGGTCGTTGAAAACCTGGTTTTCGTCGCATTGCGGCGCTTCTTGTTATTTTTATGTTTTTATTCAACTTGTAACCTGAAAAGTATTAATCAAATAAAGATACGATACTGACAAACAATGTTTTTAGATATTAAAATGACCAGACTTTTCTAAGTCAAAGTCACGTAAAATGTTGTATAACAAACACATTGACTAGTGTTATTCTGGATAAAGCCAGAAATATTTGTTAATAAAATACCTCTAGTTACACACTCACCCTGAGAGCAGACAGTTAATCAACATGAACTTTATATTTGCAGTTCCCTTCATCAACATTATAAACTTAAGTCTCATTCAAATTATAAGAAGGTTGGTCGTGCACTTTGGCAAGATTTAACTTTACTTCCGCCATTATCAAGGAATGAAGTCATGAAATTAGAATTTCTGTTAATTCCATTGTGGATTTTTGCAACAATGGCAATGCCCTTTCACCAAGTCTTAAGCCAAGTTTTGACTTGAAAATTCATTTTAACTGCATTAATTTTGCAGGTTGAAGACATTTGTGAATATGAAATGACATCATGGCCCTCTTGTTAAGTATTTGTGTCCTCTAGAACAAGTATCTTGAACTTTAAAATACCAGTACCAGTTTTCTTTAATTAAATTGTATACTATTTACTTCATTTTCATTGAACTCAGTTCAGATTTTTGTATTCACTGCATCAGCAGGAAATACAGTGTTATCATTTTACCAAAGCTTGAACTTCTGAAGTTGCCGACCTGACAACACTTCAATTCCAATAATCTACTTAGCGATGCAAAGTAGTTCCAAGAGTCGCAGAAAAGCAAATAGCCTAGCAGCTGACAGATGCTGATGGCGAAAATAGTCCATTTCATTGGGAGATGTGTAGTGGCAAGATTTCACACCATTTATTCAGTAGTGAGGTTAAAGAAAATAAATATTACTTACTTACATATGATATTAGAATGTTCATTTGATAGTGATTAAAGCAGCTACGGATTTTTGGGTTTATTAATGGTAATCAGGGTATGACATTGTTTGTTAGAAGCAAGAAATTTGATTCTCATCAGAATACATGTATTTGTTTCTGTTGTTGCAGGAGGGATGTCTGAGTTGCAAGCTACACTGGAGTTCTCGGTGGAGCTGAACAAGTTCTATAATGTGGACCTGTTTCAGAGAGGGTATATTAATATAAGAAACCTATTTTTAGCATATTTATACAGCTTTTTAAATCATTTTCTTGAAAGAAAGTTTTTGTTTGTTTTTTATTTATACGAGATTGCAAAAAAAACATGTTGAGAATCAAATAGGTAAAACAGATAGAATTTGGGGTATGTTTTTTGAGGGGGGAAGAGACACCAGTGATATCTTCATTATCAGGCATGTAGTGTTGACATTGATTCATGTTTACTAGAATATCTGTTTTGGTCGATCAAATGTTTAGCAGGCAGTTAAAGTCTCGTTATTTATCTATTTATTTATTATGCTCCCGAGCAGGGATGCATTTAGTTGCCGCCTGGTCTGTCTGTCCGTCCCAAAATTTTGTCCGCACAATTTCTCAACCACTGGCTTGAATTTACTAAAACTTAATAGGAAGCTTCACTGTCACGAGGAGCTGTGCATATTAGCAGCCTGTTCCGGTCCTTTGATTTTTCACAAAGTTATGCCCCTTTAATGCCCTTTCAACTGACATTTTTGTCTGGACTATTTCTCAGCAGCCACAGACTTGAAATCATCAAAACTTCACAGGAAGCTTCTCTACCAAGAGGAGGTTTGCATATTACAGGCATGTTCCGGTTCAGTGATTTTTAACAAAGTATTGCCCCTTTGATGCTTTTTAGCTGTAATTTTTTTCTGGGCTGTTTCTCAGCAGCTATTAAATGCAATTTATTGAAACTCAATAGGAAGCTTTTTTTACCAAGAGGAGGTTTACAGGCATGTTCTGGTTCAGTGATTTCACAAAGTTATACTTTTGATACTTTTTCAGCTGTATTTTTTGTCCAAACTATTCCTCAGCGTCCATTGACTGGAATTCATTGAAACTCATTAGCAATCTGCACTACAAGAGCACGTATGTATTTTACCGGCATGTTCTGGTTCAGTGATTTTTCATAGATTTATGCCCTGATGCCTTTTCATTTAGTGATTTTGTTGAAAGTTTACACAATGATAGAATACAATGAGAGGATTTGCATTGTGCAAAAACCATAACTCTGTCTAGCTCACTTTCTGAATTATCTCCTTTTTAGCTCACCTGAGCTGGCTCAGGGTGAGCTATTTGGATCGATGAATGTCTGTCGTCTGCTGTCCGTTCACACTTAGTTCGTTAACACTCTACTGGTCATATTTTTGCTCCAATTGTCACGAAACTTGGTCAGAATGTTTGTCCCAGTAATTACTCACACGAGTTCGAATATGGGTCATCTGGGGTCAAAAACTAGGTCACATGACCTAAAAATAGAAAAATCTTTTTAAGGCTCTAGAGGCTACTGTTTCAGTCCAAATGTCCTGGCAATTTGTCAGAAAGGTTGTTTGGTTGATTTCTAGCCCAAGTTTGAATATGGGTCATCTGGGGTCAAAAACTAGGTCACACAGCCCAAATATGGAAAAACCTTGTTAACACCCTAGAGGTAAGATTTTCAGCCCGATATCCTGGAAATTTGTCAGAAAGGTTGTTTCCTTGATTTCTAGCTCAAGTTCGAATATGGGTCATCTGGGGTCAAAAACTAGGTCACAGAGCCCAAATATGGAAAAACCTTGTTAACACTTTAGAGGTCACATTTTCAGTCCAAATTTCCTTTTTATATGTCAGAAAGGTTATTTGGGTGATTTCTAGCCCAAGTTCGAATATGGGTCATCTGGGGTCAATAACTAGGTCACAGCCCAAATATGGAAAAACCTTGTTAACACTTTAGAGGTAACATTTCGATAGTTTCTAGGTCAAGTTCGAATATGGGTCATCTGGGGTCAAAAACTAGGTCACTGAGACCAAAAAATGGAAAAACCTTTTTATCACTCTAGAGGTAAGATTTTCAGTTTAAATATCCTGAAAATTTGTCAGAAAGCTTGCTAAGATGATTTCTAGCTCAAGTTGGAATATGGGTCATGTGGGGTCAAAAACTAGGTCACACAGCCTTTATATGGAAAAACCTTGTTAACACTCTAGAGGTAACATTTTCAGCCCAAATATCCTGGAAATATGTCAGATAGGTTCTTTCGATGATTTCTAGTTCAAGTTTGAATATGGGTCATCTGGGGTCAAAAACTAGGTCACACAGTCTGTATATAGAAAAAACCTTGTTAACACTTTTGAGGTAACATTTTCAGCCCAAATATCCTTGTAATATATCAGAAAGGTTATTTGGATGATTTCTAGCCCAGGTTCGAATATGGGTCATCTGGGGTAAAAAAGTAGGTCACTGAGACCAAATATGGTAAAACCTTTTTATCACTCTAGAGGTAACATTTTCAGCCCAAATATCCTAGAAATATGTCAGAAAGGTTGCTTTGATGATTTCTAGCTCAAGTTTGAATATGGGTCATGTGGGGTCAAAAACTAGGTCACACAGCCCAAATATGGTAAAACCTTGTTAACACTCTAGAGGTAACATCTTTAGCCCAAATTTCCTGAAAAACTGTCAGAAAGCTTGTTTCAATGATTTCTAGCTCAAGTTGGAATATGGGTCATGTGGGGTCAAAAACTAGGTCACACAGCCTGTATATGGAAAAACCTTGTTAACACTCTAGAGGTAACTTTTTCAGCCAGAATATCCTGGAAATATGTCAGATAGGTTGTTTCGGTGATTTCTAGGTCAAGTTCGAATATGGGTCATCTGGGGTCAAAAGCTAGGTCACACAGCCTGAATATGGAAAAACCTTGTTAACACTCTAGAGGTAACATTTTCAGCCCAAATATCCTGAAAATATGTCAGAAAGGTTGTATCAATGATTTCTAGCCCAAGTTCGAATATGGGTCATCTGGGGTCAAAAACTAGGTCACAGAGCCCAAAAATAGAAATATCTTGTTAAGGCTCTAGAGGCTACTGTTTCAGTCCAAATATCCTGGCAGTTTGTCAGAAATGTTGTTTGGTTGTTCAAAATATTAGATTAGGTTAAAGGTCACGGAGGCTAAAAATAGATTAATCTACTGTACCTCATTAAGCCTTCATTTATAGACCAATATCTTTGATATTCAGTATATAGGTTCCTTGCATTGACCTCTACCCATGGGTAGGGTTTGAGGTCACTGGGTCAAGGTCAAGGTCACCATAGCTTATAATAGATATTTCTACTTTCTGTCATAGAGCCGTTATTTATTGACTGATATTTTACATATTTGGTTTGTAGGCTTTTATATATTTTCAATTAAAAAATGAAATACTGCTTAACAGCAAACCTACAGCCAAAGTACTCAGGTGAGCGATCCAGGTCCATCATGACCCTCTTGTATTAATTTTAACTTATATTCTTTTGTTGAATTTTTTGATCAGATTTATTTGCACTATAACTTCAAAGCTACTGAAGGCATGTTTTGAAAGTTAATAAAATGAAAGAATACATTGGAAGAAAATGCATTGAATAAAAACAATAAGTTTTGGTTACTTTTTTAATTATTTCCCTTCATTTTGCTACCACAAATACTGGCTTGACCAGGTATTTGTTTCTCGAGGCATCATGCCATTTATACGACTCACTATGCCATACTACATAGATCATCAGATTATTTGGATTGGGATCAACCACCAGCCTGTCATGTAGAGGTACATGTCTAATAACACTTCTCTAGTATACTACTAACATTTTATACTAACAATAGTCTTACAAATGTTCAAGTATTCACTTGTGATCTGGTTCTGGAAACAACTCCAATATTTGCTTAACCACTTTTCACTGTTGACATAATATGTAATAAAATAAAATAATTATTTTCTGCTGATTTTATTTCTGTGAAATGAAAAACACCAGTCAATATCATTATACCTGCACAACATGCTTCCCAACCTCCTCCCACCTACACCTTCCTCAGTTACACATTCATCCAAGTTCCATGTACCTTTGGGGAGCACCCATCGTTTCCAACGATATCCTTGTTTAATTTACTTATGAAATGATTGTATTCTTAAATTCAAAACAATCTTGCAATTTTGCAAGAATAGAGAATAATATATATGATACTCAAATGCTTTATATCTGATCCTGACTTATTGATTGTTAAAAAGATGTGATATAAAAAGCTTTGGTATTTTCGATTTATGTTAAACTGAGAGTACTAAATTTGTTCACATTTGTAATCGACGAGAGTTTCCAATGAGAATCTGCACACCGTTCAACCGGGTTTGCGAATGGCCATTGATCTGCCAACAACAGCAGGCTGTGTAGTGTCAGTATTTTGGTGCAGGTAAGTATTTGCCAGATTTTAAAATTTTCACACAAGATCTTGACATGAACAATTGTTTTAGGTGATTCCCTATTTTAATGGGACCCTACCAAAGAAATCTTGGTTTACACAGTGCTTCATTAAGAGTGGAATTGCTCAAAAGGTGAGTAGATTTTGGACTGAATGAGTCATTTGTTGAATTGGCCAAAAATATTTTTTCTTATTCACAAAATTGAAATATTTGAGGTATTCCATGATTAAGTTTGATCATTTCTCTCAAATTTTTCCAAACTACAGCTTTCAAGTTATGAAAAGGACATGTGAGGATTTTGGTAATGACAACCACCGTTAATAGAGAAATATTTATAATGACAAATGCAAAGAGGATAATAACAATGGCAGTGAAAACATAATTCAAGATTTTCAATGAAAACCTGCGTTGAAAAATAGAAAAGAAGTGGTTTTTGACTTGCACGATTTTTTATGCCCCCCCCTCTGGTGGGGGGGTGGGTGCATTTAGATTTGCCCTTGTCCGTCCGTCCCAAAAAGTTGTGTCGCGTGTAGCTCCAAAAGCACTGGAGCTAGAGTGAAGAAACTTTACAGGAATGTTGATCAGCATGTGAAGTTGTGCACCTGGGGTTTTCCGTATACATTTATTTGGAACTGTTACAGTTATGGCCCCTTACTTAGTCAAAAAAAGTAATTTTCAACTTGTGTCGCCTGTACCTGCAAAAGCGCTGCACCTACAGTCAAGAAACTTTACAGGAATGTTGATCATCATGTAAAGTTGTGCACCTGGGGTTTCCTGTATAGATTTATTCGGAATTGTGAGAGTTATGGCCCCTTACATACTCAAAATTTGCAATTTTCAACTTGTGTGGCCTGTAACTGCAGAAGCGCTGGAGCTAGAATCACCCAATTCTGAGCAGGGTTGACATATTGTGTCTGACTGAAGCAGATGTCTATGAGAATTAAGTACAGTACCATCAGCATGTTGGGTAGAGCTTGACATGTTTGCCTATGTCACTGGAAGACAACTTTGTTGTTCTACACATGAGATAAGTTGCCAGTGACAACTTCCAGTGTTTCACGTCAACCTCATATGGAACAAGTGTCAGTTACCATCTCATCAGAGCTCTGTCCAAGGTCATTCTGTCTTCTCTATAGATCTCCATCCTCGAACATAACAGACTTTATTAATGATCTAACACATATTGCAGACCAAACTTCTCCAGATGTACTGCTTGGAGATTTCAACTTAGCTTTTAATTCTACAAATTATACAAGACTGTCACAGCTCCCAACTCACAGAGTTGGTTCTACACTTGACCTTGTCTACATACAGAATAATATTCTACAACCCAGATTATCCTGCCTGTCAACCTACTTCTCAGACCACAGCATTGATGCCCTACAGTTTGATACCTAAAAAGTTTTCCTTCTTCTTAGTGAGTTTAATGCTGTTCCAATGGTCGAATTGCAGACTCAGTTTGATTGAGCATGTTCATGGACAGTAATGGAAAATGCAAGTTACCGTTCACGCCCGTTAGCACCAGCTTAAGCAGAATTCAACATTTAAGTATGGAAATGGTGAAATTTTGTTCCAACAATTGCTTAAAATTGTTTGCTATTTAGATGACAATGGACATTTTATAAACAGCCTCACTTACAGAACATATAACTTAGGAACTTAGTACAAATTAGACATGAAAACACCTGTTTACCATAGATCTGCAAACTCCAAGAATGTCAAACTATGCATACAGAATTGTGAAGGATAATATTAATCCATTGGTCACAGTGTTGGAGACAGTATTTTGAGTTTTCACACCACAACAGGTTTCTTATAGTTGTCATTTTGTTAAACCAATTTTATTAATGATTCAGCGTGTATGACTATCTCGTGGCCATATTGCTAGCTATATGAGTAGCTAGGCTAAGTGGGGGCATCTGTGTCCTATGGACACATTTCTAGTTTTTATTTATTGCCACCTTCTTCGGCAGAGGTTATGTAGTGTTAACCCTAAAGTTGTTTGTCTGGTCTTTAGGCACAGGGCTTAAGCAATAATGAAATTCTCATCAAAGCAGCCCTGTATTTTGACAAAAAAAATCAGTTTACCGGTACTTTAAACGACTCCTGTCCACCTGCAATAAAAGGAAATGAAGAGTATATTCTTGTTAACATTTTACAAAATGTATTGGAATTTTAGTTTAGACAAATAAGCAAAATGTTACAAGTTACATCAACTTCATGAACAAAGTTAGATCAAAAAATCATAAGTATTTTATTTTAAGAGATTTATTTTGAACTAAAATATGAAACTATTACTTTGATTAAAAGAGGAATGAAATCACTTCATGTACTTTAAGAAAATTACTTAGTTTGATTCCCATTTGTCTGCGGTGTTCCTTGTTTGATTTTTTTTTTTTTTTTTTTTGTTCGTCTTTTTTCGCTTCCATGATAAATACCAGCTTTGTGATCACTTATGACAAAAACTTCTCCTTCAGCCAGAATTATTGTTTGAAATTCTTTCATGTGGTGACCTGCTTTCCCAGAATCACTTTCCAGCTCAAATCCGCTGTATTTTGAAGCATGATCATCAACCAAATGTTTAATTATTTCACGAAATTGTAAAAATGTCATTTTGCAGTAGTAGCAGCTGAAGGCATCCATGATGGCGTTATCTGATTTCAGCATTGTACTCTGAAAATTGTAATGAATGCATGTATATAAGACATTCAAGTGCAGAATTGATTGAAGCTTTATTTTGATTGTCCAGATTGAAGTGCCTTTTATAATTAAAGGGGCATATAAATATTGAAGTTGGTGATTACAGACTTGATTTTATTATCTAAAGTAACACTGCATCATACATAATATATAATTTAGTATGTAATGTGAAAAAGTATGTAATGTGAAAACCTAAATAATATACTACAGTACTGGAAAGGAGAAACATGCAATGTTTGTGGTATTCTGCAAGTCTGAACCACACTGCCATATGTTAGATCACACTGAAGATTTGCCACCATGCAAATTTGCCAAGCAGTAACGCAGTCTGTGACAGATCGCAGCGGGAATTAATTAAGATATTCTATTAAGTAAACATCTTGAAGAAACATGTTTACATATATTTGTAATCAGTTTTACTTTAAAAATAAGAAATAAAATGCATAACCTATTTAAAGGTCAGTAACAGTGTGCAGTAAAAAACTAGCTTCTTATGTTGTAGAAAAAGTTTGCCTGATAATGATAACTTTACTTTCAGTGAATCATCTTGTTCTTTTAGCTCACCTGAGCCGTAGGCTCATGGTGAGCTATTAGGATCGATCAATGTCCGTCGTCTGTCCACACTAAGTTTGTTAACGCTCTAGCGGTCACATTTTTGCCTCAATCGTCTTGAAACTTGGTCAGGATGTTTGTCCCAATGATTTCTCGGACGAGTTCGAACATAGGTTATCTGGGTTGAAAAACTAGGTCACAGAGCCCAAATATAGAAAAACCTTATTAACACTCTAGAGGCTACATTTTCAGTCCAAATATCCTGAAAATTTGTCAGAAAAGTTGTATCAATGATTTCTAGCCCAAGTTCGAATATGGGTCATCTACGATCAAAAACTAAGTCACAGAGCTTAAATATTGAAAAACCTTGTTAACACTCTAGAGGCTACATTTTCTGTCCAAATATCCTGAAAATTTGTCAGAAAAGTTGTATCAATGATTTCTAGCTCAAGTTCAAATATGGTTTGAATATGGGTCATCTAGGGTCAAAAACTAGGTCACAGAGCCCAAATATTGAAAAACATTGTTAACACTCTAGAGGTAACATTTTCAGCACAAATAATCTGGAAATTTGTCAGAAAGGTTGCTTCTGTGATTTCTAGCTCAAGTTTGAATATGGGTCATATGGGTTCGAAAACTAGGTCATAGAGCCCAAAAATAGAAAAATCTTGTTAACACTCCAGAGTTTACATTTTCAGTCCAATTATCTTGGAAATTTGTCAGAAAGGTTGCTTTGATGATTTTTAAGTCAAGTTTGAATATGGGTCATCTGGGTTCAAAAACTAGGTCACATAGCCCAAATATGGAAAAGTCTTGTTAACACTCTAGAGCCAACATTTTCAGTTCAAATAACCTGGAAATATATCAAAAAGATTGTTTCAATGATTTCTAGCTCAATTTTGAGTATAGGTTATCTGGGGTCAGATACTAGGTCACAAAGTCCAAAAGTAGAAAAACCTTGTTAATGCTCTAGAGGTTACATTTTCAGTCCAAAATGTCCTTGAAATTTGTCAGAAAGGTTGTTTCGATGATTTCTAGCTCTGATTTGGATATGGGTCATCTGGGTTCAAAAACTAGGTCACTGAGCCCAAATATGTAAAAACCTTTTTAACACTGCAGAGGTAACAGTCCAAATATCCTGGAAATTTGTCAGACAGGTTGGTTTGATGATTTCTAGTTCAAGTTCGAGTTTGGGTCAAAAACAAGGTCACAGAGCCAAAATATGGAAAAAACCTTGTTTACACTCTAGAGGTAAGATTTTAATTCCAAATAACTTGGAAATTTGTTAGAAAGGTTGCTTCTATGATTTCTAGCTCACGTTCGAATATGGGTCATCCGTGGTCAAAAACTAGGTCACAGAGCCCAAATATGGAAAAACCTTGTTAACACTCTAGAGGATACATTTTCAGTCCAAATATCCTGGAAATTTGTCAGAAAAGTTGTTTTGATTATTTGTAGCTAAAGTTTGGATATGGGCCATCTAGGTTAAAAAACTAGGTCACAGAGCCCAAAAATCGAAAAACCTTTTTAACAATCTAGAGGCTACTTTTTCAGTCCAAATACCTGGGAATTTGTCAGAAAGATTGTTTTGATAATTTCTAGCTCAATTCAGAATATGGGCCATCTAGGTTCAAAAACTAGGTCAAAGAGCCCAAATATGGAAAAACCTTGTTAACACTCTAGTGGTAACATTTTCAGTCCAAACAACCTGAAAATTTGTCAGAAAGATTGTTTCAATAATTTCTAGATCAAGTTCGAAAATGGGTCATCTGGGGTCAGTTAACCAGGTCCATAGCCACTTTTGTAAAAAGCAGTCATACTCAGGTGAGCGATACAGGGCCATTATGGCCCTCTTGTTTGTTTTTTTTTTAGCTCACCTGAGCATGCTCATGTGAGCTTTTAGGATCCTTGATTGTCCGGCGTCCGTCCGTCCGTCCGTCGGTCCGTCGTCCACAATTCATTCAAACGACATCTCCTCTGAAACCACTGGGCAAAATTGAATGAAACTTGCCTAGAATGTTCCTTGCATGAAGCTCTACCAAGTTTGTTCAAATGGTTCCGGTTCATTGCATTTCTGGGTCACATGAGCTAAAAACAGATTTTAAAAGTTGGATCTTTAAAAATCTTCTTGTCAGAAACCACAAGGCCTGGAGCTTTGATATTTGGTATAAAGCATCATCTAGTGGACCTCTACCAAGTTTGTTCAAATCATGGCCTCTGGGTCAAAAATGGCCCCGCCCCAGGGGTAACTTGTTTTACATAGAGTTATATAGGAAAAACTTTAAAAATCTTCTTGTCAGAAACCGTAAGGCATAGAGCTAAGATATTTAGTGTGAAGCATTGTCTAGTGGACCTCTACCAAGTTTGTTCAAATCATGGCCTCTGGGTCAAAAATGGCCCCGCTCCAGGGGTAACTTGTTTTACATAGAGTTATATAGGAAAAACTTTAAAAATCTTCTTGTCAGAAACCGTAAGGCATAGAGCTAAGATATTTAGTGTGAAGCATTGTCTAGTGGACCTCTACCAAGTTTGTTCAAATCATGGCCTCTGGGTCAAAAATGGCCCTGCCCCAGGGGTAACTTGTTTTACATAGAGTTATATAGGAAAAACTTCGAAAATCTTCTTGTCTGAAACCACAAGGCCCTGAGCCTTAAGATTTAGTATGTAGCATTGTCTAGTGGACCTCTACCAAGTTTGTTCAAATCATGGCCTCTGGGTCAAAAATGGCCCCGCCCCAGGGGTAACTTGTTTTACATAGAGTTATATAGGAAAAACTTTAAAAATCTTCTTGTCAGAAACCGTAAGGCATAGAGCTTAGATATTTGGTATGTAGCATTGTCTAGTGGACTCCTACCAAGTTGGTTCAAATTATAGCTCTTGGGTCAAATTTGGCCCAACCCTGGGGTCATTGGTTTTACATAGGCTTATATAGGAAAAACTTCGAAAATCTTCTTGTCTGAAACCACAAGGCCCTGAGCCTTAAGATTTAGTATGTAGCATTGTCTAGTGGACCTCTACCAAGTTTGTTCCAATTATACCCCTGGAGTCAAATTTGGCCCCCCCCCCCCCCCCCCCCCCCCCCCCCGGGGTCATTTGTTTTACATAGGCTTATATAGTGAAAACTTTGAAAATCTTCTTGTAGAAGGAGAAGTAACATTTTCAGTCCAAATAATCTGGAAATTTGTCAGACAGGTTGTTTCTATGATTTCTAGCTCAAGTTCGAATATGGGTCATCTTGGTTCAGAAACTAGGTCACAGAGCCCAAAAATAGAAAAACCTTGTTAACAATCTAGAGGTTACATTTTCAGTCCAAATATCCTGGAAATTTGTCAGAAAGGTTGTTTTGATGATTTTTAGCTTAAGTTCAAAATTGGGTCATCTTGGGTCAAAAACTAGGTCACAGAGCCCAAATATGGAAAAACCTTGTTAACACTCTAGAGGTAACATTTTCAGTCCAAATAACCTGGAATCTGTCAGAAAGGTTGTTTCAATGATTTCTAGGTTAAATTTGAATATGTGTCATCTGAAATCAAAAACTAGGTCACAGAGCCAAAAAATAGAAAAAAACTTGTTAACACTCTAGAAGCTACTTTTCAGTCCAAATATTCTCGAAATTTGTCAGAAAAAATGGTTTAATGATTTCTAGCTCAGATTCGAATAAAGGTCATCTGGGGTCAAAAACTAGGTCACAGACCCCAAATATGGAAAAACCTTGTTTACATGCATTGGGGTAACATTTTCAGTTCAAATTACCTTGAAATTTGTCAGAAAGATTGTTTTAATGATTTCTAGCTCAGTTTTGAATATGGGTTATGTAGGGTCAAAAACTAGGACACAGGGCCAAAAAGTAGAAAATACTTGTTAATGCTCTAGAGGTTACATTTTCAGTCCAAATGTCCTTGAAATTTGTCAGAAAGGTTGTTTCAATGATTTTTAGCCTAGATTAGGATATCGGTCATCTGGGATCAAAAACTAGGTCACAGAGCCCTAAAATGTAAAAACCATTTTAACACTCCAGAGGCTACACTTTTAGTCCAAATAACCTGACAATTTGTCAGAAAGGTTGCTTCTATGATTTCCAGCTCAACTTTGAATATGGGTCATGTGGGGTCAAAAACTAAGTCACAGAGCCTAAATATCGAAAAACTTTCAGTCCAAATAACCTTGAAATTTGTCAGAAAGATTGTTTCAATAATTTCTAGGCCAAGTTTGAATATGGATCATCTGGGGTCAAAAACTAGGTCACAGAGCCCAAATATGGAAAAACCTTGTTAACACTCGAGAGGCTACACTTTCAGTACAAATAACCTTGAAATTTGTCAGAAAGATTGTTTCAATAATTTCTAGGCCAAGTTTGAATATGGGTCATCTGGGGTCAATTAACCAGGTCCATAGCAACTTTGTTAAAAGCAGTCATATTCAGGTGAGCGATATAGGGCCATCATGGCCCTCTTGTTTATATATATGATGACTTGACACATTTTTTCATTGCTTTTGTTGTAGATTAGACAAGTGGGTTTATGCCACAATGGCACTGTTTGAAAACCTTTATATCAGTACATGCCAGGAGGAACTCTTGTTTCCTAAAGGTAGTTGCAGACTACCCATTCTGTAAAACGTGAGCAAGTCCACCAGATACCAAGGATCCCTGCCGCGGACATGGTCACCAAATATTGCTGCATATGTCCGATTTTAAGAAATCAAACTCTGCTGTGACATCTGTATGGTCTAGGCACTTGTCAAAAATTACTGATTGATTTTGCTATATAATAATGAGTTTTAAAAAATTCCAAAACGAACGTACATTCGTCCCCGCAAAAAAAAACAACGGAAGATGTTTCTCCTGGTGCAGGCTGTAGTCTTACTTATAGGAGTTAATTTGTAAAAACTGACACATTATTTTTCTAAAAATATTGTGTTTGTTTGTGCCGTGCTGAGTGAACTAGTACTCGGATATTTTGGACAAGAGATTTTAACAAGGCACTTTTATGTTTTGTTTATCACGATGTGGACTTGAGAACACATCCAAGGAAATAAGTGCAAAAGATTTTAAAATTGTACCACAAGTTTGAATGAATTCCCAAACAACAGATTTCAACAACAGATTAGGTTTGCGTATAGCAACAAAGCCCTGGTGCGAAAAGAACACGTTTAATTCTGTCAATAATGAAAGTATTTTCGATGTAAACATTCGTAATCTGCAGATGTCATATTTTGTAATCACTGTCAGATTTATTTGTGAGAAATTATTGTGATAATTGCAAACATCTACATGAAATAATGTCACATGTCAAACTCTGTTTGGTCATTTTCATGTGACTGAAAAAAGTTGCGACATCTCATGAAATTTTGCTGCAGAATGACTCACAGCATGAGTTGCAGTCGCGGCAGGTTCTGTCACACTATAAAGCATCCGGTTTTGTGGTCACCAAACTAAAATTGTGTGTTTCTCCTGTCCAGTACTATACAAAACTTTTGCGACATTTTCATGTTGAAAAGTACTTTGATTCTGATGATTTAAATGCTACAGAAGCTTGAAATTCTTGTTCAAAAGGTCTGTCATTTTAGTATGAAAAGCAAGTAGTTTATTTAGAATAGTAAACAAAAAATAACGGTTAAAGGCAACATTTACATCGGAATATCATAGTACTATTTCATTATGTTATGTTTTCCCTTGTCCTCTGTTGTCATTATCCTATTCCCTGATCTAAATGCATTCCTTTTTATCAATATTGCTCTATTAACGGTGGTTGTCATTACCAAAATCCCAACAACATGTCCTTTTTATTAGTAAATAACTTTGTAAAAAATGCCAGTAGGAAGCTGCAATTTAGAAAAATAAGAGAGAAATGATCAAACTTTATCATGGAATACTTCAAATATTTCAGTTTTAACTGATTCAACAAATGACTCATTCAGTAAAAAATTTGCACACTTTTTTATTTCACGCTTTATAAAACACTGTGTAAACCATGATTTTGTTGGTAAGATCCTTTTAAAATAGGGATCACCTAAAACAATTGTTCATGTCAAGATCATGCAGGAACATATAAAACTTAGGGAAATATTTGCCTTCACCAAAATATTGACATGTACACAGCCTGCTGTTATTCACAGATCAACAGCCATTTGCAAACCCATTTGAATGGTGTGATCTGTTCAACTTTGATGCTGCACAAAAACAAAATTTAATGATGTCATCAGAAATAGATTCAAAACAACAAAATCAGTTTTGTATGAAGGTTTTAAATCTCAACAATTTTCAAACAGTAAATTTATCTGACATTGTTCAGTTACCAGAACTAAGGACAAAGACTGACTACACAATTCATGTACTCAAAATGATTGTTTCTGACACATCTAGGGTATTGAGTAGTGTAAAGAGACTTAGGCTGTTGCTGTTATGTTACAAGGTTAATTTCAGAATCATCAACCTGTTTAACACTAGAGTTTGTTATCATATGTAAATTGTAATTTTCCATTCTTTCTTTAGCTCACCTGAGCTGGCTCAGGGTGAGCTATTAGGATCGATGAATGTCCTTCGTCCGTATTCCGTTCACACTTAGTTCGTTAACACTCTACTGGTCACATTTTTGCTCCAATTGTCACGAAACTTGGTCAGGATGTGTGTCCCAGAAATTACTCGTGGGAGTTCGAATATGGGTCATCTGGGGTCAAAAACTAGGTCACATGACCTAAAAATAGAAAAATCTTGTTAAGGCTCTAGAGGCTACTGTTTCAGTCCAAATGTCCTGGCAATTTGTCAGAAAGGTTGTTTGGTTGATTTCTAGCCCAGGTTTGAATATGGGTCATCTGGGGTCAAAAACTAGGTCACACAGCCCAAATATGAAAAAAACTTGTTAACATCCTAGAGGTAAGATTTTCAGTCCAAATATCCTGGAAATTTGTCAGAAAGGTTGTTTTCATGATTTCCAGCTCAAGTTCGAATATGGGTCATCTGGGGTCAAAAACTAGGTCACAGAGCCCAAATATGGAAAAACCTTGTTAACATTTTACAGGTCACATTTTCAGTCCAAATGTCCTTGTAATATGTCAGAAAGGTTATTTGGGTGATTTCTAGCCCAAGTTCGAATATGGGTCATGTGGGGTCAAAAACTAGGTCACAGAGCCCAAATATGAAAAAAACTTGTTAACACTCTAGAGGTCACATTTTCAGTCCAAATGTCCTTGTAATATGTCAGAAAGGTTATTTGGATGATTTCTAAACCAGGTTCGAATATGGGTCATCTGGGGTCAAAAACTAGGTCACTGAGACCAAATATCGAAAAACCTTTTTATCACTCTAGAGGTAACATTTTCAGCCCAAATATCCTGGAAATATGTCAGAAAGTTCTAGCTCAAGTTTGAATATCGGTCATGTGGGGTCAAAAACTAGGTCACACAGCCCAAATATGGTAAAACCTAGTTAACACTCTAGAGGTAACATTTTTAGCCCAAATATCCTGAAAAACTGTCAGAAAGCTTGTTAAGATGATTTCTAGCTCAAGTTGGAATATGGGTCATGTGGGGTCAAAAACAAGGTCAGACAGCCTGTATATGGAAAAACCTTGTTAACACTCTAGAGCTAACATTTTCAGCCCAAATATCCTGGAAATATGTCAGATAGGTTGTTTCGATGATTTCTAGGTCAAGTTTGAATATGGGTCATCTGGGTTCAAAAACTAGGTCACACAGCCTGAATATGGAAAAACCTTGTTAACACTCTAGAGGTAACATTTCAGCCCAAATATCCTGGAAATATGTCAGAAAGGTTGTATCGATGATTTCTAGCCCAGATTCGAATATGGGTCATCTGGGGTCAAAAACTAGGTCACAGAGCTTAAATTTGGAAAAACCTTGTTTACACTCTACAGGTAACATTTTCAGCCTAAATATTCTGGAAATATGTCAGAAAGGTTATTTCGATGGTTTCTAGGTCAAGTTCGAATATGGGTCATCTAGGGCAAAAACTAGGTCACAGAGCCAAAAATAGAAATATCATGTTAAGGCTCTAGAGGCTACTGTTTCAGTCCAAATATCCTGGCAGTTTGTTAGAAAGGTTGTTTGGTTGTTCAAATTATTAGATTAGGTTAAAGGTCACTTAGGCTAAAAATAGATTTATCTACTGTACCTCATAAAGCCTTCATTTATAGACCAATATCTTTGATATTCAGTATATAGGTTCCTTGCATGGACGTCTACCCATGGGTAGGGTTTGAGGTCACTGGGTCAAGGTCACCATAGCTTATAATAGATATTTCTACTTTCTGTCATAGAGCCTTTATTTATTGACTGATATTTTACATATTTGGTTTGTAGGCACTTACATATTTTCAATTAATAAATGAAATACTGCTTAGCAGCAAACCTACAGCCAAAGTACTCGGGTGAGTGATCCAGGGCCATCATGGCCCTCTTGTTTGAAAGGTAATAAAAACATTTGATGTTTAACCTTTTGCCTTTGGAATAAAGCATTCAATTAATTTGTCTAGACATTTATTTGCTTGACTTATTTATATACCCCCGCTTCGAAGAAGTGGGAGGTATACTGTTTTACCCTTGTCCGTGTGTCCGTCCGTCCGTCCGTCCGTCTGTCCGTAACAAATTTCCGTTGCAGTTTTCTCAGCAACTATAACATGCAGAAGCCTGATATTTCACATATTGCTTTATCCTATAGTCCCATATGGTGTAAAGTGATTTTATGCTCCTTGCTCATCTACTTCCTGTTTACCGAATACTTAGATTTTTACACATAGTTGACATACATTCACAATTTCCGTCACAGTTTTCTCAGCAACTATAAGATGCAGCAGCCTGATATTTTGCATATTGCTTTATCCTATAGTCCCATATGGTGTAAAGCGATTTTATGCTCCTGGCTTATCTACTTCTTGTTTACCGAATACTAAGATTTTTACACTATATAGGTGCATTACATCAACCAAACAACATCTTTATTTTCCGTCGCAGTTTTCTAAGCAACTAGAGCATGCAGCCGCCTGATATTTTGCATATTGCTTTATCCTATAGTCCCATATGGTGTAAAGCGATTTTATGCTCCTTGCTCATTTACTTCCTGTTTACCGAATACTAAGATTTTTACACATAGTTGACATACATTCACAATTTCTGTCACAGTTTTCTCAGCAACTATAAGATGCAGCAGCCTGATATTTTGCATATTGCTTTATCCTATAGTCCCATATGGTGTAAAGCGATTTTATGCTCCTTGCTCATCTACTTCCTGTTTACCGAATACTTAGATTTTTACACATAGTTGACATACATTCACAATTTCCGTCACAGTTTTCTCAGCAACTATAAGATGCAGCAGCCTGATATTTTGCATATTGCTTTATCCTATAGTCCCATATGGTGTAAAGCGATTTTATGCTCCTTGCTCATCTACTTCTTGTTTACCGAATACTAAGATTTTTACACTATATAGGTGCATTACATCAACCAAACAACATCTTTATTTTCCGTCGCAGTTTTCTAAGCAACTAGAGCATGCAGCCGCCTGATATTTTGCATATTGCTTTATCCTATAGTCCCATATGGTGTAAAGCGATTTTATGCTCCTTGCTCATTTACTTCCTGTTTACCGAATACTTAGATTTTTACACATAGTTGACATACATTCACAATTTCTGTCACAGTTTTCTCAGCAACTATAAGATGCAGCAGCCTGATATTTTGCATATTGCTTTATCCTATAGTCCCATATGGTGTAAAGCGATTTTATGCTCCTTGCTCATCTACTTCCTGTTTACCGAATACTTTGATTTTTACACATAGTTGACATACATTCACAATTTCCGTCACAGTTTTCTCAGCAACTATAAGATGCAGCAGCCTGATATTTTGCATATTGCTTTATCCTATAGTCCCATATGGTGTAAAGCGATTTTATGCTCCTTGCTCATCTACTTCCTGTTTACCGAATACTTAGATTTTTACACATTGTTGACATACATTCACAATTTCCGTCACAGTTTTCTCAGCAACTATAAGATGCAGCAGCCTGATATTTTGCATATTGCTTTATCCTATATTCTCATATGGTATAAAGCGATTTTATGCTCCTTGCTCATCTACTTCCTGTTTACCGAATACTTAGAAGTTACCAACACACAGGAAAGGAGGTGCACTTGATCGTGTTTTTGTGAATAAAGACTTCGATGAATCAGAAATCACAGATGTAATACCTGTTCATTATTCTGACCAGTTTTTCATATCCATCTAGCTGTGCCTTGGATGAAGTTGTATTAAATTCAGGTAAATACTCGGAAAAATTTGACACTCTTTATACATATGACAAATGCAAATTACATTATGAAAGTCAAATTTCTGATAGCGGGGGTATCACTAGTGAGCATTAGCTCACAAATTTACTTGTTTTAAATTCAAGCAATACTGACACAAATGTACAGTTTGTGAAGGCAATCCGAAACAAAAGGTTCTCCGAATCAATGGCCAATTTTTCCTTTGAAATACATGTATCTCTACCCGGACCGATAATTGTATGGACACTGATAATTTCTTAAAACTTAATCCTTTTGCTTTAGAATTAAAGTTACAAGCCTTTAAGTTCATCAAACGTCCAGTCGAATTAGATCACAAACAGACGATTTCGCCCACCTGTTTGAATATTACTTGCCTATCATGGAAATTTATTGCTCGTATCTTATAGAATGTGGCTGAAAAAGAAAAAAGGAAATTTGCAAAATATAACCCTGTCATAGGTCTACACTTGGAGAAATTTGCTGTTGCAAATATTCATGATTAGTGTTATCCTCGTTTAGTCTAGAACGCATGTCCAAGAAGCCAATTCAAATCAACCAGCCATGGTTTAGGGGGTCGTCTCAAGGTTGTAATTGGACAGTTCCTTTTTTCTATTAAATTAATTGTTTTGCTTTGTTTGTACTTGTAAGTGATATTTCTCATCATTGGTAGTATTTTCAAAAAATATTTTATACTTTTTAAGATAATTTAATTAAAACTTTGACTTTGTAATTAGTAACCAATGCAGTACTGCTAGTAATACACTAAATACATATACTCTAGCATTTTTAAAACACCAGGATATATTATTGCATTTTTTAGCTCACCCGTCACGTAGTGACAGAGTGAGCTTTTCTGATCACCTTTTGTCCTTCGTCCGTCCGTCCGTCCATCCACAATTAGTTCGTTAACACTCTAGTGGTCACATTTTTGCCTCAATTGTCATGAAACTTGGTCAGGATGTTTGTCTCATTAATATCTCGGACGAGTTCGAACGTGGGTAATCAGGGTTGGAAAACTAGGTCACAGAGCCCAAATATAGAAAAACCTTGTTAACACTCTAGAGGCTACTTTTTCAGTCCAAATATCCTGGAAATTTGTCAGAAAGGTTCTATCAATGATTTCTAGCTGAGTTTCAAATATGGGTCATCTGGGTTCAAAAACTAGTCACGGAGCCCAAAAATAGAAAAATCTTGTTAACACTCTTGAGGTTACATTTTCAGCCCAAATAATCTGGAAATTTGTCAGAAAGGTTGCTTTGATGATTTCTAGCTCAAGTTGGAGTATGGGTCATTTCGGGTCAAAAACTAGGTCACAGAGCCCAAATATGGAAAGACCTTGTTAACACTCTAGAGGTAACATTTTCAGTACAAATAACCTTGAAATTTGTCAAAGAGATTGTTTCAATAATTTCTAGGCCAAGTTTGAATATGGGTCATCTGGGGTCAATTACCCAGGTAATTAGCAACTTTGTTAAAAGCAGTCATTCTCAGGTGAGCCATTCAGGGCCATCTTGGCCCTCAATTGTCATGAAACTTGGTCAGGATGTTTGTCTCATTAATATCTCGGACGAGTTCGAACGTGGGTAATCAGGGTTGGAAAACTAGGTCACAGAGCCCAAATATAGAAAAACCTTGTTAACACTCAAGAGGCTACTTTTTCAGTCCAAATAACCTGGAAATTTGTCAGAAAGCTTAGTTTTATGGTTTCTAGCTCAGTTTTGAATATGGGTCATCTGGAGTCGAAAACTAGGTCACAGAGCCCAGATATCGAAAAACTTTGTAAACACTCTTGAGGTTACATTTTCAGTCCAAATGTCCTGGAAATTGGTGAGAAAGGTTGTTTTGATGATTTGTAGCTCAAGTTTGGATATGGGTTATCTGGGGTCAAAAACTAGGTCACAGAGCTTAAATATCGAAAAACCTTGTTAACACTCTGGAGGTAACATTTTTAGACCAAATAATCTGGAAATTTGTCAGGAAGGTTGCTTCTATGATTTCTAGCTCAAGTTCAAATATGGGTCATCTGGGTTCAAAAACTAGGTCACAGAGCCCAAATATGGAAAAACCTTGTTAACACTCTAGAGGTAACAATTTCAGTACAAATAACCTTGAAATTTGTCAAAGAGATTGTTTCAATAATTTCTAGGCCAAGTTTGAATATGGGTCATCTGGGGTCAATTAACCAGGTAAATAGCAACTTTGTTAAAAGCAGTCATTCTCAGGTGAGCGATTCAGGGCCATCATGGCCCTCTTGTTTAATATAGCGCTTTTAATCTCAAATCTCTTTCTTCTCCTGACCAACCTCTCACAAAATTGAAATATGAAGAATGTACTACTAAAATGTCTGTTTTCAAAGTGACACTCTTATACAAAAGGTATTTAATTAGTTTGCATTTTTAAATGCGAAGTATTATGCAAAATGATGTAGGCTATGCATAATCAGTATCAAGAAAATAATAATAATAACCTGTCAATTGTAACCCTGGCCCTGTCACCTTAAATGCATGGTAAGGCTACATCCTGCAGGGACAGTCAGTTACTAAGGTAAAAATCTTCTCAAAATGCATTTCACACATTGTAAATTGCAAAAGGAATACATTAAATGTAATATTGTTTTGTTTTTTTTCAAAGGCATTGTATGATAGTTCCATTTTGGTCTATATTATTCAATAATAAATTTGAATTGCTTTCACAATTTCATTTTCACTTCCATCTGACTTACTGTATTTTATCATTTGAGGAGCAGCCAAGCTTCCCTCCTTGGCCAGCACCACAAGAAATAGGTGGATATGCTGTTATCAGATGCAAGTATCTTGTAAGACATGATTATAAACAGCAGGCTATAGATATTGATTAAGAAGCATTGATGAACATGACTGTTTGGTTGGGTGGGGACGCGGGTTATAAGGCTAGTATTTTAAAAGTATATTACTAAGACTGACACTGAGTTGTGCAACGTTGTCATGTTGCACTGAATAAAGAATAAATACAATGGTTTTTAAATGTGACTTTTGTTAATTTCCAGTTGCAGTGGTTCAACCATACATTGTATATGTAGCTGTCAAATTGTTACAGTTTGAGGTAACCCCCGCAACTGATTCCGATGACCTCCACTTGATTCATATACACTACACAAAGTGCTAAAAATAGAAACAGTCTATCTCACAACATACACAACTAGGAAACCCAGTGACAACATTATTTGTTAGGTGATGCTATTAAAAGACATAAACAATTTTTTAAATTACATATTTAATGTGATAGGCAAATAAAGCTAGTGACCTGGATTGCCTTCACAAACTGTACAAAATGTAATCAATTTCCATAGTAAAATGTAACTAGTGTCGTGATTGGTTTATGTTTTCTGCTCACTTGCTGTCAGTTCTCTTTTAGGGCAGACTTTATGTTATTATTATGTGCAATATGTGTATTTTTATGTCAGCTATCAAACGATGTTATGGCATCATAAAACAGCAGTGTATTTGCCAGGGGCACTTAATGTGGCTAATTCGGATGAAATTACAGGGAAGTGAAAGGGACATCCTGGCCAATTTTTAAGTGCTACCAGAATTTTAAGCACATCGGGCTTTTAGATTTTGAAATTTAAGCGCATCGGCACTGATGCGCTAAAAGCGCCTGGGGAAATGCCTGGACTCGTAGACCAGTTTTGGCACGGGTCAAATAGGTGTTTTCAAGGATTTTCATGCATCAAAACCGGAGACCTTGGGTCAAATGAAAACCCTGGATACTTGTGAAGATGAAATGTGAACAAATAGACATTTTCCATAATTGATTGGTTTTTCAGTGAAATGATCATTGTATACACCTAAGTTTCTTCTGTTGCCAGGTATTATCAGATACGTACTGCACTGAGAACTCCTCCAAAAGTGCCATCTAAAATTGAAATTACCCTACAGAAATCACAAGGTGAGTGTGTGGACATTTTAAAATATTGAGAAAATTCTGTTCTATTGAAATCGTTCTGGTTGTAACAAGCTACACTGTCCCATCTTGCCGGCCTGGCTAAGTTAATAGGTAGAGCATCGGATTGTCAATCCTGAAGTCCCGGTTCGATCCCATGAGGGCCACAAAATTTCTCAGCAGCAATTGATCTCAGACAATCATTTGTCCTTCACCTCTGATGCAAGTGAGGAATTAGTCAGTCACTTGTGGAGAAATTGGTTAGTAAACTGGTTAGATACCAAGGAACTCTTGTTAGGTGGACTGACCGCCGCCTTATGACAGCAGTTAAAAGTGGAGTTAAACCCTAATTAACCAAACCAAACCTGTCCCATCTTATTCTCCATATATCCCAGGCAGCATGGGACTTAATTGAGTTATGTACACTTGTTATTGCTCTTAATGTATAATTTATACTTTCTCATAAGATTAGGCCTCCGTCAAATTCAATTATAGGGTTGGATCCATTATTTATGCCTATATGTATCTGATTAAAAAAAAAAAAAATTCTTATGCTTAAAAAATCCTTAGAATTTTCAGAGCAAAATTATCCACTTAAGTAGATGGATAATGCAGAAATAGTTAAAAATGAAAAAGTTTTGAATTTTTAGCTCACCTGAGCCTTTGGCTCATGGTGGGCTATTGTGACCGGTCTTTGTCCGTCGTCCGGCGTCCGTCATCAGTTAACAATTTCATTCAAACAACATCTCCTCTGAAACCTCTGGGCCAAATTTGATGAAACTTGCCTGTGATGTTCCTTGCATGAAGCTCTACCCAGATTGTTCAAAGAATTTTATTCCATCAAGAACTCTGGTTTCTATGGCAAGTTAAAGGAAAATCTTTGAAAATCTTCTTGTCTGAAACCACAAGGCCTAGAGCTAAGATATTTGGCATTTAGCACCCTCTAATGGAACTCTACAAAAATTGTTCAAATTATTTCCCTGGGGTCAAAATTGGCCCCGCCCCAGGGGTCACTTCATTTTACATAGGCTTACATAGGAAATCTTTAAAAATCTTCTTCTCAGAAACCACAATACCTACAGCTTAGATATTTGGTATGTAGCATTGTCTAGTGGATGTCTACCAAGTTTATTCAAATTATGTCCCCTAGGTTAAAATTGGCCACGCCCCAGGGTTCTCTTGGTTTACATATAGTTATATAGGAAAAACATGAAAAATCATTTTTCTCTGTAAATAATAGGACTAGACCTTAGATATTTGGGGTTGAGTATTGTGTAGAGAACCTTTAACAATGTTGTTTATATGTTGGCCACCGGGGTCAAAATTGGCCCCGCCCCGGGGGCCCTTAATATGTAAAAAAGGCAATCTTTAAAAATCTTCTTACTGGAAACCTCAATGCCTACAGCTTAGATATTTGGTATGTAGCATTGTCTAGTGGATATCTACCATGTTTGTTCAAATTATGTTCCCTGGGTCAAAATTGGCCACGCCCCAGGGTTCTCTTGGTTTACATAGATTTATATAGGAAAAACATGAAAAATAATTTTTCTCCAAAACAAATAGGTGTAGACCTTAGATATTTGGTGTTGAGTATTGTGTAAAGAACCTTTACCAATATTGTTTAAATGTTGGCCCTGGGGTCAAAATTTGTTTGCGCCGGGGACCTTAATATGTAAAAAGGAAATCGTTAAAAATTTTCTTGTCTGAAACTACAAGGCCTAGAATTTTAAAATTTGGCATGAAGCAAGCTTTATCAAGCTTTTTCAAATTATTAGATTAGGTTAAAGGTCACAGAGGCTAAAAATAGATTTATCTACTGTACCGCATAAAGCCTTCATTTATAGACCAATATCTTTGATATTCAGTATATAGATTTCTTGCATGGACGTCTACCCATGGGTAGGGTTTGAGGTCACTGGGTCAAAGTCAAGGTCACTATAGCTTATAATAGATATTTCTACTTTCTGTCATAGAGCCTTTATTTATTGACTGATATTTTAGATATTTGGTTTGTAGGCACTTATATCTTTTCAATTAAAAAATGAAATACTGCTTAACAGCAAACCTACAGCCATAGTACTCAGGTGAGCGATCCAGGGCCATCGTGGCCCTCTTGTTTAGTAAAACATTCCAAGAACTCTGACATTTTATTGTGATGTCCAGTGACCAGATGCTTTTTGGGGAGTCACTGTGTGTAAATCTTTGAAAGGGAGATATTTACCTACAGTTTTTAGCTCGACTTTTAAAAAAAAATAAAATCGAGTTATTGCTATAATCATGGTGTTTTTGCCGTAGCCGTTGCCGTTCCCTTCCGAAAACTTTAACATTGATCATAATTTTTTTATTCCTTGATGTATTATCTTCAAACTTGGACACAACAGCCCTTTGGACAATACCTTCAAGATGACCAGACTAAACTTGACCTTGACTCTTAAATGACCTTCAAATTCAAGGTCAGAATATTAAATTTTGCTAAATTGGCCATAACTTTATTATTAATAGGTGGATTCTCTTCATCCTTGGACACAACAACCCTTTGGACAAGACCTTCAAGTAGCCCAGTAGACCAGACTAAATTTCACCTTGACATTCAAGGTCAAAATATTAATTTTACTAAAATTGGCCATAACTTAATTATTAATAGGTGGATTGTTTTCATACTTGGACACAACAACCCTTTGGACAAGATCTTCAAGTGAAACAGACTCAACTTGACCTTGACTCATAAATGACCTTCACCTTCAAGATCAATTTATTAAATTTTGCTAAAATTGTCCATAACTTTAGTATTTACATGTATGGTTGGATTTGATTTATACTTTGACAGTGTCAAAACTGACATTTTGAATAACTCAGATATGACCATGACCTTAAAATGACCTTGACTGTCAAGGTCAGATGATTGAAGTTTTTTGCTTAAATTGTCATAACTTTCTCATTTATTTATAGATTTGATTCATACTTGGACTAAACAACATTTATGATAAATCCGACATTATGATTATTTAAAGTTTGACCTTGACCTTTGAAATGACCTTGACAGTCAAGGTCAAATCATTGAATTTTGTTAAAACTGGCCATAATTTTGTTATTTATGGTTGGATTTAAATTAGACTTTGACAAAACAACACTTATGACGAAGCCGACAAGGTAAATTATTCAAGTTTGACCTTAACCTTAAAATTACCATGACCGTCAAGGTCAAATAATTAAATTTTGCTTATATTGTCATAATTTTAATGATTATGATTGGTTTTGATTCATACTTGGAGAAAACAACAATTATGACAAAACTGACATATTGAATAATTCAGGTTTGACCAGAACCTAAAAATGATCTTGACCTTCAAGGTCAGATGATTGAATTTTGCTTTAATTTTCATACCTTTCTCATTTATATAACAATTTGATTCATACTTGGACAAAACAACACTTATGACAAATCTGACATTTTGATTCTTTCAGATATGACCTTGACCTTTCAATGACCTTTACAGTCAAAGTCAGATTATTGAATTTGCTAAACCAGGCCATAATTTTGTTATTTGTGGTTGGATGTTAATAATACTAAAAAAAAGAACAACACTTATGACAAAGCCAACATGATAAATTATTCAAATGTGACCTTTATCTTAAAATGACCATGACTGTCCAGGTCAAATTATTGAATTTTGCTCAAATTGTCATAACTTTTGTTATGCCCCCCATTGAAGATGAGGGGGCATATAGTTTTGCAAATGTCAGTCGGTCGGTCGGTCTGTCGGTAGACACTTTATTTCCGATCAATAACTAGAGAACACTTTGACCTAGGCTCACCAAACTTGGTATGCAGGTTGGTCATCACCAGTAGATGACCCCTATTGATTTTGAGGTCATTAGGTCAAAGGTCAAGCTCACAGGGACCTTCATCCTAAAATCTGTTTCTGATCTATAACTAGAGAACGCTTTGACCTAAGTTCACCAAACTTGGTATGCTGGTTGGTCATCACCAGTAGATGACTTTGAGTTCATTAGGTCAAAGGTCAAGATCACAGAGACTTTCATCCTAAAATAGGTTTCCGATCAATAACTAGAGAACGCTTTGACCTAGGTTCACCAAACTTAATATGCTGGTTGGTTATCACCAGTAGATGACCCCTATTGATTTTGAGGTCATTTGGTCAAAGGTCAAGCTCACAGGGACCTTCATCCTAAAAACGGTTTCCGATCAATAACTAGAGAACACTTTGACCTAGGTTCACCAAACTTAGTATGCTGGTTGGTCATCACCAGTAGATGACCCCTATTGACTTTGAGGTCATTAGGTCAAAGGTCAAGATCACAGAGACTTTCATCCTAAAAATGGTTTCTGATCAATAACTAGAGAACGCTTTGACCTAGGTTCACCAAACTTGGTATGCTGGTTGGTCATCATCAGTATATGGCCCCTATTGATTTTGAGGTCATTTGGTCAAAGGTCAAGGCCACAGGGACCTTCATCCTAAAAACGGTTTCTGATCAATAACAAGAGAACGCTTTGGCCCAACCACAAGCAATTAGGTGCTGCTGGGGGGCATGTATGTTTTACAAACAATTCTTGTATTTTTTTAGGATTTGCTCATACTTGGAGAAAACAACACTTATGACAAATCTGACATTATGATTCTTTCATGTATCAACTTTACGTTAAAATGATCTTGACCTTCAAGGTCAAATCATTGAATTTTGCTACAATTTGCCAAAACTGTCATTTATTGTTGGAATTGATTCATACTTGAACAAATCAACACTTGTGACAAAACCGACATGTTGAATAACTCAGGTGTGACCTTGACCTAAAAATGACCTTGAATGTCAAGGTCAGATGTTTGAATTTTGCTTAAATTGTCATAACTTTGTCATTTATTGATAGATTTGATTTGTACTTGGACAAAACAATACTTTTGACAAATGCGACATTTTGATTCAAGTTTGACTTTGACCTAAAAAATGACCTTAACTAACAAGATCAAATTATTGAAATTTGCTAAGATTGGTCATAACTGTGTAATTTATGGTTAGTCTGGATTCATACTTGGATAAAACAACACTTTTGACAAAACTTACATGTTGAATAATTCAGGTATGACCTTTACCCTAAAATGACCTTGACAGTCAAGGTCCCATTATTGTATTTTTATTGTCATAACTGTTGTTTATTTATGGATTTGATTTATACTTTGATAAAACAACAAAACTGATATTTTAATTTATTATAAGTATGACCTTGACCTTTAGATGACCTTGACATTTAAGGTCATGATAAATAATTTTGCTTAAATTAGCCAAATTTTTGTTATTTATGGTTTGATTTGATTTATACTGGGACAAAACAACACTTATGACTAAACTGACACATTGAATCATTCAGCTATGACCTTGACCTTCAAATGACCCTGACCATCAAGGTCAAATTATTGAATTTTGCTTATATTGGCCATAACATCATTTTGAGTTCTTTTTAATTAATACTTGGCCAAAACAACGCTCATGACAAAACCTTCATGTTAAATTATTCAAGCATGACCTTAAGCTTTAAATGACCTTTACAGTCAAGTTCAAATTTTTGCATTTTGCTAAAATAGCCAAACTTTTGTTATTTATGGATGGATTTGATCTATACAGGGACAAAACAACACTGAGAATAAAAGAAACGTGTCGAACAATTCAAGCATTACCTTGACCTTTAAATGACCTTGACATTACGTAACTTGGCTGTATTGTTGTTGTTAATGGATGTAGTGTTTTCATGCGTGGACATAACTACCTTTTAGACAATACCTCCAAAGAAGGTTAAACTGAACTTGACCTTGACCTTTAAGGTCAAATTTCCTAATGTTGCTCAAATTGGCCATAACTTTGTTATGTTTAATTATATTTCCAAATGATATTTCATTTGAAATCCCTTCACCACAATGTGCTTCCTCTGATGTGTTCGCCTTTGGAAATAGGAAAAAGTCGAGTGTGGTCCCCGCTTGCGGTGGCTCTTGTCTATCACCATTTTGTAAAAAGGTGTCTGGACCTTTCTGATTTTGAAATAAGAGAACTTTGTTTTAAATAAACTTAGGATTTGAAATCACAGTGTGACAAGGAGTAGAAATAATTTGAAAGCCTATTTTATTTCAGGTATATCTATAGACAGTGTCAGTAAACGCATTTTATTGACAGAAAATTGGACAAAGATGTTATTTTCTACACTTATACATGAGGAAAAGTGAAAAATATACCTTTTGGCAATAGGAGTGGGGTCCTGATTCAGCCCCAAACTAGCTAGAAAATTAACTCTGGCATGCAGACAGAGTCAGGTCTTTTGCTTTTATTTTATTTATTAATAAAAAACGCTCTAATCAAGGGACCTCATATGAAGTCACCCTGACTGCATCTCAAAAGAGGATCCATGTGAAGACCTTGACTGTTTTTCCATTGTTGGGAATGGGCTTTATGAGCAAAATATGTCTTATAGACAGGAATGGACATACTGACTTATTAATGTAAACCTTCTAGCTAGACCAAAATAATTTGTGCTGTTATTTTTCAAGAGCTGTGCTGTAAAGTAAAGGTGAAAGTCACTTTAGTAGGCCCAGTATAAGACCTTCTGGGCATGTTGATCTCTGCTGGCTTGTACACAAATGTAGAATTGAAACAATTTTCAAGGTCTTACCCAGAACTGAGACATTTTTAAGCAAACACTTAGCATTTAAGATTATTAATATGTATATTACATTTAAGATTATACCAGTAGATATAGTGACCTTTCCAGAAATTAGCACCTTGATTAATTACCCTGCATCCACCATTAAGGGACTGGGGATTGAAATAGTATTAAATAATATACTGTTTAGTATAGAAAAGGTACAATTTTATTACAGCAGTACTGTGATTTTTATAAATTACAGATTCTTATAAACCACATATAGTATTTATTTTCATCAACAATCCATCTGATGATCTTCTGACTGAATAAAGTATTATCTTTGATGAGTATAGGACAAAGGCCCTTCCAGACAAAAACCCTCCATCCTAAAATGACGAGGTGGACAAAAGTCCTCCCATCAAATCTTTGATGTTTATTTTTTTACTGATATTTCACATCTGTTGGATTGTTAAATAAAGTACTTGTGATCTATTTTTTATGTCATTAAAATTGATAGAAACACTGTTGTTTTTTTAGCTCACCTGAGCCGTAGACTCATGGTGAGCTATTAGGATCGATCAATGTCCCTCGTCTGTCGTCCATCGTCTGTCCACACATAAGTTGTTAACACTCTATTGGTCACATTTATGCCTCAAATGTCATAAAACTAAGTCAGGATGTTTGTCCCAGTGATTACTCGGACGAGTTCGAACATGGGTTATCTGGGATGAAAAACTAGGTCACAAAGCCCAAAAATAGAAAAACCTTGTTAACAATCTAGAGGCTACATTTTCAGTCCAAATGTCCAAATTTGTCAGAAAATGTGTTTCAATAATTTCTTGCTCAATTTCGAATATGGGTCATCTGGGGTCAAGAACTAGGTCACAAGCCACAAATTTGGAAAAACCTTCTTTATATGCCAGAGGTAACATTTTCAGTCCAGATAACCTGGAAATTTGTCAGAAAGGTTGTTTTGATGGTTTCTAGCTCTGATTTGAAAATGGGTCATCTGGAGTCAAAATATAGGTCACAGAGCCCAAATATGAAAATAGTTTGTTAACACTCTAGAGGCTACATTTTCAGTCCAAATAACCTGGAAATTTGTCAGAGGGGTTGTTTTGATGATTTCTAGCTCAGTTTGGAATATGGGTCATCTGGGGTCAAAAACTAGGTCACAGAGCCCAAATATGAAAAAACTTAATAAACACTCTAGAGGCAACATTTTCAGTCCAAATATCCTGAAAGTTTGTCAGAAAAGTTGTTTTGATAATTTTTAGCTTGACTTCAAATATGGGTCATCTGGGTTCAAAACTAGGTCACAGAGCCTAATTATGAAAAACCATGTTAACACTCTAGAGGTTACATTTTCATTCCAAATATACTGGAAATTTGTCAGAAAGGTTGTTTCAATAATTTCTAGCTCAGGTTCAAATATGGGTTGGGAAACCTTGTTAAAACTCTAGAGGTATTATTTTCAGTCCAAATAACCTCGAAATTTGTCAGAAAAGTTGTTTTGGTAATTTCTAGGTCAAGTTCAAATATGGGTCATCTGGGGTCAGTTAATCAGGTCCATAACAATTTTGTTAAAAGGAGTCACACTCAGGTGAGCAATCTAGGGCCATCATGGCCCTCTTGTATAGCTCATCTGAGCACAAAGTGCTCAAGGGTGAGCTTTTGTGATCATTGATTGTCTGGCATGCGTCAGTGTGTGGTGTGCATCTTCAACGGTTTGACTTTTTGAATGATTTCTCCTGTACCGCTAAGCCAACTATGATGAAATATGCATGAAGCTCAACCAAAGTCATTCAAAGAATGAAAATCCAAGCAGAACTCTGGTTGTTTTGGCAACAGAAAGGAAAAACTTCAAAAATCTTCTTGTCTGAAACCACAAGGCTTTAGCCTAAAGATTTGGTACGAGGAGTGTTCAGATATGAATGCATCTAAGCACGTAAAATTGATTTTTCATAGTTTCACTGAATTTTTAGCTCACCTGAGCATTTGGCTCATGGTGAGCTATTGTGATAGGACTTTGTCCGTTGTCTGTCAAAAATTTCGTTCAAACGACATCTCCTCTGAAACCTCTGGGCCAGATTTGATAAAAAACTTGCCTGGGATGTTCCTTGCATGAAGCTCTACCAATGTTGTTCAAAGAATTCAATTCCATCAAGAACTCTGGTTGCTGTGGCAACTTAAAGTAAAAAATTGAAAATCTTCTTGTCTGAAACCACAAGGCCCTGAGTCTTAAGATTTGGTATGTAGCATTTTCGTGTGGACCTCTACCAAGTTTGTTCAAATTATGCCCATTGGGTCAAATTTTGCACCTACCCGGTGGTCAATGGATTTTACGTAGGTTTATATAGTAAAACTTTTAAAATCTCCTTGTCTGAAACCACAAGGCCCTGAGCCTTAAGATTTGATATGTAGCATTGTCTTGTGGACTCCTACCAAGTTTGTTCAAATTATGCCCCTGGAGTTAAATTAGGACTCTCCTCGGGGGTCAACTTACTTTACATAGGGAAAACTTTGAAAATCTTCTTGTCTGAAACCACAAGGACCTGAGCCTTAAAATTTGGTATGTAGCATTGTCTTCTGGACCTCTACCAACTTTGTTCAAATTATACACCTGGGGTCAAATTTGGCCCTGCTCCGGGGGTCAATTGATTTTACATAGGCATATATAGTTAAACTTTAAAAATCTTCTTGTCTGAAACCACAAGGCCCTGAGCTTTAAGATTTGGTATGTTGCATTGTTTAGTGGATCTCTACCAACTTTGTTTAAATTATGCCCCTGGGGTCAAATTTGGCCCCTACCCAGGGGTCATTTGATTTTACATAGGCTTATATAGTAAAACTTTAAAAATCTTCTTGTCTGAAACCACAAGGCCCTGAGATCAAAGATTTGATATGAAACAAGCTTTATCAAGCTTTTTCGAATTATTAGATTAGGTTAAAGGTCACCGAGGCTAAAAATAGGTTTATATACTGTACCTCATAGAGCCTTCATTTAAAGACCGATATCTTTGATATTCGGTATATAGGATCCTTGCATGGACCTCTACCCATGGGTAGGGTTTTAGGTCACTGGGTCAAGGTCACCGTAGCTTATGATAAATATTTCTACTTTCTGTCATAGAGCCTTTATTTATTGACTGATATTTTACATATTTACCTATTTATATTTTCATTACTTACATATTTTCAATTAAAACATGAAATACTGCTTAACTGCAAACCTACAGCCAAAATACTCAGGTGAGCTATCTAGGGCCATCATGACCTCCAACAGATATACAAAGTTTTAGTCTCCAGATCCAATCTTTGAAGGCATTTTCATAGTCTTTTAAGCTCACCTGAGCAAATGCTCAGGGTGAGCTATTGTGATCACCCTGTGTCTGTCGTCAGTCGTCAACATTTTACTTTAAATGACATCTCCTCCTAAACCACAAAGCTATTTTTAACCAAACTTTACAGAAATGTTCCTTATTTTGCCCTTTTTAGCTCACCTGAGCACAACGTGCTCATGGTGAGCTTTTGTGATCCCCCTGTGTCCGGCATCCATCGTCGTGCGTCATCCATCTTCAACAATTTCATAAAAACAACATTTTCTCTGAAACCAATGACTGCACATTAACCAAACTACACAGGAATGATCCTTAGGTGGTCCCCTTTCAAAGTTGTTCAAATAGTTCTGGTCTGTTGCATAAGTAGATCACAGGGCCAAAAAAGAAGTTTAAAAAATGCAAATCAAAAAAATCTTCTTGTCAGAAAGTACAAGGCCAAGAGCTTTGATATTTGGTATATGACATCATCTGTAGGTCCTCTATCAAAGTTGTTCAAATTATTCCCCTAGTGCCAAAATTGGCCCCGCCCCAGGGGGTCATAGGTTTTCCTTATATGTATATAGTAAAAACTTAAAAAATCTTCTCCTCTGAAATGACTCAGGCTAGAGCTTTGATATTTGGTATATGACATCATCTATAGGTCCTCTACAAAAGTTGTTCATATTATGCTCCTAGTGCCAAAATTGGCTCGCCCCCGGGGGTTAGGTTTTCCATATATGTATATAGTAAAAACTTAAAAATCTTGTCCTCTGAAATGACAAAGGCTAGAGCTTTGATATTTGGTATATGACATCATCTATAGGTCCTCTACCAAAGTTGTTCAAATTATGCCCCTAGTGCCAAAATTGGCCCCATCCCAGGGGGTCATAGGTTTTCCATATATGTATATAGTAAAAACTTTAAAAATCTTCTCTGAAATGACAAAGCCTTAAGCTTAATTATTTGACATGAAATATTGTCTAGTGAACCTGTTCCAAGTTTGTACAAATTATATCCGAGGTAAAAATTGGGCCTGCCCGGGGGTCATTGATATTCATTATTTGCATATAGTAAAAACATAAGAAAATTATCCTTTGAAGCTTCAAAGGCTAGAGCTTAGACATTTGACATGAAACATTGTGGACCTTTACAGACATTGTTTCAAGTATGGCCCTAGGGTCAAAATTGGGCCTGCCCTTAGGGTCATAGGTTTTCTTTATATACATATAAGAAAAAGGGATCTCTGAAAATAAGAATGCTACAGCTTAGATATTTAACATGAAACACAAATAACAGTCTGTCCTCAGGTGAGCACTTTGGGGCCAATGCCCCCTTGTCTAAAATTTCTCAAACCTTTCCGGTCCATTGCACATAAGGGCTGCAAAAACTAAAAATAGTAAAAAAAAACAAAAAACATCTCCTAAAGATTGGGTGATTTTCCAACAAATTTCACAGAAATGTGAACAGTAACTTACATAGCCCTCTATTAAAATTGCTAAAACGGTTCCGCTCCATTGAATAAAATGGCCGCCAGAGCTAAAAATAGATTTTCATCAATGTTTGGCTTAAAATGACATCACCTCGCTAACCACTTTGCCATTTTAAATCAGATTTGACAAAAATGTTCCTTATAATGCCCTTTTCTAAAATTGCTTCAAATGACATCTCCTGCAAAACCACTTGGCGATTTTAAACCAAATTTCACAGAAATGTTCCTTATAATAGCCCTTTCCTAAAATAACTCAAACCTTTCTGCTCCATTGCACATAAGAGCTGCAAAAGCTAAAAATATAAAATAAAATTCAAACAACATCTCTTAAATGGCTAGGTGAATTTACACCAAATTTCACAGATATATTCCTTACATAGCCCTCTATTAAAATTGCTAAAACGGTTCTGCTCCATAGAACAAATTGGTGACCAGAGCTAAAAATGTATTTTCGTCAATATTTGGCTTCAAATGACATCTCCTCCAAAACAACTTGGCCATTTAAAATCAAATTTGACAGAAATGTTCCTTATAATAGCCCTTTCCTAAAATAACTCAAACCTTTCTGCTCCATTGCACACTGCTCCTTTTCTAAAATTGCTCAAACCTTTCCACTCCATTGCACACAAGGGCTGCATAAGCTAAAAAATAGAAAATTCAAACAACATCTCTTGAACGGCTGGGTGATTTTCCACCAAATTTCACAGAAATGTTCCTTACAAAGCCCTCTTTTAAAATTGCTAAAATGGTTCTGCTCCAATGAACAAAATGACCACCAGAGCTAAAAATAGATTTTCGTCAATATTTGGCTTCAAATGACATCTCCTAAACCATAAAAGCCATTTTAATTCAAATTTGACAGAAATGTTCCTTATATTGCCTTTTTCTAAAATTGCTCAAACTGTTTCGCTCCATTGCACATAAGGTCTGTAAAAGCTAAAAATAGAAAAAAAATTAAAACAACATCTCCTGAACGGCTTGATGGTTTTCCACCAAATTTCACAGAAATGTTCCTTACATAGCCCTCTTTTAAAATTGCTTAAATGGTTCCTCTCCATTGAACAAATTGGCCACCAGAGCTAAAAGTAGATTTTCTTCAATATTTGGCTTCAAATGACGTCTCCTCCAAAACCACTAGGCCATTTTAAACTTAATGTGACAGAAATGTTCCTTACATAGCCCTTTTCTAAAATTGCTCAAACCTCTCTGCTCCATTGCATATAAGGGCTGCAAAAGCTAAAAATAGGGAAAAAAATAAAACAACATCTCCTGAATGGCTGGGTGATTTTCCACCAAATTTCACAGAAATGTTCCATACATAGATCTTGCTAAAATGGTTCCACTCTAGTGAACAAAATGACGGCCAGAGCTGAAAATAGATTTTCATCGATATTTGGATTCAAATGACATCTCCTCCAAAACAACTTGGCCATTTTAAACCAAATGTGACAGAAATGTTCCTTATATAGCCCTTTTCTAAAATTGCTTAAACCTTTCCACTCCGTTGTACATAAGGGCTGCAAAAACTAAAAATAGAAAAAAAAATCAAATAACATCTCCTCTTAAATGGCAAGGTGATTTTCCACCAAATTTCACAGAAATGTTCCATACATAGCTCTCTCTATTAAAATTGCTAAAATGGTTCCGCTGCATTAAACAAAATGGCCGCCAGAGCCTTTGGCTCATGGTGGGCTATTATGACTGAACTTTGTCCGTCGTCCATTGTCCGTCAACAATTTCATTCAAATGACATCTTTTCTGAAACCTCTGGGCCAAAGTTGATGAAACTTGCCTAGGATGTTCCTTGCATGAAGCCCTACCAAAGTTGTTCAAAGAATTCAATTCCATCAAGAACTCTGGTTGCTATGGCAACTTAAGGAAAAACTTTGAAAATCTTCTTGTCTGAAACCACAAGGCCCTGAGCTTTAAGATTTGGCATGTTGCATTGTCTAGTGGACCTCTATCAAGTTTGTTGGAAAAATAATGCCCCTGGGGTCAAATTTGGCCCCCACCTGGGGGTCAATGGATTTTACATAGGCTTATATAGTGAAACTTTAAATATCTTATTGTCTGGAACCACAAGGCCCTGAGCCTTAAGATTTGGTATGTAGCATTGTCTTGTGAACCTCTAACAAGTTTGTTCAAATTATGCCCCTGAGATCAAATTTGGCCGGCCCCGGGGTCAACTTATTTAACAGAGTGAAAGTTTAAAAATCTTCTTGTCTCAAACCACAAGGCACTGAGCCTTAAGATTTGGTATGTAGCATTGTCTAGTGGACAATTTATACTCCTGGTGTCAAATTTGGCCCTGCCCTGGGGGTCAATGGATTTTACATAGGCTTATATAGTGAAACTTTAAAAATCTTCTTGTCTGAAACCACAAGGCCCTGAGCCTTAAGATTTGGTATGTTGCATTGGTCGTGTGGACCTCTACTAAGTTTGTTCAAATTACGCCTCTTGGGTCAGATTTGGCCCCTACCCAGGGGTCATTTGATTTTACATAGGCTTATATAGTAAAACTTTAAAAATCTTCTTGTCTGAAACCACAAGGCTCTGAGATCTAAGATTTGGTATGAAACAAGCTTTTTCGAATTATTAGATTAGGTTAAATGTCATCGAGGCTAAAAGTAGGTGTATATACTGTACCTCATAGAGCCTTCATTTAAAGACCAATATCTTTGATATTCGGTATATAGGATCCATGCATGGACTTCTACCCATAGGTAGGGTTTTAGGTCATTGGGTTGAGGTCAAGGTCACCATAGCTTATGATAGATATTTCTACTTTCTGTCATAGAGCCTTTATTTATTGACTGATATTTTACATATTTACATATTTATATTTACATTACTTACATATTTTCAATTAAAACATGAAATACTGCTTTACTGCAAACCTACAGCCAAAATACTCAGGTGAGGTATCTAGGGCCATCATGGCCCTCTATAATTTATTATCCAGCACTGAGAAAAGTGGAGCATGCTGTCTTTTCCAGCAGGCTCTTGTTTACCTTTTACCTCACCTGAGCACTTTGTGTGTCGTGCGTCAGTGCTTCGTGTGTCATCAACTTTTGCTTTAAACAACATCTCCTCCTAAATGGCTAAGCCAACATTGACAAAACATGCCAGAGATATTCCTTGTATGAAGCTCTTCCAAAGTTGTTCAAAGAAATCAATTCCATGCAGAACTCTGGTTGCCATACCAACCTGAAGGAAAAACTTTAAAAATCTTCTTGTCTGAAACCACAAGGCCTAGAGCTTAGATATTTGGCATTAAGCACCCTCTAATGGAACTCTACAAAAATTGTTCAAATTATTTCCCTGGGGTTTGGCCCCGCCCCAGGGGTCACTTCATTTTACATAGACTTATATAGGAAATCTTTAAAATTCTTCTTCTCAGAAACTACAATGCCTACAGCTTAGATATTTGATATGTAGCAGATATGTCTACCAAGTTTGTTCAAATTATGTCACCTGGGTTAAAATTGGCAATGCCCCAGGGTTCTTTGGTTTACATATAGTTAAATAGGAAAAAGATGAAAAATCATTTTTCTCCAAAACTAATAGGACTAGACCTTAGATATTTGGTGTGGAGTATTTTGTAGAGAACCTTTACCAGTATTGTTTATATGTTGGCCACGGGATCAAAATTGGATACTATCTCGATACTCGTATAAAATCGACGACTATACGACCTCAATCTTCCAATTCCTTTGCCAAACATTACATTTAACATCTGTTTTACATATTGTTCCGGTGATCCTATTACATGTGTTAAGACAGTTTTACAAAAATAATAACTGTCATTACGTGTAAATAAAGTTAATAAAACGAAGACATGTTGTTTGCTGTTTTTATGCCCCCACAAAGTGGGGAGCATATAGCGTTGCACTTGTCCGTCCGTCCGTACGTCTGTCCGTACGTCCCGAAATCTTGTGAACGCAACTCCTCTTAAACCGGATGGCAGATTTTGCTTAAACTTCCAGGGATGAACAACCTTAATGTGTAGAGTGTAGTAAAGGAAGGAATTTTCGCTGCAACCAAATTTAACAGAATTATGGCCCTTTGTTGATTTTTTCACTATATACTATGTAGAAATTTTGTGAACGCAACTCCTCTTAAACCGGATGGCAGATTATGCTTAAACTTCTAGGGATGAACAACCTTAATGTGCAGATGGTAGTAAAGGAAGGAATTTTTGCTGCGACCAAATTTAACAGAATTATGGCCCTTTGTTGATTTTTTCACTATATACCATATAGAAATTTTGTGAACGCAACTCCTCTTAAACCGGATGGCAGATTTTGCTTAAACTTCCAGGGATGAACAGCTTTAATGTGTAGATGGTAGTAAAGGAAGGAATTTTTGCTGTGACAATTTAACAGAATTATGGCCCTTTGTTGATTTTTTCACTATATACCATATCAATAATTGAACATATAAATTTTACATTTGTAATTTAATTTAACATGTACATAAGGTTACCTGTAGATCATTTTAGGTATATGTACAGAAAAAAGCTTACATACAGGATATACATGCTCTTGTTTATGAGCACTTATGCATAGTGGGGGCATCCGTGTCCTATGGACACAGTTCTAGTTATTTTCCGCGTGTCCCTTGAAGTATATTTTCCCGCCAATACCCACGTGCGTTAAGTCTAAGTGTCTAACAAAAACGATAACCGTCCTTTTTTTTGTTTTTGTTTTTTTGGAATGGTCTGTCTTTGTTTAAAAAAAAAGAAACTATGTAACTTGAAAATATTTAAAATCACCGTAGATCAAAACGCTGTTTTATTTGTATCCTCAAGTCTATGTCACATTATCGTTTTTGTATGCCAAAACTTGTATTTATGCAGCTTACGTGACTAAGTGAGCGCCAACAAAATAACCAAAAAAAAAACCAACAACAATGATTTCGAATGTGTCAGAAGTTTTAAATGGGTTTAATATTTTTGAATGGTTCAAATCGTTGATTGGATACATCATTTGAGTAATCACATTTTGATAGGACATTCTTTTATTAGTCTTGCGTTAAAACTATCATAGAATCATTTGCGGAAGTTACCGTGAAACCCTTAATTGGCATGTTTGACACTGCTAATTGATTAACAAAGGGGCAAGATACTCTAGTATAGGTTATATAAACACCCTTGATTAAAGTAATTGCTACACAATGGGATGCCCGCCCGCTTAGCTCAATAGGTAGAGCACTGGATTAGTAATCCATGGGTCACTGGTTCGACCCCTGGGCAGGGCAAAATTTCTCCGTGACAATTGATCTCAGCCATTGTGTCTAATGTTCATTTGTCTCTCACCGCTGATTCAGTGTAGATCATGTGGGAACAGTAGTCAGTCACTTGCGGAGAAATTGGTAATTACTGGTTAGTTATCCAGGAAAACCGGTTAGGTGGACTGACCCCGAGATATAACCTAGATGTTGACATTGGCGTTAAACCACAAAAAACAAACAATGAGATGTCGCGTTAGGTCCAGCAGTTTGCAAGACGAATAAACACATTAAATGGTGTGCGACAGATAGATTATCCGTTTATCAATAAGCCAATCAAGGGATATGCCGGCGGCGGTAAATAGACGTGATTATGTTTAGTCTTATGAAATTGCAAAATTGATTTTGCCAGTGTTTGAATTTTTTTATCAAAGTTAAATTTCGTTGTTTTTTTTTCATTTTGTATTTGAATATTCGGATACCAAATTTGTATCCGGATACCAACATAGTATCCAGATATCTGAGTACTCGGATACTCCTTGACATCCCTAGATATTTTACATATTTGGTTTGTAGGCACTTATATATTTTCAATTGAAAAATGAAATACTGCTTAACAGCAAACCTACAGCCAAAGTGGCCCTCTTGTTTCTGCTTCAGAAAGTCTTGCACTATAGACGCCTTGTGCGGTGACGCATTGTCATGCAGCAGTCTGACATTGGCCAAACCTGTTGCTGGTCTTCATTTTTCAAAGTATTTGTTTAGTTTTCGAAGAACTTTTGTCGTGTATAATTTCGCATTAACAGATTTGCCTTAAGGAACATCACCCTGAATGGCGGGACCCTGAGTTGTAAAGAAAATGGCATATACTGATGGTCCTTTTTGCAATGTATGGTCTTTGGCCAGACTTTGTGGCCCAAATCTTGTTTTGGTGTTTTCTTTTGGCTCATAAAAATGAACCCATGTTTCGTCACAAGGGATGACATTTGCAAAAGACCATGCATTGTAATTTGGATACTGTTTAAGCAACATCTTAGCACAATGCACACAAGCCTTTTCTGCTCATCTGTCAGCAAATGGGGAACCCATCTAGCACAGATGTTTCTCAATCTCAAATTACGTTTGAAAATGGTGTGAGCTGCTCCTAATGAGATGCCAGTGATAATTGCTATTTGACTAATTGTGTATCTTGCATCAGTATTAACTATTTCTTTCACTTTAGCAACCATCTTGACAGACGTTGCTGTTTTAGGCCGACGGCATGGGGTGCATCTTCAGTCGAAATTAATTCACATTTGAATTTATTAAACCAACGAATAACTGATGAAAAAGACGTTTCATTTTGTCCTTATACAGAAAGATTTCATCAGAAATGTCTTTACACCCTATGGCAAGGAGGCAACAATTCTTGATATAAGACCGTATTTCATTGGCATACTCTGATCTTCTACCAACCATTTTTAGCATACCTGAGCACGAAGTGCTCATGTGAGCTATTGTGATCTCATTTCGTCCGTCGTCGTGCGTTAGTGCGTAAACATTTTCCTTTAAACAACATCTCCTCCTAAACGGCTAAGCCAACATTGACAAAACATGCCAGGGATATTCCTTGCATGAAGCTCTAGCAAAGTTGTTAAAAGAATTCAATTCCATCAAGAACTCTGGTTGCTATAGCAACTTAAAGGAAAAACTTTGAAAATCTTCTTGTCTGAAACCACAAGGCCCTGAGCCTTAAGATTTGGTATGTAACATTGTCTAGTGGACCTCTACCAAGTTTGTTCAAATATTACCCCTAGGGTCAAATTTGGCCCGGCCTGGGGGTCAATTGATTTTACATAGGCTTATATAGAGAAAACTTTGAAAAATCTTCTTGTCTAAAACCACAAGGCCCTGAGCCTTAAGATTTGTTATGTAGCATTGTCTAATGGACCTCTACCAAGTTTGTTCAAATTATACCCCTGGGGTCAAATTTGACCCCACCTCTGAGGTCAATTGATTTTGCATAGGGAAAACTTTGAAAATCTTCTTGTCTGAAACCACATGGGGCTGAGCCTTAAGATATGGTATGTAGCATTTTCTAGTGGACCTCTACCAAGTTTGTTCAAATTATACCCCTGGGGTCAAATTTGGCTCCACCCCGGTGTCTTTGGTTGTACATAGGCTTCTATAGTGAAAACTTTAAAAATCTTCTTGTAGAAGGAGAGATAACATTTTCAGTCCAAATAATCTGGAAATTTGTCAGAAAGGTTGTTTCTATAATTTCTAGCTCAAGTTAGAATATGGGTCATCTGGGTTCAAAAACTAGGTTAAAGAACCCAAAAATAGAAAAACCTTGTTAACACTCTAGAGCTTACATTTTCAATCCAAATATCCTGGGAATTTTAGAAAGGTTGTTTTGATGATATCTAGGTCTAGTACGAATATGGGTCATGTGGGGTCAAAAACTAGGTCACACAGACCAAATATGGAAAAACTTTGTTAACGCTCTAGAGGTAACATTTTCAGTGCAAACAACCTGGAAGTCTGTCAGAAAGATTGTTTCAATGATTTCTAGGTCAGTTTCAAATATTGATCATTGGGGGTTAAAAACTAGGTCACAGAGCCCAAAAAATAGAAAAAAAAACTTGTTAACACTCTAGAGGCTACTTTTGTGTTCAAACATTCTGCAAATTTGTCAGAATAGTTGTTTCGATGATTTCTAGCTCAAATTTGGATATGGGTCATCTGAAATCAAAAACTAGGTCAAAGAGCCCAAAAATGTAAAAACCAAACACTCCATAGATTACATTTTCAGTCCAGATATCCTGGAAATTTGTCAGACAGGTTGTTTTGATGATTTCTAGCTCATGTTTGAATATGGGTCATCTTGGGTCATAAACTAGGTCACAGAGCCCAAATATGGAAAAACCTTGTTAACACTCTAGAGGTAAGATTTTAATTCCAAATAACATTGAAATTTGTCAGATAGGTTGCTTGTTGCTCAGTTTCCAATATGGGTCATCTGCAGTCAAAAACTAGGTCACAGAGCCAAAATATTGAAAAACTTTGTAAATGCTCTAGAGGCAACATTTTCAGTCCAAATGTCCTGGAAATTTGTCAGAAAGGTTGTTTTGATAATTTGTAGCTAAGATTTGGATATGGGTCATCTGGAGTCAAAAACTAGGTCACAGAGCCCAAATATCAAAAAACCTTGTTAACACCCTAGAGGCTACATTTTCAGTCCAAATAACCTGGAAATTAGTTTGACCTATTGTTTCAGTAATTTCTAGGTCAAGTTCGAATATGGGTCGTCTGGGGTCAATTAACCAGGTCCATAGCAACTTTTAAAAGCAGTCATATTCAGGTGAGCGATACAGGGCCATCATGGCCCTCTTGTCGTATTAGAGTATACGAGTAGACAATGTATAGCGAGCTATAAACACAGCTAAAGTGTATGGATTTTAATGAATGTGGTATCAATGTGAAGCTAACATGTATATCTACCCGATAACCTTCATTTCCTGGGGTTTTTTTTGAAATATTGAACAATATAACATTCCAGATGTATTCATATTCAAACACTCCACGTATATACCGGTAGCTTTGTCTAGTAGACCTCTACCAAATTTGTTAAAAAAATACCCCTGGGGTCAAAATTGGTCCTGCCCCGGGGTCAGTTGATTATACATAGGCTTATATAGGGAAAACCTTAAAAAATCTTCTTGTCTGAAACCTCAAAGCCAAAGGCTAAGATTTTTTAACTCACCTGAGCACAAATTGCCCAAAGGTGAGCTACTGGGATCATTGATTGTCCACCGTGTGTCGGCGTGTGGCATGCGTCGTCAACAATTTGACTCCTCCTAAACCACTAAGCCAACTTTGATGATATTCCTTGTTTGAAGCTCTACCAAAGTTGTTCAAAGAATTGAATTGCATCAAGAACTCTGATTGCTATGGCAACTGAAAGGAAAAACTTTGAGAATCTTCTTGTCTGAAACCACAAGGCCCTGAGCCTTAAGATTTGGTATGTAGCATTGTCTAGTAGACCTCTACCAAGATTGTTCAAATTATGCCCCTGGTGTCAAATTTGGCCCCTTCCCAGGGGTCAATTGATTTTATAAAGGCTTATATAGGGAAAACTTTGAAACTTTTCTTATCCGAAACCACAAGGCCCTGAGCCTTAAGATTTTGTACTTAGATTTGTCTAGTGGACCTCTGCCAGGTTTATACAAATTATACCACTGGGGTCAAATTTGGCCCCACTCCGGGGTCATTGACTTTACATAGGCTTATATAGGGAAATTTAAAAATCTTTTTTTCTGAAATGACAAGGCCCTGAGCCTTAAGATTTGGTGTGTAGCATTGTCTAGTGGACCTCTACCAGGTTAGTCCAAATTATACCCCTAGAGTCAAATTTGATCCTGCCCAGGGCGTCATTGCTTTTACATAGGCTTATATAATGAAAACTTGGAAAAGCTTTTTAGCCCTGAGCCTTAAGATTTCTGGTGGACCTCTACGAAACTGGTTCAAATTATGCCCCTGGGGTCAAATTTGGCCCTGCCCCAGGGCTCAATTGATTTTATATAGGCTTATATAGGCAAAACTTTTAAAAGCTTTTTGACTGAAACCACAGAGCCTAGAACTTAGATATTTTTAATCAAGCATCAGCTTGAGTTCATCTACCAAGTTTGTTCAAATTAAGGCCCTTGAGTGAAAATTGGCTCTACCCTGGCGGTCACTTGAATTCATATAGATTTATATAGTGAGATTCTTAAAAAAATCTTTTAATGTTAGCTCAACAGCATACCCAAAAGCAAGGTATTCAGGTGAGCGATCTAGGGCCATCATGGCCCTCTTGTTTACATGCAGCATCAGCTCAAGATCCTCTGCCAAGATTGTTTAAATTCTGCCCCTTGAGTCATTAATTACCCAGGATCCATCTGTCTGTGGTCAACTTTTCATTCAGAAGACATCTCCTCCGAAACTACTGGGCCAAATTTAATTAAACTTGCCTGGGATGTTCCTTGCATGAAGCTCTACCAAGATGTTCAAATGGTTCTGGTCCATTGCATTTCTGGGTCACTGGAGCTAGAAAGAGATTTTAAAAGTTGGATCTTTAAAAATCTTCTTCCCCCAAACCTCTAGGCCTGGAGCTTAGATATTTGGTATGAAGAATCATCTAGTGGACCTCTACCAAGTTTGTTCAAATTATGACCCAGGTGTCAGTAAATTTTACATAGACTTATATAGGGAAAACTTAATAATGTTCTTGTCAGAAGGCAAAAGGCCTAGAGTTAAGATATTTGATGTGCAGCATTGTCTAGTAGACCTCTACCAAGTTTTTCAAATCATGGCCCCTGGGTCAAAAAAGGTCCCTCTCAAGGGGTCACATATTTTACATAGTTATTAACAAAAAAACTTTAAAAATCTATTTGTCAGAAACCGCAAGGCCTAGAGTTAAGATATTTGGTGTGCAGCATTGTCTAGTGGACCTCTACCAAGTTTGTTCAAATCATGGCCCCTGACAGGTCACGTTCGATATTGGGGCTGGTGGGGCCAAGGTCAAGGTCAACGGTTTTCTGCATAACTCATGAATGGCTTGACAGATTTAAACAATTTTTGGTACACAGGTGTAACATCGATATTGGGGCTGGTGGGGTCAAGGTCACTGTTAATAAAAATAGAAAAACGGTTTCCGGACAATAAGTCATGAATGGCTCGTCAGACTTAGTATGTAGGTTTTTCATGATCAGTAGATAAGAACTATCATTTTTCAGGTCATTTGGTCAAAGGGAGTTACATGCAGCAGTAAATTATTCTTTAAAAAAGTAAATGTCAGTGAGTAAATGTTCATCATTAAAAATTGTCTTGTTTTTCTTAGGTGAAGACAACGAAATTCCTGCACATGTGATAAATGACTGGGCAGTGAGTAGAACATTCCAAATTTTGTATCGGAATGAAGACATCACCATAAATGACGTCATCCTGTATCGCTTCCATACATTAGTCAACAGTGCAAACGTAAGATAATGCTAGTAAGGAAGTATGCACAATGAATTTACTAGTATTTTTTTGTTTATATCTGTTGTAATATCAGAGAGTATTCAGGGTAGATAATCCACCGATGTCCCCCATTAGGAAAACCAGCCACTCTAAAGAATTCCCTCTTTGTAGCTGAGATTTCATCAGCAGAGGTAGGAAACTTGATGTTTTGCAACCGGCTATCAGTTGCTGCTATTACCTTTAAAACATATGATTTGATGTAAACACTATCAGCTGTTTCAATATTGCAAGATGGGCAGCAACATTGATTTTTAGCTCGCCTGAGCAAATGCTCAGGGTGAGCTATTGTGATCACCCTGTGTCCGGCGTCGGTCGTCCATCGTCAACATTTTACTTTAAATGACATCTCCTCCTAAACCCCAAAGCCATTTTTAACCAAACTTTACAGAAATGTTCCTTATATTGCCCTTTCCTAAAATTGCTCAAACCATTCCGCTCCATTGCACATAAGGGCTGCAAAAGCTAAAAATAGAAAAAAATTCAAACAACATCTCCTCTGAAATAGTTGGAAGGTTTTCCACCAAATTTCACAGAAATGTTCCTTACATAGCCATCTATTTAAATTGCTAAAACGGTTCTGCTCCATTGAACAAAATGGCTGCCCTCCATTGAATAAAATGGCTGCCAGAGCTAAAAATAGATTTTCATCACTATTTGGCTTCAAATGACTTCTCCTCCAAAACCACTTGGCCATTTTAAACCAAACTTTACAAAAAATGTTCCTTATAATGCCCTTTTCTAAAATCTCTCAAACCATTCCGCTCCATTGCACATAAGGGCTGCAAAAGCTAAAAATAGAAAAAAATTCAAACAACATCTCCTCTGAAATAGTTGGAAGGTTTTCCACCAAATTTCACAGAAATGTTCCTTACGTAGCCATCTATTTAAATTGCTAAAACGGTTCTGCTCCATTGAACAAAATGGCTGCCCTCCATTGAATAAAATGGCTGCCAGAGCTAAAAATAGATTTTCATCACTATTTGGCTTCAAATGACTTCTCCTCCAAAACCACTTGGCCATTTTAAACCAAACTTTACAAAAAATGTTCCTTATAATGCCCTTTTCTAAAATCTCTCAAACCGTTCTGCTACATTGCATGTAAGGGCTGCATAAGCTAAAAAAAGAAATTTTTTTAAACAACATCTCTTCCTAAACAGTTGGGAGATTTTCCACCAAATTTCACAGAAATGTTCCTTAAATGGCCCTCTATTAAAATTGCAAAAACGGTTGTGCTCCATTGAACAAAATGGCCACCAGAGCTAAAAATAGATTTTCATCACTATTTGGCTTCAAATGACATCTCCTCCAAAACCACTAGGCCATTTTAAACCAAACTTTACAGAAATGTTCCTTATAATGCCCTTTTCTAAAATCTCTAAAACCGTTCTGCTACATTGCACATAAGGGCTGCATAAGCTAAAAATTGAAAAAAACTTAAACAACATCTCTTTCTAATCGGTTGGGAGATTTTCCACCAAATTTCACAGAAATGTTCCTTACATAGCCCTCTATTAAAATTGCTAAAACGGTTGTGCTCCATTGAACAAAATGGCCACCAGAGCTAAAAATAGATTTTCATCACTATTTGGCTTCAAATGACTTCTCCTCCAAAACCACTTGGCCATTTTAAACCAAACTTTACAAAAAATGTTCCTTATAATGCCCTTTTCTAAAATCTCTCAAACCGTTCTGCTACATTGCATGTAAGGGCTGCATAAGCTAAAAATAGAAATTTTTTTAAACAACATCTCTTCCTAAACAGTTGGGAGATTTTCCACCAAATTTCACAGAAATGTTCCTTAAATGGCCCTCTATTGAAATTGCAAAAACGGTTGGGCTCCATTGAACAAAATGGCCACCAGAGCTAAAAATAGATTTTCATCACTATTTGGCTTCAAATGACATCTCCTCCAAAACCACTTGGCCATTTTAAACCAAACTTTACAGAAATGTTCCTTATAATGCCCTTTTCTAAAATCTCTAAAACCGTTCTGCTACATTGCACATAAGGGCTGCATAAGCTAAAAATTGAAAAAAACTTAAACAACATCTCTTTCTAATCGGTTGGGAGATTTTCCACCAAATTTCACAGAAATGTTCCTTACATAGCCCTCTATTAAAATTGCTAAAACGGTTGTGCTCCATTGAACAAAATGGCCACCAGAGCTAAAAATAGATTTTCATCAATATTTTGCTTCAAATGACATCTCCTCCAAAACCACTTGGCCATTTTAAACCAAACTTTACAGAAATGTTCCTTATAATGCCCTTTTCTTAAATCTCTACAACCGTTCTGCTACATTGCACATAAGGGCTGCATAAGCTAAAAATAGAAATAAACTTAAACAACATCTCTTTCTAATCGGTTTGGAGATTTTCCACCAAATTTCACAGAAATGTTCCTTACATAGCCCTCTATTAAAATTGCTAAAACGGTTGTGCTCCATTGAACAAAATGGCCGCCAGAGCTAAAAATAGATTTTCGTCAATATTTTGCTTCAAATGACATCTCCTCCAAAACCACTTGGCCATTTTAAGCCAAATATGACAGAAATGTTCCTTATTATGCCCTTTTCTAAAATTTCTCAAACCATTCTGCTCCATTGCACATAAGGGCTGCATAAGCTAAAAATAGAAAAAAAAAATCAAACGGCATCTCCTCCTCAATGGCAAGGTAATTTTCCATCAAATTTCACGGAAATGTTCCTTACATACCCCTGTGTTAAAATTGCTTAAATGGTACTGCTCCATTGAACAAAATGGCCACCAGAGCTAATAAAAGGTTTTCTTCAAAATATTGCTTCAAATGACATCTCCTCACAAGCTGTTATCACAAAATTGCCTTTGCCCCATGGATTTTCTTGTATAAAAGATGAGATCTTTGAATATCTTCAGTTAGAAAATGTAATGTTGCATCTGATGTTTGCTTAATGGTAGACCGAATGGTGAGCAATCCAGGGCCATCATGGCCCTCTTGTTAGAATATATCTGACAAACTGATTACTACTTCTATGCACTGAAGAGAACAAGAATTTTTCATGATCAAGTGCAGATAGACTTGAGACTTTAGAAACAATTCAGTATTATTTCAATCTGACTGAAGTACACGATCTAAAGTCTCAATTAGGAGGTGATTTTAATCAGATTGGTATTATTTATGACTGGTTTGTGATCCAGTTTGCTGGATCTCTTAATATTCGCAGGCTGAGTTTAGTAAAACTTGCTTACATTTGTCCAGATACAGAAGTGTTGATTAATTCCTTTAAAATATTGTTATAATTAAATGGCATTTATTCCACAACCTATCAGAAATTGTGTATATAATTATCATAGTAATAAAAGTAATACACATACTAGTTAGTATATATGCATTTGAACAGAATTGTGCTTTTTGTGTCACCTGCTACGAAGTAGCCGTGACATATAGGGATTACTTCTCCGTCATCTTTCTGTCCATCTGTCTGTCCATCCGTGCGTCGGTCTGTCCATCACAAAACTTGTGCAGACTACTCCTCAGAAACTACTGGTGTGATTTCATCAAAACTTTACAGGAATGATCAGTACCAAGTCTAGTTGTGCATATCATGGGCATTTTCCATTTTCCAATGATTTTTGTGAGAGTTATGGCCCTTTTATGATTTTTATTTTTAAAGTTTGTCCAGACTACTTGTCTTATACTACTTATGCAATTTGAATGAAATTTTACAGGATTGATCAGTACCTCAAGTACTTTGGCATATTTAACGGGTTTTTTGGTTGAATGAATTTTGGCTGAGAAATGGCCCTTGAATGAAAAAGGCGTTTTGGTCAAATAATGAATTTTGGGTTGCAGGCTTCGCAGTAGCTGCGACATGCTAAAAAGTAGACATGACATATAGGGATCACTTCCCCATCATCTGTCTGATGGTCCGTCTGTCTGTCTGTCCATCACAAAACTTGTCTGGACTACTCGACAGAAACTACTGGTGCGATTTCATCCAAACTTTACAGGAATGATCAGTACCAAGCCTAGTTGTGCATGTCATCAGCATTTTCCAGTTCTATGATTTTTGTCAGAGTTATGGCCCTTTAATGATTTTTATTTTCAAAGTTTGTCCCGACTACTTCTCTTATACTATTAAAGCAATTTAAATGAAATGTTACAGGATTGTTCTGTACCTCAAGTACTTCCACATGTCTTATAGGTTTTTTGGTTGAATGATTTTTGGCTGAGTTATGGCCCTTGAATAAAAAAAATGTGTTTTAGCGTACAAACTGTCCAATCACCTCTCAATACTACTGTTTAATTGGCTATCATCAGGAGACATGTGATCACTGATCGCCCTTGTTTAATGATGTTCACTCTATACTATGGTGTCATGAATTGTCTGGTACTTACCTGCCAAATATGCCAACTTACTGAGCTTCTACTAACACCATGAAGGTCACCCACCTCACTATAAAAATCCCCCTTTGCAAGATACCTCAGTGTCACAAGAAGCTGAAAATCAAATTTCACAAACTTCATGACATACTTGTTGTGAATGGACTTACTGGTATTAGAGAAAGAATGTCTGAGACATTACACATCAATGACATGAAAGATGAAAGTCTAAGAAAAATTAAAATTCTTGAAGATGTTTCAACTCAAAATCTATCAGGTTCCTTTATTACTGTGAACAAAGGTCTAAATTTGAATGTTGAGAGATGGTCAGGTTTTCATTTTCAGAAAATATTGTCAACTGTTCAGGCATCATTTCCATCCATTATGTAGTTAAAAAATGTAACAGTTCAGTTGGTTGTACCATTCTATCTTTCATCCGTAATGTAATATCCGAAATGCTGATACTATTCAAACAGAGAGTTTACCGACATTTTCTGGTAAAATTTTCGTGTGCAATAGCTGATAAACTTGTGGAGCAAAGAAAGACATTGCTTCACTCCATTCACAGCAACAAAATGATAGTTTAAAAAAAAACTAAACAATCACAAGCGAAATTTCAGTGTCGCCTTTGAATATTTGTTATTCCTTTTCGGATGACGCAAGGCAAGGTCAAGGGTATCCAAGGTTATAAACTCCTAAATCAGATACTGTTTGTTGACAATGTTTATGATACCTATATTTAATACTATAAAATACCTTTGTAAGCGGTGGTACTGGGTGACTTCTATTCATCGAAGGGTAAATGTCATCTTTTATCAAATCTAGAAGGTCCTCAATCGCTGTCCGAGATAGCCTCTACCTTTCGACGACTTCTTCTTCTCTAAGACTGTCAAGAATAGGAAGTCTTTCCCTGAACACTCGCCATGCGGGTCAACGCCTCAGATCGAAAATTAATGCAGCGGCCATTTTTGCGAAATGAACATGCATGTTACGGCAAGTGCTAGCAAGCGTAACTTTTCTTTCAAACTTACATACGTTCTTACTAAGTTAAGTTTAGTGAAACGCAAAAAGTTTCGTAAGTTTTGCGTAAGTGAAAAGTTACGCTAAAACTTAGTTATGTTAGCGTAAGTGGTATGAGTGAAACACTCGCCTGGACTTATGTCAGAAAGGTTGTTTTGATAATTTCTAGCTCAAGTTTGAATATGGGTCATCTGGGGTCAATTAACCAGGTCCACAACAACTTTGTTAAAAGCGGTCATACTCAGTTGAGCGATATAGGTCCAACATGGCCCTCTTGTTCAGATTATGTTCCTAGGGTCAAAATTGGCCTGGCCTGAGGGGTCACTTGATTTTACAAAGACTAATATAGTACAAACTTAAAAGATCTTGTCAGAACCTTAAGATCTAGCGTTAAGATGTGTAACAGAGCCAACTCGACCTCTACCAAGTTTATTGAAATCCTTGCCCCAGGGTCAACATTGGCCCTGTCCCAGAGGTCACTTGATTTTATACAGATGTTAATTAGATTTTTTTTTTAGCTCACCTGTCACATAGTGACAGGGTGAGCTTTTGTGATCGCCTTTCGTCCGTCATCTGTCCGTCCGTCTGTCCATCCGTCCGTCGTCTGTTCACAATTGTTGTCCGCGCTCTAGCGGTCTTAATTTTGGTGCGATCTTCTTTAAACTTGGTCAGAATGTTTATGTCAATGATATCTAGGTCAAGTTCATAACTGGGTCATCTCACCCTTAAAACTAGGTCAATAGGTCAAATTATAGAAAAAGCTTGTCCGCACTCTAGCGGTCTTAATTTTGCTCCGATCTTCTTCAAACTTGGTCAAAATGTTAATCTCAATGATATCTAGATCAAATTCGAAACTGGGTCATGTGACTTTCAAAACTAGGTCACAAGGTCAAATTATAGAAAAAGCTTGTCCGCACTCTAGCGGTCTTAATTTTGGTCCCATCTTCTTCAAGCTTTGTCAGAATGTGTATCTCAATGATATCTAGGTCAGGTTCGAAACTGGGTTATGTGACCTTGAAAACTAGGTCACTAGGTCAAATTATAGAAAAAGCTTGTCCGCACTCTAGTAGTCTTAATTTTGCTCCGATCTTCTTCAAGCTTTGTCAGAATGTTTATCTCGATGATATCTAGGTCAAGTTTGAAACTGGGTCATGTGACTTTGAAATTTAGGTCACTAGGTCAAGTTATGATAAAAGCTTTTCTGCACTCTAGTGGTCTTAATTTTGGTCTGATCTTCACTTTCATTACCATAAGATCTTGGTTCCTTTCTTCAGATTGCCATATTGCATTATTGGTTCCAGAGTTATGGCCCCTGAAAGTGCCAAAATTAACTATTTAGACCTTGTCTGCACAATAGCAGCTTCATTTTTGATTTGAATTTAATCAGACTTGTACAATACTTGAGTTAATATAAGATCTTGCAGGGTTGCCAGGGGACTTGAAAAGTAAGGAAAATTTGATTTTTTTTTCAAGGTCAGGGAATTGTCAGGGAATTATGAAAATTGGTCAGTGAAAAATAAAAATCCAGAAAAGTTAGTGAAAAGTCAGGGAAAAATAATTTTGAAGGGCTAATATTGTTCTATTTTATCAAAGATTGCATTTACACATTTTTTCCGTTATGAATCTTTTTTCTTTATAATTGTGTACATTGTATTTTAATAAAAGTTCTAGTATTATAAATAACATTACTTAAAGACTGAAAGTCTCTGCAACCCTTACAACCAAAAATTAAAATAAGTATGTGTTACACTCGAAACCCATGTTCCTCCCTCCAAGATCCATGTCACAGGAACCCTCTGAACTTAGTAAGTTCTGCTATATAGGCCTTACTGCTGATAGTTTGTGTCTTGACCATATATTTTTTGCATCTATGGTTGGATTTTAAAATAATGAGCAGAATTGGCAATAGAGTGAACATGTGTCATGTACATAATCCCTGTTTGGAATGGTGTTCCAACATTCAGTTCACAGCAACCTAGTTTTTTGTATAACGGCAGGATTTTTTAAAAAATATTGCGGCACAAACTTCTACATTTTTCAAGATACTGCTTTGAAACTTTAAACATGTTAGGTATCATGTATATACGTGCCTGATATATTTTTTATGAGGCTCAGTCCATTATAGTCCACGTTGTGCTTTAACAATCCTGATGACGCACGACATCTAGTGAAACTCTACCAAAGATGACCCAATGGTCATAATTGCCTGCACCCTTTGAGTCAATTGGCAGTTGTATTTGCATCCACTGACTCTTGCAACCATTGAGCAGTTGTTGGCAGGTGAGAGACCCAGGGTCTCATGGACCCTCTTGTTTAAATCTTCTTGCAAGAAAGCAGAAGGTGTGATATAAGATATTTATGTCTCCCAAAAGTTTTGGGAAACATATTGTTTTTGCCCTCGCCGTCCGGTTGTCCATTGTCCGTCAGTCCATCCGCATTCAGCTTGTTTGGCTTTCACAGGTCAAACTTTCGATGAAACCTCACAGGAGTGATCAGTGCCAAGCCTAGTTGTGCATGGCACGTTCCGCTTCGCTGCACAAAATGGATGCCATAGCTAAGAATAGAAAAACCTTGTCCAGACTGCAGGTTGGATTTCGAGGAGACTTCACAGGAGCATCGTCGGTGACTCCCGGTACATATGCGCACCACATCATTATGTACCGTGGGATAATTGACAGCAAATTATTCGTTTTCATGAATATTTATTAGCAAAGGGAAGTAACTCCTTGTTGAATGAGATTCTGCAATACAAATAGATACTCTTCAGTGTGAAGAGTATGAATAATGACAAGTTACTTAAAAAAGACGTATTTCCCAAGATTTAAACATGGGCATGAAAGGCAAATTGTAACGAGTACTTTCATTGGCTGAGATTGCGCAAGGGAAATCTTTCAGAAACCAATGAAAGTAGGTAATGAATTATTCATGAGTACAAAATTTTACCAACCAATTTTCCCACGGTAGATAAATAGAGTGAAACGGAATGGTTCGAACGTGGGTTTCTGACGATGCACAGGAGTGATCAGTTCCAACTCTGGTTGTGCATGTCACTGGCACATTCCGCTTGGCTGCACAAAATGGCCACCAGAGCTAAAAATAGAAAAACCTTGCCGGCTTTCACAGGTCAAACTGCTGGCGGGATTTCAACAAAACTTCACAGGCCTGGAGTGATAAGTACCAAACTTAGTTGTGCATATCAACGGCAAGTTCCGCTTGGTTGCATGAAATGGCCGCCAGAGTTAAAAATAGAAAAACCTTGTTGGTCTTTCACATTGACAAGTGCTAATGACATAGTTCAACCCCCCCCCCCCCCCCCCCCAATACACAATAACAAGCTGTGTTCTCTCATAGGCCAAAACAACCAGTCTCCAAGAGGAGGTGTTGGCATCTTTGTCCACCAAGACTTTGACTTTATGCGCATTGTTACCTCTATGGCAGATATTGAATGTGTTGGTGTTCATATAACATCTCCATCTATATCAGTATTGAATGTTTATAAACCTCCACAACTTCACCTGCATTATTTCTGTGAACAGCTCAGTTTCATTCTTAACAATTAACAATTGTTATCAGTGACTTTAATGCACCAGTGTCAGCTAATGGGCTCAAACAAACCATGACTAACTTCAGTCAACTTATAACAACTCCCACTACAATTCAACAAACACTGATTGATCACATATATGTGAAAAACCTTGCAGTTGTACAGTCTGGAACTGTGCCAACTTATTACAGCTATCATGCAATTACATGTGCAAACATTCGGATCAACAACAACACAGAGCCTCTATGAACAACTGATCTTAAACTACTTCTGATGTTCAAAACCGGTTGTCACTAGGTAACCAATATCTTTACCCTCTGATTGTAAAAACATGAAGTATTTCCTCATTTCCACATCACTTTTCAGCTTCACCTACATCTATTCAATCTGTTAGAACCAAATGCAACTTACGTTTTGACTTTACCAAAAAACATGCTGCTGTTCCATCCTTAGAGTACATAGATGGGAGACGTATGTTTTTGTGACAAAAACCCCTTCCAGTTCTTCTACAGATTTCAGTATGTCAGATTCTTGGTTGCAGTTTTAAAGTTGTTTAGGTTTGAACCAATTTGTTTCCCCTTTGTGATGTTCAGAATGTAATAAGTCCCTGTAACAATGTTTCATTTTCAGTTAGAAGAGGAACTCTCTAAGTTGGAGGTACAGCTAATGTTAGAACTTTGGTTTTCTGAGGAACAGAATGGGTATGAGTGACATAGCATTATACATGTTTTTAGCTCACCTGAGCACAAAGTGCTCAGGGTGAGCTTTTCTGATCAGTCTTTGTCTGTTGTCCATCCGTCCGTCGTCAACTTTTCATTCAAACGACATCTCCTCTGAAACCAATGGGCCAAATTTAATGAAACTTGCCTGGAATGTTCCTTGCATGAAGCTCTACCAAGATTGTTCAGATGGTTCTGGTCCATTGCATTTCTGGTTCACTGGAGCTAAAATTAGATTTTAAATGTTGGATCTTTAAAAATCTTCTCCGAAACCTCAAGGCCTGGAGCTTAGATATTTGGTATGAAGCATCATCTAGTGGACCTCTACCAAGTTTGTTCAAATTATGACCCTGGGGTCAAAACTGACCCCACCCCAGGGGTCAGTTGTTTTGACATAGATTTATATAGGGAAAACTAAAAAATGTTCTTGTCAGAAACCACAAGGCCTAGAGTTTAGATGTTTGGTGTGCAGCATGGTCCAGTGGACCTCTACCAAGTTTGTTCAAATCATGGCCCCTGGGTAAAAAATGACCCCGCCCCAGGGGTCACATGTTTTACATAGAGTTAAATACGAAAAACTTTAAAAAATCTTCTTGTCAGAAACTGCAAGGCCTAGAGTTTAGATATTTGGTCTGTAGCATTGCCTAGTGGACCTCTACTAAGTTTGATCAAATCATAGCCACTGGGTCAAAATAGGCACTGCCCGGGGGGTCACTTGTTTACATAGAGTTATAAAGGAAAAAGTTTAAAAAATCTTCACATCAGAAACCAAAAGGCATAGAGCTTAGATATTTTGTATGTAGGATTGTCTAGAGGACCTCTACCAAGTTGGTTCAAATCATGGCCCTTGGGTCAAAAATGGCCCCGCCCCAATGGTCACATGTTTTACATAGTTATATAGGAAAAACTTCTTTTCAGATACCAGAAGGCCTAGAGTTAAGATATTTGGTGTACAGCATTGTGTAGTGGACCACAACCAAGTTTGTTCAAATCATAGCCCCTGGGTTAAAAAAGGCCCCGCCCCAGGGGTGACATGTTTTACATAGAGTTAGGAAGGAAAAACTTCTAAAATCTTCTTGTCAGAAACCACAAGGCCTAGAGTTTAGATATTTGGTTTGCAGCATTGTCTAGTGGACCTTTACCAAGTTTGTTCAAATCTTGACCCAGGGGTCAAAACTGGCTCCCACCCGGGGGTGGGGGGGGGTTATTTGATTTTACACAAGGAGTTATAAAGAGAAAACTTAAAAAATCTGCTGCTCTGAAATACCAAGGGCTAGACCTTCAATTGTTCGTTGTTATGTCTCCCCCCCAACTCCGCCCTTATGATTGAGACATATTGTTTTTGCCCTGTCCATGGGTGTCTGTTTGTCTGTCTGTCACAGTTTCCTTTCAATAACTTGAGTACCAGTTGATCCAAAGCCTTCAAACTTCACAGGGTTATTGCCCTTACTGAGTAGAAAAAAACCCTTTTGTTTTTTAGGTCAGTAGTCAAAGGTCGAGGTCAGAGGGACCTCTAGAGTGAAAACCATTTCCACTCAATAACAGGAGTACTATTTCACCCAGAGCCTTCAAACTTCATAGGATGATTGCTTTTACTAAATAGAAAAACAATATTTTTTGGGGGCTAGTATGTCAAAGGTCAGGGTCACAGGGACTTATAGAGGGAAAAGTATTTCTGCAGAGTAACTATAGTACCATTACACGTAGAGCCTCCAAACTTTATAGGATAATTGTAATAGAAGAACCATATTGTTTTTAGGGTCCAAAGGTCAAAGGTTAAGTTCACAGGGACCTCAAGAGGGAAAACTGTTTCTACTCAGTAACTGAAGTACCATTTTACCCAGAGCCTTCTAACTTCATTGGATGATTGTCTTTACTCAGTAAAAGAACCCTATAATTTTTGGGGTCAGTATGTCAAAAGTCAGGGTCACAGGGACCTGTAGAGTGAAAACTATTTTTGCTCAGTAACTGGAGTACCATTACACCCAGAACCTTCAAACTTCATAGGGTAATTATATTAGAAGAACCCTTGTTTTTGGGGGTCTGTAGGTCAAAGGTCAAGTTCACTAGAACCTGTAGAGTAAAACTATTTCTGCTCAAAAATTTGAGTACCAATGAGTAGCAATGAGACTCAGGTGAGCGATTTAGAGCCATCATGGCCCTCTTGTTATTTTATTGCAGTTTCAAAAATTGTATTGTTGTTCAAAATTTATATAGTTTTATTTATTCACTTTGATGACATGTATATAAATATTGTTTGTATAATTCTTAACAATTTTGTATAGAAGAAGCCTTTTTATGCCCCCGCCATGATAATGGCTAGTGGGCATATAGTGTTTACCCTCTCCATGTGTGTGTGTGTGTGTGTGTGCGTGTGTGTTTGTGTGAGGGCGCATACAATAGATGTTCATGTCCGGCTCATATCTTTGCTGTGCATGGTTGGATTTGGAAATAATTTGGCATAAGTGATTATATGAAGTCAATGTGTCACATGCAAGAAACATGTCGCTGGCTCAAAGGTCAAGGTCACAGTGGACACTTGAAGTTTTGGCTTATTCCTTATATAGATAGAATGAAAAAGTTGTTCGTGTCAGGCACATAACTTTGTTGTGAATGGTTGGATTTCGAAATAATTTGGCACAAGTAATTGTCATATGATGTTGACATGTAGTGTGCAAGAAATATGTTGCTTGCTCAAAGGTCAAGGTTACAGTGGACACTTGAAGTTTTGGCTAATTCCGTATATGGATATTGTGAAAAAGTTGTTCATATCCTGCTCATACTTCCTCATGCATGGTGGGATTTAAAAAAAAAAAAAATGTGTTTATTACGTCTCCCCCCTGCCTTTGGGAGACTAATTGTTTTTACCCTGTCACTTCATTTCCGTTCGATAACAAGAGTACCTTTTCAGCTAGTGTCTGCAAACTTCATAGGGTGATTGCACGTATTGAGTTACAGAAGCCTATTGATTTTAGGGTATGTAGGTCAAAGGTCAAGGTCACAGTGACCTTAAATGTGAAAATGGTGTCCTATCAATAAGTAGAGTTCTGTTTGACCAAGTGTCTTCAAACTTCATAGGATGACTGTCCTTATTGAGTTACAGAAGTCTATTGATTCTGGGGTCAGCTGGTCAGGTCAAGGTTATAGTGACCTTGTATGTAAAAATTGGTAAAAAAGTGGAGTTCTATTTGACCCAGAGTCTTGAAACTTCGTATAATGATTTTCTTTATTGAGTAGAAGAAGCCTGTAGATTTTGGGGTCAGCTGGTCAAAGGTCAAGGTCACAGTGATCTTTAACTTGAAAATGGTTTCTGCTCAATAACTTGAGCTCTGTTTTACACAGAGTCTTCAAACTTCATAGGATGATTCTCCCTAATGAGTGGAAAAAGCCTATTGATTTTGGGGTCAGCCAGTCAAAGGTCAAGTTCACAGTGATCTTTAACTTGAAAATGGTTTCCGCTCAATAAGTGGAGTTCTGTTTGAGTCAGAGTCTTTAAACTTAATTGGATGATTGTCCATGATGAGTAAAAGAAGCCTGTAGATTTTTGGGTCAGTCAGTCTAAGGTCAAGATCACAGTGATCTTTAACTTGAAAATGTTTTCAGCTTAATAACTAGAGTTCTTTTTGACCCAGAGTCTTCAAATTTCATAGGACAATTGTCTTTAATGAGTAGAAGAAGCCTATTGATTTTGGGGTCAGCTGGTCGAAGGTCAAGGACACATTGATCTTTAACTTGAAAATGGTTTCCACTCTAAAATTTGAGTTCTATATGACCCAGAGTCTTCAGACTTTATAAGATGATTGTCCTTAACAAGTAGAAGAAGCCTATTGAATTTGGTGTTAGCCGGTCAAAGGTCAATGTCACAGAGATCTTTAACTTTAAAATGGTTTCTGCTCAATAACTTGAGTTCTGTTTTACCCATAATCTTAAAACTGCATAAGATGATTGTCCTTGTTGAGTAGAAGAAGCCTATTGTTTTTGTGGTCAGCTAATCAAAAGTCAAGGTGATAGTGACCTTTTCTTCTGCAACAATAGTACTCCTTGTTATACCATGGCCTTTTTCTAACGCACTGATTCCTATTCTCCAGTTTACAATTCTGTCGTTAACTGACCCCTCTCATCTTTTCTGTGCCCCAAGTTTTAATGATACGCTTGGGGAGACTTGTGTTTTTTTACAAAAACATCTAGTTATCATATGATGATGACACATCCCTGCCATGATAATTTCTTGTTTCTTGCCCATAATTTTTAACACTTTCAGCATGCTCATCATGTCATTTTAGTAAGGTAGCAGATGTTGAATATGGAATTATCACATACGACAGGTTAGCAACAAAGAACATACATGAATGTAATAGACATTTGTAGTGGGCTGCAGGTATGTGTCCTTTGATATTTTTATTAATTTAGCGCAACAGAAATAAAAGGAGATTGCTACGTAGGTTTTATCGGTTACCATTTTGTTGCCTTGATGCAATCTCTTAAAGGATATTAGAAAGACTGAAGATTTTATACTTGTAAGAGACTGCTGAACTTGTCTTTGAAAATGCACCACATACCTGTTCATTTAGTTTGTGTCCAGTGTCATTTAGCGGGGGCATCTGTGTCCTTTGGACACATTTCTATTTAAAATCTTATTTACTATCTTTTAGAAAAATACTCATTTCAACATTGTTGTCTTTAAAGAGAAACAAATGAGTGTTAGTTGCTTTCGTAACTGTCACATTTCAGGATAAAGTTCCATGATTTATGTATTTAATACAAAAGTTAAACATAAACCATGGTTTATATAGAGAGAAAATTACATGCATGTTCTAAATGCAAGACACAATATATATTAGAAGATTATGAATGAATACTTTTTCAGAATGTTATTCAGCTGATCATGCATGAATACTCATTCATAATAATATAGAGTGTCAGTAGATAAACTTTTTCTTACCAGTCTTGTGATTATATGTTCAATCATAACCTATGTGCAGATCTGAAGCAGTTCTTGCCAAGGCGGAATGTGCCAGCCAGAGACAGCTGAATCTACATATCAGTCCAGCAAAAGGCTTACATCACCATGTGCCATTACTGTTTGACTACTTCCACCTGTGTTGTGTAGAAATCACCGTCCATGGTACACTGATTGCCATTCACCAGCCATTTCTAAGGTATGCAGACTTATTGCTATTCACAAGAAATTTCTAAGGTATGTTATTCACCAGCCATTTCTAAGGAATGCACATGCAATGTTGTACACCAGCCATTTCTCATGTATGTACACACATTCCTATTCACCAGCCATCTCTCATGTATGTACACACATTGCAATTCACCAGCCCTGTCTAAGGAATGCACACACATTGCAGTTCACCTGCCATTTCTAAGGTATGCAGACTCATTGCTATTCATTAGCCATTTCTAAGGTATGCACACACATTGCCATTCCCCAAGCCATTTCTAAGGTATGCATACACTTTGCCATTCACCAGCCATTTCTAAGGTATGCACACACATTGCTATTCATCAGCCATTTCTCATGAATGTACACACATTGCTATTCATCAGCCATTTCTCATATATGTACACACATTGCTGTTCATCAGCCATTTCTCATGTATGTACACACATTGCTATTCATCAGCCATTTCTCATATATGTACACACATTGCTGTTCATCAGCCATTTCTCATGTAAGCAGACACATTGCCATTCACCAGCCATTTCTCATGTATGTACACACGTTGCAATCACCAGCCATTTCACATGTATGTACACACATTGCTAATCAACGGCTATTTTTCATTTATGTACACACATTGCTATTCACCACTTAATTCTCATGTATGTAGACACATTGCTATTCAGCAACCATTTCTCATGTATGTACACACATTCCTATTCACCAGCCATTTCTCATGTATGTACACATGTTGCTATTCACCACCTGTTTCTCATGTATGTACACACATAGCTATTTAACTGCTATTTCTTATGTATGTACACACATTTCTGTTCACCAGCTGTTTCTCATGTATGTACACATTGCTATTTAACAGCCATTTCTCATATATGTACACACATTTCTGTTCACCAGCTGTTTCTCATGTATGTACACACATTGCTATTTAACAGCTATTTTTCATGTATGTACACACATTGCTGTTCACCAGCTGTTTCACATGTATGTGCACACATTGCTGTTCACCAGCTGTTTCTCATGTATGTACACACATTGCTATTTAACTGCCATTTCTCATGTATGTACACACATTTCTGTTCACCAGCTGTTTCTCATGTATCTACACATATTGCTTTTTAACTGCTATTTCTCATCTATGTACACACATTGCTGTTCACCAGCTGTTTATCATGTATGTACACACATTGCTGTTCACCACTTGTTTCTCATGTAAGTGCACACATTGCTTTTAACAGCCATTTCTCATGTATGTACACACATTACTGTTCACCAGCTATTTCTCATGTATGTACACACATTGCTATTTAACAGCCATTTCTCATGTATGTACACACATTGCTGTTCACCACCTGTTTCTCATGTATGTACATACATTGCTTTTTAACAGCCATTTCTCATGTATGTACACACATTGCTGTTCACCAGCTGTTTCTCATGTATGTACACACATTGCTATTTAACAGCCATTTCTCATGTATGTACACACATTGTTGTTTACCAGCTGTTTCTCATGTATGTACACACATTGCTGTTCACCAGCTGATTCTCATGTATGTACACACATTGCTATTTAACAGCCATTTTTCATGTATGCAACCACATTGCTGTTCACCACTTGTTTCTCATGTATGTACACACATTGCTATTTAACAGCCATTTCTCATGTATGTACACACATTGCTATTCACCACTTGATTTTCATGTATGCACACACATTGCTATTCACGAGCTGTTTCTCATGTATGTACATACATTGGTTTTTAACAGCTATTCTCATGTATGTACACACATTTCTGTTCACCAGCTGTTTCTCATTTTTATGCCCTATGTATAGTAATTGCACTCTCTGTCTGTCTGTCCGTCCGTTCTTCCATCCATCCCCAAAAAATCTTGAGGGATTTCATTGAAACTTAAAAGGAGTGTTTTTCACCAAGTCTAGTTGTGCATATTGTCAGGAGACTCCGCTCGATTTATTTTTGGCAAAGTTATGGGCATTTAGTCATTTTTTTACTCTAAAATCTTGTCCTTGCTTTATCTCAAAAACCGCTTGAAGGATTTCATTGAAACTTAACAGGAGTGTTTGTCACCAAGCCTCCTTGTGCATATCATCAGAAGATTCCGCTTGGATTTTTTTGGCAGAGTTATTGGCACTTAATCATTTTTTTACTCTAACTTATATATTAAAATCTTGTCCACACTTCATCTCCAAAACCGCTTGAAGAATTTCATTGAAACTTCACAGTACCTTGGTCACATGGAAGTCATAACAGTTGGCAACAGAATTTCATGCACAACAATACATTCAGAGTCCTATTCGACAAGCTATGGTTCATTTGACTTTTGACAGTTTTGATATAACAGTACAGCACAATCTTTCGAGGTCTGTATTGCTTTGTGGCAGTGGAAGTACAGTAATTACCAGTTTCTAGTCTCCCTTGTGTCTTTGATGTGTGCCTTATCTGCCTAGCAATTAACAACTTCATAACTGCAACTGCGTAAAGTGTCAAACTGACAATATACAAACAATAAAACTTCCAGTAGGAACGTTGAATGTTATTGTTTTGAAATCTATTAATAGTAACAAGTAACTGATAAGAGATACAGGTAACTTTTTGAAGGTTGGCAAAAACATGGCGGTTGATAAAAATGCAAAACATAGTAATTTTGTAATTACAGTTACAAAGTCATTTTTCATCAAATTATTCAATATTTTATATCATTTAAAAGGTCTGTAAACTCATATTTTACATATTAAAAAAATTATTGTCAAAACTGTTTACTTTTTTATTTGTAAATGGTTAAACATAGTGTATCTGAGCTGCTAGAAAAATGCAGAAATGACAGGTATAAATTAGTTTTGTTTTCTTCTTTAAAAGCAAAAATTCAAAATCTGTTTATATTTTCAAAATATGAATTTAAAGAGCTTTCAAATGATATAAGAATCTTAAAATTCGGCTGACAAAGAAAAGAGTTATCTAAAGTTAAAAATTCTGCTGCTATCAAATGTATCTAAATAGTGGTTCTCTTTGCCAACCAGTAGTTCAGCTATATTTTGCTAACAGATGCTTGTGATGTCATCAGTCAATGTGCCTATACTAAGGTCAAGGTATAATTAGACTGGGTCTCATTTTCCAATATACTACAGAGTGGTACATGTAGCGTTATCGATAAACCAGTCAAAATATTGTTTACATTCATCAACATCACTCAGGTGTATGTAATTTATTTTGTTTTGGATGTTATGAAAAAAGTTGGTAGAATGTAAGCCCCGAGCAGGAGGGGGGTTTTGATTGCCCAAAAACAGTAGTCTACCGCCAGAATCGGGAGAGTTCACATGTTTGCTCAGGCAAAGTACTCAGGTGAGCGATCCAGGGCAATCATGGCCCCCTTATTAAACAAACTTGACAGAAATATTCTTTATATTGTTGTTTTCTAAAATTGCTCAAACAATTCAACTCCATTGTACATAAGGACATCAAAAGCTAAAAAAAGAACAAAAAAATTAAACACATCTCATCCTGAATTGCATGGTCATTTTCTGCCAAAATTCACGGAATTGTTCAGTATAAATTCCTTTATTAAAATCACTTAAATGGTTCTGCTCCATGGCACAAAATGGCCACAAGAGCTAGAAATAGATTTTCATCAATATTTGGCTTCAAATGACATTTTCTCACAAACCAAAAAGAATTTTTTTCAACCAAACTTTACAGAAATATTCTTTTTATTGCCATTCTCTAAAATTTGAAACAGTGTACTCTAATGCACATAAGGCCTGTAAAAGCTGAATATAGAAAAAATTCAAACAAAGCAATTCTATCTCATAAGTAAGTACACTAATGGCTACTTAAGAGCCATGTCTCAGGAATGTACACAAAATTGATATTTACAAGTCATGTCGCAGGTATGTACACAAATTGATATTTACAAGTCATGTCTCAGGTATGTACACAAATTGATATTTACAAGTCATCTCTTAGGTATGTATACAAATTGATATTTAGAAGTTGATATTTACAAGTCAGGTATGTTCAGAAATTGATATTAAAGAGGCTGTACTCCAGATTTGACATTAAAATTTTTTTTTCATAGATTATATATTTAGATGCCGTGAGATTATAACAACATAATATTTTACTTCAAAACTGATTGTAAAAGTCAAAATAGAATAAAAAAAAATATTTTCGCTCCAGCCTGATTTGAACTCTGGACCCTCATGTTAACAAAATATTTCCAACACTTTTACTGTCACCACCATCGCCGCATGTGATATTACAGATATTTACTCTAAATCTTATACGATATAGTTATACCGTCGCGTTACGGTATAGCACTTTGAAAGGGAGAAAATCAATTTATAATGTAATTATTTGACTTATTTTTTGTTAGTAGGTTATTTTTTAAGCATTAATCATAAATATTACAAGAAATTTATAATACAAGAAAACTTTCTTTTTTTGTCATCTGGAGCACAGCCCCTTTAACAAGTCATATCTCAGGTATGTACACAAATTGATATTCACAAGCCATGTCTTAGGTATGTACACTCAACAGCCATTTCTCAGGTATTTAAACTATCTTTTAAATTCCCTTTTCAGTCTTTCAAACTAAGCATAGCTGATTTGACATAGATGTGTGTCATCCATCATTTGTTGTCAGTTTTAGCTCGACTTTTTCGAAGAAAAAAATCAAACTATTGCTACAGTCATGGTGTTGTTGCATTGCCGTTCCCGTCCAGAAACTTTAACATTGATCATGTCTCAAAAAGTGTCAAAGATATTCCATTTAAACTTGGAATATTTGATCACCAGCAAGACCCCTGCAAAGATTGTTGGTACCCATGTCCCTGGGGTCACAGTTTGCACCACCCCCAGGGGTCACTTGATTTTGCTTATACTTATATATAGGAAAAAAAACTTCTTAAGCCTAGAAATAAAATATTAATTGACATGAGATGGGTAAGTACTCCCCCCCACCGTCCCCTCTGCATGGGGACCAACTGCCCCCCCCCCCCTGCCCCGCCCCCCCCCCCCCAATTTTTTTTAGTTTTTTAGCTCACCTGTCACATAGTGACAGGGTGCACTTTTGTGATTGCCTTTCGTCCGTCCGTCGTCTGTTCACAATTGTTGTCCGCGCTCTAGCGGTCTTAATTTTGGTGCGATCTTCTTTAAACTTGGTCAGAATGTTTATCTCAATGATATCTAGGTCAAGTTAATAACCGGGTCATCTCACCCTTAAAACTAGGTCACAAGGTTAAATTATAGAAAAAGCTTGTCCGACTCTAGCAGTCTTAATTTTGGTCCGATCTTCTTCAAACTTGGTCAGATTGTTTATCTCAATGATATCAAGGTCAAGTTCGTAACTGGGTCATGTGACCGTGAAAACAAGGTAACTAGTTCGAATTTTAGAAAAAGCTTGTCCGCACTCTAGCAGTCTTAATTTTGGTCCCATCTTCTTCAAGCTTGGTCAAAATGTGTATCTCTATGATATCTAGGTCAGGTTCGAAACTGGGTTATGTGACCTTGAAAACTAGGTCACTAGGTCAAATTATAGAAAAAGCTTGTCCACACTGTAGTAGTCTTAATTTTGCTCCGATTTTCTTCAAGCTTTGTCAGAATGTTTATCTCATTGATATCTAGGTCAAGTTTGAAACTGGGTCATGTGACTTTGAAATTTAGGTCACTAGGTCAAGTTATGAAAAAAGCTTTTCTGCACTCAGTGGTCTTAATTTTGGTCTGATCTTCACTTTCATTACCATAAGATCTTGGTTCCTTTCTTCAAATTGCCATATTGCATTAATTGGTTCCAGAGTTATGGCCCCTGAAAGTGCCAAAATTAACTATTTAGACCTTCTCTGCACAATAGCAGCTTCATTTTTGATTTGAATTTAATCAGACTTGTACAATACTTGAGTTTATATAAGATCTTGCAGGGTTGCCAGGGGACTTGAAAAGTCAGGGAAATTTGATTTTTTTTCAAGGTCAGGGAATTGTCAGGGAATTTTGAAAATTGGTCAGTGAAAAATAAAAATTCAGAAAAGTTAGTGAAAAGTCAGGGAAAAATAATTTTGAAGGGCTAATATTGTTCTATTTTATTAAAGATTGCAATTGCACATTTTTTCAGTTATGAATCTTTTTCTTTATAATTGTGTACATTGTATTTTAATAAAAGTTCTAGTATTATAAATAACATTACTTAAAGACTGAAAGTCTCTGCAACCCTTACAACCAAAAATTAAAATAAGTATGTGTTACACTCGAAACCAATGTTCCTCCCTCCAAGATCCATGTCACAGTAACCCTCTGAACTTAGTAAGTTCTGCTATATAGGCTTTACTGCTGATAGTTTGTGTCTTGCCCATATATTTTTTGCATCCATGGTTGCATTTAAAAATAATTAGCAGAATTGGCAATAGAGTGAACATGTGTCATGTACATAATGCCCTCAGGGTGAGCTATTAGGATCGATGAATGTCCGTCGTCCTTTCACACTTAGTTTGTTAACACTCTACCAGGCGCGTAGCTGCCTATACGCAAGTACGCAGCTGAATCCACATTATTTTGACAAAAAAAAAATTTTTATGCTAAAATAAATGGATTTTCGTTGGTCAAGAAAGCTCTCCGGAGGCCCCAAAACGCACCAAATTGCACCATTTATTTCAAAATTTTCAGGGGGGGCATGCCCCCTGACCCCCCTAGATTATTTTGAATCCACATTCTTTATAGTCTAGCTATGCGCCTGTCTACTGGTCACAGTTTTGCTCCAATTGTCACGAAACTTGGTCAGGATGTTTGTCCCAGTAATTACTCGGACGAGTTCGAATATGGGTCATGTGGGGTCAAAAACTAGGTCACACAGCCCAAATATGGTAACACAGCCTGTATATGGAAAAACCTTGTTAACACTCTAGAGGTCACATTTTCAGTCCAAATGTCCTTGTAATATGTCAGAAAGGTTATTTGGGTGATTTCTAGCCCAAGTTCGAATATGGGTCATCTGGGGTCAAACACTAGGTCACACAGCCCAAATATGGAAAAACCTTGTTAACACTTTAGAGGTAACATTTTCAGCCCAAATATCCTTGTAATATATTGGAAAGGTTATTTGGATGATTTCTAGCCCAGGTTCGAATATGGGTCATCTGGAGTCAAAAACTAAGTCACTGAGACCAAATATGGAAAAACCTTTTTATCACTCTAGAGGTAACATTTTCAGCCCAAATATCCTGGAAATATGTCAGAAAGGTTGTTTTGATGATTTCTAGCTCAAGTTTGAATATGGGTCATCTGGGGTCAAAAACTAGGTCACACAGCCCAATTATGGTAAAACCTTGTTAACACTCTAGAGGTAACATTTTTAGCCCAAATTTCCTGAAAAGCTGTTAGAGAGCTTGTTAAGATGATTTCTAGGTCAAGTTCGAATATGGGTCATCTGGGGTGAAAAACTAGGTCACACAGCCTAAATATGGAAAAACCTTGTTAACACTCTAGAGGTAACATTTTCAGCCCAAATATTCTGGAAATATGTCAGAAAGGTTATTTTGATGGTTTCTAGGTCAAGTTCCAATATGGGTCATCTGGGGTAAAAAACTAGGTCACAGAGCCCAAAAATAGAAATATCTTGTGAAGGCTCTAGAGGCTACTGTTTCAGTCCAAATATCCTGGCAGTTTGTCAGAAAGGTTGTTTGATTGTTCAAACTATTAGATTACGTTAAAGGTCACAGAGGCTAAAGATAGATTTATCTACTGTACCTCATAAAGCCTTCATTTATAGACCAATATCTTTGATATTCATTATATAGGTTCCTTGCATGGACCTCAACCCATGGGTAGGGTTTGAGGTCACTGGGTCAAGGTCAAGGTCACCGTAGCTTATAATAGATATTTCTACTTTCTGTCACAGAGCCTTTATTTATTGACTGATATTTTACATATTTGGTTTGTAGGCACTAATATATTTTCAATTAAAAAATGAAATACTGCTTAACAGCAAACCTACAGCCAAAGTACTCAGGTGAGCGATCCAGGGCCATCATGTCCCTCTTGTTCAAGATACTGCTTTGAAACTTTAAACATGTTAGGTATCATGTGTATACGTGCCTGATATATTTTTTATGAGACTCAGTCCATTATAGTCCACATTATGCTTTAATAATCCTGATGACGCACGACATCTAGTGAAACTTTACCAAAGATGACCCCATGGTCATAATTGCCTGCACCCTTTGAGTCAATTGGCAATTGTATTTGCATCCACTGACTCTTGCAACCATTGAGCAGTTGTTGGCAGGTGAGCGACCCAGGGTCCCATGGACCCTCTTGTTTTATTAAATGTTAATACATAGGTACTTGACTCCCCATGCATCCATTTTTTTTTATTTTTTTTTTTTAAATACATAGGTACTTGACTCCCCATCCAACCCCCAAACCAGTCCCCCACCCCCTACCTGAATTTTTTTTTTTTTTTTTTTTTAAATACATAGGTACTTGACTTTTTTCACTTGGGCCTGTTGTTCAACTTGGCTTATAATTCATTATTTAGCACTAAGAAAAGAGGAGCATGCTGTCTGTGGTCAGGTCTTGTTGTACTTTGACTAGCATGCAGGCTCTTGTTTACCTTTTTAGTATTCTAACAGAGTACCCAAAGGCGACACAAGTGTTCCACTGAACACCCATTTAGTTTCTGAATGGATTGTCTTTATACTTGGACACAACAACCCTTTGGGCAAGACCATCAAGTAGACCAGACTGAACTTGATGTTGGCTTCAAGGTCAAATTATTGAATTTTGCACCATAACTTTGTTTTTTATGGTTGGATTTGATTCGTACTTAGACAATACAACATTTAAGACAAAACCTACAAGTTGAATAATTCAAGTATAACCTTGACCTTTAAATGACCTTGACCATGAAGGTCAAATTGTTGAATTTTGCTGAAATTGTAATAACTTTGTCATTTATTTATGGATTTGATTCATACTTGCACAAAACAATACTTATGACCAAAATTGACATGTTGAATAATTATAGCCCCACCACTAATGTAGGGGGGCGGTATACTGGAATCGCTTTGTCGCATCGGTCGGTCGGTCCGTCACTACCTTGTCCGCTCAATAAATCATATACTAATGGAAGGATTTTCTTTCACCTTCGCTTTCATGTTAACCTTAACATGGGAATGTGCAGAACCCATGTTGCCCTTGTGTCAGGCCAAGGTCAAGGTCACATTGGAAGGTCAGACAATTTTCGTGTCCGCTCTATAATTCCTATACCCCCTGAAGGATTTTCTTCATATTTGCCTCAAATGTTCACCTCATGATAGCGATGTGAAGAAGCAATGTTGACCTTGTACCAGGTCAAGGTCACACTTGAAGGTGAAATTTTTAACAAGGATTTTCTTCCAACTTCGCTCAAATGTTCATCTCAACAAGGCAGTGTGCATAACCCATATTGCCCTTGTGTCAGCTCAAGGTCAAGGTCACACTGAAAGGTCAGATATCTGACATTTTAAAAAAGACAATGTGTCTTGTTTGCTCTGTAAATTCTTTACCCCTTGAAGGATTTTGTTCTTACGTGGCTCAAATATTCAACTCAGCAAGGCAATATGCAGAACCCATGTTGCCCTTGTGTCAGGTCAAGGTCGAGGTCACATTGGAAGGTTAGACAATTTTTGTGCCTGCTCTGTAAATTTTATGCACTTTGAAGGATTTTTTTCAAACTTGGCTCAAATGTTCATCTCATGACAGCGATGTGCAGAACCCATGTTGACCTTGAGCTAGCTCAAGGTCAAGGTTACACTGTTCATCTCGACATGGCAATGTGCATAACCCATATTGCCCTTGTGTCAGCTCAAAGTCAAGTGGAAAGTCAGACATATATTTTGTCTGCTCTTTAAATCTTATACCCCTTGAATGATTTTATTCAAACTTAGCTCAAATGTTTCCATGATGAAGAGGATATGCAGAACTGGTGTTGAACTTGTGTTGCCCTTGTACTAGCTCATGGTCAAGGTCACACTTGAAAGTCAAATATTAGACAATCAAATTAAGATGAGGACTTTCTGTGTAGCCTGCTACGAAGTAGCCACGACATGTAAGGATCACTTCTCAGTCGTCTGTCTGTCCGTCCGTCCTTCTGTCCGCACTACCGAAAAGAAATAGGGGGCCATCTAACTGTAAACATAACAAAAGAGAACAATAGAGTTCCTCTAAAGGGCCCTCTATCCAGTTTCGGCCGGACGTCCTGTCCGTTACAAAACTTGTCCGGATTACTCGTCAGAAACTATTGGTGCAATTTCATCCAAACTTTACAGGAATGATCAGTACCAAGTCTAGTTGTGCATATCGTCGGCATTTTCCAGTCCAATGATTTTTGTAAGAGTTATGGCCCTTTAATGATTTTTATTTTTAAAGTTTGTCCAGACTACTTCTCTTATACTACTTAAGCAATTTAAATGAAATGTTACAGGATTGTTCTGTACCCCAAGTACTTGCACATGTCTTACAGGTTTTTTGATTGAATGATATTTGGCTGAGTTATGGCCCTTGAATAAAGAAAAACGTTTTAGCCTACAAACTGTCCAGTCACCTCTCAATTCTACTGTTAAATTGGCTATCATCAGGCGTCACATGTGATCACTGATCGCCCTTGTTTCTTACTTGGCTGAAAACATGATATTCTTTATTTTAGCTCATAATTTCTTTGTTTTTGTAAATCTGTTAAATCAATTATTCCTGATTTGATGATTAAAAATTTAGTCATTACTAAAACCTGTGAAGTGTTGTCTTTTTTTTCCATCAAACACAGCTGTTTTATGCCACTAAAGTTATTCCCTTTTCCATACATTCAAATATCCTAGTCATAATACTGCTGCTGTCTGTCGGTCGGTTGGTCGGTCTGTCTGTATGTTCACCAACATATTCTGTTCATTTTTTTCGCAGAGGTTGCACATACTGAAATAAAATTTGGTATACAGATTTATCATAAAAATATCTAGGTCAAGTTCTGTTTTGGGTACAATTGAGCAATTTTTGACAGAGTTATGCCCTTTTGGACCTAGAAAAATTCCAATTATATGCAGTTTCCGTTCATTTTCTTTGCAGAGGTTGCACATACTGAAATAAAATTTGGTATACAGATTTATCATAAGAATATCTGGGTCAAGTTCTGTTTTGGGTTTGATTGAACAATTCTTGACAGAGTTATGCCCCTTAGACTTAGAAAAATTCCAATTATTTGCAGTTTCTGTTCATTTTCTTGTACGCTCCCTCAGCAGCTAAATGAATACACTACCGTTACTTCACACCGCTGCTTTAAAACCAGTAGATTTATGATATTGACCTTTACAATGAACTTTTAAACAACCAATGAAAGTGCACAAATATCCCAAAAACCGAAAAATCTTTAAACCATTTTTCATTGGTTTAAACGATCATGTGATTCCAAAAATTATAAATAGACGGGTGTTTTCCGACAATTTTGTAAACACATTTCAACTACGCCTTTACGTAAACATCTTAATACAGCAATTAAACGTCTAACAACAACCATACCATCATGATTTTAACCTTTTTGATGGTTTGATTGATTTATTTACGTATACATATTAAAAAACACTTTCAAAAGTGAAATACTTAGGTAACTTGCAGACATGCATTGTTTGTTTACATTTTGGGTTTTCAATTGTATGTATGGACATGTGAACTAGTCACTGATTGGCAGAAAAGTAGCCGTGGTTTTCCCTGTCTAAAAATAAAAATATCGTTCTGAAAATTGAATTTTAGCAGAGGTAAGAACGTGAAACATTCGACCGATGCGCAGGAGGGTAATTTTCTTGCAGAGGTTGCACATACTGAAATAAAATTTAGTATACAGATTTATCATAAGAATATCTAGATCAAGTTCTGTTTTGGGTACGATTGAGCAATTTTTGACAGAGTTATGCCCCTTTGACTTTGAAAAACTCCAATTATTTGCAGTTTCCATTCATTTTCTTCACAGAGATTGCACATACTGAAATGAAATTTAGTATACAGATTAATCATATCAATATCTAGGTCAAGTTCTGTGTTGGGTACGATTGAGCAATTTTTGACAGAGTTATGTTCCTTGGACTTCAAAAAATTCTAATTATTTGCAGTTTCCGTTGATTTTGTTTGCAGACATTGCACATACTGAAATAAAATTTGGTGTACAGATTTATCATAAGAATATCCAGGTCTGGTTTTAGCTTAGACACGTCATACTTGATAGGTTGATGCATCTCAGATAGTACCTGTAGATAACCCCTATTGATTTTAAGTTCAAAAGGTAAATTTCATTTCCATGTACACTGCTCATAATGTATACTGCCGGGATGGTGTTGGGGGGGGGGGGGGGCATAAGTGTTTCACAAACATCTCTTGTTCTTTAATGAATTTATTGTTGCATGTGCAGATCTAGCATTGATCAAGATTTTGCACTGAAAGGCCAGATCCATACCTCAATCTTTTGAAATATCACAATTTTGTGCTTCATGTAAAACTTCCCTTAGGCGGGGAATGTTGGTAACCCTGTTACAAATTCTTGTTAAATAGGCTTTTATAAGGAAAACTTTGAAAATCTCCTTGTCTGAAACCATACTAAAGGTCCTTAGCCTTAAGATTTGGTAAGTAGCATTGTCTAGTAGACCTCTACCAAGTTTGTTCAAATTATGCCCCTGTGCCGGGGGTCAGTTGATTTTACATAGGCTTATATAAGGAAAACTTTAAGAAACTTCTTATCTGAAACCGCAAAGCCTAGAACTTAGATATTTTTAATGGAGCATCAGCTTGAGGTCTTCTACCAAATTTGTTCTAATTATGCCCCTTGAGTGAAAATTGGCTCTACACTGGGGGCACTTGAATTCATATAGATTTATTTAGGGAGCATCTTAAAAAAGCTTCTGATGTTTGCACAACAACAGACCCAAAGGCAAAGTATTCAGGTGAGCGTTGTCCGGCAGTTCACTGTTAGCCCCGCAAGAGGCGTCACATTATTTACAAAGAAATATGTTGGAAAATCCTAAAATTCTTCTTCTATAAAACAATAAAGCCCAGAGTTCTAAAATTTTGAACAAAGCATTCCACAGTCACCATCTACTAAGATTGTTTAAATTCTGCCTTTCGAGTATTTTCTTGTTCTGCCTATGGGGTCAGATGTATAACATAAGCTTTAAACAAAACTCTTAAAAAATCTTCTTTGAAGAAACCATAAGGCTGAGACTTGTGAAATTTTGTGTGTAGCTTTATCTAGTGGTACTCTACCAAGGTCATGTTACGTCCCTGGAGTTATTCTTGGCCACCCAAGGGGGACATATGTTTTTATGTTCCCAGCCATGATAATGGCGAGCGGGCATATAGTGTTTACCCTGTCAGTGTGTGTGTGTGCGTGTGTGTGTGTGTGTGTGTGTGTGTGGGCACATACAATAGATGTTCGTGTCCCTCTCATAACTTTGTTGTGCGTGGTTGGATTTCGAAATAATTTGTCATAAGTGATCATCATATGAAGTCGAAGTGTCGCGTTCAAGAAATATGTTGCTCGCTCAAAGGTCAAGGTCACAGTAGACACTTGAAGTTTTGGTTAATTCCTTAATAGCTCACCTGAGCACAGCTCAGGTTTCGCTTTTAGGATCGTTTATTGTCCGGCGTGTGTCGTGCGTCGTCAACAATTTGTCTTAAAAGACTTCTCCTCCTAAACCGCTTGGCCAACATTGACAAAACATGCCTGGGATATTCCTTGCATGAAGCTCTACCAAAGTTGTTCAAAGAATTCAATTCCATCAAGAACTCTAGCAACCGAAAAGAAAAACTTTAAAAATCTTCTTGTCTGAAACCACAAAGCCTAGAGCTTAGATATTTGGTTTGTAGCATCCTCTTGTAGGCCTCTACAAAACTTGTTCAAATTCTTCCCCTAGGGTCAAAATTGGCACCACCCCAGGGGTCTCTGGATTTTATATAGACTTATATAGGAAACCTTTAAAAATCTTCTTGTCAGAAACCGTAAGGCATAGAGCTTAGATATTTGGTGTGAAGCATTGTCTAGTGGACCTCTACCAAGTTGTTCAAATCATGGCCTCTGGGTCAAAAATGGCCCCGCCCCAGTGGTCACTTGTTTTACATAGAGTTATATAGGAGAAACTTTAAAAATCTTCTTGTCAGAAACCGTAAGGCATAGAGCTTAGATATTTGGTGTGTAGCATTGTTTAGTGGACCTCTACTAAGTTTGTTCAAATCATAGCCACTTGGTCAAAATAGGCCCAGCCCTGGGGGTCACTTGTTTACATAGAGTTATATAGGAAAAGGTTTTAAAAATCTTCACAGAAGAAACCACAAGGCCTAGAGTTAAGATATTTGGTATCCAGCATTGTCTAGTGGACATCTACCAAGTTCGTTAGAAAAATGTCCCTGGGGTCACTATTGGCCCCGCCCGAGGGGTCACAAGTTTTAAATAGCAATATAAAAGAAAATCTTTAAAAATCTTCTTGTCTGAAACCACAAGGCCTAGAATTTTAAAATTTGGCATGAAGCAAGCTTTATCAAGCTTTTTCAAATTAATAGATAAGGTTAAAGGTCACGGAGGCTAAAAATAGATATATTTACTGTACCTCATAGAGCCTTCATTTATAGACCAATATCTTTGATATTCATTATAAAGGTTCCTTGCATGGACCTCTACCCATGGGTAGGGTTTGAGGTCACTGGGTCAAGGTCAAGGTCACCATAGCTTTTAATGGATATTTCTACTTTCTGTCATAGAGCCTTTTTTATTGACTGATATATTACATATTTGGTTTGTAGGCACTTATATATTTTCAATAAAAAAAATGAAATACTGCTTAACAGCAAACCTCCAGCCAAAGTACTCAGGTGAACGATCCAGGGCCATCATGGCCCTCTTGTATGGATATAGTGAAGAGGTTGTGTCCAGCTCAAAACTTCCTCATGCATGGTGGGATTTAAAAAAAAAATGTGTTTCTTATGATGGGGAGACCTGTCCATCTGTCCGTTTGTGACACTTTGTTTCCGCTCAGTAACTTGAGTTCTATTTGACCTAGAGTCTTCAAACGTCATAGGATGATTGTCCTTAATAAGATGAAAAAGCCTGTTGATTTTGGGAAATGTAGGTCAAAGGTCAAGGTCACAGTGACCTTAAATGTGAAAATGGTTTCCGCTCAATAACTAGAGTTCTGTTTGACCTAGTGTCTTCAATCTTCATAGGATGACTGTCCTTATTGATTTACAGAAGTCTGTTGATTTGGGGTCAGCCGATCAAAGTTCAGGGTCATAGTGACCTTATAATTATGTAAAAATTGGTTTCCACTCAATAATTCTAATAGACCCAGAGTCTGGAAACTTCATATAATGATTTTCTTTATTCAGTAGAAGAAGCCTATTGATTTTGGGATTAGCTGGTCAAAGGTCAAGGTCACAGTGATCTTTAACTTGAAATTGGTTTCCGCTCAATAACTTAAGTTCAATTTGACCCAGAGTCTTCAAACTGCATAGGATGATTGTCCTTGTTGAGTAGAAAAAGCCTATTGTTTTTGGGATCAGCTGATCAAAGGTCAAGGCCATAGTGACCTTATCTTCTGCAACAATAGTACTCTACCACGGCCTTATTCCAACACACTCGTTCCTATTCTCCAGTTTACAATTCTGTCACTAGATGCCCTCTCAACTATTCTGTGCCTCTGTTTCAATGATGCTGGGGGAGACATGTGTTTTTTTTCTCAAAAACATCTAGTTTTCATATGATGACGACACATCAAAGCCATGATAATTTCTTGTTTCTTGCCCATAATTTCAACACTTTCAGCATGCTCATCATGTCATTTTAGTAAGGTAGCAGATGTTGAATATGGAATTATCACATAAGGCAGGTGAGCAACAAAGAATATACATGAATGTGACATACATGTGATAACTTCGGGTGCTGGAGGTTTCGTCACACTACCGGTTCGTCACACTTATTTTTCTGTACAAAACAGGTTGAGGTTTCGTCACAATTAATTTATATAGTAGATATGGTAATAGAAAACTGCCGACGGCGACAAGGTGTTAATAACAAGCAATTATTTTATATGATCTGAATGTCTTAATTGATGTAATTTTTAGAAGCATTAATAATATAATTTTGATTTGCAATAATTGCACAAATTTTAGTCATGTTTTGCTCTTTAATGTTTTTTATGCATCAAAATAAAAGATGTTTTCGAAGATGCTAAGAATTTAAATACTAAAGTTGTTATTTCTGGATGATATTTGTTCAAAGGGGAATCTTTTAGCCATTTCCTATTAAATTAAAAAATATTCAATATCTTTTTGGTACTGTTTCCAGCATCATTTTAACCCCTGTTTCTATTAAATTAAAAAATATTCAGTATATATTTTTGCTACTGTTTCCAGCATGATTTTAACTTTAATCAACACTAATTATGTTAAATATGCCGCAGTTTGATTCATCATAATTCAATAACACCCGTGCATTAATAGCTTACTGCTTTAATAATCAATATTTTATGATTGCATTCAATATACAATAGGTGTGAATTACTCTTTATTTTATGCCTACCAATAAAATATAGGGAAATATCAGTGAGATAAAAGTGATAATACACTGTTTTGAATCAGTTAATTACCATTTTGATAATACATGTTTTGTGCCTGAACTACTTTTTAGCTCACCTGAGCACAAAGTGCTCAGGGTGAGCTTTTCTGATAGGTCTTTGTCCATCGTCCGTCCGTCCGTCCGTCCGTCCGTCCGTCGTCAACTTTTCATTCAAACGACATCTCCTCTGAAACCAATGGGGCAAATTTAATGAAACTTGCCTGGGATGTTCCTTGCATGAAGCTCTACCAAGATTGTTCAAATGGTTCTGGTCCATTGCATTTCTGGTTCACTGGAGCTAAAAATAGATTTTATAAGTTGGATTTTTAAAAATCTTCTTCTCCAAAACCACAAGGCCTGGAGCTTTGATATTTGGTATGAAGCATCATCTAGTGGACCTCTACCAAGTTTGTTCAAATTATGTCCCTGGGGACAAAACTGACCCCACCCCAGGGGTCAGTTGATTTTACATAGAGTTATATAGGGAAAACTTGAAAATCTTCTTGTCAGAAACCACAAGGCCTAGAGTTAAGATATTTGGTATGTAGCATTGTCTAGTGGACCTCTACCAAGTTTGTTCAAATCATGGCCTCTGGGTCAAAAATGGCCCCGCCCCGGGGGTCACTTGTTTTACATAGAGTTATATAGGAAAATCTTAAAAAAAATATTCTTGTCAGAAACCGTAAGTTATAGAGCTTAGATATTTGGTGTGTAGCATTGTCTACTGGACCTCTACCAAGTTTGTTCAAATCCTGTCCTCTGGGTCAAAAATGGCCTCGCCCCAGGGGCCACTAGTTTTACATAGAGTTATATAAGAAAATCTAAAAAAAATCTTCTTGTCAGAAACCGTAAGTTATAGAGCTTAGATATTTGGTGTGTTGCATTGTCTAGTGGACCTCTACCAAGTTTGTTCAAATCCTGGCCTCTGGGTCAAAAATGACCCCGCCCCAGGGGCCACTAGTTTTACATAGAGTTATATAGGAAAATCTTAAAAAATCTTCTTGTCAAAAACCGTAAGTTATAGAGCTTAGATATTTGGTGTGTAGAATTGGCTAGTGAACCTCTACCAAGTTTGTTCAAATCCTGTCCTCTGGGTCAAAAATGGCCCCGCCCCAGGGGCCACTAGTTTTACATAGAGTTATATAGGAAAATCTTAAAAAATCTTTTTGTCAGAAACCGTAAGTTATAGACCTTAGATATTTGGTGTGAAGCATTGTCTAGTGGACCTCTACCAAATTTGTTCAAATCCTGGCCTCTGGGTCAAAAATGGCCCCGCCCGGGGGTCACTTGTTTTACATAGAGTTATATAGGAAAAACTAAAAAATCTTCTTGTCAGAAACAAGAAGGCCTACAGTTAAGATATTTGGTATGTAGCATTGTCTAGTGGACCTCTACCAAGTTTGTTCAAATCCTGGCCTCTGGGTCAAAAATGGCCCCGCCCGGGGGGTCACTTGTTTTACATAGAGTTATATAGGAAAATCTTAAAAAAATCTTCTTATCAGAAACTGTAAGTTATAGAGCTTAGATATTTGGTGTGTAGCATTGTCTAGTGGACCTCTACCAAGTTTGTTCAAATCCTGGCCTCTGGGTCAAAAATGACCCCGCCCCAGGGGCCACTAGTTTTACATAGAGTTATGTAGGAAAATCTTAAAAAATCTTCTTGTCAGAAACCGTAAGTTATAGAGCTTAGATATTTGGTGTGTAGCATTGTCTAGTGAACCTCTACCAAGTTTGTTCAAATCCTGTCCTCTGGGTCAAAAATGGCCCCGCCCCAGGGGCCACTAGTTTTACATAGAGTTATATAGGAAAATCTTAAAAAATCTTCTTGTCAGAAACCGTAAGTTATAGAGCTTAGATATTTAGTGTGAAGCATTGTCTAGTGGACCTCTACCAAGTTTGTTCAAATCCTGTCCTCTGGGTCAAAAATGGCCCCGCCCCAGGGGCCACTAGTTTTACATAGAGTTATATAAGAAAATCTAAAAAAATCTTCTTGTCAGAAACCGTAAGTTATAGAGCTTAGATATTTGGTGTGTAGCATTGTCTAGTGGACCTTTACCAAGTTTGTTAGAAAAATGTCCCTAGGGTCACTATAGGCCCCGCCCGAGGGGTCACAAGTTTTAAATAACAATATAGAAGAAAATCTTTAAAAATCTTCTTGTCTGAAACCACAAGACCTAGAATTTTAAAAATTTGGCATGAAGCAAGCTTTATCAAGCTTTTTCAAATTATTGGATTAGGTTAAAGGTCACGGAGGCTAAAAGTAGATTTATCTACTGTACCTCATAGAGCCTTCATTTATAGACCAATATCTTTGATATTCAGTATAGAGGTTCCTTGCATTGACCTCTACCCATGGGTAGGGTTTGAGGTCACTAGGTCAAGGTCAAGGTCACCATAGCTTATAATAGATATTTCTACTTTCTGTCATAGAGCCTTTATTTATTGACTGATATTTTACATATTTGGTTTGTAGGCACTTACATATTTTCAATTAAAAAATGAAATACTGCTTAACAGCAAACCTAAGTACTCAGGTGAGCGATCCAGGGCCATCATGGCCCTCTTGTTTCTCTATGTACATGTATATAGTAAAAACAAAAAAAATATTCTTTTATTAGCTCACTTGTCACGTAGTGACAGGGTGAGCTTTTGTGATCGCCTTTTGTTAGCTCGACTTTTTTTGGAAAAAAATCAAATTATTGCTGTAGTCATGGTGTCGTTGCCGTTGCTGTTCCAGTCCGAAAACTTTAACATTGATCATAATTTTTTTATTCCTTGATGGATTATCTTCATACTTGGACACAACGACCCTTTGGACAAGATGTTCAAGCAGACTGGACTAAACTTTACCTTGACTCATAAATGACCTTCACCTTCAAGGTCATATTATTAAATTTTGCTAAAATTTGCCATAACTTAATTATTAATAGGTGGATTGTCTTCATACTTGGACACAACAACCCTTTGGACAAGATTTTCAAGTGAACCAGACTAAACTTGACCTTGACTCATAAGTGACATTCACCTTCAAGGTCCAATTATTGAATTTTGCTAAAATTTACCATTACTTTAGTATTTATGGTTGGATTTGATTTATACTTGGACAAAACAACACTTATGACAAAACTGACAAGTTGAATAACTCAGATTTGACGATGACTTTTAAATGACCTTGACTGTCAAGGTCAGATGATTAAATTTTGCTTAAATTGTCATAATTTTCTCATTTATTTATAGATTTGATTCATACTTAGACTAAACAACTATTATGACAAATCTGACATTATGATTATTTCAAGTTTTACCTTGACTTTTAAATGACTTTTACAGTCAAGGTCAAATCATTGAATTTTGTTAAAACTTGCCATAATTTTGTTATTTATAGTTGGATTTGAATCAGACTTGGACAAAACAACACTTATGACAAAAGCAACATGTTGAATAACTCTGATATGACCATGACCTTTCAATGACCTTTACCGTCAAGGTCAGATAATTGAATTTGCTTAAATTGTCATAACTTCCTCATTTATTTATAGATTTGATTCATACTTAGACTAAACAACACTTATGACAAATCCGACATTATGATTATTTCAAGTTTGACGTTGACCTTTCAATGACCTTTACAGTCAAGGTCAAATCATTGAAATTTGTTAAAACTGGCCATAATTAGCTCACCTGAGCATGCTCATGTGAGCTTTTAGGATCCTTGATTGTCCGGCGTCCGTCCGTCCGTCCGTCGTCCACAATTCATACAAACAACATCTCCTCTGAAACCACTGGGCAAAATTTAATGAAACTTGCCTAGAATGTTCCTTGCATGAAGCTCTACCAAGTTTGTTCAAATGGTTCCGGTTCATTGCATTTCTGGGTCACAGGAGCTAAAAACAGATTTTAAAAGTTGGATCTTTAAAAATCTTCTTGTCAGAAACCACAAGGCCTGGAGCTTTGATATTTGGTATAAAGCATTATCTAGTGGATCTCTACCAAGTTTGTTCAAATTATGATCCTGGGGTCAAAAATGGCCCCGCCCCAGGGGTAACTTGTTTTACATAGATTTATATAGGAAAAACTTTAAAAATCTTCTTGTCAGAAACCGTAAGGCATAGAGCTAAGATATTTGGTGTGTACCATTGTCTAGTGGACCTCTACCAAGTTTGTTCAAATCATGGCCTCCGGGTCAAAAATGGCCCCGCCCAAGGGGTAACTTGTTTTACATAGAGTTATTTAGGAAAAACTTTAAAAATCTTCTTGTCAGAAACCGTAAGGCATAGAGCTAAGATATTTGGTATGTAGCATTGTCTAGTGGACCTCTACCAAGTTTGTTCAAATTATGATCCTGGGGTCAAAAATGGCCCCGCCCCAAGGGTAACTAGTTTTACATAGACTTATATAGGAAAAACTTTAAAAATCTTCTTGTCAGAAACTGTAAGGCATAGAGCTAAGATATTTGGTGTGCAGCATTGTCTAGTGGACCTCTACCAAGTTTGTTCAAATCATGGCCTCTGGGTCAAAAATGGCCCCGCCCCAGGGGTAACTTGTTTTACATAGAGTTATATTGGGAAAACTTTAAAAATCTTCTTATCAGAAACCGTAAGGCATAGAGCTTAGATATTTGGTACGTAGCATTGTCTAGTAGACCTCTACCAAGTTTGTTCAAATTATACCTCTCGGGTCAAATTTGGCCCCACCCTGGGGTCATTGGTTTCACATAAGCTTGTATAGGAAAAACTTCGAAAATCTTCTTGTCTGAAACCACAAGGCCCTGAGCCTTAAGACTTAGTATGTAGCATTGTCTAGTGGACCTCTACCAAGTTTGTTCCAATTATACCCCTGGAGTCAAATTTGGCCCCACCCCGGGGTCATTGGTTTTACATAGGCTTATATAGTGAAAACTTTGAAAATCTTTTTGTAGAAGGAGAAGTAACATTTTCAGTCCGAATAATCTAGAATTTTGTCAGACAGGTTGTTTCTATGATTTCTAGCTCAAGTTCGAATACGGGTCATCTGGGTTCAAAAACTAGGTCACAGAGCCCAAAAATAGAAAAACCTTGTTAACACTCTAGAGGTTACATTTTCAGTCCAAATATCCTGGAAATTTGTCAGAAAGGTTGTTTTGATGATTTTTAGCTCAAGTTCAGAATTGGGTCATCTGGGGTCAAAAACTAGGTCACAGAGCCCAAATATGGAAAAACCTTGTTAACACTCTAGAGGTAACATTTTCAGTTCAAATAACCTGGAATCTGTCAGAAAGGTTGTTTCAATGATTTCTAGGTTAAATTTTAATATGTGTCATCTGAAATCAAAAACTAGGTCACAGAGCCCAAAAATAGAAAAAAACTTGTTAACACTCTTAAAGCTACTTTTTAGTCCAAATATTCTCGAAAATTTTTCAGAAAAAATGTGTTAATGATTTCTAGCTCAGATTCGAATAAAGGTCATCTGGGGTCAGAAACGAGGTCACAGACCCCAAATATGGAAAAACCTTGTTAACACGCATTGAGGTAACATTTTCAGTTCAAATATCCTGGAAATTTGTCAGAAAGATTGTTTTAATGATTTCTAGCTCAGTTTTGAAAATGGGTTATGTGGGGTCAAAAACTAGGACACAGGGCCAAAAAGTAGAAAATCCTTGTTAATGCTGTAGAGGTTACATTTTCTGTCCAAATGTCCTAGAAATTTGTCAGAAAGGTTGTTTCAATGATTTCTAGCCCAGATTAGGATATGGGTCATCTGGGATAAAAAACTAGGTCACCATTTTAACACTCCACAGGTTACATTTTCAGTCCAAATATCCTGGAAGTTTGTCAGACAGGTTGTTTTGATGATTTCTAGCTCTAAGTACTAATATGGGTCTTCTTTGGTCAAAAACTAGGTCACAGAGACCAAATATGGAAAAACCTTGTTAACACTCTAGAGTTAAGATTTTAATTCCAAATAACTTGAAAATTTGTCAGAAAGGTTGCTTCTATGATTTCCAGCTCAGCTTTGAATATGGGTCATCTGGATTAAAAAAACTAGGTCACAGGGCCTAAATATCGAAAAACTTTGTAAACATTCTAGAGGCTACATTTTCAGTCCAAATGTCCTGGAAATTAGTCAGAAAGGTTGTTTTGATGATTTCTAGCTCAGGTTTGGATATGGATCATCTGGGGTCAAAAACTGGGTGACAGAGCCCAAATATGGAAAAACCTTGTTAACACTCTAGAGGCTACACTTTCAGTCCAAATAACCTTGAAATTTGTCAGAAAGATTGTTTCAATAATTTCTTGGCCAAATTTGAATATGTGTCACCTGGGGTCAATTAACCAGGTCAATAGCAACTTTGTTAAAAGCAGTCATATTCAGGTGAGCGATATAGGGCCATCATGGCCCTCTTGTTTTATTAATTTATGGTTGGATTTGAATCAGACTTGGACAAAACAACACTAATGACAAAGCCAACAAGATAAATTATTCAAGTTTGACCTTAACTTAAAAATTACCATGACCGTCAAGGTCAGTTGATTGAATTTTGCTTAAATTGTCATAATATTGTTGTTTTTCATACTTGGACAAAACAACAATAATGATAAAACCGACATATTGAATAACTCAGGTATGACCATAGCCTAAAAATGACCGTCAAGGTCAGATGATTGAATTTTGTTTAAATTGTCATACCTTTCTCATTTATTTATGGATTTGATTCATACTTGGACTAAACAACACAAAACAAATCCAACATTTTGATTCTTTCATATATGACCATGACCTTTACAGTCAAGGTCAGATTATTGAATTTGCTAAACCTGGCCATAATTTTGTAATTTGTGGTTGGATGTTAATAATATTTGGAAAAAAAACAACACTTATCACAAAGCTGACAAGATATATTATTCAAGTGTGACCTTTACCTTAAAATGACCATGACCGTCAAGGTCAAATTATTGAATTTTGCTCAGATTGTCATAACTTTTGTATTTATTTATGGATTTGCTCATACTTAGACAAAACAACACTTATGACAAATCCAACATTATGATTCTTTCATGTATCTACTTTTCATTAAAATGACCTTGACCTTCAAGGTTAAATTATTGAATTTTGCGACAATTTGCCATAACTTTGTCATTTATCGTTGGAATCGATTCATACTTGGACAAAACAACACTTGTGACAAAACCAACATGTTGTTTAACTCAAGTGTCACCATGACCTAAAAATGACCTTGACCGTCAAGGTGAGATGTTTGAATTTTGCTTAAATTGTCATAACATTGTCATTTATTGATGGATTTGATTTATACTTTGACAAAACAATACTTTTGACAAATCCAACATTTTGATTCAAGTTTGACCTTGACCTAAAAAATGATCTTTTCTAGCAAGATCAAATAATTGAATTTTGCTAAGATTGGTCATAACTGTGTAATTTATGGTTAGACTTGATTCATACTTGGACAAAACAACACTTTTGACAAAACTTACATGTTGAATAATTCAGGTATGACCTTTACCCTAAAATGACCTTGACAGTCAAGGTCCCATTATTGTATTTTGCTTAAATTGTCATAACTGTTGTTTATTTATCGATTTGATTTATACCTTGATAAAACAACAAAACTGACATTTTGATTTATTTTAAGTATGACCTTGATCTTTAGATGACCTTGACATTTAAGGTCAAGTTATTGAATTTTGCGAAAAATAGCCAAATTTTTGTTATTTATGGGTTGATTTGATTTATACTTGGACAAAACAACACATGACAAAACTGACACATTGAATCATTCAGCTGTGACCTTGACCTTCAAATGACCCTGACCAATAAGGTCAAATTGTTGAATTTCGTGAATATTGGCCATAACGTCATTTTTAGTTCTTGTTTATTAATACTTGGACAAAACAATGCTCATGACAAAACCTACATGTTAGATTATTCAAGTGTGACCTTAACCTTTAAATGACCTTTACAGTCAAGTTCGAATTATTGCATTTTGCTTAAATAGCCAAACTTTTGTTATTTATGGACGGATTTGATCTATACAGGGACAAAACAACACTGAGAATAAAACAAACATGTTGAACAATTCAAACATTACCTTGAGCTTTAAATGACCTTGACTTTACTAAACTTGGCTATATCTTTGTTGTTAATGGATGTAGTGTCTTCATGCTTAGACATAACTACCTTTTAGACAATACCTCCAAAAAAGGTTAATCTGAACTTGACCTTGACCTTTAAGCTCAAATTTCTGAATGTTGCATAAATTGGCCATAACTTTGTTATGTATAATTATATTTCCAAATGATGTTTCATTTGAAATCCCTTCACCACAATGTGCTTCCTCTGATGTGTTTGCCTTTGGAAATAGAAAAAAAGTCGAGGGTGGCCCCCGCTTGCGGTGGCTCTTGTCCGTCTTCCATCTGTCCGTCGTCCGTCCATCGTCCATCCATCCACAATTAGTTTGTTAACACTGTAGTGGTCACATTTTTGCCTCAGTTGTCATGAAACATGGTCAGGATGTTTGTCTCATTAATTTCTTGAACAAGTTCGAACATGGATTATCTGGGTTGAAAAATTAGGTCAAAGAGCCCAAATATTGAAACACTCTAGAGGTAACATTTTCAGTCCAAATAATCTGGAAATTTGTCAGAAAGGTTGCTTCTATGATTTCTAGCACAACTTCGAATATGAGTCATCTGTGTTCAAAACCTACGTCGCAGAGCCAAAAAATAAAAAAAACCTTTTTAACACTCTAGAGGTTATATTTCAGTCCAAATATCCAGGAAATTTGTCAGAAAGGTTGTTTTGATGATTTCTAGCTCAGTTTTGAATATGGGTCATCTGGGTTCAAAAACAAGGTCACAGAGCCCAAGTATGAAAAAACCTTGTTAACACTAGAGGTAACAAATTCAGTCCAAATAACCTGGAAATCTGTCAGAAAATTGTTCCAATGATTTCTAGCTCAAGTTCAAATATAGGTCATCTGGGCTCAAAAACTAGGTCACAGAGCCCAAAAGTAGAAAAAAATTTGTTAACACTCTAGAGGCTACTTTTTTTGAAAAACCTTGTTAACACTTTAGAGGTAACATTATCAGTCCAAATAATCTGGAAATTTGTCAGAAAGGTTGCTTCTATGATTTGTAGCACAACTTCGAATATGGGTCATCTGGGTTCAAAACCTACGTCACAGAGCCCAAAAATAAAAAACCTTTTTAACACTCTAGAGGTTACATTTCAGTCCAAATATCCAGGAAATTTGTCAGAAAGGTTGTTTTGATGATTTCTAGCTCAGTTTTGAATATGGGTCATCTGGGTTCAAAAACAAGGTCACAGAGCCCAAGTATGAAAAAACCTTAAAAGGTAACATTTTCAGTCCAAATAACCTGGAAATCTGTCAGAAAATTGTTTCAATGATTTCTAGGTCAAGTTCGAATATAGGTCATCTGGTGTCCAAAACTAGGTGACAGAGCCCAAAAGTAGAAAAAAACTTGTTAACACTCTAGAGGCTACTTTTCAGTCCAAATATTCTTAAAATTTGTCAGAAAGGTTGTTTCCATGATCTCTAGCTCAAGTTCGAATATGGGTCATCTTAGGTTAAAAAATAGGTCACAGACCCCAAATATGGAAAAACCTTGTGAACACTCTAGAGGTAACATTTTCAGTCCAAATAACCTGGAAATTTGTGAGAAAGATTGTTTCAATGATTTCTAGCTCAAATTTGAATATGGGTTATCTAGGTTCAAAGACTAAGTCACAGAGCCCAGAAGTAGAAAAACATTGTTAATGCTCTAGAGGTTACATTTTCACTCCAAATATGGTAGAGATTTGTCAGACAGATTGTTTTTCTAGCTCAAGTTTGAATATGGGTCATTTAGGTTCAAAAACTAGGTCACAGAGCCCAAATATGGAAAAACCTTGTTAACACTCTAGAGGTAAGATTTTAATTCCAAATAACCTTGAAATTTGTGAGGAAAAGTTGCTTCTATGATTTTTAGCTCAAGTTCACATATGGGTCATCTTGAGTAAAAAACTAGGTCACAGAGCCCGAATATCGAAAAACTTTATAAACACTCTAGAGGCTACATTTTCAGTCCAAATGTCCAGGAAATTTGTCAGAAAGGTTGTTTTAATGATTTGTAGCTCTTATTTGGATATGGATCATCTGGGATCAAAAACTAGGTCACAGAGCCCAGATATTGAAAAACCTTGTTAACACTCAGAGGTAAGTTTTTAATTCTAATTAACCTGGAAATTTGTCAGAAAAAGTGCTTCTATGATTTCAAACTCAAGTTTGCATATGGGTCATCTTGAGTCAAAAACTAAGTCACAGATCCCAAATATCGAAATACTTTATAAACACTAGAGGCTACATTTTCAGTCCAAATATCCAGGAAATTTGTCCGAAAGGTTGTTTTAATGATTTGTAGCTCTAATTTGGATATGGGTCTTCTGGGATAAAAAACTAGGTCACAGAGCCCAGATATTGAAAACCCTTGTTAACACTCTAGAGGCTACTTTTTCAGTCCAAATTTCCTGGAATTTTGTCAGAAAGATTGTTTCAATAATTTCTAGGTGATGTTCAAATATGGGTCATCTAGGGTCAATTTACCAGGTCCATAGCAACTTTGTAAAAAGCAGTCATACTCAGGTGAGCAATACAGGGCCATCATGGCCCTCTTGTCATAATTAAAATCTAGGATGTGAAAGAACAGGAAACTTGATGTTTGTTATTTTTCAGTGTACCAAAGCAGCCAAAGACAGCATGGTCAAGTAGAAATCCAGAGTTATCTACCTTGGAAACTGTTTACTTTGGTGAAAGGCCAATATCTGGTGTATGTTCAGCAAATAAATGCATTATTGTCAAAAAATTATTGACTGAAAAGGAAAAAGGATTTTTGAAATTTGAAAGTTATGTTTCCATGTTAATTATTTCTGATGTTTTAAGTGATTATTAAATGTAGGTAATTGAATAACTAATGTTTCTGTTTACAGTCTGAACACCCTTAATAGGTAGCCATCATTAAGAGACAAAGTAGAGTGGTTTTAAATTAAGATGATGCTTATAAAAACTTATATTTTTATAAAGAGGTAGTGATATTAACAATACCTGTTGTGTTACTTTGACATTTTTAGGACCCTGAACGATGTTCCCCAATCAGTTTACATGCTGCCTGGCAGATGCACCACCGTATATGTAACATGTTGTTGTCAGCATATGAGAGTCTTCAAAGTACCTTTGAGTATTACCTCAGTGATATTTGTGGATCTCGGTTCAAACTTGGTAAGTACAAGTATTCCTATAGGTAAAAGCATTCTTGGTCATTTGTCTTCCATTTTTCATCTCTGACTTCAAGAGGCATTACTATTTAATGCAGTTACATCCTATTTGGATATGTAAAATCAATCATATCCTTTCTTAGTGAGTTTTGCAGGACTTGGTCCAAAGAAGCCTGTTCCGCAATAAACAGCTGATCATCTATGCACATGTATTATTGTTGTGATATTCTTACCATGATGAATCCAGTGACAGTGTTTTCTTATTTAATGATTTCAGCATTATTTCAGTTACACATAATTACACTATCCCTAACTTCTGAGAAAGCTCATATCCCTACCTCAAATAGACCAATGTTAAACTCTCCAGTGGTTTGAATATTGCTGAAACAGTTAGGTACAAAGTTTCAAAATCTTTAGAATGTGGAAAACAGGTATTTCATTTCCATTTTTAGCTCAAGTATACCAAGTATATGGATAGATCTCATTGAGGAAGAATGCAGTGCACAAGAATGATAACTTTACCCTCCATAATTTTTGAGTTATTGCCCTAAGTTATTTTTCAGACATGATTTTTGTCTGAAGAATAACTCAAAAAGTATTTAAGATATCAGCTTGAAACTAGGTGAATAAATCACATCAAGGAGGAATTCAGTAAACAAGAATGATAACTCTACTCTTCAAACAAAATTTTTGAGTTATTGTTCTCTGTTATTTTTAGCTCACCTGAGCACAAAGTGCTCAGGGTGAGCTTTTCTGATCAGTCTTTGTCTGTCCGTCCTCAACTTTCCATTCAAATGACATCTCCTCTGAAACCAATGGGCCAAATTTAATGAAACTTGCCTGGGATGTTCCTTGCATGAAGCTCTACCAAGATTGTTCAAATGGTTCTGGTCCATTGCATTTCTGGTTCTCTTGAGCTTAAAATAGATTTTGAATGTTGGATCTTTAAAAATCTTCTTCTCCGAAACCTCAAGGCCTGGAGCTTAGATATTTGGTATGAAGCATCATCTAGTGGACCTCTACCAAATTTGTTAAAATTATGACCCTGGGGTCAAAACTGACCCATCCCAGGGGTCAGTTGATTTTGCATAGATTTAAATAGGGAAAACTTAAAAATCTTCTTGTGAGAGACCACAAGGCTTAAGGTTTAGATATTTGGTGTGCGGCATTGTCCAGTGTACCTCTACCAAGTTTGTTCAAATCATGGCCTCTTGGTCAAAAATGGCCCTGCTACAGTGATCACATGTTTATAGCTCATCTGTCATGTAGTGACTGAGTGAGCTTTTCTGATCACCTTTTGTCAGTTGTCCATCTGTCTGTCCGTCCGTCCCTCATCAGTCTACAATTAGTTTGTTAACACTCTAGTGGTCACATTTTTGCCTCAATTGTCATGAAACTTGGTCTGGATGTTTTTCTCATTAATATCTCGGATGAGTTCGAACATGGGTTATCAGGGTTTGAAAACTAGGTCACAGAGCCCAAATATTGAAAAACCTTGTTAACAGTCTAGAGGCTACTTTTTCAGTCCAAATATCCTGGAAATTTGTCAGAATGGTTCTATCGATGATTTCTAGCTCAAGTTCAAATATGGGTCATCTGGGTTCAAAAACTTGGTCACGGAGCCAAAAATAGAAAATCTTGTTAACACTCTAGAGGTTACATTTTCAGCCCAAATAATCTGGAAATTTGTCAGAAAGGTTGCTTTAACGATTTCTAGGCCAAGTTCTGATATGGGTCATCTGGGGTCAAAAACTAGGTCACAGAGCCCAAATATTGAAAAACCTTTAAAACACTCTAGAGGCTACTTTTTCCATCCAAATATCCTTGAAATTTGTCAGAAAGGTTCTATCGATGATTTCTAGCTCAAGTTCGAATATGGGTCATCTGGGTTCAAAAACAAGGTCATGGAGCCCAAAAATAGAAAAATCTTGTTAACACTCTAGAGGTTACATTTTCAGCCCAAATAATCTGGAAATTTGTCAGAAAGGTTGCTTTGACGATTTCTAGTTCAAGTTCGATTATTGGTGATCTGGGTTCAAAAACTAGGTCACAGAGCCCAAATATTGAAAAACCTTTTTTACACTCTAGATGTAACATTTTTAAAACACATTTTTAAAGGTTGCTTCTATGATTTCTAGCTCATGTTCGAATGTGTGTCATCTGGGTTCAAGAACTAGGTCACAGAGCCCAAAAATAGAAAACTCTTGTTAACACTCTAGAGGTTACATTTTCACCCCAAATGACCTGGAAATTTGTCAGAAAGGTTGCTTCTAAGATTTCTAGCAAAAGTTCAAATATGAGTCATCTGGGTTCAAAAACTAGGTCACAGAGCCAAAAAATAGAAAAGTCTTGTTAACACTCTAGAGGTTACATTTTCAGCCCAAATAATCAGGAAATTTGTAAGAAAGGTTGCCTAGAGGATTTCTAGGTCAGTTTCGAATATGGGTCATCTACGGTCAAAAAGTAGGTCACAGAACTAAATATGGAAAAACCTTGTTAACACTCTAGAGGTAACATTTTCAGTCCAAATAACCTGGAAATTTGTCAGAAAGATTGTTTCAACGATTTCTAGCTCAGTTTTGAATATAGGTTTTCTGGGGTCAAAAACAAGGTAATAGAGCAGGAAAGTAGAAAAACCTTGATTATGCTCTAGAGGTTACATTTTCAGTCCAAATGTCCTTGAAATTTGTCAGAAAGATTGTTACAATAATTTCTAGCTCAAATATGGATATGGGTCATTTGGGTTAAAAAACTAGGTCACCTGGCCTAAATATATAAAAACCTTTTTAACTCTCCAGAGGTTACATTTTCAGTCCAAATATCCTGGAAATTTGTCAGACAGGTTTTTTTGATGATTTCTAGCTCAAGTTGGAGTATGGGTCATCTTAGGTCAAAAACTAGGTCACAGAGCCCAAATATGGAAAAACCTTGTTAACACTCTAGAGGTAACATTTTAATTCCAAATAACCTGGAAGTTTGTCAGAAAGCTTAATTCTATGGTTTCTAGCTCAGGTTTGAATATGGGTCATCTGGAGTTGAAACATCTAGGTCACAGAGCCCAAATATCGAAAAACTTTGTAAACACTCTAGAGGCTACATTTTAAGTCCAAATGTCCTGGTAATTTGACAGAAAGGTTGGTTTGATGATTTGTAGCTCAAGTTTGGATATGGGTCATCTGGAGTCAAAAACTAAGTCACTGAGACCAAATATGGAAAAACCTTTTTAACACTCTAGAGGCTACTTTTTCAGTCCAAATATCCTGGAAATTTGTCAGAGAGATTGTTTTGATGATTTCTAGCTCAATTTCGAATATGGGACATCTAGGTTAAAAAACTAGGTCATAGAGCCCAAATATGGAAAAACCTTGTTAACACTCTAGAGGTAACATTTTCAGTACAAATAACCTTTAAATTTGTCAAAGAGATTGTTTCAATAATTTCTAGGTCAAGTTCAAATATGGGTCATCTGGGGTCAATTAACCAGGTCCATAGCAACTTTGTTAAAAGCAGTCATACTCAGGTGAGCAATACAGGGCCATTATGGCCCTCTTGTTAAAGCTTTAATGTGAATGTGACATTGTATGTTAGAGAAACAGATTCTTATAAACCACATGAAGCATTTATTATCTGAAAAGATCCATTCCATGGTTTTCTTACTAAAAAAAGTATATTTGTAAATGATTTTTTTGCTGACATCTCAATCTATTGAACTGTTAAATAAAAGACTTGTGATATTCTCCGGTAGATTAATGCTTTCTTTTTTATCAAAATTTCACGCAAAACTGCTTTTAAAAAGTACATGTATATATCTTATAAAAACTCTGGTTATTACTAATAATTTTGTTTTCTGCATAACAATAAATATCCAACAATAGCAACAACAATGTTAAGAATAAAAAGAAGGAAAGCAAACGTATTATTATTGTAAGACCAATATCTTACAAACGTGTTGCTTGCAGCTATTATTTTCTTTCTGCATACAAAAACTAACGTGTTGTACATATCAATACTTTGCACAAACTGATTTCAAAATGCAAAAAATAAAGAATAGAGAAGAAGGTCCACGAGGCAACAGAAGGTAAATCTCATACCGTCTTGAAAATCTTGCTTGCAAGGAAGAATGTATATTCTTGATTTCATATAACAATCAAATAAAGACCATGTTTTATAGCCTTCAGGCATTTTCTCAAGAAGAAGTTTCGTTATTTAAGTGTTTTACTGTGACTAATCAAGCAAGACCGGCAATGACAATTAACAGTGACTTATCAAAACAAAGACGGTATATCACCCCTATATTACGTAACCTCATTCCTTCACCACAGGACACCGCGAATGACAAAAGACAGTTTGATAACTAAAGAAGCGCTAAATAATGCATATTTATTCTCAAGTATTTTTTGAAACTGTATCAAAGAATTAAATAAGTTTTAGTTAAAGTAGAGTGAACATGCGATTGATGAGCGAGATGTTTAATTTTGTCCATTTTGTAAGCTTTAAGAGTTGTTCAAATAATTCAAATCATAGTTCCAACTTTCAAAAAGGAAAACAGTGCTTTCAATAATATTTTTGTTTTACACATATTATATGTGGTTTATACAACTCAAGCTTCCACTTTGAACAGTGCATGGTCTTTTTCACAGTCATTCATGTGTTAAATAACTCATGTTAATAACATGATCAAGTCAGGAATAAAACATAATAACAAAATAATAATAATAATAATACAATAAAATGATGTGTATTCTGCAACAAAATGCACACGATATAAGGCAGTATGTCACCATAAAATGTGCTGAAGTTATACAGATTTGTACGGAACTCAAGCTACATAGCGAGGTTTAGCAGTCCTTTAATGGCGGACGGTCACATGACCTTCATAATGGCGGCGGTCAATTTATCAATTATGGAACGGTCTATAGAGTTAAAAGTATTTCTGCAGAGTACCTGTAGTACCATTACACCCAGAGCCTTCAAACTTTATAGGATAATTGTATTAGAAGAACCCTATTGTTTTTAGGGTCCAAAGGTCAAAGGTTAAAGTTCACAGGGACCTCTAGAGTGAAAACTGTTTCTGCTCAGTAACTGGAGTACTATTTTAACCAAAGCCTTCAAACTTCATAGGATGATTGTCTTTACTCGGTTAAAGAACCCTATCATTTTTGGGGTCAGTATGTCAAAAGTCAAGGTCATAGGGACCTGTAGAGTGAAAACTATTTCTGCTCAGTAACTGGAGTACCATTACACCCAGAACCTTCAAACTTCATAAGGTAATTATATTAGAAGAACCCTATTGTTTTTTCGGGTCTGTAGGTCAATGGTCAAGTTCATTAGGACCTGTAGAGTAAAACTATTTCTGCTCAAAAATTTGAGTACCATTACACCCAGTCTTCAAACTTTTTGCAAACTTATTCAAACTTGTGAACAACGAACACCCATAACAACCAATAACGATACTTGTAACATGAGCAATGAGACTCAGGTGAGCAATTTAGGGCCATCATAACCCTCTTGTTCATGCTTAATTTGTGTCCAGAATATAACTGGAAAAGTGTTTGAGATATCAACTTGAAATTTCATAGATCTGTAATTCCAAAACAACACAAGGTGGATAGATCTCCTTTAGGAGCAGTGCAGACCACAAGAATGATAACTCTACCCTTCATAATTTTGGAGTTGTTGCCCTTTGTTATTTTTCATGCCTAATTATACCCCCAAAACGAAGTTTGGGGGGTATATAGGAGTCACCCGGTGGTTGGTCGGTCGGTCGGGGTTTACCTTGTCCAGAGCATAATTTGAAAACTACTGGTTGGAATTCAATGCAACTTCATACAATGGTCAAGCACAATGAGAGGAAGTGCAGTGTCCAAGAATCATAACTCCATCTTCATTATTTTTCAGAGTTATGCCCTTTATTGGTTTTCCTTGTCCGGAGCATAACTTGAAAACTACTGGTTGGAATTCAATGCAACTTCATACAATGGTCAAGCACAATGAGAGGAAGTGCAGTGTCAAAGAATCATAACTTCATCTTCACTATTTTCAGAGTTCTTGCCCTTTATTGGTTTTCCTTGTCTGGAGTATAACTTGAAAACTACTGGTTGGAATTCAGTGCAACTTCATACAATGGTAAAGCACAATGAGAGAAAGTGCAGTGTCCAAGAATCATAACTCCATGTTCACTATTTGCAGAGTTATTGCCCTTTGTTGGTTTTCCTTTGTATGGAGCAAAACTTGAAAACTACTGGTTGGAATTCATTGCAACTTCACACAGTGGTCAATCACAATGAGAGGAAGTGCAGTGTCCAAGAATTATAACTCCGTCTTCACTATTTTTAGAGTAATTGCCCTTTATTGTCTTTTTTTGTCCGGAGCATAACTTGAAAACTACTGGTTGGAATTCAATGCAACTTCATACAATGGTCAAGCACAATGAGAGGAAGTGCAATGTCCAAGAATCATAACTCCATCTTCACTATTTTCAGAGTTATTGCCCTTTGTTTGGTTTCCTTTGTAAGTAGCAAAACTTGAAAACTACTTGTTGGAATTCAATGCAACATCATACAATGGTCAAGCACAATGAGAGAAAGTGCAGTGTTCAAGAATCAAAACTCAAAATTCTCTATTTGCAGAGTTATTGCCCTTTGTTGGTTTTCCTTTGTTTGTAGGATAACTTGAAAACTACTGGTTGGAATTCAATGCAACTTCATACAGTGGTCAAGCACAATGAGAGGAAGTGCAGTGCCCAAGAATCATAACTCCATCATCTGTATTTGCAGAGTTATTACCCTTAGATTGTTTTCTTTATTTGTAGCATAACTTGAAAACTACTGGTTGGAATTCAATGCAACTTTATCTAATGATCAAGCACAATGAGAGAAAGTGCATTGTTTAAAAGCTATAACTCCATCTTCACTATTTGCAGAGTTATTGTCCTTTTCCAGAATATAATTTGGAAACTTGTGGTTGGAATTCAGTGCAACTTCATACAATGGTCAAGCACATTGAGTGGATGTGCAATGTACAAGAGCTATAACTCTGTCTTCACTGTTTGCACAGTTTTTACCCTTTGTTAGTTTTCTTTGTCTGGAGAATAACTTGAAAACTATTTTTTTTTTGGAATTCAGTGCAACTTCATACAATGGTCAAGCGCAATGAGAGGAAATGCAATGTACAAGAACCACAACTATCTTTAATTTATCCCCCCGCCAAAGGCGGAGGGGATATTAGGAATGCCCTTCGTCCGTCCGTGCGTCCGTGTGTCCGTGCGTCCGTGCATCCGTGCGTCCGTCCGAAACAATTTTGTCCGGAGCATAACTCCAAAACTACTTGAGGGATTTTATTCAAACTTCATACCCTGACAGAGCACATTGGTAGGTAGTGCAGTGTGCAAGTCCAATAACTCTACCTTGCCTAGTTTTAGAGTTATTCCGCTTTATCAAATTTACTTGATAAATTTTGTCCGGAGCATAACTCCAAAACTGCTAGAGGGATTTTATTCAAACTTCATACACTGACAGAGCACATTGGTAGGTAGTGCATTGTGCACGTCCAATAACTCTACCTTGCCTATTTTTAGAGTTATTCCTTTTTATCAGAATTACTTGATAAATTTTGTCCGGAGCATAACTCCAAAACTACTTGAGGGATTTTATTCAAACTCAGTACACTGACAGAGCACATTGGTAGGTAGTGCATTGTGCAAGTCCAATAACTCTACCTTGCCTAGTTTTAGAGTTATTCCCCATTTATCAGAATTACTTGATAAATTTTGTCCAGAGCATAACTCAAAAACTACTTGAGAGATTTTATTCAAACTTCATACACTGACAGAGAACATTGGTAGGTAGTGCAGTGTGCAAGTCCAATAACTCTACCTTGCCTTTTTTTAGAGTTATTCCGCTTTATCAAATTTACTTGATAAATTTTGTCCGGAGCATAACTCCAAAACTGCTAGAGGGATTTTATTCAAACTTCATACACTGACAGAGCACATTGGTAGGTAGTGCATTGTGCAAGTCCAATAACTCTACCTTGCCTAGTTTTAGAGTTATTCCTTTTTATCAGAATTACTTGATAAATTTTGTCCGGAGCATAACTCGAAAACTACTTGAGGGATTTTATTCAAACTCAGTACACTGACAGAGCACATTGGTAGGCAGTGCATTGTGCAAGTCCAATAACTCTACCTTGCCTAGTTTTAGAGTTATTCCCCTTTATCAGAATTACTTGATAAATTTTGTCCAGAGCATAACTCTAAAACTACTTGAGGGATTTTATTCAAACTTCATACACTGACAGAGCACATTGGTAGGTAGTGCAGTGTGCAAGAACAATAACTCTACCTTGCCTATTTTTAGAGTTATTCCCCTTTATCATAATTACTTAATAAATTTTGTCCGGAGCATAACTCCGAAACTACTTGAGGGATTTTATTCAAATTTCATACACTGACAGAGCACATTGGTAGGTAGTGCAGTGTGCATGTCTAATAACTCTACCTTGCCTATTTTTTAGAGTTATTCCCCTTTATCAGATTTACTTGTTTACATTTTAAAAATCCCAGCATATACATGTTTATCTTATTCTTGAATTCTTGAACTTATTATCCCCGCGAAAGGAGGAGGGGATATTAAAAATGGTCTCTGTCCGTCCATGCGTGCGTCCATTCCAGTTTTGTCGGGAGCATAACTCCAAAAGTACTTGAGTGATTTTCTTCAAACTTCATATACTGAAAGAGCACATTTGGAGGAGGTGCAGTGTGTAAGAATAATAACTCTACCTTGCCTACTTTTAGAATTATTCCCCTTTATCAGATTTAATTGAAAAACTTTGTCCGAAGCATAACTCTAAAAGTGCTTGAGCGATTTTCTTCAAACTTAATACACTGACATAGCACATTGGTAAGAAGTGCAGTTTGCAAGAACAATAACTCTACTTTGCCTATTTTTTGTGGGATTTTCTTCAAACATTATTACATTGAGTGTTTGAAAGTACAACCTTCAGGTAGCTTCTTCCCGGCGGAAGGGTTAACCATGTGTAACATGGCTCTTGTTGCCCATAGCCATAACACTTTTTCCACTTTTTTACGAAGTATTCTGTTACTGAATTGATAACTTCCTCTGTTCTGTAGCAGTGTTTTGGGGGTATTAATCACATTTAGTGATAGCTTTAGTTTTTGTTTGGAGAATAAAATTTCATAGGTTGATAAATCTCATTAGGGAGGAATGCTGTGCACAAGATTGATAACTAAGCAAAGACATTCAGCGGGGGATGGCCATGTCAACATGACTCTTGTTAACTCACCTGAGCCTTTGGCTCATGGTGAGCTATTGTGACCTGTCTATGTCCGTCATCAGTCAACAATTTCATTCAAATGACATCTCCTCTGAAACCTCTGGGCCAAATTTGATGAAACTTGCCTGGGATGTTGCATGAAGCTCTATCAAATTTGTTCAAAGAATTCAATTCCATCAAGAACTCTGGTTGCTATGGCAACTTTAAGGAAAAACTTTGAATATCTTCTTGTCTGAAACCACAAGGCCCTGAGCCTTAAGATTTGGTATGTATCAGTGTCGTGTCGACCTCTACCAAATTTGTTCAAATTATGCCCCTGGGCTCAAATTTGGCCCCACCCTGGAGGTCAGTCAGAGATTCAGCTTATATAGTGAAACTTTAAAAATCTTCTTGTCTGAAACCACAAGGCCCTGAGCCTTAAGATTTGGTATTGAACATTGTCTAGTGAACCTCTACCAAGTTTGTTCAAATTATACCCCTGGGGTCAAATTTGGCCCCGCCCAGGGGGTCAACTGAATTAACACAGTGAAACTTTAAAAATCTTCTTGTCTGAAACCACACGGTCCCGAGATCTAAGATTTGAAATGTAGCATTGTCTTGTGGACCTCTACCAAGTTTGTTTAAATTATGCCCCGGGAGTCAAATTTGGCCCTGCCCCGGGGTTCAACTTATTTTACATAGGGAAAACTTTGAAAATCTTCTTGTTTGTATAAAATATGAGATCTTTGAGTATCTTCAGTTAGAAAATGTAATGTTGCATCTGATGTTTGCTTAACGGTAGACCCACAGGCAAAGTACTCAGGTGAGTGATCCAGGGCCATGATGGCCCTCTTGTTAGCTCACCTGAGCCTTTGGCTCATGGTGGGCTATTTTGACCGGTCTTTGTCCATCGTCCGGCGTACGTCAACAATTTCATTCAAACAACATCTCCTCTGAAACCTCTGGGCCAAATTTGATGAAACTTGCCTGGGATGTTTCTTGCATGAAGCTCTACCAAAGTTGTTCAAAGAATTCAATTCCATTAAGAACTCTGGTTGCTATGGCAACTTAAAGGAAAAACTTTGAAAATCTTCTTGTCTGAAACCACAAGGCCCTGAGCCTTAAGATTTGGTATGTAGCATTGTCTAGTGGACCTCTATCAAGTTTGTTCAAATTATGCCCCTGGGGTCAAATTTGGCCCCACCCTGGGGGTCAGTTGATTTTAAATGGTTTATATAGGAAATCTTTAAAAATCTTCTTCTTAGAAACCACAATGCCTACAGCTTAGATATTTGGTATGTAGGATTGTCTAGTGGATGTCTACCAAGTTTGTTTAAATTATGTCCCCTTGGTCAAAATTGGCCACACCCCAGGGTTCTCTTGGTTTACATATAGTTATATAGGAAAAACATGAAAAAGTATTATTCATCCAAACTAATAGGACTAGACCTTAGATATTTGGTGTGGAGTATTGTGTTGAGAACCTTTACCAGTATTGTACATATGTTGTCCCCGGGGTCAAAATTGGCCTCGCCCTGGGGCCCTTAATAATGTAAAAAAGGAAATCTTTAAAAATCTTCTTACTGAAAACCTCAATGCCTACAGCTTAGATATTTGGTATGCAGCATTGTCTATTGGACCTCTACCTAGTTTGTTTGAAAAATTTCCCTGTGATCACTATTGGCCCCACCCGAGGGGTCACAAGTTTTAAATAGCAGTATAGAAGAAAATATTTAAAAATCTTCTTGTCTGAAACCTCAAGGCCTAGAATTTTAGAATTTGGCATGAAGCAAGCTTTATCAAGCTTTTTGAAATTATAAGGTTAGGTTAAAGGTCATGGAGGCTAAAAATAGATTTATCTACTTTACCTCATAGAGCCTTCATTTATAGACCAATATCTTTGATATTCAGTATTATATAGGTTCCTTGCATGGACGTCTACCCATGGGTAGGGTTTGAGGTCAGTGGTTCAAGGTCAAGGTCACCATAGCTTATAATGGATATTTCTACTTTCTGTCATAGAGCCTTTATTTATTGACTGATATTTTACATATTTGGTTTTGTAGGCACTTACATATTTTCAATTAAAAAATGAAATACTGCTTAACAGCAAACCTACAGCCAAAGTACTCAGGTGAGCCATCCAGGGCCATCATGGCCCTCTTGTTTCTTTAGGGATTTACTTCAAACTGCAAATACATGTTCCTTATCATCACCCACATGATATGTGGTAAGGTTCATAACTTTAGGACCCATTTTTTCCAGAAATATCTCCCTTTTAAACTTATTTATTTTATTTATCTCATTTTCCTTAAAAATTGTAATATTTTACTATATCTTCCTTTATTTCTTGAGTGGTTTACCTCAAACTTCAAATATTTGTTCCTTATCATTACCCACATCATAAATTGTGTGGTAAGGTTCATAACTCTAGCACCCATATTTCCAGGATTATCTCCCTCTTTAAACTTAGGATCTTCGCTAAGAATTGTAATATTTACTATAACTTCATTTTTTCTTAAGGGATTTACTTCAGACTTCTAATATATGTTACTTATCATCATCCACATCATATGTGGTAAGGTTCATAACTCTAGCACCCATTTTTCCAGAATTATCTCCTCTTTAAACTTAGAATTTTCCTTAGAAATTACAATATTTTACAAAGTTCTTTATTTCTTGAGTGGTTTACTTCAAACTTTAAATATATGCTCCTTATCATCACCCACATCATATGTGACAAGGTTCATAACTCTAGAAACTGTCTTATTTATTTATTATTGCATTAGTATGTGTTTTGATTACAGAGGACATAGAATTTTTACATTCATGCTTTTCTGGAAGTATCTGGTTGTAATAATAATATTGTTTGTTATTTCTAGTATTATGTCTTATCTTCTACAAGTTGATTACTAACTTTTCAGTATATTGTCAGCACAAATTTTAATTCCATTGTTATATAATCTTTTTAGTAAATATTATATGATATTTCATCTACCATAGAGTAGATCTTGTGTAAAAATCATGAATTAAATTGATTTTTTAATAGTTATCCCTTTCTTAACTATTCTGTACTTAAATAGTCGAGCATGCTGTCTCCACTGACAGCTCTTGTTTAACCCAGTATTGCTCTTGTTACTTATGAATCAACCTCAATATGATGTCTACCAACAGAACACATAGATTGCCACCAGAAATTACAGAAGATAATGGACAGCATTAGATTGATAGACAATGAGGAAGATTTGATACAGAATGGCACAAGGGACATTACCCAGTTATGCGCAGCCAATGTGATATTATGGACTCAGTTTCTGGAGACAGCTACACTGGATCAGGGCATTATTTTCCATTTAGTGCGGGAACATCATAGTACAAGGGTAGATAAGTCATAGCTTTATTTTAGTGTATTATTCATTTCCTAGGACAGTTTTCATTTCTTTCCAGCACACTAGTCATTATAAGATACCTGCATAGATGAGGGGTAACCTGCAATCAAAATGTCATGTATGTTTGCTTATCAAACTTAATTTCCAGTTTACCTAATTTCAGATGCACTGTTAATGGTGTGAATCAATATTTATGCAAGTTCTGATCAGTCTGGCAAAGATATTTTAAAGATAGGTAGATATACATAGTAAAGAGTACTGGTAAGTGAAAGAGAAAAATTGCTTTTGTTAGGTTATTGATTTATGATGAAGTGGACTGTTTGGTCCAATTTTTAACCTTGTGAGCTTTTGTGATCTCCTAATGTCCATCTTCAATTGTTTGTTGTCAGCATTTCAGTCACTTTCTTTATGCTGCCTTCATAAAACTTGCTCAATATCTTTATCCAAATGAAACTAGTATTGTGGGTTAAAAAGCTAGGTAACTAAGTCATATTAAAGTGTAAACACACTAGGGGCCACATTTTTGATGCAGTCTTCATGAAACTTTCTCTGAAAGTTTATTTTGTTGATTTTTTGGTCGAAAACTAAATCACCAACTCATTTTAGCAGTTAAGGTTGTGAACACTAGAAATTAGATTTTTAAGCCAATTTTAATGAAATTTTGTGAAAATAGGTGTTTTGATGAACTCAAGGATTAAGCCTAGGCAGGATCATGTTGATAAAAATCTAGATCACTACCTCTGATCAGTGGCAAACCTTGTTAACATTACAGATCACATTTTTGGCCTAATCATCTTGAATTTTGGTCAGAATATTTGCTTTGATGATTTCTTTGGTGACTTTTAAACTCTTGAAGCACCAGAAGCAAGATTTTGGTTTTTGAGAAGAAGATTTTTAAAGTTTTTTCTTTTGGTTGCCATGGCAAGCAGAGTTCTGCATGGAATTGAATTCTTTGAACAACTTTGGAAGAGCTTCATGCAAGGAACATCCCATGCAAGTTTCATTGAATTTGGCCCAGTGGTTTCAAAGGAGATGTCGTTTGAATGAAATTGTTGACACCTCACGACACACGACGCACACCGGACATTGGGGTATGACAAAAGCTCACTCTAGCACTTTGTGCCAGGTGAGCTAAAAATAGACGAGTGTTGGCATCGCTCTGTGGAGCTCTTGTTAGTTCATCTGAGCACTTTGTGAGCTTTTACGATTGCCCTGTGTTCATGGTGCGTCCTCAACTTTTTACTTTAAACAACATTTCATCTTTAACCACAAGGTGAAAGAAGACAAAAACTTTACAGGACTGTTCCTTGCATGAAGCTCTGCCAAAGTTGTTAAAAGAATTCCATTCCATGAAGAACTCTGGTTGCTATGGCAACAATGTAAAATTTTAAAAATCTTCTTGTCTAAAACTGCTACGCCCAGATGTCTAAAATGTGGCATTGAGCATTGTTTAGTAGACCTCTACCAAATTTATTCAAATAATGTCACTGGGGTCACAATTGACGCTGCGAAAGGGGTCACAAGTTTTACATAGCATTATAGAATAAAGTCTTCTTGTCTGAAACCACAAGTCGGAGAGTTTTAAATTTTGGCATGAATCATTCTCTAGTGACAAAGTTTGTTCAAATAATGTCCCTGGGGTCACTATTGGTCCCAGCTGAGGGGTCAAAAGTTTACATGGCAGTATACATTGCAGAAGAAAATCTTTAAAAATATTCTTGTCCGAAACCACAAGGCCTAGAGTTTTAAATTTTGGTACGAAGCATTTTCTACTGGACCTCTACCAAGTTTGTTCAAATAATGGGTTTCTATTGGCTGTGCCCGAGGGGTCACAAGTTTTACATAGCAATATAGAAAAAAATCTTTAAAAGTCTTTTTAGCTAGACTTTTTTTAAAAAAAAATTGAGTTATTGCTATAGTCATGGTGTCGTTGCCGTTGCCATTGCCATTCCCATCCAAAAACTTTAACATTTATCATAATTTTTAGCTCACTTGAGCACAAAGTGCTCAAGGTGAGCTTTTGTGGTTGCCTGATGTCCGTCATCCGACGTCCGTCCGTGTGTGCGTGCGTCATCAACTTTTTCTTCAAACAACTACTTCCCCTGAACTGCTGGGCCAATCTTGCTGAAACTTGGCAGGAATGTTACTTGCATGAAGCTTTACCAGAATTGTTCAAATGGTTCAGGTCCAATGCATTTCTAGGCCACAGGAGCTAAAAATAGATTTTCAATGTTGGAACTCTATAAATCTTCTTCTCCAGAACTACAAGGCCTGGAGCTTAGATATTTGATATGAAGCATCATCAGGTGGACCTTTACCAAGTTTGTTCAAATCATGACCCCTGGGTCAAAAATGGCCCTGCCCCAGGGGTCACTAGTTTTACATAGAATTATATAGGAAAAACTTAAAAAATCTTCTTGTCTGAAACCACAAGGCCTAGAGTTTAGATATTTGCTGTGCAGCATTGTCCAGTTGACCTCTTTCAAGTTTGTTCAAATCATGGCTCCTGCTTCAAAAATGGCCCAGCCCCCGGGGGTCACATGTTTTACATAGAGTTATATAGGAATAACTTTAAAAAATCTTCTTGTCAGAAACTGCAAGGCCTAGGGTTTAGGTTATTGGTGTGCAGTTTGTCCAGTGGACCTCTACCAAGTTTGTTCAAATCAAGGCTCCTGGGTCAAAAATGCCCCCCCCCCCCCCCAGGGGTCAAATGTTTTATATAGAGATATATATGAAAAACTTTAAAAAATCTTATTGTCAGAAACCCCAAGGCGTAGAGTTTAGATATTTGGTGTGTCTAGTGGACCTCTATCAAGTTTGTTCAAATAATGTCCCCTGGGTCAAAATTGGCCACGCCCCAGGGTTCTATTGATTTACATATAGTTATATATAGGAAAAACATGAAAAATCATTTTTCTCCTAAACTAATAGGACTAGACTTTAGATTTTTTGTGTGGAGTATTGTGTTGAGAACCTTTACCAGTATTGTTTATATGTTGGCCCCGGGGTCAAAATTGGCCTTGCCCCGGGGGCCCTTAATATGTAAAAAAGGCAACCTTTAAAAATCTTCTTACTGGAAACCTCAATGCCTACAGCTTAGATATTTGGTATGCAGCATTGTCTAGTGGACCTCTACCTAGTTTGTTTGAAAAATGTCACTGGGGTCACTATTGGCCCCGCACAAGAGGTCATAAGTTTTAAATAGCAGTATAGAAGAAAATCTTTAAAAATCTTCTTGTCTGAAACCACAAGGCCTAGAATTTTAAAATTTGGCATGAAGCAAGCTTTATCAAGCTTTTTGAAATTATTAGATTAGGTTAAAGGTCATGGAGGCTAAAAATAGATTTATCTACTGTACCTCATAGAGCCTTCGTTTATAGACCAATATCTTTGATATTCAGTATATAGGTTCCTTGCATGGACGTCTACCCATGGGTAGGGTTTGAGGTCACTGGGTCAAGGTCACCATAGCTTATAATTAGGGATGTCAACGAATACCTAAAACGGTATCCGGATACTCGTATAGACTATCCGGATACTATCCGGATACTCATATAAACTCGACGACTAGACGATCTCAATGTTCCAATTCCTAGGCTTAACATTTGATGTATGTTTTACGTATTGTTCCGGTAGTCATATTACAGGTGATAAGACAGTTTCACAAAACAATAACTGTTTTTGTATCTACGTGTAAATAAAGATGATAATACAAAGACATGTTGTTGACCGTTTTTAGTTTCCTCGTGGCCACTGAAGTATATTTTCCCACCAATACGCATGTGCGGCAAGTCTAAGTTTCTAACGAAAACGTCATTCGTCCGTTTATTGTTTCTTTATTTTTTCCATGGTCTGTCCTTTTTACTTTCTAAAATGATATGTCATTTAAACTTTTTTAAAGATATCATTTTAAAATCACCGTAGATCAAAATGTTATTTCATTAATCTATTCTTTCATACTGGTACATGTATTTATGCAGCTTACGGTACTATGTGAGCGCAAACAAAATAAGACAAAACAATGATTTCAAACGTGTTTGAAGTTTTTAATAGACTTCAAAACGTTTCTGTCTGTTTGTTTTTCGCTGTTTTGCTTTCCGATCGCGTGAAGTATTTCGGATGCTATTTTAGGAGGCATGTTGCTGAGAATGGTTCTTATTTTTTTTTTTAATATGAATGCTTTGGAATTCTAGAAAAGAATGATTGTTTGACACATTAAAATGAAAATGCTTGTTTTAGAAAATCATTGATTGGATACATCGTTTGAGTACTCACATTTTGATTGGATATTCTTTTAGTATTGCGTTAAAACAATTATAGGATAATTTGCGGAAGTTACCGTGTACCCCATAATTGTCATGTTTGACACTGCTAATTGATTTACAGTTGGGCAAGATATTCTTATATAGACTCTATAAACACAATGGATTAAGGTAATTGAAACACAGTGGGGTGTCGCGTTGTATCTCAGCAGTTTGCAAGACGAATACACGGCGTGCGACAGACAAACTTTATCAATAAACCAATTAAGTGATATGCCGCGGGCAGTCAGTAGACGCGATTTTGTTTAGCGTCATGAAATTGTCAAATTAATTTTGCCAGTGTTTGATTTTTTTTATATTAAAGTTAAATTTCACTGTTTTTTTTAATTTTGTATACGAATATTCGTATAGAAAATTAGTATCCGAATACCAACATAGTATCCGGATATCTGAGTACTCGGATACTCGTTGACATCCCTACTTATAATAGATATTTCTACTTTCTGTCATAGAGCCTTTTTTTATTGACTGATATTTTACATATTTGGTTTGTAGGCACTTATATATTTTCAATTAAAAAATGAAATACTGCTTAGCAGCAAACTTACAGCCAAAGTACTCAGGTGAGCGATCCAGGGCCATCATGGCCCTCTTGTTTTATTCCTTGATGGATTATCTTCATACTTGGACACAACAACCCTTTGGACTAGACCTTCAAAATGACCAGACTAAACTTGACCTTGACTTTTAAATGACCTTGAAATTCAGGGTCAAAATATTGAATTTTGCTAAAATTAGCCATAACTTTATTATTAGTAGGTGGATTCTCTTCTTGCTTGGACACAACAACCCTTTGGACAAGACCTTCAAGTAGATCAGACTAAACTTGACCTTGACTCATAAATCACCTTCACCTTCAAGATCAAAATATTGAATTTTTCTAAAATTGGCCATAACTTTATTATTAATAGGTGGATTCTCTTCATGCTTGGGAGAAACAACCCTTTGGACAAGATCTTCAAGTAGACTGGACTAAACTTGACCTTGACTCATAAATGACCTTCACCTTTAAGTTCAAATTATTGAATTTTGCGAAAATTTGCCATAACTTAATTATTAATAAGTGGATTGTCTTCATACTGTAGACGTCTTTATATCTGCGGGGTGAAATGTTGGCGTTTTTTTGGGCGGTTTTGATTTGGCGGCGTCAAGAATTCGCAGAATCGTGAAAAAACGCCAATATTAAACCCACCAATCTCCATCGTCCGCCAAAATAAAACCATCTGTTGCAAATAATCGCTAAAATTTAACCAACAGTTAAAATGAAACCATTTTATAATCCTGTCAATGACTTCATTCAGAAATGTCTGTACACCGAATTTCAATCACACCTGTTCCTCAGTGAATAAAATGTTCACGAATTATACTGGTATGCTGTTATCGAAATGTTTTGAGATTGGAATAACGTTAACTTTCGCGTAACTTGGTAAAAAAACTGAGATGATCGTTGAGTCTTTCAAGAAGGCTGGGATTTGAATAATAGTAGTGTACTTATGAAACTTGTACATATATATATGTTGTCCCTACTCATGCTAGTAACTGAACTGATGAACTTCGGAAAATTGTTTGTACAGTAATTACATGTAGTGTGATTAAGTAGATTAATTAAGCTGACTTGAAAACCCGGTATTTGCATCTTTGTTTATTGAGTGACGTGTCATAGTGAAATATACTCTTGATGTCTCTTGTACAATATAACATTGTATTTAAATATTTCTTGCGGTTTACACCATGTTTATAAAATCATTCAAAACAACAGAATGAAGTATTTATTCTACCCTAGATAAACCATACTCTATTACCACCCATATAATGATAACGATATATGTTCTCGCCCTAACTGCAGCCTTTATCTGCCTAGTGGTTACAGGAAGTTGTCTCCCTTCATAAAAATTATGGCGGATGTCGTGAATTGACGATGTTTTTATTTGGCAGTGTTTAGAATTGGCGCAATTGCCACCAGTATAGCCAAAATAAAACCACTGCCAATAAATCAACGTATACAGTACTTGGACACAACAACCCTTTGGACAAGATCTTCAAGTGAACCAGAATAAACTTGACCTTGACTCATAAATGACCTTCACCTTCTAGGTCAAATTATTAAATTTTGCTTAAATTGTCCATAACTTTAGCATTTATGGTTGGATTTGATTTATACTTGGACAAAACAACGCTTATGACAAAACAGACATGTTGAATAACTCAGATAGGACCATGACCTTAAAATGACCTTGACCGTCAAGGTCAGATGATTGAATTTTGCTTAAATTGTCATAACTTTCTCATTTATTTATAGATTTGATTCATATTTGGAGTAAACAACACTTATGACAAATCCAACATTATGATTATTTCAAGTTTGACCTTGACCTTTAAATGACCTTGACAGTCAAAATCAAATCATTGAATTTTGTTAAAACTGGCCATAATTTTATTTATGGTTGGATTTGAATCAGACTTGGACAAAACAACACTAATGACAAAGCCAACAAGATAAATTATTCAAGTTTGACCTTAACCTTAAAATTACCATGACTGTCAAGATCAGATAATTAAATTTTGCTTAAATTATCATAATTTTGTTGTTTATGGTTGGTTTTGATTCATACTCGGACAAAACAACAATTATGACAAAACCGACATATTGAATAACTCAGGTATGACCATAATTATGTCTCCCCCCAAAAATGGGGGAGACATATTGTTTTTCCCCTGGTTGTCCGTCCGTCCGTCCGTCCGTCCGTCTGTCTGTCCGTCACAAAATCGTGTCCGCTCTGTATCTTCCAAAGCCCTTGAAGGATTTTTATGAAACTTGGGTCAGATGTTCACCTCATCAAGGCGACGTGCAGAACCCACTTTGCGAGTGTGGTGTCTCAAGGGCAAGGTCACACTTGGAGGTTAAATGTCAAATGCCACAAAATCGTGTCCGCTCTGTATCTTCCAAAGCCCTTGAAGGATTTTTATGAAACTTGGGTCAGATGTTCACCTCATCAAGGTGACGTGCAGAACACACTTTGTGGGTGTGGTGTCTCAAGGGCAATGTCACACTTGGAGGTTAAATGTCAAATGCCACAAAATCGTGTCCGCTCTGTATCTCCCAAAGCCCTTGAAGGATTTTTATGAAACTTGGGTCAGATGTTCACCTCATCAAGGCGACGTGCAGAACACACTTTGTGGGTGTGGTGTCTCAAGGTCAAGGTCACACTTGGAGGTTAAATGTCAAATGCCACAAAATTGTGTCCGCTCTGTATCTTCAAAAGCCCTTGAAGGATTTTTATGAAACTTGGGTCAGATGTTCACCTCATCAAGGTGACGTGCAGAACCCACTTTGCGCGTGCGGTGTCTCAAGGTCAAGGTCACACTTGGAGGCTAAATGTCAAATTTTACAATCGTCTGACTCAATACTACCTGCAGCAACTGGCTGGGGGGAGACATATGTTTTTGTTCAATCAAAAACCCATTTCTAGTTAAAAAATGACCTTGACTGTCAAAGTCAGATGATTGAATTTTGCTTAAATTCTCATACCTTTCTCATTTATTTATGGATTTGATTCATACTTTGACAAAACAACACTTATGACAAATCCGACATTTTGATTCTTTCAGATATGACCTTGACCTTTCAATGACCTTTACAGTCAAGGTCAGATTATTGAATTTGCTAAACCTGGCCATAATTTTGTTATTTGTGGTTGGATGTTAATAATACTTGGAAAAAAAAGCACATATGACAAAGCCAACAGGATAAATTATTCAGGTGTGACCTTTACCTTAAAATGACCATGACCATCAAGGTCAAATTATTGATTTTGCTCAAATTGTCAAAACTTTTGTATTTATATATGGATTTGCTCATACTTGGACAAAACAACACTTGTGACAAATCTGACATTATGATTCTTTCATGTATCAACTTTACGTTAAAATGACCTTGACCTCCAAGGTCAAATTATTGAATTTTGCTACAGTTTGCCTTAACTTTGTCTTTTATTGTTGAAATTGATTCATACTTGGACAGAACAACACTTGTTACAAAACTGACATGTTGAATAACTCGAGTGTCACCATGACCTAAAAATGACCTTGACTGTCAAGGTCAGATGTTTGAATTTTGCTTAAATTGTCATATCTTTGTCATTTATAGATGGATTTGGTTAATACTTGGAGAAAACAATACTTTTGACAAATCCAACATTTTGATTCAAGTTTGACCTTGACCAAAAAAATGACGTTGACTAGAAAGATCAAAATATTGAATTTTGCTAAGATTGGTCATAACTGTGTAATTTATGGTTAGACTTGATTCATACTTGGACAAAACAACACTTTTGACAAAACTTACATGTTGAATAATTCAGGTATGACCTTTATCCTAAAATGACCTTGACAGTCAAGGTCCCATTATTGTATTTTGCTTAAATTGTCATAACTGTTGTTTATTTATCGATTTGATTTATACTTTGATAAAACAACAAAACAAACATTTTAATTTATTATAAGTATGACCTTGACCTTTAGATGACCATGACATTGAAGGTCAAGTTATTGAATTTTGCTTAAAATAGTTGATTTGATTTATACTGGGACAAAACAACACATATGACAAAACTGACACATTGAATCATGCAGCTGTGACCTTGACCTTCAAATGATCCTAAACATCAAGGTCAAATTATTGAATTTTGGTAATTTTGGCCATAACGCCATTTTCAGTTCTTTTTTATTAGCTCACCTGAGCGAATGCTCAGGGTGAGCTATTGTAATCACTGTATGTCCGTCGTCTGGCATCTGTCGTCTGTCTGTTCACATTTGCCTTGTGTATGCGATATAGGCTGTATTTTTCATTGGATCTTAAGGAAACTTGGTCAGAATGTTTGTCTTGATGAAATCTAGGTTGGGATTGTATATGGGTCATCATGGGTCAAAAACTAGGTCACGGGGTCAAATCTATGAAAAACCTTGTGTATGCGATAGAAGCTGTATTTTTCATCCGATTTTCCTAATATTTGGTGAGAATAATTGTCTTGATGAAATCTAGGTTGGGATTGTATATGGGTCATCTGGGGTCAAAAACTAGGTCACTGGGTCCAATCTAAGAAAAACCTTGTATATGCGATAGAAGCTGTATTTTTCATCCGACTTTCCTAATATTTGGTCAGAATGTTTGTCTTGATTAAATCTAGGTTGGGATTATATATGGGTCAATTGGGGTCAAAAACTAGGTCACGGGTCAAATCTTAGAAAAACCTTGTGTATGCGATAGAAGCTGTATTTTTAATCCGATTTTCCTAATATTTACTCAGAATGTTTGCCTTTATGATATCTAGGTTTGGATTGTATATGGGTCATCTGGGGTCAAACACTAAGTCACAGGATCAAATCTTAGAAAAACCTTGTGTATGCGATAGAGGCCGTCTTTTCCATTGGATTTTCCTAATATTTAGTCAGAATGTTTGCTTTGATGAGATCTAGGTTGGGATTGTTTATGGGTCATCTGGGTTCAAAAACTAGATCACAGTGTCAAATCTTAGAAAAACCTTGTGTATGCAATAGAAGCTGTATTTTTAATCCGATTTTCCTAATATTTGGTGAGAATGTTTGTCTCTATGGTTTCTAGCTTGGAATTGTTTATGGGTCATCTGGGGTCAAAAAATAGGTCATGGGGTCAAATCTTAGAAAAACCTTGTGTATAAAATAGAAGCTGTAATTTCCATTCAATTTTCCTAATATTTGGTCAGAATGTTTGTCTTGATGAGTTCTAGGTTGGGATTGAATATGGGCAATCTGGGTTCAAAAACTAGGTCATGGGGTCAAATCTTTGAAAAACCTTGTGTATGCAATAGAAGCTGTATTTTTAATCCGATTTTCCTAATATTTGGTCAGAATGTTTGTCTGGATAAAATCTAGGATGGGATTGTATATGGGTCATCCAGGGTCAAAAAATAGGTCACAGGGCCTATTCTTAGAAGACGTTCTGTTCAGCTACAACAATGAAACATTAGATAATTTTGCATGCAGATTAAATCTTTGACCGTGGATGAAATTGGCCTTGACCTACTAACTTACGTCCTGATTTTTTATGTTTCTGTGCAATGATTCTCAGGTGAGCGATATAGGGCCATCTTGGCCCTCTTGTTAATACTTGGACAAAACAACGCTCATGACAAAACCTACATGTTAAATTATTCAAGTATGACCTTTACCTTTAAATGACCTTTAAGGTCAAGTTAGAATTATTGCATTTTGCTAAAATAGCCATACTTTTGTTATTTATGGATGGATTTGATCTATACAGGGACAAAACAACACTGAGAATAAACAAACGTGTTAAACAAATCAAGCATTACCTTGACCTGTAAATGACCTTGACATTACTTAACTTGGCTATATCTTTGTTGTTAATGGATGTAGTGTCTTCATGCTTGGACATAACTACCTTTTAGACAGTACCTCCAAAGAAGATTTAACTGAACTTAACCTTGACCTTTAAGGTCAAATTTCTGAATGTTGCTAAAATTGGCCATAACTTTTACATAGCAGTATAGAAAAAAATCTTTAAAAGTCTTCTTGTCTGAAACCATAAAGCCTAGAGTTTTAAGATTTGGCATGAAGCATTGTCCTGTGGATTTCTACAAAGTTTGTTCAAATAATGTCCCTGGGGTCACTGTTGGCCCCACCCAAGGTGTCACAAGTTTTATAAAGCAATATAGAATAAAATCTTTAAAAATCATTTTTATTTGAAACTACCAAGGCCTAGAGTTTTAAAGTTTGGCATGAAGAACTGTCTAGTGGACCTCTACCAAGTTTGTTCAAATAACAACCCTGTGGTCACTTTTGGCCCTGCATGAGGAGTCAAGTTTTACATAGCAATATAGAATAAAATCTTTAAAAGTCTTCTTGTCTGAAACCACAAAGCCTAGAGTTTTAAGATTTGGCATGAAGCATTGTCCTGTGGACATCTACAAAGTTTGTTCAAATAATGCCCCTGGGTTCACTATTGGCCCCATCCAAGGTGTCACAAGTTTTATATAGCAATATAGAATAAAATCTTAAAAAATCTTTTTTATTTGAAACTACAAAGCCTAGAGTTTTAAAGTTTGGCATGAAGCATTGTCTAGTAGACCTCTACCAAGTTTGTTCAAATAACGACCCTGGGGTCACTATTGGCCCTGCATGAGGAGTCACAAGTTTTACATAGCAATATAGAATAAAATCTTAAAAATTCTTGTCTGAAACCACAAGGCCTAGAGTTTTAAGATTTGGCATGAAGCATTGTCCTGTGGACTTCTACAAAATTTGTTCAAATAATGTCCCTGGTGTCAATATTGGGCCCACCCAAATCGTCACAAGTTTTATATAGCAATATAGATTTAAATCTTTAAAAATCTTTTTTATTTGAAACTACCAAGGCCTAGAGTTTTAAAGTTTGGCATGAAGCATTGTCTAGTGGACCTCTACAAAGTTTGTTAAAATAATGTCCCTGGGATCACTACTGGCCCCGCATGAGGGGTCACAATTTTTACATAGCATAAAGAATAAAATCTTTAAAAGTCTTCTTGTTTAAAACCACAAAGCTTAGAGTTTTAAGATTTGGCATGAAGCATTGTCCAGTGGACATCCACAAAGTTTGTTAAAATAATGTCCCTGGTCACTGTTGGCTGCACATGAGGGGTCACATGTTTTACATTGAAATATAGAGGAAAAATCTTTAAAAATCTTCTTGTCTAAAACTGCTTAGCCCAGAGGTCTGAAATTTGGTGTTTAGCATTATCTAGTGGACAGTTCCTAGGGTCATCTTTGGTCAGACCCTGCTATTAAAATTGGGAATGAAAGTACCCATCTTAATAGATGGATAGCTTGTGGAATACTTTTTGTTGGAGATCTCATCAATTTAGAGAGAGAATTTTATTCATATAACGACTTTTTTGCACTACATAATGTTAGAACTAACATTTTGTAATTTAGAGGTGTTATTAATGCTTGTAAAGAATTTTTACAAACATAAAATATGCAAGATTTGCCTAAACAATATAAATATAAAATGTTTATACCGGTACCCTTAACAATTATACATAAAGATGAAAAAGGATGTTGTTCCATCTATAGAAAAATTCACAATTCGAAACAGTACCAAAAAATCAAAACTGAATTAGAAAAGTATGTTCAACCAGATTTTTTCCATAATAACTCAATATATGATATTGCATATAAATACACAAAATATCATAAATTACTTTGGTTTCAGTATAGAATTAACCACTGAATTCTTGGTACCAATCATTTACTTATAAAAATGAATATACTGTTAGACACGTCTACATTTTGCAGCAATGAAAAAGAAAGTTTAATTCATCTATTTATACCCCCGAAACGAAGTTTGGGGGGTATGTAGGAGTCACCTTGTGGTTGGTTGGTCGGTCAGTCGAGCGGTCGGTCGGTCGGTCGGGGTGTACCTTGTCCGGAGAATAACTTGAAAACTACTGGTTGGAATTCAATGCAACTTCATACAATGGTCAAGCACAATGAGAGGAAGTGCAGTGTCCAAGAATCATAACTCCATCTTCACTATTTTCAGAGTAATTGCCCTTTATTGGTTTTCCTTGTCCAGAGCATAACTTAAAAACTACTGGTTGGAATTCAATGCAACTACATACAATGGTCAAGCACAATGAGAGGAAGTGCAGTGTCCAAGAATCATAACTCCATCTTCACTATTTTTAGAGTAATTGCCCTTTATTGTTTTTTTTGTCCGGAGCATAACTTGAAAACTACTGGTTGGAATTCAATGCAACTTCATACAATGGTCAAGCACAATGAGAGGAAGTGCAGTGTCCAAGAATCATAACTCCATCTTCTCTATTTGCAGAGTCATTACCCTAAGTTTGTTTTCTTTATTTGGAGCATAACTTAAAAACAACTGGTTGGAACTCAATGCAACTTCATACAATGATCAGACACAATGAGAGAAAGTGCATTGTGTAACTCCATCTTCACTATTTGCAGAGTTATTGCCCTTCCTTGGATTTCCTTTTCCAGAATATAATTTGGAAACTCGTCTTTGGAATTCAGTGCAACTTCATACATTGGTCAAGCACATTGAGTGGATATGCAATGTATAAGAGCTATAACTCTGTCTTCACTGTTTGCACAGTTATTGCCCTTTTTTAGTTTTCTTTGTCTGGAGAATAACTTGAAAACTATTTTTTTGGAATTCAATGCAACTTCATACAATGGTCAAGCGCAATGAGAGGAAATGCATTCTACATGAACCACAACTATCTTTAATTGCCCACAACCATAACTCTTTTTCAATTTTTTTTTACTAAATTGATAACTTCCACTGTTCTGTAGCGGTGTTTTGGGGGTATTAATTGTGAAATGACAAATCTTTTTTGGTAACATTTAGACATACATAAAAGAGAAATGCAATATTAATTTTGAAAACTGGATCCGTTTAGATATTTTTTTTGGTGGCAGACATTTACATAATTAACTTCAGAAATAAAATTGTAGCTTATTACAAAATTGAAAAATATAGTTCAAAATATTCACAAAATTATCTTGAGTTTGAAAAATCCTGGGAAAAATTACTTAATCTTATTACTTAGGCTTTAGTTTTTTTTTCCCTTCTGAAAGTAGATTAAATTCTTTGAAATTCTTCATACATTAACGATTGCAACCTTACAGTATATGGATTTAAGGGTCTCTCCTCCAATGCCCAGAGGTCCCTCCAACTGGAAAAAAAAAACTAGCTGAAAATAACACAAACCCAAAATAAAACACAAGTAGATTTGCTCCAGAAGCCTTTCATAGCAGGTATAGCTATTTTCTTCGTTTTTCTTCCTCTCTTTTACTTTTTAGCTCATCTGAGCTCATGTGAGCTTTAAGGATCAGTGGTTGTCGGTCGTCCGTCCGTCCTCCACAATTCATTCAAACGACATCTCTGAAACCACTGGGCCAAATTTGATGAAACTTGCCTGGGATGTTCCTTGAAGCTCTACCAAGTTTGTTCAAATGGTTCTGGTCCATTGCATTTCTGGGTCACTGGAGCTAAAAACAGATTTTAAAAGTTGGATCTTCAAAAATCTTCTTGTCAGAAACTGTAAGGCCTAAATTTCAGATATTTGGTGTGCAGCATTGTCTAGTGGACCTCTACCAAATTTGTTCAAATCATGGCCTCTGGGTAAAAAATGGCCCCACCCCAGGGGTCTCTTGTTTTACATAGAGTTATATACGAAAAGGATTTAAAAATCTTCACATAAGAAACCACAAGGCTGACAGTTAAACATCATCTAGTGGACCTCTACCAAGTTTGTTCAAATCATGTCCCTGGGGTCAAAACTGACCCCACCCCAGGGGTCAATTGATTTTACATAGAGTTATATATGGAAAACTTGAAAATCTTCTTGTCAGAAACTGTAAAGCCTAAATTTAAGATATTTGGTGTGCAGCATTGTCTAGAGGACCTCTACCAAGTTTGTTCAAATCATGGCCTCTGGGTCAAAAATGGCCCCGCCCCAGGGGTCACATCTGTTACATTGAGTTATATAGGGAAAGGATTTAAAAATCTTCACATAAGAAACCATAAGGCTTAGAGTAAAGATATTTTGTATTTTGCATTGTCTAGAGGACCTCTACCAAGTTTGTTCAAGTCATGGACCCTAGGTCAAAAATGGCCCCACCCCAGGGGTCTCTTGTTTTACATAGAGTTATATACGAAAAGGATTTAAAAATCTTCACATAAGAAACCACCAGGCTTAGAGTTAAACATCATCTAGTGGACCTCTACCAAGTTTGTTCAAATCATGTCCCTGGGGTCAAAACTGACCCCACCCCAGGGGTCAATTGATTTTACATAGAGTTATATAGGGAAAACTTGAAAATCTTCTTGTCAGAAACTGTAAGGCCTAAATTCAAGATATTTGGTGTGCAGCAATGTCTAGTGGACCTCTACTAAGTTTGTTCAAATCATGGCCTCTGGGTAAAAAATGGCCCCACCCCAGGGGTCTCTTGTTTTACATAGAGTTATATACGAAAAGGATTTAAAAATCTTCACATAAGAAACCACAAGGCTGACAGTTAAACATCATCTAGTGGACCTCTACCAAGTTTGTTCAGATCATGTCCCTGGGGTCAAAACTGACCCCACCCCAGGGGTCAATTGATTTTACATAGAGTTATATATGGAAAACTTGAAAATCTTCTTGTCAGAAACTGTAAGGCCTAAATTTAAGATATTTGGTGTGCAGCATTATCTAATGGACCTCTATTAAGTTTGTTCAAATCATGGCCCCTTGGTAAAAATAGGCCCCACCCTAGGGGTCACATGTTTTACGTACAATTATATAGGAAAAACTCAAAAAATCTTCTTGTCAGAAACCACAGGGCCTAGAGTTAAGATATTTAGTATGCAGCATTGTCTAGTGGACCTCTTCCAAGTTTGTTAGAAAAATGTCGATGGGGTCACTATTGGCCCCATCCGAGGGGTCACAAGTTTTAAATTGCATTATAGAAGAAAATCTTTAAAAATCTTCTTGTCTGAAACCAATAGGCCTGGAATTTTAAAATTTGGCATGAAGCAAGCTTTATCAAGCTTTTTCAAATTATTTTTATACTTTCTTTAAAAAATATTCAAAACATTTAAGATAATGATGTTTGTTTTTTTTTGCTATACTGTATGGTAAGTATTATTATATAAATATGTTTGGGAGAAATAAATGGGCAGCATTGTGTTGCTTAAATTTAAAAAAAAGGAATCTTTTGAGAAAATCAACAGTTTTGCAGGTGGAAAAAAACCAAACTTTTTTGACTATTTTATTTAAATCTTCAAAATTATAAATTTACCATGTAATGAATGTACAAAAGCTGACAATAAAGTATAAAGGGGATGAATATATATAATACTGTGTTCTATAGTTCTATAGATTTATTTAAATGAGAAGTTCTGTGCCACCTATACACAATGTTAGAAATTTCAGAAAAATATCCCGATACAAAATCCATATAATACGTTCATTTTTAGCTCAACTTTTTTTGAAAAAAAAAATCGAGTTATTGCTATAGTCATGGTGTCGTTGTCGTAGCCTTTGCCGTTCCCATTCCCGTCCAAAAACTATAACATTGATCAAAATTTTTTTATTCCTTGATGGATTATCTTCATACTTGGACATAACAACCCTTTGGACAATACGTTCAAGATGACTAGACTAAACTTGACCTTGACTCTTAAATGATCTTCAAATTCAAGGTCTAAATATTGAATTTTGCTAAAATTGGTCATAACTTTATTATTAATAGGTGGATTCTCTTTATGCTTGGACACAACAACCCTTTGGACAAGATCTTCAAGTACACCGGACTAAACTTGACCTTGACTCATTAATGACCTTCACCTTTAAGGTCAAATTATTGGATTTTGCTAAAATTTGCCATAACTTAATTATTAATAGGTGGATTATCTTCATACTTGGACACAACAACCCTTTGGACAAGATCTTTCAGAGAACCAGACTCAACTTGACCTTGACTCATAAATGACCTTCACCTTCAAGGTCAAATTATTAAATTTTGCTAAAATTGTCCATAACTTTAGTATTTAATTTATACTTGGACAAAACAACATTTATGACAAAACGGACATGTTGAATAAGGCAGATATGACCATGACCTTAAAACGACCTTGACCGTCAAGGTCAGATGATTGAATTTTGCTTAGATTGTCTTAACTTTCTCATTTATTTATAGATTTGATTCATATTTAGACTAAACAACACTTATGACAAATCCAACATTATGATTATTTCAAGTTTGACCTTGACCTTTAAATGACCTTTACAGACAAGGTCAAATCATTGAATTTTGTTAAAATTGGCCATAATTTTGTTATTTATAGTTGGATTTGAATCAGACTTCGCCAAAACAACACTTATGACAAAGCCGACAAGATAAATTATTCAAGTTTGACCTTAACCTTAAAATTACCATGACCATTAAGGTCAAATAATGAAATTTGCTTAAATTGTCATAACTTTGTTGTTTATGGTTGGTTTTAATTCATACTTGGACAAAACAACAATTATGACAAAACCGACATATTGAAGAACTCAGGTTTGACCATAACCTAAAAATGAGCTTGACCCTCAAGATCAGATGATTGAATTTTGCTTAAATTGTCATACCTTTCTCTTTAATTTATGGATTTGATTCATACTTGGACAAAACAACACTTATGACAAATCCGACATTTTGATTCTTTCAAGTATCAACTTTACGTTAAAATGACCTCGACCTTCGAGGTCAAATTATTGAATTTTGCTACAGTTTGCCTAAATTTTGTCATTTATTGTTTGAATTGATTCATACTTTGACAAAACAACACTTTTGATAAAATTTACATGTTGAATAATTCAGGTATGACCTTTACCCTTAAATGACCTTGACAGTCAAGGTCCATTATTGTATTTTGCTTTAATTGTCATAAAGGTTGTTTATTTATGGATTTGATTTATACTTTGATAAAACAACAAAAACGACATTTTGATTTATTATAAGTATGACCTTGATGTTTAGATGACCTTTACATTCAAGGTCAAGTTATTGAATTTTGCTTAAAATAGCCAAATTTTTGTTATTTATGGTTTGATTAGATTTATACTGGGACAAAACAACACTTATGACAAAACTGACACACTGAATCATTCAACTGTGTCCTTGACCTTCAAATGATCCTGACCATCAAGGTCAAATTATTGAATTTTGCTAATATTGGCCATATTGCCATTTTCAGTTTTTTTTTATTAATACTTGGACAAAACAATGCTCATGACAAAACCTACATGTTAAATTATTCAAGTATGACCTCAACATTTAAATGACCTTTACAGTCAAGTTCGAATTATTGCATTTTGCTAAAATAGTCAAACTTTTGTTATGCCCCCACAAAGTGGGGAGCATATAGCGTTTCACTTGTCCGTCCGTCCGTACGTCTGTCCCGAAATCTTGTGAACGCAACTCCTCTTAAACCGGATGGCAGATTTTGCTTAAACTTCCAGGGATGAACAACCTTAATGTGTAGATGGTAGTAAAGGAAGGAATTTTCGCTGCGACCAAATTTAACAAAATTATGGCCCTTTGTTGATTTTTTCACTATATACTATGTAGAAATTTTGTGAACGCAACTCCTCTTAAACCGGATGGCAGATTTTGCTTAAACTTCCAGGGATGAACAACCTTAATGTGTATATGGTAGTAAAGGAAGGAGTTTTTGCTGTGACCAAATTTAACAGAATTATGGCCCTTTGTTGATTTTTTCACTATATACCATATAGAAATTTTGTGAACGCAACTCCTCTTAAACCGGATGGCAGATTTTGCTTAAACTTCCAGGGATGAACAACCTTAATGTGTAGATGGAAGTAAAGGAAGGAATTTTTGCTGCGACCAAATTTAACAGAATTATGGCCCTTTGTTGATTTTTTCACTATATACCATATAGAAATTTTGTGAACGCAACTCCTCTTAAACCGGATGGCAGAGTTTGCTTAAACTTCCAGGGATGAACAGCTTTAATGTGTAGATGGTAGTAAAGGAAGGAATTTTTGCTGTGACCATATTTAACAGAATTATGGCCCTTTGTTGATTTTTTCACTATATATCAGATAAATAATTGAACATATAAATTTTACATTTGTAATTTAATTTAACATGTACATAAGGTTACCTGTAGATCATTTTAGGTATATGTTCAGAAAAAATCTTACATACAGAATATACATGCTCTTGTTTATGAGCACTTATGCATAGTGGGGGCATCCGTGTCCTATGGACACAGTTCTAGTTATTTATGGACAGATTTGATCTATACAGGGACAAAACAACACTGAGAATAAAACAAACGTGTTGAATTCAAGCATTACCTTGACCTTTAAATGACCTTTACATTACTTAACTTGGCTATATCTTTGTTGTTAATGGATGTAGTGTCTTCATGCTTGGACATAACTACCTTTTAGACAATACATCCAAAGAAGGTTAAACTGAACTTGACCTTGACCTTTAAGGTCAAATTTCTGAATGTTGATAAAATTGGCCATAACTTTGTTATGTATAATTATATTTCCAAATGACGTTTCATTTGAAATCCCTTCACCACAATGTGCTTCCTTTGATGTGTTTGCCTTTGGAAATAGAAAAAAGTTGAGCATGGCCTCTGCTTGCAGTGGCTCTTGTTAATTTGAAGGCACCGATTGGAGCTATGAATTATTGGATTTGTTCTTCACAGTCAGTTGGTCTTTGACAAGTTTATTAGGGTGTAATTGGGACGGATTAGCGAGGTGTGATATACACAGACTGTCTGGAACTGATGTTGTGGATTCGTTTTTGCCAGATTTTCTGATTTTTATACTGGCTAGATTAACAGTAGGAATAGAATATGGTGAATTTCTGGACTGACTGAAATGGGATTTTAGGAGATGCGAACCGGTCCTAGATGTTCTGAAACGGTTTTCTGCAAGCCTGATCCTACCTTACGTGAAGTAAACTTGCATAAGTCTTATTCTATCAGATGCTTTAAAAAACCTTTTTAAGGTCTCTATAATTTCAGACTGGATCTTGTCTTTTTATATGAAATGTGGCTTGAAATTTATTAAGGGCAAAACATGGTCATGATGAAACCCCAAATGTTTTCATTGAAATGTTTTAATCCTTACATTCTTAATGACCAAGATATTTGGAGATCTGTGCTTATCAGTAAACAACTGAAGGTGTTTTTCTAGAAAAGCATGAAAATATATACATTATTATATATATTATATACAAGTAAAAGGTTATCAAAAAGTAGTGTTTGGAACGAATACTGAAATCAGTATGCTAATATTTGGTTTGCTATATTGGAAAAGGGTTTACAAAAGTTTTCCTCTTTGTTCTTGTCTAACTTAATTTATAGTTTAAACTTGGAGGAGATTTCGTCGAGTGTAGGACGAAACCCCCTTCGGACATAACCCCCACCTGTTCAATTTTGTATAGAAGGACAAAACCCCCCTCATGCATTATACAAGGTGGACAAAACCCCCCTCATGCATTTTACAAGGTGGACAAACCCCCCTCCCCTCATGCATTTTCAAAAATGGAAATATCCGCCTTTTTCAGACCAATTCTTGCAGTTATTTATATTAAAAAAAGTGAATATATTTTATTTTCATTTTAAGCTTGACTTTATTTGAAGAAAGAATCGAGTTATTGCTATAGTCATGGTGTTGTTGCCGTTTCCATCTGAAAACTTTAACATTGATGATAATTTTTAGCTCACCTGAGCACATAGTGCTCAGGGTAAGCTTTTCTGATCAGTCTTTGTCCATCATCCGTCCGTCAGTCAGTCTGTCCGTCGTCAACTTTTCATTCAAATGAAATCTCCTCTGAAACCAAAGGGCCAAATTAAATGAAACTTGCCTGGGATGTTCCTTGCATGAAGCTCTACCAAGATGGTTCAAATGGTTCTGGTCCATTGCATTTCTGGTTCACTGGAGCTAAAATTAGATTTTAAAAGTTGGATCTTTAAAAATCTTCTTCTCCGAAACCTCAAGACCTGGAGCTAAGATATTTGGTATGAAGCATCATCTAGTAGACCTCTACCAAGTTTGTTCAAATGATGACTGTTGGGTCAAAATTGACACCACCCCAGGGGTCAGTTGATTTTACATAGATTTATATACAGAAAACTTAAAAATCTTCTTGTCAGAAACCACAAGGCCTAAAGATATTTGGTGTGCAGCATTGTCCAGTGAACCTTTACCAAGTTTGTTCAAATCATGGCTCCTGGGTCAAAAATGGCCCCGCCCCAGGGGTCACATGTTTTAATTGTTGGCTATAACTTTGCCATTTCTAAACATTTCCTTATCAAACTTTCAAATTATATTGCTTATGACAACAGGGTTGGGATGATGCCAAAGTCTTTAGGTCAAGGTCACATTTGACAGTTTATCACTTAAGACAACACCTTTCTCAAGGGCAGATAACCCTCAAATTTATTTTTGCAATGTTATGCCCCTTTTTCAAGTTAAAATTTCTTGGTTAACCTTATTTAGCTCACCTGTCACATAGTGACATGGTGAGCTTTTCTGATCCTGTGATGTCCGTCGTCCGTCCGTCAACATTTCTTTCTAATGACATCTCCTCTGAAACCGCTAGGCCAAATTTTCTGAAACTTGCCTAGGATGTTCCTTGCATGAAGCTCTACCAGACTTGTTCAAAGAATTTAATTCTTTGCAGAATTCTGGTTGCTATGGCAACCAAAAGGAAAAGCTTTAAAAATCTTCTTCTCTGAAACCACAAGGCCTAAAGCTTAGATGTTTGGTATGAAGCATCATATAGTGGACCTCTACCAAGATTGTTCAAATTATGACCCTGGGGTCAAAAATGGCCCCGCCCAAGGGGTCACTTGATTTCACAAAGAGTTATATAGGGAAAACTTAAAAAATCTTCTTGTCAGAAACCACAAGGCCTACAGCTTAGATATTTGGTATGTGGCATTGTTAGCTCACCTGAGCACAAAGTGCTCAAGGTGAGCTTTTGTGATCGCCTGATGTCTGTTGTCCGTCGTCCGTCCGTCCATCCGTGCGTCGTCAACAATCAAAATTGTTCAAATGGTTCAGGTTCATTGCATTTCTAGGCCACAGGAGCTAAAAATAGATTTTCAAAGTTGGAACTTTAAAAATCTTCTTCTCCAGAACTACAAGGCCTGGAGCTTAGATATTTGGTATGAAGCATCATCAGGTGGACCTTTACCAAGTTTGTTCAAATCATGATCCCTGGGTCAAAAATGGCCCTGCCCCAGGGGTCACTAGTTTTACATAGAATTATATAGGAAAAATTTTAAAAATCTTCTTGTCTGAAACCACAAGGCCTTAGATATTTGGTGTGCAGCATTGTCCAGTGGACCTCTACCAAGTTTGTTCAAATCATGGCTCCTGGGTAAAAAATGGCCCATCCCCGGGGGTCGCATGCTTTACATAGAGTTACATAGGAAAAACTTTAAAAAATCTTCTTATCAGAAACTGCAAGGCCTAGAGTTTAGATATTTGGTGTGCAGCATTGTCCAGTGGACCTCTACCAAGATTTTTCAAATCATGGCCCCTGGGTCAAAACTGGCCTAAGAGGTCACATGTTTTACATAGATTTATATAGCAAAAAAACTTTTAAAATCATCTTGTCAGAAACTGCAAGGCCTGGAGCTTAGATATTTGGTAGTATGCACCGTGACCACAGTGGGGTCATCCCCCCTCCCATGGGGGTCACTCCCCTCCCCCCATGCCCAAACATTTTTATCTCATTTTTTAAGTTTCGCTATGGCAATAAAAAACTTGGGCCATTTGTACTTTTTTTCAAGATGATTTCAAAAACATTATTCCTTGACCTATATTTTTGACCTACTGACCTACTTTTTTCTTTTTTAGCTACAGCAATGAAATTTGGACTGTGTGCACAGTTTTTCATTTCAATTTCAAAAATGTCATCACATGACCTATATATTTGACCTACTGACCTACTTTTTGTTTTTGGAGCTATGGCAATGAAATTTGGACCATGTGTACATTTTTTTGTTCCGATTTCAAAAATGTCAACGCATGACCTATATTTTTGACCTACTGACCTATTTTTTTGTTTTTTAGCTACAGCAATGAAATTTGGACCATATGCACAGTTTTTCGTTTTGATTTCAAAAATGTAATTGCATGACTTTTTTTTTTTACCTACTGACCTACAATTTGTTTTGGAGTAATGGGAATGAAATTTGGACCATGTATACAGTTTTTTGTTCCGATTTCAAAAATGTAATTGCATGACTTTTTTTTTTGACCTACTGACTTACTTTTTGTTTTTGGAGCTATGGCAATGAAATTTGGACCATGTGTACAGTTTTTTTGTTCCGATTTCAAAAATGTCAACGCATGACCTATATTTTTGACCTACTGACCTACTTTTTGTTTTTGGAGCTATGGCAATGAAATTTGGACCATGTGTACAGTTTTTCATTTCGATTTCAAAAATGTCATCGCATGACGTATATATTTGACCAACTGACCTACTTTTTGTTTTTGGAGCTATGGCAATGAAATTTGGACCATGTGTACAGTTTTTTGTTCCGATTTCAAAAATGTCATCGCATGACCTATATTTTTGACCTACTGACCTACTTTTTTTTTTTAGCTACAGCAATGAAATTTGGACCATATGCACACTTTTTTGTTTCAATTTAAAAAATGTAATTGCATGACCTAAATTTTTGACCTTTTGACCTACTTTTTGTTTTTGGAGCTATGGCAATGAAATTTGGACCATGTATACAGTTTTTTGTTCCGATTTCAAAAACATCATAGCATGACCTATATTTTTGACCTACTGACCTACTTTTTTATTTTAAAGTTACAGCAATGAAATTTGGACTGCATGTACAGCTTTTCGTTCCGATTTCAAAAATGTCATCACATGACCTATATTTTGACCTACTGATCTACTTTTTGTTTTTTTGGAGCTATGGCAGTGAAATTGCATTGGTCCATTTCTGTGATATGCATCATTACATTCATAAAAATTTCTTTCATCTTTGAACCCAGGTGAGCACTTGAGGGCCATTGGCCCTCTTGTTTCAAAAGTAAAGTAAATGTGTTATGTTGTTTGTTCAATTTAAATGGTGTTAATTAAAAAGCTCTTTTTTTCCCTTCTCAATAGAACTAATGTCTCCTAATGAGTCCCCTTTCCTTATATTTTCCTGCTCAACACAGAAGTGACAGAAGATCAAAGAGAGATCAGCAAAACTGAGTTATAATAATTATCACAAATTGAGGGGAATTTGACAGAAATACAAAGATCAAAGAGACATCAAACAACTTGATAATTATCACAAACTGAGAGGGTTTTGACTGCCCTATCATTTTTGTCAAGGGGGTTTTGACCACCTAGTCATTTGTGTCAAGGGGGTTTTGACCACTAAGTCATTTTTAGACCAAAGGGGTTTTGACTGAGGGTGTTTTGAGTGTCCCCCTTGGGACTATGTATGAGTCCATAGTGAGGTAATCACTGTTTTTCAAGACGTAGACATTTTTAATGATTTGAGTAAATGTAAATCAATATATCTTAGTTTTATAGTGTGCGTGTGTTCCTTGCTAAAAGTATATGTTTAGATTTAGATTTAGATTTATTCAGGGAAATATACATAAACACATACTATATTGTCACACATATCACATGCATACGAAACACACAAAAATGCAACAAGAATAGAATTATGATGAAGTATGTTTTATGCTACCCTAGGATTGCCCATTAAGCTAAAAGCTTTTTTCCAATGGGGTCCAATTACTGCAATAAAAACAAACTAAATTGTACAATTCATAAATGAGCATCAAAATACAAAATAAATGAAATATATTTAAAAATCAGTTATACAACAATCAATGTAAAGAACTAAATACATAGTCACATAATACTTAGTCTGTACATTTGTATCTCATTTAAACATGAAACATGTAAATAATTATCACGTACAGATCAATTTAGTAATATATAAACAAGTTTTTCACTTTTTTGTCATTTTCATTTTTTAAATACATTTTAACATTCGTTTTAAATCTTTGAATGTCTTTGATGGCATACCTGCCATAATTTTTCTGACCATTCCCGGGATTTTGATATCGAATTTCCGGGATTTGAGCTGATTTTCCGGGACATACAACTATTCATATACTTTCAATGCCCTACCTTTGGCAGTACACAAAATTGGACGGGATTCCATTTTTGGCGGGAAAACCCGTGCACGTCTTTCAAATACACATCAGTACCATCAGTTTCATACCTTTTATTTAAGTTGCAAGAGCATAGTAATTGACAGGCTTGCAGATATGTTTTAAGCTCAATCGGTCCGACCACCCGCCGTTTATTCTCCTAAGTCTCCAGGACTGGTGTTGGTGATGCAGGACGAGTAGAAATTTTTGTCACTCGTCCTCGATTGTGTAGCAGTACACGTAATCATAAAATAATAACTGTGTACAATTAATTAACATCATAAACTCGAATTCAAGTTGAATCACGGATGTTTGATGACAGCGTCATCTATGCTTCGTATTACAAGTATCGGCGCGATTTGATCGAACATTACAATATTCACTACGAGTTTTATGCGCGTTTGCTTTAAATTTGATTTGAAGTAGCATCTCTATTAACACCAATTACCGCAGTGACATTCTTTGAAAGGGGCAGATATCTTACAAATTAATTAATGCACCGAAAGTCAATAAATTGATAGCCGATAGCGGTCATTTGATAATTGGTTATCAATGACACGTGGTGTATTCACCGAATCAGAACATATTATCATAACGAATCATTAAAGAATTAGCGGCATGTCAAAAATTTGACTGGCCTGATCAAAGGTATGCGAGTTTTTCATGTTTTCCGGGACATCGGGTGTTATTCCGGGACAAGCCCTCGATTTCCGGGACAATCCCGAACGATCCGGGACGTATGGCAGGTATGTTGATGGACTTAATGCTGTCTGGCAAAGAGTTCAGTCTCTTGTGGAGTTGTAGAAAAATGTGTGTGCAACATGAGAATCATTTTGTGGCAAAACAAAATTAAAATTGCTAGATCTCAAATTACTTTCTCTACACATACTAAACAAATCCTTTAAATATAATGGGCTTCTGTTATAATACACTTTATGCATATGGTTAAGTCTTAACTGCCTATCGCTAACATTCAGTATTTTAAGGTCAGAAAGAACATTATTTGTCACAGAAGTCCTGGGGTTATAGTTTTTTATAAAACGCACTACCTTATTTTGAGCTACTTGAAGTTTGTGCTTCAGTGTCTTACTCAGACCTTCATACCAAGAAGATGAAGAATAATCAAAGTGACACAGCAAAAGGGCAGGGCACAACTGTCTCTTTTTTCCTCCGATAGACAACTTTTATAACAGTATAGAAAATGTAGTCTGCCGTTAATCTTTGAAAGAATGCTCTTAACAATTTTTTCTCCCGATCGATATTCAAACCAAGATATTTTACTTCAGAAGAAGACTTAATTATGTGATCTTTACATGGAATGTAGGACAGAAGTCCCCACCGGACAAAAGTCCCCCCCCCCCCCCCCCCCCCCCCCCCCTCCATAAAATTTACAGGGTGGACAAAAGGCCCCTCCCCCATGAAACTTACAGTGTGGTCAGATCCATATGGCATGGTCTGCACTGCAATGAGAAACCTCTCAAATGAAGAAAATACAAAAGCAGTGATCAATAACTCGGAAAATAACACAACTCCAGTTAAAGTAGACACCCAGGACATGGTCTGCATTGCAGTAAATGACATCTCAGTCACTGACAGCTCAGGGCAGCTGACGGTGACTGATGATGGTACATGTGACATTATGGACCATGATTCCATAATATCAATACAAAACTCTTTTTATTGGGACAACTCTGGGGAACAACTAATTGAAAATAGAGATCAGAATAATACAGAAAATAAGTCACCAAAACATAATTTAAGTGCCCACAATAACAATACTAATAAGAAAGAAGTAAATTCAGGTGAAAATAAATCAATGCAAACTAGCCCTGTTATCTCCACAAAACAAGTGAACTTTACAGAACCAGGTATAACGATTTTGAACTGCAACAGTAACATTAGTCAATTTAATAGACCTGGTCAAAGAGATTTGTCTAAGCAAATCAAAACCTTCGAATAATAGGTTAAATAATTTCATTAAAACTCATATATGTAAAAATTTGGGAATAATGGTCAATCATGGTCAATTAGATTCCCCACCTCAAAGTAAGAAATCTAACAAAAGGGTGGTCGCTGGTGCCCCACCCCTTGTAGGGGTGATCTCTATTTCAATTAGTTGTTCCCCGGAGTTGTCCCAATAAAGAGTTGTGTCCTAACAGTAGGACAAAACCCCCTAATGACAAAACCCCCTACACTGTTTTAACAGAGTGGACAAAACCCTCTACACTGTTTTAACAGAGTAGACAAATCCCCCTATATGGATTTATCAGAGTGGACAAATCCCCCTACATAATTTAAATCTGGGAGTAAAAAAAACGGTATAGATTCCTAATATATATAGCCATTAATATTGTCTTTTATTACTTTCAAAAAAAAATATTTGCCAAATAAATTTTATAACAGTTGTCAATTATGACAATAATTTGTGCGAGTCCTGGAATAATGGATTCAGGGTATTGGTTGGTCACCCAAACCCATCTGTATGGACAATAATGTCTTGTCTGCAGAAAGACTGTTCAAATGTTGAAACCGAGCACTTCAGGTACCAAAATGGAGAGCCGGCCAGAAAGAGGGTAAAAAAACAAACAGCATTTCATCAAAACAAATTGAAATCTCTTTGTGAACAATTTAACAATAAGGAAAAATCAATTGCAGAGTTTCTGTTTTCCATAGGACACTGTATTAAATTACAGTAAAAACATGAACATGAATGTCTTTAAGCATGAATGTCGTATAATATAAAGATATGTGCTAAGCTTTTATGTGATATTTAAATACAGCTTGGATACTTTTCACATTTCATGTCTGTCTGTCACACGGACCACAATTTGAAATATTTTTCTTTAATCAGACAGACAGACAGACAGACAGATTTCTTTATTACACCCAATGTAATTTTTTACAACATGGGGATAAGCAATATAAAGGAAAAGACAAACGTGTAACTTCCGGTAGTACCTGAAAAAGTAGATAATTTAATACTAACATATTTTAAAGTTTTAACTTTGGGGGAATCCTCGTGTATAGAAACACATAAAGTAATATGTTAACAGTTATAGAAACAGAATTTGGAAAATTTCAGAGGCAGTGTATAGTAATACATAAAGTAAATTGTTAACAGTTATACAAACAGCATTTAGTTAATAAGGAATAGTGATTTAAATTTAAGAACTAAAATACAGCTGACATAATTGTACAATGCCATTTTCATTGTAGTAAGTAGTAGTTAACCCCTACTTTCTACAAATCCGGCAAAAAGAAAATTACAACGCCTGTTACGTGTTTCGTGATCGATAGATTTTTACTCCACATACTTTAGGCGTTTTTCATAAGAAGAGAGAGTGTCTTCAATAATAGTTACTTTGTTTCGAAGTTGAATGCAATCGTCAATTTTGCTCTCTATAACCTCGATTTTCCCCCAACTCATAGCGATTTCAGCAAAAATAGCAGCAAGTTTATCATCTGTGGAAAGCAGCTTATATTCATCAATAGAGATATCTGTACTACCAGTACTAATTCTTTGACATTTAGAACGTTGCACTTGACTAAAGGACTGCTCATTAAACACGTGGTCAGTTACAATAACACTTTGCCCTTGACTGTCTTGTTGACTAAAGATTTCATAGCGATTTTTTGTCGATACACTAGGGCTAGGCTGGTTCTTAGCAGCTGAGGGTTCACTGGTATAGCTATTCATTCTTTTAAACAGGAATACTACCTTTTGCTACAGTTTATCACAAGTTTTTCAGCAGAAAAAGAATATTTTTGAAGTGTAAATAACACCAGCCATCTTGGTCACTACCGGAAGCGGAATCAGAAAGGTTTACTTTTGTCAACATTGATAATTATTCAATGAGTACTTTAATTTGTTGAGTGAATAAAATACTGTTTGAAAATCATCCAATCAGGAATTGTTTGTCAACATTGATAATTATTCAATCAGTACATTGTACTTTAAGTTGTTAACATGTGCATATTAGCTTTTGATCTTATAATTTTGAATAAAGGGTAAATTATGTGCTATACATACATTTGTTTGATTTGTTACACAATGATGTGAAATAAAGAAATTACATAGTTCTTTGTTTTGTCTGGATAAATTACTCAAATTTACTCAATCTCGCTATAATATGTAACAGCCTTTGAGTTGTTTGCATTAATTGAGTAATTAATCAGTTTGTAATTGTTATTATTTTTAGTGTAAATTATCAGTTTGAAATAACTGAAATGAATTATTTTAGGGATAGACTTTTTTCAAAATTTTTATTAAAGTATAAAAAGTGACCCCCTTGTTTCATTGACTTCCGTCCGCCCGCTTAGCTCAATAGGTAGAGCACTGGATTAGTAATCCATTGGTCGTTGGTTCGACCCCTGGGCAGGGCAAAATTTCTCCGTGACAATTGTTCTCAGACATTGTGTCTTATGTTCATTTGTCTCTCACCGCTGATTCAGAGTAAATCATGTGGGAACAGTAGTCAGTCACTTGCAATTGGCAATTACTGGTTAGTTATCCAGGAAAACCGGTTAGGTGGACTGACCGCCGAGATATAACGTGTTGAAATCGGCGTTAAACCCCAAAACAAACATTGGCTTCTGATAAAGATGAACTAAATCATATAATCCTTCAACATCAAATCATCATCTGCTATAAAATCTGCTATAAAAAAGTGATATAAAATCCTTTATTAATTAACCATAAGTCCTGCAGTAACATTTCATTAAGAACAATGTAGGGGGTCTGTCCACTCTGATAAATCAGTGTAGGGGGTTTTGTCCACTCTGATAAATCCATGTAGGGGGTTTTGTCCACTTTGTAAAAACAGGGTAGGGGGTTTCGTCTTCCTTTGTGGGTGGAGAGTTCATGCCTACGGTTGCATTTAACTATTTATTTCATTAAGGACAATTAGCACTAGAAACTATTTCTTTCGGAAATATCGAATAAACATGGCATTATCTCAAAGTGTCAACACCTTCTCAATACCTTTTGGGTGTGTTAACAAACATCTCGTAATTTTGGCGACATCAAACGACACTAATTATTATGTTTGTTTAACGACTCCTTTATCAAATTAATTGGTCGATAATTGTGTGAGTGCGAATATTGACGGGCATAATACCGGTAAGCATTGGTTATATGATTGAATCTTTAGCAGTTATACATTTAGAGAAAAAAAAAAAAAAAAAAAATCCAAAAAAACCAAAAAAAACAAAAACAAAATACAAAACAAAAAAACGACGTTATAACAGATTTTACGATACCGTACTTTCAGTACTGATGACATTGGTTTTCTCCCCTTAATAACGCTCTCCAAAAAGAAGGTGCACCAAAAAAGAAAACACAATCATTTGGACAGCAATTATTGACTTTTGGCCGGTATTTTACGGGTTTTCAAGCTGGAAAAAATTGTCTGACGGCCCACCCTCGTGTATAATACGCACCCCTTTGTGGATACTGAAAATTCTTGAAAAAAATGCGTATTATATTCGAGCGTTTACAGTAAACATTTTATTCAACAAAAAAAATAAACATTCTCTGTTTACAAGAAGTGAAATGGTTCGACCCCAAATGTAGAAATATACCAGGATTCCACCTGGAATATAAAGCATATAAAAATTGCAACAATAATAAGAGTTATGGAGGTTTTATTATTTATATAAAACATGGGTTAAATTATGAAATCATTAATACAGACAACCCATTAGATAGTCAGGGAAACGTGGCAATGGAAGTCCAAATGGTTAAGATTTTCACTGTTAACAACCCAACTTATTTGGTTAATTTGTATTCAAGAGGTCATGATAGGGTATCTTTAGACAATTTTAGTCAATATCTTAAACATGGTCAAGATATTAAGCATTGTCTAATCACAGGTGATTTTAATGCTTACCATACAAATTGGGGCTCTAGATACACAAATAAAAAAAGTTCTGATTTATGGTATTGGGCAGAAGATCTGGACTTAGTACTACTCAATGATGATTCACCTACCAGACTGGATCCAGTTCATTGTACTTTTTATGCTCCTCTAAGGGCGAGCATATAGATGCAACTTTGTCCGTCCGTCCGTCCATCCGTCATAATTTTGTCCGGAGCATAACTTGAAAACCCCTGGATATAATTTGTTTAAACTGCACACAGTGGTAGAGGGCATTGACACGAGGTGCAATGTCAAAGAACCATAATTCTATTTTGCCCCGTTTTTGAACTATCTCCCCTTTTAGAAAAATCTTGTCCGGAGCATAACCTGAAAACCCTTGGACATAATTTGTTTAAACTGCACACAGTGGTAGAGGGCATTCAGGCAGAGTGCAGTGCCAAACAATCATAACTCTATTTGCCCCGTTTTTGAATAATCTCCCCTTTTACAAAAATCTTGTCCGGAGCATAAACTGAAAACCCTTGGAGATAATTATGCTCTCCGAAGGGCGAGCATATAGTTGCTGCTTTGTCTGTCCCGTTCGTCCGTCATAATTTTGTCCGGAGCATAACACAAAAACTATGAGAGATATCAAGACCAAACTTCATAGGTAGTTAGATCTCATTAAGGAGCAGTGCAGTGCACAAGAACCAAAACTCTTGCTTTATTAATTTTTAGCTCACCTGAGCATGCTCATGTGAGCTTTTAGGATCCTTGATTGTCGGGCGTCCGTCCGTCGTCCACAATTCATTCAAACGACATCTCCTCTGAAACCACTGGGCAAAATTTAATGAAACTTGCCTAGAATGTTCCTTGCATGAAGCTCTACCATGTTTGTTCAAATAGTTCCGGTTCATTGCATTTCTGGGTCACAGGAGCTAAAAACAGATTTTAAAAGTTGGATCTTTAAAAATCTTCTTGTCAGAAACCACAAGGCCTGGAGCTTTGATATTTGGTATAAAGCATCATCTAGCGGACCTCTACCAAGTTTGTTAAAATTATGATCCTGGGGTCATAAATGGCCCCGCCCCAGGGGTAAGTTGTTTTACATAGAGTTATATGGAAAAACTTAAAAAATCTTCTTGTCAGAAACCGTATGGCATAGAACTTAGATATTTGATATGTAGCATTGTCTAGTGGACCTCTACCAAGTTTGTTCAAATTATACCTCTGGGGTCAAATTTGGCCCCACCCTGGGGTCATTGGTTTTACATAGGCTTATATAGTGAAAACTTTGAAAATCTTCTTGTAGAAGGAGAAGTAACATTTTCAGTCCAAATAATCAGGAAATTTGTCAGACAGGTTGTTTCTATGATTTCTAGCTCAAGTTCGAATATGGGTCATCAGGGTTCAAAAACTAGGTCACAAAGCCCTAAAATAGAAAAACCTTGTTAACACTCAAGACGTTACATTTTCAGTCAAAATATCCCAGAAATTAGTCAGAAAGGTTGTTTTGATGATTTTTAGTTCAAGTTTAAAATAGGGTCATCTGGAGTCAAAAACTAGGTCACAGAGCCCAAATATGGAAACACATTGTTAACACTCTAGAGGTAACATTTTCAGTCCAAATAACCTGGAATCTGTCAGAAAGGTTGTTTCAATGATTTCTAGGTTAAATTTGAATATGGGTCATCTGAAATCAAAAACTAGGTCACAGAGCCCAAAAATAGAAAAAAACTTGTTAACACTCTAGAAGCTACTTTTCAGTCCAAATATTCTCGAAATTTGTCAGAAAGGATGTTTTAATGATTTCTAGCTCAGATTCGAATAAAGGTCATTTGGGGTCAAAAACTAGGTCACAGACCCCAAATATGGAAAAACCTTGTTAACACGCATTGAGGTAACATTTTCAGTTCAAATTACCTTGAAATTTTTCAGAAAGATTGTTTTAATGATTTCTAGCTCAGTTTTGAATATGGGTTATCTGGGGTCAAAAACTAGGACACAGGGCCAAAAAGTAGAAAATCCTTGTTAATGCTCTAGAGGTTACATTTTCAGTCCAAATGTCCTTGAAATTTGTCAGACAGGTTGTTTTGATGATTTCTAGCTCAAGTACTAATATGGGTCATCTTTGGTCAAAAACTAGGTCACAGAGCCCAAATATGGAAAAACCTTGTTAACACCCTAGAGTTAAGATTTTAATTCCAAATAACCTGAAAATTTGTCAGAAAGGTTGGTTCTTTGATTTCCAGCTCAACTTTGAATATGGGTCATCTGGATTAAAAAACTAGGTCACAGAGCCTAAATATCGAAAAACTATGTAGACACTCTAGAGGCTACATTTTCAGTCCAAATGTCCTGGAAATTTGTCAGAAAGGTTGTTTTGATGATTTCTAGCTCAGGTTTGGATATGAATCATCTGAGGTCAAAAACTAGGTCACAGAGCCCAAATATGGAAAAACCTTGTTAACACTCTAGAGGCTACACTTTCAGTCCAAATAACCTTGAAATTTGTCAGAAAGATTGTTTCAATAATTTCTTGGTCAAGTTCAAATATGGGTCATCCGGGGTCAATTAACCAGGTCCATAGCAACTTTGTTAAAAGCAGTCATATTCAGGTGAGCGATATAGGGCCATCATGGCCCTCTTGTTGAGTTATTGCCCTTTGAAATTTCTCATACTTATTTTTTGTACAGGCATATCTCACAAGGTATAAGAGTTATCACCTTGAAACTTTATAAGTAGATAGAGCTCATTGATGAGCAGTGCAGTGCACAAGAACCATGACTCTTGCTTTATTAATTTTTGAGTTATTGCCCTTCAAAATTTCTCATACTTATTTTTTGTCTGGAGCATATCTCACAAAGTATAACAGATATTAACATGAAACTTTATTGGTAGATAGATCTCTATGAGGAGAAGTGCAGCGTGCAAGAACCGTAACTCTGTTTTGCAGAATTTAGGAGTTATTGCCCTTTTTTATTAGCTCACCTGAGCACAAAGTGCTCATGGTGAGCTTTTGTGATCGCCTGATGTCCGGCGTCCGTTGTCCGTCCGTGCGTGCGTGCGTCGTCAACTTTTTCTTCAAACAACTTCTTCTCCTGAACTGCTGGGCCAATCTTGCTGAAACTTGGCAGGAATGTTACTTGCATGAAGCTTTACCACAATTGTTCAAATGGTTCAGGTCCATTGCATTTCTAGGCCACAGGAGCTAAAAATAGATTTTCAAAGTTGGAACTTTAAAAATCTTCTTCTCCAGAACTACAAGGCCTGGAGCTTAGATATTTGGTATGAAGCATCATCAGGTGGACCTTTACCAAGTGTGTTCAAATCATGACCCCTGGGTCAAAAATGGCCCTGCCCCAGGGGTCACTAGTTTTACATAGAATTATATAGGAAAAACTTTAAAAATCTTCTTGTCTGAAACCACAAGGCCTAGAGTTTAGATATTTGGTGTGCAGCATTGTCCAATGGACCTCTTCCAAGTTTGTTCAAATCATGGCTGCTGGGTAAAAAAATGGCCCAGCCCCGGGGGTCACATGTTTTACATAGAGTTATATAGGAAAAACTTTAAAAAATCTTCTTATCAGAAACTGCAAGGCCTAGAGTTTAGATATTTGGTGTGCAGCGTTGTCTACTGGACCTCTACCAAGTTTGTTCAAATCATGGCTCCTGGGTCAAAAATGGCCCCGCCCCAGGGGTCAGATGTTTTATATAGAGTTATATAAAAAAAAACTTTAAAAAATCTTCTTGTCAGAAACCACAAGGCCTAGAGTTTAGATATTTGGTGTGCAGCATTGTCAAGTGGACCTCTACTTAATTTCTTCAAATCAAAGCCACTGGGTCAAAATAGGCCCCACCCTGGGGGTCAATTGATTTTACATAGGCTTATAAAGGAAATCTTGAAAAGTCTTCTTCTCAGAAACCACAATGCCTACAGCTTAGATATTTGGTATGTAGCATTGTCTAGTAGACCTCTATCAAGTTTGTTCAAATTATGTCCCCTGGGTCAAAATTGGCCATGCCCCAGGGTTCTCTTGATTTACATATAGTTATATAGGAAAAACATGAAAAATCATTTTTCTCCGAAACTAATAGGACTAGACCTTAGATATTTGGTGTGGAGTATTGTGTTGAGAACCTTTACCAGTATTGTTTATATGTTGGCCCCGGGGTCAAAATTGGCCCCACCCCAGGGGCCCTTAATATGTAAAAAAGGCAATCTTTAAAAATCTTCTTACTGGAAACCTCAATGCTTACAGCTTAAATATTTGGTATGGATCATTGTCTTGTGGATGTCTACCAAGTTTGTTCAAATTATGTCCCCTGGGTCAAAATTAGCCACGCCCCAGGGTTCTCTTGGTTTACATATAGTTATATAGGAAAAAACATGAAAAATCATTTTTCTTCCAAACTAATAGGACTAGACCTTAGATATCTAGTCTGGAGTATTGTGTTGAGAACCTTTACCAGTATTGTTTATATGTTGGCCCCGGGGTCAAAATTGGCCCCGCCCCGGGGGCCCTTAATATGTAAAGAAGGCAATCTTTAAAAATCTTCTTACTGGACACCTCAATGCCTACAGCTTAGATATTTGGTATGCAGCATTGTCTAGTGAACCTCTACCTAGTTTGTTTGAAAAATGTCCCCGAGGTCACTATTGGCCCTGCCCGAGGGGTCACAAGTTTTAAATAGCAGTATAGAAGAAAATCTTAAAAAATCTTCTTGTCTAAAACCACAAGGCCTAGAATTTTATAATTTGGCATGAAGCAAGCTTTATCAAGCTTTTTGAAATTATTAGACTAGGTTAAAGGTCACGGAGGCTAAAAATAGATTTATCTACTGTGCCTCATAGAGCCTTCATTTATTGACCAATATCTTTGATATTTAGTATATAGGTTCCTTGCATGGACGTCTACCTATGGGTAGGGTTTGAGGTCACTGGGTCAAGGTCAAGGTCACCATAGCTTATGATAGATATTTCTACTTTCTGTCATAGAGCCTTTATTTATTGACTGATATTTTACATATTTGGTTTGTAGGCACTTACATATTTTCAATTAAAAAATGAAATACTGCTTAACAGCAAACCTACAGCCAAAGTACTCAGGTGAGCGATCCAGGGCCATCATGGCCCTCTTGTTTTTCATACTTTAAAAAAATACATATCTAACAATAACCCTTTTGGAATTGGCATTTATTCGGGGAGCATCCATCGGTTCTACCAATTTCTTGTTCTAATAAAGATCTCACCTTTTGCCGCCCCAGACAGTCATAATCCCCTATGGACAAAATGCCCTAGGTTTATTTTCAAAAACGTGGACAAAATCCCCTACATGTCAAAATCCCCAACGGTCAAAATCCCCTAGTACTAATAATCCATTGTGGACAAAATCCCCTATGTTTATCCCCTACATGTCAGTGGACTAATAAAATGACTAGGACATTAACTAGGAATATTTCAGTGATTTTATTCCATTATTCTAGACTTTTTACAATATTCTTTGATTAAATAACACTGGGAATAATAAGGACTGGAAACTTGGATGTGACTTTCAAATTTCAAGGTACTTGTAATAGATTGTAACTATGGCTTTTTGATAAAAGTAATAGGTATAATAGCACATTATTAAAGAAACAAACTGTCATATATATAATACATCTAATAGCACATTATTAAAGAAATAAGCACACATTGTTAAAGTAAACAAGGACTCTACCTATTATTAGCTCACCTGAGCACAACGTGCCCGGAGTCCATGGTTGTGCGTTGTCCATCGTCAACAATTTCATAAAAACAACATCTCCTCTGAAACCAATGACTGCACATTAAGCAAACTACACAGGAATGATCCTTGGGTGGTCCCCTTTCAAAGTTGTTCAAATGGTTCTGGTCTGTTGCATAAGTAGATCACAGGGCCAAAAAAGTAGTTTCAAAAATGCAAATTAAAAAAATCTTCTTGTCAGAGAGTACAAGGTCAAGAGCTTTGATATTTGGTTTATGACATCATCTATAGGTCCTCTACCAAAGTTGTTCAAATTATGCCCCTTATGCCAAAATTGGCCCGGCCCCAGGGGGTCATAGGTTTTCCTTATATGTATACAGTAAAAACTTAAAAAATCTTCTCCTCTGAAATGACAAAGGCTAGAGCTTTGATATTTGGTATATGAAATCATCTATAGGTCTTCTACGAAAGTTGTTCAAATTATGCCCCTAGTGTCAAAATTGGCCCCGCCCCCGGGGGTTAGGTTTTCCTTATATGTATATAGTAAAAGCTCAAAAAATCTTCTCCTCTGAAATGACAAAGGCTAGAGATTTGATATTTGGTATATGATATCATCTATAGGTCCTCTACCAAAGTTGTTCAAATTATGCCCCTAGACTCAAAATTGGCCCCGCCCCAGGGGGTCATGGGTTTTCCTTATATGTATATAGTAGAAACTTAAAAAATCTTCTCCTCTGAAATGACAAAGGCTAGAGCTTTGATATTTGGTAAATGAAATCATCTATAGGTCCTCTACCAAAGTTGTTTAAATTATGCCCCTAGTGCCAAAATTGGCCCTGTCCCAGGGGGTCATAGGTTTTCCATATATGTATATAGTAAAAACTTTTAAAAAATCTTCTCTGTAATGACAAAGCCTTAAGCTTAATTATTTGGCATGAAATATTGTCTAGTGAACCTGTTCCAAGTTAGTACAAATTATATCCGGGGTAAAAATTGGGCCTACCCTGGGGTCATAGATATTCATTATTTGCATATAGTAAAAACTTATAGTAGAAAATTATCCTTTGAGGCTTCAAAGGCTAGAGCTTAGATTTACAAGAAATAATGATAGCTTCCACACAAATAACAGTCTGTCCTCAGGTGAGCGCTTTGGGGCCAATGGCCCCCTTGTCTTGAAACTTGTTTGTTATACATGTACTTTGAAATGAAATACACTGCTACATATTGATTAATTAGCACCAATCAAATATGAAAATATGTTTGCCTAATTAATTCTTTTCATCATAATTACCATATTGAAATTATTTAATTAAAAATCATAGGTATTTTGTATTTTTCACAAAAATGATTCTCAAGGAGTTATCAATAATTGTCAATGATCATTTTTTTGATGTAAATCATTTTACTTATTCTAAGGTACTTTAATTGCTAGGTAATTAGTAAATTAAACCAGTCATGAATAATAAATTATAAAATTAGAAGTTGATTGGTCTCAGCCTGATTAACACTAACCAAATGAAAAATTACATTTTATTTGGTGGTCAAATCATTCAAAATGATTAATTAATAATTAATAAAATATCATTTTAACCAGATATATTTCCCCAAAATATTCATCAATAACTTGTATATAGTATTGATTTAGAAGATTCATAATGTAATGGTTTTTTTACATATGGGATTTTGTCTAAAGTGGATTTATGCAAGTAGGGGATTTTGTCTGTGAATGACTAGGGAATTCTGTTCATAGGGGATTATGTCCTACATTCGCTCAAGCTACATGGGGAGTCATAAATGATTATTTGGGATCAGACCATTTCCCTTTGTATATTACGATAGGTCAAAATAATCAAAAAGTAACTGATTCTTCTGAACCAATATTTAATTTTCATAAAGCAGATTGGGATACATTTTTAAGACTCTGTAGTGAAACAAATCAATCCCACTTTTATAATCAAGATATTGATATACATTTGTTAACTTTAAAATTAGCAGAGGGAGCTATCCCGGCAACCAAAATAGGTCAAGTTACAAGTAAACTAGTCCCGTGGTGGTCAGAAGAGTGTCAACAGGCAGTCTCTAATAGGAAAAAGGCCTTGAAAACCTTCAAGAAAAACCCTATTTAAGAAAATCTAACACAACTTTCAAATGCTGAAAAAAAACAGCAAACAGGTCATATTGGAGGCCAAAAAACAAAACTGGAAAGAGTTTTGTGATTCTGTCTCTTTTAAGAGATTTACTGCCAGAGACTTCTGGAACAAAATTGATAGGATCACTGGTAAAACCCAAATTCCTATTCCCCTCCTTAAGTAAATAACAGCATAGCATTGTCAAACAAAGAAAAGGCTAACTTTTTGGTCAATCATTATAAACAGGTCTCCAGCCACTCAAACATGCATGCTGATACATTGAAATATCAAGCAGATTTTGAAAAGCAAAATCACAGTTTTATACATAATAATGATCCCTCTACCGTCAATGATGATAGTTCACTCAACATGGCCTTCACCCTAAAAGAATTAAAATCCTGTGTTAGAGATAAAAATAACTTAGCATCTGGATTAGATAAAATCAACTACCAGATGTTTAAACATATGCCAGATTCCTTTTTGGAGCTGTGGTCGACTGGGTCTTGACAGAAGGGGTGTTCCCTGAGTTATGGAAGGAGGCCTGTGTAATACCTCTTTTGAAACCTGGTAAAAATCCAGGTGAGCCTAAATCCTATAGGCCTATTAGTCTCACCTCCCATGCTGGTAAAATACTAGAAAGCATGGTGAAAGTCATTTAGGTATACATGCATTATCTATCAGAAGTCAAAAGCTACTGGAAATTTTCCCACACTTACAATTATCTCAGTGTTTTACAGGATTTCTTCAGTTAAAGCGACAAATTCAGAATTTAGCTTAAATTTTGTTTTCTTTAAAAATCAAAGAGAAGTTAATATACTATGAAAAGAAAACCCCATATCATGCTTCTATAAGTTAAGAAAACTGGCAAAAAAGAATTTGATTTTAACAGGATTCAAGCCCTTGCCTTTTCGGTCAGTAAAATTAGGATCAGAGACCTAGACCATGTTGTTTACAAACATCAAAATTAACAATATAAACAAAGTACCTACCCCATGAGTAACAGGGTAAATTTTTACCGATAAAAGTGTGAAAAAGTTTATATTCTGATGTTTTCCTGTATATTAAAATGAGAACCAGATTTTTTACATATATAAACATTTTCTTTTTCATGCATCCAGTAAGTTGCTTTAACTGTGAAGTTTATGGCAGAAAACGACCGAGTTTTTTTGTGATCCCAGTTAAATAAATGGTTAAAAATAAAAAATGATTTACCTTCAAAAACTTGAAAGCTAGGCACTGATTGGCTAATTGAAAGGTCATGGGAAAGTGACCTTTTGGTGACGTTCAGATCCTTATAGCAGAGCGTTATTTAGGAGCTGATTTTAATCAGATTGCTGCATTTTCTGACCTGTGTTTACTACAGTAACTCAAGAAATTTGTTTTAGATTTTTATTTACTATTTGGTGAACTTACCTTGATTCCTTTGTTAACCAAGAATGGTAGTTTTCAGGTGAGCAATACAGAGCCATTATGGCCCTCTTGTTGAATTATCTTCCCTCTATAAACATTTTTGATGAACTTCTGGCATCATCAGTTCACAGCTTAGGCTGACAGTCATATATTGTATCTATTCTGTGATTCTCTTGTTCAAAATGTTTTCGATGATCTCTTGGGAGATGGGAGAGATTGAAACTGGGCTAATTTGGCTCGAGATTGAAACTAAGTTACTTGGTAAGAAATACTAAGTTGTCTGACTTCATGATCTTACCTCTGTATGACAGATTAAATACACTCAACAAAATAAATTAAGGGTCAAGACTTAGGTTCATAGATTTTTTAAATGCTAAAATGTCCTTGTAAAAGTTAAATTGAGTTTTGCTTTAGACACACCAGTACTTGTTATGCCCTCGAAGGGAGGCATATAGTTTTTGAACTGTCCGTCCGATCGTCAGTCCGTCCGTCCGTCCGAAAACTTTAACATTGGCAATAACTTTCTTATTAGTAAATGGATTTACTTCATACTTGGACACAACACCCCTTTGGACAAGACCTTTCCACTGACCTATATTTATTTGACCTTGACCCCTGAATGACCACTACCTTAAAGATCCAATTGTCCAAAAACTTTAACATTGGCAATAACTTCTTTATTAGTAAGTGGATTTACTTCATACTTGGACACAGCACCCCTTTGGACAAGACCTTCCCACTGACCTATATTTGTTTGACCTTGACCCCTGAATGACCTTTAACTTGAATATCCATTTGTCCAAAAACTTCAACATTGCCCATAACTTCCTTATTAGTAAGTGGATTTACTTCATACTTGGACACAACACCCCTTTGGACAAGACCTTCCCACTGACCTTTAATTATTTGACCTTGACCCCTGAATATCCAATTGTCCAAAAACTAATATTTGGCCATAACTTCCAAATTGGTAAGTGGATACACTTCATACTTAAACACAACACCCCTTTGGACAAGGCCTTCCCACTGACCTATATTTGTTTGACCTTGACCCCTGAATGACCTTCACCTTGAAGATCCAATTGTCCAAAAACTTTAACATTGCCCATAACTTCCTTATAAGTAAATGGAATTACTTCATACTTGGACACAATCCCCTTTGGATAAGACCTTCCCACTGACCTATATTTATTTGACCATGACCACTGAATGACTGGTTCTCAGTTCAAAGGTCAAAGCACCACGTTCGGGGGCATTGTCATCTTACAGTGACAGTTCTTGTGTATATATACTACTCAAAATTTGATAGGGATCACTTATAAGAATGTGTATATTTACTACATAAGGTTGAAAGGTTTCATTTTTTGTTGTGATTCTGAAAATATGTTCATATGACAACAGCTTGGTACCAAAAAATGAGTAAGTAAACCGTTGAAGCGTGACAGAGGCTGAGCCGTGGGAGGGGTACGAATTTGGGATAACACAGACCGGAGATGAAATGGAACTTTTTGGAAAAATCAAGTCATTGGCCTGAATGTTGCCTTAATATCGCGTGTGGTGTCCATTTGCTTGGATTACTGCTCTGCACTGCCTTCTCATGCTGCTAATGAGTTTCCGGATTCTTTGTTGTGGGAGTCAAGCCCACTCGTCCAGAAGGGCCTGCTGTAGCCTAGGGATAGTGGTCGGCTGGACTGGGCGAGCAGATATTGCAGTCTGCAGCATGTCCCAGGCATGCTGTATTGGATTGAGGTCTAGAGACCTTGCTGGCCAGTCCATTCTCTCTATGGCTGCTGCCTCCAGGTACTGGTCGGTGACCCTTGCCCTGTGAGGCAGGGCGTTGTCGTCCATTTAATGAACTTGGGGGGCCTATAGCACCAGCGTACGGACAAACGTACACATCTAAGATCTCATTGACGTATCGTACAGCCGTCAATGTGCCGTTTTGAACAATGTGCAGGTCCGTTCTTCCCTGCATGATAATGCCCGCCAACATCATGACCGAGCCCCCGCCATGACGTCATTTTCGGCACCAGCTCTGGTTGTTTTTCCAATTCGTGCAAATGTGCAAATCCGTTGAGATATTGGGGGAGGGGGGGGGGGGGGGTGCAGGGAAAAGGATCATTGATCATTGCTGGAAAAAGAATGCACCAAGCCTTGCAAATACGCCCAAGATGTTCTAACGATTAATTTTTCTCGGGAGTGCAAACTGCCTCAGATGATTCCTACATGTCCGATGTTTATCATCAGCCTCCGTTTCTACCGCGTGATTTGATTGGTCCGAATAATTCCATGTATCCAATAGAAATAATCAATATATTTCTGCATTTTTTACAATGGGCGTACAGACCTTCAGGTGTTTGTTAATGGCTCAGTTACTGCTAGACGTTATATTGACAAGATTCTCCGACCTCACGTCATATCATATGCTGGTGCAATCGGCCATGAATTCTTGTTGGTGGACGACAATGCTACAGCTCACCATGTGAGAATCATCAATCAGTACCTTGACAACCAAGGTGTTGAACGTATGGAATGGCCAGCTAGGTCTCCAGACATGAACCCAATATAACATGCCCGGGACATGCTGCAGCGCCGCGTTTCCACACAGCAATGTCAGCCATCAACTAGAAATGAGCTGCCTTTACTGAGGAATGGGGTCTCATACCACAAAAGGACATCAGAAAGCTCATACGCAGCTTCCAGACCCATGTCAAAGAGGTTATCCAAGCACAAGGAGGTCATACCCATTTCTAAAATTTAACTGGTTTCCATATTTCTTATGATAAGCTATTGTGTTTACCCCACCCACCAAGCCTTGAACACTTTAAAACTGACAGGGGTTGTCTTTGAGGATTAATCGTGCTACTGTGTTTGTGAAACACATGTTATTTTTAGTTTAAATTGGTCACAGATATGAATTTTGATGGATTTAAACTTCAACAAGTAAAAGAGGTATGTCTTTAAGAATTGCTGTCATAAGTCCTTGACCCTTAATTTCTTTTGTTGAGTGTATGACCATTATGTTTTCAACACTTTCAAACTGACAGGAGTTGTCTTTGAGGATTAATCATGCTACTGTGTTTGTAAAACACATGTTATTTTTAGTTTATATTGGTCACAGATATGAATTTTGTTGGATTTAAACTTCAGCAAGTAAAAGAGGTATGTCTTTAAAAACTGCTGTCATAAGTTCTTGACCCTTAATTTCTTTTGTTGAGTGTACGACCATTATGTTTTCAACAGTGAATGTGTTACTCTGATGAGAGAGATGCGGCCTTCATGGCCGTCTTGTTTATTCTTTAGCCTTCATATCATGTAGCTGCTTTATAAGAATGGAAATATAGGAATGTTTATGATTTCTTTTTTCAGGTGAAAAGGCTAGCAGAGGGATTTTTTACACATGAATATCCAAAAAATGAATGTCTGTCCTGTTATGAACCAAGGTAATAGATAATTCCTTTATATTCACAATGGCTGTTTTTTTATACGCCCGTTTGAAAACGTGATGTATTATGGGAACGCCCCTGGCGTGCAGGCGGGTGGGTGGGCGGTGTCTAATTATACCCCCACCACAAAATGTGGGGGGGGGGGGGCTATAATGGATTCGCTTTGTCGCGTCCGTCGGTCGGTCCATCCGTCCGTCTCCATTATCATGTCCGCTCTATAAATCCTATACCAATTGAAGGATTTTCTTCAAACTTGGCTGAAATGTTCACCTCAACAAGGGGCTGTGCAGAACCCATCTTACCCATGTGTCAGCTCAAGGTCAAGGTCACAATTGAAGGTCAAATATCAAACAATCAAATATTAGATATTATGTCGTGTCCACTCTGTAAGTCCTACACTAATTGAAAGATTTTCTTTAATCTTGGCTCAAATGTTCACCTCAACAAGGGGCTGTGCAGAACCCATGTTACCCTTTTGCCGGCTCAAGGTCAAGGTCACACTTGAAGGTCAAAAATTGATTAAGAAAATATTCTTAAATTTTAACATGTATTTGAATATTTCTAATAACTAGAAAATGTATTTGCTTGAAACTTAAAATATATATGAAGTGTCACAATTAGGATATGCAGGTCAAGTTTCATAACTCTGTATTGCAGTTTGACAAAGTTATGCCCCTTTTTAAGTCTTCAAATTTACATACAATCAAATATTAGACAATATGTCGTGTCCGCTCTATAAATCCTATACTAATGGAAGAAATTTCTTCAAACTTTACTCAAATGTTCAACTCAACAAAGTTATGTGCAGAACCCATGTTACCTTTGTGCCGGCTTAAGGTCAAGGTCACACTTGAAGGTCAAAATTGACTTAGAAAATGTTCTTAAATTTTAACATGAACTTGAATATTTCTGAAACAAGCACAGGTATTTGCATAAAACTTAAAAGATATATGAGGTATCACAAGTAAGATATGCAGGTCAAGTTTTATATCTCTGTATTGCATTTTGACAAAGTTATGCCCCTTTTTAAGTCTTTTAATTTACTTACACTCAATACTAGACAATATGTCGTGTCTGCTCTATAAATTCTATACTAATGGAAGGATTTTCTTCAAACTTGACTCAAATGTTCACCCCAACTGGGCAATGTGCAGAACCCATCTTACCCTTGAGCCAGCTTAAGGTCAAGGCCACACTTGAAGGTCAAAAATTGACTTAGAAAATGTTCTGAAATTTTAACATGTACTTGAATATTTCTAAAACTAGAACAAGTAAGCTCAGTATGCAAAGTTTTTCCACTCCTAATTACATTTTGACATAATTATGCTATTTTCTTAACTTCACTGCTTTTGTTTGTTTTAGTACATTTGGAAAATGAAAGGTTATCTGTAACTGTTTCGAACATAATTTGACAATATATATTTATACTATTACCTGTACAATTTGTTTGTTTTTTTCACCCGAGATAATTTCTTTTTATGTATATGTATTTGTGCCACTAAAGTTATTCCCTTAACCACCTTTCCATGTCGTCTTCTGTCAAGGACATTGGTGGGGGTATGAATCGCATTCAGCGATAGTTCTAGTTTTGTCTGGAGCATATCTCCTACACACATAGAGGGATTTTAATGAAACTTCATAGAAATGTTCACCACTATGAGAAGCCGTGTCACGCATATAAACCAGGTCTCTAGGTCAGAGGTCAAGGTCACACTTAGAGCTCATTGAAAAATACTTTTCTGGAGAAAAACCTCTACATGCATAGAGGGATTTCAATATAACTTGGCACAAATGTTCACCATTGTGAGGCGAAGTGTCATGCGCAAAATTCAGGTCCCTGTGGCCAAGGTCAAGGTCACACTTAGAGGACAAAGTTCAGATAAAAATATGAAGATGTGTGTAGGGACCATTAAATCATCATTTATTGAGGAATTTTAACACAAATGGTCATTATCACGACTACAGCTGTGACACATGTAATTTAGGCCAATACATGCAAGGTCAAGGTCACTAAAGATGATGAAATATCCAGATTTTGATCCGAGCATATCTCCTACATGCATGGAAGAATTTTTATAATACTTAATAGAAATTTTTACCGCCATGAGACATATTGCTCCACGCATGATGCAGGTCTCTAGGTCAAAGGTCAAGGTCACACTTAGAGCTAATTGAAAAACACTTGTCCAGAGCAAAACTACTACATTCTTAGAGGGATTTTAATATAACTTAGCACAAATCAGGATTTCAATAGCTTTTGAAAACTTTGGGTCATTTGACCACTGTTGAGAATTTTCAAGGGGGCATAATCACATTGTCACGAGTAATATGTTGTATTCAGTGAAATTTACTACTTATGAAATTCATTTAACTTCATTTGAATTTATTTTCAATGGTCAAAAAGATATTTACTTTATATTTTAAATGCAATAGACACAATATTGATTTTTTTTCTTGCAAAATTTGGCCCAGTTTCCCAAATTCTCCTGCATCATAATGACCCTTAGCTCAGAATTAGGTGGGGTCAAAAGTGGAAAAATTCAAATTTGCTTGCATCAAAATGCAAGAATCTGCATCTTAACCTGTGTAATCAAGAAACAACTCTTACCATCAAAAACTAACAGTTTATCAAAGTGAAACACTAGTAATGAGTTTTTTTTCCTTTTGAAAATATTTTTTTTAAAATGAAGTACATGAACAACTGATCACAAGACTCAGACAAGTGCTCTCGATCTCATTATAAACAAACCTGACTGTCTAAACAAACTTCATTATCAACATTCCATTGGGTCAAGACTTGCAATGAAACATTTAGGATCCTAAGGAACCTTTAATACAATTTTGTTTTTATGCCCCACATGATAATGGCGAGCGGGCATATAGTGTTTACCCTGTCCATGTATGTGTGTGTGTGTGCGTGTGTGTGTGTGTGTGTGTGCGTGCGTGCGTGTGTGTGGGCACATTCAAAAAAATTTGGCATGAGTGATCATCTTATGAAGTTGACGTGTCGAATTCAAGAAATATGTTGCTCACTCAAAGATCAAGGTCACAGTGGGCACTTGAAGTTGGGCTTATTCCTTATATGGATAGTTTGAACAAGTTGTTCGTGTTCAGCTCATAACTTTGTTGTGCATGGTTGGATTTTGAAATAATTTGGCATAAGTGATCATCATATGAAGTCAACATGTCGCGTGGAAGAAATATATTGCTCTCTCAAAGGTCAAGGTCACAGTGGATACTTGAAGTTTTGGCTAATTCCTTATATGGATAAAGTGAAAAAGATGTTTGTGTCCAGCTCATAACTTCCTCATGCATGGTGGGATTTCAAGAAAACAAAAGTGTTTATTATGTCTTTCCCCCATCTGGGGGAGACCTGTTTTTTTGCCCTGTCCGTCTGTCACACTTTGTTTCCTCTCGATAACTTGAGTTCTATTTGACCTAGAGTCTTCAAACTTCATAGGATGATTGTCCTTAGTGAGTAGAAGAAGCATGTTGATTTTGGGGAATGTAGGTCAAAGGTCATGGTCACAATGACCTTAAATGTGAAAATAGTTTCTGCTTAGTAACTAACGTTCTATTTGACCTAGCTCCTTCAAACTTCATAATTGATTGTCCTTAATAAGTAGAAGAAGCCTATTGATTTTGGAATCAGCCAGTCAAAGATCAATTTCACAGTGAGCTTTAACTTGAAATAGGTTTCCACTCAATAATTATGTCTCCCCGGTTGTCTGTCTGTCCGTCTTAAAATCATGTCCGCTCTGTATCTTCCAAAGCCCTTGAAGGATTTTTATGAAACTTGGGTCAGATGTTCACCTCATCAAGGCGATGTGCAGAACCCACTTGGCGGGTGTGGTGTCTCAAGGTAAGGGTCACACTTGGAGGTTAAATGTCAAATGCCACAAAATCGTGTCACTCTGTATCTTCAAAAGCCCTTGAAGGATTTTTATGAAACTTGGGTCAGATGTTCACCTCATCAAGGCGATGTGCAGAACCCACTTTGCGGGTGTGGTGTCTCAAGGTCAAGGTCACACTTGGAAGTTAAATGTCAAATGCCACAAAATCGTGTCCGCTCTGTATCTTCAAAAGCCCTAGGAGGATTTTTATGAAAGTTGGGTCAGATGTTCACCTCATCGGGGGAGGCATATTGTTTTTCCCCCAGTTGTCTGTCTGTCTGTCTGTCAGTCCGTCCGTCCGTCTGTCCGTCACAAAATCGTGTCCGCTCTGTATCTTCCAAAGCCCTTAAAGGATTTTTATGAAACTTGGGTCAGATGTTCACCTCATCAAGGCAACGTGCAGAACCCACTTTGCGGGTGTGGTGTCTCAAGGTCAAGGTCACACTTGGAGGTTAAATGTCAAATGCCACAAAATCGTGTCCGCTCTGTATCTTCAAAAGCCCTTGAAGGATTTTTATGAAACTTGTTTGTAAAGACATAGTGTATGCAGTTATATAGAACAAGCTTTAACAAATACTTGTTAAAGACACTATTTCTTGAAACTTTGTTGAAATAAAAAAAAATCTGAAAAAGTTGTAGAAACTTACAACTTGATCACGTGGAAATGATCAAACACAATTGGAAGCTGTTCGTTCTATTTCACCCAAAGCCTTCAAACTTCATAGTATATATATAATGATATGTATATATATAATGTTCTTACTTATACCATAATAAATGACAGAGGCATCTGTTTCAGAAAGGTAATATTTTTTCCTTGGCCTTCCTTCAATCGGGTGCAGGGGGGGAGACATGCGTTTTTCACAAAAAACTTATAGTTAGAGTTCTATTTGACCCAGAGTCTTCAAACTTCATAGGATGATTGTCCTTGTTGAGTAGAAAAAAGTCTATTGTTTTTAAGGGTCAGCTGATCAAAGGTCAAGGTCATAGTGACCTTATCTTTTGCAACAATAAAACTTCTTGTTATACCACGACCTTTTTCCAACACACTCATTCCTGTTCTCCAGTTTACAATTCTGTCGCTAGCTGACCTTTCATCTATTCTGTGCCCCTGTGTCAATGATGCTCTGAGGGAGACATGCTTTTTTTTACATATGATGACGACACATCCCAGCCATGATAATTGCTTGTTTCTTGCCCATAATGTGAACACTTTCAGCATGCTTATCATGTCATTTTGTCGCCCATTCTAAGAAACGGCAATACATAGCTTTTCCGTTGGTCCGTCACGAATACTTAACATTGGCTATAACTTTGCCATTTATAAACATTATCTTATCAAACTTTCAAATTGTATTGCTTATGACAACAGGGTCGGGATGATGCCAAAATTTCTAGGTCAAGGTCACATTTTACAGAGTTATGCCCCTTTTTGTACTTGGATTTTGTCATGAAAACTTAATGTTGGCAATAACTTTGCCATTTCTTAACATTTCGACATCAAACTTTCAAATTATATTGCTTACAACAACAGGGTCGTGATGATGCTAAAATCTGTAGGTCAAGGTCACAAATGACAGAGTTATGCTCCTTTTTGTGCTTGGATTTTGTCATCAAAACTTAACATTGGCTATACCTGTGCCATTTCTTAATATTTCTTCATCAAACATTCCAATTGTAATGCTTACAATTGTATCACTTAAGACAACACCATTTCTCATGAGCAGATAACCCTCAAATTTATTTTTGCAATGTTATGCACCTTTTTCAAGTTAAAACTTCATGGTTAGCCTTTTTAGCTCACCTGAGCACAAAGTGCTCAGGGTGAGCTTTTCTGATCAGTCTTTGTCCGTCGTCCGTCCATCCGTCCGTCATCAACTTTTCATTCAAATGACATCTCCTCTGAAACCAAAGGGCCAAATTAAATGAAACTTGCCTGGGATGTTCCTTGCATGACGCTTTACCTAAGTTGTTCAAAGAATTCAATTCCATCAAGAACTCTGGTTGCTATGGCAACTTAAAGGAAAAACTTTGAAAATCTTCTTGTCTGAAACCACAAGGCCTAGAGCTTAGATATTTGGCATTTAGCACCCTCTAATGGAACTCTACAAAAATTGTTCAAATTATTTCCCTGGGGTCAAAATTGGCCCCGCCCCAGGGGTCACTTCATTTTACATAGACTTATATAGGAAATCTTTAAAAATCTTCTTCTTAGAAACCACAATGCCTACAGCTTAGATATTTGGTATGTAGCATTGTCTAGTGGATGTCTACCAAGTTTGTTCAAATTATGTCCCCTGTGTTAAAATTGACCACGCCCCAGGTTTCTCTTGGTTTACATATAGTTATATAGGAAAAACATGAAAAATCATTTTTCTCCAAAACTAATTGGACTAGACCTTAGATATTTGGTGTGGAGTATTGTGTAGAGAACCTTTACCAGTATTGTTTAAATGTTGGCCCTGGGGTCAAAATTGGCCCCGCCCCGGGGGCCCTTAATATGTAAAAAAGGAAATCTTTAAAAATCTTCTTCTCAGAAACCACAATGCCTACAGCTTTGATATTTGGTATGTAGCATTGTCTAGTAGATGTCTACCAAGTTTGTTCAAATTATATCCCCTGGGTCAAAATTGGCCACGCCCCAGGGTTCTCTTGGTTTACATATAGTTATATAGAAAAAACATGAAAAATCATTTTTCTCCAAAACTAATAGGACTAGACCTTAGATATTTGGTGTGGAGTATTGTGTAGAGAACCTTTACCAGTATTGTTTAAATGTTGGCCCTGGGGTCAAAATTGGCCCCGCCCCGGGGGCCCTTAATATGTAAAAAAGGAAATCTTTAAAAATCTTCTTCTCAGAAACCACAATGCCTACAGCTTTGATATTTGGTTTGTAGCATTGTCTAGTGGATGTCTACAAAGTTTATTCAAATTATATCCCCTGGGTCAAAATTGGCCACGCCCTAGTGTTCTCTTGGTTTACAAATAGTTATATAGGAAAAACATGACAAATCATTTTTCTCCAAAACTAATAGGACTAGACCTTAGATACATGTATTTGGTGTGGAGTATTATGTAGGGAACCTTTACCAGTATTGTTGATATGTTGGCCCATGGGTCAAAATTGGCCCTGCCCCGGGGGCCCTTAATATGTAAAAAAGGAAATCTTTAAAAATCTTCTTCTCAGAAACCACAATGCTTACAGCTTTGATATTTGGTATGTAGCATTGTCTAGTGGATGTCTACCAAGTTTGTTCAAATTATGTCCCCTGGGTTAAAATTGGCCACGCCCCAGGGTTCTCTTGGTTTACATATAGTTATATAGGAAAAACATGAAAAATCATTTTTCTCCAAAACTAATAGGACTAGACCTTAGATATTTGGTGTGGAGTATTGTGTAGAGAACCTTTACTAGTATTGTTTATATGTTGGCCCTGGGGTCAAAATTGGCCCCGCCCTGGGGCTCTTAATATGTAAAAAAGGAAATCTTTAAAAATCTTCTCAGAAACCACAAGGCCTAGAATTTTAAAATTTGGCATGAAGCAAGCTTTATCAAGCTTTTTCAAATTATAAGATTAGGTTAAAGGTCATGGAGGCTAAAAATAGATTTATCTACTGTACTTCATAAAGCCTTCATTTATAGACCAATATCTTTGATATTCAATATATAGGTTCCTTGCATGGACCTCTACCTATGGGTAGGGTTTGAGGTCACTGGGTCAAGGTCAAGGTCACCATAGCTTATAATTAATATTTCTACTTTCTGTCATAGAGCCTTTATTTATTGACTGATATTTTACATATTTGGTTTGTAGGCACGTACATATTTTCAATTAAAAAATGAAATACTGCTTAACAACAAACCTACAGCCAAAGTACTCAGGTGAGCGATTCAGGGCCATCATGGCCCTCTTGTTCTTTATGCCAATGTCTCAAAAAGTGTCAAAGATATTCCATTCAAATTTGGAATACTTGATCACCAGCAAGACCCCTGCAAAGATTGTTGGTACCCATGTCCCTGGAGTCACAGTTAGCCCCACCCCCTGGGGTCACTTGATTTTGCTTACATATAGGAAAATAACTTCTTAAGCCTAGAAATAAAATATTAACCGACATGAGATGGGTAAGTACCCCCCCCCCCCCCCCCCCCCCCACCCCCACCCAAAGTGCTCAAGGTGAGCTTTTGTGATGGCCTGATGTCCGTCGTCCGTCCGTCCGTGTGAGAGTCGTCATATTTTTCTTCAAACAACTTCTTCTCCTGAACTGCTGGGCCAATCTTGCTGAAACTTGGCAGGAATGTTACTTGCATGAAGCTTTACCACAATTGTTCAAATGGTTCAGGTCCATTGCATTTCGAGCTGAAAATAGATTTTCAAAGTTGGAATTTTAAAAATCTTCTTCTCCGAAATCACAAGGCCTGGAGCTTAGATATTTGGTATGAAGCATCATCTAGTGGACCTCTACCAAGTTTGTTCAAATTATGACCGTGGGGTCAAACCTGACCCCATCCCAGGGGTCAGTTGATTTTACATAGATTTATATAGGGAAAACATTAAAAAATCTTCTTGTCAGAAACCACAAGGCCTAGACTTTAGATATTTGGTGTGCAGCATTGTCCAGAGGACCTTTACCAAGTTTGTTCAAATCATGGCTCTTGGGTAAAAAATGGCCCAGCCCCGGGGGTCACATGTTTTACATAGAGTTATATAGGAAAAACTTTAAAAAATCTTCTTGTCAGAAACTGCAAGGCCTAGAGATTAGATATATGGTGTGCAGCATTGTCCAGTGGACCTCTACCAAGTTTGTTCAAATCATGGCTCCTGGTTCAAAAATGGCCCCGCCCCAGGGGTCAAATGTTTTATAAAGAGTTATATAGGAAAAACTTTAAAAAATCTTCTTGTGAGAAACCGCAAGGCCTAGAGTTTAGATATTTGGTGTGCGGCATTGTCCAGTGGACCTCTACTAAGTTTCTTCAAATCATAGCCACTGGGTCAAAATAGGCCCCACCCCGGAGGTCATCTGATTTTACATAGGCTTATATAGGAAATATTTTAAAGTTTTCTTCTCAGAAACCACAATGCCTACAGCTTAGATATTTGGTATGTAGCATTGTCTAGTAGACCTCTATCAAGTTTGTTCAAATTATGTCCCCTGGGTCAAAATTGGCCACGCCCTAGGGTTCTCTTAATTTACATATAGTTATATAGGAAAAACATGAAAAATTATTTTTCTCCGAAACTAATAGGACTAGTAGACCTTAGATATTTGGTGTGGAGTATTGTGTTGAGAACCTTTACCAGTATTGTTTATATGTTGGCCCCGGGGTCAAAATTGGCCCCACCCCGGGGGCCCTGAATATGTAAAAAAGGCAGTTTTTAAAAATTTTCTTACTGGAAACCTCAATACTTACAGCTAAGATATTTGGTATGCAGCATTGTCTAGTGGATGTCTACCACGTTTGTTCAAATTATGTCCCTTGGGTCAAAATTAGCCACGCCCCAGGGTTCTCTTGGTTTACGTATAGTTATATAGGAAAAACATGAAAAATCATTTTTCTTCCAAACTATTAGGACTAGACCTTAGATATTTGGTGTGAAGTATTGTGTTTAGAACCTTTACCAGTATTGTTTTTATGTTGGCCCGGGGGTCAAAATTGGCCCCGCCCAGGGGGCCCTTAATATGTAAAAAAGGCAATCTTTAAAAATCTTCTTACTGGAAACCTCAATGCCTACAGCTTAGATATTTGGTATGCAGCATTGTCTAGTGAACCTCTACCTAGTTTGTTTGAAAAATGTCCCTGGGGTCACTATTGGCCCAGCCCGAGGGGTCACAAGTTTTAAATAGCAGTATAGAAGAAAATCTTTAAAAATCTTCTTGTGTGAAACCACAAGGCCTAGAATTTTAAAATTTGGCATGAAGCAAGCTTTATCAAGCTTTTTGAAATTATTAGATTAGGTTAAAGGTCACGGAGGCTAAAAAAAGATTTATCTACTGTACCTCATAGAGCCTTCATTTATTGACCAATATCTTTGATATTTAGTATATAGGTTCCTTGCATTGATGTCTACCCATGGGTAGGGTTTGAGGTCACTGGGTCAAGGTCATGGTCACCATAGCTTATGATAGTAATTTCTACTTTCTGTCATAGAGCCTTTATTTATTGACTGATATTTTACATATTTGGTTTGTAGGCACTTAAATATTTTCAATTAAAAAATGAAATACTGCTTAACAGCAAACCTACAGCCAAAGTACTCAGGTGAGCGATCCAGGGCCATCATGGCCCTTTTGTTTTTTTTTTTTTGTAATACATAGGTACTGAACTCTCCATCCACCCCCACCCCCCCAAGCCAGTCACCTCACCCCCCCCCCCCCACCCAAGCATGCAATTTTTAATACATAGGTACTTTACTTCCCATCTTTCCTGCCCCCCCCCCCCCCCCCCCCCCCCCCCCCCCCCCCCCCCCCCCAAGGGGCTCAAATTTTTTTTTTCTTTTTTTTTTAAATACATAAGTGCTTCACCTGAATTTTTTTTTTCATCTTGTTTGACTAGGTACTAGCCCTCCCCCACTCAAATGTTTTTCACTTGGGCCTCTTGTTTAACTTGGCTTATAATTAATTATCCAGCACTGAGAAAAGTGGTGCATGCTTTCTGTGGACAGGTCTTGTTGTACTTTGACTAGCATGCTGTCTTTTCCAGCAGGCTCTTGTTTACCTTTTTAGTTATTCTAACAGAGTACCCAAGGGCGACACAAGTGTTCCACTGAAGACCCATATAGTATTCCTTACCATTTTGTTGCTTGATGCAGTCTCTTAAAGAATATTAGAGAGATTGAAGATTTTATACTTGTAAGAGACTGCTGAACTTGTCTTTGAAAATGCACCACTTGCGTGTTCATTTAGCATGTGTCCAATGCCATTTAGCAGGGGCATCTGTGTCCTTTGGACACAATTCTAGTTCCTTTCTTTTTTCTGATGCCCATAATTTTGATCTAGGACTACCGTATTTCACCATGTATAACGCGCAGGTTTTTTGTTAAAAAAAGGCATCCCATATTTTTAGTGCACAAACTGCCAGAGTGAGCTTTTGTCATACCCCAATGTCCGGTGTGCGTAGTGCGTCGTAAGGCATCAACAATTTCATTCAAACGACATCTCCTCTGAAACCACTGGGCCAAATTTAATGAAACTTGCATGGGATGTTCCTTGCATGAAGCTCTTCCAAAGTTGTTCAAAGAATTCAATTCCATGCAGAACTCTCGTTGCTATGGCATCTTAAAGGAAAAACTTTGAAAATCTTCTTGTCTGAAACCGCAAGACCTGGAGCTTAGAAATTTGGTATGAGGCATCATCTAGTGGACCTCTTCAAAGATTTTTCATGTTTTTCCTATATAACTATATGTAAATCAAGAGAACCCTGGGGCGTGGCCAATTTTGACCCAGGGGACATAATTTGAACAAACTTGATAGAGGTCTACTAGACAATGCTACATACCAAATATCTAAGCTGTAGGCATTGTGGTTTCTGAGAAGAAGACTTTAAAAGATTTCCTATATAAGCCTATGTAAAATCAGTAGACCCCCGGGGTGGGGCCTATTTTGACCCAGTGGCTATGATTTGAAGAAACTTAGTAGAGGTCCACTGGATAATGCTGCACACCAAATATCTAAACTCTAGGCCTTGCGGTTTCTGACAAGAAGATTTTTTAAAAGTTTTTCCTATATAACTCCTTATAAAACATGAAAAATCATTTTTAGCTCGACTTTTTTTGAAAAAAAAATCGAGTTATTGTCATAGTCATGGTGTCGTTGCCGGTGCCGTTGCCGTTCCCGTCCGAAAACTTTAACATTGATCATAATTTTTTTATTCCTTGATGGATTATTTTCATACTTGGACACAACAACCCTTTGGACAAGACATTCAAGATGACCAGACTAAACTTGACCTTGACTCTTAAATGACCTTCATATTCAAGGTCAAAATATTGAATTTTGCTAAAATTGGCAATAACTTTATTATTAGTAGGTGGTTTCTCTTAATTCTTGGACACAACAACCCTTTGGAGAAGACCTTCAAGCTGACCAGACTAAACTTGACCTTGACTCATAAATGACCTTCATATTCAAGGTCAGAATATTGAATTTTGCTAAAATTGGCCATAACTTTATTATTAATAGGTGGATTCTCTTTATGCTTGGACACAACAACCCTTTGGACAAGACCTTCAAGCTGACTAGACTAAACTTGACCTTGACTCATAAATGACCTTCACCTTCAAGGTCAAATTATTGAATTTTGCTTAAAATTGACCATAACATTAGTATTTATGGTTGGATTTGATTTATACTTGGACAAAACAACACTTATGACAAAACTGACATGTTGAATAACTCAGTTTTGACCATGACCTTAAAATTACCTTGACCGTCAAGGTCAGATGATTGAATTTTGCTTAAATTGTCATAACTTTCTCATTTATTTATAGATTTAATTCAAACTTGGACTAAACAACAGTTGTGACAAATCCGACATTATGTTTATTTCAAGTTTGACCTTGACTTTTAAATGACCTTGATGGTCAAGGTCAAATCATTGAATTTTGTTAAAACTGGCAATGATTATGTAATTTATGGTTGGAATTGAATCAGACTTAGACAAAACAACACTTTTTCTTTTCGATTTCAAAAATGTCATCGCATGACCTATATTTTTGACCTACTGACCTACTTTCTGGTTTTTAGCTACAGCAATGAAATTTGGACTGTGTGCACAGTTTTTTATTTCGATTTCAAAAATGTCATGGCATAACCTATATTTTTGACCTACTGACCTACTTTTTGTTTTTGGAGCTATGGCAATGAAATTTGGACCCTGTATACAGTTTTTTCTTCCGATTTCAAAAACGTCATAGCATGACCTATATTTTTGACCTACTGACCTACTGTTTTTGTTTTTTAGCTACAGCAATGAAATTTGGACTGTATGCACAGTTTTTCGTTTCAATTTCAGAAATGTCATAGCATGACCTATATTTTTGATCTACTGACCTACTTTTTGTTTTTGGAGCTGTGGCAATGAAATTTGGACCATGTGCACAGTTTTTCGTTTCGAATTCAAAAACGTCATGGCATGACCTATATTTTTGACCTACTGACCTACTTTTTTGTTTTGAGCTACGGCAATGGAATTTGGACTTTGTGCACAGTTTTTCATATCGATTTCAAAAATGTCATCGCATGACCTATATTTTTGACCTACTGACCTACTTTTTTTGTTTTTAAGCTACGGCAATGAAATTTGGACTGTGTGTACAGCTTTTCATTTCAATTTTAAAAATGTCGTCTCATGACCTATATTTTGACCTACTGACCTACTTTTTGTTTTTGAGGCTATGGCAATGAAATTGCATGGGTCCATTTCCGTGATATTTATCATTACATTCATAAAAATTTCTTTCATCTTTGAACCCAGGTGAGCGCTTTAGTGCCATTGGCCCTCTTGTTTTAAGTTCTATTGTTAAAAAAAAATACCAAAAAGTTTGTTTTAATGTTTTAAAATTGTATCATTAAAAAATATAACCATGTAACATATCAACAAAATTTGTTACACTCTCATTTCATTGTTTACACAATCTGTGATTACTGGTCTATTGTTTGCCAATAATTGTCGAATAAGGTTGACTAATTTTCTTTTGTTTGTCAGTTACTGTCCTTTTATGTTGAGTTATTTGAGAAGGTGTTAAGAATTTTGAGAAGGTGTTGACACGTTTGAGGGATTAGATGCATACCGTTCGCATGCAGAGATAAGACGGTCCTTTTTAGGACCAACCAGTTTACCAGAAAGAAATACCTTGTATCAAAATTGTCTCACTTTATCTCATGTTAACCTGCCAGCAGATTTTCCTGACAAAATCTGAGGCCTGCATGCACGCTTTTTGTGTGCGCATTATGTATTTTGGCTCAAACGAACTCTAAAAGTAGGTGCACTTTATACATGACCGCATGTTATACATAGCAAAATAGGGTAATTGGGTCAGCTACAACAAACCATTTTTAGCTCAAAGTTGTTCAAAGAATTCAATTCCGTGCAGAAATCTGGTTGCCATGGCAAACAAAAGAAAAAACTTTAAAAATCTTCTTCTCAAAAACCACAAGGCCTTGAGCTTAGATATTTGGTATGAGGCATCATCTAGTGGACCTCTACCAAGATTGTTCAAATTATGACCTTGGGGTCAGAACCGGCCCCGCCCTGGGGGTCACTTGATTTTACATAGAGTTACATAGGGACAACTTCAAAAATCTTCTTGTCAGAAACCACAACACATGGAGCTTAGATATTTGGTATGCAGCATTGTCTAGTAGACATCTACCAAGATTATTCAAATCATGGCCCCTGGGTCAAAACTGGCCCCGCCCCAGGGGTTACATGTTTTACATAGAGTTATATAGGAAAAAACTTTAAAATCTTCTTGTCAGTAACCACAAGTCCTGGGGCTTAGGTATTTGGTGTTCAGCATAATCTTGTAGACCTCTACCAAGATTGTTCAAATCATGGCCCCTGGGTCAAAATTGGCTCCGCCCAAGGGGTCACATGTTTTACATAGAGTTATATAGTAAATTCTTTAAAAATCTTCTTGTCAGAAACCACAAGGCCTGGAGCTTTGATATTTGGTATTAGGCATCATCTAGTGGACCTCTACAAAGATTGTTCAAATTATGACCCTGGGGTCAGAACTAACCCCGCCCAGGGCTTACTTGATTTACATAGAGTTATATAGGGAAAACTTTAAAAATCTTCTTGTAAGAAACTACAAGGCATGGAGCTTAGATATTTGGTGTTGAGCATTGCCAAGTAGACCTCTACCAAGATTGTTGAAATCATGGCCCCTGGGTCAAAACTGGCCCCGCCCAAGGGGTCACATGTTTTTTATCCTCCCGCTAAAGGCGAAGGGGATATTAGAAATGCCCTTCATCCGTCCGTCAGTCTGAAACAATTTTGTTCGGAGCATAACTCCAAAACTACTTGAGGGATTTTATTCAAGCTTCATACACTGACAGAGCACATTGGTAGGTAGTGCAGTGTGCAAGTGCAATAACTCTACCTTGCCTTTTTTAGAGTTATTCTGCTTTATCAGATTTACTTGATAAATTTTGTCTGGAGCATAACTCCAAAACTGCTTGAGGGATTTTATTCAAACTTCATACACTGACTGAGCACATTGGTAGGTAGTGCATAGTGCAAGTGCAATAACTCTACCTTGCCTTTTTTTAGAGTTATTCCCCTTTATCAGAATTACTTGATAAAGTTTGTCCAGAGCATAACTCCAAAACTACTTGAGAGATTTATTCAAATTTCGTACACTGACAGAGCACATTGGTAGGTAGTGCAGTGTGCAAGTCCAATAACTCTACCTTGCCTATTTTTTAGAGTTATTCCTCTTTATCAGATTTACTTGTTTACATTTTAAAAATCCCAACATATACATGTATATCTAATTCTTGAATTCTTGAACTTATTATCCCCCCGCCAAAGGTGGAGGGGATATTAGAAATGGTCTCTGTTTGTGTGTGCGTGCGTGCGTCCATTCCAGTTTTGTCCAGAGCATAACTCCAAAAGTACTTGGGTGATTTTCTTCAAACTTCATATACTGAAAGAGCACATTTGGAGGAGGTGCAGTGTGTAAGAATAATAACTCTACCTTGCCTACTTTTAGAATTATTCCCCTTTATCAGATTTAATTGAAAAACTTTGTCCGAAGCATAACTCCAAAAGTGCTTGAGCAATTTTCTTCAAACTTAATACACTGACATAGCACATTGGTAGGAAATGCAGTTTGCAAGAACAATAACTCTACCTTGCCTATTTTTTGTGGGATTTTCTTCAAACATTATTACATTGAGTGTTTGAAAGTACAACCTTCAGGTAGCTTCTTCCCGGCGGGGGGATTAACCAAGTGTAACATGGCTCTTATACATAGAGTTATATACCAAAAAACTTTAAAAATCTTCTTGTCACAAACTGCAAGGCATAGAGCTTAGATATTTGGTAGTACGCACTGTGACCAGAGTGGGGTCATCCCCCCTCCCCTGGGGGGGTCACTCCCTTCTCCCCCCCCCCCCCCCCCCCCCCCCCAATTTTTTTTTCTCATTTTTTAAGTTTTTTGCTATGGCAATAAATATTGAACCATTTGTACAGTTTTTCAAGATGGTTTCAAAAACATTATTCCTTGACCTATATTTTTGACCTACTGACCTACTTTTTAGCTCACCTGAGCACAAAGTGCTCAAGGTGAGCTTTTGTGATCGCCTGATGTCCGTCGTCCGTGCTTGCGTGGGTCATCAATTTTTTCTTCAAACAACTTCTTCTCCTGAACTGCTGGGCCAATCTTGCTGAAACTTAGCAGGAATGTTACTTGCATGAAGCTTTACCAAAATTGTTCAAATGGTTTAGGTCCATTGCATTTCTAGGCCACAAGAGCTAAAAATAGATTTTCAAAGTTGGAACTTTAAAAATCTTCTTCTCCAGAACTACAAAGCCTGGAGCTTAGATATTTGGTATGAAGCATCATCAGGTGGACCTTTACCAAGTTTGTTCAAATCATGACCCCTGGGTCAAAAATGGCCCTGCCCCAGGGATCACTAGTTTTACAAAGAATTCTATAGGAAAAACTTTAAAAATCTTCTTGTCTGAAACCACAATGCCTAGAGTTTAGATATTTGGTGTGCAGCGTTGTCCAGTGGACCTCTACCAAGTTTGTTCAAATCATGGCTCCTGGGTCAAAAATGGCCCAGCCCCGGGGGTCACATGTTTTACATAGAGTTATATAGGAAAAACTTTAAAAAATCTTCTTGTCAGAAACTGCAAGGCCTAAGGTTTAGATATTTGGTGTGCAGCATTGTCCAGTGGACCTCTACCAAGTTTGTTCAAATCATGGCTCCTGGGTCAAAAATGGCCCCAAGGGGTCAAATGTTTTATATAGAGTTATATAGGAAAAACTTTAAAAAATCTTCTTGTCAGAAACCGCAAGGCATAGAGTTTAGATATTTGGTGTGCAGCATTGTCTAGTGGACCTCTATCAAGTTTGATCAAATTATGTCCCCTGGATCAAAATTGGCCACGCCCCAGGGTTCTATTGATTTACATATAGTTATATAGGAAAAACATGAAAAATCATTTTTCTCTGAAACTAATAGGACTAGACCTTAGATATTTGGTATGGAGTATTGTGTTGAGAACCTTTACCAGTATTGTTTATATGTTGGCCCCGGGGTCAAAATTGGCCCCGCCCCGGGGGCCCTTAATATGTAAAAAAGGCAATCTTTAAAAATCTTCTTACTGGAAACCTCAATGCCTACAGCTTAGATATTTGGTATGCAGCATTGTCTAGTGGACCTCTACCTAGTTGGTTTGAAAAATATCACTGGGGTCACTATTGGCCCCGCCCGAGGGGTCATAAGTTTTAAATAGCAGTATAGAAGAAAATCATTAAAAATCTTCTTGTCTGAAACCACAAAGCCTAGAATTTTAAAATTTGGCATGAAGCAAGCTTTATCAAGCTTTTTGAAATTATTAGATTAGGTTAAAAGTCACGGAGGCTAAAAATAGATTTATCTACTGTACCTCAGAGAGCCTTCATTTATAGACCAATATCTTTGATATTCAGTATATAGGTTCCTTGCATGGACGTCTACCCATGGGTAGGGTTTGAGGTCACTGGGTCAAGGTCAAGGTCACCATAGCTTATGGTAGATATTTCTACTTTCTGTCATAGAGCCTTTATTTATTGACTGATATTTAACATATTTGTTTTGTAGGCACTTAAATATTTTCAATTAAAAAATGAAATACTGCTTAACAGCAAACCTACAGCCAAAGTACTCAGGTGAGCGATCCAGGGCCATCATGGCCCTCTTGTTTGTTTTTTTAGCTACAGCAATGAAATTTGGACCATGTGCACAGTTTTTCGTTTTGATTTCAAAAATGTTATAGCTTGACCTATATTTTTTACCTACTGACCTACTTTTTGTTTTTGGAGCTACAGCAATGAAATTTGGACTATGTGTACAGTTTTTTGTTCCGATTTCAAAAACGTCATATCATGACCTATATTTTTTACCTACTGACCTACTTTTTTGTTTTAAAGCTACGGCAATGAAATTTGGGTCAAAATTGGCCACGCCCCAGGGTTCTGTTCGTTAACATATAGGAAAAACATTAAAAGTCATTTTTCTCCAAAAGTAATAGGACTAGACCTTAGATATTTGGTGAGGAGTATTGTGTAGAGAACCTTTACCAGTATTGTTTATATGTTGGCCCTGGGGTCAAAATTTGCCCCGCCCTGGGGGCCCTTAATATGTAAAAAAGGCAATCTTTAAAAATCTTCTTCTCAGAAACCACAATGCCAACAGCTTTGATATTTGGTATGTAGCATTGTCTAGCGGATGTCTACCAAGTTTGTTCAAATTATGTCCCCTGGGTCAAAATTAGCCACGCCCCAGGGTTCTCTTAGTTTACGTATAGTTATATAGGAAAAAACATTAAAAGTCATTTTTCTCTGAAACTTATAGGACTAGACCTTAGATATTTGGTGTGGAGTATTGTGTAGAGAACCTTTACCAGTAATGTTTATATGTTGGCCCTGGGGTCAAAATTAGCAACCGCCCCGGGGGCCCTTAATATGTAAAAAAGGCAATCTTTAAAAGTCTTCTTACTGGAAACCTCAATGCCTACAGCTTAGATATTTGGTATGTAGCATTGTCTAGTGGATGTCTACCATCTTTGTTCAAATTATGTTCCCTGGGTCAAAATTGGCCACGCCCCAGGGTTCTCTTGGTTTACATAAATTTATATAGGAAAAACATGAAAATAATTTTTCTCCAAAACAAATAGGTGCAGACCTTAGATATTTGGTGTTGAGTATTGTGTAAAGAACCTTTAGCAATATTGTTCATATGTTGACTCTGGGGTCAAAATTTGCCCTGCCCGGGGGGCCCTTACTATGTAAAAAAGGAAATCTTTAAAAATCTTCTTGTCTGAAACTACAAGGCCTAGAATTTTAAAATTTGGCATGAAGCAAGCTTTATCAAGCTTTTTCAAATTATTAGATTAGGTTAAAGGTCACGGAGGCTAAAAATAGATTTATCTACTGTACCTCATAAAGCCTTCATTTATTGTCCAATATCTTTGATATTCATTATATAGGTTCCTTGCATGGACCTCTACCCATGGGTAGGGTTTGAGGTCACTGGGTCAAGGTCACCATAGCTTATAATGGATATTTCTACTTTCTGTTATAGAGCCTTTATTTATTGACTGATATTTTACATATTTGGTTTGTAGGCACTTATATATTTTCAATTAAAAAATGAAATACTGCTTAACAGCAAACCTACAGCTAAAGTACTCAGGTGAGCGATCCAGGGCCATCATGGCCCTCTTGTTTGTTTTAATGTAATTTGGCAATGAAATTTGGACTGTGTGTACAGCTTTTCGTTCCGATTTCAAAAATTTTGTCTCATGACTTACATTTGACCTACTTTTTGTTTTTGGAGCTATGGCAATGAAATGTCATTTTTCTATTTCTGTGATATGCATAATGACATTCTTAAAAATTTCATTCATCTTTGAACCCAGGTGAGCTCTTTAGGGCCATTGGCCCTCTTGTTATACAAATGACTTCTTATCAGAGACCACTGGGCCAAATTTGATGAAATTTTCCTGGGATGTTCCTAGCATGAAGCTCTACTAAAATTGTTCAAATGGTTCTGCACCATTGATCATCTGGGTCAGAAGGGCTAAAAATAGATTTTTAAAATGAAATCTTTAAAAATCTTCAGCTCTGAAAGTGGAAGGCCTAGAGCTGAGATATTTTATATGTAGCATCATCTAATGAAACTCTACATTTTTTTTTTCAAATTATAGCCCTTGGGACAAAATTGGCCTGGCCCCAGTGGGTAATAGATTTTCCTTATTATCTCCCCGCCAAAGGCGGAGGGGATATTAGAAATGCCCTTCGTCTGTCCATGCGTCTGTGCGTCCAACCGTCCGAAACAATTTTGTCCGGAGCATAACTCCAAAACTACTTGAGAGATTTTATTCAAACTTCATGCACTGACAGAACACATTGGTAGGTAGTGCAGTGTGCAAGTGCAATAACTCTACCTTGCCTTTTTTTAGAGTTATTCCGCTTTATCAAATTTACTTGATAAATTTTGTCCAGAGCATAACTCCAAAATTGCTAGAGGGATTTTATTCAAACTTCATACACTGACAGAGCACATTGGTAGGTAGTGCAGTGTGCAAGTCCAATAACTCTACCTTGCCTATTTTTAGAGTTATTCCCCTTTTTCAGAATTACTTGATAAATTTTGTCCGGAGCATAACTCCAAAACTATCTGAGGGATTTTATTCAAATTTCATACACTGACAGAGCACATTGGTAGGTAGTGCAGTGTGCAAGTGCAATAAATCTACCTTGCCTATTTTTAGAGTTATTCCCCTTTATCAGAATTACTTGATAAATTTTGGTCCGGAGCATAACTCCAAAACTACTTGAGGGATTTTATTCAAATTTCATACACTGACAGAGCACATTAGTAGGTAGTGCAATGTGCAAGTCCAATAACTCTACCTTGCCTATTTTTTAGAGTTATTCCCCTTTATCAGATTTACTTGTTTACATTTTAAAAATCCCAGCATATACATGTATATCTAATTCTTGAATTCTTGAACTTATTATCCCCCTGCCAAAGGTGGAGGGGATATTAGAAATGGTCTCTGTCCGTCCGTGTGTGCGTCCATTCCAGTTTTGTCCGGAGCATAACTCCAAAAGTACTTGAGTGATTTTCTTCAAACTTCATGTACTGAAAGAGCACATTTGGAGGAGGTGCAGTGTGTAAGAATAATAACTCTACCTTGCCTACTTTTAGAATTATTCCCCTTTATCAGATTTAATTGAAAAACTTTGTCCAAAGCATAAAGAGCGATTTTCTTCAAACTTAATACACTGACATAGCACATTGGTAGGAAGTGCAGTTTGCAAGAACAATAACTCTACCTTGCCTATTTTTTGTGGGATTTTCTTCAAACATTATTACATTGAGTGTTTGAAAGTACAACCTTCAGGTAGCTTCTTCCCGACGGGGGGATTAACCATGTGTAACATGGCTCTTGTATGTATATAGTAAAAACTTAAAAAATCATCTTCTCTGTTTTGACAAAGGCTAGGGGTTAGATTTTTGGCATGAATTATTGTAAAGTGGACCTCTACCAAGATTGTTCAAATTATAGCCCTTGGGTCATAATTGCCCCCGCCCAAGGAAAAAATCTTCACATCAGAAACCAAAAGGCATAAGGCTTAGATATTTTGTATGTAGCATTGTCTAGAGGACCTCTACCAAATTTGATCAAATTATTGCCCGTGGGTCAAAACTGGCCCTGCCCCAGTGGTCACGTGTTACATACATTGTAGAGTTATATAGGAAAAACTTTAAGAATCTCCTTTTCAGATACAACAAGGCCTAGAGTTAAGATATTTGGTGTACAACATTGTCTAGTGAACCTTTACCAAGTTTGTTCAAATCAGAGCCCATGGGTCAAAACAGGCCCCGCCCCAGGGGTCACATGTTTTACATAGAGTTATAGCGGAAAAACTTTAAAAATCTTCTTGTCAGAAAACACAAGGCCTAGTGTTTAGATATTTGGTGTGCAGCATTGTCTAGTGGACCTTTACAAAGTTTGTTCAAATCATGACCCTAGGGTCAAAACTGGTCCCACCCGGGGTTCGGGGAGTCATTTGATTTTACACAAGGACTTATTTAGAGAAAACTTTAAAAATCTGCAGCTCTGAAACACCAAGGGCTACACCTTCAATTGTTCATTGTTATGTCTCCTCCCCCTACCCCACCCTTCTGATGGAGACATATTGTTTTTACCCTGTCCATGGGTGTCTGTTTGTCTCTCTGTCTGTCTGTCACACTTCGTTTCATTTCAATAACTTGAGTACCAGTTGACCCAAGGCCTTCAAACTTCACAGGGTTATTGCCCTTATTGAGTTGAAAAAAACCTTTTGTTTTTATGGGTCAGTAGGTCAAAGGTCAAGGACAGAGGGACCTCTAGAGTGAAAAGCATTTCCACTCAATAACAGGAGTACCATTTTACCCAGTCTTCAAACTTCATAGGATTATTGCTTTTACTAAATAGAAAAACCATATTGTTTTTGGGGCTAGTATGTCAAACGTCAAGGTCACAGGGCCCTGTATAGTGAAAAGTTTTTCTGCAGAGTAACTGTAGTACCATTACACCCAGAGCCTTCAAACTTTATAGGATAATTGTATTAGAAGAACCCTATTGTTTTTAGGGTCCATAGGTCAAAGGTCGAGGTCACAGGGACCTGTAGAGTGAAAACTATTTTTGCTCAGTAACTGGAGTACTATTACACCCAGAACCTTCAAACTTCATAGGGTATTATATTAGAAGAACCCTATTGTTTTTGGGGTCTGTAAGTCTAAGGTCAAGTTCACTGGGACCTGTAGAATAAAACTATTTCTGCTAAAAAATTTGAGTACCATTACACCCAGAGTCTTCAAACTTATTGCAAACTTATTCAAATTTGTGAACAACGAACACCCATAACTTCCAGTAATGATACTTGTAACATGAGCAATGAGACTCAGGTGAGCGATTTAGGGCCATCATGGCCCTCTTGTTTACAGTAAATTAACAGTTGCACACATGTGATGGGAGTATTAAAAATGAATACTGGAAATTCACCGAGTTAAAAACATTTTTTTCAATGATATTGCAAAAAAGAGTGCATTTTAGCTACAAATGTTTGTGAAAAAGGACATCAATTAACATTAAGGCAACCATCAGGTTCATTTCAGATGAAATAGAACCAATTTCTTTCTATTATATTAGGACATACTGTCACTTTGAAGAATAAGGGATAAAGGGCAAATTTTTATGCACCCCATTAAAGATGAGAGGGTATACAGTTTTGCAAATGTCAGTCAGTCGGTAGACACTTTCTTTTCCACCAATATCTAGATAACCCTTGCACCCACCTTCCTCAGACTTGGTGTGTAAGTTGGTCATGACTAGTAGATGACCCTTACAGTTTTTCAAGTCACCAGGTCAAAGGTCAAGGTCACAGTAACCTTGAAAAGCAAAATATTTTCTGATCAATAAATATAGAACTCTTGGTCCCAGACTGTTCAAACTTGTATGTAGGTTGGACATGACCTGTAGATGACCCCTATAGTTTTTCAGATCACCAGGTCAAAGGTCAAAGTTGCATTTTGACCTTGAAGAGCAAAACGGTTTCTGTTCAATAACTATAGAATGCTTTGTCACAGGTTCTTCAAACTTAGTTTGTAGGTTGGTCATGACCAGAAGATGACCCCTATAGTTTAATAGATCACCTGGTCAAAGGCCAAGGTCACAGTGACCTTGAAAAGCAAATTGGTTTCCAATTAATAACTATGGAATGCTTGGGCCCAGCTCCTTAAAACTTCATAGGAAGGTTGGCCATGACAATTAGATGACCCCTGTAATTTTTAGGATTATTAGGTCAGAGGTCAAGGTCACAGTAAACATGAAAAGCAAATCAGTTTCTTCTAAATATTTAGGGAATCCTTAGGCCCAGGTTCATCAGACTTAGTTTTTAGGTTTTCATGATCAGTAGATGACAACTGTTGTTTTTCAGGTCATTGCGTCAAAGGTTAGGGTCCCAGTGACCTTGGAAAGCAAAATGGTTTCCGATGAATATGTGTAGAATGCTTAGGTACATGTTCTTTAAACTTGGTATATAAGTTGTTCATGACTTGTAGATGAGCCCCATAGTTTTTCAGGTCACCAGGTCAAAGGCCAAGGTCACAATGTTCTTGAATATCAAAATAGTTTCTGATCAATAACTATAGAATACTTGATCCCAGCTCCTCAAAACTTCATGGCTGCCTCTAGAGATAAGGCACTAGGGGGGCATATATGTTTTACAAACATCTCTTGTTTAGTCTCACAACTTTGACAAATTTATATCTTATTGTATTAATCTATATTTATGTGATTTAAGGAGATTATTTTACCAAAAAAGAAATATATAAAGTTATATTAGCAGTCAGAGTGACCTTGAATATTTAAAAACACTCAAATTGCACAAATGGATGTCCTTAGAATAACAAACAATGCCAATCTTTTAACTCAGAAATATTTATTGAGACCACTGAGGAAAGCTGAATTTGGTTAAAATCTTTTTGTGACTGATCGTGTCAGAAATTAAATTTTCAACCAAACTAGAGGGTATATTTTTATTTATATCCATCTAAGAAATGAACCTTCTTACATGATTTCTTAACATTCACTGTGTTATATGCCTAATGCATCTTTATCATTTTGAAAACTAATGTTTTGAAGCAGGAAGGCCTTTACACATATGTCACTGAATACTAGAAAAATGATATAAAGTTGTTTTATTCCATATCCCACTACAGAATGAAAGCATTTCTTGGCTTGTATTAGTCATTTTCTGCTGTAGCTAGAAAAAATTTGTGTTTTTAAGAAGGGACTTTTTGGGGCTATTTAAATTAACAATAAAATTCCAGCTGCTTTTCATGATTTACAGTAGATGTCCGATATAAAGAGAAAAATGATATAGAATTACTCATATGCATGTACACACTAACATTAAATAAGAAAAAATGCTATCAGAAGTTAACAAGTTTATATAGGTGTAGGCATGTCATGTTAATGTGTATGTGATGTAGAAATTCAGTTTATTAAAGTAAATTCTTATGTTGTACTCAGTGCCATGTTTTAAAACTCATCTTTAAGAGGATTCTGTGTGTGTTTCAGTTACCATGGACACAGTGATTTGGCAGCTATGGTTCGTAGTTCCATGTACCTACAGATGTTACCTCCCCTGGATATAGAGTGTCTAGAGTTGGACGGTGATCATACCACTCTACCTGTGATATTTGAGGACATCTATTTTGATCAGTCCTCTTATACAGGTATATTTATTTATGAGAGCAGAAAAGATATTTTTTGCTGTCTGTTTTACATTATGAAGGAAAATGTCAATGTTCAGTTGTCATAGAAGGTGGTAGATAAAGGTAACATAAGATTGGCTGCTACTGTTAAAGAAAATTTGTATCGTTGCTCAGAATGACAATTTAAAATCATTTATTGTCAAGTTTAAGACTGATGTTTAATCTGTTAATTACTTTACTTCTTGTTGTAGGTGAACATAGAAGTTCCAGAGCTAGTTCTTTGTCACCAAATTTTACTCAAAAACATTCACCAGAATTGAGGCACAAACCAAAGAGAAATTTCATCAAAAATATTCGACCTGACTCTTTCAAACGTCCATCATCATTCAACCTGAAAGAGGCCGAAGAGGCTGCATCAAATACAAAAATACCTAAAGATGTGGTTCTTGTTGGCTATAGAAAAACTGTAGCATCACCTAATGTACATAGTAAGATGATTGAGAATGAGTTAGAACTTGGTACATTCAGTCCAATGCCCTCGTCTTCCATACCTCAAGTGCCTAGCTCAATGTCAAATTCAGTGTCATTACCAATGTTAGATAGATCAGAATGGGGTAGAAATAGTGATGGAACGATACCAGAGTACTTGCAGGTTGCTAGAAGATCGCTTCGTGCTAAAAAGAGACAAAGAAATCAGAAATCAAAATTAATTACTGTAGACTTTGTGGGAGGTTCAGATCCTGACATAACTGTTGAGGAAAGCCCAGAAGAGGTGGAAATTCCTCAGAGGTTAAAACGTGCTTTAACTGATCCAGTGAGACATTCTAGTAGTGTGAAAGAAAGCACTGATGATGAAAAGCCATCAGCTAGTGATGGTGTTGATAAAACTGATGCTGAGGGTGATAAACCTTCAGGAGAAACTCATGTTGAAAGAACAGAGGAAGTTAAAAAAGATGGAAAAATGTCTGTAAAAAAGCAGTTGGACTTTCATGAAGATATGTACAAAAACTTGTCATATTGTTTAACTCAAGCACTGGGTGATGATGAATTACATGACAGTGATAAAAGTGATGATGAAACATGTGTACAAAATGGTTATGATGAGTTTGTAGAAGAAAAACTAAGATCAGGAGCTCAAGATTCTGGTCATATTAGTCATGAAGATTTTGTGCAGTCTGAAACAAAACATGGAAATCTTACTACAGACAGAGAGAAAAATAAAGAAACTACAGAAAAAGAAGAAACAAGTAGATCTGAACAACAACCTCCTGTCACTGTCAGAGATATTCTCAAAAACAATGTTTTACAATTGACTACACCTGGAGCTAGATCAGGCAATGGCCTGCATGGGAAATCTCATGTTATTCTGAATGGTGATCCAAATGCACAATTAGATATACTGAGTATTAATGAAGTTCATATTGATAAAACTAGTAAAGATACCAGGGATGGATCATCATGTGGGGATATACAGACTGCAGTAACAGCAGAGTTGAGTGGTAATTGTGATTCAGCATTAGCACTGATTGGGTCACAGTCTACTGAGGATAGTTCTGCTTTGGATATAATGAGTGAACATAACCGAAGTGTTGGAAATGATTCAGAGGTTACCATTATTGAACTTCTAAGAGAGGAATATAGGAAAATACCACTTTTAACTGGTCCTGATTTAAATCAGAGTATATCAGACTTCAGTGACTCTGGAGTTTCTGTCATGTCACATAAAAATCATAAAGCATCAAGTGATTCTAACTTACTTCAGTCTGTTGAAACATTAGAGACCATGGAGACTTTGGATGTAAAGAAGTCACCTGATGTGATGGTAACCTCAGCATCTTTTCCTGATATTTCTAAACTAGCAGAATTGCCTAAAGATCTGCCAAAACTTGTTGATAAAGTGGGCCATAAGACAGTAAAGTAAGTGTTGAGCTTCATAGCTAGTAACTGTGGTAAATTAATGCTTTATTTGATATTAACAGAGATCGGAAAAGTAAAAATATCCCATTTGACAGATATTGATATCTGTAGTCTTAGAGTTGCAATTTCTTACTGGCATACATTTATTTAAAAGAATAATTGAGTGCTTTGTAATTTGTGAGTTACTAAAATTACCTTTGTTTTTTCTTTATTCTAGCTTTATTACTATGAGAGAAAATCTTAAAGCCAGAATGAAGTATCAAGGCAATCTATATAGGTAAGTGTTGTATTAGTTTTTATTTGCTTGATTTGTCATTAATTGGTGTTCTATAAATTGCAATCAAGTTTGCTAGAATGTCTTCTGACAAATGAGGACTTGTTACATAAAATTTGCTTCCTTTCCAACAGCACAAATGTTTTGTATGCCCGTAGGTGCTAGGTCATTTTATGATGATTTTTGTACTCCCCAAAGATCAAGTTCATGGGAGAATATAGTTGCTGCTTTGTCTGTCTGTCTGTCTGTCAGACATAGTTGTCTGCAACCATTGGTTGGAATGATAAGTGAAACTTAAAGAAAGACTCACTACCATAGGGAGAAGCATAGCATGATCTGTAATGGTTATTTTTCACAGTTTTGGACCCTTTGATTGTCATGCAGCACTTCATGTGTCTGGGCTATTTCTCAGTAATCTCTGACAGGAATAAAATTAACATTTTTTGGAAGTTTATGTATTAGGAGGAGATGGGCATATTACAGTCATGATCTGGATTGATTATTTTTAACCGATTTATGGGTCCTTTAATTTGCTACACATAGTAAACAAGCACATATTGTGTCCTGGCTATTTCTTAGCCACTGCTTGTGGAATCTGTACTATTTAAAGAATAGGTTCACCGTTTTGTCGGAGAAACAGTGCGATCTCAAACTATTCTGTTCTATGTTGCTGAAGCACTCGTATATGAGCATCTAAATGTGATATTTCTTTTTTTAAAATAAACACTGATATGTACGAAAATAGAGAAAATAGCCAAAAAGTACTGGAAAACACCTAAGGCTAAAAATAGAAATGTTACAAATAGATTTTGCTAAATTCATTATAAATAGATTTTGCTAAATTTAATCAAACAATTACAGGCTTGCACTCTGTGATGTAACAAAGCTGAAATTGATAGCTTCAAAGTTTTTTCATGAATTCAAATCAGCACCTGTGACGCTATCAGCCCGTCATGTATGAAAACCAGTATAATCGGCGGATTCAGTGGGAGAACAAAGGGAACAGATCTTTGATGATGGCTCCATCTAAAATCATTTGATGGACCACTCTGTGAACATTTTGTTGCCTCTCCTCTCATTACTCCAGTTAAACTTCTGGGAAATGTGCTAACAAGAGCAGCTATTTATACCCCAGAAATGAAGTTTGAGGGGTCTATAGGAGTCACCCTTGGTCGGTCGGTCAGTCAGTCGGTGTGTTCCTTGTCCTGGAGCATAACTTGAAAACTACTTGTTGGAATTCAGTGCAACTTCATACAATGGTCAAGCACTATAAGAGGAAGTGCAGTGTTCATGAATCATAACTCCGTCTTCACTATTTGCAGAATTATTGCCCTTTATTGGTTTTCCTTGTCCGGAGCATAACTTGAAAACTACTGGTTGGAATTCAGTTCAACATCAGACAATGGTCAAGCACAATGACAGAAAGTGCAGTGTTCATGAATCATAGCTCCATCTTTACTATTTGCAGAGTTATTGCCATTTGTTGGATTTCCTTGTCCAGAGCATAACTTGAAAACTACTGGTTGGAATTCAATGCAACTTCATACAATGGTCAAGCACAATGACAGGAAGTGCTGTGTACAAGAGCTGTAACTCCATCTTCACTATTTGCAGAGTTATTTACCTTTGTTTGATTTCCTTGTCTGGAGCATAACTTGAAAACTACTGGTTGGAATTCAGTACAACTTCATACAGTGTTCAAGCTTAATGACAGGAAGTGCAGTGTACAAGAGCCATAACTCCATCCTCACTGCTTGCAGAGTAATTGCCCTTTTTTTGTTTTCCTTGTCTGGAGAATAACTTGAAAACTACTGGTTGGAATTCAGTGCAACTTCATACAGAGGTCAAGCACAATGACAGAAAATGCAATGTGTAAGAGCTGTAACTCCATCTTCAGTATTTGCACAGTTGTTGCCCTTTGTTGGTTTTCCTTGTACGGTGCATAACTTGAAAACTAATGGTTGGAATTCAGTGCAACTTTATACAATGGTCAAGCACAATGACAGGAAATACAATGTACAAGAACCACAACTATCTTCAATTGCCCACAACCATAACTCTATTTCAATTCTTTTACAAAGTATTCTGTTACTAATAACTTCCTCAGTTTCGAAGCAGTCTTGCGGTGGTATTAATCACATTTAATGATAGCTCTAGTTTCTTTTAAAATGTTGCAGGCAATGTTTCCTTCAGGGCAGTTGGGGGGAAAGGTCAAATTACAGAACATTTTCTCAACTGCGTATTACACTCAATCTAATTTCAAGAAGGTAGTTTACATGATAATGGATATGCTCCCTAAGCAGCTATGTAAATACACTACAGTTACTTCACACCGCTGCTTTAATAAGAGTAGATTTATGATATTGACCTGTACAATGAACTTTTAAACAACCAATGAAAGTGTACGAATATCCCCGAAACCGAAAAATCTTGAAACCATTTTTCATTGGTTTACATGATCATGTGATTCCAAAAATTATAAATAGGTGTTTTCTGACAATTTTCTAAACACATTTCAACTACACGTTTATGTTAACATCTTAATACAGCAATTAAACGTCAAAAAAACATCATCTTGATTTTAACCTTTTTGATAGTTTTACTGGTTAATTTACATATACATATTTAAAAAAAACACTTTGAAAAGTGAAATACATAAGTAACATGCAGACATGCATTGTTTGTTTACATTTTGGGTTGTCAAGTGTATGTATGGACGTTTTGTTGTAGGCTAGTCACTGATTGGCTGAAAAGTAACTGTGGATCCTGTCTATAAATAAAAATATCGTGCTGAAAATTGAATTTTATTAGAGGTAAGAAAGTGAAACATTCGACTGATGCTCAGGAGAGTAGCTAATGGATTCTAAGAATGCATAAACTGCACATGAATAACTTGATCTTTATTATCCCCCACCACATTGTGGTAGGCAGATATAGGATTGGTCTTAGTGCGTCGGTCTGTTAGTGTGTGTGTGCATCTGGATTTCATGTCCACTCCTTAACTTCTAAACCCCTGGCAGGAATTTCATGAAAGTTTGGTCAAATTTTCATCCCATCAAGATGATGTGCAAAACCTGTTCCAACCTGGCCGGCTCAAGGTCAAGGTCACAAGTGGAGGTCAGAGGTTTGAGTGACCTTGAGCAGCAAGCCAAACAAGTGATGGTACTTATGTCAAATCACTGTAAAATTAATATAAGTGTTATTTCCCCTGAGTTTTAGAAAATGAACCTAATGATGATTTAGGACATGATACAATCTTTAGTTGGGAGGGGAGGAGGGAGTGGGGGAGAAGAACCTATGTTTCAACCATGATGGCTCAAGGTAACGGTCACCATTGGTGTTCAAAGTTTTAGGCCATGCATTTCATGTCTGCATTTAAACACATGGAAGCAATTTCATGAAACTTTGGCAAATTATGTTTTGGGAGACATATTGTTAGCTCGACATTTTTTCGAAGAAAATTCGAAAAAATCGAGTTATTGCTATAGTCATGGTGTCATTGCCATTCCCGTCCGAAAATTTTAACATTGACCATAATATTTTTATTCCTTAATGGATTCTTTTCATACTTGGACATAACAACCCTTTGGACAAGACCTTTAAGTAGACCAGACAAAACTTGACCTTTACTTATAAATGACCTTCACCTTCAAGGTCAAAATATTGAATTTTGCTATAATTGGCCATAACTTTATTATTACTAGGTGGATTGTCTTCATGCTTGGACACAACAACCCTTTGGACAAGATCTTCAAGTGGACCAGACTGAACTTGACCTTGACTCATCAATGACCTTAACCTTTAAGGTCAAATTATTGAATTTTGCTGAAATGGGCCGTAATTTGTTGTTTATTGTCGGAATTGATTTATACTTGGACAAAACAGCACTTATGACAAAACCAACATGTTGAATAACTCATTTATGACCATGACCTAAAAATGACCTTGACAATCAAGGTCAGATGATTGAATTTTGCTTAAATTGTCATAACTTTCTCGTTTATTTATGGATTTGATTCATATTTAAACAAAACAACACTTATGACAAATCCGCCATTATGATTATTTAAAGTTTGACCTTGACCCTTACTTGACCTTGACAGTCAAGGTCACATTATTGAATTTTGTAAAAACTGGCCATTACTTTGTTATTTATGGTTTGATTTGAATCAGACTTGGACAAAACAACACTTATGACAAAGACGACATGATAAATTATTCAAGTGTGACCTTAACCTTAAAATGATCATGACCATCAAGGTCAAATAATTGAATTTTTCTTAAATTGTCATAACTTTGTTTTATATTGTTGGATTTGATTTATTATTGGACAAAACAACAATTATGACAAAATGATGTTCAATAACTCAGGTTTGACCATTACCTAAAAATGACCTTGACCGTCAAGGTCAATTGATCAAATTTTGCTTAAATGGTCTTAACTTTGTTGTTTATATTTGGATTTGATTCATTTTTGGACAAAACAACAATTATGACAAAACCGACATGTTAAATAACTCAGGTATTACCATAACTTTAAAATGACCTTGACTGTCATGGTCAGATTATTGAATTTTGCTTGAATTGACATAACTTTGTTATTTATTTATGGATTTGATTCATACTTGGACAAAACACACTTATGACAAAACTGACATCAGATATGACATGACCTAAAAATGACCTTGACCATCAAGGTCAGATGATTGAATTTTGCTTTAATTGTTATAACTTTGTTATTTATTTATGGATTTGATTCATACTTGAACAAAAAAAAACAAACTATTATGACATAACAGAAAGTTTAAATAACTCAGGTATGACCATTACCTAAAAATGACCTTCACCGTCAAGATCAGATGATTGAATTTTGCTTAAATTGTCATAACTTTCTCATTTATTTATGGATTTGATCCATGGATAAAACAACACCTACGACAAATCCGACATTTTGATTCTTTCAAGTTTGACCTTGACCTTTAAATGGCCTTGACATTTAAGGTCAAGTTATTGAATTTTGCTTAAATTGGCCAAGTCAAGGTCAGATTATTATATTTTAATAATTTTATCAATTTACAGATTTAATTCACACTTGGACAAAACAACACTTATGACAAAACTGACAGGTTGAATAATACAAGTATGACCTGGACCTTAAAATGACTTGTACCTTCAAGGTCAAGTTATTTAATTTGGATTTGATTCATACTTGTACTAAATGACACTTATGACAAAACCTACATGTTAAATTATTCAGGTAGGACCTTGGAATAAAAAGGATCTTGACTGTCAAGGTCAAATTATTTAATTTTGTTAAAATAGCCAAATTTTTGTTATTTCTGGATAGATTTGATCTACCGGGTATACTCGGACAAATCAACACTGAGATTAAAACAAACGTGTTGAACAATTCAAGTATTACCTTGACCTTTAAATGGCCTTGACATAACTTGGCTATATCTTTGTTAGTCCCCTACCGGTTTAACCGGAGGGGACTACAGGTTTACCCTCCGTCCGTCCGTCCATCAGTCTGTCCGGCCATCACAAAAACTGAATCCCATGATAACGCAAAAAGTACTGAAAATATTTTAATGACACTTGAAATATGGGTAGATGGCAGTCTGGAGATTATGCACGACTTTTTTTTTCTTCATTTGTTGAAAATTTTGGTTGCTATAGCAACAAATATACTTAAAATATGGCAAATATAACAGTATTTGTGATAACTCGAAAAGTTCTGAGAATAATTCTATGAAACATAAAATATGGATAGGTGATAGTATGGAAATAATGCACCTCAAGATTCACAACTCTAGCACCAAAATTATTAGATTTATCCCCCCTTGAACTTAGAATTTTTATGAAAAAAAATGTGTTTTTATGTCCCCACAAAGTGGGGTGCATATAGCGTTGCACTTGTCCGTCCGTCCGTCCGTACGTCTGTCCGTACATCCCGAAATCTTGTGAACACAACTCCTCTTAAACCGGATGGCAGATTTTGCTTAAACTTTCAGGGATGAACAACCTTAATGTGTAGATGGTTGTAAAGGAAGGAATTTTCGCTGCGACCAAATTTAACAGAATTATGGCCCTTTGATGATTTTTTCACTAGAAATTTTGTGAACGCAACTCCTCTTAAACCGGATGGCAGATTTTGCTTAAACTTCCAGGGATGAACAACCTTAATGTGTAGATGGTAGTAAAGGAAGGAATTTTTGCTGCGACCAAATTTAACAGAATTATGGCCCTTTGTTGATTTTTTCACTATATACCATATAGAAATTTTGTGAATGCAACTCCTCTTAAACCGGATGGCAGATTTTGCTTAAACTTCCAGGGATGAACAGCTTTAATGTGTAGATGGTAGTAAAGGAAGGAATTTTTGCTGTGACCATATTTAACAGAATTATGGCCCTTTGTTGATTTTTTCACTATATACCATATAAATAATTGAACATATAAATTTTACATTTGTAATTTAATTTAACATGTACATAAGGTTACCTGTAGATCATTTTAGGTATATGTACAGAAAAAATCTAACATACAGGATATACATGCTCTTGTTTATGAGCACTTATGCATAGTGGGGGCATCAAAAAGTACTGAAAATATTTTTTGGAAACATGAAGTATGGATAGGTGACAGTATGAAGATAATGCACCTCAAGGTTCACAACTCTAGCTCCAAAATTATAAGATTTATCCCCCTTGAACTTAGAATTTTCATGAAAAAATGTGGTTTTTAGCTCGACTTTTTTTTGAAAAAAAGATCGTTATTGTCATAGTCATGGTGTCGTTGCTGTTGCCGTCCGAAAACTTTAACATTGATCATAATTTTTTTATTCCTTGATGGATTATCTTCATACTGGACACAACAACCCTTTGGACAAGACCTTCAAGATGACCAGACTAAACTTGACCTTGACTCTTAAATGACCTTCATATTCAAGGTCAAAATATTGAATTTTGCTAAAATTAGCCATAACTTTATTATTAGTGGGTGGTTTCTCTTCATTCTTGGACACACCACCCTTTGGAAAAGACCTTCAAGCTGACCAGACTAAACTTGACTTTGACTCATAAATGACCTTCATATTCAAGGTCAAAATATTGAATTTTGCTAAAATTGGCCATAACTTTATTATTAATAGGTGGATTCTCTTTATGCTTGGACACAACAACCCTTTGGACAAGACCTTCAAGCTGACCAGACTAAACTTGACCTTGACTCATAAATGACCTTCACCTTCAAGGTCAAATTATTGAATTTTGCTAAAATTGACCATAACATTAGAATTTATGGTTGGATTTGATTTATACTTGGACAAACAACACTTATGACAAAACCGACATGTTGAATAACTCATTTATGACCATGACCTAAAAATGACCCTGACAATCAAGGTCAGATGATTGAATTTTGCTTAAATTGTCATAACTTTCTCATTTATTTATAGATTTAATTCAAACTTGGACTTAACAACAGTTGTGACAAATCCGACATTATGATTATTTCAAGTTTGACCTTGACCTTTAAATGACCTTGACGGTCAAGGTCAAATCATTGAATTTTGTTAAAACTGGCCATAATTATGTAATTTATGGTTGGAATTGAATCAGACTTAGATAAAACAACATTGTTTTGATGTCTTGCATGACCTATATTTTTGACCTATTGACCTACTTTCTTGTTTTGAGCTACATCAATGAAATTTGGACTGTGTGCACAGTTTTTCATATCGATTTCAAAAATGTCATCGCATGACCTATATTTTTGACCTACTGACCTACTTTTTGTTTTTGGAGCTATGGCAATGAAATTTTGACCATGTATACAGTTTTTTGTTCCGATTTCAAAAACCTCATAGCATGACCTATATTTTTGACCTACTGACCTACTTTTTTGTTTTTTAGCTACAGCAATGAAATTTGGATTGTGTGCACAGTTTTTCGTTCTAATTTCAAAAATGTCATAGCATGACCTATATTTTTTACCTACTGACCTACTTTTTGTTTTTGGAGCTGTGGCAATGAAATTTGGAATGTGTGCACAGTTTTTCGTTTGGATCTCAGAAATGTCATGGCATGACCTATATTTTTGACCTACTGACCTACTTTTTTGTTTTAAAGCTACGGCAATGAAATTTGGACCATGTGCACAGTTTTTCATATCGATTTCAAAAATGTCATGCCATGACCTATATTTCTGACCTACTGATCTACTTTTTGTTTTTGGAGCTATGGCAATGAAATTTGGACCATGTACACAGTTTTTTGTTCCTATTTCAAAAACGTCATAGCATGACCTATATTTTTGACCTACTGACCTAATTTTTTGTTTTTTAACCTACAGCGATAAAATTTGGACCGTGTGCACAGTTTTTCTTTCCGATTTCAAAAACGTCATAGCATGACCTATATTTTTTGACCTACTGACCTAGTCTTTTATTTTAAAGCTACGGCAATGAAATTTGGACCGTATTCACAGTTTTTCATTTCGATTTTATAAATGTCATCGCATGACCTATATTTTTGACCTACTGACCTACTTTTTTGTTTTTTAGCTACAGCAATGAAATTTGGACCGTGTGCACAGTTTTTCATATCGATTTCAAAAATGTCGTGGCATGACCTATATTTCTGACCTACTGACCTACTTTTTGTTTTTTTAGCTACAGCAATGAAATTTGGACCGTGTGCACAGTTTTTTCGTTTCTATGTCAAAAATGTCATGGCATGTGCACCTATATTTTTGACCTACTGACCTCCTTTTTGTTTTTGGAGCTATGGCAATGAAATTTAGACCATGTACTCAGTTTATTGTTCCGATTTCAAAAACGTCATAGCATTACCTATATTTTTGACCTGCTGACCTACTTTTTTGTTTTTTAACCTACAGCAATAGAATTTGGACAGAGTGCGCAGTTTTTCGTTTCGATTTCAAAAATGTCATCGCATGACCTATATTTTTGACCTACTGACCTACTTTTTTATGCCCCCGAAAGGAGGCATATAGTTTTTGAACTGTCAGTCCGTCCGTCCGTCAGTCCGTCCGTCAGTCCGTCCGAAAACTTTAACATTGACAATTACTTTCTTATTAGTAAATGGATTTACTTCATACTTGGACACAACACCCCTTTGGACAAGATCTTTCCACTGACCTATATTTGTTTAACCTTGACCTCTGAATGACCTTTACCTTGAAGATCCAATTGTCCAAAAACTTTAACATTGGCAATAACTTCCAAATTAGTAAGTGGATTTACTTCATACTTGGACACAGCACCCCTTTGGACAAGACCTTCCCACTGACTAATATTTGTTTGACCTTGACCCCTGAATGACCTTTACCTTGAATATCCAATTGTCCAAAAACTTCAACATTGCCCATAACTTCCTTTTTAGTAAGTGGATTCACTTCATACTTGGACACAACACCCCTTTGGACAAGACTTTCCCACTGACCTTTAATTATTTGATCTTGACCCCTGAATATCCAGTTGTCCAAAAACTGATATTTGGCCTTAACTTCCAAATTGGTAAGTGGATACACTTCATACTTAAACACAACACCCCTTTGGACAAGGCCTTCCCATTGACCTATATTTGTTTGACCTTGACCCCTGAATGACCTTCACCTTGAAGATCCAATTGTCCAAAAACTTTAACATTGCCCATAACTTCCTTATAAGTAAATGGAATTACTTCATACTTGGACACAACCCCCTTTGGATAAGACCTTCCCACTGACCTATATTTATTTGACCTTGACCACTGAATGACTGGTTTTCAGTTCAAAGGTCAAAGCACCACGTTCTGGAGCATTGTCATCTTACAGTGACAGTTTTTGTTGTTTTTGGAGCTATGTCATAGCATGAACTATATTTTTGACCTACTGACATACTTTTTTGTTTTAAAGCTACGGCAATGAAATTTGGACTGTGTGTACAGCTTTTTGTTCGGATTTCAAAAATGAAATCTCATGACCTATATTTTTACTTACTGACCTCTTTTTTGTTTTTGGAGCTATGGCAATGAAATTGCATTGGTCCATTTCTGTGATATGCATCATTACATTCATAAAAATTTCTTTCATCTTTGAACCCAGGTGAGTGCTTTTGGCCCTCTTGTTTATTAATACTTGGACAAAACAAGGCTTATGACAAAACCTATATGTTAAATTATTCAAGTATGACCTTAACCTTTAAATGACCTTTACAGACAAATTTCTAATTATTGCATTTTGCTAAAATAGCCAAACTTCTGGTTTGATGGACGGATTTGATCTATACAGGGACAAAACAATACTGAGAATAAAGAAATGTGTTAAACAATTCAAGGATTACCTTGACCTTTAAATGACCTTGACATTACTTAACTTGGCTATATCTTTGTTGTTAATGGATGTAGTGTTTTCATGCTTGGACATAACTACTTTTTAGACAATACCTCCAGAGAAGGTTAAACTGAACTTGACCTTGACCTTTAAGGTCAAATTTCTGAATGTTGCTAAAATTGGCCTTAACTTTGTTATGTATAATTATATTTCCAAATGATGTTTCATTTGAAATCCCATCACCACAATGTGCTTCCTCTGATGTGTTTGCCTTTGGAAATAGAAAATAGTCAAGCGTGGCCCCCGCTTGCGGTGGCTCTTGTTTAAACCTGTTGCGTCAGCGACAAGGTTTAAAGTTATAACCAAGTTGCAAAATTTCATCCCGGCTCATCCTACAATTTCTCTATTCAGACAGAATAAAGCCGGAGACAATTAATGTTCCAGACACCTGTTCACAAGGGAATTCATTCGACTGAAAAATAGTCCTTTCAAAAGTGATGAATTTGAAATTGGTAGTTCTTATAAATACAGTCATTTAAATTGGATTTTCAAAGAAGGTTATTCCACAGAGAGAAAATTGACGATAAACTTTCAAAAATTCTTGCGAAACCAAAGTGTACCGTTTATGTAACACAAACTTTTTACTTGGCCTTTCTGCGGATTAATCGGAGTACTTTTTGTGTAGACGAAAAACAAAGAAGTGATCAAGTGAGGACCAAATTTTGTGTGAACTGAGGTATGTACTTTTCTAAATTGTATATTTGCAGTAAAATCGGGGTATTTAATTTATAGCAGCCATGTTTACATGTGTATCATTTGTTCAGATAAATGTCTAATTTCTTCCAGCCATGTGAGGTAGGCATTTCAGATTTAGAAATTAAACGGTGATAGACTAATGTAAATTCAGCAATTGACAGATCGAATTGCATGAGTTTCTTGAAAAGGACATTCTGTGCTGTCGTAGGAGAGTGCTTTTTCTTTTAATTTGACTAGAAGCATGCTCCCAAGGTAATAAGTCGTGTATCTTAAGAATATTTGCAAAAATCAGTATCACGTGTAAACAATTTTATTTGTAACAGAAATAAACTTTCGAAAAAATCATAATAGAATTATTGCATCTTTTAAAGGTTATAAAAATATCATTCAAAAGATTTTTACGTAGATCTTATCATGTATAGTTTCAGGATATTGCTGCAATCATGTGTAAAATCATTATTGATAGCCATGATTTGGTCACGTATTTGGTGCATGTAGGTAGCGTTATTGTATAACATTAAATCATCCAATGAGAGGAAGGGTTTAACCTCTGACCCGGATGTTGAATATTCATGCATGTAGGCAAAAGAAGTTATAATATAAAGAGCCATTTTCTCGAATTTCGCTGGAAGGTATAAGTATTATTTGTTCATGTTTAAAATCCACACTTAACTCTTTGAAAAGATAGTTAAATTATTAAAATCGGCTGAGTTTATAGCACCCGCATTGACAAGCAATCGAGGAAAGTTTGTGTATTGCGGCCGCCATATTGGATTTGCCAATAACAATGTCAACAAAGTCCCATATCTGATTTAAAGGTTTGAGAGTTTTCAGTGATTTCCTGCATTCCTCACTTTCGGCGCGAGTAGACTTGAATTCATATCGACCATTCAAAAAAAGCAAGATATTCAACATATTGAGTAGAGTTATTTGGACTAGAACCCTACTGTAGTCCAAAATATTGAGACGTATACCGCGGATTTGAAGCTAGTTTTTTCATTGGTCAAATCCACTATAACATCTAAATATATGTATTTACAAGTCCGCAGTAAAATAAAAAATAAATAAACCTGCACAATCATTTCAATTTCCCATGTAAAATGTTACAATTACTGCTTTGTATTCCAAATTCAAGCATAAAAATCTATTTTCCTTCTCAAAAACAACGTTTTCTACTTTTAAACAACTTTACACAAATTGACAATGTTGAATAAACAGCCTCCATATTGGCATAGAGCGCAAACTCCCCACAGCGGTTACTTCCCCTGATCAGTACAGAAAGAATATTTCGTAAAATTAACAAAGGTAGATTGTTTTGGTCACATGATAACCTATAGTCACATGTGTTATAGTGGTGGCAGTTGTCAAACTAGCCAAGAGTGACGTAACCGGTGCAAGGAGTTTGGGTAGAGCGGTGGTTATAATAACTGAATTCTTTAGACGAAATTTTAAATGTGTGCTTCTGTCAGTGCATAGATCACTAATGAAAAAATTATTTCGTTCAGACTAATTTCTTATGTGTTACGGAGTGACGTCACAGTGCAACTTGGAATTTCCAATATGCGGGGTCAGCACGAAATGGATTTCATGTACTTTTTTAAATAAATGGATAAATGGCTACTTATCAAGAGTAATTTTTATGCCCCCCATCGAAGATGAGGGGGCATACAGTTTTGCAAATGTCGGTAGGTCGGTCGGTCTGTCAGTCGGTCCGTCAGTAGACACTTCGTTTCCGATCAATAACGAGAGAACGCTTTGACCTAGGTTCACCAAACTTGGTATGCTGGTTGGTCTTCACCGGTAGATGACCCCTATTGATTTTGAGGTCATTAGGTCAAAGGTCAAGCTCACAGCACCTTCATCCTAAAAACGGTTTCCGATCAATAACTAGAGAACGCTTTGACCTAGGTTCACCAAACTTCTTATGCTGGTTGGTCTTAACCAGTAGATGACCCCCTATTGATTTTAATGTCATTTGGTCAAAGGTCAAGCTCACAGAGACTTTCATCCTTAAAACGGTTTCTGATCAATAACTAGAGAATGCTTTGACCTAGATTCACCAAACTTGGTATGCTGGTTGGTCATCACCAGTAGATGACCCCTATTGATTTTGATTAGGTCAAAGGTCAAGGCCACAGGGACCTTGATCCTAAAAACGGTTTCTGATCAATAACTAGAGAATGCTTGGCCCAACCACAAGGAATTAGGTGCTGCTGGGGGGCATTTATGTTTTACAAACATTTCTTGTTGCATATTTATACAGTTATTGAGAACAAATGCTTCGTTTTTTTATGTAGTCAGTTGTTTTTTTGTAAAACAAAATACCATTTAAGAAGTGATTTACTGTTAATTTCAAATCGACTCACGAAGCGTGTCGAATTGTGCTATATAGGAAATTAGTCAGTTAGAGAAAGACTTCACATTTTCTGACAAATGTAAAACTGTAAAAAAATGAAAATGCGAAGTCTTTCAATGAAGGACTAGTTTGAACCCAGGAAGCACTTGCTTCCTCTATCAATATAAAATACAGAATTTTAAACTAAACTGGAATTTTAAAAAATCTAATATTCTGCATCAACTTCAGCTATCTGATTTTCATCCAAAATTCCCGATGTTCTTGTAAAGGAAGAAAGCCTATATCGAGGATAAAAGCCTTGTCCAATTATTATGACAATAAATTTTCTAAAACTTAAGTCGACAATAAGTTCCTGTAAAATGTTATGCTTGCCATGCTGAATATCTAAAATGGACTTGTCCGTCTTTTAATGTGGACAGATCCATTAATTGTTTATAGGGGTGCAGGTTGAAAATTTACTCACTGAATGGCAGATAGTACAGACCATGATCTGACTGCACGGATTTGCACGCTGATCTTGGTCTGCACTAGTCGCAAAAGCAGAGTAAATTGCCTCCAGCAGGGTAAGGGTTAAGGTATTAATACACATTTTGTTATATTTAATCTATTTTTTTCAGGTTTTTACAGTCACATTGTCTCTGTAAAAGGTGACAGTGTGCCAATTAAAAAGCTCTATACATGTATACCTGGCTGATGACACTGTGGAAAAGTGTAAAGTACCACTATGGCAAGTCATATCTGCAGAAATGACTATAGTTTGCTGCATCAAGCAAAACAGCTGTAGAGGTATATATAGCCACTTTATCCAGCTATTAGGAATTTGATACATTTTGCTTATTTTTACCGTATATACTTGCTTATAAGACGCTCTTGCTTATAAGACGCACCCCTAACTTGAGTTGAAAATCTGTACTTTTTGCATTGACCCTCTTATTAGACGCGGGCAGATTTTCACATCATCAGAGGTCACGGGGTTCATGAAAAGTTGAACTTTCAATTGGAAACCCAACTGCTGTATTTGTTTTTGGTAATTTAAAAATATTTAAACAAAAATAATTCTAACATATTTTATTTAATTTTTGACAAGGTCTGAATTAATTTCATTTCTTAAACCCCAAGAAAAACTTCCTACAAATACAGTGACATCCATTTATTAACAGCAACTGTATACATCCGGTACCGTATTTTAATTGTTTTTGAGTATTTAATTACCTAAAAGTATGATCATACAAGCCGTAGCACTAACAATTCATCACATTGCCATAATTACCAATTACAACAATGACAATTAATTGGTTTCACTACACCACAGTTAAAATTTGGCAAGCTAAAATGCCCTTACTTGTAGCACAAGTAATGATCGGTCAACTATTTCTTGTATCATTTATCATTCACTTTAACTTCAACCGCGTCATTTTTTTTACCGACGGCGCTATCACATTCATCAATGAACTTTGTTTGGATTGCCAGTCACAAACCATTTTCTCACTAACGCCAACGGCAGTATCAGCAATAAAACATGCCCATATCGATATATTATCCAATCATGTTGCGGTCTGAGCAGGTAGTCATGATCGGTCAACTATTTCCCGTATCATTTACCAAGTCTTTCAATTTAACTTCAATTGCGATTTTTTTTAACGACGGCGCTATCACATTCATCAATTAACTTTGTTTGGATTGCCAGTCACGAACCATTTTCTCACTAACGCCAACAGCAGTATCAGCAATAAAACATGCCCATATCGATATATTATCCAATCATGTTGCGGTCTGAGCAGGTAGTCATGATCGGTCAACTATTTCCCGTATCATTTACCAAGTCTTTCAATTTAACTTCAATTGCGATTTTTTTTAACGACGGCGCCAATCATGTTGCGGTCTGAGCAGGTAGTCATGCATACTGAACTGTCAATCAGCAAATTCAAACCAATCAATAGAAGACACAATTAGGCAATCACAAGCTGGTTGTGTTTATACAACAATTACGTTCTTCGATAAGAAATTGCTGAAAATTGGCATCTAATTGGCGATTGATTAATATACAATGCCAGACAATAAGCAGTAAAAGGGTCTCGGCTATCAACTCCTGCGAATCATTGAAATAACAGTCTGTTCATTAGTGAGACCCCTTTACTAAATTTCACATTTTTTTAAATGTGAGAATTTAATATTATTGTTAGCGTGACTTGAAGCAATACTTGCGATTTACAGTTTTTAAAGTGATGTTTTAATTGAAAAAAAAAAAAGAATTAAATATTAACTTATTGCTAAACATTCTTTTATTTAAAAACATTAAATAATGTTAAAAAAGAACGAGTAGTATACGCCGATTGAGCATAATTTAATACGGTGCGGTACGGCCCGGGATGCGCTTTAACACTCCTTGCAAAATGGCTGATGTTGAAATGAAAGTACCGCTGTCGCTGTCTAAAAAGGAGAAAAAAGCTTTTGTTAGACCAAAATAGAACATCTAGCAATACTTTTAATACTAATTAAAAGTCGTTGATCAATTTCTACAAGAATGGTAATTTTTTGCCTTGTTATTTTTAGCTCACCTGGTTCTGGTCCATTGCATTTCTGGTTCACTGGAGCTAAAAATAGATTTTATAAGTTGGATCTTTAAAAATCTTCTTCTCTGAAACCACGAGGCCTGGAGCTTTTATATTTGGTATGTAGCATCATCTAGTGGACCTCTACCAAGTTTGTTCAAATTATGTCCCTGGGGACAAAACTGACCCCACCCCAGGGGTCAGTTGATTTTACATAGAGTTATATAGGGAAAACTTGAAAATCTTCTTGTCAGAAACCGCGAGGCCTAGAGTTAAGATATTTGGTATGTAGCATTGTCTCGTGGACCTCTACCAAGTTTGTTCAAATCCTGGCCTCTGGGTCAAAAATGGCCCCGCCCCGGGGGCCACTAGTTTTACATAGAGTTATATAGGAAAATCTTAAAAAATCTTCTTGTCAAAAACCGTAAGTTATAGAGCTTAGATATTTGGTGTGTAGCATTGTCTAGTGGACCTCTACCAAGTTTGTTCAAATCCTGGCCTCTGGGTCAAAAATGACCCCGCCCCAGGGGCCACTAGTTTTACATAGAGTTATATAGGAAAATCTTAAAAAATCTTCTTGTCAGAAACTGTAAGCTATAGAGCTTAGATATTTGGTGTGTAGCATTGTCTAGTGGAGCTCTACCAAGTTTGTTCAAATCATGGCCTTTGGGTCAAAAATGACCCTGCCCGAGGGGTCACTTGTTTTACATAGAGTTATATAGGAAAATCTTAAAAAAATCTTCTTATCAGAAACCGTAAGTTATAGAGCTTAGATATTTGGTGTGTAGCATTGTCTAGTGGACCTCTACCAAGTTTGTTCAAATCCTGGCCTCTGAGTCAAAAATGGCCCAGCCCCAGGGGCCACTAGTTTTACATAGAGTTATATAAGAAAATCTTAAAAAATCTTCTTGTCAGAAACCGTAAGTTATAGAGCTTAGATATTTAGTGTGTAGCATTGTCTAGTGGACCTCTACCAAGTTTGTTAGAAAAATGTCCCTGGGGTCACTATTGGCCCCGCCCGAGGGGTCACAAGTTTTAAATAACAGTATAGAAGAAAATCTTTAAAAATCTTCTTGTCTGAAACCACAAGACCTAGAATTTTAAAATTTGGCATGAAGCAAGCTTTATCAAGCTTTTTCAAATTATTGGATTAGGTTAAAGGTCACGGAGGCTAAAAGTAGATTTATCTACTGTACCTCATAGAGCCTTCATTTATAGACCAATATCTTTGATATTCAGTATAGAGGTTCTTTGCATGGACCTCTACCCATGGGTAGGGTTTGAGGTCACTGGGTCAAGGTCAAGGTCACCATAGCTTATAATAGATATTTCTACTTTCTGTCATAGAGCCTTTATTTATTGACTGATATTTTACATATTTGGTTTGTAGGCACTTACATATTTTCAATTAAAAAATGAAATACTGCTTAACAGCAAACCTACAGCCAAAGTACTCAGGTGAGCGATCCAGGGCTTAGCCGCGGTAAGTTACTGAACAGTTTGCAGCACATTACGGTTGCCAAAATCTTGATTGTAGAAGCCAGATTCTTGTTGGGATTTTTTTTTCTCTTGAAGGACGCGCTTATAAGACGCTCACCCCTCGACAACCTTATAATTTGACTCCTAAAAATGCGTCTTATAAGCGAGTATATACGGTAGTTAGTTTATCTATTAGACCAATAAATGTGAATTCTAGAACAGTTTTTTTCTTAAAAAGTGGACTTGTTTAGCTCTTTTCAAGTGTTACTTTCAAATTTGTTTTAGTAGACTGAATAGTCTTAAAAGAGATTGAGGTAAGAGTGGTACTGAGTAATGGTATTAATATAATCATGCAAGTATTTAAATGTTCAAATTACATTGTACAGTGCCACACAAAAAGTTCTTTTTTAAGATTTATGTTTCAGCAGTTTTAATGTTTAATTGAATTCTGAGATATTCCATATTGCAGTGATGATAACTCCTTGACATTTTCATTTTTTTGCATAGGGTAATTGGGTTTTCACATAAAGTAACCACAGTTTGTTTATACCTTACATTTAATAGGCTATTCAGACAGCCCTGGACTGTGCATAACCATTGCTTGACATCATTGAAGTTAAGTTTCACGAGCAGTTACAATAAGAAAATATCTAAGGTAAATGCTGGAATAGCAACAATGAGGAACACCTTCAGAACCTTTCAGAAATGTTGTAGAGCTCAGTAGACTCTTGACATCAAGTGTCCCTCAGGATTCCATAATACAGAAGGATGTGAAATACCCTAGATTGATAATGCCATTTCTCCATCACCAAAGTGTGGGTCTAGCTTTTGAGCTGTCCATCTGTCAGTCTGTCATTATGTCTGAAAATTTTAAGATTGCCAGTAACTTTCTTATTAGTAAATGGATTTGATTTATACTCAAACAGAACATTTGACAAGACCTTCCCTCTGATATATATTTATTTCACATTGACCCAAGAATGACCTTGACCTTGAAGGTCCAATTGCAAAAAAATACTTAATATTGGCCATAACTCCCAGACAGATTTAAGTCATGTTTGTACACAACAACCAGGCGTCAAATTTAACTTTTTTGTCTACTGGCAAATATTTGCTAGTGACCATTTTTTCTACTAGCAAAATCAATTTTCTACTAGCTAAGCAATATTTACAAAATGTGAAAAGTTGCGGACAAACAGTTGTATCACTGACTGTATGACAAATAAATGTAGGTGTGAAACCACCAAACAGATTCCTTCTTTATTCTATATAAAATTCATAAAGTTCACAGAGCTGTAAAACATAGCAAAACCTTTTTTAAATAGCTTTAACTTATATATTCTTGTAGATCTATATCTGTACTCATGAAAAATAGCAAGAAAAGTGGGGGTTGTGTTTCAAACAAGAAAGATATTTCTGCTCATGTGAACTTACCCATAAAATTAACAAACAAGAAACATGGCAATGCCACGAAACCAGGTTTTCAAAAATGTTGTTCTGATTCTATACTATAGTATGAATTTTGGAATGAAGATTGCTATGAATATTCAAAAGATTATAACATGACATGAAGGAAAAGATAATATTCATGAGAATACATGATAATGAGTAGGATGTAAATTTCGGCTAACAATACTGTCTGCAAGGAGTATACTTAATAATGAGACAACAATTTCTGCACGTCATCTTGATGTGGTAAACATTTGTCTGAAGTTTCATCAAAATTCTTCAAAGGGTTGAAGAGTTACAGAGCGGACAGGATTTTCAATGTTAATGTCACTGTGACCTTGACCTTGGAGCCATCAAAATTCTTCAAAGGGTTGAAGAGTTACAGAGCGGACAGGATTTTCAATGTTAATGTCACTGTGACCTTGACCTTGGAGCCAGCCATGCGGAACATGCGTTCTGCACGTCATCTTGATGTGGTAAACATTTGTCTGAAGTTTCATCAAAATTCTTCAAAGGGTTGAAGAGTTACAGAGCGGACAGGATTTTCAATGTTAATGTCACTGTGACCTTGACCTTGGAGCCAGCCATGCGGAACATGCGTTCTGCACGTCATCTTGATGTGGTAAACATTTGTCTGAAGTTTCATCAAAATTCTTCAAAGGGTTGAAGAGTTACAGAGCGGACAGGATTTTCAATGTTAATGTCACTGTGACCTTGACCTTGGAGCCAGCCATGCGGAACATGCGTTCTGCACGTCATCTTGATGTGGTAAACATTTGTCTGAAGTTTCATCAAAATTCTTCAAAGGGTTGAAGAGTTACAGAGCGGACACAATTTCGTTTGACGCCCGCCCATCCGCCCATCCGCCCGCCATACCCCAATCTAATAACCAGGATTTTCAAAATTGAAAACCTGGTTAAAAATCTGAGCTAATTTTCAGATTGGGGTATGTGAAACAATTTCACATTGTGAATTCTATTCTGAATGCATATGAGCATAAAATTGCTACCACACTATCAGAAATAGTCAAACAAAATGATTCCAGCAAAAAAATACACAGATTAGGGCAAAAATGTTAAAAATAGCCAAGAAAACTGAGAACTATTTCTAGACGCCATTATTAGACTGAATTGGTGGTTTCATACCTGTAAACAAATAGTCTTAGTCATCTACACGCTTTAATATCGGATGAACGTATACCGGATTAATTCAACAAGCGTCTACAAGTAGAGGGATCACATGACCGGTGCTAGGGACATTTTTCACGCACCGGCAAACGTGGACTTTCGGATAAGTCAGAACTTGGGATGTCTGCCGATTTTCCGGCGCACTCGCAAATTATTTCGAGTGCTAAAATTTTGCACTCGCATTTTTTCATTTTCACTCGCATTTTGCGAGTTTGTGACCGCTAAATTTGAACCCTGAACAACAGTTTGGGAGAGATATTCAGAATGACAATTTTGACCCTTTTTTAACTTAGTTCATCTTTGCATGTATCAACCCTTTGAGATAAATCATCCGAATGACTTTTTTTAACTGGACCCCTAAATGACCTTGATCTTGAGGTAAAATTGTCCCCAAAACCCCAACATTTTTGAAGGATCTACAATTACTCTTTGTTTGGTTCAGATCTTAAAGTTCTAGGCACCATTTCAGGTGAATTATCATCTTTCAGTGACCGTTCTTGCTATTAATAGATTCTGTTTTTTTTCACTTTTCAGGAAGTTGACGCCCCTGTCCTTCAAGAAATGTATACAATCAAGGGGATTGCTGTGGAGCAGATGGAACTGCTGAGTTTCTTCTGGACAATGATGGCATTAAAAATATTTTTTTTCGAAAAGAGAATGAAAGCAGTGTCATATGAAGACAACAAAGAAAATTTCATGTGAATGAACTGAAATAGTTTTAACTTCATGGACACTGGACAGGGAGTGAAATTCTTTCTAGTTAGAAATAAAGAGATAATCCAAAAGTAATGACACTATATTTGAGCATATAGATGACAGTTTTTGCTCTTTGCTGGGTTTGTAGACATGAATATAAGTATTTTTTTGTGAACAATGATGGCATCATGTTACATCTGTTCTTGTAGAAATGGTGTAGAAAGCAGTGCCAGAAGAAGACAATATATAGAATCTCACTGTAGTTGGTACTTCCAGTACCTAATATATTTCCTCCTTTCAGAGAATTTCCTCTGTTGATGCATTCAGCTTATAACTAAACCATCTGTCTATACTTCCATCAGTTCAACTCTTTTTGCTAGTTGGAAATCGCTCACTTTTTGCAACTACTTTTGTAGCATTTGCATGACAGTTTACACTTACTCATTTGTGTGTAGGTAATGACACAAGATACTTAACTCTGACTGTCATTTACAGTGTTAATCCTCTTTGTGTGCTTCAAAAAAAGGTTATGGTTTCATGTTCATCCAGTTTTCATTTCTATAAGTAATAATAGAGGCATTATCATCACACAATTGTCATCGTGATGCAACATACCAGTGCACAGGTCATCTGGGTCATATATGGTCTTTTTTAAACTCCATATTTAATTTCAAAACATCTGTATGAAAATGCTTGCACAGATTTCATTCATATTTGCATGTAGATGTGTCTACATAATTATTTATGGTTCCTTCCATTACGCCCCTCTTTGACTTATTTTCTACTAAAATGAAATTTCTGCACATTTAAAGAAAAATGCTTACACAGATTTTTTTTATATTTTGCATGTATATGTATCTTATGAAACTACAGATTACTTGCAAAATTGGGCAGGACACCTCCAAATTTGTCAGAGTTTTGACCTTTATAGACTAAATTTCTGATAAAAACCAAATGTATTCACATTTATAGGGTTATGTTTTGTAGCACACTGTTCATTAGCTCACCTGAGCACAAAGTGCTCAAGGTGAGCTTTTGTGATTGCCTGATGTCCGTCGTCCGTCCGTGTGTGCGTGTGTGCGTGCGTCGTCAACTTTTTCTTCAAACAACTTCTTCTCCTGAACTGCTGGGCCAATCTTGATGAAACTTGGCAGGAATGTTACTTGCATGAAGCTTTACCAAAATTGTTAAAACGGTTCAGGTCCATTGCATTTCTAGGCCACAGGAGCTAAAATTAGATTTTCAAAGTTGGAACTTTAAAAATCTTCTTCTCCAGAACTACAAGGCCTGGAGCTTAGATATTTGGTATGAAGCATCATCAGGTGGACCTTTACCAAGTTTGTTCAAATCATGACCCCTGGGTCAAAAATGGCCTTGCCCCAGGGGTCCCTAGTTGTACATAGAATTATATAGGAAAACTTTAAAAATCTTCTTGTCTGAAACCACAAGGCCTAGAGTTTAGATATTTGGTGTGCAGCATTGTCCAGTGGACCTCTACCAAGTTTGTTCAAATCATGGCTCCTGGGTCAAAAATGGCCCAGCCCCGGGGGTCACATGTTTTACATAGAGTTATATAGGAAAAACTTTAAAAAATATTCTTGTCAGAAACTGCAAGGCCTAGAGTTTAGATATTTGGTGTGCAGCATTGTCCAGTGGACCTCTACCAAGTTTGTTCAAATCATGGCTCCTGGGTCAAAAAGGCTCCCCCCCAGGGGTCAAATGTTTTATATAGAGTTATTTAGGAAAAACTTTAAAAAAATCTTCTTGTCAGAAACTGCAAGGCGTAGAGTTTAGATATTTGGTGTGCAGCATTGTCTAGTGGACCTCTATCAAGTTTGTTCAAATGATGTCCCCTGGGTCAAAATTGGCCAAGCCCCAGGGTTCTATTGATTTACATATAGTTATATAGGAAAAACATGAAAAATCATTTTTCTCCGAAACTAATAGGACTAGACCTTACATATTTGGTGTGGAGTATTGTGTTGTGAACCTTTACCAGTATTCTTAATATGTTGGCCCCGGGATCAAAAATGGCCCCGCCCCGGGGGCCTTTAATATGTAAAAAAGGCAATCTTTAAAAATCTTCTTACTGGAAACCTCAATGCCTACAGGTTAGATATTTGGTATGCAGCATTGTCTAGCGGACCTCTACCTAGTTTGTTTGAAAAATGTCACTGGGGTCACTATTGGCCCCGCCCGAGGGGTCATAAGTTTTAAATAGCAGTATAGAAGAAAATCTTTAAAAATCTTCTTGTCTGAAACCACAAGGCCTAGAATTTTAAAATTTGGCATGAAGCAAGCTTTATCAAGCTTTTTCAAATTATTAGGTTAAAGGTCATGGAGGCTAAAAATAGATTTATCTACTGTACCTCATAGAGCCTTCATTTATAGACCAATATCTTTGATATTCAGTATATAGGTTCCTTGCATGGACGTCTACCCATGGGTAGGGTTTGAGGTCACTGGGTCAAGGTCACCATAGCTTATAATAGATATTTCTACTTTCTGTCATAGAGCCTTTATTTATTGACTGATATTTTTCATATTTGGTTTGTAGGCACTTACATATTTTCAATTAAAAAATGAAATACTGCTTAGCAGCAAACCTACAGCCAAAGTAATCAGGTGAGCGATCCAGGGCCATCATGGCCCTCTTGTTAAATAAATGTTACAATTATACTGCTTTGACATTCCGCCTGCCTCTTTAATTTTTATCATCTGCTTATGATACATGGCTAGGGAAAATGTGTCCCATGGACACATTTCTACTGAATTGTTATTATACCCCCGCTTTGAAGAAGTGGGGGGGTATACTGTTTTACCGTTGTCCGTTTGTCCGTCCGTCCGTCCGTAACAAATTTCTGTTGCAGTTTTCTCAGCAACTATAACATGCAGAAGCCTGATATTTCACATATTGCTATACCCTATAGTCCCATATGGTGTAAAGCAATTTTATGCTCCTTGCTCATCTACTTCCTGTTTACCGAATATTTTTAGATTTTGTCACTATATAGGTGCATTACATCAACCAAACGACATCTTTATTTTCCGTTGCAGTTTTCTAAGCAACTAGAGCATGCAGCCGCCTGATATTTTGCATATTGCTTTATCCTATAGTCCCATATGGTGTAAAGCGATTTTGTGCTCCTTGCTCATCTACTTCCTGTTTACCGAATACTTAGATTTTTACACATAGTTGACATACATTCACAATTTCCGTCACAGTTTTCTCAGCAACTATAAGATGCAGCAGCCTGATATTTTGCATATTGCTTTATCCTATAGTCCCATATGGTGTAAAGCGATTTTATGCTCCTTGCTCATCTACTTCCTGTTTACCGAATACTTAGATTTTTACACATAGTTGACATACATTCACAACTTCCGTCACAGTTTTCTCAGCAACTATAAGATGCAGCCGCCTGATATTTTGCATATTGCTTTATCCTATAGTCCCATATGGTGTAAAGCGATTTTATGCTCCTTGCTCATCTACTTCCTGTTTACAGAATACTTAGAAGTTACCAACACACAGGAAAGGAGGTTCACTTGATCGTGTTTTTGTGAATAAAGACTTCGATGAATCAGAAATCACAGATGTAATACCTGTTCATTATTCTGACCATTTTCATATCCATCTAGCTGTGCCTTGGATGAAGTTGTATTAAATTCAGGTAAATACTCGGAAAAATTTGACACTCTTTATACATATGACAAATGCAAATTACATTATGAAAGTCAAATTTCTGATAGCGGGGGTATCACTAGTGAGCATTAGCTCACAAATTTACTTGTTTTTGATAGTTTAATATTTTTAAATAAAGATAATGTTAACAAGTATTGCTTTCTTGTGTTTGTGGTAAACTTACTGCTAAAGTTTTACCTCTCTTTACAGTTGTATTCATATCGGAGTCAGATAACCTTCCTATAATTACTGGAAAGAACTTGTGCTAGACTGCAAATGTTACCAGTAAACTACCAACAGAACTTACAATATTGGTATATCCATAAATCATGGCTGGTATTATAGTACTCTTTTACTTTTCTAGAACATTATAGTTGAAGAACCACAGGGTTTTAGAAAAATAAGTGGAATAGTCGATACTAAATTTTATATGGGTTGAAAATGATCAAGATCAATGATGGTGAGTATTGAATAGAGCGTTCAGTAGTTATGTACAAAAAAAAATCCAGTGAAGTTGGACTATTATTTATGGCAAGGCAGGTCAAAAAACAGATTTTTATCATATTCAGTTAATAAGACTAGCTCCAATGGACCTCTGTTGCACAGAGATAAATTCTCTCAGATAAAGGTATTGTATTACATGCATGTATTCATTACTTGAAAACATAAACCCAGCACTACGCGGCAGGTTTTGCATTACTTTCAGTGCTTTGATTGTATATAACTTCATTATTTCTTAATGTGTCTACTTCAAACTTTAAATATTGGTTTCTTATCATCACCCACATCATATGTGACAAGGTTCATAATTCTAGCACCTAAATTGTCAGAATTATCATCCTTGAACTTTGAATTTTTTCTGTCCGCAAAAACTGGATCCCGAGATAACGCATTAAGTACTGAAAATATTTTTATGAAACTTGATATATGGATAGATGGCAGTATGGAGAATATACATGTCTTTTTTTTCTTCCTATGTTGAAAAATCTGGTTGCTATGGCAACAAATAGACTTAAAATATGGCAAATATAGCATTATTTGTGATAACTCAAAAAGTACTTCAAATATTTTTATGAAACTTGAAATATGGATAAATGGCAGTATGGAGATTATCCACCTCATTTTTTTATGAACCTTAAGGAGGAACTGTCCGTCCGTTTATCAGTCATTTCCTCCAAAAACTTTACCATTGGCCATATTTTCCTTACTACTGAATTGAATTACTTCAAACTTGGCCACAACAATACCTTGGACAAGACCATTCCAATGAAGTACATTTCTGTGACCTTGACCTCTGAATGACCTTGGCCTTTAAAGTTTTCTAGTCCAAAATCTATAAGTTTGGCCATAATTTCCTTATCTCTAAACAGAATTACTTCAAATTTGATCACAACAACCCCTTTGATAAGACCTTTTCAACAACATATATTTCTGTGACCTTAACCTCTAAATGACCTTGACCTATGAAGTTATCTTCTTTGATGATACTTTGTACATGGATAGAGGATCATAATTATGGAGATTATGCATGTCTCAGACAAATTCTTTAGTCAATTTCCACATATGGGGTGGAGTTAGGGAGATGGACATTGCTCTGGTAGGGGACTGTTGCTTTGTCTCTGACAAGCTCTTGTTATTAATGGAGTGTCTTCATGCTTGGACATAACTACCTTTTAGACAATACCTCCAAAGAATGTTAAACTGAACTTGACCTTGATATTCAAGGTCAAATTTCTGAATGTTGCTAAATTTGGCCATAACTTTGTTATGTATGGATGAATGTGATAATTAAATTTCCAAATGATGTTTCATTTGAAATCCCTTCACCACAATGTGCTTTCTCTGATGTGTTCGCCTTTAGAAAAGGAAAAAAGTCGAGCGTGGTCCCTGCTTGCAATGGCTTTAATTTTTGCCTTTGCCTTCCGTCCGTCCTTCCGCATTCAGCTTGTCCGGCTTTCACAGGGCAGACTGCTGGAGGGATTTCAACAAAACTTCACAGGAGTGATCATTACAAATCATTGTTGTGCATAACGCCGGCACATTCTGCTTGGCTGCACAAAATGGCCACCAGAGCTAAAAAAAAAACATTGTCCGGCTTTCACACGTTCTGCTTGGCTACACAAAATGGCCCCCAGAACTAAAAATAGACAAACCTTGTCCAGCTTTCACAGGTCAGACTGCTGGTGGGATTTTGACTAAACTTCACAGGAGTGATCAGTAACAACCCTTTCTGTGCATATCGCCGGCATGTTCTGCTTCACTGCAAAAAATGGCTGCCAGAGCTAAAAACAGAAAAAATTTTGTCCAGCTTTCTCAGGTCAAACTGCAGGTGGGATTTTGACGAAACTTTACAAGAGTGATCAGTACCAACCCTAGTTGTGCATATCGCCGGCACATTCCGCTCGGCTGCACAAAATGGCTACTAGAGCTGAAAAATAGAAAATTCTTGTCTGCCTTTCACAGGTCAAACTGCTGGCGGGATTTTGACAGAACTTCACAGAAGTGATCAGTACCAACCCTTTTTTAGCTCACCTGGCACAAAATGTCATACCCCAATGTCCGGTGTGCGTCGTGAGGCATCAACAATTTTATTAAACAACATCTCCTCTGGAACCACTGGACCAAATTCAATGAAATTTGCATGGGATGTTCCTTGCAAGAAACTCTTCCAAAGTTGTTCAAAGAATTCAATTCCATGCAGAAATCTGGTTGCCATGGCAACCAAAATAAAAAAACTTTAAAAATCTTCTTCTCAAAAACCACATAGCCTTGGGGCTTAAATATTTGGTATGAGGCATCATTTAGTGGACCTCTACCAAGATTGTTCAAATTATGACCCTGGGGTCAGAACTGGCCTGCCCTGGGGGTCACTTGATTTTACATAGAATTACATAGGGAAAACTTCAAAATCTTCTTGTCAGAAACCACAATACATGGAGCTTAGATATTTGGTATGCAGCATTGTCTAGTAGACCTCTACCAAGATTGTTCAAATCATGGCCCCTGGGTCAAAACTGGCCCCGCCACAGGGGTCACATGTTTTACATAGATTTATATAGGAAAAAACTTTTAAATCTTCTTGTCAGAAACCACAAGGCCTGGAGCTTAGGTATTTGGTGTTCAGCATGATCTTGTAGACCTCTACCAAGATTGTTCAAATCATGGCCCCTCAGTCAAAATTGGCTTCGCCTAAGTGGTCACATGTTTTACATAGAGTTATATAGTAAATCTTTTAAAAATCTTCTTGTCAGAAACTGCAAGGCCTGAAACTGAGATATTTGGTATGAGGCATCATCTAGTGGACCTCTACAAAGATTGTTTAAATTATGACCCTGGGGTCAGAACTGGCCCCGCCCAGGGCTTACTTGATTTACACAGAGTTATATAGGGAAAACTTTAAAAATCTTCTTGTAAGAAACCACAACACATGGAGCTTAGATATTTGGTGTTGAGCATTGTCTAGTAGACCTCTACCAAGATTGTTCAAATCATGGCCCCTGGGTCAAAACTGGCCCCGCCCAAGGGGTCACATGTTTTACATAGAATTATATAGCAAAAAATTTTAAAAATCTTCTTGTCACAAACTGCAAGGCCTGGAGCTTAGATATTTGGTAGTATGCACTGTGTCCACACTATCCCCCACCCCCGTGCAAAAAATTTGTTTTCTCATTTTTAGTGGATGTTTACCAAGTTTGTTCAAATTATGTCCCCTTGGTCAAAATTGGCCACGCCCCAGGGTTCTCTTGGTTAACATATAGTTACATGTATATAGGAAAAACATGAAAAATCATTTTTCTCCGAAACTTAAAGGACTAGACCTTAGATATTTGGTGTGGAGTATTGTGTAGAGAACCTTTACCAGTATTGTTTATATGTTGGCCCCGGTGTCAAAATTGGCTCCACCCCAGGGGCCCATAATATGTAAAAAAGGAAATCTTTAAAAATTTTCTTACTGGAAACCTCAATGCCTAGAGCTTAGATATTAGGTATGTAGCATTGTCTAGTGGATGTCTACCATGTTTGTTCAAATTATGTTCCCTGGGTCAAAATTGGCCACGCCCCAGGGTTCTCTTGGTTTACATAAATTTATATAGGAAAAACATGAAAAATAATTTTTCTCCAAAACAAATAGGCCTAGACCTTAGATATTTGGTGTTGAGTATTGTGTAAAAAACCTTCACCAATATTGTTTAAATGTTGGCCCGGGGGGTCAAAATTGGCCCTGCCCAGGGGGCCCTTAATATGTAAGAAAGGAAATCTTTAAAAATCTTTTTGTCTGAAACCACAAGACCTAGAATTTTAAAATTTGGCATGCAGTAAGCTTTATCAAGCTTTTTCAAATTATTAGGTTAGGTTAAAGGTCACGGAGGCTAAAAATAGATTTATCTACAGTACAGCTCAGGAGGATTGTCCAAATTACGCAAAATTTGGAGGAATTCACTCCACACTTCGCAGGAGTAATCTGCATTTAAATATGAGTGACTTCACGTGAAAAAGAGTGACTGAAGCCACTCTGAGTAAGGAGTAAAATTGCGGCACTTCAAGGGAGTAATATTGAGGCACTCCGCAAAATTTAACTGGTAAGAGAAATGAAACATTTCTATTGAAAATCGGACATTTTCCTACGAAAATTTAGAAAAGATGAAAGCAATTATTCACCATTGTCGAAATTAAAAATCATGAATTTTAAAGATTATATATTTTTTCACAGAGAAAAGAAGATTGTTTAAAGAAAATCCAATCAGATCTTTAATATTTACTCCCGTTTCCATCGAAAATCAGCTGTTTCCGAAAGACGAAGCTAATAGTATTACTCATACTTCACAATGACCCTGCATCTTGTTCTAAGATCATATTTCTTTATGTGACCTTTTAGCTCTTTCCCACACAGATACAACATCTTAGATGATCTACACTTAAAATTGTTCCTAATCTACATAAACACACGTACCTACACCTCTGCTTTTTAGAAAAATCAAAATATTCCTACTCCATAAATACAACAAGCTTTTTTTAAAGGTGTTACTATTTAAAGATTTTTCGAAAATGAGAACTGAAAGTCAAGAGTGTAGACATCACTATTTTTAGAAAAGCATGCAGCTTTAGGCCATCTGATGTGGAAAAGGCAGTAAAATGGGATTGGAAAAGCACTCAGGCTTGATGTCAAAGGTTATCTCTTAGAATAACAACCAATAAAAAAGATGGTGTTATATTACGTGAAAGTTCATAGGTCACGGGAAGTGTGATTGACAGGTTTTCTTTGTTTTGCATGGAAAAAATACATGTATACAAGATCTGTAAATTTCACTAGTTTGAAAAGGTGTTTTAGTTTTTATTAGCTTGACTTTTTTTGAAAAAAAGATCAAGTTATTGTCATAGTCATGGTGTCGTTGCTGTTGCCGGTGCCGTTGCCATTCCCGTCTGAAAACTTTAACATTGATCATAATTTTTTTATTCCATGATGGATTATCTTCATACTTGGACACAACAACCCTTTGGACAAGACCTTCAAGATGACCAGACTAAACTTGACCTTGACTCTTAAATGACCTTCATATTCAAGGTCAAAATATTGAATTTTGCTAAAATTGGCCATAACTTTATTATTAATAGGTAGATTCTCTTTATGCTTGGACACAACAACCCTTTGGGCAAGACCTTCAAGCTGACCAGACTAAACTTGACCTTGACTCATAAATGACCTTCACCTTCAAGGTCAAATTATTGAATTTTGCTAAAATTGACCATAGCATTAGTATTTATTGTTGGATTTGATTTATACTTGGACAAAACAACACTTATGACAAAACCGACATGTTGAATAACTCAGATTTGACCATGACCTTAAAATTACCTTGACCGTCAAGGTCAGATGATTGAATTTTGCTTAAATTGTCATAACTTTCTCATTTATTTATAGATTTAATTCAAACTTGGACTAAACAACAGTTGTAACAAATCCGACATTATGATTATTTCAAGTTTGACCTTGACCTTTAAATGACCTTGACGGTCAAGGTCAAATCATTGAATTTTGTTAAAACTGGCCATAATTATGTAATTTATGGTTGGATTTGAATCAGACTTAGACAAAACAACACTTTTTCATTTCGATTTCAAAAATGTCATCGCATGACCTATATTTTTGACCTACTGACCTACTTTCTGGTTTTGAGCTACAGCAATGAAATTTGGACTGTGTGCACAGCTTTTTATTTTGATTTCAAAAATGTCATGGCATGACCTATATTTTTGACCTACTGACCTACTTTTTGTTTTTGGAGCTATGGCAATGAAATTTGGACCTTGTATACAGTTTCTCTTCTGATTTCAAAAATGTCATAGCATGACCTATATTTTTGACCTACTGACCTACTTTGTGGTTTTGAGCTAAAGCAATGAAATTTGGACTGTGTGCACAGTTTTTCATTTTGAATTCAAATACGTCATGGCATGACCTATGTTTTTGACCTACTGAACTACTTTTTTTTAGCTCACCTGTCACGTAGTGACAGAGTGAGCTTTTCTGATCACCTTTTGTCCGTCGTCCGTCCGTCCGTCCACAATTAGTTCGTTAACACTCTAGTGGTCACATTTTTGCCTCAATTGTCATGAAACTTGGTCAGGATGTTTGTCTCATTGATATCTCGGACGAGTTCGAACATGGGTTATCAGGGTTGGAAAAGTAGGTCACAGAGCCCAAATATAGAAAAAGCTTGTTAACACCCTAGAGGCTACTTTTTCAGTCCAAATACCCTGGAAATTTGTCAGAAAGGTTCTATTGATGATTTCTAGCTCAAGTTCAAATATGGGTCATCTGGGTTCAAAAACTAGGTCACGGAGCCAAAAAATAGAAAAATCTTGTTAACACTCTAGAGGTTACATTTTCAGCCCAAATAATCTGGAAATTTGTCAGAAAGGTAGCTTTGACGATTTCTAGGGCAAGTTCAAATATGGGTCATCTGGGGTCAAAAACTAGGTTACAGAGCCCAAATATTGAAAAACCTTGTTAACACTCTAGAGGTAACATTTTTAGACCAATTAATCTGGAAATTTGTCAGGAAGGTTGCTTCTATGATTTCTAGTTCAAGTTCAAATATGGGTCATCTAGGTTCAAAAACTAGGTCACAGAGCCCAAAAATAGAAACATCTTGTTTACACTCTAGAGGTTACATTTTCAGCCCAAATAATCTGGAAATTTGTCAGAAAGGTTGCTTTAAAGATACCTAGCACAAGTTCAAATATGGGTCATCTGGGTTCAAAAACTAGGTCACAGAGCCCAAAAATAGAAAAATCTTGTTAACACTCTTGAGGTTACATTTTCAGCCCAAATAATCTGGAAATTTGTTAGAAAGGTTGCCTTGAGGATTTCTAGATCAGGTTCAAATATGGGTCATCTGGGGTCAAAAACTAGGTCACAGAGTCCAAATATGGAAAAAACCTTGTTAACATTCTCAAGGCTACAATTTCAGTCCAAATAACCTGGAAATTTGTCAGAAAGGTTCTAGCTCAGTTTTGAATATAGGTTTTCTGGGATCAAAAACTAGGTCACAGAGCCCGAAAGTAGAAAAACCTTGTTAATGCTCTAGAGGTTACATTTGTAGTCCAAATGTCCTTGAAATTTGTCAGAAAGGTTGTTTCAAATTTGGATATGGGTCATCTGGGATCAAAAACTAGGTCACATGGCCCAAAAATAAGAAAATTCTTGTTAACATTCTAGAGGTTACATTTTTAGCCCAAATAATCTGAAAAATTGTCAGAAAGGTTGCTTTGACAATTTGTAGCTCAAATTGAAGTATGGGTCATCTTGGGTCAAAAACTAGGTCACAGAGCCCAAATATGGAAAAACCTTGTTAACACTCTAGAGGTAACATTATAATTCCAAACAACCTGGAAATTTGTCAGATAGCTTAATTCTATGGTTTCTAGCTCAAGTTTGAATATGGGACATCTAGGTTAAAAAGCTAGGTTATAGAGCCCAAATATGGAAAAAACCTTGTTAACACTCTAGAGGTAACATTTTCAGTACAGATAACCTTGAAATTTGTCAAAGAGATTGTTTCAATAATTTCTAGGTCAAGTTTGAATATGGGTCATCTGGGGTTAATTAACCAGGTCCATATATATTTTTATTAATTAATTTATTATATTATTTTTGACCTACTGACCTACTTTTTGTTTTTGGAGCTATGGCAATGAAATTTGGACCATGTATACAGTTTTTTGTTCAGATTTTAAAACGTCATAGCATGACCTATATTTTTGACCTACTGACCTACTTTTTTGTTTTGTAGCTACAGCAATGAAATTTGGACCATGTATACAGTTTTTGTTCAGATTTCAAAAACGTCATAGCATGACCTATATTTTGGACCTACTGACCTACTTTTTTGTTTTAAAGCTATAGCAATGAAATTTGGACTGTGTGTACAGCTTTTCGTTTGGATTTCAAAAATGTCATCTCTTGACCTATATTTTGACCTACTGACCTCCTTCTTGTTTTTGGAACTATGGCACTGAAATGCATTGGTTCATTTCTGTGAAATGCATCATTACATTCATAAAAATTTCTTTCATCTTTGAACCCAGGTTAGTGCTTTAGGGCCATTGGCCCTCTTGTTTATTAATACTTGGACAAAACAAGGCTTATGACAAAACCTACATGTTAAATTATTCAAGTATGACCTTAACCTTTAAATGATCTTTACACTCAAATTTCTAATTATTGCATTTTGCTAAAATAGCCAAACTTATGGTTTTATGGACGGATTTGTTCTATACAGGGACAAAACAACACTGAGAATAAAAGAAACGTGTTAAACAATTCAAGCATTACCTTTAAATGACCTTGACATTACTTAACTTGGCTATATCTTTGTTGTTAATGGATGTAGTGTCTTCATGCTTGGACATAACTACTTTTTAGACAATACCTCCAGAGAAGGTTAAACTGAACTTGACCTAGACCTTTAAGGTCAAAGTTCTGAATGTTGCTAAAATTGGCCATACATTTGTTATGTATAATTATATTTCCAAATGATGTTTCATTTGAAATCCCTTCACCACAATGTGCTTCCTCTGATGTGTTTGCCTTTGGAAATAGAAAAAAGTTGAGTGTGGCCTCCGCTTGCGGTGGCTCTTGTTTAGGAATGTTATTCACACAGGTGTCAGCTTCTGTGTTTCTGAGTTTATCTGAAGACATGGCGCCCTTTGTAAAAAGTTGAAAGCCGCTGTTGAGTGATGTTATTTCTTTGACAGGTGAAGCAGTTCACTTAAAATAACCCCGAAAATTAACATGTTAAACATGTAATTATTTTTAAGAATGTGCTAATCTGCAATTGTTTTGGATAATTCAAGGGAGAAAGGATGCTAACAAATGTAAGTTTCTGAAATGTTTTCATTTGTTCATAAAATAGTGTAGTATGTAGCTACGTGTCTATGCGATGTCACTCCAAATTTTACTTGCAGAAACGCAAAGTCACTCGGAAGATATTTTACTCCACTATGCCTCGAAGTCACTTCATTTCACTGGAGAAAATCATCTTTTACTCGAAGTCACGCTTTTTTCAATTCCTCTAAACTTCTCAAAATTTGGACAATCCTCCTGAGCTGTACTGTACCTCATAGAGCCTTCATTTATAGACCAATATCTTTGATATTCAATATGCATGGACCTTTACCCATGGGTAGGGTTTGAGGTCGCTGGGTCAAGGTCAAGGTCACCATAGCTTATAATAGATATTTCTACTTTCTGTCATAGAGCCTTTATTTATTGACTGATATTTTACATATTTGGTTTGTAGGCACTTATATATTTTCAATTAAAAAATGAAATACTGCTTAACAGCAAACCTACAGCCAAAGTACTCAGGTGAGTGATCCAGGGCCATCATGGCCCTCTTGTTTAAGTTTTTCGCTATGTCAATAAAATTTGGACCATTTGTACAGTTTTTCAAGATGATTTCAAAAACATTATTCCTTGACCTATATTTTTGACCTTCTGACCTACATTTTTTGTTTTTTTAGCTACAGCAATGAAATTTGGACCATGTGCACAGTTATTCATTTTGATTTCAAAAATGTCATCGCATGACCTATATTTTTGACCTACTGACATACTTTCTGTTTTTGGAGCTATGGCAATGAAATTTGGACCATTTGTACAGTTTTTTGTTTCGATTTCAAAAACGCCATAGCATGACCTATATTTTTGACCTACTGACCTACTTTTTTGTTCTAAAGCTATGGCAATGAAATTTGGACCATGTATACAGTTTTTGTTCAGATTTCAAAAACGTCATAGCATGACCTATATTTTGGACCTACTGACCTACTTTTTTGTTTTAAAGCTATAGCAATGAAATTTGGACTGTGTGTACAGCTTTTCGTTCCGATTTCATAAATGTCATCTTATGACCTATATTTTGACCTGCTGACCTACTTTTTGTTTTTGGAGCTATGGCAGTGAAATTGCATTGGTTCATTTCTGTGATATGCATCATTACATTCATAAAAATTCCTTTCATCTTTGAACCCAGGTGAGCGCTTTAAGGCCATTGGCCCTTTTGTTTTCATATTGCCGGCACATTCTGCTTGGCTTTACAAAACGGCCGCCAGAGCTTAAAAATAGAAAAACCTTGTCCTGCTTTCACAGGTTAAACTGCTGGAGGGATTTTGACAAAACTTCACAGGAGTGATCAGTTCCACCCCTAGTTTTGCATGTCACCAGCACATTCTGCTTCACTGCACAAAATGGCCACCAGAGCTGGAAATAGAAAAACCTTGTCTGGCTTTCACAGGTCAAACTGCTGGCTGGATTTTGGTGAAACTTCACAGGAGTGATCAGTAACAACCCTTAAAATAGAAAAAGTAGAAAATTCTTGTCTGGCTTTCACAGGTCAAACTGCTGGTCAGATTTCAACAAAACTTCAGAGCAGACCTGTTTACTTCTTCAGATTCGCTTTCAAGTTTCTACGCATTTTGATACGGAAAGCGGGCGAAAAACTACGATTTTTCATTATTTAGGTTTTTTTTTTATTTCCGTCTTATTTCCGGTTAATGAAACTTTTTGGTAATTAAATAATCATAGTTAAGAAGACGCTTCGGTGTTTAAGGTACCAAGATGAGCCGATGAAAATGGCGTCCTCAAAACATAAATTTGAAAATCTAGTTGAGGAACAGGTCCATTGTAAAAAGCAAAAAAGCTCGCAGAAATATAAGACTACTTACAAAGAAATGTTTCCTTGTTTATCTCGCTTAATAAAAGGAGAGTTCTTCGTAAATTGTAATGTTTGTCATTGTGACTTTTCCTGTGCACATGGTGGGCTGAACGATTGTAAACGGCATGTTCAAAGTAAAAATCACTTGGAGTATTCAAAGTTAAAAGGGAGTAACACGTCTATAACGACATTCATGTCCAAGTCTCCTGTGTCAACAGACTTGATCACTAAGGCAGAAGTTATTATTTGTAGGCTGGTTGCTGATTTAAATTTACCACTAGCCAATGCAATTTTTGGCAATAATTAATTTGAAAAAAAAAACTACTGACAGACACTGAAAAGTACTGATGAATGGCTAAAAAAATACTGATGGGGTAAACAGGTCTGCAGGAGTGATCAGTACCAACCTTAGTTATGCATATCGCCGGCACGTTCCACTTCGCTGCACAAAATGGCCGCCAGAGCTAAAAATAGAAAATCCTTGTTCAGCTTTCACAGGTCAAACTGCTGGTGGGATTTCAATGAAACTTCACAGGAGTGATCAGTACCAACCCTTGTTGTGCATATTGCCGGCACATTAGGCTTCACTGCACAAAATGTCCACCAGAGCTAAAAATAGAAAAACCTTGTGCAGCTTTCACTTTTTCCCCCATTTTCATGACATTTAAAAGAATTATTTTTCCACCAGGCTGATATTATAGCCCTTCAGGAAACATGGACAAGTGCAAATGACATAGTTCAACCCCCAATACATGATACCAAGCTGTGTTCACATATAGACCAACACATCAAAACAACCAGTCTTCAAGAGGAGGTGTTGGCATCTTTGTCCACCAAGACTTTGACTTTATGCACATTGATACTTCTATGGCAAATATTGAATGTGTTGGTGTTCATATAACATCTCCGTCTATAGCAGTATTGAATGTTTCTAAATCTCCACAACTTCACCCGTATTATTTCTGTGAACAGCTCAGTTTGATTCTTAACAATTTACCAACTTCACAAACAATTGTTCTCAGTGTCAGCTAATGAGCTCAAACAAACTATCATGCAATTACATATGCGAACATTAGAAATACAATGATACAGAGCCTCTATGAACAAATGATAGATCAAATTCCATCTGTGTTTGATAGGTTAAACTACTTCTGATGTTCAACACCAGTTGTCACTAGGTAACGAATATCTTTACTTTCTTATTGTAAAAGCATGAAGTATTTCCTCATTTTCACATCACTTTTTAGCTTCACCTACATCTATTAAATCTGTTAAAACCAGCTGCAACTTATGTTTTGACTTTCACCCTGCCATACATGTGATAACTTCGGTAACTCAAAACTGGATTTTCAGCTGGATTTTTAGCTTGAAAACTGGAACTTTTTATCGACTCGTTTTCGCAATAGAAAGACAAGAAGAACAGCAAAGAAAACCAATGAAGTGTTTTTCGATCTTATTTAATGCAAAAAGGTCGCACCACTTGCAAAAGGCATAATATGTTCCCTTAGCACACTTTCCTATCCATTTATATTCAGATTGCCACTGATGATCAAATTTTGTTTTTGTATTTTGAATTTTAGCTTTTTTTGACCTGAGGCCTTGCACAAAGCTCTCGCTAGGGTCAAAATTTTGGGAGAAGTGACTTCTCCCTAAGGCAAGATTTGGGAGAAGTCAGAACTTGAGAAGACTCCTGGGAGAAGTTAGTACTGGCAATGCCAGTTCCATTTGTGAATGACAATGACAGACAGCAAATATGTGAAGTGATTTTTTATTCAACTTTACTGTTAAAAACTAATGTATCTGTGGCACCAAAATTCAGTAACTTTTTTTGTGAAAAGTCTGGGATGTGTTTCCAGTTTAACCAGAATTGTTTGTACAAAATTACAAACAATTTTAAGAAGAAAATTATGTTGACTCATTATAATTATAAAGTAACTACAATAGAAATATTTAAGTCTTTGAGAAAAGGAAACTTTCTCAATGAAAAAGTGGTACTTACAATCAAATCATGACCACTTATCTTAATCAGTCAATTGAATGTTGTAAGTTTGCCATATAAAGAGTCTCCAAGACACTGTTTTCTATAAATATTAAAATACGAGGGGGTCGCGGAAATATATGACAAACGGAATTTATCCGAGATTTTCACTCGCTGCTTCATGTTAAATGAACTAAATATTTACTGAAATTGGTTTCCGTCAATTTGTTTAGCTTGTCTACTTGACCTTTTCTTATTAATTAATCTGAGAGTAAAAATAGATATACCAAAAAGTATTTTAGCCATTTTCATACACTGTTTCAAAGGTTAGAATAACATTGGTAAAGCATTGATGTTTAACCGTAAGCCTTTAAAATTAAGCTTTCACTTAATATGTTAAGACATAATTTGCTTGAATTATAGGATTTGTAGAGCCCTGTTGTACACAACAATTTTCCTCTTGGTGTACATCCCCAACCGAATTATATTGACCCAATTCAACACCTGCTGATGGCTAAATGTGTTGGTTGTGTATACGAGGGTCAACACATGTTTAAATCAATGAAAGTAGTAAAATGTGCTCTGACTGGTCAATGCTTTGATGGTAGTATGTATTGATCGCCGTTTCCAAGTATAAGCTCCGCCCATAACCGGAGCTGAGCAAGTTATTGACGTCGGCAGATCAAAGTTTTTTTCTTCTGGATTTTAATATCGGGAATTTTGAATTAATACCGGGACAGCTGGAATTGATGTTGAATAACAGGATTTTTTAAAATCCCACCGGGATATCACATGTATGCCCTGCATACAAAAAACATGCCGCTGTTCCATCCTTCTAGTACATAGATGGAGACATGTTTTTATGTCAAAAACCCCTTCTAGTTCACTCCCCCATACACAGACCTTTTCCTGTCATGGATTGTACTATCACTTTAATTAATGGTGAGCCCAGTGTGGAACATTTTTCATACATATGTGACTAGTGGTAGATGTGTCCAAGAAAAAACAGACTGATGAGTAACAAAAGAGGCTTTGTGAGCAGTTACAGGATCAAGAGATACCTGCCAAAATCCGCTCGAGGTCTAGGACAGAAAAAAATTTCAGCTTTAGCATCTGCAATTGTATCAAATACTTTAGAAATGTCGGGAATGGGAAATGACATGGGTTCGGTAACCTTGTTTAGCTCATGGTAGTTAACCGCAAATCGCCATTCGCCATTCTTTTTCTTGACAAGAACTACTGGACTGTTCCAGAGAGAGTCTGATTCTACTATGAAGCCCTGGTCAAGCATTTCTTTGACCTGCCACTCAGTTTCAGGGCGCATTTCGGCGCTTTGTCTGTAGGGAGCTTTCTCAATAGGCTTAGCTTCTCCAGTTTCAATTCTTTGTGAGAAAAGATTTGTGAGACCTAATTCTGAAAAATCTTTGGCAAATGTCTTCTGTTTTTGCCAATAAAAATTAACAGTTTCTTCTTTTGGTCAGTGGTGAGATTAGAGTCATTAAGGTTAATACCAAGATCTTGTGCAATTTCAATGTAGTGTTCGTCAGTTAGTGTGTCAGAATGAATGGAGTTAATAGATTCAGAAGCATTCAAAGTGTCAGGATTTTCTGAGGTCTGATGATTAGTAATCTGAGTAATGTTAGCAAGGTTAATCTCAGAAAGAACAGAAACTCTAGCACATAGTTTGAGAAAGACTGGTAGAGCAGGATTCATAAGGCAGTACAGTACTTTACTATCCACATTTGTAGAAAGGCATTTACCTCCTGCCAGTTCATCTGGTGGCTGGCACAGCACTGAATCACCATCCTTAAATTTCTTACTTTTCAAGGGCAGGATGAATTCTGAATGAAGTGGTATAACATGCGATATTAATGTTTTGCCAAAGTCAGTTTTCGCAAGATCTGGTGAACTGAGAGCGATAGTGATTGGGTTAGTTTTATCATTGTTAACAGTGATGCAGTTTGACTGGAAGTTCAGTTGAAATCCTTCCTTCTTCATAAAATCTCGTCCTAAAATGACTGGTTCATGAAGTGTTGAGAAGACAAGGAAAGTATGTTGAAAGGGGAAACCATCAATAAGAAAAGAAAGAGTGATGGTTCCTAGCACTGAATGGATCTCACCACATACACCATAGATATGAGAAATATGGGCATGGTCATACTCAAGGTCTTTAGAGAATTTCTTCACAATATGTTCTCTGATACAAAAAAATACCTGCGCCAGAATCAGTCATTGTATGGAATTATTACCACGGGATTCTGGCACCACAAAGCTGTGACCAATTGTTCAGCGGCTGATCTGATCTCTTACGGTTGTTTCAAGAAATGTAACTCAAGTGGCTGACCTAGCCACTGACCACTGATCGGTCACTTAGCTCACAAGGGTCTGTGCCCTGTTCGTGTTGTATTAGTAACAACAAACTCCATGGTTATAGTTCTCAATAAATTCTTCTTTAAATAGCCATATCAAAGACAAGCACCAATGTAGTTGTTAATATTTTGTAAGTATAGTAAATTTAAGATGTTACTTGTTCAAAATTCCAATGAATACTACTGAAGTAATTCAAAATCCTAAAACCTAAATTTCTTCATGGAAAAATAGGGTAACAATTTTAACCAATGAAACTTTTAAGGTAATTCATGAATTCAACCAATAAAAATAACAAAAAGGTGAAACCTGTTACTTAACATTAAGAAGCTTATAGTGACATAATTGAGTTCTCAATCAGTCTAGGAAGCCAATGTCCCTATGCAGAGTGCTAAAAGCAAAATCTGCTCTACAAGCTTACTGTCTTTGTTTGTTGATTAAGAATACTGTGGCAGGAAATATTTGTAATTAAGTACAATATGTCAAAATAACCAAAATTCTATTCTAACAAATTCTTTACAAATTTCTGAAATTCTGTTAAATTTTAAATTAAATGATAAAAATCATAAAATTATATTTCTGATCAAAATTTTATTAGAAGAATATGACTGACTTTATAGCCTGGTTACACATACATAAACATTTTTTTTCACTTCACATTTCCTTTTCACCATCAATAACCTTCTCAACATTTGCTTATGCACCGAGGCATTTTGCTGTCCTTCAGACTGCCTTGTGAAATATGTCTTTAAAGAAGGTGGCACAAAATTTTTGAAAAGTCACCAAGATGACACAACAATAAGTCTGTGAATCACAAAATATTAAATACATTATCTACATGTTTTATACGTCCGTGATACCTTACTACAGTTATAAACATGGTTGAGCCTGTTGTTGAAGTATAATACAACTGGATTTTTAAGAAACTTTTCCATGTAAAAGCATTTGAACATGTTGCGGCAGTTCACTATTCTAATTTACACGTTCTTTTGAACATTCCGGTATCAAAAAGATTATAAATGGTAGTAGATTAGTCAGTTTACAGTTAAATAATACATTTAGGTCCCTGTGGCCAAGGTCAAGGTCACACACAGAGGTCAAAAGTCAGATAAAAATATGAAAATGTGAGTATGGACCATTTAGTCATCATGAATTGAGGGATTCTATCACAAATGTTCACCATCATGAGACTGACATTACACGCATAATCCTGGTCCATATATGCAAGGTCAAGGTCTCTAGAGATGATGAAATGTCCAAATTTTGTCTGGAGCATATCTTCTACATGCATGGAGGGATTTTAGTATTACTTGGTACTAAAGTTCACCATCATAAAACGTATTGTTGTGTGCATGAACCAGGTCTCTAGGTCAAAGGTCAAGATCACACTTAGAGGTCAGTGGAAAATGCTTGTCTGGAGCAAAACTTCTACATCATTGTATTTAGAGATTTTGATATAACTTGGCACAAATGTTGACCATTGTAAGGCGATGTGTTGTACACAAAATTCAGGTTCCTGTAAGGGTCACACATAGAGGTCAAAGGTCAAATAAAAATATGAGAATGTGTGTATGGACCATTTAGTCATCATGAATTGAGGGATTCTAACATAAATGTTCACCATCATGAGACTGAACATTACACGCATAATCCTGGTCCATATATGCAAGGTCAAGGTCTCTAGAGATGATGAAATGTCCAGATTTTGTTAGGGAACATATCTTCTACATGCATTGAGGGATTTTAGTATTACTTGATGCAAAAGTTCACCATCATGAAACATCATGAACCAGGTCTCTAGGTCAAAGGTCAATGTCACACTTAGAAGTCAAAAGTTTATGCCCACATCCTCTGCAAAGCTTTTGTGATAGGTGTATTTTGTGACAATGGCACCCTTGTTTCAAACACATTTAGTATATTTAGGTAAGTTATTCCATGGGTGATGTGTAGAAAGTCTTAAAATTGTTTTAGCTCTAACAGATTTCTAAATGTTATCTATAAATTTCTAGCTGTTTAATTTATTCAGTGCCCATCCATCTGCTGTCAGGCTGTCCCGCTGTCACACTGCTATGTGTTGAGTGTAACTCCAAATGTATAAATGCTAGAGCCATGAATCTTTTTTACAATGGTTGTCAGCATGCACCTGGGTATTTTGATGCAAATTTATTGGAGATCGGCAGACTTATGCCCCCTGATTAAGCAAAAAAAAGAATTTTTAGACTTTTGTCATGTATAACTCCAAACATTTAACTGCTAGAGCCATGAAACTTTCTAAGAATAGTTGTCAGCAGGTGAACTTACACAAATTATTGAAGATTGGCAGAGTTATGCCTTCTGATTAAACAAAAAATAGCATTTTTAGACTCCTTTATATAAGGACAATGTTTATAACTAATAATTATGACTCATAAACGACCTTCACCTTCAAGGTAAAATATTGAAATTTGCTAAAATTGATCATAACTTTGTTATTTATGGTTGGATATGATTCATACTTGGACAAAAGAACACTTATGACAAATCCAACATTATGATTCTTTCAGGTATGACCTTGACCTTAAAATGACTTCACAGTCAAGGTCAAATTACTGAATTTTGCTCAGATTGGCCATAACTTTGTTGTTATGGTTGGATATGATTTAAACTTGGACAAAACAACATTAATGACAAATCTGACATTATGATTCTTTCATGTGTGACCTTGACCTTCAAATGACCTTGACAGGGTCAAATTATTGAAATTTGCTCAAATTACCCATAACTTTGTTGTTTATGGTTGGATTTGATTTATAAGTTGGACAAAACAACACTTATTGTAATCCGACATTACAATTCTTTCATGTGTGACCTTGACCTTAAAATGACCTTGACAGTCAGGGTCTTATTATTGAAATTTGCTAAAATTGCCAAATTTGTTGTTTATGGTTGGATTTGATTTATACAGGGGCAAAACAACACATATGGCAAAACCGACATGGCGAATAACTCAAGTATTACCATGACCTAAAAATGACTTTGACCGTCAAAGTGAGATGATTGAATTTTGCTTAAATTGTCATAACTTTCTCATTTATTTATGGATTTGATTCATACATAAACAAAACAAGACTGATGACAAATCGGACATTATGATTATTTCAAGTTTGACCTTGACCTTTAAATGACCTTGACAGTCAAGGTCAAATTATTGAATTTTGCTACAATTTACCATAACTTTGTTATTTATTGTTGGATTTGAATCAAACTTGGACAAACAACACTTATGACAAAGCTGACATGTTAGATATTTAAGTATGACCTTAATTTTAAAATGACCATGACTGTCAAGGTCAAATTATTGAATTTTGCTCAAATTGTTATAACTTTGTCATTTATTTATGGACTTGATTCATACTTGGACTAAACAACACTTACGTTATATACTCGCACAAGTGGAGTTTTTAATCCCTGAAAATGGCCTTAAAGTCATTACTCAACGTATGGGGGAATCAAGTAAAGAAAATAAAAAATTTATCAAAGTATTATACTTGCCCGTATGATAGTCATATTTTTTACACTACACGGAAGTAACCCTGTAGCGTAATTACATAATTATTATTCAGCAGGCTTCTCTAATCAATAAAGAACTTTTAAAAGAGACTGCCTCTGTTTTGTTTTATTAGTCTGCTTGGCAGTATGACAAAGATATTTCCACACATCTGATTGACATGTAATAAACACATGACCATGTCGCGGTTGTTGTAGAGTGACTTCCCTTGTTAATTGATAAAGTCTGTCCACTGTCAGGGCTTTTCCGGTTGTATAATCGTATATCATACAGGTCCTTATTGTTATGTAAACATAACTGCATTATGTTTTATTCAGAAATCAAAGGTGTGAACAATTACTGGCATTAATTTTTTTTCAAAATAACCTGTATAATTTCAGTGTGAAAATTCCTGTTTGAAATTATTCATGTGCTTTGGTATTATATTTGGGTGTTTGTTTTTTCTGCATTTTGATACTGAATGACTTGCAAGTTAAATTATTAATTAGACGAATAATACTGACAGCACTTTCAAATTATCCCTTCCAAAATATCTTAAAACATACTGCCTGTACGTCTTCGGTATAATGAAATTACAGCACACCACTCTATCGATGTAGTTGCTTCCCTTTACTGTAGATATGCGATTTGTACGATTCCATAAAATCTTAAAAATCCAACTCAAGGTATGAAAGGGTCTAATTAAAAATCATCAATTTTAACCATAAAAACCCCTTCTCGACTAATGGTCAAGTCGACTTTTGGCTGAGTATATATGGTATGACAAATCCGACATTATGATTCTTTCAAGTATGACTTTGACCATAAAATGACCTTGACAATCAAGGTCAGATTATTGAATTTTGCTACAGTATGCCATAACTTTGTTGTTTATTGTTGGATTTGATTCATACTTGGACAAAACAACAATTATGACAAAACTGACATGTTGAATAACTCAGGTGTGACCATAACCTAAAAAAAAAATGGTCAAGTGATTGAATTTTTCTTAAATTGTCATAACTTTCTCATTCATTTATGGATTTGATTCATACTTGGACAAAACAACAGTGATGACATAAAACATTTTAATTCTTTCTAGTATTACCTTGACCTTTCAATGACTTTGACAGTCAAGGTCAAATGATTGAATTTTGATCAAACTGGCCATAACTTTATTGTTTGTGGTTGGATTTTAATCATACTTGGACAAAACAACACTTTTGACAAAGCAGACATGTTAGATTATTCAAATGTGACCTGAACTTTAAAATGACCATGACCCTCAAGGTCAAATTATTGAATTTTGCTCAAATTGTCATATCTTTATTATTTATTTATGGATTTGATTCATACTTGGACAAAACAACACTTATGACAAATCTGACATTATGATTCTTTCATGTGTGACCTTGACCTTAAAATAACATTGACAGTCAAGGTCAAATTATTGAATTTTGCTACAGTTTGCCAGAACTTTGTTATTTGTTGTTGGATTTAATTCATACTTGGACAAAACAACACTTATGACAAAATCAACATGTTGAATAACTCAAGTATGACCATGCCCTAAAAATGACATTGACAAGCAAAATTGAATTTTGTTAAAATTTATCATAACTTTGTTGTTTATTGTTGGATTTGATTCATTCTTGGAAAAAAACAACACTTTTTACAAAACTGACATGTTGAATAATTAAGGTATGACCTTGACCCTAAAATGACCTTGACAATCAAGGTCAAATGATTGAATTTTGCTTAAATTGTTATAACTGTTATTTATTTATGGATTTGATTCATACTTTGATAAAACAACAAAACCAACATTTTGATTTATAAAAGTATGATGTTGACCTTCAGATGACCTTGACATTTAAGGTCAAGTTATTGAATTTTGCTTGAATTGGCCATATCTTGGTTATGTATGCTTTGATTTGATTTATACTGAGATCAAACAACACTTAAGACATAACTGACACATTGAATCATTCCAGTGTGACCATGACCATTATATGGCCATGACCGTCAAGGTCAAATGATTAAATTTTGCTAAAATTGGCCTTAAAGTCATTTTTAGATCTTTTTGATTAATACTTGGACAAAACAACACTCATGATAAAAACCTACATGTTAAATTATTCAAGTGTGACCTTAACCTTAAAATGACTTTGACAGTCAAGGTCAAATTATTGAAATTCGCTTATATTGTAATAACTTTATCAATTTACACATTTGATTCATACATGGACAAAACAACACTTATGACAAAACTGATAGGTTGAATAATGCAAGTATGACCTTGACCTTAAAATGACCTGGACCTTCAAGGTCAAGTTATTTTATTTGGATTTGATTCATGCTTGGACAAAATGACACTTATGACAAAACCTACATTAAATTATTCAGGTATGACCTTGAACTTAAAATAACCTTGAACGTCAAGGTCAAATTATTGAATTTTGCCAAAATAGCCAAATGTTTGTTATTTATGGGGGGAGATGATCTATTCTGGGACAAAACAACACTGAGAATAGAACAACCGTGTTGAACAATTGAAGCATTACCTTGACCTTTACATGACCTTGATATTGCTTAACTTCGCTATATCTTTGATATTAATAGATGAAGTGTCTTCATGCTTGGACATAACTACCTTGTAGACAATACCTTCAAAAAAAGGTGAAACTGAACTTGACCGTGACCTTTAAGGTCAAATTTCTGAAGTTTGCTAAAATTGGCCGTAACTTTGTTAGCTCACCTGAGCCGTTGTCCGTCGTCTGTCCACACTTAGTTCGTAAACGCTCTAGCGGTCACATTTTTGCCTCAATTGTCTTGAAACTTGGTCAGGATGTTTGTCCCAATGATTTCTCGGACGTGTTCGAACATGGGTTATCTGGGTTGAAAAACTAGGTCACAGAGCCCAAATATGGAAAAACCTTGTTAACACTCTAGAGGCTATATTTTCAGTCCAAATATCCTGGAAATTTGTCAGAAAAGTTGTTTTGATTTTTTGTAGCTCAAGTGGATTTGGGTCATCTAGGGTAAAAAACTAGATCACAGAGCCCAAATATCGAAAAACCTTTTTAACACTCTAGAGGCTACTTTTTCAGTCCAAATACCCTGGAACTTTGTCAGAAAGATTGTTTTGATAATTTCTAACTCAAATCTGAATATGGGCCATCTAGGTTCAAAAACTAGGTCATAGAGCCCAAATATGGAAAAACCTTGTTAACACTCTAGTGGTAACATTTTCAGTCCAAACAACCTGAAAATTTGTCAGAAAGATTGTTTCAATAATTTCTAGGTCAAGTTCGAAAATGGGTCATCTGGGGTCAGTTAACCAGGTCCATAACCACTTTTGTAAAAAGCAGTCATACTCAGGTGAGCGATACAGGGCCATCATGGCCCTCTTGTTATTTATAGATGAATTTGATAATTATATTTCCAAATGATGTTTAATTTGAAATCCCTTCACCACAATGTGTTTCCTCTGATGTGTTTGCCTTTGGAAATAGGAAAAAGTTGAACATGGCCCCGTGTTAATGCTCTGCATTGGACTCTGTTTGACATTCTTGTGACCTTTTATAGTGAAGGGTAGACTGTATTCTGTTGATGAGATGTAATACCACTTTAAGATTAAATACCAATTTTTTATATTGACTTTTTTTGTAGCTTAATTGAAGATGGGTAGGTATCCACACATATAAAGAGTCATTGCACTTGGTTTCATATTTACAGATGTGTGTTACTATATTACAATTTTGTGACACAACACTAATTTTAGTAAGATTGCATCGTAAATAATCATACAAAATATGCATATTGGATAAAAATATAAGCTGAGACAAGTTCTGAATAGAAAAAAAAGTAAGTAATTGATTGAAAATGGAAGAAAATAGGAATAAACACAATGAATGCTGATGCTATGTCAATTGCTAGAACAGTAGCACTCAGCAAAGTATCTCATCTTAAATTCACTCATACCTGAACCCTGTAAATGGAGGAAAAGTATGTTATTTTCCTGAATGAAACATGCCAAATTTGTTAACAAACTGGTTAAAAAGGATTAGCAACTTCAGTTTCAGTCAGTTTTACCAGATCAGTTTGAACCTTCTGTCATTGCTTCCAAGAGTAACTTTCAACTTCAAACGACTTGTATCTTGTCTCAGGATTTGTTACCTTAGCAAATTGCAGTGTTTTTGAGTTTCAAAAGAATGTGAATAGGTGTCTTGATTTATGTGTTTGGTTAAATGTTAATTTAATTTTCTGTGTAAGTACATGAGGTTTTTTTTTAAAAATAAAGGTCTAATTTTATAATGACCTTTTTCACTTCTGATAGAGTTGTGTGTTAGTGTTTGTGACCTGTCACAGAAATATACCCTTGCAAGTTTGAAGTGGTCTCAAGGTGGTATTTCAGCAAGGTGGTATCTCAGGGTGGTATTTCCAGCAGGGTATATTTCAGCTAGGTGGTATCTCAGGGTGGTATTTCAGCAAGGTGGTATTTCAGGGCAGCTTTGATGCGCTTTCTTCTCTACAGTTTGCTCTCATCCTTTGTCATTTCACTAGAGTATGATTTCTTTTCTCAAACAGTTTATTGTTGATATATTCTGTTATGACTTACATAAAATTCTGTAAAATCTGCTAGCAGTAATTTTCTGAAATAAAGCAAAGTATAGTGTACACCTAAATTAATTATTTGGCTAGAGATGAGGAAAGATTTTTGTATTGTAAACCAAGAAATGTTTTTGCAAGTTTTAAGTTAGCAACTTTCATGGATGATATTTTTCCACAAATTTAAATATCTGCAAAAAGGTCTTCTTGAAAATGCAAAATTTTCTAGCTACAGCAGATAATGACCCATAGAGGCAGAGAAAACTTTTCATGTAATAAATGGGGTATGCAATAATACAACTTTATATATTGTTTTACTTGCAGTTGCTTACATATATGTAAAGCTTTATTTATTATACCCCCACAAACAAAGTTTGAGGGGGTATATAGGAGTGAGCTTGGCGGTTGGTCAGTCGGATGGTCTGTCAATCCGTCATGGTTTTGGGATGATAACTCATGAAAGGCTGGACAGATTTAAACGATTTTTGGTACACAGCTGTAACATCATAAGATACAGGTCAAGTTCAATATTGGGGCTGGTGGGGCCAAGGTCAAGGTCACTGTGACTAAAATTAGAAAAACGGTTTCTGGACGATAACTCATGAAAGGCTTTTTGGTACACAGATTTAACATCATAAGATACAGGTCAAGTTGGATACTGGGGCTTGTGGGGCCAAGGTTAAGGTCACTGTTACTAGAAATAGAAAGTTTCTGCACAATAACTGATGAATGGCTTGACAGATTTAAACAATTTTTGGTACACAGGTGAAACATCATAAGATACAGGTCAGGTTCGGTATTGGGGCTGGTGGGGCCAAGGTCAAGGTCACTGTTACTAAAAATAGAAAAATGGTTTCCGGACAAGAACTAATGAATGGCTTGACAGATTAAAAAAATTTTTGGTACACAGGTGTAACATCAATATTGGGGCTGGTGGGGCCAAGGTCAATAAATTGTTACTAAAAATAGAAAAACGGTTTCTGGACAATAACTCATGAATGGCCTGAAAGATTTAAACAATTTTTGGTACACAGGTGTAACATCATAACATACAGATCACATTCGATATTGGGGCTGGTGGGGCCAAGGTCAAGGTCACCCTAATTAAAAATGATAAAATGATTGAAAAATTGTTTTTGGATGATAACTCATGAAATCTTGATAGATTTAAACAATTATCGGTACACAGGTGTAACATCACAGGATACAAATCAGGTTTGATATTGGGGCTGGTGGGGCCAAGGTCAAGGTCAATGTTTCTAAAAATAGAAAAAATGGTTTCTGGACAATAACTCATGAATGGCCTGACAGATTAAAAAAAATTTTGGTACACAGGTGTAACATCAATATTGGGGCTGGTAGGGCCAAGGTCAAGGTCATTGTTACTAAAAATAGAAAAATGGTTTCTTGACAATAACTGATGAATGGCTTGACAGATTTAAACAATTTTTGGTACACAGGTGTAACATCATAAGATACAGATCACATTCGATATTGGGGCTGGTGGGGCCAAGGTCAAGGTCACTGTTACTAAAAATAGGAAAACTGTTTCCGGACAATAACTCATGAATGGCTTCACAGATTTAAAAAATTTTTGGTACACATGTGTAACATTAATATTGGGGCTGGTGGGGCCAAGGTCAAGGTCACTGTTACTAAAAATAGAAATGGTTTCTGGTTAATAACTCATGAAAGGCTTGACAGATTTAAACCATTTTTGGTACACAAGTATAACATCATAAAATACAGGTCAAGTGCAACTTTGGGACTGTTGAGGTCAATGTCAAGGTCACTGTTACCAAAAATTTAAAAAAAATTCTGCTCAATAACTTGAGTTATGAATGAGATATTGTGACGAAACTTTCTTTAAAGATAGTTTCTATAAAGACGACACTTTGGATTGAAAATCGGGCCGGTTGGATCGAGGTTACTGTTCACTTTAACTAAGAATAGAAAAACAGTTTCTGGATGATACCTCATGAGTTACAGGAATAGTCAGGGATTTATTCCAAAATGGATAAGGATGCTTTCAAGCCCAAATATGTACTTGTAAAATTTGATGATGATCGTGTTTGAAGTAAAGCTCGTGAATGCTCAAGATGTCTTATTCCAGAAGAGATCAGCTAGAGCATCAGCTAGTTCTACTAGAAAATATACAGTTCAATGGTCTACCGGTAATTGTTTTCTGTATATACAATATCATTAAATATAAAATATATACATATTTCCATGTTTCTTATGTCACTTTATGCCTTTGATTCTAAGCTTTCCTGTTCCAGTATCAAGCACCCATGTGGGGGTATTAATCACCTTTAGTGATAGTTCTAGTTTCATTAGCTTTTGTGATCCCACTCTGTCTGTCGTCCATCCTCGTCCTTCGTCAACAATTTCTTAAAACAACATCTCCTCTGAAATCACTGACTGCACATAAAGCAAACTTCACAGGAATGATCCTTGGGTGATCCCTTTCAAAGTTTTTCAAATGGTTGTGGTCTGTTGCATAAGTAGGTCATAGGGCCAAAAAAGAAGTTTCAAAAATGCATATTAAAAGAATCTTCTTGTCAGAAATGACAAGGCCCAGAGCTTTGATAATGGTATATGACATCATCTACAGGTCCTCTATCAAAATTTTTCAAATTATGCCCCTAGTTTCAAAATTAGCCATAGTTTTCATAGGTTTTTGGTCATAGTTTTCCTTATATGTATAAGGTAAAAACTTAAAAAATCTTCTTCTCTGAAATGACAAAGGCTGAAGCTTAGATATTTGCCATGAAACATTGTGTAGTGGACCTCTACCAAGTTTGGTCAAATTATAGACCTGGGGTCAAAATTTGCTCTTCCCTGGGGGTCATAGATTTTCCTTAAAAACATATAATAACAACTTTAAAAAATCTTCTTCTTTGAAACTGCAAAGGCTAGAGCTTAGATATTTGGCATTAAACATTGTTTAGTGGGCCTTTACAAAGATTGTTCAAATTATAGCCTTAGGATTAAAACTGGTCCCGCTCTAGGGAGGTCATGGGTTTTCCTTATATACATTTAGTAAAATCTTTAAAAAACCTTCTGCTTTAAAACTGCAAAGGCTGGAGCTTTGATATTTCACATGAAACATTGTGTAGAGGACCCCTACAATTATTGTTCAGATTATAGCCCAAGGGTTGAAAATGGCCTGTCCAGGTGGTGGTTTTTTTTTTAGCTCACCTGAGCACTGTACAGGATGAGCTTTTGGGATCGTTAATGGTCTGGTGTCTGTCGGCGTGCGTCGTGCCTCGTCAACAATTTGACTTCAACAACATCTCTACCTAAACCACTAAGCCAACATTGAAAAAACATGCCTGGAATATTCCTTGCATGAAGCTCTACCAAAGTTGTTCAAAGAATTCAATTCCATCAAGAACTCTGGTTGCTATGGCAACTGATAGGAAAAACTTTGAAAATCTTCTTGTCTGAAACCACAAGGCCCTGAGCCTTAAGATTTGGTGTTTAGCATTGTCTATTGGACCTCTACCAAGTTTGTTCAAATAAAACCCCTGGGGTCAAATTTGGCCCCGCCCCGGGGGTCAATTGATTTTACATAGGGTTATATAGTGAAACTTTAAAAATCTTCTTGTCTGAAACCACAAGGCCCTGAGCCTTAAGATTTGGTATGTAGCATTGTCTAGTGAACCTCTACCAAGTTTGTTCAAATTATGCCCCTGGGGTCAAATTCAGCCCCAGCCCGGGGGTCAACTTATTTAACATAGTGAAACTTTAAAAATGTTCTTGTCTGAAAGATTTGGTATGTAGCATTGCCATGTGGACCTCTACCAAGTTTGTTTGCATTATACCCCTGGGGTCAAATTTGGCCCCACCCAAGGGTTCGATTGATTTTACATAGGGAAAACTTTGAAAATTTTCTTCTCTGAAACTGCAAGGCCCTGATCCTTAAGATTTGGTATGTAGCAAGGTCTAGTAATCCTCAACCAAGTTAGTTGAAATTATACCTCCGGGGTCAAATTTGGCCCCTTCAGGGTCAACTGATTTTTAGCTCACCTGAGCAAATGCTCAGGGTGAGCTATTGTGATCACCCTGTGTCCATCGTCCGTCGTCAACATTTTACTTTAAATGACATCTCCTCCTAAACCACAAAGCTATTTTTAACAAACTTTACAGAAATGTTCCTTTCCTTACATTGTCCTTTTCTAAAATTGCTCAAACCGTTCCGCTCCATTGCACATAAGGGCTGCAAATGCTTAAAAAAAGAAAAAAATTCAAACAACATCTCCTCCTAAAGGGCTGGGTGATTTTCCACCAAATTTTACAGAAATGTTCCATACATAGCCCTCTATTAAAATTGCTAAAACAGTTCTGCTCCATTTAACAAAATGCCTCCCACAGCTAAAAACAGATTTTCATCGATATTTGGCTTCAAATGACATCTCCTCCAAAACCACTTGGCCATTTTAAACCAAATTTGACAGAAATGTTCCTTTCCTTACATTGCCCTTTTCTAAAATTGCTCAAACCGTTCTGCTCCATTGCATAAAGGGCTGCAAAAGCTAAAAATAGAAAAAAATTCAAACAACATCTCCTCCTAAACGATTGGGAGATTTTCTACCAAATTTCACAGAACTGTTCCTTACATAGCCCTCTATTAAAATTGCTAAAACGGTTCTGCTCCATTGATCAAAATGGCTGCCAGAGCTAAAGATAGGTTTTTGTCAATATTTGGCTTCAAATGACATCTCCTTCTAAACCACTTGGCCATTTTAAACCAAACTTTACAGAAATGTTCCTTTTAATGCCCTTTTCTAAAATTGCTCCAACTGTTCTGCTCAATTGCACATACATGTAAGGGCTGCAAAAGCTAAAAATAGAAAAAAATTCAATCAACATCTCCTCCTAAACGGTTGGGAGATTTTCCACCAAATTTCACCGAAATGTTCCTTACATAGCCCTCTATTAAAAATTGCTAAAATGGTTCTGCTCCATTGAACAAAATGGCTGCCAGAGCTAAAAATAGATTTTTGTCAATATTTTTGCTTGAAATGACATCTCCTCCAAAACCGCTTGGCCATATTAAACCAAATTCGACAGAAATGTTCCTTATAATGCCCTTTTCTAAAATTGCTCAAACCGTTCCGCTCCATTGCATAAAGGGCTGCAAAAGCTAAAAATAGAAAAAAATTCAAACAACATCTCCTCCTGAACGGTTGGGAGATTTTCTACCAAATTTCACAGAACTGTTCCTTACATAGCCCTCTATTAAAATTGCTAAAACGGTACTGCTCCATTGATCAAAATGGCTGCCAGAGCTAAAAATAGATTTTTGTCAATATTTGGCTTCAAATGACATCTCCTTCTAAACCACTTGGCCATTTTAAACCAAACTTTACAGAAATGTTCCTTTTAATGCCCTTTTCTAAAATTGCTCCAACTGTTCTGCTCAGTTGCACATACATGTAAGGGCTGCAAAAGCTAAAAATAGAAAAAAATTCAATCAACATCTCCTCCTAAACGGTTGGGAGATTTTCCACCAAATTTCACAGAACTGTTCCTTACATAGCCCTCTATTAAAATTGCTAAAATGGTTCTGCTCCATTGAACAAAATGGCTGCCAGAGCTAAAAATAGATTTTTTGTCAATATTTTTGCTTGAAATGACATCTCCTCCAAAACCGCTTGGCCATATTAAACCAAATTCGACAGAAATGTTCCTTATAATGCCCTTTTCTAAAATTGCTCAAACCGTTCTGCTCCATTGCATATAAGGGCTGCAAAAGCTAAAAGTAGTAAAGAAATCAAACAGCATCAGATACTCCTCCTAGATGTTAAGGTAATTTTCCATCAAATTTCACGGAAATGTTCCTTACATACCCCTGCGTTAAAATTGTTGCATAAGTTCATATAGGGTAAACTTTGAAAAATCTTCTTGTATGAAACTACAAGGCCCTGAGCCTTACGATTTGTTATGTAGCAATGTCTGGAGGAGGTCTCTCAAGTATATTAGAAAAATTTTCCTGGGGTCACTATTGGCCCCTCCTGAGGGGTCACAAGTTTTAAATAGCAGTATAGAAGAAAATCTTTAAAAAATCTTCATGTCTGAAACCACAAAGTCTAAAATTTAAAATTTGGCATGAAGCAAGCTTTATCAAGCTTTTTTGAATAATGAGATTAGATTAAAGGTCACTAAAGCTAAAAATAGGTTTAAATACTGTACCTCATACAGCTTTCATTTAAAGACCAATATCTTTGATATTTGGTATATAGGATCCTTGCATGGACCTCTACCCATGGGTTGGGTTTTAGGTCACTGGGTCAAGGTCAAGGTCACCATAGCTTTTGATAGATATTTCTACTTTCTGTCATAGAGCCTTTATTTATTGACTGATATTTTACATATTTACATATTTATATTTACATTACTAAGTAAATATATTTTCAATTAAAACATGAAATACTGCTTAACTACAAACCTACAGCCAAAATACTCAGGTGAGCGATCTAGGGTGATCATGGCCCTCTTGTAATGCCCCCAAAGGGAGGCATATAGTTTTTGAACTGTCTGTCAGTCTGTCAGTCGGTCCGAAAACTTTAACATTGGCAATAACTTTCTTATTAGTAAGTGGATTTACTTCATACTTGGACACAACACCCCTTTGGACAAGACCTTTCCACTGACCTATATTAATTTGACCTTGACCCCTGAATGACCTTTTCCTTGAAGATCCAAATGTCTAAAAACTTTAACATTGGCAATAACTTCTTTATTAGTAAGTGGATTTACTTCATACTTGGACACAACACCCCTTTAGACAAGACCTTCCCACTGACCTATATTTGTTTGACCTTGACCCCTGAATGACCTTTACCTTGAAGATCCAATTGTCCAAAAACTTCAACATCGACCATAACTTCCTTATTAGTAAGTGGATTTACTTCATGCTTGGACACAACACACCTTTGGACAAGACCTTCCCACTGACCTATATTTATTTGACCTTGCCCCCTGAATATCCAATTGTCCAAAAACTAATATTTGGCCACAACCTCCTTATTAGTAAGTTGATACACTTCAAATATAAACACAACACCCCTTTGGACAAGGCCTTCCCACTGACCTATATTTGTTTGACCTTGACCCCTGAATGACCTTCACCTTGAAGATCCAATTGTCCAAAAACTTTGACATTGCCCATTACTTCCTTATGAGTAAATGGAATTTCTTCATACTTGGACACAACCCCCTTTGGATAAGACCTTCCCACTGACCTATATTTAATTGACCTTGACCCCTGAATGACTGGTTCTCAGCTCAAAGGTCAAAGCACCACGTTTGGGGGCATTGTCATCTTACAGTGACAGTTCTTGTTAATGTAGCATTAGTTAGAGGTCATCAACCAAGTTTGTTCAATTTATGCCCCTTGAGTGAAATTTGGCCCTGCTCTGGGGGTCACTTGTATTCATATAGATTTATATAGGGAGATTCTTAAAAAAGCTTTAGATGTTGGCTCAATAGCAGACCCAAAGGCAAAGTATTAAGGTGAGCGATCTAGGGCCATCATGGCCCTCTTGTCTGGGATATAGAACATTGAAGTTTTTTTTCAGCTCACCAGAGCACTTTATGCACAGGGTGAGCATTTGTGATCACCCTGTGTCTGTCGTGAGGCATCAACTTTTTACTTTAAAAAACACCTCCTCCCAAACCACAAGGTGAAAGATGATAATTATAAAACTTTGCAGGAATGTTCCTTGCATGAACCTTTACCAAAATTGATCAAAGAATTCCATTCCATGAAGAACTGTGATTGCTATGGCAACAAGAATGAAAAAATTTAAAAAATCTCTAAGCCCAGAGGTCTGAAATTTGGTGCGTAGCATTGTCTAGTGGACCTCTACCAAATTTAATCAAAATATATCCCTAGGGTCACTATTGGCCCTGCCGGAGGGGTCAAAAGTTTTTCATAGCAGTATAGAAGTAAATCTGTAAAAAATCTTCATGTCTGAAAACACAAGGCCTAGAGTTTTAAAATTTTGCATGAAGCATTGTCTGGTGGACCTCTACCAAGTTTGTTCAAATAATGTCCCTGCAGTTATTATTGCCCCCGCCCGAGGGGTCACAACTTTTACTTAGCAAAATAGAAAAAAAGCCTTTAAAAATCTTCTTGTCTGAAACCACAAGGCCTAGAATTTTAAAATTTGGCGTGAGGCATTGTCTAGTGGACCTTTACCAAGCTTGTTCTAATTATGTTCCTAGTGTCACTATTGGTCCCACCCGAGGGGTCACTTTTTACATTGAAATATAGAGGAAAAATCTTTAAAAATCTTCTTGTCTAAAACTGCTAAGCCCAGAGGTCAGAAATTTGGTGTGTAGCACCGTAAGGTATAGACCCTAGATATTTTGCATGAAGCTTCATCTAAATGTTCTCTACCAAGATTATTAAAATTATGCCTCTGGGATCATTAATTGCCCTGCCATGGGGGCAAATGACTTTACGTCGCCTTATTTAGGAAAGATTTTAAAAAATCATCTTATCTGAAACTCTATGCCTTAGAGGTTAGATATTTTGGGTGTTGCGTTGTCTAGTGGTCCTCTACCATATTTATTCAATTTATGTCCCTCGGGTTAAAATTAGCCCCACCCCGGGGGTTCCTGTTTGTGTAAAATAGTTAATAATTGAAAATCTTCTTGTCAGAAACCTTTGAGGCTATGCTCAGAAGGCATTCAGGATATTTTAAATATTTTGTATATAGACACCTTGCATAAACTCCTTCCATTAGACTGGGGTAAAGGTCACCGAGGCTAAAAATATATTTATCTACTTTACTTCAGAGCCTTCCTTTATAGACCAATATCTTTGATATTTGGTATGTAGGTTCTTTGCATGGACCTGTACCCTTAGGTGGGGTTTGGGTCAAGGTCAAAGTCACCATAGCTAATAAAAGGTATTACTACTTTCTGTCATTGAGCCTTTATTTATTTATTAATATTTCAGATATTTGGTTTGTAGGCATCTAAAAATTTTCAATTAGAAAATGTGATACAGCTCCTTTTGTTTGCTTAACAGCAAACCCACAGCCAAAGTACTCAGGTGAGCAATCCAGGGCCAGCATGGCCCTCCTGTTTATATATGTATTAGATGTAAGATTTCCTGTTATAGATAAGTGTTATGCTTTGTCTTATAGACATTTCAGAATAAATTTAACCAAGTTTGAATTTTTGCTACTATTTCAGTGAATGCCCTACGTTGGCATCCCAGATTCCCTACTTTCATGTACCTGACAGAACTGATGATGAAAACCAAGATGGCAGTCACCTGATTGTCTGTGTGCATGGACTAGATGGTAGGTTCACATTTCATTTTGCAGTGCCACATTGTGGTTGTATAGTAATGCATTGAGGTTTGTCAGTTGGTATGCAGATACTGATCTCGCACATTTTGTGACAAATTTGACAGATAAATAATAGGACACTTGAAATGTGAAATCTAAAATACCATAATTGCATTATTTAATGTCATTAGTATTATGACCCATAGAAAAGTACAAATCCAGTTCCAGTTACAGGACTTTTAAGCTCAAGTGAGCACAAAGTGCTCAGGCTGAGCTTTTCTGATCAGTCTTAGTCTGTCGTCCATCTGTCTGTCGTCAACTTTCCATTCAAACGACATCTCCTCTGAAACCAATGGGCCAAATTTAATGAAACTTGCCTAGGATGTTTCTTGCATGAAGCTCTACCAAGATTATCCAAATGGTTCTGGTCCATTGCATTTCTGGTTCACTACAACCTAGAGTTAAGATATTTGGTGTATAGCATTATCTATTGGACCTCTACCAAGTTTGTTCAAATCATAGCCTCTGGGTCAGAAAAGGCCCCGCCCCAGGGGTCATGTTTTAGCTCAGCTGTCACATAGTGACATGGTGAGCTTTTGTGATCCCGTGATGTCAGTCGTCCCTCCATCCATCTGTCCATGCATCCGTCAACATTTCCTTCTTATGACATCTCCTCTGGAACAGCTTGGCCAAATTTTCTGAAACTTGCCTGGGATGTTCCTTGCATGAAGCTCTACCAAAGTCTTTCAAAGAATTCAATTCAATGCAGAACTCTGGTTGCCATGGCAACTTAAAGGAAAAGCTTTGAAAATATTCTTTTCTGAAACCACAAGGCCCTGAGACTTAAGATTTGGTATGTAGCATTGTCTTGTGGACTTCTACCAAGTTAGTTCAAATGATACCCCTGGGGTCAAATTTGGCCCCACCCCGGGGGTCTATTGATTTTACATAGGCTTATCTAGTGAAACTTTAAAAATCTTCTTGTCTGAAACCACAACGTCCGAGTCTTAAGATTTGGTAAGTAGCATTGTCTAGTGGATCTCCATCAAGTTTGTTCAAATTATACCCCTGAGGTCAAATTTGGCCCCACTCCAGGGGTCAATTAATTTTACATAGGCTTATATAGTGAAACTTTAAAAATCTTCTTGTCTGAAACCACAAGGCCCTGAGCCTTAAGATTTGGTATGTATTATTGTCTAGTGGACCTCTTCCAAGTTTGTTCAAATTATACCCCTGGGGTCAAATTTGGCTCTGGGGGTCAACTCGGGGGTCAATTGATTTTACATAGGCTTATATATTTTATAGAGAAAACTTTGAAAATCTTCTTGTCTGAAACCACTTGGGCCTGAGCCTTAAGATTTGGTATGTAGCATTATCTATTGGACATCTACCAAGTTTGTTCAAATTATACCCCTGGGGTCAAATTTGACCCCATCCTGGGGTCATTGGTTTTACATCGGCTTATATAGTGAAAACTTTGAAAAACTTCTTGTAGAAGGAGAGGTAACATTTTCAGTCCAAATTATCGGGAAATTTGTCAGAAAGGTTGTTTCTATGATTTCTAGCTCAAGTTCGAATATGGGTCATCTGGGTTCAAAAACTAGGTCACAGAGCCCAAAAATAGAAAAATCTTGTTAACACTCTAGAGCTTACATTTTCTGTCAAAATATCCCAGAAATTTGTCAGAAAAGTTTTTTTGATGATTTCTAACTCAAGTTCGAATATGGGTCATCTGGGGTCAAAAACTAGGTCACATAGCCAAAATATTGAAAAACCTTGTTAACACTAGAGGTAACATTTTCAGTCCAAATAACCTGAAAATCTGTCTGAAAGGTTTTTTCAATAATTTCTAGGTCAGGTTTGAATACAGGTCATCTGGATTCAAAAACTATGTCTCAGAGCCCAAAAATAGAAAAAAACTTGTTAACACTGTGGAAGCTACTTTTCAGTCCAAATATTCTGGGAATTTGTCAGACAGGTTGTTTTGATGATTTCTAGCTCAGATTCAAGTATAGGTCATCTGGGTTAAAAAACTAGGTCACAGAGCCCAAATATGGAAAAACCTTGTTAACACTCTAGAGGTGAATAACTGGAAATTTGTTAGAAAGATTGTTTCAATGATTTCTAGCTCAATTTTCAATATGGGTTGTCTGGGGTCAAAAACTTGGTCACAGGGTCAAAAAGTAGAGGTTACATTTTCAATCCAAATATCCTTGAAATTTGTCAGAAAGGTTATTTCAATGATTTCTAGCTCAGATTTGGATATGGGTCATTTGGGATCAAAAACTAGGTCACAGCCCTAAAATGTAAAAACCATTTTAACACTCCAGAGGTTACATTTTCAACCCAAACATTCCCGTGATGTATGTCATCCGTCAACATTTCCTTCTAATGATATCTTCTCTGAAACTGCTTGGCCAAATTTTCTGAAACTTGCCTAGAATGTTCCTTGCATGAAGTTCTACCAAAGTTGTTAAAAAAATTAAATTCCGTGCAGAACTCTGGTTGCTATGGCAACCAAAAGGAAAAACTTTGAAAACCTTCTTCCCTGAAACCACAAGGCCTAGAGCTTAGATATTTGGTATGAAGCATCATCTAGTGGACCTCTACCAAGTTTGTTCAAATTATGATCCTTGGGTCAAAAATGACCCCGCCTTAGGGGTTACTTGATATAGGGAAAACTTAAAAAATCTTCTTGTCAGAAACTACAAGGCTTAGAGCTTAGATATTTGCATACATGTGATATCCCGGCGGGATTTAAGAAAGTCCCGTTATTCCACATCAATTCCAGCTGTCCCGGTATTAATTAAAAATTCCCGTTAATAAAATCAAGAAGAAAAAAATCTTTCATCTGCCAGCGTCAATAACTTGCTCAGCTCCAGTTATGGGCGGAGCTTATACTCGGAAACGGCGATCAATACATACTACCTTCAAAGCATTGACCAATCAGAGCGCATTTTACTACTTTCATTGAATTAATCCTGTGTTGACACTCGATACACAATTAACACTTTTAGCCATCAACGGGTGTTGAATTGGGTCAATATAATTCGATTGGGGATGTACACCCAGTAGAAAATTGTAGTGTACAACTTAACAAACTAATTGAATGCTTAATTTTAAAGGCAAACGGTTAAACATCAATGCATTACTAGTGTTACTCTAACCTTTTAAACAGTGTAAGGAAATGACTAAAATACTTTTTGGTATTTTTGTTTTAATTCTCGGATTTATTTATAAGAAAAGGTCAAGTAGTTTTAAGACAAGCTTAACAAATTGTGGGAAACCAATTTCAGCAAATATTTAGTTCATTAAACATGAAGCAGCGAGTGAAAATCTCGGATAAATTCTGTTTGTCATATATTTCCGCGACCCCGCCGTATTTTAATATTTATAGAAACCAGTGTCTTGGAGACTTTTTATATGGCAAACTTACAACATTCAATTGATTTATTAAGATAAGTGTTCATTATTTAATTATAAATACCAGTTTTTCATTGAAAAAGTTTCCTTTTCTCTAAGACTTAAATACTTCTGTCGTGGTTACTTTTGAAAGCAACAATTATAATGAATCTACATAATTTACATCTTAAAATCATTTGTAATTGTTAAAAAAATTCTGGTGAAACTGGAAACACATCCCAGACTTTTCACAAAATGGGATCTGTGTAAGGACTTAGGTCCAAAAGCTAAAATTCAAAAGACAAAATAAAAAAAAAATTCAATCATCAGTGGGAATCTGAATATAAATGGATAGGAAAGTGTGCTAAGGGAACAGATTATGCCTTTTGCATGTGGTGCAACCTTTATGTATTAACAAAAAAACACTTCATTATTTTCTTTTCTGTTCTTCTTGTCTTTCTTTTTGCGAAAACGAGTCGATAAAAAAAATCCAGTTTTCAAGCTAAAAATCCAGCTGAAAATCCAGTTGTTAGTTACCGAAGTTATCACATGTATGTATTTGGTATGTTGCATTGCCTAGTAGACCTCTACCAATATTGTTCAATTTATGGCCCCTGAGTCAAAAATGGCCCCGCCCTTGGGGTCACATGTTTTGCATAGAGTTATAAAGGAAAAATATTAAAAAATCTTCTTGGAAGAAACCAAAAGGCTTAGAGCTTAGATATTTGGTATGAAGCATCATCAAGTGGACCTCTACCAAGTTTGTTCAAATTTATGACCCTGGGGTCAAAACTAGCCAATTGCATTCCAATGATATCATCATGACCCTTCCCCACTTTATTTTATAGACAGGTGAGCGACTTAGGGCCATCATGGCCCTCTTGTTACATAAGGGAGTTATATAGGAAAAACTTTAAAAATCTTCTTGTCAGAAACCACAAGGCCTAGAGTTTAGATATTTGGTCCGCAGCACTGTCTAGTGGACCTCTACCAAGTTTGTTCAAATCATGACCCTGGGGTCAAAACTGACCCCACCCGGGTGTCTGTCACACTTTGTTTCCTTTCAATAAATTGAGTACCAGTTAACCCAAAGCCTTCAAACTTCACAGGGTTATTGCCCTTATTGAGTAGAAAAAAAACATTTGGTTTTTTGGGTCAGTAGGTTAAAGGTCATGGTCAGAGGGACCTCTTGAGTGAAAACTGTTTCCACTCAGTAACAGGAGTACCATTTCACCCAGAGCTTTCAAACTTAATAGGATGATTGCTTTTACTAAATAGAAAGACCATATTGTTTTTGGGCCTGTAGAGTGAAAAGTATTTCTACAGAGTAACTGTAGTACCATTACACCCAGAGCCTTCAAACTTTATAGGATAATTGTATTAGAAGAACCCTATTGTTTTTAGGGTCCATAGGTCAAAGGTTAAGTTATCAGGGACCTCTAGAGTGAAAACTGTTCCTGCTCAGTAAGTTGAGTACCATTTTACCCAGAGCCTTCAAACTTCCAAGGATGATTGTCTTTACTCAGTCAAAGGACCCTATCATTTTTAGGGTCAGTATGTCAAAAGTCAAGGTCACAGGGACCTTTAGAGTGAAAACTATTTCTGCTCAGTAACTGGAGTACCATTACACCTAGAACCTTCAAATTTCATAGGGTAATTATATTAGAAGAACCCTATTGATTTTTGGAGTCTGTAGGTCTAAGGTCAAGTTCACTGGGACCTGTAGAGTAAAACTATTTATGCTCAAAAATTTGAGTACCATTACACCAAGAGTCTCAAACTTATTGCAAACATATTCAAACTTGTCAACAAAGAACACCCATAATAACCAATAACAATTCTTGTAACATGAGCAGTGAGACTCAGGTGAGTGATTTAGGGCCATCATGGCCCTCTTGTTTTATGAGATGTTTGATAGGTAGTTAGCTTGACATGACCAGAATATTGAGTAAACACAATGAATAGCAACACCTGCAGTATGTGTATCAGTTTGACAGAAGAATGGAGTTTGCAACAGTTTATGACAACATTATGTACAGTAATCTCCAATAATGCCTTTTAACAACATAAAGGTCTGTAACACACTTGACTTCAATCATCTTTTTTTCCCACAGGAAACAGTGCAGATCTCCGGCTGGTGAAAACATACATGGAGATGGCATTACCAGGGTATAAATTGGAGTTTCTGATGTCAGAACGTAACCAGACTGATACATTTGCTGACTTTGAAGTCATGACCCAGCGACTTGTTAATGAGGTTCTCCATCATATTGAAATATATTCTCTCAAAGTTGCGAGACTCAGGTATGGAAATGTCTTACCTTTTTAGCTCACCTGAGCACTGCTCAGGGTGAGCATTTGGGATCATTGATTGTCTGGCGTGCGTCATGCGTCATCAACAATTTGACTTGAACAACATCTCCTCCTAAACTGCTAAGCCAACATTGACGAAGCATGTCTGGGATATTCCTTGCAGGAAGCTCTACCAAACTTTTTCAAAGAATTCAATTCCATCAAGAACTGTGGTTGCTATGGCAACTTAAAGGAAAAACTTTGAAAATCTCCTTGTCTGAAACCACAAGGCCCTGAGCCTTAAGATTTGATATGTAGCATTGTCTACTAGACGTCAACCAAGTTTGATTAAATTATAACCCCTAGGGACAAACTTGGCTCCGCCCCGGGGTCATTGGTTTTACATCGGCTTATATAGGGAAAACTTTGAAAATCTTCTTGTCTGAAATGACCCTGAGCCGTAAGATTTGGTATGTAGCATTGTCTAGTGGACCTCTACCAAATTTGTTCAAAATGTACACATAGGGTCAAATTTGGCCACACCCCGGGTGTCAGTTGGTTACCTAGGCTTATATAGGCAAAACTTTAAAAAACCTCTTGTCTGAAACCACAGAGGCTAGATCTTAGATATTTTTAATGGAGCATCAGTTAGAGGTACGCCTCCTTAGCTCAATAGGTAGAGCACTGGATTAGTAATCCATTGGTCGTTGGTTCGACCCCTGGGCAGGGCAAAAATTTCTCGGTGACAGTTGTCTCAGACATTGTGTCTTATGTTCATTTGTCTCTCACCACTGATTCAGAGTAGATCATGTGGGAACAGTAGTCAGTCACTTGCGGAGAAATTGGCAATTACTGGTTAGTTATCCAGGAAAACTGGTTAGGTGGACTGAACGCGGAGATATAACATATGTTGAAATCGGCGTTAAACCCCAAAAACAAACAAACCAAAAACAAACAGAGGTCATCTACCAAGTTTGTTCAAATTATGCCCCTTGAGTGAAATTTGGCCCTGTGCTGATGGTCACTTGTATTTGTATAGATTTATATAGGGAGATTTTTAAAAAAGCTTTTGGTGTTAGCTCAATAGCAGACCCAAAGGCAAAGTATTCAGGTGAGCGATCTAGGGCCATCATGGCCCTCTTGATTGATTTTCAAAATCAAGAATTTTGGTAGAAAGTCATAACATTCTTATGTTGAAGTAGTAAAACAGAGATTTTAGAGTACTGTAATTATACCCCCACAAACTTGATTTGGTTGGAGTATATAGGAATCATCATGTCAGTTGGTTGTTCGGTCAGTATGATTCAGGGCTATAATTTTGTCAAACATAAAGGGATTTCAGAATAAGTTGGCACAAGTGTTTACCACATTGAGATGATGGGTTACATACAACTCTTAGATGCAAACCTCGGAGGTCAAGGTCACATTTAGAGGTTGTCCATTTTGTGTCACTGTAACTTTATCATGCATCAAGAGATTCCGAAATAATTTAGCGCAAATGTTGTCGACATGATATTGATGTGTTTTGAGCTCAAACTATAGGGTCATTTCTTAAAGATCAAGGTCATACTATGCAGAAAAAAAAATGAAGCTCCACTAATCTATGTATATTGTTAGTCATGGTTGTCAAAGTAAGTTGGAACAAATGTTAACCACATTATGACCATGTGTTGCATACAACTCCCAGCTGTGTATGATTTAAATCATTATTCTTTTAACACAATACCTGCCTAGTTGTAGACACTGTTTAAGACTTTTTAATATTTTTTCAAGTTCAGTCATTAATTGCTCACAACTTATCAAAAAATTGCAAATTTACAATAACAGTTAAAATTTCTCAAAAGCAGTATATAGAAATGATTTTACTCAACTAAAAATCTATTTACAATCTGTAAATTACTCTTTATTATTATACTACTCAAAATTTGATAGGGATCACTTATAAGAATGTGTATATTTACTACATAAGGTTGAAAGGTTACATTTTTTGTTGTGATTCTGAAAATATGTTCATATGACAACAGTTTAGTACCAAAAAATGAGTAAGACTGTAAACCGTTGAAGCGTGACAGAGGCTGAGCCGTGGGAGGGGCACGAATTTGGGATAACACAGAAAAGAGATGAAATGGAACTTTTTGGAAAAATCAAGTCTATGGCCTGAATTTTGCTTTAATGCTGCATGTGGTGTCCGTTTGCTTGGATTACTGCTCTGCACCGCCTTCTCATGCTGCTAATGAGTCTCTGGATGCTTTGTTGTGGGAGTCAAGTCCACTCGTCCAGAAGGGCCTGCTGTAGCCCAGGGACCGTGGTTGGCTGGACTGGGTGAGCAGATATTGTAGTCTGCAGCATATCCCAGGCATGCTCTATTGGATTGAGGTCTGGAGACCTTGCTGGCCAGTCCATTCTCTCTATGGTTGCTGCCTCCAGGTACTTGTCGGTGACCCTTGCCCTGTGAGGCCGGGCATTGTCGTCCATTAAAATGAACTCAGGGCCTATAGCACCAGCTTATGGACGAATGTACATATCTAAGCTCTCATTGACGTATCGTTCAGGTGTCAGTGTGCCGTTTTGAACAATGTGCAGGTCAGTTCTTCCCTGCATGCAAATGCCCGCCCACACCATGACCGAGCCCCCGCCATGACGGTCATAGGTAGCAACACATACGGGTGCCAAACACTAATTGGCAGATCTCCATACCCACACTCGCCTATCAGTGAAGTCCTTACTGAATCTAGACTCGTCAGTGAACAGCACTGGGGTCTAGTCATGCAGTGTCCACCTGGCGTGATCGCGGGCCCATTGAAGACGTGCCTGGATGTGGTTTCGCGTCAATGGGATTCGGATTGCTGGCCTTCTAGCCCTCATGCCAGATGTATGAAGACAGTTCCTGATGGTTTGAGTGGAAAGTCTTACACCAGTGGCATTCTGGAAGTCATTTTGGAGGGCAGTAGCGGTAACAAAAAGCTGACGTCACTCTTGAACGGCAATAAACTGGACCTCACGCTGAGTTGTGGACCTCTGACGCCCTCCACCATGCCTATGCGTGACATGCCCGTAAGTTTGAAACCGTCGCCACATCCTGGCAACAGTGCTCTGAGACACCCTTAGGAAACCTGCCATGTGCCATTGGGAACACCCAGCCTCAAGCATCCCTACCCCCCCCCCATTCATCTCCTCATCGTCAATACGCCGTCTTTGCCATAGATTTGCCATGATCAGTGCTAGGTTCCATATAAACGTTACAATGCACAAGCCAAGTCTGAATAAATCAGATGTGTACATGAAGGTACATGCCCCCGGTGCACCACTTTTCCAGGGGTACTGCTTTTCCAGTGCATCTCGAGCCATGTACAGGTAAACAATTAAAATCTGCTGGACAGGTCGGCTTTGCCATATGAATAAACTACATGTATGAGAAAAATCAGTTATCTTGAGGCTATTATTGAAAAGATTTTTAAAAAAAATAAAAAGTGATCCCTATCAAATTTTGAGTAGTATATTATTAAAGAGATAAAAAAGAGCAAAAACTAATCAGTAATTAATGATTTTTAGCTCACCTGAGCCTGCTCAGGGTGAGCTTTTGAGATCATTGAATGTCCGGCGTGCGTCGGCCTGCGTCATGCGTCGTCAACAATTGGACAACTTCTCCTCCTAAACCGCCGAGCCAACATTGATGAAACATGCCTGGGATATTTCTTGCATGAAGCTCTACCAAAGTTGTTTAAAGAATACAATTCCATCAAGAACTCTGGTTGCTATTGCAACTTAAAGGAAAAACTTTGAAAATCTTCTTGTCTGAAACCACAAGGCCCTAAGCCTTAAGATTTGGTATGTAGCATACTCTAGTGGACCTCTATCAAGTTTGTTCAAATTATGCCCCTGGGGTCAAATTTGGCCCCGCCCGGGGGTCAATTGATTTTACATAGGCTTATATAGGAAAACTTTAAAAATCTTCTTGTCTGAAACCAAAAGGCCTAGAGTTTAGATATTTGGTGTGCAGCATTGTCCAGTGAACCTCTACCAAGTTTGTTCAAATCATGGCTCCTGGGTCAAAAATGGCCCCGCCCTGGGGGTCATTTGATTTACATAGAGTTATATAGGGAAAACTTTAAAAATCTTCTTGTCTGAAACCACAAGGCCTGGAGCTTAGATATTTGGTATGAGGCATCATCTAGTGGACCTCTACAAAGATTGTTCAAATTATGACCCTAGGGTCAGAACTGGCCCGCCCTGGGGGTCACTTGATTTACATAGAGTTATAAAGGGAAAACTTTAAAAATCTTCTTCTCAGAAACTGCAAGGCATGGAGCTTAGATATTTGGTGTTGAGCATCATCTTGTGGACCTCTACCAAGATTGTTCAAATAATGACCCTGGGGTCAGAACTGGCCCCGCCCTGGGGGTCACTTGATTTACATAGAGTTATATTGGGAAAACTTTAAAAATCTTCTTGTCTGAAGCCACAAAGCCTGGAGCTTAGATATTTGGTATGAGGCATCATCTAGTGGACCTCTACAAAGATTGTTCAAATTATGACCCTGGGGTCAGAACTGGATCCGCCCTTGGGGTCACTTGATTTACAGAGAGTTATATTGGGAAAACTTTAAAAATCTTCATGTCAGAAACAGCAAGGCATGGAGCTTAGATATTTGGTGTGTAGCATTGTCCAGTAGACCTCTAGAAAGATTGTTCAAATCATGGCCCCTGGGTCAAAATTGGCTCCGCCCAAGGGGTCACATGATTTACATAGAGTTATATATCAAAAAACTTTTAAAATCTTCTTTACACAAACTGCAAGGCCTGGAGCTTAGATATTTGGTAGTATGCACCATGACCACAGTGGGTTCATCCCCACTTCCCTGGGGGTCACTCCCCCTCCCCCCCGGCCAAAAATTTTTTATCTAATTTTAAAGTTTTTCGCTATGGCAATCTAATTTGGACCATTTGTACAGTTTTTCAAGATGATTTCAAAAACATTATTCCTTGACATATATTTTTGACGTACTGGCCTACTTTTTTGTTTTTTTAGCTACAGCAATGAAATTTGGACCGTGTGAACAGTTTTCATTTTGATTTCAAAAATGTCATCGCATGACCTATATATTTGACCTACTGACCTACTTTTTGTTTTTGGAGCTATGGCAATGAAATTTGGACCATGTTTACAGTTTTTTGTTCCAATTTCAAAAATGTCATTGTATGACCTATATTTTTGACCTACTGACCTACTTTTTATACCCCCACCACAAAATGTGGGGGGGCTATAATGGATTCACTTTGTCGCGTCTGTCCGTCGGTCGGTCCGTCCGTCCGTCCGTACATACGTCTCCATTATCGTGTCTGCTCTATAAATCCTATACCAACTGAAGGATTTTCTTCAAACTTGGCTGAAATGTTAACCTCAACAAGGAGATGTGCAGAACCCATGTTGCCCATGTGTCAGCTCAAGGTCAAGGTCACAATTGAAGGTCAAATATCAAACAAACAAATATTAGACATTATGTCGTGTCCGCTCTGTAAGTCCTACACTAATTGAAAGATTTTCTTTAATCTTGGCTCAAATGTTCACCTCAACAAGGGGATGTGCAGAACCCATGTTGCCCATGTGTCAGCTCAAGGTCAAGGTCACAATTGAAGGTCAAAAGTTGACTTAGAAAATATTCTTAAATTTTAACATGTATTTGAATATTTCTGAAACTAGAAAACGTATTTGCTTGAAACTTAAAATATATATGAAGTGTCACAATTAGGATATGCAGGTCAAGTTTCATAACTCTGTATTGCATTTTGACAAAGTTATGCCCCTTTTTAAGTCTTCAAATTTACATACAATCAAATATTAGACAATATGTCGTGTCCGCACTATAAATCCTATACTAATGGAAAAATTTTCTTCAAACTTTACTCAAATGTTCAACTCAACAAGGTTATGTGCAGAACCCATGTTACCTTTGTGCCGGCTTAAGTCAAGGTCACACTTGAAGGTCAAAATTGACTTAGAAAATGTTCTTAAATTCTAACATGTACTTGAATATTTCTGAAACTAGCACAGGTATTTGCTTGAAACTTAAAAAATATATGAGGTATCACAAGTAAGATATGCAGGTCAAGTTTCATAACTTTGTATTGCATTTTGACAAAGTTATGCCCCTTTTTAAGTCTTTTAATTTACTTACAATCAATACTAGACAATATGTCGTGTCCGCTCTATAAATTCTATACTAATGGAAGGATTTTCTTCAAACTTGACTCAAATGTTCACCCCAACTGGGCAATGTGCAGAACCCATCTTACCCTTGTGCCAGCTTAAGGTCAAGGCCACACTTGAAAGTCAAAAATTGACTTAGAAAATGTTCTGAAATTTTAACATGTACTTGAATATTTCTAAAACTAGAACAGATAATCATTTGAAACTTCAAATGTATACGAAGTGTTGCAAGTAAGATATGCAGGTCAAGATTCATAACTAAAAAAAGTAGGGGGGGGGGATAACTTTGTATTGTATTTTGACAAAGTTATGTCCATTTTTATGTCTTTAAATTTATTTACTATAATGTTTCGTAAACCAGAACAGATATTTACTTGAAACTTAAAATTTGTATGAATGGTTACAAGCAAGCTCAGATGATGAAAATTCTACAATTCCATTGAATTATGACACAAGTTATGCCCCTTTTAGGCTTCGAAAATGTTCTGATATAACCATTAATACTTAAATGTTTCTGAAACTAGAACAGATATTCACGAAAATGAAAGGTTATTTGTAACTGTTTCAAACATGATTTGACAATATATATTTATACTATTACCTGTACAATTTGTTTTTTTCACCAGAGATAATTTCTTTTTATGTATATGTATTTGTGCCACTAAAGTTATGACCTTAACCACCTTTCCATGTCGTCTTCTGTCAAGGACATTAGTGGGGGTATGAATCGCATTCAGCGATAGTTCTAGTTGTTTTTGGAGCTATGGCAATGAAATTTGGACCATGTGTACAGTTTTTTGTTCCGATTTCAAAAATGTCATTGCATGACCTATATTTTTGACCTACTGACCTACTTTTTTGTTTTTGGAGCTACAGCAATGAAATTTGGACCATGTGCACAGTTTTTCATTTCGATTTCAAAAATGTAATCGCATGACCTATATTTTTGACCTACTGACCTACTTTTTGTTTTTGGAGCTATGGCAATGAAATTTGGACCATGTGTACAGTTTTTTGTTCCGATTTCAAAAATGTCATTGAATGACCTTATTTTTGACATACTCACCTACTTTTTGTTTTTGGAGCTATGGCAATGAAATTTGGACCATTTGTACAGTTTTTTGTTTCGATTTCAAAAATGTCATCGCATGACCTATATTTTTGACCTACTGACCTACTTTTTTTTTTTAGCTACAGCAATGAAATTTAGACAATTCGCACAGTTTTTTGTATCTATTTAAAAAATGTAATTGCATGACCTATATTTTTGTCCTACTGACCTACTTTTTGTTTTTTGGAGCTATGGCAATGAAATTTGGACCATGTGCACAGTTTTTCATTTCGATTTCAAAAATGTAATCGCATGACCTTTATTTTTGACCTACTGACCTACTTTTTGTTTTTGGAGCTATGGCAATGAAATTTGGACCATGTGTACAGTTTTTTGTTCCGATTTCAAAAATGTCATTGAATGACCTTATTTTTGACATACTCACCTACTTTTTGTTTTTGGAGCTATGGCAATGAAATTTGGACCATTTGTACAGTTTTTTGTTTCGATTTCAAAAATGTCATCGCATGACCTATATTTTTGACCTACTGACCTACTTTTTTTTTTTAGCTACAGCAATGAAATTTAGACAATTCGCACAGTTTTTTGTATCTATTTAAAAAATGTAATTGCATGACCTATATTTTTGTCCTACTGACCTACTTTTTGTTTTTTGGAGCTATGGCAATGAAATTTGGACCATGTGTACAGGTTTTTGTTCCGATTTCAAAAATGTCATCGCATGACCTATATTTTTGACCTACTGACCTACTTTTCGTTTTTGGAGCTATGGCAATGAAATTTAGACCATCTGTACAGTTTTTTGTTCAGATTTCTAAAACATCATCGCTTGACCTATATTTTTATGCCCCCACAAAGTGGGGTGCATATAGCGTTGCACTTGTCCGTCCTTCCATCCGTCCGTACGTCTGTCCGTACGTCCCGAAATCTTGTGAAGGCAACTCCTCTTAAACCGGATGGCAAATTTTGCTTAAACTTCCAGGGATGAACAACCTTAATGTGTAGATGGTAGTAAAGGAAGGAATATCGCTGCGACCAAATTTAACAGAATTATGGCCCTTTGTTGATTTTTTCACTATATACCATATAGAAATTTTGTGAACGCAACTCCTCTTAAACCGGATGGCAAATTTTGCTTAAACTTCCAGGGATGAACAACCTTAATGTGTAGATGGAAGTAAAGAAAGGAATTATGGCCCTTTGTTGATTTTTTCACTATATACCATATTGAAATTTTGTGAATGCAACTCCTCTTAAACCGGATGGCAGATTTTGCTTAAACTTCCAGGGATGAACAGCTTTAATGTGTAGATGGTAGTAAAGGAAGGAATTTTTGCTGTGACCATATTTAACAGAATTATGGCCCTTTGTTGATTTTTTCACTATATACCATATAAATAATTGAACATATAAATTTTACATTTGTAATTTAATTTAACATGTACATAAGGTTACCTGTAGATCAGTTTAGGTATATGTACAGAAAAAATCTTACATACAGGATATACATGCTCTTGTTTATGAGCACTTATGCATAGTGGGGGCATCCGTGTCCTATGGACACAGTTCTAGTTTACCTACTTTTTGTTTTAAAGCTACAGCATATTTTTACCTGCATGGATCCTATATTACGTGGGTAGGGTTTGAGGTCGCTTGGTTAAGGTCAAGGTCACCCTAGCTTATGATAGATATTTCTACTTTTTGTCATAGAGTCTGTATTTATTGACTGATATTTTACATGTTTACATATATATATTTACATTACTTACATATTTTCAATTAAAACATGAAATACTGCTTAACAGCAAACCTACAGCCAAAATACTCAGGTGAGCGATCTAGGGCCATCATGGCCCTCTTGTTGTTATTACATACATGTGTACACAACATTGCAAAGGGTTTTGGACATGTTACCTTTATTGACTAGGATTTAAGTGAAATGTGTTTGCAAAAATAGAATTTAAAAAAAAAAAAAAAGTTGTGACGTTTTTTACATATAAGTACAATTTATGAGCTTCCAAGTATTTCAGTCTGTTTTGCTGACATAATTATTTCCAGTCCAACATTCAGTTTTTTATTTATATATCCCATTTTTCCTCTGACAACTGTATTGTGGGGGAATTATTCACAGGCGGCGATAGCTCTAGTTTGACTTTGTATCTTCTTTATTATTTTTTTGAGAAAAAGTAAGTGTATCATAGTTTTTGTAATAATCTATAGTTTGGGAAATGTGTGATATTTCGTCCTCATTTTGAATGTAAAAAGTAGAAAATGATTAGGTTTCACTAACATGATCTTTTTTTATTTTTCACAGTTTCATTGGTCATTCCCTAGGGACAATAATCATCCGGTCAGCATTGACCCATGTAGAAATGATCCCATTGCTGCCAAAATTGTACACATTTTTGTCCCTGTCTGGACCACACCTGGGTACATTGTACAACAATAGTGGACTCGTCAATATGGGTGTGTATTGCAAAGATTCTGTCTTCTGCTTAACTTCAAGGTAGAGGAGAGATTAACTTTGTACTTGCTTTTTTGTGTCAAGTACATAGATGTAATACAGGATATTTTTATGTCCCTGAAGGGTGGAATATAGTAGTCACACTGTCTGTCTGTTATTCCATCTGTTCATCCCATCTTCTGTGCACAACTCCTGAAATTCTCATGCAATTTTTACCAAACTTTCACATATAATCATTATCTAGTGCCACAGGGTATTAAGTCAGGCTTTTGCGTTTCGATTATTTTTAATGGAGTTATTACCCTTTGTTTTATTTTACTTAATATTTCTTCTGTGCGCAACTCCTCCTACATTTCCCATGTGATTTCACCAAACATTCATATGATGATCATTATCAAGAGCTGCAGGACATATCATCAGACTTTTTTTATTTGATTATTTTTGGCAGAGTTATTGCCCTTTGTTTACTTTGACTTTATATTGTTGCTGTGCACTGGTCCACCTACAGTTCGCATATATTGTTTGCCAGACTTTCACATTATGATCATTATCAAGTGCTATAGCACATATTATCAGGCTTTTGCGCTCCGATTATGTTTGATGGAGTTATTACCCTTTATCAAATTTTATTTAATATTGCTTATTTGCACAACTGATTAATTTCTCATGGAATTTTTACCAACCTTTCAAAGACTGATCATTATCAAGTGTCAGGGCACATATTCTCAGGCTTTTGCAGTTAGAGTTATTTTGTTAGAGTTGTTATTCTTTGTTTCATTTGACTTAATATTGCTTCTCTGTGCAGATTCTCCTACAGTTCTCATATGATGTTCACAAACCCTCATAGAATGATCATTTACACAGTGCATATTATTCTGCAATTTGATTATTAGCTCACCTGTCACGCAGTGACATGGTGAGCTTTGTGATCCCCCAAAGTCAATGAAACAATGTGCATGGACTAGATGGTAGGTTCACATTTCATTTTGCAGTGCCACATTGTGGTTGTATAGTAATGCATTGAGGTTTGTCAGTTGGTATGCAGATACTGATCTCGCACATTTTGTGACAAATTTGACAGATAAATAATAGGACACTTGAAATGTGAAATCTAAAATACCATAAATAAATTATTTAATGTCATTAGTATTATGACCCATAGAAAAGTACAAATCCAGTTCCAGTTACAGGACTTTTAAGCTCACCTAAGTACAAAGTGCTCAGGCTGAGCTTTTCTGATCAGTCTTTGCCCGTCGTCCATCCGTCCATCTGTCTGTTGTCAACTTTCCATTCAAACGACATCTCCTCTGAAACCAATGGGCCAAATTTAATGAAACTTGCCTAGGATGTTCCTTGCATAAAGCTCTACCAAGATTATCCAAATGGTTCTGGTCCATTGCATTTCTGGTTCACTACAGCTAAAAATAGATTTTAAATGTTGGATCTTTAAAAATCTTCTTTTACGAAACCTCAAGATCTGGAGCTTAGGTATTTGGTATGAAGCATCATCTAGCGGACCATTACCAAGTTTGTTCAAATAATGACCCTGGGGTCAAAACTGACCCCACCCCAAGGGTTAGTTGATTTTTAGCTCACCTGAACCTTTGGGTCATAGTGAGCTATTGTGATCACAATTTGTCTGGCGTCCGTCGTCCGTCAACAATTTTATTCAAACGACATCTTCTCTGAAAACTCTGGGCCAAATTTGATGAAACTTGCCTGGGATTTTCCTTGCATGAAGCTCTACCAAAGTTGTTCAAAGAATTCAATTCCATTAAGAACTCTGGTTCAAAGGAAAAATCTCTTGTCTGAAACTACAAGGCCTAGAGCTTATATATTTGGCATTTAGCACCCTCTAATGGAACTCTACAAAAAATTTTCAAATTATTTCCCTGGGGTCAAAATTGGCCCTGCCCCAGGGGTCACTTCATTTTACTTAGACTTGTATAGGAAATCTTTAAAAATCTTCTTCTCAGAAACCACAATGCCTACAGCTTAGATATTTGGTATGTAGCATTGTCTAGTGGATGCCTACCAAGTTTGTTCAAATTATGTCCCTTGGGTCAAAATTGGCCACGCCCAAGGGTTCTCTTGGTTTACATATAGTTATATAGGAAAAACATTAAAAGTCATTTTTCTCTGAAACTAATAGGACTAGACCTTAGATATTTGGTGTGGAGTATTGTGTAGAGAACCTTTACCAGTATTGTTTATATGTTGGCCGTGGGTTCAAAATTGGCCCCGCCCCAGGGGGCCTTAATATGTAAAAAGGCAATCTTTAAAAATATTCTTACTGGAAACCTCAATGCCTACAGCTTAGATATTTGGTATGTAGCATTGTCTAGTGGATGTCTACCAAGTTTGTTCAAATTATGTTCCCTGGGTCAAAATTGGCCACGCCCCAGGGTTCTCTTGGTTTACATAGATTTATATAGGAAAAACGTGAAAAATAATTTTTCTCCAAAACAAATAGGTGTCAAAATTTGCCCCGCCCCGAGGGCCTTAATATGTAAAAAAGGAAATCTTTAAAAATCTTCTTGTCTGAAACCACAAGGCCTAGAATTTCAAAATTTGGCATGAAGCAAGCTTTATCAAGCTTTTTCAAATTATTAGATTAGGTTAAAGGTCATGGAAGCTAAAAATAGATTTATCTCCTGTACCTCATAAAGCCTTCATTTATAGACCAATATCTTTGATATTCAGTATATAGGATTCTTGCATGGACCTCTACCCATGGGTAGGATTTGAGGTCACTGGGTCAAGGTCAAGGTCACCATAGCTTATAATAGATATTTCTACTTTCTGTCATAGAGCCTTTATATATTGACTGATATTTTACATATTTGGTTTGGTTCTAAAACTAGGTCACAGAGCCCATTAATAGAAACATCTTGTTAACACTCTAGAGGTTACTTTTTCAGCCCAAATAATCTGGAAATTTGTCAGAAAGGTTGCCTTGAGGATTTCTAGATCAAGTTCGAATATGGGTCATCTGGGTTCAAAAACTAGGTCACAGAGCCCAAAAATAGAAACATCTTGTTAAGACTCTAGAGGTTACATTTTCAGCCCAAATAATCTGGAAATTTGTCAGAAGGGTTGCCTTGAGGATTTCTAGATCAGGTTCGAATATGGGTCATCTGGGGTCACAAACTAGGTCACAAAGTCCAAATATGGAAAAACCTTGTTAACATTCTAAAGATAGTATTTTCAGTCCAAATAACCTGGAAATTTGTCAGAAAGGTTCTACCGATGATTTCTAGCTCAGTTTTGAATATAGGTTTTCTGTGGTAAAAAACTAGGTCACAGAGCCCGAAAGTAGAAAAACCTTGTTAATGCTCTGGAGGTTACATTTTTAGCTCACCTGAGCCTGCTCAGGGTGAGCTATTAGGATCGTTGAATGTCCGGCGTGCGTCGGTGTGCCTCGTGCGTCGTCAACATTGGACTTTAACAACATCTCCTCCTTAACCGCTGAGCCAACATTGATGAAACATGCTTGGGATATTCCTTGCATGAAGCTCTACCAAATTTGTTCAAAGAATTCAATTCCATCAAGAACTCTGGTTGCTATAGCAACTTAAAGGAAAAACTTTGAAAATCTTCTTGTCTAAAACCACAAGGCCCTGAGCCTTAAGATTTGGTATGTAGCATTGTCTAGTGGACCTCTATCAAGTTTGTTCAAATTATGCCCCTGGAGTCAAATTTGGGCTCGCACGGGGGGGTCAATTGATTTTATATAGGTTTATATAGGACAACTTTTAAAATCTTCTTATCAGAAACCGCAAGGCATGGGGCTTAGATATTTGGTGTTGAGCATCATCTAGTGGACCTCTACCAAGATTGTTCAAATATTGACCCAGGGGTCAGAACTGGCCCTGCCCTGGGGGTCACTTGATTTACATAGAGTTATATAAGGAAAACTTTAAAAATCTTCTTGTCTGAAACCACAAGGCCTGGAGCTTAGATATTTGGTGTTGAGCATCATCTAGTGGACTTCTACAAAGATTTTCAAATTATGACCCTGGGGTCAGAACTGGCCCCGCCCTGGGGGTCACTTAATTTACATAGAGTTATATAAAGAAAACTTTAAAAATCTTCTTGTAAGAAACCGCAAGGCATGGAGCTTAGATATTTGGTATGTAGCATTGTCTAGTAGACCTCTACCAAGATTGTTCAAATAATGACCTTGGGGTCAGAACTGGCCCCGCCCTGGGGGTCACTTAATTTACATAGAGTTATATAGGGAAAACTTTAAAAATCTTCTTGTCTGAAACCACAAGGCCCGGAGCTTAGATATTTGGTATGAGGCATCATATAGTGGACCCCTACAAAGATTGTTCAAATTATGACCCTGGGGTCAGAACTGGCCCCGCCCTTGGGGTCACTTGATTTACATAGAGTTATATAGGGAAAACTTTAAAAATCCTCTTGTCAGAAACCGCAAGGCATGGAGCTTAGATATTTTGTGTGTAGCATTGTCTAGTAGACCTCTACCAAGATTGTTTAAATCATGGCCCCTGGGTCAGAACTGGCTCCGCCCAAGGGGTCACATGTTTTACATAGATTAGAGTTATATAGTAAATTCTTTAAAAATCTTCTTTACACAAACTGCAAGGCCTGAAGCTTAGATATTTGGTACGAGGCAACATCTAGTGGACCTCTACAAATTGTGACCCTGGGGTCAGAACTGGCCCCGCCCAGGGCTTATTTGATTTACATAGAGTTATATACATGTAGGGAAAACTTTAAAAATCTCCTTGTAAGAAACCGCAAGGCATGGAGCTTGGATATTTGGTGTGTAGCATTGTCTAGTAGACCTCTACCAAGATTGTTCAAATCATGGCCCCTGGGTCAAAACTGGCCCCGACCAAGAGTTCACATGTTTTACATAGAGTTATATAGCAAAATACTTTTAAAATCTTCTTGTCACAAACAGCAAGGCCTGGAGCTTAGATATTTGGTAGTATGCACCGTGATCACAGTGGGGTCATCCCCCCTCCCGTGGGTTATCAGGGTTGGAAAACTAGGTCACAGAGCCCAAATATAGAAAAACCTTGTTAACACTCTAGAGGCTACTTTTTCAGTCCAAATATCCTGGAAATTTGTCAGAAAAGTTCTATCGATGATTTCCAGCCCAAATTCAAAAATGGGTCATCTGGGTTGAAAAACTAGGTCATGGAGCCCAAAAATTGAAAAATCTTGTTAACACTCTAGAGGTTACATTTTCAGCCCAAATAATCTGGAAATTTGTCAGAAGGTTGCCTTGAGGATTTCTAGATCAAGTTCGAATATGGGTCATCTGGGGTCACAAACTAGGTCACAGAGTCCAAATATGGAAAAACCTTGTTTACATTCTAAAGGTAACATTTACAGTCCAAATATTCTGGAAATTTGTCAGAAAGGTTCTATCGATGATTTCTAGCTCAGTTTTGAATATAGGTTTTCTGGGGTCAAAAACGAGGTCACAGAGCCCTAAAGTAGAAAAACCTTGTTAATGCTCTAGAGGTTACATTTTTAGTCTAAATATCCTTGGAATTTGTCAGAAAGGTTGTTTCAATGATTTCTAGCTCATATTTGGATATTGGTCATCTGGGATCAAAAACTAAGTCACATGGCCCAAATATTTAAAAGCCTTTTTAACACTCCAGAGGTTACATTTTCAGTCCAAATATCCTGGAAATTTGTCAGACAGGTTTTTTTGATGATTTCTACCTCAAGTTGGAGTATGGGTCAACTTGGGTCAAAAACTAGGTCACAGAGCCCAAATATGGAAAAACCTTGTTAACACACAGAGGTAACATTTTAATTCCAAATAACCTGGAAATTTGTCAGAATGCTTAATTCTGTGGTTTCTAGCTCAAGTTTGAATATGGGTCATCTGGAGTGGAAAACTAGGTCACAGAGCCCAAATATTGAAAAACTTTGTAAACACTCTAGAGGCCATATTTTCACTCCAAATGTCCTGGAAATTTGTCAGAAGGGTTGTTTTATTAATTTGTAGCTCAAGTTTGGATATGGTTTATCTGGGGTCAAAAACTAGGTCACAGAGCCTAAATATCGAGAAACCTTGTTAACACTCTAAAGGCTACTTTTTCATTCCAAATATCCTGGAAATTTGTCAGAGAGATTGTTTCAATAATTTCTAGGTCAAGTTCGAATATGGGAAATCTAGGTTAAAAAAACTAGGTCATAGAGCCCAAATATCGAAAAACCTTGTTAACACTCTAGAGGTAACATTTTCAGTACAAATAACCTTGAAATCTGTCAAAGAGATTGTTTCAATAATTTCTAGATCAAGTTCGAATATGGGTCATCTTGGGTCAATTAACCAGGTCCATAGCAACTTTGTTAAAAGCAGTCATACTCAGGTGAGTGATACAGGGCCATCATGGCCCTCTTGTTTTAGAATTAAATGAATATTGCTAATTTCAACAGATTTGAAGTTCCAAACTTCTAAAGCAGTGCAATTAAGCTGAAAATTATTAACAGATAAAATGTACCATTTTACAGTTACAGCAACTAGTGAGACTGTTCACCCCCCAGTTAGGAGTCGACCCTTGAGAACAATAAAAGGTGTAAATTAACTTGGTGGGACCATAAAAACACCTCTAGCCACAGAATAATTTGAGCATTGTGGTTTAGTGTTTCATTATTTGCCCAAAGGGGGCATATTATGTTTTGGTCCAGGGCATCCGTCCGTTAGCAATTTGGTTCATGTGATTATTGCCCACATTGAATGGATGACCCCTGTTGATTTTGGAGTCAGTAGCTCAAAGGTCAAGGTCACATAGACCTTAACATGGAAATACATTTCTTCCATGTAACTTGACAATCGTTTGTTGTAGAGACTTCAAACTTTATATCATGATTGCACACATTGAGTGGATGACCCCTATACATTTTGGGGTCAGTGTGTCAAAGGTGAAGGTCACAGTGACCTAAATGTGTAGAATCATTTACACTCTGTAACTCGACAACCATCTGTCATAGAGACTTCAAAATTTATTTAATGGTTGCACACATTGAATGGATGACCCCTATCGATTTTGGGGTCAGTAGGTCAAAGGTCAAGGTTACAGTGATCTAAATGCTTAGAATAATTTACACTCTGTTACTTGACAACCGTTTGTCTTAGAGACTTCAAAATCATTCATGTGATAACTTCGGTAACTCACAACTGGATTTTCAGCTGGATTTTTAGCTTGAAAACTGGAATTTTTTATCGACTCGTTTTCGCAAAAAGAAAGACAAGAAGAACAGAAAAGAAAACTAATAAAGTGTTTTTTGTTAAGACATAAAGGTTGCACCACATGCAAAAGGCATAATCTGTCCCCTTAGCACACTTTCCTATCCATTTATATTCAGATTCCCACTGATGATTGAATTTTTTTTTTAGCTCACCTGAGCATGCTCATGTGAGCTTTTAGGATCCTTGATTGTCCGGCGTCCGTCCGTCCGTCCGTCGTCCACAATTCATTCAAACGACATCTCCACTGAAACCACTGGGCAAAATTTAATATAACTTGCCTAGAATGTTCCTTGCATGAAGCTCTACCAAGTTTGTTCAAATGGTTCCGGTTCATTGCATTTCTGGGTCACAGGAGCTAAAAACAGATTTGAAAAGTTGGATCTTTAAAAATCTTCTTGTCAGAAACCACAAGGCCTGGAGCTTTGATATTTGGTATAAAGCATCATCTAGTGGACCTCTACCAAGTTTGTTCAAATTATGATCCTGGGGTCAAAAATGGCCCCGCCCCAGGGGTAACTTGTTTTACATAGAGTTATATAGGAAAAACTTTAAAAATCTTCTTGTCAGAAACCGTAAGGCATAGAGCTAAGATATTTGGTGTGCAGCATTGTCTAGTGGACCTCTACCAAGTTTGTTCAAATCATGGCCTCTGGGTCAAAAATGGCCCCGCCCCAGGGGTAACTTGTTTTACATAGAGTTATATAGGAAAAACTTTAAAAATCTTCTTGTCAGAAACCGTAAGGCATAGAGCTAAGATATTTGGTGTGCAGCATTGTCTAGTGGACATCTACCAAGTTTGTTCAAATCATGGCCTCTGGGTCAAAAATGGCCCTGCCCCAGGGGTAACTTGTTTTACATAGAGTTATATAGAAAAAACTTTAAAAATCTTCTTGTCAGAAACCGTAAGGCATAGAGCTTAGATATTTGGTGTGCAGCATTGTCTAGTGGACCTCTACCAAGTTTGTTCAAGTCATGGCCTCTGGGTCAAAAATGGCCCCGCCCCAGGGGTAACTTGTTTTACATAGAGTTATATAGGAAAAACTTCGAAAATCTTCTTGTCTGAAACCACAAGGCCCTGAGCCTTAAGATTTAGTATGTAGCATTGTCTAGTGGACCTCTACCAAGTTTGTTCCAATTATACCCCTGGAGTCAAATTTGGCCCCACCCCGGGGTCATTGGTTTTACATAGGCTTATATAGTGAAAACTTTGAAAATCTTCTTGTAGAAGGAGAAGTAACATTTTCAGTCCAAATAATCTGGAAATTTGTCAGACAGGTTGTTTCTATGATTTCTAGCTCAGGTTCGAATATTGGTCATCTGGGTTCAAAAACTAGGTCACAGAGCCCAAAAATAGAAAAAACCTTGTTAACACTCTAGAGGTTACATTTTCAGTCCAAATATCCTGGAAATTTGTTAGAAAGGTTGTTTTGATGATTTTTAGCTCAAGCTCAAAATTGGGTCATCTGGGGTCAAAAACTAGGTCACAGAGCCCAAATATGGAAAAACCTTGTTAACACTCTAGAGGTAACATTTTCAGTCCAAATAACCTGGAATCTGTCAGAAAGGTTGTTTCAATAATTTCTAGGTTAAATTTGAATATGTGTCATCTGAAATCAAAAACTAGGTCACAGAGCTCAAAAATAGCAAAAAACTTGTTAACACTCTAGAAGCTACTTTTCAGTCCAAATATTCTCGAAATTTGTCAGAAAAAATGTTTTAATGATTTCTAGCTCAGATTCGAATAAAGGTCATCTGGGGTCAAAAACTAGGTCACAGACCCCAAATATGGAAAAACCTTGTAAACACGCATTGAGGTAACATTTTTAGTTCAAATAACCTTGAAATTTGTCAGAAAGATTGTTTTAATGATTTCTAGCTCAGTTTTGAATATGGGTTATGTGGGGTCAAAAACTAGGACACATGGCCAAAAAGTAGAAAATCCTTGTTAATGCTCTAGAGGTTACATTTTCAGTCCAGATGTCCTTGAAATTTGTCAGAAAGGTTGTTTCAATGATTTCTAGCCCGGACTAGGATATGGGTCATCTGGGATCAAAAACTAGGTCACAGAGCCCTAAAAGGTAAAAACCACTTTAACACTCCAGAGGTTACATTTTCAGTGCAAATATCCTGGAAATTTGTCAGACAGGTTGTTTTGATGATTTCTAGCTCAAGTACTAATATGGGTCATCTTTGGTCAAAAACTAGGTCACATTGGCCAAATATGGAAAAACCTTGTTAACACTCTAGAGTTAAGATTTTAATTCCAAATAACCTGAAAATTTGTCAGAAAGGTTGCTTCTATGATTTCCAGCTCAGCTTTGAATATGGGTCATCTGGATTAAAAAACTAGGTCACAGAGCCTAAATATCGAAAAACTTTGTAAACACTCTAGAGGCTACATTTTCAGTCCAAATGTCCTGGAAATTTGTCAGAAAGGTTGTTTTGATGATTTCTAGCTCAGGTTTGGATATGGATTATCTGGATTAAAAAACTAGGTCACAGAGCCCAAATATCGAAAAACCTTGTTAACACTAGAGGCTACACTTTCAGTCCAAATAACCTTGAAATTTGTCAGAAAGATTGTTTCAATAATTTCTAGGTCAAGTTTGAATATGGGTTCAATTAACCAGGTCCATAGCAACTTTGTTAAAAGCAGTCATATTCAGGTGAGCGATATAGGGCCATCATGGCCCTCTTGTTAATTTTAGCATTTGGACCTAAGTCCTTACTCAGATCCCATTTTGTGAAAAGTCTGGGATGTGTTTCCAGTTTCACCAGAATTTTTTTAACAAAAGTACAAACGATTTCAAGATGTAAATTATGTTGATTCATTATAATTGTTGCTTTCAAAAGTAACCACGACAGAAATATTTAAGTCTTAGAGAAAAGGAAACTTTTTCAATGAAAAACTGGTATTTATAATTAAACAATGAACACTTATCTTAATCAATTAATTGAATGTTGTAAGTTTGCCATATAAAAAGTCTCCAAGACACTGTTTTCTATAAATATTAAAATACGGCGGGGTCGCGGAAATATATGACAAACGGAATTTATCCGAGATTTTCACTCGCTGCCGTATGTTTAATGAACTAAATATTTGCTGAAATTGGTTTCCTACAATTTGTTAAGCTTGTCTTAAAACTACTTGACCTTTTCTTATAAATAAATCCGAGAATTAAAACAAAAATACCAAAAAGTATTTTAGTTATTTCCTTACACTCTTTAAAAGGTTAGAGTAACACTAGAAATGCATTGATGTTTAACCGTTTGCCTTTAAAATTAAGCATTCAATTAATTTGTTAAATTTTACACAACAATTTACTACTGGGTGTACATCCCCAATCGAATTATATTGACCCAATTCAACACCCGTTGATGGCTAAATGTGTTAATTGTGTATCGAGTGTCAACACAGGATTAATTCAATGAAATTAGTAAAGTGCGCTCTGATTGGTCAATGCTTTGAAGGTAGTATGTACTGATCGCCGTTTCCGAGTATAAGCTCCGCCCATAACTGGAGCTGAGCAAGTTATTGACGTCGGCAGATGAAAGATTTTTTTCTTCTTGATTTTAATAACGGGAATTTTTAATTAATACCAGGACAGCTGGAATTGATGTGGAATAACGGGACTTTCTTAAATCCCGCCGGGATATCACATGTATGCAAAATTCATAAAATGGTTGCACACATTGAGTGAATGACCCCCTATTCATTTTGGGGTCAAAGGTCAAGGTCACAGTGACCTTAACATTGAAAATTATTTCTGAAATGTAACTTGACAATCGTTTGTTATAGAGATTTCAAACTTTATATAATGATTGCACACATTGAGTGAATGACCCCTATACATTTTTGGATCAGTATGTCAAAGGTCAGGGTCACAGTGACCTAAATGTTTAGAATAATTTACACTCTGTAACTTGATAACCATTTATCATAGAGACTTCAAAATTCATATAATGTTGCAAACATTGAGTGAATGACCCCCATTGATTTTGCAGTCAAAGATAAAAAAATTCAAAATTTAAAGCTAAACATTTAATTTTAAACCCTTAGGTTTCCTCCCTTTTATCAAAAATCCATCTTACCTAGAAAAAACACCCTTCTGGCAAATAATGCTCCGCCCAATGGTGATCTTGTTATAAAAATCGGAATCAAGCATCAATTTTGAGCCCTTGAGAAAATCTAGCAAGGTGAGCTCAAGGCATCAAGGAATGACTGTAGTTGATCTCTACAAAGATTGTTGAAATTATGTCCCAAGGATCAAAGTTGACCCCTGTTTTGCATTGAGTAGTGTAGGAAAAACTTTAAATAATCTTCTTGTCTGAAACCAAATGCCTTAGTGCTTTGATATTTTGTATGTTGCATTGTGTAGTGGACCTCTACCAAGTTTGGTCAAAATTGGTCCCACACCAGGAGTCTTATTTGTATAAAATATAAGGTCTTTGAAAATTTTCAATTCAGGAACTTTTATTTTGTTTCTGATGTTTGCTCAACAGCAGACCCACAGCCAAAGTACTCAGGTGAGTGATCTAGGGTCATCATAGCCCTCTTGTTTATGGTTATGTGACAGTGATTAATGTATTGTGATATTGTTGTGCAAAACATTATTTAATATCTCCAGGGCACTTTGGGAAATACAGATTTTATTTACTGTTCTCAGATATAGCAAACTATGACTCCCTCTCTGTGTAATAGTACAGTGTTCACTAGAAAAAAGATTGACTGTGAATGTTAAGAGTTGAAAGGTTAGTATTCTGTGTTGTAGGTATGTGGTTTATGCAGAAATGGAAGAAGTCTGGTTCCCTTCTTCAGTTATCGCTCAAAGATAATGTTGATCCTAGACTGTCCTTCTTGTTCAAATTGAGCCAGAAACCAGGTGAGAAAACTCATTGTACCTTTAGCAAATAGTGGCAAACAAAAGGATTAATGTTTAGTTATCCCCCCGCCAAAGGCGGAGGGGATATTAGGAATGCCCTTCGTGCGTCCGTGCGTCTGTGCGTCCGTCCGAAACAATTTTGTCCGGAGCATAACTCCAAAACTACTTGAGGGATTTTATTCAAACTTCATACACTGACAGAGCACATTGGTAGGTAGTGCAGTGTGAAAGTGCAATAACTCTACCATGCCTTTTTTTAGAGTTATTCCGCTTTATCAAATTTACTTGATAAATTTTGTCCGGAGCATAACTTCAAAACTACTTGAGGGATTTTATTCAAACTTCATACACTGACAGAGCACATTGGTAGGTAGTGCAGTGTGCAAGTCCAATAACTCTACCTTGCCTATTTTTAGAGTAACTCCCCTTTATCAGAATTACTTGATAAATTTTGTCCGGAGCATAACTCCAAAACTACTTGAGGGATTTTATTCAAACTTCATACACTGACAGAGCACATTGGTAGGGAGTGCAGTGTGCAAGAACAATAACTCTACCTTGCCTATTTTTAGAGTTATTCCCCTTTATCTGAATTACTTGATAAATTTTGTCCGGAGCATAACTCTAAAACTACTTGAGGGATTTTATTCAAACTTCATACACTGACAGAGCACATTGGTAGGTAGTGCAGTGTGCAAGAACAATAACTCTACCTTGCCTTTTTTTAGAGTTATTCCCCTTTATCAGAATTACTTGATAAATTTTGTCCGGAGAATAACTCCAAAACTACTTGAGAGATTTTATTCAAATTTCATACACTGACAGAGCACATTAGTAGGTATTGCAGTGTGCAAGAACAATAACTCTACCTTGCCTATTTTTTAGAGTTATTCCCCTTTATCAGATTTACTTGTTTACATTTTAAAAATCCCAGCATATACATGTATATCTAATTCTTGAATTCTTGAACTTATTATCCCCCTGCCAAAGGCAGAGGGGATATTAGAAATGGTCTCTGTCCGTCCGTGTGTCCGTCCATTCCAGTTTTGTCCGGAGCATAACTCCAAAAGTACTTGAATGATTTTCTTTTAACTTCATATACTGAAATAGCACATTTGGAGGAGGTGCAGTGTGAAAGAATAATAACTCTACCTTGCCTACTTTTAGAATTATTCCCCTTTATCAGATTTAATTGAAAAACTTAGTCCGAAGCATAACTCCAAAAGTGCTTGAGTGATTTTCTTCAAACTTAATACACTGACATAGCACATTAGTAGGAAGTGCAGTTTGCAAGAACAATAACTCTACCTTGCCTATTTTTTGTGGGATTTTCTTCAAACATTTTTACATTGAGTGTTTGAAAGTACAACCTTCAGGTAGCTTCTTCCTGGCGGGGGGATTAACCATGTGTAACATGGCTCTTGTTTTTTATTGTTTACAGCTTATTCTGAAAGAATGGTTTTACTAATTATTTCAAGCTGCCCTTATCAGTAATAAAGAATTTTGAATACAGGTAGTTTTTGTCGAGCCCGCTTGCAGTGAGATCGACTTAGTCGCCACTCTTGGCGTATAGTTCGGTGTATGTGCATCCATCCGGATTTGTCCTGTCTATATCTTGCTCATTCTTTGAAGGATTTCAAAATAATTTGGTACAAATGTTCACCATGATGGGGTGGTGTGTCGCACACAAAACCCATGTCTGCAGCTCAAAGGGCAAGGTCACACTTGGGGGTCAGTGCAGAACATGCATGGAGGGATTTTAATATAACTCTGGACAAATTTTCTCTTTAGTGTGATGGAGTGTCACGCAAAAACTTCAGGTGTCTGTGGCAAAGGTCAAGGTCACACTTAGGCGTCAAATAAAATAAAACATTCATTTGCGAGTATAACTTTTATATACATGGATGGATTTTAATATAACTTAGCACAAATGTTCTCCATGTTGAGTTGAGTTGTCTCACACAAAATGAAGGTCAAGGTCACAAGAGGTCAAAGGTCAAATAAAAATATTAACATTTGTTTGTTGGCGCAGTATTTTGCTTATGCTTTGAAGTATTATGCTTAGTGGTGAGAGGATTTGAAAAATTCAGGTGCCTGTGGCAAAGGTTCAGGTCATATTTAGGGGTTTAAGGTCAAATAACAAAATAAAACTTTCATTTGCGAGTATAACTTCTAAATACATGTACATGGATGGATTTTAATATAACTTAGCACAAATGTTCTCCATGTTGAGTTGAGTTGTCTCGCACAAAATGAAAGTCAAGGTCACAAGAGGTCAAAGGTCAGATAAAAATATTAAAATTTGTTTGTTGGCGCTGTATCTTGCTTATGCTTTGAAGTAATATGCTTATTGGTCAGAGAATTTTGAAATTGATGAGCCTGCTTGTGGTGAGGTTGACTTAGTCGCTGCTTTTCACTTTTGGTGGTTTGGTGTATGTGTGTCTGTCAGTCAGTGTGTCTGTCTAGATTTGTCTGGTCTATATCTTGCTCATTCTTTGAAGGATTACAAAATAGTTTGATACAAATGTTCACCGTGATGGGGTGATGTGTCACACACAAAACCCAGGTCGGCCACTCAAAAGTCAAGGTCACACTTGGAGAGTCGGCTCAAAACCTGTGTCCAGAGCGTAACTTCTACAATGTCAATGCAATGTCAAGATTTTGCCTTGGGTATAAAGAGGATGTGTTGCCCACATTTACCTAAGTATACATCTTTCTCCTTGATCTGAAGCTTATAAGTTCAGGTTTGAATTAAGACGAGCGGGCTCAACATTCTGCCTGTGGGGATGTCTAGTCTTATGTAGTGTCTGTGAACTACTACTACTGTAATCTTAATGTAGTAGTGAATTATTTAATATTTCTTATTATCTCCCTCTTACCTGTTGATCATCCCAGACAGATATGTGCCTTTACTCAATAGTAGGATACTATGTAATTGCGCACCTGTTTTATGCTCTCTCGCAGATCAACAATCTGTTGCTTGAAAGGTAAAATGGTCTTTTTCAATAAGAAATCTGAGTTACAAAAAATCATGTTGTGCACCGAAGATTGGCTGGTGTAATTTGTATTTAGATAAATAATTTTTATAATGTAAAATTCTAGTTTAGCCTGAAAACGGATGAAACTTTTTTTCTGAATGAAAGCCCTGCTTTTTCCGCTTTCTATTATATAACCAGCAATTACTTTGTAATACAGAAAACTTAGGAATTCCATTTATTTTTTTACTCCAAATCATAGAACTACTAGTGGCCATTTTAGATAATTTGATGGGAATGATATACAAAATGCATTTATAATCTGGGGTTGTACATTCTTGGTGCTAATGAGAGTATAATTGTTTATTTATTAGCTGTGATTAACTGTGCTTAATATCTAAGGCATGGTTGTAAACTGCATTCTCTGTAGTGAAGACACAGGAGTGTTTACCTATTTCAGGTCACGTGATAGGTCTGTCGATATGGAGTATTAATTTTAATGCTTCTGCAAATATATCACTAAAGTATTTTTAGCTCACCTGAGCACTTTGTGCTCAAGGTGAGCTTTTGTGATTGCCCTGTGTCCGTCGTGCGTTGTGCGTCGTCAACTTTTTGAACAACATCTGCTCCTTAACCACTAGGTGCAGGATGATAAAACTTTGCAGGAATCTTTCTTGCTTGAAGCTTTACCAAATTGTTTAAAGAATTCCATTCCATGAAGAACTGTGGTTGCTGTGGCAACAAGAATGAAAAACTTTAAGATTCTTCTTATCTAAAACTGCTAAGCCCAGAGGTCTTAAATTTAGCATGGAGCATTATCTAGTAGACCTCTACCAATTTAGCATGGAGCATTATCTAGTAGACCTCTACCAAGGTAATGTCCCTGGGGTCACTATTGGCCTTGCCCAAGGGGTCACAAGTTTTACATAGCAATATAGAAGAAAATCTTTAAAAATCTTGTCTGAAACCACAAGACCTAGAGTTTTAAAATTTGGCATGAAGAATTGCCTAGTGGACAGCAAACATACAGCCAAAGTACTCAGGTGAACGATCCAGGGCCATGCTGGCCCTTTTGTTTAAAAAATTCAGGTCTTGAGTTCTTCCGACATGTGTTACTTGTGGGATCCTCTCAGGATAGATACGTACCGTACCATTCCTCTCGTATAGAGATGTGTAAAGCTGCTCAAAGGGAGAGTACTGGATTAGGTAGGCAAAACATTATCTAATTTTTGCTACTGGTTTTAAAGTTAATCATTGTCTTCACAAATCCTAATTTTCAGATTAACCTGGTTACAACACTAGTCCATTTTTATGCTCCCCTAAGGGCGAGCATATAGTTGCCGCTTTGTTCATCCGTCCGTCCGTCTGTCCATCCGCCCGTCTGTCTTTTTGAATTATCTCCCATTTTAGAAAAATCTTGTCCGGAGCATATTCTGAAAACCCTTGGTCATAATTTGTTTAAACTGCACACAGTGGTAGAGGGTATTGAAGCAGAGTGCAGTGCCAAAGAACCATAACTCTATTTTGCCCCGTTTTTGAATTATCTCCCCTTTTAGAAAAATCTTGTCTAGACCATAACCTGAAAACCCTTGGGCATAATTTGTTTAAACTGCACACAGTGGTAGATAGCATTGACGCGGAGTGCAGTGCCAAAGAACCATAACTCTATTTTGCCCCGTTTTTGAATTTTCCCCCTTTTAGAAAAATCTTGTCCGGAGCATAACCTGAAAACCCTTGGACATAATTTGTTTAAACTGCACACAGTTGTAGAGGGCATTGAGGTGGAGTGCAGTGCCAAAGAACCATAACTCTATTTTGCCCCATTTTTGAATTATCTCCCTTTTTAGAAAAATCTTGTTCGGAGCATAACCTGAAATCCCTTGGAGATAATTATGCTCCCTGAAGGGCGTGCATATAGTTGCTGCTTTGTTTGCCCATCCGTCTGTTCATTCGTTCGTCCGTCATAATTTTGTCCGGAGCATAACACAAAAACTATGAGAGATATCAAGATTAAACTTCATAGGTAGTTAGATCTCATTAAGAAGCAGTACAATGCACAAGAACCATAACTCTTTTTTTATCAATTTTTGAGTTATTGCCCTTTGAAATTTCTCATACTTATTTTTTGTCCGGGGCATTTCTCACAAAGTATAAGAGTTATCAGCTTGAAACTTTATAAGTAGTAGTTCTCATTGATGAGCATTGCAATGCACAAGAACCATGACTCTTGCTTTTTTTGAGTTATTGCCCTTTAAAATTTCTCATACTTATTTTTTGTCCGGGGCATATCTCACAAAGTATAAGAGATATTAACATGAAACTTTATTGGTAGATAGATCTCTATAAGGAGAAGTGCAGTGTGCAAGAACCGTAACTTTATTTTGCATAATTAAGGAGTTATTGCCCTTTGTTATTTTTATACTTTAAAAAAATCCATATTAAACAATAGCCCTTTTGGAATTGGCATTTATTCAGGGAGCATCCATCGGTTCTACCGATTTCTTGTTTAAAAATAAAACCCTTTTAAGAAAAGAAAGTTCTATTTGTAAACTTCAGTAATCCATATGATATAAAAATCCTTTGCATAGTCCATTTCTATAAGCCCACCAAAGCATAGCATGCTTCATGTGAGCTTTTGTGATTACCAAGTTCATTGTGAGTCTTGCTTTTGTTTTAAAGCGACAAACTCACTGGTTGATGATGCATGAAAAAGAAAATGTTAAAAGATCTTTGAAAATTTCCAATCCAGAAACTTTTATTTTGCTTCTGATGTTTCTCAACAGCAGACCCACAGCTGAAGTACTCAGATAGGCAATCCTGTGCTGTCATAGCCCTCTTGTTTGTTTTGATAGCCATATGACATAGATTACATATAGTGAGTCTAAAAGTTTAAGCACAGCTGTTTTTCTAGATATATCAGAGAATAAGGAAGGATTCGTATCTTCATAAAGAAGGAACGTTTAAAACACAAATGATTTGTTTCATTATACCCCCACAAACGAAGTTAAGGGGGGATATAGGAGTGAGCTTGTCGTTCAGTTTCATGGTTTCCGGATGAAAACTCAGAAAGAGGCAATTGATTGCAATATATTTGGTACACAGATGTAATATCATAAAATACAGGTCGAGTTCAAATTTGGCTTCAGACCATTAATTTTTCACATAGTTATGGCCCCTTTTTTTCTTTATTTTTTTTCATCAAAAAACACAGTTTCCAGATGATAAGTCTTTAAAGAAGCAATGTATTTGAATAATTTTTGATACATATGTATAATACCATAAAATACAGGTGGAGTTTGAATTTGGTTGCAGACCACAAAATTTTTGCTCATCTTGAGCTTTTGTGATCGGTCTTTGTCCGTTGTCCGTCCTTCATCAACTTTACATTCAAACGACATCTGTGAAACCAGTGGGCCAAATTTAATGAAACTTGCCTGGGATGTTCCTCGCATGATGCCCTACCAAAGTTGTTCAAATGGTTCCAGTCCATTGCATTTCTGGGTCACTGGAACTAAAAATAGATTTTAAATGTTGGATCTTAGAAAATCTTCTTCTCTGAAACCTCAAGGCCTATTTGGTATGAAGCATTATCTGGTGGACCACTACCAAGGTTGTTCAAATTATGACCCTGAGGTCTAAACTGACCCCACACCAGAAGTCAGTCGATTTTACATGGATTTATATAGGGAAAACTTAAAAAACTTGTCAGAAACCATAAGGCCTAGAGTTAAGATATTTTGTGTGCAGCATTGTCTAGTGGACCTCTACCAAGTTTGTTCAAATCATGGCCCCTGGGTCAAAACCCCGCCTCAGGGGTTACATGTTTTACATAGAGTTCTGTAAGAAAAAAAAATCTTCTTGTCAGAAACAGCAGGTCCTAGAGTTAAGATATTTGGTGTGTAGTATTTTCTAGTAGACCTCTACTAAGTTTGTTCAAACCATAGCCACTGGGTCAAAATAGGCCCTACCCCAGGGGTCACTTGTTTACATAGAGTTATATAAGAAAACAGTTTTAAAGATCTTCTTGTCAGAAACTGCAAGGCATAGAGCTAAGATATTTTGTATGTAGCATTGTCTAGAGGACCTCTACCAAGTTTGTTCAAATCATTGCCCCTGGTTCAAAAATGGCCCCATTCCAGTGGTTACATATTTTACATAGAGTTATATAGGAAAAAGGAAAAACTTTAAAAATCTTCTTGTCAGAAACCACAAGGTCTAGAGTTAAGATATTTGGTGTGCAGCATTTTCTGTTGGACTTCTACCAAGTTTGTTCAAATCATGGCCCCTGGGTCAAAAAAGACCCCGGTCCAGTGGTCACATTTTACATAGAGTTATATAGGGAAAAACTTTAAAAATCATGTCAGAAACCACAAGGTCTAGAGTATAGATATTTGGTGTGCAGCATTGTCTAGTGGACTGTTATCAAGTTTGTTCAAATCATGACCCGTGGGTCAAAAATGGCCCTGCCACAGGGGTCATTTGTGCTCAAGGGTGAGCTATTGGGATCATTGATCGTCAGGCGATCGTTTGCATGCATCGGGCATTGTGCATTGTCAACAATTTGACTTGAACCACTTTTCCTCCTAAACTGCTAAGCAAACTTTGACATAACATGCCAGGGATATTCCTTGCATGAAGGTCTACCAAAGTTGTTCAAAGAATTGAATTCCATCTAGAACTCTGGTTGCTATGGCAACAGAGAGGAAAAAACTTCAAAAATCTTCTTGTCTGAAACGACAGGACCCTGAGCCTTAAGATTTGGTATGTAGCATTGTCTAGTGGAACTCTACCAAGTTTGTTCAAATTATACCCCTTGGGTCAAATTTGGCACTGCCCAGGGGCTCAATTGATTTTACAAGGGCTTATATAGGGAAAACTTTGAAAATCTTCTCGTCTTAAACCACAAGTTTGTTCAAATTATACCCCTGGGGTCAAATTTGGCCCTGCTCTTGGGGTCAGTTGTTTTTGATATTAGAAATGGTCTCCTTCTATGCGTATGTCTGTCCATCCGTCTGTCCGCACTACCGAAAATAAATAGGGGGGCATCTAACTGTAAACATAACAAAAGAGAACAATAGAGTTCATTCCGTACAATAAAATAAGGGACCAATGGCCCTCTTTTAAACAAAAGAAAAGGTCCCCTATCCACTAAAAGAGCACATTGGGAGAAAGTGCAGTGTGTAAGAATAATAACGCTACCTTGCCTACTTTTAGAGTTATTCTCTTTTATCAGATTTACCTGGAAAACTTTGTCCGAAGCATAACTCCAAAAGTACTGGAGCGATTTTCTTCAAACATCATACACTGACAGAGCACGTTGGGAGAAAGTGCAATGTGCTAGAACAATAACTTCACCTTGCCTTCTTTTAGAGTTATTCCTCTTTATCAGATTTACTTAAAAAGTTTTGTTCTGAGCATAACTCAAAAAGTTTTTCAGGGATTTACTTCAGACATATTTTTCTGACATAGCACATTGGTAGGAATGCAGTATGCAAGAAAAATAATGCTACCTTGCCTACTTTAAGAGTTATTCCCCTATTTCAGATTTACTTGAAAAACTTTGTCATAACTCCAAAAGTACTTGAGGGATTTACTTCAAACTGAATATACTGACAGAGCACATTAGGAGGAAGTGCATTGTGCAAAAAAAATAACTCTACCTTGCTAACTTTTAGAGTTATTCCCCTTTTTAGCTCACCTGTCACATGGTGACAGGGTGAACTTTTGTGATCGCCTTTCGTCCGTCGTCCGTTCACAATTGTTGTCCGCACTCTAGCGGTCTTAATTTTGGTGCGATTTTCTTTAAACTTGGTCAGAATGTTTATCTCAATGATATCTAGATCAAGTTCATAACTGGGTCATCTCACCCTTAAAACAAGGTCACTAGGTCAAATTATAGAAAAAGCTTGTCCGCACTCTAGCAGTCTTAATTTTGGTCCGATCTTCTTCAAACTTGGTCACATTGTTTATCCCAATGATATCTAGGTCAAGTTTGTGACTGGGTCATGTGACCTTCAAAACTAGGTCACAAGGTCAAATTATAGAAAAAGCTGGTCCGCACTCTAGCAGTCTTAATTTTTGTCCGATCTTCTTCAAACTTGGTCAGATTGTTTATCTCAATGATATCTAGGTCAAGTTCATAACTGGGTCATCTCACCCTAAAACAAGGTCACTAGGTCAAATTATAGAAAAAGCTTGTCCGCACTCTAGCGGTCTTAATTTTGGTCCCATCTTCTTCAAGCTTGGTCAGAATGTGTATCTCAATGCTATCTAGGTCAGGTTTGAAACTAGGTCACTAGGTGATATTATAGAAAAAGCTTGTCCGCACTCTAGTAGTCTTAATTTTGCTCCGATCTTCTTTAAACTTGGTCAGAATGTTTATCACAATGATATCTAGGTCAAGTTCATAACTGGGTCATCTCACCCTTAAAACAAGGTCACTAGGTCAAATTATAGAAAAAGCTTGTCCGCACTCTAACGGTCTTAATTTTGGTCCGATCTTCTTCAAACTTGGTCAAAATGTTAATCTCAATGATATCTAGATCAAGTTCGAAACTGGGTCATGTGACCTTCAAAACTAGGTCACAAGGTCAAATTATAGAAAAAGCTGGTCCGCACTCTAGCAGTCTTAATTTTTGTCCGATCTTCTTCAAACTTGGTCAGATTGTTTATCTCAATGATATCTAGGTCAAGTTCGTAACTAAGTCATGTGACCTTGAAAACAAGGTAACTAGTTCGAATTTTAGAAAAAGCTTGTCCGCACTCTAGCGGTCTTAATTTTGGTCCCATCTTCTTCAAGCTTGGTCAGAATGTGTATCTCAATGATATCTAGGTCAGGTTTGAAACTAGGTCACTAGGTCAAATTATAGAAAAAGCTTGTCCGCACTCTTGTAGTCTTAATTTTGCTCCGATCTTCTTCAAGCTTTGTCAGAATGTTTATCCCGATGATATCTAGGTCAAGTTTGAAACTGGGTCATGTGACTTTGAAATTTAGGTCACTAGGTCAAGTTATGATAAAAGCTTTTCTGCACTCTAGTGGTCTTAATTTTGGTCTGATCTTTACTTTCATTACCATAAGATCTTGGTTCGTTTCTTCAGATTGCCATATTGCATTATTGGTTCCAGAGTTATGGCCCCTGAAAGTGCCAAAATTAACTATTTAGACTTTGTCTGCACAATAGCAGCTTCATTTTTGTTTTGAATTTAATCAGACTTGTACAATACTTGAGTTAATATAAGATCTTGCAGGGTTGCCAGGGGACTTGAAAAGTCAGGGAAATTTGATTTTTTTTCAAGGTCAGGGAATTGTCAGGGAATTTTGAAAATTGGTCAGTGAAAAATAGGAAAAATAATTTTGAAGGGCTAATATTGTTCTATTTTATTAAAGATTGCATTTACACTTTTTTTCCGTTATGAATCTTTTTCTTTATAATTGTGTACATTGTATTTTAATAAAAGTTCTAGTATTATAAATAACATTACTTAAAGACTGAAAGTCTCTGCAACCCTTACAACCAAAAATTAAAATAAGTATGTGTTACACTCAAAACCCATGTTCCTCCCTCCAAGATCCATGTCACAGCAACCCTCTGAACTTAGTAAGTTCTGCTATATAGGCCTTACTGCTGATAGTTTGTGTCTTGCCCATATATTTTTTGCATCTATAGTTGGATTTTAAAATAATAAGCAGAATTGGCAATAGAGTGAACATGTGTCATGTACATAATCCCTGTTTGGAATGGTGTTCCAACATTCAGTTCACAACAACCTAGTTTTTTGTATAACGGCAGGATTTTTTAAAAAATATTGCGGCATAAACTTCTACATTTTTCAAGATACTGCTTTGAAACTTTAAACATGTTAGGTATCATGTGTATACGAGCCTGATATATTTTTTATGAGGCTCAGTCCATTATAGTCCACGTTGTGCTTTAACAATCCTGATGATGCACGACATCTAGTGAAACTCTACCAAAGATGACACCATGGTCATAATTGCCTGCACCCTTTGAGTCAATTGGCAATTGTATTTGCATCCACTGACTCTTGCAACCATTGAGCAGTTGTTGGCAGGTGAGCGACCCAGGGTCCCATGGACCCTCTTGTTTAGATTTGTTTGAAAAAAAATTTCCAGAGCAAAACTCCAAAAGCACTTGAGCGATTTTCTTCAAACTTAATACACTCACAGAGCACATTGGTTGGAAATGCAGTATGCAAGAACAATAAAAGCTACCTTGCCTACTTTAAGAGTTATTCCCCTTTTTCAGATTTACTTGAAAAACTTTGTCTGAAGCATAACTCCAAAAGTACTTTAGTGATTTTCTTCAAACTTCATACACTGACAGAGCACATTGGGAGGAAGTGCATTGTGCTAGAACAATAACTCCACCTTGCCTTCTTTTAGAGTTATTCCTCTTCATCAGATTTACTTAAAAAATTTTGTCCCGAGCATAACTCAAAAAGTTCTTATGGGATTTACTTCAAGCATATTACTCTGACATAGCACATTGGGAGGAAGTGCATTGCGCAAGAAAAATAACTCTACCTTGCTTACTTTTAGAGTTCCTCTTTATCAGATTTGTTTGAAAAAAATTTCCAGCGCATAACTCCAAAAGTACTTGAGTACACTGACAGAGCACATTGGTAGGAAGTGCAATATGCAAAAAACAATACCTTTTCTTTGCCTACTTTAAGAGTTATTCCTCTTTATCAGATTTACTTGAATAACATTGTCCAAAGCATAACTCCAAAAGTATTTGAGGGATTTACTTCAAACTTAATACACTGACAGAGCACATTGGTGGGAAGTGCAATATGCAAAAAACAATAACTCTTCCATGCTTACTTTTAGAGTTTTTCCCCTTTATCAGATTTAATTAAAAGGTTTTGTCCAGGGCATAACTCCAAAAGGACTTGAGGGATATACTTCAAACTTAATACACTGACATAACACATTTGTAAAAAGTACAGTGCTCAAGAACAATAACTGTACCTTGCCTACTGTTTGAGTTATTCTCCTTTATCAGATTTACTGGAAAAAGAGTTTCAAGAGCATAACTCCAAAAGTATTTGAGGGATTTTCTTCAAACTTAATACACTGACATAGCACATTGGTAGGAAGTGCAGTGTCATGAACAATAACTCTGCCTTACCTATATTTTTAGGGATTTTCTTCAAACTGCATAAGCACATTATTATCCCCCCGCCAAAGGCGAAGGGGATATTAGAAATGCCCTTCGTCTGTCCGTGCGTCCGTCCGAAACAATTTTGTCCGGAGCATAACTCCAAAACTACTTGAGGGATTTCATTCAAATTTCATACACTGACAGAGCACATTGGTAGGTAGTGCAGTGTGCAAGTCCAATAACTCTACCTTGCCTATTTTTTAGAGTTATTCCCCTTTATCAGATTTACTTGTTTACATTTTAAAAATCCCAGCATATACATGTATATTTAATTCTTGAACTTATTATCCCCCCACCAAAGGCGGAGGGGTTATTAGAAATGGTCTCTGTCCGTCCGTTCGTGCATCCATTCCAGTTTTGTCCGGAGCATAACTCCAAAAGTACTTGAGTGATTTTCTTCAAACTTCATATACTGAAAGAGCACATTTGGAGGAGGTGCAGTGTGTAAGAATAATAACTCTACCTTGCCTACTTTTAGAATTATTCCCCTTTATCAGATTTAATTGAAAAACTTTGTCCGAAGCATTATTGTAACAAGGTATAGAAAACAGTCAAATTCTTATATTACATAACTTCAATTTTAGGTCATTCTTCAATATTTTAAAATCATTATGCTTTGTATTTTAAGATTAATATTTTATTGTAAATTCAAATGTAATGATTATGTCCACTTGTTAAACAAGCTGCTATATCCTTTGGCTTCTGTTTATTTTACTGTATTTTGACATAAACCCTGAAACCATACAATCTATTGTTTAAATGTTCACACCATTATTCTGTTGTAATCTTTTGTTAAAATAACTTTTAGTCAGTTTATATTTTTGGCATAACAGTTATCACCTTCACTTGATTGCTAGAAGCCAACTTTCTGCTCTAGGTGTTTATAGTATATCCTGCCAGACTCTGCCTTATCTTAGTAAATCTTAAGTGTCACTAAAATCTTGATTATGCAAATTAAATCAGAAAATGATTTTTTATTGGTCGAATAGAATTAAACTGTTACAACCTTTTTTTAATGTGTTAGAATTTGAAAGACTGACCAGCAGTCTTCGAGTAGTTTTTGAAAGAACAATATCGCAATAACTTAACTTAGAAAATTATGATAATTTGGTGCTAGCCTAAACAGTCATTTGGATTCTGTTATTGAACTTATCGTGGACTTGTATTGACATCGCATCTATATGAGAACTTGATTATAAATCAGAAATAACAAATTTATTTGTAAAACATTGTGGAGTACACTTATATTTGTTGATGACTAAATAATAATACAGAAAATATCATGGACATCTTTGTGCTTTCCTGAACAACCCGAGCTTGTGACCGACCCTGAGGGTCGAGCCGCGTCACATCCATATGATGGGCTAATTCCCCAGACAGCTAACTCACCCAACATACGACGACACCTGTGGCGGGCTCGCTACCCCTGGTCACATAACTCCAAAAGTGCTTGAGCGATTTTCTTCAAACTTAATACACTGACATAGCACATTGGGAGGAAGTGCAATTTGCAAGAACAATAACTCTACCTTGCCTATTTTTTCTGGGATTTTCTTCAAACATTATTACATTGAGTGTTTGAAAGTACAACCTTCAGGTAGCTTCTCCCCGGCGGGGGGATTAACCATGTGTAACATGGCTCTTGTTACATTTAGTTTTTGAAAGCACAACCTTCAGGTAACTTTTTCCTGGTGGGGAGATTAGTCATGTGTAACATTGCTCTTGTTCAAATTATACTCTGGGGTCAAATTTTGCCCCACCCTTGGGGTCAATCGATTTTACATAGGCTTATATAGGGAAAACTTTGAAAATTTTCTTGTCTGAAACCACAAGGCACAGAGCCTTAAGATTTAGTATGTGGCATTGTCTAGTGGATCTCTACTAAGTTTGTTCAAATTATACCTCCGGGTCTAATTTGGCCCTGCCCTTGGTGTCAGTTGATTTTACTAACTTATAGGGAAAACCTTAAAAAAGTTCTTGTTTGAAACCACAAAGCCTAGAACTTAGATATTTTGCATGGAGCATCAGCTAGAGGTCCTCTACCAAGTCTGTTGTAAAATGCCACTTGAGTCAAAATTGGCCCTTCCCCAGGGGTCACATGATTTTAATAGACTTATATAGGGAAAACCTTAAAAAATCTTCTTGTCTGAAACCACAAAGCTAAGGGCTAAGATTTTTAGCTCACTTGAGCACTTTGTGCTCAAGGTAAGATTTTGTGATCGCCCTGTGTCCATCATGCATCATTCATCGTCAACTTTTTACTTTAAACAACATCTCCATGTAAACCACTTAGGTGAAAGATGATAAAACTGCAGGAATGTTCCTTGCATGAAGGTTTACCAAAGTTGTTCAGAGAATTCCATTCCATGAAGAACTCTGGTTGCTAAGGCAACAAGAATGAAAATTTTTAAAAAATCTTCTTGTCCTAAACTGCTAACCCAAGAGGTCTAAAATTTGGTGTTTAGCATTGTCTAGTGGATCTCCAGCAAATTTATTGAAATAATGTCCCTGGGTCACTATCGACCCTGCCCAAAGAGTCACAAGTTCTTCATAGCTACATAGAAGAAAATCTTTAAAAATCTTCTTGTCTGAAATCACAAGGCCCAGAGTTTTAAAATATGGCATGAAGCATTGTCCAGTGGACATCTACCAAGTTTGTTCAAATAATGTCCTTGGGTCACTTTTGCTTATAATAGATATTTGTACTTTCTGTCAGAGAGCCTTTATTTATTGACTAATATTTTAGGTATTTGGTTTGTAGGCACCTGAAAATCTTCAATTAGAAAATGAAATACTGCTACTTATGTTTGCTTAACAGCAAACCCAGAGCCAAAGTACTCAGGTGAGCAATGCAGGGCCATCATGGCTCTTGTTTACCTGAAGCATCAGCTGAAGGTCCTCTGCTAAGATTGATCAATTTATGCCCCTGGGGTCATTAATTGATAGCCTGGCCCTGGGGTCACTTGATTTTACATAGGCGAAGACTTAAAAAGTCTTCTTGTCTGAAACCACAACACCTAGAACTTAGACATTTTACATAGAACATCAGCTAGAAGTCTTCTACTGAATCTGTTAATCCCCTTCTGCAAAACAGGGAGGGGATTATAGGAATGGCCTCCATCTGTCCGTCCGTCTGTCAGTCCATAACACTTTCGTGTCCGCTCCATAACTTTTAAAGTGCTGAAAATGTTTTGAAATAACTTGGCACAAGTGATCACCATTACGAGACCATGTGCAGAGTGCAATAATTGGTTTGCTTCCCACAATGTCAAGGTCACAGTTGAAGGTCAAATATCCACATGTCACGTCTGCTCTATAACTTACTAACTTGGCTTACGAAAAGTTTTTTAATTATTTACACAAATGATCACCACTATGACACGATGTGCAGAACCCAACATCCAGGTTGCTACCCCCAAGGTCAAGGTTAAATGTTCTCGATAACTTTTTGACTTTATGGAAGATTTCAAATAACTTAGCACAAATAATTACTATCATGAGACTATGTGCTTATAATATGCATGGCACAACATCAAGGTCATGGTTGGTTAAAGGTCAAGAAGTACACATTCATGTCCACTGCAGAAGGGGATTTAGCTGTCCTTCAGACTGCCTTGTTAAAATTATGTCCATGAGGTCAAAATTTGCCCAACCCCAGGGGTCCGATTTGTGCAAAATATTTAATCTTTAAAAATCTTCTTGTGAGAAACCAAAGATTTCAGACCTAAGATTTTTTATATGGAGCATCATCTGGAGGTCCTCTACTAAAATTGTTCAAATAATGCCCCTGGGGAGATTAATAGCATTGCTCTGGGGGTCTCTTGATTTTACATCAGCTTAAATAGGGATTTTTTTTTGTTAATTTCTTGTCTAAAACCACAAGACCTAGAGCTTAAATATTTTGCATTGAGCACAAGCTAGAGGTCCTCTACCAGGTTTGTTCAAAATAAGACCCTGGGTCAAAATTGGCAATTTAATTTACATAGGCTTATATAGAGAAAATCTTAAAAAATCTTCCTGTCTGAAACCACAAGGCCTAGAACTTAGATATTTTTGATAGAGCATCAGCTTGAGGTCCTCTACCAAGTTTGTTCAAATTATGCCCTTGGGTCAAAATTGGCCAGTTGGGTCAATTGATTTTACATAGGCTTATATATGGAAAACCTTATAAAATCTTCTTGTCTGGAACCTCAAAGCCTAGAACTTAGATATTTTGCATAGAGCATCAGCTAGAGGTCCTCTACCAATTTTGATCAAATTACACCCCTTGGGTCAAAATATGCTGTACCCCTGGGGCCACTTGATTTTACATGGACTTGTGTAGGGAAAAAAATCTTCCTTTCTGAAACCACAAAGCCAAGGGCTAAGATTGTTTAAATTTAGCCCGTAGGGTCATTAATGGCCTAGCCCCATTGTCACATGTTTTCACATAGGCTTATAAAGAGAAGACTTAAATCATCTTCTTGTGTGAAACCACAAGGCCTAGAACTAAGATATTTCGCATAGAGCATCAGCTAGGGGTCCCCTACCAAATTTATCTAAATTATGCCCCTTGGGTGAAAATTGGCTCTACCCGGGGGGGGGGGGGGGGGGGGGGGTAACTTGAATTCATATAGATTTATTTAGGGAGAAACTTAAAAAAGCTTATGATGGTTGCTCAACAGCAGACCCAAAGCCAAAGTACTCAGGTGAGTGATCCAGGGCCATCATGGCCCTCTTGTCTTGTTGTTGCCATATTTCTGACACAAGGTGGTATTTAAGGGATAATAAGCAACTTTAGTGATAACTCTAGTTAAAAAGATGTGGGCATTATAGGTGGGCTTTCCGAATACTTATATTACCAGAGTTTCAGATAATTTTTTTACCCTAGGGGTAATTACCCCTACTTTTACAAGTGTTGGGGTAAATGGAGATATTTAATCTAGATATGTGAAAGGGTAAATAACAAAACTTAATATCTTATAATTGATATGCCATTATTGACACAATTACATTTTAAATAATTAGCTTTAAACTTTTCACATATCGCACATCTCATCAGCACTTCCTTGTCAGACTCAGTTATCCACAACCATGAAAAAAACTTTTGCCCATTTTCCAATGTTAGTAGGTTAACATTGACATGAGTCCTTGACAGTCAAGGTCAAATTATTGAATTTTGCTAAAACTGGCCATAACTTTGTTATTTGTAGTTGGATTTTAATCATACTTGGACAAAACAACACTTATGACAAAGCCGACATGTTAAATCATTCAAATATGACCTTAACTTTAAAATGACCATGACCTTCAAGGTCAAATTATTGAATTTTGCTCAAATTGTCATAACTTTGTTATTTATGGATTCGATTCATACTTGGACAAAACTATACTTATGACAGATCCAACATTTTGATTCTTTCAAGTATGACCTTGACCTTTAAATGACTTTGACAGGCAAGATAAACTTATTGAATTTTGCTGAAATTGGTCATAACTTTGTTATTTTTGGTTGGATTTGATTCATACTTGTACAAAACAACACTTTTGACAAAACTGATATGTTGAATAATTCAGTTATGACCTTGAACCTAAAATGACCTTGACAGTCAAGGTCAAATGATTGAATTTTGCTTAAATTATCGTAACTGTTGTTTATTTACTGATTTGATTCATAATTTGATAAAACAACAGAACTGACATTTTGATTTATTAAAGTATGACGATGACTTTTATTTTTAGATGACCTTGACATTCAAGGTCAAGTTATTGAATTTGCTTAAATTGGCCATAACTTTGTTATTTTTTCTTTGATTTGATTCATACTGGGACAAAACAACACTTATGACAAAACTGACACATTTAAAATGATCTTGACAGACAAGGTCAAATTATTGAATTTTGCTGATATTGGAATAACTTTATCAACTGACAGATTTGATTCATTATTGGACAAAACAACACTTATGACAAAGCCGACATGTTATATCATTCAAGTATGACCTTAACTTTAAAATGACCATGACCTTCAAGGTCAAATTATTGAATTTAGCTGAAATTGGCCATAACATTATTTTAGTTCTTTTTGATTAATGCTTGGACAAAACAACATTCATGACAAAACCTGCATGTTAAATTATTCAAGTATGACATTAACTTTAAAATGACCTTGACAGTCAAGGTCAGATTATTGAATTTTGCTGATATTGTAATAACTTTATCAACTTACAGATTTGATTCATTCTTGGACAAAACAACGACAAAACTGACAGGTTGAATAATACATGTATGACCTTGATCTTAAAATGACCTGGACTTTCAAGGTCAAGTTATTTTATTTGGATTGGATTCATACTTGGACCAGGGCCTTAATTGAGAGGCCCTGCTTGGACTAAACTACACTTATGACAAAACCAACATTTTAAATTATTCTTCAGATGACTTTGACTGTCAAGGTGAAATTATTGAATTTTGCTAAAATAGCCAAATTTTTGTTATTTATGGACGGATTTGATCTATACTGGGACAAAGCAATACTGAGAATAAAACAAAGGTGTTGAACAATTCAAGTATTACCTTGACCTTTAAAGACCTTGGCATTGCTTAACTTCACTATATCTTTATTATTAATGGATGTAGTGTCTTCATTCTTGGACATAACTACCTTTTAGATACTGGTAATACCTCCAAAAGAAGGTCAAATTTCTCAATGTTGATAAAATTAGCCATAACTTTGTTATGTATGGATGAATTTGATAGTTATATTTCCAAATGAGGTTTCATTTGAAATCCCTTCCCCACAATGTGCATCCTCTGATGTGTTTGCCTTTGGAAATAGGAAAATGTCTAGTGTGGTGGCTCTTTTAAGCTCACCTGAGCACTGCTCAGGGTGAGCTTTTAAATCGTTGAATGTCCGGCGTCCGTCTTCAACAGTTTGACTGGGACGACTTCTCCTCTTAACCGCTAAGCCAACATTGACAAAACATGCCTGGGATATTCCTTGCATGAAGCTGTACCAAAGTTATTCAAAGAATTCAATTCCATCAAGAACTCTGGTTGCTATGGCAATTTAAAGGAAAAATTTTAAAAATCTTCTTGTCTGAAACCACAAGGCCCTGAGCCTTAAGATTTGGTATGTTGCATTGTCTAGTGGACCTCTACCAAATTTGTTCAAATTATACCCCTGGGGTCAAATTTGGCCCCATTCTGGGTATTAATTGATCTTATATAGGCTTTTATAGTGAAACTTTAAAAATCTTCTTGTCTGAAACCACAAAGCCCTGAGTCTTAAGATTTGGTATGTAGCATTGTCTAGTGGACCTCTACCAAGTTTGTTCAAATTATGCCCCTGGGGTCAAATTTGGCCCTGCGCTGGGGGTCAGTTGATTTTACATAGGCTTATATAGAGAAAACTTTAAAAAATCTTCTTGTCTGAAACCACAAGGCCCTGAGTCTTAAGATTTGGTATGTAGCATTGTCTAGTGGACCTCAACCAAGTTTGTTCAAAATTAATTATACCGCTGGGGTCAAATTTGGCCCCAGCCTGGGGTCTTTGGTTTTACATAGGCTTATATAGGAAAAACCTCGAAAATCTTCTTGTCTGAAACCACAAGGCCCTGAGCCTCAAGATTTGGTATATAGCATTGTCTAGTGGACCTCTACCAAGTGTGTTCAAATTATGCCCGTAGGGTCAAATATGGCCCTACCCCGGGGTCATTGGTTTTACATAGGCTTATGTAGTGAAAACTTTGAAAATCTTCCTGTCTGAAACCACATTGGCCTGAGCCTTAAGATTTGGTATGTAGCATTGTTTAGTGGACCTCTACCAAGTTTGTTCAAATTATACCCCTGAGGTCAAATTTGGCCCCACCGTGGGGTCTTTGGTTTTACAAAAACTTATATATTGAAAACTTTGAAAATCTTCTGGTAGAAGGAGAGGTAACATTTTCAGTCCAAATAATCTGGAAATTTGTCAGAAAGGTTGTTTCTATTATTTCTAGCTCAAGTTCAAATATTGGTCATCTGGGTTCAAAACCTAAAAATAGAAATACCTTGTTAACACTCTAGAAGTTGCATTTTCAGTCAAAATATCCAAAAAATTTGTCAGAAAGCTTATTTTGATGATTTCTAGCTCAAGTTCGAATATGGGTTATCCGGGATCAAAAACTAGGTCACATAGCCCAAATACCGAAAAACATTGTTAACAATCTATAGGTAACATTTTCAGTCCAAATAACCTGGAAATCTGGCTGAAAGGTTGTTTCAATGATTTCTAGGTCAGGTTTGAATATGGGTCATCTGGAGTAAAAATCTAGGTCACAGAGCCCAAAAATAGATGAAAAAACTTGTTAACACTCTAGAGGTAACATTTTCAGTCCAAATAACCTGGAAATTTGTCAGAAAGATAGTTTCAATGATTTCTAGCTCAGTTTTGAATATGGGTTTGACACAATTTGATTTACTTCATACTTGGACACAACACCCCTTTTGACAAGACCATCCCATTGACCTATATTTATTTGACCTTGACTTTTTGAATTACTGGTCCTCAGCTCAAAGTCCAAGCACGACCTCTGGGGCATTGACATCTTACAGTGACAGTTCTTGTGTTTGAAAGAAATTGTCAATTTTTCATTGTTTATGCATTGAACAAGCCATAACAGTCTATTTTTGTTACAAAAAATTCCAAAATGGTTGATATTATGAAGCAAAATCATTCAAGCGCCTACATGATACAGCTGTCACTGTAGACAGGTTTATGGATACTGAAAATAGATGAGCGATTTTAGCAGACTATTGGTCGAAAAATAATATAGATATCCAGACAGTTTATAAATGGAAGTTATGATCAGCTGTTGGTAATACTTAAAATGCTTAGAAATTTTATTCCTTGCATAATTAGAAAGGAGTTTGCATAATCATACTTATCAAAATGGTAGCCCTGTGTGTTTCTAGGTAATTTTGAAGTGTAAAGTATGCCGATACTCATGTTATCTGGTGGCAGGTGGGGGGTATGAATCACCTTTAGTGATAGCTCTAGTTCTTGCTGGTAATTTTACATTTGTCCACAATTTTTGTTTACAGGTTCTGTTTATGCAGAGATGGTAGCCAATATTTTACAGCCAATAGTTAACAACCCAAAGTGCAGGCTAGTTCGTTATGATGTGTTTCATGCCTTACCTAGCACTGCCAACACTATTATTGGAAGAGCTGCTCACATAGCTGTTCTGGACTCTGAAATCTTTATTGAAAAGTTTCTTATGGTTTGTGGACTGAAATATTTCAAATGATTCAGAATTTTTTATTGAAAAGTTGTTGATGGACTCAAATATCACAAATAAACAGACATGCAAATCTGAAGCCAGACATTAGACAGAAATATTCTCAGCGTGTTGTGAACCTGATTTCAGTTGAGGAACAAGTGTTTTTACTGAAAGACTGATTACAGACAGAGAAGTTCAATTGAAAAATGGCTTAGTTTAAAAAAAAGAGCAAGTGCTTTTGCTTCCAGTTTTTGACGGAACCAAAGATAAATGACAAAAAATATTGTTACGCCATTTTTGTTATTAGCTCACCTGTCACGTAGTGACAGAGTGAGCTTTTCTGATCACCTTTTGTCCGTCGTCCATCTGTCAGTCTGTCCTTCGTCCGTTAACAATTGGTTTGTTAACACTCTAGTGGTCACATTTTTGCCTCAATTGTCATGAAACTTGGTCAGAATGTTTGTCTCATTAATATCTCGGACGAGTTCGAACATGGGTTATCAAGGTTAAAAAACTAGGTCACAGTGCCCAAATATAGAAAAACCTTGTTAACACTCTAGAGGTTACATTTTCAGCCCATATAATCTTGAAATTTGTCAGAAAGGTTGCTTTGATGATTTCTAGGTCAAGTTCAAATATAGGTCATCTGGGGTCAAAAACTAGGTCACAGAGCCCAAATATTGAATAACCTTGTTAACACTCTAGAGGTAACATTTTTAGACCAAATAATCTGGAAATCTGTCAGGAAGGTTGCTTCTATGATTTCTAGCTCAAGTTCAAATATGGGTCATCTTGGTTCAAAAACTAGGTCACAGAGCCCAAAAATAGAAACATCTTGTTAACACTCTAGAGGCTACTTTTTCAGTCCAAATATCCTGGAAATTTGTCAGAAATGTTCTAATGATGATTTCTAGCTCAAGTTCAAATATGGGTCATCTGGGTTCAAAAACTAGGTCACAGAGTCCAAAAATAGAAACATCTTGTTAACACTCTAGAGGTTATTTTTTCAGCCCAAATAATCTTGAAATTTGTCAGAAAGGTTGCTTTGATAATTTCTAGGTCAAGTTCAAAAATAGGTCATTTGGGTCGAAAACTAGGTCACAGAGCCCAAATATTGAATAACCTTGTTAACACTCTAGAGGTAACATTTTTAGACCAAATAATCTGGAAATCTGTCAGGAAGGTTGCTTCTATGATTTCTAGCTCAAGTTCAAATATGGGTCATCTGGTTCAAAAACTAGGTCACAGAGCCCAAAAATAGAAACATCTTGTTAACACTCTAGAGGTTACATTTTCAGCCCAAATAATCTGGAAATTTGTCAGAAAAATTGCCTTGAGGATTTCTAGATCAAGTTTGAGTATGGGTCATCTGGGGTCACAAACTAGGTCACAGAGTCCAAATATGGAAAAACTTGTTAATATTCTAAAGGTAGCATTTTCAGTCCAAATAACCTGGAAATTTGTCAGAAAGATTCTATGGATGATTTCTAGCTCAGTTTTGAATATAGGTTCTCTGGGGTCAAAAACTAGGTCACAGAGCCCGAAAGTAGAAAAACCTTGTAAAAGCTCTAGAGGTTACATTTTTAGTCCAAATGTCCTTGAAATTTGTCTGAAAGGTTGTTTCAATGATTTCTAGCTCAAATTTGGATATGGGTCATCTGGGATCAAAAACTAGGTCACATGGTATAAATATGTAAAAAACTTTTTTAACACTTCAGAGGTTACATTTTCAGTCCAAATATCCTAGAAATTTGTCAGACAGGTTTTTTTGATGATTTCTAGCTCAAGTTGGAGTATGGGTCATCTGGGATCAAAAACTAGGTCACATGGTATAAATATGTAAAAAACATTGTAAACACTCTAGAGGCTCAAGTTTGGATATGGGTTATCTGGGGTCAAAAACTAGGTCACAGAGCCTAAATATCGAGAAACCTTGTTAACACTGTAGATGCTACTTTTTCAGTCCAAATATCCTGGAAATTTGTCAAAGAGATTGTTTCAATAATTTCTAGGTCAAGTTCGAATATGGGTCATCTAGGGTCAATTAAAAAGGTCCATAGCAACTTTGGTAGAAGCAGTCATACTCAGGTGAGCGATACAGGGCTATCATGGCCCTCTTGTATTGAATAAATTAAGATCTGGTTGATACAGTATTTACTTACCTACGTGCACTGCTGACAAGATAAATCTCTTTCCTCCTCCTGGTAGAAGTGTAATATAAAAGTAGATTTTTTTTAAAAAAAACTTCCTTGAAAATTAGAAAAGAATTTGGTATTATTTCAGACAATAATATTTAAATGTTTAAAGGTCCAGTTTTACTTACAAAAATGAAATGTTTTTTGTGTATTTGTTGTTACTCACTGTCTGTCTATTCATAGCATGTGTACATGTTTGATTTTACCTGTTCCGCATCACTTTCTTTTGAATAAAATATAAAACATCGGTTTTAAATGCCCACGTAGAAGGGAGGTATGAGATAACCCTACTCTTGAAGAGAAATCGAGCTGATTAAAAACCACGGCAAGTCATGGGAGTACATTGTGTACTCGAGTCAAACAATTTTCCGTAAAGTACACATTGGTAGAATATATGTCGGGTAGTGTTCTACATTCCAGACTTAATTTGACTGACACGGGAATGCTTTTTAATCACTTGAATCACATTTCATGAGTGTTGCTGCTTTGTAAGAGGTGATAAATGTATAACTGACACAAAACATTGTTAGGTATACCAGCTCTGGACATATTCAATTCAGGCTAAGTTGAAGAAATTTACTCGGTCAATCCAAATTGGAGATATCAAGAGTGGACTGTACATATTAGCTGAAGTCACCTGGGTAGTCATGTTACCCTAAGCAGATGAAAAATTGTTACAAACATAAATACCCAATTTCTCTTACAAATTTAGATGCTTGTTAGAAGAATAGTTTTAACACATATGTAAATCTTGTTACTTTAGTATAATTTGTCATTGTAAGTGAAACTTGATCTATGATCTCTGATGAATCACCCTGAAAATTCTAATGTCTTTTAGGTAACCTTAGCACAGAGTTTTAAAGGTGAGCTTTTGTGATTGGCCTTTGTCCATCATGCATCTGTCTATCTATTTCAGTTTATTTATCCTTGGTATCTGTTGCCCATATGACTGATGCCCCTTGCAGATATTAGTTATTTAATGTTGTGGGGGATAGTGCAAGGTACAGAAAGCATCCCATTCCAGAGACACCCATGTTTCTTTTGCATGTTTAGTGTACAGAACTGATGCATGGGACCTCAGTTTGTGGTCTCATCTGAAAGACAGTAATGTTAGTGGAGGAGTGGGGTATTGATCTCGCAACACCTGAGTTACCAGACCAGCACATTACCACTGGACCACTGATCCGCTCCCCATCATGCGGCATCAACATTCTAGCTTTTGAACACTCTAGAGGTCACATTTTTAGCTCACCTGAGCACTTTGTGCTCATGGTGAGCTTTTAGGATCGCCCTGTGTCCATCCTGCTTCAGAGCGTCGTGCGTTGTCAACTTTTGCTTTAAACAACATCTCCTCCTAAACCACTTGGCCAAAGTTGATGAAACTTGCCATGGATATTATTTGCATGAAGCTCTTCCAAAGTTGTTCAAAGAAATCAATTCCATGCAGAACTCTGGTTGCCATTGCAACCTAAAGGAAAAACTTTAAAAATCTTCTTGTCTGAAACCACAAGGCCTAGAGGTTAGATATTTGGTATGTAGCATTGTCTAGTGGATGACAACCAAGTTTGTTCAAATTATGTCCCCTGGGTCAAAATTGGCCACGCCCCAGGGTTCTCTTGGTTTACAATATAGTTATAAAGGAAAAACATGAAAAATCATTTTTCTCCAAAACTAATAGGACTAGACCTTAGATATTTGGTGTGGAGTATTGTGTAGAGAATTTTTACCAGTATTGTTTATATGTTGGCCCCGGAGTCAAAATTGGCCCCGCCCTGGGTGCCCTTAATATGTAAAAAAGGCAATCTTTAAAAATCTTCTTACTGGAAACCTCAATGCCTAGAGCTTAGATATTTGGTATGTAGCATTGTCTAGTGGATGTCTACCATGTTTGGTCAAATTATGTTCCTTGGTTCAAAATTGGCCACGCCCCAGGGTTCTCTTGGTTTACATAGATTTGTATAGGAAAAACATGAAAAATAATTTTTCTTCAAAACAAATAGGTCTAGACTTTAGATATTTAGTGTTGAGTATTGTGTAAAGAACCTTTACCAATATTGTTTAAATGTTGGCCCTGGGGTCAAAATATAGGCTCCTTGCATGGACCTCTACCCATGGGTAGGGTTTGAGGTCACTAGGTTCGAAAATTGGTCATGTGACCTTCAAAACTAGGTCACAAGGTCAAATTATAGAAAAAGCTTGTCCGCACTCTAGCAGTCTTAATTTTGGTCCGATCTTCTTCAAACTTGGTCACATTGTTTATCCCAATGTTATCTAGGTCAAGTTTGTGACTGGGTCATGTGACCTTGAAAACAAGGTAACTAGTTTGAATTTTAGAAAAAGCTTGTCCGCACTCTAGCGGTCTTAATTTTGGTCCCATCTTCTTCAAGCTTGGTCAGAATGTGTATCTCAATGATATCTAGGTCAGGTTCGAAACTGGGTTATGTGACCTTGAAAACTAGGTCACTAGGTCAAATTATAGAAAAAGCTTGTCCGCACTGTAGTAGTCTGAATTTTGGTCCCGATCTTTTTCAAGCTTTGTCAGAATATTTATCTCGATGATATCTAGGTCAAGTTTGAAACTGGGTCATGTGACTTTGTAATTTAGGTCACTAGGTCAAGTTATGATAAAAGCTTTTCTGCACTCTAGTGGTCTTAATTTTGGTCTGATCTTCACTTTCATTACCATAAGATCTTGGTTCCTTTCTTCAGATTGCCATATTGCATTATTGGTTCCAGAGTTATGGCCCCTGAAAGTGCCAAAATTAACTATTTAGACCTTGTCTGCACAATAGCAGCTTCATTTTTGTTTTGAATTTAATCAGACTTGTACAATACTTGAGTTAATATAAGATCTTGCAGGGTTGCCAGGGGACTTGAAAAGTCAGGGAAATTTGATTTTTTTTCAAGGTCAGGGAATTGTCAGGGAATTTTGAAAATTGGTCAGTGAAAAATAAAAATCCAGAAAAGTTAGTGAAAAGTCAGGGAAAAATAATTTTGAAGGGCTAATATTGTTCTATTTTATTAAAGATTGCATTTACACATTTTTTCCGTTATGAATCTTTTTCTTTATAATTGTGTACATTGTATTTTAATAAAAGTTCTAGTATTATAAATAACATTACTTAAAGACTGAAAGTCTCTGCAACCCTTACAACCAAAAATTAAAATAAGTATGTGTTACACTCGAAACCCATGTTCCTCCCTCCAAGATCCATGTCACAGCAACCCTCTGAACTTAGTAAGTTCTGCTATATAGGCCTTACTGCAGATAGTTTGTGTCTTGCCCATATATTTTTTGCATCTATGTTTGGATTTTAAAATAATTAGCAGAATTGGCAATAGAGTGAACATGTGTCATGTACATAATCCATGTTTGGAACAGTGTTCCAACATTCAGTTCACAGCAACCTATTTTTTTGTATACCGGCAGGATTTTTAAAAAAATATTGCGACACAAACTTCTACATTTTTAGCTCACCTGTCACATAGTGACAGAGTGAGCTTTTCTGATCACCTTTTGTCCGTCGTCCATCTGTCAGTCCGTCCTTCGTCCGTTCGTCCACAATTGGTTTGTTAACACTCTAGTGGTCCCATTTTTGCCTCAATTGTCATGAAACTTGGTCAGGATGTTTGTCTCATTAATATCTCGGACGAGTTCGAACATGGGTTATCAGGGTTGGAAAACTAGGTCACAGAGCCCAAATATAGAAAAACATTGTTAACACTCTAAAGGCTACTTTTTCAGTCCAAATATCCTGGAAATTTGTCAGAAAAGTTCTTTCAATGATTTCTAGCTCAAGTTCAAATGTGGGTCATCTGGGTTCAAACACTAGGTCACGGAGCCCAAAAATAGAAAAATCTTGTTAACACTCTAGAGGTTACATTTTCAGCCCAAATAATCTGGAAATTTGTCAGAAAGGTTGCTTTGACCATTTCTAGGTCAAGTTCAAATATGGGTCTTCTGGGGTCAAAAACTAGGTCACAGAGCCCAAATATTGAAAAACCTTGTTAACACTCTAGAGGTAATATTTTTAGCTTACCTGAGCAAATGCTCAGGGTGAATTGTGATCACTGGATGTCCGTCGTCTGGCGTCTGTCGTCTGTCATCTGTTCACATTTGCCTTGTGTATGCGATAGAAGCTGTATTTTTGATTGGATCTTTATGAAACTTGGTCAGAATGTTTGTCTTGATGAAGTCTAGGTTGGGATTGTATATGGGTCATCTGGGGTCAAAAACTAGGTCACATGGTCCAATCTAAGAAAAACCTTGTGTATGTGATAGAAGCTGTATTTTTCATCCGATTTTCCTAATATTTGGTCAGAATGTTTGTCTTAATGAAATCTAGGTTGGGATTGTATACGGAGTAAATGGGATCAAAAACTAGGTCACAAGGTCAAATCTTAGAAAAACCTTGTGTATGCAATAGAAGCTGTATTTTTCATCCGATTTTCCTAATATTTGGTCAGAACGTTTGTCTCTATGATATCTAGGTTGGGATTGTATATGGGTCATCTGGGGTCAAAAACTAGGTCAGGTGGTCAAATCTTTGAAAAAACTTGTGTATGCGATAGAAGCTGTATTTTTCATCCGATTTTCCTAATATTTGGTAAGAATGTTTGTCTCTATGGTATCTAGGTTGGGATTGTATATGGGTCGTCTGGAGTCATGAATTAGGTCACGGGTTCAAATCTTAGAAAAACCTTGTGTATGCTGTAGAGGCTGTATTTTCCATTGGATTTTTCTTATATTTTGTCAGAATGTTTGTCCTGATGAGATCTAGGTTGGGATTGTATATGGGTCATCTGGGGTCAAAAACTAGGTCACGGGGTCAAATCTTAGAAAAACCTTGTTTATGCAATAGAAGCTGTATTTTTCATCCGAATTTCCTAATATTTGGTCAGAATGTTTGCCTCTCTGGTACCTAGGTTGGGATTATATATGGGTCATCTGGATTCAAAAACTAGGTCATTGGGTCAAATCTTAGAAAAACCTTGTGTATGCAATTGAAACTGTATTTTCCATTAGATTTTTCTAATATTTTGTCAGAATGTTTGTCTTGATGAGATCTAGGTCAGGATTGAATATGGATCATCTGGGGTCAAAACTAGATCACAGGGTCAAATCTTAGAAAAAACATTGTGTATGCGATAGAAGCTGTATTTTTCATTGAATCTTTATGAAACTTGGTCAGAATGTTTGTCTTAATGAAATCTAGGTTGAGGTTGTATATGGATCATCTTTGGTCAAAAACTAGGTCATGGGGTCAAATCTTAGAAAAAAGCTTGTGTATGCCATAGAAGCTGTATTTTAGATCCGATTTTCCTAATATTTGTTCAGAATGTTTGTCTTGATAAAATCTAGGACGGGATTGTATATGGGTCATCCAGGGTCAAAAAATAGGTCACAGGGCCTATTCTTAGAAGACCTTCTGTTCAGCTACAACAATGAAACGTTAGATAATTTTGCATGCAGATTAAATCTTTGATCGTTGATGATCTTGGCCTTGATCTACTTACTTACATCTTGATTTTTTGATGTTTCCGTGCAATGATTCTCAGGTGAGCGATAAAGAGCATCTTGGCCCTCTTGTTAGACCAAATATTCTGGAAATTTGTCAGGAAGGTTGCTTCTATGATTTCTAGCTCAAGTTCGAATATGGGTCATCTGGGTTCAAAAACTAGGTCACAGAACCCAAAAATAGAAACATCTTGTTAACACTCTAGAGGTTACATTTTCAGCCCAAAAAATCTGGAAATTCGTCAGAAAGGTTGCCTTGAGGATTTCTAGATCAAGGTTGAATATGGGTCATCTTGGGTCACAAACTAGGTCACAGAGTCCAAATATGGAAAAAGCTTGTTAACATTCTGAAGGTAACATTTTCAGTCCAAATAATCTGGAAATTTGTCAGAAAGGTGTTATCGATGATTTCTAGCTCAATTTTGAATATAGGTTTTCTGGGGTCAAAAACTAGGTCACAGAGCCCGAAAGTAGAAAAACCTTGTTAATGCTCTAGAGGTTACATTTTTAGTCAAAATGTCCTTGAAATTTGTCAGAAAGGTTGTTTCAGTGATTTCTAGCTCACATTTTGATATGGGTCACCTGGGATCAAAAACTAGGTCACATGGCCCAAATATTAAAAAACCTTTTTAACACTCCAGAGGTTACATTTTCAGTCTAAATATCCTGGAAATTTGTCAGACAGGTTTTTTTGTGATTTCTACCTCAAGTTGGAGTATGGGTCATCTTGGGTCAAAAACTAGGTCACAGAGCCCAAATATGGAAAAACCTTGTTAACACTCTAGAGGTAACATTTTAATTACAAATAACCTGGAAACTCATCAGAAATCTTAATTCTATGGTTTCTAGCTCAAGTTTGAATATGGGTCATCTGGAATGGAAAACTAGGTCACAGAGCCCAAATATCAAAAAACTTTGTAAACATTCTAGAGGCTACATTTTCACTCCAAATGTCCTGGAAATTTGTCAGAAGGGTTGTTTTGATGATTTGTAGCTCAAGTTTGGATATGGTTTATCTGGGGTCAAAAACTAGGTCACAGAGCTTAAATATCAAAAAACCTTGTTAACACTCTAGAGGCTACTTTTTCAGTCTCAATATCCTGGAAATTTGTCAGAGAGATTGTTTCAATAATTTCTAGGTCAAGTTCGAATATGGGACATCTAGGTTAAAAAACTAGGTCATAGAGCCCAAATATGGAAAAACCTTGTTAAGACTCTAGAGGTAACATTTTCAGTACAGATAACCTTGAAATTTGTCAAAGAGATTGTTTCAATAATTTCTAGGTCAAGTTCGAATATGTGTCATCTGGGGTGAATTAACAAGGTCCATAGCAACTTTGTTAAAAGCAGTCATACTCAGGTGAGTGATACAGGGCCATCATGGCCCTCTTGTTCAAGATACTGCTTTGAAACTTTAAACATGTCAGGTATCATGTGTATACGTGCCTGATATATTTTATATGTAGCTCAGTCCATTATAGTCCACGTTGTGCTTTAACAATCCTGATGACGCACAACATCTAGTGAAACTCTACCAAAGATGACCCCATGGTCATAATTGCCTGCACCCTTTGAGTCAATTGGCAATTGTATTTGCATCCACTGACTCTTGCAACTTTGAGCAGTTGTTGGCAGATGAGCGACCCAGGGTCCCATGGACCCTCTTGTTTTTAAATCCCATGTTCAGTAAACTTCAGCTAAACCTCTGAATGTTTGTCCTGATAATTTCTAAGACAAGTTAAAAGCAGAGTCATGGGGTCAGAATGTTTGTGTTATTGATCACTTGTATGAGTTTGAAATTTGGTTATGTGGGTTCAAAAGTAGATCATCAGCTCAGATCAAAGGAGAACCTTTTTAGCTCACCTGTCACGTAGTGACCGAGTGAGCTTATGTGATCACCTTTTGTCCATTGTCCGTCGGTCTGTCGTCCATCCACAATTAGTTTAACACTCTAGTGGTCACATTTTTGCCTCAATTGTCATGAAACTTGGTCAGGATGTTAACCTCATTAATATCTCGGACGAGTTCAAACATGGGTTATCAGGGTTGGAAAACTACGTCACAGAGCCCAAATATAGAAAAACCTTGTTAACAATCTATAGGCTACTTTTTATGCCCTCGATGGGAGGCATATAGTTTTTGAACTGTCCGTCCGTTCGTCCGTCCGTCAGTCCATCCGAAAACTTTAACATTGACAAAAACTTTCTTATTAGTAAGTGGATTTACTTCATACTTGGAAACAACACCCCTTTGGACAAGACCTTTACACTGACCTATAATTATTTGAACTTGACCCTTGATTGACCTTCACCTTGAAGATCCAATTGTCCAAAAACTTTAACACTGGCAATAACTTGTTTATTAGTTAGTGTATTTACTTCATACTTGGACACAACACCCCTTTGGACAAGGCCTTTCCACTGACCTATATTTGTTTGACCTTGACCCCATGAATGACCTTCATTTTAAAGATCCATTTGTCCAAAAACTTTAACATTGGCCTTAACTTTCTTATTAGTAAGTGGATTTACTTCTTACTTGGACTCGTCACCCATTTGGACAAGACCTGCCCACTGACCTTTAATTATTTGACCTTGACCCCTGAATATCCAATGGTCCAAAAATTATTATTTGGCCATAATTTCCAAATTAGTGGATATACTTCATACTTAAACACAATACTACCTTGGACAAGACCGTCCAGCTGTCCTGTATTTATTTTACCTTGACCCCTGAATGACCTTCACCTTGAAGATCCAATTGTCCCGAAAGTGGATTTACTTCATACATAGACACAACCCTCTTTGGATAAGACCTTCCCACTGACCTATATTTATTTGACCTTGACCCCTTAATGAATGGTTCTCAGATCATAGTTCAAAGCACCACTTTTGGGGGCATTGTCATCTTACAGTGACAGTTCTTGTTCAGTCCAAATATCCTGGAAATTTGTCAGAAAGGTTGAATTGATGATTTCTAGCTCAAGTTCGAATATGGGTCCTCTGGGTTCAAAAACTAGGTCACAGAGCCCATAAATAGAAAATTCTTGTTAACACTTAAGAGGTTACATTTTCAGCCCAAATAATCTGGAAATTTGTCAGAAAGGTTGCTTTTGATGATTTCTAAGTCAAGTTCGAATATAGTTCATCTGGGATCAAAAACTAGGTCACAGAGCCCAAATATGGTAAAACCTTGTTAACATTCTAAAGGTAACATTTTCAGTTCAAATAACCTTGAAATTTGTCAGAAAGATTGTTTCAATGATTTCTAGCTCAATTTTGAATATGGGTTATCTGGGGTCAAAAACTAGGTCACAGGGCTGAAAAGTAGAAAAACCTTTTTAATGCTCAAGATGTTACATTTTCAGTCCAAATATCCTTGAAATTTGTCAGAAAAAATGTTTCGATGATTTATAGCTCAGATTTGGATATGGGTCGTCATCTAAGATCAAAAATGTAAAAACCATTTTAACACTCCAGAGGTTACATATTCAGTCTAGATATCCTGGAAATTTGTCAGACAGGTTGTTTTGATGATTTCTAGCTCATTTTCGAATATGGATCATCTTGGATCAAAAACTAGCTCACAGAGCCCAAATATGGAAAAACGTTGTTAACACTCTAGAGGTAAGATTATAATTCCAAATAACCTTGAAATTTGTCAGAAAGGTTGCTTCTATGATTTCTAGCTCAGTTTCATATATGGGTCATCTGGAGTCAAAAACTAGAACCCAGATATCGAAAAACTTTGTAAACACTCTAGAGGCTACATTTTCAGTCCAAATGTCCTAGAAATTTGTCAGAAAGGTTGTTTTGATGATTTGTAGCTAGAGTTTGGATATGGGTCATCTGGGGTCAAAAACTAGGTCACAGCCCAAATATCGAAAAACCTTGTTAACACCCTAGAGGCTACATTTTCAGTCCAAATAAGCTGGAAATTTGTCAGAACGATTGTTTCAATAATTTCTAGATCAAGTTAGAATATGGGTCATCTAGGGTCAATTAACCAGGTCCATAGCAACTTTGTTAAAAGCAGTCATATTCAGGTGAGCGATACAGGGCCGTCATGGCCATCTTGTTTTTAAATACATAGGTACTTGATTCCCAAATGCATGGGGACCCCCTCTCTTACCTCCCCACCATGTTACACCCCCCCCCCCACCCAAATTTATTTTCATCTTATATGACTAGGTACTTGCCCTCCCCCACTCAAATATTTTTTTCACTTGGGCCTCTTGTTTGACTTGGCTTATAATTTATTATCCAGCACTGAGAAAAGTGGAGCGTGCTGTCTGTGGACAGGTCTTGTTTACTATAACCTCTGTATTAAAATCTTGTCCAAGCTTCATCTCCAAAACTGCTTGGGGGATTTTATTGAAACCAGAATGATTGTCACCAAGCCTTGTTATATATAAAACACAAGTAACGGGTGGGAATAAAACAATATTGTTCATATTCAAGACCAAACTCACAGCTTTCTATTTCATTGAATAATTATGTCTTCAACCTTCATATAAGAATCTGAAGCAGAAAAACATTACTTTACCATTTACCTTCAGTTCATGCTCTATTTTTTGTCTGATCTCTTTTCCACAGGCATATTCAATTATATATTTACACCAGTTTCAATACAAAGCTACATTTCGGGGGCATATATCAATTTCCAGTGACAGCTCTTGTTAATAATAACTTGTTCTCATTACTAATTTTAGAATTTTCTAGAGAAGAAATGATTGACAACATTAATGATATCATAAGGTTATTGCTTGACTGGTTACTACATACATCTATTTATGTATTATTTTTTAATGTTTCACTTTTAATAAAAGCATGATTGTTGTGTTAGCTCACCTGATGGTGAATATTCTTTTGTCTGTCAGCCAGTTTGGTTTGTCAGAAAAAAAAACTGATTTTCATGAAGTGCAATAGAGGTAGTATTGTAAATATTTTATAAAATACTCCTTCACTGGGAGAGGAAAACACCATTTATTTGGAAATCATTACTATATTACTAATCTTAAAGAGAACTAATTATTTCATTTTCAAGGTGATTATAGTAAAAGATTGTCATCAGTTACGTTAGAATATTGGGGACATCTTAATTTGTTTGCCTCTGTCAATAGTTTTATGCCCGCGAAGAAAGGCGTATAGAAATTGCACTGTCCTGTAAAATCTTGTCTTTGCTTCATCTCCAAAAAAGCTTAAGGGATTTCATTGAAACTTAATAGGAGTGTTTTTCACCAAGCCTTGTTGTGCATATCATCAGGAGATTCCGCTCAATTTATTTTTGGCAGAGTTATGGGCACTTAGTCATTTTATTCACTCTAAAATTTTGTCCTTCCTTCATCTCCAAAACCACTTAAGGGATTTCATTGGAACTTAACAGGAGTGTTTGTCACCAAGCCTAGTTGTGCATATCATCAGGAGATTCCGCTCTATTTATTTTAACAGAGTTATGGGCACTTAATCATTTTTTTCACTCTAACTTCTTTATTAAAATCTTGTCCACACTTCATCTCCAAAACCGCTTGGAGGATTTCATTGAAACTTAACAGGAATATTTGTCACTAAGCCTAGTTGTGCATATCATCAGGAGATTCCGCTTGATTCATTTTTAGCAGAGTTATGGGCACTTTATCACTATTTTTGTCGAGCCCGCTTGTGGTGAGCTCCACTTAGTCGCCACTTTTGGCGTATAGTTCGGTGTATGTGCATTCGTGCATCTGTCCGAATTTGTCCGGTCTATATCTTGCTCATTCTTTGAAGGATTACAAAATAATTTGGTACAAATGTTCACCATGATGGGGTGGTGTATTGCACACAAAACCCAGGTCTGCTGCTCAAAGGTCAACGTCACATTTGGGGGGTCGACTCAAAACCTGTGTTCCAAGCGTAACTTCTACATGCGTGGCGGGATTTTAATAACTTGGAACAAATGTCTCCATAATGAGGTGGAGTGTCACGCAAAAAAATCAGGTGTCTGTGGTAAAGGTCAAGGTCTTACTTAAGGGTCAAAGGTCAAATAACAAATTAAAACATTCATTTGTGAGTATAACTTCTTTATACATGGATGGATTTTAATATAACTTATAACAAATGTTCTCCATGGTGGTGCAAAATGAAGGTCAAGGTCACAAGAGGTCAAAGGTCAAATAAAAATATCAAAATTGTTTGTCCTAGCTGTATCTTGCTTAGTGGTCAGAGGATTTTTGTCAAGCCCGCTTGAGCTGAGCTCGACATAGTTGTCAAAATGGCTGTTCAGTGTTTGTGTGTGCGTGTATGCCTCCTAACTTGTCCATGCCATAACTTCTTCGTGCATGGAGGAATTTTCAAATAACAAGAATTGAGTTTTTGGGGCACAAATGTTCATCATGAGACTTTGTGTCATGCACATGAACCAGGTCACCTGGTCAGAGGTCAAGGTCACCTAAGATGATGCAATGTCAAGATTTTGCCTTGGGTATAAAGAGGATGTGTTGCGCACATCTCACCTATGTATACATCTTTCTCCTTGATCTGAAGCTTATAGGTTCAGGTTTGAATTAAGAAGAGCGGACTTTACATTCTGCCAGTGGGCATGTCTTGTTTCTCTAACTTCTTTTATTAAAGTCTTGTCCACACTTCATCTCCAAAACCGCTTGGAGGATTTCATTGAAACTTAACAGGAATGTTTGTCACCAAGCCTAGTTGTGCATATTGTCAGGACTTTCTGCTTGGATTATTTTTGGCAGAATTATGGGCACTTAGTCATCTCCTCCTTAACCACAAAACCATGTTTAACCAAACTTTACAGAAATATTCCTTACATAACCCTCTATTAAAATTGCTAAAATGGTTCCGCTCCATTGAACAAATTGGCAGCCAGAGCTAAAAACAGATTTTTGTCAATATTTGGCTTCAAATGACATCTCCTCCAAAACCACTTGGCCATTTTACATCAAACTTGACAAATGTTCCTTATAATGCCCTTTTCTAAAGTTGCTCAAACCGTTCCACTCCATTGCTTATAAGGGCTGCAAAAGCTAAAAATAGAAAAATTTGAAACAACATCTCCTGAATGGCTTGGTGATTTTCCACCAAATTTCACAGAAATTTTCCTTACATAGCCCTTTATTAAAATTGGTAAAATGGTTCGGCCATTTTAAACCAAATTTGACAGAAATGTTCCTTATAGTGCCCTTTCCTAAAATTGCTTAAACCGTTTCACTCCATTGCACAAGAACATGAAGAACATGAAAAATTCATCTGAACCCATGACGGGGAGAATAAATGGGGTTAACTCATTAGAGGGCCTGAAACAAACAAAAAAGAACATGAAAAATTGTTCTGAAACATTGTTTAAAGTATGACAATGTACTGAACGTAAAAGGAAGCCTGCAAATAATGACAAGGTTGCTCTAACTATCTATGGGCCACTACAATTGGATGGTTTTTGTTGTCACTGGACGAGGTTTAAGATTACTGTACTAAAACTAAATTTCATTTTTTAGTTTAGTATGAAATACATTTGTTTTGATACAGTTTATGTTCCCCTATTTGAAACATTATACACTTTGATAAATTTCATTGATAAAGTGCAGTGCCATATGAACCATGACGTTCTTATGCATAATTTTGCAGTTAATGCCCGTTGTAATTTTTCATATTTGATTATTGTTTATAACTTTAAGGCAATATCATGTATTAACATGAAACTACACTCTACTGACAAAGTGACATGTGGGAGTATTTTCAACAAGACTGGTTTTCAAAGTTTAATACCGAGTACACATTTTAAATTTTGCTTTTGATTATTTGGCTACCATATATACTCTGCCAAAAGTCGACTCAACCATAAGTTTACCTAGATCCATTCATAAGTCTAGTTGGATTTCGAGGTTTTCTGGAATGAACTACATGTACAAATGGTGTATCTACAATAAAGGGAAGCAACTTTCTTGATACATTCCCAGAAATGGTGTACGGTAGTTCCATTATAAGGAAGATGTATTTAATTATCCAAGTAAAGGTTTAAGATATTTTGAAAGGGTTGAATAGAAAGCCTCACAATTGTTTGCTGTCCATATTATTTATAAATTTAATATTTTATTAAAACTTGTAAGTGGTTCAGTATCAGCATGCACAAAAAACAAACAGACAAATAAAAATAAAGTGCATGAATAAATAAATACAAATGGTTATTATGGAATGCTACACCAGTAATTGTTCACACCTTTGTATTTTGAATAAAGCATAGGACAAATCCAGATAAGCCCATTGACAGAATTTATCCATTGACAAGGGAAGTTACACTTCAGCAGCAGTACCATGCTTTTTATGCTCCCCAAAGGGAGAGCATATAGTCGCCCCTTTGTCCGCCGTATGTCCGCCCGTCCATCCGCATTTTCTTGTCTGGTACATAACTCTAACACTTCAAGAAGTATCAACAAGAAACTTTGTAGGTAGATGGATCTTATTGAGTAGAAGTGCAGTGCATAAGAACCAAAACTCTGCATTGCCTAATTTTCTAGATCTTGCCCATTGTTCATTTTTACACTTTGAACTTTGTCCTGGATCTACAAGAGTTATCAACAAGAAACTTTGTTGGTAGATAGATCTCATCGAGTAGAAGTGCATTGCAGAAGAACTGTAACTCTGCCTTGTCTAATTTTTGAGTTATTGCCCTTTTTTCATTTTTACACTTAGAACTTTGTCCAGGACATAACTCTGAAACTACAAGAGTTATCAATAAGAAACTCTGTAGGTAGATAGATCTTATTGAATAGAAGTGCAATGCGTAAAATCCCCAACTCTCCACTTCATAACTGTTAAGTTACTGCCCTTTATAATTTTTCATACTTGTGTTTTTATCCACAATGTAACCCCAACAGTATGAAAACTACTGACTTGAAACTTCACAGGTGGATAAATCTCATAATGGTGAAGTGCAGTGCACAAGAACCATTCCCTTTGCTTCATTATTTTGGAGTTACTGCCCTTTGTTAATTTTCATACTCTTTATTCTCCTTAATTATCATAGTTGTTGTTTAATATGTTTCATAAGTACATTTTTTATTCTGTAATATATGTTTTAATACTTCCTCTCTCATTTGATGTCATGAGGCTTTTGGCAGTAGATTATTTGGCAGTTGTCATGGATTCACAATGTGCCAGATATCTTCAGTGTAAATCTAAGTAACCTTTTTTTGGACACACTATTCTGTGTCCAAAACCTATTCGGGGAGCATCACCAGCTTCGAACGGCTCTTGTTTTAAAATGCTGTAATGTTGATTTAACAATTAGAAGCTCTGTGAAAAACATAGCTGTCAGTACTGTCAAGTAGCCTTATGAAACAAAACAAAGATAATGTTTTACACAGTTCTTTATTTACTAGAGGAGCCTGCTGGATAATAATAATGTAATTACTCAGTGGGGTTACTACCAGGTAGTGTGTACAACATGACTGTTATTCCATCAAGTATACTAGTCATACAGAACAAAGAGGATTTTTTACAAATTATTCATTTTTTTTTTTTCATTTTCGAGTTATGACTTTAAGGCCATTTTCATTGGATTAAATATAAGACTTTTGGCTGAGTAATATCAGTAATTGACCGTTTATGTTTTCTTTTATGTTTGACAAACCATAAAGATGCTTTATGTTAGATAGTGTGAAGGTAGGTTCTGTTTTACATTCTTGTTGGTCTTTGTATAGTCTCTTGATAATTCAAAGGGATCTTGTTAGCCTTCTTATTCCCGACAACTTTTAACTAAACTCTCTTTCATAATCATCTTTGATTCATTTCTGTCACCTTAAAGGGTAACTAAAAGTAAAAAATTTTGATTGTACATTTTAAATCAACTCGTTTTATTTCATAATCCAAGATACTACGAAAATCTGCAATATCCAAATACATGAATTTTGACTTAAAAAATCAAAAATTGAGGTTGTCTCTTGGTGTATCGACTGCGCCATTGTTGGAAAAATACATGGCGAGAGAAAGCGAGACTTAATATTTCGGAGGTAATTGTGGTCCATTGGAGAATGGTGGAAGTGTACACAACAAGATTCGTAGATTTCATCTAAATAAATTGTATTTATATTTGGATATAGAATGTAAGTTATCATCTGAAGCAATTATATTTACATGTAATCATACAAAGTTCTGTCTGTACCAAATACACCTTGGTTAACTAAATTATCTATTCGTTTGAAGCTCTGTCCATATGCAAATTTTAGATCCGGGGACAGAACAAGGCATGTCTTATAATACTTTTTGATAATTCATAAAAAAGAATACCAACTGTATTATTCTTAGGTTCATACAAGCAATACCTTGATTTATCTAATCTGCTCGTATGAAGCTCTGTCCTAAGAAAAAACTTAGATCCGCGGTCAGAACTTAGATTCTGTAATTAGTCACACCCCTGGTTGTCAATGGTTTGTTTAACAAAATATAACACAATTTTGACTTTAAAGTCTGGTTATTTTTCAACCATTAATTTTTTTTTCAGTATCGTAATTTTATATGATTTATTCTTTCAGGTTTGAAGTTAATTTACAATTGTTAAATTAAAACTTCAAAGTCGTGATGAACTTACCTTGTGTTCCTGTGAATAAAAATCAGCAGCATAGTTTGAGTGTAAATGACAGTTATTACTTCCACTGCATTCTTTACTTTTAATCCTAGGTTGGACATGTTTTCACTCCAGGTAAAAAAAAAACACCCCTCACTTCTTTCATTTTGATGTTTGCACATTTAATTCAAATGAAATTTTAAAAAAACAGTGCCAAATCTCTGGAAAAATGACTTTTTTTTTTATTCCAAATAAAATTTCCAAGTGTTAAAGTATTATGTCTTATCAGAGCTATAAATGCTAACAGGATGGCAATTATAACTATGCAATCATAATGTGATTGCATAATAGCCTGTGACATATCCATGTTTGGATAAGCCACTGTTAATTTCCGTTTGATCTTCGAAAACCTGTTATACATGGTTGGTTTCAAGTTTGACCTAATTTGACTGTCATGAAAAAAATGCCGAAGCCTTTATAATCCCCTATCAAATAATAATGATACTAATTTACTGCTTTTTAACAAAGTCACCCAAGTTAACACCTATAATAATTACTATAATATTGTGTTTGTAAAAATTTGTACCAATAAAATGATTGATTGATAATTACACTGAATTTAATAATTCGCTTAGTAAATGATACATGTATGTGTAAAAACAATTTCGGCAGAAACAGTGCATGCTAATTATTTCTTTTGGAAAAACACAAAAGCGAATAATTTATTTAACATTCTTTCATGGAATAAACAGGCATTCTTCTGATAATCTTACTTATTGTAGTCATTATCAATTTAGATAAAAAGAAGCATGTCATAACCTAAATGGTCATGTTACAAGATGGCGCGTTCTATTGGTCAACCGATGACTGAAAAATCGTTACTTTTGATTAAGCGTTTCTAAGTAAATATTCTTTCAATATTTGTAAAATTTTCAAAACTTAACAATAAATGAACAAATTTTATTATGGTGTCAGTTGAAGTTTTGACTTTCGTTTCCCTTTAATGCAATTTCAAAAAGGAAAGAATGACACTGAATTGATAACAGCTATTTTTCTTTGGAGTAACGAAGCCTTTTTAAATCTCTGGCTGTTTACAGAACAGCATATCTAATTTATAAATGTCTGGCTGTTTACAGTGAAGAGTATCTACTCTAAAATCGTCTTGCTGTTTACTGTACAGTATATCTTTGTTATAAATCTCTGGTTGTTTACTGTGCAGCCTAACTTACTTATATATTTCTGGCTGTTAAATGTACAGTGTATCTTTTTATGCCCCCACAAAGTGGGGAGCATATAGCGTTGCACTTGTCCGTCCGTACGTCTGTCCGTACATCCCGAAATCTTGTGAACGCAACTCCTCTTAAACCGGATGGCAGATTTTGCTTAAACTTCCAGGGATAAACAACCTTAATGTGTAGATGGTAGTAAAGGAAGGAATTTTCGCTGCGACCAAATTTAACAGAATTATGGCCCTTTGTTGATTTTTTCACTATATACTATGTAGAAATTTTGTAAACGCAACTCCTCTTAAACCGGATGGCAGATTTTGCTTAAACTTCATGGGATGAACAACCTTAATGTGTAGATGGTAGTAAGGGAAGGAATTTTTGCTGCGACCAAATTTAACAGAATTATGGCCCTTTGTTGATTTTTTCACTATATACCATATAGAAATTTTTTGAACGCAACTCCTCTTAAACCGGATGGCAGATTTTGCTTAAACTTCCAGGGATGAACAACCTTAATGTGTAGATGGAAGTAAAGGAAGGAATTTTTGCTGCAACCAAATTTAACAGAATTATGGCCCTTTGTTGATTTTTTCACCGTATACCATATAGAAATTTTGTGAACGCAACTCCTCTTAAACCGGTTGGCAGATTTTGCTTAAACTTCCAGTGATGAACAGCTTTAATGTGTAGATGGTAGTAAAGGAAGGAATTTTTGCTGTGACCATATTTAACAGAATTATGGCCCTTTGTTGATTTTTTCACTATATACCATATAAATAATTGAACATATAAATTTTACATTTGTAATTTTATTTAACATGTACATAAGGTTACCTGTAGATCATTTTAGGTATATGTACAGAAAAAATCTTACATACAGGATATACATGCTCTTGTTTATGAGCACTTATGCATAGTGGGGACATCCGTGTCCTATGGACACAGTTCTAGTTTATAAATCTCTGGCTGTTAACTGTACAGTGTGTCTGTGTTATAAATCTTTGGCTGTTTACTGTACAGCTTTACTACTTTATAAACTTGTGGCTGTTAACTGTACAGTACATCTATGTTATAAACCTCAGGCTGTTAACTGTACAGTATATCTATTTTGTAAAACTTTGGCTGTTTACTGTACAGCATATCTATTTTATAAATCTTTGGCTCTGTACTGTGCAGCAAATCTACTCTTTATGCCTCCGCAGGGAGGGCATATTGTTTTGGTCTGTCTGTGTGTTTGTTAGTTTGTCACAAAACTTTAACCTTTCTGAGGCCCTGCCGGGGGCATGGCATTCATTTGAATGAAGTGCTTGTTTAATTTTCAGTTAAGCTGTATAGCATATCTTCTTGATAAATCTTTGACTGTTTGTTGTATCATACATCTTCCTTATAAACATCTATCTGTTTACCTACAGCATATCTACATTATAAACCTGTGGCTGTTTGCTGTATAGCATATCTACTTATAAATTTCTGGCTGTTTACTGTACAGTTTATCTGCTTTATAAATCTTTGGCTGTTTACTGATTGTTTCGAACACATCATCACCTTGGTGCAAAGAGTACAGTGACATATTAAAAATTTTACAGGAGAAGCAAAATACTGATTTTTTTATTTCCTTTTTAACAATGCCTTAGTATACCATTATGTTTAGTGTTTATAAAACACATTAGAATGCTTTTATAATATGTATTTCTTTTGAACAGGTTAAACTTTAATTAGATATTCTTTTGCATTTACTTGACCTATTTATTTTCAAAACAACACAGAAATTTTTTTAAACAAAGAAAGAAAACTTCATGCAAAAAATTTAGTAAGTGCACTGACAATAGTTTTTGCCCCAACAAATTTTCATGTTTTTCATGCATGCTTTTATTTTTTGGGGAAAAGAGGTATTTTTCATGAGAATACAACTCCAGCACTTTAAAAGCATAATTATGATTATAGATGTTATCCGGAACTCGGCAAATGTGGGTTTTCCCCAGCTAATCCGGGGGTACAAACAAACTTTTACCGTTATGGCTTCACGGTACACAACCCTTCACAAAAGGTTGATCAACGTGTTGCGCTGATTTACCTTGTTGTAACTGTAAAAGTTTGTTTGTACCCCCGGATTAGCTGGGAAAAACCCAAATATTCTTTATTCCGGAGTAAGTCTATTGATAATTTATACCTAAATATGCTAAAAAGTGATTTTCCCCAAAAAATGTCAGTTAAATGACTTTTGCCCCAAAGTGATGACAGTCTTGAAAGCACATTACAGTTGAAGCATAAATATGTATATCATATGTGTGTATCTAGTTTTGTATGTATTTATTAGTTTTGAACTGTTTTGGTGTGAGCTTGTTAATACTGCAGTCAATTTTATAGTTAAGTCTTCAACAATAGTTTTTGCCAAAACAGAACTAGAGTTGTAAGTGAAAATTAAATATGCAAGAGTGGAATGTGTATCTTTTGTTTTTATGATGCTGATTCAGTTTTATAAGTTGCTCAGTTCTAAATATTAGCATATAGTCAGTTTGGTTGTCATAGTAGACAAAAGTTATTCTAATTTTTGAGTTATTGCCTTTTGAAAAGAGAAACTTTTACCTTAATGATCATAAACCATCATTTATAGCACTTTATCAGTGTGTCTGGTTGAAGGAAATCTGGTGGCAATTATTATAGAACCATTAAGGGTAACTTACATGACAACTTTTTTTATCCCCCCGCCAAAGGCGGAGGGGATATTAGAAATGCCCTTCGTGCGTCCGTGCCTCTGTGCGTCCGTGCGTCTGTGCGTCCGTCCGAAACAATTTTGTCCGGAACATAACTCCAAAACTACTTGAGGGATTTTATTCAAACTTCATACACTGTCAGAGCACATTGGTAGGTAGTGCAGTGTGCAAGTCCAATAACTCTACCTTGCCTATTTTTAGAGTTATTCCGCTTTATCAAATTTACTTGATAAATTTTGTCTGGAGCATAACTCTAAAACTACTTGAGGGATTTTATTCAAACTTCATACACTGACAGAGCACATTGGTAGGTAGTGCAGTGTGCAAGTCCAATAACTCTACCTTGCCTATTTTTTAGATATATTCCCCTTTATCAGATTTACTTGTTTACATTTTAAAAATCCCTGCATATACATGTTTATCTAATTCTTGAATTCTTGAACTTATTATCCCCGTGAAAGGAGGAGGGGATATTAGAAATGGTCTCTGTCCGTCCATGCGTGCGTCCATTCCAGTTTTGTCCGGAGCATAACTCCAAAAGTACTTGAGTGATTTTCATCAAACTTCATATACTGAAAGAGCACATTTGGAGGAGGTACAGTGTGTAAGAATAATAACTCTACCTTGCCTACTTTTAGAATTATTCCCCTTTATCAGATTTAATTGAAAAACTTTGTCCGAAGCATAACTCAAAAAGTGCTTGAGCGATTTTCTTCAAACTTAATACACTGACATAGCACATTGGTAGGAAGTGCAGTTTGCAAGAACAATAACTCTACCTTGCCTATTTTTTGTGGGATTTTCTTCAAACATTATTACATTGAGTGTTGGAAAGTACAACCTTCAGGTAGCTTCTTCCCGGCAGGGGGATTAACCATGTGTAACATGGCTCTTGTGTTCCATAGTTTTGTATATTGTTTATTTGACTGGCTGGGCCTCATTTATTCAGTTTTCCTTATGTATCATCTAGCATATATATATATATGTATTTTCCTCTGTATAATATATAGTTATATTCATATATTAATATATTTAGGAATCATTCCAGTATTTTTATTTTCTACTGTGACATTTTGGTTTGTTTAATGTCTATTTATTATGCTCCCCGAAGGGTGAGCATATAGTTGCCGCTTTGTCAGTCCTGTCCGTCCGTCATAATTTTGTCCGGAGCATAACACAAAAACTATGAAAGATATCAAGACCAAACTTCATAGGTAGTTAGATCTCATTAAGGAGCAGTGCAGTGCACAAGAACCATAACTCTTGCTTTATTAATTTTTGAGTTATTGCCCTTTGAAATTTCTCATACTTATTTTTTGTCCGGGGCATATCTCACAAAGTATAAGAGTTAACAACTTGAAACTTTATAAGTAGATAGATCACATTAATAAGCAGTGCAGTGCACAAGAACCATAACCCTTGCTTTATTAATTTTTTAGTTATTGCCTTTTGAAATTTCTCATACTTATTTTTTGTCCAGGGCATATCTCACAAAGCATAATATTAACATGAAACTTTATTGGTAGATAGATCTCTATGAGGAGAAGTGCAGCATGCAAGAACCCTAACTCTATTTTGCATAGTTTAGGAGTTATTGCCCTTTGTTATTTTTCATACTTTAAAAAAAATACATATTAAACAATAGCCCTTTTAGAATTGGCATTTATTTGGGGAGCATCTATCGGTTCTCGGTGTTGCTCTAACATTTGGTATAATGTAGTCCTAAGAGTGATCATTTCAGTAAACAGTCTATAGATAATGTATTTACTATGTTCATTCAATAAAGAACAACTGAAACATAAACTTACATGATGTTACTACCAATTTCTTGTAGCTATAGATCATTAGTATTCACATGATGCTACAACCAGTGGACCATTCTATAACTGATAAATTGACTGCCGCCACTACAATGGTAATGTGACCCATCCGCCATTAAAGGTCTCCTAAACCTTGCTATGATACTGAAGTTCTGTACAACTTCGGCACATTTTAAGGTTACATCCTGCTTTCTATCATGTGAATTTTGTTGTAGAATTATCGTCATTTAAATAACTACTATTTTGGATGTTTTATTGCTGATTTGAATAAATTATTAACTTGGTATTGATATACATTTCCTTCACCTGGTCATACACCAATCCGAAATCATGGGAATCGAGAAAATCAGTAAAAGTCATTAAAAAGAACAAAATAAAACCAAAAAAAAAATATTGTTGTACAGTAACACCCTTCATGTGCCATTTTTAGCTTGTCTGTTTTGAAGAAAAAGTCAAGCTATTATGATAACTGCGTCGTTGTCATCATCGTGTAGCAAAAACTTTAATGTAGCCCATTACTCAAACAATTTAAAAGATGTCAGTATGAAACTTTGAATGCTTGCTTATTAAGTTGAATGATTCTTTCAAAGATATAAATATGAAACTTGGACTGCTTGTTTATCATGACAAGAGGCAGTTGTAACACAAGAGGCATTATTCTGAAAGCTACATTTTTGGAGTTATGCCCCTTTTTAGCTCACCTGAGCACAAAGTGCTCAGGGTGAGCATTTCTGATCAGTCTTCGTCCATCCGTCCGTCATCAACTTTTCATTCAAACGACATCTCCTCTGAAACCAATAGGCCAGATTTAATGAAACTTGCCTGGGATGTTCCTTGGATAAAGCTCTACCAAGTTTGTTCAAATGGTTCTGGTCCATTGCATTTCTGGTTCACTGGAGCTAAAAATCGATTTTAAAACCTCAAGGCCTGGAGCTTAGATATTTGGTATGAAGGATAAATTAGTAGACCTCTTCCAAGTTTGTTCAAATTATGACCCTGGGGTCAAAACTGACCTCACCCCACGGGTCAGTTGATTTTACATAAATTTATATAGGGAAAACTTAAAAATCTTCTTGTCAGATACCATAATGCCTAGAGTTTAGATATTTGGTGTGCAGCATTGTCTAGTGGACCTCTACCAAGTTTGTTCAAATCATTGCCCTTGGGTCAAAAATGGCCCTGCCCCAGGGGTCACATGTTTTACATAGAGTTATATAGGGAAAACTTTAAAAAATCTTCTTGTCAGAAACCGAAAGGCCTAGAGTTTAGATATTTGGTGTGTAGCATTGTCTAGAGGACCTCTACTAAGTTTGTTCAAATCATAGCTCCTGGGTCAAAATAGGCCCTGCCCCGGAGGTCACTTGTTTTCATAGAGTTATATAGAAAAACTTTAAAAATCTTCTTGTCAGAAACCACAAGGCCTAGAGTTTAGATATTTGGTGTGCAGAATTGTCTAGTAGACCTTTACCAAGTTTGTTCAAATCATGACCCTAGTGTCAAAACTGGCCCTACCCTTTGAGGGGGGGGGGGCTCATTTGATTTTACACAATGACTTATATAGGGAAAACTTAAAAAATCTGCAGCTGTGAAACACCAAGGGCTAGAACTTCAGTTGTTCATTGTTATGTCTCCCCCCCCCCCCAACCCCACCCTTCTGATGGAGACATATTGTTTTTGCCCTGTCCATGGGTGACTGTTTGTCTGTCTGTCTGTCTGTCACACTTCATTTCCTTTCAATAATTTGAATACCAGATGACCCAAGGCCTTCAAACTTCACAGGGTTATTGCCCTTATTAAGTAGAAAAAAAAAACTTTTTTGTTTTTTGGGTCAGTAGGTAAAAGGTCAAGGTCAGAGGGGCCTCCAGAGTGAAAACCATTTCCACTTAGTAACAGGAGTACCATTTCACCCAGAGCCTTCAAACTTCATAGGATGGTTGCTTTTACTAAATAGAAGAACCATATTGTTTTTGGGGCTAGTATGTCAAAAGTCAAGGTCACAGGGACCTGTATAGTGAAAAGTTTTTCTGCAGTGACTGTAGTACCATTTCACACAGAGCCTTCAAACTTTATAGGATAATTGTATTAGAAGAACCCTATTGTTTTTAGGGTCTATAGGTCAAAGGTTAAGTTCACAGGGACCTGTAGAGTGAAAACTGTTTCTGCTCAGTAACTGGAGTACCATTTTACCCAGAGCCTTCAAACTTCCTAGGATGATTGTCTTTACTCAGTAAAAGAACCCTTTCATTTTTGAGGTCAGTAGGTCAAAAGTCAAGGTTACACCGACCTGTAGAGTGAAAACTATTTTTGCTCAGTAACTGGAGTACCATTACACCTAGAACCTTCAAACTTTTTTTTTTTTTTTTTTTTTTTTGTTCAGGTCCCTTTTTATCGGTAAACCCCATTTATTTTCCCCATCATAGGTACAGAGAAGGTCGGTGTTCCCTCTCTGCCCTTACAATATTTTCAATTGCATAAGTCAATGATAAAGTGAACATTTAAACATATAGATAGATATAAATACATCAACACTGTAAATGAGGAAAATCAAAATAATTTGTTTTAAATTCTATAACAAGGGACACAGGTTTTTTTTTATGTGTGTGTGTGTGTGTATTACATTTTTCTGTTAGAATTTAGTCACAGAAATCATTAAAAATATCATCAAATCTTTAAATAGTTTGTAAAAGTACAATGATGTTAAAATTACAGAAATGTCAAGACGTTATCAGTTCAATACATCGCCAAGAACATTTTGAAGTTGTTCATTATGCCGGCTACACTGGAAAATATAACAGCGGCTTTTAAGTTTTTGTTTTATATAGTTTTTAAAATGATGTATAGTAAGATAATTTAAGCAATGGTCAGAAAATTTGGATTTATAGATAAAATATTTTAACAGAACAAGCAGAAAAAGCGTGACTTCATTTAATCTGTTTGCATTAAGCAAAAATTCCTTTTGATTGTTCGGAAGAATAACATTAATGTCTCGTTCATCCAGTTTCTTACAGAAATTGTAAAGGTTTTTACTTGAGGACATTCACAAAATAAATGAAAGGTAGTTTCTGCAACATTATTACAATATGAGCATCTATCGTTCTGTTGTTTATTTATTTTAAAAAGGAAAGAATTCATTGTAAGAATATTGTGATTTATTTTAAATTGAAAATTTCGTAATTTAACTTCGTCTATCATTGTAACATTTTTAAATATGTTCCTATATTCTTGTTCCGTTATATTACCTAATTTGTTTGTCCATTTTTCATGTTGAACCAAAGTGCCTGTCTCAGCTATTACATTGTAAAAAACTCTTGTACCTTTAGTTGATTTCACTACGTACTTTAAATATGGGTTTAAACACATGCTGTTTTTTAACTCTCTAACTTTTGTTTTATTGCTACTTATAAGGTTTTTTCCATGTTCGTGGAATATTTAAAAGAAGTCTAGTATAGTCTAAGTATGTGCCTCTCATATTGTATCTGTTCTTGAGCTGATTAAAAGTGTAAAAGTTTCCATTCTCATCAACCAAATCAACAATATGAATAACTTTTTAGTTCACCTGAGCTGGCTCAGGGTGAACTATTAGGATCGATGAATGTCCGTCGTCCGTTCACACTTAGTTCTTTAACACTCTACTGGTCACATTTTTGCTCCAATTGCCATGAAACTTGGTCAGGATGTTTGTCCCAGTAATTACTCGCACGAGTTCGAATATGGGTCATCTGGGGTCAAAAACTAGGTCACATGACCTAAAAATAGAAAAATCTTGTTAAGGCTCTAGAGGCTACTGTTTCAGTCCAAATGTCCTGGCAATTTGTTAGAAAGGTTGTTTGGTTGATTTCTAGCCCAAGTTTGAATATGGGTCATCTGGGGTCAAAAACTAGGTAACACAGCCCAAATATGGAAAAACCTTGTTAACACCCTAGAGGTAAGATTTTCAGCCCCTATATCTTGGAAATTTGTCAGAAAGGTTGTTTCCATGATTTCTAGCTCAAGTTCGAATATGGGTCATCTCGGGTCAAAACTAGGTCACAAAGCCCAAATATGGAAAAACCTTGTTAACACTTTAGAGGTCACATTCTCAGTCCAAATTTCCTTGTAATATGTCAGAAAGATTATTTCGGTGATTTCTAGCCCAAATTCGAATATGGGTCATCTGGGGTCAAAAACTAGGTCACAGAGCCCAAATATGGAAAAACCTTGTTAACACTTAAGAGGTCACATTTTCAGCCCAAATATCCTTGTAATATATCAGAAAGGTTATTTGGATGATTTCTAGCCCAGGTTCGAATATGGGTCATCTGGGATCAAAAACTAGGTCACTGAGACCAAATATAGAAAAACCTTGTTAACACTTAAGAGGTCACATTTTCAGCCCAAATATCCTTGTAATATATCAGAAAGGTTATTTGGATGATTTCTAGCCCAGGTTCGAATATGGGTCATCTGGGATCAAAAACTAGGTCACTGAGACCAAATATGGAAAAACCTTGTTAACACTCTAGAGGTAACATTTTCAGCCCAAATATCCTGGAAATATGTCAGAAAGGTTGTTTTGATGATTTCTCGCTCAGGTTTGAATATGGATCATGTGGGGTCAAAAACCAGGTCACACAGCCCAAATATGGTAAAACCTTGTTAACACTCTAGAGGTAACATTTTTAGCCCAAATTTCCTGAAAACTGTCAGAAAGCTTGTTAAGATGATTTTTAGCTAAAGTTGGAATATGGGTCATGTGGGGTCACACAACCTGTATATGGAAAAACCTTGTTAACACTCTAGGGGTAACATTTTCAGCCCAAATATCCTGGAAATATGTCAGATAGGTTGTTTCGATAATTTTTAGGTCAAGTTCAAATATGGGTCATCTGGGGTCAAAAACAAGGTCACACAGCCTGAATATGGAAAAACCTTGTTAACACTCTAGAGGTAACATTTTTAGCCCAAATATCCTGGAAATATGTCAGAAAGGTTGTATCGATGATTTCTAGCCCAAGTTCGAATATGGGTCATCTGGGGTCAAAAACTAGGTCACAGAGCTTAAATTTGGAAAAACCTTGTTTACACTCAACAGGTAACATTTTCAGCCCAAATATTCTGGAAATATGTCAGAAAGGTTATTTCGATGGTTTCTAGGTCTAGTTTAAATATGGGTCATCTGGGGTCAAAAACTAGGTCACAGAGTCCAAAAATAGAAATATCTTGTTAAGTCTCTAGAGGCTACTGTTTCAGTCCAAATATCCTGGCAGTTGGTCAGAAAGGTTGTTTGGTTGTTCAAATTATTAGATTAGGTTAAAGGTCACGGAGGCTAAAAATAGATTTATCTACTGTACCTCATAAAGCCTTTATTTATAAACCAATATTTTTGATATTCAGTATATAGGTTCCTTGCATGGACCTCTACCCATGGGTAGGGTTTGAGGTCACTGGGTCAAGGTCAAGGTCACCATAGCTTATAATAGATATTTCTACTGTCTGTCATAGAGCCTTTATTTATTGACTGATATTTTACATATTTGGTTTGAAGGCACTTATATATTTTCAATTAAAAAATGAAATACTGCTTAACAGCAAACCTACAGGCAAAGTACTCATGTGAGCGATCCAGGGCCATCATGGCCCTCTTGTTTTTTCATACCATTCTTTAAAAAATAATAAATTATCATCAAAGTGTCCGTTATACCACAAGGGTGAGGATAATACGTCCTGAAAATCTCTTATTTCAACTTTATCGCAAAACGTAAATAAACTAGCTAGCGTATCTCTCCAAAATGGATTTTTAAGTTCGAAGATTGTTTGGAATACAAATGACCAAGACACAATACATCTATATATCTGAATTTTATCAAACTGATCCAGCTTGAAGAAATGTTATGTTGCATTCGCTTAAACCATGATAATTTCAGACTAAATATGAATGACTTAAGATCAATCATACCTAATCCTCCTGCATCGACTCTTTTAACCGAGAAAACTCTTTTGATTTTATCAGGTCCATTATTCCAAATAAATTTGTACATTTTCTTTTCAAGGTCCATGAATAAGTTCTGTGGTGGGTTTGGTAAAGCAATGAATAAATGTATAAATTGGGCTAATATCAAAGACTTAACAATAGTAACTTTTCATAAATATGTCAAGGATCCTTTTTACCAAATTCGAATAATATTTTCGCATTTCTGAAGGACTGGTAAATAATTCAAATTCCATATATCAGATACATCTGCATTAAAAAGTACACCTAAAATTTTTACAGGTTCTCTTGTCCAATCTAAAGAGATGTCTTCACGTAACTTTACGGCTGAACCACTTTTAGCTCCGAACCAAATAGCTTTCGTTTTTTCGACATTTATTTTCAAACCAGAGATTTTATAGAATTGATCAAGAATTCTTAGACATGCTTGAAGAGATAATTCGGTTCCATTTAGAATTATTTGTGTATCATCAGCATATTGGCTTAACTTATAATGATTTTTTCCTATAGTAATACCTTTAATTTCATTATTATTTCTTATCATATAACCTAAAACCTCACAGCAAAGAATAAATATGTAAGGAGAGATTGGATCACATTGTCTGCATCCTCGTGATATTTTAAAGAAGTTTGATAAGTATCCATTTTGCAAATGCAAGTTTCGGCACCATTTTGAAATAATTTGATCCAGTTAGTAAAAGAAGGTCCAAAATTATAGAATTTTAGAACATTACGGATGAATTTCCAGGATAAGGAGTCAAAAGCTTGTTGAAAGTCTATTGACAGCATTAAACCATCCTGTTGTTGTTGTTTTGTTTAAAATAGAATGTCATAAATAATTCGAATATTTTCCCCAATATATCTCCCTGTAATAAAACCTTTCTGATCTGCATATATTATGTCATTAAGCACTTTCTTAAGACGATTTGCAATTGCGGACGATGCCAATTTATAAATAACATTTAAAAGTGAAATAGGTCTCCAGTTTTTTAAAAAGAGTTTATTTTTATTGAGTTTAGGTGAACAGGTTATCACTCCTTGAACTTGAGTAACTGACAATTGACCAGTTCTGTATGAGTAATTAAGTGAGTCCAAAATAAAAACTCTTTCCAAAAGTATTTAAAAGATTCTACTGTATATCCATGAAGACCTGGGCTTTAATCGTTTTTCATTTTTGAAATTACCGTAGTAAGCTCGTCTAAAGTTAATTCACCTTCCAAATTTTGTTGTTGCCTATTAGATAACCGCTTGGGATTTTGGCCAATTACATTTTCTAAGGGAGTGTTTACAACCTGAAATTCATCTCTATAAAGCTTTTCGTAGTAATTTTTTTGTAATTTAATATATTTTCTTCTGAAACATGCTCGTTTCCAATATCGTCTACAAGTTTATTTATTGTTTTATTCAAGTAATGTCTCTTTTCTAAATTAAAAAAATAATTTATTGGTTTTTCTACCTAAACCCTCATACCTACATTTTGATCGCAGCATAGCTCCATCTAATTTTATTTTTCTAATATTTTCTATCTTTTTTTCATATCAAACATTTCATTTATTACACTTATATCAACATTTTGGTGATTTAACTCAATACAGTTTTCTAATTTTTCTATATTTTTTTCTAATTCCTCTTCCTCTGTAATTTGCTGCTTTTTCTTTTTTGAACTATATTTTATGGATTCCCCTCGTAAGACTACTAAAAGTGTTTCCAAAAATAGTGGTTTATTTATATTCAACGGTAGTGATTGGCCCCTTTCTATATCAAAATTGTCGCTGCCGGTGTAGCGTTGTCTGACTAAATTTTGTAGAGTGGTTCTTACAAGTTCTATATACACATCATCCTTTAAAAGTATATTATTAAATTTCCAGTATCCTGGACCGCGTTTAATTTCATTAAGTTTAATTTTTAATAAAACGCCTTTATGATCAGTTTTGTAGCCAGTAACTATTTTAGTATTTGTTACAGAGTTGTACATATCTCTACTTATAACAAGAAAATCAAGACTCGATTGTTTCCTTATCGGATTATTTCTTTTCCATGTGAATTCTTTTTTATTTTCATGCATATTTCTCCATACATCTATATAATCATTGGTAGAAATAAAATTCAAAACACATTCTCTAGACCGTGGATTATTTACATGTGTATAGTTCTCAGAGTCAAGAGCGGGATTTAAAACCATATTCCAGTCTCCACACAGAATAACGTTATCGGAATTGAATTCTTCTATTTTTGAAAAAAGATTCTTATAAAAAATCAGGGTTATCATTATTTGGCCCGTACAAATTTATCAGTGTAACTATTTTATCACAAACAATCAATTTAAGAATAATGAAGTTCCCGTAAGGTTCATCATACACATTTGTTCAATTTTATATTCAAAGGAATTACGAAACAGTATAATGATCCCTCTACTATTACTTAAATGTGGACAAATTACTGCATCATTACCCCATTCAGCTATAATATACGAACACATTTTTAGCTCGACTTTTTTTGAAAAAAAAATCGAGTTATTGTCATAGTCATGGTGTCGTTGCCGTTGCCGTTCCCGTCCGAAAACTTTAACATTGATCATAATTTTTTTATTCCTTGATGGATTATCTTCATACTTGGACACAACAATCCTTTGGACAAGACCTTCAAGATGACCAGACTAAACTTGACCTTGACTCTTAAATGACCTTCATATTCAAGGTCAAAATATTGAATTTTGCTAAAATTGGCCATAACTTGATTATTAGTAGGTGGTTTCTCTTAATTCTTGAAACAACAAACCTTTGGACAAGACCTTCAAGCTGACCAGACTAAACTTGACCTTGACTCATAAATGACCTTCATATTCAAGGTCAAAATATTGAATTTTCCTAAAATTGGCCATAACGTTATTATTAATAGGTGGATTCTCTTTATGCTTGGACACAACAACCCTTTGGACAAGACCTTCAAGCTGACCAGACTAAACTTGACCTTGACTCATAAATGACCTTCAAGGTCAAATTATTGAATTTTGCTAAAATTGACCATAACATTAGTATTTATGGTTGGATTTGATTTATACTTGGACAAAACAACACTTATGACAAAACCGACATGTTGAATAACTCAGATTTGACCATGACCTTAAAATTACCTTGACTGTCAAGGTCAGATGATTGAATTTTGCTTAAATTCTCATAACTTTCTCATTTATTTATAGATTTAATTCAAACTTGGACTAAACAACAGTTGTGACAAATCCGACATTATGATTATTTCAAGTTTGACCTTGACCTTTAAATGACCTTGACGGTCAAGGTCAAATCATTGAATTTTGTTAAAACTGGCCATAATTATGTATTTTGTGGTTGGATTTGAATCAGACTTAGACAAAACAACACTTTTTCGTTTCGATTTCAAAAAGGTCATCGCATGACCTATATTTTGACCTACTGACCTACTTTCTGGTTTTGAGCTACAGCAATGAAATTTGGACTGTGTGTGCAGTTTTTTATTTCGATTTCAAAAATGTCATGGCATGACCTATATTTTTGACCTACTGACCTACTTTTTGTTTTTGGAGCTGTGGCAATGAAATTTGGACCTTGTATACAGTTTTTCCTTCTGATTTCTAAAACGTCATAGCATGACCTATATTTTTGACCTACTGACCTACTTTTTGTTTTTGGAGCTGTGGCAATGAAATTTGGACTGTGTGCACAGTTTTTCTTTTCGAATTCAAAAACGTCATGGCATGACCTATATTTTTGACCTACTGGCCTACTTGTTTCTTTTTTAGCTACAGCAATGAAATTTGGACAGTGTGCACAGTTTCTCGTTTCGAATTCAAAAATGTCTTGGCATGACCTATATTTTTGACCTACTGACCTACTTTTTGTTTATGGAGCTATGGCAACGAAATTTGGACCATGTACACAGATTTTTTGTTCCAATTTCAAAAATGTCATAGCATGACCTATATTTTTGACTACTGACCTAATTTTTTGTTTTTTAGCTACGGCAATGAAATTTGGACCGTGTGCACAGTTTTTCTTTCCGATTTAAAAAATGTCATGGCATGACCTATTTTTTTGACCTACTGACCTACTTTTTGTTTTTAGAGCTATGGCAATGAAATTTGGACCATGTACACAGTTCTTTGTTCCAATTTCAAAAACGTCATAGTATGACCTATATTTTTGACCTTTTGACCTACTTTTTTGTTTTTTAGCTACAGCAATGAAATTTGGGCCATGTGCACAGTTTTTCGTTCCGATTTCAAAAATGTCATCGCATAACCTATTTTTTTGACCTACTGACCTACTTTTTGTTTTTGGAGCTATGGCAATGAAATTGGGACCATGTATACAGTTTTTGTTCAGATTTCAAAAACGTCATAGCATGACCTATATTTTTGACCTACTGACCTACTTTTTTGTTTTAAAGCTTCGGCAATGAAATTTGGACTGTGTGTACAGCTTTTCGTTCCGATTTCAAAAATGTCATCTCATGACCTATATTTTGACCTACTGACATCCTTTTTGTTTTTGGAGCTATGGCAATGAAATTGCATTGGTCCATTTCTGTGATATGCATCATTACATTCATAAAAATTTCTTTCATCTTTGAACCCAGGTTAGTGCTTTAGGGCCATTGGCCCTCTTGTTTATTAATATTTAGACAAAACAAGGCTTATGACAAAACCTACATGTTAAATTATTCAAGTATGACCTTAACCTTTAAATGACCTTCACAGTCAAATTTCTAATTATTGCATTTTGCTAAAATAGCCAAACTTCTGGTTTTATGGACGGATTTGATCTATACAGGGACAAAACAACACTGAGAATAAAAGAAACGTGTTAAACAATTCAAGCATTACCTTGACCTTTAAATGACCTTGACATTACTTAACTTGGCTATATCTTTGTTATTAATGGATGTAGTGTCTTCATGCTTGGACATAACTACTTTTTAGACAATATCTCCAGAGAAAGTTAAACTGAACTTGACCTAGACCTTTAGGGTCAAATTTCTGAATGTTGCTAAAATTGGCCATAACTTTGTTATGTATAATTATATTTCCAAATGATGTTTCATTTTAAATACCTTCACAATGTGCTTCCTGTGATGTGTTTGCCTTTGGAAATAGAAAAAAGTCGAGCGTGGCCCCCGCTTGCGGTGGCTCTTGTTCTTGTGATATGAGTATCCTGTAAACACATTATATCATACCTTTTTTGTCTAAAATAATGAAATATATCCCTTCTCTTTTGGGTATTGCCTAATCCTTGACAATTCTGCGATAAAATTGTTACGCAATTCATAAGAAAATAACACTACAGTAAATAAAAGACATTATATGAAAAGTCCAATACACACACTAAACAAAAAAGACAACAAATGAAACAAAAAACACAACTATAGAGTGGCGCAATTCCATACCATGCAATGATTTCAAAAAAGTGAAAAAGTATAAACAAAGGTGGGAATTTATAATGATAAACATTTTGCAGTATTGTACCCTAAATATATCACAAAATAGATTTAACCTGTACACCGGTATAATGTAAACAAAAACGAATCTGCAAACACGTGCGTGGAAAATTTCTTTCCACAGAACCTTCAAACTTTATAGGGTAATTATACTCCAAAACTTCATAGGGTAATTATTCTCCCAAAACGAAGTTTGGGGGCTATATAGGAGTCACCCGGTGATTGGTCGGTCGGGCGGTCGGTCTGGGTTTACCTTGTCCGGAGCATAACTTGAAAACTACTGGTTGAAATTCAGTGCAACTTCACACAATGGTCGAGCACAATGAGAGAAAGTGCAGTGTCCAAGAATCATAACTCCGTCTTCACTATTTGCAGAGTTATTGCCCTTTGTTGGTTTTCCTTGTCCGGAGCATAACTTGAAAACTACTGGTTGGAATTCATTGCAACTTCAAACAATGGTCAAGCACAATGAGAGGAAGTGCAGTGTCCAAGAATCATAACGCCATCTTCACTATTTTCAGAGTTGTTGCCCTTTATTGGTTTTCCTTGTACGAAAGATAACTTAAAAACTACTGGTTGGAATGCAATGCAACTTCATACAATGGTCAAGCACAATAATAGGAAGTGCAGTGTTCAAGAATTATAACTCCATCTTCACTATTTTCAGAGTTATTGCCCTTTATTGATTTTCCTTGTCCGGAGCATAACTTAAAAACTAATGGTTGGAATTCAGTGCAACTCCATACAATGGTCAAGCACTATGAGAGGAAGTACAATGTCCAAGAATCATAACTTTATGTTCACTATTTGCAGAGTTATTGCCCTTTGTTGGTTTTCCTTTGTATGGAGCAAAACTTGAAAACTACTGGTTGGAATTCATTGCAACTTCACACAGTGGTCAATCACAATGGGAGGAAGTGCAATGTCCAAGAATCATAACTCCATCTTCACTATTTTTAAAGTTATTGTCCTTTATTTTTTTGTCCGGAGCATAACTTGAAAACTACTGGTTGGAATTCAATGCTATTACATACAATGGTCAAGCACAATGAGAGAAAGTGCAGTGTTTAAGAAACATAACTCCATCTTCTCTTTTTTAGAGTTATTGCCCTTAATTGGTTTTCCTTTGTATGGAGCATAACTTGAAAACTACTGGTTGGAATGCAATGCAACTACATATTGTATGTAACAGTGCAGTGCAGTATCTAATAATCATAACTCTATCTTCACTATTTTCAGAGTTATTGCCCTTTGTTGGTTTTCCTTTGTAAGAAGCAAAACTTGAAAACTACAGGTTGGAATTCAATGCAACAGCATACAATGGTCAAGCACAATGAGAGGAAGTGCAATGATCAAGAATCATAACTCCAAATTCTCTTTTTGCAGAGTTATTGCCCTTTATTGTTTTTTGTCCGGAGCATAACTTGAAACTACTGGTTGGAATTCAGTGCAACTTCATACGATGGCAAAGCACAATGAGAGGAAGCACAGTGTCCAAGAATCATAACTCCCTGTTCACTTTTTACAGAGTTATTGCCCTTTGTTCGTTTTCCTTTGTATGAAGGATAACTTGAAATCTACTGGTTTGAATTCAATGCAACTTCATACAATGGTCAAGCACAATGAGAGGAAGTGCAGTGTCCAAGAATCACAACTCCATCTTCTCTATTTGCAGAGTTATTACCCTTCCTTGGATTTCTTTTTCCAGAGTATAATTTGGAAACTCGTGGTTGGAATTCAATGCAACTTCATACAATGGTCAAGCACATTGAGTTGATGTGCAATGTATATCTCTCTCTTCACTGTTTGCACAGTTATTGCCCTTTATTGGTTTTCTTTGTCTGGAGAATAACTTGAAAACTATTTTTTTTTAATTCAATGCAACTTCATACAATGGTCAAGCGCAATGAGAGGAAATGCAATGTACAAGAACCACAACTATCTTTAATTGCCCACAACCATAACTCTTTTTCAATTTTTTTACGAAGTAATCTGTTACTTAATTGATAACTTCCTCTGTTCTGTAGCGGTGTTTTGGGGGTATTAATCACATTTAGCGATAGCTCTAGTTATATTAGAAGAACCCTGTTGTTTTTGGGGTCTGTAGGTCACAGGTCAAGTTCATTGGGACCTGTAGAATAAAACTATTTCTGCTAAAAAATTTTAGTACCCTTACATCGAGTCTTCAAACTTATTGCCAACTTATTCAAATTTGCGAACAACGAACACCCGTAACAACCAGTAATGATACTTGTAACATGAGCAATGAGACTCAGGTGAGTGATTTAGGGCCATCATGGCCCTCTTGTTTATGAATTAAAAAGAATAAATCTACAGAAAAAAATATCACAAGATCTTTACTAGCCATTCAACAGTTGTGAGATGTCAGCAAAAAAATAAACATTAACAAATATACTTTTTGGCTCATCTGAGCACAGCTCAGGGTGAGCTATTAGGATGGTTGTTTGTCTGGCGTGCGTCGGCGTGCGTCGTGCTTCGTCAACAATTTGACTTAAACAACTTCTCCTCCTAAACCGCTGATTCAACATTGATGAAACATGCCTGGGATATTCCTTGTATGGAACGCCACAGCTGTCTTTTGTTCACGCATTTCGTGGTAACTTGTCAGTGGGACATGTGAACTTCTCTTTTCAGCGTGTTTACATGTCAAGACATAATGTTGACTTGCCAACTGTCATTTGAACATGTCTATCGACAAGGTTATATTGTTAAAACATCGTTTTATAATGTCAATATGGCATTTGAACTTGTCGAGACTCTGTAATAATCTATTAAACCGAGCCAATATTGTCATTTAACATATTAATACGAAGCATTGAGAAGTTCACTTGTTCTTTAAACATAATAAAACGATACGTTAACAATATCACATTGCACATAGACATATTCAAATGGTAGTTAGACAAGTCAACATTGTCATTTAACATATTATTATGAAGCCTTGAGAAGTTCACTTGCTCTTTAAACATAATAAAACGTTGTGTTAACAATATCACATGACACGTAGACATTTTAAGATAGTATTTTGACATTTTAACAGTGACCTTTTTTACATATCCTTTCGACATGATAAGCTGTCGCTCTAACATCTAAAAACGGCATGTATTCAGTTAATATGTTGACAATTTAACGACAAGGTTTAGCATGTTTACTTAATATCTTGAGAAATCCACGTGATATATTGACAGTATAAAACGAAGTTTTAACATTACAACACAGCACTTTGACATATTCAAATGACTGATTGACAAGTCAACAGTGTCGCTTTGCATATTAACATGATACGGTGAAAAGTTGGCATGTCAAACTGAAAAGTCAACGTGAAATGCGTCAACAAAAGACAGCTATGGCGTTCCATATCCTTGTATGAAGCTCTACCAAAGTTGTTCAAAGAATTGAATTCCATCTAGAACTCTGGTTACTATGGCAGTTGAAAGGAAAAACTTTGAAAATCTTCTTGTCTGAAACCACAAGGCCATGAGCCTTAAGATTTGGTATATAGTTGTCTAGTGGACCTCTATCAAGTTTGTTCAAATTATGCCCCTGGAGTCAAATTTGGCCCCATCCCGGGGGTCAATTGATTTTACCTAGGCTTATAAAGTGAAACTTTAAAAATCTTCTTGTCTGAAACCACAAGGCCCTGAGCTTTAAGATTCGGTATGTAGCTTTGTCGAGTGGACCTCTACCAAGCTTGTTCAAATTATGCCCATGGGGTCAAATTTGGCCCTAGCCCGGGGGTCAACTTATTTTACATAGTGAAACTTGAAAAATCTTTTTGTGTGAAACCACAAGGACCTGAGCCTTCAGATTTTGTATGTAGCATTGTCTTGTGGACCTCTACCAAGTTTGATCAAATTATACACCTGGGGTCAAATATGGCCCTTCCCCGGGGGTCAATGGATTTTACATAGGCTTATATAGTGAAACTTTAAAACCCTCCTTGTCTGAAACCACAAGGTCCTGAGCCTTAAGGTTTGGTTTGTAGCATTGTCGTGTGAACCTCTACCAAGTTTGTTCAAATTATGCCTCTGGGGTCAAATTTGGCCCCGCCCCCGGGGTCGATTGATTTTACATAGGGAAAACTTTGAAAATCTCCTTGTCTGAAACCGCAAGGCCCTGATCCTTAAGATTTGGTATGTAGCAAGGTCTAGTAAACCTCAACCAAGTTAGTTGAAATTATACCTCTGGGGTCAAATTTGGCCCCACCGGGGGTCAACTGATTTTTACATAAGTTAATATAGGGTAAACTTTGAAAAATCTTCTTTTATGAAACTACAAGGCCCTGAGCCTTACGATTTGGTATGTAGCAATGTCTGGAGGACGTCTCTCGAGTATGTTAGAAAGTTTTCCTGGGGTCACTATTGGCCCCTCCCGATGGGTCACAAGTTTTAAATAGCAGTATAGAAGAAAATCTTTAAAAAATCTTCATGTCTGAAACCACAAAGCCTAGAATTTTAAAATTTGGCACGAAGCAAGCTTTATCAAGCTTTTTCGAATAATTAGATTAGGTTAAAGGTCACCAAGGCTAAAAATAAGTTTAAATACTGTACCTCATACATTTCATTTAAAGACCAATATCTTTGATATTCGGTATATAGGATCCTTGCATGGACCTCTACCCATGGGTAAGGTTTTAGGTCACTGGGTCAAGGTCAAGGTCACCATAGCTTATGATAGATATTTCTACTTTCTGTCATAGAGCCTTTATTTATTGACTAATATTTTACATATTTACATATTTATATTTACATTACTTACATATTTTCAATTAAAACATAAAATACTGCTTAACTGCAAACCTACAGCCAAAATACTCAGGTGAGCGATCTAGGGCCATCATGGCCCTCTTGTTTCTGTTAGAAGACCTTGGGCTAGATTTTTGATGATAGTAAATGCTTCATGGGGCTTATAAGAATCTATTTCTCTAACATACAATGTCACAATCACATTACAGTTTTAAAAAAATTGGACCCTTCCTATGCTCCACAGTATGAAACTATTTCAGAGAACAGTGCTTTAATGGCGGATACAGGGGAGGTAATCAGGGAAGTACTGATTTCTTCAACGGTCTATATCTTGTAGCTGTAGATCATTAGTATTCACACGATGCTACTCCCAAAACCTTGTAGCTATAGATCATTAGTATACACTGTAGGAAATGAAACATAAACTTACAGTATGCTATTACCAATACCTTGCAGCTGTAGATAGATAGATAGATTTATTTCAATATAAAATGTCAGACAGCATAGCATTATAGCACAAATAAAACATACATGAAATTAACAATAAACAAGAGCATGTATGAATTAATCATATTCAGCCATGTCAACCAGCATTATATATCAAGGATAACACAAAAAAGAGCTTGTGAAAACTCTTATTTCCATTGTGGTCCTTAAGTATAGTATTGTGTGGCATAAGAAGACATCTAGTAATCACAGGACTTATCACAAACAATATCTCATAATTGGAAGACTAAGTAAATTTGTAACAAAATTAATTTACAATACAAATACTAGTTTTGAATACTGACATACCCCTTACAAAAGTACATTATAAAATAAGTAATCAATTAAATTGATAAAATATTCCTTAGCAACGAGTTTGAAGTTGTATATGATCTGGAGTCCCTAATATGCTGCGGTAATTCATTCCACAAACAACATCCCCTATATGCAAATGACCGTTTCCCAAAACCTTTGACTTTGAGGATAGAAAAACGACCACTCTCTATTAAGTAACACCCAAGATTATCTGCATTTCCTGTAGATCTCACCCTGAACTGTGTGTTGTGACTGTGTATATGACTGACTGGAACAAAATTTTCCCTTAGGTACAAAGGGGCGGAATTTGAATGAATATTAAAAACATGACACAATGATTTAAAATCAACTCTGCTAGCCACAGGTAACCATTTCAAAAATGAAATCTGCTCTTTACCGATATGAGCTCTAGGTTCAAGGTTCAACACAAATCTAATAAGTTTATTCTGGGTAACCTGTAAATTGTTCCTGAGAGCCTGTGTTATCAAATAAAACCAAACAGTCGATGCTTAATCAAAATAACATTGAGTGATAGCCATGACAAGTAATTTCTTAGTATGAAAATTCAGAAAATCCCTTTTCCTGTAGAGAAACTTAAGCCTAGAGTTAACCTTTTTGATAACTGACATTGCCATGGATTCATTCAAAGGACAAACTTCGGTCTATGCTTGCACCTAGATATTTGACCGACTCCTTAGACTGAATCTTATGACCTTTACATCATACATGTAACATTAAGGGCAGACTGAGATTTGACCTTGGGGCTTAGATACCAATAGAATAGATTCAGTTTTACCTAGATGCAAGGATAGTTTATTACATATGAGTCACTCACTTACAGTTTCAAGTTCAAGGCTAAGCAAGGTTTCTATTTCATTTGTGTTCCTACCGGTGACCAAGATAGCTGAATCATCAGCATAGAGAAGTAACTTTTGTTTGACAACAGCTGACATGTCTTTAACAAAGATTAAAAAGAGAAGAAGCCCTAAGATAGACCCTTTGGGAACGCCACAGGAAATTAATGCTGGATGCGAATGAGTACCTGTAACATCAACTAACTGGTGCCTATTAGACAAATACGAGGAGAACCACCTAACGAACGACTTTGAGAGGCTTCAAGTTTCATAAGTAAAATACCATGGTCAAAGTTATCAAATGCCTTTTGGATGTTAAGTAGTACCATACCAACTAGGTTTGATTTATCCATCTGAAAACATATAAAATCAGTAAGGTGTATAAGGCAAGTATCAGTTGAAACTTTGCACCTAAAACCAGACTGACAATCAAACAGTAGTTTGTTGTCCGAGAGATACTCTTCAACTTGATTATATATGACCCTTTCAATAACCTTGGATAAAACACTTAAAATCGAAACTGGCCGATAATTGCCAACATCTGTTCGGTCATTCTTTTTAAACAAGGGAACCACCCGTGCCAACTTCAGGTCATCAGGCACAACACCTTGTATAATTGACAGATTTATTATGTGGGTCAACAGATTTGCAATCAAAGAAGCAAAATCCTTGACAAACCTAGAGGGAATACTGTCAAGCCCAGTAGATCATGAGTATTCACTGAAGGAAATGAACATAAACTTACATGATGCTACTACCAATATCTTGTAGCTGTAGATCATTAGCATTCACAAGATGCTACTACCTATACCTTGTAGCTGTAGATCATTAGTATTCACTGTAGGAAATGAAACATTTACTTACAGGATGCAACTACCAATACCTTGTAGCTGTAGATCATTAGTATTCACAAGATGCTACTACCAATACCTTGCAGCTGTATTCACAAAATGCTACTACCAATATCTTGTAGCTGAAGATCATTAGTATTCACAAGATGCTACTACCAAATACGTTGTAGCTGTAGATCATTAGTATTCACTGTAAGAAATAATACATTTACTTACAGGATGCTACTACCAATACCTTGTAGCTGTAGATCATTAGTATTTACAAGATGCTACTACCAATACCTTGTAGTTGTAGGTCATAAGTATTCACTGTAGGAAATGAAACATTTACTTACAGGATGCTACTACCAATACCTTGTAGCTGTAGATCATAAGTATTCACAGGAGGCTACTACTAATACATTGTAGCTGTAGATCATTAGTATTCACAAGATGCTACTACCAATACCTTGTAGCTGTAGATCATTAGTATTCACTGTAGGAAATGAAACATTTACTTACAGGATGCTACTACCAATACCTGGTAGCTGTAGATCATTAGTATTCACAAGATGCTACTACCAATACGTTGTAGCTGTAGGTCATTAGTATTCACAAAATGCTACTACCAATACCTTGTAGCTGAAGATCATTATATTCACAAGATGCTACTACCAATACCTTGTAGCTGTAGATCATTAGTATTCACTGTAGGAAACGAAACATTTACTTACATGATGCTACTACCAATACCTTGTAGCTGTAGATCATTAGTATTTACAAGATGCTACTACCAATACCTTGTAGCTGTAGGTTATTAGTATTCACTGTAGGAAATGAAACATTTACTTACAGGATGCTACTACCAATGCCTTGTAGCTGTAGATCATTAGTATTCACAGGATGCTACTACCAATATGTTGTAGCTGTAGATCATTAGTATTCACAAGATGCTACTACCAATACTTTGTAGCTGTAGATCATTAGTATTTACAAAATGCTACTACCAATACCTTGTAGCTGTAGGTCATTAGTATTCACTGTAGGAAATGAAACATTTACTTACAGGATGCTACTACCAATACCTTGTAGCTGTAGATCATTAGTATTCACAAGATGCTACTACCAATACGTTGTAGCTGTAGATCATTAGTATTCACAAAATGCTGCTACCAATACCTTGTAGCTGTATGTCATTAGTATTCCCTGTAGGAAATGAAACATTTACTTACAGGATGCTACTACCAATACCTTGTAGCTGTAGATCATTAGTATTCAGAGGATGCTACTACCAATACCTTGTAGCTGTAGATCATTAGTATTCACAAGATGCTCCTACCAATACCTTGTAGCTGTAGGTCATTAGTATTCACTGTAGGAAATGAAACATTTACTTACAGGATGCTACTACCAATACCTTGTAGCTTTAGATCATTAGTATTCACAAGACGTACTATCAATAACTTGTAGCTGTATGTCATTAGTATTCACTGTAGGAAATGAAACATTTACTTACAGGATGCTACTACCAATACCTTGTAGCTGTAGATCATTAGTATTCACAGGATGCTACTACCAATACATTGTAGCTGTAGATCATTAGTATTCACAAGATGCTACTACCAATACCTTGTAGCTGTAGATCATTAGTATTCACAATATGCTACTACCAATACCTTGTAGCTGTAGGTCATTAGTATTCACTGTAGGAAATGAAACATTTACTTACAGGATGCTACTACCAATATGTTGTAGCTGTAGATCATTAGTATTCATAAGATACTGTTACCATTACCTTGTAGCTGTAGATCATTGGTATTCACTGTACCCTAGCTAGAGCCCTGTGTAAGGACTCGGGTCCAAAAGCTAAAATTCAAAAGACAAAAACAAAATTCAATCATCAGTGGGAATCTGAATATAAATGGATAGGGAAGTATGCTAAGGGAACATATTATGTTTTGCAAGTGGTGCAACCTTTATGCATTAAATAAGATCCAAAAACACTTTAGTAGTTTTATTTGCTGTTCTTCTTGTCTTTCTTTTTGCGTAAACGAGTCGATAAAAAATTCCAGTTTTCAAGCTAAAAATCCAGCTGAAAATCCAGTTTTGAGCTACCGAAATTATCACATGTATGCTGTAGGAAATGAAACATAAACATACAAGATACTACAACCAATACCTTATAGCTGTAGATCATAAGTATTCACTGTAGGAAATGAAACATAAACTTTCATGATTCTACTACCAATATCTTGTAGCTGTAGATCATTAGTATTCACTATTCACTAAAGGAAATGATTCTTTTTTCAAAATGCAGGTTTATGTGTTGGAGGTTATTGTTGATAAGATGACTGAAAAATACCATAAAGTACTAGAGATGACATATAACTGTTATCTTGGCATAGCTTCAGTGAAGTTGTGAAATATTGTTTTGTCTGAAGTATTAACATAATACTTATGTTTGATACAGTCCTAATATCAATATTTATTTAGTCATGATATTTGCAGTCATTTAAGTTTTGCTTGATGGATTTCTGGTACAATTAAAAAGCAAAAAATAATTTAATTGGAGACGTTAAATTGAACTCTATTATAGCTATACTCAGTACAATGCTGTAGAATTGAGGCTTCCCCCCAACCCCCACCCCCACCAAAATAAAAAATATATCATACTTTTTATACATCTGTATTTGTGAACAATGTAACTGTAAAAAACATGTACTTTGGCGCTTCAGTTGCATGTTTGTGCAAATTTTATTACTTATGTTTAAGAATGATCAGTCAGGTATCAAACTGTTACAATAACCTTCAAATTTTAGCTGTGACATGCAGACACAGATAAGCTGAGCAAAATACATAAACAATCAGTTCATGATGGTATCTCATGAAGATATTGGAGAACTGAATATAGCTGTCACTACTTGCAATACTTCTGTTTGTTTTTTATTACATTAATTTTTGTAACAAAAAAAAGCAAGGAAGAATGACTAAAGGTACAGTATACAGGGGTAGTAAAAGGTATTTTCTAAAAGATTTTCACAGTTGTGTATTATAACAATATCGCCGCAAATTTTCCTGAAGTAATATATTCTTGAGTGCACAGGGGTTCGGCACGTTGGGGCGATAGTATACACAAGTAAAAACTAATAAAAAATATCACCTCATATGTATAATATATAGACGTCTATATATTAAACATATGAGGTGAGGTGATTTTTTTATATTTTTTTTATTAGTTTTTACTTTTGTATACTATCACCCCAACGTGCCGAACGCCAGTGTTTGAGTGCCCATGGCCCGTCACCTTAAGAAATTTCCAATCAATTCTTTCAAATTTAAGTTTATATAAAAGAAAGCAATGACTTACCTTAAAAACTGATTTTTTCCAATTATTCCCAGTATGTCTTGTTTGTCGAAAACCTTGAAAAATAAAAGTTATTTTATGTTTCAAGAGATACAATGCAAATACAGTTCAGCCATTTCAAATGGTCTTTGTGACGTCACGCCTAATCACATGGTTAAATTAGGCAAACTTACTCAAGTGTTAGGTGTCAGATAACAAATAAAATTTTCAACTGTCATAAAAATAAAATACAAACACATTTTTAAAAATGTTTTACAAGTTATTCCTCCTTTTTTTACAGTGAGGACAGAAGAAGGCATCACCTCTTTGGTTCAAATAAAATTTAAATGATTTTGTACCTGTTCTTTCTCATGTGTGTGGAAAAAATCATGCTGCGCGAAAATATTGAGTCATGTGACATGGTAAGATGGCGGTTTGAAAATTTGAGCGGACAAAAAATATTCGTTTTTGTGTGATTCTGAATAGTTTCTGGATAGTTATAAAGGATTTTATTGCAAAAACAGTGTTCTTAGTGCAATAGAAGTGGAATTTTTAAAGAAAAATGGAAAACCAGAGTACGCCAAAGTGTCAAAATGTGACTTTTGCAGTGGAGACACAGAATCCCTTTTTGCCGATATCAGGTTGGGATCAATGTGACCAAACACCCATAAATCAGTCGGAAGGGTGGAATAGAGAGAATAGAGGTAATAGAGGTAACAAAGATTCATCTATGAACAGTCCTATAAATAGTTCATATTCTATGCCGTGTGATTTGAACAAGAAGTTATCATTTATTGTTACAAAACTAGAGAAACTAGACCAGAACGACAAAGACATTTTATCGCTGACATCCAGTCTAGCTAATACCCTAAATTCCACTATCAAAAGAATAGAACAGTTAGAAACGCACAAATCCATGAGCGATACTTACCTGAAGATGTTAGCATACCATAGTATTGACCTAGAGGCTAGATCACGCCGATCAAACCTCATATACCGCAGATTTAATTAATGAGAACACCTACAATGTGCTGGCTGACTTTTTCGAGAACTATTTGGATTTGAACTTGTCCGATTTTTACGTGCAAAGAGTCCATCGTCTTGGATCAATACGTCGGGCAAGGGCTTTGACGCAAATTACACGGCGCCCCATAATTGTAGCTTTCCGGGATTTCCCGGACACCGAGTTCATCCTTGAAAGAGCCAGCATGCTTAAAGAGACTCGCTTTGGCATCGATAGGGATTATCCCAAAGAGCTATCAAATGCGAGAAAACATATTTTCGTGAGGAACGAAATAACCTTAGAAACAATGTTAAAATAGCTTATCCCGCAAAACTGTAAGTAAATGGGAAATGCATTCACGACGAGTTCCCAGATTGGCAGAATATTCTACAACGAGACCGCTGTGATTGTTTAAATTCGGTCACATCGCCAAACTCTACCGAGCATCATCATTCTGTGTATTCAGCGTCTACGGAGGTTGATACGAACATTTCTAGTGCTCAGCCTACGCCGGACGTCACGAGTACACCGGTAATTGGATTCGTTACCCCGACGGATATGAACATTCGGTGACGCCAAATAGCACGTGTTCATCGGAACACGCACAGCCTGAATCAGAGAGAGCTAGGTTTGTTACCAACATTCAAATACCTACTCCGGTTATTCAGCGTCAGCCTGTTGGAGTAGGCGCCAATAATGACAACCATACCACCAGACGAGCACCGTCTCCGGAAGTGAATTATCCATGCAGTATTGGCGAGACTGTAAATACGTCTAGACCAAATTCGCCGACTGTATTAACTGACACGATCAGAGATCAGGGCACGGGATTTTTACAGTTAGATTTAAATAGACAATAGGTTAGCGGGGAGAGACGGGCAATTAAGCTCGTCTTATTGAATGTGAATGGTTTGGTCTCTAAAAATATCAATAAACTTGAAACACCTGAAATGAAACGAATATTCAGTGAAAATGACATTATCTTTTTAACAGAAACATGGTGAAATGAAAACAGTAATTTTGAAGTTGAAGGGTTTAGTTTATTCTGTTTGCATAGAAGTGACAAGAAGCGTAACAGTAAAAGAGATTCGGGGGGAATAGCTTGTTATATTAAAAATCATCCGATAAACTTTGTACATTTGTATAAATGTGACAGTGATGATATATTGTGGCTCAAAATTGATGCTTGTTTATTTGCACTAGATAATGATATGTATGTATCTTTATGTTATTGTGTACCGAAAGGTAGTTCACGAGAATCTTTTGTAGAAACATTTATTTTTGATAGAATTTTGCAGAATATTATCGAAATTGGTACTTAAACAAATAATGAATGTTCTTTTCTTGTATAAGGTGACATGAATAGCAGGATCGGACAATTGAGGGATTACGTAGAAAATGATACAGTCGATAAAAACGCAGATTTTTTACCTGATAATTACGTATCAGACGAAATATATTTAGAGCGAAGTTCACAAGATTATCAGACAAATCAGTACGGAACACTTTTGTTAGATTTTCTTAGACAGTCGGGTCTTAGAGTTATGAACGGTAGAATTGGTCGCGATGCGGGCTTAGGAAAATATACTTTTGTTGGTAGTTCCGGTTGTAGTGTTATTGATTATGTTTTAGCAAGCAATAATATTATAAATTTGTTTGAATCTTTTGAGGTAGTCGATTCAAATATATTATCCGATCACTGCGAAGTCAGAATTGAGTTACGTTGTAATTCACCTCCGGATGAACAAGTCGTGATAGATAAAAGGGAGGTAAATCCCGATGTACGGTTTAACTACAAATGGAAAGATAAACATACCGATGAATACTTACAAAAACTGTTTTCTCCTTATTTTCAAAACTCATGATTTAACTTACAGGATAATTTAAAAACTGTTTCTGTGAATAATAATATCGATGATAATATCAGTAGGTTCATTTCGTTAATGGATGAAGTATGTGAACCGTTATTCAAAATAGACTTTTCGAAATCGCAATGTCATTCGCCACAAAATGAAACACATCAACCATGGTTTGACGAGGAATGCATTAATAAACGTAAGGTGTTTTACTCATTTTTGAACATTTTCAGGTCTGAAAAATCAAATACAAATAGAATTAATTTGTGTAAAGCCAGATCAGAATATAAAGCGTTAATATGAAGAAAACGTTATTCATCCAGAAAAGAAAAAACAGATACACTACTTCGAATGAGACAGGTTAATGCTAAAAAGTATTGGAGTATGCTTAAAGATATTTCGCATGTTAAGTACCCCAGTTCACTCTCGGCTGATAGTTTTGCGCGATATTTTAAAGCAGTTAACAATCCAGAAGGGAATTTTTATCAAGCTGATGAAGATATTATTTATTTCAATGATAGATTTGTTAATCAGGAATTTCAAATAATGTTTGAAGAATTAGAAGTTAAAATTAACAAGGATGAAATTTCAAAAGCCATAAAGCAATTACGAAATAATAAGAGTGGAGGCCCTGATCTCATTATTAATGAACTTTTTAAGCATGGTATTAATTATATATCGTCATATCTGTGTACACTGTTTGATGTTTGTTTCAGTAAAGGATATTTTCCAGTAGCCTGGACTGAGGGTGTTATTATACCGTTATATAAAGGTGGTAGCCTGGCGGATATAGGAAACTATAGGGGCATAACTCTTCTAAGTACATTTGGTAAACTTTTCTCGCGTGTTTTAAATAATAGACTTACATCATGGGCTGAAAAATATAGTGTTTATGTAGAAGCACAATCAGGATTTAGAACAGGGATGGGGACAGTCGACAATATTTTTATTTTAAATACATTAGTATCACACTGTTTGAATCGAAGAGAACCACTATTTTGCGCCTTTGTTGATTTTAAAAAGGCCTTTGATTTCGTCGTAAGAGACAATTTATGGTATAAACTAATTAAAATGGGTGTCAGAGGGAAAACGCTTTCCGTAATAAAATCTATGTATGAAAATGTAAGGTCAAAAGTTAGGTTTATGAATGAATTAAGTGAAAGTTTCTTTTGCGATTTAGGAGTGAGACAAGTGGAGTGTCTGTCCCCTTTCCTGTTTAGTATGTTTTTAAACGATTTAGAGGAAACTTTATTACTAGAGGGGGCAGATGGTATTGATATTGGAACTTTAAAACTTTGTGTTCTACTCTATGCGGACGATTTAATTCTTTTTGCTAAAAGCGCTGAGGGGTTGCAAAATTCTTTAAACATTTTTGGCTAGTTATTGTGATAGGTGAAAACTTGTTGTGAACACACAGAAGACAAAAATAATGATTTTTCGGAATGCTGGAAGGCTACCGCTAAACCTAATGTTTTTCTATCAGGGTTCACCTATAGAAATTGTCAGTAAATTTAAATACCTTGGTGTGGTCTTTTCCTCTGGCGGGGCATTTAATGAAAACGATAAAACAACATCTGGTCAAGCCTTAAAGGCAATATTCCAGATGAATAAATATCTATATAAGTTTACATATATATCACTGAAAATTCAGTTTGACCTGTTTGATAAATTAGTTTACCAATTTTCAATTATTCAACAGAAGTAACCGGATTTAATAAAGGCAGCCACTGTGAGAGGGTACATCTTAATTGTTAGGAGTTAAAATTTGCACACAAAATAATTTTGTTTATGGCGAAACTGGGAGATTACCGTTAAATGCTTTATGGCAGATTAATATTGTCAGATATTGGTTGAAATTATGTTCAATGTTTGATACGAAATACCCTAAAATTGTGTATAACTTTTTAGTAGATCAAATTAATCATAGGCCAAACACACGAAACTGGGCTTCAAACGTTAAAGATTTGCTGTCGCGACTAGGTTTTTACGAAGTTTGGTTAAGTCAGGGTGTTGGGAATTCAGAAGTGTTTCTTAATTTATTCAAACAAAGAGTTAAAGATACGTATATTTAGACCTGGAATGAACAGTTACAAAATTTATCAAGATCGTTATTTTATAAAGAAATAGCAAACTTTGAATACAAAGCATACTTAGATATAATCAAGATACCGAAATTTAGAAAAGCATTAACGCGACTGAGATTATCTTCTCATAGACTCGAAATAAAAACAGAGCGTTGGAGCAAACCTAATAGGACTCCGAGTAATGAAAAATAATGTCCTTTTGTAATAAACTTGAAGATGAGTTTCGTTTTGTCATAGAATGTCCCGTATATGCAGATTTGAGGAAAGATTTAGTAAAACCATATTATTGGATTCGGCCAAACTTTATAAAATTTGTAGAACTGATAAACGCGACAAATAAGAATTTAATTACTAAACTTTCAACTTATACATTTAAAGCCTTTGAAACCCGACAAAATGTTTTGAAATATTTTTGATATCATGGAACTGTTTTATAGTTGTAAGACATATAAAACTCTTCTGTCTCTCTCAAAACTTTGTAAGCATGTGCTTATTGTAATCGTTTTCAAATACATGTTTGTTAAAAATTTCAAAATTTGTAATTTATGATTGTCTTCAATTGCTTACCATGTCACATGTTTTATGGTTACTGTTCTATGTATATTTGTTCATGGGCCACTATGGCTTATTACGAAATAATCTATCTATCTATCTATCTATCTATCTATTATGATAATAAAATGTTTTCCAATGGTCTTTGTGCCACGCAAAATCTCGCCAGGTGTAAACAGAACTATAATATGGTGACGGGTCAAAGGTAGTGATGACTCATGGGCACTCAACGATATTTACTTTTGTTTTGCGATTTATTTATTTTTTAACCGTGTACAATGAATTTTATGTAAATTTTTAATTGTATCATTCACAATAATTATTAATTAATAAATGTTGTAGGTTCTTCTTTATTTTTTTCATGGAATAAATGTTAAAAAAACATTTGCTATTTATATTGTTTATGGGTGAGGTAACACAAAGACAACATGCTACCACATAATGTCCTGCATTAGGAACCACGTTAGACCCATGTTATAAGTCTCAACCCCGTTTACTTCATGGGTTGACTGCCTTGGACCCCTAATACAGCATTATAAATGGTCTCCAGTGTATAATGCTTTCAAAGAGTAATCATAAAAAAGTGCTTTATAAGACCTGGTGAAGAAGAAATATTAAGTAATTTTAAAATTAAGATTCATTGTTCAGGAGGCAAAGTTGATGTTTAATATTATACCTGTCAGTGAATCTATTCTGTAAAGATAATGAGATAATGTCAGATTTGTGAGAGGTGCAATTTTTGACTCTATTAAAGCATTACGTGGTATTGTACATTTTTAAAAGTGCAATTAAACATTTTCTTTTGCTTGAAATGTGTATTTCTACATAAGATTATTATTTGCAAGTTAGAATGCAGTTTGACTTGATGCAGATATTTAACTGTATCTTGATATGAATAAGAATAATTTTAACAAAAAGGCTTATCAAAAATATTTGTGTTTACACTGTTTTCGGACATAGTCAGTATTGGTTTTGGTGAAAAGTTATTGCCATGATGATTTAAACTTACTGTATTACTTAAAATTTAGTTCTTCAGTTTCACTGACAAAAATGTCCATTTAAACAGCAACTTTTAGAGTTCATTTTCACTGCAAATAGGTTACATCAGTGATTCAGAACGTGTCTAATCAACAAGTGTTCATTAACCCATTTATACCAAATGGATTATGCCATCCTTGTTATTTGGACGAGTCCATTTTAAATCAAAAGAGTTTCTGGTATAAAAGTGCTCAAAGGTGAGCTATTGGGATCATTGATTGTCCGGCGTCCGTCTGAATGCGTCGTGCGTCATCAACAATTTGACTTGAACGACTTCTCCTAAACAGTTAAGCCAACTTTGACGAAACATGCCTGAGATATTCCTTGCATGAAGCTGTACCAAAGTTGTTCAAAGAATTGAATTTCAACAAGAATTCTGGTTGCTATGGCAACTGAAAGGAAAAACTTTGAAAATCTTCTTATCTGAAACGACATGGCCCTGAGCCTTAAGATTTAGAAGCATTGTCTAGTGAACCTCTACCAAGTTTGTTTTACATAATTATACTCATGGGGTGAAATTTAGCCCAACCCCGGGGGTCAATTGGTTTTAAATAGGCTTATATAGGCTTATATAAGGAAAACTTTGAAAATCTTCTTGTCTGAAACCACAAGGCCCTGAGCCTTAAGATTTGGTATGTAGCATTGTCTAATAGACCTCTACCAAGTTTGTTCAAATTATGCCCATGGGATCAGATTTGGCCCTGCCCTGATGGTCATTTGATTTTACATATGGCTTACTAGTATATAGAGAAAACTTTGAAAATGTTCTTGTCTGAAACCACAAAGCCTAGTTCTTAAATATTTTTAATGAAGCATCAGCTAGATGTCATCTACCAAGTTTGTTCAAATATGCCCCTTGAGTGAATATTGGCTCTACCCTGGGTGAATTCATATAGATTTATATAGGGAGAATCTTAAAAAAGCTTTTGATGTTTGCTCAATAGCAGACCCAAAGGAAAACAGTGTAGACCGGCTCTGAACAGATGCTGCATATTGCTGTGTCTGACTGGGTCTTATTTTGTAGATGCAAGGCATTAATGGGTTAACACTTAGCCTGATGGGGGCAATTCTGTTTGCCTTTGCGACCAGTGCAGACCACCTTTGTGCAGTTTGATCATGGTGTGCACTATTCGCCATTCAGTTGGTAAATTTTCAAAAAGCATAAACAATTAATGGATCTGTTCAAATTGAAAGATAGATAAGTCCATAAAAGATATTTAGCATGGTAAGGGTTTTAGTGTACAAAAAGAATGTGATTATTTTTTAGAACAGCAGCATTCCGTTTCCAAGCAATGTTCTTTATTAGGTGTACAGAAATTAACAAAATTGAACCCTGTAACAAACAAAAATAAAAGCAGTACTTCTTTTCATTTTCAAAAATAGATATATATATATAGATCACTATTTTCATAACTAGAAACAAACACTTATGTAGCCCATTTACTACTTATATAGCCCATATCTGTTTTCACAGTCTCTAAGCCGAACAAAAGAAAGAAAGAAGGAAAGATGAACACTGTGATATTGACATGGATAGCAATATTTGAAAATTTAATATTTGAAATAGACTGGTAAGCACTATTGTCTGTAGGTTATCATAATACTTAGTATGCCTTGCTTTCTAGGACAAATACAGATATTGTGTAATTCTAAGACAACTATAGTCTAACTAATTGCAAGTCGAGATATTGTTATAGCCAGATTCTGACCCATAACAAAAATATCTCAGAATTTGCTCAAGACGTCACTTGAATTATTTGACTACTATGAACCACTGATTATCAAGCAGTCGTCTTTTGATTACACTACAGAGCTGAGATAGACTTGAAATTGTAAAATAAATTACTCTGTGTAATATCTCAAGTGATTTCTTGTTTTTGGAGATAAATCACAGAATTGAAATCTTTTTAACTTCAGTAAATTGTTGGGAAATTATTTATTTTATATCACAAAGATAGTCTATATATGATACTAATCTTTTGAATTCCCTCTTTAAAGCTGATGAAAATTGAGACTGGTTCAGAAAGTTTTTACACCAAGTTTGTTCATTTTGGTTAGCCAGGTTTTGTTCTGAGTGAGTCCATAAATTTCAGTCTTTTTTATTTCTAAAGCCCCATTATTTCTATAAAGAACAAAAACGGTAATATTCTCAAATTTCAAACAGGCCTAACAGTTGTTGTGTGACAGTGTAGAAAGGCTTAAATAGTGCTCAGATGCTACATATCTGATCTCCACTTACTTTTTGTCACTTAGAATATACCTGATGTAACAGCAGCTTTTGGTTTTAACGTGAAAGTAAAAATACTTGATTTGTTTAATTTGTATTCTGCAGGCATTTCCGAATAACATTTTGGTACTAGGCATAAAAGAAAATGTCATCCTAAATAAATTCAAAATGACAAATAAATTTACCAGAGTTTTTAATACATTGTCAAATGTTGTCCACACACTTTTTTGTGCATAAATTAAGGTCCATTAGTTCTGTTTGCCCTAATTTCTTATCCAGTCAGAGAGGCCATATTCAGTTCAAATTTGAAAAATATATCCCATAAAATAATCTGTATGAAAAAATAAGTGACGTATTTTCTCTGATATGAACAGCGCGAGACATGTGGTATGTGGGCGGAGTTATGCAAAATAGCTAGAATAATTTACGGGCATTATAAACTGAAAACAAAACGAGAACAATTGTTAAAATTTAAGTATTAGTTATTGGTTATATATCAAATTTTATGGAATTTATTGCGAGCGAAGCCGAAGGCGTAGCGAATAATAAGTTCTATAAAATTTGATATAGACCAATAACTTGCTTACAGTTTGTCACGTACACACGTCGGCAACGTCCTCTGAAGTCTTGTTAAGATCGCCCTTTCATTTTGATTGACACCTCTAGCGCCCAAATAGATGTCGATTGCCTGTCAATCAAGTTGTCACGAGGCTTTTTTCTACTTGTACAGTTCAAACAAGTGTATATTCAGTGCAAGTAAGCAATCGCTAGCGAAGCACATTTTAATTTATTGGAAGATGAAGATTTTTATTAAAGCAGCATTTTCGAGGAGTGCAATATACAGGGTATTAATGATGTCACTGTGTCGCAACTTCTAACTATTGATACATAACAACTTTATGACGATGGAAACAAAGAAAACATCGAACTCGAACAAACAAACATGGAAAAAAATGGCACTGGGCCTATGCAAGGTATTCTTTAAATTCCTATTTAAAGCGTAATTAGTAATTTCCATTTACCACGTAATAGTGCCATCAGTTCGAACAATAACATTTAAAGTATGTAAAAAATGTGCAATAAAGACGTTTTGAATGGAAGAATTTTTATTTATGCGTACCGTAATGGATGTCCTACTATCACATGTTATATTTCTTTTTCAGGTCGATTTGAGAAGCCTCTGTCAAGAACTGACTTTAAAATGAAACAACGGAATGCTGTACCTGAGAACACTACAAGAAATAATTCTTGGGTGATTAGCGTATGGCAAGAATGGGTGGAAAATCGCAACATGCAACCCGAAACTGCGATGGAGCCAGGGTATGCCATTCTAGTTGAAATTGATAAGTTTCATTCTTTTGCGGAGATGGGCTTTTGGTTGCAAAGGTTTATTTGCGAAATTCGGCGTAAAAATGGAGAACCTATACCCGCCTGCTACTCTTCAAAACATTGCAGCTGGTATTCAGCGTTATCTTCGTACCGAGAAGTCAGTACATGTAAACTTTTTCAAAAGTGATGACCCGACATTTGCAGAGTTGCGGAAAACATTAGATTCACACATGAGGCAACTAATCAATGAGGGCATAGGTTTGGAAACTAAAAGTGCAGATGAAGTTACGGCTGAAGATTAATATCAGTTGTGGGAGAGTGGTGTTTTCTCGTTTTTTCAACTTCCAAAGGACTTAGCAATGCGGTTTTCTATTACAACGGAAAGGTTTTCGGTCTAAGGGGTTGGGATGAACAGATTGGACTTTTAGCTGAGCAATTTGTGTTAGGTTATGATTCTGCTAACAAACGCAGGTTTATGAAATTTATTCCAAGGATTAGAAAAATGCGCAAGGAGGACTTAAGCAATCGAAAAAACGAAGGGAATTATGCAACCGATTGTACATTATGACAGTGAGGTAGGTGGAGAATTTAGCATATGACAATGACAATGAATTTATTTGCTATTGGCCATCGGCCCACAACAAAGATATGCTACAATTTTACAAAACACAAAGAAAGGTACCTGCTTTAAATGTAATAAACATTGATAGTAATTATATGCGAAAAATATCAAATTATACATTGATTATTTTTCAAATAATATAATTGTTGCATAATAATATGCAAGGTATATATAATTAGGTATATACAACTGCAAATTAATTATTTTACAATTGATACAATGAATCACTGGATGAACTTGTATAAAACACAGGAATACTTTTATAATGTGTTAAACATTTGTGATAATAACATTCTTTTATGCAGGGAAATTAATCACAATGGATAAACTTGTACAAAACACAGGGATTCTTTTATAATGTGTTAAACATTAGTGATAATAACATTTTATATGCATGGAACAAATAAACCATTTTACACAGCTTGTGTTGTCTGTTGTGTATCTAAAATCAACTGCCTTTCTTGGAATGCATGATATGTATACATTGCTATATTTAATAGGACTTTTTCCGAGTTACTTACTCATTAAAATATTAAATTTATGCTCATTTGTATTACTAAAGTATTTCTTCGGTTTATATTTTTCTCTTATTTTTAACAACTTTGAGCAAACTAAAACAAAATGGAACTCAGTTTCAAACGCAGAATGAAATAATTTACAAATTCGGTTAAACTTTGGAGTATCGTTATATCTACCACGTTCTATTTCAAGGTTATGTGAAGAAGACCGCTAGTTTTGCTAAAGAATGTCTAAATTTTCTTATCCTGACACAGTTCAAGTACGTTTCATGAATAAGCTGAAACTTATACTGACTATAAAAATACAATTTTGAGCTATTTGTAATTGTCTCAAGCCATCCTTACTGATCCTATAAACATTGTACAAATTTCGATATTAAGATATTTTCCTGACTTACATATTGATCAAACCAAACACAACCAAATCCATTTGTACATAACAATTTTCTGACACCTGAAACCCAATTGGTTTGTCCCAAATTATCCAAACATTTCATCATTAAATTACAAAATTTTCAAAAATCAGTATATATGGTGTAAACAATTTTATTTGTAACAGAAATAAACTTTCGAAAAAATCATAATAGAATTATAGATTGCATCTTTAAAAGGTTATAAAATTATCATTCAAAAGATTTTTACGTAGATCTTAACATGTATAGTTTCAGAATATTGCTGCAATCATGTATAAACTCATTATTGATAGCCATGATTTGGTCACGTATTTGGTGCATGTAGGTCGCGTGATTGTATAACATTAAATCATCCAATGAGAGGAAGGGTTTCACCTCTGACCCGGATGTTGAATTTTCATGCATGCAATGTATATACACCGGTCTCTCATATCAACCTGTGTCGTACGACGCGTTACTCACCCCCGTTTCTCCGACATAAAGTAGTCCGCGTAGGGATAGCGATTTTTTTTATAAAACACATTATATCTTTTAAGTGATTAAAATGGTTTACTAATTTAGCAGTGGTCTTAAAATTGAAAATAGAATTGATAGTTCGACCGTGTTACTATTTATTCAAATATTTAAAACTATGTACTTTCACTTACGGTTTTAAACTAACAAAAACTTGATGCTCTTCTGCTTATATTTAGAAAATACTTCTTGAGTTTATGACTCGTTCCCATAGATAATGAAATTATTTAATTACCTAGAGAGTCTGGTTCTCAAATCACGTTCGCCACTGCCCTAGCACACGCGTTTCATATCCCAGTTTCAACAGTTCAATGCATTCTTTTCAATGATGTATACAAATATTAGATCTATTTGAACAAAATACAATAAACGAACAGTTAGATAAATTAATTAAATCATTATCTGTAGTAGATCCCACAAAACGGTGTTTAAATTTAATTGTTTTTCGCTTTACAATTGTATAATTAAATCACTTCCGTGTTCAAGCCGCCCTGTTGAAAAAGGGGTGCGTTTCCGATCATGCTTAGAGTGGTTTCACACAGGTCTTACTGATGTTAAATTAATAGAATCGGCTGAGTTTATAGCACCCGCATTGACAAGCAATCGAGGAAAGTTTGTTTAATGCGGCCGCTATATTGGATTTGCCGATAACAGTGTCAACAAAGTCCCAGATCTGATTTAAAGGTGTGCGTGTTTTCAGTGACTTTCTACATTCTTCACTTTCGGCGCGAGTAGACTTGAATTCATATCGACCATTCAAAATAAAGCAAGATATTAACTTTTCGAGTAGAGTTTTTTGGACTAGCTTGAACCCTAGTCCAAAATATTGAGACGTTTAGGCCTCCCGCGGGTTTGAAGGTAGTTTTTACATTGGTCAAATCCGCTATAACGTCTTAAGATATGTATTTACCAGTCCATAGTAAAATGAAAAAAAATACAGTAAACCTGCACAATCATTACAATATCCCAAGTAAAATGTTACAATTACTGCTTTGTATTCCAAATTCAAGCATAAAAATCTATTTTCCTTCTCAAAAACAACGTATTCTTCTTTTAAACAACTTTACACAATGTCGTGTAAACAGCCTCCATATTGGCGTGTACTGCGTAGAGCGCAAACTCCCCGCAGCGGTTACTTCCCTGATCAGTGCAGAAACCACTGCCACCACAAAAAAGGGATATTTCGTAAAAATAAAGAAAATATATTGTTTTGGTCACATGATAACCTATCGTCACGTGGGTTATAGTGGTGGCAGTGGTCAAAGTAGCAAAGCGTGACGTAACCGGTGCGAGGAGTTTGCGTAGAGCGGTTGTTATAATAACCGAATTCTTTAGACGAAATTTATAATGCGTGCTTCCATCAGTGCATAGATCACTAATGAAATCAAAGCGCTGCAAGCTCTGGGGTATTCACTGCTGAACTGGCTAGTCAACATTATGCTGTCTTGGGATGGGCCTCACCTTAGACTACTATATATTGGAACAGCCTGATATTTTGCATAAAAATACATGGAACATAATAAGATTATCTGTGTAAGTATTAGATGGTCAATGGGGGACATCAGTGGATTATCTACCCTGAATACTCTCTAATATTAACTTGGTCCTTCCATTTGGATTCCTCTGCTTTCATCGCTGTTTTCCTTTATGGTATGGTGATAATTACACCTTAATATTTGCAACAATAGTAGTCAGATTAAACATTTAGTTTGAAAATATGTTTTGTTAGCACATAAAGTTTGTTTTTTTATATTCCTAACTTTTTATTTAATATGTAAGTGACAATTTTCACAACTGAAAGTCAAGACTATCACAAAGAGAAACAAGGATAAAGTCAGAGGATTCCAACTGAAAGGACCAAAGTGCAATTTGGATTACCTCTGATGTTATCTGAGTAAGGGAGATAATTTGTTATCAGCAATGTCTCTCATTGAAAACAATATTTATATATAGCAATAATAGACAGCAAGCAATAATAGACAGCATTTAAAGTTTTATTGTTTATCAACATGATGAAACAGTCAGAAACACCTAATACACAAGAGCCACCACAAGCGGGAACCACGCTCCACTTTTTCCTATTTCCAAAGGCAATCACATCAGAGGAAGCAGATTGTGGTGAAGGGATTTCCAATGAAACATAATTTGGAAATATTATTATACATAACAAAGTTATGGCCAGTTTTAGCAACATTCAGGAATTAGACCTTAAAGATCAAGGTCAAGTTCAGTTTAACTTTCTTTGGAGGTATTGTCTAGGAGGTATTATGTCCAAGCATGAAGACACTACATCCATTATCGACAGAGTTATAGCCAAGTTAAGCAATGCCAAAGCCATTTAAAGGTCATGGTAATACTTGAATTGTTCAACACGTTTGTTTTATGCTCAGTGTTGTTTTGTCCCTGTATGAATCAAATCCATCCATAAATAACAAAAATTTCGCTATTTTAGCGAAATTCAATAATTTGTCGAGGTCATTTTAAGGTTAAGGTCATACCTGAATAATTTAACATGTAGGTTTAGTCATGAGCATGTTTTGTCCAAGTATTAATAAAACACTAAAAATGATATTTTGGCCAATATAAGCAAAATTCAATAATTTGACCTTGAAAGTCAAGGTCATTTGAAGGTCAAGGTCACACTTGAATATGTGTCAGTTTTGACATAAGTGTTGCTTTGTCTCGGTATAAATCAAATCACCATAAAAAAAAACAAAAATTTTAAGCAAAATTCAATAACTTGACCTGAAATGTCAAGGTCATCTAAAGGTCAAGGTCATACTTAAAAAAAATTAAAATGTCAGTTTTGTTGTTTTATCAAAGTATGAATCAAATCCATAAATAAACAACAGTTATTACAATTTAAGCAAAATACAATAATGGGATCTTGACTGTCATACCTGAATTATTCAATTGTCAGTTTTGTCAAGAGTGTTGTTTTGTCGAAGTATGAATCAAATGTAACCAAAACGTACACAGTTATGACCAATTTTAGCAAAATTCAATAATATGATCTACCTAGTCAAGGTCATTTCTAAGGTCAAGGTCAAACTTTAATCAAAATGTCAGATTTGTCAAAAGTATTCTTTTGTCCAGATATGAATCAAATCCATAAACAAATGACAAAGTAATGACAATTTTTAGAAAAATTAAAACGTCTGACCTTGACAGTCAAGGTCATTTTTTGGTCATGGTCACACTTGAGTTATTCAACAGGTTTGTTTTGTCGTAAGTGTTGTTTTGTCCTAGTATAAATCATTCCAACAATAAATACAAACAAAATAATGGCAAATTGTAACAAAATTCAATAATTTGACCTTGAAGGTCAAGGTCATTTAAGGTGAAGTTGATACATGAAAGAACCATAATTTCAGATTTTCTCATAAGTGTTGTTTTGTCAAATATGAATCGAATCCATAAATAAATACAAAAGTTATGAAAATTTGAGCAAAATTCAATTATTTCAACTTGACGGTCATGGTCATTTACAAGGTAAATGTTATACTTGAATAATTTTTCATGTCCGCATTGTCATAAGTGTTATTTGTATTATTAACATCCAACCACAAATAAGAAAGTTATGGCCAGGTTAAGCAAATTCAATATTTTGACCTTGACTGACCTTCATTTAAAGGTCAGGGTCATATCTGAAAGAATCCAAATGTTGGATTTGTCATAAGTGTTGTTTTGGCCAAGTATCAATCAAATCCATAAATAAATGAGAAAGGTATGACAATTTAACCAAATTCAATCATCTGACCTTTACAGTCAAGGTCATTTTTAGGTAATGGTCATTTTGAGTCTGGTCCACTTAAAGATCTTGTTTAAAGTGTTGTTGTGTCCAAGTATGAAGACAATCCACCTTTTAATAATTAAGTTATGGCCAATTGTATGTTTTTTTTGCCAAAATTTTGACCTTGAATTTGAAGGTCATTTAAAAGCCAAGGTCAAGTTTAGTCTGGTCAACTTGAAGTTCTAGTCAACTTGAAGTTCTTGTCCAAAGGGTGGATGTGTCCAAGTATGAAGATAATCCATCAAGGAATAAAAAAATATGATCAATGTTAAAGTTTTCGGACAGCAACGGCAACGACACCATGACTATAACAATAACTCGATTTTTTTTAAAAGTTGAGCTAATAAGCACACCCTTACATAATAATTGCAGCAATGTTTATCAAAGAAACAAAAGACATCTCAAATCTCTCTTATGCAAACTGTTTTCAAAAAAAGAATAATAATAATGGTAAGGCAGCTAAAAAGCAAAGAAGGGTGCCATGATGGCACAGCAATGCTTCCTGAGTGTATAAAAATGCAATATAAACATACTAAAAGTTGATATATAGATATTAATGATCTATTTAAATCCCCAGAGGCATAATATTTCTATGACTAACCATTAAAATAAAAAAAATCACAAAAGAAAAATTATGGACTGTACTGAAGAAAATGTTCTATATGTTTTAGTTTGTAACAGCTGTAATTTATTCTATATAGGAAATACTGGAAATATATTAAGAAACAGAAGAACAGTCAATGAACAGCATATAAGTAGCTAATCAACAAGGCACTCCACAGAGACAAAATAACTTAACAAGCTCACTTGTGCAGATGAAATCATCAAGTACAGTCATTGCAATGTACTGTAAAAGAACAGCATGTTTGTTAGTTTTAGTGCCGCATAAGAAAATGAATGTACAATAGTTTTAAGCACATTTAAAGAAAAAAAGCATGAAGTGAAAAAAATTAATCAAAAGGATGATCAATAGCTGAAGAACACATAGTTTAAGGACTTTAAGAATGACGCTACTATTACCATAAACTTTGCAACATTACTTTTATGTAAATTGCACAATTTGAAAACCATTTTAGTATTTTCTGATGTTACAAAAAGTGCAGATGTCTAGTCTTTTAATTCATAGTGAAATACCTATTTATGAGGTATGACTAAGAAAAAGAATGGTAAAATTTCTACACTGTAGCAATTTATATTAAACATCTATTTTTTAAATATTTTTTTTTTTTATTTTTATTTTTTTTTTATTTTGCATGTGTATGTGTACTGTCAACATGGTTGAGGTCCACTAGACATGGGTACACACCAGATTTGAGACCTTTGTGCTTAGCAGTTTTGGACAAGAAGATTTGTTTAAAGGTCATGTGACACGACTATAGCAACTTTAGCTATTCAAAATAACATAATGTACTGATTTAAATGGTTTAATTACAAAATTATGAAAACATTGCTTTTGATAAGAAAAAACGTGTTTTGATGAATGGCTGTTTTCCTTTCGACATCGGTAGTTTCCACCGCAATTTTTGGCTGTGACGTAGCAGAGAATTTGATTAATAAATATTCCACTTTCTTCCAAGTTGTAGTTCTACATAAACTAATTCCTCCATGTTTTTAAAGGTTGTATAGCACTTTTTTTCACTTGAACATTACGTCATAAACTAATTCTTTGTTATTTAAGTGAAGTAAAATTGAAGTGACTTTAGGTGTTATACCTCATGTGTAAAAATTTGTTTCACTTGAATAGAAATCCTATATTTTTTGACGTTGGGATATTGTTTGAAAAATAATAATATAACATCTCCATCAAGCAGAACTTCAATGAAATGTCAAAGATCAATAAATCATGCCTTATACTGTGGAATTTATGCTTATATTAACCTACCCTAATGGGACCCTTGTATATTCTGCATAGCTGTCAAAACAAGCCATTAACTTTTTTTTATGACCCAATCAATATTAAAGTTGAGACAATTAGCAAAAATTGTATGGCAAGTGATCTTACGAATTGATTGAATGAGTCTGCAAAGTTTTTTCATCTTTCACAGAGTGGTTAAGGAGAAGTTTTTTAAAGTAAATATTTGATGACAATCAATGCACAACGAACACAGGGCGAAAACAAAAGCTCACCTTAAGCACATAGTGCTCAGGTGAGCTAAAAAAATCAAATACATTTATAAGATTGAGCACATAGTGCTCAGGTGAGCTAAAAAAATCAAGTACATTTATAAGAAATGAAGAGTGCACCCGTTAGCAGTGCAATATACACCGACAATAGTTGCCTGTAACAACTTCTTTAAAATTTTCTTCAAGACTGAAGTTTTATAGGCACCTTTATATATTTTATATAAAAAAGAGAGCAAGAAAAAGTATTTAGCAATAATTTCAAGGCACATTTCAAGAAACTTCACTGTTTTATGCCACCACTTTGCGAGGGAGAGAGGTGGGTGGGCATATATAGTTTTTACCTGATTTCAAAGTTACTTGGAATCTCTCTAGGTTCTACTTAAACTTAAGGTCGACAGTCTTTTAAGAATGTTGTTCATTAAATCAAAGTTAAGATCAATGTTCCATGATACATGTAGGTTTTCAACACAGCAGGGGCAGCCTCATGCTTGAAAGTAACTTTGCCCATTCCAGTATTATCCTCAACCACTCAGTTCTTCATGGTGACTTTTCTGGCTCCAACTTGTACTGACCCAAATTCTTCTTCCTGGAAAAAAAATCACCGATAATCTACAGATCAGTAATGTGTTCTATGAGTGCACAGGTAGTACTGATATGGAAGTACCCAAATATAAATGACTTGAAAAACATTTTATTGTATGTCAAAGTGCAGTACAAGCCTTGTGACATCCCACTACAGTATCAAAAGGTATTAAAACAAGAGGGCCATGATGGGCCTATATCGCTAACCTGAGTATGAATCCTTTTAACAAAGTTGTTACAGACCTAGTTTATTGTCCCCAGATGACCCATCTTCGAACTTCACCTAGAAATTACCAAAATGACCTTTTCTGAGAAACTTCCTGGATATTTGGGGTAAAAAAATACTTCTACAGTGTTAACAAGGTTTTTCCATATTTGGGATCTGCAACCTAGTTTTTAACCCAGATGATTATATTCAAAATTGTCCAAGTAATTACTAAGACAAACATCCTGACTAAGTTTCATGACAATTGGGACAAAAATGTGACCATCAGAGTGATAACAAACTAAGTGTGGATAGATAACTGACTACGGACATTGGTCGGTACTTATAGCATACCATAAGCCTACAGCTCATGTGAGCAAAAAATTAGCACATACCAGGAAAATAATGATCTGAACAACATTGCAGTAGTTTTTATGTCAGTTTTAACTAAGAATACTATTCAAGAGAAAACAGAAATAAGGGAATGATTTACCTGAACAAGCTTGCCTTGAATGGAGATCTTGTGCTTTTTTGGAGGTCGCAGTGCTTCAACAGTGGAAAAGGTTAAGGCTGCAGGAAAGTTAAGAATTCTCTGGCCTTTATTCTTATGACTGTAAGGAACTTTGAAAGTTAATGGCATGGCACAAGGAACTTTTGACAATGCCTCCACAACATGTAATTGCCTTTCCTTGTTCTTCTTTTGTGTTCTACAGCATAATAAGTCTTGCCAACCTGCAGTTAAGGTACAAAAGAATATATTTCCATATTTCACTATGTAGAATTGTACTGACACCATTAAATCAGCGTTTTATTCTAAATAATGCTGAGGAAGTTTTAACAAGGCATTCAACACAAGGGCAATCAGTGATAACATGTGTCGCCTGATGATAGCCAAAAAAGCAGTTGTATTGAGAGGTGATTGGACAGTCCCTCGGCTAAATTTGTTTTAATTCAAGGGCCAGAACTCAGCCAAAAATCATTCTACCAAATTCTCATTAACTATGTGCAAGTACTTGAGGTACTGATCAATCCTATAACATTTTATTCATGCTTAGTAGTATAAGAGAAGAAGTGCGGACAAACTTCAAAACTAAAAATCATTAAAGGGCAAAAATCATTGAACTGGAAAATGACAATGATATGCACAACTAGACTTAAAATTGATCATTCCTGTAAAGTTTGGATGAAATCGCACAAGTAGTTTCTGAGGAGTAGTCCGGACAAGTTTTGTGACCGACGGACAGATGATGTAGAAGTGATCCCTATATGCCATGTTAGTTTGTAGCAAGCGACACAAAAATTAGGGGGAGGTGGGCAGGGCTGTATATTGCAGTTAGCTGTATTTTAATTCTTTCATTACAGCAGCTTAGTCAAACTAAATTCTATCTGGATATCTACAAACCTAGTACTTCTAAATGTTATTCATTATCGGTGCTGTGTGCTTGGCTAAGGAAGATGTAAGGGTTGTCAAAAGCAGTAGGAAATTTCTCAGGTGAGCTAAAAACATGCCTATGTAAATCTATAAATAACTGGTATATGGAATTTTAGTGAAAAAGTAAGTCCATCTTAAACAGGGTTGTTTGACACAGTATAATATCATGGATCTTTACCTAAAAACAAAGGAAAGGGAAAAAAAAGTATAATGCATCAAAGTCCTATTTTTATTGTCTGTTTTGTATTTAATGCCTGGTTTCAACACCTTGTTGGCTTATATGGAAGGGTTAAGTTCACCTTTCTAGCTTTGACTTCATAGTTATCCAACGTGAGTACTTCAAGTGTTACATGTACAGATCTCTTTGAAATGGACCAGGGTATTCATTAAGACCCGGGAGCCGGAAAATTACCCGGCTATTTTTTTATTTTTTCCAGGCTTCTTTTCTTAAAATCAGGCTTATTTTATAACAAACTGACAGCAAATCATCTGCCTACTTTACATTCACTCCCTCCAACTAAAAAACTTAATGAAACCCCTGATGGACTGGCTTTATTCTTACTTAAATCAGACATTTAGTGAAAGATCTTAAGAGTCTAAGACATAATGTTCTAGATCAGAAATTTCTTGCGTAGCATGGTTTTTGAATCCATAATCCTTGGACTGACAGTCAACACTTAACCAGGGTTCCCGCTGTCGCTCGCCAATTGCGCCAAATGCGCCAAAATACTAATTCTGGCCCTTAAAATCTTCCATTGGCGAATTTTACTGGCGCCAACGTAAAAGAGAGCATCCGACAACTAGTACGATTAAAATCAATAAGCGGCCATCAAAATTACATAAGCGGCCCAGATGTTTAGTACAAGGTCACGCGTGACTAGTTTGTTTATCAAACTTTATGACACTTTGAGAACGTGTTGAGATGCAACTGACAATCGGTTAATTGGATTAATTTGCCATTTTTAATCGTCCGAAAATAAGATAATTAACCACGTGCGGTCAGTTAGTGTTTGTAGCAAAGTACAGTGATGAAAAGAAAAATCGTCGGTGTTTGCAGGTGTCGTTTTCGTGTATGGAAGATTAAATAAGTGTAAAAATAAATGGTTCATGCTTAATCTTGTAAAGATATTGTTCATATTTTCATGTTATTTATCTTTTAAAAATGATATGCAAATGTGCTTATTTTTTGTTAATAAACAGTTGTAATAAATATATAAATAGTGTTTGTTGTCACAATGATACTACTTCTGTAATATCTTAACAGAGAAAGGCATGTCTCCTTACAAAATCACTGGCTCCAGCTTTTGAGCCATTGGCACCAACTTTGTCTGAGTGGCGAATTTGCTGGCGCAAACTAAAATTGACCCAGAGGAAACCCTGCTTAACCAAACAAATAAAACAGGTAATTGTTTCTTTTCCTCATCAACTGAACTAAAAAAAGGTAAAGGTACCACAGGCTAAATATTAGCATTAGGCTCAATATGAAAAAATAACGGAGGAGCTATTAAACGAGTGATTAATTTTGCTATAAGAAAGTACTACACTGTCAACACATACCATTAAAATTATTAACTTTAGTGGGTTGCATGTCAATATCACCACTTCTCTGCCTTCACTGACACAGCTTCCTTTTTCCTAGCTGTCCTTCCCCTTGTACATTGTACCTGATTAACTGACCAACAGCCACATTATCCCTGAGGCTCATATCAAAGGGGCTGGAAAAGTATACCCTTATGAACAGTAGTATCTGTCAACTGTAAAAGAAAGAGGAATTTTGAATGCATGTCATTAAAAAGCCATAAAGTAACAGTGATGAAATGATATGTGAATCTGTTCAATTTCTGTTATACATGTACTTAGTCATTCTCCTCTTAATACATTTGATATACTTCAATACCGATGCTAAATGAGATCTCAACAAATTATTATAGTAGCTGCCAGGATGGGTTAAAGTTCATCAGTAGGGTAGAACCCCTCCAAACCAGAGCCCCTCTAAATTGGCTGATCCCACTTCGACCTCCATGTAATTTACGCCTTCAAACCGGATACCCATGCACTCCTGATACCGAACAATTTTGCAGAAATATACAGTTAATATCAATGTGAATCTACCCCTTAAACCCATTCATAACTTTCCCTGGCTAAAATTGGTCATGTATTTCAGATTTTCAAACTTGCCAAAATCAAGTTATGTGTCAAATAAAGACCATAAATGTATTTTATTGCTTCTACATTTGGAGGCATTCATGGGTTTACATTTCATTACTGAAATTTGTTTTGTTTGCAACTTCCTACAGAAGGTAGATATAATCTGACAAATTCCCATTGTGAAATAAGCAAATAAATTTTGTACAGTATACCCTTTATCTTTGTTTTGGACTGCTTTAAAAGGACATTTAAAGTTCATTTTCTTTTACCAATTACCAGGGCCTTAATTGAGAGGGGTTGGACACTCGAAAATTGCGAAAATATGGCGGATAGTATATGTTGTTGCTTATATGAAAGTATAATCAAATGCTGAAAAAAAACTTACAGTAAGAAATTAGTACGAATTCTAGCCGAATTAGTAAATAAATATTCTCATAATGTTTTCATTATCTGGTTTGTTATTTTTCAACGCAGCTGCTGCTTCAAAAAACAATAAAATCAATACTAAAATGGAATCATTGTTTTCCAAAATGGCAGAAAGTATGTACACATTCTTGTTTCCTGATCTACTTTCGTGGGGTATCGGACAAAAATGGAGTTACGAAATAAGTCGGCATTAGATGGACGTAGATAAGTGGACATAGAACGGAGCTTTACAATGTATTTTATTCCTATATCTGTGTTTTATTATGAAATAGAGCACCGTAAACATAGCAGTTTTGGCGAAAATACAGTCTTTCAGTGATCATCAACGTACAAACTTTCGGGTGGTATCAGTGCAAACAGACTTGATAAAACAGTAAAAATGAATTGAATCTCACTCTACTTGGACGATCTTGGGATCTGGGTATAAGTTTTCCAACCTTTTCTTCATATTTACTTCATAATGGATGATTGAATATTGTGCTTTCATCAAATCGAGACAGATTTTTTTACAAAAAAAAAAAAAAACTGAGTTGTTATCTTTTACTTGTCCGCTTGCAAATAAAGCTTCTGTTGTTGAAGTAGAAATTAAATATTTTAAAATATGAATGTTTCTTCTTTTTACAAATTTTGAATTTTGAAAATCAGTCCATAATTGACAAAAAGACTGATGTTTTTTGTAAACTAGGTGCGAGCATTGCTTTCCACTAACTAAAGGTAGATAATTACAAAAAGAGAGAAAAACGTATTGAGTTCTCGGCGTCTTTTACTCGTCGGCTTGCAAGAATAACTTCCGTTGTTGAAGTGATAAAAAGATATAAAAAAGATCAACGTTTTTTCTTACTTACAAATTTTTAAATTATGAAAATCAGCCCATTATTGAAAAAAAAGACCGGTGTTTTTGTAAACGAGGTGCATTCCAACTTACGCTATCGAACGATCAATTCATCGCTCGTTTTTTTCCGTTATAGGATATACAGGTAAACGCGCGACAGCATATTTTGGTTAATCTTTCGATAGATAAGGAGTGTCCATTCCCTCTCAATTAAGGCCCTGCAATTACCAAATGTCTGGACTATTATTGAAAGCAGTATAAACACAAAACAAAATTTACCCTTGCATTGAATTGAACCATGACAGTGGTGCGAAATGTAGTCACAAAAAAGACAACAATTCCGGTACAGGTCTGTGTGTGTCTTTGTTTCAAAATATGGACTTTAAAAAAAACTCCAAACAGGACAATTGTAAAATATTTAATTTCATTCCACTTGACGAAAATAAATCCAGTATTTATTTTATACTGGGAACAACATAAGGTCTATTATATAAGGTCCCAGTTTTATAGAAGAAACTTTAAAATCCTCTATATATACATTCATTTATGACAAAATTATAAAGTCTTAAATAAAGTACAAGTTATATAGATGTATAACTTTTTTTTCTTTTGCAATGTGTTTTGTTTGTTGTTGTTTTGTTTTTTATATTTACATAAGAAAAGGGCCGAAAAGACCAGGGTTTTGAGGCCGAAACGTTTAATTTTTAAAAGTGTGTGGTAGTAAATAAGCAAAAATGAAGATGATTGTTATCAATAATGAAAACAATTTAACTTTTAAATATAAGTTGAAAATTTAGGTCTCGACGTCTGTTTGCAGCAGCACGGTTCTCTAACTCTGGGGGAATGACTGTCTATAAAAAACACACAAATTTAGATGAGATAAATCTAAATGACATCAGTTTACATCGGCATATAGCAAGCAAACGAATAGATGTAAACTTACGTTCTTCTTTGTTGTTTTGAGTCATCCGATGAATCGAAACCGGAAATATTGATCACGTGATCATTACATTCCTTTAGTAGTCGATTAAGTTGGTATCCGGCAATGAATGAACGTAAGACTGAAACGAGAACCAGACTAGCGACACAATGAGCGATTGATTGAGAAAATTGCGTAAGAATCATGCGCCACGATTTTTCTCAAATCTCTCACTAAATACAATTAACGCAATAAAAGATCGCAAAAAGTGAAGTTTTACATTTTACAACAAGTATTTATATAATAGTTACGCATTTGGTACCACATTGCCAAGTTCTATGCACTATTTTGTCAGCTGCGGAACACTAAATTTGTATGCTCTCAGGAATTTCCAAAGCATCGTATAGAGTCTGGAAATACGGTAACTCTGTATTCCCTGCTAACGCAGTGAATACAAAAATTATTTCGTTCAGACTAATTTCTTAGTATGTGTTACAGAGTGACGCCACAGCGCAACTTGGAATTTCCAATATGCGGGGTCAACACGAAATAGATTTCATGTACTTTTTTAAATAAATGGATAAATGCCTACTTATCGAGAGTAATTTTTGCATATTTATACAGTTATTGAGAACAAATGATTTTGTTTTTTATGTAGCCAGTTGTTTCTTTTTTGTAAAAAATATCGTTTTAGACCTGATTTAATGTTAAATTCAAATCGAGAAGCGTGTGGATTTTTGCTATAGGAAATTAGCCAATTAGAGAAAGACTTTGCATTTTCTGACAAATGTAAAACTGTTAAAAAGAAAATGCGAAGTCTTTCAATGAAGGACTAGTTTGAACCCATGAAGCACTTGCTTTCTATATCAATATGAAATACAGAAATTTAAACTTAACTGGAATTTTAAAAAAATCTAATATTCTGCATCAACTTCAGCTATCTGATTTTCATCCAAAATTCCCGATGTTCTTGTAAAGGAAGAAAGCCTTTATCGAGGATAAAGCCTTGTCCTACATTATGACAACAAATTTTCTAAAACTTAAGTCGACAATAAGTTCCTGTAAATTGTTACGCTTGCCATGCTAAATATCTAAAATGGACTTGTCCGTCTTTCAATGTGGACAGATCCATTAATTTCTTACAGGGGTGCAGGTTGAAAATTTTCTCACTGAACGGCAGATAGTACAGACCATGATCAAAATGCACGGATGTGCACGCTGATCTTGGTCTGCACTAGTCGCATAGGCAGAGTAAATTGCCTCCAGCAGGGTAAGGGTTTAGGTATTAATACACATTTTGTTATATTTAATTTTTTTTTTTAGTTTTCTGCAGTCACATGGTCTCTTTAAAAGGTGACAGTGTGCCAATTAAAGCTCTATGTACCTGGCTGATGACACTGTGGAAAAGTGTAAAGTACCACTATGGCATGACATATCTGCAGACATGACAATAGTTTGACTGCAACAAGTAAAACAGGTGTAGAGGTATATATAGCCACTTTATCCAGCTATTAGGAATTTAATACATTTTGTTTATTTTTAGTTAGTTTATCTATTAGACCAATAAATGAATTCTAGAACGTTTTTTTCCTCTTTTTTCTTAAAAAGTGGATTTGTTACTGTTGTAAGTGTTACTTTGAAATTTGTTTTATTAGACTGAATAGTCTTAAAAGAGATTGAGGTAAGAGTGGTACTGAGTAATGGTATTAAAATAATCATGCATTCATGGAATTTTGAATTACCAAGTATTTATAAGTTCAAATTACATTGTACAGTGCCACAAGAAGTTCTTTTTAGCTCACCTGTCACGTAGTGACAGAGTGAGCTTTTCTGATCACCTTTTGTCCGTCGTCCGTCGTCCGTCCACAATGTTTGTTAACACTCTAGTGGTCACATTTTTGCCTCAATTGTCATGAAACTTGGTCAGGATGTTTGTCTCATTAATATCTCGGACGAGTTCGAACATGGGTTTTCAAGGATGGAAAACTAGGTCACAGAGCCCAAATATAGAAAAACCTTGTTAACACTCTAGAGGCTACTTTTTCAGTCCAAATATCCTGTAAATTTGTCAGAAAGGTTCTATTGATGATTTCTATGTCAAGTTTAAATATGGGTCATCTGGGTTCAAAAACTAGGTCACGGAGCCCAAAAACAGAAAAATCTTGTTAACGCTCTAGAGGTTACATTTTCAGTCCAAATAATCTGGAAATTTGTCTATGATTTCTAGCTTAAGTTTGAATATGGGTCATCTGGGTTCAAAAACTAGGTCACAGAGCCCAAAAATAGAAACATCTTTTTAACACTCTAGAGGTTACATTTTCAGCCCAAATAATCTGGAAATTTGTCAGAAAGGTTGTTTCAATGATTTCTTGCTCAAATTTGGATATGGGTCATCTGGGATCAAAAACTAGGTCACATGGCCCAAATATGTAAAAACCTTTTTAACACTCCAGAGGTTACATTTTCAGTCCAAATATTCTGTAAATTTGTCAGATAGGTTTTTTTGATGATTTCTAGCTCAAGTTAGAGTATGGGTCATTTTTCTGCTTGGTAACACTAAGGTATGGTGCAAATTGCAAATCCTATGTACAATAAATCCAACATTCAGAATATCTGAAATTAGACTATAAGTATATAAGTAACTATAGGTACTTTTGACATCTCATATTTCACATATGAGTGATGTTTGTTTGATCGTTGCTTTTTCATGAAACTCCCAAGTGTTTCAAATGCATATAACTTGTTTAAAAATTTGTTATTTTTTTAAGTATTTCTGTATGTGACCTTTGTCAAATATCTTTTTATTTTTGAATAAATACAATGCTTTTAGTTTGTGTTTCTTTTCTATATTATGAACAACTTGGTGATCTTATCTCCGAATTACTAATGTCCAAACAATTGGTACTTTTATAATCATCATATTTGAGCTTATTTTTCGTCGATATCGGTTGCCCGTATGACAGGCGACCCCTGAAGTGATTTGTTATTCTATGTTACGGGGGTAGTGCAAGATACAGAAAGCATCCCATTCAGAGACACCCCTGGTTCTTTTTCTTGCTCAGTGTGTAGCACTGACACATGAGATCTCGGTTTAAAGTCTCATCCGAAAGACTATTAGTAATGTTAGTGGAGGAGCGAGGGATCGAACTCAGAACCCCTGCTTTACCAGTCCAGGGCGTTACCACTGGACCACATCCGCTCCCACTTGGTACTGCGCTCATATTCCCTGTCCAATATAGACTCTGTTTTTTTAGTGAATTCCCAATCAAAGTGGACCTAACATGTTTATGTTCCTCTATATATGGTGACTTTCCGTCTGTCGTTCTTAGTATTGCTTTACTTCTGCCTAACCACGTTAAGAAGTCCATTAACTTCTAGAAGTGTGTACACAAAGTACAAATTAAGTTAACAAACTACTGATATACCTGCCTCAAGTCAAAACAGCTAATTCAAAATATTTGCATGCAGCTCTGTTCGTCGTGATTTTCCAATAACAACTTCAAGCTTGTTTCAGAGTGTATGTTATTGTCCTAGTTATCCCCTAACTAGAGATTGATTGCTGTGTTATCACTAACGGATTGTTCACACGTGGCGGCGTTTTAAGGGGAATAAACAAAAGATTAAACAACTTCCACATTAGTGTATATCAAACTTATAAAAAAACAGGTCGATTCCGGTGTATCTTCCGTATCTGATTTTTTTCAAAAATCGCCGATTTTCTTTGTTGTAAAAAATTGCCACGAAAAGAAACTTATATTTACGGTAAATATATTTTTTCTGATGAATATTAATTAATAATATAATTTTTATTACTTAGATTCAGTTAATAATGAAATACCCTTAATTCCTACATTTCCAACTGTCCGTATTTATGGCGATAATTCGTGTTTTAAAGAAGTGAATATATGGTGTTTATGCCAATCACAAATAGTATTTGAGGCTTCCATTTCCCAAAACACGGTAGTCTTAACGAAAACATTTAAACAGTACCTATATTCGGATATCAAAATTCGGATAACTGATGGAACGTCCGAAAATCGAAAATTCGAATCTTTTCCAATATGGCAAACCAAATATTAGAATATTGATTTCAGTATTCGTTCCAATCCCTATATTTGATAACCGTTGTCTTGTATATAATGTATATAATAATGTAAATATTTTAATGCTTTTCTTGAAACACCTTCAGTTGATTATTTGATTAGCAAAGATCTCCAAATATCTTGGTCATAAAGAATGTAAGGATTAAAACATTCCAATGAAAATGTTTGGGGTTTCATCATGACCATGTTTTGCATTAAATTTCTGCCCACATTTCCTATACAAAAGATCAGAACCAGTCTGAAATTATTAATACCTTAAAAAAGTTTTTTTTAAGTATCTGACAGAATAGGACTCTTTATGCAAGTTTACTTTATGTAAGGTAGGATGTATGTGTCAATCTGAGTAGATTGATATCTAAATTACATCTTTTAAAACAGCACTGCATTTTTTGAACATGGTCATGGAGTTAAGAAATTAGGTTCTGATAACTTCTGTGTTGTCAGTATAATTGCATTTAAGGCGGCAATATCTATTTGCAGTATTATTTTCATACATTTCAGGTTATTTATCAACTGTTTTCACGTCTTAATTATTTGCTCACATGATTTTGTTATCTTTTTATGAACAGTTTACTTACACAAAACATATTTGATTTCTGTGTTTCTCTTGAATTAGATATAAGCTATGGTCAAGTATTTCAGTTTAATAGAGATCACCATAGTATTTCCCAAATTTTTAGCTCATCTGTTTCGAAGAAAAACTCGAGCTATTATGGTCGCTAGGTCGTCTTCGTTGTCGTGCAAAAACTTTGATGTAGCCCGTTACTGAAACACTTAGGGTATCACCACAAAACTTGGAATACTTGCTTATAATGAAAAGGTGCAGTTGTAAGAAAATGGATATTATTCTGAAATATATTTTTGGAGTTAGGCCCATTTTTAACTAAGAATTTTTGTCAAAATTGGTAATTATTAAATAAGTGGAATGATTTCAAATCTATCAAAGGTATCATTATGAAACTTAAAATTTTTGCTTATTATGACAGGGCTCAGTTGTAAGACAAGGGGCATTACTCTGAAAGCTGTTTTTGAGTTCTGCCTCATTTCAACTTTGTTGAAATTGGTAATTGATATAGAAAATTTTGAAAACTATCAAAAATATTGTATTCATTCTTGGCATACTTGCTACTGGGGACAAGGCACAAGGAACATTTCTAAGTGATCAGTGTTTCTAGAGTTGTGCCCCTTTTTCACATGGAAAATAAACTTTTGTATAAATACTAATATCTTGAACATCACAAAGTTATTCATCTTAAGTGAAGTGCGTAACAGCAATTATTAAATAGCACCATAACACTCTTGAAATCAATTTTATTAAGTTGTTGCTCTTAACATACATGCGTTGGCCCCACATGCGATGCTCTTATTAGAGTCTCAAATTACTATAGTGTCTCCCGTCACATCTGTACGCCACAACTCAGAAAACACATGAAGGATTGAGTTTATACTTTATACAATGGTCACACTTATGTGACAAGGAAGTCCAAACAAAGACTCTACCTTGGCTCATTTTTGGATTATCTCTATTACTTTTATGTTGAAATAATGCTTTTCTAGAGCATATCTAAAAAGCAGTTGAAGAAAATGATATGATTCGAATCACATGGGTGCAGTGACAGAGCAATCTTCACACATTTTAACTTTCGCTTCTGACAGTACTCTCAGTGCTTTGATTATCGCCGTTCCTGGACGGCGATATATACAATTAACAAGATTTGAACAGTTTTGCCTAGAATTACAGACACTTCGGACCATGGCCATTTCGGACCGGACATTACAGATCAGATCCGGGGATACTTTGGACCCTGTTCAAAAATATATTTGTTCATGTATAAAAATGAATAAAACTTTATTGTTATAGTATAAAAGGTTTTACAGGAAATATCCTAGCTGAAAATTCTATGCCATACCGCCGAAAATACCAAAGAATACTGGAAGACAAGACTATGACATAGAGAAAACACTTATTGCCTTCTTTATTTACTTTCTACTTCATATATTTTAACTACAAGTCTCAGAAATCGTTGCCGTTGTCTTAAATACTATGTCTAAATGTATATTAAAGTGAACTAGAAATCGATTTAATGCGGATCGTTCTCATTTTTTTCTGGTCAGTAATGTCTTCAAATCTTGTCCCTAATGTTCCTTTAACTGGCCCGCGGATGGGTAGCACATGTTTTCAATGCAAGTAATCACCTACTTAGAATCTGAAATAGTATTTCGTGGGACGTCATTTACTATGGTATTATAGCTACCTTTCAAGACAAAATAAATTGGCAATTCATCTGCAACAAATGTTTCAGATATATTATATACTAATTAAGTATGTATTACATCACAGAATCACCAAATAAAATCTGGTCCGAAGTGTGTTAAAATCTGGTCCGAGGTGTCCTAAAATCTGGTCCGTAATGTCCGGTCCGAAATGGCCATGGTCCGAAGTGTTCTGATACCTTTGCCTGTACACCGCCTGCCTTTAGCCAATCAAAGCGAATAATTTCATATCACATGATAACAAAATGGACGTCAAAAATCTTCAGCAAGGGATGCGTAAAGGACTCGCCCAACCGCCATGTTTGTCGGGTTACTTATTCTTACAACTAAAAATACCATCATCAATGTACGAACTCAGTACCAGTCTTCAGGCTCTTGCAGAATAACACAGAATAATCGCAATATTTTTTGATACTTGTCATTTCTAACTAGATAATGTAGTCTAAATAAGAGTATGTTTTGTTTGTTTTTTCCAAAACTTGCACTTAAAGAAAAAAAATTAAATGCTTGCTTCCGGGCGATTCTAATCAGGATACAAACTCCCCGCAGCGGTTACTTCCCCTCTTCAGTACAGTAAAGGTAGCAAAGCGTGACGTACCCGGTGCGAGGAGTTTTGATCAGGATATATCCGTGTTTTATATATGCTTGTTTAGGGTCAGGGCACTTTTTACCTAAAATTTATTCTGTTTAAATTGTACATGTAATATTTTATGATATTGAAGAATAGTATCTAGCTTTTGTTAAGTATAGTAATAAATAAAGTAAAAAAGAACGCAAATAGCTAATGAATTATGCGTAGACTGGTTTACAACAAAGCAATATTTAAAAAGTTTTTAATGCTGCAAATTTTAACAAGATGTATTAAGATATTGACATGCTTTTCATAAAGAAGCCAAATCATCCGCTTTTAAAAATAGCCTTGCTACAATAAAAAATACAATGTATACTTCATCTCCTTTATTATTTCTGTGTGAAAATTATCAAATATAACTTCACTTTTCACTGCAAAGCATGTTATAAAATTATCAAATCAATGAATAACAAACAAGAAATACATTCATTTATGGATAAGACGTCATACACGGCTGAACGGCGATTTCAAGCATTTTTGGAAATGCTAATACTTGTTCTTGTTGCGGACCGGCAAAATATTTAATCCGGTGTTTGAAAAGACCCATGGGGTTGCGTAATAGGAATGTGTCCTAACATCAGTGCAAATATTGTTCAGTTGTTACGAAAAGTTCTAGACACAGTCTATTACTCGAGCAGTTTAATAAGGAGGCGCACCCGTCGCGTGCGCCCCCTAAAATACACTGAATATAGGTGTTATTGTAGGTCTATTTAGAATATGTCTTTAAATATTGTATACTTTATTGTTCAACATTGAATTGAATAATCAGAGGCACATTGAACCGTTAAAATGAAGTAGAAAACGAACATAAATATTGCCAAACATTCTGCGCCCCCTAACCTGGAACCGCCCCTGTATTATCGTTCTCAACAAGCCGCCATCTTTGACGCAGTCGGTAAGCAAATTGGTAAGTTATATTAGCTAAACGTGCTAATTTTGAGAAAAATATCGTTGTCTAAAAACATACACATAATATATATGAAGAATGCAGCGGCCAAACAAAGTAGTTTCGTGGCTGTAACGATTATTCTTACATTAATGCTTGAATGATGCGACCTGTCACAATTGTTTACATATCCTGGAGAGATGTGTACTCGATAGTTTAAGATTTTATGTCATTTTTTTTCAAAAAATAAAAAGAATATTCTCTGTTTTGTTGATAATATATAAATAGCATTATTTTTGAGTAAATCTGTCACAGGAAGTGGTAAAATTTCATTTTTTTTCGGGTTGTATCTATTTTTGATCTAATGACCTACTTTCGTTTTTTTTCTGGGAATCCTGACAACTTTATTTTTAAAAAAAGAAATACCAGTGACAGTTATAAACTCATGGAGACATGTGTTCTGTTCGTTTAACAAATAATGCCTCTAAAAAAAAAGATAAAAAATAAAAAAGTGCATATGGGCATTTTACTGTTTTGGGGTCATTTACTTTTTTGGTCAAATGAGCATTCCTTATACTTTGCTTTTTTCACAAGTAATTTAGTGGCACATTTATATATTTGTACACTCTGTAGTCCATAACAAGTTTCAAACCTGCTTAAGGGTTTCAACATCAAACCATTTTAAATCTTTATAATCTGTTTAGAGGAAAAGGATCCCATTAAGTCATAGATTTTTTTAGCTGCTAGAGTTCAGTCTAAACCAAAGAAGAAAATTCATTCTTTCACATTTTATTTAATAAAACACAAAAAATGCTTCAGTTTCAACTGACTTTGGTAGTAATAAGTTGAAGTTATTACCAAGATTGATAAGCAGTTAATCTGAGTGAAAAAATGATTAAATGCTTATTTCATTTTGACATCTGAATGATCTTTTAAGTGCATTTTTCTACATATAATTTGGTTGAAAGTTATCCACAATATCAACAAGAAAAGAGAACTCCAGTGCTAGCATTCAACTTTCTTGTATGTTTATTTTGTTAGATTTACCAGCCTAAATGTTTTTGTTTTTTCCATTATTTGTTGGGGTTATTTTTGTTGCTTTGTGACAGCGTAATGTTACTTCAAAACTCACAACATTTAAAGTTATTAAAGCGACTGACTCACAGACGATGATAAAAAGAAAATGTTTATACATCTTGAAATTCTTGATGTAATCGTGAAGAACACTATTTAGACTAAGTTACTGACTCAGTTTTTATTAAGGAGCGGATGTGGTCATTTGGTAACGCACTGGACGGGTAAAGCAGGGGTCCCGAGTTCAATCCCTCGCTCCTCCACTTACATTACTATTAGTCTTTCGGGTGAGACTTTAAACCGAGGTCCCATGTATCAGTGCTATACATTACACTGAGCATGAAAAAGAACCAGGGGTGTCTCTGGAATGGGATGCCTTCTGTATCTTGCACTACCCCCACAACAGAAAATAACTGATCTCTTCAGTGGGTGTCGGTCATATGGGCTACCGGTACCGACGTTAAATAAGCTTAAATAGATAGACAGTTTTTGCTATAGAAAAACATCAAAATATAAAGTTTTACACACTTTTATCGGTAAAATATTTACTCCGATAGTTACGGGGAAGATACTTTAGTTATAAGAATAATTTTGAGGCAAACTAATAATTATATTCTGTGGCTCAGTGGTCTAAGTCGTCGCTCTCTAATTTACTGACCGAAAGGTCGTGGGTTCAAATCCTGGTTAAGTGAAATCTTTTTTTTCAGTTTTCATTGTGTATAGAAGCATGACATTATATTTTTTTCCTTAGTAAATTAAATCCTCTTAAATTTGAAAGAATAAAAAATTTCAGCTAAATTTTGTGAGTCAGTCGCTTAAAAGGGTGAGATATTTTTTGTATTTCATTCTAGTTTCAAACTATATGCAATATTAGTTGCATTTGCAGTGATGATTGATGCAGATGACACAAAATTTATTTCAACAAGAGTTATATACATGCTAGTAAAGCTGAAAAAGTGAAGGCGACCCGTCCAAAATATTGCAGGGTTTTGGTGTATCCATACTGCACAAAAGAAGGTACGTAAATTATTCTAAGCTTTTTGTTCTACAAGCAAATAAAGTTTATCCTGAAATCCTAAACAAGTCTGATTGTTTGAATTTTAAGGAAGTATCAAATGGGGGACAGTGTGATGTGGGCTATCACTTGTTACTGTATAAACTTTAATAACTTTTTTCCCAAAGTAAAATGCATGTAATAAAGAAGGTACATGCAGTGTCAACCTAGATCTTTAATGATATTAGAAAGTAAATATACAAAATTTAAACCTTCTTCAAATATTTTACTTTTTGAGTTTTTTTTTATTTTACAAAACAAAAATAATGTGTGTGTGTGGGGGGGGGGGTTCTAGAAATATTCAAACGTGTACACAGCTAGAAACAGTTAAAACTAAAAATTGGATAATGGTGGCAGAGATCATAGGAAACATCATTTTCAGATAGTGCACAGGCACATTTCAAATGTAAAAACAGTATTGGTTACTTGATTGCTTGTAAATGTAAACTTTTATTATAACAGATAAAAGTCTAAGGCTAATATATCATATACCTTAAAGCTAATGACTAAAGATAATTATGTCTAATTAAGTTTGTGCTATTTATACATGTAGAAATAATTGTTCTATGTCCATTATTTGTCTTTAGGGTGCAGGTCTAAGGGTTTGGTGGATGGCAAATGTCAACTGTTCAAGAACAAGGAAGGCACCTCAACTTGCCGCAAAGAAGTGATGTTCCAGTGTACTAATAGACATTTGGAAAAGGCTGTTCTTTTTCAGCAGGTGTTGGAAATAGTTGCCTGCAAATTTACAAGGCTTCAGAAAGTTGATGAAGATGAAATCATAATGATACTAGTGTCCTTATTACCTGTAACATTTCTGCTTATGTTACTTCAGACAGCAAGATCAAAATGTCACACATGAATAGATTTTTTTTGCAAATTAAGGCCCTTTGTAGATTAAAAAATTTGTGTTTAGCATTTGCATGATGGTTATTTTTGTGCTATATTTCAGTTAACTGTTTTGTACTTACTTGAAAAGTGAAAAAAATAGTGAGGGGATCAAGCAGCAGGTTAGATAACTCCAGACTGATTTTTGTTTTGTATTTTTTAATTGTTTTTTGTTGACAAGACATCAAACTATCAAGTTAGATATCTGTAGCTGCATTTTAAAATATAGAAACTATTACCCATTTTAAATAAATAACAACATAGAACAACTTTTTGAACAGTCTAAAATCCTGTCTAATGACATCTTTTGTAAATTTTTTGAGTCTTTGCAAATTATATTTTCAAATAATTGCTTTGTAAATCTTTTGGTTAATTACTTATAGGTTAAATCAACATGGTTCTGTTGTTCATCTGCCCTGTTCCTCTGAGGACCTTGAGAACAACTCATTTAATTGTACAAACCTACCACAGGTTAGCAATGATCCTGTTACCTACTAAATTGTTCCCTTATTAGGCAAAATATTACAGGTGATATCAATTTCTATGAAAACTGTCATTTACTTCCTTTTATATCCTCAAGGCTTACCTGCTGTTAGACATTCTAGCCATTTGCTAAAAATTGTATTAATTTAGCTACAGAAATTATAATTTTGCTACTGGATATCTTGCCTTTGTTTTGCTATTAAACAATAAAATTTCATATGAAATCAGAACATCAAACAACTTAGCAAAGAAATAAAGAAATTTCCAACCAGGGTTAACTCTATATCCTAATATACATTTATGAAAGAATCATTTTAATGCTTTGTAACACCAATGTATAGTGCATCTGTCTATGTATATTTGGTAATTTCACATTAAAATTAAGATGATCTTACATTAGATTGCTTCAAACTTCTTGATAGTAACCTTGTTTTAAATAATTTTTATATTACAAATCCTATGTACAATAAATCCATCATTCAGAATATCTGAAATTAGACTTTAAGTACTGTAGGTACTTTCGACATCTCATATTTCACACATTAGTGATGTATTTCTATATGTGATCTTTGTCAAATATCTTTTTATTTTTAAATAAATACAATGCTTTTAGTTTGTGTTTCTTTTCTATATTATGAACAACTTGGTGATCTTATCTCCGAATTACTAATGTCCAAACAATTGGTACTGCTATAATTATCATATTTGAGCTCATTTTTCGCCTATATCGGTTGCCCGTATGACAGGCGACCCTTGAAGTGATAAGTTGTTTTATGTTACAGGTGTAGTGCAAGATACAGAAAGCATCCCATTCAGAGACAGCTCTGGTTCTTTTTCTTGCTCAGTGTGTAGCACTGACACATGAGATCTCGGTTTTAAGTCCCATTCGAAAGACTAAGTAATATTAGTGGAGGAGCGAAAGATCGAACTCAGGACCTTTGCTTTACCAGTTTAGCGCGGTACCAGTCAACCACATTGGCTCCTACTATGTACTGTGCTCATACTCCCTGCCCAATATAAACTGTTTTCGTAGTGAATTTCCAATGTTTATGTCCCTCTATAGTGACTTTCCATCTGTCTTTCTAGTATTGCTTACCTTCTGCCTAACCAGGTTAAGAAGTCCATTAACTTCTAGTGCCTAACCAGGTTAAGAAGTCCATTAACTTCTAGAAGTGTGTACACAAAGTACAAATTAAGTTAACAAACTACTGATATACCTGCCTCAAGTCAAAACAGCTAATTCAAAATATTTGCATGCGGCTCTGTTCGTCGGTCCGCTGTGATACTTTTGTATCACTGTTTTTCTTATTGGCGGCGCCGAGAACGGCGACGCCTATATTGGAATAGTGTTTCATTTTGTACCATGCGCTGACGTAATCAATTTGGGAGAATCTTGGATCATTATCAATGTAAAAAAATTCCAATTATTCTGTACATCACTTAAAATATGTCACTTCATAGATCGTATTTATTAATTTTAAAAATAAATTGATCCAAATCAGGTAAGTTTGTATTTTTAATCAAAAGTTTTTGATGCAAAAATTACAGATTTAATTACTTTTCCCAAAACAAATCAAAGCGCTGCAAGTACTTGTGTATTCACTGCATTTATCTAGCAGTGTGTTGCTACTTAATCTAAAATGCAAATCTTTGTTAATTCTTTCAACTATAGCAATATAAAGAAAGGTGAAGCCGAGTGCTTAAAAGGCTTAATTGACTTGTACTCTAAGGATAGCTAGTCAAGACACGAGTTCGAACCCCGTCAGCGGCCGTGTCGGCATCGGTTATTTCCTTCAGCAAGAAACTTTATTCTCATTACTTAGTACTGGTTGGTTCCAGGGACGGATTTGAGAATGATTCTATTAGCTAAAAGCTTTCGTCACAATCGAAATAAAATTGATTTGTATAAACTAACTTGAAAATAGAAATTGAACAAAATCTATCGTTTTAATGCAATAATAAAGAATGAGTCTGTCTTTGTGAATACAGACACAAGGATGAATTTGAAGAACACTCTTACTTTGCTGGAGTCAATACAGTCGTTATAGTTACAAAAAAATCTGTTCACTACGCCACTAAACCGTTAAACCATGAATATGATAGAGTACCAGTTGTTCTTCGGGTGTTATCTAGTGCAGACAAATTACAAAATATTTGAAATGATGTAACACCATACTGTGAAATGTGGAATTCGAACAAAGATGTTACATGTAAGGTTTTATTTTTTGGATGTCGATAACATAGGAATTGTTATTTCAAAATCGATGACACACCTTCAGAGACAAGTATCTTGATATATTTTTCACCAAATCTGGAAATATTATGCGTACAAGAAAATATTTAGTAGTAAAGCCCTTCATCTATTATAGGAGAATGTGTACGCCATAGTTGATTACCTATCGGAAGCACTGTCAGGTCGGCAGCCCTCTTTGTTCCAATTTCAGAAATACACTCACACTGCTACACAAAAATTCGTTTCCCGTTTCCTACCAGAGACGGTAATTCCTTAGATATAATTTTCTCTTAAACACAGACCGGCAAAAAAGCAAGATTACGAGGTGATTTTAAATGATTTATAATGACCATTCTCTTCTACAGTTCTCTTCTACAGAAATAACCGTCCATGGATCTCAAATTCTCATTCTCTGTGGGAAGAAAAACATATTTTTGGAATTGTCATTCAAGGTTTAAATTTGAAATTTTGACATGTCTTGGGCTGCCTAGAAACTTTGGACAGTAAACTTAGCAACCCTTTTGAAACTTTCCGATCACTGAAGTCATCCTTGTTTCAATTTACTTAATGTGCTATCGATGGTTCCAAAATGTTCCTTGGTCAATCGCAGCAAATCTATATAAAGTATAGTATTTAATGTACGTTGAAGGCTTATGACCACTGCATGTGCATGTGTGATTGTATTTTCTTCATGCATACAATATAAACAATGAAAACATAACATTTCTTCAAGAAATAGATTGAAAATCTGAGTTTGTAAAAATTGGATTATATCCTGTCTATCATGGTTGCGCAACCAGGATAGACCAGAAAAAGACACAAAACAGTAGGATTTAAACAGACTAAAATCATTAAAAGGGTATAGATTGTTGAAATAAAGCAAAAGTAGACATTTGGAATATTCAAGTGCTGAATTGTGTCGCAGACGAAGAACACTTGATTATTATCCCAATTTTTAATTTTAAAGGGAGACAATTTGCAATTTTCATAAAATGTGAAAGATCAAATGATTTTTTATGAGAATATAGTCATTTATATCTGGAAGAAAAGTGAATACACATGATTTCACATCTTCAATAAAAGTGATTAAAACATGGATATAATTCAAATGTCCCCCTTTAAAATGTTTTTACATCCCATTTGTAAATAACTTGATTATATCATCAAAATGTACATCATGTACTACACACGTGTACAATTGTTTAGGTTAATTTATACACTTATTATTTATCTTATTTCAAAACCATGTGCGCCGCCTTTGATGCTTTGCATCAAAATTAATCTTGTATTATATTGGAATGCAGTAAGTAAAATTTCCATGAGGTGACGTAACTCCTTTTTTTAGACTGTAAACTGATTTCACAGTGTTTTTGTAACAAGCGGTCTTTTGATTTGAAATCGCGAACCAGTCTAAATTTTACGGAAATAGCCTATTTTAAAGGAATGACTACGGTGTTATTTTTAGTATTAGGACTCGACAGTCAAGCATATGTTCAAATTAACTAATTTTTTTCCGAAATATTTTTTTTCGTACGTGAACTGTTAAAAAATAAGCAAATTTATATTAACTATTTTAGAATTATAGAGGAAGGAAAATAAACAAGGAAAATTCAAATGGACTTGAGCCTATTAGTGTACTGTTTTTAGTTGTTCGGGTCCTCAGACCCGGACAACTAGATCCGGCATTTCCAGATCTAACAAGGTTTTGGAAAACCGAAGAACTGCTGAAGTAGTTCGAAATTTAACAGCTTAGATGTTTAAAATGGTTTGAATTTTTTTGAAAATATCAATGATACAATTTCTTTGTCAAAGTTTCAAGTGAATGGCATCCGATTTTAACAGTTTAATTGTCGTTTTAATCAGTTTGACGAGAAAAAACTTTGCTTGTCATGGTTTATTACGCGTACCAGCGCGTAGGAATGGCCTAACAATATAGTCCAACAACTTCCATATAACCATCACATAAACCATCAAACGAAAAAAACATCTACGTTAAAGACAGAAAAATCAATTCAGTAAAAAATGTTTAAAATAGAAATTATTCCTTGAAAAAGACACAAAACTCTAAGAGTATATCCATTTTTATTTATCACGGGATCGGAATTTACGAAACACCGTCATGATCGCATCTGGGACACCGCCATTTTGTCGTTGAAGTTGAGCAAAGATATTTGTACGACAGCGATTATTACGTATTATTGTAAGTATAGAGACATAAAAACAACAAAAATTAATTTGACTTAGTCTAGTGTTTTGTTAAATTTAATACTGTATCAATGACAAATACTTTTAAAGAGTGTATTTTGATCACTATTTTAACAGAGATCGAGACATGATCACTTTCACTTTCAGTCTTGACAAATATCATTTGTCATCTTTTCCATTGAAACTTATAATTGAAAATATAATGTAAATTCAAGCTGATTATTGAGATCGTTTTACTATTTACCTACACGAAGAACCGTTTTGTTCAAGTTATTTTTCAATACATAAAAGTTCGTAATCTTGTTGAAATGAGGCCCTTGAAATGAAGTCTGTCCGAAATACAGTAAATTACAGTTTCAGACAGTAGTGTTGGACACTAGCATATATTTCAAGCGTTTTATATACAGTGGAAAACAAGCTAAAGCATACAGGGGTAGCCAGCCACACATTCGACTTGATTTGACCAGGTAGAAATATTAATGATAGGGTATGATGCATGAATACATAATTAATACATGAAGATATTGGTATTCAGAGTGGTCAGGATGATGTACTCATAATGTTTTCATTATTGAAAGGTATTGAAATGCAATCGGTTTTTGTTTTGTTTTGGGGTTTAACACCAATTTCAACAGATAGGTTATATCTCGGCGGTCAGTCCACCTAACCGGTTTTCCTGGATAACTAACCAGTAATTGCCAATTTCTCCACAAGTGACTGACTACTCTTCCCACATGATCTACTCTGAATAAGCGGTGAGAGACAAATGAACATTAGACTCAATGTCTGAGATCAATTGTCACGGAGAAATTTTGCCCTGCCCAGGGGTCGAACCAACGACTGATGGATTACTAATCCAGTGCTCTACCTATTGAGCTAAGCGGGCAGGCTCAATCGCTTTCAATGTGAAGTAGGAGCTTGAAATTACACACTAATGGAAGTAGGTTATGTCACGGGCTTTGCCTGTAAAATTTCAGTAGGACTTTGTATGAACTGGATACAGAAAAAAGTGTAGCGTTGACAGGTAACTATTCTAGCACTATCTGTTTAAGGTGTGAAATAGCAGAAGAACAATAAGCGTGTAGTGTCATGATTCAATGTTGTGTCTTTGAAGATCAGGAAACTTGTCTGTTTCACAGAATTTGCCTCGGCCAATGTTTAAAAAGTAGGGATTGGGAGCAGTTTCTTTCTTGCAAATGATGTTTTAAGGGAAGTGTTTCATCTGAAATTTTTGTTTTTGTCAAAGATCGTCTTTGCTTCTTAAAGAATAACTGTACTTCTTTTTTCAGGTTGTTGTATTGGGATTGTCAGTGAAGTGCTAAAGTTTGAGTGGTTGTCAGTCACTGGATTTCAGTGTGAAACTGGTATCTGTTGCGTTAAGGTAATATTGAAATTTTCAGTGTGCTTGAAATTAGCATTTAATGTGATTTTTAGAGAAGACTTGTTTATGCATTGACAAAAAAGCTGCAGCAGCTTGTTTTTGAAGGCCATATTTTTGTCAGAATGAACTAAAAAGAACAGGGGAGGTAATCTGAATTGTGAAAGTGACAATATTTTGTTCCTTACAGTCTCTGGTATTTTAATGGTATAGTTTTTTACTGCATGGTTAAACTTGAACAGAATATTGCTGCTTGTAACGTTTTTGACACAGAATGTATAATTTTTCATGAAAACTCAAAATTTTATATCATCTTCACAGAAGCTTTGAAAGTGAGGTAGCCAGTTGTATTCTTAAGAAGTTCATATAATTCAGTGGAAAACCGATTTGTAAATATAAAAACTTTGAAGCAAATATATTACTCTTTTAAAGGTCACAAAGAAATTGTAAGTAAAGATAGATTATTGCTTGAGTTCAGTGTTGCTTGATTATGATTTTCATTTTATAATCCATTCATCATGCTTGCAAAAAATATATTCTCAGTATGCTTTTCATGTTTTTTTTTCAGATTTCAGTTATTGAAAAGGCAACTATGATTATGCAGGAAATGAGTTGATTCTATCTGAAAACCATGAATGGCCAAACAAACCAAGTGCTAAAATTTTGACTGAAACTAAAGCATGGTAATTCCTTTGTAAAGGAAAATTAAAAAAGTAGCAGGTAAAGATCATTTTCAGGTTTTTTTTTTCTAAATTACATACATCATTCTGTTTTGACAGTCAGCTCAGGTAAGTATGATTTATGTTTAGTTCTTCACAAAAGTTTTGGTTGCTTGATTGATCTTAGCCTGTAATATTTCATAATGATTTGGCTTTTATACACCCATCGAAGATGAGGGGGTATATAGATTTGCAAATGTCTGTCAGTCGGTCAGTAGACTTTTAGTTTCCAATTAATATCAAGAGAATCCTGTGACCCCTCTTCCTCAGACTTAGTATGTAGGTCATGACTAGTAGATGACCCTGTAGTTTTTCAGGTCAAAGGTCAAGGTCACAGTGGCTTTGAATAGCGTAACAGTTTCAGATGAATAACTAAGGAAGGCTTGGTTTCAGGTTCTTCAAACTTAATGTGTAGGTTGTTCGTTACCAGTAGATGAACCCTGTACATTTTCAGGTCAAAGGTCAAGGTCTTAATGAACTTAAATAGCAAAACGGTTTCTGACAAATAACTAAAAAATGCTTGGGGCCAGGTTCCTGAAACTTGGTATGTAGGTTGGCCATAACCAGAAGATGACCCGTATAGCTTTTTAGGTCAAAGGCCAAGGTCAAGGCAAAGTGGTTTCTGATCAGTTACTAACTATAGAACTCTTGGTCCCAGTTTCTCAAAACTACAATGTACATGGCTGCCACTAGGGATAAGGCGCTGAAGGGCATATATGTTATACAAACATCTCTTGTTTACTTGGCATTTTACTTCAGTTGTCAGCTGTCTTTGATTCCTGCAGTATTCCTGCCAGTTGGTATATTCACACTAGAACCAACAAAAAACCATTAAAAATTTCAGGAAGGACCGAAAAAGAGGAGAAATAAATTCATTGAATGTATAAATGCTTGACAGTTAGACAGAAATGTTAATATTAAATGTTTACATGTAATAATATATATCTAAAAATACAAAATGCATTTAAAACATTTTGAAGTTATTCAAACTGTTTAGCTCAGTTCATTCAGTGAAAGTATGATAGTTAAAGCAATTTTAAGTTTTTATTTATAATAGAAAAATTAATGGTTGATGTACTGTTTCTAATTTACTTTCATGTCATATTGTTTTTCCAGTGAATTGAGTGCAGTTTGGCAAAAGGAGTATGCAAAACTACCCTGATTATCTGTGATTGTGAACTTTACATTGTATGAGAAGGGGTATAAGCAACCGGCTTGTCTAGCTGTTGGAAAGAAGACCAGAGGTCAGTTCACTTCATCCTGATAGGAGTTAGTGTATTAGGTGACCAACCAGTTACGTCAATGGACCATCTTAAAAGATACAGTCATTTGTTTAGAAGTTATGCTTAAATCTTTTTTTTTCAGATTAATCAGAATAAAAGTTGTCTGACATCCCTGTGCTTAAAATTTATAGAAAGATACACTGTCATAAGAGTTTAGCCTTAGTACAAGCACAGTGTAAATTTTAGGAAAGTGGTTTTTATATAGTTTTTAATGCTCATTTTCTGATAGATTAAATTTGATAATTGTTTTTGTCATTTATACACACCTAGATATGGGGGCTATATTTTATTCACATATTTTGGTCAGTTGGTTGGTCTGTCCCTCCATCCATCCAACTGTCTGTAGACAAAATTTGTCTGGACTGTTTCTCAGCTACTATTTCTCAGATTTTGATAACACTTTGCAAGGGTCGTAAGTATGAAACTTATTTGTGCATATCATTGTCATGTTCCATTCTTATTATTTTTCCCTAAGTTATGGTCATAATTACACACCAATTTGTAAGGACTATTTCTCATTAACTATAATTCAGGTTTTTATAATAATTTGCAAGAATCCCAAGTACCAAGCATACTTGTTGCGGCATTCCACTGCCATGATTTTTCACTAAGGTATGGGCTTTTTATGTTTATTTTTTTATTAATATATAAATTTGTCCATGATTTTTCTTAGCAACCGTATGTAAGATTTTGATAATACTTCGTAAGAGTCATAAGAACCAAACCTACTTGTGCATGTCATTTTTGTATTCTAGTCAAATGAATTATCAGTGTGTTAGGGCCCTTTTATTTTTCTTACATGTAAAGGATAAAAGGTTTGTCCATGCTGTTTATCAGCAACTGAATAAAATTTTTGGGAGGTAAATTGAATTTGTGTCATTCCCTCAGTCTGACTCTGGTGTTTATTCTTCACATTGAGGCCATTCAATACTAGTTTGTGCTTTGTCTTGGCAAATATTTGTGGGATTTCAGTTAAACATTGTACCACCAATAACCACCATAGACATTACATGTTGTTTAGTATAAGTTTGTATGTGCTTTCTTTAGCAGTTAACAATTGGAGTATAATCAAATTGTTTTTTACTTGGCACAGATTTGCTTGTCCTCTGCATGTAGTGTTTGTATTCTGGCGATTTTTTTGCAGGATGGTTAAATTGTATGTGTTTATTCATATGGTTGAATATACTGCTGATTTAACCCCAGAAGTTTGTTTTTGAATTTTTCAGCCAAGTTGTTTAATATTATTGCAGACAAATCATATATTAAGAAACTACTGTGTCAAGGCGGTATCTGGTGGTATTCATCACCTTAAGTGCTATGGTATATATTTGACTTGGTCTGACTATCTGGACACTAACCTCACAATCCTTGAAAAGCAAGCCAGTTAGTATTAATAGAGTGCACTCTGTTCTTTTTGAAAAAGGAAATTCAACACTAAAATTCAAAGACTTAATAATAAAACAGTCATATCTTGTATTGAAGAAAACACAAAAATATTTTTCATGCCAGTTGTAGCTAAGGTTTTTTTTCCCATTAAATGTCAAAGCAATCAAAAATGAAAAAGGTCTCTTTGTCTGTTACATTGCCTATCTCCGCATTCATCCATAAGACAAGGGAGGTTATTTGTAATATACAAATTGATTGGTTAGATTTTAAAGATTTTGTCCAGCAATGCTCCATTGGAAGTTCAAACCGAAAGTTAATGACTGCATCAAAAAGTTACATAAAGCAATTCTAGCAAATGAATGAAACTGTATAATTTTCAATCTATTCCTAATTAAAGTGTGAGGTTGGCTCTGCATAGAATAGATTTTATATTTGAATGTTTTGTAAACTACATTGTATGCCCTTAGATTAAAAGTTTGTACTGTGAAATTTGTAGTGGAATTCATTTATTATTGTTCGTGTTCACTTTTGCCTCCATCCTGGAGGTCACATGTTTTATTAGAAATATTTAGGAAAATCTTGAAAATAGCTTTTGTATGAAAGTACAAGGCTTATAGTTCTAAGCATACATACTGTAAATAGCATTGGACCACTACTAAGATTTTTTAAGATAGGTTTTTTTTTGTTCCAGCCTATGTGGTTACATGTTTTAAATAGACTTTTAAGCAAACTTAAAAATCTTTATATCAAAAACATAAGGCTTCGAAATCTGAAATCTAGATTATTACTTTTTATTATTTTTGTCTCCACCCAGGGCTTCATATGTTTGACCTAAAGGAATATTTTTTTTTAATTCTTGTACAGCCCATTTCATATGTTTAACGTAAAAGAATATTATTTTAATTCTTGTACAGCCAAGAGTTCTTAGATTTTGCATGAAGGATTTCCTTATTGACTTCTGCCAAGATTGTTAAACTGAGTCCATGTGGTCATTTTTGGCTCCGTCTTTTTGGTCAGGTGTTACACATTGACATATTTTTTCAAAATCTTCCTGTTAGGATCCACAATGCTGAGACTTTTGAAATATGGTACATGTATGAAGTAATGTCTTGTAAACCTGATAATAATTATAATTCAACGAATTGTATTGACTGTAATGTTTTATAAATAAAAGAACTAAATCTCATGTTTGTTTTTCTTTCTGTGGCCTGTATCAATTATGAATGATAATGTTTCAGAAAAACAGTTCAGTTATGAAAAAACAGTTACATCCGCTCTGTAATTCAGCCATTTTTCACAGGATTTTGATGTAACTTAGCCAGATATTCTTCACAGATGAAATGATATCACAAAGTGGTGCTTAAAGCGCAAAACAGTGTTTTCAATACCTTACAGGGTTGATTGACTTTGAAAGTTAAGCTCTTGTTCCAGATTAACTGAGAATATTACAGTTCTCAGAGAATACAGTAGGCTTTCAAACACCTAGATTACAGATCCCGAACAACTCCAGTGCTCTCAGCGCTTTGATTAAACCTGTCGCGTCAGCGACAAGGTTTAAAGTTATAACCAAGTTGCAAAATTTCATCCCGGCTCATCCTACAATTTCTCTATTCAGACAGAATGAAGCCGGGCTTCAGGGATGATGTACGTCTTAAACGCCGAGTCACGGGGGAATTCATTCGACTGAAAAATAGTCCTTTCAAAAGCGATGAATTTGAAATTGGTACTTCTTATAAATACAGTTAAACTGGATTTTCAAAGAAGGTTATTTCACAGTGAGAAAATTGACGATTAACATTGAAAGATCTTGCGAACTTGACAAAAGTGTACCGTTTATGTAACTTTTTACTTGACCTTTCCGCGGAATAATCGGAGTACTTTTTGTGTAGACGATAAACAACAAAAACAAAGAAGTGATCAAGTGAGGATCAAATTTTGTGTGAACTGAGGTATCTACTTTTCTAAATTTTATTCTTTCAGTAAAATCATGATATTTTATTTGTAGCAGTCATTTTTACATGTGTATCATTTGTTCAGATAAATGTCTTCCCGCCATGTGAGGTAGGCATTTCAGATTTAGAAATTAAACGGTGATAGACTAATGTAAATTCAGCAATCGACAGATCGAATTGCATGAGTTTCTTGAAAAGGACATTCTGTGCTGTTGTAGGAAAGCGCTTTTTCTTTTAATTTGACTAGTAGCATGCTCCCAAGGTAATAAGTCATGTAAGTTAAGAATATTTGCAAAAATCAGTATATGGTGTAGACAATTTTATTTGTAACAGAAATAAACTTTCGAAAAAAATCATAATAAAATTATAGATTACATCTTTAAAAGGTTATAAAATTATCATTCAAAAGATTTTTTACGTAGATCTTAACATGTATAGTTTCAGGATATTGCTGCAATCACGTACAAGATTAATTTTGATGCAAACATCAAAGGCGGTGCACATGGTTTTGAAATAAGATAAATAATAAGTGTATAAATTAACCTAAACAATTGTACACGTGTGAAGTACATGTTGTACAGTTTGATGATATAATCAAGTTATTTACAGATGGGATGTAAAAAGATTTTAAAGGGGGACATTTGAATTATATCCATGTTTTAATCACTTTTATTGAAGTTGTGAAATCATGTGAATTCACTTTTCTTCAACAAAATGACCAGATATGAATGACTATATTCTCATAAAAAATCATTTGATCTTTCACTTTTAATGAAAATGGCATATTGTCTCCCTTTGAAATTAAAAATTGGGATAATAATCAAGTGTTCTTCGTCTGCGACACAATTCAGCAGTTGAATATTCCAAATGTCTACGTTTGCTTTTTTTCAACAATTTATACCCTTTTAATGATTTTAGTCTGTTTAAATGCTCTTGTTTTGTGTCTTTTTCTATTCTATCCTGGTTGCGCAACAATCAGATTTTCAATCTATTTCTTGAAGAAATGTTATGTTTTCATTGTTTATATTGTATGCATGAAGAAAATACCATCACACATTCACATGCAGTGGTCATAAGCCTTCAACGTACAGTAAATACTATACTTTATATAGATTTGCTGCGATTGACCAAGGAACATTTTGGAACCATCAATAGCAAATTAAGTAAATTGAAACAAGGATGACTTCATTGATCGGAAAGTTTGAAAAGGGTTGCTAAGTTTACTATCCAAAGTTTCTAGGCAGCCCAAGACATGTCAAAATTTCAAATTTAAACCTTGAATGACAATTCTCAGAATATGTTTTTCTTCCCACAGAGAATGAGAATTTGAGATCCATGGACGGTTATTTCTGTAGAAGAGAACTGTAGAAGAGAATGGTCATTATAAATTATTTAAAATCACCTCGTAATCTTGCTTTTTTCCCCGTCTGTGTTTAAGAGAAAATTATATCTAAGGAATTACCGTCTCTGGTAGGAAACGGAAAACGAATTTTTGTGTAGCAGTAGCAGTAATACAGTGTGAGTGTATTTCTGAAATTGGAACAAAGAGAGCTGCCGACCTGGCAGTGCTTCCGATAGGTAATCAACTATGGAGTACACATTCTCCTATAATAGATGAAGGTCTTTACAAATAAATATTTTCTTGTATGCATAATATTCCCAGATTTGGTGAAAAATATATCTAGATACTTATCTCTGAAGGTGTGTTCTCGATTTTGAAATAACAATTCCTATGTTATCGACATCCAAAAAATAAAACCTTACATGCAATATCTTTGTTCGAATTCCACATTTCACAGTATGGTATTACATCATTTCAAATATTTTGTAATTTGTCTGCACTAGATAACACCCGAAGTACAACTGGTACTCTATCATATTCATGGTTTAACAGTTTATTGGCGTAGTGAACAGATATGTTTTTCTGTAACTATAACGACTGAATTGACTCCAGCAAAGTAAGAATGTTCTTCAAATTCATCCTTGTGTCTGTATTCACAAAGACAGACTCATATATTTATTATTGCATTAAAACGACAGATTTTGTACAATTTTTATTTTCAAGTTAGTTTATACAAATCAATTTTATTTCGATTGTGACGAAAGCTGTTAGCTAATAGAATCATTCTCAAGTCCGTCCCTGGAACCAACCAGTACTAAGTAATGAGAATAAAGTTTCTTGCTGAAGGAAATAACCGATGCCGACACGGCCGCTGACGTGGTTCGAACTCGTGTCTTGACTAGCGATCCTTAGATTACAAGTCCGACCTTTTAACCACTCGGCTTCACCTTTCTTTATATAGCTATAGTTGAAAGAATTAACAAAGATTTGCATTTCAGATTAAGTAGCAAGACACTGCTAGATACATGCAGTGAATACACAAGTATTTGCAGCGCATTGATTTGTTTGGGGGAAAGTAATTAAATCCGTAATTTTTGCATCAAAAACCTTTAATTAAAAATACAAACTTACCTGATTTGGATCAATTTATTTTTATAATTAATAAATACGATTTATGAAGTGACATATTTTAAGTGATGTACAGAATAATTGTTTTTTTTACATTGATAATGATCCAAGATTCTCCCAAATTGATGACGTCAGCGCATGGAACAAAATGAAACAGTATCCATATAGGCGTCGCCGTTCTCGGCGCCGCCAATAAAATCATTATTGATAGCCATGATTTGGTCAAGTGTTTGGTGCATGTAGGTCGCGTGATCGTATAACATTAAATCATCCAATGAAAGGAAGGGTTTCACCTCTGACCCGGATGTTGAATTTTCATGCATGTAGACAAAAGTTATAATATTAAAAACTTTTTCTCGAATTTCGTTGGAAGGTATACGTATTATTTGTTCATGTTTAAAATGCACACTTAACTCTTTAAAAAGATAGCTAAATTATTAAAATTGGCTGAGTTTATAGCACCAGCATTGACAAGCAATCGAGGAAAGTTTGTGTATTGCGGCCACCATATTGGATTTGCCGATAACAATGTCAACAAAGTCCCAGATCTGATTTAAAGGTGTGCGAGTTTTCAGTGACTTTCTACATTCCTCACTTTCTGCGCGAGTAGACTTGAATTCATATCGACCATTCAAATAAAGCAAGGTATTAACTTTTTGAGCAGAGTTATTTGGACTAGCTTGAACACTAGTCCAAAATATCGAGACGTATACCGCGGATTTGAAGCTAGCTTTTACATTTGTCAAATCCGCTATAACGTCTAAAGATATGTATTTACCAGTCCATAGTAAACTAAAAAAATAAACCTGCACAATCATTACAATTTCCCATGTAAAATGTTACGGTTACTGCTTTGTATTCCAAATTCAAGCATAAAGACCTATTTTCTTTCTCAAAAACAACGTATTCTACTTTTAAACAACTTTATACAATGTCGAGCTGTGTACTGCGTAGAGCGCAAACTCCCCGCAGCGGTTACTTCCCCTGATCAGTACAGAAACCACTGCCACCACAAAAAAAGAATATTTCGTAAAAATAACGAAAGTAGATTGTTTTGGTCACATGTTAACCTATCGTCACGTTAGTTATAGACAAAGACAAGACAAAAAATTTATTTCAAGTCGGTGTTTACAGAAACAGTAAAACGTAAGCGATGTATTGCTATTGACCGACATGGTGGCAGTGGTCAAAGTAGCAAACCGTGACGAAACCGGTGCGAGGAGTTTGCGTAGAGCGGTGGTTATAATAACCGAATTCTTTAGTCGAAATTCTTAATGCGTGCTTCTATCAGTGTATAGATCACTTATGAAAAAATTATTTCGTTCAGACTAATTTCTTAGTATGTGTTACGGAGTGACGTCACAGCGCAACTTAAAATTTCCAATATGCGGGGTCAAAACGAAATAGATTTCATGTACTTTTTTAAATAAATGGATAAATGCCTACTTATCGAGAGTAATTTTTGCATATTTATACAGTTACTGAGAACAAATGCTTTTGTTTTTTATGTAGCCAGTTGTTTTTTGTGTGTAAAAATTATCATTTTAGACGTGATTTACTGTTAAATTCAAATCGACTCGAGAAGCGTGTCGATTTGTGCTATAGGAAATTAGCTAGTCTCACTATTTCGCCTCCGAAGGTGAACCGATTTTATAGGCTGATATTTTATAGTTGTTCACCTTCTACGTCTCACTTTGATCACAGGAGCCTGAAATTCTATCAATGATTAACTTAAAAAGGAAAAAAAATCGACTTCTTATATATATAAAACACAAGGAAGGCAACAAAAAATCCCCCACCCACCCATCCATAACCAAGAAATTTTGTGAGAAAGCAGAATGCTGGTTACCGAGCGCTCGGATTTTATAAAACATATTAACATACGCGATGGACACTACTTATTGTAATATATTGACGACCTTTCTCGTTGATATATGGCATTTACGTCGACTGTCTATCCATCGTCGGCTCCATTGTATGTTGTTGTTGTAGCGGTATACGGAGTAAATAATTTTTATTTTCACTTTTAGATTTATGAAAGTAAGTATGAGTTTATATTTCATATTTAATAATAAAATTCTAATAAACCATATAAAACATATACCGACTTTTATCACATTTTAATAAGAATGTATGTTAACATTTTTGAATTGGGGAAAACCCCAGGGGAAGTCACTCTGTCAATATACTGTAACTTGTAAACAGCAGGATTTTCAAAATTGAAAAATTGACAGTTTGATTATTATCATGTGTCATTTTCATGTAAACACAGCGCATTTATGTTCTACATAGACCGGTGACGTGTAGGGTGTTAACGCAGTTTAACAGCACCGATATTCACTCCGTATACCGCTACAACAACAACAGACAATGGAACCGACGATGGATAGAAAGTCGACGTAAATGCCATATATCAAAGAAAAAATTATCAATATATTACAGTAAGCAGTGTTCATTGCGTATTTTAATATGTTATATAAAATCCGAGCGCTCGGACACCAGCATTCTGCTTTCTCACGAAATTTCTTGTTTATGGACGGGTGGGTGGGGGATTTTTTGTTGCCTTCCTTGTGTTTTTTATATATATAGATGATACATAGTGGGTTTTTTTTTGCTTTTCTTTTTAAGTTAATTATTGATAGAATTTCAGGCTCCTGTGCTTTGATCTGCATCTGGTTAAGCGGACTCGCCCAATCGTAGGTGATTGGGCACTTTTTATGGCTCGTTTGTCCAACAGTTCACAGAGTTTAAGGCAAACTAAATTCATACCTGATCCTGTAATCCAAGAAAACACACAAATACATAAGTATAGAACTGAAACACTTATTTCGTACCTGATTAATCCACCATTTTATTCAAAATTTGGCAATCGGAATACTCGGTGTTCTAGGTTAATAGATAACCAGGACAGGGTAAAAACCGTGCCGAACGATATCCGCTCGGTTATATGCAGTTTAAAATTAGGCTTAAAGGTTAAACAACTAAAAAATATCAGATCAATATATGGGTTAATAGATTAGGCTAGAAATTAGCCAGTTAGAGAAAGACTTCGCATTTTCTGACAAATGTAAAACTGTAAAAAAGAAGAAAATGCGAAGTCTTTCGATAAAGGACTAGTTTGAATCCATGAAGCACTTGCTTCCTCTATTAATATAAAATACAGAAATTTAAACTAAACTGGAATTTTAAAAAATCTAATATTCTGCATCAATTTCAGCTATCTGATTTTCATCCAAAATTCCCGATGTTCTTGTAAAGGAAGAAAGCCTTTATCGAGGAAAAAAAGCCTTGCCCTATCATTATGACAACAAATTTTCTAAAACTTAAGTCGACAATAAGTTCCTGTAAAATGTTACACTTGCCATGCTAAATATCTGAAATGGACTTGTCTGTCTTTCAATGTGGACAAATCCATTAATTTTTTATAGGGGTGCAGGTTGAAAATTTACTCACTGAACGGCAGATAGTAAAGACCATGATCAACCTGCACAGAAGTGCACGCTGATGTTGGTCTGCACTAGTCGCAAAGGCAGAGTGAATTGCCTCCAGCAGGGTAAGGGTTTAGGTATAAATACACATTTTGTTATATTTAAGCTATTTTTTTCAGGTTTTTGCAGTCACATGGTCTCTGTAAAAGGTGACAGTGTGCCAATTAAAGCTCTATGTAGCTGGCTGATGACACTGTGGAAAAGTGTAAAGTACCACTATGGCACGACATATCTGCAGAAATGACAATAGTTTGACTGCAACAAGCAGAACAGCTGTAGAGGTATATATAGCCACTTCTCCAGCTATTAGGAATTTAATACATTTTGTTTATTTTTAGTTAATTTATTAGACGGTGCCAATAAATGTGAGTTCTAGAACGGTTTTTTCTCTTTTTTCTTAAAAAGTGGATTTGTTACCGTTGTAAGTGTTACTTTCAAATTTGTTTTATTAAACTCAATAGTCTTAAAAGAGATTGGGGTAAGAGTGGTACTGAGTAATGGTTTTAATATAATCATGCATTCATGGAATTTTGAATTACCAAGTATTTATATGTTCAAATTACATTGTACAGTGCCACACAAAAAGTTCTTTTTTAAGATTTATGTTTCAGCAGTTTTAATGATTAATCAAATTCTGAGATATTCCATATTGCAGTGATGATAACTCCTTGACATTTTCATTTTTTTGCCTAGGGTAATTGGGTTTTCACGTAAAGTAACCACAGTTCGTAAAACCTTACATTTAATAGGCTATTCAGACAGCCCTGGACTGTGCATAACCATTGCTTGACATGATGTCAAGTTTCATGAAGTTAAGTTTCACGAGCAGTTACAATAAAAAAATATAAGGTAAATGCTAGAATAGCAACAATGAGGAACACCTTCAGAACCTTTCAGAAATGTTGTAGACCTCAGTAGACTCTTGACATCAAGTGTCCCTCTGGATTCCATAATACAGAAGGATGTGAAGTACCCTAGATTGATAATGCCATTTCTCGGTCACCAAAGTGGGAGGGTCTAGCTTTTGAGCAGTCTATCTGTCAGTCTGTCATTATGTCTGAAAATTATAACTTTGAAGGTCCAATTGCAAAAATACTTAATATTGGCCATAACTCCCAGACATATTTAAGTCATGTTTGTACACAACAGCAGTTTGGGAGAGATATTCAGAATGACAATTTTGACCCTTTTTTTAACTTAGTTTATCTTTGCATGCATCAATCCTATGAGATAAATCATCCAAACGATTTTTTTTAACTGAACCTTTAAATGACCTTGAAGGTCAAATTGTCCCCAAAAACCCAGCATTTTTGAAGGATCTACAATTACTCTGTGTGGTCCAGATCTTAAAGTTCTAGGCACCATTTCAGGTGAATTATCATCTTTCAGTGACAGTTCTTGCTGTTAATAGATTCTTTTTTTTTCACTTTTCAGGAAGTTGAAGCCCCTCTCCTTCAAGAAATGTATACAATCAAGGGGATTGTTGTGGAGCAGATGGAACTGCTGAGTTTCTTCTGGACAATAATGGCATTAAGAATATTCTCTTTCGTATAGAGAAAGAAAGCAGTGTCATATGAAGACAACAAAGAAAATTTGAATGAACTGAAATAGTTTTATTTCATGGACACTGAACAAGGAGTGAAATGCTTTCTACTCAGAAATAAAGAGATAATCCAAAAGTAATGACACTATATTTGTACATATAGATGACAGTTTTTGCTTTTTGCTGGGTTTGTAGACATGAATATAAATATTTTTTGTGAACAATGATTACATCATGTTACATCTGTTCCTGTAGAAATGATGTGAAAAGCAGTGCCAGAAGAAGACAAAATATAGAATCTCACTGTAGTTGGTACTTTCAGTATCTAATACATTTCCTCCTTTCAGAGAATTTCCTCTTTTGATGCATTCAGCTTATAACTAAACCATCTGTCCATACTTCCATCAGTTCAACTTTTTTTGCTAGTTGGAAATTTCTCACTTTTTGCAACTACTTTTGTAGCAGTCGCATGACAGATGACACTTACTCATTTGTGTGTAGGTAATGACACAAGATACATAACTCTGACTGCCATTTAAAGGGTCAATCCTCTTTGTGTGCTTCAAGAAAAGGTTATGGTTTCATGTTCATCCCGTTTTCATTTCTATAAGTAATAATAGAGGTATTATCATCACACAATTGTCATCGTGACGCAACATACCAGTGCACAGGTCATCTGGGTCATGCATGGCCTTTTTTAAACTCCATATTCAATTTCAACACATCTGTATGAAAATGCTTGCACAGATTTCATTCATGTGTCTACATATGGTTCCTTCCATTACACCCCTTTTGGATTTATTTTATTTCTGCACATTAAAAGAAAAATGGTTACACAGATTTTTTTCATATTTTGCATGTATATGTATCTTATGAAACTACAGGTTACTTGCAAAATTGGGCAGGACACCTCCAAATTTGTCAGCGTTTTGACCTTTATAGACTAAATTTCTGATAAAAACCAAATGTCTTCACATTAATAGGGTTATGTTTTGTAGCACACTGTTCATTAAAAAAATGTAACAATTATACTGCTTTTGACATTCTTTAATTTTTATCATCTGCTTATGATACATGGCTGGGGCAAATGTGTCCCATGGAAACATTTCTACTGAATTGTTATTTTTAGTAGTTTTATATTTTTAAATAAAGATAATGTTAACAAGTATTGCTTCCTTGTGTTTGTGGTAATATTATTGTCAGCTGAAGTTTTACCCCCTCTTTACAGTTGTATTCATATCAGAGTCAGTTTACCTTCCTATAATTAATGGAAAGAACCTGTACTAGACTGCAAATGTTACCAGTAAACTACAAACAGAACTTACAATATTGGTCAGTATGCATAAATCATGGCTGGTATAATAGTACTCTTGTACCTTTCTAGAACATTATAGTTGAAGTACCACAGGGATTTAGAAAAATAAGTGGAATAGTCGATACTAAATTGTTATGAAATTGATATGATTGAGTGTTGAAAATGATGTAGATCAATGATGGTCAGTATTGAATAGAGCGTTCAGTAATTATCTACAAAAAATAATTTTTCCAGTGAAGTTGGACTATAATTTATGGCAAGGCAGGTTAAAAACAGATTTTTATCATATTCAGTTAATGAGACTAGCTCCAATGGACCTCTGTTGCACAGAGATAAATTCTCTCGGATAAAAGTGCTACACACTGAGCAAGAAAAAGAACCAGGGGTGTCTCTGAATGGGATGCTTTCTGTATCTTGCACTACCCCCGTAACATAAAATAACTAATCACTTCAGGGGTCGCCTGTCATACGGGCAACCGATATCGACGAAAAATAACAAGAAGGCCATGATGGCCCTGGATCCCTCACCTGAGTACTTTGCCTGAGGGTCTACTGTTAAGCAAACATCAGATGCAACATTACATTTTCTAACTGAAGATATTCAAAGATCTCATATTTTACACAGAAAAAAATCCACGGGCCAGAGGCAATTTCATGATAACAGCTTGTAAGGAGATGTCATTTGAAGACATATATTGAAGAAAACCTATTTTTAGCTCTGGTGACCATTTTGTTCAATGGAGCAGAACCGTTTAAGCAATTTTAAAGCAGGGGTATGTAAGGAACATTTCCGTGAAATTTGATGGAAAATTACCTTGCCATTGAGGAGAAGATGCTTGATGTTTGATTTCTTTTCTACTTATAGCTTTTGCAGCCCTTATGTGCAATGGAGCAGAATGGTTTGAGCAATTTTAGAAAAGGGCATTATTAGGAACATTTCTGTCAAATTTGGTTTAAAATGGCCAAGTGGTTTTGGAGGAGATGTCATTTGAAGCCAAATATTGACGAAAACCTATTTTTAGCTCTGGCGGCCATTTTGTTCGATGGAGCAGAACCGTTTTAGCAATTTTTATAGAGGGCTATGTAAGGAACATTTCTGTAAAATTTGGTTGAAAATCTCCAAAATGTTTAGGAGGAGATGTTGTTTGATTTTTTTTTCTATTTTTAGCTTTTGCAGCCCTTATGTGCAATGTAGCGAAACGGTTTGAGCAATTTTAGAAAATGACATTATAGGGAACATTTCTGTAAAGTTTGGTTTAAAATGGCCAAGTGGTTTAGAAGGAGATGTCATTTGAAGCTAAATATTGACAAAAATCTGTTTTTAGCTCTGGCGGCCATTTTGATCAACGGGGTGGAACCGTTTCAGCAATTTTAATAGAGGGCTTTGTAAGGATCGAACATGTCTGTGAAATTTGGTGGAAAATCTCCAAACCGTTTAGGAGATGCTGTTTGAATATTTTTCTATTTTTAGCTTCTGCAGCCCTTATTTGCAATGTAGCGGAACGGTTTGAGCAATTTTTAGAAAAGGGTATTATAAGGAACATTTCTGTAACGTGTGGTTTAAAATGGCCAAGTGGTTTAGAAGGAGATGTCATTTGAAGCCAAATATTGACAAAAATCTGTTTTTAGCTCTGGCGGCTATTTTGATCAACGGAGTGGAACCGTTTTAGCAATTTTAATAAAGGGCTTTGTAAGGATCGAACATGTCTGTGAAATTTGGTGGAAAATCTCCCAACCGTTTAGGAGATGCTGTTTGAATTTTTTTTCTATATTTAGCTTCTGCAGCTCTTATGTGCAATGTAGCGGAACGGTTTAAGCAATTTTAGAAAAGGGTATTATAAGGAACATTTCGGTAACGTTTGGTTTAAAATGGCAAAGTGGTTTTGGAGGAGATGTCATTTGAAGCCAAATATTGATGAAAATCTATTTTTAGCTCTGGCAGCCATTTTGTTCAATGGAGCGGAATCATTTTAGCAATTTTAATAAAGGGCTTTGCATGGAACATTTCTGTAAAATTTGGTGGAAAATCACCCAGCCGTTTAGGAGGAGATGTTGTTTGAATTTTTTTTTTCTATTTTTAGCTCTTACAGCCCTTATGTGCAATAGAGTGGAATGGTTTGAGCAATTTTGGAAAGGGCAATATAAGGAACATTTCTGTAAAGTTTGGTTAAAAATAGCTTTGTGGTTTAGGAGGAGATGTCATTTAAAGTAAAATGTTGACGACGGAGGACTGATGATGGACGCCGGACACAGGGTGATCACAATAGCTCACCCTGAGCATTTGCACAGGTGAGCTAAAAATAACAAATATTTAAACAAGTACTATGCATTTGAAACACTTGGGAGTTTCATGAAAAAGCAACGATCAAACAAACATCACTCATGTGTGAAATATGAGATGTCAAAAATACCTATAGTACTTATAGTCTAATTTCAGATATTCTGAATGTTGGATTTATTGTACATAGCATTTGCAATATAAAAATTATGTAAAACAAGGTTACTATAAAGCAGTTTGAAGCAATCTAATGTGAGATCATCTTAATTTTAATGTGAAATTACCAAATATATATAGACAGCTGCACTATACACTGGTGTTACAAAGCATTAAAATGACTCTTTCATAAATGTATATTAGGATATAAAGTTAACCCTGGTTGAAAATTTCTTGAAGCTAAGTTTGTTTGATTTTCTGATTTCATATGAAATTTTATTAAAATAGCAAAACAAAGGCAAGATATCCATAGCAAAATTATAATTTCTGTAGCTAAATTAATACAATTTTTGGCAAATGGCTAAAATGTCTAATGGCAGGTAAGCCTTGAGGATATAAAAGGAAGAAAAATTACAGTTTTCATGATATCACCTCTAATATTTTGCCTAATTAAGGGAACAGTTCACTAGGTAACAGGATCTTTGCGCACCTGTGGTAGGTTTGAACAACTAAATTTGTTCTTAAGGTCCTCAGAGGGGCAGGGCAGATGAACAACAGAACCATGTTGATTTAACCTATAAGTAATTAACCAAAAGATTTACAAAGCAATTATTTAAAAATATAACAAGCAATGACACAAAATATTTACAAAAGCAGGATGTTCGACTGTTCAAAAAAGTTGTTCAAAGTTGTTATTTATTTAAAATGGGTAATCATTTCTATATTTCAAAATGCAGCTACAGTTATCTAACTTGATGGTTTGATGTCTCGTCCAAAAAAAAAATTGCAAAACAAAAATCAGTCTAGAGCTATTTAACCTGTTTCTTGATGCCCCTAACTATTTCTTTCACTTTTCAAGTAAGTACAAAACAGTTAACTGAAATATAGCACAAAAATAACTATCAAGCAAATGCTTAACACAAATTGTTAAGTTCACAAAGGGCCTTAATTTGCAAAAAAAATCTATTCATGTGTGACATTTTGATCTTGCTGTCTGAAGTAACATAAGCAGAAAATGTTACAGGTAATAAGGACACCAGTAACATGATTTTATCTTCTGAACTTTATAACTTTCTGAAGCCTTGTACATTAGCAGGCAACGATTTCCAACACATGCTGAAAAAGAACAGCCTTTTCCAAATGTCCATTAGTACACTGGAACATAACTTCTTTGCGGCAAGTTGAGGTGCCTTCCTTGTTCTTGAACAGTTGACATTTGCCAGCCACAAAACCCTTAGACCTGCACCCTAAAGAGAAATAATGGACATAGAACAAATATTTCTATAAATAGCACAAACTTAATTAGACATAATTATCTTTAGTCATTGTATGGTATATATTAGCCTTAGACTTTTATCTGCTATAATAAAAGTTACAATTTACAAGCAATCAAGTAACCAACACATTTGAAATGTACATGTACACTATCTGAAATGATGTTTCCTATGATCTCTACCACCACTATCCAACTTTTAGTTTTAACTGTTTCTGGCAGTGTATACATGTTTGAATATTTCTAAGAATCCCCCTTATTTTTGTTTTGTAAAATAACAAAACTGAAAAGAAAAATATTTTAAGAAGGTTTACATTTTGTATATTTACTTTCTAATATCATTACAGTGACAGGTTTAGCATCAGTGTTTACTGTACTGAAAAGGAAGTAACAATTGCAAAAAGATTTGGTCCTTGTGCCTGTGTTATTATGTAGTCCAATTACCAAGTTACAGTGGAAAAAAATATCAAATTTATGTTGTTAAATAACTATCTCAGTTAGCTATGTTACAATCAGGTCATCTATATTTCAACATGAAATGACACTGGTATGACTATGTTCGACCTGACACATGCCTGTATTAAATGTTTCAGCAAGATCAAGGTTGACACTGCATGTACCTTCTTTATTGTACATTTTGCTATGGAAAAGAAGTTATTAAAGTTTATGCAGTAACAAGTGATAGCACACATCACACTGTCCCCCATTTGATACTTCTTTAAAATTCAAACAATTAGATTTTCTTAGGATTTCAGGATAAACTTTATTTGCTTGTAGAACAAAAAGCTTTTCTTTTTTGCAGTATGGATACACTGAAACCCTGCAATATTAAGGAATGGTCGCCTTCACTTTTTTCAGCTCACTAGCATATGTATAACTCTTGTTGAAATAAGTTTTGTGTCATCTGCATCAATACTGATTTCATCACTGCAAATGCAAATAATATTTCATATTGTTTGCTTAACGACTGCGTCAAAGATGGCGGCTTGTTAATTGAGAGAACGATAATACAAGGGGGTTATTTCAGGTTGGGGGGGGGGGGGGGCGCAAAATGTTCGGTAAAATTTATGTTCGTTTTCTACCTCATTTTAACGGTTCAAATATGCCTCTATTATTCATATTCATTCAACCGAAAAACCTGTGAGACATGCGCAAGTACTTGAGGTACCGATCAATCCTGAAACATTTCATTTAAATTGCTTTAGTAATATAAGAGAAGTAGTCCGGACAAACTTTAAAAATAAAAATCATTAAAGGGCCATAACTCTGACAAAAATCATTGAACTGGAAAATGCTGATGATATGCACAACAAAACTTGGTACTGATCTTTCCTGTAAAGTTTGGATGAAATCGCACCAGTAGTTTCTGAGGAGTAGTCCGGACAAGTTTTGTGATGGACAGACAGACAGACGGACAGACAGACAGATGATGGAGAAGTAAGTGATCCCTTTATGTCATGGCTACTTTGTAGCATGTCGCAGCTACCTGAAGCCTGCAACACAAAAATCATTATTTGGCCAATGTTATGGTTGTCAGTTAGTTAAAGTGAGAAACCAGAGCCAATGAAGAGGAGAGAGTTGCAGACACAACCATGGGAACATTTGTGTGCTGAATTTTTAGGTCCATTGTCGGTATCTGGATATAATTTGCTGGTTATTGTGGACTTTTATTCAAGATGGATAGAGGTGTTTAAGCTGAAAAGTACTACTTCGGACAAAATAATACAATGCTTCAAACAGTTGTTCGCAGTTCATGTGTTACCAGTTTCTATTCAAACGGATAATGCGCAGAATTCTAACAGTCAAGAGTTGAAAAGTTACTTTGATTCGATGAATATTGAACATAGAAACACAACTCCATATTGGCCACAGGCGAATGGGGAAGTGGAAATCGAAAATAAGTCGATTATGAAGAGAATCAAAAGAACTAGGAAGACGAACTACAAACTTACCTTACTAGGTATAGATCAACACCGCATTCTAGTACAGGAGTGTCAGCAGCAGAGATGTTGTTCTGGAGGAAAATACGCACAAAAATTCCGGAAATATCCGATTATGTTAATTAAGTTTAGGAAGTAAGGGATAGAGACAGCGAGAGGAAAGGAAAAGGAAAGATTTATGCGGATGCCAGACGTCAAGCTCAAGAATGCGATATTCAAGAAGGTGATTTAGTGAAAGTTAAGCAGAAAAAGCAAAATAAGTTATCCACAGTGTTTAATCCTTATCCTAAGTTAGTTGTGAAAAGGCAAGGAAATAGTGTAATCATTGAATCAGAAGATGGTGTTCAGTTTTCTAGAATTGTGTCTCATGTAAAAAAGTTTTTCAAGAGTGATCAGGCTAGTGCAAGAGGTGAAAATTGTGTAAATAGAAAAATGTCAGTGCAAGAGCAAAATTCTCAGTCTTTTCAAAGTGTTCATGGTAATTCAGAAATGAAGGTTCAAGATTCAGTTAAAAGTAGTTCAGTCACAAAAAAGCAATAGCTTTGAAGAAAAATATGAAAAATCAGTAGAAAATGTGGAGGAAAATTCAGATTCAATACACGATGATATTCATATTCCTGTAGAAAGGGAGACAACACCAATTAAAGTATCACAAAGAGTGACAACTCCAGTGAAGGAAGTTACTCCTGTTAAATCCATGCAAAGACCTGTATGAAGTTGTAAATTACCACAGAAGTACTCTGATTTTGTTATGGAATAACCATAAGAAACACGTGTTTTAATACATGTATAACATACTTGATAATGTAATTGATGAAACATGTTATGTTAATTATTGTTGTATAGTCGATAAGTGTTTACTTTGAGCTAGGATTGGTTGATATTCAAGTTTAACTTGAAAATTGGGTTAGAACTTAGTTACTAATTTTTCAAAGTATGAGATCTTTACAGTTTTGGTTGATAGACTACAACAAACGTGAACTGGGAAAAAAAACTTGAGTGATACATGTACATTTTTGAAGTGGTGAAGGTTATACTTTTATATACGTATGGTTTTACTTTTCGGTTTAGGTAAAACTGTTAAGCCTCACAAGTTATTTCATTTGAGATAATTTAGAAACTTAATTAGTGGAGGAAATGTAGTATATTACTATAATAAGGAAGACAATCCCTCCGGGCTTGTTAACTAGTTTTGTTACTTATGTTATGGAGTTGTCTGTACTTTTGGATGCCTTTCAGAAAAGAAGTCGTACAGAAAAAAAGTGTAACCTTCAATCGTGTTTTTATTGATAGTTTTATCATATTTAGCGCGGCTCAGAGCCAGGCAAATACTACAGTCACACTTAGAGGTCAGATGAAAACGATTGTCCGGAGCAAAACTTCTACATGCATAGAGGGATTTTATTATACAATTGTGAGGCAAAGTGTCACATTCAAAATTCAGGTCCCTGTGGCCAATGTCAACCGATTCTATTACACATGTTTATAATCATGAGACTGAGTATCACATACATAATCCAGTTCCATATATGTAAAGTCAAGGTCTTTAGAGATTATGAAATGTCTAGATTTTGTCCGAAGCATATCTTCTACACACATGGAGAGATTTTAGTATTACCTGATACAAATGTTCAGCATCATGAGACGTAGTGCTGTGCGCATGGACCAGATCTCTAGGTCAAAGGTCAAGGTCACTCTTGGAGGTCAGAGTAAAACGCTTGTCCAGAGAAAAACTTCTACTTGCATCGAGTTATTTTAATATGACTTGGCACAAATGTTCACCATTGTAAGGCGGAGTGTCGCACACAAAATTCAGGTCCCTGTGGCCAAGGTCAAGGTCACACATAGAGGTCAAAGGTCAGATAAAAGTATGAAAATGCGTGAACAGACTGTTAGGCATCATGGATTATGGGTTTCTATCACAAATGTTCTCCATCATGAGACTGAGTGTTACACGCGTCCATTATCCAGATGACACAAATTTTCTAAAATGTCATTGTACTGTTTGTGTACATATATTCGTGTGTTCATACATTTCACACATTTATCAAAAGTGCATGAAATAATTACTTCAGCAAATATATGTTCATTGTACTTGTTCTTAAATTACAACTTTCTGGTTTTAAATAAAGCGTTAATTTTTTGGTTGAACAGTTTCACTTGCATCTCAGTACTAAAGCTTTATATACACCAGTCTGAAACAAGAATGAATGTCCACATGCTTTGAGGAATTGTAATTTAGAATTGCACAAATGTTCATTATTATCAGACTGAGTGCCATGTCAAATTCAAGCCCCTATATAATTTCATGTACTTCAGACCTGGTATAAATTCATGCTTACAATTTTGTCCAAATGTCAATTTTCACAACAATTATTCCCTTTCTTGGACTCATATAAGTACTAATTTATCTTCAGGTTCATTTAATATGTATGTTTCACTATCCAGCACTAGGAAAAGTCAAACTTGCTTCCCTACTAACACCCCTTTTTATCCATTACGCCCACATCTTCACCGAAAAACTTTTTTGACGGGCATATTTTGTGACAAAGGCATCCTTTTTTGGGTTACTTTCAGACTTGAATTTTTGTCCACAGCATTACTCAAATATTACAAGAGATATCAACATAAAACTTCATAGGTAAATAGATCTAATTAGGGAGAAATGCAGTGCTTAGGAACAGAAACTTCCATTTTTTAGTTATTGCCTTTTCAGATTTCTTTCTGGAACATAACTCAGACTTCATTTGTGAATAGATTACATTGTGGAGAAGTGCAGTGCACAAAACCTTATCTTTCAATTGCATAATTTTGGAGTTATTGCCCTTTGTTAACTATCATACTTACTTTTTGTCCGGACCATAACTCATACACACTACATAATAGCTTTTTGGCCTATTTGTTAAGGCATAGTTACTTTTCAGATTGATGTGTTCATAATTTTCTAACATACATTATAAAGGCAATTATTTGTTTAAAACAAAATAATGTGAATATGTCATTAATAATGACTCATTATATGAACTAATGTAAATAATACTCATAAATTTTGCTTAAAAAGGTCATGTGACACGAATTTTTGACCTCGAAATTTTCATATGAGCGAAAAATATATATCTTACTATGACTGTTTTACAGATTTCCGCAGGTAATGTTCATCTTAAAGATGTTTTTATAGCAAATTAAAATCCGTAATTTACGCACTTGGTCGCGCGCACCTGTCACGAGCGAAACCGGAAGTGACGCACATTTATCTCTTGCCACTTTACACGGCTGCCTGGATTGTTAACAAAAACTTTACAAGAAAAGCATTGATGCAAAGCATCAAAGGGCGTCCAAAGGAATGTTTAAAAGCAAGAAATGCGGCAAAAGACAATGAACTAATAGATATCTGATGATCAAATAGATTCTTATAAACTTTTCAATGGTTAATTTGGATTCGCTAGGTTTGTAGGTAGATGAATGGGCAAACGAAATACATAATAACACACTAGTTCTTCATCCTGAACTTTGGTTGGTTTGCTAGAGATTAGAATATCAAATGTATTTTCTTTGGAACATACAAAACAGTAGTCAAAATGTACTAAGTTTGTTTAATGTCAAATTTTATAAATGGTTTCTATTAATACTTGAAGTAGAACACACACTGGAATGAAACATATAGGACGAATGTCAGTGACGAAATTCAGGACTTTTTTGTAATACATGCCAACAAAAATAATGGTACATTAAAATATGAAGAATAAATTTGCATGGCATGTTGATATGGTGAATCATTATTTATCAATTCAAGGGAAGACTGACTTTTAGACAGGTATGAGGAAAATGTCAAGAACTATTATTTGGCACAGTTCAGAATAAAAATTACAAAATCTCTCAATAATACATGGTATTTGTGGGACAGAAATTATGGAATATATTGCAAGACGAAAGTTTCTATTGTTAAATGTCACAGTATTTGGCAAATAAACATGACTAAGATACCTAATAATGCCCAGGTTTCCACTCAAATCACCATAAAATCGATAGCCTTGAAACGAAACAAAATGGAATCAACTTCTTGCGGCGAAAATTCGGGTCGATTTAGATATTCACGGTTAAAAAATGTCAGAAGTGCAATCAGGGCCATAGCTGTGCATTGCATGCCGCTAATTGGACTAAAAATATGGCAACCTTGATGCATATTTCCTTAAAAAAAAAAACTCTTACTATCTTGACTCTAAGCTGCTGCAGCTCCAAAAATGACGGGATATTGAAATCACAATACTGTCTCGACCAATCGTAAAATATATATAGACTGTTTCTAGGCTTTCATTGCGCTGACCTCGGGAACCAAACACCAAGTGTAATTTATTGTTGAATATGTTTGCATTCAATTCATTTCCTGCAAAATCCAGTTCGTTATTCATAACCATATAGCTCCAAAAAATCAAACTCCTCGCACCGGTTACGCTACGCTCATCGAATCCTGTAAGGGGAGATCACTGCGTAGGAGATTGCCAAAAAATGGCGGGATATAGAAATCACGTGACTGTCTCGACCAATCGTAAAATATGTATAGACTGTTTCTAGTCTTTCATGACACTACTCGGGAACCAAACACCAAAATACGGAGTGCGCGATTATTTAACCGGAAAGAACCTACGGAAACAAATATGATAATAATATCATTATAACAGTTCGTAATAAGAAATGGCTAAGGTTTATTCATTATCTTAAATATTCTTTTATAAATAAATTTGTAAAACGTGCAATTTATTGTTAAATATGTTTGCATTTCATTTCATTTCCTGCAAAATTATCCAGTTCGTTATTCATAACCATATCGCGACATGAATGACAGTCAATAACAACAACAACTACCCTTTCACAAAATCTGAATTCATTCCATAAAGGGCGTCGCGCTTCGGCGCGGACGCCAAAAATTATGATGGAAAGTGAAAATGTAGACTGAATATAGTAAAAAAAAAAAAAAAAAATTGAGCAAGTTAAGCTAACATCATGAATATACATTGAAGATTTTTTAAATAAATAATTTTAAATTTTGATGGAATTACGAAGCAGCAATATTATATAGAGGCAGAGACATAGATTATCTATGTGTCTGATAGAGGCAAGTTTAATCAGGGTTATAGAATTAAAAGATACATCAGTGAAAATATCTAGACTAAGATATTTTTCAAGTAACTGATCCAAAAAGATTTTGAATATGCTTATTTTTATCCGATGCAGTTTGTTTTAAGACTTGATTAACTAACTCCAATCGAGAGATTTTTTTCCATAAAACATTCTCCTTACAGTGATGTGTTGCTTACTTGTCTGATGTATATTTAGCCTGAGGTAACGTGTTAGTAATCTTTGACTTGATCTATGATTTTTTTTCATTGTAAATGCGTATCTTTTTTTTTTTGTTTTCTTGTTTTGGCTTATTCATTCTACTTTTTTTGAAAACAAAACAATAATGATCAACGAACAAATAGTATGAAGAAGCCCTAAAAACTTCAAATCATAACACAAACACATTGTCTTTTGTTTTTTAATAATTTGTTCACATTTAGAAGTCGAATGATTTTTATTTTCATCATAAATAGATCCATTACATTTAATTATCTAATTAAAATATGTATCTGCATTCAGACATGTTAACTGGAACAAGCTATTACATAATGTTTTCACAAGTGTGACTGATCAAAAGTAATACAATCAATTTGTTAGATCACTTGCCATAAAATTTTGCTATTCGTCTCAACTTTATCATTGATTGGGTCATAAAAAAGTTAAATGCTTTGTTTTGACAGCTATGCAGATTATACAACGGTCCCATTTGGGCAGGTTAATTTGCATAAATCCCATAGTATAAGGCGTGATTTATTGCTCTTTGACATTTCATTGGATATTAATTTATAAGCAGACACAAACTTCTACTTGATGGACATGCCATATTATTATTTTTCAAACAATATCCAAACGTGAAAATACACTGTAGTGTGAATTTCCATTCCAGTGAAACAGTTGTTTACACATTAGATCACCTAAATTCACTTCAATTTTACTACACTTAAATGAAAAAATTGTTTATGATGTAAACATCTAGTGAGGAAGTGTTAAGCAGCATGTAAAAACGTGGAGGAGATAGTTTTATATAGAACCACAACATGGAAGAAATTGGAATATTTATTAATCTCTCGGCACAAAGTTTGAATTTACTTATAAAAATCGAGAAGTAATCACATTATTTTATTATTTATTTACAATTCATAGCATGTTATTTTTTATCTGTGTGCCTTTATAGTGTTTCTTGCACATGTGGTTTCGTGTTATTTTTTCATTTAAAAACGGATGTGTTATGAGCAGTGTAATTCTGCACTATGCCTGGTTCAGTAGAGATAAATCTACGTTACAGCCAAACGTTGCGGCGGAAACTACCGATGTCGAAACGGAAACAGCCGATCATCAAAAACACGTTTTTTCTTATCAAAAGCAATATTTTCGTTATTTCGCAGTTAAACCATTTTAATCAGTACATTATGATTATTTTGAATAGACAAAGTTGCCATAGTAGTGTCACATGACCTTTAAAAAGTTATGCCATCCATTTCTGTACCCATTATTTGGATTACTTTCAGCACAATAAATACGGCATCGTCGGTGACCCCCGGTACATATTCCGTACAACTACATTATGTACCGTGGGATAATTGACTGCTGATTATTCGTTTTCATGAATATTTATTAGCAAAGGGATGTAACTCTTCGTCGAATGAGATGCCGCATTACAAATAGACACTCTTCAGTGTGGAGAGTAGGCATAATGACAAGTTACTTAAAATAGACGTATTTCCCAGGATTTAAACATAGGCGCGGAAGGCAAATTGTAACAAGTAATTTCACTGGCTGAGATTCCGCAAGGGAAATCTTACGGAAACCAATGAAAGTAGGTAATGAATTATTCATGAGTACGAAATTTTACCAGCCAATTGTCCCACGGTAGATAAATAGAGTGAAACGGAATGGATCGAACGTGGGTTTCCGACGATGTAAATACGGTAACATTTCATTGTTGTCCTCTACGAAGTTCTAAATTCTATAAATGAGAGCACTTCAGGGAGCACCAGTTTGTTTTTAATGTCTCAGCCTTTGACATTGTGGCAGTTTAATCAAAATTTGGCAGGGTTTAACAAGATAATTCTTGAGTCAGGATGTTCAACCTAACAACTGTTCCCAGAGAAGACCAGTATATGAACCTCATCCACTGTAAAGAAAATACAACTTTACTGTTAAAGTAAAACATACAAACTTGAACTCTAGAATGATTTCAAGCAAGGGCAGAAAGTTACTTAAAAGGGCATTCAAGGAAAAAAAAAACAACAAAACAACATTTTGGAAGTGTTTGTATTAGAATGAAAGTACTATTCCTAAACAGACATACATAAGTGTACACAAGTAGTGTGAAACGAAAGCAAATATTTCACATTCACTGAAGTTTTCTAAGCTGTGGAATAAAAAGTACATATGATTAAACTGCAATAAGCTCCAATTATAAAAAGGGGTCCATGGGCATGATGGCCCCGGATCGCTCACATGAGTACTTTAGCTGTTTGTCTGCTGTTAAGAAAACATAGGTTTCATTATTACATTTTCTAATTGAAGATTTTCAAAGATCTCATTTATCTTATACAAATAAAACCCAGAGTGGCACAGGCAATTTTGAGCTAGCAGCTTGTGAGAAGTCATTTTAGGCTAAATACTGACAAAAATCTATTTTTAGCTCTGGTGGCCATTTTGTGCAATGGAGCAGAACAACCTGAGCAATTTTAATTGGGAAGCTGTTGAGTAACATTCTGTAAAATTTTGGTAGAAAATCACCTTACCCTTTAGATGGAGATGTTGTTTGAATTTTTTCTATTTTTAGTTTTTGCAGCCCTTTTGTGCAATGGAGTAGAACAGTTCATGCAATTTTAGGAAAGGGCAATATCAGGAAAATTTCTGCAAAGTTTTAAGGAAAATAGCTTAGCGGTTTCAAAGGAGATGTCATTTGAAGACAAATATTGATGAAAATCTGTTTTTAGCTCTGGCAGCCATTTTGTTCAATGAAGCTGAACCTTTTTAGCAACTTTAATAGAGGGCTCTGTAAGGAAAATTCCGTAAAATTTGGTGGAAAATTACCTTGCTTTTTAGGAGATGTTGTTTTAATTTTTTTTCTATTTTTAGCTTTTGTAGCTCTTATGTGCAATGGAGCAGAACAGTTTGAGCAATTTTAGAAAAGGGCAATTTAAGGAACATTTCTGTCAAGTTTGTTTAAAATGGCCTATGGGTTTTGGAGGAGATTCATTTGAAGCAAAATATTGACAAAATTTATTTTTACCTCTGGTGGCCATTTTGTTCAATGAAGCTGAATAATCGGAGCAATTTTAATAGTGGGCTATACAAGGAGTGTTTCTGAGAAATTTGGTGGAAAATTACCTTTCTGTTTAGGAGGAGATGTGTTTAAATTTTTTTCTATTGTTAGTTTTTGCAGCCCTTTTGTGCAATGAGGCGGAATGGTTTGAGCAATTTTAGAATAGGGCAAAATAAGGGACATTTCTGTCAAATTTGGTTTAAAATGGCTAAGTGGTCTTGGAGGAGATGTCATTTTAAGCCAAATATTGATGAAAATCTATTTTTAGCTCTGATGGGGAATTTTGTTCAATGAAGCAGAACCTTTTTAGCAATTTTAATAGAGGGCTATATATGGAACATTTCTGTGAGATTTGGCGGAAAATCACCTTGCCATTTAGGAAAAGATGTTTTTTTTCCCCCTATTTTTAGCTTTTGCAGCCCTTATGTGCAATGGAGTGGAATGGTCTGAGCTACATTGTTTTTTAGAAAAGAGTATTATAAGGAACGTATCTCTGTCAAGTTTGGTTTTAAATGGCCTTGTGGTTTAGGAGGAGATGTCATTTAAAGTAAAATGTTGATGACAGATACCAGACACAGGGTGATCAAAATAGCTCACCCTGAGCATTTGCTCAGGTGCGCTAAAAATAGTACAGAAAAAAAAGTTCAGTCCATTTCTGGTATTTCATAAACTGAACAAGTTTTCTTTTAACAATTTAAGTAAAACAAGTTACAAGATAAGAAGCAAAAAGCTCTGAAAGTTGAAACAGTAAAGAACAAACAAATGCAATGTAGTTATGCCTTATTCTGCAAAACAGAGTTTGCCTTTTTAGGCCCAGGTGCTTGTATACACACAGCATTCAGCCGTGTTTGCAAGTCCCAATCAGAGAAGCAATGAAGTTTGTATAAAGTGACAAGCAAAAGCTACTTATATACATACAAACTTTTTTTCAGGATATTAATGTAATCTTTATTTGAAGCTGTATCAAACTAAGGAGTATGTACTCGTATGTGGACTTGTGGGTGAAGAAATTACCTCTTTGGAATGTTCTTATTGTCCGTTTAGATATTTTAAACGAGGAATATATATATATGTGAAATTTCTTACAAGGGTGCTAAACATATTTAGTCTTCTTTCTTTATAAAACAATTAAATTACTTCATTTATAGTATCAAAATCAAGAGGGCCATGATGGCCCTGGACCACTCACCTGAGTACTTTGGCTGTGGGTTTGCTGTTAACAAACATAAGAAGCAGTATTTCATTTTCTAATTGAAGATATGTAAGTGCCTACAAACCAAATATGTAAGATAACAGTCAATAAATAAAGGCTCTATGACAGAAAGTAGAAATATCTATTATAAGCTATGGTGACCTTGATCTTCACCCAGTACCTCAAACCCCACCCAGAGTAGAGGTTCATGCAAGGAACCTATATACCGAATATCAAAGATATTGTTCTATGAATGAAGGCTTTATGAGGTAAAGTAGATAAATCTATTTTTAGCCTCATTGTCCTTTAACCTAATCTAATAATTTGAAAAAGCTTAATAAAGGTCCACTAGACAATGCTTCATGCCAAATTCTAAAATTCTAGGCCTTGTGGTTTCAGACAAGAAGATTTTTAAAGATTTTATTCTATATTGCTATGTAAAACTTGTGACCCATCTGGGATGGGCCAAAAGTGACCCCAGGGACATTATTTGAACAAACTTGATAGAGGTCCACTAGACAATGCTTCATGCTAAATTTTAAAACTGAAGACCTTGTGGTTTCAGACAAGAAGACTTTATTCTATAATGCTATGCTAAATTTAAGACCCCTAAGGCGGGGCCAGTAGTGACCCCAGGGACATTATTTGAATAAACTTGGTAGAGGTCCACTAGAAAATGCTTCATACCAAATTTTAAAACTCCAGGCCTTGTGGTTTTAGACATAAAGTTTAAAAACAATTTTTTTCTATATTGCCATGTAAAAATTGTGACCCCTCGGGTGGGGCCGATAGTGACCCCAGGGACATTATTTAAACAAATTTGGTGGAGATCCACTAGACAATGCTCCATGCCAAATTTCAGACCTCTTGGCTTAGCAGTTTTAGACAAAAAGATTTTAAAAGTTTTTCATTCTTGTTGCCATAGCAACCACAGTTCTTCATGGAATGGAATTCTATTTATAACTTTGGTAAAGCTTCAAACAAAGAACATTCCTGTAAAGTTTTATCATCTTTCACCTAGTGGTTAAGAAGCAGATATTGTTTAAAGTAAAAAGTTGATGACACAATGCACTGCGGACACAGGGCAATCACAAAAGCTCACCTTGAGCACAAATTGCTTAGGTGAGCTAAAAAACATAACAAAAAGGGAAAAATAACAACAACATTGAAATACTTAGATATTCAGAATGTTTGTTTTGCCAAAGAAAGGTCTTGAGTATTGTAATACATATAGCTCAGAAAGACAATTTTAACAACTCAGTGAAAGCTAGAATTTCATTTCTAGAACATTTTTTCCACTAACTGGTTATATTCCTTTGTGTGTTGTATATACTTTTATGTATGCTTGCCAAATAAAATGGGATACATATTACATGTGTATAAGGAAATCTTGCTTAAATAAACTTAACATGAGAAAGATGCTGGAATTATGACAATTGTAAATGTAGTTGTATGATATATTTATGACACACCTGATTCACACTGTCGAACTTACATGGTAGTTCTTCTATACTGCAATGTTTCAGTGTTACAACAGCTGTAAAATGTATCAATATTCTTTAAACTCAGCATTACATAAAAATGATTAATTGATAGTGTAAAATAAATTCATTTTCTTTATGGAATCTCACAATAACTATTTTTTCCTTTTCTTTTTTGACCCTTGGTTTTTTTCTCCTTTCAGAAAATGAACTGTATTTTGTTCAGTAAGTCATTTTAGACCTTCTTTAAAACAAGAGAGCCAAGATGGCCCTATATCGCTCACCTGAGAATCATTGACAGAAACATCAAAAATCAGGATGTAAGTAAGTAGGTCAAGGCCAAGATCATCCACGGTCAAAGATTTAATCTGCATGCAAAATTATCTAACGTTTCATTGTTGTAGCTGAACAGAAGGTCTTCTAAGAACAGGCCCTGTGACCTATTTTTTGACCCTGGATGACCCATATACAATCCCATCCTAGATTTCATCAAGACAAACATTCTGACCAAATATTAGGAAAATCGAAAGAAAAATACAGCTTCTATCGCATACACAAGCTTTTTCTAAGATTTGACCCCGTGACCTAGTTTTTGAAGCCAGATGAACCATATACAACCTCAACCTAGATTTCATCAAGACAAACATTCTGACCAAGTTTCATAAAGATCCAATGAAAAATACAGCCTCTATCGCATACAAAGAGTTTAACTAAGATTTGACCATGTGACCTAGTTTTTGACCCCAGATTACCCATATTCAATCCCAACCTAGAACTAATCAAGACAAACATTCTGACAAAATATTAGGAAAATCGAATGGAAAATACAGCTTCTATTTTATACACAAGGTTTTTCTAAGATTTGACTCCATGACCTAGTTTTTGACCCCAGATGACCCATATACAATCCCAACCTAGATACTATAAAGACAAACATTCTGACCAAATATTAAGAAAATTGGATGAAAAATACAGCTATCGCATACACAAGCTTTTTCTATGATTTGACCCCTTGATCTAGTTTTCGACCCCAGATAACCCATAAACAATCCCAACCTAGATCTCATCAAAACAAACATTCTGACTAAATATTAGGAAAATCCATTGGAAAAATACAGCCCCCATCGCATACACAAGGTTTTTTTAAGATTTGACCCCGTGACCTAGTTTTTGACCCCAGATGATCCATATACAATCCCCACCTAGATACCATAGAGGCAAACGTTCTGACCAAATATTAGGAAAATCGGATGAAAAATACAGCTTCTATCGCATACACAAGGTTTTTTCTAAGATTTGACCCCGTGACCTAGTTTTTGACCCCAACTGACCTATATATAATCCCAACCTAGATTTCATCAAGACAAACATTCTGACCAAATATTTGGAAAGTCTGATGAAAAATGCAGCTTCTATCGCATACACAAGGTTTTTCTTAGATTGGACGCCCTGACCTAGTTTTTGAACCCAGATGACCCATATACAATCCCAACCTAGAATTCATCAAGACAAACATTCTGACCAAGTTTCATAAAGATCCAATGAAAAATGCAGCCTCTATCGCATACACAAGGCAAATGTGAACAGACAAACGATGGACAGACAGACAGACGACGGACATGCAGCAATCACAATAGCTCACCCAAGCATTTGCTCAGGTGAGCTAACAAGAGGGCCATGATGGCCCTGTATTACTCACCTGAGTATGACTGCTTTTAACAAAGTTGTTATGGACCTGGTTAATTGACCCCAGATGACCCATATTCGAACTTGACCTAGAAATTATTGAAACAATCTCTCTGACAAATTTCAAGGTTATTTGTACTGAAAATGTTACCTCTAGAGTGTTAACAAGGTTTTTCCATATTTGGGCTCTATGACCTAGTTTTTTCACCTAGATGTCCCATATTCGAACTTGAGCTAGAAATTATCGAAACAATCTCTCAGACAAATTTGCAGGATAATTGGACTGAAAAAGTAGCCTCTAAAGTGTTAACAAGGTTTTTCGATATTTGGGCTTTGTGACCTAGTTTTTGACCCCAGATAACCAATATCCAAACTTGAGCTACAAATCATCAAAAAACCTTTCTGACAAATTTCCAGGACATTTGGACTGAAAATGTAGCCTCTACAGTGTTTACAAAGTTTTTCGATATTTTGGGCTCTGTGACCTAGTTTTCTACTCCAGATGATCCATATTCGAACTTGAGCTAGAAACCATAGAATTAGGCTTTCTGACAAATTTCCAGCTTCTTTGGAATTAAAATGTTACCTCTAGAGTGTTAACAACGTTTTCCCATATTTGGGCTCTGTGACATAGTTTTTGACCCAAGATGGCCCATACTCCAATTTGAGCTAGAAATCATAAAAAAAAAACCTGTCTGACAAATTTCCAGGATATTTGGACTGAAAATGTAACCTCTGGAGTGTTAAAAAGGTTTTTACATATTTGGGCCATGTGACCTAGTTTTTGAACCCAGATGACCCATATTTGAACTTGTGCTAGAAATCTTAGAAGCAACCTTTCTGACAAATTTCCAGATTATTTGGGCTGAAAATGTAACCTCTAGAGTGTTAACAAGAATGTTCTATTTTTGGGCTCTGTGACCTAGTTTTTGACCCCAGATGACCCATATTAGAACTTGACCTAGAAATCACAGAACCAACCTTTCTGACAAATTTCCAGATTATTTGGGCTGAAAATGTAACCTCTAGAGTGTTAACAAGATTTTTCTATTTTTGGGCTCCCTGACCTAGTTTTTGACCCCAGACGACCCATATTCGAACTCGTCCGAGTAATTACTGGGACAAATATCCTGACCAAGTTTCGTGACAATTGGAGCAAAAATGTGACCATAGAGTGTTAACAAACTAAGTGTGAACGGATGACGGACGACAGACAACGGACATTCATCGATCCTAATAGCTCACCCTGAGCCAGCTCAGGTGAGCTAAAAAAACATTACATGTACCTTATCAACTGACCATATAATAGTTAAACAGTCATGAGATGGTATTTTAAAACTTGAACACACTTATTAAATATGTATGGAAATAGATGAACAATTCATGAACACAAAAACACAATCACAGTTAATGTACTCTGTGTTCTGTGTATTACCTGCACAAAATACTGACTGAAAATCATTTTACAACAGGATATTAAAATGGAAAATCATGCTTCTAATGTTTCATCATTTCATTTTCTGATCTTTCATTACTTTTCCAAACCTAAGATAATTTATGTTGTTGCTTAAACATGTTAGTGTTGGTAGTAAATATAACACGTACACATCATACACCACACAATAACAAAACACACCATAATGAGCATTGAGAAAGTCTGCATATGATTGTTAAAACATTGATACATGTACATTTTTAAATACCAATCTAAAAAGGTGAAGATTACAATTTATGTGTATAAACATGACTATTTGTGCTACAACACCCATAGGAAATAAGAATGATGTATAAACTATTCTGTCAAAAAACCAGTACACAACAGCTTTTTTTAGTTCAAAAATCTATTTATATGTTTTTATCATGAATAATTTTGCTACATTCACTTATTAAACTGTTACCATTAACTACAACATTAATCTTATGTCTGATTTTGTATTTTTTAAAAATCGTTTCCACAGGTATTGTAATGTATCGCTTAGTAAAAGTCTGTTTCTTAACATATTTTTCACTGACTTTAGTCCAACCTAATCAAGCCTTAGAAAAAGGCTGACAGGGGACAGAATATTCATACCTCAACAGCAATTTATGCTTAAGGAATAAAGAGGAATAACTCTACTGAAAAACAAGAGGGCCATGATGGCCCTGGATCGCTCACCTGAGTACTTTGGCTGTAGGTTTGCTGTTAAGCAGTATTTCATTTTTTAATTAGAAATATGTAAGTGCCTACAAACCAAATATGTAAAATATCAGTCAATAAATAAAGGCTCTATGACAGAAAGTAGAAATATCTATTACAAGTTATGGTGACCTTGACCTTGACCCAGTGACCTCAAACCCTACATATGGGTAGAGGTCCATGCAAGGAACCTCTATACTGAATATCAAAGATATTGGTCTATAAATGAAGGCTCTATGAGGTACAGTAGATAAATCTACTTTTAGCCTCAGTGACCTTTAACCTGATCTAATAATTTGAAAAAGCTTGGTAAAGCTTGCTTCGTGCAAAATTTTAAAATTCTAGGCTTTGTGGTTTCAGACAAGAAGATTTTTAAAGATTTTCTTCTATATTGTTATTTAAAACTTGTGACCCCTCGGGCGGGGCCAATAGTGACCCCAGGGACATTTTTCTAACAAACTTGGTAGAGGTCCACTAGACAATGCTGCATACCAAATATCTTAACTCTAGGACTTGTGGTTTCTGACAAGAAGATTTTTCAAGTTTTTCCTATATAATTATATGTAAAACATGTGACCCCTAGGGCAGGGCCTATTTTGACCAAGGGGCCATGATTTGAACAAACTTGAGAGAGGTCCATTAGATAATGCTGCACACTAAATATCTTAACTCTGGGCCTTGTTGTTTATGACAAGAAGATTTTTAAAGATTTTCCTATATAACTCTATGTAAAACATGTGACCCCTGGGGCGGGGCCATTTTTGACCAAGGGGCCATGACTTGAACAAACTTGATAGAGGTCCTCTAGACAATGCTTCATACAAAATATCTTAACTCTAAGCCTTATGGTTTATTTTGTGAAAATTTTTAAAACCTTTTCCTATATAACTCTATGTAAACAAGTGACGCCTAGGGCTGGGCCTATTTTGACCCAGTGGCTATGAATTGAACAAACTTATTAGAGGTCCACTAGACAATGCTACACACAAAATATCTAAGCTCTATGCCTTACAGTTTCTGACAAGAAGACTTTTAAAGTTTTTCCTATAAAACTCTATGTAAAACAAGTGACCCCTGGGGCGGGGCCATTTTTGACCCAGAGGCCATGATTTGAACAAACTTGGTAGAGGTCCACTAGACAATGCTACACACAAAATATCTAAGCTCTATAACTTACAGTTTCTGACAAGAAGATTTTTTAAGATTTTCCTATATAACTCTATGTAAAACAAGTGACCCCTTGGGCAGGGCTTTTTTTTACCCAGAGGCCATGATTTGAATAAACTTGGTAGAGGTCCATTAGACAATGCTACACACCAAATATCTAAGCTCTATGCCATACGGTTTCTGATAAGAAGATTTTTAAAGTTTTTCCTATATAACTCTATGTAAAACAAGTGACCCCTGGGGCGGGGCCATTTTTGACCCAGAGGCCATGATTTGAACAAACTTGGTAGAGGTCCACTAGACAATGCTACACACCAAATATCTAAGCCCTATGCCTTACAGTTTCTGACAAGAAGATTTTTTAAGATTTTCCTATATAACTCTATGTAAAACAAGTTACCCCTGGGGCGGGGCCATTTTTGACCCAGAGGCCATGATTTGAACAATCTTGGTAGAGGTTCACTAGACAATGCTACATACCAAATATCTTAACTCTAGGCCTTCTTGTTTCTGACAAGAAGATTTTCAAGTTTTCCCTATATAACTCTATGTAAAATCAACTGACCCCTGGGGTGGGGTCAGTTTTGACCCCAGGGACATAATTTGAACAAACTTGGTAGAGGTCCACTAGATGATGCTTCATACCAAATATCAAAGCTCCAGGCCTTGTGGTTTCGGAGAAGAAGATTTTTAAAGATCCAACTTATAAAATCTTTTTTTTAGCTCCAGTGAACCAGAAATGCAATGGACCAGAACCATTTGAACAATCTTGGTACAGCTTCATGCAAGGAACATCCCAGGCAAGTTTCACTAAATTTGCCCCATTGGTTTCAGAGGAGATGTCGTTTGAATGAAAAGTTGACGACGGACGGACGGATGGACGGACAGACGGACTGACGGACGACGGACAAAGACTGATCAGAAAAGCTCATCCTGAGCACTTTGTGCTCAGGTGAGCTAAACAAGAGGGCCATGATGGCCCTGGATCGCTCACCTGAGTACTCTGGCTGTAGGTTTGCTGTTAAGCAGTATTTCATTTTTAATTGAAAATATGTAAGTGCCTACAAACCAAATATGTAAAATATCAGTCAATAAATAAAGGCTCTATGACAGAAAGTAGAAATATCTATTATAAGCTATGGTGACCTTGACCTTGACCTAGTGACCTCAAATCCTACCCATAAGTAGATGTCCATGCAAGGAACCTATATACTGAATATCAAAGATATTGGTCAATAAATGAAGGCTCTATGAGGTACAGTAAGTCTATTTTTAGCCTTCGTGACCTTTAACCTAATCTAATAATTTGAAAAAGCTTGATAAAGCTTGTTTCATGCCAAATTTTAAAATTCTAGGCCTTGTGGTTTCAGACAAGAAGATTTTTAAAGATTTTCTTCTATACTGCTTTTTAAAACTTGTGACCCCTCGGGCGGGGCCAATAGTGACCCAAGGGACATTTTTCAAACAAACTAGTTTGAGGTCCACTAGACAAAGTTGCATACCAAATATCTAAGCTGTAGGCATTAAGGTTTCCAGTAAGAAGATTTTAAAAGATTGCCTTTTTTACATATTAAGGGCCCCAGGGGCGGGGCCAATTTTGACACAGGGCCCAACATATATACAATACTGGTAAAGGTTCTCTACACAATACTCCACACCAAATATCTAAGGTCTAGTCCTATTAGTTTGGAAGAAAAATGATTTTTCATGTTTTCTTATATAACTATATGTAAACCAAGAGAACTCTGGGGCATGGCCAATTTTGACCCAGGGGACATAATTTGAACAAACTTGGTACACATCCACTAGACAATGCTGCATACCAAATATCTAAGCTGTGGGCATTAAGGTTTCCAGTTAGAAGATTTTTAAAGATTGTCTTTTTTACATATTAAGGGCCCCAGGGGCGGGGCCAATTTTGACACAGGGGCCAACATATATACAATACTGGTAAAGGTTCTCAACACAATACTCCACACCAAATATCTAAGGTCTAGTCCTATTAGTTTGGAAGAAAAATGATTTTTCATGTTTTTCCTATATATCTATATGTAAACGAAGAGAACCCTGGGGCGTGGCCAATTTTGTCCAAGGGGACATAATTTGAACAAACTTGGTAGACATCCACTAGACAATGCTGCATACCAAATATCTAAGCTGTAGGCATTGAGGTTTCCAGTAAGAAGATTTTTAAAGATTGCCTTTTTAACATATTAAGGGCCCCCTGGGTGGGGCCAATTTTAACACAGGGGCTAACATATAAACAATACTGGTAAAGGTTCTCAACACAATACTCCACACCAAATATCTAAGGTCTAGTCCTATTAGTTTGGAAGAAAAATGATTTTTCATGTTTTTCCTATATAACTATATGTAAACCAAGAGAACCCTGGGGCGTGGCCAATTTTGACCCAGGGGACATAATTTGAACAAACTTGATAGAGGTCTACTAGACAATGCTACATACCAAATATCTAAGCTGTAGGCATTGTGGTTTCTGAGAAGATTTTTAAAGATTTCCTATATAGGCCTATGTAAAATCAATTGACCCCCAGGGTGGGGCCAAATTTGACCCCAGGGGCATAATTTGAACAAATTTGATAGAGGTCCACTAGACAATGCTACATACCAAATCTAAAGGCTCAGGGCCTTGTGGTTTCAGACAAGAAGATTTTCAAAGTTTTTCCTTTAAGTTGCCATAGCAACCAGAGTTCTTGATGGAATTGAATTTTCTGAACAACTTTGGTAGAGCTTCATGCAAGGAACATTCCAGGCAAGTTTCATTAAATTTGGCCCATTGGTTTCAGAGGAGATGTTGTTTGAATGAAAAGTTGACGACGGACGGACGGACTGACGGACGGACAGACGACCGACGGACGACGGACAAAGACCGATCAGAAAAGCTCACCCTGAGCACTTTGTGCTCAGGTGAGCTAAAAAACACAAAGTGAACACATTTGGTTAGATAATGAAGTCTAGAGCTACAGGTGGTGTACAAGAGCAGGTGAAAAAGTCATTCCTTAATAAAGTTAAAATAAGTGTTTTTTCTAACTAATTGTTTGAGCCATGCTTTTATCTGAATGTCTGACTAAGCAATGTATCAAAATAAAATAAAAATGGGGGAATAAATCCGATAAAATATGCAAAAATGGTGAAGATATTCACAAATGTAAATGACAAATTGAGTTAAGTACACACAAAAATTACCTTAGTTGCACATATCTTTAGGAATGTGGGATTTGATAGCAATAAGATATATCAAGACAACCACCTATATATGACTGAGTCAAGAAATCTGTTGACTTTGAACAACATTGAAATCACCTCGCCAAATCATGAAGGAAGATGCCCCACTAAGAATTTAGTTACACTTTAAATTACTCATTAAAAAACTTCTGCTAAATTATAACAATAAAATCTCTTGTAAATGCCTTTGTTTCAACAAAAATGAAAGCATCCTTATTGATGTTTTTCTGTACTTTTTTTATTATTCTTTTTCATATATAGCTATGTTTGAAGTTGTATAATGTGGGCTGATAACAGAATTCTTCTTCCATTACGTTTCTGGAAAAAATTTAAATGATTTAGTTTTTTCTAAACAGTGAAATATGGTTCAAGTAAAACACATTTGTCAGCATTATATTATATCATTTATCTGTAACAAGGAAAAAGATCTGTGGAAAAAATACTCAGCTAAAGAGTAAGAGTATTTCTTGCCCAGTCATATGAACTATCTTCATCCAACAATATTTCCAAGTTGTTAAGAACAAAAATGTATAAAAATCAATACAAAAAATGACTGTGATGTAAAACTTATTCTCAGTCTTGGTTACAGCCCCCTGCATCGGCTGTTAACATCTGGTAAAGAAACTGGTCCTTCATACATCCATCTACAAACTCTGAACGAGTTAAGACACCATCATTGTTTACATCCATCTTAGCAAAGATTTTCTGTGTTCGTTCCTCAGGACTGTCTGTATCTTGGTTGGTCAAGGCATTTCCCAACATAGAGTAGATTGCCTGAAACGTCAATATGAAGAAATGATAAGGCATTCATTCATAACCATAACACTTGTGAAATCTAAACACATTAGCAGATTACAAGTTTTGCAAAGACATAGTAAATATCATTTGTGATATGAAATAATGTAAAAATAAAACAAGTGGGCCATGATGGCCCTAAATCGCTCACCTGAGTCTCATTGTTCATGTTACAAGTATCGTTATTGGTTGTTATGGGTGTTTGTTGTTTGCAACAAAAAAAGTTTGCAAAAAGTGAAAAAGTTTGCAATAAGTTTGAAGACTCTGGGTGTAATGGTACTCAAATTTTTGAGCAGAAATAGTTTTGCTCTACAGGTCCCAGTGAACTTGACCTTTGACCTACAGACCCCACTTCTAATATAATTACCCTATGAAGTTTGAAGGTTCTTGGTGTAATGGTACTCCAGTTACTGAGCAGAAATAATTTTCACTCTTCAGGTCCCTGTGACCTTGACTTTAACCTACTGACCCCAAAAATAAAAGGGTTCTTTTACGGAGTAAAGACAATCATCCTATGAAGTTTGAAGGCTCTGGGTGAAATGGTACACCAGTTACTGAGCAGAAACAGTTTTCACTCTAGAGGTCCCTGTGAACTTAACCTTTGACCTATGGACCCTAAAAACAATAGGGTTCTTCTAGTACAATTATCCTATAAAGTTTGAAGGCTCTGGGTGTACTAGCCCCAAAAACAATATTGTTTCTTTTATTTAGTAAAGGCAATCTTCCTATGAAGTTTGTAGGCTTTGGGTGAAATGGTACTCCTGTTATTGAGTGGAAACAGTTTTCACTCTAGAGGTCCCTCTGACCTTGACCTTTGAACTACTGACCCAAAAAACACAAGGAATTTTTTCTACTCAATAAGGGCAATAACCCTGTGAAGTTTGAAGCCTTTGGGTCAACTGGTACTCAAGTTATTGAAAGGAAACTAAGTGTGACAGACAGACAGACAAACAGGCACCCATGGACAGGGCAAAAACAATATGTCTCTATCAGAAGGGCGGGTTTAGTGGGAGACATAACAACAAATATTTTTTGCCTATATAAGTCCTTGTGTAAAATCAAATGACTCCCCCTCCCCCGCCCACCTTCTAGGGTGGGGCAAGTTTTGACCCTGAGGGTCATGTTTTGAACAAACCTGGTAAAGGTCCACTAGACAATGCCACACACCTAATATCTAAACTCTAGGCCTTGTGGTTTCTGACAAGAAGATTTTTTAAAGTTTTTCCTATATAACTCTATGTAAAACATGTGACCCTTGGGGCAGGGCCTTTTTTGACCAAGGGACTTTGATTTGAACAAACTTGGTAGAGGTCTAATAGACAATGCTGTACTACACCAAATATCTAAACTCTAAGCCTTGTGGTATCTGAAAATTTTTTTTTTAAAGTTGTTCCTACATAACTCTATGTAAAACATGTGACCACTGGGGCAGGGCCATTTTTGACCCAGGGTCCATGATTTGAACAATCTTGGTAGAGGTCCTCTACACAATGCTACATACAAAATATCTAAGCTCTATGCCTTTTGGTTTCTGATGTGAAGATTTTTTACACTTTTTCCTATATAACTCTATGTAAACAAGTGACTCCTGGGGAAGGGCCTATTTTGACCCAGTGGCTATGATTTGAACAAACTTAGTAGAGGTCCATTAGACAATGCTACACACAAAATATCTAAACTCTACGCTCCCTCAGCAGCTAAGTGAATACACTACTGTTACTTCACACCGCTGCTTTAATAAGAGTAGATTTATGATATTGACCTTTACAATGAACTTTTAAACAACCAATGAAAGTGCACCAATATCCCCAAAACCGAAAAATCTTTAAACCATCTTTCATTGGTTTAAACGATCATGTGATTCCAAAATTTATAAATAGACGGGTGTTTTCTGACAATCTGTAAACACATTTCAACTACGCGTTTACGTAAACATCTTAATACAGAAATTAAATGTCTACAAACAACTATACCATCATGATTTTAACCTTTTTGATAGTTTCACTGGTTTATTTACGTATAAATAATTAAACAAGAGGGCCATGATGGCCCTGGATCGCTCAATTGAGTACTTTGGCTGTAGGTTTGCTGTTAAGCAGTATTTCATTTTTTAATTGAAAATATGTAAGTGCCTACAAACCAAATATGTAAAATATCAGTCAATAAATAAAGGCTCTATGACAGAAAGTAGAAATATCTATTATAAGCTATGGTGACCTTGACCTTGACCCAGTGACCTCAAACCCTACCCATGGGTAGAGGTCCATGCAAGGAACCTCTATACTGAATATCAAAAATATTGGTCTATAAATGAAGGCTCTATGAGGTACAGTAGATAAATCTACTTCTAGCCTCCGTGACCTTAAACCTAATCCAATAATTTGAAAAAGCTTGATAAAGCTTGCTTCATGCCAAATTTTAAAATTCTAGGTCTTGTGGTTTCAGACAAGAAGATTTCTAAAGATTTTCTTCTATATTGTTATTTAAAACTAGTGACCCCTCGGGCGGGGCCAATAGTGACCCCAGAGACATTTTTCTAATAAACTTGGTAGAGGTCCACTAGACAATGCTACACACCACATATCTAAGCTCTATAACTTACGGTTTCTGATAAGAAGATTTTTTTAAGATTTTCCTATATAACTCTATGTAAAACAAGTGACCCCCGGGGCGGGGCCATTTTTGACCCAGAGGCCAGGATTTGAACAAACTTGCTAGAGGTCCACTAGACAATGCTACATACCAAATATCTTAACTGTATGCCTTCTTGTTTCTGACAAGAAGATTTTTTAGTTTTACCTATATAACTCTATGTAAAACAAGTGACCCCCAGGCCATTTTTGACCCAGAGGCCAGGATTTGAACAAACTTGGTAGAGGTCCACTAGGCAATGCTACACACCAAATATCTAAGCTCTATAACTTACTGTTTCTGACAAGAAGATTTTTTAAGATTTTCCTATATAACTCTATGTAAAACTAGTGGCCCCTGGGGCGGGGTCATTTTTGACCCAGAGGCCAGGATTTGAACAAACTTGGTAGAGGTCCACTAGGCAATGCTACCAACCAAATATCTAAGCTCTATAACTTACGGTTTCTGACAAGAAGATTTTCCTATATAACTCTATGTAAAACTAGTGGCCCCTGGGGTGGGGCCATTTTTGACCCAGAGGACAGGATTTGAACAAACTTGGTAGAGATCCACTAGACAATGCTACACACCAAATATCTAAGCTCTATAACTTACGGTTTCTGACAAGAAGATTTTTTAAGATTTTCCTATATAACTCTATGTAAAACTAGTGACCCCTGGGGCGGGGTCATTTTTGACCCAGAGGCCAGGATTTGAACAAACTTGGTAGAGGTCCACTTGACAATGCTACACACCTAATATCTATGCCCTATAACTTACGGTTTCTGACAAGAAGATTTTTTAAGATTTTCTTATATAATTCTATGTAAAACTAGTGGCCCCTGGGGCGGGGCCATTTTTGACCCAGAGGACAGGATTTGAACAAACTTGGTAGAGGTCCACTAGGCAATGCTACACACCAAATATCTAAGCTCTATAACTTACGGTTTCTGATAAGAAGATTTTTTTAAGATTTTCCTATATAACTCTATGTAAAACAAGTGACCCCCGGGGCGGGGCCATCTTTGACCCAGAGGCCATGATTTGAACAAACTTGGTAGAGGTCCACTAGACAATGCTACATACCAAATATCTTAACTCTAGGCCTTGTGGTTTCTGACAAGAAGATTTTCAAGTTTTCCCTATATAACTCTATGTAAAATCAACTGACCTCTGGGGTGGGGTCAGTTTTGTCCCCAGGGACTTAATTTGAACAAACTTGGTAGAGATCCACTAGATGATGCTTCATACCAAATATCAAAGCTCCAGGCCTTGTGGTTTCGGAGAAGAAGATTTTTAAAGATCCAACTTATAAAATCTATTTTTAGCTCCAGTGAACCAGAAATGCAATGGACCAGAACCATTTGAACAATCTTGGTAGAGCTTCATGCAAGGAACATCCCAGGCAAGTTTCATTAAATTTGCCCCATTGGTTTCAGAGGAGATGTTGTTTGAATGAAAAGTTGACGACGGACGGACGGACGGACGACGGACAAAGACCGATCAGAATAGCTCACCCTGAGCACTTTGTGCTCAGGTGAGCTAAAAACACTTTGAAAAGTGAAATACATAAGTAACATGCAGACATGCATTATTTTGGGTTGTCAATTTTATGTATGAACATTTCGTTGTAAGCTAGTCACTGATTGGCTGAAAAGTAACTGTGGAATTTCCCATCTAAAAATAAAAATATCCTTCTGAAAATTGAATTTTAGCAGAGGTAAGAAAGTGAAACATTCGACCGATGCGCAGGAGAGTATCTAACTCTAGGCCTTGCGGTTTCTGACAAGAAGATTTTTTAAAGTTTTTCCTATATAACTCTATGTAAAACATGTGACCCCTGGGGCGGCCTTTTATGATCCAGGGGCCATGATTTGAACAAACTTGGTAGAGTTCCTCTACACAATGCTACATACAAAATATCTAAGCTCTATGCCTTTTGGTTTCTGATGTGAAGATTTTTAAAACTTTTTCCTATATAACTCTACGTAAAACATGTGACCCCTGGGGAGGGGCCATTTTTGACCCAGGGGCCATGACTTGAACAAACTTAATAGAGGTCCATTGGACAATGCTGCACACCAAATATCTAATCTCTAGGCCTTGTGGTTTCTGGCAAGAAGATTTTTAAGTTTTCCCTATATAACTCTATGTAAAATCAACTGACCCCTGGGGTGGGGTCAGTTTTGACCCCATGGTCATAATTTGAACAAACTTGGTAGAGGTTCACTAGATGATGCTTCATACCAAATATCTAAGCTCCAGGTCTTGAGGTTTCGGAGAAGAAGATTTTTAAAGATCAAACTTTTAAAATAGATTTTTAGCTCCAGTGAACCAGAAATGCAATGGACCAGAACCATTTGAAAAATCTTGGTAGAGCTTCATGCAAGGAACATCCAAGGCAAGTTTCATTAAATTTGGCCGATTGGTTTCAGAGGAGATGTCATTTGAATGAAAAGTTGACGACGGACGGATGGATGACCGACGGACGACCAACAAAGACCGATCAGAAAAGCTCACCCTGAGCACTTTGTGCTCAGGTAAGCTAAAAATTTAACCTATTAGAATAACAGCTGTTTCCATTTTTGAACTGATCCAGAATACCTGTTGTTCCTGAAACATAACAGATCACAACTAGAATGGGTATGGAAAATGAACTTTGAATAACTTAATTAGGTTATCATAAAGTTGTGTTACAGAGATTTTGTATCAGCCATAAGGGTTGAAATAACTTTTAAATTTGTTTATATGCATAGTTGTTTCAACATTTGTTCATAATTATTGTTGTTGAATTTGCTAAAAGCAGACAGCACAAACATTACAACAGACTCATTGAGGATCCTTCTACAGATATATCTGCCATGAATGCTCTGACAAAATGACAAATTATAGGAATTTCGACAAGGCGAAGAAGGCACTGTTGAAGGGAATTTTAACATCTTCATCCCTCACTTAACAAATCTTTACTCAACATATTGTAATAATTTGTTGATGACACATACGACCTGCCACTTATACAATGTATTAGGTGTGAAGATACAATCTTTGTCTACATCAAAGTGGTGTTGCTTACTTTCCAGTTATTAACTGAAAATAAGTGCTAATTATTAAATGAAAGCAAATAATTTACTTTCAGTTATTGATAAAATTAAGATTTCACATGAAAATTTAGTTGAATTATCAGGAATAAAATTTCGGACCAAAATTAATAGTGATGAGTTTGGATTATTTAAGTTCAGACTATCAATGTACTACTGAATTTTAAAATAAGATAATCCTACAGCACTTCTGTGTTGCACTCTGTCTTCAATGATTCCAACAACAGAACTGATTACAAAAGTTTAATAAATCTTAAACTGTTGGTAAATTGTAACTGAATATCTTATCCTATCCTAAAGCTGCAGGTATAGTCGTGCTATACAGTATGCAAGTAAACTGAAACTAGATCCAGGCTCTTGTATAATAGCAGCAGCTAAAAGACACTGATACAGATTTAAAATTTAGATATTCATTTATTGTCATCATTAATTGGATGATCATAGCTTCTAACATTTCAGTTATTATCATCAAAACAAGGTGCTCGGCATTGTAAATGCTATCAGAGTTGTCTTTCTAAACGCAGTCACCATTGCAGACGACATCATTTGTATTGTTTGCCATCAGCTGGTAGCTAATAGATACAAACTGGGGCAAAAACTTCATTCCGTGTGAACTGTGTAAAACACTCATCACTGTGAGACAAATACTGACCCAGGGGTCACCTTTCCATCAAATAATGAACACAAACTGATTGATTTGGGAGAAAATAGGAAGTGAAGTGATTGGCTGATGTTTCTCTGAACTAGAGCACCAAGCAACTGAAAAGGTTTATCTTCAGTTTAATACTTATTAAGATGGTCGGATGACAAAATGTTAAATTTGGGCAAAAGAAATATATCATTTCAAACATAGATCTGAAACAATGGGACAGAAGGGATTTACTTTAACATACACTTTGTTACACAGGCAGTGAAAACTTGAACTATCACTAAAGGTGATTAATACCCCCACATGGGTGCTTGATACTGGAACTGGAAAGCTTAGAATCAATGGCGTAAAGTGACATAAGAAACATGGAAATATGTATATATTTTATATTTAATAATATTGTATAAAGAGAAAACAATTACCACTAGACCATTGAACTGTATATTTTCTAGTAGAACTAGCTTAAGTTTAAGCAAACAGTGACCTTGTCCCAACTGGCAAAATTTTCAATCCCAAGCATTGTCTTCAAAGAAGCTACCTTTACAGCAAATTTCATCAAAATATCTCATTCCTAACTCAAGTTATTGTGCAGAAACCATTTATTTTTTAGTTTTAGTAACAGTGACCTTGACCTTGGCCCCACCAGCCCCATATCAAACTTGACCTATATCCTGTGATGTTACACCTGTGTATCGAAAATTGTTTAAATCTGTCAAGATTTCATGAGTTATCATCCGTAAACCATTTTTCAACCATTTTATTATTTTTAGTAACAGTGACCTTGACCTTGGCCCCACCAGCCCCAATATCATAGTTGACCTGTATGTTATGATGTTACACCTGTGTACCAAAAGTTTTTTTACTCTGTCAAGCCATTCATGAGTTATTGACCGGAAACCGTTTTTCTATTTTTAGTAACAGTGACCTTGGCCTAGGCCCCACCAGCCCCTAATATTGATGTTACAGCTGTGTACCAAAAATTGTTTAAATCTGTCAAGCCATTCATGAGTTATTGTCTGGAAACCGTTTTTCTATTTTTAGTAACAGTGACCTTGACCTTGGCCCCACCAGCCCCAATATTGAACGTGACCTGTATCTTATGATGTTACAGCTGTGTACCAAAATCTGTCTAGCCTTTCATGAGTTATCGTCCGGAATCCATGACGGACCAACAGACCGACCGACTGACAAGCTCAGACTGTAGAATGTAACTCAAGCAAAAAAAATGAAATGTATTTGGTTGTTTTTTTAAAACATTATCAACTGACCTTGGCCCATTACCTCGATCTGAGATATCAGATATCAGAAATGAGTAAATTGTAATTTAAATACTCATCTCATAATTTTGAATCTCTGATAAGATATTGATAGTAACTGTGAGCTTTATAAACATATCATATTACTACCCCTTCTTGCAAACTTTCTTATGTTTCTGAATTTTTGTGTGACTTCAATGATTTGATGACAGGTTACTCAAAGCCTCACAAAGAATAAAGCTCTTAAACAAAAGACAAAAAAAACCATCATATTAATTGACTAAATTAAGTGTTTCTGCATTTTTTTTCTGCCAGTCTAATAGATTAATAGACTATAATGTGAAAATGCATTTCATTATTTATAAACTGTGCTAATGCAATTCAAACAAAATATGATTTATCTATTGAGACAATGTCCTGGCTCTATGACATTATACAGGACTAAAATACACATGTTGTGTTTATATTGGTTCAGACAGTTTACTTCCCTTTCAAATTAAAACAGTTTGCTTAGCCAACCCTCTCACCACTGACCCAGAGAGTCGATTCCCTGATTCCCATTAGCTGTTCTGCTACCAAGTAGGAAACTGAGTTTTGCTAGCCAAGCAATTTTGCTAACAGAATTTCTTTTGAAAAATGATACTCATTTAAATACATTTCATGTTACTTAAAACTAATTCACTTTTTAGCTCATCTGAGCACAAAGTGCTCAAAGGAGAGCAATTGGGATCACTGATTGTCTGGCATGTGTTGGCTTGTGCCGTGTGTCATCAGCAATTTAACCTGAATGACTTCTCCTAAACCGCTCAGTCAACTTTGACGAAACATGCCTGGGATATTCCTTGCATGTCACGTACTCTACCAAGTTTGTTCAAAGAATTGAATTCTATCAAGAACTTTGGTTGCAACTGAAAGGAAAAACTTTGAAAATCTTCTTGTTCAAATTTTACCCCTGGGGTCAAATTGGCCCTGCCTAGGGGTTCAATTGATTTTACATAGGCTTATATAGGGAAAACTTTGAAAATCTTCTTGCCTGAAACAACAAGGCCTTGAGCTTAAAGATTTGGTATGTGGCATTGTCAAGTGGACCTCTACCAAGTTTGTTCAAATTATGCCCCTGGGGTCAAATTTGGCCCTGCCCCGTGGGTCAATTCATTTCACATAGGCTTATTTAGGCAAAATTTCAAAAAACTTCTTGTCTGAAACCACAAAGCCTAGAACTTAGATAATTTTAATGGAGCATCAGGTAGAGGTCATCTACCAAGTTTTTTCAAATTATGCCCCTTCAGTGAACATTGGCTCTACCCTGGGGGTCACTTGAATTCATATAGATTTATATAAGGAGAATCTTAAAAAATCTTTTGATGTTTGCTCAACAGCAGACCCAAAGGCAAAGTATTCAGGTGAGCAATCTAGGGACATCATGGCCCTTATGTTTTTAATAAGTACAAATATACATTTCTTAAATCAATACAAATAAGTATTTAATGCAAATAAATATTTTTAGAATTAGATAGTTTTAATAAATTGTATGCATGTACAATACCTTAAAGAACTTTACCTATATTACTGAACAGGAGACAATTATTACATGTAGTATGATCTTCTAATAATTAAGAATTTGTATTCTTGTTATCATGTTATCTTTATGTATGTTTGCTTTTAATCAAATATCTTTCTAACCAGTTAGCCAATGTAATGGTCTGTTCTCACCCCCGATCAGATCAACTCGATCAAGCATGATCAAGCGATCAGGTACAGTCTAGCTCGGTCTGCATGCGTGATCAGGGGTGGTCGGATCGGTCTACCTTGGTCAGCATGACTGGGGCTTCCTACCTGAATTTTTTTGACATGTCAAAAAAATTCAATTAGTGATCGAGTAGCTAAGCGGTCGAGAAGCGATTGTATATTGATTGAGTAGAAGATCTAGTTGATCAAGAATCAATCGTGTAATGATCTAGTTTGATCGGGTATACATCTTTTACCCGATCTGTACACGATCATCTCAACTTCTACTCGAGCATTATCAGATCGCAACCCGATCAACTCGACCTCTGTTTGATGTGTTGTCAAGAATAACTAGACTACTACCTGACTGCTACACGACCGCACACAATTGCTTCCCAATAGTTATTCCACCATACACAAGTCCACGTGACCAAAACAATATGAACTGATTTGAACCAGGAATGTTTGAAGATTTTATTCTAAACAATTTGATACATGACCATTCACGACTCGATTACAATCATTACGATCTGGTCAGATGGAAATCTGGCAACGATTGAGCAGAGGTTCAGTTAGTCTAGTTGAGATCATGTATGACTTGCATATAGGTCTGGGTGATCGAGGAGAAGTCGGGATGTTGGTCGGGTTGTCATTGTGAAGAAGTCGTAAAAAAAATCATCTAGGGTTGACTTGAGGTAATGTATGAGTCGTGAATGTGCATTTAAATGAGCTTGGTCGGGCTTCATCGGGGAATTTATGTGATCGAGACAATTGAGTTGATCTGATCGGCAGTGAGAACACAGCTTAAGATTAACCATATAGCAAATCTACTGAGTACCAACTATAAAAGAATACAGGCAGCGAATATATACAGATAGTGAACCGATAGTTAGCAAAAAACGTTCAGTATCCTGTCCATACGAACACTGGAGCTGGCCCAGCTAGCTCAATTGGTAGAGCATCGGATTGTCAATCTTGACGATCCCAGTTCAATCCCCATGAGGGCCAGCAAAATTTCTCCATGATAACTGATCTCAGACAATGTGTCTATAGGTCATTTGTCCCTAACCTCAGAAGCAAGTGAGGAAGTAGTCCATCACTTGCAGAGAAACTGGTTAGTAAACTGGTTGGATACCCAGGAACACTGGTTAGGTGGACTGACTGCCAAGATATGACCTTAGAAGTTAAAACTGGTCTTAAACCCCCAATAAAACCAAACCAAACCATATGAACACTGGTGCCTACTAAGTTTAAATACACTAAGTCTTGCTCTTCAGGTCATTATTCATAATGTAACTTCGAAAGAAACTTGAAAAAAATTCAGGATCATACATTTATATCATAGCAATGTATCAATTCAGGTAGTGAAAATAGAGAATTCATTTTTTATTGGGTAGTGAAACAACTAGTGCAAAAATGTAGAGACAGTGAAACGACCTGAAATCTAACAAACACGTCAGGGAACACTTGATTCTTTTGCTCAGTGGTAATAAAGGGCATTGCTTTAGCAAACTATTTATGGTCGAGGCGGCATGGGTATGAAAGGCACTCATAGTTTGTCTATCTAAATGCACTAACAGTTGTATTAATAATTCGGTTTGTGTAAAATTACATGTGTCTGACATGTTCACATCTTCAGAATCTTCTGAGCTGACCTGATGCTGTGCATCATTTTTTTTCATGCTGACTTTGTTATTGTTCTTTATTTTTAATTACTGATTTATCTATCTCTATAGACTTTGAATCTCTAGAGTGGATTTACAAAACGTGGCCAACTTTGCAAAAACTTTACTTCAAAGTATGAAAATTGTGTGCAGCACATGACTAGTTTACAAGAAACTGTAAAGTTTACAAGAAACTGTACATGTAATGTGGATTCAAAAACAATCAATCCATCAGTTTTTTGTAAACTTTGATTTCTCCTGTTACTGTCTTTTAGCTGCTACCTTAAGCTCAAGTTCTTGAAGAAATAGCATTAAAAATGACCCCTGTAATACACAGTAAAGAGATGTGGTAATTTATTAACCAGAATTCTTATAATAAACAGATTTAACACTTTGGTTTTATTTATCGGTAATATTGCTTGACAACACTAAATGGGTGTTCAGTGGAACACTAGTGTCGCCCTTGGGTACTCTGTAAGAATAACTAAAAAGGTAAACAAGAGCCTGCTGGAAAAGACAGCATGCTAGTCCAAGTACAACATGACCTGTCCACAGACAGCATGCTCCACTTTTCTCAGTGCTGGATAATTAATTATAAGCCAAGTTAAACAAGAGGCCCAAGTGAAAAATTTTTGAGTGGCCCTAGATCGCTCACCTGAGTATTTTGACTGTAAGTTTGCAGTTAAGCAGTATTTCATGTTTTAATTGAAAATATGTAAGTAATGTAAATATAAATATGTATTTTGAATACTTTGATTTTAAATAAACTGTAAACCAATTTATTCAGGGGACTTTTGAGCCTGGAACTCCTGCACAAAGGTGGAATCAATACATTTTTACATTTTGTCTAAATTGTCTAGATGTGACACCTAACTGCTGGTGTGACAAAACATGCACAAGAGCTTGTCAGAGACAAAGCAACAGTCCCCTACTGGTGCAATGTCCATCTCCCTAACTCCACCCCATATGTGGAAATTGACTAAAGAATTTATCTGAGACATGCATAATCTCCATAATTATGATCCTCTATCTATGTACAAAGTATCATCATAGAAGAAAACGTCATAGGTCAAGGTCATTTAGAGGTTAAGGTCACAGAAATATATGTTGTTGAAAAGGTCTTATCGAAGGGGTTGTTGTGACCAGGTTTGAAGTAATTCTGTTCACAAATAAGGAAATTATGGCCAAACTTATAGTTTTTGGACAAGAAAACTTTAAAGGTCAAGGTCGTTTAGAGGTCAAGGTCACAGAAATGTACTTCATTGGAATGGTCTTGTCCAAGGTTACAATTGTTGTGGCTAATGGTAAAGTTTTCGAAGGAAATGACTGATAAACGGACGGACAGTTCCTCCTTAAGGTTCATAAAAAAATGGGGTGGATATTTTCCATACTGCCATTTATCCATATTTCAAGTTTAATAAAAATATTTGAAGTACTTTTTAAGTTATCACAAATATTGCTATATTTGCCATATTTTAAGTCTATTTGTTGCCATAGCAACCAGATTTTTCAACGTAGGAAGAAAAAAAAAAAAGTATAATCTCCATACTGCCATCTATCCATATATCAAGTTTCATAAAAATATTTTCAGTACTTTATGCATTATTTCGGGATCCAGTTTTTGCGGACCAACGGACTGACGGAAGGAGGGTAAACCTATAGTCCCCTCCGGTGAAACCGGTAGGGGACTAAAAAAGGTCGAAAAACTAGAATTTTGTCACAGATGGTGACTTATACCCCGCACTGCCTTGTCACTGGATGGTAGCCCAGTTGTAACAAGTTGCACATAATCTTTAATACTAAGTTTCAACTATCATCTGACCTTGACCTCTGTTGAAAACCAATGAAACTAGTTCCTAATGTTTAAATTTTCTCAGGATCACTATGTTTAACTTATGTTTCAACTTTACTTTATTCTCAGTAAATTTGTAGGAAGAGTTCCAAGTACTTCAAAAGTGATCTCTGGATAAAGTTTTTAGGGAAGACAAATGTACCAAATTTTTCAACATAGGAAGAAAAAATTCAAAGTTCAAGGATGATAATTCTGACAATTTAGGTGCTAGAATTATGAACCTTATCACATATGATGTGGGTGATGATAAGAAACCAATATTAAAGTTTGAAGTACATACATTAAGAAATAATGAAGTTATATACAAACTAGAACTGTGTCCATAGGACACGGATGCCCCCACTATGCATAAGTGCTCATAAACAAGAGCATGTATATTCTGTATGTAAGATTTAGGTGGGGAACAATTTTTTTCTGTAGTTGCAAATGAATTGAGGTGTTTTGTATATTAATAATGCTGTCCTTTTATTTCAAAATTAGACATTTTATACTGAAACAAGGGCTGTCCGATGGACAGCACGCTTGACTATTCTTAGTGCTTGAAGGTATAATAAAAGCCTGAAATTAAAGATTTTTCAAAGTCTTAAAAGGGGAATAACTAATAAAAATGCTTAACAGAGTTATGGGCCTTGATGGAATGACACAGTCTACGGCCAAGTTTGAACCAAATATCTGCAGAAGAAAGAGAAGAAATAGTGAAAATGAGAAGCTTGCCCTAAAACTTTAACCCTATAGCCACGCCGCAAGTACAATAAACCTCTTTATTCTTTGAATAGTCGACATAAAAATGTTGTAAATATTTATGTACTATGATGAATCACATTAGCGAAGACAAAGAAAGAGACACACAAGTATTTACATGTTGCTGATATTAAAGTAAGCAGGTAAAATTAAAAAAATGTCACACATGAAAGTTAACTACAGATTAAAGTATAGAAACCCCAGGTATGTCAGGTCCCGTAAAAAACATTACCCTTCCTTTACTATCATCTACACATTAAGGTTGTTCATCCCTGAAAGTTTAAGCAAAATCTGCCATCCGGTTTATGAGGAGTTGCGTTCACAAATTTATTTCACTCTATGGTATATAGTGAAAAAATCAACAAAGGGCCATAATTCCGTTAAATTTGGTCGCAGCAAAATTCCTTCCTTTACTATCATCTTCACATTAAGGTTGTTCATTCCTGAAAGTTTAAGCAAAATCTGCCATCCGGTTTATGAGGAGTTGCGTTCACAAATATATTTGGCTATATGGTATATAGTGAAAAAATCAACAAAGGGCCATAATTCCGTTAAATTTGGTCGAAGCAAAAATTCCTTCCCTTACTATCATCTACACATTAAGGTTGTTCATCCCTATAAGATTGAGCAAAATCTGTCATCCGGGTTTATGAGGAGTTGCGTTCACAAATTTATTTCACTTTATGGTATATAGTGAAAAAATCAACAAAGGGCCATAATTCCGTTAAATTTGGTTGCAGCAAAAATTCCTTCCTTTACTATCATCTACACATTAAGGTTGTTCATTCCTGAAAGTTTAAGCAAAATCTGCCATCCGGTTTATGAGGAGTTGCGTTCACAAATTTATTTGGCTATATGGTATATAGTGAAAAAATCAACAAAGGGCCATAATTCCGTTAAATTTGGTCGCAGCAAAAATTCCTTCCTTAACTATCATCTACACATTAAGGTTGTTCATCCCTGAAAGTTTAAGCAAAATCTGCCATCCGGTTTAAGAGGAGTTGCATTCACAAAATTTCGGGACGTATGTACGTACAGACGTACGGTCGTATTATCGCACGGACAAGTGCAACGCTATATGCTCCCACTTTTTGGAGGCATAAAAACCACATTTTTTCATGAAAATTCTAAGTTCAAGGCGGATAAATCTACCGTATGTACTCGGCCAAAAGTCGAGTTTTTAATCCCCAGAAAATGGCCTTAAAGTCATTGCTCGACATATGGGCGAGTCAGGTAAAGAAAATGAAAAAATTTATCAAACGTACTTGCCCGTATAACAGTCATATTTTTTACACTACATGGAGGTAACCCCGTAGCGTAATTACATCATTATTATTCAGCAGGGTTCTCTATAATCAATAAAGAACTTATAAAAGGGACTACGTTTGATTTGTTTTATTAGTCTCTTGGCAGTATGACAAAGATATTTTCACACATTTGATTGACATGTAATAAACAAACCACCATGTCGCGGTTGTTGTAGAGTGACTTCCCTTGTTTAATGATAAAGTCTGTCCAGTGTCAGGGCTTTTCCGGTTGTATAATCGTATATCATACAGGTCCTAACATAACAGCATTATGCTTTATTCAGAAATCAAAGGTGTGAACAATTACTGGCATTAATTTTTTTTCATAATAACTCGTATAATTTCAGTGTGATAATTCCTGTTTGAAATTATTCATATGCTTCGGTATTACATTTCTGTGTTTGTTTTTTTGTGCATTTTGAACGACCTGCAAGTTAAATAAATTATTAATTAAACGAATAATATTGACAGCAAACAACTGTGTCACTTTCAAATTATCCCTTCCAAAATGTCTTAAAACATACTGCCCGTACGTCTTCAGTATAATGAAACTACCGCACACCACTCTATCGACGTAGTTGCTTCCCTTTACTGTAGATACGCAATTTGTACGATTGCATAAAATCTAAAAAAAAACAACCAATGAAAGGGTCTAAGTAAAAATCATCAATTTTAACCTCAAAAACCCCTTCTCGACTAATGGTGGAGTCTACTTTTGGCTGAGTATATACGGTAATAATTATGGAGCTAGAGTTGTGAACCTTGAGGTGCATTATCTTCATACTGTCACCTATCCATACTTCATGTTTCCTAAAAATATTTTCAGTACTTTTTGAGTTTTACAAAAAAAACACATTTTTTTCATGAAAATTCTAAGTTCAAGGGGGGATTAATCTAATAATTTTGGTGCTAGAGTTGTGAACCCTGAGGTGCATTATTTCCATACTATCACCTATCCATATTTTATGTTTCATAGAATTATTCTTGGAACTTTTTGAGTTATCACAAATATTGTTATATTTGCCATATTTTAAGTATATTTGTTGCTATAGCAACCAAAATCTTCAACATAAGAAGAAAAAAAAAAGATGTGCATAATCTCCAGACTGCCATCTACCCATATTTCAAGTTTCATTAAAATATTTTCAGTACTTTCTGCGTTATCACGGGATCCAGTTATTGTGATGGACGGACAGATGGATGGATGGACAGACTGACGGAAGGACAGACGGACAGAGGGTAAACCTATACTCTCCTCCGGTTAAACCGGTAGGGGACTAATAAATGCATAATGTATTGTCATGAATTATTTTGTCTAAAAATAATTATTATGCTGTATAAAGTTCCATGTTCATGTTTAAAGAATGGCAAACCTTTTTTTAGGATGGAAACTGAAGTTACTAATGCTTTTTGTTTTCATAAAGGTAATACTTATTTCCTTGTCAGTTTAGATTATTTTCTCTGCTTAGTGTGACATTATGATAATCAATAATGTTGAATTTGATTCTTCACAAGGCAATTACATGCCCATAACTGCACCTATGCAGACTGAATAACTAGTACAATTATACCATTTAGTGCTTTAGCATCCCATTTGCACAGTTTTGATTAGTTTGAAAAATGAGAGCTGTCTGTGATGGCAACAGTATGTATTACAAATGACAATAGGTATTTACAATGTCTGCCAAGAATAGTACTGCTTACTGCATGGGGCCTCTGAATGTCTTTAGGTCTGTCTGTACTGTGTGCATCAAAACTTCTGACGAAATAGTTAAGACAGTAAGATATCTGTCTCTGAAGTCATTATAAAATACACAGTTGAAGCAAAACTATAAACATAAATGTATATTTGACAAACTTTCCTAAAGTTAAACCCCTTGTTACAGTCAAGTGCATACCTGCTTCAGTAAGTAAAAGTTATTAATCAACATACGATGATTATTTACATATGGAACTGTTCTTTGGCTTAGTGGTACAGGGCATTTGTTTTTCAAACTAGATTGTTTTTAGAAGCTAAACCTTGGTTCATTTTTGGATTATCTCCATTACTTTTATATTGAAATTATGCTTTTCTAGAGCATATCTAAACAAGAGCTGTCATAGGACAGCACGCTCGACTATTCTCACTGCTTGACACTAAAGGGCTATAAACCTTACACAACCATTGTCAATTACCTCCTCTTGCAAAATGAGGTAATGAAAGTGAACTAGATGGGTGTTCAGTGGGTACTCTGTTAGAATAACTAAAAAGGTAAACAAGAGCCTGCTGGAAAAGACAGCATGCTAGTCCAAGTAAAACAAGACCTGTCCACAGACAGCATGCTCCACTTTTCTCAGTGCTGGATAATTAATTATAAGCCAAGTTAAACAAGAGGCACAAATGAAAAAAAATTGAGCGGGGTAGGGCAAGTACCCAGTCATACAAGATGAAAAAAAAAATTCAGGTCAAGCACTTATCGAGGGTTCAGCGTAAAACTATGCTAACTACATATTTTTCCAAAAATGAGTTTTTGGTGATTTTCAAAGTGCTTTTTTGTGATACATGTTGTGTTAAAATCTTACTGTCATATCTCTTTTCTTTCCTCTGTTATTGCAAAAAAACAAAAATATTCTATCTTAAGATACTTTTTTTTAACAGTGCAAAACTATTCTGACTAGAGTTGTCATAGTTTTGCACCGATGTTTTCACAATAATAGTATTTTATTAATGTGCAAAACTATTCCAAGTCATATTTGAAATTGTTCTATCTACTTTCATCATGTTCATCCTAGGTGATTTGCTTTTTTCACAACTTGTTATGCTCATGAACACAAACAGACAGCAAGAGATAAAGGGTGAGCAAATTCTGAAACTGTTCTGAAACAAGAAATGTTTGTAAAACATAAATGCCCCCCGGCAGCACCTAATTGCTTGTGGTTGGGCCAAAGCGTTCTCTAGTTATTGATCAGAAACCGTTTTTAGGATCAAGGTCCCTGTGGCCTTGACCTTTGACCTAATGACCTCAAAATCAATAGGGGTCATTTACTGGTCATGACCAACGAGCATACCAAGTTTGGTGACCCTAGGTCAAAGCAATCTCTAGTTATTGATCGGAAACCGTTTTTAGAGTCAAAGTCTCTGTGAGCTTGACCTTTGACCTAATGACCTCAAAATCAATAGGGGGTCATCTACTGGTGATGACCAACCAGCATACCAAGTTTGGTGAACCTGGGCAAAGCGTTCTCTAGTTATTGATCGGAAACCGTTTTTAAGATGAAAGTCTCTGTGATCTTGACCTTTGACCTAAAGACCTCAAAGTCAATAGGGGTCATCTACTGGTGATGACCAACCAGTATACCAAGTTTGATGAACCTAGGTCAAAGCGTTCTCTAGTTATTGATCAGAAACCGTTTTTAGGATGAAGGTCCCTGTGAGCTTGACCTTTGACCTTATGACCTCAAAATCAATAGGGGTCATTTACTGGTGATGACCAACCAGCATACCAAGTTTGGTGAAACTAGGTCAAAGCGTTCTCTAGTTATTGATCGGAAACCGTTTTAAGGATGAAAGTCTCTGTGATCTTGACTTTTGACCTCAAATTCAATAGGGGTCATCTACTGGTGATGAACAACCAGCATACCAAGTTCGGTGAACCTAGGTCAAAGCAATCTCTAGTTATTGATCGGAAACCGTTTTTAGGAATGAAGGTCCCTGTGACCCTGACCTTTGATCTAATGATCTCAAAATCAATAGGGGTCATCTACTGGTGATGACCAACCAGCATATCAAGTTCGGTGAACCTAGGTCAAAGCGTTCTCTAGTTATTGATAGGAAAACGTTTTTAGGATGAAGGTCCCTGTGATCTTGACCTTTGACCTAATGAACTCAAAATCAATAGGGGTCATCTACTGGTGATGACCAACCAACATACCAAGTTTGGTGAACCTAGGTCAAAGCTTTCTCTAGTTATTGGTCGGAAACCGTTTCTACCTACAAGGTCAGTGTGACCTTGACCTTTGACCCCTTGACCCCAAAATCAATAGGGGTCATCTACTGATGATGGACAATCATCCTGTTAAGTTTGAAGTTCCTAGGCCTAAGCGTTCTTTAGTTATTGGTCGGAAACCGTTTCTACCTACAAGGTCAATGTGACCTTGACCTTTGACCCCTTGACCCCAAAATCAATAGGGGTCATCTACTAATGATAGACAATCATCCTACCAAGTTTGCATTCTTTAGTTATTGGTCGGAAACCATTTGGTCTACGGACTGACGGACCGACCGACAGACAGACAAATGCAAAGCAATATACCCCCACTTCTTTGAAGAGGGGGCATAATAAAATTGTCATTAAATAATTGAACTGATAAAGACCCTATTATTTTTCCTTGGAACAATACTGGCCGTTGGCCTTTGGTCTCAGGTCCAATATGATTACCCTTGAACAAATATAAGGGCCTTTACCTTAAAAAATTATCAATTATTTAATAATACATATGATGGGAAACAAAAAATTGGTCACATTCACAGGTGTCATTTATTAAAAGAGTTTTAATTCAGAATTTCATTTTACAATTTCAGACCTGAAAATAGAAAAAAAACATTATCCCATAACTGATTCAAAACATCAAAATGATATTTTCTATATTAGTGTATCAAATAAATCACACAAAATTGATACAATGTATTTAAAAAAAAATTCGAGCCCCTGTGGGGCAGGGGGGGGGGGGGAGGGGGGGGGGGGGGGGGGGAAAGGAGGATGGGAAGTCAAGTACCTATGTATTAAAAAAAAAAAAAGGACCCTTGGGAGGGGGTGAGGTGACTGGTATGTGGGGTTGATGGGGACTTCAGTACCTATGTATTAAAAAAAACAAAACAAGAGAGCCATGATGGCCCTGGATCGCTCACCTGAGTACTTTGGCTGTAGGTTTGCTGTTAAGCAGTATTTCATTTTCTAATTGAAAATATGTAAGTGCCTACAAACCAAATATGTAAAATATCAGTCAATAAATAAAGGCTCTATGACAGAAAGTAGAAATATCTCTTATAAGCTATGGTGACCTTAACCTTGACCCAGTGACCTAAAACCCTACCCATGGGTAGAGGTCCATGCAAGGAACCTATATACTGAATATCAAAGATATTGGTCTATAAATGAAGGCTCTATGAGGTACAGTAGATAAATCTATTTTAGCCTCTGTGACCTTTAACCTAATCTAATAACTTCAAAAAGCTTGATAAAGCTTGCTTCATGCCAAATTTTAAAATTCTAGGCCTTGTGGTTTCAGACAAGAAGATTTTTAAAGATTTCCTTTTTTACATATTAAGGGCCCTCGGGGCGGGGCAAATTTTGACCCCAGGACCAACATTTAAACAATACTGGTAAAGGTTCTTGGCACAATACTCAACACCAAATATCTAAGGTCTACACCTATTTGTTTTGGAGAAAAATTATTTTTCATGTTTTTCCTATATAAATCTATGTAAACCAAGAGAACCCTGGGGCATGGCCAATTTTGACCAAGGGAACATAATTTGAACAAACTTGGTAAACATCCACTAGACAATGCTACATACCAAATATCTAAGCTGTAGGCCTTGTGGTTTCTGAGAAGAAGATTTTTAAAGATTTTTACATATTAAGGGCACCCGGGGTGGGGCCAATTTTGACCCCACGGGTAACAAACAATACTGGTAAAGGTTCTCTATACAATACTCAACACAAAATATCTAAGGTCTAGTCCTATTAGTTTTGGAGAAAAATGATTTTTCATGTTTTTCTTATATAACTATATGTAAACCAACAGAACCCTGGGGCGTGGCCAATTTTGACACAGGGGACATACTTTGAACAAACTTGGTAGACATCCACTAGACAATGCTACATACCAAATATCTAAGCTGTAGGCCTTGTGGTTTCTGAGAAGAAGATTTTTAAAGATTTCCTATATAAGTCTATGTAAAATGAAGTGACCCCTGGGGCGGGGCCAATTTTGACCCCAGGGAAATAGTTTGAACAATTTTTGTAGAGTTCTATTAGAGGGTGCTAAATGCCAAATATTTAAGCTCTAGGCCTTGTGGTTTCAGACAAGAAGATTTTCAAAGATTTTCCTTTATGTTGCCATAGCAACAAGAGTTCTTGATGGAATTGATTTCTTTGAACAACTTTGGTAGAGCTTCATGCAAGGAATATCCCAGGAATGTTTTGTCAATGTTGGCTTAGCGGTTTAGGAGGCTAAGTCGTTTTAATCAAATTGTTGACGACGCACGCAGCAAGACGATGGACATTCAACGATCCCAAAAGCTCACCCTGAGCAGGCTCAGGTGAGCTAAAAAGGGGCATAACTCTGTCAAATGTGATCTTGACCTAAAGATTTTGGCATCATCCTGACCCTGTTGTCATAAGCAATACAATTTGAAAGTTTGATAAGATAATGTTTAGAAATGGCAAAGTTATAGCCAACGTTAAGTTTTCGTGACGGACCGATGGACAAAGCGATACCTATGTATTGCCGTTTCTTCGAAAGGGCAACACAAAAAGGTATTGTATGTTTAGAGGCAATAATAACTAAATATACATACTACCTTGCCACATACTTTAACCATATTTTTAAGTCTAAAAAGGGGCCATAATTCATGCCTGTCCTTTCACAGAACGCCTTATGCCTAGCAGAATCTGTTCAGATGTGTAAACTCTTTCTTCCATTAAACACCTAATTTCATACTGTCAAGTGAGGTAATTCACCTGTCCTTTCCCCGACTCTCCACAGAATAGAGAAATCCAAGGGAATTTTACACCAGGCTCTGTCATGGAAGAAGCTGGTAAAGTAGTACCTGCTTTTACTCCACTGAGTCCTGTGCCAACATGTTTAATGTAACTAATCAAGTCCTCCTTTGTTGCAATGTCAGGAGTTCCTCCTATCTCCTTAAAGGCTTGAAGTAATTTCAGATCCTTATCCGTAACTTCAAGTTTCTTTGCCATATTTGCTAAGTTCCTTTAACTGTAGCGTTTAAAAATATCGTCGAAGTATAAAAATGTCTTAGTGTGGCAAAAAACGGGTAAAATATCCTCCAATAGATAGTTAAGATTTAAAAATTCAATCCTTTTTGAAATTCTGTGTCAAATCTGCTATTCAACTTTTTTTCAACTTATGCTTACCTCAACTTAAGTTTAACTCAACTTAAGTTTAGCTTTGACTTAACTTAAGTTCAACTGAACTTAAGTTTCACTTTAATTCAACTTAAGTGTAACTTACTCAACTTAAGTTTAAACTTAAAGTGTGTGCTACCTTGCCGAAAAACTTAAACCAAATTTCTAAGCCGAAAAGGGGCCACAATTCACACAAAAATGCTTGACACAGTTACCTCCTCTTGTTAGCAGAGTAAGCTCTTGATGGTTAACAAGTATTGTAAGTTTCAGGGCTATATCTGCAAGGGAAAGGTGAATAGTACTACCTTGCTGAAAAACTTTAAACCAAATTCCTAAGTCGAAAACAAAACAAAACAAGAGGGCCATGATGGCCCTGGATCGCTCACCTGAGTACTTTGGCTGTAGGTTTGCTGTTAAGCAGTATTTCATTTTTTAATTGAAAATATATAAGTGCCTACAAACCAAATATGTAAAATATCAGTCAATAAATAAAGGCTCTATGACAGAAAGTAGAAATATCTATTATAAGCTATGGTGACCTTGACCTTGACCCAGTGACCTCAAACCCTACCCATGGGTAGACGTCCATGCAAGGAACCTATATACTGAATATCAAAGATATTGGTCTATAAATGAAGGCTCTATGAGGTACAGTAGATAAATCTATTTTAGCCTCTGTGACCTTTAACCTAATCTAATAACTTCAAAAAGCTTGATAAAGCTTGCTTCATGCCAAATTTTAAAATTCTAGGCCTTGTGGTTTCAGACAAGAAGACATTTAAAGATTTTCTTCTATACTGCTATTTAAAAGATTTAAAAATTCAATCCTTTTCGAAATTCTGTGTCAAATCTGCTATTCAACTTTTTTTCAACTTATGCTTACCTCAACTTAAGTTTAACTACCTTGCCGAAAAACTTTAACCAAATTTTTAAGTCGAAAAGGGGCCATAATTCACACAAAATGCTTGACAAAGTTACCTCTTTTTGTTAGCAGAGTAAGCTCTTGATGGTAAACAAGCATTGTAAGTTACAGGGCTATATCTGCAAGGGTTAGGTGAATAATGTTACCTTGCCGAAAAACTTTAACCTGAACCAACGCCAATGACGGGGTGAGAACTATAGCCCTCCTTATTCTTCGAATAGTTGAGCTAAAAAGCCAGTGAAGAAACTGATGATTCTGATCACATGGGTGCAGTTACAAAGAACAATCTTCACACATTTTAACTTTCGCTTCCGACAGTACTCTCTGTGCTTTGATTACAGGTGTGAGTACAATATGGACTTCTATTTTCTTTTATGATGCATTTTGTCTTCATGTTCATGGACTGCAGTTCATATGACCACCTGCATGTCAAATTTTTCAAGAAAACCAGCAAATACATAGCATGAATGGTTCACGAACCAATGAGGTGTGGACTAACTGACCAAATGTTGAGGTAGGAATATGATGCTCTGATGGTTACTATGGCCACTCTGTCTTTTAAAATAAACAAGAGATGCCTGTGAAACACTTATGCCTCCCCACTCCGCAGTATACATTATGGGCAGTGTACATGGAAATGAAATTTACCTTTTGAACTTAAAATCAATAGGGGTTATCTACAGGTACTATCTGAGATGCATCAACCTATCAAGTATGACGTGTCTAAGCTAAAACTTGACCTAGATATTCTTATGATAAATCTGTATACTAAATTTCATTTCAGTACGTGCAATTTCTCCGAAGAAAATGAATGGAAACTGCAAATAATTGGAATTTTTCTAAGTCCAAGGGGCATAACTCTGTCAAAAATTGCTCGATCATACCCAAAACAGATCTTGACCTAGATATTCTTATGATAAATCTGTATACCAAATTTTATTTCAGTATTTGCAAACTCTGTGAAGAAAATGAATGGAAACTGTTGGTGGACATACAGACAGACCGACTGACAGACAGTAGCAAAGCAATATGCCCTCCCTTTTTCAAAGGGGGGCATAATAACAATAATCATAATATAATAAATCTGATTATCAAGCAAATAAATAAAGGCATTACAACAGTTCCATGCTCAACCCTTGATTGATCACTATTATTTATTTATTCAGTAGAGAGTTACTTAATTACCAACCCATACAGCTCCAAGTCTCATACTGTGCTGAAGAATACAGGTTCCAGAACTAGTAAAAACCATTATTTTTCTTAGGCAATTGAACTGAGTCCTAAACAATGACCATTTTTAATGGGATCTGGTTCAAACAAGCTTTTCATGACCACACGAGCTGTTAAAGGAAATTAAATTATTCCATGGGAGGTCAAATGCTTGGCAGATTACAACAGATTGCTATATCTTTTAATTACTTAAAGGGTACAGATTTAATCAACTTGGTATCAAGAAATGGTATAACCACACAGATAAACCATGAAATGGGCAGTTGAAAACATTCTTTTACTCCCAACAATTTTATCACAGTTGATTTTAGTGCTCCTGAATTAATAAAAGCAAAAACAAAATGGACCTTATTAGATTCATATCAATTAAAAGAATTTCCAATAAACATGTCGATCTGAATGAATCGATGAAGTTAATAGGCATTATGAAATTTCCAGATGATAGCTTAGTTTTGCTGCTTTTTTCAGATGAGTATTTAAGTAAGAAACAGGGTTATTCTCTCAACAAGATGCTGTGTTTAGTAAACACATATGCCCCTGGTGCCATACTTTGTCATGAAAAAATTTAAAACAAGAGGGCAATGATGGCCCTGTATCGCTCACCTGAATATGACTGCTTTTAACAAAGTTGCTATGGACCTGGTTAATTGACCCCAGAGGACCCATATTCAAACTTCACCTAGAAATTATTGAAACAATCGTTCAAACAAATTTCCAGGTTATTTGGACTGAAAATGTAGTCTCTAGAGTGTTAAGAAGGTTTTTGGCTCTGTGACCTAGTTTTTGACCCAAGATGACCCATATACAAACCTGAGCTATAAATTATCAAAACAACTATTCTGACAAATTTCCAGGACATTTGGACTGAAAATGTAGCCTCTAGAGCATTTACAAAGTTTTTCGATATTTTGGCTCTGTGACCTAGTTTTGACTCCAGATGACCCATATTCGAAACTGAGCTAGAAATCATACAAGCAACTTTTCTGGCAAATTCAATGTTATTTGGAATTAACATCTTACCTCTATAGTGTTAACAAGGTTTTTCCATATTTGGGCTCTGTGACCTAGTTTATGACCCAAGATGACCTATATTCACCCATGAGCTAGAAATCATCAAAACAACCTGTCTGACAAATTTCAAGGTTATTTGGACTAAAAATGTTACCTCTAGAGTGTTAACAAGGCTTTTCCATGTTTGGGGTCTGTGACCTAGTTTTTGACCCCAGATGACCCATATTTGAATCTAAGCTAGAAATCATTAAAACAACCATTTTGACAAATTCCCAGAATATTTGAACACAAAAGTAGCCTCTAGAGTGTTAACAAGTTTTTTTTTTTATTTTTGGGCTCTGTGACCTAGTTATTAACCCCAGATGATCAATATTTGAAACTGACCTAGAAATCATTGAAGCAATCTTTCTGACAGATTTCCACGTTATTTGGACTGAAAATGTTACCTCTAGAATGTTAACAAAGTTTTTCAATATTTGGGCTATGTGACCTAGTTTTTGGCCATGGATGATCCATATTCATACTTGACCTAGAAATCATCAAAACAACCTTTCTGACAAATTTCCAGGATATTTGGACTGAAAATGTAAGCTCTAGAGTGTTAACAAGGTTTTTCTATTTTTTGGCTCTGTGACCTAGTTTTTGAACCCAGATGACCAATATTCGATTTTGACCTAGAAATCATATAAACAACCTTTCTGACAAATTTCCAGATTATTTAGACTGAAAATGTTACCTACAAGTAGATTTTCAAAGTTTTCACTATATAAGCCTATGTAAAACCAATGACCCAAGGGTGGAGCCAAATTTGACCCAAGGGGTATAATTTGAACAAACTTGGTAGATGTCCACTAGACAATGCTACATACCAAATCTGAAGGCTCAGGGGCTTGCGGTTTCAGACAAGAAGATTTTCAAAGTTTTCCCTATGCAAAATCAATTGACCCCAGAGGTGGGGTCAAATTTGACCCCAGTGGCTAATTTGAACAAACTTGGTAGAGGTCCATTAAACAATGCTACATACCAAATCTTAAGGCTCAGGGCCTTGTGGTTTCAGACAAGAAGATTTTTAAAGTTTCACTATATAAGCCTATGTAAAATCAATTGACCCCCGGGATGGGGCCAAATTTGACCCTAGGGGTTTAATTTGAACAAACTTGGTAGAGGTCCACTAGACAATGCTACATACCAAATCTTAAGGCTCAGGGCCTTGTGGTTTCAGACAAGGAGATTTTCAAAGTTTTTCCTTTAAGTTGCTATAGCAACCAGCGTTCTTGATGGAACTGAAAATTTTGAACAACTTTGCTAGAGCTTCATGCAGGGAATATCCCAGGCATGTTTTGTCAATGTTGGTCTAGAGGTATAGGAGGAGAAGTCATTCAAATCAAATTGTTGACGACGCACGCCTACGAACGCTGGACAACCAATGATCCTAAAAGCTCACCCTGAGCTGTTCTCAGATGAGCTAATAAAGGCACATATTTATTGTAAACACATATTAGTTCGAGAATTATTATCATGGAATAGTGTTATGAGCCATAGTAAACACTGACGATGTGGGGAAAAAGGACACTTAGACATAATTTTTGTAAATTGACATTTTTACTTAATATTTTGAGCGAATGATATCCCAGGAATATTGTCTGAAAGTTTCAGCCTCCTGCATAGAAAAGATACGATATATTATCATGCTGAAGAGGAACATGACATGCAAAATTGATATTCCTTAAAATAATGTCACATATCCAATGTCAAATTCTATCTAAGTTCCAGTTGGCAGTAAATTAGTATGGTAGATTTTATTCAAATTTTAGCTATTTCATTGTAAAATTCTATACAAAATTCTATTCTTTTCAATGTATCCCTTCTTTTAACAAAACTATAAATGTTATAATTCAATGTTGCATTTTATTCAGGTAACATCATTTTTACATTAAAAAGAACTGTCTCCAAAAACTGTTGCCATGGTAATGGTCATTCAAGAAATTTGATTCAAAATAGGCAATTTTCATCGTCGGAAACCAAAGTTCGATCCATTCCGTTTCACTCTATTTATCTACCATGGGACAATAGGTTGGTAAAAATTTTGTACTCATGAATAATTCATTACCTACTTTCATTGGTTTCCGAAAGATTTCCCTTGCGCAATCTCAGCCAGTGAAAGTACTCGTTACAATTTGCCTTTCATGCCCATGTTTAAATCTTGGGAAATACGTCTATTTTAAGGAACTTGTCATTATTCATACTCTTCACACTGAAGAGTATCTATTTGTATTGCGGAATCTCATTCGACGAGGAGTTACTTCCCTTTGCTAATAAATATTCATGAAAATGAATAATCTGCAGTCAATTATCCCACGGTAAACTAATGTAGTTGTGCGGAATATGTACCGGGGGTCACCGACGATGGGCATTTTTATGAAGGGTAAATATTCATGCTATCAATTTTTACTTTAACTTCATTTTTGAAGAGGACAAGAAATTTGTCGTATTTTTTTTATTTTCAATTCTGTTCATTTCAAAAATAAAACAAGTCATTTAATAAAACAAAATTCAGATAATGGTCAGTCTGTTTGCTGAGATTTCCTTTATGTAAACTTGTGGCCAGAACCAGTACATAAAAGAAATTTATTATAACTCACGTAAACTTTTTACTATAAAGCCAAATGTGACATCACATGGTGTTATTTCGATCTATCATCTTGGAAATGAATATCACCTGGTCAATATATTTTTTGCAATACTCCCCAGGGGCGAGTAATCTATATAGACTTAAGAAAACATAATGTTCTAGTTCTCTCCCCTGGCCACTCTGCTCTGCATGCCTCAGATGCTTGCAATGTGCACTACAGTGTTTAAAGCGTCTTGCAATACAGACTAGCTGACCAAACGTCTTGATAACACAGATTTACTTATATGCACTATTACCCTGAGAGACCTGTTATTTTTTTTATTATAACAAATGAAAATGGGAAAATGAATTAAATGGGAAAATGAATTTTATTCGTCTGTTGGTTCGGTATAATAAATAAATAAATAAATAAATAAATCGGCTCCACCTCGGTGTTATTTCAGTTCTCGGGTTGCCAATATGCACTATTACCCTGGGAGACATGTGTTATTTTTATAGTGACAACCTACATTATACACAAGTTACTGATCAAATTAGTTTTCTAAACATATAACATAAACAAACTTAACTATAAAACTTTAATAAATTTTATAAAACTTCCTATGATGGTTATTCAAGAGAGACAAAGCAAGAAAGTTCTAAGCAGTATTCAATAAAAAAGTCAGCAGAATTACTTTACTCTGTACTCTCAAATTAAATAATGCTCCAACAAATGAGCTTTGTTCATTGACAGGAAAAGTTCAATATTTAATTAAATAACATTAAAAATGTTTATAAAGGACCAATGTCTCTGCTATTTTCAGAAATTGAGAAATATCCACCTTCTGAATTAGTTTAACCTATCCTCCAAGTACAAAAAGTTAAATTACAAACAAGTGGGCCAGGATGGCCTGGATCACTCACCTGAATACTTTGCCTTCTGGTCTGCTGTGCAAATAACAGGAGCTTTTTTAAGGGTCTCCCTATATAAATCTATATGAATTCAAGTGACCCCCAGGGTAGTGCCAATTTTCATCAAAGAGGCGTAATCTGAATCTAGCTGATGCTCTATGCAAAATACACATATCTAAGTTCTAGGTCTTTTGGTTTCAGACATGATGCTTTTTTAATGTTCTCCCCATATAAGTCCATGTAAAATCAAGTGACCCCAAGGGTACAGCTAATTTTGACCCAAGCGGCATAATTTGAACAAACTTGAAGACCTCTATCTGATGCTCAATGCAAAATATCTATGTTCTAGGCCTTGTGGTTTTAGACCAGAAGATTTTATAAAGTTTTCCCAATATAAGCCTATGTAAAATAAATTGACCACCGGGGTAGAGCCAATTTTAACCCAGGGGCATATCTTGAACAAACCTGGTAAAGGACTGGTAAAGTTTGTGCTCAATGAAAAATATTTAAGCTCTAGGCCTTGTGGTTTCAGACAGGAAGACTTTTTTAAAGTCTTCCCTATATAAGACTTTGTAAAATCAAGTCACACACAGGGCAAGGCTATTAATGACCCATTAAGGGGCATTATTTGAACAATCCTAGTAAAGGACTTCCAGATGATGCTCCATGCAAAAATCTTAGGTCTAAAATTTACAGTTTCTCACAAAATTTTTTACAAAGATTAAATATTTTGCATAAATAGGACCTCTGGGGTAGGGCCAATTCTGACTCCAGGGGCATGATTTGAACAAACTTGGTAGAGGACCTGTAGCTGATGCTCTATGCATAATGTCTAAGTTCTAGGTCTTGTGGTTTCAGGCAAAAAGATTTTTTAAGTCTTTCCAATATAAACCTATATAACATCAAGTCACCCCTGGGACAAGGATATTAATGACCAAAGGGGCATTATTTGAACAATCTTAGTAGAGGACCTCCAGATGATGCTCCATGCAAAAACTCTTGTCTAAAATTTACAGTTTCTTACAAGAAGATTTTTAAAGATTAAATATTCTGCACAAATAAGACTCCCCTGGGGTGGGGCCAATTTTGACCCCAGGAACAAATATGAATAAACTTGGTAGAGGACCTCTAGCTGATGCTCTGTGCAAATAGTTCTAGGTCTTGTGGTTTCAGGCAAGAAGATTTTTTAAGTCTTCCCAATATAAGCCTTTGTAAAATCAAGTGGCCCCGGTGCCAGGCCATTAATGACCCCACGGGCATAATTTGAACAACCTTAGCAGAGGACATTTAGCTGATGCTCAATGTAAATAAGAGGGCCATGATGGCCTTAAATCTCTCATCTCAATACTTTGTCTTTGGGTCAGCTGTTGAGCGAACACTAGAAGCTTTTTTATGATTCTCCCTATATAAATCTATATGAATTCAAGTGAACCCCAGGGTAGAGCCAATTTTTACTCAAAAGGCATAATTTGAACAAACTTGGTAGATGAACTCTTGCTGTTGCTCAATTAAAAATATCTAAGTTCGAGGCTTTGTGGTTTTAGACAAGAAGTTTTTTTAAAGTTTTGCCTATATAAGCCTATATAAAATCAATTGACCCCCGGTGCAGGGCCAAATTTTACTCTAGGGGTAAAATTTGAACAAACCTGGTAGAAGTCCACTAGACAATGCTACATACCAAATCTTAAGGCTTAGGGCTTTGTGGTTTCAGACAAGAAGATTTTCAAAGTTTTCCCTATACAAGAGGGTCATGATGGCCCTGGATCGCTCACCTGAGTACTTTGGCTGTAGGTTTGGTGTTAAGCAGTATTTCATTTTTTAAATTGAAAATATATAAGTGCCTACAAACCAAATATGTAAAATATCAGTCAATCAAGAGGGCCATGATGGCCCTGGATCGCTCACCTGAGTACTTTGTCTGTAAGTTTGCTGTTAAGCAGTATTTCATTTTTTAATTGAAAATATGTAAGTGCCTACAAACCAAATATGTAAAATATCAGTCAATAAAAAAAGGCTCTATGATAGAAAGTAGAAATATCTATCATAAGCTATGGTGACCTTGACCTTGACGCAGTGACCTAAAACCCTACCCATGGGTGGACGTCCATGCAAGGAACCTATATACTAAATATCAAAGATATTGGTCTATAAATGAAGGCTCTATGAGGTTCAGTAGATAAATCTATTTTTAGCCTCCGTGACCTTTAACCTAATCTAATAATTTCAAAAAGCTTGCTTCATGCCAAATTTTACAAGAGCCATGTTACACATGGTTAATCCCCCCGCCGGGAAGAAGCTACCTGAAGGTTGTACTTTCAAACACTCAATGTAATAATGTTTGAAGAAAATCCCACAAAAAATAGGCAAGGTAGAGTTATTGTTCTTGCAAACTGCACTTCCTACCAATGTGCTATGTCAGTGTATTAAGTTTGAAGAAAATCGCTCAAGCACTTTTGGAGTTATGCTTCGGACTAAGTTTTTCAATTAAATCTGATAAAGGGGAATAATTCTAAAAGTAGGCAAGGTAGAGTTATTATTCTTTCACCCTGCACCTCCTCCAAATGTGCTCTTTCAGTATATGAAGTTTGAAGAAAATCACTCAAGTACTTTTGGAGTTATGCTCCGGACAAAACTGGAACGGACGGACACACGGACGGACAGAGACCATTTCTAATATCCCCTCCGCCTGTGTTGGGGGGGATAATAAGTTCAAGAAATCAAGAATTAGAGATACATGTATATGCTGGGATTTTTAAAATGTAAACAAGTAAATCTGATAAAGGGGAATAACTCTAAAAAATACGCAAGGTAGAGTTATTGGACTTGCACACTGCACTACCTACCAATGTGCTCTGTCAGTGTATGAAATTTGAATAAAATCCCTCAAGTAGTTTTGGAGTTATGCTCTGGACAAAATTTATCTAGTAATTCTGATAAAGGGGAATAACTCTAAAAATAGGCAAGGTAGAGTTATTGTTCTTGCACACTGCACTACCTACTAATGTGCTCTGTCAGTGTATGAAGTTTGAATAAAATCCGTCTGGCAGTTTTGGAGTTATGCTCCGGACAAAATTTATCAAGTAAATTTGATAAAGCGGAATAACTCTAAAAAAAGGCAAGGTAGAGTTATTGCACTTTCACACTGCACTACCTACCAATGTGCTCTGTCAGTGTATGAAGTTTGAATAAAATCCCTCAAGTAGTTTTGGAGTTATGCTCCGGACAAAATTGTTTCGGACAGAAGCAGGGATGCACGGACGCACAGACACACGGATGCACGGATGGACAAAGGGCATTCCTAATATCCCCTCCCCCTTTGGCGGGGGGATAAAAAATTCTAGGCCTTGTGGTTTCAGACAAGAAGATTTTTAAAGATTTTCTTCTATACTGCTATTTAAAACTTGTGACCCCTCGGGCAGGGCCAATAGTGACCCCAGGGACATTTTTCAAACAAACTAGGTAGAGGTTCACTAGACAATGCTGCATACCAAATATCTAACCTGATGGCATTCAGGTTTCCAGTAAGAAGATTTTTAAAGATTGCCTTTTTTATATATTAAGGGCCCCCGGGGCGGGGCCAATTTTGACACGGGGGCCAACATATAAACAATACTGGTAAAGGTTCTCTACACAATACTCCACACCAAATATCTAAGGTCTAGTCCTATTAGTTTTGGAGAAAAATGATTTTTAATGTTTTTCCTATATAACTATATATAAACCAAGAGAACCCTGGGGCGTGGCCAATTTTGACCCAGGGGACATAATTTGAATAAACTTGATAGAGGTCTACTAGACAATGCTACATACCAAATATCTAAGCTGTAGGCATTGTGGTTTCTGAGAAGAAGACTTTTTATTAAAGATTTCCTATATAAGCCTATGTAAAATCAATTGACCCCTGGGGTGGGGCCTATTTTGACCCAGTGGCTATGATTTGAAGAAACTTAGTAGAGGTCCACTGGACAATGCTGCATACCAAATATCTAAACTCTAGGCCTTGCGGTTTCTGACAAGAAGATTTTTTAAAGTTTTTCCTATATAACTCTATATAAAACATTTGACCCCTGGGGAGGGGCCATTTTTTACCCAGGAGCCATGATTTGAACAAACTTGGTAGAGGTCCACTGGACAATGCTGCACACCAAACATCTAAACTCTAGGCCTTGCAGTTTCTGATAAGAAGATTTTTTAAAGTTTTTCCTGTATAACTCTATGTAAAACATGTGACCCCCGGGGGTGGGCCATTTTTTACCCAGGAGCCATGATTTGAACAAACTTGGTAGAGGTCAACTGGACAATGCTGCACACCAAATATCTAAACTCTAGGCCTTGTGGTTTCAGACAAGAAGATTTTTAAAGTTTTTCCTATATAATTCTATGTAAAACTAGTGACCCCTGGAGGCGCCATTTTTGACCCAGGGGTCATGATTTGAACAAACTTGGTAAAGGTCCACCTGATGATGCTTCATACCAAATATCTAAGCTCCAGGCCTTGTAGTTCTGGAGAAGAAGATTTTTAAAGTTCCAACTTTGAAAATCTATTTTTAGCTCCTGTGGCCTAGAAATGCAATGGACCTAAACCATTTGAACAATTTTGGTAAAGCTTCATGCAAGTAACATTTCTGCCAAGTTTCAGCAAGATTGGCCCAGCAGTTCAGGAGAAGAAGTTGTTTGAAGAAAAAGTTGACGACGCACACACAGACGGACGGACGACGGACATCAGGCGATCACAAAAGCTCACCTTGAGCACTTTGTGCTCAGTTGAGCTAAAAAGTAATGATTATCAAAAATCAAACATAATGGTGTTAACAAAACATGTTGCTAAACTAAATGTGTAATCTGACTACCAAATAATTGCAAATAATTAGTTGTAAATAATTCGGATTAATTATCAACATACCAAAAAAAGAAAATAGCAATGAAAGTAGAGGAATCCAAATGGAAGGACAAATGTAATATATGTAATATGTAAGTAGGGTAGATAATTTGCTAATGTCCCCCATTATTTCAAAATAATGCAAAAGCCCAGCAAACATACCCATATCGGACCGATATCGGGTAAATGATGGAATATCAGCACCGCTTTTTGATATCGGACCGATATTGACTTTATTCGGGGTCTTTCAAATTTCTATATGAAAGACCCTGATTTATTCTTTAAAACTTGATTTTTTGCCATATAGACTTTAATGGAAAAAAAACGTCACATAAAATGCCAAATTTTGAGGACTACGGCCTATTTCTGACTTGTAGAAATACTACTAGAATCATTTTACGTGTTTTAATTCTACATGTACACGGGCTACATCCGGAGACTTGAATTTGGAAACCTTCGCGGCTAATAAGCCAAACAAATAAGCAAGTTATAAAAACAGCAATTTGTGTAATTAATTTGTTAAGTAATAGATGCACGTCAACGTTTATTTTATTTTGTATTAGTATTGACATTTTTGTATTTTACTCGATGCAGGAAAAGTACGAACTTTTGTTAAAGTAATGTAATTTCGCGACTGTTTTGGTTTTGCCAGTTTTAGATGGGTTACATAAAATGATTTTTTAAATACTGCTCTAGTCTGGAAGAGATTGTGTCAAATTTAATGATTTTTATATAAATTTGTTAATATTGAATCATTACAACTAGATTTCTTTATACCCTAATAAGATGTTGTATATATGTCTTTTTCAGATGCTCAATTCTCCATTAGAAACCAGTGGGAATGACGTGTCTAACATTCAGTTCTGTTGGACAATCAATTTAGAATGTGTTAGAAACTTGAAAAATTCTTGCCAGGATGAGACCCTCAGATAAACTTCAGTTTGTTGAAACAACTCATTTCTTGCAACTTGCTACTAGTTCAATTACTCAATTGACTTTTGTTACTCTGATCGATATTTTGAAGTGTGCAAATACACAGTTTTTGACATTGTCATTTGTATATATACATGTATTTATCTTTTGCTTATTACTGAATCTTTTATAATAGTAAGAATTTATTCATTTCAAGGTTTCTTAATTTTCTGTTTCACTTTGTTTTAAAAACAAGTGTTATACAGAGATTTGTATTGCATTTTATGGTAAATGTTTGAGGAATCTTAACATTCTCTTTTGTATTTTTTATTGCATTTGTTTTCTTCATTTTTACATAATAATATGAATGTGTGTGTTTTTTAAACTTATCCAGCATCTTGTCACAAGAAGTTATCTCTCTCTGTACTCAGACTAAATTTCATCACGATGAATCTTGAGAATTAAAGAAACAATTATCAATTTGAAATAGTTTTGTTGTTTATATATTTAAGGATAAAACATCTCTAATTAAATACTGTATAAAAGCAATGTAGGCATTGCATCGGCTCATGATCTGTTGCCAGAGATACGTCCGATATCGGACCGATATCGAGCCGGGTTGCACTACCGACATCAGGCCGATGTACATGCCGACATCGGACCGACATTGCAAAATATATCGGGCCGATGTCGGACCGATATGTAATGTTTGCTGGGAGAGAGTTATGGTTCCTGGGCACTGCACTTCTCCTCAATAAGATCTATTTATACATGAAGTTTCAAGTTGATACCTTCAATACTTTTTGAGTTATGCCCCAGACAAAAATTAAGTATGAACAATTTCAAAGGGCAATAATTCCAAATTATGCAAGAGAGTGTTGTGGTTTTATGGGCACTGCACTTCCCCTCAATAGGCATACATGTGAACTTTTCCCGGTGCCAAGTAGGGAGATTTGAGTCTAAAAGTAGGGAGATTGGGTCTGTTAGGTGGGAGATTTACTGACACAACATTATTTCAGGCATGGTCCAAGTACAGATGCTAACGATGTATTAGTAACAGAAAAAGAACTGTTATCCGTTTGATATATATTGAAAATAAACAACAAACGTTCATTATTCATACTGAATAGTCTACCTTTATCAGTTAACAGTCGTATTTGTCTTATTTACACTCAAGTTAAACATTGGTACCTTTTCTCTTTACTCTTCACACTCTCCCTTTAAGTGACACATGCCTTTTTCACTACACAACACAGTTCCTTGGTCACATAGAAGTCATAACTGTTGGCAACAGAATTTCATGCACAAAAATACATTCAGAGTCCTATTCGATAGACTATGGTTCATTTGACTTTTGAAAACCAGAGAAGAATCTCTAGAGGTAAGTACAATAATCACCAGTTTCTAGTCTCCCTTGTGTCTTTGATGTGTGCCTTATCTGTGTGACAAATAACAACTTCATAACTGCAAGCGCTGAAGTTGTCAAACTGACAATATACAAACAATAAAACTTCCCAATACTAAGGACAAGGTATAATTAGACTGTGTCTTGTTTTCCAATACAGCAGTATGGTACATGTCTAGCGTTATTGATAAATCAGTCAAAATATTGTTTACACTCATCAATGTCACTCAGGAGTTTGTTTGTTTCTTTGGTTGTTTTTTTTTTGGATGTTATAACTAAAAAATCGGTAGAATGTAAGCCCCGAGCGGGAGGGGGATTTAGATTGCCCCAAATCTGTACTCTACCACAAGAATCGGGAGAGTTCACATGTATGTCAATAGGGTCTATTTATCTATGAAGTTTCAAGTCGACACCTCCAATACTTTTTTAGTTATGCCTCATACAAAAATTAAGTATGAACAAGCAAAAATGACAAAGGCACATTATTCAAAATGTAAATGAGCTGGAGTTGTGGTTCTTAAGAAATACACTCTGCCTCATCACCAACAACCTATATTCCAAGTTTGAAGCCAATCCCATATATACTTTGTGAGAAAATGGCCGGACAAGGAAAACTAAAAAGGGGAGATTATTCAAAATGTGAGCTGGAGTTATGGTTCTTGTGCACTGCACTCCGCCTCATCAACAACAACCAATATTCCAAGTTTGTAGTCATTGCCTTGTATACTTTTGGAGTTATGCTCCGGACAAAATGGGGACGGACGGACTGACAGACGGACGATTTGATTACTATATGCCTCCCTTCAAAGGCATAAAAATAGGGTAGATTCCTAAAGAAAACTGGTTAACTGGACACTAGATGCCAGGGGTCATAAAAATGCCAGAATGACAATGTAAATTTTGAGCAATTTGCAGAATAAATTTCTTAGAAAATGATCCAACAGTTAAAATTATGTTGTGCTGAGTTATGAAGGCAAGTTTGATGGTTTAGAGCCAACAAAACTTCTGAAATACTTACTCTTATAATTTCAACCATTTCATTTTTCTCTATAGTTCCATTCCCATCGATGTCATACATTGCGAATGCCCAGTTGAGTTTTTGAGAAGGATTCCCACCTGATGTGATATTTATAGCTAACAGAAACTCTTTAAAGTCTATTTTACCACTATTGTCTTTGTCAAATGAACGAAACACATGTTCACAAAACTGGTCTGGATTTCCCGCCGGAAAAAATGTAGAATATACTTCCAAAAATTTTGTCTTTGACAGAAGGCCATCAGGGCAATCTCTCTGAAAAAAAAAAGAAGAGATTTCTATAGCTGAAGAAATAAAGAGATAAATTTTAGTGTAAATGTGATGCCAGCATTTTACTTCATCCACCAACATGCCCACAAGTATGTGATTTAGAGCATAAGGGGAGATGATTTCTGCCACTTTGAACAAAAGTAAAGGGTTATCTGACAAGAGTGATCAGTGATATAAGCAGTTGTATTGAGGGGTGATTGGACAATTTGTTGGAAATGTAAATTGACTGTATGGATGTTTGAGTGTTTTCTGTAATGTGGAGAAAATAAGAATTACCCAACTGATGATGCTGAACATTGTATTTTTGGAGGATACCATTATGTTCCATGGGTGGGCACAGTTAGAATCACAGTTTTGTGGTAGCTAAAGTATGTTTCAAGTATACCGAAATTGATTTCTTGTCAGGCTTGCAGAAATCCAACAAATAGTCAGTCCAGACCAATTTAGAATCTCTGGGACCAGTCCGAATCTCCAAAAATCCCAGTCAGTCCAGAAACTGACCGTTTTCTATTCCTAATGTAAATCCAGCCAGTATAAAAATCACAAATCTGCCAAGAACAAATACACAACTTAAGTCCCAGACTGTCTGTGTATATCACACCTCGCTAATCTGTCCCAGTTACACCCTAATAAACTTGGCAAAAACCAGCGAAAAACACGTCCGATTATAAATAGCTCCTGTCGGTGCCTTCAAATCAATAAATGAAATCTTTTTAGCAAAGCGAGTTATTTTAGTAATACACCAATTAAAAACATTAATTTTATAATTATGCACGCACAAACATCAATTTAAAAACTAGAACTAAAACAAACAAAAGCAGTGAAGTTAAGAAAATAGCATAATTATGTCAAAATGTAATTAAGAGAGGAAAAACTTTGCATACTGAGCTTACTTGTTCTAGTTTTAGAAATATTCAAGTACATGTTAAAATTTCAGAACATTTTTTAAGTCAATTTTTGACTTTCAAGTGTGGCCTTGACCTTAAGCTGGCACAAGGGTAAGATGGGTTCTGCACATTGCCCAGTTGGGGTGAACATTTGAGTCAAGTTTGAAGAAAATCCTTCCATTAGTATAGAATTTATAGAGCGGACACGACATATTGTCTAGTATTGATTGTAAGTAAATTAAAAGACTTAAAAAAGGGGCATAACTTTGTCAAAATGCAATTCAGAGTTATGAAACTTGACCTGCATATCTTACTTGTGATACCTCATATATCTTTTAAGTTTCAAGCAAATATCTGTGCTAGTTTCAGAAATATTCAAGTACATGTTAAAATTTAAGAACATTTTCTAAGTCAATTTTGACCTTCAAGTGTGACCTTGACCTTAAGCCGGCACAAAGGTAACATGGGTTCTGCACATAACTTTGTTGAGTTGAACATTTGAGTAAAGTTTGAAGAAATTTCTTCCATTAGTATAGGATTTATAGAGCCGACACGACATATTGTCTAATATTTGATTGTATGTAAATTTGAAGACTTAAAAAGGGGCATAACTTTGTCAAAATGCAATACAGAGTTATGAAACTTGACCTGCATATCCTAATTGTGACACTTCATATATATTTTAAGTTTCAAGCAAATACGTTTTCTAGTTTCAGAAATATTCAAATACATGTTAAAATTTAAGAATATTTTCTAAGTCAATTTTTGACCTTCAAGTGTGACCTTGACCTTAAGCCGGCAAAAGGGTAACATGGGTTCTGCACATCCCCTTGTTTAGGTGAACATTTGAGCCAAGATTAAAGAAAATCTTTCAATTAGTGTAGGACTTACAGAGCGGACACGACATAATGTCTAATATTTAATTGTTTGATATTTGACCTTCAATTGTGACCTTGAGCTGACACATAGGCAACATGGGTTCTGCACATCCCCTTGTTGAGGTGAACATTTCAGCCAAGTTTGAAGAAAATCCTTCAATTGGTATAGGATTTATAGAGCGGACACGATAATGGAGACGGACGGACGAACCGACCGACCGACGCGACAAAGTGAATCCATTATAGCCCCCCCCCCCCACATTTTGTGGTGGGGATATAACTAGAATGTGTAGGTCTTTGATCAAACTAAAGGTGGTAGGCAATTATTTTTTACTCAAAATGCAGGGAACAAAAACAGGAGGGCCATGATGGCCCTGAATCGCTCACCTGAGTACTTTGGCTGTAGGTTTGCTGTTAAGCAGTATTTCATTTTTTAATTGAAAATATGTAAGTGCCTACAAACCAAATATGTAAAATATCAGTCAATAAATAAAGGCTCTATGACAGAAAGTAGAAATATCTCTTATAAGCTATGGTGACCTTGACCTTGACCCAGTGACCTCAAACCCTACCCATGGGTAGAGGTCCTTGCAAGGAACCTCTATACTGAATATCAAAGATATTGGTCTATAAATGAAGGCTCTATGAGGTACAGTAGATAAATCTACTTTTAGCCTCTGTGACCTTTAACCTAATCTAATAATTTGAAAAAGCTTGATAAAGCTTGTTTCGTGCCAAATTTTAAAATTCTAGGCCTTGTGGTTTCAGACAAGAAGGTTTTAAAGATTTTCTTCTATATTGTTATTTAAAACTTGTGACCCCTCGCGCAGGGCCAATAGTGACCCCAGGGACATTTTTCTAACAAATTTGGTAGAGGTCCACTGGACAATGCTGCATACCAAATATCTTAACTCTAGGCCTTGTGTTTTCTGACAAGAAGATTTTTTAAGTTTTTCCTATATAATTCTATGTAAAACATGTGACCCCTAGGGTGGGGCCTATTTTGACCAAGGGGCCATGATTTAAACAAACTTGATAGAGGTCCATTAGATAATGCTGCACACCAAATATCTTAACTCTAGGCCTTGTTGTTTATGACAAGAAGATTTTTAAAGTTTTTCCTATATATTTCTCTGTAAAACATGTGACCCCTGGGGTGGGGCCATTTCTGACCTAGGGTCCATGACTTGAACAAACTTGATAGAGGTCCTCTAGACAATACTTCATACAAAATATCTTAACTCTAAGCCTTATGGTTTCTTCTGTGAAGACTTTTTAAAACCATATCCTATATAACTCTATGTAAACAAGTGACCCCCAGGGCTGGGCCTATTTTGACCCAGTGGCTATGATTTAAACAAACTTAGTAGAGGTCCACTAGACAATGCTACACACCAAATATCTAAGCTCTATGCCTTACGGTTTCTGACAAGAAGATTTTTAAAGCCTTTTCCTATATATTAACTCCATGTAAAACAAGTGATCCCTGGGGCAGGCCATTTTTGACCCAGAGGCCATGATTTGAACAAACTTGGTAGAGGTCCACTAGACAATGCTACACACCAAATATCTAAGCTCTATAACTTACATTTTCTGACAAAAAAGTTTTTTAAGATTTTCCTATATAACTCTATGTAAAACAAGTGACCCCCAGGGTGGGGCCATTTTTGACCCAGAGGCCATGATTTGAACACACATTATAGAATCTAATTTTAGTGAACCAGAAATGCAATGGACCAGAACCATTTGAACAATCTTGGTAGAGCTTCATGCAAGGAACATCCCAGGCAAGTTTCATTAAAATTGCCCCATTGGTTTTAGAGGAGATGTGGTTTGAATGAAAAGTTGACAACGGACGGACGACGGACAAAGACCAATCAGAAAAGCTCACCCTGAGCACTTTGTGCTCAGGTGAGCTAAAAACATCGATGGTACTGTGCAGTTTTTACACTGAATTGAAAAGGGCGCAGTGCTCCCCCTTACTCAACATGCGTCCGGTTTCATTTTGACAGCCTATTACACGAAGAATCGACAACTGTGATGTTATGGTATTGTGATTTTAAATTTCCCAAAAAAACGCACTTGTCCATCAGAAAATTCTACTCGTCCTCCGACTATTTCCATGAGTGGAATTTTTGTTCCCTCAAATGTTTGAGCTATAAAAGCCAACTTTTTTGCGTTCCTTGCTTTTTGATGCAAAATTCAAATGGCTCAATGCAGTATTTTGACAATGTTCGAAAAAAAACACTGAGTGGGCTGGCCACTGTCTCGGGAGGTGACTGGCAACCCCTCAGAAGTGCGTTGCGAATTGGGGGGGGGGGGAGTAATTGTTTGGCGGTTGGACCGATTGAGCTTCAAACATTTCTGCACCCCTGTTTCTTGTATATTAGTTAAGACCAGATCCAAGGTGGTGTTGTTGTTAGGCATGTGAATGTTTTGCTGCAGCCCATATGTTTCCATGTGTGTTTCTGGGCTGAAATGCCTTTTTTATTCAAGGGCCATAACTGAGCCAAAAATCATTCAACCAAAAAACCTGTTGAATATGCCCAAGTACTTGAGGTACTGATCAATCCTGTAATATTTCATTCAAATTGCTTTAGTAGTATAAGAGAACTAGTCCGGACAAACTTTAAAAATTACAAGAGATGTTTGTAAAACATTTATGCCCCCCAGCACCATATCCTTAGAAGCAGCCATGAAGTTTTGAGGAGCTGGGACCAAGCGTTCTATAGTTATTGATTGGAAACCATTTTGCTATTCAAGGACACTGTGACCATGGCCTTTGACATGGTGACCTGAAAAACTAAAGGGCTCATCTACAAGTCATGAACAACATCTATAGAAAGTTTGAGGAACACAGGCCCAAGCATTCTAAACTTATTCATCGGAATCCATTTTGCTTTTCAAGGTCACTGTGACCTTTGACCCAATGACAAGAAAAAATGATAGTTGTTATCTACTGATCATGACAAACCTACATACTTAGTCTGACAAACCTGAGCCCAAGGATTCCCTATATATTCAGCAGAAGCTGTTTTGCTTTCCAAGATTACTGTGACCTTGACCTTTGACCTAATGATACTAAAAACTACAGGGGTCATCTAATTGTCATAACCAACCTACCTATGAAGTTTTAAGGAGCTTGACCCAAGCCTTCTATAGTAATTGATCAGACACTATTTTGCAACAAAAGGTCACTGTGACACTGACTTTTGTCCTGAAAAGCTATAGGGCTCATCTAATGGTCATGGCCAACCAATGTACCAAGATTGGGGAATCTGGGTCAAAGCATTCTATTGTTGTTAACTGGAAATCATTTTGCTTTTCAAGGTCACTGTGACCTTGGCCTTTGACCTGGTAACCTGAAAAACTAAAAGGGTCATCTACAAGGCATGACCAACCTACACATTAAGTTTGAAGAACCTGGGCCCAAGAGTTCCACAGTTATTGATTGGAAACAGTTTTGCTGTTCAAGGTCACTCTGACCTTGATCTTTGACCTGGTGATGGAAAAAACTATTAGGGTCATTTTTTAGTCATTAACAACCTACATACTAAGTTTGAACAACCTTGGACCAGGGGTTCTATAGTTATTACTTGGAAACTGTTTTGCTTTTTAAGGACACTCTGACCTTGATTTTGACCTGGTGCCATAAAAAACTACAGGAGTCATCTAATGGTCATGATCAACCTACACACTAAGTATAAAGAACCTGGGACCAAGCCTTCTATAGTTATTGATCAGAAACTGTTTTGCTTTTCAATCTCACTGTGACCTTGACCTTTGATCTGCTGACCTGAAAAACTATAGGCTTCATCTACTAGTCATGATCTACCAATAAACTAAGTTTGAACCACCTGGAACCAAGGGTTCTATAGTTATTTATCGAAAACTGTTTTGCTCTTCAAGATCACTGTGACCTTCACCTTTGACATGGTGATCTGAAAAACTATAGGGGTCACCTACTGGTCATGACAAACCTACAAAGTAAGTTTATACAACCTGGGACCAGAGGTTCTTTAGTTATTGATATGATTGATTCAATACCGTTTTGCCATTCAAGGTCACTGTGACCTTGACCTTTGACCTGATGATGTAAAAAAAACCACTGGGGTCATCAACTAGTCATGACCAGCCTACATACTAAGTTTAAACAACCTGGGACCAAGGGTTCTATAGTTATTGATCGGAAACTGTTTTGCCCTTCAAGTCACTGTGACCTTGACCTTTGACCTGGTGATCTGAAAAACTATTATAGTTATGTATTGGTCATGACCAACCTATAAACTAAGATTGAACAACCTGGGACCATGCATTCTATAGTTATTGATTGGAAACCATTTTGCTATATAAGATCACTGTGACCTGGACCTTTGACCTGGTGATCTGAAAAACCATGGGGGTCATTGACTGGTCACGATCAACCTACAAATCAAGTCTGAGGAAGGTGGGTCCAAGGGTTCTCTAGATATTGATCAGAAACCAAAGTGTCTACCTACTGACCAACTAACATTTGCAAAACTATATACCCACTAACTCTTTGATGGGGGGCATAAAAATTGCTTGATCATACCCAAAACAAAACTTGAACTAGATATATTTATGATAAATCTGTATACTAAATTTCATTTTGGAATGTGCAATATCTGCGAAGAAAATGAACGGAAACTGCAAATAATTGGAAATTTTTCTAAGTCCAAGGGGCATAACTCTGTCAAAAAATTGCTTGATCGTACCCAAAACAGATCTTGACCTAGATATTCTTATGCTAAATCTGTATACCAAATTTCATTTTGGAATGTGCAATCTCTGCAAAGAAAATGAACGGAAACTGCAAATAACTGGAATTTTTCTAAGTCCAAGGGGCATAACTCTGTCAAAAATTGCTTGATCGTACCCAAAACAGATCTTGACCTAGATATTTTTATGATAAATCTGTGAACCAAATTTTATTTCAGTATGTGCAACCTCTGCGAAGAAAATGAACGGAAACTTGTAGGACATACAGACTACTGTGTAGCAAGCTACTCCAAAATCAATACCATCAATTGACTTTTATTGACTAGAGAATGAGTAACTTTTGGAATTAATTCAACTCATCCAATGGTTAAGGCTACCAAAATTTCTGATCTTAATAAAATCTATGTTTTTGGAAATAAAAAAAGATCTAACTGTGTTGTTGTTAATCAAAATGTTTGCATATGTAATTGCATGATAGCTGTAATAAGTTGGCACAGTTCCCAATCTGATTAAAATCATATCCTAAACATCACTATGCTATTAGGATATGAGGCTGACGAATAGAAGGTGACCTTCTCGTGACCTATCAATCAGCCAATCAGAGAAACGCTTCCACCCTCATGGAAGTAAATGTTCAACTTGTGAAAATCTATTTATACAGCTGGGATCCCAAACAATTATCTGCCATGTATAAACTGTCACTGACCTCAGTTAAATTTATTTGTCAAAATCTTTCAAAATAATGAGATTTATGTTTGTGATTAGTATCATTTTTTAAAATATCTAAGCACTTTCTATCTCTGCTAATAAACTTTGTTATGCTAGAGAAGTTTACACGTTGTTTGAACACGCATTGTGTACAGGTAAGCTATCGAGACGCGTCATAAGCAGCAGTGTCATTGGCTGAGATATAAATAAAATAGTGGGAATTCCAGGTTATCGAGAAGACAGGAATGAATGCGTCGTCTTCAGATTTAACCGCAGGGAGATCGTGAACTTCAGTCAGATTGGCACAGTTCCAGACTGTACAACTGCAAGGTTTTTCACATATAGGTGATCAATCAGCGTTTGTCAAATGGCAGTGGGAGTTGTTATAAGTCGATTGAAGTTAGTCATGGTTTGTTCCAGCTCATTAGCTGACACTGGTACATTAAAGTCACTGAGAACAATTGTTTGTAAAGTTGGTAAATTGTTAAGGATCAAACTAAGCTGTTCACAGAAATAATGCAGGTGAAGTTGTGGAGGTTTATAAACATTCAATACTGATATAGATGCAGATGTAATAAGATCACAAACACATTTAATATCTGCCATAGAAGTATCAATGCACATAAAGTCAAAGTTTTGGTGGATAAAGATGCCAACACTTCCTCTTGGAGACTGGATGTTTTGGTGTGTTGGCCTATGAGTGAACACAGCTTGGTATTGTGTATTGAGGGTTGAACTATGTCTTTAGCACTTGTCCATGCTTCCCAAAGAGCTATAATATCAACTGGTGGAAAAATAATTGTTTTTAATGTCATGAAAAGGGGAAAAAAAGTGAAAGCCGGACAGTGTTTTTCTATTTTTAGCTCTGGTGGCCATTAAGTATAGCAAAGCTGAACATGCCAGCAATATGCACAACTAAGGTTTTTACTGATCACTCCTGTGAAGTTTCGTCATAATCTCACCAGCAGTTTGATCTGTGAAAGTCGGACAAGGTTTTTCTATTTTTTGCTCTAGCAGCCATTTTGTGCAGCAAAGTGGAATGTGTCGGAGATATGCACAACTATGGTTGGTACTGATCACTCCTGTGAGGTTTCTTTGAAATCTTGCCAGCAGTTTGACCTGTGATGGCTGGACAAGGTTTTTCTAATTGTAGCTCTTGGGGCCATTTTTGCAGCCAAGCAGAATGTGCTGGCGACATGCACAACAAGGGTTGGTACTGATTACTCCTGTGAAGTTTTGTCGAAATCCCGCCTGCAGGTTGACCTGTACAAGCTGGACAAGGTTTTTCTATTTTTAACTCTGGCGGCCATTTTGTGCAGCCAAGCGGAACGAGCTGGCGATATGCACAACTAAGGCTTGTACTGATCAACCCTTTGAAGTTTAGTAGAAATAGTACCAGCAGTTTGACCTAGGAAAGCCGGACAAGATTTTTCTGTTTTTAGCTCTAGCCGCCATTTTGTGAAGCCAAGTAAAACCTGCCAGCAATATGCACAACAAGGAATGGTATTGATCACTCCTGTGAAGTGTAGTCAAAATCCCGCTATCAGTTTGACCTGTGAAAACCGGACAAGGTTTTTCTATTTTTAGCTCTTGCGGCCATTTAGTGCAGCGAAGCAGAACGCACTGGTGATATGCACAACTAGGTTTGGTACTGATCATTCCCGTGAAGTTTCATCGAAATCCTGCAAGCAGTTTGACCTGTAAAAGCCGGACAAGGTTTTTCTAATTTTAGCTCTAGCAGCCATTTTGTGCAGCGAAGCAGAACGTGCCGGCGATATGCACAACTAGGGTTGGTACTGATCACTCCTGTGAAGTTTTGTGGAAATCATGCCAGCAGTTTGACCTGTGAAAGCTGGACAAGGTTTTACTTTTTTTAGCTCTGGTGGCCATTTAGTGCATCAATGCAGAATGCACTGGCGATATGCACAACTAGGGTTGGTACTGATCACTCCTGTGAATGTTCGTCAAAATCTCGCCAGCAGTTTGACCTGTGAAAGCCGGACAAGGTTTTTCTATTTTTAGCTCTGGTGCAATTCTCTGCAGAGAAGGGGAACGTGCTGGCTATATGCATAACTACGGTTAATTCTGATTACTTATGTGAAGTTTCATCAAAATCCCGCCAGGGTTTTGACCTGTGAAAGCCGGACAAAGATTTTCTATTATTAGCTCTGGCGCAATTCTCTGCAGAGAAACAGAACGTGCGGGCCATATGGTTGGTTCTGATTACTCGTGAAGTTGACTTACCACTACAGATGATGATGATGATTATGAATCATTGACTTACCACTATAGAATGATGATGATTCAGAGACTCAATACTACAAGAGGGCCAATGGCCCTTAAGAACTCACCTGAGTTCAAAGATGAAAAAAAATTTTATGAATGTAACAATGCATATCACAACAAGAGGGCCATGATGGCCCTAAATCGCTCACCTGAGTCTCATTGCTCATGTAACAAATATCGTTACTGGTTTTTATGAGTGCAAGTTTGATAAATTTTGCAATAAGTTTAAAGACTCTGGGTGTAATGGTACTCAAATTTTTTAGCAGAAATAGTTTTACTCTACAGGTCCCAGTGACTTTGACCTTTGACCTACAGACCCCAAAAACATCAGAGTTCTTCTAATATAATTACCCTATAAAGTTTGAAGGTTCTGGGTGTAATGATACTCCAGTTACTGAGAGGAAATAGTTTTCTCTCTACAGATCCCTGTGACCTTGACTTCTGACCTTCTGACCCCAAAAATGATTGGGTTCTTTTACTGAGTAAAGAAAATCATCCTATGAAGTTTGAAGGCTCTGAGTAAAATGGTACTCCAGTTACTAAGCTAAAACAGTTTTCACTCTACAGGTCCCTGTGAACTTAACCTTTGACCTATGGACCCTAAAAACAATAGGTTCTCCTAATACAATTATCCTATAAAGTTTGAAGGCTCTGGGTGTAATGGTACTACAGTTACTCTGCAGAAATAGTTTTCACTCTACTGGTCCTTGTGGCACTGACCTTTGACATACTAGCCCAAAAAACAATCTTGTTCTTCTATTTAGTAAAAGCAATCATCCTATGAAGTTTGAAAGCTCTGGGTTAAATGGTAATCCTGTAATTGAGTGGAAACGGTTTTCACTCTAGAGGTCCCTCTGACCTTGACCTTTGACCTACTGACCCAAAACACAAAAGGGATTTTTTGTACTCAATAAGGGCAATAACCCTGTGAAGTTTGAAGGCTTTGGGTCAACTGGTACTCAAGTTATTGAAAGGAAACGAAGTGTGAAAGACAGGCAGACAAAAAGACACCCATGGACAAGGCAAAAACAATATGTCTCCATCAGAAGGGCGAGGTTGGTGGGAGACATAACAAAGAACAATTGAAGGTATAGCCCTTGGTGTTTCAGAGCAGCAGATCTTCAAACTTTTCCCTATATAAATCCTTGTGTAAAATCAAATGACCCCCCGGGTGGGGCCAGTTTTGACCTCAGGGTCATGATTTGAACAAACTTGGTAGAGGTCCAGTAGACAATGCTGTACACCAAATATCTACCAATACCTTGTGGTTTCTGACAAGAAGATTTTTGAAAATTTTTCCTATATAACTCTATGTAAAACATGTGATCCCTGGGGCGGGGCCTTTTTTGACCAAGGGGCTATGATTTGAACAAACTTGGTAGAGGTATTGTAGAGAATGCTGTACACCAGATATCTTAACTCTAGGCCTTGCGGTTTCTGACAAGAAGATTTTTTAAAGTTTTCCTATATAACTTTATGTAAAACATGTGACCCCTAGGGCTGGGCCATTTTTGACCCAGGAGCCATGACTTGAACAAATTTGGTAAAGGTCCACTGGACAATGCTGCACACCAAATATCTAAACTCTAGGCCTTGCCGTTTCTGACAAGAAGATTTTTTTGAAGTTTTTCCTATATAACACTATGTAAAACATGTGACTCCTGGGGCAGGGCCAGTTTTGACCTCAGGGTCATGATTTGAACAAACTTGGTAGAGGTTCAGTGGACAATGCTGCACACCAAATATCTAAACTCTAGGCCTTGCTGTTTCTGACAAGAAGATTTAAAAAAAAATTTCCTATATAACTCTATGTAAAACATGTGACCCCTGGGGCCGGGCTGTTTTTGACCCAAGAGCCATGATTTGAACAAATTTGGTAAAGGTACACTGGGCAATGCTGCACACCAAATATCTAAACTCTAGGCCTTGCGGTTTCTGACAAGAAGACTTTTTAAAGTTTTTCCTAAATAACTCTATGTTAAACATGTGACCCCTAGGGCCGGGCCATTTTTGACCCAGGAGCCATGATTTGAACAAACTTGGTAAAGGTCCACTGGACAATGCTGCACACTAAATATCTAAACTCTAGACTTTGCAGTTTCTGACAAGAAGATTTAAAAAAAATTTTCCTATATAACTCTATGTAAAACATGTGACCCCTGGGGCGGGGCCATTTTTGACCCAGGAGCCATGATTTGAATAAACTTGGTAAAGGTCCACTGGACAATGCTGCACACCAAATACCTAAACTCTAGGGCTTGTGGTTTCTGACAAGAAGATTTTTAAGTTTTCCTTATATAAATCTATGTAAAACCAACTGACCCCTGGGGTGGGGTCAGTTTTGACCCCACGGTCATAATTTGAACAAACTTGGTAGAGGTCCACTAGATGATGCTTCATACCAAATATCTTAACTCCAGGCCTTGAGGTTTCGGAGAAGAAGATTTTTAAAGATCCAACTTTTAAAATCTAATTTTAGCTCCAGTGAACCAGAAATGCAATGGACCAGAACCATTTGAACAATCTTGGTAGAGCTTCATGCAAGGAACATCCCAGGCAAGTTTCATTTAATTTTGCCCTTTGGTTTCAGAGGAGATGTCATTTGAATGAAAAGTTGACGACAGACGGATGGACGACAGACAAAGACTGATCAGAAAAGCTCATCCTGAGCACTTTGTGCTCAGGTGAGCTAAAAATGGACCAATGCAATTTCATTGCCATAGCTCCAAAAACAAAAAGTAGGTAGTAGTTCAAAATATTGGTCATGACACGACATTTTTGAAATCGGAACGAAAAGCTGTACACACAGTCCAAATTTCATTCCGTAGCTTTAAAACAAAAAAGTAGGTTAGTAGGTCAAAATTATAGGTCATGATATGATGTTTTTGAAATCGGAACAAAAACTGTACACATAGTCAAAATTTCATTGCCATAGCTCCAAAAACAAAAAGTAGGTCAGTTGGTCAAAAATATAGGTCTTGCAATAACATTAAAAAAATTTTTGAAATCGAAACGAAAAACTGTGCACATGGTCCAAATTTCATTGCTGTAGCTAAAAAACAAAAAATTAGGTCAAAAATATAGGTCATTCGATGACATTTTTAAAATCAAAACGAAAAACTGTGCACATGGTCCAAATTTCATTGGTGTAAAAAATATAGGTCAAGGAATAATGATTTTGAAATCATCTTGAAAAACTGTACAAATGGTCCAAATTTTATTGCCATAGCAAAAAACTTAAAAAATGAGAAAAAAGTTTTGGATGGGGGGGGGGGGGGAAGTGACCCCCAGGGGAGGGGGGTGACCCCACTGTGGTCAAAGTGCATACTACCAAATATCTAAGCTCCAGGCCTTGCAGTTTGTGACAAGAAGATTTTTAAACTTTTATGCTATATAACTCTATGTAAAACATGTGACCCCTTGGGCTGGGCCAGTTTTGACCAAGGGGCCATGATTTGAACAATCTTGGTAGAGGTTTGCTAGACAATGCTCAACACCAAATATCTAAGCTCCATGTATTGTAGTTTCTTACAAGAAGATTTTTAAAGTTTTCCCTATATAACTCTATGTAAATCAAGTAAGCCCTGGGCGGGGTCAGTTCTGTCCCCAGGGTCATAATTTGAACAATCTTTGTAGAGGTCCACTAGATGATGCCTCATACCAAATATCTAAGCTCCAGGCCTTGCAGTTTCTGACAAGAAGACTTTTAAAGAATTTACTATATAACTCTATGTAAAACATGTGACCCCTTGGGCGGAGCCAATTTTGACCCAGGGGCCATGATTTGAACAATCTTGGTAGAGGTCTACTAGACAATGGTAAAAGCTAAATATCTAAGCTCCATGCTTTGCAGTTTCTCACAAGAAGATTTTTAAAGTTTTCCCTATATAACTCTATGTAAATCAAGTGAATCCCAGAGTTGGGCCAGTTCTGACCCCAGGGTCATAATTTGAACAATCTTGGTAGAGGTCCACTAGATGATGCCTCATACCAAATTTCTAAGCTCCAGGCCTTGTGGTTTCAGACAAGAAGATTTTCAAAGTTTTTCCTTTAAGTTGCCATAGCAACCAGAGTTCTGCATGGAACTGATTTATTTGAACAACTTTGGAAGAGCTTCATACAAGGAACATCCCATGCAAGTTTCATTGAATTTGGCTCAGTGGTTTCAGAGGAGATGTCCTTTGAATGAAATTGTTGACGCCTCACGACGCACACCGCACAATGCACACCGGACATTGGGGTATGACAAAAGCTCACTCTGGCACTTTGTGCCAGGTGAGCTAAAAACTGATGATTCACCTACACCTACAGAATGATGATGATTCAGTGACTTACCACTAACAAGACCCACCTCAAGTGGGGGCGACACTCGACTTTTTCCTATTTCCAAAGGCAAACACATCAGATGAAGCACATTGTGGTGAAGGGATTTCAAATGAAACATCATTTGCAAATATAATTATACATAACGAAGTTATGGCCATTTTAGCAACATTCAGAAATTTGACCTTAAAGGTCAAGGTCAAGTTCAGTTTAACCTTCTTTGGAGGTATTGTCTAAAAGGTAGTTATGTCCAAGCATGAAGCATTACATCCATTAACAACAAAGATACAGCAAAGTTAAGTAATGTCAAGGTCATTTAAAGGTCAAGGTAATGCTTGAATTGTTCAACATGTTTGTTTTATTCTCAGTGTTGTTTCGTCCCTGTATAGATCAAATCCATCCATAAATAACAAAAGTTTTGCTATTTAAAAGAAGAGGGCCATGATAGCCCTATAAATCGCTCACCTGAGTCTCATTGCTCATGTTACAAATATCGTTATTGGCTTTAATAGGTGCAAGTTTGAAAGCTTTGAAATAAGTTTGAAGACTCTGGGTGTAATGGTACTCAATTTTTTTAGCAGAAATAGTTTTACTCTACAGGTCCCAGTGACTTTGACATTTGACCTACAAACCCCAAAAACAATAGGGTTCTTCTAATATAATTACCCTATAAAGTTTGAAGGTTCTGGGCGTAACGATACTCCAGTTACTGAGAAGTAATAGTTTTCACACTACAGGTCCATGTGACCTTGACTTTTGACCTACTGACCTCAAAAAGCGGGTTCTTTTACTGAGAAAAAACAATGAAGTTTGGAGGCTCTGGGCGAAATGGTAATCCTGTTATTGAGTGGAAATGGTTTTCACTCTAGAGGTCCCTCTGACCTTGACCTTTGACCTACTGACCCAAAACACAAAAGGGATTTTTTGTACTCAATAAGGGCAATAACCCTGTGAAGATGAAGGCTTTGGGTAAACTGGTACTCAAGTTATTGAAAGGAAACAAAGTGTGAAAGACAGACAGACAAACAGACACCCAAAGGCAAAAACAATATGTCTCCATCAGAAGGGCGGGGTTGTGGGGAGACATAACAATAAACAATTGAAGGTATAGCTCTTGGTGTTTCAGAGCAGCAGATTTTTTAAGTTTTCCCTAAATAAATCCTTGGGTAAAATCAAATGACCCCCTGGGTTAGGCCAGTTTTGACCCCAGGGTCATGATTTGAACAAACATGGTATAGGTCCACTAGAAAATGCTGCACACCAAATATATAAACTCTAGGCAATGTGGTTTCTGACAAGAAGATTTTTAAAACTTTTCCTATATAACTCTATGTAAAAGATGTGACCCTCGGGGCGGGGCCTTTTTGACCCGGGGGCTATGATTTGAACAAACTTGGTAGAGGTCCAGTAGACAATGCTGTACACCATATATCTTAACTCTAGGCCTTGTGGTATCTGAAAAGAAGATTTTTCAAGTTTTACCTACTCTATGTAAAACATGTGACCCCTGGGGCAGGGCCATTTTTGACCCAGGGGCCTTGATTTGAACAAACTTGGTAGAGGTCCTCTTGACAATGCTACATACAAAATATCTAAGTTCTATGCCTTTTGGTTTGTGATGTGAAGACTTTTTAAACTTTTTCCTCTATAACTCTATGTAAACAAGTGACCCCCAGGGCAGGGCCTATTTTGACCCAGTGGCTATGATTTGAACAAACTTAGCAGAGGTCCACTGGACAATGCTACACACCAAATATCTAAACTCTAGGCCTTGCAGTTTCTGACAAGAAGAATTTTTCAAGTTTTTCCTATATAACTCTATATAAAACATGTGACCCCTGGGGCAGGGTCACTTTTGACCATGGAGCCATGATTTGAACAAACTTGGTAGAGGTCCACTGGACAATACTGCACACCAAATATCTAAACTCTAGGCCTTGCAGTTTCTGACAAGAAGATTTTTTAAAGTTTTTCCTATATAACTCTACGTAAAACATGTGACCCCTGTGTGCTCAGGTGAGCTAAAAATGCAATAATTCGAACTTGACTGTAAAGGTCATTTAAAGATTGAGGTCATACTTGAATAATTTAACAATAGGTTTTGTCATGAGCATTGTTTGGTCCAAGTATTAATGAAAAAGAACTAAAAATGACATTATGGCTAATATAAGCAAAATTCAATAACTTGACATTGATGGTCAGGGGCATTTGAAGGTCAAGGTCACAGTTGAATGATTCAATGTGTCAGTTTTGTCTTAAGTGTTGTTTTGTCCCAGTATAAAACAAATCAAAGCATAAATAACAAAAAATTTGGCTATTTTAAGCAAAATTCAATAACTTGACCTTAAATGTCAAGGTCATCTAAATGTAAAGGTCATACTTATAACAAATTAAAATGTTGGTTTTGTTGTTTTATCAAAATATGAATCAAATCCATAAATAAACAATAGTTAGGACAATTTAAGCAAAATACAATAATGGGACCTTGACTGTCAAGGTCATTTTAGGGTAAAAGTCATACCTGAATTATTCAACATGTAAGTTTTGTCAAAAGTGTTGTTTTGTCCAAGTATGAATCAAGTCTAACCATAAATTACACAGTTATGACCAATCTTAATAAAGTTCAATAATTTAAACTTGCTAGTCAAGGTCATTTTTTAGGTCAAGGTCAAACTTGAATCAAAATGTCAGATTTGTCAAAAGTATTGTTTTGTCCAAGTATAAATCAAATCCATCAATAAATGACAAAGTTATGACAATTTAAACAAAATTCAAACATCTGACTTTGACGGTCAAGGTCATTTTTAGGTCATCGTCACACTTGAGTTATTCAACATGTTGGTTTTGTCATAACTGTTGTTTAATCCAAATATGAATCAAATCTATAGATAAATGAGAAAGTTATGATAATTTAAGCAAATTCAATCACCTGACCTTAACGGTCAAGGTCATTTTAAGGTCATGGTCATATCTGAGTTATTCAACATGTCGGTTTTGTCATAAGTGTTGTTTTGTCCAAGTATAAATCAATTCCAACTATAAATACTAAAATTATGGACAATTTTAGCAAAATTTAATAATTTGACCTGAAGGTGAAGGTCATTTATGAGTCAAGGTCAAGTTGAGTCTGGTTCACTTGAAGACCTTGTCCAAAGGGTTGTTTTGTCCAAGTATGAAGACAATCCACCCTTTTGATAATTAAGTTATGGCAAATTTTAGCAAAATTCAATAATTTGACCTTGAAGGTAAAGGTCATTTATGAGTCAAGTTCAAGTTTAGTCCAGTCTACTTGAAGGTCTTGTCCAAAGGGTCGTTGTGCCCAAGCATGAAGAGAATCCACCAATTAATAATAAAGTTATGGCCAATTTTAGCAAAATTCAATATTTTGACCTTGAATTTGAAAGTCCTTTAAGAGTCAAGGTCAAGTTAAGTCTGGTCATCTTGAAGGTCTTGTCCAAAGGGTTGTTGTATCCAAGTATGAAGATAATCCATCAAGGAATAAAAAAATTATGATCAATGTTGAAGTTTTCGGAGGGGAATGGCAACGACACCATGACAATGACAATAACTCGATTTTTTTTTTTCAAAAAAAGTTGAGCTTAAAATAATTTGGTGTCTTACCACTACAGAATGATGATGATTCAGTGATTTACCATACAGATGATGATACAGTGACCTACTATTACAGAAGAATGATGATTGAGTGACCAGTCACCACAGAATGATGATTCAATGATTTACAACTACAGATGACGATTCACTAAAATTGATGATTCAGTGACCAACCACTACATACTGATGATGATGATTCAGACACATACGAAAAAATGATGATTCAGTGACCTGCTACTACTACAGAATGATGATTTTTCAGTGACCTACTATTACAGATGACGATTCAGTGACCTACCAATTCATATGATTCAGTGACCTGCTACTACTACAGAATGATGATTTTTCAGTGACCTACTATTACAGATGATGATTCAGTGACCTACCAATTCATATGATTCAGTGACCTGCTACTACTGCAGAATTATGATGATTCAGTTACATACAACTATAGAATGATGATGATTCAGTGACATATTTCTACAGAATGATAATGATTCAGTAACTACAGAGTGGTTATGATTCAGTGACTTACCACTACATATGATAATTCAGTGAACTATCACTACAGATGATGATTCAGTGAGTAACCACTACAGATGATGATCAGTGACCTACCATTACAGAAGAATGATGACTGAGTGACCAGACACTGCATAATGATGATGATTCAGTGATTAACAACTACAGTTGATGATTCACTAAAACTGATGATTCAGTGACTTGCCATTACAGATGATGATTCAGTGACCTACCAATTAATATGATGATTCAGTGACCTACCACTACAGAATTATGATAATTCAGTAACTACAGAGTTGTGATGATTCAGTGGCTTACCACTACAGAATGATTATGATTCAGTAACTACAGAGTGGTGATGATTCAGTGACCTACCACTATAGAATGATCATGATTCAGTAACTACAGAGTGGTGATGATTCAGTGACCTACCACTACATATGATAATTCAGTGAACTATCACTACAGATGAAGATGATTCAGTGACTAATCGCTACAGATGATGATTCAGTGACCTACCATTACAGAAGAATGATGACTGAGTGACCAGTCACCACAGAATGATGAGGATTCAGTGATTTACAACTACATATGATGATTCACTAAAATTGATGATTCAGTGACCAACCACTACATACTGATGATGGTTCAGTCACTCACCACAAAAATGATGATTCGGTGACCTACTACTACTACAGAAAGATGATGACTCAGTGACACAGATAATGATCCAGTGACCTTCCACTACAGAATTATGATGATTAAATTACATACAACTATAGAATGGTGATGATTCAGTGACCTACCACTACAGAATGATAATGATTCAGTAACTACAGAGTGGTGATGATTCAGTGATTTACCACAACATATAATAATTCAGTGACCTGCCACTACAGATGATGATTCAGTGACTTACCACTTCAGATGATAATTCAATGAACTATCTCTACAGATGATGATTCAGTGACTTACCACTACAGAAAATTCAGTTACTTACCATAAATCCTCTGTACCAATCTTTAATCTCATTCTTTGTGAATTTTGTATTCTGTGTAAGAAAGTCTAAATCTTCTTTTGGAAGCTTCTTTTTGGAGGATTTGTTTCCCATTGTGTCTCTCTACTTGATACAGTTCTATCTGCAAAGATAAAAAGCAGAACAAATTATGCGATTATGTAAACATAAAAAAATATCTAACATAGGAGACAGCTTATGAGGAAGTATTCCTTTCTACAAAGAAATAAATTAAAGGGTTTAAAGAGCTGAAAGACTGTCAGCTGGATAGGAGGCCAAGGCACACATTTTGCTTTTGTAAGAGGGTCTTCAGATCAGTGGAATGTTAATTTTTGATGCACATTTTAGCATTATAATTCAAATGGCAATGGTAGGAAACTAATTCTATCATTCAACTAGATGTTTTGTGAAAAACGCATGTCTCCCCCTGCACCCGATTGAAGGAAGGCCAAGGAAAAAATATTACCTTTCTGAAACGATTGCCTCTGTCATTTATTATGGTATAAGTAAGAACATTATATATCACTGGGGAAGGATCAAACCTGTACTGTTTACTTGTGTAAATATGGAGTTGTGGTCAACCCAGGGCTAGGCGGTGTGGGCAGTAATACTGATGTCACCCAGTCATGGTCACTGTAATAGCAGCCTACAGTTTTCAAGTGTGACAGTTCCAGATTGTAAGTATAAAAATGGTCTAAACATGACCCAGATAAGGCTTGGTGACAAACATTCCACAACAAGGCTTGGTGACAAACATTCTGGTATCAATAAAATCCCCCAATCAGTTTTAGACCAGATTTTAATATAGAAGTTATAGTAAACTAGAAATGTGTCCAAATGACACAGATGCCCCTGCTAAATGACACTGGGCAAAAACTAAATGAACACGTAAGTGGTGCATTTTCAAAGACAAGTTCAACAGTCCCTTACAAGTATAAAATCTTCAATCTCTCTAATATCCTTAAAGAGATTGCATCAAGGCAACAAAATGGTAAGGGATAAAACCTATGTAGCAGTCAACTGTTATTTCTGTTGCACCCATATAATAATTATATCAAAGCACACAAACCTGTAGCCCACTACAAATGTCTATTACATTCATATATGTTCTTTGTTGCTCACCTGCCTTGTGTGATAATTCCATATTCAACATCTGCTACCTTACTAAAATGACATGATGAGCATGCTGAAAGTGTTGAAATTATGGGAAAGAAACAAGAAATTATCATGGCTGGGATGTGTCATCATCATATGATAACTAGACATTTTTGTAAAAAAAAAACATGTCTTCCCCAGCATCATCGAAACAGGGGCACAGAATAGTTAAGAGGGCAGCTAGCGACAGAACTGTAAACTGGAGAATAGGAATGCGTGTGTTGGAAAAAGGTCGTGGTATAAAAAGGAGTACTATTGTTGCAGAAGATAAGGTCACCATGACCTTGACCTTTGATCAGCTGACCCCCCCACCACACACACACACAAAAATAGGCTTTTTCTACTCAACAAGGACAATCATCCTATGCAGTTTGAAGACTCTGGGTCAAACAGAACTAAAATTATTGAGCAGAAACCATTTTCAAGTTAAAGATCACTGTGACCTTGACCTTTGATCAGCTGACCCCAAAATCATAGGCTTCTACTCATTAAGGACAATCACCATATGAATTTTGAAAACTCTAGGTCAAACAGAACTCAAGTTATTGAGCAGACCATTTTCAAGTTAAAGATCACTGTGACCTTGACCTTTGGCCGACTGGCCCAAAATCAATAGGCTTCTTCTACTCAACAAAGACAATCATTATATGAAGTTTCAAGACTCTGGGACAAATAGAAGTTATTGAGTGGAAACCAATTTTTTACAAAATTATTTCAAAATCAAACCATGCATAACAAAGTTATGAGCCGGACATGAACATCTATTGTATGTGACCACCCACACACACACAAGTGGATAGGGTAAACACTATATGCCCGCTTGCCATTACCATGGAGGGGGCATAAAAATGACTAAAGGCCAATAACACTGCCAAAATTAATCCGACCAGAAACTCCTGATGATATGCACAGCTATATAGGTTTAGTGACAAACATTCCTGTGTAGTTCCAATAAAATCCTCCAGTGGTTTTGGAGATGAAGCATGGACAAGAATTTAATATAGAAGTTATAGTAAAAAATGACTAAGTGCCCATAACTCTGCCAAAAATAATCTGAGCAAAAACTCTTGACAATATGCATAACAAGGCTTGGTGACAAACATTCCTGTGAAGTTTCAATGAAATCTTCCAAGCGGTTTTGGAGATGAGGTGTGGAGAAGATTTTAATATAGAAGTTATAGTAAAAAATGACTAAGTGCCCATAACTCTGCCAAAAATAATCGAGTGGAATCTCCTGAAGATATGCACAACTAGGCTTTGTGACAAACACTCCTATTAAGTTTAAATGAAATCCCTCAAGCGGTTTTGGAGATGAAGCGAGGACAAGATTAGAGTAAAACAAGAGCCACCGCAAGCGGGGGCCACACTCGACTTTTTTCTTAAGGCAAACACATCAGAGGAAGCACATTGTGGTGAAAGGATTTCAAATGAAACATCATTTGGAAATTTAATTATCACATAACAAAGTGTCGGCCAAATCTAGCAACATTCAGAAATTTGACCTTAAATGTCAAGGACAAGTTCAGTTTAACCTTCTTTGGAGGTATTGTCTAAAAGGTAGTTATGTCCATGCATGAAGATACTCCATTAATAACAAAGATATAGCGAAGTTAAGCAATGTCAAGGCCATTTACAGGTCAAGGTAATACTTGAATTGTTCAACAGGTTTGTCTTATTCTCAGTGTTCACTGTTGTTTTGTCCGAGTATAGATCAAATCCATCCAAAAATAACAAAAATTTGGCTATTTTAGCAAAATTCAATAATTTGCATTTGACAGTCAAGGTCATTTTAATTCCAAGGTCCTACCTGAATAATTTAACATGTAGGTTTTGTCATAAGTGTCATTTAATCCAAGTATGAATCAAATCCAAATAAAATAACTTGACCTTGAAGGTACAGGTCATTTAGAGGTATTATTTAACCTGTCAGTTTTGTTATAAATGTTGTTTTGTCCAAGTATGAATTAAATCTGTAAATTGATAAAATTATTACAATATAATAATTTGACCTTCACTTGGCCAATTTAAGAAAAATTCAATAACTTGACCTTAAATGTCAAGGTCATTTAAAGGTCAAGGTCAAACTTGAAAGAATCAAAATGTCAGATTTGTCATAATTGTTGTTTTGTCCAAGTATGAATCAAAATCCAATCATAAACAACAAAGTTATGACAATTTAAGCAGTTTTCAATCATCTGACCTTGGCAGTCAAGGTCATTTTAAGGTTATGGTCATACCTGAGTTATTTAAGATGTCTGTTTTGTCAGAATTGCTGTTTTGTCAAAGTATAAATCAAATCTATCCATAAACAATACAGTTATGACAATTTAAGAAAAATTCAATCATTTGACCTTGATGGTCATGGTCATTTTAAGGTTAAGGTCAGACTTGAATAATTTATCATGTCGTCTTTGTCATAAGTGTTGTTCTGTCCAAGTTTGATTCAAATCAAACCATAAATAACAAAGTTATAGCCAGTTTTAACAAAATTAAATAATTTGGCCTTGACTGTCAAAGTCATTTAAAGGTCAAGGTCAAACTTGAAAGAATCGTTGTTGGATTTGTCATAAGTGTTGTTTTGTCCAAGTATGAATCAAATCCATAAATAAATAACAAAGTTATGACTATTTAAGCAAAATTATCTGACCTTGATGGTCATGGTCATTTTTAGGTCATGGTCATATTTGAGTTATTCAACATGTCGGCTTTGTCATAAGTGTGTTCTGTCCAAGTATGAATCAAATCCATAAATAAATATAGTTATTTATTATTATTTATAAAATCAAATCCAACCATAAACAACAAAGCTATGACAATTTAAGCAAAATTTAAACAATTGACCTTGATGGTCAATGTCATCTTATGTTATGTCATGCTTGAGTTATTTAAGATGTTGCCTTTGTCATAATTTTTGTTTTGTCCAAGTATGAATCAAATCCAATCATAAACAACAAAGTTATGACAATTTAAGAAAAATTCAATCAATTGACCTTGACAATCATGGTCATTTTAAGGCTAATGTCATACTTGAATAATTTATCATGTTGTCTTTGTCATAACTGTTGTTTTGTCAAAGTTTGATTCAAATCAAAACATAAATAACAAGAGATGTTTGTGAAACACTTATGCTCCCCCCCCCCCACCCCAGCAGTATACAATATGGGCAGTGTACATGGAAATGAAATTTACCTTTTGAACTGAAAATCAAGAGGGGTTATCTACATGTACAGGTACTATCTGAGATGCATCAACCTATCAAGTATGACGTGTCTAAGCTAAAACTAGACCTAGATATTCTTATGATAAATCTGTATACTAAATTTCATTTCGGTATGTGCAATCTCTGCGAAGAAAATGAACAGAAACTGCAAATAATTGAAATTTTTTTAAGTCCAAGGGGCATAACTCTGTCAAAAATTGCTCGATCAAATCCAAAACAGAACTTGACCTAGATATTCTTATGATAAATCCGTATATCAAACTTTATTTCAGTATGTGCAACCTCTGCAAAGAAAATGAACAGAAACTGTTGGTGGACATACTGACAGACCGACTGACAGACAGCAGCAAAGCAATATGCCCTCCCTTTTTCAAAGGGGGGCATAACAAAGTTATGGCCAGTTTTTTCAAAATTCAATAATTTGACCTTGACTGTCAAGGTCATTTAAAAGTCAAGGACAAACTTGAAATAATCATAATGTCTTTTTTGTCATAAGTGTTGTTTTGTCCAAATATGAATCAAATCCATAAATAAACGAGAAAGTTATGACAATTTAAGCAAAATTCAATCATCTGACCTTCATGGTCAAGGTCATTTTTAGGTCATGGTCATATCTAAGTTATTCAACATGTCTGTTTTGTCATAAGTGTTGTTTTGTCAAAGTATAAATCAGATCCAACAATAAACAACAAAGTTATTGCCCTTTTCAACAAAATTCAATAATTTGACCTTGCAGGTTAAGGTCATTTATGAGTCAAGGTCAAGTTCAGCCTGTCCACTTGAAGATCTTGTCCAAAGGGTTGTTGTGTCCAAGTATGAAGACAATCAACCTGTTAATAATTAAGTTATGGCCAATTTTAGCAAAATTCAATAATTTGACCTTGAAGGTAAAGGTCATTTATGAGTCAAGGTCAAGTTAAGTCTGGTCTACTTGAAGGTCTTGTTTAAAGGGTTGTTATGTCCAAGTATGAATACAATCCATTAAGGAATAAAAAAATCATGATCAATGTTAAAGTTTTCGGACGGGAATGGCAACGACACCATGACTATAGCAATAACTCGATTTTTTCTTCAAAAAAAGTTGAGCTAAAAAATGACTAAGGGCCTATAACTCTGCCAAAAAAATAAATCATGCGGAATCTCCTGATAATATGCACAACCAGGCTTGGTGACAACCACTCCTGTTAAGTTTCAATGAAATCTCTCAAGCGGTTTTGGAGATGAAGCGAGGACAAGATTTTACCGCACAGACGGACGGATGGATGGATGGACGGACAGACAGTGTGATTACTATATGCCTCCCTTCGGGTGCATAAAAAGCAATAAAAGAACCTTACACATTTTACATTTGAATGCAAAAAGAAACTTCAGTACAATTTCTCTGAAAATCAATAATAATTTAATAATCTGATTTAGATTCCTGCTGATTTAATCAAAATAGTACAAGATAATGTTCAAACTAATTGAATTTACACTTGCAGTCTACATTTACTAGCTGGTAAACTGGTAACAGTAACAGTAGGAAGTTGATAAAATGGGAATTTCCCATCACACAAAGCATGCCAACTGTGGCAGAAGACATCCAGAATTAGAAACTTTGAAGGACCAGCAATGTATGATTATTTTGAAACAAGAGGGCCATGATGGCCCTAAATCGCTCACCTGAATCTCACTGCTCATGTTACAAATATCGTTATTGGTTTTTATGGGTGCAAGTTTGAATAAGTTTGCAATAAGTTTGAAGACTCTGGGTGTAATGGTACTCAAATGTTTTAGCTGAAATAGTTTTACTCTACAGGTCCCAGTTACTTGACTTTGACCTACAGACCCCAAAAACTAAAGGGTTCTTCTAATATAATTACCCTATTGAGTTTGAAGGATACTCCAGTTACTGAGAAGAAATAGTTTTCACTCTACAGCTCCCTCTGACCTTGACTTTTGACCTATGATTGGGTTCTTTTACTGAGTAAAGAAAATCATCCTATTAAGTTTGAAGGCTCTAGGTAAAATGGTACTCCAGTTACTGAGCAGAAACAGTTTTCACTCTTCAGGTCCCTGACCTTTGACATACTAGCCCCAAAAACAATATGGTTCTTCAATTTAGTAAAAGCAATCATCCTATGAAGTTGGAGGCTCTGGGTGAAATGGTAATCCTGTAATTGAGTGGAAACGGTTTTCTCTCTAGAGGTCCCTCTGACCTTGACCTTTGACCTACTGACCCAAAACACAAAAGGGATTTTTTGTACTCAATAAGGGCAATAACCTGTGAAGTTTGAAGGCTTTGGGTCAACTGGTACTCAAGTTATTGAAAGGAAACAAAGTGTGAAAGACAGATAGACAAACAGACACCCATAGACAAGGCAAAAACAATATGTCTCTATCAGAAGGGCGGGGTTAGGGGGAGACATAACAACGAACAATTGAAGGTATAGCCCTTGGTGTTTCAGAGCAGCAGATTTTTAAAGTTTTCCCTATATAAATCCTTGTGTAAAATCAAATGACCCCCAGAAGGGTAAAGTTTTGACCCCAGGGTCATGATTTGAACAAACTTGGTAGAGGTCCACTAGACAATGCTGAAAACCAAATATCTAAACTCTAGGCCTTGCGGTTTCTGACAAGAAGATTTTAAAGTTTTCCCTATATAAATCTATGTAAAATCAACTGACCCCTGGGGTGGGGTCAGTTTTGACCCCACGGTCATAATTTGAACAAACTTGGTAGAGGTCAAGAAGATTTTTAAAACTTTTCCTATATAACTCTATATAAAACATGTGACCCCTAAGGCGGGGCCATTTTTGACCCAGGTGATATGATTTGTACAAACTTGGTAGAGGTCTAGTAGACGATGCTGTACACCAAATATCTTAACTCTAGGCCTTGTGGTATCTGAAAAGAAGATTTTTCAAGTTTTTCCTATATAACTCTATGTAAAACATGTGACTACTGTGGCAGGGCCATTTTTGACCCAGGGGCCATGATTTGAACAAACTTGGTAGAGGTCCTCTTGACAATGCTACATACAAAATATCTAAGCTCTATGCCTTTTGGTTTCTGATGTGAAGACTTTTTAAACTTTTTCATATATAACTCTATGTAAACAAGTGACCCCTGGGGCAGGGCCTTTTTTGACCCAGTGGCTATGATTTGAACAAACTTTGTAGAGGTCCACTGGACAATGCTACACACCAAATATCTAAACTCTAGGCCTTGCGGTTTCTGACAAGAAGATTTTTTAAAGTTTTTCCTATATAACTCTATGTAAAACATGTGACCCCTGGGGCGGGGCCATTTTTGACCCAGGAGCCATGATTTGAAGAAACTTGGTAAAGGTCCACTGGGCAATGCTGTACACCAAATATCTAAACTCTAGGCCTTTCAGTTTCTGACAGGAAGATTTTTTTAAAGATTTTCCTATATAACTCTATGTAAAACAAGTGACCCCTGGGGCCGGGCCATTTTTGACCCAGGAGCCATGATTTGAACAAACTTGGTAAAGGTCCACTGGACAATGCTGCACACCAAATATCTAAACTCTAGGCCTTGTGGTTTCTGACAAGAAGATTTTAAAGTTTTCCCTATATAAATCTATGTAAAATCAACTGACCCCTGGGGTGGGGTCAGTTTTGACCCCACGGTCATAATTTGAACAAACTTGGTAGAGGTCCACTAGATTATGCTTCATACCAAATATCTAAACTCCAGGCCTTGAGGTTTTGGAGAGGATAATTTTTAAAATCCAACTTTTAAAATCTAATTTTAGCTCCAGTGAACCAGAAATGCAATGGACCAGAACCATTTGAACAATCTTGATAGAGCTTCATGCAAGGAACATTCCAGGCAAGTTTCATTTAATTTGGCCCTTTGGTTTCAGAGGAGATGTCATTTATATGAAAAGTTGACGATGGACGGATGGACGACGAACAAAGACTGATCAGAAAAGCTCACCCTGAGCACTTTGTGCTCAGGTGAGCTAAAAAGAAAACAAGAATAAAGCCCAGATTTTCTCAGCTGAAAAGGTGTTATGATTTTTCATGTCAAGTTAGTTTTTTGTGTGTCTATATTACTTTTCACTCTGTATACAACAGACTGTTTTATGGTCTAGATGGCCAGAACATTACCAGAATATTATAACTCATTTTCTAAAAAGGCTTCCAGGACAATTATATTGCCAGTGTTATTGATATTACATTCCCAGAATGTAGATTTCATATTATCAAATGTGGCAGGCCTGAAAAATTCTCATATATCAATAATGAATATATTTTCTCTTGAGTTATCAATTATTACTGCATTGCATGCAAAGTAAAATCAGCATCTGATTTCATCCTGTGTACACAGTTTCCTATAAACTGACTGACTCAAAGAATTTAGCTGAAATTTTTTTTTTCTTTAAAATTCAAGAGAAGTTTATATACTATTATAGTTATATAATATTATGCCTCTATACACAATGAAAACTGAATAAAAATTTCAGTTTCACCAGGATTCAAACATGTGCCTTTTGGTCAGTAAAATATATGGCGGTGATCTACACCACTGAGCCACAGAGACTACTTATACAGTGTTGTCAAAATTAATAATATAATTAAAGTAAAGCCCGTGACTAATGGGCTAAATATTTTACCAATAAAAGTGTGTAAAATGTTATATTGTGATTTTCTGGGACAGTAACTTAGTTTAAATATTTTCTTCACATATACAGCAAGAATTTCTAAATGTATAAACATTTTCTTTTTTTTGCATCGTCAACCCTTTTTTTTGAGTTGTCTGACTCTGTCAGTTGCTTTCATAGAAGTCCAAAGTGGTTACACTGACCTTAACCTTTCACTAATTTTGAGTTTAAGGCCATCAGTTAAAATTTTCAGCCAAAGATCTGTCAACTTATTTTCTAGTGAAAACATTATGGATTTTTTTACAATCTCCTTTTCAACTCGAGTTTCAGGTGAAACTAGAACAGTCATTGAAGATGACAAATACCCCCACAACTGTGCATTGACTCAACAGCAGAAGCAAATCTGGAGTTACTATAGTAGGAGCTTTAATGATAACACATGTAATTATGAAAATAATGCTCAAGGTTTTGTTAGGGTCTGTGTTGAGTATTGCATGTTTCATGCTGTTCCATCAAACCAAATCAGGTTATTTTGTTTTTGTTTTAGTTGCTATTGAGGGATAACCTTAATCCAGGATAAAATGGAATAATTGGAAGCAGGCTTGCAGAGATCCGACAAATCGTTGGTCCAGACCAATTCAGAACATCTGGGACCAGTTCGCATCTCCAAAAATCCCATTTCAGTCGGTCCAGAAATTCACCATTTTCTATTCCTAATGTAAATCCAGGCAGTATAAAAATCAGAAAATCTGCCAAAAAGTAATCCACAACTCCTGGACCATCTGTGTATATCACACCTCGCTAATCGGTCCCTTATAAACTTGTCAAAGACCAAATGCTGTGAAAAACAAGTTTGATAATTGATTGCTTCTGTCAGTGCCTTCAAATTAATAAATGGAATCCTTTAGCCTCATGTGTTTGCAGCTAGCACTACATCAGCCCACGTGTTCATAGAAGTCGGCTCCTTTGAAGTAAGTTGAAAGATGAAATCCCTTTACACAGTTACTTTTGAGCTGAATTAGAGGTGCGTTTCTTATGCTCCATACTGTCTGATGGTTGGAAATTGAGTAGCAAAGCGAGTTATTTTCGAAACAAACTATCTGAAAGTGTTAATTTTATTTTTATGCACTTACACACAACATCAATTTAAAAACTAAAATGTGTAAATCTTTGATCAAACAGAAGGCGGTAGGCATTTATTTTTTACTTGCAAATCTTTTATACGTATCAAACCAGGGAACAAATTTTTCATTCACTGACTACTCATCCTCCAGGACGAGTGACCTAAAATTTCTACTTGTCCTGCATCGCCATCACCCGTCCTTTAGACCTAAGAGAAAAAAGATCAACAGTACTGTGCAGTGTTTTACTGAATTTTAAAAGGCGCAGTGCTCCGCCTTCTGGTTTCGTTTTGACAGCGTATTACATGGAGAATCAACATTTACTGTCGGTAAACTGTGACCTTATGGTATTATTTAAACACATCCATTGGTATGTTGCTTGTGGTTTTGCACTCTTTATGCAGGGTGAGTGATCAGAAAATAATACTCGTGCTCCGACCTTGTCCACTCGTCAATACGAGCAAACAAGTGGAATTTTTGTTCCTTGCAAACAACATCTTTTTTTTTTTTAGAAGGGGGGGGTGTAATCATCTGGTGGTCGTATGGGAGGGGCGCAGGTGGGGGGGGATTATTGTCGGTTGTTGGACCAATTGAGCTTGAAACACTTCTGTAAGCCTGATTGGAAGGTAAGACAATATTAACCTTAACCTACTGAATTTCAAATGTTTGTGACCAGTTTAGACCCAGATTATTTAAAAATAGGGAAGAGTATAAGTTCAAGGGGCAATAACTCTGCATTGCCTTATAGATTTTCAACAAAAAAATGTCATGCACGTATATCTACATTGCCTGGTGACCATTTCTGCCAAGTTTCATTTCAATTGGTTGAAAACTGAAATAGGAGTTTGCAACACAAGGTATATAATTTACAAACATGGGAAAAAGTATAAGTTCAAGGGGCAATAACTCTGCAATGCCTGCACGGATATGCATAAAAAATATGTTTTGCACATCTACATTGCCTAGTGACCATTCCTGAAAAGTTTCATTTCAATCAGTTGTCATTCGATGACCAGTGTTGCAGGCTTTCAGTGTACAACGATAGCAGTTTTCAGTGACCTTGACTTTCAAGATGACCTGATTCAATAACATGTACTTGCCAAATTTTTCACGTTACTTTTTTATTTCTTTATGCATTTTTTCAATACCCACACATACCATTTACCATCAGATGTTCTTTACATTGGTTTATAGACAAGTTAACATTCACCTTCAATGTTCACCTTTTTAAGCAAAAATTTTTTGCAAATTTAATTTCTTGAACACAACTTTTTCATGTCTTCAGTCATTTCTCCCATATTTGGTAACTGTCATTTTGATCTACCTACCACCTTGTTACCAGACCTTTTATGTTTATTTTTTCTTCCACCAGGAGCTTAGTGTTTTCAAAACAATTTTTCCTTTTTATGAAAACAAAATACACACTTCAGTGTCAGTTCATTCATAACTTATTTTCCAACAACACTGTGCTGACCATTCTTTTTAAAGATATTTCTTGTTTTCAATTAATTTCTGCGATAGTATATAATACTTATAATCTTTATTTGAATTGCTGCAACTTTGAATGCAGAAATACCTCTGTAACATTCAATGTAAGATCTATGATATAAGTGATGATATAAGTGTCGATATAATGTCACCATAAAAAATGTGATAAACAGTCTTTGATATAAGGCACTCAAGAAACATCAGCTCTGTTGTACACAGGTAAAATCTGTGACAGACAATACACAGTCACTCAAGTAACATCAGCCCTGTGATCAAGGTCACCTGAGTAAGATCTGTGATAAACAGTCACTCAAGTAATATCAGCTCTGTGATTCAAAGTCACCAATGTATGATCTGTGATAGACTGTCTGTAATATACAGTCACTCAAGTAATATCAGCTGTGTGATTCACAGTCACCAATGTAAGATCTGTGATAGACTGTCTGTAATATACAGTCACTCAAGTAATATCAGCTGTGTGATTCACAGTCACCAATGTAAGATCTGTGATAGACTGTCTGTAATATACAGTCACTCAAGTAATATCAGCTGTGTGATTCACAGTCACCAATGTAAGATCTGTGATAGACTGTCTGTAATATACAGTCACTCAAGTAATATCAGCTCTGTGATATACAGTCACCAATGTAAGATCTGGGATAGACTGTTCGTAATATACAGTAGTTCAAGTAATATCAGCTGTGAGATTAACAGTCACCAATGTAAGATATGTGATACACAGTCACTCAAGTAATATCAGCTGTGTGATTCACAGTCACCAATGAAAGATCTGTGATAGACTGTCTGTAATATACAGTCACTCAAGTAATATCAGCTGTGAGATTAACAGTCACCAATGTAAGATCTGTGATACACAGGCACTCAAGTAATATCAGCTGTGTGATTCACAGTCACCAATGTAAGATCTGTGATGACTGTCTGTAATATACAGTCACTCAAGTAATATCATCTGTTTGATTAACAGTCACCAATTTAAGATCTGTGATACACAGCCACTAAAGTAATATCAGCTGTGTGATTAACAGTCACCAATGTAAGATCTGTAATACACAGTCACTCAAGTTTATATCAGCTGTTTGATTCACAGTCACCAATGTAAGATCTGTGATAGACTTTCTGTAATACACAGTCACTCAAGTAAGATCAGCTCTGTTTTACACAGTACCAAATTCATTATTGTAAGATCTGTGATAGACAGTCTGTGGAACACAGTTACTCAAGTATCATAAGTCACCCAAGCCTTATCAGTGAGTGATAACTAATATAATTACAAAATGGCCATTATGGTCCTATATCCTTCAGCTGAGTACTCTTTCACCAGATGACCTACTTTATAAAAATTTAAAAAAAAGCAAAAACTAAGTTTGCATAAATTCCCTGAAGTTACAGCTGGTTATGTTCTAGAATGGTGACTTACCTTTCTGACACCATATGACCCAATTTTAAACATGACCTAGATATCATCAAGACAAACATCATTCTACCAACATTTCATGAGGATCAGGTATAAAAATTTGACTTCTAGCTAGGAAAACTAATTTTTTATCCAGCATTACCCACTTTTGAATATGACAAATGTTCTGACAAATGTTAATGAAGATCTGAAAGAAACTATGTGTCATGGCCTTGTAACCTACTTCTTTTAAACCCCATGTTAACCCACTTTCAAACAGGTCTTAAGTATTAACAAGAGTCTGACAAATTTTTGTTGATGATCAGGTTGAAAATATGGCAATTAGCATGATAACCAACTTTTTTACCCCTGTTTGATTCAAGTGATCCAGGCATCACTGTGACAAATTTTGATAATAATGATTATTATCAAAATAAGAAAATATTGGCTCTAGCCAACTGACCTACATTTTTGACCCCTTATGACCCACTTCTAAAAAAAACTAGATGTCATCAAGACAAACAGTCTGACAGATTTTCATCATGTTACAGTAGAAAATATGCCCTCTAGCATGGTGACCTATTTTTTGACTTCATGTGACCCACTTTTGAACGTAACCTAGATATATCAAGACAAACTTCAGGATTGTTCACAAATTACTGTCTCTGCAGTGCCAACAAAAAATTTGTATGATTTGACCTGATGACCAACTATTTCACCCCACTTAAACCCACTTAGGAATTAAAACTAGACATTATCGGGATAAATATTCTAACAAATTTTAGTTTTCATGATGACAGGGAAGAAAATATGGCTTTTAGAGTGTAAACAAAGTTTTCTATTTTTTGACCTGATGACTAGTTTTTGAAACTTTTAATTCGACTTAAAGATCCTCAAGACAAAAAATCTTATCAATTTTTGTGAATGAGGATAGTGGAGTGTTAACAAGGTTTTAATTTGATTTGGTCTGGTGACCTAGTTTCTAATTGTACATAAACCAGTTTCAAACTTGTCTGGGATATCATCAAGGCAACATACTGAATAACTTTCATGAAGACATGTTAAAAAGTGTGTTAACAAGGTTTTCCTTAGATTTCGCCTAGTGACCTAGATCTTGACCCCAAATGACCCAGTTTCAAACCTGTTTTCAGAATGATTGAATGTTAAATGTGACCTGTAGAGTGTTAACAAGTTAAATGTGGACAGACAATGGACATCAAGCAATCACAATAGCTCAACTTGAGCATATGCTCAGGTCAGCTAATAAAACTAATGTTTTGTTCTGTTTACTGTGTTAACTACATTAAAACTAGATGGGTGTTCAGTGGAACACTTGTGTCGCCCTTGGGTACTCTGTTAGAATAACTAACAAGAGGGCCATGGTGGCCCTGAATCGCTCACCTGAGTACTTTGGCTGTAGGTTTGCTGTTAAGCAGTATTTCATTTTTTAATTGAAAATATATAAGTGCCTACAAACCAAATATGTAAAATATCAGTCAATAAATAAAGGCTCTATGACAGAAAGTAGAAATATCTATTATAAGCTATGGTGACCTTGACCTTGACCCAGTGACCTCAAACCCTACCCATGGGTAGAGGTCCATGCAAGGAACCTATATATTGAATATCAAAGATATTAGTCTATAAATGAAGGCTCTATGAAGTACAGTAGATAAATCTATTTTTAGCCTCAATGACCTTTAACCTAATCTAATTATTTGCTTCATGCCAAATTTTAAAATTCTAGGCCTTGTGGTTTCAGACAAGAAGATTTTTTTAAGATTTCCTTTTTTACATATTAAGGGCCCCCGGGGCGGGGCAAATTTTGACCCCAGGGCCAACATTTAAACAATATTGGTAAAGGTTCATTACACAATACTCAACACCAAATATCTAACGTCGAGACCTATTTGTTTTGGAGAAAAATTAATTTTCATGTTTCTCCTATATAAATCTATGTAAACCAAGAGAACCCTGGGGCGTGGCCAATTTTGACCCAGGGAACATAATTTGAATAAACTTGGTAGACATCTACTAGACAATGCTACATACCAAATATCTAAGCTGTAGGCACTGAGGTTTCCAGTAAGAAGATTTTTAAAGATTGCCTTTTTTACATAACAACGGCCCCCGGGGCAGGGCACATTTTGACCCCAGGGCCAACATTTAAACAATATTGGTAAAGGTTCATTACACAATACTCAACACCAAATATCTAACGTCGAGACCAATTTGTTTTGGAGAAAAATTATTTTTCATGTTTTTCCTATATAAATCTATGTAAACCAAGAGAACCCTGGGGCGTGGCCAATTTTGACCCAGGGAACATAATTTGAACAAACTTGGTAGACATCCACTAAACAATGCTACATACCAAATATCTAAGCTGTAGGCATTGAGGTTTCCAGTAAGAAGATTTTTAAATATTGCCTTTTTTACATATTAAGGGCCCCCCGTGCAGGGCCAATTTTGATCCCTGGCCGCCAACATATAAACATAATGGTAAAGGTTCTCTACACAATACTCCACACCAAATATCTAAGGTCTAGTCCTATTAGTTTCGGAGAAAAATGATTTTTCATGTTTTTCCTATATAACTATATGTAAACCAAGAGAACCCTGGAGGCCAATTTTGACCCAGGGGACATAATTTGAACAAACTTGGTAGACATCCACTAGACAATGCTACATATCAAATATCTAAGCTGTAAGCATTGTGGTTTCTGAGAAGAAGATTTTTAAAGATTTCCTATATAAGTCTATGTAAAATGAAGTGACCCCTGGGGCGGGGCCAATTTTGACCCCAGGGAAATAATTTGAACAATTTTTGTAGAGTTCCATTAGAGGGTGCTAAATGCCAAATATCTAAGTCCTAGGCCTTGTTGTTTCAGACAAAAAGATTTTTAAAGTTTTTCCTTTAGGTTGCTATGGCAACCAGAGTTCTGCATGGAATTGATTTCTTTGAACAACTTTGGAAGAGCTTCATGCAAGGAACATCCATGGCAAGTTTCATCAACTTTGGCCTGGTGGTTTCAGAGGAGATGTCATTTGAATGAAAAGTTTACGGACGGACGCCGGACGGATTGTGATCACAAAAGCTCACCTTGTCACTCTGTTACAGGTGAGCTATAAAGGTAAACACGAGCTTGCTGGAAAAGACAGCATGCTAGTCAAAGTACAACAAGACCTGTCCACAGACAGCATGCTTCACATTTCTCAGTGCTGGATAATTAATTATAAGCCAAGTTAAACAAGAGGCCCAAGTGAAAAAAATTTGGATGGGGGAGGTTAAGTACCTAGTCATACAAGATGAAAAAAAAAATTTGGGTCAAGCACTTATGTATTTAAAAAAAAAACAAACACAAACAATTTCGAACCCCTATAGTGGGGATGGGAAGTCAAGTACCTATGTATTAAAAAAAAAAAAAAAAAATTGGACCCTTGGGAGGGGGGGGGGGGGGGGGGGGGGGGGGGGGGGGGTCCGGGGTGAGTTACTGGTTGGAGTGGGGGGGGAGGATGATGGAAGTCAAGAGTCAAGTGCCTATGTATTTAAACAAGAGGGCCATGATGGCCCTGGATCGCTCACCTGAGTACTTTGGCTGTAGGTTTGCTGTTAAGCAGTATTTCATTTTTTAATTGAAAATATGTAAGTGCCTACAAACCAAATATGTAAAATATCAGTCAATAAATAAAGGCTCTATGACAGAAAGTAGAAATATCTATTATAAGCTATGGTGACCTTGACCTTGACCCAGTGACCTCAAACCCTACCCATGGGTAGAGGTCCATGCAAAGAACCTCTATACTGAATATCAAAGATATTGGTCTATAAATGAAGGCTCTATGAGGTACAGTAGATAAATCTACTTTTAGCCTCCGTGACCTTTAACCTAATCCAATAATTTGAAAAAGCTTGATAAAGCTTGCTTCATGCCAAATTTTAAAATTCTAGGTCTTGTGGTTTCAGACAAGAAGATTTTTAAAGATTTTCTTCTATACTGTTATTTAAAACTTGTGACCCCTCGGGCGGGGCCAATAGTGACCCCAGGGACATTTTTCTAACAAACTTGGTAGAGGTCCACTAGACAATGCTACACACTAAATATCTAAGCTCTATAACTTACGGTTTCTGACAAGAAGATTTTTTAAGATTTTCTTATATAACTCTATGTAAAACTAGTGGCCCCTGGGGCGGGGCCATTTTTGACTCAGAGGCCAGGATTTGAACAAACTTGGTAGAGGTCCACTAGACAATGCTACACACCAAATATCTAAGCTCTATAACTTACGGTTTCTGATAAGAAGATTTTTTTAAGATTTTCCTATATAACTCTATGTAAAACAAGTGACCCCGGGGCGGAGCCATTTTTGACCCAGAGGCCATGATTTGAACAAACATGGTAGAGCTCCACGAGACAATGCTACATACCAAATATCTTAACTGTAGGCCTTCTTGTTTCTGACAAGAAGATTTTTTAAGATTTTCCTATATAACTCTATATAAAACTAGTGGCCCCCGGGGCGGGGCCATTTTTGACCCAGAGGCCAGGATTTGAACAAACTTGGTAGAGGTCCACTAGACAATGCTACATACCAAATATCTTAACTCTAGGCCTCGCGGTTTCTGACAAGAAGATTTTCAAGTTTTCCCTATATAACTCTATGTAAAATCAACTGACCCCTGGGGTGGGGTCAGTTTTGTCCCCAGGGACATAATTTGAACAAACTTGGTAGAGGTCCACTAGATGATGCTACATACCAAATATCAAAGCTCCAGGCCTTGTGGTTTCGGAGAAGAAGATTTTTAAAGATCCAACTTATAAAATCTATTTTTAGCTCCAGTGAACCAGAAATGCAATGGACCAGAACCATTTGAACAATCTTGGTAGAGCTTCATGCAAGGAACATCCCAGGCAAGTTTCATTAAATTTGCCCCATTGGTTTCAGAGGAGATGTTGTTTGAATGAAAAGTTGACGACGGACGGACGGACGGACGGACGGACGACGGACAAAGACCGATCAGAAAAGCTCACCCTGAGCACTTTGTGCTCAGGTGAGCTAAAAATAAAAAAAAAATAAAAAAAATAATTGCACAAATTTCCAGGTTGTTTGGACTGAAAATGTTATCACTAGTGTTAAAAAGGTTTTTTCCATATTTGGACTCTATGACCTAGTTTTTGAACCTTGAAAGTTTGATGACGAAATGTTAAGAAATGGCAAAGTTATTGCCAACGTTAAGTTTTCATGACAAAATCCAAGTACAAAAAGGGGCATAACTCTGTCAAATGTGACCTTGACCTAGAGATTTTGGCATCATCCCGACCCTATTGTCATAAGCAATACAATTTGAAAGTTTGATAAGATAATGTTTAGAAATGGCAAAGTTATTGCCAACGTTAAGTTTCCGTGACGGACCGACGGACAAAGCGATCCCTATGTATCGCCGTTTCTTCGAAAGGGCGACACATCAATTAATATTCCAGATAAATTGTTGGCAAATAACCAAGCAACAGTTGAGTTCAAATCAGGAGTTATTGGAAAACCATAATAGCTTGGTGAGAGGATAAAACACTAAATCTTAAGTAACAAACTGCAAAGGGGCAGGGAAGGTTAGTTTTTGTTTTAACAAAAGCAGAATTGTAAAATGATATAAAAGTTACAGTAAAGAATGTGTATGGTAGAGAACATGTGTTACAAGTCTTAACTAACTGAAGAACAGGTATAAAGGAAAGAAATGATAAAGATGTATATCACTTCAGCCACCTACTTTTAATCAAACCCAATGTCCTAATTCCCTGTTCAAACTCTGCATATGTGTTATTTTAATGATAAAATTACAAAAACAGGACCATTCTAACCTGTTATAAGAAAAAAATGCTTTCTTTATATGTTTTTCTACTGACTGCATCAGCTTTGTGAAAACTGTAATATATTTTCTTTTACACTATGAATGATGTGAACTGACTGAATATCAATGTGCCCATAATAATCTATTGTCAAGAATCTACAACTGGAAAATTCTGAGGTCACTCAGTAAAATTTCTTCATTGATCAGTAAACCGGTATCTATTAATACACAGGAGGGTCTGAAAAAATATCACCTGAAGTAAATTAAACAATTCTAGCAAGATGCAAATTTTAAAATTTGTACAGAGCCTAATCTCATGCAATCATATTACAACAATAAGCCAATTTTTAAAAGTAGATTGCTTATATTATATTTAAACTGCCCTAAGGCATGATTTACCATGTACAAACTTGTTTCTATGTAGTCATTTCAATGGTTTGACCTGAAAAATGGAAATTGGGATATGACTGACTATAGTTTATCCTATCAAAATACTCTAACATACAAAAACATATGGGGTCCTGTTCCCGCCAGTTGTAACTTCACCCTTGATAACTGACAATGCGAGATATATCTTGCATCTTCGCCCTTAAAAAATCGCTTACAAACACAAAAATTGAGCAATAATTATTGACCTAGCATATTTAAAACTTCTTGTTTATGCGAATCCAAAAGTGCAAAATCTGCAGATTCTAATTGTTAAACTTCACATTGTCACCCTTGGACTAAATGTACATGCTGACTTGAACTATCTCACCGATATTTTACTAGACACTGTAGGCAATCTTAGGGTAGGGCGACAAATCTACCTTCAATTTTTTCTCCATAGAGGCCAAATTCTAGTCTTGTTCGACGTTTAATGTTGATTATTTTCCTGAAATTTCGCAGTGGGATGAACACGACTTCGGCAAATTAGGTGTCAATACAAAATTTTATGTGGACAGTTGCTCACAGAAAATTCATCCTACCAAAAAAAATAGTCCTAGGATGACAACGCGAATTTTAACTTCTACAGCACTTTAGGATTTGCATAAACTTGAAGTTTTAAAAATTCTTATAGCCTAAAGCAGTGATATTTATCTACTTTGGTGGTCAGGGAGTAAGATAGTCTGTGCATTTTATGTGCAAAGACTGTACTGGAATGCAGAACAACCCTGTTAGCTATGCTTCAACTTCCACTTGTTGATATGTATTTCAAAGTGTTTAGAAGTGAAGGAAGCTTCTCTGGGTTGTGACTAGGCCTCATTTATTATTCATGTTCTAATTATTTTGAAAGCATTTCCAGCTGCTATGGTGACTTTAGCACACATGGTAATTGGTGTTTCCACATATTTCCTGCTTGACTTTCTAGCTTTTAGGATCTTTTTACAATTGTGTTACCCTAAAGATAATTGATGATTATAATTCTAAATTTTTTGCCTAGAGAGGGCCCATACTGACATTTTTCTTTTAAACTTAGTAGGACAATAATCACAACAAATTAGGCACTTGAAAAATGTCTCTTCCTGCATAAGAAATATCTCTGTGAACATGATGAGGTAATTTCCATACCCATAATATTCAAAATCTGAAAGTGTGATCTTGACTTTCACCAGGGTGGCTTTTTAATGTTTGTTTCAAAGTCTTCTCAGCTTAACAGAGTTGCACAGACAGGCATATACATGTGTAATTGTCAAATTGTGGCCTTGACCTCAGAGACCAGAGTCTTATATGAAATTTCTCTATGAATGATGCAGTCTATGTAAATGTTTTACAGTCATTTAAAAGGTAATCAGTCATATTATACAAAAAATGTCCTCCTGGTTAATAATAACATTGGAAGGACAAAGACAAATACCAAATGCAAGAACATTAATTCGGTTTGCTCCAACAATCTATCTTTGCTTGCCTCATTCTCAGTTATGATAAATGTACTCTTTTACTGTAATTTATTTAAACACTGCATGTAACACATCTTCTTATGCCTAGTTTATGGTATGTTATATAAGTAAATTGTTGTTGGGTGGTATAGGTCATAGACATTTTCATTCTCCTTCTTCAAACTTATTCTTCTGAAGGAATATTTCCATGTACAGAAGGTGGCTGAAAGATCAATATTGTGAAATTTCTTTTCAAATTTGCCTAAAAACAAAAAGGCATTATTTTCACTTGTAAAAACCAAAGGGAACAAATTTGAAAACACTTAGACTATAGTCTAAGATTTGATCATAAGACAAGTCAATACTTTCATTCAAATCTATACATAAGACTATTTCTTTCTCACAAATGGAAATATTATACATTAAACATCAGTGCCAAAACAACAGGGGCTTATAATTATAAAATTGTGAAAATACTGTCTGAATTCTAATCTTTCTAAAGATATTACACAAATCTACAACAGTTATATTGCTCAGACAAGAAATCTAAAACAAATCAATTTGTCTGATATAGATAAAGTGTCACTATGTTATTTCTGCCTTAATGTAAGCAGCCATAAATACTGGTATAATGAAGCTTTCATCAATCAGGTAGAATTATAACTAATATTTTAAGTTAATATGAACACTGGGTAATGGGAAGAATGACCAAACAGTGAAAAAATAAATATACATGAACAGAAACAGATCTCAAGCAAGAAATATCATTGCTATTATATCTTTCTTTTAAAGCAGCATCTTGAAAACATTTTTCTACACCTCGTGATATATTCATGCCATTGTTTCACATCAAACATCTGTTTCATTCTCTTTATTCAATAAAGTGGACAATACATTAACATTTCACAGTTCAACCTTATAAAATATTTACAAAGACATGACTGAAAGCGGAGTAATTTTCTCCAACATCTCTGAATGCTATAGAAAACCACTGGAGGGCAGTTTCACTGCATCCTACATGTTGTAAATCAAAGTCTTGAGAAAAGCAGTTCTCCTGCTAAACTTTTTGCATCATCTGAATATCAGTGACTATACATTATTCTACAAAACCAGAAGGCCATTATGGCCCTTTTATTGCTCACCTGAGTACAACTGCAACTACCTTCATTCCCACAGCAAATATCTAAACTCCAGGCCTTGTGGTTTCTGACAAAAAGATTTTTAAAGTTTTTACCTAAATCAGTCTATATAAAACCAAGTGACCCCTGGGATGTGGTTAATTTTGATTTTCAGCCTTGGTGATCTTGACTCTAGTGACCTAAAATCAACACATGGGCAGATGTCCATCAAATATCTAAGATATTGGTAAATAATTGAAGATCAGTGAAAGCCAGTGATTTGTAAGATTATCAAAGCTGTAAAACCACTACCATGCAGACATGATAAAATAAGCCTATTTAGGGTCCCATACCTCTGGGACTTATGATGGGATCAGGATGGTTCAGGAAAAGAAAGGAGATCTACTGATTATAAATGTTTTATGAAAGTTTGGTTGAAACTGAATCAAATGCGAGCATAACACTATGATGAAAGTAGAAAAATCTATCTTAAACTTCTCTGACCTTGACCACAGTGACCTCAAACCCAACCCAGAGGAATAGGTCCATGCAAGGAACCTACAAAGTATATCAGTCAATAATCTATTTTTAGCCTTAGTGACCTTGGCTTTGACATCAGTGAATGGTAGAGATTCATGGTATCTATTAACCAAATATCTAAAATATAAGTCAATAAATGAATGCTCTACAACAGAAAGTAGAAAAATCTATTACATGCCTCATTGATCTTGACTGAGATCTGACCCAGTGACCTGTAAGGCTCTATAAGGTAAAGCCTTGGTGACATTGACCCCAGTTAGGCCATTTTTTTTTTATATTTTGGTTTACTGATTTTTTTCAAAAAAAGGTAGGGTAGGAGGAGGGAAAAAAAAAAAAAAAAATCTTGAAAAAAAAACAAAAAAACATCGGAAAGTCTTCTTATTGCTATTTATTCCTGAATACTGTATATATGAATATTTTAATAATGTATTCAGTCTTTACTGTGAAGAAACCAAGGAAAATGAGCCGTTCATACGGTACATTTTCCGTAAAATCGGCATTCAGATTTTTTTTTTTCCTTAAAAAAAATTTTTTTTTTTTTTTTCATTTTCCAAAATACAGGGTCGGAGGGTCAGTAAACCGAAAAATATAAAAATAATTGCCTTAATGATAAAGGGCCAATTTTGATCTTGGGGCCATGAATTGAACAAACTTGGTAGATGCTATGTATCAAAAATCTCAGCTGTAGGCCTCGTGGTTTCAGAGAAGAAGATATTGAAATTTTCACTTTTAAAATCTATTTTGAGCTCAGCTGAGCAAAACGTGCTCATGGTGAGCTTTTGTGACACGCCTGTGTCTGGCTTTCATATTTGGTATATGACATCATCTATAGGTCCTCTACCAAAGTTGTTCAAATTATGCCTCTAGTGTCAAAACTGGCACCGCCCTGGGGGGTCATAGGTTTTCCTTATATGTTTAAAGTAAAAACTTAACAAGAGGGCCATGATGGCCCTGTATCGCTCACCTGAGTATGACTGCTTTTAACAAAGTTGCTATGGACCTGGTTAATTGACCCCAGATGACCCATATTCGAACTTGACCTAGTAATTATTGAAACAATCTCTCTGACAAATTTCAAGGTTATTTGTACTGAAAATGTTACCTCTGAAGTGTTAACAAGGTTTTTCCATATTTGGGCTCCTTAACCTAGTTTTTTTACCTAGATGTCCCATATTCGAACTTGAGCTAGAAATTATCAAAACAATCTCTCTGACAAATTTCCAGGATAATTGGACTGAAAAAGTAGCCTCTAAAGTGTTAACAAGGTTTTTTGATATTTGGGCTCTGGGACCTAGTTTTTGACCCCAGATAACACATATCCAAACTTGAGCTACAAATCATCAAAAAACCTTTCTGACAAATTTCCAGGACATTTGGACTGAAAATGTAGCCTCTACAGTGTTTACAAAGTTTTTCGATATTTGGGCTCTGTGACCTAGTTTTCTACTCCAGATGATCCATGTTTGAACTTGAGCTAGAAACCATAGAATTAGGCTTTCTGACAAATTTCCAGCTTATTTGGAATTAAAATGTTACCTCTACAGTGTTAACAAGGTTTTTCCATATTTGGGCTCTGTGACATAGTTTTTGACCCAAGATGGCCCATACTCCAATTTAAGCTAGGAATCATCAAAAAAAACCTGTCTGACAAATTTCCAGGATATTTGGACTGAAAATGTAACCTCTGGAGTGTTAAAAAGGTTTTTACATATTTGGGCCATGTGACCTAGTTTTTGACACCAGATGACCCATATCCAAATTTGAGCTAGAAATCATTGAAACAACCTTCCTGACAAATTTCAAGGACATTTGGACTGAAAATGAGCATTAACAAGGTTTTTGTACTTTCGGGCTCTGTGACCTAGTTTTTGACCCCAGATAACCTATATTCAAAACTGTGCTAGAAATTATTGAAACAATCTTTCTGACAAATTTCCAGGTTATTAAGACTGAAAATGTTACCTCTAGAATGTTAACAAGGTTTTTCCATATTTGAGCTCTGTGACCTAGTTTTTGACACCAGATGATCCATATTCAAAAATGACCTAGAAATCCTCAAGGCAACCTTTCTGACAAATTTCCAGATTATTTGGGCTAAAATGTAACATCTAGAGTGTTAACAAGATTTTTCCATATTTGGTCTCTGTGACCTAGTTATTGAACCCAGATGACCCATATTTGAACTTGTGCTAGAAATCTTAGAAGCAACCTTTCTGACAAACTTCCAGATTATTTGGGCTGAAAATGTAACCTCTAGAGTGTTAACAAGAATGTTCTATTTTTGGTCTCTGTGACCTAGTTTTTGAACCCAGATGACCCATTTTTGAACTTGTGCTAGAAATCTTAGAAGCAACCTTTCTGACAAATTTCCAGATTAATTTGGCTGAAAATGTAACCTCTAGAGTGTTAACAAGAATGTTCTATTTTTGGGCTCTGTGACCTAATTTTTGACCCCAGATGACCCATATTCAAACCTGAGCTAGAAATCATAGAAGCAATCTTTCTGACAAATTTCCATATTATTTGGGCTGAAAATGTAACCTCTAGAGTGTTAACAAGAGTTTTCTATTTTTGGGCTCCGTGACCTAGTTTTTCACCCCAGATGACCCATATTTGAACTCGTTCGAGTAATTACTTGGACTTGGACAAACATCCTGACCAAGTTCCATGACAATTGGAGCAAAAATGTGAACAGTAGAGTGTTAACAAACTAAGTGTGAACGGACGACGGCCGACAGACGACGGACATTCATCGATCCTAATAGCTCACCGTGAGCCAGCTCAGGTGAGCTAAAAAATCTTCTCCTCTGAAATGACGAAGGCTAGAGCTCAGATACTTAGCATGAAACATTGTCAAGTGCACCTCTATCAAAGTTGTTCAAATTATGCCTCTAGTGTCAAAATTGGCCCCACTCCGGGGGGTCATAGTTTTCCTTATATGTATAAACTTAAAAACTCTTCTTCTCTGAAATGACAAAGGCTAGAGCTTAGATATTTGCCATGAAACATTGTGTAGTGGACATCTACCAAGTTTGTTCAAATTAGTTATTCTCTATAGCTCTGTTAGACCATATCAACCATTAACAATGGAACTGAATATTTTCATTTCTACTGAAATTTTAACCATTGTAAAATTTCTATTTTAACAAAAAATAAAGATCTTAAGTCAAGAACTTCATCCATATTTGCATCCTCCAACACACATGCATGCATGCACGCACCCACACACGTTTTGAGGGATAAGTAACTTCTTTAGAAGTGCTTAAACTCTTCTTCTTGAGGAATGTTCCAACTCTGGACTCAAGGACCCAACGCAATCAATTTAATCTTCTGAAAACTTAAATAAGTATACAACTGCAGTAGTCTTCAATGACTGCAAGAAGACTATCTTCTTACATGCCACACAAATTGCTTTATATGCCACACAAATTGCTTTACATGCCACACAAATTGCTTTATATGCCACACAAATTGCTTTAAAAGTAGAAACCGTTTTCATGAATTCAAGTTTGAATATGTTAGAATTTTTGCATGCATTAATCTGCAGCAAATTCTTTCTTGAAGCTTTATCTGTATATAGAATGCAAGCAGCATGTGTCTATTTGTCTGTATTTACAGCTCACCAAGACCCTGTCCAAACAACATCTATTATTCATTTTTCAATTTACCTGGGACATTGTCAGATGCTCTGGTATATTATTGTTATTTAACTTTCTTCAGGAACACAGCTCATTTTAGGAAATTAATCAGATATAGGAAAGCTCTTAACAGAATAAAGTACCGTTCTTATTTCTGTATAACAATGGACATGTATGTTGCAATTATTGAAAGATATCACTAATCGACAGTGAGGCATCTATCATTACAGTCTTGAAGCCTGTTTCATCATACAATACCTCTCCACTAGTTTCTGCATATACAAATGTAGCTGCCATATATTTCAAGGAAAACTTTCATTTCTAGAACCAAGTATTAGGACATAATTACAGTTTGAGATCCCTGAGCACTACAGAGGCCTATTTATCATGATCAGGAGAAGTCAGTAACACCTACTTTTGCTGTCTTTAACAGACATTTATGAGGGAATAGTCTGTAATTCCATACATCACTGGTACATCTGTGACACAAGCCAAAAAGAGATAGAATTTTGATAGGAGCTATCTGGTCCAAAATGTAGATTTTGCTGCTGGCTGAACATAAACATACACAAATGTACATTCTAAGGACTATTATAATCCTTAATCTTAGGAGTATGTGCAAAATATTAAAACAAAAAATATTGCAGTCTTTATGCATAAACAAGTAGTTGCTGTTGAGCTGTTACATCAGAATATGAAAAAAAGAACTGGATACTACACTTAAGTCTGCTAAGAATATATATTTCTCACTAAGTCATGTTACTTTACTTTAGTGTTACTGAAAGTACAGTATAGTAAATTAATTAATGATAATGCATTTAAGTGACTTTGTAAAGTCAAGGAAAATGCCTGATTGTTTAATTGTTACAATATGAGGACAGGGGAAGATTCTAAAGAAAGCTTTTCACAGGCAATGTCATTTTACATTGATTACAGATTAGCAACACCCCAGCATGCTTATTGTAATCTTGCTGATCCAGGGCTAATATGAGCAGAAATACAGAATCTGAAATGTACAATTTTGGCAACTGTAGAAAAAATGGGTTTCAGTATTGAGTACAAACTGCTCAAAGACTTTGATTATAGCTTAACACCACTGCTGTATACATATGGTAATCTTGCTGATCCAGGATGCACACTTCTACTAGCTTCTGTCTGAGCTCTGAACAGTAGTGCTTTTGGCATGGTAAGCAGAAATCCTAACTTGAAGCATATCCCAAACCCAGTCCACTCTATGGCAGCTGCCTGTAGGTACTGGTGTGTGTTAGCATATTTATCATGCATTTAAATGATATCAGGCTCTAGCGCACCTGAACAAACATTAAATGTCAAGAATCTCAGTTCCAGTGTTCAGTGTGCCACAGTCAATGATGTGCAGTTCAGTCTTCTCCTCCATGCTTATGCTTGCCCATGACAAACATGACACCATTTTGAGTTGTGAGGACTGGAAATGGCAAGCTTAAACATTAACCTGCAATACTGTGATATCTCTGTCTAAACTTATCACAGAAATCTGCAAACAACTTGTCTTTACCAGTAATTTTATTCCGTTTCCCCCCTCCCCCCCTCCCCCAACCCCCAGTTCCTCAAGCCTGCAAAGTAACATAAAATCCACAAACATTAAATTTGATGCACTTCTGCAAATAATACTACCGCTTGCGATTAGAGTTTACACTGTTAGGTAAAGAATGAGACTTGTCAGTACACCTGTTCAAAATGAAAGGGCCGCCCAATGTGTTTCTTTCAAACTCCGCCTTTTACCTGTCAAAAGTGTCATTCTTGTGTCATTCTGTGTACGGTATGGAAAAGCGGTTAGGAAAAAAAGGTACTGAGTGAAAATTTCCGGTAGCATGCGACAATTACGACACAGCAACTTTGGCGCTGCCCAGGCACATTTTTCTGGCTGTGGATAGATTGCAAGATACAGTTTTATTGACAGGTATACCAGAGAAAACTGCCTCGCTGTGACTGGATGATCAGTAAAGTGAGTTTAAGCTACTGAAATAAACATTGTAATGTCACTTTTTATTGCGTTCCGAATACGTGAAACTCTAATCAGTTTTGCAAGCGGTAGTAATAGGCTTTCAAATAAAATTAATGATCTTCAGCAAATAACAAGCTTCTTGGAAATAAAAACAAGAGGGCCAAGATAGCCCTATATCGCTCACCTGAGAATCATTCCACAGAAACATAAAAATCAGGATGTAAGTTAGTAGGTCAAGGCCAAGATCATCCACGGTCAAAGATTTAATCTGCATGCAAAATTATCTAATGTTTCATTGTTGTAGCTGAACAGATCGTCTTCTAAGAATAAGCCCTGTGACCTATTTTTTGACCCTGGATGACCTATATACAATCCCATCCTAGACTTTATCAAGACAAACATTCTGACCAAATATTAGGAAAATCGGAAGAAAAATACAGCTTCTATCGCATACACAAGCTTTTTCTAAGATTTGACCCGTGACCTAGTTTTTGACCCAAGATGATTCATATCAGCCTCAACCTAGATTTCATCAAGACAAACATTCTGACCAAGTTTCATAAAGATCCAATGAAAAATACAGCCTCTATCGCATACAAAAGGTTTATCTAAGATTTGACCCCATGACCTAGTTTTTGAACCCAGATTACCCATATTCAATCCCTATCTAGAACTCATCAAGACAAACATTCTGACAAAATATTAGGAAAATCGAACGGAAAATACAGCTTCTATTTTATACACAAGGTTTTTCTAAGATTTGACCCCATGACCTAGTTTTTTACCCCTGATGACCCATATATAATCCCATCCTAGATACCATAAGACAAACATTATGACCAAATATTAGTAAAATCGGATGAAAAATACAGCTTCTATCACATACACAAGCTATTTCAAAGATTTGACCCCGTGATCTAGTTTTTGACCCCAGATGACCCATAAACAATCCCAACCTAGATCTCATCAAAACAAGCATTCTGACCAAATATTAGGAAAATCCAATGGAAAAGACGGCCTCTATTGCATACACAAGCTTTTTTCTAAGATTTGATCCCATGACCTAGTTTTTGAACACAGATGACCCATAAACAATCCCAACCTAGATACCATAGAGGCAAACATTCTGACCAAATATTAGGAAAATCGGATGAAAAAATACAGCTTCTATCGCATACACAAGGTTTTTCTAAGATTTGACCCTGTGACCTAGGTTTTGACCCCAATTGACCCACATACAATCCAAACCTAGATTTCATCAAGACAAACATTCTGACCAAATATTAGGAAAGTCAGATGAAAAATACAGCTTCTATCACATACACAAGGTTTTTCTGAGATTGGACCCCGTGACCTAGTTTTTGACCCCAGATGACCCATATACAATCCCAACCTTGATTTCATCAAGATAATTATTCTTACCAAATATTAGGAAAGTCAGATGAAAAATACAGCTTCTATCGCATACACAAGGTTTTTCTTAGATTTGATCCCATGACCTAGTTTTTGACCCCAGATGACCCATATACAATCCCAACCTAGATTTCATCAAGACAAACATTCTGACCAAGTTTCATAAAGATCCAATGAAAAATACAGCCTCTATCGCATACACAAGGCAAATGTGAACAGACAAACGCCAGACGCCAGATGACAGACGACAGACAGACGCCGGACATCCAGTGATCACAATAGCTCACCCTGAGCATTCGCTCAGGTGAGCTAAAAAGTTTTGTTTTGTTCAGTTACATAAATGATACTAGTATTTAAATAAGTTTAAAATGAGTTTAATTCCCTAATGATTTTCACTGAATCTGTTCATATCCTCTGAAAATGAATAAGATTCATACATATTTAAACATCTTTTTTCTAGGGAAGGGAACAAATGTTCAAATATTTGAATATTCGAAAATCGACCGAATATTCAAATCTGAAAATCTAATTAGAATATTCTATAATGAAAATTTTTTTCAAATAAAGCATCGTCAATTTTTATAAATGTTCTGATTATGCAAAAAACCCAAATCTGTTTGCTATTGTGTTTGATTACTTCGTGTCAAAAATGATCCAATTAACAATAAAATTGCAATGCATAACTGGCAGGGGCAATCGTTATGTATTAACAGTTTGCAACAGGCATAATTGTGATACCTTTTAATCTTTTGTTCATTTTAATTGGCACAAATTTTATAAGTTGTTTGTCTCACAATATTCAAGGATTAAAGTCATGTTTTATGAAAACGAACAACCAATCACGCTTATAACTCTTTTGAAATTACTTTTTAGTTGCCCAATCAGTAGAATAGCTCAAATATTTTATCAAAAAGAATCAACTTCGCTTTATGTTTGATCATCGCTTAACAATATTCAAATAAGCTGTATTAAAATGCCTCTCTCATGTGTTTGGACTTATTTTATGCCGTTTTAATGAACGGAATATATTATGTATTATTTATTGCCAATCACTTAATAAGTATTTAAAACTTCCATTAAACAACCCATTTCTACGCCATTTCTAGATGATACATAGCAGTTTCCCAGACAAAGTACAGGTGATAAAACAGTACCATTGTTCGGATACCAAAATTCGGGTAACTGACTGAACTGGAAAAATGAATATTTGAATATATTCAAATATGGCAAAGCAAATATTCGAATACTGATATTAGTATTCGTTCCTATCCCTAATTTTTTCAGCAAAATAATATCTTTGAATTTTCATTTATTTTGATATATTCTGGTATTGTCCAGTATTTGCTCATAATTACAAAATCTGATCAATTTAAATCAGTATAACATAGTAATGCAGAGTAATATAAGAAATACTAGAGCTATTGCTGAATGCAATTAATACCCCCACTGATGTCCTTGATGGAGATGGGAATTACTTTTGTGGCAATAGGAAACGTAAAAAGAAATTATCTCTAGTGAAAAGAAAGACAACATTGTACAGATAATTGTATCAAGTAAGATTTTAAATTATCAAAACAAGTTTGAAACTGGTAAAATCAAAAGAAACCTAAACTATGTAAACATTTAGTGGTCTATGTCCATATTTGAAATCAACCTGTATTTAATGTTGTTTCATCTGACACTGTACCAAAAATAATGTCAATCCAGTGAAATGGGGGGGGGGGGGGGGGGGGGGGGGGGGCGGCGGGGTTCCCATCCCATGTGAAACAATAATCAATAGTTTAGTTCTAGGCTAGGGGGTGGGGGTGGGTTACTCATGCGAAAAAAACAACAAAAAGAAATTGGTGGTTGCTTGGGGGGGGGGGGGGGTGTAAGTATTTATGTATTTTAACAAGAGGGCCATCATGGCTCACCTGAATACTTTGCCTTGGGATCTGCTGCGGAGCTAACATCAAAAGCTTTTTAAAGATTCTCCCTATAAATATATACGACTTCAACTGACCCCAAGCGTAGAGCCAATTTTCACCCAAGGAAAATAATTTGAACAAACTTGGTAGATGACCTCTAGCTGATGCTCCATTAAAAATATCTAAGTTCTAGGTTTTGTGGTTTCAGACAAGAAATTTTTAAAAGTTTTGCCTATATAAGCCTATGTAAATCTATTGACCCTTGGGGCAGGGCCAAATTTGACCCCGGGGGCATAATTTGAATAAACTTGGTAGATGCTACATACCAAATGTTAAGGCTCAGGGCCTTGTGGTTTCAGACAAGAAGATTTTCAAGGTTTTCCCTATATAAGCCTATGTAAAATCAATTGACCCCCAGGGCAGGGCCAATTTGACCCCAGGGGTATAATTTGAAAGAACTTGGTAGAGGTCCACTAGACAATGCTACATACTAAATCTTAAGGCTCAGGGCCTTGTCGTTTCAGAAAAGGAGATTTGTGGTATCTGAAAAGAAGATTTTTAAAGTTTTTCCTATATAACTCTATGTAAAACATGTGACCACTGGGCGGGACCACTTTTGACCCAGGGCCATGATTTGAACAAACATGGTAGAGGTCCTTTAGACAATGCTACATACAAAATATCTAAGCTCTATGCCTTTTGGTTTCTGATGTGAAGATTTTTAAATCTTTTTCCTCTATAAATCTATGTAAACAAGTGATCCCCGGGGCTTGGCCTATTTTGACCCAGTGGCTATGATTTGAACAAACTTAGTAGAGGTCCATTAGACAATGCTACACACCAAATATCTAAACTCTAGGCCTTGGGATTACTGACAAGAAAATTTTTAAAGTTTTTCCTATATAAAAGGGCAATATAAGGAATATTTCTGTCAAATTTGGTTTAAAATAGCCAAGTGGTTTTTGGGGAGATGTCATTTGAAGCTAAATATGGATGAAAATCTATTTTTAGCTCTGGTGGCCGTTTTGTTCAATGGAGTGGAACCATTTTAGCAATTTTAATAGAGGGCTATGTAAGGATCATTTCTGTGAAATTTGGTGAAAAATCACCTTGCCATTTAGGATAAGATGTTGTTTGAATTTTTTTCTATTATTAGCTTTTGCAGCCTGTATGTGAAATGGAGCAGAATGGTTTGAGCATTTTTAAAAAAGGGCAAAAAAAGGAACATTTGTGTCAAGTTTTTTTGTTTAGAAATAGCCATGTAGTTAAGAGATGTCATGTAAAATGTTGATGACAGACGATGGACACAGGGTGATCACAATAAAAACAAATGATACTCATGGGAAAATCCTCTTAACCACTGACTTAAAGTAATGGCTTTTAAGTAACTAAGTAAACAATCCACTTATCTTTCAAAGAGAAAGAAATAAAAGGTGCAGATCTATAAGTGTATTGGTCTTTGACGTCACTTGTCCACTTAGTTATGTTCAGACAGATATGGAACTTATAGATTCTTGATTCTCCACTGTCTGATGGAGGTTAACTTGTCAATTATTCATATCTTGCTTGAGTGATGAACTTTTTATCTTTCCTTTCCTGTATCAATTAGCAGCAATTTTGGTTCAGTTTCAAATGCTATATATGGCATGGTAACACCCATTTCGCTGGTTACTGTACCTTTTATTTCATTTGAATCATACTTCGGTAATAGTGAAAACATCTCACATTCTATATATGGTACAGTAACACCTATTTCACTTGTTCATTCTACTTTTTATGTGATTTGAATCATACTTCTATGTAACAGTGAAAATGCAAAATCAAAATACAACAGATTTATGCTGTTCCATGAAAACATTCCTTGGCTCCTGGGATAAAATCAAAGTGTACAAAAAACTGATGGATCAATTATCTTTCAATTTGTTTTTGCTTGCAAACTTGGCCACGTTTTGTAAGTCTGCTCTACAGATTTAAAGTCTAAATAGATAGATAAAAATACTATTATGTAAGTATAACCAGATCAATCAATAATTAAGAATAAATAATCAAAGCAAAACAGTGGCTGCTCTTTTCATCCAAATTATTAAATTATAATGCTTGTTGATTAAATATACTTTTCTTCTAATCAAACTGAATTACTGCCTGACTAGGCCAGGTCATGACCGGAACACAAATGAGTAGGCTAGCAGATGAATCAATGTGCTACATGGAACATCAGACGAAAAATAGTAAAAAAAAAATCTAAACTTCCTGTCAAACCACAGTAGTTAGAAACGTATTGAATTAGGTAACTTCTTTATTGCTCAATGATCACTGATCTTCTAAGTAAGTAAATGTTAGTTTAAATGTTTGAATCAGTAGACTATTTGTTTTGGTGGTAGGTAGAAAATTCTGGTTGTTGATAGGTGATTTGTAATAAGCTAGTATCCTTTGTAATATTGGATTGATTGTGTGACAATCGATCCTAAAATATGATTCTACAAAAAAATTACTACGTCTGTTGCCAATATGAAGAGACACTTTCCAACAGTGATGCTAAAACAAGTTACCTCTTTTAACAGAGGATATCCAAATAGGTAGTTTTTACCTGCTTATAAACTTATAGATTTATCAATATATATCTTTGTAAATAAATCCATCAATTAAAACCTATTATTCTGCAGAAATATATTGGAAACCTCTGAATGTTACACTTGCATCAAAATTCACAAAACAGAAAAGCGAATGTATTATTCATTGTGGTTGCCCTGACTTGAGTCTATCGAGACTAACTGACTCTGTTGAAATACTCCTCATTAGTCTCTTGCGAAATGGCAATTGCATTAGTGTAGAACATTTCATTTCTGTGCCATTTAATTTATGACAATTAGGCAAAAATTGTCCATTTAGAAAAGGTTAACCGAAGTAGTTTCTGATTTCAGATAATTACAAAGAATTATTAGCTTTGTAATCTACATGTATGAAAAAAGTACACATGACATAACACATCACATTCTACGTAACATTTCATATGATCTTTATGTACTTGTAAACAAAGTAACTCTTAAGGGGTTTTTTCAATATTTTAAAAGTATTTGATAGCATTCACTTTTGAATTAAAATTAAACAGTTAATCTGACAGATCTTTTTCATGTGACATGTATATTTTGTTAAAAGTCTGATGAAGATATGTAAACGAGGACCCTGTATTGCTCATCAAAGAACCATTGTAAATAGTGTGCTGTAACTTCCAACAAGAGACCAAATTGTTCTGAGTTGCTCACCTCACTTTTTGACTGCAGGTGGGAGGTTGTTGTTGTTGGGAGGGGGGTTGCATAAAAAACATGTCATGCACATCTACACTTACTAGTGAACAAGCACACCAAGTTTCAAATCAATAGCCCTGGAAATGTGGAAGTAGTTCTAATTGCAAGATATTGATGACAGGCTATAAAACCACAGAGCAGGCATTGCTGGTGTGCATGAAAAACAAGTAACAAGCACTTCTACACGTATTGGTGATCATGCACATCAAGTTTAAAATCAACAGTCCTAGAAATTTAGAAGTAGTTCATGTCACATGCTATATATGGTATAGTAACTTCCATTTATGGCTATGGTGTTTGGCTTGCTTGTACCATGTGACATGAAAGAAAAAGGTTTTCCTATGATTTTATCCCATGACCTAGTTTTTGACCCCACATGACTCATCCAAGAACATTCTGACACATGTTTCAATATAATAGAAAAAAAAAAATACCTCTAGAGCATAACAAGATTTTCCTATGATTTGACAGTGACCTAGTTTGTGATCGCACATGACTTAAATGCTTGTCTGCTGATTGCAAATAGGAGACAGAATTTAGAACTTAACAATTAAAAAGGGCATTGAAAAATAGGTAAACCAACACACAAGTCTCCTTGAAAGAAGTAAAACTGTTAAGCTATTAATCAGTCACATTATTTTGATGTTATGTGCAGTAGAGACTACCAATTGAGAACTGTTTTTTTTTCATTGACACTTTCCTGAATATGTTACATGGTTGTTAAACTTTTTTTATATATTTATTATCGATTTCCACTTTGCATTTTGAAGTAACTAGGCTGGCACAGTTAAGGATGGCATTGTAATGAAGAAGAAGAAGAAGAAGAACATTTATCTTTCACTTAAACTACAACTAACTACACTAAATGTGATTAATACTTCCGCAAAACTGCTTCACAACTGAGGAATAATTAGTAACAGAATACTTTGTAAAAGAATTGAAATAGAGTTATGGTTGTGGGCAATTAAAGATAGTTGTGGTTCTTGTACATTGCATTTCCTGTCATTGTGCTTGACAATTGTTTGAAGTTGCACTGAATTCCAACTAGTAGTTTTCAAGTTATAACTCTGCAAATAGTGAGGATGGAGTAATGGCTCTTCTACACTGCACTTCCTGTCATTGTGCTTGACCATCATATGAAGCTGCATTGAATTCCAACCAGTAGTTTTCAAGTCATGCTCCAGACAAGGAAATCCAACAAAGGGCAATTACTCTGCAAATAGTGAAGATGGAGTTATGATTCCTGAACACAGCACTTCCTCTCATTGTGTTTGATCACTGTATGAAGTTGCATTGAATTCCAAGCAGTAGTTTTCAACTTATACTCTGGACAAGGAAAACAAACAAAGGGCAATAACTCTGCAAATATAGAAGATGGAGTTATGTTTCTTGAACACTGCACTTCCTGTCATTAAGCTTGACCATTGTATGAAGTTGCATTGAATTCCAACCAGTAGTTTTCAAGTTATACTCCCAACACAGAAAACCAACAAAGGGCAATAACTGTGCAAAAAGTGAAGATAGAGTTACAGCTCTTGTACAATGCACTTCCTTTCGTTGTGCTTGACCAATGTATGAAGATGCATTGAATTCCAACCAGTAGTTTTCAAGTTATGCTCCGGACAAGGAAAAAGAACAAAGGGCAATAACTCTACAAAAAGTGAAGATGGAGTTCAGATCCTTGAACACCGCACTTCCTCTCATTGTGCTTGATCATTGTATGTAGTTGCACTGAATTCCAACCAGTAGTTTTCAAGTTATGGTCTGGACGAGGAAAACCAATAAAGGGCACTAACTCTGCAAATAGTGAGGATGGAGTTATGATTCTTGACCACTGCACTTTCTCTCATTGTGCTTGACCATTGTATGAAGGTGCATTGAATTCCAACCAGTAGTTTTCAAGTTATGCTCCGGACACCGACCAGCGGATGACTCCTATAAACCCCCCAAACTTTGTTCTGGGGTATAATGAACAAGACCTATATATAAGGGTATAAACTTTTCAGCTTTACTCAAAGAATAGTGAACAATGCAAATAAATATCAGACTGCACATAAAGATGAGATGTGCAGGCTAATCATGGTGTTTTCACTGGCTGCTATTTTAGGACAATCAAAACCCTTACAGCATAGAAAGACTGTCAGCTTGATAGGAGGCAAAGCTTTATGCCATGACTTATATTTTGCTATGACAATTGTTCATCTGACTTTTTATGTCTCGCCAATCTGAGGGAGACAAATTGTTTCTGCCCTGTCTATAAATGATTGCTCTATGAGGTGAAGGAGATAAACTCATTTTTAGCCCCGGTAACCTCTAGCCTAATCTAATAATATGAAAAGGCTTGATAACAGTTTACTAGACAATACTTATGCCAAATTTTATAATTCTTTGCCTTGTGGTTTCAGACAAGAAGACTTTATTCTATATTGCTATGTAAAACTTGTGACCCCTCGGGCGGGGCCAATAGTGACCCCAGGGACATTATTTGAACAAACCAGGTAGAGGTCCACTAGACAATGCTTCATGCCAAATTTTAAAACTCTAGGCCTTGTAGTTTCCAATAAAAAGAATTTTAAAGATTTTATTCTATATCACTATGTTAAACTTGTTACACCTTGGGTGGGGCCAATAGTGACCCCAGGGACTTTATTTGAACAAACTTGGTAGATGTCCACTAGACAATGCTTCATGCCAAATTTCAAAACTCTAGGACTTGTGGTTTCAGACAAGAAGAAAAGTGAACATAAGTGCTAATTATATGATTTAATTTTATTGATGTTTATATCAGTTGTGACTAACACTTGTCTGAGACTTGACAAAGAAATAGAAAGTTTTAGTATGATAATGGTGGTGACTGAACAAGTCTGAACTAGAGCTATCACTAAATGTGATTAATACCCCCAAAACACCACTACAGAACAGAGGAAGTTATCAATTTAGTAACAGAATACTTCGTAAAAAAATTGAAAAAGAGTTATGGTTGTGGGCAATTAAAGACAGTTGTGGTTCTTGAACATTGCATTTCCTCTCATTGCGCTTGACCATTGTATGAAGTTGCATTGAATTCCAAAAAAATAGTTTTCAAGTTATTCTCCAGACAAAGAAAACTAACAAAGGGCAATAACTGTGCAAACAGTGAAGATAGAGTTATAGCTCTTGTACATTGCACATCCACTCAATGTGCTTGACCATTGTATGAAGATGCATTGAATTCCAACCACGAGTTTCCAAATTATATTCTGGAAAAGGAAATCCAAGGAAGGGCAATAACTCTGCAAATAGTGAAGATGAAGATAAAGCTCTTATACAATGCACTTTCTCTCATTGCGCTTGATCATTGTATGAAGTTGCATTGAATTCCAACTAGTAAATTTCAAGTTATGCTCTAAATAAAGAAAACAAAGGGTAATAACTCTGCAAATAGAGAAGCTGGAGTTATGATTCTTGGATACTGCACTTCCTCTCATTGTGCTTGAACATGTATGAAGTTGCAGTGAATTTCAACCAGTAGTTTTCAAGTTATCCTCCATACAAAGGAAAACCAACAAAGGGCAATAACTATGTAAATAGTGAAGATGGAGTTATTTTTCTTGGACACTGCGCTTTCCCTCATTGTGCTTGACCATTGTATGAAGTTGCACTGAATTCCAACCAGTAGTTTTCAAGCTATGTTCCAAATTAAGAAAACAAATAAAGGGCAATAACTCTGCAAATAGAGAATTTGGAGTTAAGATTCTTGAACACTGCACTTCCTCTCATTGTGCTTGACCATTGTATGTTGTTGCACTGAATTCAAACTAGTAGGTTTCAAGTTTTGTTCCATACAAAGGAAAACCAACAAAGGGCAATAACTCTGCAAAAAGTGAACATTGAGTTATGATTCTTGGAAACTGCACTTCCTCTCATTGTGCTTGACCATTGTATGAAGTTGCATTAAGGGCAAGTTTTCAAGTTTTGCTCCCTACAAAGGAAAACCAATTAAGGGCAATAACTCTGAAAATAGAGAAGATGGTGTTATGTTTCTTGGACACTGCACTTCCTCTCATTGTGCTTGACCATTGTATGTAGCTGCATTGAATTCCAACCATTATTTTTCAAGTTATATTCCAGACAAAAAAAACCAATAAAGGGCAATAACTCTAACAAGAGGGCCACGATGGCCCTAGATCGCTCACATGAGTACTTTAGCTGTAGGTTTGCTGTTAAGCAGTATTTCATTTTTTAATTGAAAATATGTAAGTGCCTACAAACCAAATATGTAAAATATCAGTCAATTAATAAAGGCTCTATGACAGAAAGTAGAAATATCTATTATAAGCTATGGTGACCTTGACCCAGTGACCTCAAACCCTACCCATGCGTAGATGTCTATGCAAGGAACATATATACTGAATATCAAAGATATTGGTCTATAAATGAGGGCTCTATGAGGTACAGTAGATAAACCTATTTTTAGCCTCCGTGACCTTTAACCTAATCTAATAATTTCAAAAAGCTTGATAAAGCTTGCTTCATGCCAAATTATAAAATTCCAGGTCTTGTGGTTTCAGACAAGAAGATTTTTAAAGATTTTTTTCTATACTGCTTTTTAAAACTTGTGACCCTCGGGCGGGGTCAATAGTGACCCCATGGACATTTTTCAAACAAACTAGGTAGAGGTCCTCTAGACAATGCTGCATAACTAATATCTAAGCTGAAAGATTTTAAAGATTGCCTTTTTTACATATTAAGGGCCCCCGGGGTGGGGCCAATTTTGACCTTGGGGCCGACATATAAAGAATACTGGTAAAGGTTCTCAACACAATACTCCACACCAAATATCTAAGGTCTAGTCCTATAAGTTTGGAAGAAAAATGATTTTTCATGTTTTTCCTATATAACTATATGTTAACCAAGAGGACCCTGGGGCGTGGCCAATTTTGACCCAGGGGACATAATTTGAACAAACTTGGTAGACATTCACTAGACAATACTGCATACCAAATATCTAAGCTGTAGGCATTGAGGTTTCCAGTAAGAAGATTTTAAAAGATTGCCTTTTTTACATATAAAGGGCCCCTGGGGCGGGGCCAATTTTGACCCCGGGGCCAACATACAAACAATACTGGTAAAGGTTCTCAACACAATACTCCACACCAAATATCTAAGGTCTCGTCCTATTAGTTTCGGAGAAAAATGATTTTTCATGTTTTTCCTATATAACTATATGTAATCAAGAGAACCCTCGGGCGTGGCTAATTTTGACCCAGGGGACATGATTTGAACAAACTTGGTAGAGGTCCACTGGACAATGCTGCACACCAAATATCTAAACTCTAGGCCATGCAGTTTCTGACAAGAAGATTTTTTTAAAGTTTTTCCTATATAACTCTATGTAAAACATGTGACCCCCAGGGCTGGGCCATTTTTGACCCAGGAGCCATGATTTAAACAAACTTGGTAAAGGTCCACTGGACAATGCTGCACACCAAATATCTAAACTCTAGGCCTTGTGGTTTCTGACAAGAAGATTTTTTAAGTTTTCCCTATATAAATCTATGTAAAATCAACTGACCCCTGGGATGTCAGTTTTGTCCCCACGGTCATAATTTGAAACAACTTGGTAGAGGTCCACTAGATGATGCTTCATACCAAAAATCTAAGCTCCAGGCCTTGTGGTTTTGGAGAAGAAGATTTTTAAAGATCCAACTTTTAAAATCTAATTTTAGCTCCAGTGAACCAGAAATGGAATGGACCAGAAACATTTGAACAATCTTGGTAGAGCTTCATGCAAGGAACATCCCAGGAAAGTTTCATTTAATTTGGCCCTTTGGTTTCAGAGGAGATGTCATTTGAATGAAAAGTTGACGACGGACGGACGACGGACAAAGACTGATCAGAAAAGCTCACCCTGAGCACTTTGTGCTCAAGTGAGCTAAAAATAGTGAAGATGGAGTTATTATTCTTGGACACTGCACTCTCTCATTGTGATTGACCACTGTGTGAAGTTGCAATGAATTCCAACCAGTAGTTGTCAAGTTTTGCTCCATACAAAGGAAAACCAACCAACAACTCTGCAAATAGTGAACATGTAGTTATGATTCTTGGACACTGCACTTCCTTTCATTGTGCTTGACCATTGTATGAAGTTTCACTGAATTCCAACCAGTAGTTTTCAAATTACACATGTATGCTCTATGATGTTCTACCTGTGTACAAAAAATTATGTGAATGCATCACTTCTTTAATGAGGAATCATCTGGAAACTGTTTTTTTGTGTGTGTGTATGTGCTAAATTGAAGAAACAGGTTAAGGTCACATAAATTAAAATTTGATTTTTCTTAATTACATCATAGTTTTATGCCTGCAATTGATACAATTTCAACCAAACTTTCACAAAACATTTATAAACAATAGATTTTCTTTTTATACCCCCAGACAGACTATCTCGGATTAAAAAAATAGTGGTCTGAAGCCAAATTCCAACTCCACCAGTACTTCACCCATGTTACACCCATGTACCAAAAATTATTTCAATCCATCACCTTTTTCAGGAGTTATCGTCTTTTTTTGCAAAATTGAAGATGAAAAGGGGACATAACTGAGTTAAAAATTAGTGGTCTGTAGCCAAATTCAAACTCCATCTGTTTTTTCTGGTATAATACATGTGTACCAAAAGTAATTTAAATGCATTGCCTCTTTAAAGAGTTATAATCAGACAGTACAGTCAGAAGCGACAGTTAAAACATGTGAAGATTGTTCTTTGTCACTGTACCTATGTGATAAGATTCATATCAATTTCTTCAACTGCTTTCTTAGATATGCTTTAGAAAAGCATAATTTCAACAAAAAAGTAATGGAGATAATCCAAAAATGAGCCAAGATAGAGTCTTTGTTGGGACTTCCTTGTCACATAAGTGTGACCATTGTATAAACTCAATCCCTCAAGTGTTTTCTGAGTTGTGGCGTACAGATCTAATGGGAGACACTATGGTCATTTGAGACTCTAACAAGAGCATGGCATGCGGTGCCAACGCTTGTATATTAATGACTTAACAAGAGCCACCGCAAGCGGGGGCCACGCTCGACTTTTTTCTATTTCCAATGGCAAACACATCAGAGGAAGCACATTGTGGTGAAGGGATTTCAAATGAAACATCATTTGGAAATATAATTATACATAAAGTTATGGCCAATTTTAGCAACATTCAGAAATTTGACCTTAAAGGTCTAGGTCAAGTTCAGTTTAACCTTCTCTGGAGGTATTGTCTAAAAAGTAGTTATGTCCAAGCATGAAGACACTACATCCATTAACAAGTAATGTCAAGGTCACTTAAAGGTCAAGGTAATGCTTGAATTGTTTAACATGTTTCTTTTATTCTCAGTGTTGTTTTGTCCCTGTATAGATCAAATCTGTCCATAAAACCAGAAGTTTGGCTATTTTAGCAAAATGCAATAATTAGAAATTTGACTGTAAAGGTCATTTAAAGGTTAAGGTCATACTTGAATAATTTAACGTGTAGGTTTTGTCATAAGCCTTGTTTTGTCCAAGTATTAATAAACAAGAGGGCCAATGGCCCTAAAGCACTGACCTGGGTTCAAAGATGAAAGAAACTTTTAAAATTTCATTGCCATAGCTCCAAAAACAAAAAGGAGGTCAGTAGGTCAAAATATAGGTCATGAGATGACATTTTTGAAATCCGAACGAAAAGCTGTACACACAGTCCAAATTTCATTGCCGTAGCTTGAAAACAAAAAAGTAAGTCAGTAGGTCAAAAATATAGGTCATGCTATGACATTTTTGAAATCTGAACAAAAACTGTATACATGGTCCAAATTTCATTGCCATGGCTCCAAAAACAAAAAGAAGGTCAGTAGGTCAAAAATATAGGTCATGCTATGACATTTTTGAAATTGGAACAAAAAACTCTGTACAAGGTCCAAATTTCATTGCCATAGCTCCAAAAACAAAAAGTAGGTCAGTAGGTCAAAAATATAGGTCATGCAATGACGTTTTTGAAATCGAAACGATAAACTGTGCACACGGTCCAAATTTCATTGCTGTAGCTAAAAAACAAAAAAGTAGGTCAGTAGGTCAAAAATATAGGTCATGCCATGACGTTTTTGAATTCAAAACGAAAAACTGTGCACACGGTTCAAATTTCATTGCCACAGCTCCAAAAACAAAAAGTAGGTCAGTAGGTCAAAAATATAGGTCATGCTATGACATTTCTGAAATCGAAACAAAAACCTGTGCACACAGTCCAAATTTCATTGCTGTAGCTAAAAAACAAAAAAGTAGGTCAGTAAGTCAAAAATATAGGTCATTCTATGACGTTTTTGAAATCGGAAGAGAAAACTGTATACAAGGTCCAAATTTCATTGCCTAAGCTCCAAAAACAAAAAGTAGGTCAGTAGGTCAAAAATATAGGTCATGCCATGACATTTTTGAAATCGAAATAAAAAACTGTGCACACAGTCCAAATTTCATTGCTATAGCTCAAAACCAGAAAGTAGGTCAGTAGGTCAAAAATATAGGTCATGCGATGACATTTTTGAAATCGAAACGAAAAAGTGTTGTTATGTCTTAGTCTGATTCAAATCCAACCAAAAATTACATAATTATGGCCAGTTTTAACAAAATTCAATGATTTGACCTTGACCGTCAAGGTCATTTAAAGGTCAAAAACAAACTTGAAATAATCATAATGTCGGATTTGTCACAACTGTTGTTTAGTCCAAGTTTGAATTAAATTTATAAATAAATGAGAAAGTTATGACAATTTAAGCAAAATTCAATAATCTGACCTTGACGGTCAAGGTAATTTTAAGGTCATGGTCAAATCTGAGTTATTCAACATGTCGGTTTTGTCATAAGTGTTGTTTTGTCCAAGTAAAAATCAAATCCAACCATAAATACTAATGTTATGGTCAATTTTAGCAAAATTCAATAATTTGACCTTGAAGGTGAAGGTCATTTATGAGTCAAGGTCAAGTTTAGTCTGGTCAGCTTGAAGGTCTTGTCCAAAGGGTTGTTGTGTCCAAGCATAAAGAGAATCCACCTATTAATAATGAAGTTATGGCCAATTTTAGCAAAATTCAATATTTCGACCTCAAATATGAAGGTCATTTATAAGTCAAGGTCAAGTTTAGTCTGGTCAGCTTGAAGGTCTTCTCCAAAGGGTTGTTGTGTCCAAGAATTAAGAGAAACCACCCACTTATAACAAAGTTATGGCCAATTTTAGCAAAATTCAATATTTTGACCTTGAATATGAAGGTCATTTAAGAGTCAAGGTCAAGTTTAGGTCTGGTCATCTTGAAGGTCTTCTCCAAAGGGTTGTTGTGTCCAAGTATGAAGATAATCCATCAAGGAATAAAAAATCATGATCAATGTTAAAGTTTTCGGACGGGAACGGCAACGGCAACGACACCATAACTATGACAATAACTCGATTTTTTTTTCAAAAAAAGTCGAGCTAATAAAATTGATTTCAAGAGTGTTACGGTGATATTCAATAATTGCTGTTATGCAATTTACTTAAGATGAATGACTTTGTGATTATAAATGTTCAAGATATTAGTATTTATACAAAAGTTTATTTTCCATGTGAAAAAGGGGCATAACTCTAGAAACACTGACCACTTAGAAATGTTCCTTCGTGCCTTGTCCCAAGTAACAAGTATGCCAAGAATGAGGACAATATTTGTGATAGTTTTAAAAATTTTCAATATCAATAACCAATTTCAACAAAAATTTCAAGTTGAAATGGGGCAGAACTCTAAAACCAGCTTTCAGAGTAATGCCCATTGTCTTATAACTGTGCCCTGTCATAATAAGCAAATATTTTAAGTTTCATATTGATACCTTTGATAGATTTGAAATCATTCCACTTAATAACCAATTTTGACAAAAATTCTAAGTTAAAAAGGGGCTTAACTCTTAAAATATATTTCAGAATAATGTCCATTGTCTTACAACTGCACCTATTCATTATAAGCAGGTATTCCAAGTTTTGTGGTGATACCTTTAAGTGTTTCAGTAACAGGCTACATCAAAGTTTTTGCACGACAATGAAGATGACCTAGCGCTCATAATAGCTAGAGCTTTTTTTAGAAACAGATGAGCTTACAAGAGGGCCATGATGGCCCTGTATCGCTCACCTGAGTATGACTGCTTTAAACAAAGTTGCTATGGACCTGGTTAATTGACCCCAGATGACCCATATTCGAACCTGACTTAGAAATTATTGAAACAATCTTTCTGACAAATTTCCAGGTTATTTGAACTGATAATGTTACCTCTAGAGTGTTAACAAGGTTTTTTTGGGCTATGTGACCTAGTTTTTGAATCCAGATGACCCATACTTGAACTTGACCTAGAAATCACAGAAGTAACCCTTCTGACAAATTTTCAGGTTAATTGGAATAAAAATCTTACCTCTAGAGTTTTAACAAGGTTTTTCCATATTTGGGCTCTGTCACCTAGTTTTTGACCCTAGATGACCCATATTCGAACTTGAGCTAGAAATCATCAAAAAAGCCTGTCTGACAAATTTCCAGGATATTTGGACTGAAAATTTAACCTCTAGAGTGTAAACTAGGTTTTTCAATATTTGGACCCTGTGACCTAGTTTTTGATCCCAGATGATCCATATCCAAATTTGAGCTAGAAATCATTGATAAAACCTTTCTGACAAATTTCAAGGACATTTGGACTGAAAATCTAACCTCTAGAGCATTATCAAGGTTTTTCTACTTTTGGGCTCTGTGACCTAGTTTTTGATCTCAGATAACCCATATTCAGAATTCACTGAAACAATCTTTCTGACAAATTTCCGCATTATTTGGACTGAAAAAGTAGCCTCTAGAGTGTTAACAAGGTTTTTCCATATTTGGGGTCTGTGACCTAGTTTTTTTTATCCCAGATGATCCTAATTCAAATATGAGCTAGAAATCATTGATACCACCTTTCTGACAAATTTCTGGGATACTTGGACTGAAAATGTTACCTCTAGAGTGTTAACAAAGTTAACCTAGTTTTTGAACCCAGATGATCCATATTCGAACTTTAGCTAGAAATCATAGAAACAATCTTTCTGACAAATTTCCAGATTATTTGGACTGAAAATGATACCTCTAGAGTGTAAACAAGTTGTTTCAATATTTGGACTCTGTGACCTAGTTTTTGACCCTAGATGACCCATATTCGAATTTTAGCTCGAAATCATTGATACAACCTTTCTGACAAATTTCCAGGATATTTGGACTGAAAAAGTAGCCTCTAGAGTGTTAACAAAGTTTTTCTATATTTGGGCCCTGTGACCTAGTTTTTCAACTCAGATAACCCATGTTAGAACTCGTATGAGAAATTGATGAGACAAACATCCTGACCAAGTTTCACAACAATTGAGGCAAAAATGTGACCACTGGAGTGTTAACAAACTAATTGTGGACGGACGGATGACGGACGACGGACAAAAGTCAATCGAAAAAGCTCACTCTGTCACTATGTGACAGGTGAGCTAAAAATTGGGGAAATACCATGGTGATCTTTATTAAACTGAAATACTTGACCATAGCTTATATCCAATTCAAGAGAAACACAGCAATCAAATATATTTTGTGTAAGTAAACTATTCATAAAAAGTTAACAAAGTCAAGTGAGCAAATAATAAAGATGTGAAAACAGAAGATAAATAACCTGAAATGTATAAAAATAATACTGCAAATATATATTGCCGCCTTAAATGCAATTAAACTGACAATACAGAAGTTATCAGAATCTAATTTCTTGACTCCATGACCATGTTCAATACATTCAGTGCTGTTTTACTAGATGTAATTTGGATATCAATCTACTCAGATTTGTCCTTGACCTACATGATGACTATGAAGAATAACCTCTTGTGACAAATTTATGTGACATATACATCCTAGCTTAGATGAATTAAACTTACATAAAGAGTCCTATTCTGTTAGATACTTTAAAAACAAGAGATGTTTGTAAAACACTTATGCCCCCCCCCCCCCCCCCCCCCCCCCCCCCCCCCCCCCCCCTCACCCTCATCCCCCCCCCCCCACCCCGGCAGTATACATTATGGGCAGTGTACATGGAAATGAAATTTACCTTTTAAACTTAAAATCAATAGGGGTTATTTACAGGTACTATCTGAGATGCATCAACCTATCAAGTATGACGTGTCTAAGCTAAAACTAGACCTAGATATTCTTATGATAAATCTGTATACCAAATTTTATTTCAGTATGTGCAACCTCTGCAAAGAAAATGAACGGAAACTGCAAATAATTGGAATTATTCCAAGTCAAAGGGGCATAACTCTGTCAAAAATTGCTCGACCGTACCCAAAACAGAACTTGACCTAGACATTCTGATGATTAATCTATATACTAAATTTCATTTTGGTATGTGCAATTTCTGCAAAGAAAATGAACGGAAACTGCAATTAATTGGAATTTTTCTAAGTCCAAGGGGCAAATCTCTGTCAAAAATTGCTCGATCTAACCCAATACAGAACTTGACCTAGATATTCTTATGATAAATCTGTATACCAAATTTTATTTCAAATGAACGGAAACTGTTAGTGGACATACAGACAGACCAACCGACCGATCAACAGACAGCAGCAAAGCAATATGCCCTCCCTTTTTCAAAGGGGGGCATAAAAATGTAAATTTGCAATAGTTAAAATAAATATGAATTTGTTTTAAGTAAAATAAAATGTAGTTATAATACTGCAAAGTCTCATTTATCTAAACGAGAGGGCCATGATGGCCCTAGATGGCTTACCTGAATACTTTGCCTTTGGGTCTGCTATTGAGCTAACAACAAAAGCTTTTTTCAGAATCTCCCTATATAAATCTATATGAATACAAGTGACCCCCAGGGCAGGGTCAAATTTCACTCAAGGGGCATAATTTGAATAAAATTTGTGGATGACCTCTAGCTGATGCTCCAATAAAACTATCTAAGTTCTAGGCTCTGTGGTTTCAGACAAGAGGTTTTTTCAAAGTTTTGCCTATATAAGCCAACATCAACTGACCCCAGGGGCAGGGCCAAATTTGACTCCAGTGGCATAATTTGAACAAATTTGGTAGAGGTCCACAAGACAATGCTACATACCAAATCTTAAGGCTCAGGGCTTTGTGGTTTCAGACAAGAAGATTTTCAAAGTTTTCCTTATATAAGCCTATGTAAAATCAACTGACCCCCGAGACAGGGCCAAATTTGACTCCAGGGGTATAATATGAAGAAATTGGAAGAGTCCACTAGACAATGCTACATACCAAATCTTAAGGTTCAGAGCCTTGTGGTTTCTGACAAGAAGATTTTTGAAGTTTTCACTATGTAAGCCTTTGTAAAACCAATGACCCACAGGTGTGGCCAAATTTGACCCAAGGGGTATAATTTGAAAATCTGTAGAGGTCCACTAGACAATGCAACATACCAAATCTTAAGGCTCAGGCCCTTCTCGTTTCAGACAAGAAGATTTTCAAAGTTTTCCCTTTGTAAAATCAATTCGTCCCTCGAGTGGGGCCAAATTTGACCCCATGTGCTTAATTTGACCAAACTTGATAGAGGTCCACTAGACAATGCTACATACCAAATCTTAAGGCTCTGGGCCTTGTGGTTTCAGACAAGAAAATTTTTGAAGTTTTTCCTATATAAGCCTATGTAAAACCAATGACCCCAGGGTGAGGCCAAATTTGAACCCAGAGGTATATTTTGAACAAACGTTGTTAATGTCCACTAGACAATGCTACATACCAAATCTTAAGGCTCAGGGCCTTGTGGTTTCAGACAAGAAGATTTCCAAAGTTTTCTCTGTATAAGCCTATGTAAAATCAATTGACCCCCGGGGCAGGGCAAAATTTGACCCCAGGGGCATAATTTGAACAAACTTGGTAGAGGTCCACTAGACAATGCTACATACCAAATCCTAAAGCTCAGGGCCTTGTGGTTTCAGACAAGAAGATTTTTAAAGTTTCACTATATAAGCCTATGTAAAATCAATTGACCCCCGGGGCAGGGCAAAATTTGATCCCAGGGGCATAATTTGAACAAACTTGGTAGAGGTTCACTAGACAATGCTACATACCAAATCTTAAAGCTAAGAGCCTTGTGGTTTTAGACAAGAAGATTTTTAAAGTTTCTCTATATAAGCCTATTTAAAATCAATTGACCCCCAGGGTTGGGCCAAATTTGATCCCAGGGTAATAATTTGAACAAACTTGGTAGAGGTCCACTACACAATGCTACATACCAAATCTTAAGGCTAAGGGCCTTGTGGTTTCAGACAAGAGGATTTTAAAAGTTTTTCCTTTCAGTTGACATAGCAACCATAGTTCTTGATGGAATTGAATTCTTTGAACAACTTTAGTAGAGCTTCATGCAAGGAATATCCCAGGCATGTTTTGTCCATGTTGGCTTAGCGGTTTAGGAGGAGAAGTCGTCAGATTGTCGCACGCCAGACAATCAACGATCCTAACAGCTCACCCTGAGCAGTGCTCAGATGAGCTAAAAAAACTGGGTACTGAAAAATCGACTCTTCTTGGTGGCAAAACAACTAGTACTTACATGTAAGGGTAGCGAAACAGACCCTGAAATCTAAAGATACAACCTCTGATAAAAGTGGTATTTAAGAGCATTGGTTTGGCAAACTACTTTTGATCAAGGCAGCACAAGTGAAAATTGCACTCACAGAATCTGATGGTCTATTTAAATGCACTGACAGTTCTACAGTTATAACAAGAAGCGCCGCAATGCAACGAAACCAGGTTTTCAACGACCAAGTTTTGATGTGACAGGAATTTGGAATGAAATATGGCAGTGAAGAAAAAAGTGATGCTGTTATTTTGGTTGCATGCAGATAGTTATCTTTGTAGGGTTAGTAGAAATCCTGCCTCAAGCTGCCTCTTGATATAAGCTACCCACACACCAAGTTTGGCGTCAATGGGCCAAAGCAAGTTATTGAGCAGAAACTGAATTTCTATTTTTAGCAACAGTAACCTTGACCTTGATCACAGACACCTGGGTAGCAATCCCAAGCTGCCTCTTGATATAAGCTACTGATACACGAAGTTTAGCCTCAATAGGCCTAAGCAAACTCAAGTTATTGAGCAGAAACTGAATTTCTATTTTTAGCAACAGTGACCTTGACCTTGATCACAGACACCTGGGTAGCAATCCCAAGCTGCCTCTTGATATAAGCTACCCACACACCACGTTTGGCGTCAATAGGCCAAAGCAAACTCAAGTTATTGAGCGGAAACCAAAAGTTGATTCCTGCCCGCCCCCCGACTTCAGCATTACAACAACCAGTTTTCGTTAAAAACCTGGTTGAAAATATTCTGTATGTGTAAAACTTCATGTATCCAAAACGTTCAGTATCTTCTGCCTTGAGTTGATGCTGTGCAACAATATTTTTCTTGTATCACTTGTTAGTACAAAACTTTTCATCAATTTTTGCAGTTTATGATTCATGACTGAAAAGTTATCAAGTGATGTTTCATAATGCAAAAAGGAGGACTGTAGCTGCTTTAAACATTATACAGCTATACTCAATTTTTTAACATAAATTTACTGTGGAAAGCTGTTCCAGAATTAATCTAGCTACTGCAAGATATTTGTCTGAGTACTTCACTGATAGGCCTCTGATTTCTGCTATACATTTAAATGAGACCAATGAGTGTAATTATTTTTTTAGAATTGGTTTACACTCTGTATGATATTCTATCATACACTTGTAATGCCACTTCAGAGATATTTTTCAAGAACTGTAATCATGAACAAATACTCACTGTTCATAGTCCATACATAACCTTAAGAAAATTCTTGACTTTAATAACTTGGTCTGTTACAATGAAACTTTTGTATGTAACCAGTTAATTTCTCATGAATTACAATCATGTACATAAATATCTCTGAAACAGCTTATGTCCCTTTAAGAATTTGTGTTCACACAGGATTGCAGAAGCAATGCTTAACTTTAGGCTAACATCTGATGCCCCTTAAACCTAATCAAAGACTAGTTAGATGAATCTGCGCACACTAATCCCATGTTTCTTTAGGCTCTGTGGCAGTCTTATTTTTAACATAAATCTCAAAATCTACTGGATTGTGTTCCAATTTATTCTGTGTCAGAAATATCACTTATGCTGACAAAATATCTAGAACTTTTGTATCAAAAATCAATGCAGAAAATGTTCTCAATACTAGCTCTCATACTGTTCTGAAAGTCAATGAAATGTTTTGCATAGTCAACCATGTTCATTTTGACATTTTGTAGTTTTTATCTAACACATTTTCAATATTTTATTTTGTTCCATATGTAACATCATTCAGCTAACTTTAATGGTCAACAAAGGACAAAGTGACAACATTTTATCATATTTTTTACATGAAGGTTACTCAAACTCAAGTCCTTAAATTAAAACTTCAACCTTTAGAAAGGATACTGACATTTACAGTCAAAGCATTTCAAGTGACATGACAGAAGGTGAATGTTCATGCAGAGAAACACTTCTTGTTCTCATAATCATCCCTCTATTTGGAACCAAGGAGAGTCTTCGAATCAGTAGAATGTTATTTTTTGATGTACGTGTATTTATCCATAATTATTGATATGGTCATTGTGTGAAATTAAATCATTCATTTATTTGTCTTTCTGCTTGCTTACTGCAATAGTTTACATTATCATTTTATATTATTATATACACATTATTTTTATCATTATTGTTATAAGGATAAATTAATATATGACTTTAAGACAGAAAACCAGTATGAAAGAAAAAAGTAACGTTTAACTTTTGTTACTTTCTGACATTTACTTGCTAACCCCTAAAGAAATCTATACACAGACACTTTAAGATTGCAATTCCCTTCCTTAACTGTTGCATTACATCATAGTGTTTAAATGATTTATAGTGATTTATAATATTTTGATTTTGAACAGTTTATAAGTTTAACTTTAGAGTTTTATAGATCTTTATCATATCTGAATTTTAGGTTTAATAATTTGTATAAATGTCAGTATTTCAGAAGTTATGATGTTCATGGTGTGATGCATGGTTATCAAGTTATAGTACAGAAATATTGATTGTTTAGTTGATTGTCACCTTGACCTTTTGTGTACTTACCCCGAACAGTATAGGGGTCATGTAATCAATGATGGCAATCATCCTAAGAAGTTTGAAGTCTGTATTGGAAGTAGTTGCCAAGTTATACAGCAGAAATGCTTTTCAGTGTTTAGGTCATTGTGACCTTTACATCTGACCTACTGATACTAAGATGTATAAGGGTCATTTTCTCAATGTGATCAATCATCATATGAAGTTTGAAGTCTGACAAATGGTTATAAAGTTTTACAGTGGAAATAGGTTTCAGTGTTTAGGTCATTGTGACCTTGACCTACTGACACCAAAATCAATAGGGGTTATTCACTTAATATGTGCAACCTTTATATAAATTTTGAAGTCACTATGAGGAATGGATGTTGAATTACAGAGTAAAAATGATTCTAAACAGTTAGGTCATTGTGACCTTGACCTTTGACATACTGACCCCAAAATATATAGGGGTCATCCACACAATGTGTGCAATCATGATATAAAGTTTGAAGTCTCTATAACGAATGATTTTCAAGTTACATGGCAGAAATGGTTTTTAATGTTAAGGTCACTGTGACCTTGACCTTTGAGCTACTGACTCTAAAATCATTAGGGGTCATCCACTCAGTGTGGGCAATAATCAAATGAAGTTAAAAGACTGTAGGCCAGAGAATTACTCAAGTTATCCTCTGGAAACCAAATTGCTAACGAAAGGACATATGGACGGACGAATGGACACCCATGACCATAACAAAATATGCCCCTTCGGGCATATAAAAATGAATCATCAAAATGACTATGTTTTTCAAGAAATGCAAAATTCCATGACACAATTATCTGCAAGTCTTTTATCCAAATTCCTGATCTCTGTATAACTGTACATATGTGGAGTATAAGCTGAATAATTTTATTGAAGAGCCTTTGCTTATAAGCTTAATATTAGTATTTTTCCAATTTTTCATATTTAGTCAATCACTTTCTAAAATGTTTTTATGACTTCACTACTTTTTCCCCACAACATGTTGCATCTTTGTCATTGTTTTCATACATTCAGTGGCATATCTCAAAATCTAAACATATTTTTCAACATTCAAAGTGTACACCTGACAAAAAGACAATGTATGATGAAAGTAGTCATGATGAAGTGAAAAAATACCATTATATTTCCTTTCAGACAGTGTGTTATTACGACTGATGAGATCATCCCTGTATAATGTTGATATGCCAGTGTAGGTGCATTAATATATCAGTGTTAAAGTGGACCTGTCCCTTGCTGCCTGATTCTGATTTGAGGTTTTAAAACACGAAACACAGAGAAAATTTACACCATTGTCGACCATAGTTTCTTATTACAAACTTTCAAATTAACGTAGACAATCATCAATTAGCATGATTTTAACTGTGGTAAGTGACAGTGCATGGTTAACCTCTATGACCATGGTAAACCATGCTTGATTAAGCACTATTCAGGTATTGCAGTTGGTCATATTTTTGTTACTGTTCAATTTTTTGTTGCTAAGACATCTTTTCTATTTTACTTGACTTTTCATTGCTGTTTACACTGTCTGAAAGAAAATAATCATTCATATAAATTTTTAAATAATGAAAAAGATTTTAATATATAATTCTAACAACATGGTAAATTCGCTCCCCCCCCCCCCCCCCCAGCCACCCCTGCCGGGAAGAAGTTACCTTAAGGTTGTACTTTCAAAAACTAAATAATAATGCTCGTATGCAGTTTGAAGAAAATCCCTCAAAAAAAAAGGCAAGGTAGAGTTATTGTTCTTACACAATGCACTTCCTACCAATGTGTTCTGTCAGTGTATTAAGTTTGAAGTAAAACCCTTAAGTACTTTTGGAGTTATGCTTCAGACAAAGTTTTTCAAAAAAATCTGATAAAGGGGAATAACTCTAAAAGTAGACAAGGTAGAGTTACTGTTCTTGTGCACTGTACTTTCTACAAATGTGTTACGTCAGCGTATTAAGTTTGAAGAAAACCCCTGAAGTACTTTTGGACTTATGCTCTGGACAAAACTTTTTAAGTAAATACGATAAATGGGAATAACTTTAAAAGTAGGCAAGGTACAGTTATTGTTGTTTCACTGCACTTTCTACCAATGTGCTCTATCAGTGTATTAAGTTTAAAGTATATCCCTCTAGTACTTTTGGAGTTATGCTTCAGACAAAGTTTTTCAAGTAAATCTGATAAAGGGGAATAACTCTAAAAGCAGGCAAGGTAGAGTTATTGTTCTTGCACACTGCACTTCCTACCAATATGCTATGTCAATGTCTTCAGTTTGAAGAAAATCCCTCAAGTACTTTTGAGTTATGCTCTGGGTTTTTTTTTTCCGAGTAAATCTGATTAAGGGGAATAACTCTAAAAGTAGGCAAGTTAGAGTTATTGTTCTTGCACAATGTACTTCCTTCCAATGTGCTATGTCAGTGTATTAAGTTTGAAATAAATCAATGAAGTGCTTTTGGACTTATGCTCTGGACAAAACTTTTTAAGTAAATCTGATAAAGGGGTATAACTTTAAAAGTAGGCAAGGTAGAGTTATTGTTCTTTCACACTGCACTTTCAACCAATGTGCTCTGTCAGTGTATTAAGTTTGAAGTAAATCCCTCAAGCACTTTTGGAGTAATGCTTCGGACAAAGTTTTTCAAGTAAATCTGATAAAGGAGAATAACTCTAAAAGTAGGCAAGATGGAGTTATTGTTCTTGCACAATGCACTTCCTCCCAATGTGCTCAGTCAGTGTAAGAAGTTTGAAGAAAATAACTCAAGTACTTTTGGAGTTATGCTCCAGACAAAATTGGAATGGAAGCACGGCTGGTCTGCCGGACAGATGGACGCATAGATGGAGACCATTTCTAATATCCCCTCCACCTTTGGTGGGGGGATAAAAAGGCAACTGTTGGACATTGAATAAAGGTCTGCTAAGATCTGCACTTGAACCATTGTTCCTTTGGACAGAAACAAAACCACAGCTTTAAAAATATATTTGCTAAAATATGAATTTCAATCTGTGAAAGGTATCAACAGTTAACAAGCTAAGAATTAACAACTGACCAACAAAGTTTACCTCTACCTTTCACTATCCATGCTTCAAAGCAGTTCATATTGCAGACAACATTATATTTCAAATAAGCAAATCTTATACGGCATTGAGCACAATTAAATACTCTGTTTCCTTCATTTGGTTACACACTGCAGTGAATATAGCAGACAAACTCATCTAATGAATTATGCTTGTATCTTAATGCGAGCGACTCACAGAACTTAGGTGAATTTTATTTTCTTTGAAATTTAAGAAAAGTTATTATACTATGGAAAAAACATAATATTATGCTTCTATACACCATGAAAACTGAAAAAAAAAAGTTTTGACTTAACCAGGATTCGAACCCATGACCTTTTGGTCAGTAAAATATAGAGCGACGATCTACACCACTGAGCCATGGCATCCAGCTATAAAGTTTTGTCAAAATTAATGTTATAACTAAAGTATCTACCCCGTGACTTTCAGGGTAAATTTTTTACCGATAAAAGTGTGTAAAACTTTATATTTTGATGTTTTCCTGTAACAAAAAATGAGTCAGTAACTTAGTTTAGATATGATCTTCACAAGTACAGCAAGAATTTCAAGATGTTTCAAGATGTTCAATATTTTCTTTTTTTTTCATCATTGGCCCATCTTGGAGTCAGTCACTTTAAAGAGGCTAAGTTAATTATAACCCCACAAACGAAGTTTAGGGGGGTAAATAGGAGTGAGTTTGTCAGTCGTTCGGTTGGTCGGTCCGTCAGTCGGTCAGTCCATTTGGTTTCCAGATGATTACTCTTGAAGGTGTCATTGGATTGTAATAATTTGTAGTACACATGTGTAACATCATAAAATACAGGTCATGTTCAAATCTGGGTTCAGACCACAAAATTTTTACAGAGTTATGGCCCCTTTTCATCTTCATGTTTGCAAAAAAATGGTTTCCAGATGGTTACTCTTTAAGGAGTCATTGGACTGTAATAATTTTTAGTACATGCGACACCATTTCTCAAGGGCAGATAACCCTCAAATTTATTTTGGCAAAGTTACGCCCCTTTTTCAACTTAAAATTTCTTGGTTAACCTTTTTGTTTATTTCCATTTCTCAAAAAATGTCTTAAAATATTTTGTTCAAACTTGGAATACTTGATCACCAGCAAGACCTCTACAAAGATTGTTGGTACCCATGTCCCTTGGGTCAAAATTAGCCCCACCCCAGGGGTCACTTGATTTTGCTTATATATAGAAAAAACTTCTTAAGCTTAGAAATAAACTACAGTAAAGTCTCGCTATTAAGAGCACTCTGGGGGCCTGGGAGAAGTGGTCTTATTATTGAGTCGGTCTTAATTCCGAGACCTGTGCTAGCCTTGAATCAATTTCTCATCTGTTGTAAAGGGTTATCATTAGCTATAATAACGTTGTTGAAAAGGTAAATTATGGAAAATACTAACTAATGGCATCAATTTTATTCTACAATAACATAGCCTTCAATCAATTTCTCATCTGTTGTAAAGGGTTATCATTAGCTATAATAACGTTGTTGAAAAGGTAAATTATGGAAAATACTAACTAATGGCATCAATTTTATTCTACAATAACATGATATTTTTTCACATAATTTTCATGTAAGTGCGACATAAAATGAATTAAAACTCCAAAGTATACAGTGCAATTTTTCTTTCAAGCTGTTTTCATAATTAGCAACACTGAAATCCTACTGTACACGATTTATTTTTGACAGTTCTTCACTCGTAGCTGTAATAACGGACCTATCCGAAATTGGGCATTATTAACACCTATTTCGTTTTTCATAACGTATTTCTTTGTTCTGCATTAATCAGTACCATTTTTATGATACAAACATTGAAGTATATAATAACTTAAATTACTAATAGCCTAAAGTTTATTAATATTAATATTTATAAATTGTAACGCAAATCGTTCACACCTTGATGACGATTGTCATATTATGTTGTTTATTGGTGATAATAGGTGACACGTGTCATTTTAGTAAACAGTTAATGGTCGTCTTATGGGGTCCCACTTTCACTGTAAAATGGAAATTCCGACCCGAAAAAGTGGTCGTAATACGTAGTAGTGGGTCGGTCGTAATATCGGACTTTACGACCATTAAATTATATATATATCGATTTGCCCCCAAAAAAGGGTCGGTCGCAAAGCGAGACTTTACTGTATTAACTTACATGGGATGGGTAAGTACTTCCCCACTCCTCCCCACCCCCTCTGCCTGGGGAACACCTCTTTCCCCCCCTCGACACACTCAAGTGTTACCCTCTCCCCCCCTCCAAACAAATTAAAATCTTAAGCTTTGAATTAAACTTTCAACTGACATGGGATGGGTCAGTACTCCAGCCCCCCCCCACCCCACCCAACCTTCTGCATGGGGACCTAAGTCCCCACGTTAACCTCCCCACCCCCCAAAATATTTGTTTTTCCATTATTTTTATTAAATACATAGGTATTTGAACCCCCCACCCCTTTTGTGGGGACCCTCTTTTACTGCCCCCCTGGCACCAAATTTTTTTTTTAAATATGTAAGCACGTTACACCCCCCCCCCCCCCCCCCCCCCCCCACCACCACTCCCCAACCCCCAAATTTCTTTTTTCTCAAATGAGTAACCCACAACCACCCCACCCCACCTAGCCTAGAACTAAACTATTGATTTACATGGGATGGGTAGGTACTTTTCCCACTCCCTGTATTTTTACATGTTTCCTTTCGCCACAGAAGTAATTTCAGTCTCTATCAAGGACATCAGTGGGGGCATTAATCGTATTTAGCGATAGCTCTAGTTTGGCATCAGATTAAGTGCACCTATGCAATGGTTTGGGAATAAAGTGCTTCTGGACAAAAATGATTTCATTCAATAGTTTCTGGGCCAAAGAATCAGGCACTTTAGGTTATGGTATCATGAATAAGGTGCACTGAAACTTAGGTTACCGACACTTATTTTTAATTAAACAAATTTGGGTAAGAACTTCATATTTCATATGCAAAGCAAATAGGTCATATCATAAACCAAGAACAATTGAAAAAACAGAATAAAAAATCATCAGAAACTTGACAATCATTAAAATCAATCTTTACTATTACTTGGGCAATTGAATAAGTGAAACACTCAAAATCAACTAAATAATGAACTCATAATAAGTTTGTAATAGCAATGGGTGATGAAGCAAGGGCATCAATAGTCAACATCAAAATAATAAATCAAGGGCATTCAGGTAAATGCATGTTTTTTTCTAAAAGCTTTGACATATCATCACTACATTTTATAATATCCATTCATGAAAATGATTTTTCTCTTATTTTATTCCAGATCTTCAATCTATCCAATCTCTGAACTGATTTTTGCTGATTATATTTCAGTTCTGCAATCAAACAAGCAAGAGGAGGCAATGTTTTGCATGCCCTGAAATATTCACACACACTAGATCAATTAAAGAGCTGGCTCTAGCCTTCTGAGAAAAAATCCAATCAAAAAGAAAAATAAAAGCCTGGTAACCATAACAACATTATCATAAAGATAAACAAAACATTGTAAATGTTTAATCAATGACCTGAATTAACAACGATCTAATGTACAAATCACAATTAAATGCCTTTTTATACCAAAGTATTTGAAATTGAATGATATGTATATATATATATATATATATATATATATATATATATATATATATATATATATATATATATATATATATACTCTGGTTTATAATTTGGTGCTCAGGACTGCAACAACTATATTTGATATCTTCAAAGTTATAGCAAAAGTTGTGGACTAGTTGTTATTGTCAATTATATTTCATTATTATAATGTTGTTTTAGTGAACAAGAGCCACCGCAAGAGGGGGCCATGCTTGACTTTTTTCTTATTCCAAAGGCAAACACATCAGCAAATGTGGTGAAGGGTTTTCAAAGGCGACATCATTTGGAAATAAAATTATCAAATCCAACTATAAATAACAAAGTTATGGCCAATTTTAGCAATATTTAATGATTTCACTTTGAATGTCAAGGTCAAGTTAACTTTAACCTTATTTGGAGGTATTGTCTAAAAGGTGGTTATGTCCAAGTATGAAGACACTACATGCATTAATAGCAAAGATCCAGGGAATTTTAGCAATGTCAAGGTCAATTAAAGGTCAAGGTAATACTTAAATTTTTCAACATGTTTGTTTTAATCTCAATGTTATCTTGTCCAAGTATGAATCAAATCCAATCATAAATTACAAAATAACTGCCAATTTTAGCAAAATTCAATAATTTGACCTTGACAGTCAAGGTCATTTTAAGGTTAAGTCACGTCTGAAACCAACAAAATGTCAGATTTGTCATTAGTGTTGTTTTGTCCAAATATTAATCAATTCTGTAAATAAATGACAAAGTTATGACAATTTAACCTAAAATTCAATCATTTGGCCTTGATGGTCAAGGTCATTTTAAAGTCAAGGTTATACTTGAATAAACAATAAATCAAAATGTCAGAGCTGTCTTAAATGTTGTTTAGTCCAAGTATAATTCAAATCTGTAATTAAATAACAAAGTTATGACAATTTAAGCAAAATTCATGTGTTGTTTTGTCCAAGTATGATTCAAATTCAACTAAAAGAAAAGTCAAGACAAATTTTAGCATAATTTAATAATATGACCTTGAACCTGGAGGTTATTTTAAGGTCAAGTTGATGCTTGAATTATCAGACCTATCAGTTCTGACATAAGTGTTGTTTTGTCCAAGTATGAATCAAATCCATAAATAAATGACAAAGTGATTACAATTGAAGCAAAATTCAATATCTGAATCTTGACAGTCAAGGTCATTTTAAGATCAAGGTCATACTTGAATAATTTAACATGTAGGTTTTGTTATAAGTGTTTCTTTTGTCCCAGTATGAACCAAATCACACTTAAAATTACAAAGTTATCGCCAAGTTTAGCAAAATTCAATACTTTTACCTTGAACATCCAGGTCATTTTAAGGTTAAGGTAATACCTGAATGATTCAACATGTCAGTTTTGTCGTTAGTGTTGTCTTGTCCAAGTATGAATCAAATCGAACTATCAATTACAAAGTTTCGGCCAATTTTAGTAAAACTCAATAATTTGACCTTGACAGTCAAGGTCATTTTAAGGTCAAGGTCATACTTGAGTAAATCAAAATGTCTTATTTGTCCTAAGTGTTGTATTGTCCAAGCATGAATCAAATCCATAAATTAATGAGAAAGTTATGACAATTTAAGCAAAATTCAATAATTTTACCTTGACAGTCAAGGTCATTTAAAGGTCAATGTCACATTTGAATTATTCAACCCGAGGTTTTATCATAAGTGTTGTTTTGTCACAGTATGAATCAAATCCAACTATAAACTAGAATGCCCATGGGGAGCATGTCCAGTCTGCCAATGGAAAGCCACCTACAGGGATGGGACAGTGAAATGGAAACTGTGGAAAGTTATTACAACTAGTGGACTGTCTGGTGAAGAATGGGACTATATTATTGACATAGGAAGACATACCTTTTTTAGTTATGGAATTCTTCCCTACACAAGACAGAACAACATAATGATGGAAGGACAAGGTAGGCCTATATGGTGTCTCTTTAAGGGAGCATAACAAATGTATCATGGTATTTTCAAATTCTTCCATGCATGGAAAAGTAATGGCCCAGGCAAGGTCTCCGGGCTTTTCATCAAGAAATTGGGAAGAGGCCCTGGCCTTTCAAATTGGGAAATTTATGAGCGATAATTGTTCATTTTGGGAAATTTATGAGACATTTGTTTCTGCAACTGGAAATAAACACCGATTTATCTCCCCTGAAACGGAATAAAATCCAGACTTTCGGAACATTTGACTGTTTCACTGCGCATGTTTCTACTTTTATTTACTGATAACTACTGAGTAAGAGTCTATCGAAACTTAACGGATTAGACTGGTTTTGCGTAACATGGGTACCGTGCATTATTCGGCTATAGTACGACAAAAAAGTCGATACCAGACAAAAGCTTCTTCATGAAATAACAAATGTAAACAAATTGATCGTTTTTTAAACTAATCTAGGGTGAATTTCTATGATTTTGGGAAATCATGTCTTGCATTTTGGGAAGAAACTCTGCCACAATTGGGAAAAAATCTATATTTTTCGGATTGGGAAGTGGCCGAATATCAGCCTCTGTTATATAAGGATGAAAAGCCCTGGGTCTATCATCAACATTTTGGACCTTTGAGCTGTCACTGTGACCTTGACCTCTGAGCTAGGAATCTGGGTTATGCACGCAACAAACCATCTCATCAAGGTGAACAAATGTGCCAAGGTATTTTATAAATCCTTCCATGCAGGGAGAAGTTATGGCCCGGACAAGACAATCTGGATGCAGGCACACACTAATGCACGCACACATGCATGCACATACACCAAACTGTAGTGCCAAATGTGATGACTATGTCAAGCTATCTGCAAGTGGGCTCGAGAAAAACAAAAGAAAGGCCAATTTTAGCAAACTTCAATACTTTGAACTTGAACTTCAAGGTCATCAAGATGAAAAAATATGGGTCAAGCACTTATGTATTTAAAAAAAAAAAAAAAATGGACCCTTGGGAGGGGGGGGGGGGGATGGTGACTTGTTTGGAGGGGTGGGGGATGGGGAGGTCAGTACCTATGTATTAAAAAAACAATCAGACCCTGGGGGGGTGAGGAAGGGGGGGGAGGGATGAGGGGGGGGGGGGGTGACAGGTTTGGGGGGGGGGGGTAGGATGGGGAGTCAAGTATTAAAAAAAAAATTTGGGCCGGGGGGTGGGGGGGGTGGGTGGGGGGAGAAGTGACTGGTGGGGGGAGGGGGTTGAGGATGGATGGGGAGTCAAGTACCTATGTATTAAAAACAAAAAAAAAAAGGGCGGGTGGGGGGTGTAAAAAAAATGGGGGGGGGGGGGGGGGGGAGGGGGGGCCCCATGCAGAGGGGACGGTGGGGGGGAGTACTTACCCATCTCATGTCAGTTAATATTTTATTTCTAGGCTTAAGTTTTTTTCCTATATATAAGTATAAGCAAAATCAAGTGACCCCTGGGGGTGGGGCTACCTGTGACTTCAGGGACATGGGTACCAACAATCTTTACAGGGGTTTGCTGGTGATCAAGTATTCCAAGTTTGAATGGAATATCTTTGACACTTTTTGAGACATGGACATAAAGAAAAAGGTTAACCAAGAAATTTTAACTTGAAAAAGGGGCATAACATTGCAAAAATAAATTTGAGGGTTATCTGCCCTTGAGAAATGGTGTTGTCTTAAGTGATACAATTGTAAGTATTACAACTGGAAAGTTTAATGAAGAAATATTAAGAAATGGCATAGTTATAGCCAATGTTAAGTTTTCATGACCATGTTGTCGTAAGCAATATAATTTGAAAGTTTGATGTTGAAATGTTAAGAAATGGCAAAGTTATTCCCAATGTTAAGTTTTCATGACAAAATCCATGTATAAAAAGGGGCATAACTCTTTCAAATGTGACCTTGACCTAAAGATTTTGGCATCAACCTGACCCTGTTGTCATAAGCAATACAATTTGAAAGTTTGATAAGATAATGTTTAGAAATGGCAAAGTTATAGCCAACGTTAAGTTTTCGTGACGAACCGACAGACCGCCGGACTGACGGACAAAGTGATCCCTATGTATCGCCTTTTCTTCGAAAGGGCGACACAAAAAGGGGCAGAACTCTGTCAAACGTGACCTTGACCTAAAGATTTTGGCATCATCCCTACCCTGTTGGCATAAGCAACACAATTAGAAAGTTTGATAAGATAATGTTTAGAAATGGCAAAGTTATAGCCAATGTTAAGTTTTCGTGACGGACCGACGGACCGCCGGACTGACGGACAAAGCGATCCCTATGTATCGCCATTTCTTCGAAAGGGCGACACAAAAAAATGACTAAGTGCCCATAACTCTGCCAAAAATAAATCAAATGGAATCTCCTGAAGATATGCACAACTAAGCTTGGTGACAAACACTCCTATTAAGTTTCAATGAAATCCCTCAAGCTGTTTTGGAGATGAAGCAAGGACAAGTTTCTACAGGACAGATGGATGGATGGACAGACAGTGCAATTACTAGAATTATGCCTCCCTTCAGGGCCACAAAAAATTTATAATCAATGTTAAAAATTCAGACAGCAATGGCATTGACACCATGACTGACGCTATAGCTTTATTTTTTTCTTTGAAAAAGTCAAGCTGATAAAAATAATTACAAGAGGGCCATGATGGCCCTGTATAGCTCACCTGAGTAGGACTGCTTTTAACAAAGTTGCTATGGACCTGGTTAACTGACCCCAGATGACCCATTTTCAAACTTGACCTAGAAATTATTGAAACAATCTTTCTGACAAATTTCCAGGTTGTTTGGACTGAAAATGTTACCACTAGTGTTAACATGGTTTTTCCATATTTGGACTCTATGACCTAGTTTTTGAACCTAGATGTCCCATACTCGAACTTGAGCTAGAAATTTTAGAAACAATCTTTCTGACAAATTTCCAGGATATTTGGACTGAAAAAGTAGCCTCTAGAGTGTTAACAAGATTTTTCTATTTTTGGGCTCCGTGACCTAGTTTTTGAACCCAGATGACCCATATTCGAACTTGAGCTAGAAATCATCGATAGAACCTTTCTGACAAATTTCCAGGATATTTTGACTGAAAAAGTAGCCTGTAGAGTGTTAACAAGGTTTTTCCATATTTAATGATCAACATTATTTTTTGTCCAATCACATTGCAGTATTTTTCAAATTTCTGCTAAGTCTAACTTTGGTTAATGTGTACTAACTAAATTAAATTTACTTAATCAGGTCCGTCTAACCAGTCTAACTAATTTCAACAATGCATTATATTAAGGAGGAGTTAGAGGTGTGGTTTGTACTTTGAAATGTAAAATATGTAGGAACAGCATAAATCAGGAATAAAAAACTGCCACAAAAATGAAGCTGTTGTATACATGTACTTTATAAAAACAATACAGATTAATGGAAAACCATTTATTAAATTAACAAAGAATGAAGTTTAATCAAATTACAAATTATATAATAAGCAAACTGTACAGTTCTTTTTCACCAATCATTAATCAGTTCGGCAATCTATCAACAAGACTAGTTCAATTTTCATTGAATAAAACAATTTAAACATCAATGGTAATTTTCTTTCCATCTGATTTAACAACCACCACCGTTGTAACAGAATTTTGAACATGAAGCAAGATACAGTGTTGTCCTGTCCAGATTTTGGAAGTGAAGGTTTGTTTGGCTTCTCTTCGTTTATAGATTCCGCCTGTATGATAGAAGAGGCTGCACTTGTAGAGGTTGCTGTTGCTTCCATTTAAGGCTTCGTCACATTTGGTTCTAATGCCGCACTAACCTGATTTAAAATTTCAAATTGTTCCCTTTGATAAGCTTGCACTGCATTTGAACGGTGTTTACTACGGCTCATTACTGCCTTGTCTGTGAAATTTTTATTATAGAGCATTGTACACAAGCTAACTTGTGCAGAGTGATTGGTTACACGTTTTTCCTCAGTGTCAATTCCTGCTTCTACAAAGAAGCTTTTTAGCATCGACTTGATCTTATTGTGGAAAATCGCTGAAGAACTGAATTTGAGATTTCCATTTTCATCAACACTGTCAAGTGGTTTCCTATACAATGGTCCAGTTTTAGATAACAAAGACAAATACATGTCATACAATTCTACAATATTGTGTTCATTGTCAACTTGCTCATAGTGAAGTATGGGTTCCTGCACTAGTTTGCGATTCTTAATCCCACCCTGTGAATTCTTACGATGCCCCAGTGTGAACTTTATGTATCTTACTTTGTTTTCTTTGTCATACAGGATTTCAAATTGGGATGCTTTACTGTTTAAATGTTCTTGGAACCCACGAAAACCAAACAATTTTCCGTTGTAATAGAAGATAGCGTTCAATAAGCCTATGGCTGTTGTGGAGTTGAACACACCTGTCTCCCAGAGCTGGAGCTCCTCTTCTATTGTAACAGGATCACTAGTGAGCCTTTTAAGACCAACCACTGTTGCATGTAGCTCCTTCATTCTAGTGTCAAGGGCTAGGTGAAAATCATTAAACTGAGTCCCCTCTGTAATGAAATTTACATATGTTTTACCACAATCGTTTTTCAAATGTCGTTGCAGACCACAAACTATCTGGTGCAAAGTTGTGGGTGGGTAATCCTTCCCGTCCTGTCGTTTTATTTCCATTATAAATCTTTGCCCCCAATAGTTTATCATGTCATCACTTAAAGTTCCGATCTCCTCCGGTACTGGGTATCCAGGTTCATGGAGCGTCTGTGGCTGGGAATTCCTGTACTTTACCCAGTCCATCCATACTTTCGTACACCAGTCAATGACAGCACATGTTCATTTTGGTACAGCTCCATAGTTTTTGTCTTTTATTTCCCTTTCTGAGATTGGCACGGCAAATCTTCCAGTATCTGAAATTTACAAGGAAATTTTAGACTATTTTTGAAAAAAATATATATAGCAGCTTTCTATAGTGCTGTTCATTAATATACATGCAGTATCGAGCTTTTGAAATCTATTATTTATTTTTCATTTAAGTCAAGCCAAATCTTGATGCAAAAACAATCCTTAGTAGATATAAACAATGTGGACTTCACGTGCTTTGCCCAAGGACTCTACTACGGCCATGCTGCAGACCGGGATTAAACTCTGGTAACCGTGGTCACAAAGCTTTTACCAGCGTTATTTCTGCGGCAACCATTAAGATTAATACAAATAAATATAGTCTGGAAAAAAATTCTGCATAACCAAAGAATGCAGTCAAAATAGCGGTAGTAGACAATACTACGGGTCCCCACTGAGTACAATGAAGTGCCCCAAATTGACAGTACAGTCACCGTTCACCGTTTCTGGAAAGCTATCCAGCGGTTTCACCCATAGGCCCTTAATGATTTGGGTTAATGCCTGTCGTGATTTCTGACTATCCACCGTGATATTTTGTTATATCAATACATAAACTTATCTCTTCCGTTCAGAAAACTCAGAATTTCAGTGTATATAATTTATTTGTAAAAATAATGCCATCAAGGGCCTATGGTTTTACCAGTGTTATATGCCTTCACTTCCGGAAAGAACTGACAACTTCTGCACATGCAAATGGCAGTGGCAGTGTGCAAATAGCCACAGATGCACATGTCAAATGGTAGACTCACACCTAGCAATTCTTGATTGTATTGATGGAATCGAATTTAATAATAATAATTTGATAAGTTTTTAAAACTTACTCAGTTGATTGGTGTCAACTGTTGCCAATGGCTTCCTATCGGGCGGTTGGGCACCATTTGACTGCACGTTAATTTCTAACTGTTGTATCTCTGACTCCCCTGGGCGATCAACAAACAGATCCTGAGTGGAAATTGCCATCACTTGAGTAGCACTTGGAATATCCTGGGTAGAAATCTCCAGCACCCTGGTGACATTTGGTGGTTTAAAGTCAAAATTTATTTCATTATTTTCATCAAAAAAATCGTCCGACAGCAAGTCCCAAAATTCTGATTTTTCGATTAAATCAAATGACTCGTTACTTTCCGTAACATCCATGTCTAAGCGCAATCCAGACTCATTTGCCGGTACAACTGAAAAAATGCTCCAAGCCTTGCATCAGAGGCGGAGTTTCAACTCAACACTTTCACTTTAAAACAAGAGGGCCATGATGGCCCTGTATCGCTCACCTGAGTATGACTGCTTTTAACCAAGTTGATATGGACCTGGTTAATTGACCCCAGATGACCCATATTTGAATTTGACCTAGAAATTATTGAAACAATCTCTTTGACAAATTTCCAGGATATTTGGACTGAAAAAGAGCATCTAGAGTGTTAACATATTTAGGCTCTGTGACCTAGTTTTTGACCCCAGATAACCCATATCCAGCTACAAATCATCAAAACAAGCTATCTGACAAATTTCCAGGACATCTGGACTTAAAATGTAGCCTCTAGAGTGTTTACAAAGTTTTTCCATATTTGGGCTCTGTGACCTAGTTTTTGACCCAAGATGACCCATACTCCAACTTGAGCTAGAAATCATCAAAAAAACCTGTCTGACAAATTTCCAGGATATTTGGACTGAAAATGTTACCTCTGGAGTGTTAAAAAGTTTTTTACATATTTGTACCATGTGACCTAGTTTTTGATCCAGATGACCCATATCCAAATCTGAGCTAGAAATCACTGAAACAACCTTTCTGACAAATTTCAAGGACATTTGGACTAAAAATGTAACCTCTAGAGCTTTTACAAGGTTCTTCTACTTTCGGGCTCTGTGACCTAGTTTTTGACCCCAGAGAACCTATATTCAAAACTGAGCTAGAAATCATCCATAGAATCTTTCTGACAAATTTCCAGGTTATTTGGACTGAAAATGCTACCTTTAGAATATTAACAAGGTTTTTCCATATTTGGACTCTGTGACCTAGTTTTTGACCCCAGATGACCCATATTTGAATTTGTGCTAGAAATCTTTGAAGCAACTTTTCTGACAAATTTCCAGATAATTTTGGCTGAAAATGTAATCTCTAGAGTGTTAACAAGATTTTTCTATTTTTGGGCTCTGTGACCTAGTTGTTGAAACAAGATGACCCATATTTGAACTTGAGCTAGAAATCATGGAAGCAACCTTCCTGACAGATTTCCAGATTGTTTGGTCTAAAAATGTTACCTCTAGAGTGTTAACAAGGTTTTTCCATATTTGGACTCTGTGACCTAGTTTTTGACCCCAGATGACCCATACTCGAACTTGATCTAGAAATCCTCAAGGCAATTTTTCTGACAAATTTCCAGATTATTTGGGCTGAAAATGTAACCTCTAGAGTGTTAACAAGATTTTTCTATTTTTGGGCTCTGTGACCTAGTTTTTGAACCCAGATGACCCATATTTGAATTTGTGCTAGAAATCTTTGAAGCAACTTTTCTGACAAATTTCCAGATAATTTTGGCTGAAAATGTAATCTCTAGAGTGTTAACAAGATTTTTCTATTTTTGGGCTCTGTGACCTGGTTGTTGAAACAAGATGACCCATATTTGAACTTGAGCTAGAAATCATGGAAGCAACCTTCCTGACAGATTTCCAGATTGTTTGGTCTAAAAATGTTACCTCTAGAGTGTTAACAAGGTTTTTCAATATTTGGGCTCTGTGACCTAGTTTTTGACCCCAGATGACCTATATTTGAACTTGACCTAGAAATCATCAAAGCAACCTTTCTGACAAATTTCAAGATTATTTGGGCTGAAAATGTAACCTCTAGAGTGTTAACAAGATTTTTCTATGTTTGGGCTCCGTGACCTAGTTTTTGAACCCAGATGACCCATATTTGAACTTGAGCTAGAAATCATCATTAGAACATTTCTGACAAATTTCCAGGATATTTGGACTCAAAAAGTAGCCTCTAGAGTGTTAACAAGGTTTTTCTATATTTGGGCTCTGTGACCTAGTTTTCCAACCCTGATAACCCATGTTCAAACTCGTCCGAGATATTAATGAGACAAACATCCTGACCAAGTTTCATGACAATTGAGGCAAAAATGTGACCACTAGAGTGTTAACAAACCAATTGTTAACGGACGGACGGACGGACGGACGACGGACGACGGACAAAAGGTGATCAGAAAAGCTCACTCTGTCACTACGTGACAGGTGAGCTAAAAACACCGACGTAAAACTACCTTCTCATAAATGTCAATAAAAAAAAAAAAAAAAAAAGTGCAGGTGCGAAAGGGCGGAGCTATCGGCGACAACGTTTATGCAGCTCAGAGAGATGCTTTGCATTTAGTTGAAAAATAATGTTGATCATTAAATAGGTTAATGTTTAATAATACACATTAACAAAAATAATTGGTCGCGTGTCTGCGGCATGCCTGACCAATTTATTTTTGTTAATGCGTATTATTAAACACTAACCTATACTTGGGCTCTGTGACCTAGTTTTTCAACCCTGATAACCCATGTTCAAACTCTTACCAACACAACAGAATGACTGAACCAATCACTTTAGATATATAGTGCTTTTACTACTGCTCCTCACAAAGCTTGGTGCATGAAGTCTCCAATATACAATTTATTATTTGACTGGGGCTTAAACATACATGCCATTTCTTTTTTCATAATTTACAGGACTTTGCTAACAATTTCCATGTTGTTAACCAATATTCTAGGCCATGTATAGTGTGACAGGAAATCATTTTTGGCAGGAAGTCATGTTTTAAGCCACAGTTAGTGATATTTCAACATAAAAAGATTTTGGACAATCAATTTTAATTCAGGTAAAATTGCTAGGATTAAAACGGTGTTAGAAATCTAACACTATTTCAAGATGTTTCATTGCACATGCTTTGTAAAGCTAGCATTTTACTAAACAACTATGGTTGTTTTGTAAAAGTTAAAACTCCATAAACAAACAGGCACATATTAACTGGGGTGGGGGGGCTTATGGGGGGCTTGCCCAGCTGGCCCGTCTGTAAAAAAAACAAGAGCCACCGCAAGCGGGGGCCACGCTCGACTTTTTTCTATTTTCAAAGGCAAACACATCAGAGGAAGCACATTGTGGTGAAGGGATTTCAAATGAAACATCATTTGGAAATATATTTATACATAACAAAGTTATGGCCAATTTTAGCAACATTCAGAAATTTGACCTTAAAGGTCTAAGTCAAGTTCAGTTTAACCTTCTCTGGAGGTATTGTCTAAAAAGTAGTTATGTCCAAGCATGAAGACACTACATCCATTAACATCAAAGATATAGCCAAGTTAAGTAATGTCAAGGTCATTTAAAGATCAAGGTAATGCTTGAATTGTTTAACACGTTTCTTTTATTCTCAGTGTTGTTTTGTCCCTGTATAGATCAAATCCGTCCATAAAACCAGAAGTTTGGCTATTTCAGCAAAATGCAATAATTAGAAATTTGACTGTAAAGGTCATTTAAAGGTTAAGGTCATACTTGAATAATTTAACATGTAGGTTTTGTCATAAGCCTTGTTTTGTCCAAGTATTAATAAACAAGAGGGCCAATGGCCCTAAAGCACTAACCTGGGTTCAAAGATGAAATAAATTTTTATGAATGTAATGATGCATATCACAGAAATGGACCAATGCAATTTCATTGCCATAGCTCCAAAAACAAAAAGGAGGTCAGTAGGTCAAAATATAGGTCATGAGATGACATTTTTGAAATCAGAACGAAAAGCTGTACATACAGTCCAAATTTCATTGCCATAGCTTAAAACAAAAAAGTAGGTCAGCAGGTCAAAAATATAGGTCATGCTATGACATTTCTGAAATTGAAACGAAAAACTGTGCACACAGTCCAAATTTCATTGCTGTAGCTAAAAAACAAAAAAGTAGGTCAGTAGGTCAAATATATAGGTCATGCCATGACGTTTTTGAAATCGGAAGAAAAAACTGTATACAAGGTCAAAATTTCATTGCCATAGCTCCAAAAACAAAAAGTAGGTCAATAGGTCAAAAATATAGGTCATGCCATGACATTTTTGAAATCGAAATAAAAAACTGTGCACTCAGTCCAAATTTCATTGTTGTAGTTAAAAACCAGAAAGTAGGTCTGTAGGTCAAAAATATAGGTCATGCGATGACATTTTTGAAATCGAAACGAAAAAGTGTTGTATTGTCTAAGTCTGATTCAAATCCAACCATAAATTACATAATTATGGCCAGTTTTAACAAATTCAATGATTTGACCTTGACTGTCAAGGACATTTAAAGGTCAAGGTCAAACTTGAAATAATCATAATGTCGGACTTGTCACAACTGTTGTTTAGTCCAAGTTTGAATTAAATCTATAAATAAATGAGAAAGTTATGACAATTTAAGCAAAATTAAATCATCTGACCTTGACGGTAAAGGTAATTTTAAGGTCATGGTCAAATCTGAGTTATTCAACATGTCGGTTTTGTCATAAGTGTTGTTTTGTCCAAGTATAAATCAAATCCAACCATAAATACTAATGTTATGGTCAATTTTAGCAAAATTCAATAATTTGACCTTGAAGGTGAAGGTCATTTATGAGTCAAGGTCAACTTTAGTCTGGTCAGCTTGAAGGTCTTGTCCAAAGGGTTGTTGTGTCCAAGCATAAAGAGAATCCACCTATTAATAATAAAGTTATGGCCAATTATAGCAAAATTCAATATTTTGACCTTGAATATGAAGGTCATTTATGAGTCAAGGTCAAGTTTAGTCTGGTCAGCTTGAAGGTCTTCTCCAAAGGGTTGTTGTGTCCAAGAATTAAGAGAAACCACCAACTAATAATAAAGTTATGGCCAATTTTAGCAAAATTCAATATTTTGACCTTGAATATGAAGGTCATTTAAGAGTCAAGGTCAAGTTTAGTCTGGTCTTCTTGAAGGTCTTGTCCAAAGGGTTGTTGTGTCTAAGTATGAAGATAATCCATCAAGGAATAAAAAAATTATGATCAATGTTAAAGATTTCGGGAATGGCAACGGCAACGACACCATGGCTATGACAATAGATTTTTTTTCCAAAAAAAGTTGAGCTAAAAAAAAGGGTTCATTTTTAAAAACTCTTAAATTTTTTCAGCTCTTTTCACCTCGTAACAGAAACACAATCAACCATTCAATTTGCAACGATCATGCAATATTGTGTAACAACTGATAACGAGTTCATAACTTTATAGTCCTGTATATTATACAATGTACCGTATATTCCGTGGCACGGATTATCCGAGAGTTCTCCAGACTGATCATTATGTATAGTTTTCAAGCGTCTATTAACCTTGACATATTTGATAAAGTTGTTAAATGAGGATCTGCTGACCATGATCAGTTGCCTGATGATATTGTGACAACATAGTTATTTGTTATGCCAATTAATTCATTGATAAATTATTTGTTTCAGAGGACTTTAAAATATAAAATAGAAGTTAAAACTTGTCATACTGTTTTTTCCTACATTGAATACATTGACTGATACATTGATTTTTTTTCTGTTGATCTATGTATGTTTCATAAAGTTTTGTTCATTAGTTGAGAAATAATTGTTGCATAAACATAGATGCGCAAACGACTACATTCACATAACTTACCTCACATACTTTATCTGGAAGAGAAGCAAACAACTCAATGCGCATAACACAACAATTCATTTGACTGTTGTGTTAGAGAAAGACTGCTGATAATTTGCTTAACATTTAGTAGCAACCTTTATATCATTCTCTAAATTTAGAGCAAACAGTCGCTAGAGATATTTTATAATAGGGAGATCTTTGAAATTTAAAAAAAATCACCTTTTTCATTTTTTGTGTCTGCTTTTTTTATTTGTGAGTCCATGAAAAACTCAGTAGCAAAATAATGGGAGTGTCAATTTTTGCCAAATTCTAACCCCGTAGCTGCAAATGAAGCACAGATATTGACAGATGCATGTTAATGAGTTAATCAGTTAACTGGAGATAACTACCTAGGGCCACTGGTCAAATGCTTACGTTTGTTTGTTGACATTTTGTTCAAAGGGGAAGTTAAAATAAAAAGTAGTGCAAATTTTACAATGTTATAATATATAACACTGGTTAATGTAATCATTTCACTAGCTGCAAATGAAGCACACTTATTGATAGATGCATGTTTATGAGCTAATCAGTTAATTGGAGATAATTGCCCAGTGCCACTGGTCACAGTGGCAATTTTATGGGTTTGTGTAGAAATGTAATAGTGGCTGTTTTGCATTTGATATAAAACAAGAAGCGCCGCAGTGCGACGAAAACCAGGTTTTCAACGACCAAGTATTGATGTGACAGGAATTAGGAAGAAATATGGCAGTGAAGTAAAAATGGTGCTGTTATTTTGGTACCAACACAGAAAGTTGGTTTCAATAGTTCAAAATAAAAATAAATCAGATACCTGAGTAGCAATGCCAGGCTGTATTTTCATGTAAGCTACACACATGCCAAGTTGAGTATCAATAGGTCAAAGTGTGCTGAAGTTATTGAGTAGAAGCTGAAAATTCTATTGTAAGCAAGTGACCTTGACCTTGCTCCCAGATATCATAAGTAGCAATCTCAAGCTGCATCTTAATATAAGCTACCCACAAAGCAAGTTTGGTGTCAACAGGTCAACGCATACTCAAGTTATTACGTGAAAACTGAATTTCTTTTTTAAAGCAACAGTGACCTTGACCTTGTTCACAGACACCTGGGTAGCAATCCCAAGTTGCATCTTGATATCAGCTACCCAAATACTAAATTTGGTGTCAATAGGTCTAAGCAAACTCAAGTTATTATGCAGAGACTGAATTTCTATTTTTAGCAACAATGACATTTACCCTGATCACAGACATCTGGGTAGCAATCCCGAGTAGCGTCTTGAAATAAGCTACCCACACACCATATTTGCTGTCAAGAGGTCACAGCTAACTCAAGTTATTATGTGGAAACTGAATTTCTATTTTTAGCAACAGTGACCTTGACCTTGATCACAGACACCTGGGTAGCAATCCCAAGCTGCCTCTTGATATAAGCTACCGATACACCAAGCTTGTTGTCAATAGGCCAAAGCAAACTCAAGTTATTGAGTGGAAACTGAATTTCTATTGTTAGCAACAGTGACCTTGACCTTGATCACAGACACCTAGGTAGCAATCCCAAGCTGCCTCTTGATATAAGCTACCGATACACCAAGCTTGTTGTCAATAGGCCAAAGCAAACTCAAGTATTTGAGCGGAAGCTGAATTACCTTGACCTTGAACACAGACACCTGGGTAGCAATCCCAAGAAGCCTCTTAATATAAGCTACCCATACACCAAGTTTAGCATCAATAGATCAAAGCAAACTCAAGTTATTGAGCGGAAACCAAAAGTTGACGCCTGCCCGCCCGCCAACTTCAGCATTACAATAAACATTTTTCGTTGAAAACCTGGTTAAAAATTGGCATTCACTTAAATTTTATTCTTTTTTAAATATCTGAACTGATTTTTGAAGTTTTGGACATAAAATTAGGTCCAGGAAGCTGAAATTTGATCAAAACTGACAAATTTCGAGTATTCAGGGGCCCTGCAAATTAATGATGAAATAAAATTAATGATATCTCATCTAGGAGGTGCATCACCACTAGCAGATCCAGAGTGGGGCACACCCCATTTTTAACCAGGTTTTCAACGAAAAATGTTTATTGTAATGCTGAAGATGCTCCCCTAAAATTCCCGGACCACAGGTGTTATTGTAGACACACAATAATGAAATATCATTCAATTCTGATGCTCACTGGCTCTAGAATAATCTAGCTCTGATTTAACCTATTTGTCTTATCCAGCTTGCATACTGCTTAGTGTGTGTATCATTATTATGCACTGTGACACTGTAGAAAATGGACCTAAATTGGGCCGAAATATTACCCTCCCCTCAAAAAACCCTGAAAATACGATGTTAGACATAGAAGTACACATAAAATATACATCAGAGATCAGGAACTTCTGCTGTTAACTGCTTATTAAGGACATGAGTGAACTGTCAAAGAGACTATTTAAGGCGTTTGTGGACTTCTTTAGAGGTATACATGGTCTGAATTATTCCCAGAACTTATTGATGATTTCAGGGACCACAGAATGGGCATTCAATTTCCGGGACAATTCTGAACATATGGCATGTATGGTTTTAACCTATAACCTTCTAACTACCATAGAATCTATGACCATTATACTTACCACATGTACTTTTTGCAAAAGCCAGAAATTTCGTGAATGTGATGGTTCCAACTAATGGATGATCAAGTCTACAGTCAAATAAACTGCACATAAACAGCAAATATTCATAAGCAGTAAAATATCTATTGATTTCTGCTTGCACCATCTTCATTCTTCTGGGAAAATGTTTCATGCAATCAACAACACTTCTGGGACAGAAATCTCAGACGATTTTTCTGCTTTATCAAATGTATGTGTCTTGTTGAACACCATGTTGTATGTTACTGACTTTCCTCTTAGTCCCATAAGTGATTGTTACTTCCCTGATTTTGCACTTCATCAAGATAATCCGATGAATTAATGGAATTACATAAAACAGGCTGAGATGGGTCTATAGAATGTTTTTTTTTAGATGAAAGAAGGTTGTAACTAAGTTAATCCTTCTCCTAAAATGCATTAAAACATGTACTGGCACATTCATTCAAGTGCATTTAGAAGAAAAATAAAAAGCACTTTCATGAAATTTAACAGAATTCATTCATTTTCATGTAACCAATTCACTTCAATGAGTTCAACACAAGGCTTCATTTCTTTGACCATATTTGGTATTAGCTTCTACAAAAACTATAAAGACATCACAAATACCATTTAATCTTGAGGTAGAATAATTTTTATAAGGAGTGATATGAAGATGCTCATAGTGACTATCCAGTAAGACAAGAACAAGTCTGCAGGGTTTAAACCTCTAACCAAGTCTTACAGTCTGACAGTGTTATTCTCTGTGATACCTCTATCTAGCAAACATTCAAGTACTTTGTTCAAAACTGATTAGACAGAGGTGATTGAAGATAAAGATGTTTTCACAAAGCATGGCCTTTGTGAATTAGAGGCAGTCATATTTACTTCAAACACGGTAAATAAGGGTTCAGTCAAGCTCATTTTTTAAAAATTTGTCTTGTCTTAAGACATGAAAGAATATTATGCGTTTAATTCAATTCATCCCCCTTTCTGAAAGGCCATCTAGACTAATTACTATTTCTTATATAAATACTGTTCTTCCATTACTATTTTACTGTAACCGAGATATTACCCTGTATATCTATAGTTATTGATAAATCTTCAATAGCAAACCTCTCAAATATTTCTTAAGTCTTCAAAATGAACAGATTAGTTGACCTGAAAGTTTCACTTTTAAACTGTCGTCTTGTATATTGATTGTATACTGAAGGTCTGGCAGTTGCTATACAAAATGATCCAATATTCTGTCTTGCATACTTCCAGTACTAGTGTACCACTACTAGGCATTATGAAGGTCAACAAGCGTGTTTCACTGACAAGATCTAAACCTAGGTCATCCAGCTCAAGTTCCATAATTATGATGTTTTCACTGCTCCTATACCATGGCACTTCTGTCAGATAGAGGGCTCTAATATACACAAATAGCTTCAAGTAAAATGTTCTGAATGTCAATAAAGGCCTACAAAACAATTTTTCCTTGTAGTCACATTATTTTCTGAAAATTCTGAATATTCAGTGGTATACTTGTCTAAATGTTCCCTATCAGACTTTCTTTCCCATGACATCTCATCATATCAATTAGCATGTTGTTCAAATTGGCATGAATTTTTTCTTTAAGCAAACTTTCCAGAAAATCATTTAATAGTGTTAGTGTTTCTAGAAATTACAGGGTTTTAACACTGTGAGGATTTTAAATTACATTAATTCAAAACTGCTTTGCTTACCTGCTTTAATTTTATCAGAGTTAAAAACAAAATCTGAATTTTGTCCTGAAGAAGTTTCTAGCTTTTGTGACTATTGAACACGTAGGAAACTTGAACTTTAAACATACCTATATAAAACTCCCTATACAGTCAAACATGTGAACAAAAACCACTCCAGGGAATGAGCAAAAGTGGTCTTTGTTCACAGGTGGTCTTTGTTCGGGGGACCAGTAATGGATAATTTATTTTTCTTATTTAAGCATTTAAAGTTTGTGTACCCTAATAACACTGAAACATTGGGGCTTATTTTCTCAATTTCTAAATCTTGACAAGCCATTTTTTAAATATTATACATGTAACCACATAAATAACACAATTTGTAATTTCAGTAGCCTCAATTTGTATCCCAAAAAAATGCACTTCATATTCCAGCATACATGTATTCCCATTAGCCGTAGCTCTATTTTAACATATTGACTAAAAAAAGCTAATTAAACCAAACAAGAAATGTTTGTAAAACATAAATGCCCCCCAGCAGCACCTAATTGCTTGTGGTTGGGCCAAAGCGTTCTCTAGTTATTGATCAGAAACCGTTTTTAGGATCAAGGTCCCTGTGGCCTTGACCTTTGACCTAATGACCTCAAAATCAATAGGGGTCATTTACTGCTCATGACCAACCAGCATACCAAGTTTGGTGAACCTAGGTCAAAGCATTCTCTAGTTATTGATCGGAAACTGTTTTTAGAGTCAAAGTCTCTGTGAGCTTGACCTTTGACCTAATGACCTCAAAATCAATAGGGGTCATCTACTGGTGATGACCAACCAGCATACCAAGTTTAGTGAAGCTAGGTCAAAGCGTTCTCTAGTTATTGATCAGAAACCGTTTTTAAGATGAAAGTCTCTGTGATCTTGACCTTTGACCTAATGACCTCAAAGTCAATAGGGGTCATTTACTGCTCATGACCAACCAGTATACCAAGTTTGGTGAACCTAGGTCAAAGCGTTCTCTAGTTATTGATCAGAAACCGTTTCTAGGATGAAGGTCCCTGTGAGCTTGACCTTTGACCTAAAGACCTCAAAATCAATAGGGGTCATCTACTGATGATGACCAACCAGCATACCAAGTTTGGTGAACCTAGGTCAAAGCGTTCTCTAGTTATTGATCGGAAACCGTTTTAAGGATGAAAGTCTCTGTGATCTTGACCTTTGACCTAATGACCTTAAAGTCAATAGGGGTCATCTACTGGTGATGACCAACCAGCATACCAAGTTTGGTGAACCTAGGTCAAAGCGTTCTCTAATTATTGATCAGAAACAATTTTTAGGATGAAGGTCCCTGTGAGCTTGACCTTTGACCTAAAGACCTCAAAATCAATAGTGGTCATCTACTGGTGATGACAAACCAGCATACCAAGTTTGGTGAACCTAGGTCAAAGCGTTCTGTAATTATTGATCAGAAACCGTTTTTAGGATGAAGGTCCCTGTGATCTTGACCTTTGACCTAATGACCTCAAAATCAATAGGGGTCATCTACTGGTAATGACCAACCAGCATACCAAGTTTGGTGAACCTAGGTCAAAGCGTTCTCTAGTTATTGGTCGGAAACCGTTTCTACCTACAAGGTCAATGTGACCTTGACCTTTGACCCCTTGACCCCAAAATCAATAGGGGTCATCTACTGGTGATGGACAATCATCCTACCAAGTTTGAAGTTCTTAGGCCTAAGCATTCTTTAGTTATTGGTCGGAAACCATTTGGTCTACGGACCGACGGACCGACCGACAGACAGACAAATGCAAAGCAATATACCCCCACTTCTTTGAAGTGGGGGCATAATAAAAACGTAAATTACCATTTAAATTAGTTACTAAATTTAAATTTGTCTGTCATTCAATTTGATTTAACATTGTCACTAAGAGTTCCTTCGCTTGGCACAACTTGATTTATGTATTGGAAAAATACCTAATCAAACTGGCTTCACAGGTGGCACTAATTATCTAACATTAAATTTCAATCAAGTTTCACCTTTGTTGATAAAGACAACGCGAAGACCGAACAACCAAGGTGTTATTCACACATTTCTATGATGTGCCTGACGTTAACAAAACAATAGTCAAATTGGTGACAATGGTTGTTGTTTGGGGGTGATAATTGGCCTTTTGGGATGTAAAAACACCGGTCGCTGGTCACGGAAAACAGGTTCCCCTTATTAAGAGGTCAATGGGGGGGGGGGGGGGGAATCAAAATGGTCATCGTTGACAAGTGGTTGCTACTAGCGGGTGATCAGTAGCACAAGTTTGACTGTACAGAACTTGAACTATCAAAATACCTATATAGAACTTAAACTATCAACAAACCTATATAAAACATGCCTTTATAAAACTTGAACTATCAACACACCTATATAGAATTTCAGCTATCAACATAACCTATACAAAAACTGCTAGTGGTTGCTACTAGCGGGTGATCAGTAGCACAAGTTTGACTGTACAGAACTTGAACTATCAAAATACCTATATAGAACTTAAACTATCAACATACCTATATAAAACATGCCTTTATAAAACTTGAACTATCAACATACATATATAGAATTTCAGCTATCAACATAACCTATACAAAAACTGCTAGGTCTTTTGCTATTTTCCTTTAAGATATTAGGAAGAAATTTAAAAAAATATTTGTAATATTATTATCATTCTGCAAACATATAAATATATACTTTATGAGGCAAAAGTCTCTTGCTTTTGAAATAAAAAATCTGCTGGCTGTTAGAAACAAGAGCTATCACTAAAAGTGATGAGTACAGCCTAGACACAGCAGTTTCTACGATTTATAGTTTGTCAGCCATAATATAAACAAGAAATTGGTGAAACCAAATAATGCTCCCAGAAGTATTTTTTGTTCAAAATGGCAGAAAAGTAAGAAATGTACTATCAATGGTGTTTCAATGAGATGTGAAATTACTTTTTAAGTTATAGTAAGAATAAGCATGATGAAACATACTTGAGGATATATATTATAAACAAGAGCCACCGCAAGCGGGGGCCACGCTCGACTTTTTTCTATTTCCAAAAGCAAACACATCAGAGGAAGCACATTGTGGTGAAGGGATTTCAAATGAAACATCATTTGGAAATATAATTATACATAACAAAGTTATGGCCAATTTTAGCAACATTCAGAAATTTGACCTTAAAGGTCTAAGTCAAGTTCAGTTTAACCTTCTCTGGAGGTATTGTCTAAAAAGTAGTTATGTGCAAGCATGAAGACACTACATCCATTAACAACAAAGATATAGCCAAGTTAAGTAATGTCAAGGTCATTTAAAGGTCAAGGTAATGCTTGAATTGTTTAACACGTTTCTTTTATTCTCAGTGTTGTTTTGTCCCTGTATAGATCAAATCCGTCCATAAAACCAGAAGTTTGGCTATTTTAGCAAAATGCAATAATTAGAAATTTGACTGTAAAGGTCATTTAGAGGTTAAGGTCATACTTGAATAATTTAACTTGTAGGTTGTGTCATTCGCCTTGTTTTGTCCAAGTATTAATAAACAAGAGGGCCAATGGCACTAAAGCACTAACCTGGGTTCAAAGATGAAAGAAATTTTTATGAATGTAATGATGAATATCACAGAAATGGACCAATGCAATTTCATTGCCATAGCTCCAAAAACAAAAAGAAGGTCAGTAGGTCAAAATATAGGTCATGAGATGACATTTTTGAAATCCTTACGAAAAGCTGTACACACAGTCCAAATTTCATTGCCGTAGCTTTAAAGCAAAAAAGTAGGTCAGTAGGTCAAAAATATAGGCCATGCTATGACGTTTTTAAAATCTGAACAAAAACTGTATACATGGTCCAAATTTCATTGCCATAGCTCCAAAAACAAAAAGTAGGTCAGTAGGTCAAAAATATAGGTCATGCCATGACATTTTTGAATTCGAAACGAAAAACTGTGCACATGGTCCAAATTTCATTGCTGTAGCTAAATAACGAAAAAGTAGGTCAGTAGGTCAAAAATATAGGCCATGTCATGACGTTTTTGAATTCGAAATGAAAAACTGTGCACACGGTCCAAATTTTATTGCCACAGCTCCAAAAACAAAAAGTAGGTCAAAAATAAAGGTCATGCTATGACATTTCTGAAATTGAAACGAAAAACTGTGCACACAGTCCAAATTTCATTGCTGTAGCTAAAAAACAAAAAAGTAGGTAAGTAGGTCAAAAATATAGGTCATGCTATGACGTTTTTGAAATCGGAAGAAAAACCTGTATACAAGATCCAAATTTCATTGCCATAGCTCCAAAAACAAAAAAGTAGGTCAGTAGGTCAAAAATATAGGTCATGCCATGACATTTTTGAAATGGAAATAAAAAACTGTGCACACAGTCCAAATTTCATTGCTGTAGCTCAAAACTAGAAAGTAGGTCAGTAGGTCAAAAATATAGGTCATGCGATGACATTTTTGAAACAAAAACGAAAAAGTGTTGTTTTGTCTAAGTCTGATTCAAATCCAACCATAAATTACATAATTATGGCCAGTTTTAACAAAATTCAATGATTTGACCTTGACCGTCAAGGTCATTTATAGGTCAAGGTCAAACCTGAAATGATCATAATGTCGGATTTGTCACAACTGTTGTTTAGTCCAAGTTTGAATTAAATCAATAAATAAATGAGAAAGTTATGACAATTTAAGCAAAATTAAATCATCTGACCTTGACGGTCAAGGTAATTTTAAGGTCATGGTCAAATCTGAGTTATTCAACATGTCGGTTTTGTCATAAGTGTTGTTTTGTCAAAGTATAAATTAAATCCAACCATAAATACTAATGTTCTGGTCAATTTTAGCAAAATTCAATAATTTGACCTTGAAGGTGAAGGTCATTTATGAGTCAAGGTCAACTTTAGTCTGGTCAGCTTGAAGGTCTTGTCCAAAGGGTTGTTGTGTCCAAGCATAAAGAGAATCCACCTATTAATGATAAAGTTATGGTCAATTTAAGCAAAATTCAATATTTTGACCTTGAATATGAAGGTCACTTATGAGTCAAGGTCAAGTTTAGGCAGGTCAGCTTGAAGGTCTTCTCCAAAGGGTTGTTGTGTCCAAGAATTAAGAGAAACCACCTACTAATAATAAAGTTATGGCTAATTTTAGCAAAATTCAATATTTTGACCTTGAATATGAAGGTCATTTAAGAGTCAAGGTCAAGTTTAGTCTGGTCATCTTGAAGGTCTTGTCCAAAGGGTTGTTGTGTCCAAGTATGAAGATAATCCATCAAGGAATAAAAAAATTATGATCAATGTTAAAGTTTTCGGACGGGAACGGCAACGGCAAAGGCAACGGCAACGACACCACGACTATGACAATAACTCGATTTTTTTTTTCAAAAAAAGTCGAGCTAAAAACACATTTGTAAGGTGAGTTGATTTATTGCAAAATTTACCTGCTACTTGTTTAATCTGTGAATGTTTGCCAGAATTTTCATAATCACAACAAGAAGTGTCAAGTGCTTGGCTGGCAGGTGTAAAAAGTAGACCTGTACTTCATAATACAATCAGTGTTGTTCTCCAGAATTCCAGCTGATAAGCCACTGATTTATCTATTGATCGGGGTTGCTATATTAGTTTTATAAAGGGAGATAATTAAAAAAAAACTAACTGATGTAAAGTGCTGGTTCTGCACTGCACTTCCTTTCATTGGTCTCATTATAACTGTGTTAAGTTTTATTCAATTCCTTCAATACTTTTCAAGCTATTTTCCTAACAGGCATTATTAGGTATTATAAAGGGAGATAATTAAAAACCTAACTAATGTAGAGTGATAGTTTTTTAATATTGCACTTTCTCTCACTAGTCTCTATAACTGTGTGAAAATATAATGCGATATCATTGATACTTTAGAAGTTATACTACAGACAAGCATTATTTAACCTTTGCAAATATCACTAAGGGAGATAATTAAACAAGAGGGCCATGATGGCCCTGGATCGCTCACCTGAGTACTTTGCCTGAGGGCCTACCGTTAAGCAATCATCAGATGCAACATTACATTTTCTAACTGAATATATTCAAAGATCTCATATTTTATACAAACAAGAAGATTTTCAAATTTTTCACCATGTTAAATCAGTTGACGCCCGGGGTGGGGCCAAATTTGACCCCAGGGGCATAATTTGAACAAACTTAGTAGAGGTTCACTAGACAATGTCCCATACCAAATCTTAAGGCTCAGGGCCTTGTAGTTTCAGACAAGATGATTTTTAAAGTTTCACTATATAAGCCTATGTAAAATCAATTGACCCCCAGGGTGGGGCCAAATTTGACCCCAGGGGCATAATTTGAGCAAACTTGATAGAGGTCCACTAGACAATGCTACATACCAAATCTTAAGGCTTAGGGCCTTGTGGTTTCAGACAAGAAGATTTTCAAAGTTTTTCCTTTAAGCTGCCATAGCAACCAGAATTCTTGATGGAATTGAATTCTTTGGACAACTTTGGTAGAGCTTCATGCAAGGAACATCCCAGGCAAGTTTCATGAAAATTGGCCCAGAAGTTTCAGAGGAGATGTAGTTTGAATTAAATTGTTGATGGACGATGGACAAAGTCTGATCACAATAGCTCAAAATTAAGCAAGGTAGAATAAGGTTCATAAAACACTGCATTTCCTCTCACTGTTTTCTATCACTGTGTGAAGTTTTAATAAAATTTCTAAAATAGTTTTGAAGTCTCCGACAAGCATAATTAAGTACCATAAGGCCATTTTTTTTTTATATTTTGGTTTACTGATTTTTTTCAAAAAAAGGTAGGGTAGGAGGAGGGAAAAAAAAAAAAATCTTGAAAAAAAGCAAAAAAACATCGGAAAGTCTTCTTATTTCTATTTATTCCTGAATACTGTATATATGAATATTTTAATAATGTATTCAGTCTTTACTGTGAAGAAACCAAGGAAAATGAGCCGTTCATACGGTACATTTTCCGTAAAATTGGCGTTCAGAATTTTTTTTTTCCTGAAAAATTGTTTTTTTTTTTTTTTTCATTTTCCAAAATACAGGGTCAGTAAACCGAAAAATATAAAAATAATGGCCTAAAGAGAGATAATTCATAAACTAAATAATGAAGAGGTGGTTCTTTGACACTACACTTCCTCTCACTAGTCTCTACAACTGTGTGGAGTTTCAATGAGATATCTCAATCTCAATGGACAAGCATTGTTAAACATTTTAAGTATCATTAAAGGAGATAATTCAAAAATTAAGCAAGGTAGACATGTGATTATTGAACAATGCACTTTCACTCCCTAGTATCTATGACTGTGTGAAGTTTTAATCAAATTCCTTCAATTCTTTTCAAATTAATATCCAGACAAAAATTATAACGTACCGTATATACTTGGCCATAAGTCGAGTTTTTAATCCCCTGAAAATGGCCTTAAACTCATTACTCGACATATGAGCAAGTCAGGTAAAGAAAATGAAAAATTTATCAAACGTATCGTATTATATTCTAAGATATTTGCCAGTATGACAGGCATAATTTTTACACTACATGGAAGTAACCCCATAGCGTATTTACATCATTATTATTCAGCAGGCTTCTTTAATCAATTAAGAACTTATACAAGAGGGCCATGATGGCCCTGTATTGCTCACCTGAGTATGACTGCTTTAAACAAAGTTGCTATGGACCTGGTTATTTGACCCCAGATGACCCATATTCGAACTTGACCTAGAAATTATTGAAACAATCTCTTTGACAAATTTCAAGGTTATTTGTACTGAAAATGTTACCTCTAGAGTGTTAACAAGGTTTTTCCATATTTGGGCTCTATGACCTAGTTTTTGACCCCAGATAAACCATATCCAAACTTGAGCTACAAATCATCAAAACAACCTTTCTGACAAATTTGCAGGACATTTGGACTGAAAATGTAGCCGCTAGAGTGTTTACAAAGTTTTTCGATATTTGGGCTCTGTGACCTAAATGTTTCGACTCCAGATTACCCATATTCAAACTTGACCTAGAAACCAAATAATTAAGCTTTCTGACAAATTTCAAGGTTATTTGGAATTTAAATGTTACCTCTAGAGTGTTAACAAGGTTTTTCCATATTTGGGCTCTGTGACCTAGTTTTTTACCAAAGATGACCCATACTCCAACTTGAGCTAGAAATCATCAAGAAAACCTGTCTGACAAATTTCCAGGATATTTGGACTGAAAATGTAACCTCTGGAGTGTTAAAAAGTTTTTTACATATTTGGACCATGTGACCTAGTTTTTGATCCCAGATGACCCATATCCAAATTTGAGCTAGAAATCATTGAAACAATCTTTCTGACAAATTTCAAGGACATTTGGACTAAAAATGTAACCTCTAGAGCATTAACAAGGTTTTTCTACTTTCGGGCTCTGTGACCTAGTTTTTGACCCCAGAAAACCTATATTCAAAACTAAGCTAGAAATCATCGATAGAACCTTTCTGACAAATTTCCAGGTTATTTGGACTGAAAATGCTACCTTTAGAATGTTAACAAGGTTTTTCCATATTTGGACTCTGTGACCTAGTTTGTGACCCCAAATGACCCATATTCTATCTTGATCTAGAAATCCTCAATGCAACTTTTGTGACAAATTTCCAGATTATTTTGGCTGAAAATGTAACCTCTAGAGTGTTAACAAGATTTTTCTATTTTGGGCTCTGTGACCTAGTTTTTGAACCCAGATGACCTATATTTGAACTTGTGCTAGAAATCTTTGATGCAACCTTTCTGACAAATTTCCAGATTATTTGGGCTCAAAATGTAACCTCTAGAGTGTTAACAAGGTTTTTCAATATTTGGTCTCTGTGACCTAGTTTTTGACCCCAGATGACCCATATTCGAACTTGAGCTAGAAATCATCGAAACAACCTTTCTCACAAATGCTTTTAGTATATTTGGACTGAAAATGAAATATCTAGAGTGTTAACATGGTTTTTTTCTATTTTTGTGATCCCAGATTTTTTTCTAGTTTTTGAACCCAGATGACCCATATTAGATCTTGAGCTAGAAATCATCAAAACAACCTCTCTGACAAATTTCCAGATAATTTGTACTGAAAATATAGCCTCTAGAATGTTAACAAACTTTATCCATATTTGGGCTCTGTGACCTGGATTTTGACCTCAAATGACCCATATTCAAACCAGAGCTAGAAATTATAAAACAACCTCTCTGACAAATGTGCAGGATATTTGGACTGAAAAATTAACCTCTGGAGTGTTAACAAGGTTTCTTCACATTTGGGCTCTGTGACCTAGTTTTTGACCCTAGACGACCCATATTCAAACCTGAGCTAGAAACCATCAAAACAACCTTTCTGACAAATTTCCAGTTAATTATGACTGAAAATGTTACCTCTAGAGTGTTCACAAGGTCTTCCTATATTTGGGCTCTGAGACCTAGTTTTGAACCCAGATGACCCATATTCGAAGATGAGCTTGAAATCATCAAACAACGCTTCTGAAATTTCCAGGTTATTTGGACTGAAAATGTAGCCTATAGAGTGTTTACAAAGTTTTTACATATTTAGGCTCTGTGACCTAGTTTTTGACCCCAGATGACCCATATTTGAACCTGAGCTAGAAATCATTGAAACAACCTCTTTGACAAATTTTCAGGATATTTGGACTGAAAATGTAATCTCTGAAGTGTAAACAAGGTTTTTCCATATTTGGGCTCTGTGACTTAGTTTTTGAACCCAGATGACTTATATTCAAACTTGGGATAGATATCACTGAAACAACCTTTCTGACAAATTTCCAGGTTATTTGGACTGAAAATGTTACCTGTAGAGTGTTAACAAGGTTTTTCTATATTTTGGCTCTGTGACCTAGTTTTTGAACCCAGATGACCCATATTCCAAACTGGGCTAGATATCACCGAAACAACCTTTCTGACAAATTTTCAGGATAATTGAACAAAAAAATAGCCTCTAGATTGTTAACAAGCTTTTTCTATTTTTGGGCTGTTTGACCTAGTTTTGACCCAAGATGACCCATATTCAAACTTGAGCTAGAAATCATTGAAACAACCTTTCTGACAAATTTCCAAGAAACTTGAACTGAAAAAGTAGCCTCTAGAATGTTAACAAGGTGTTTCTATTTTTGGGCTCTGTGACCTAGTTTTTGACCCAAGATGACCCATGTTTGAACTTTACCTAGAAATCATTTATATAACCTCTCTGACAAATTTCCAGGATATTTGGACTGAAAATGTTACCTCTAGAGTGTTAACAAGGTTTTTCCATAATTGGGCTCTGTGACCTAGTTTTTGATCCCAGATGACCCATATTTGAACTTGAGCTAGAAATTATTGGAACAACATTTCTGACAAATTTCCAGGATATCTGGACTGAAATTGTAGCCTCTAGATTGTTAACAAGCTTTTTCTATTTTTGGGCCATGTGACCTAGTTTTTCATCTCAGATAACCCATGTTTGAACTCATCTGAGTAATCACTGGGATAAACATCCTGACTAAGTTTCATGACAATTTAGGCAAAAATGTGACCACTAGAGTGTTAACAAACTAAGTGTGGACTTCCGACAGACGACAAACATTGATCGATCCTAAAAGCTCACCATGAGCCTATGGCTCAGGTGAGCTAAAAATTATGGAAGGTAGAATTATGGTTCTTGGACACTGCACTTCCTCTCACTGGCCTCTATCAAGGTGTTAAGTTTCAATCAAATTCCTTCAATACTTTTCAAGTTCTTCTCTGGACAAGAGTGTGCTGGACGGAAGGACGGATCGACAAGGCGGTGACTATATGCTCTCCCTTTGGGGAGCATAAAAATCAGCAGAAATTAATACAAACACTACATGATGAGGACATGCAAATCTATGGTAGTACTGAAGTACTAAAGAAGTTTGATTATACTCGTATTAACAATTGATGAAAAAAGCACAGACAAACTAACACTGGAGAAACTCTTTATTTTTCATATGTAAAATATTTAAAAGGGCCATGACTCAGTGAAAATTGTTGGACTGGAACAGAACAATGACATGCACAAGTAGGCTTGGTACTTTAAATTCTTGTGAAGTATTATTAAAATCAAACAAAAAGTTGCAGAGAAATTGTATGGACAATTTATGTATTAAACAAGAACTGTCACTGTAAGATGACAATGCCCCTGAACGTGGTGCTTTGACCTTTGAGCTGAGAACCAGTCATTCAGGGGTCAAGGTCAAATAAATATAGGTCAGTAAGAAGGTCTTATCTAAAGGGGGTTGTGTCCAAGTATGAAGTAATTCCATTTACTTATAAGGAAGTTATGGGCAATGTTAAAGTTTTTGGACAATTGGATCTTCAAGGTGAAGGTCATTCAGGGGTGAATGTCAAAGAAATATAGGTCAGTGGGAAGGCCTTGTCCAAAGGAGTGTTGTGTTTAAGTATGAAGTGTATCCACTTACTAATTTGGAAGTTATGGCCAAATATTAGTTTTGGACAATTGGATATTCAGGGATCAAGGTCAAATAATTAAAGGTCAGTGGGAAGATCTTGTCCAAAGGGGTGTTGCTCAACAGCAGACCCAATGCCAAAGTACTCAGAAGAGTGATCCAGGGCCACAAAGGCCCTCTTGTTAACTTGTATTTACAAAAATATACCCAGTACAATATAACACATTGAATAACTGAATCTTGATCACCTTAATGCTAGCTGAACCACCATTATATTATTTTTGCAAAAACAATTGCTGTTATAATTGTTGTTGTTCTTTTTTAATTAAAACATCAGAAAATGCAACTCTGCAAAAGGAAGTATGGTGGCATATTTCTGCATAACATAATCAGATAACTTTCTTGAAAACTTTCGGTGTTTTCGTCTGACAAATAGTACCCACAACTATGCAGTTGTATAAGCAAATAAATTATCTTGAAACCTTTAAACTTTCGCGAAAGTTCTATGCCAGTCACTGCCATTTATCTGTAAATAGGAATTTTCATAGCCTGAACTCTTCGTTCACCAGTCTTTAATGTGCATTTTAACTGGAAATAGCACTGGCCAATTTAAAATTTCATTTGTCATTTCTTCTGCTATTTACCCTTGTAAGAACAAGTAAGAATAGAATATAATGATGCATTATTTTCAGGATAAAAATGTGGGATAACTCTGGAAACAGAAATTTTTACTATTTATAGCTATTTGACAAATGAAAGTTTTCACGAAATTTTTGAAAACTTTCTAGATAATGATCAGGTTATTGTATGCAGTAAATGGCACTTTCATGTTTTTTCCCACTACCGGGTATCTGGTATCTAGACAAATTCCTGACTTTTCATGATAATTTATAATATTTTTGTGAAAATTATCTGGTTATGATAAGCAGAAATATGCCACCACAAGGAAGAATATATGAAAATTTAGACTTACCTAATAATCAACCCAATTATTATTTCACTGGCCAAAGGAGTATAAATCCTGGAAAGTTACTACTAATGGTTTACTGTGTCACCTCCTTACATTCCTCTCATTGATCTATTTTATCAAAGGCTTGCACTTTTTATCAGTTCTTAAAACTTAATTCTTCAAAATCTATATCACATGAAAGAGGCATTGATTTCTGCTAATAGGCTAAATTAGCTATGAAGGCTATGAAAACAAACATTCTTGTCTATTGTGACACAGAATAAAGTGAGAATTAGAAATGGGTGAAAGCAGATTTAGGAAGTAAAATACTTTTATTGTAATGCAGTTACAATTTGGACAAATGTTTAATGTTATGCAATATTGACCACAGGTGTTGCTCTTGGCAAGTCTAAAAGGCTTCTTTAGTAAGAATACAAATATACAAATTGATTACTTGAAGTGAAACTATTACAGACATTCTAAATGCCTCATATGACCATGAAAGACCAGTGGTGATCGTAAGCTAAAAATTGAGCTTGTTTATGGGTTCAATATTAAATAAGAACAGTTCTATGTATAATATTGTTGCACCATCTAATTTATAAATAAAATCTCTATGCTAAGACTGCTGTGTACTAAAATTTTAGTAGTCATATTTTCTGGAGATAGAAACAAGCAAGGCACATTTGGACAACTTGTGACAGCCTACAGAATTATGTGAATCTTACTTTTAGCTGACAATAAAAAAATAACTGTCTACTATAAACACATCTTGAATTAGTTTTCTACATTTTAGTCATTTCTATTTTATGATTTAACTCTCCAGTAACTCAGGAAGGGATCAAAATCATCACACAGGCAAGTGAAGTTGTTTGAAATGGATCAATACTGAAAAGCCTGATTCTAATATTTCTAACACCTAATGAGCCTTATTTATTTGATTGTGTGAGATTTTCAGTTAGCATAAGACTCTCCTCACCAGTGGAAGATTACGATTGTTATCTGCAAGTTTAGAATGTAATTTTGTCTCTAGAAGCTTGAAAAATCTTTGAGGGCAAAAAACACAAAGTAAAATAAATGTGTTTACAGGTAAAGTTCCTATTTATGAGTGATTCAAGAGGAAATCTTGTCATAATTTGAGTGAGAAATCACGGAATAAAGAATTCTTGTTGTTAATTCAATCACTGATAAAGTGTAAGCTGCAATGTCATCATAATAAGAGAGAATGAATAGCAGTTATTAAAATTTCTTCTCATTTTTTGGCCATTAAAAACTAGATCTGTAGTGAACAACATTTACAGTATAAAGTAAAAGTAAAGTGTTTGTTTACTAGTGTCACCATTGCTATAAGCCTGCCAGTCTCCTGGGTTTATGATCAAGAGAGAGCACATTTACTAGAGGTAAACAGGCCATATTACATAAACAAGAGCCACCGCAAGCGGGGAACAAGGCTTGACTTTTTCCTATTTCCAAAGGGAAACACATCAGAGGAAGTACATTGTGGTGAAGGGATATCAAATGAAACATCATTTGGAAATATAATTATCAAATTCATCCATAAATAACAAAGTTATGGCCAATTTTAGCAACATTCAGAAATTTGACCTTAAAGGTCAAGATCAAGTTCAGTTTAACCTTTTTTGAAGGTACTGTCTAAAAGGTAGTTATGTCCAAGCATGAAGATACTACATTAATTAATAACAAAGATATAGCGAAGTTAAGCAATGTCAAGGTCATTTAAAGTTCAAGATACTTAAATTGTTCAACATGTTTGTTTTATTCTCAGTGTTATTTTGTCCCACTATAGATCAAATCCATCCACAAATAACAAAAATTTGGCTATTTTAGCAAAATTCAATAATTTGACCTTGATGGCCAAGGTCAGTTAAAGTTCAAGGTCATACCTGAATAATTTAACAGGTAGGTTTTGTCATAAGTGTTGTTTTGATCAATTTAAGCAAAAACTGAAAATTCAATAATTTGACCTTGAATGTCAAGGTCATCTAGAGGTCATGGTCAAACTTCTATAAATCAAAATGTTGGTTTTGTTGTTTTTTCAAAGCATGAATCAAATCCGTAAATAAACGACAGTTATGACAATTTAAGCAAAATTCAATCATTTTGACCTTGACTGTCAAGGTCATTTTAGAGTCAAGGTCATACCTGAATTATTCAACATGCCAGTTTTGTCAAAAGTGTTTTTTCCAAGTATGAATTAAATCCAACCATAAATAACAAAGTTCTGACCAATTCTAACAAAAATCAATAATTTTACCTTGACTGTCAAGGTCATACTTGAAAGAATCAAAATATCTGTTTTGTCAAAACTGTTGTTTAGTCCAAGTATTAATCGAATCCATATATAAATAAAAAACTATGACAATTTGAGCAAAATTCAATAATTTCACCTTGATGGTCATGGTCAGTTTAAGGTTATGGTCACACTCGAATAATTTAACATGTCAGCTTTGTCATAAGTGTTGTTTTGTCCAAGTATGATTAAAATCCAACCACAAACAACAAAGTTATGGCCAGTTTGAGCAAAATTCAACAATTTGACCTTGACTGTCAAGGTCATTTAAAGGTCAAGATCAAACTTGAAATAATCATAATGTCAGACTTGTCATAAGTTTTTTTTGTCCAAGTATGAATCAAATCCATAAAAAAATGTCTAAGTTATGACAATTTAAGCAAAATTCAATCATCTGACTTAGACAGTCAAGGTCATTTTAAGGTCAAGGTCACACCTGAAAGAATCATAATGTGGGATTTGTCATAAGTGTTGTTTTGACCAAGTATGAATCAAATCCAACTACAAACAAGAAATCGTAGAACCAATGGATACTCCCCAAATAAATGCCAATTCCAAAGGGCTATTGTTTAATATGTATTTTTTTAAAGTATGAAAAATAACAAAGGGCAATAACTCCTAAATTATGCAAAACAGAGTAACGGTTCTTGCATGCTGCACTTTTCCTCATAGAGATCTATCTATCAATAAAGTTTCAAGTTGCTAACTCTTATACTTTGTGAGATATGCCCCAGACAAAAAATAAGTATGAGAAATTTCAAAGGGCAATAACTCAAAAATTAATAAAGCAAGAGTTATGGTTCTTGTGCACTGCACTGCTCATAAATGAGATCTATCTACTTATAAAGTTTCAAGCTGATAACTCTTATACTTTGTGAGATATGTCCCAGACAAAAAATAAGTATGAGAAATTTCAAAGGTAAATAACTCAAAAATTAATAAAGCAAGAGTTATGGTTCTTGTGCACTGCACTGCTCATAAATGAGATCTATCTACTTATAAAGTTTCAAGCTGATAACTCTTATACTTTGTGAGATATGCCCCAGACAAAAAATAAGTATGAGAAATTTCAAAGGTAAATAACTCAAAAATTAATTAAGCAAGAGTTATGGTTCTTGTGCACTGCACTGCTCCTTAATGAGATCTAACTAATTATGATGTTAGGTCTTGATATCTCTCATAATTTTTGTGTTATGCTCCGGACAAAATTATGACGAATGGACGGACGAACAGATGGACGGACAAAGCGGCAACTATATGCTCCCCAAAGGGAAAGCATAAAAAGGGGCATAACTCTGTCAATTGTGATCTTGACCTACAGATTTTGGCATCATCACGACCCTGTTTTCATAAGCAATATAATTTGAAAGTTTGATGAGGAAATGTTAAGAAATTGCAAAGTTATAGCCAATGTTAAGCTTTCGTGTTTTATTATACATGATTGTCCTTTCTTAAGTGCTTAGTAATTTGGACTGAAAGATATATTTGTCTAATTGCTATTGTAATTGGACATGATGGCCCTTCCAAAGAACAAGATTATTACACCAGTAGAGCATAGGACAGGCATGAGGTAACAGAAAATTATAGAATATGACTGAACAGAAATTATGTAATACTCCGAGCAAATGAGCTTAGTTCATAGACAGAAATGGTTTTATATTTAATTAAATTATACTAAAAAGGTTTATATAAGAGGGAATGACTAATATCCATTGTAAATTGCTTGTCACAGCTATGTAACCTGTCAGGGTAAGACCTGTGAACTGGTAAGTATGTATAAACTTTCATGCCTCTGTTATTTGTAGAAACTGAGAAATATCTAAGCTTTACCTATCCTCCAAGTACAAAAATTGCAGATTATGTAACAAGAGGGCCAATGGCCCTAAAGCGCTCACCTGGGTTCAAAGATGAAAGAAATTTTTATGAATGTAATGATGCATATCACAGAAATGGACCAATGCAATTTCATTGCCATATCTCCAAAAACAAAAAGTAGGTCAGTAGGTCAAAATATAGGTCATGAGACGACATTTTTGAAATCGGAACGAAAAGCTGTGCACATGGTTTAATTTTCATTGCCGTAGCTTTAAAACAAAAAAGTAGGTCAGTAGGTCAAAAATATAGGTCATGATATGATGTTTTTGAAATTGGAACAAAAAACTGTACACAGAGTCCAAATTTCATTGCCATAGCTCCAAAAACAAAAAGTAGGTCAGTAGGTCAAAAATATAGGTCATGCGATAACATTTTTGAAATCGAAACGAAAAACTGTGCACATGGTCCAAATTTCATCGCTGTACCTAAAAAACAAAAAAAGTAGGTCAGTAGGTCAAAAATATAGGTCATGCGATGACATTTTTGAAATCGAATCGAAAAACTGTGCACATGGTCCAAATTTCATTGCTGTAGCCAAAAAACAAAAAAGTAGGTCAGTAGGTCAAAAATATAGGTCAAGGAATAATGTTTTTGAAATCATCTTGAAAAACTGTACAAATGGTCCAAATTTTATTGCCATAGAAAAAAAAATTTGTGTGTGGGGGGAGTGACCCCCAGGGGAGGGGGGGATGACCCCACTGTGGTCACAGTGCATACTACCAAATATCTAAGCTCCAGGCCTTGCAGTTTGTGACAAGAAGATTTTTAAAGGTTTTTGCTATATAACTCTATGTTAAACATGACCCCTTGGGCGGGGCCAGTTTTGACCCAGGGGCAATGATTTGAACAATCTTGGTAGAGGTCTACTAGACAATGCTCAACACTAAATATCTAAGCTCCATGCCTTGTACTTTCTTACAAGAAGATTTTTAAAGTTTTTCCTATATCACTCTATGTAATTCAAGTAAGCCCTGGGCGGGGTCAGTTTTGACCCCAGGGTCATAATTTGAACAATCCTTGAAGAGGTCCACTAGATGACGCCTCATACCAAATATCTAAGCTCCAGGCCTTGCAGTTTCTGACAAGAAGATTTTTAAAGAATTTACTATATAACTCTATGTAAAACATGTGACACCTTGGGCGGAGCCAATTTTGACCCAGGGGCCATAATTTGAACAATTTTGGTAGAGGTTTACTAGACAATGCTCAACACCAAACATCTAAGCACCATGCCTTGCGGTTTCTGACAAGAAGATTTTTAAAGTTTTCCCTATATAACTCTATGTAAATCAAGTGACCCCCAGGGCGGGGCCAGTTCTGACCCCAGGGTCATGTTTTGAACAATCTTGGTAGAGGTCCACTAGATGATGCCTCATACCAAATATCTAAGCTCAAGGCCTTGTGGTTTCAGACAAGAAGATTTTCAAAGTTTTTCCTTTAAGTTGCCATATAACCAGAGTTCTGCATGGAATTGAATTCTTTGAACAACTTTGGAAGAGCTTCATGCAAGGAACATCCCATGCAAGTTTTATTGAATTTGGCCCAGTGGTTTCAGAGGAGATGTTGTTTGAATGAAATTGTTGACGCCTCACGACGCACACCGCACAACGCACACCGACATTGGGGTATGACAAAAGCTCACTCTGGCACTTTGTGCCAGGTGAGCTAATAAAAAAGGTAGCCACAGTCATGTTACTTGTCTGAGTTATGATCTGCGCTCCAGTAATTAAGTGTAAACTTTCATGCCTCTGCTACTAGAAAATGAGAAATATCGGAGCAGGTTAACCAATTCCTTAGGTACACAAAGGAGAGAATACCTAAGAGAAGAAGTAGCCACAGTTATGTTACTCGTCAGGGTCATCCCTGTGCACTGGTGTCATGCTACTGCTATTTGTAGAAATTGACAAATATTCAACTTGCCATGCATACAGGTAAACCATTTCTCTAAGTATTAAAAGGGGAGATTACAAAACAAACATGAGGGCCACCATGATGGCTTCATGGAGAATCATTGTAGATATTGTACAATTGTTCCATGCTTAAAATTCCAAAAATTAGATCTTTATCAAGGATAAAAAAGTATGTTTTCAAAATTGTTCATGTGTTTAAAATTTCTTTTAACCCATCTAACTCAAACATATGTGATGTAGGTCCACCAAAGGAATATTTCCTTTTAAGAACTTTTTTGTGAAATTATTTTGAAGTCAGGTTGGTGGTTTCTGAGAGATGATTTTTAAAGTTTTCCATATAGTAAAAAAGTTAAAATGGGCCCCACCCTCTGTAGGCCATGTTTTTTAGGGACCCAAACTGCTAAGAGTTAGAAAACAAGAGGGTCATGATGGCCCTGGATCGCTCACCTGAGTACTTTGGCTGTAGGTTTGCTGTTAAGCAGTATTTCATTTTTTAATTGAAAATATATAAGTGCCTACAAACCAAATTTGTAAAATATCAGTCAATAAATAAAGGCTCTATGACAGAAAGTAGAAATATCTATTATAAGCTATGGTGACCTTGACCTTGACCCAGTGACCTCAAACCCTACCCATGGGTAAAGGTCCATGCAAGGAACCTATATATTGAAAATCAAAGATATTGGTCTATAACCGAAGGCTTTATGAGATACAGTAGATAAATCTATTTTTAGCCTCCGTGACCTTTAACCTAATCCAATAATTTGAAAAAGCTTGATAAAGCTTGCTTCATGCCAAATTTTAAAATTCAAGGACTTGTGGTTTCAGACAAGAAGATTTTTAAAGATTTCCTTTTTAACATACCGGTATTAAGGGCCCCCGGAGCGGGGCAAATTTTGACCCAAGGGCCAACATTTAAACAATATTGGTAAAGGTTCTTTAAACAATACTCAACACCAAATATCTAAGGTCTACGCCTATTTGTTTTGGAGAAAAATTATTTTTCATGTTTTTCCTATATAAATCAATGTAAAACAAGAGAACCCTGGGGTGTGGCCAATTTTGACCCAGAGGGACATAATTTGAACAAACATGGTAAACATCCACTAAACAATGCCACATACCAAATATCTAAGCTGTAGGCATTGAGATTTCCAGTAAGAAGATTTTTAAAGATTGCCTTTTATACATATTAAGGGCCCCCAGGACGGGGCCAATTTTGACCCCAGGGCCAACATATAAACAATACTGGTAAAGGTTATCTAGACAATACTCCACACAAAATATCTAAGGTCTAGTCCTATTAGTTTCAGAGAAAAATGACTTTTAATGTTTTTCCTATATAACTTTATGTAAACCAAGAGAACCCTGGGGCGTGGCCAATTTTGACACAGGGAACATAATTTGAACAAACTTGGTAGACAGTCACTAGACAATGCTGCATACCAAATTTTCAAAGCTGTAGGCACTGTGGTTTCTGAGAAGAAGATTTTTAAAGATTTCCTATACAAGTCTATGTAAAATGAAGTGACCCCTGGGACGGGGCCAATTTTGACCCCAGGGAAATAATTTGAACAATTTTTGTAGAGTTCCATTAGAGGATGCTAAATGCCAAATATCTAAGCTCTAGGCCTTGTGGTTTCAGACAAGAAGATTTTTAAAGATTTTCCTTTTGGTTGCCATGGCAACCAGAGTTCTGCATGGAATCAAATTCTTTGAACAATTTTGGTAGAGCTTCATGCAAGGAACATTTCTGTGAAGTTTTGTTGAAATTTGCCCAGTGGTTTAGGAGGAGATGTTCTTTAAAACAAAAGTTTACGCACGCACGGACGCACGCACCAACGACGGACGATGGACATTGACTGATCACAATACCTCACCTTGTGCACTACGTGCACAGGTGAGCTAAAAAGCCATTTAAGGAACATTTCTGAGAATTTTTTTTACAATCAGGCTGGTTGTTTCTGAGAAGATTCTCAAAATTTTCCATATAGTCATATAGTGAAAACAGGCCCTGCCCTCTCTATGCCATGTATTTTTAAGGGACCCAAATGGCTTGAAAATATTTGATAAAGGGCCTCCATAAGAATATTTTTGTGAAATTATTTTGAAATCAGGCTGGTGGTTTCTGAGGAGAAGATTTTCAAAGCTTTTCCTTCTGGCTGCCATGGCAACCAGAGCTCTGAATGGAAACATTTTTATAAGGAATCTGAAAAAGGACCATCTGAGGAACATTCCTGTGAAGTTGTTTCAAGTTAGCCCAGTGGTTTAGGGAGGAGATGTGTCTGAAGGAAAACGTTGACAATGGACAACAAACAAGACAGACAATCACCTATCCTAACAGCTCACCTTGAGTACTTCATGCACAGGTGAGCTAACAAGATAGCCACAGTTATGTAACTTGTCAGGGTCATGACCTGAGCACAGGTAAGTAAGTGTGTTAACCTTTACGCCACTGCTGTTTGTGAAAATTGAGAAATATCCAACTTGCAGAAACAGGTTATTACTGGACGGACATACTGACAAATGATATACAAAGGGATGGTTCATCACTAGATGCAGGGGACTTATAAACTGAACCTAATCTTTGGGTAATAAATGCCATGAAAAAAACTTAAATGACAATCTTTTTATTACCTGAAGGCAAAGACTACAGAAGTAGAGCAGCGAAGTATATCAGTAAAGTTTCCACCTTATGTGGTTTAATTTTTCGAGTACAAAATGACAGTGTCTTCTGCTAAAGATGAAGTATCATAAACATCCAGTGTTATAAGAATTATCTGTACTTCACACATAGCAACTTGCCATGGGGAGAAGTCATAAGTTTTATCAGCCACTGTTCTAGGTTGTTCTGTTTCAGCAACAGCAGACAATTTCCTTGTGTATATTTCTAAAAGCACCTGCTACAAGTTTATGACCAACGATTTCATACATCAACCACTTCCAGGCAGAAACAAAACTTGTCTGAAGGTACTGCAAGATAAGAACTAATCTGATTTGTGAAAAGATAGGAAATTTCAAATGTTTGTTAGCAAGTTGTAAAAATTACAGCTGACTTCAACTGAAGTTTGCAGTATAAAAGACAGGGACTGCGTTTAGGGCAAAGTCAGGTGATAACTTCACCTAAAATCTTTTCACTCTGCCCTTATTGAGCAGCAAAGCGAAGTTGTAGTTGCCGAAAAAATTTGTTTACACAAAACCCTACTCGATAAAAGCATCAGGGGGAGAATTAAATTATGCAAACTGCTGTAAATACAGTTGATGGACAGCACGCACACTGAAGCACGTCTTTATTGACCTCTGTAACAGGTTGGCACCTGCTAAAAATAGCAGCATACTATGAGCACCTAAGGGTTAATTACTGGATTTATAAAGTTTTTCATTGACATAAATGTGATAGTGTGATAGATGTCAAATAAAGAAAACTGATTAGTAATTTGAAATCATCAAACGTAATTTTTTTTCAAGTCAGCTGAACACAGGACTTGCTGTCTGCTAAATTTTCTGGGATCCCAACTCTTCTAAAACTAGACCTCATCTACTGACATTTTACATGTAACTCACATACAGTGTTAGCCAAAGACATCCAAATAATAAACTGGTACCCTGCTTAGTGCATGTACGAAACAAGGGCGGCAAGGTAACATGATGCAATTGTGGAGGAAAAAAATCTACACAATACTGTCTTCGTACAGTGCTGATTTCATTTTCAGTTGATTTTGTTTTGTTTCTTAAATAACTGAACTGTTATTCTTTTGCAATAACATAAGGTCAAACAATTCAAGCTCTGAGAAATAAATTGAAAAATTGTTGAACATTTTTCTCCCTTTCTCAGTTCCTGTAATCTTATGTGAGTTCCCGTAAAATTCCAAACCTCACAGAACCTCCTGTCCAGTAATTTTTTTTTTAATTTCAAGAAGACTGCATCATTTTGATATGAATGTGATAAGATCTGGATTATTATTATGGTTTTATCTTACACTGTTACTGACTGAGACCATGGCTCAGAAAACTATTTGGATTTATTATCTCTGGTCATAGATATTTTGATACACAAAATATATTGAGGTGACTGCTAGTATGTAATTATGTCATTTTATATGCCATAGATATGTTCATATACTTGTTAAATATTAATCAGGTTATTACTTCATGAAATAAAATTTAAAACCCCCATATAGCTTGATTAATGTGTTAATACAATGTGCTGCAACACGATAGCATCACTTCTCCCTAAATTTCAGAACTTCTCCCTATTTCTCCTGAAGGGAGAAGTCATTTCTCCCTAAAGTTCCAGTCATGCTCTGTCCTAGTTTTGTCAACTTAAATCAAACTTAACATTTCTTGATGACCAGATTTTATCCCTGCAGATCTAATTACCTCATTCTTTTACTTAGTACATTCCTCAAACTTCCCGGAACAAAAGAAAACTTGCACATTCTGCCTTATAATTCTTTTACTTTTTTAAACAAGACGGCCATGATGGCCCTGGATCGCTCACCTGGTTACTTTGCTTGAGGGTCTACCGTTAAGCAATCATCAGATGCAACATTACATTTTCTACTTGAAGATATTCAAAGAGCTCATATTCTATACAAAAAATCCATTCGGCAGAGGCAATTTTGTGATAACAGCTTGTGAGGAGATGTAATTGAAGCCATATATTGTAGAAAACCTGTTTTTAGCTCCAGTGGCCATTTTGTTCAATGGAGCAGAACTGTTTAAGCAATTTTAACGCTGGGGTATGTAATGAACATTTCCGTGAAATTTGATGGAAAATTACCTTGCTACTGAGGAAGAGATGCTGTTTGATTTCTTTTCTATTTTTAGCTTTTGCAGCCCTTATGCGCAATGGAGCGAAACGGTTTTAGCTATTTTAGAAAAGGGCAATATAAGGAACATTTCTGTCAAACTTGGTTTAAAATGGCCCAATGGATTTTGGAAAAGATGTCATTTGAAGCCAAATGCTGATGAAAATCTAATTTTAGCTCTGGTGGCCATTTTGTTCAATGCAGCGGAACCATTTTAGCAATTTTAAACAAGAGGGCCATGATGGCCCTGAATCGCTCACCTGATAGACCATGAAACGATATTGTAGACATAATGAGGAGAGAATTGGTGAAAAAAGGGCATGTGTCCACACTTGCTGATTGGTGAAGTTTTAACTTTACATGAACTGTTTTAATAATTTCCAGTTTACCTCATTTCGTCTAGATGATAAATACATGGAAAATGTTAACATTTCAAAGTCATTAGACTTTCGATACATTTTTTTTTTCTTTGTAAGTTAACATGAAACTATTGTATGAAGTACAAATTGAAATATGGATATCTGAAACAGGTGTAATGTTTTCATTTTGGCTGAAGGTAGTTTCCTTCAGAAATGTACAGTCTAGAAGTGACTTTTGTGTTAGGGTATATGCTATTTTGAGACAGTATTTAAGTTACATAATGGTATGCAGTTAACCTGTGTTGGTAAATTCTGTACCAGTACAGAATTTGAGAGCACGTTATGACACACAAGATAGGTGATCCACAGACCATGGACTGTACGTACTGAACTCAGCAGTTGGGAAGACCGAAGCAAACTTTGCAGACTAAGATCAGATGGCTATATAAACTATATATAAAATGAATTGACTATGGGGCGGGGTCAATTTGACCCCGGGGATCATGATTTGAGCAAACTTGGTTAAGGTCTACTAGGTCATGCTACATGCAAAATTTCTAAGCTCTAGGCTTTCTGGTTCTGGAGTAGAAGATTTTTTGAAGTTTTTCCTATATAAACTCTATATAAAATCAACTGACCCCCAGGCGGGGTCAATTTGACCCCGGGGATCATGATTTGAGCAAACTTGGTAGAAGTCTACTAGTTAATGCTACATGCAAAATATCTAAGCTCCAGGCCTGCAGTTCTGGAGAAGAAGATTTTTGAAGTTTTTCCTATATAAACTATATATAAAATGAATTGACTATGGGGCGGGGTCAATTTGACCCCGGGGATCATGATTTAAGCAAACTTGGTAAAGGTCTACTAGGTAATGCTACATGCAAAATATCTAAGCTCCAGGCTTTGTGGTTCTGGAGAAGAAGATTTTTGAAGTTTTTCCTATATAAACTCTATATAAAATCAATTGACCCCCGGGCGGGGTCAACTTGACCCCGGGGATCATGATTTGAGCAAACTTGGTAGAAGTCTACTAGGTAATGCTACATGCAAAATATCTAAGCTCCAGGCTTTGTGGTTCTGGAGAAGAAGATTTTTGAAGTTTTTCCTATATAAACTCTATATAAAATCAATTGACCCCCGGGGCGGGGTCAATCTGACCCCGGGGATCATGATTTGAGCAAACTTGGTTAAGGTCTACTTGGTTATGCTACATGCAAAATATCTAAGCTCTAGCCTTTGTGGTTCTGGAGAAGAAGATTTTTGAAGTTTTTCCTATATAAACTCTATATAAAATTAACTGACCCCCGGGCGGGATCAACTTGACCCCGGGGATCATGATTTGAGCAAACTTGGTAGAAGTCTACTAGTTAATGCTACATGCAAAATATCTAAGCGCCAGGCTTTGTGGTTCTGGAGAAGAAGATTTTTGAAGTTTTTCCTATATAAATTCTAAGTAAAATCTATTTACCCCCGGGGCTGAACCAGTTTGACCCCGGAAGTCATGATTTGAGCAAACTTGACAGAGGTCCCCTAGATGATGCTTCATACCAAATATGAAAGCTCTGGGCCTTGTTATTTCAGACAAGAAGATTTTTGAAATTTCCATTTTAAAAACACCTTTTAGGGCCTCACAGCCATATTGTGCATTGGACCGGAACCATTTGAGCAAACTTGGTAAAGGGACATCTAAGGACCATTAGTATGAAGTTATTTTAAAATTGGGCCAGGGGTTTAGGAGGAGATGTCATTTAAAGAAAATGTTGACGACGGACGACGGACGGACGACGGACGCCGGACACAAGGGTATCCTAATAGCTCACTCTGTCACTGCGTGACAGGTGAGCTAAAAAGGTCTATGTAAGGAACATTTCTGTGAAATTTGGTGGAAAATCACCCAGCCGTTCAGGAGGAGATGTTGTTTTAATTTTTTTCTATTTTTAGTTTTTGAAGCCCTTATAAGCAATAGAGCAAAACTGTTTAAGCAATTTTAGAAAAGGGCATTATAAGGAACATTTCTGTCAAATTTGATTTAAAATGGCCAAGTAGTTTTGGAGGAAATGTCATTTGAAGCGAAACATTGACGAAAATCTATTTTTAGCTCTGGTGGCCTTTTTGTTCAATGGAGTGGAACCATTTTAGCAATTTTAAAAGAGGGCTATGTAAGGAACATTTCTGTGAAATTTGGTGGAAATTAACCCACCGTTTAGGAGGGTTTTTTTAAACAAGAGGGCCATGATGGCCCTGGATCGCTCACCTGAGTACTTTGGCTGTAGGTTTGCTGTTAAGCAGTATTTCATTTTTTAAATTGAAAATATATAAGTGCCTACAAACCAAATATGTAAAATATCAGTCAATAAATAAAGGCTCTATGACAGAAAGTAGAAATATCTATTATAAGCTATGGTGACCTTGACCTTGACCCAGTGACCTCAAACCCTACCCATGGGTAAAGGTCCATGCAAGGAACCTATATACTGAAAATCAAAGATATTGGTCTATAACCGAAGGCTTTATGAGATACAGTAGATAAATCTATTTTTAGCCTCCGTGACCTTTAACCTAATCCAATAATTTGAAAAAGCTTGATAAAGCTTGCTTCATGCCAAATTTTAAAATTCAAGGCCTTGTGGTTTCAGACAAGAAGATTTTTAAAGATTTCCTTTTTAACATACCGGTATTAAGGGCCCCCGGAGCGGGGCAAAATTTGACCCAAGGGCCAACATTTAAACAATATTGGTAAAGGTTCTTTACACAATACTCAACACCAAATATCTAAGGTCTACACCTATTTGTTTTGGAGAAAAATTATTTTTCATGTTTTTCCTATATAAATCAATGTAAAACAAGAGAACCCTGTGGTGTGGCCAATTTTGACCCAGGGGACATAATTTGAACAAACATGGTAAACATCCACTAGACAATGCTACATACCAAATATCTAAGCTGTAGGCATTGAGATTTCCAGTAAGAAGATTTTTAAAGATTGCCTTTTATACATATAAAGGGCCCCCGGGACGGGGCTAATTTTGACCCCAGGGCCAACATATAAACAATACTGGTAAAGGTTATCTAGACAATACTCTACACAAAATATCTAAGGTCTAGTCCTATTAGTTTCGGAGAAAAATGACTTTTAATGTTTTTCCTATATAACTATATGTAAACCAAGAGAACCCTGGGGCGTGGCCAATTTTGACCCAGGGGACATAATTTGAACAAACTTGGTAGACATCCACTAGACAATGCTACATACCAAATATCAAAGCTGTAGGCATTGTGGTTTCTGAGAAGAAGATTTTTCAAGATTTCATTTTTTACATATTAAGGGCCCCCGGGGCAGGGCCAATTTTGACCCCAGGGCCAACATGTAAACAATACTGGTAAAGGTTATCTACACAATACTCCACACCAAATATCTAAGGTCTAGTCCTATTAGTTTTGGAGAAAAATGATTTTTCATGTTTTTCCTATATAACTTTATGTAAACCAAGAGAACCCTGGGGCATGGCCAATTTTGACCCAGGGGACATAATTTGAACAAACTTGGTAGACATCCACTAGACAATGCTACATACCAAATATCAAAGCTGTAGGCACTGTGGTTTCTGAGAAGAAGATTTTTAAAGATTTCCTATATAAGTCTATGTAAAAGGAAGTGACCCCTGGGATGGGGCCAATTTTGACCCCAAGGAAATAATTTGAACAATTTTTGTAGAGTTCCATTAGAGGGTGCTAACATAGGTGACAGTATCACTGAGCATAAAACCTCTAAAAACGAAAAAAAAATTAACTTTTTACTAATATATCTACAAGGTATATTTCATGCAGGACCATCGATTTTTCTGAGTACTACAATCCATGTTAATTCAGTAACAATATTGAAAATGTTGTAATTTTCGCAATAAATATATTCTATATAAATTATCTGCACGATATTTTGAAAATCAGTCCAATACCTTGCGAGCAATGACGTTATATGTAAAATACCTAATCGAGAACATCACTGAGGTGACTAGGAATCTGGGTAAAATTCCTTGAAATCACCTAAAAATTGGTTTTTCTAGCAATGTCTGTATAGTAATTTATGTCAGTATTTAATGAAAATAATAGATCATCATTTTTACCCACTTAAATCCCTTTACTTATATTGTTTGTTTGTGTTTCGCGTTAAAATCTTTTATTTTTTCAGGTAATCCTACTTTCATTTCACCATGTTTGTTAGTGACGTCAGCAAATTCAGTTTTACGTCTAGTTTTTTCATTGGCTTACTGGGACACACCTCCAAAAAATTAACTAATGAAAACAGTAATAACAAAAACCATTCGGGATATTTCGAAAGCGATCAAGTGCAGCAAGAAAACAAAACAATGGTTATGCAAAGAAAACACTCTGATATGTGTAACAGAACAATCTGTGTCAGTGCATTAAATTGTTCAGTATGTTGATACATCGTTAAGATGTTGATCTTTATCTTTCTCACCATTTTCTAACAAAAATAATTGCAAACATTTTGAAAACAAAAGTCACCTCAGTGATGTTCCTGGTTGTTCCGTATGAAATACACCTTGTAGATATATAAGTAAAAAGTTAAAAAAAAAATTTTATTTCGATATTAGATGATGTATGTTCACTGATACTGTCACCTGTGGGTGCTAAATGCCAAATATCTAAGCTCTAGGCCTTGTGGTTTCAGACAAGAAGATTTTCAAAGTTTTTCCTTTAAGTTGCCATAGCAACCAGAGTGCTGCATGGAATCAAATTCTTTGAACAATTTTGGTAGAGCTTCATGCAAGGAACATTTCTGTGAGGTTTTGTTGAAATTGGCCCAGTGGTTTAGGAGGAGATGTTCTTTAAAACAAAAGTTTACGCACGCACGCACGCACGCACTCACCGACGACGGACGACGGACATTGACTGATCACAATACCTCACCTTGTGCACTATGTGCACAGGTGAGCTAAAAAAAAATTATATTTTTAGCTTTTGCAGCCCTTATGTGCAAAGGAGCTGAAAGTTTTGAGCAATTTTAGAAAAGGGCATTATAAGGAACATATCTGTCACGTTTGATTTAAAATGGCCAATTGGTTTTGAAGGAGATGCCATTTCAAGCCAAACATTGATGAAAATCTATTTTAAGCTCTGGTGGCCATTTTGTTCAATGCAGCTGAACCATTTTAGCAATTTTAATAGAGGGCTATGTAAGGAACATTTCTGTGAAATTTGGTGGAAAATCACCCAGCCGTGTTGTTTTAATTTTTTTCTATATTTAGCTTTTGCAGCCCTTATGTGCAATGGAGCAAAAAGTTTTGAGCAATTTTAGAAAAGGGCATTATAAGGAACATTTCTGTCAAATTTGATTTAAAATGGCCAAGTGGTTTAGGAGGAGATGTTATTTGGAGCCAAACATTGACGAAAATCTATTTTTAGCTCTGGCGACCATTTTGTTCAATGGAGCGGAAATGTTTTAGCAATTTTAATAGAGGGCTATGTAAGGAACATTTCTGTGAAATTTGGTGGAAATTAACCCATTGTTTAGGAGGGTTTTTTTCTTTTAATTTTTGGTATTTTTAGCTTTTGCAGCCCTTATGTGCAATGGAGCTGAAAGTTATGAGCAATTTTAGAAAAGGGCAATATAAGGAACATTTCTGTCAAATTTGATTTAAAATAGCTTTGTGGTTTAGGAGGAGATGTCATTTAAAGTAAAATGTTGATGACGGACGCCAGGTGATCACTGTAACAAATCTTGTCACAGCTTCAGGACAATATGTGATGGTCTGATCACATAATGGCAGAAAGATCTATTCTGATTAAGACAAGAAATTGAAATTGAAAAATTCAAACACTTTAAAGATTTCATTATCCTAAAATATTCTACAACTATAATACACTACTGACAACAATATTCATGTTTCTGTACATATTTTCTTCATCAGAAATCTAGTAATCCAAAGGCCAGTGTCCTCATTCTTCTGGACAAAGAAAAATAAAGCTTTACCTTAATCACTTCAGTTATTGTCTGTGTCACAAAAGTCTTGTCTGTATAAACTGAGTCATCCACAGCAAATTTATCACAGTTTCTGGTTCTAACCCTGAAATCATAAACAAGAGGGTCATGATGGCCCTTAATTGCTCACTTGAGTCTCATTGCTCATGTTACAAGTATCATTACTGGCTGTTATGGGTGTTCATTGTTCGCAAATTTGAACAAGAGGGCCATGATGGCCCTGTATCGCTCACCTGAGTATGACTGCTTTTAACAAGTTGCTATGGACCTGGTTAATTGACCCCAGATGACCCATATTCGAACTTGACCTAGAAATTATTGAAACAATCTCTTTGACAAATTTCAAGGTTATTTGTACTGAAAATGTTACCTCTAGAGTGTTAACAAGGTTTTTCCACATTTGGGAATTATGACCTAGTGTTTTAACCTAGATGTCCCATATTCGAACTTGAGCTAGAAATTATCCAAACAATCTCTCTGACAAATTTCCAGGATATTTGGACTGAAAAAGTAGCCTCTAGAGTGTAAACAAGGTTTTGCGATATTTAGGCTCTGTGACCTAGTTTTTGACCCCAGATAACCCATATGCAAACTTGAGCTAAAAATCATCAAAACAACCTTTCTGACAAATTTCCAGGACATTTGGACTTAAAATGTAGCCTCTAGAGTGTTTACAAAGTTTTTCGATATCTGGGCTCTGTGACCTAGATGTTTCAACTCCAGATGACCCATATTCAAACTTGAGCTAGAAACTATAGAATTAAGCTTTCTGACAAATTTCCAGGTTATTTTGAATTAAAATGTTACCTCTAGAGTGTTAACAAGGCTTTTCCATATTTGGGCTCTGTGACCTAGTTTTTGACCCAAGATGATCCATACTCCAACTTGAGCTAGAAATCATAAAAAAACCTGTCTGACAAATTTCCAGGATATTTGGACTGAAAATGTAACCTCTGGAGTGTAAAAAAGTTTTTTAAATATTTGGACCATGTGACCTAGTTTTTGATCCCAGATGACCCATATCCAAATTTGAGCTAGAATTCCTTGAAACAACCTTTCTGACAAATTTCAAGGACATTTGGACTAAAAATGTAACCTCGAGAGCATTAACAAGGTTTTTCTACTTTCGGGCTCTGTGACCTAGTTTTTGACCCCAGAAAACCCATATTCAAAACTAAGATGGAAATCATCGATAGAACCTTTCTGACAAATTTCCAGGTTATTTGGACTGAAAATGCTACCTTTAGAAGGTTTTTCCATATTTAGACTCTGTGACCTAGTTTGTGACCCCAGATGACCCATATTCGAACCCGATCTAGAAATCTTTAAGGCAACCTTTCTGACAAATTTCCAGATTATTTGGGCTGAAAATGTAACCTTTAGAGTGTTTTCTCTCATTTTCAACTCCAGATGACCCATATTCAAACTTGAGCTAGAAACTATAGAATTAAGCTTTCTGACAAATTTCCAGGTTATTTTGAATTAAAATGTTACCTCTAGAGTGTTAACAAGATTTTTCTACTTTTGGGCTCTGTGACCTAGTTTTTGAACCCAGATAACCCATATTCAAACTTGAGGTAGAAATCATAGAAGCAACCTTCCTGACAAATTCCCAGATTATTTGGTGTAAAAATGTTACCTTTAGAGTGTTAACAAGGTTTTTAAATATTTGGACCATGTGACCTAGTTTTTGACCCCAGATGACCCATATTTGAACTTGACCTAAAAATCGTCAAAGCAACCTTTCTGACAAATTTCCAGATTATTTGGGCTGAAAATGTAACCTCTAGAGTGTTAACAAGATTTTTCTATTTTTGGGCTCCGTGACCTAGTTTTTGAACCCAGATGACCCATATTTGAACTTGAGCTAGAAACCATCGATAGAACCTTTCTGACAAATTTCCAGGATATTTGGACTGAAAAAGTAGCCTCTAGAGTGTTAACAAGGTTTTTCTATATTTGGGCTCTGTGACCTAGTTTTCCAACCCTGATAACCCATGTTCGAACTCGTCCGAGATATTAATGAGACAAACATCCTGACCAAGTTTCATGACAATTGAGGCAAAAATGTGACCACTAGAGTCTTAACGAACTAATTGTGGACGGACGGACGGACGGACGGACGACGGACAAAAGGTGATCAGAAAAGCTCACTCTGTCACTACGTGACAGGTGAGCTAATAAGTTTGCAGTAAGTTTGAAGACTCTGGGTGTAATGGTACTCAAATCTTTTAGCAGAAAGGTTTTGTTCTACAGGTCCCAGTTAACTTGACCTTTGACCTACAGACCCCAAAAACAATAGGGTTCTTCTAATAAAATTACCCTATGAAGTTTGAAGGTTCAGGGTGTAATTGTACTCCAGTTACTGAGCAGAAATAGTTTTCACTCTACAGTCCCTGTGACCTTGACTTTTGACCTACTGACCCCAAAAAACAATATGGTTCTTCTATTACAACGAAAAAGGTCTAGCCCTTGGTGTTTCAGAGCAGCAGATTTTTTAAGTTTTCCCTATGTAAGTCTTTGTGTACAATCAAATGACCCCCACAAGTTTTGACCCCAGGGTTATGATTTGAACAAACTTGGTAAAGGTCCACTAGACAATGCTACATACAAAATATATAAGCTCTATGCCTTTTGGTTTCTGATGTAAAGTTTTTTTCAACTTTTTCCTTTATAACGCTATGGAAACTTAGTGACACCTGTGGCAGGGCCTATTTGGACCCAGTGGCTTAATATGATTTGAACAAACTTAGTAGAGGTCCACTACTATACAATGCCACACACCAAATATCTAAACCTTAGGCCTTTCGGTTTCTGACAACAAGTTTTCCGTATATAACTCTATGTAAAACATGTGACCCCTGGGCGGGGCCATTTTTGACCCAGGGGCCATTTGAACATTTGAACTTGATAGAGGTCTACTGGACAATGCTGCACACCAAATATCTAAACTCTAGGCCTTTTGGTTTCTGACAAGAAGATTTTTAAGTTTTCCCTATATAAATCTTTGTAAAATCAACTGACCCCTGGGGTGGGGTCAGTTTTGACCCCAGGGTCATAATTTGAACAAACTTTGTACAGGTCCATTAGATGATGCTTCATACCAAATATCTAAGCTCTAAGCCTTGAGGTTTCAGAGAAGAAGATTTCTAAAGATCCAACTTTTAAAATCTAATTTTAGCTCCAGTGATCCAGAAATGCAATGGACCAAAACCATTTGAACAATCTTGGTAGAGCTTCATCCAAGGAACATCCCAGGCAAGTTTCATTAAATTTGGCCCATAGGTTTCAGAGGAGATGTCGTTTGCATAAAAAGTTGACGATGGACGGACGGACTGCCTGCCAAAACTGAATAGGGGGCCTTTCCTTTTGTTATTTTCTTTTGTTAATAGAGGGCCATTGGCCCCTTATTCTATTGTTATGGAATGAACTCTATTGTCCTCTTTTGTTATGTTTACTGTTAGATGGCCCCCTATTTATTTTCGGTAGTGCGGACAGACTGACGGATGGACGGACGACGGACGAAGACTGATCAGAAAAGCTAACCCTGAGCACTTTGTGCTCAGATGACCTAAAAACAAATTTCTTATAGATATCATGTTAGTAATGTAACAATATTCAGCACTAACAAACTTACCCTATAGACTGACATGATTGGATATTTGTTTTTGTTAATACTGCTTCAGTTATGTGTAAAGCCAGTAGGGGCATTTCATCTACAATTATTCATGTGGTAAAGCCTGAGGTCTAGACACCTAACTTTTGCAAGAAATTACCAAACATTTCAAACCCAAGAACAAGCAATCAGAGCACAAAAAACTAAACATCTGAAACATATGGCTGCCAAAAAGACTGAAATTTAGCATGTACAATATTTTCAAATAACTGCACCTTACTGAATAACAAATGTTTAACACAAACATGTTCTGAAACCATTACTCAATTAACTATTAAACAAACACAATATTTTTTAAATTAAAAAGTGGTATAGGAAACTATATAACCAATTTATTAACTTTTACCTGCAAACAAGTTTCAGGGGGCTTTTTGACCCTAAAGGAACCTATGCATTTTTATATCAAAGCACTTAATATCAACACAATTTTATACAATTAATATCTCCAAGACTGATTAGATATTTCAAACAAAAGGGCCTTGATTGCTCACCTGAGTACTTTGGCTATGGGTCTGCTGTTAAGCAAATGTCACAAGCAATATTACATTTTCTAAATGAAGATTTTAAAAAGATCTCATATTTTAAACAAATAAAACCCATGGGGCAGAAGCAATTTTTAGCCAGCAGTTTGTGAGGAGATGTCACTTGAAGCCAAAATATTGAGAAAAAATCAATTTTTAGCTCTGGCAGCCATTTTGTGCAATGGAGCAGAACAATCTGAGCTGTTTTAATAGAGAGCTATATAAAGAACATTTCTGTAAAATTGGGTAGAAAATCACCTTGCAATTAAGGAGATGTTTTTTGAATTTTTTTCTATTTTTAGCCTTTGCGGCCTTTATGTGCAATGGAGCAGAACAATTTGAACAATTTTAGGAAAAGGCAATATAAGGAAAATTTTAGTAAATTTTTATCAAAAATGGCCAACGGATATTAAGAAGATGTTATCTGAATCCACATATTGACATTTTTTTTTTTTTATTGCTGGCAGCCATTTTGTTGAATGTAGCAGAAAAATCTGAGCATTTTGTAAGCAACAGTTCTGTGAAATAATGCGGAAAATGAGCTTACAGTTAGGGGGAGATGCTGTTTACATTTTTTCAATTTTTAGCTGTTGAAGACCCTATGTGCAATGGAGTGGAACAGTCTGAGCAATTTTAGAAAAGGGCAATAGAAAGAACATTTCTATCAAGTTTGGTTTAAAAAATGGCCCAGTAGTTTTGTAGGAGATGTCATTTGAAGCCTAATATTGATGAAAATCTATTTCCAGCTCAGGTGGCCATTTTGTTCAATGAAGTGGAACAATCTGAGCAATTTTAATAGTCAGCTATGTAAGGAACATTTCTGTGAATTTTGGAGGAAAATCACCTTGCAGTTAAGGAGGAGCTGTTTTTTGTTTATTCTATTTTTAGCTTTTGCAGCAATTATGTGCAATGGAGCAGAACGCTTTGAGCAATTTTAGAAAAAGGCTATATAAGGAACATTTGCTTTAAAATGGCCAGGTGGTTTTTAGAGAAGATGTCATTTGAATCCAAATATAGACAAAAATTTATTTTTAGCTCTGGTGGTCATTTTGTTCAATGGAGCGCAACAATCTGAACAATTGAAATAGAAAGCTATGTAAAAAACATTTTTGTCAAATTTGGTGGAAAATCCCCTTGCCACCTTAGAGAAGATGTTGTTTCTTTATTTTTTTTCTATTTTTAGCTTTTGTAGACCTTCTGTGCAGTGTTGTAGAACAGTATGAGCAATTTTAGAGAAGGGCAATATAAGGAACTTTTCTATCAATTCTGGCCTAGTGGTTTTTGAGGAGATGTCATTTGAAGTAAAATGTTGAAGCTGGATGCCAGATGCAGGGTGATCACAATAGCTCACCCTGAGCACTTACTCAGGTGAGCTAAAAACTTTTTGTCAATTACATCTTTGATGTTATGTTATAAATGCTTCTCAAGATAGACAGAACATATACATGTAGTAAATCAGCTTTTTAAATGCATTTTAAGTGATTTAATAATTCCTCTTGTTCTTCTTTTCTGTACTCATCACTTTAATTTATGCATCTGTTAATAATATTGATACTGACTTCTTTTAAACATCAGATTTCAGACTACACCAGTGACAACTGAAATAATCAAAGTTTACAAAAAACTGATGGATCAATTGTCTTTGAATCAACAATGAAATTTCTTGTAAACTGGTCACTGCACTGTGTAATTTCTTTGTTGCAAACTCGGCACATTTTATAAGTTCACTCAAGAGATTAACAGTCTAAACAGACCGGTAAAATATACTATGCAAGTCAGGGCTCTGGAAAACCAAAACTTTGTCAGTTTCGACTGAATTTCAGCTTCCTGGGCTGAGTTTATGTCCAAGACTGCTTTAAAAAAAATCAGTTCCAATAAATAAAAAAATAAAAATTTTTTTCATAAATACACCAAACTTTATACCCAAACCCCAATCGGCACCCTATGCTGTCCCTCACTCCTATCACTGACACTGTGACCATGCAGTGGCCCAAGGCAATTATCACCAATTAACTGATTAACTTGTTAACATTCAACTGGGAATAATTGTGATTCAATTACGTTTTTAACTTTCACTTTGATCAAAGCAGGGTTTTTTTTTCAACCAACTACCGTAAGCATCATAATTCAATTTTAGTTATCAAAGATTAATTATTATAAATTGTTTGTATTCTTTAAGAGAAAAGCCTTTAAGATATATATTAGGCATACTGACCATAAACACTGTTTTTGACCAATTTATTTTCATTAGGTGTGGGGGAGGGAACTGAGATCTGAAAATTTCCTTAGCTCTGACATAAGTATAAACAAATAAATCAATAATTAAAAGTAAAATAATCAAAGCAAAACAGTCGCTGAGATGATGAATAATGTACATTCTAACAAAAGCCACCTTAAGTTGGGGCCACGGTCGACTTTTTTCCTATTTCCAAAGGCAAACACATCAGAGGAAGCACATTGTGGTGAAGGGATTTCAAATGAAACATCATTTGGAAATATAATTATCAAATTCATCCATACATAACAAAGTTATGGCCAAATTTAGCAACATTCAGAAATTGGACCTTAAAGGTCAAGATCAAGTCCAGTTTAACCTTCTTTGGAGGTATTGTCTAAAAGGTAGTTATGTCCAAGCATGAAGATACTACATCCATTAATAACAAGGCAGTCTGAACGACAGCTAAATCCCCTTCCGCAGCGGACATGAATGTGTACTTCTTGACCTTTAACCAACCATGACCTTGATGTTGTGCCATGCATATTATAAGCACACAGTCTCATGATAGTAATAATTTGTGTCAAGCTATTTAAAATCTTCCATAAAGTCAAAAAGTTATGGAGAACATTAAACCTTGGGGGTAGCAACCTGGATGTTGGGTTCTGCACATCGTGTCATAGTGGTGATCATTTGTGCAAAGTAATTAAAAAACTTTTCATAAGCCAAGTTAGTAAGTTATAGAGCAGACGTGTAATGTGGATATTTGACCTTTAAGTGTGACCTTGACCTTAGGGGTAGCAACCCAATTATTGTGCTCTGCACATCATCTCATAATGGTGATCACTTGTGCCAAGTTATTTCAAAAAATTTTCAGTGGTCTAAAAGTTATGGAGCGGACATGAAATGTAGACTTTTTAACACTTGACCTTTAAGCGTAACCTTGACCTTGGGGAAAGCAACCCAATAATTGCGCTCTGCACAATGTCTCATAATGGTGATCACTTGTGTCAAAATATTTCAAAAAATTTTCAGCAGTTTAAAAGTTATGGAAAGTGTTATGGACGGACAGATAGACGGAAGGATGTACGGCCGAAACTGGATAGGGGGCCTTTTCTTTTGTTATTTTCTTTTGTTAAATAAAGGGCCATTGGCACCTTATTCTATTGTTACGGAATGAACTCTATTGTTCTCTTTTGTTATGTTTACAGTTAGATGGCCCCCTATTTCTTTTTGGTAGTGCGGACAGACGGACGGACAGACTGACAGACAGAGGCCATTCCTATAATCCCCTCCTCACTTTGCGGAAGGGGTTAACAAAGATATAGCAAAGTTAAGCAATGTCAAAGTCATTTAAAGGCCAAGGTTATACTTGAATTGTTCAACATGTTTGTTTTATTCTCAGTGTTGTTTTGGCCTAGTATAGATCAAATCCATCCATAAATAACAAAAATTTGGCTATTTTAACAAACTTCAATAATTTGACCTTGACAGTCAAGGTCATTTTTAGTTCAAGGTCATACCTGAATAATTTAACATGTTGGTTTTGTCATAAGAGTCGTTTAGTCCAAGTATGAATGAATCCAAAAAAGAAATAACTTGACCTTGAAGGTCCAGGTCATTTTAAGGTCAACGTCATACTTGTATTATTCAACCTGTCAGTTTTGTCATAAGTGTTAGTTGGTCCAAGTATGAATCAAATCTGTAAACTGATTAAGTTATTACCATATAACAAAATTAAATAATTTGACCTTGGCTGTCAAAGTCATTTTAGGGTCAAGGTCATACCTGATTTACTCAATATGTAAGTTTTGTCAAAAGTGTTGTTTGTCCAAGCATGAATCAAATCCAACCATAAATAACAAAGTTATGACCAATTTTAGCAAAATTCATTAATTTGATCTTGCCTGTCAAGTTTATTTTTTAGGTCAAGGTCAAACTTGAAAGAATCAAAATGTCCGATTTGTCAAAAGTATTTTTTTGCCCAAGTATGAATCAAATCCATAAATAAATGACAAAGTTATGACAATTTAAGCAAAATTCAATCATCTGACCTTGACGGTCAAGGTCATTTTTAGGTCATTGTCACACTTGAGTAATTCAACATGTCAGTTTTGTCATAAGTGTTGTTTTGTCCAAGTATGAATCAATTCCAACAACAAATAACAAAGTTATGGCCAATTTTAGCAAAATTCAGTAATTTGACCTTGAAGGTCAAGGTCATTTTAATGTCAAGGTCAAACATGAAAGAATCATAATGTCGGATTTTTCTTAAGTGTTGTTTTGTCCAAGTATGAATCAAATCCATAAATAAATACAAAAGTTATGACAATTTGAGAAACAAGAGCTGTCGTAGGACAGTGCGCTCGACTATTCTCAGTACTTGACACTAAAGGGTTATAAACTTATAAACTCAAAATTCACACAAAATCGTTGACAAAGTTACCTCCTCTTGTGGCAGTCTAAAGACATGATGATAAAAAAATGTTTAAAAGTTAATCTGCAAGGGAAAGGTTACTAGTGCTACCTTGCCAAAAACTTTAACCAAATTTCTAAGTCGAAAAGGGGCCATAATTCACACAAAATGCTTGACACAGTTACCTCCTCTTGTTAACAGAGTAAGCTCTTGAAGGTAAACAAGTATTGTAAGTTTCAGGGCTATATCTGCAAGGGAAAGGTGAGTAGTGCTACCTTGCCAAAAAACTTTAACCAAATTTCTAAGTTGAAAAGGGGCCATAATTCACACAAAATGCTTGACACAGTTACCTCCTCTTGTTAACAAAGTAAGCTCTTGAAGGTAAACAAGTATTGTAAGTTTCAGGCTATATCTGCAAGGGAAAGGTGAGTAGTGCTACCTTGCCGAAAAACTTTAACCAAATTTCTAAGTCGAAAAGTGGCCATAATTCACACAAAATGCTTAACACAGTTACCTCCTCTTATTAGCTGAGTAAGATCTTGATGGTAAACAAGTATTGTAAGTTTCAGGGCTATATCTGCAAGGGTTAGGTGAATAATGTTACCTTGGTGAAAAGCTTTAACCTGAACCATCGCCGACACCGGGGCGAGAACTATAGCCCTCCATATTCTTCGAATAGTCGAGCTAAAAATTCAATAATTTGACCTTGAAGGCGAAGGTCATTTATGAGTCAAGGTCAAATTCAGTCTGGTCCACTTGAAGATCTTGTCCAAAGGGTTGTTGTGTCTAAGATCAAACTTGAATAGTTTAACATGTTGTCTTTGTCATAAGTGTTGTTTTGTCCAAGTATGATTAAAATCCAACCTGAAATAACAAAGTTATGGCCAGGTTTAGCAAAATTAAAAAATTTGACCTTGACTGTCAATGTCATTTAAAGGTCAAGGTCATATTTGAAATAATCAAAATGTTGGATTTGTCATAAGTGTTCTTTTGTCGAAGTATGAATCAAATCCATAAATAAATGAGAAAGTTATGACAATTTAAGCAAAATTCAATAATCTGACTTTGACAGTCAAGGTCATTTTCAGGTTATGGTCATACCTGAGTTGTTTAACATGTCGATATTGTCATAATTGTTGTTTTGTCCAAGTATGAATCAATTTAAGCAAAATTCAATAATTTGACCTCGACTGTCAAGGTCACTTAAAGGTCAAAGTCAAACTTGGAATTAATCATAATGTCCGATTTGTCATAAGTGTTGTTTTGTCCAAATATCTAGCAAATCCATAAATAAACGTGAAAGTTATGACAATTTAAGCAAAATTCAATCATCTGACCTTGATGGTAAAGGTCATTTTTAGGTCTAGTCATATTTGAGTTATTCAACATGTCGGTATTGTATTAAGTGTTGCTTTGTCCAAGTATAAATCAAATCCAACCATGAACAACAAAGTTACGGCCAATTTTATAAAAAAATTCAATAATCTGACCTTGAAGGTGAAAGTCATTTTTTAGTCAAGGTCAAGTTTAGTCTGGTCCACTTGAAGATCTTGTCCAAAGGGTTGTTGTGTCCAAGCATGAAGACAATCCACCTATTAATAATAAAGTTATGGCCAATTTTAGCAAAATTCAATATTTTGACCTTGAAGGTGAAAGTCATTTTTGAGTCAAGGTCAAGTTTAGTCTGGGCTTCATGAAGGTCTTGTCCAAAAGGTTGTTGTGTCCAATCATGAAGACAATCCATGAAGGAATAAAAAAAATTACGATCAATGTTAAAATTTTCGGACAAAACAGCAAGTTTCAAGTTCAAATTATTGCCTTTGGCCATTTACAACATCAAAAATATGGCAAAGACAAGTTACAATTTACACAGAGTACACAAAACATATTCAACATATAATACAAAAGTACATGCAGACAGTATACAAAAAACAAGAAACAGTTATACATGAAGGGTAATTGATCGCAAATTGAATACGTCCTTCAAAAGTTTACTACTCTTAATTATTTCATATTCAACATATAATAGAAAGTGAATGCTAATAGCACACAAGGTAAGAAAACAGTTATACCTGAAGGGTAGTTGATCTCAAACTGAATGCATCCTTCAAAAAATTACTAATCTTGATTATTACAGTTTTACGTTTAGATGAAGAGATAGGTGAATTTTGACAATGAGGGCCATGAACAGTTGTTTATTTCTAATCACTGAATAGTATGGACAACACAGTAAAAAATGAAACTCTGATTCGACAGCGTTTTGATTACACATTTTACATTTGCGATTTTCTCTCGATATGTTATTATATCTACCAGTTTCGATCTCAAGTGTGTGTGAACTTAATCTAAATTGTGCAAAAAGCTTTCTTAATTTATCTGACTTCAAAACATAAAAATAGTCTTCGAATATAAATGTAGTTTTATATTTGTTATAATATTCTAATTTAGGCATCGATGTAATAGACTCTGACCAGGTTTGTATAAATTGGTCTCTTATTCGTTGCTTTATAGACGGAAAGTAATTTATATTTGCATTAAAGCCAACTCTTATAAATTGGAATCCTAATTTATCTAGAAAAACCTTCATAGTATTAGCCCAATTTTTTCTGTTAATGCTATTACATTGTTCTGTGTAAAAATAGTAAATTGGTGAGTCAACATGTTTGTTAATTTTAAGCCAAAATTTAACCGCCCGTTCTTTGCATAAGACAGGTAGTGGAAACCTCCCAAGTTCACCATAGACTGCTAAATTAGGTGGTTGTTGCTTGACTCCTAGAATATATTTACAAAAGCGGATATGTAATTTATCGAGTTCTTTAAAATCGTATGCACCAAAAATTTCTGATCCATATAGTAAGATCAGGACTTCCATTCTATCAAAAAGATAAAATTTTGTTTTAATATCAATTTCAATTTTATCAAATATTAACAAAAGATTGTGGTATGCTTTTAATGCCTGTTCTGCAAGGGCAGTAACAGCATGAGATAAATCACCTGTATAATGAAATTTGACACCTAGATATGTAAATGTATCTACTTGTTCAATTTTCACACCATTGACAAAAATAACCACCTGGTTTTCCACTCTTCGTCTTTTTTCAAAAACGCATACCTTCGTTTTCTTAACATTAATTTTTAGTCCCCATTTTTCTGAATAAATGCAAAGATTATCGACCTGTAATTGTAAACTGCTAGGATCAGTGGTAAACAAAACAATATCATCAGCAAACAAAATCAAATACAATGATAACATAGTAAGGTCATTTTCAGTTAGAGCGTTGAAATCGATACATTTTGTTATATCATTTATAAATAAAATAAATAATAGAGGTGACAAAGGTTCACCTTGCTTTACCCTAGCAATGGCAACCACACCATGACTATAGCAATAACTCGATCTTTTCTTTAAAAAAAGTCGAGCAAAAAATAGCTATGTCTTGACTGCATTGCATAGATTTTTATGATGACATTTTTGAATTTGTGAGGTACTGCTATTGTGAATATTAGCCAAAATTGAACCATCAAAAATAAAACCTGTTTTACAGTTTATAACCACAGGATGAGTAATAATAACAGGTATATAACCACAGGATATGTAATTATAACAGGAACATAACCACAGCATGAGTAATTATAACAGGAATTAAACCACAGGAAGAGTAATTATAACAGGTGTTTAACCACAGGATGAGTAATTATAACAGGAGTTTATCCATGGGATAAATAAATATAACAGGAGTTCATCCATGGGATAAATAATTATAACAGGAGTTTAACCACAGGATGAGTAATTATAACAGGTACATAACCACAGAATAAGTAATTATAACATGAGTTTAAGCACAGGATGAGTAATTATAACAGGAGTTTAATCACAGGATGAGTAATTATAGCAGGTACATAGCAAGATGAGTAATTATAATAGGTACATAACCACAGGATGAGTAATTATAGCAGGTACATAACCAAAGCATGAGTAATTATAACAGGTACATAGCAGGATGAGTAATTATAACAGGAGTTTAACCATAGGATGAGTAATTATAGCAGGTACATAACAGGATGAGTAATTATAATAGGTACATAACCACAGGATGAGTAATTATAACAAGAGTTTAATCATAGGATGAGTAATTATAGCAGGTACATAGCAGGATGAGTAATTATAATAGGTACATAGCCACAGGATGAGTAATTATAACAGGCTGTTACGGTCTAGTGCACACCTAACTATAATTGTATAAATACAACCTCTGACAACTGTGTCAGGAAATTGATTCTTTGACTCAGAGGTTACAGCATTGGCGTGTCACGCAGGAGATAGGAGTTCAAATCCCACTCTGGATTGTGTATTCTTAGATGCATTGCATCTTTCTGTTATGGACTTTCGTGTTTGTAAGAAGGCACATAATCACATGACTTGTATTGATAACAGGCACATAATCACAGGACTTGTATAGATTACAGTTACATAATCACAGGACTTGTATTGATTACAGGTACAGAATCATAGGACTTGTATTGATTACAGGTACATGACTACAGGACTTTGTACTGATTACAGGTACATGACCACAGGACTTGTTTTGATTACAGGTGCATGATCACAGGATAGCTGGAAAGTTCCATATACCATTGTTCACAGGTCTACAGTTGTCAGTAAACAATGATCGGCCATACTGTCTTCATGAATGACATTATTGGTTCCTCATTAAAGAGATATTATTCAAGAAGTATCAACAGAGAATTACAATTTATTCAAAAATCTGATGGTACAGCATTCATTTTCTCTTTTATCTCCAATTTAGTGTAATGGGAACCATGTCCCTTGGGAGTCTGACATTAAGTTGTATTTTAGAAAGAGGCCATGATTTCCAACTATTGTAAGGACATATTAAGCAAGTCTCAAATCAGGTACAGATAAACACAATATGCTGGAAACAATCATATGATAAACATACACAATACTTATGACACATATGCACAATACTTATGACACATATACACAATACTTATGATACATATACACACTACTTATGATCCATATACATAATACTTATGATACACATACTTACGATACATATACACAATACTTATGATACATATACACAATACATATGATACATATACACACTACTTATGATCCATATACATAATACTTATGATACACATACTTATGATACATATACACAATACTTATGATACATATACACAATACATATGATACATATACACAAAACATATGATACACATACACAATACTTATGATCCATATACATAATACTTATGATACACATACTTATGATACATATACACAATACTTATGATACATATACACAATACATATGATACATATACACAATACATATGATACACATACACAATACTTATGATACATATACACAATACTTATGACATAATACACACATCATACTTGATACAAAGTTGTTAACATACCTGGTACTGTAAACCAAGAAAAGATACTATACTACATGTTTTTCATACAACAGATGATTTTGTGGGGACATATTTTGGTGGAAAAATAGCAACCAAGAATAACACAAAACTGAAGTTTTTATGGCAAAAGTACAAACCTGCCAGTGTAATTACAAGAACTGAACTAGTCTTGTAACATTTTTTATGAAAGCGATTTTAATTAAGACTTGTATATATCCAAAAGGTCAACTGCAAAAGTCACAAACTTGAAATGCAAGAATACATTTCTTGGCTTACAGTATTTTTAAAACTTACAAAATGCAGAGTATACTTGATACATGCACAGTATCTAACTAACAAAACACATAAAGTACTATGTCCAGTATCTAACTTACAAAACACATAAAGTACTATGTCCAGTATCTAACTTACAAAACACATAAAGTACTATGTCCAGTATCTAACTTACAAAACACATAAAGTTCTATGTCCCTTAACCCTCCCAGATTTACCACTGATTCTTGGGCAAAAGATGTTTACTTTTTATTACTGAGTCAACATTTTAGAACAACCAGCAATGTTACTTAATGATAAAGAATCAATGATGAAAAAGAATGCCACTATTATGAACCTTCCATTGGTGTTAAGCTTAAAGACAGTGAACCAGAGACCAACAGTGGATTAAGATACTATTTTTATACAGCTCCTTGTACAGGCAAATGCAATATCTTTTTATTTCAATTTTTGGATGGTACAATATTGTTTGTTTTCTTAATTTTTCCACCTGTAAAAGCTAACATGTGATGCAGTATGTTGTTTGTATAGTTCATATAAATGAAATGGATATTCCAATCCAGTTCTCATGACTAGTTCACAATTATTGTCATATCTATTTTGACAAAATTTATAGCTTCTCTGTAATGCTTGCAAAAAAAGAACAATCCTGATTTCACTTATCTATCAAACTTAGATATGTAATAATTTTCTATGATGTCTGTCTGACATGCAAAACAAAAATATGAGAACATCTACTTAATTGAAAGTTCTTATCTTAAGAATTGCCAATATGAAAAAGTAACTTAACACAAGGCACTGGGATCTACAGCAAGATATCTCATACAAAATGTCTAGAAGTTAAAATATCTCATAGTAAATAACTAATGATTAAAGCAGGTCATTGCCAAACTTCTTAAGTAAGAATATTTCAAGGCAAAATGTCTAAAGTTAAAATATCTCATGGCAAAATGTCTAGAAGTTAAAATATCTCATAGTAAATAACTAATGATTAAAGCAGGTCATTGCCAAACTTCTTAAGTAAGAATATTTCAAGGCAAAATGTCTAAAGTTAAAATATCTCATGGCAAAATGTCTAGAAGTTAAAATATCTCATAGCAAATAACTAATGATTAAAGCAGGTCAATGCCAAACTTCTTAAGTAAGAATATTTCAAGGTAAAATATCTAAAGTTAAAATATCTCATGGCAAAATGTCTAGAAGTTAAAATACCTCATAGTAAATAACTAATGATTAAAGCAGGTCATTGCCAAACTTCTTAAGTAAGAATATTTCAAGGCAAAATATCTAAAGTTAAAATATCTCATGGCAAAATGTCTAGAAGTTAAAATATCTCATAGCAAAATGTCTGGAAGTTAAAATATCTCATAGTAAATAACTAATGATTAAAGTAGGTCATTGCCAAACTTCTTAAGTAAGAATATTTCAAGGCAAAATGTCTAAAGTTAAAATATCTCATGGCAAAATGTCTTAAGTTAGAATATCTCATGGCTAAATGTCTTCAGTTACAAATATCTCATAGCAAAATATCTTAAGTTAGACTATCTCATGGCTAAATGTCTTCAGTTACAAATATATCATTGCAAAATGTCTTAAGTTAGAATATCTCATGGCTAAATGTCTTCAGTTATAAATACCTCAAGGTAAAATGTCTTATGTTAGAATATCTCATGGCTAAATGTCTTCAGTTACAAATATCTCAAGGCAAAATGTCTTAAGTTAGAATATCTCATGGCAAAATGTCTTCAGTTACAAATATCTCAAGGTAAAATGTCAAGTTAGAATATCTAATGGCTAAATGTCTTCAGTTACAAATATCTCAAGGCAAAATTTCTTAAGTTAGAATATCTCATGGCAAAATGTCTAAAAGCTGTCTACTTCTTACACTGGTAAGCTTTATTGCTGCTACTGAGTCACTCCATTCATACAATGTATAACTGATTAAACAGTTGACATTTTAATCTTTTCTCCAGTAAAAGATTTAATTCTGTCTTCCAGATAATTGTTTACCCCTGGGACTCTGTGATTTTTTTGTCTGTGATATTTCTGTTAAGAGTAAACTAATCTTCTTCAGCAATTATAGCTCATTATCTGAGAAGCACAAAAACTCCTCTGATTCTTGTCTTCATTTTTTCCTGAAATCTGTTCTCATAGCCTACACACAAATTGTGAGAGGATTGGGCACCAAATGAACCTGTCTGTAGATACTGACAAAAGAGAATGTTTACCATCAAACAAGAGGGCCATGATGGCCCTAAATCGCTCACCTGTGTCTCATTGCTAATGTTACAAATATCGTTATTGGTTTTTATGGGTGCAAGTTTGAATAAGTTTGCTGTAAGTTTGAAGACTCTGTAATGGTACTCAAATTTTTTAGCAGAAATAATTTTACTCTACAGGTCCCAGTGACTTTGACCTTTGACCTACAGACCCCAAAAACAATAGGGTTCTTCTTATATAATTACCCTATAAAGTTTGAAGGTTCTGGGTGTAATGATACTCCAGTTACTGAGAAGAAATAGTTTTCACTCTTCAGGTCCCTGTGACCTTAACTTTTGACCTACTGACCCCAAAAATGATTGGGTTCTTTTACCAAGTAAAGAAAATCATCTTATGAAGTTTGAAGGCTCTGGGTAAAATGGTACTCCAGTTAATGAGCAGAAACAGTTTTCATTCTACAGGTCCCTGTGAACTTAACCTTTGACCTTATGGACCCTAAAAACAATAGGGTTCTTCTAATACAATTATCCTTTATAGTTTAAAGGTCATGTGACACAACTATAGCAATTTTGTCTATTCAAAATAATCATAATATACTGATTAAAATTGTTAAATTGCAAAATTATGAAAATTTTGCTTCTGATATGAAAAAATGTGTTTTTGATGATCGGCTGTTTCCGTTTCGACATCGGTAGTTTCCGCTGCAATTTTTGGCTGTGAGGTAGATTTATCCCTACTGTACCAGGCAGTGATTGCAGAATTACACTGCTCATAACACATCAATTTTTAAATGAAAAAACAACACTAAACCACAAGTGCAAGAAACACGATAAAGGCACACTAATAAAAATAGCATGCTATAAATTGTAAATTAAATTAAATAATGTAATTACTTCTCAATTTTTATAAGTAAATTCAAACTTTGTGCCGGGAGAACGGGTTGTAATTTTACATTAATAAATATTATTAAATATTCCAATTTCTTCCATGTTGTGGTTCTATATACAACTATCTCCTCCACATTTTAACATGCTGCGTACCCCTTCCTCACTTATTTGTTTACGTCATAAACAAATTCTTTATCATTTAAGTGTAGTAAAATTGAAGTGAATTAAGGTGATTTAATGTGTTAACATTTGTTTCACTGGAATGGAAATTCACACTACAGTGTATTTTCACGTTGGGATATTGTCTGAAAAATTATAATATGGCATGTCCATCAAGTAGTTTGTTTGTTTTGTTTTGTTTTGGGGTTTAACGCCGATTTCAACATATGTTATATCTCGGCGGTCAGTCCACCTAACCGGTTTTCCTGGATAACTAACCAGTAATTGCCAATTTCTCCGCAAGTGACTGACTACTTTTCCCACATGATCGACTCTGAATCAGAGGTGAGAGACAAATGAACATAAGACACAATGTCTGAGAACAATTGTCACGGAGAAATGTCCATCAAGTAGAAATTTGTGTCTGCTTATAAATTAATATCCAATGAAATGTCAAAGATCCATAAATCACGCCTTAACTGTGGGATTTATACAAATTAACCTGCCCAAATGGGACCCTTGTATATTCTGCATAGCTGTCAAAACAAAGCAGTTAACTTTTTTATGACCCAATCAATGATAAATTTGACACAAAATAGCAAAATTTTATGGCAAGTGATCTTACAAATTAATTGAATTACTTTTGATCAGTCAAACTTGTGAAAACATTATGTAATAGCTTTTTTCAATTAACATGTCTGAATGATTTTTAGTTAAGAAGCTTCCATGCAGATACATATTTTAATTAGATAATAAAATGTAATGGATCTATTTATGATGAAAAAAAAAATCATTAGACTTCTAAATATGAACAAATTTTTTTTTTTTGAAAAAAGGTGTTTGTGTTATGATTTTGACATAGTTTTTAGAACTTCTTCAAATTATTTGTTCTTCGATCATTATTGTTTTGTTGTTTTTTTTTTTTAATGTAGAACGATTAAGACCAAAAAAGGTATGCAGTTAAAATGAAAAAATCATAGATCTAGTCAAAGATTACTTACACATACCTCAGGCAAAATATACCACAGACAAATAAGCAACACATCATTGTAAGGAGAATGTTTTTTTATGGGAAAAAATCTCTCGATTGGAGTTAGTTAATCAAGTCTTCCAAAAAACTGCATCGGATAAAAATAAGCATGTTCAAAATCTTTTTGGATCAGTTACTTGAAAAATATCTCTAGATATTTTCAATGATGTATCTTTTAATTCTATAACCCCGATTAAAACTACCCTCAGTATAATATTCCTCATTGGCTTCTAATTCTATCAATATTTCAAATTATTTATTTTAAAAAATCTTCAATGTATATTCATGATGTTAGCTTAACTTGTTCAACTTTGTTTTTTTACTATATTCAGTCTACATTTTCACTTTCCATCATTATCAAGTTTTTGTTAACAATCCACGCAGTTGCGTCAAGTGCAAGAGATAAATGTGCGTCACTTCCAGTTTCGCTCGTGACAGGTGCGCGCCACCAAGTGCGTAAAAATGGATTTTGATTTGCTATAAAAACATCTTTAAGATGAAAATTACCTGCGGAATTTTGTAAAACTGTGATAGTTAGATATATAGTTTTCGCTCATATGAAAATTTCAAGGTCAAAAATACGTGTCACATGACCTTTAAAGGCTCTGGGTGTAATGGTACTACAGTTACTCTGCAGAAATAGTTTTCACTCTACAGGTCACTGTGACCCTGACCTTTGACATACTAGCCCCAAAAACGATATGGTTCTTCTATTTAGTAAAAGCAATCATCCTATGAAGTTTGGAGGCTCTGGGTGAAATGGTAATCCTGTTATTGAGTGGAAACGGTTTACTCTCTAGAGGACCCTGTGACCTTGACCTTTGACCTACTGACCCAAAACACAAAAGGGATTTTTTGTACTCAATAAGGGCAATAACCCTGTGAAGTTTGAAGGCTTCGGGTCAACTGGTACTCAAGTTATTGAAAGGAAATGAAGTGTGAAAGACAGACAGACAAACAGACACCCATGGACAAGGCAAAAACAATATGTCTCCATCAGAAGGGCGGGGTTGGGAGGAGACATAACAACTAACAATTGAAGGTATAGCCCCTGGTGTTTCAGAGCAGCAGACTTTTAAAGTTTTCCCTATATAAATCCTTGTGTAAAATCAAATGACCCCCTAGTTGGGGCCAGTTTAGTCCCCAGGGTCATGATTTGAACAAACTTGGTAGAGGTCCACTAGACAATACTGCAAACCAAATATCTAAACTCTTAGCCTTGTGGTTTCTGACAAGAAGATTTTTAAAACTTTTCCTACATAACTCTATGTAAAACATGTGACCCCTGAGGCGGGGCCTTTTTTGACCCAGGGGCTATGATTTGAACAAACTTGGTAGAGGTCTAGTAGACAATGCTGTACACCAAATATCTTAACTCTAGGCCTTGTGGTATCTGAAAAGAAGATTTTTAAAGTTTTTCCTATATAACTCTATGTTAAACATGTGATCACTGGGGCGGGGCCATTTTTGACCCAAGGGCCATGATTTGAACAAACTTTGTAGAGGTCCTCTTGACAATGCTACATACAAAATACCTAAGCTCTATGGCCTTTTGGTTTCTGATGTGAAGACTTTTTAAACCTTTTCCTATATAACTCTATGTAAACAAGTGATCCCCAGGGCAGGGTCTATTTTGACCCAGTGGCTATGATTTGAACAAACTTAGTAGAGGTTGCTACAAACCAAATATCTAAACTCTAGGCCTTGCGGTTTCTGACAAGAAGATTTTTAAAAGTTTTTCCTATATAACTCTATGTAAAACATGTGACCCCTGGGGTGGGCCATTTTTGACCCAGAGCCTTGATTTGAACAAACTTGGTAGAGGTCCATTGGACAATGCTGCACACCAAATATCTAAACTCTAGGTCCTGCGGTTTCTGACAAGAAGATTTTTTAAAGTTTTTCCTATATAACTCTATGTAAAACATGTGACTCCTGGGGCTGGGCCATTTTTAACCCAGGAGCCATGATTTGAACAAACTTGGTAAAGGTCCACTGGACAATGCTGCACATCAAATATCTTAACTCTAGGCTTTTTGGTTTCTGACAAGAAGATTTTTAAGTTTTTCCTATATAAATCTTTGTAAAATCAACTGACCCCTGGGGTGATATCAGTTTTGACCCCACGGTCATAATTTGAACAAACTTGGTAGAGGTCCACTAGATGATGCTTCATACCAAATACCTAAGCTCCAGGCCTTGAAGTTTCATAGAAGATTTTTAAAGATCCAACATTTAAAATCTAATTTAGCTCCAGTGAATCAGAAATGCAATGGACCACAACCATTTGAACAATTTTGGTAGAGCTTCAAGCAAGGAACATCCCAGGCAAGTTTCATTGAATTTGGCCCTTTGGTTTCAGAGGAGATGTCATTTAAATGAAAAGTTGATGACGGACGGACTGACGGACGGACGATGGAAAAAGACTGATCAGAAAAGCTCACCCTGAACACTTTGTGATCAGGTGAGCTAAAAAGTAGAAATTAGCCATTTTAACATCCAAAAATAGAATCTAAATTCAATGTATACTATTTTGTGTGTGCTTTTTTTTAAATCTTTGGTGTAAGATCATCTGGAGAGCTTATTGTCTGGGAAAATAGAACCATGCCTTCATTTTAAAAATACAGTTTCTGTATGACACCAGTACCACTTAACAGAGAATTAATTTGATATTGTCTAAATTGAAGCAACAGTCAAACCTTCAGATGCGTATTTTTTGATAACTTTTTTACCACTGCTTCAGCGGCTCCTTGATGCTGGGCTCTATGCTTGTGAGACCATCCATGTAAATCATGTAGGATTCTCAAAGGACCTGAAGAAACCAAGAGATGTCATCAACTGAGGTGACTCCAAGGTTCTTCAGTATGAGGATTCCAGCTTAACAGTGTCTGGATGGATAAATAATGAATTTCTTCACCATATGTCCACTCTAAGTGACCTGAGAGACAGCAGGGAAGTCCAGAGAGGAGTTGATAGAGAAGTTATTCACCTTTATCAACAACACTCAGTTTTAACTGATAATAAATTTATGGGGGGTGTAGACCTACATGACCAGTTCCGGGCAAAATATAATGTTGGGAGATGTTCAAGGAAGTGGTGGCAGTATATTTTTTGGTTTTGTTTGACAGTGCGATTGTTAATTATTTCATCGTGTACAAGGCAACTTCCACTAGACTGACAAAGAAGAAGCGGTATAACCAGCTAGACTTCAGGCAGGATCTCCTACATGAACTAACTGGAGGCTATTCGAAGAGGAAGAGGTCAGTTGACGACACTGGATGTAGTGCAAGATAATGCTTGAGCACACACTGCAAGAATCGCCCGGAACTTCTTTGATGATGAAGGTACTGAGGTCATAGACTGGCCAGCGAGGTCTCCTGATCTTAACCCTATAGAGCATGTCTGGGACATGCTTTCTCGTAGACTTTCTTTGCATCCGAACCCTGTGCAGAACGTCCGTGAGCTTTCTCATGCTCTTGTAGCAGGATGGGATCCCATACCACAGGATATGATCAGACGTTTCATCAGGAGCATGCCCAGACGATGCAGAGATTGCCTAAATGTCCAAGGGGGATACACTCATTACTGACACTGACTATGAAACGTTTCCAGGCCTGAATCTGCTTTTACAGACATTGGTTGTTCTCCTGTAAGACTACCATTTCAAAGTTAATTGTTTGTGTTCATATCCTGGACAGTCTCTGTTCAGGAATGTGCCTGTTGGCGATGAAAATGCGGATTTGTTATTTTAAAAAGAACGATTTTGTTACTTCGGTAAAAAATATTGATAAATCTACTCAACGCGTATGGTATTTTATAGATTATATGGGCACTCCTTTAATTAATTTGAGCAGTGTATATGCCTCCCTTCGGGGGCATTAAAATAAATAAACAAGTGACAGAACTTTTGAATGAGTAAATTTCTTGGAACTTTCTTTTGGACTTTAAAAAGACAGTGAAAAAGTGAGAAAAAAAATTGTCATGTAGCCTAAAGACACCTGACGAGATTCATTCTTGTGAACTTTTATACTTATGTGTTGGTTCAATACTGGTTTGGGACATTTATCCATGAAACAAGTGCCTGTGCTGAGACTGGAGAAGAAGCCATGTTGCAGAATGTGTCACGTGGTACAGCAAGCACCTGCTTCAGGGATACTGTGTTCTATATTTAACCAGAATTCTGCAAGTGTGCATTTCTGAAAAATGCTTTTTTCCAATGCAACATGACCTACGCAAAAAGTAACAAGGGACAGTAGAAAAAACTTTATTTTAATTCTACTGTTCAACTGTGAACCAGCTGCTTTAAATAATCGAGACTGCAATTAACAGTTAAGAAATACAGGTATTTTACTATGGTTTAGAAATGTTTTAAAGACACAGAACAAAATAGTTAAGAAAAAGGTTTTATGTGATCTAATCTGATAAAGTAGTACCATCTCTGATCAAGGGAATAAAAGAACTAACTTTCAATCATTCTTACACACACAGGAAATTAAAAGCAGTGCTAAAAGTAACTATGGTATTCACTGCATGCAAGTCATGGAATATATTTTACTGTGGGACTGTCAAAATGGAAAGTGGTATTTTTCATGACACAAATTTTATTTACCATGATAATGCTTTTGAGAAAATCAGAATGAAAATCAAGATATCATTATGCATACATGGCAGCATGGTTTAGATATTAAGTATTATGATATCGACTTAACTAGGGTAGTCTTCTATGTTTATACTTTGAGGTTTTGTGTCACAACTTTGAATCATATCAAAGCGGTTTTTATACATGGAAAATTATTCCAGATTAGCAAAATGTACTTTTTGATAAAATCCAGCCATTTTCAGTCCAGCCCATCCCCAGTGAAATTCTGTTCCTATGGAAAAAGAACAGTTTAAGAACTCTTCCTTAGGTTTTGAACAGTCTGTTAAGTGTCATGAACAAAGTTCACTAACTGCCCTTTATCATAATAGTTTGACAATACTACTTCCCTTTTGAATAGGTTACTTCCCCTCCAAATAGGATACACCATTTGTACAAACATGCTTGTCTTAACATTTAAGAAACAGTGACATTTGAAGTCACAAGGGTTTATCACTGATAAACTAAAATTTTTCAAAACAGAAATAGGTGTTCTTGAAATTTGTCTCATTGAACATTTCTTAAACATTCTAATAATGTGTTTGACCACTTACAGAAAGAACACTTTCAGAACTTTTCTGTAACTACATGTAAGTCTTTGAACAGACTTGGAACCATACCTGCCATACGTCCCAGATCGTCTGGGATTGTCAAGGATATCAAGGGCCCGTCCCGGAGTCCCGGAAAGACACCCGATGTCCAGGAAACAGGAAAAACGCACATACCTTTGATCAGGCCAGTCAAATTTTTGACACGCCGCTAATTCTTTAATTATTCATTATGATAATATGTTCCGATTCAGTGAATACACCGCGTGTCATCGATAACCAATTAACAAATGACTGCTATTGCCTATCGATTTATTGACTTGCGGTGCATTAATTAATTTGTATGATATCTGCCCCTTTCAAAGACTGTCGCCGTGGTAATTGGTGTTAATAGAGATGCTACTTAAAATTAAATTAAATGCAAAAGCGCGTCGACCTTGCCGACAAAGACTATGATTTTTAAATCATTAACTTGTTTGTGGTTTGTTTGCTGTTGTCGGAATTTGGTATCAATAGAGATGCTGCTTAAAATTAAACTGAGTTTTTCACATATCGGTCCGACAAAAAAAGGTAAGTTTAAAAGGTAATCGTGATGAATATTGTAATGTTCGATCAAATCGCGCCGATACTTGTAATACGAAGCATAGACGATGCTGTCACCAAAGCCTGTGATTCAACTTGAATTTGAGTTTATGATGTTAATTAATTAATGGTACACAGTTATTATTTTATGATTACTTCTACACGATTACTATGCTCTTGCAACTAAAATAAAAAGTATGAAACTGATGGTACTGATGTGTATTTGAAACATGTGCACGGCTTTTCCCTCCAAAAACAGAATCCCGTCTGCCAACAGTAGGGCATTGAAAGTATATGAATAGTTGTATGTCCCGGAAAATCAGGCTCAAATCCCGGAAATTCGACTTCAAAATCCCGGAAATGGCCAGAAAAATTCTGGCAGGTATGCTTGGAACATTTCTTGAACTGTTCTTTTCAACAGAGGTCTCTATTCCTTTATATTTACAATAATTTTTTTTTTGGTCATAACTTTAAGAAATGCTAGGAATGTCTATCCTCTGATTTGTCTCTGTAAATATTAAGTGGAAGAAAATTTTGTGAGAGGAAAACTAACTTAAACAGTTAAATAATGGGAACCTCCAGTCTCTTCTTTTCAAGTTTGTAAGCTACAATCAATATTTTAATTTAGCTTCTTTAAAATTTAAACCCCAAAGCAGCAGTCTGTGAAGGCAATTACCAACCATTTGAAGACAGTTATTAACCATTTACTGTAAAGGTTGCTTTTGTAGAGATAATGTTAATTTATGGGTTCTAAAATTCTGCTTCAATGTAACTCTTCTCCACTTTTAAAGCTGTACCAGGCAAACTTCAGATGGTGTTTTCTATACTTTTATGTGTGGTGTTCACCACACAAATTTAATCCAGAAATTCTCAAAGGTAAGACTTTATACACCTGTGAAGCATTAATTGCTAATTGTTAATAAACAATATAAATTTAAAATAACACACACTGTTTATTGCTTCACCTCTCTATAATTGATGCAGCATATGGTAAAACAATTTCTTTACCAATGGTCCTATAGAGCGAGTCTACCACTCTGCTAAATGAGTATTCTTTTATGCACTCTTTTATCCTGTATAAAAATCCACATCATGGAATTAATACATGAAATTTGAAACCAAACATTTTTTCACAAGATTTCTTCCCAGATGTTCTGACATAAGTCTGTAAGTTATTAATATCAAACATACAGTCTTGGTTTCCAGCTTCACATTACACAATTTTTTTTGGACTATTGAACAAATTTCAGCAATAATAACTCTTACCATTTTTCAAAACAAAAACAACAATCCAATTTAAGAAACATATAATCAACATCTATAATGATTATTTCACCACTGTTTAATTATAGCACAGATGTATTTAGTAAATCCTACTTATCTACAGTGTCCACTTCTTGGACACATGGCAGTCACCTTCCACCTGTATTTTAAATAAATCTAATTTTTTTTCAAAAGCTTTTCTTCAACTAGGTGCAAACTATGTTTACATCCAACTAACTGAATGAAGAAGGAAAACTAAATAAAAAGCAGGCTAAACAAGCCCATTTAAGATTACTAGAAACCAGTTTTTCTGGTTCTGCTGTATTATAAAAGAATATCCATAAAGACATTAATAGTCATGTACTTAAATACATGACCTGTTTCTAGATAGTCAATATAAATATATAAAACACTAGCAGCAATGTAGTTTTATCTAGGGATCAGGCAATTGTTTCATGTCATATCTTTTCCCCCTCAACATAATGCTGGTTATGATATATGTGCAGTAAGAAAGCTAACATCCTTCACAAGTACTAATTTAAGCTCCTTTTTGTCTTGTATGATATTTGTGCACCAATTAAAAGCCTTTTAAACACTTTGGTCATTTTAATCATACTGCCATTTACTGACAATCAAACAGATCCCTGCTTATGACAGTTGGAAATGTAACCTTGCACTTAATTTAATCAGAGAAATATCAATACCAGTTAAAATCTTAATTTCTTAAGCAGGTAATACTGGAACTGCTTTTATTGCCTATTAACTAATGTCAATAGACAACCTTAAAACATTCTGTTTTCAGCCAAGTCAATAAGCCAAAGGCTGTATCTATCTTAAAACACAACCAGTGAATCACCTATAAATCACCCAGTTAAATGCACTAAGAGACTCTTAACCTTTTTATTTTAAATTTGGCACCTGCTTCACCCTTATTTTAACAGATATAAAACATGGGAAGTTTTCACCACTTCTGTGTATTAACTGAAATATAATCAAGCTAATACAGGCCTGGGAATTGACAGAATATTATAAAATCAATATTAATACCATAAACTTAAATTGCTTTTGCAATTTTGCCTTCGGCATTGCAAGTGAATAAAAATGCATGAAAAGTAGGGTTGCCAGACAAGCTTTTACCATTTATTATCTTGAAAATAAAATAAAAATATTTGTAAATCTGTAATACATATAAATATCAAGCTGTGTACTGTAGAAGTTCAGCTTTGGTCCTTTTCTCTGCATCTCTGTCTTAAAGGAAATTCTGGAAGAACCTCCTTCTCTGTATTACTGTCTGTCATAATTTTCACAATTGTAACAGATGTTTTAGATGAAATCTCCCCCTTACTATTATATATTTATTTAAGTCTGGGTCCCAAGAAGGGTTTGTCTTACTGGAAAATTGTTAAATTTTTATCAGAATTTTGTTGCAATCTCTTCAGACACCTAACAAGTAACCCTGCTGTCTCTTTATATCTGAAATACTATTTGCACAAAACTTACAATAACGAAACAATTAAAACAATTTACAATAACATTACCAGACAAACTTCTCCTAGATTTTCCAAAACTATTGCTATAAAACCATTACTACACTGAAAACAAGACAAGTCGGTCATGATGACCCTGGATTGCTCACCTGAGTACATGTACTTTGGCTGTGGGTTTGCTTTTAAGCAAGCATAAGAAGCAGTATTTCATTTTCTAACTGAAGATTTGTAGGTGCCTACAAACCAGGTATCTAAAATATCAGTCAATAAATAAAGGTTCTATGACAAAAAGTAGAAATATCTATTATAAGCTACAGTGACCTTGACCATGACTCAGTGACCTCAAACCCTACCTACAGGTAGAGGTCCATGCAAGGAACCTACATACCAAATACCAAAGATATTGGTCTATAAATGAAGGCTCTATGAGGTAAAGTAGATAAACCTATTTTTAGTCTTGGTGATCTCTATCCCAATCGCATAATTGAACAAGCTTGGTAAAGGTCCACTAGACAATGAGTCATGCCAAATTTTTAAATTCTAGGCCTTGTGGTTTCAGACAAGAAGATTTTTAAAGATTTTCTTCTATATTGCTCTGTAAAGCTTGCGACCCCTCGAGTGCAGCCAATAGTGACCCCAGGGACATTATTTGAAAAAACTTGGTAGAGGTCCACTAGACAATGCGTCACGCCAAATTTTAAAATTCCAGGTCTTGTGGTTTCAGACGAGAAGATTTTTAAAGATTTTCTTCTATATTGCTCTATAAAACTTTATACCCCTCAGGTGGGGCCAATAGTGACCCCAGGGACATATTTGATCAAACTTGGTAAAGGTCCACTAGACAATGCTTCATACCAAATTTTAAAATTCTAGGCCTTGTGGCTTCAGACAGGAAGATTTTTAAAGATTTTCTTCTATATTGCTATGTTGAACTTGCGACCCCAGAAGATTTTTTAAGAGTTTCATTCTTGTTGCCATAGCAACCTGAGTTCTGAATGGAATGGAATTATTTGAACAAATTTAAATAAAAGGAACATTCCTACCAAGTTTCATCACCATTAACCCAGTGGTATTAGAGAAGATGTCGTTTGAAGCAAATGTTAACGGATGGCGGATGCCGGACAATGTGCAATCCTAATAGCTCACCTGCACAATGTGCCAGGTGAGCTGAAAAACATTGATGCACAGCAGCAAGACTGCTTTGAGGATTCTAAAGATGTGAATGTGTCAGAAAAATGCCACTTTACACATACAGAATATTTATATACTGTATTTAATGCCATTTTACACATACAGAATATTCATCAAGTGGTATCAATTAAATATTTCACAAGTGGCAATAGCCACCAATGAAATATGATAATTTTCATACCACAAGATGAAAATAAATCACGTATTTATAGAAAAAACTTGAATTTTCTATTTATTATATACTTTCTCTCTTTTTTGACCTTATGATTCGAAAGAATTCCCCTTTAATTTTGTGTATTGGTTGAATTTAGAAGAAAGTAGTCCGGCAAGACCAGTGAAAATACGAAAAATATGTTTCACTGCAGTGAAAAATAAACTTTTACAGTGAAAATATGGAAAATGAAAATACACATTTTATTTCTCAATATTTCATTTATAAGTATATAATAAACTTCTTTAACACACTATCTTCCAGTAAATAACTTTTTTGGCAATTCCAACAGTACACAGCCGACATTTTTTGTTTACAAAGTGTTCAAGTACATTTTCCCATGACCACATGATTAGTCAGGAATGTCAGCTAACTAAGTCCAAAAAACGGATAGTCAAACTACAAATCGCAACACAGGTAGCAAGTTAGCCTGACCAATATAATCATATCTCTCTTAGGTGAGTTCGGCTAGACAATACTTTCAATTAATATAATATTTTATGGTTTTCTGTTCTTCTATCTGCTGATTTGAGCTGCAGATGAGCAGACTGTGTGTTCTCTCTTTGATTTATAAAGTTATCTTATTTCTTTTTACATTATATAGAAATCTTAAATGAATATATAGCCTTTGTCATCACTGATTCACTTCGCCAGGGTGTTATCAACTTAACTTATTAAAAAGATTGCTTTAAATTTTTCAAAACAATTTATCAGCCACAGATGTAAATTTTATTATTAATAATTATGTATGTAAATGTTTTTAAAATTATTATTGTGATTTATAACGTGGCCTACTTACAGATGGGCAAACAATAAAATAAGAGGGCCACGAGAAGAAGATTTTTAAAGATTTCCTATATAAGCCTATGTAAAATCATTTGACCCTCCGGGGTGGGGCCAAATTTGACCCCAGGGGCATAATTTGAACAAACTTGATAGAGGTCCACTAGATGATGCTTCATACCAAATATCTAAGCTCCAGGCCTTGAGGTTTCGGAGAAGAAGATTTTTAAAGATCCAACTTTTAAAATCTAATTTTATCTCCAGTGAACCAGAAATGCAATGGACCAGAACCATTTGAACAATCTTGGTAGAGCTTCATGCAAGGAAAATCCCAGGCAAGTTTCATTGAATTTGGCCCTTTGGTTTCAGAGGAGATGTCATTTGAATGAAAAGTTGACGACGGACGGACGACGGACAAAGACTGATCAGAAAAGCTCACCCTGAGCACTTTGTGCTCAGGTGAGCTAAAAATGGTGTACTATGAAAAAAGTGATTGGTCCCATCATTTTTTCTTCTTTATTCAATTAAGATAAAATGTGATTTAACAAAATGCGATTTAACGAAAAATGCAATTGAGCGAACATTTATCACGGTCCCATAATAGAATTAACAATAAAATAAAGATGCAATATAGCGAATCGCTGTCAGACAGGTGTTTTCACACCTCCTTGAGTGATACCTGTTGCTCACGCAGATCGCCTTGTGTTTACTATTATTAACAGATTATCACCCCAAGCAATAGTGGCATGATATGCTGCAAACAACAAGCGGGTTTGTTTAATTGTTTCACAAAACTTTTTGAGTGATAGCATGTCAAAAGTTTCAAATAGTATAAAACCTGGACAAGTTGCATCACTTGACATTCTTGATTTTGCAATTTAAAACTGCAATAAATTACAATGAATACAAAATTTACGATTTCCTAGTAATCCAGTGAAGGGCCTGGGTCAGCCGGGCTTGACTGAATTGATAACATGTAAATATGCAATAAAAATGACATCATATTTTCCGTTCTTCTTTATTTTTTCAGTCTTAATTGACTCCGACATATCACGACAACAATATTTAATGACATTTGATGTTTTACTATAGTATCAACAACATGGAGGAATAAAAATGTGATTCTACGAAAAATGCGATATCACGAAAATTCTACAGGGTCCATTGCATATTTGTAGCATCATGAATGGACTGTATATTATTAATTTACATGTGACTATAAACATTTAAGTTATATTAATTATTATGAGTTGCACTCGGTCAATATGCTGCCCCAATATAAAGCAGTTTGCTAATCCAATCCTTGAGCCACTGACCCAAAGAACTGATTCCCTGAAGCCTCTGGCAGAGGTTGTATCTATAGATTTTAGGTTGTTTCACTACCTCTACATCTTTGCTCAATTTGTCTGGCTACCCAGTAGAAAAACAGTTTGCTACGAAAGTGTTTTCACTATCTGAATTTCTTTAGATAAATGATACTTTGCAACAATGTAAATACATTAATTTTGTTCTTACTTTATGCATATTAATACTTCTTTTTTATTATGCAAATCAATATTTTTTTAGAATTAAATTGTTTTAATCAATTGTAAGCATACATTAAACAACTTATCTATATTATGGAATAAGAAACACATTCTATTGTTCTATTGTTTACAAATGTTTTGAGAAACTTTGGTTGAAACTGAACAACTTGAAAGCATAACACTATGATGTAAGGTAAAGAAATCTTTAATTTACCTCTCTGACCTTTACCTTGACCCCTGTAACCTAAAACCCCTTCCAGTGGTTGGGGTCCATGCATGATACCATATATCAAAGAATATAATCATAAATGAAGGCTCCAAAACAAAAAGAAGAAAAATCTATTTTTTTTTCTATGTAAGTCTTTTATAAAAACCAAGTGACAGAGGTCCACTAGAAAATGCTACATACCAAATATTTTAGCCCTAAGCTTTATGGTTTCAGAGAAGAGGATTTTCTAAGTTTTCCCTATATAAGCCTATGTGAAATAATCTGAACCCTGGGGCGGGGTCAATTTTGAACCTTGGGCCATATAATCTTAGCCCTAGCCCTTCTGGTTTCAAACAAGAAGATCTTCAAAGTTTTCCCTATGTAAGCCTATGTACAATCATGTTGCCCCTGGGTGGGGTAAATTTTGATCCTAGGGCCATAACTTTAACAAACTTGGTAGTGGACCATTAAACAATGCTTCATACCAAATATAATAGCTCTAGGCTTTGTGGTTTTAGAGCAAAAGATTTTTTAAATGTTCACATTTTTAGCTCCTGTAGCCCAATCTGCAATGGAGCAGAACCATCTGAACAACTTTGAAAGAGCTTCATGCACAGAACATTCCAGGCAAGTTTTATCAAATTTGGCTTTCTGGTTTCAGAGGAGATGTCCTTTGAAGTAATTGTTGACGACAACGGACGACAACAATCACTGATCCTAAAAGCTCACATGAGCACTGCATGCTCAGGTGAGCTAAAAACTGGTGGAACCGGGTTATGCTCCCCAAAGTGCTCTCATTAATAGCATTTAGAACTTAGTAGAGGAAATAAGTGTCATTATTCAGCATGTTCTCAGCATATAAGAAATTTCACCGCAAAATGAAAATTCTTATTTCCAGAGAATATGTAGAAAATGCAACTTTTCGCCTTCTAAATAAACGTTCCTTTTAAACACAAATAATTGCCTATATATAATAAAGTATGTTAGAAAATTATCTACATAAATCAATCTGAAAAGTAAGAAATACGCCCAAAAGCTATTATATAGGGTATAGACAAAAATTAAGAAAATTTACTCAAGAGGGCCATGATGGCCCTGTATCGCTCACCTGAGTATGACTGCTTTTAACAAAGTTGCTATGGACCTGGTTAATTGACCCCAGATGACCCATATTCCAACTTGACCTAGAAATTATTGAAACAATCTTTCTGACAAATTTCAAGGATATTTGGACTGAAAATGTTACCTCTGGAGTGTTAATAAGGTTTTTACATGTTTGGGCTCTGTGACCTAGTTTTTGATCCCAGATGACCAATATCCAAATCTGAGCTAGAAATTTATCAAAACAATCTCTGTGACAAATTTCCAGGATATTTGGACTGAAAATGTAACCTCTAGAATATTAACAAGGTTTTTCCATATTTGGGCTCTGTGACCTAGTTTTTCAACCCAGATAACCTATGTTCGAACTTGTGCGAGAAATTAATGAGACAAACATCCTTACCAAGTTTCTTCACAATTGAGGCAAAAATGTGACCACTAATTGTGGCCGGACGCCGGACAAAAGGTTATCACAAAAGCTCACTCTGTCACTATGTGACAGGTGAGCTAAAAAGGGCAATAAATCCAAAATAATGCAACAGAGAGATATGGTTCTTGTGCACTACACTTCTCCTCAATGAGATCTATCCACCTATGAAGTTTCAAGTTGATAGCTCTTATAGTGTAAGAGTTGCCAGTGAGACAAAAATTAAGTATAAAAAATGGCAGATCCTGATCCACCGATATAGAGCTGTTAGCAATCATTTTTAATGAAATGTAGCTACAAACCAAATTTAAATATCTATAAGCTCTATGACAGAAGTAAATGCCTGACCTTGACCCAGTGACCTCAAACCTTACTCATGGGTAGAGGTCCATGCAAGGAACCTCTATACTGAATATCAAAGATATTGGTCTATAAATGAAGGCTCTATGAGGTACAGTAGATAAATCTACTTTTAGCCTCCGTGACCTTTAACCTAATCCAATAATTTGAAAAAGCTTGATAAAGCTTGCTTCATGCCAAATTTTAAAATTCTATGTCTTGTGGTTTCAGACAAGAAGATTTTTAAAGATTTTCTTCTATATTGTTATTTAAAACTTGTGACCCCTCGGGCGGGGCCAATAGTGACCCTAGTGACATTTTTCTAACAAACTTGGTAGAGGTCCACTAGACAATGCTACACACCAAATATCTAAGCTCTATAACTTACGGTTTCTGACAAGAAGATTTTTTTAGATTTTCTTATATAACTCTTTGTAAAACTAGTGGCCCCTGGGGCGGGGTCATTTTTGACTCAGAGGCCAGGATTTGAACAAACTTGGTAGAGGTCCACTAGACAATGCTACACACCAAATATCTAAGCTCTATAACTTACGGTTTCTGATAAGAAGATTTTTTTAAGATTTTCCTATATAACTCTATGTAAAACAAGTGACCCCCGGGGCGGGGCCATTTTTGACCCAGAGGCCATGATTTGAATAAACTTGGTAGAGGTCCACTAGACAATGCTACATACCAATTATCTTAACTGTAGGCCTTCTTGTTTCTGACAAGAAGATTTTTTAGTTTTTCCTATATAACTCTATGTAAAACAAGTGACCCCCGGGGCGGGGCCATTTTTGACCCAGAGGCCAGGATTTGAACAAATTTGGTAGAGGTCCACTAGACAATGCTTCACATCAAATATCTAAGCTCTATAACTTACGGTTTCTGACAAGATGATTTTTTTAAGATTTTCCTATATAACTCTATGTAAAACTAGTGGCCCCTGGGGCGGGGTCATTTTTGACCCAGAGGCCAGGATTTGAACAAACTTGGTAGAGGTCCACTAGACAATGCTTCACACCAAATATCTAAACTCTATAACTTACGGTTTCTGACAAGAAGATTTTTTAAGATTTTCCTGTATAACTCTATGTAAAACTAGTGGCCCCTGGGGGCGGGGTCATTTTTGACCCAGAGGACAGGATTTGAACAAACTTGGTAGAGGTTCACTAGACAATGCTACACACCAAATATCTAAGCTCTATAACTTACGGTTTCTGACAAGAAGATTTTTTTAAGATTTTCTTATATAACTCTATGTAAAACTAGTGGCCCCTGGGGCGGGGCCATCTTTGACCCAGAGGACAGGATTTGAACAAACTTGGTAGAGGTCCACAAGACAATGCTTCACACCAAATATCTAAGCTCTATAACTTACGGTTTCTGACAAGAAGATTTTTTTAAGATTTTCTTATATAACTCTATGTAAAACTAGTGGCCCCTGGGGCGGGGCCATTCTTGACCCAGAGGACAGGATTTGAACAAACTTGGTAGAGGTCCACAAGACAATGCTTCACACCAAATATCTAAGCTCTATAACTTATGGTTTCTGACAAGAAGATTTTTTTAAGATTTTCCTATATAACTCTATGTAAAACAAGTGACCCCGGGGCGGGGCCATTTTTGACCCAGAGGCCATGATTTGAACAAACTTAGTAGAGGTCCACTAGACAATGCTACATACCAAATATCTAAACTCTAGGCCTTGTGGTTTCTGACAAGAAGATTTTCAAGTTTTCCTTATATAACTCTATGTAAAATCAACTGACCCCTGGGGTGGGGTCAGTTTTGTCCCCAGGGACATAATTTGAACAAACTTGGTAGAGGTCCACTAGATGATGCTTCATACCAAATATCAAAGCTCCAGGCCTTGTGGTTTCGGAGAAGAAGATTTTTAAAGATCCAACTTATAAAATCTATTTTTAGCTCCAGTGAACCAGAAATGCAATGGACCAGAACCATTTGAACAATCTTGGTAGAGCTTCATGCAAGGAACATCCCAGGCAAGTTTCATTAAATTTGCCCCATTGGTTTCAGAGGAGATGTCGTTTGAATGAAAAGTTGACGACGGACGGACGGACGGACGGACGGACGGACTGACGGACGACGGACGACGGACGACGGACAAAGACTGATCAGAAAAGCTCACCCTGAGCACTTTGTGCTCAGGTGAGCTAAAAATCAACAAAGGGCAGAAACTCCAAAATTATGATGTGCAGAGCAATGGTTATTGTGTATTGCACTTCTCCTTCATGAAATCTATCCATTTATGAAATTTCAAGTTCACAGCTCTTTTAGTCTAAGAGTAATGCTCTGGACAAAAATTAACAAAAGGCAGTAACTCCAAATGACGAAGTGCAGAGTAATTGAGTACTCCACTTCTTCTTAATGAGATCTATCCACCTAGTTTAGTTTTTGAGTAATGCGTGATGTATGACGCACAGACTTGCGTCAAATGGACAAACTGGCAACTATAATTATGCTGCTAGAAGCTTAAACAAATCTAAGTTCAATGAGTACTGTTAACTCAGCCCAAAACAACTGAATCAATAGTTATCCGTCTACTCATAACGTTTAATTTTGTTTAATTTTCCTGTATTTTTGAATTCTCGAGAAACTAATGGAAGAGCACTTATGAAGTACTGGCCCATGTGAAATAGAATTTTGATGCAATAAGCAAACAAGGGCGATCAGTGATCACATGTGTCGCCTGATGATAGCCAATTAAACAGTAGTATTGAGAGGTGATTGGGCAGTTTGTAGGCTAAAATGCATTTTTTTATTCAAGGGCCATAACTCAGCCAAAAATCATTCAACTGAAAAACCTGTTAGATATGCGCAAGTACTTGAGGTACCGATCAATTCTGCAACATTTCATTTAAATTGCTTTAGTAGTATAAGAGAAGAAGTACAGACAAACTTTAAAAATAAAAATCATTAAAGGGCCACATGTTCACATGTAACTTAACTTCAGAACAATATGCCTCCTCTTCCTCAAAGAACTGTATTTTGAAATAGTTTGCAGAAAAAGCATCAACAGTTGACTAAGAACTGTGAGGTAAATGGCACAGAGGTGTAAGCCAGTGCTTGGACTGGAACTTTAACTATAGGATGATACCAATGTGAGTGCATTTCTCTGTCAGAGACTGACCATGGCTGTAAAACAATACTTCTTTTCATGCATTTAACTTGCTTCAGTCATTAATGTCTTATTGGTCTGCCACACTATTAATTAAATCTGTCGCTCCCAATTTCTTTAAGATCACTTTCATTATTTTACGGCATCATAAAATAAGCAATTCCATTACCACCAGATGATTCTTGATAATATTATTAGAGTGTAAGGCAGTCATTTTGCTAAATGGTCAGATGTCTTGTCATGAAACGACCTCTTTGCTGTAAAACATGGTATCAGAGGTGTCAGAATGGCACTGATGCCCCTTATGCACATCAGAAATCCCCAAGATCAGCCTTGTTGAGCCTTCAACAACTGGATGCAGAGTTAACTACTCATAAAGTTTAACTAAGTTTCTCTCATTCTCAGTAATGAACTTGTGAATTTGACATTTGATACAGAAGGTACAAATCAATAGGATTTATCTATACATGCACAACTATCTTGTAAAGGGATCTTGAAGGTCCTTTGAAGCAGTCTTTATAGGGTTATTGATAGTATATCACTTTATAAGCATGGGCGCCTGTGAGCTTGACTTTTGACCCTGTGGACCTAAAATGACAAAACAATTATCTACTCAATTTGCCCAGTCATCCTGTAGAGTTTCTTCAAAGTCCTTGGTGCAGTTGTTCCTGAGTTATTGATCAAAGTGCAAGCACCTGTGAAATTTGCCTTTGTCCCTGAGGGCCCAGAAACAATATGGTTATTCTACACATGCACAACCATCCTGTAAAGTCTGAAGCTCCAAGGTGCGGTTGTTCTTGAGTTATTGATCAGAACCTGTTCATAAAGTGCTTAGCCTGTGAGCTTGACCTTTGACCCTAAGGGCCTCAAAATGATAGATTTCATCTATTCATCATGCCCAACCATCCTGTAAAGTTTGAAGGTCCATGGTCAGCTGTTCTTCACTTGTTAAGCAGAAACTGTTTTCAAAGTATGGGCCTTAAAAACCATGAGGTTTATCTCATCATGTCTACCTACTTACCTATCTATAGTTGTTGATCAGAAATGAAGTGGTTTAACTACCGACTGACATCTGGAAAACACTAGAGCTATCACTAAATGTGATTAATACCTCCACAAGACTGCTTCGGAACTGAGGAAGTTATAAGTAACAGAGTACTTTGTAAAAGAACTGAAATAGAGTTATGGCTGTGGGCAATTAAAGATAGTTATGGTTCTTGTACATTGCATTTCCTGTCATTGTGCTTGACCATTGTATCAAGTTGCACTTATTCCAACCATCATTTTTCAAGTTATGCTCCGGACAAGGAAAACAAAAGGGCAATAACTCTGCAAAAAGTGAAGATGGAGTTATGGCTCTTGTACACTGCACTTCCTCTTATTGTGCTTGATCATTGTATGAAGTTGCATTGAATTCCAACCAGTAGTTTTCAAGTTATGCTCTAGACAAGGAAAACCAACAAAGGGCAATAACTCTGCAAAAAGTGAAGATGGGGTTATGATTCTTAAACACTGCACTTCCTCTCATTGTGCTTGACCATTGTATGAAGTTGCACTGAATTCCAACCAGTAATTTTTCAAGTTATGCTCCAGACAAGGAAAACCAACAAGGGGCAATAACTGTGCAAATAGTGAGGATGGAGTTATGGCTCTTGGACACTGCACTTCCTGTCATTTAGCTTGACCATTCTTTGAAGTTGCATTGAATTCCAACCTGTAGTTTTCAAGTAATGCTCCTGACAAGGAAAACCAACAAAGGGCAATCACTCTGCAAATAGTGAAGACGGAGTAATAGCTCTTGTAAAATGCACTTCCTCTCATTGTGCTTGATCATTGTATGAAGTTGCATTGAATTCCAACCAGCAGTTTTCCAGTTATGCTCCAGACAAGGAAAACCAACAAAGGGCAATAACTCTGCAAAATGTGAAGATGGGGTTATGATTCTTGAACACTGCACTTCCTCTCATTGTGCTTGACCACTTGTATGAAGTTGCACTGAATTCCAACCAGTAGTTTTCAAGTTATGCTCCAGACAAGGAAAACGAACAAAGGGCAATATTTCTGCAAATAGTGAAGATGGCATTATGATTCTTGAACACTGCACTTTCTCTCATTGTGCTTGACCATTGTATGAAACTGCATTGAATTCCAACCAGTAGTTTTCAAGTTATGCTCCAGACAAGGAAAACCAATGAAGGGCAATAACTCTTCAAATAGTACAGATGCAGTTATGATTCTTGAACACTGCATTTCCTTTCTTTGTGCTTGATCATTGTATGAAGTTGCACTGAATTCCAACCAGCAGTTTTCAAGTTACGCTCCGGACAAGGAAAACCAATAAAGGGCAATATTTCTGCAAATAGTGAAGATGGGGTTATGATTCTTGAACACTGCACTTTCTCTCATTGTGCTTGACCATTGTATGAAACTGCATTGAATTACAACCATTAGTTTTCAAGTTATGCTCCGGACAAGGAACAGACCGACCGACCACCCGACCGACCAACCACCAGGTGACTCCTATATACCCCCCAAACTTCGTTTTGGGGGTATTATAACACCTTCTTCTTCAAATGGGGGCATTACTGAAATTTTGAACAACTAAACACCAAAAGTTATTCAACTGTTTTTTAAATGTTATTCATAGTATTTCAAGTGCGGAAATAAATTGTACTAAGATATGCATTTGTTCCTCCGATGAAGTGATAAGATATTGCTCTTCTGAAGTCACACAATATTATATTACATATATTCCGCTGGAAGAACTCAAACATATATCTCAATACAAAGCAATTTTTGTGATCCATTTTTTTGAACCAACAATCAGTTAAGAAGTAACTAGAACTATCACTAAAGGTGATTAATACCCACACATGGGTGGTTGATACTGGAAATGGAAAGCTTAGAATCAATGGCATAAACTTGACATAAGAAACATGGAAAATATGTATATATTTTATATTTAATAATATTGTATATAGAGAAAACAATTACTGGTAGACCATTGAACTGTATATTTTCTAGTAGAACTAGCTGATGCTCTAGCTGATCTCTTCTGGAATAAGACATCTAGAGCATTCACAAGCTTTACTTCAAACACGATCATCATCAAATTTTACAAGTACATATTTGGGCTTGAATGCATCCTTATCAATCTGGGAATAAATCCCTGACTGTTCCTGTAACTCATGAGGTATCATCCAGAAACTGTTTTTCTATTCTTAGTTAAAGTGAACAGTGACCTTGATCCAACTGGCCCAATTTTCAATCACAAGCGTCGTCTTTATAGAAACTATCTTTAAAGAAAGTTTCATCACAATATCTCATTCCTAACTCAAGTTATTGAGCAGAAACCTTTTTTTTAATTTTTAGTAACAGTGATCTTGACATTGACCTTAGCAGCCCCAAAGTCGAACTTGACCTGTATTTTATGATGTTACACCTGTGTTCCAAAAATGGTTGAAATCTGTCAAGCCTTTCATGAGTTATTATCCGGAGACATTTTTTCTATTTTTAGTTTAAGGGAACAGTGACCTTGACCCAACTTGCAAAATTTTCAATCCCGGGTGCTGTCTTCATAGAAGCTACCTTTACAACAAATTTCATCACAATATCTCATTCCTAACTCAAGTTATTAAGCAGAAATCATTTATTTTTTATTTTTAGTAAAAGTGATCTTGACCTTCGCCCCACCAGCCCAAATATCAAACTCCAATATCGATGTTACACCTGTGTACCAAAAATTGTTTAACTCTGTCAAGCCATTCATGAGTTATTGTTCGGAAACCGTTTTTCTATTTTTAGTAACAGTGACTTTGACCTTTGCCCCACCAGCTCCAATATCAAACTTGACCTGTATCTTATGATGTTACACCTGTGTACCAAAAATTGTTTAAATCTGTCAAGCCTTTCATGAGTTATTGTCCTGAAACTGTTTTTCTAATTTTAGTCACAGTGACCTTGACCTTGGCCCCACCAGCCCATATATCGAACATGACCTGTATCTTATGATGTTAGAGCTGTGTACCAAAAATTGTTTAAATCTGTCTAGACTTGCATGAGTTATCGTCCAGAAACCATGATGGACTGACGGACAAGCTCACTCCTATATACCCCCTCAAACTTTGTTTGTGAGTGTATAATTATCTATATCTAATACCTTAGTCTAAATTACACCATGTAATTATAGGAATGTGGGTATCTTGGTGACTGCTTATGCAGCTTCTAACTGGCTGAAGCAAGTCTAGAAATCTAGATATCTTGGTGACTAATTATGCAGCTTCTGACTGGCTTAAGCCATTCTAGGAATGCAGATACAGTAGTTTTGCGATGAGTGGAAATGCAATGACTCAACAGGTCAGTCTGACTTAAAGCTGTCGCTTGGTCCCGTTATTTTTCCCTATTCTTTCCATACAGTTTAAATGCAATGAGTCGAAATTCGCTGACTCGAAAAATGCGTAGACTCAACACTTGCGTTAATCCCCACCAATCAAAATCATTATAAATTATGTTGCAATGACTCAACATAATTACTGAAGTCATCAATAATTTTCTCACCTTTGATTAGCATCTCCATTCAACATTCACATTTTAATTGTTGTCAGTATTGATAAGTGACAAACACGGCAAATAATCACTATTTATTCTTTGTTTGGCATGGACGTTTTTCAGATATATTGTTCCTTGCTGTATGCGTATTCCTGTTGTTATTTTGTAAATATTTGTAATAACATTTATGTAAGACAAAAAGTAAAAACAAATATCGTTTTTATTCTGTTTGAGCAATTTTCACAATGTGCTATAATCACGACCTCAAACCGAAAATGAAAGTACAAACTGGACACGACATGCGATGATTCGACAGATGCTATGACTCGACAAAAAGGCGATTTCCTATGTGATTTAGAGTCATCACAAATTTACTGTATCTTGGTAACTGCTTATGCAGCTTCTGACTGGCTGAAGTGATTCTAGGAATGCAGATATTTTGGTGACTGCTTATGCAGCTTTTGACTGGCTGAAGTGATTCTAGGAATGCAGATTTCTTGGTGACTGCTTATGCAGCTTCTGACTGGCTGAGACCACACACACAATACAGCTACCAAAGCTTGTCTTAGTTTGTCTATTTAACTGACATGTTTGCTGGGACAAGTATTGTCTTTGATGTAGAATTGAAATTTCAAAAACTGAAGAATAAATTATTAAACCTTGCAGAATTCATAAAAGCTCAGTTTTAAGCAATAAAAACATGGGTTTTATGCAACATTAATGCTGATTTTGCTGACAACACAAAAGCATTAATGCTTAAAACAATAACACTGTATTCAGATACCAGTACATGCTATCAAATTCACATTCTTCTTCATTCACAAAAACATTTAATATGTATATTGTCCTGATACATATATTGTCTCTTCAGGCAACTGGATCTAAAGGAAACAAGAAGGCCATGATGGCCCTAAATCGCTCACCTGAGTCTCATTGCTCATGTTACAAGTATCATTACTGGTTATGGGTGTTCGTTGTTCGCAAATTTAAATAAGTTTGCAAGAAGTTTGAAGACTCTGGGTGTAATGGTACTCAAATTTTTTTAGCAGAAATAGTTTCATTCTACAGGTCCCACTGAACTTGACCTTTGACCTACAGACCCCAAAAACAATAGGGTTCTTCTAATATAATTACCCTATGAAGTTTGAAGGTTCTTGGTAAAATGGTACTCCAGTTACTGAGCAGAAATAGTTTTCACTTTACAGGTCCCTGTGACCTTGACTTTTGACCTACTGACCCCAAAAATGATAGGGTTCTTTACTGAGTAAAGACAATCATCCTATAAAGTTTGAAGGCTCCTGGGTAAAATGGTACTCTAGTTACTGAGCAGTAATAGTTTTCACTCTAGAGGTCCCTGTGAACTTAACCTTTGACCTATGGACCCTAAAAACAATAGGATTCTTCTAATACAATTATCCTATAAAGTTTAAAGGCTCTGGGTGTAATGGTACTACAGTTACTCTGCAGGAAAACTTTTCACTATACAGGTCCCTGTGACCTTGACCTTTGACATACTAGACCCAACTTCTCTTTACTACAAGATGGCCAATGGCCCTAAAGCGCTCACCTGGGTTCAAAGATGCAAGAAATTTTTATGAATGTAATGATGCTTATCACAGAAATGGACCAATGAAATTTCATTGCTATAGCTCCAAAAACTAAAAGTAGGTCAAAAATATAGGTCAAGGAATAATGTTTTTGAAATCATCTTGAAAAACTGTACAAATGGTTCAAATTTTATTGCCATAGCGAAAAACTTTTTTTTTTTTTTTTTTTTTTTTTTTTTGGGGGGGGGGGTGGGAGGAGTGACCCCCAGGGGAGGGGGGATGACTCCACTGTGGTCACAGTGCATACTACCAAATATCTAAGCTCCAGGCCTTGCAGTTTGTTACAAGAAGATTTTTAAAGTTTTTTTGCTATATAACTCTATGTAAAACATGTGACCCCTTGGGCGGAACCAATTTTGACCCAGGGGCCATGATTTGAACAATCTTGGTAGAGGTCTACTAGACATGCTCAACACCAAATATCTAAGTTCCAAGCCTTGCGGTTTCTGACAAGAAAATTTTTAAAGTTTTCCCTATGTAACTCTATATAAATCAGGTAAGCCCCGAGCGGGGTCAGTTCTAACCCCAGGGTAATAATTTGAACAATATTTGTAGAGGTCCACTTAGATGATGCCTCATACCAAATATCTAAGCTCCAGGCCTTGTGGTTTTTGAGAAGAAGATTTTTAATTTTTTTTCTTTTGATTGCCATGGCAACCAGAGTTCTGCATGGAATTGAATTTTTTGAACAACTTTGGAAGAGCTTCATGCCAGGAACATCCCATGCAAGTTTCATTGAAATTAACCCAGTGGTTGGAGAGGAGATGTCACTGAAATTGTTGATGCCTTAGGACGCATGACGCACACCGCACGATGCACACCGGACATTGGGGTATAACAAAAGCTTACTCTGGCACTTATTGTCAGGTGAGCTAAAAAACAATTATCCTATGAAAGTTGAAGGCTCTAGGTGAAATGGTACTCCTGTTATTGAGTGGAAACGGTTTTCACTCTAGAGGTCCTTCTGACCTTGACCTTTTACCTACTGACCAAAAAACAAAAGCAGTTTTTTTCTTCTCAACTAAAGGCAATAACCTTGTTAAGTTTGAAGGCATTGGGTCAACTGGTACTCAAGTTATTGAAAGGAAACAAAGTGTGACAGACAGACAAACAGACACCCATGGACAGGGCAAAAACAATATGTCTCCATCACAAGGGCGGGGTTGGGGGGGACATAACAATGAACAATTGAAAGTCTAGTCTCTTGGTGTTTCAGAGCAGCAGATTTTTTAACTTTTCCCTATATTAGTCCTTGTGTAAAATCAAATGACCCCCCCCCCCCCTGCCACCAGGTGGGGCAAGTTTTGACCCGACGGTCATGATTTAAACAAACTTGGTAAAGGTTCACTAGACAAGTTTTTCCTATAAAACTCTATGTAAAACATGTGATCCCTGGGGCGGGCCCTTTTTTGACCCACGGGCTATGATCTGAACAAACTTGGTAAAGGTCCACTAGACAATGTTGTACACCAAATATCTTAACTCTAGGCCTTGTGGTATCTGAAAAGAAGATTTTTAAAGTTTTTCCTATATAACTCTATGAAAAACATTTGACCACTGGGGTGGGGCCATTTTTGACCGAAGGGCATTGATTTGAACAAACTTGGTAAAGGTTCTCTAGACAATGCTACATTGTACATACAAAATATCTAAGCTCTATGCCTTTTGGTATCGGAGAAGAAGATTTTTAAAGATATGCAGTATGATAACAATCTACCTGAAAAAATCAAGCAGATTACACTTCACTTAATGTGATTTAATAAGCCGGTTACTGCCCCTGAGAGGTCATTTATCAGACACACTTGATATAAATATCCAATTTTCCCCAGTCTTGTACTACAGCTCTTGACATCAGTGTACAGCATCTTACTACAAAATCAGTTTCTATCAAGGACTCACTAGTTGAATGTCTCAGAAATGTTCAAATTAGAAATTCAAATTTAGGCATACCAATAATTTTAATTCATTTATATGCTAATGAATCGATTGTTTGACATTAAGAGACTTTTGACCAACTGGTTAAAACACATTTGAATTAACTAGATACATGTGTATTCCATATTTATTTCAGTTACCAAAGTTTAGTTGTATACAACCAAGCTGAAAAATGGAAGTCATTCAAATGATAAATCTGGAAGACACATCATTACAATGACAGCTGTTTTCAGGTCATCGCTTATACAGCTTTGGTCACTTCTAATACTCCTCAATTAGATTACAAATACCATCAAATTAAAATCTAGTTGCCTTAAATCAAGTATTTGTCTGATCATTGCTCAAAATGTGCCATGACACAGAGAACATCACCTCTTTCAATAACTTTTCAGAGGAAATGAAACTAGATGTTTTTTGTGAAAAACGCATATCTCCCCCCTGCACCCCATGGAAGGAAGGCCAAGGAAGAGATATCACCTTTCTGAAACAGAAGCCTCTGTCATTTATTATGGTATAAAGAACATTATATTTATATATATTAACATATGTATGGTTATGATAGTTTCACACCTTACTCTAGGCACGGTTGACGTCACCTGACATCACAGTGGAACTGTTTGTATCAACAGCAGTGTGGAAGACAGCATATGTTACATTGTGGTAGCTGTAATGTATTGGAGTAACACTAGCTTCAATGCAGTCCATGTTTTTAACATATGTATGGTCGAGAAGTGTCCTTCAAGCAGTGACCTTGACCTTTGACCTACTGACCCCAGAATCGATAGGCTTCTTCTACTCAATAAGGGCAATCATCTTATGAAATTTGAAGGCTCTGGGTGAAATAGAACTCCAGTTATTGAATGAAAACGGTTTACACTCTTCGGGCCCCTCTGACCTTGATGTTTGACCTACTGACCCTGAAATCAATAGGGTTCTTCTACTCAATAAAGGCAATCATCCTATGAAGCTTGAAGGCTCTGTGTCAAACGGTAGTCCAGTAATTGAGCGGAACGGTTTCAACTCTTCGGGCCCCTGTGACCTTGACCTTTGACCTACTGACCCCAAAATTGATAGGTTTCTTCTTCTCAATAAGGAAAATCACCCTATGAAGCTTGAAGGCTCTGGGTCAAACGGTAGTCCAGTTATTGAGCGGAAGCGGTTTACACTCTTTGGGTCCCTGTGACCTTGACCTTTAGCCTACTGACTCCAAAATCAATAGGGTTTTTTTATTTAGTAAAAGCAATCATCCTATGAAGTTTGAAGCTCTGGGTGAAATAGAACTCCAGTTATTGTGCGGAAACGGTTTAAACTCTTCGGGCCCCTTTGACCTTGACCTTTGACTTACTGACCCCCAAAATCGATAGGATTCTTCTACTCAATAAGGGCAATCATCCAATGCAGTTTGAAGACTATGGGTCAAAAAGAACTCAAGTGATTGAACAGAAACCATTTTCAAGTTAAAGATCACTGTGACTTGACCTTTGACTAGCTGAACCCAAAATCAATAGGCTTTTTCTACACATTGAGGACAATCATCCTATGTAGTTTGAAGACTCTGGGTCAAATAGAACTCAAGTTATTGAGCAGAAACCATTTTCAAGTTAAAGATCCCTGTGACCTTGACCTTTGACTAACTGACCCCAAAATCAATAGGCTTCTTTTACTCAATAAAGACAATCGTTACATGAAGTTTCAAGACTCTGGGTCAAATAGAACTCCATTTATTGAGTGGAAACCAATTTTTACATATAAGGTCACTGTGACCTTGACCTTTGATCAGCTGACCCCCGAAATCAAAAGGCTTCTTCTACTCATTAAGGATAATCATCCTATGAAGTCTGAAGACTCTAGGTCAAATAGAACTCAAGTTATTGAGCTGAAACAAAGTGTGACAGACGGACAGGTGGACAGGGCACAAACAATAAGAGATATAATAAACACATTTTTTTTTGAAATCCCACAATGCATGAGGAAGTTATGAGCTGGACACAAACAACTTTATCCATATAAGGAATTAGTCAACACTTCATGTGTCCACTGTGACCTTGACCTTCAAGCGAGCAACATATTTCTTGCAGCCGACACATGGACTTAATATGATCACTTATGCCAAATTATTTCAAAATCCAACCATGCACAACAAAGTTATGAGCCAGACATGAACAACTTTTTCACACTATTCATATAAGGAATAAGCCCAAGTTCAAATGTCCACTGTGACCATGACCTTTGGATGAGCAACATGTTTCTTGCACGCAACACATCAACTTCATATGATGATCACTTATGCCAAATTATTTCGAAATCTAACCATGCACAACAAAGTTATGAGCCGTACACAAACATCTATTGTATGTGACCACACACACACACAAACACACACACACACGGACAGGGTAAACACTATATGCCCGCTCGCCATTATCATGGCGGGGGCATTAAAAAAAGGAGCCATGTTACACATGGTTAATCCCACAGCCAGGAAGAAGTTACCTGAAGGTTGTACTTATAAAAACTAAATGAAATAATGTGCATATGCAGTTTTAAGAAAATCCCTCAAAAAACAGGCAAGGCAGAGTTATTGTTCTTGCACAATGAACTTCTTACCAATGTGCTATGACAGTGTATTAAGTTTGACGTAAATCAGTCAAGTACTTTTGCAGTTATGCTCTGGAAATTTGTTTTCAAGTAAATCTGATAAAGGGGAATAACTCTTAAAGAAGGCAAGGTAGAATTTTTATTCATGTGAACTGTACTTCCTACCAATGTGCTATGTCAGTGTGTTAAGTTTGAAGTAAATCTCTCAAATACTTTTGGAGTTATGCTCTGGACAAAACTTTTTAAGTAAATCTGATAAAAGGGAATTACTCTAAAAGTAAGCAAGACAGTGTTATTGTTCTTGCACACTGCACTTCCTACCAATGTAGTGTATTAAGTTTGAAGTAAATCCCTCAAGTACTTTTGGAGTATTGCTTCGGAAAAAGTTTTTCAAGTAAATCTGATAAAGGGAAATAACTCTAAAAGTAGGCAAGGTAGAGTTATTGTTCTTGCATCCTGCACTTCCTACCAGTGTGTTATGTCAGTGTATCAAGTGTGAAGTAAATCCCTCAAGGACTTTTGAAGATATGCTCTAGGAATTTTTTTCAATTAAATCTGATAAAGGGGAATAATTCTAAAAGTAGAAAAGGAAAAGTTACTGTTCTTGCACAATGCACTTCCTACCAGTGTGTTATGTCAGTGTATTAAGTTCCCTCAAGTACTTTTGGAGTTATATTCTGGACAAAACTTTTTAAGTAAATCTGATAAAGGGGAACAACTCTAAAAGTAGGCAAGGAGGAGTTATTGTTCTTGCACATTGCACTTCCTCCCAATGTACTCTTTTAGTGTATGAAGTTTGGAGAAAATCAGCTTAAGTATTTTTGGAGTTATGCTCTGGACAAAACTGGGACGGACGGACGGATGCATAGACGGAGACCATGTCCCAATGTTCAGTGTATGAAGTTTGAAGAGAATTATGCTTCAGACAAAGTTTTTCAAGTAAATCTGATAAAGGGGAATAACTCTAAAAGTGGGCAAAGCAGAGCTATTGTTCTTAAACATTGCACATTCCCCCAATGTGCTGTTATAGTGTATGAAGTTTGAAGAAAATCGCTTAAGTATTTTTGGAGTAATGCTCTAGACAAAACTGGGACAGACAGACGGATGGACAGATGGCCGGCTGGATGGACGGTCGGACAGACAGTGCGATTACTATATGCCTCCCTTTGGGGGCATAAAAATGATATGGTAAGTAGTGCACATACTTGCACCCCTTATAAATATAAGTACGTGTTAGAATGGAAAAGATTTGAAAGTTTTCGTGACCTACCCTCCAATATATCATGGTTTCTCTTTCAGTTGCATAATTATTTAACTGGCCTTCGTGATTACAGTACTATGCATCTGAACTCAAAACTAAAGCATATGCTCATGTGAGTTAAAAATGAAAACTGCAGTTTTTCATATTTTGAAATGTCCCTTGTACATAGTTCACAGTCTGCTGATCTTCACTCTGTGCTTTTCAGTAATGCACAACTAGTACTCCTTCATTAAATGAAATCAATCAAATGACAACACAGGTTTGTAGGAAGGACCCTGTGTAATGAAATGCTTTAGCTTTACATCTTTCTTATTTTTTGGATGATATTTTTAGATTGAAGCAAGATTTCTCAACTTGTGTAGTCCTGGTTATTTTAAAAGTTTTAACTACACTAAGCACTGAACATTTCATTTCTGTAAGGTTTAATCAAAATTCAATCATGTGAGTAAGAGGAGTTGCACTAACAAAAAATTCATGTATTTACACATATACGAGTATATATATATATATTGGTTAACTACACTAGGTACTGAACATTTCTATAAGGTTTGATTAAAATCCAATGATGAATGTAGAAAGAGTTAGGCTGACAAATGATAAAAATCAAAATCTATGAAGTCAAGTAACTCCTGCAAAAATTCAGTCAAGCAGAAAATTGTGACAATATGCACAACTATGCATGGTGCTGAATATTTCTATAAGGTTTGATTAAAATCCAATGATAAATGTGGAAGGAGTTAGGCTGACATATGATAACAAGAGCGATCAGTGATCACATGTGTCGCCTGATGATAGCCAATTAAGCAGTTGTATTGAGAGGTGATTGGACAGTTTGTTGGCCAAAACGGCTTTTTTATTCAATGGCCATAACTCAGTCAATAATCATTCAACCAAAAAAACCCGTTAGATATGAGCATGTACTTGAGGTACCGATCAAACCTGTAAAATTTCATTCAAATTGCAGTAGTAGTAGAAGAGAAGTAGTCTGGACAAACTTTAAAATAAAAATCATTAAAGGGCAAAAACTCCGACAAAAATCATTGAACTGGAAAATGCCAAAAATATGCACAACTAGACTTGGTACTGATCATTCCTGTAAAGTTTGGATGAAATCACACCAGTAGTTTCTGAGGAGTAGTCCGGACAAGTTTTGTGACGGACAGACAGATGACATAGAAGTGATCCCTATATGTCGTGGTACTTTGTAGCAGGCGCAACAAGAATCAAAATCTATGAAGTCCCACAACTCCTGCAAAAATCAGTCAAGCAGAAAATTGTAACAATATGCACAGTTACACTAGGAACTGAACATTTTTTTCCGTAAGGTTTCATAAAAGTCTGATGGTGCATGTAGGAGGAGGTTGCTTTGTGACAGACAGACAGATGGACAGACTAACAGACAGAATGAACTAAAACAATATTTCTCACTACAAATTTATCAAGAAAATCAAGTAATCAAGAAAGAAATTAAGAAATTTTAAAAATACAGCATCTCTGCCCTTACTGGTGGAAATGTGAAGCAGGTTTAAGCTAAGAAAATTCATTTCCTTCATAAACAAGAATTGGCTATTATAATTAACCTGTTTTCTTGACAGCAACCAATCCCTAGTAGAAATAGAGACCAATATCTTTCATAACATTTGCTACAATAAGTCAAAAACACCATCCAGAAAACAATTACTGTCTGAAAAAGGGAGACATCTATCTTCCAGTCCAAAAAAATCAATGCTAGTGTTAAACTGTCATACCCTGAAATTTTTTTCGGCAAAATCTATAACATTGATACATTACATGCTAAGAATGCTTTCATATACTCAGCAGTCCTTTTAATTCAATCACTCAAATGTGACTCCCCAGCTCCAAACACTTAAAACATATCTGGATTATTAATCAGTTCATGGTCTTTCAGAATATCAATATAGAAGATTTTCATCACTCATATTTTCCACTATCTCAGTCCTCTGCTAATATAGTAATAAATGGTTCTCTTTTGAATCACTGGACTACTCCAGACTGCTGAATTTGTCTTGACCATTAGCTGACTGCACTACCTTCAGACAAAAAGAAACCTCTAATGAATCCAAAACTGAAAGAAAAGCATCTTGAAACTAGACAAAACTAAAGAGAACTAGAACTATCACTAAAGGACATGGGTGCTTGCACCGGAACTGGAAAGCTAAGAAACAATGGCATAAACTTGACATAAGAAACATGGAAATATGTATATATTTTATATTTAATAATATTGTATAAACAGAAAACAATTACCGGTAGACCATTGAACTGTATATTTTCTAGTAGAACTAACTGATGCTCTAGCTGATCTCTTCTGGAATAAGACATCTAGAGCAATCACGTGCTTTACTTCAAACACAATCATCATCAAATTTTACAAGTACATATTTGGGCATGAATGCATCCTTATCCATCTGGGAATAAATCCCTGACTGTTCCTGTAACTCACGAGGTATCATCCAGAAAATGTTTTTCTATTCTTAGTTAAAGTGAACAGTGACCTTGATCCAACTGGCCCAATTTTCAATTCCAAGCGTTGTCTTTATAGAAACTATCTTTAAAGAAAGATTCATCACAATATCTCACTCGTAACTCAAGTTATTGAGCAGAAACCTTTTTTTTTATTTTTAGTAACAGTGACCTTGACATTGACCTCAGCAGCCCCAAAGTCGAACTTGACCTGTATTTTATAATGTTACACCTGTGTACCAAAAATGGTTTAAATCCGTCAAGCTTTTCATGAGTTATTATCTGGAAACCAGTTTTTCTATTTTTAGTTTAAGGGAACAGTGACCTTGAACCAACTGACAAAATTTTTAATCCCAAGCATCGTCTTCATAGAAGCTATCTTTACAGCAAATTTCATCACAATATCTCATTCCTAACTCAAGTTATTGAGCAGAAACCATTTATTTTTTATTTTCAGTAACAGTGACCTTGACCTTGGCCCAACCAGCCCCAATATCAAACTTGACCTGTATCCTGTGATGTTACACCTGTGTACAGTGGAACTTCTGAAAACGGAACACCCATGGGACCGGCCAAAAAGTTCGGATTTCGGAAGTTTCCTGAATTCAGAAGTACAAATGATCTAGACAAGTACAGGTGCCAAACACCCGTGGTTTTTTATGATAGTGAATGCAGTCAGTATTGTTTCGGGTAACAGCGTTTTTAACATGTGAAACATAGTGCAAAATTAAAATTAATGAAAACATTCTACACATGTATATTTTGTAAGAAAAAATGTCACATGTTTTCAAAATACATATACATGTATACTATATTATGTGCAAACACGTTTCAATATCTCAGAACAAAAGCTACATTTTGCATACATTTAAAACAGTTCGAAAAAAAATCGCCAATTAAAATTACCAACACGTTGGCTGATGTTGGCTAGTTAATTACGCTTTCTAAGACACCCCAATTACAATTTAATCCTTAAGGTTGCTTGTAGCAAAATCCTGTTATTAATCCACTAATCATCGCTTTAATTATTTACCGCTATCTAATTATCGATATATTCGGCTGAATGACAACTTGTTATTCTAACGCATGTCAAAATAAACGATCACCGCTAACTGGTAAATAATAGATAGAGACGTGACATTTTTGCTGCTGGGTTTGCGATCTTAGGTCTGTCTTTTGCACTTTTTTATTTTTTTATTTTTTCCGGTATTTGGAAGTAAAATTGCATTGAATGAAACTAAATTATACGGAAAAATCGTCCGGAATTCAGAAATCGGAAGTTCCGTATTTCAGAAGTATGATATACATAGAAAACAGACGGAGAAATTTCGGGAATGAGAAAATAGTTCAGTTTTCAGAAGTTTCTGGTTTTTAGAAGGTCCGGTTTTCGGAAGTTCCACTGTACCAATAATTGTTGAAATCTGTCAAGATTTCATGAGTTATCATCCGGAAACCATTTTTGTCGAGCCCGCTTGCGGTGAGCTCGACTTACTTACCACTTTGGCGTACAGTTCTGTGTATGTGCGTCCATGCTACCATCCGGATTTGTCTGCTCTATATCTTGCTCATTCTTTGAAGGATTACAAAATAATTTGGTACAAATGTTCACCATGATGGGGTTGTGTGTCACACACAAAACCCAGGTCAGCCGCTGAAAGGTCAAGGTCACACTTGGGTGTCAGTGCAAAACCTGTGTCCGGAGCATAACTTCTACATGCATTTGACCTTTGACCCCTAAGTGTGACCTTGATCTTTGCCACAGACACTGAATATTTAGTGTGACACTCCACCTCACTATGGAGAACATTTGTCCCAAGTTATACTGAAATCCCCCATGCATGTAGAAATTATGTTCCGGACACGGGTACTGAGCTGACACTCCAAATGTGACCTTGACCTCTGAGCGGTGGACCTGGGTTTTGCGTGTGACACATTATCCCATCATGGTGAACATTTGTATCAAACTATTTTGTATTCCTTCAAAGAATGAGCAAGATATAGACCGGACAAATCTAGACAGACACATGGACTGACGGACGCACATACACCAAACCATAAAAAGTGAAAAGCAGCGACTAAGTCGACCTCACCACAAAGGGGGTCAACAATTTCAAAATCCTCTGACCACTATGCATAATACTTTAAAGCATAAGCAAGATACAGTGCCAACAAACAAATTTTAATATTTTCATTTGACCTTTGACCTCTTGTGTTCTTGACCTTGACCTTCATTTTGCGCGAGACAACTCAACTCAACATGGAGAACATTTGTGCTAAGTTATATTAAAATCCATCCATGTGTATAGAAGTTATGGTGCTGCATTATACACATGAGCCAGAAACTGCCGCAGTTATACATATTAGCAAGAAACTGCTGCAGTTATACACATGAACCAGAAAATGCTGCAGTAATACTCATGAGGCAGAAACTGCTGCAGTTATACCCATGAGCTAGAAACTGCTGAAGTAATACCCATGAGCTAGAAACTGCTGCAGTAATACCCATGAGCTAGAAACTGCTGCAGTAATACCAATGAGCTAGAAACTGCTGAATGTGCTAGAAACTGTTGAAGTAATACCCATGAGCTAGAAACTGCTGCAGTAATAAATGAGCCAGCACCTTCCTCTTTCCCTGTTGTTCTCTAACAAGAGTAAACTCATATGATATTCCAAATTTTTCATGACACTGCCTTAATTTGACAGAAGTTCATTAAACAAATCTGTTTTCATCCTTAAAATGATCAAAATACATGACAGTTGAGATACAGTGGATGTTCAGAAATACATGACAGTTGAGACAGAGTGAATGTTCAGATATACACAACATTTGAGATACAATGGATGTTCAGAAATACATGACAGCTGAGACAGAGTGGATGTTCAGAAAAACACGACAGTTGAGATACAATGGATGTTCAGAAATCCACAACAGTTGAGATACAGTGGATGTTCAGATATCCACAACAGTTGAGATACAGTGGATGTTCAGATATCCACAACAGTTGAGATACAGTGGATGTTCAGAAATACATGACAGTTGAGGTACAGTGGATGTTCAGGAATACACGACAGTTGAGATACAGTGGATGTCCAGAAATCCACAACAGTTGAGATACAGTGGATGTTCAAAAATACATGACAGTTGAGACAGAGTTGATGTTCAGAAATACACAACAGTTGAGATACAGCAGATGTTCAGAAATACATGACAGTTGAGATACAGTGGATGTTCAGAAATACACAACAGTTCAGATACAGTGGATGTTCAGAAAAACACAACAGCTGAGATACAATGGATGTTCAGAAATACATGACAATTCAGATACAGTGGATGTTCAGAAATACAATACAGTTGAGAAACAGTGGATGTTCAGAAATACATGACAGTTGAGATACAGCAGATGTTCAAAAATATAAGACAGATGTGATACAGGGGATGTTCAGAAATACACGACAGTTGAGATACAATGGATGTTATGTTCAGAAATTATTTCAACTCAATGGAATTCAAACTTCATTTTCAAATTCATAGTCAGATGTGGGCTACTGTAGATTTGTCTGGTTGCCATGAAATTTACAACTTATTTTTAATTTCTTGTGTTATTACTGTCTGAATATTAAATATCTTAATTCAAATTGAAAGCAGCATATAACAATATTTTGTTTCCTGATCTTTCTCAACAATTTGTTACATGCACAGAGTACAAGTACATACAAGTAGCAATGCATTTATTAATCCTGGGATTACAAGCCAGCCCAGGGATTCACTACAAGTAAACAACTCTATTGATCACAATCTCTCTGTAATGAAAAAAAAACTCTTCCCAATGCAAGGTTTTCTTGAAACAGTAGAATTATAGTTTCCAATGAACTTTTTCCAGACTTAATCAAATCTAGAAACCTAATAAGTTGCCTCCTTGTGTTCGTCAGTCTATAGATGATTTCAATAAAATTCAGATCTAATTAGATGAAAGAAGATAAATAACTTTATAAAGATTCAGTGGAAAAAAAATTCATGTAAGATCTATTTTCCTATTGGTCATGTTGTAATACTGTGAAATCATTTATATTCGTGGGCGTAAAATTTCGTGGTTCAAGGCAAAATGAATATTTTGTGGGGTCTTAAATTCGTGGATTTTAATTTCCAGGTGAAAACAATGTTGATTCCCTACCTAGCTGCCAACTTGCATTCACGTGCAGAAAAAAACGTGATTGTCGTCCAATTAAACCAGCAAAGATGTGTTACTATGGTAATTAGCATACCTGGTGTCTCAATTAACAGGCGTGAAGTGTCAATTATAGTTAACTGTCATATATCGCATCTTTGTTTTTGATCCATAAGATGTGCGTACTTGATGTCTCAATTAACAGGCGTGAAGGGTCAATTATAGTTAATTGTCATACATCGCATCTTTGTTTTTGATCCATAAAATATGCATAAAACCCTTTCTGTATCAATTATATGATGTATAAGATGTTGACATTTCATCTGTGATGCAGCGACCTCAAATTAGAATTAGCACCAATTAGACGCTTTGTTTGTTTTATGGCAATTAGCACTCCTTTGTTGTGATTGAATTTATACTATATCGGGTCACAGATCTCTTTAAACTTTCTGACAGGACTGTATAAATGTAGTTAGCAGCTGAAATATAACAATATCTAACACGTGATGTTAACTTAAAAATAACCTACTGGTACTTTCTCTTTTGGCAAATTTGCCAGTCAACAACGGACTGAACACAAATTTAAAAACAAACAGAAATTGCAGTAATTATATTCTATGAGGGCCTGAGTCTGTACAAATCAGTAATTTAAAAACCAATACTGCACAAAAACTCAATGTCTATATGAAAGAAAATGACGGAGACTTGCCGGGGCCGCGACGATCAAAATGCCCGATCAGGTTTCTTCAATTGGATTTTTTTTTTTGGATACAAATTTTTCGTTGGCATTTGATTTTGTGGTTAAGATGACCTGCAAAGTTCATGATAATTAGTTTCCGACGAATTATAATGATTTCACAGTAGCTGCCAACTTTAAACTCTTGTTGTCCCTTCCTGATCAAGCGTCCTTGGTTGTCCAGTTGTACCTTAAACAGATACGTAGTAATTGTTCAGCAGGATACTGGAAGAAACTGTCCAGTAAGACTGATAGGACTTCCAGACTGAAACCGTAAAAACACACTCTAGTAAAGGTTATGAATATAGGACAGAAATATTTATCTACAAGAAAAGATTTATTGACCAAAATTAGACATCTGGTTTTAAAAAATGTGAAAGCTGTGATTTTTCATATGTATCCTTTATTATGTCCATGTAGATACAATACAACATTTATTGACAAGAACTAATATCTGCACTTACCATAATGAATACTGACATAGTAACAACACTCTGTAATATTCCCTCATCAGTCAAGATTTAATAGGTGTAATTAACATAACCTCTATGTGAGCCAGTTTTTCACACATTATTATAAGCAGTAATCATTCAATATTAGCAGTTGACTATCAATAATGAGTTTGATTATCTAGATAATGAGTCTAACTGGATTTAAATAATAATCACAAAGAATACCAAATTATTTTCTGACAAATTTTCCTTGTTTGAATGCACACTCAAGTTAGCTAGCATACACACAATTGTGGAGAAGCTGATCAATGGTCCAGTGGTAAAAGCACTGGACTTGGAATCAAGGGGTTGTGAGTTTGATCCCCTGCTCCTTCACTAACATTACTAATTTTCTTATCAGTGCAATACACTGATTATGGAAAGGAACCAGAGGTGTCTCTGAAATAGGATGCTTTCTGTACCTAGCACAGTATCCCCTACAACATAAAATAACTAATCCCTGCAGGGGCCAGCGGTCATATGCATACCTGCTATACGTCTCATATCGTCCAGGATTGTCCCGGAAATCGAGGGCCTGTCCCGGAGTCCCGGAAAGACACCCGATGTCCCGGAAAACATGTAAAACGTGCATACCTTTGATCAGGCCAGTCAAATTTTTGACAGGCCGCTAATTCTTTAATTATTCGTTATGATAATATGTTCTGATTGAGCTAATACACTGCGTGTCATTGATAACCAATTAACAAATGACCGCTACCGGCTATCGATTTATTGACTTGCGGTGCATTAATTTAATTGTAAGATATCTGCCCCTTTCAAAGAATGTCGCCGCGGTTATTGGTGTTAATAGAGATGCTATAATGCAAACTCGCATCGACCTTGCTGACAAAGACTATAATTTTTAAATCATTAACTTGTTTGTGGTTTGTTTGCTGTCGTCGGAATTTGGTATCAATAGAGATGCTGCTTAAAATTTAACTGAGTTTTTCACATATCGGTCCGACAAAAAAAAGGTAAGTTTAAAAGGTATTCGTGATGAATATTGTAATGTTCGATCAAATCGCGCTGATACTTGTAATACGCAGCATAGACGACGCTGTCATCAAACACCCATGATTCAACTTGAATTCAAGTTTATGATGTTAATTAATTAATGGAACACAGTTATTATTTTATGATTACTGCTACACAATTACTATGCTCTTGCAACTAAAATAAAATGTATTAAACTGATGGTACTGATGTGTATTTGAAACACGTGCATGGCTTTTCCCAGCCAAAAACGGAATCCCGTCCAATTTTGTGTACTGCCAACAAGAGGGCACTGAAATTATATGAATAGTTGTATGTCCAGTAAAATCGGCTCAAATCCCGGAAATTTGATATCAAAATCCCGAAAATGGCCAGAAAAATAATGACAGGCATGCATATGGATAACCAGTACCAATGATAAATAAACACAAACAGAAAGAGATAAATTTTCTCACAAGAGTGCATCAAGTAAAGAAAAATTCTCCAGGGATTGCAGTTATACTGAGCCTAACTTTATTTCCAAAACTGAGATATTGGTACATCCAGACTTAGTGTCTCTGGAAATTAGATGTTTTAGGAATCTTCCACTCTCCCTCAAAGCTTAATAGCTCTGCTCTTACTGGAGTATTGGTCCTATGGTTAATAAGTATAAAAGTAAATGACAAACAATTAGCTTAAAAAATCTTTTACTTCATTGTATAGAAAATCTTCTACATATTATTTTATGCAAAAGCTTAATCTTCTAGTTAGGGACTGAAGCACTATGAGGAAAATTTGAAATACCAAATGTGTACATGGCAAAAGTGTACAGTTCTTAACATTGAAGTACTTCATAGCCTCTATCCAATTTAGTGTTTGCCCCTCCCAGTTAGATTTTTCACTTTTTTGTTGGCTTCCTTACTTTAAACATACCTGTCTAAAAGCAAACCACTCCCACTTGTGCATCAACACACCTGTGCAGACAAGGAGTATTGCCAAGTGCACTTTTGTAAAAAAATAGAGTGCTCTTCATGAATAAGTGGAGAAATCACAGTTCTTCATTGATAAATCTATAAGAAATTTAAATATCTTTGCATTCTGATTGGCTACAGAAGTATGGCTATTATGTTACACTAAACAGATATATTCAGTAATATAGACATTATACAAATTGAAGATCATGCTTCGACTGTTCTTACAATTTTTGACAACTAGTTTATTCATTCACATTGATTTCTGAATAATAACTACATTGGTTGTCATTCAGCATGAGCAAGTATCTACTGCTGAATTCTTGAAATGAAGTGATTGATGAAAACTGTGCATGTCACAAGAAGTTTTGCATAATGTCATTCTAACATAACTAATTTTTAAGTAAAAAAGTATGTAAAAGTGTGTAAAAAAACAAATTTCAAACATTTCTGCTCTGTGCCACTAGATTACACTGAAACTCAGCCTCCATTTGTAATAGCCTGTAATCAAAGGACTTAAATTCCTTACAATGTGTTCGGGTGTAATGGAGCAAAGAAAGTGTCTATGATGGAAGCAGCTAGTACTGACAAGTAGAGACAACTATCTCCTATGCATGGAGTGATTAGAGGATTTTAACTTGTTTTAATTAATATCCCATTTCATCCTGATTAACCCTGCTGCCTTCAGTGCATCAGTTAACAAATTTCTGGGATCTGAATAATTCCACTACATGCATGGTGGAAACAGTCTTCAATTCTGTTTCATATTATTATTTTCAAAACATAGGCTAATTTGTCACATGTTTCCAAATTAACTTGGGCAGTTATGACTGACAAAAGGTATTTCTGGAAACCTTATAACTGATTCATTAATCTATCCATCTTCCTTGCACAATGTGTGATTGCTGTAATTGAATTATGCATCTTAAGACAAAGATTTCCACTAATAAAACACCAAAACTAATTATGTTCTAAGCTCCACAGGAATTTTTGTGAAATGTATAAACTACGCCATCAAAATATATTAAAGTAATGAAAAACTTGACTGAGCTACACAGTTAACATCATTTCATTGGCGGTGCCGAGAACGGCGACGCCTATATTGGAATAGTGTTTCATTTTGTACCATGCGCTGACGTAATCAATTTGGGAGAATCTTGGATCATTATCAATGTAAAAAAAAAACAATTAATCTGTACATCACTTAAAATATTTCACTTCATAAATCGTATTTATTAATTTTAAAAATAAATTGATCCAAATCAGGTAAGTTTGTATTTTTAATCAAAAGTTTTTGATGCAAAAATTACAGATTTAATTACTTTTCCCAAAACAAATCAAAGCGCTGCAAGTACTTGTGTATTCACTGCATTTATCTAGCAGTGTGTTGCTATTAAATCTGAATTGCAAATCTTTGTTAATTCTTTCAACTATAGCTATATAAAGAAAGGTGAAGCCGAGTGGTTAAAAGGTCGGACTTGTGCTCTAAGGATAGCTAGTCAAGACACGAGTTCGAACCCCGTCAGCGACCGTGTCGGCATCGGTTATTTCCTTCAGTTAGAAACTTTATTCTCATTACTTAGTACTGGTTGGTTCCAGGGACGGATTTGAGAATGATTCTATTAGCTAAAAGCTTTCGTCAAAATCGAAATAAAATTGATTTGTATAAACTAACTTGAAAATAGAAATTGTACAAAATCTGTCGTTTTAATGCAATAATTAAGAATGAGTCTGTCTTTGTGAATACAGACACAAGGATGAATTTGAAGAACACTCTTATTTTGCTGGAGTCAATTCAGATGTTATAGTTACAAAAAACATATCTATCTACGCCACTAAACCGTTAAACCATGAATATGATAGAGTACCAGTTGTTCTTCGGGTGTTATTTAGTGCAGACAAATTACAAAATATTTGAAATGATGTAATACCATACTGTGAAAAGTGGAATTCGAACAAAGATGTTACATGTAAGGTTTTATTTTTTGGATGTCGATAACATAGGAATTGTTATTTCCAAATCGAGGACACACCTTCAGAGACAATTATCTTGGTATATTTTTCACCAAATCTGGGAATATTATGCGTACAAGAAAATATTTAGTAGTAAAGCCCTTCATCTATTACAGGAGAATGTGTACTCCATAGTTGATTACCTATCGGAAGCACTGTCAGGTCAGCAGCTCTCTTTGTTCCAATTTCAGAAATACACTCACACTGCTACTGCTACACAAAAATTCGTTTCCCGTTTCCTACCAGAGACGGTAATTCCTTAGATATAATTTTCTCTTAAACACAGACCGGGGAAAAAGCAAGATTACGAGGTGATTTTAAATAATTTATAATGACCATTCTCTTCTACAGTTCTCTTCTACAGAAATAACCGTCCATGGATCTCAAATTCTCATTCTCTGTGGGAAGAAAAACATATTCTTGGAATTGTCATTCAAGGTTTAAATTTGAAATTTTGACATGTCTTGGGCTGCCTAGAAACTTTGGACAGTAAACTTAGCAACCCTTTTGAAACTTTCTGATCACTGATGTCATCCTTGTTTCAATTTACTTAATATGCTATCGATGGTTCCAAAATGTTCCTTGGTCAGTCGCAGCAAATCTATATAAAGTATAGTATTTAATGTACGTTGAAGGCTTATGACCACTGCATGTGCATGTGTGATGGTATTTTCTTCATGCATACAATATAAACAATGAAAACATAACATTTCTTCAAGAAATAGATTGAAAATCTGAGTTTGTAAATATTGGATTATATCCTGTCCATCATGGTTGCGCAACCAGGATAGAACAGAAAAAGACACAAAACAGTAGGATTTAAACAGACTAAAATCATTAAAAGGGTATAGATTGTTGAAATAAAGCAAAAGTAGACATTTGGAATATTCAAGTGCTGAATTGTGTCGCAGACGAAGAACACTTGATTATTATCCCAATTTTTAATTTTAAAGGGAGACAATATGCAATTTTCATAAAAAGTGAAAGATCAAATGATTTTTTATGAGAATATAATCATTCATATCTGGTCATTTTGTTGAAGAAAAGTGAATTCCCATGATTTCACATCTTCAATAAAAGTGATTAAAACATGGATATAATTCAAATGTCCCCTTTTAAAATCTTTTTACATCCCATCTGTAAATAACTTGATTATATCATCAAAATGTACAACATGTACTACACACGTGTACAATTGTTTAGGTTAATTTATACACTTATTATTTATCTTATTTCAAAACCATGTGCAGCCGCCTTTGATGCTTTGCATCAAAATTAATCTTGTAAATTATATTGAATTGTGCAAAGCAACAGTTGACAGCACACCTGCATTGATTCATATAAATTAAACATTTGACAAATGCATCATGGATGGTTGGATCAGTGGTCTTGTGGTAATCCAGGGTTGCAAGTTCAATCCCCTAATCCTCTAGTAATTGTTTACAAAGTATCAGGAGAGTCTCTGGAATGGGATACAGGTACTTTCACATCTTGCACTATTCCCCAAAATCTAAGATAAACTCTGCTAGGGGCATGCATTTACATGGGAAACTGGTAAAATGATAAATAAAGTAAAACAAATAGAGAGAGAAAGAGAAATAGAGTGCATCAGGGAACAGATCTTTCTGCTCAGTGGTTCACAGCTTTGGTTTTTAAGGTCATCTGTTTTTAGTACCACAAATCAAAATCAGGCATCAAGAGATACAGAATGTCATCCGAAAGATGCGGCATTGTAAGGGGTGCAAAGGTAACAAGTGGGTAACAATAAAAATATTGATTGTTGCACTGTTTAGACTGGATCAGGGCACTGACATCACTTTCTGATGACATTATCACATGCAAAATAGTCTTTTGGTTCCTAATTTCTTTTTGATTGTTAACAATATGGTTGATCGCCAAAAAAAGAGTGTGACTTAAAAGAAACAATCGTTTCACTTTTTTAGTCTGGCATTAATCAAACTGAAATATCACGTAGGTTGGGGATTCCTAGGTCTACAATCAAAGGTATTTTGAATAGATATAGACACTGTGGTAATGTTGAAAACAGGGCAAGATCTGGTGCACCTTCAAAACTGAGTGGTCAGGATACTTGCATACTGCTAATAGTAGTTAAACAGAGCAGAAAGAGATTGTTGTCGGACATTACCAATGTTTTCAATCAGTCAAGGGACTCAGTAGTTTCTAAGTGTACAATTCAAAGACTAGATGGGTGTTCAGTTGAACACTTGCATTGCCCTTGGATACTTTGTTAGAATAACTAAAAAGATAAACAAGAGCCTGCTGGAAAAGATAGCAGGCTAGTCCAAGTACAACAAGACCTGTCCGCAGACAGCATGCTCCACTTTTCTCAGTGCTGGATAATAAATTATAAGCGAAGTTAAACAACAGGCCCAAGTGCAAAAAATTTGAGTGGGCGAGGGGGGGGTGGGGGGGGGGGGGGGGGGGGTTACCTATGTATTTTTACAAAAAAAATCAGGAGGGAGGGGGTGCAGGAAATACCTACCTATCACATGTAAATATGTAAATAGTTTAGTGCTTGGCTAGGACTGGAAGGAGTCAAGTAACTTCAGACCTACATATTTTAAACAAGAGGGCCAAGATGGCCCTAGATTGCTCACCTGAATACTTTGCCTTTGGGTCTGCTGTTGAGCAAACATCAAATGCTTTTTTAAGATTCACCCTATATAAATCTATATGAATTCAAGTGACCTCCAGTGTAGAGCCAATTTTCACTCAAGGGACATAATTTGAACAAATTTGGTAGATGACCTCTAGCTAATGCTCCATTAAAAATATCCAAGTTCTAGGCTTTGTGGTTTCAGACAAGAATTTTTTTTAAAGTTTTGCCTATAAAAGTCTATGTAAAATAAATTGACCTCCAGGGAATAAGTTGAACAAACTTGGTAGAGGTCCACTAGACAATGCTACAGACCAAATCTTAAGGTTCAGGACCTTGAGGTTTCAGACAAGAAGATTTTCAAATTTTTCCCTATATAACCCTATGTAGAATCAATTGACCCCAAAGGTGGGGCCAAATTTTATACCAGGGGTATAATTTGAACAAACTTGGTATAGGTCCACTAGACAATGCTAAGTACCAAGGCTTAGGGCCTTGTGGTTTCAGACAAGATGATTTTTAAAGTTTTGCCTATAAAAGCCTATGTAAAATCAATTGACCCCCTGGGGCAGGGCCAAATTTAACCTCAGGGGCATAATTTGAAACAAGAAGCGCCGCAATGCGATGAAAACCAGGTTTTCAATGACCAAGTATTGATGTGATAGGAATTAGGAAGAAATATGGCAGTGAAGAAAAAATAATGCTGTTATTTTGGTACCAACACAGAAAGTTGATTTCAATAGTTCAAAATAATAAATAAACAAGATACCTGAGTAGCAATGCCAGGCTGTATTTTCATGTAAGCTACACACATGCTAAGTTGAGTATCAATAGGTCAAAGTGTGCTAAAGTTATTGAGTAGAAGCTGAAAATTCTATTGTAAGCAAATGACCTTGACCTTGCTTTTAGATATCTAAGTAGTAATCCCAAGCTGCATCTTAATATATAGCTACCCACACAGCAAGTTTGGTGTCAATAGGTCAAAGCAAACTCAAGTTATTACGTGAAAACTGAATTTCTTTTTTAAAGCAACAGTGACCTTGACCTTGTTCACAGACACCTGGGTAGCAATCCCAAGTTGCATCTTGATATAAGCTACCCAGATACTAAATTTGGTGTCAATAGGTCTAAGCAAAATCAAGTTCTTATGCAGAGACTGAATTTCTATTTTTAGCAACAATGACATTTACCCTAATCACAGACATCTGGGTAGCAATCCCCAGTAGCGTCTTGATATAAGCTAACACACACACCAAATTTGCTGTCAAGAGGTCACAGCTATTTCAAGTTATTATGTGGAAACTGAATTTCTATTTTTAGCAACAGTGACCTTGACCTTAATCATAGTCATCTGTGTAGTAATCCCAAGTAACGTCTCGATGTTAGCTAACCACATACAAAGTTTGGTGTCAATAGGTCAAAGTAAACTCAAGTTATTGAGCAGAAACAGAATTTCTATTTTTAGCAACACTGACCTTGACCTTGATCACAGATACCTGGATAGCAATCTCAAGTAGCGTCTTGATATAATCTACCAACACACCAAGTTTGGTAAGAATAGGCCAAAGCAAACTTAAGTTATTGAGCGAAAACTGAATTTCTATTTTTTTAGCAACAGTGTCCTTGACCTTGATCACAGACTCCTGGGTAGTAATCTTGAGTTACGTCTTGATATAAGCTACCAACACACCAAGTTTGGTGTGAATAGGTCTCAGCAAACTGAAATAATTATGTGAAAACTGAATTTCTATTTTTAGCAACAGTAATCTTGACCTTGATCACAGATAACTGGGTAGCAATCCCAAGCTGCCTCTTGATATAAGCTACCAAAATACAAAGTTTGGCGTCAATAGGCCAAAGCAAACTCAAGATATTGAGCGGAAACTGAATTTCTATTTTTAGCAAAATTTGACCCCAGAGGTATAATTTGAACAAATTTACTAGAGGTTTACTAGACAATGCTACATACCAAATCTTAAGGCTCTGGGACTTGTGATTTCAGACCAGAAGATTTTTCAAAGTTTTCCATATTAAGCCTTTATAAAATCAACTGACCCTTGGGGTGGGGGGCCAAATTTGATCCCATAGGTATAAAAAGATTTTCGAAGTTTTCCATATTAAGCCTATATAAAATCAACTGACCCTTTGGGTGGGGCCAAATATGACTCTAGGGATATAATTTGAACAAACTTGGTGGACGTCCACTAGACAATGCTAAGTACCCAGTCTTAAGGCACAGGGTCTAGTCGTTTCAGACAAGAAGATTTTCAAAGTTTTCCCTATATAAGCCTATGTAAAATCAATTGACCAGGGCCAAATTTGACCCCAGAGGTATAATTTGAACAAACTTGCTAGAGGTTCACTAGATGATGTTACAAACCACATCTTAAGGCTCAGGGCCTTGTTGTTTCAGACAAGTAGATTTACCAAATTTTCCCTATATAAGCCTATGTAAAATCAATTAAGGCCCCCAGGTGGGGCCAAATTTGACCCCAGGGTATAATTTGAACAAACTTGGTAGAAGTCCACTATATAATGCTACACACCAAATCTTAAGGCTCTGGGCCTTGTTGTTTCAGACAAGTTGAATTTCAAAGTTTTCCTTTCAGTTGCCATAGCAACCAGAGTTCTTGATGGAATTCAATTCTTTGAACAATTTTGGTAGAGCTTCATGCAAGGAATATCCCAGGCATGTTTTGTCAAAGTTGGCCTAGCGGTTTAGGAGAAGTCATTCAAGTCAAATTGTTGACTATGCAAGACCCATGCCAACAGATGCCGGACAATTAATGATCCCAAAAGCTCACCTTTAAGCACTTTGTGCGCAGGTGAGCTAAAAAAGAAATGAAAAAAAAATTGTGTGTGTAACATGGTGTGTGTGTGTGTGGGGGGGGGGGAATCTCCATACAGGGGAGGATGAGGGGTAATCAAGTACCTAAAAATAAAAAAACAATTATTAATGAAAGAAATAAATTGAGGGGGGGGGGGGGGGGGGTTACATGGGAGGGGCAAGGGGGATTCCCATGCAGAGGGGTGTGGGAGGAGGGTGGGGGGAAGTACTTACCCATCTCTTGTCAGTTAATATCTTATTCCTAGGCTTAAGAAGTATTTTTCCTACATATAAGTATAAGCAAAATCAAGTGACCCCTGGGGGTCAAGCTTACTTTGACCACAGGGACATGGGTACCAACAATCTTTGCAGGGGTCTTGCTGGTGATTAAGTATTCCAAGTTTAAAAGGAATATCTTTGACACTTTTTGAGAAATGGACATTAACACAAGAAGGCCAATGGCCCTAAAGCACTTACCTGGGTTCAAAGATGAAAGAAATTTTTATGAATGTAATGATGCATATCACAGATATGGACCAATGCAATTTCACTGACATAGCTCCAAAATCAAAAAGTAGGTCAGTAGGTCAAAATACAGGTCAAGAGACAACATTTCTGAAATTGGAAAGAAAAGCTGTACACACAGTCCAAATTTCATTGCCATAGCTTTATATAACAAAAAAGTAGGTCAGTAGGTCAAAAATATAGGTCATGCTATGACGTTTTTGAAATCGAAACAAAAATCTGTACACATAGCCAAATTTCATTGCCATAGCTCCAAAAACAAAAAGTAGGTCAGTAGGTCAAAAATATAGGTCACACAAAGACATTTTTGAAATTGAAACGAAAAACTGTGCACATGGTCCAAATTTCATTGCTGTAGCTGAAAAACAAAAAAATAGGTCAGTAGGTCAAAATATAGGTCAAGGAATAATGTTTTTGAAATAATCTTGAAAAAGTACAAATGGTCCCAATTTTATTGCCATAGCGAAAAACTTAAAAAAAATGACAAAAAAACAAAAATGGGGGGCGGGGGAGTGACCCCCAGGAGAGGGGGGATGACCCCACTGTGGTCACAGTGCACGCTACCAAATATCTAAGCTCCAGGTCTTGCAGTTTGTGACACGAAGATTTTTAAAGTTTTTTGCTATATAACCCCTTGGGCGGGGCCAGTTTTGACCCAGGGGCTATGATTTGAACAATCTTGGTAGAGGTCTACTAGACAATGCTCAACACAAATATCTAAGCTCCATGCCTTGTAGTTTCTTACAATTTTCCCTATATAACTCTATGTAAATCAAGTAAGCCCTGGGCGGGGTCAGTTCTGACCCCAGGGTCATAATTTGAACAATCTTTGTAGAGGTCTACTAGACGATGCCTCATACCAAATATCTAAGCTCCAGGCCTTGCAGTTTCGGACGAGAAGATTTTTAAAGAATTTACTATATAACTCTATGTAAAACATGTGACCCCTTGGGCGGAGCCAATTTCGACCCAGGGGCCATGATTTGAACAATCTTGGTAGAGGTCTACTAGACAATGCTCAACACCAAATATCTAAGCTCCATGCCTTGCAGATTCTGACAAGAAGATTTTTAAAGTTTTCCCTATATAACTCTATGTAAATCAAGTGACCCCCAGGGCGGGGCCAGTTCTGTCCCCAGGGTCATAATTTGAACAATCTTGGTAGATGATGCCTCATACCAAATATCTAAGCTCCAGGCCTTGTGGTTTCAGACAAGAAGATTTTCAAAGTTTTTCCTTTAAGTTGCCATAGCAACCAGAGTTCTGCATGGAATTGAATTCTTTGAACAACTTTGGAAGAGCTTCATGCAAGGAACATCTCAAGCAAGTTTCACTGAATATGGCCCAGTGGTTTCAGAGGAGATGTCGTTTGAATGAAAATTGTTGACGCCTCACGACGCACACCGGACATTGGGGCATGACAAAGCGCTCACTCTGGCACTTTGTGCCAGGTGAGCTAAAAAAGGTTAACCAAGAAATTTTTAATTGAAAAAGGGGCATAACTTCATCATGACCCTGTTGTTGTAAGCAATATAATTTGAAAGTCTGATGAGGAAATGTTAAGAAATGGCAAAGTTATAGCCAATGTTAAGTTTTCATGAAAAGGGGCATAACTCTGTCAATTGTGACCTTGACCTAAAGATTTTGGCATCATCACTTCCATGTTGTTGTAAGCAATATAATTTTAAAGTTTGATGAGGACATATTTAGAAATGGCAAAGTTATAGCCAACGTTTAGTTTTAGTGACGGACCGACCAATGGACAAAATCATCCCTATGTATCGCCGTTTTTTTCGAAAGGGTGACACAAAAACTGTACAGAGAAGGATATCACAGACAGGTTGTTAGAAGCATATCTGAATAAGAGAGCTGAACAGAAAGAAGAGACTAAACTGGTGTAGATCAAACAGATGCAAAACTGTTGACCAGCACTGGAAAAGAGTGATATTCAGTGATGAATGTAAGGTTGAAATTGGAACTGATAACAAGGTATTCATATGGTGCAAGGAAGGTGAAGAATGGTTGCCATGTTGTCTTGTGACTCCCCCCACCCTCAAGCTTAGTCTTATGATATGGGATGTATTACTTATGATGGTGTTGGAACAATAACTGTGGTTGATGGAAATATTGATGCACAGCAATATATTGACATACTGGATAATAACCTATGGCCTGTTGTTGTTCGCCATTTTCCAAATGAAGATTGCATCTTTCAAGATGACAACAAGCCCATCCATAAAGCTGGTAATGTGGCTAATTACAAGCTTAGAAATAACATTCATTCCATGTTATGGCCACCCCAAAGCCCAGACTTGAATATTCATCATTGAAAATGTATTGTATATACTTAAACGTAAACTGAAGAATTATGAAGACAGAGTCATTTCAAGGAACATTTGGAGCAGGCAATAAGGACTGTGTGGAGTAACATCCCTGCGAATTATATATGAAATCTGTAATTGTCAATTCCAAGGAGGATACACAATGTTCTCATGTCAAGAGGTCACATCACTAAATATTAAGGTATATCATTTTGTTACACATTCCATGAAATTGTTTATCTTTGCTCAGTGTTAAATGCATGATGTTGTTCATCTTGAATTTGGATGTTCACTTCTGGCACTTTAGCTGTAGGTCCATTTTAACATCCATTAATTTATTAAGATTACTACTGCTCACATTGATGTCTCCACATATGCATGGTTGATTGATAAAAAGACTCACAATTATTATCATAGACATTTCACAGTTCATAAAAACATTATCATTTTGTTGTTTCAATTTTGTTGTTCTTTTGTACCAGAAAGACACATTTTATGCATGAACAAAACACCATTCAGCCTAGGAAATAACTGTAAATAACATAGACCAGTCTATGGTAATGAATGACAGAGAGTTCATCAAAATTTAAAATTAATATATGGTTAGTGATGCTTTCAAGAAAGATAATGCAGACTGAAAACCAGTCTGTTATGTGAATGATGCAAATACAACAATTATCAAATGTATGTTGTTTCAAAAGCCATACATTAAAACAATCTTGAGAATATGTTTAGAAAAAGTATGGATATTTAGAATAAATTATACTGTACTCTTAAACAAGAGGGCCATGATGGCCCTAAATTGCTCACCTGAGTCTCATTGCTCATGTTATATGTATTGTTATTGGTTATTATGGGTGTTTGTTGTTCGCAAGTTTGAATAAGTTTGCAATAAGTTTGAAGACTCTGGGTGTAATGGTACTCAAATTTTTTAGCAGAAATAGTTTTACTCTACAGGTCCCAGTGAACTTGACCTTTAACCTACAGACCCCAAAAACAATAGGGTTCTTCTAATATAATTACCCTATGAAGTTTGAAGGTTCTGGGTGTAATGGTAGTCCAGTCCTTGACTTTTGACCTACTGACCCCAAAAATGATAGGGTTCTTGAAGTTTGAAGGCTCTTGGTGAAATGGTACTCCTGTTATTGAGTGGAAATGGTTTTCACTCTAGAGGTCCCTCTGACCTTGACCTTTGACCTATTGACCCAAAAAATTAAAAGTTTTTTTTTTCCTACTCAATAAGGGCAATAACTCTGTGAAGTTTGAAGGCCTTGTGTCAACTGGTACTCAAGTTATTGAAAGGAAACAAAGTGTGACAGACAGATAAACAGACACCTATGGACAGGGCAAAAACAATATGTCTCCATCAGAAGGGCAGGGTTGGGGGAGGAGACATAACAATGAACAATTGAAGGTGTAGCCCTTGGTGTTTCAGAGCTGCAAATCTTTTAAGTTTTTATCTATACAAGTCCTTGTGTAAAATCAAATGACTCCTCCACCCCCGGGTGGGGCCAGTTTTGACCCCAGGGTCATGACTTGAACAAACTTGGTAAAGGTCCACTAGACAATCCTGCATGACTCTATGTAAAACATGTGACCCCTGGGGCGGGGCCCTTTTTTGACCCAGGGGCTATGATTTGAACAAACTTGGTAAAGGTCCACTAGACAATGTTGTACACCAAGTATCTTAACTCTCGGCCTTGTGGTATATGAAAAGAAGATTTTTAAAGTTTTTCCTATATAATTCTATGTAAAACATGTGACCACTGGGGCAGGGCCATTTTTGACCCCCAGGCGATAATTTGAATAAACTTGGTAGAGGTCCTCTAGACAATGCTACATACAAAATATCTAAGCTCTATACCTTTTGGTTTCTGATGTTAAGATTTTTTAGATTTTTTCCTATATAACTCTATGTAAACAAGTGATCCCTGCCTGGGGCGGGGCCAGTTTTGACCCAAGGGCTATAATTTGAACAATCTTAGTAGAGGTCTACTACACAATGTTTTATGTCAAATATCTAACCTCTAGCCTTTGTCAATCCAGAGGAGAAGATTTTTAAAGTTTTTACTATATACATATAAGGAAAATCAATGACCTGCTGGGGCCAGGCCAATTTTTTGACCCAAGGCTGTAATTTGAAAAAATTTTGTAGAGTTTCATTAGATGATGCTACACACAAAATATCTTAGCTCTAGGCCTTGCACTTTCAGAGAAGAAGATATTTAAAGATTTCATTTTAAAAATCTATTTTTAGCCCTTCTGACCCAGATGTTCAATGGAGCAGAACCATTTGAACAATTTTAGTAGAGCTTTGTGCTAGGAACATCCCAGGAAAATTTCATCAAATTTGGCCCTTTGGTTTCTGAGATTTCACCAGAATAATATTGTGTAATGCAAAAGTAAACAATAGTCATTTTGCTAAGGGACAGTAACAGCAATGGACCGAATGTGAAATATTAAACATTATAATCAAGCAGACGGTAAAAGCAAGCCAAGGAAATAAGGAAGGAAGAACTAATGGACCGAATGTGAAATATTAAACATTATAATCAAGCAGACGGTAAAAGCAAGCCAAGGAAATAAGGAAGGAAGAACTAATGGACAGAATGTGAAATATTAAACATTATAATCAAGCAGAAGGTAAAAGCAAGCCAAGGAAATAAGGAAGGAAGAACTAATGGACAGAAAGTGAAATATTAAACATTATAATCAAGCAGAAGGTTAAAGCAAGCCAAGGAAATAAGGAAGGAAGAACTAATGGACAGAAAGTGAAATATTAAACATTATAATCAAGCAGAAGGTAAAAACAAGCCAAGGAAATAAGGAATCAAGCAGAAGGTAAAAGCAAGCCAAGGAAATAAGGAAGGAAGAACTAATGGACAGAAAGTGAAATATTAAACATTATAATCAAGCAGAAGGTTAAAGCAAGCCAAGGAAATAAGGAAGGAAGAACTAATGGACACATGAATGACTAGACACAAGAAAAAGATGGACATAAAAAAATGGATGTGGACACAAGTACAAATGGACACAAGAATGAATGGACACAAGTACAAAGGGACACAAGAACAAAAGGACACAAAAATGAAAGGACACAAGTACAAATGGACACAAGAACAAATGAACACAAAAATAAATTGACACAAGTACAAATGGACACAAGAGTGAATTGACACAAGAATGAATGGACACAAGGACAACTGGACACAAGAATGAATGGACACAAGTACAAATGGACACAAAAATGAAGCTGACACAAGAACAAATGGACATAAAAACAAATGGACACAAGAATGGACACAAAAATGAATGGACAAACTGAAACCCATGATCCAAACATCACTATTGATACTTGAAATTCTGTGACAAGACCCTGAACTTTATTCTCTCTTTTCTTTCTTTTCAGAAATATTTCTGATCAGAACTCCCAGGGCAATCATTGAAAGAATTTGATTTTGCAATTCACAAAACTGTTTCAGCAATAAACATAAAACTGAAAAAAATGCTTTAAAATGTTAAATGCAAGTAATATCATAAATGTAACAGCATTTTTTCCTTAATACAGTAAGTTGAAGAAAATTCTTAAGTCAATAATAATAAATCTATTGTAGAAAACTGAAACCAGATTTTCACTACCAGAAATCAATAGAAAAAAAGACCTAAATTGCATGAAAAACACTTGATAAAATGGCCATTAAAAACAATAAAAGTCTTCTGTTTCTCAAATAGATCTAATCATGTCAATTTAATTACCACAGTGTCGTTTGGATGTAGTTTAATAAAAGGGCAAAAGTCTAAAGGGATATCTAGGTGCTTATTAAATTTCTTATCTATGATGTGAAGAGTCTGAGTTGTAGCTCAGCTAGGTCCAGCATTTATCTCTCTGGTGACCAATGTTAAAGAATAGCACATTCGACAAGAAAACCATGATGGCTCTAGGTTGCTGACCTGAGTACTTAAGCTGTAGATCAGCTGTTGAACAAACATCAGAAGCAAAAAAAAACAGGTTCTGAATTGAAGATTTTTCAAAGATCTTATAATCGATACAAATTGAAACCTGAGGTGGGGCCAATTTTGACCCCAGAGACATTATTTGAATAAGCTTAGTATGTTTCCACTATAGAATGCTACATAAAACAAGGCTTCATACCATATTTCAGATTTCTTGGCCTTGTGGTTTCAGAGAAGAATTTTGAAGATTTTTCTATATTTCTATGTAAAACATATGACCCTATGGTAGGGCCAATAGTAACCCCTGGCACATAGTTTGAATAAACTTTGTAGAGGTCCACTAAATAATTCTATGCATCAAATTATAAAAGTCTCTCCCTATAGTTTCTGACAAGAAGATTTTTAAGTTTCCTTTATTAGTCAATATAAAACATCTACCTCCCTAGGGCTGAGGAAAAGTGACTCCAAGGACAAAGTTTTAGCAGATCTGGTAGGAGTCCACTAGACAGTGCTTAATGTCAACTTTCAGAACTCTAGGCCTTTTGGTTTTGTAGAAGAATCTTAAAGGTTTCCCTTTATATATCTATGTAAAATGTGACCAATATGGTGCTGCTTACAGTATGACCCAAGGGACATAATTTGAATGAACTTTGTATAGGTCCACTATACAATGCTTCATACCAAATTTCAGAACTCTGAGGGCCTTGCGTTTTTTTTAGACAAGAAGATTTTTAGAGATTTTCCTCTTCTATGTAATACATGTGACCCCACAAGCAGGAGTCAAGAGTGACTCCAGGGACATTCTTTGAACAAACTTTGTGAAAGTCCACTAGACAATGCTACACACCAAATTTCAGACCTCTGGGCCTAGCAGTTTTAAGTCTTTCGTATATAGGCCTATGTAAAATCAAGTGACCCTTGGTCAGGGCCATTAATTACCCCAGGGACATTATTTTAGGAATCCTGGTGGAGGTCCATTAGATAATGCACATACACAATACGTTACCTCTAATACATAGGTTTCAGATAAGAAAAATTTCAAAGATTAAATATTTTACATAAATAGGATCCCTGGGTGGGGCCAATTTTGATCTCATTGGACATGATTTAAATGAATTTGGTAGAAGTCCACACCCAAAAGATCTAACCTCTAAGTCATAGGAATTCAGATAAGATTTTTTTAATCTTTCCTATATAAGCCTATGTAAAATCATTTGACCTTGGCACAAGGCTAAGGGCATAATTTGAAACTATCTTGGTAAAGGATCTCAAGATGATGCACCAGGTCTATAGCTTATGGTTTCTCACAAAAAGATTTTCAAAATTCGAATATTTTACATAAATAGGACTCCTGGAGTGGGACATAATTTGAAAACACTTGGTTCAGACAAGAAGATTTTTTTAATCTTTCCTATGGGCAGGGCCATAAATGACTCCAGGGGCATAATTTGAACAATCTTGGTGGAGATCATCTAGATGAAGCTTCACACAAAATATCTAAGGTCTTTAGCATATGAATCTCATCAAAACATTTTCAAAGATTAAATATTTTACATAAATCATACTCCCAGTGTGGGGGCTAATCTTAACCCAAGGGACATAATATGAATAATCTTTTTTGAGGTTCCACTACACAAACTTCATGCCAAATTTCAGAACCATAGGCCTTGTGATTTCAGACAAGAAGTTTTTTAAAGATTTTCTTCTATATCTCTATGTATAAAATGTGACCCCTTGGGCATGGCTCATAGTGACCCAAGAGACATTATTTGAACAAACTTGGTAGAAGTCCTCTAGACAATGCTACACATCAAATTTCAGACCTCTGGGCTTGGCAGTTTTAGACAAGATGTTTTTTGAAGATTTTTCCACTATATTTCTATGTAAAACATGTGACCCCTGAGCTGGGACCAGTAGTGACCCTATATTGCTCAGCTAAAAATAATTCAATAATATTTTACTGAAATAATGTTATAATTGATAGCAAGCAAACTAATCAAAATTAGCAAAAAAAACACATCCCATCTAGGAGCCGCCAACTTAAAATGCACAAACACTGTGCTGTAAGATATATCTGTAACACTAGTGATGAGATAAAATATTTTGTTGCACAGTCAAAACTGGAAAAGCAATACAGTTAGCTCTTTTTTTTAACTTTAAAACATAAACTTTCTTTCTACCTTTCTTAAACTGATATAAGTATTCTACTTTATCTCAATCTTTTAAAACGACCTTCTTCATCCAAGTGTCCTTTCAAAAATGATAAAATTACAATTTTCTAGGGGGGTATTCCTGTATCACTAACATATCTCTATCCTACAACTATCTGATCTGATCTGTCAGATGAGTCATGTACTGAGATAATTATCTTTGTTTCTACTGTCTGTTCGATTGCTTCAAACATTAAGATGCATTTTAAGTATTTTCAAATTGCAACACTGTGCTGTGTCTGTCTTTGTTATCTTGACTCACAAGCAACCTGGTCAATATTTATGTATCACTATCACCTTTCGTATCAAAATTTGGTTATATTAAGAAATTGACAGTTCAAAAGAGAATTAGACAATGAAAACACATTTCATCAGGAAAATATTCTATAATGAACTGATGCAAGGATTTCCCCTGTAACAATGTGTTGCTAAGTGGCAGCAGGTCTGCTCACTCAGGCTGAAATAAGAATGAAGTATAAACCCATCAAATTTCACATCTAGCAAGCTAGTGATCTCACTTTTAGCATGAACAAAAAAGTAGACATCTAGCAAGCAGGACTACTGAGTAAGATAAACTCCAAGAACTCTTTCAAATCAATGTAAAATAAATAAGTTTACACTACACTAATGCTAGTGTCTCATAAAAATCGGCGACACCGACATCTCGGCGTCTTCCCCGATTTATGGCCCATTATAAACCTTGAAAGCGACATCGGTGCACACTTTTTGTCGAGCGGTCTCATTAATCTGACGTTCCCAGCGATGTCGGTTTCTTTGATTGCCGACGTGCAGCCACTTCAATCGGAGATCAAACGGTGATGACAATGTCGATTAGCCATTGATTAGTCACCGACTAGTCGAGATAGTATACTACTATATATACCCGGCGAAAACGCAAGTAATCATTAATATATATCTCAGACTAGCCATGGATTATTTTGCGAGTGATCAACGAATAATCGATGGGCAAATGGCAATATGTATATCGTCGGCCGTGACCTATCCGGGAGCCTGCAGTACATCGGTAGAAGCACAGCAAGATGCCTGCGACAAGTCCCCGATATTGACAAGCGAAAAAGAAATCTGAGACATCGGTATGGAGTGATAAATCGCCAGTAACCCAGCCGAGGGTCGGACGTGATCCGGCCGACCATCGGCGATTAGTCACTGATGCTATAACGATTTCACAGGGTAGAAATTTTTCCTCCGATCGATTGGGAAATTTTAACTTGGAGGTAAGTTTTGCCAACATCTCGCCGATTTAAAAAAAACACCTGTTTTTTTGGCCGAGGCGCAGATAAATCGACGATATATCGCAGACTACTCCCCGAAAATGCCACAGAATCCCCAAAAACTCGTTGTCACCCCATCGCCGACCCGTCGGACCTTTTATTAGACATTGGCTTAAACTAGCTGTCTGACTATTATAATTAAAGCACTTAGAGGGAAGAATGACTGTCGGCTTCAAAGGAGACAAACATCTACGCCGAGACTCAAACTTTGCTAGAATCAGGTGATAAGTTGAAATCAACAAGCATACATCCCGTTTAGGGTTGGATCATTAACGGGAGATTTGTGGAAAATCGCCTGGTTTTTGGACATCACAATGGGGTTAAAACGAAAACCAAAAAACATGTGTTTCTGACGTCATACATGGTACTTTATTCAACATAGTGTAACAACAATCAGGCGAATGACATGTCAGTCTTGCTGCAAACATCAATTACATCAATCAGGCGCTAAGTATTACCCCAGGCAATGACCAGATGTTACTGACAATTAACACTAACGCGCGTAGGAAAGAGCCACATTTCGTCACATAATCAACCTATTATCGATCTCGCGTGTCAAGGTTTTGACTTGGTATATTCAAATTTGGACTTAAGTGACGAATTTTATGGATTTTTTTTTCTTTCAAGACAAAATGTTGATTTATCGGGAGATTTGGGTGCTTCACCGGGGCGCCGGGGTAAGGGTCTAAATATCAGGGAGAACACGGCGAGTAATGGGAGAATGGCATGTATGTCAACAAGTAGAAATTTAACATTTAGTATTTCTTTTAGCAAAAGTGTCTTAAGTATTCATTCATTCATTCATTCATTTACATAGGCACTCAAGCATCCACCCACTCACTCACTCAAGCATTCATTCATTCATTTATTTATTTATTCATTTACTCACTCATTCATTCATGCTGTACTTGAGTCTGTCATTAGTTCTCACTTTCGTCTGATAGCTCTTATATTCTTTCCTCTATAAAGAAAGCCAGAAAGAAAGAAAAAAGAAAAAGAAAAACTAGAGCTATCACTAAATGCAATTAATACGCCCACAAGACTGCTTCGGAACTGAGGAAGTTAATAGTAACAGAATACTTTTTGTAAAAGAATTGAAATAGAGTTATGGTTGTGGGCAATTAAAGACAGCTGTGGTTCTTGTACACTGCATTTCATGTCATTGTGCTTGACCATTGTATGAATTTGCATTGAATTCCAACCAGTAGTTTTCAAGTTATGCTCTGCACAAGGAAAACCAACAAAGGCCAATAACTGTGAAAATAGTGAAGATAGAGTTATAGCCCTTATACACTGCACTTCCACTCATTGTGCTTGACCACTGTATGAAGTTGCATTGAATTCAAACCAGTAGTTTTCAAGTTATGCTCCAGACAAGGAAAACCAATGAATGGCAATAACTGTGCAAATAGTGAAGATAGAGTTATGGCTCTTGTACAGTGCACTTTCTGTCATTAAGCTTGACCATTGTATGAAGTCAATTTGAATACCAACCAGTAGTTTTCAAGTTATGCTCCAGACAAGGAAAACCAACAAAGGGCAATAACTGTGCATATAGTGAAGATTGAGTTATAAGCTCTTGTACAGTGCACTTCCTGTCATTGTGCTTGATTACTGAATGAAGTTGCATTGAATTCCAACCAGTAGTTTTGAAGTTAGGCTCCGGACAAGGAAATCTAACAAAGGGCAATATCTCTGCAAATGGTGAAGACAGAGTTATGATTCTTGAACACTGCACTTCCCCTCCTTGTGCTTGACCATTGTATGAAGTTGCACTGAATTCCAACCATTAATTTTCAAGTTATACTCCGGACAAGAAAAACCAACAAAGGGCAATGAAAAAAAAATTATGGAATAATGTTGATCTTAATTTGTCCTGTTGATTTTACTATCCAATTGAATGAAATATCTTCAGCTTGTCATGACCGCTGTTAACCTTCGCATTATGTCATGTTACACCATTATAATTATTTTTGTCGATCATTTGCCAGAACAGTAGGAGAACAGTCGTCCTGTAATCTCTTGCTATTTCTTTATCAAAATAATTTTGAGACTTTTTATGTGTATTTTTTTTAAACAACAAATGTTCAGTGATAAAATGTTGCATTGCTTGCAAAACAGATGAGTTTCTGAATCCCACTTCTTTTTTTATCACAGTACCATTCCCTCCCTTAACTGCTTCCTCACTTGCTTCAGAATGATCTATAGATACATTGTCTGAGATCAATTATCACGGAGAAATTTTGCCGGCCCTGATGGGGATTGAACTGGGTTTGTCAAGACTGACAATCCGATGCTAAACCGATTGAGCTAGCCAGTCCAAAACGATGTTCTGTTTAAGTAAAATGCGTCTTCCTAGTAAAAACAAAAGTAAACTTGAAACAACAATATGAAGTTTTTGCACAACTCTTAAAATGTCTTTGAAAAAAAATCAGCTGTGTATCTTTTTTATTCAAATAAATGATCTTTGTTTCAACAACTCATATGTGGTAATGCCGACATGTGCAATAATCTGAATACATTTACTGATGTTAAAGTAAACATACCTCTTGATGCCTGATTTTGATTTGTGGTATAAAAGACTGTCGGCTTCGCAGACAGTCTAAAAAATGAAACAGTGCAGTTATGGATGCAGTGAATGGTACCAGAGGCACATACCTACAGTTTCCTTCACTTACCCATTGTGTGCAGGCCTATACATAACATCTCCAAGTATCTTATACTGTCTCAAAAACTAATTGTTGAAAATAAATTTCAGTATCCAGAACATGTTTTGCCAAGAATTTTCATGACAAAATAACATTTTGAAAGTGACTGTACTATTACTCATTCCAACTGAAAGAAAATCAAGAGTTATCAATTCATTTCATCTCTCTTCTAGAAATTTAAGGCAATCACAGTCTTAAGGTCTGAATTCTTGATACCTAAAACTTAAGAATACATTTATAAAGAAATCCCAATCTAGTAAAAATTTCGCCATCTTCCAGTCTGAGTAAAATCTGTGAAATCAATTTTCAATTACTACTGCTTGCAAAACTGATTAGAGATTACACTGTTAGGTGAAGAACGAGATTCGTTGGTACACCTGTCAAAAATCAATTAAAACGCCTTTCAAACTCCGCCTTTTACCTGTCAAAAGTGTCATTATGTGTACGAAATGGAAAGGAAAATAAATATTGAGTGAAGATAGCAACGCAGCAACAATTACGACATAGCAACTTTGGCGCCACCCAGGCACATTTTTCTGGCTGTGGGTAGATTTGCAAGACGCAGTTTTATTGACAAGTATACCTGAGAAAACTGCCTTGCTGTGATTGGATGATCAGTAAGGTGACTGTTAAAGCTACTGAAATAAACATCGTAACATCACTTTTTACCGCTTTCCGAATACATGAAACTCTAATCAGTTTTGCAAGCGGTAGTAACTTAATTGGTCTTCATCTTTAAAGCAACTTATAATGCAGAATAATTAATCCTTCCTGGAATTGTTTTTCTTTGTGTCTTTTTAGACACTCACCTTAATTAGATATGCAAAATAATATCTGTATGCAGAAGCATATTAAGAGAGACACTGACCCCTACATCTACTGTAACACTATGCCTTCTGCATTAAAAACAATGTCTAATTTTTAAAATGATCGTTTTATATTAACTTTACAGAAACAAACACCTGTAGTTTGACTGAAAAAAAATATATTGCTCCATTGCCTAAAGAAAAAAAAAAGAGCTTTATTAGGAGGATATGTTCTAAGCTTAGAGCTGCAGGAGAATTTTATACCCATGGATCTGTAAACTGTGGCTGTTTTATGTAACAGTGTCTTCATTCCTGCATGTCTACATCCATTTAGTCCCTGAAATCTTCCTAGAACAGACAAGGACTTGAGAAAGTGTTCCCATGGTGATCATTTTCAGATAGGAATAGCAGAAACTAAATAAATATTTTACTGCTATGGTATAACATATTCTCTTAGAGGCATCATAGTCTAAGTTCATTAGTATGTAGAAGTGAAGACAGGCCATTACTGTTTTCAACTGTCTCAAAGAGTATTACATTTGTATACCATAATATGTTCTTCTTTTCAATAGTCATTTTTTCTTGACTGCAGCAATGAGATGATGATACATTTTGCAAAATGAATTATTCCATTCTATTTCATCAATGATTCCAGTTACACATACCAATTAGATTTTAGTTAAATCAGCCTAGTTACAGCATTCTACTTCTATAGACAACCCTAGCTGTTATATATGCCACGTGTCTATAACAAAAAACATATAGAGCCTGAATGTCTTTCATTAAGATCTTACCTGACAGACCAACTCAAAATGCATTTAAAATAAGTAATACTTTTCCATTCACTACAGAAGTGTACTTATTATCAGAACATCCTGAGGCAGTTTCTATCAGATAGAACATGTGTAATTATCTGAAAATACAACTAACTGCACAAATAATTTGCTACTTTACCCAACATAATTACCTATATCACAAGTCACAAATCTCTATAAAAATGCACAATTACATCAAAATTATATTACTGTCAATTTCAACATAATACCACTATCCAAAATTTTAAACAAGGTATCTGCAAAGCATTTCCAATTATGAGGTTACTATCTTACTTACATTCAGCTTCTCAATAGCACTTGGTAATATGTTAGTGCCCAGCAATGTGAAACCTTTAAAATGGCTTAAAGAATTTATAGAAAAGTTCTGTGAAACAGTTGAAGTAATATATACAGCTTACCTATTGTATTTACAGTTGCCTGCACTCAAAATATATCAAGAAGCAAAGAAAGTTGTTAACTGTTTATATGTTAGAAAAAAAAACTAAAACAAGTGAGTATTGAGTATCTTTAACAGATGTTTTGTAAAAGACTGCAATAAGCCAATTTGTTTATCTATTAATTATCTCTTGATTAATATGAGGTATTAGTGTCACAGACATGTCAATGAACTGATAGCTCTCTTAACATGTATTCCTCTTGCATAAAAACTTCCATTAAACCTTATTTCTTATGGCAAGTGAAATGTTCAGTACTCAATATTTACATCTGTGTTCTATATTGTTTCATCTGTATTGTAAAATTATATCAATTTGTATTATATATTTTTCATTAATATTTAATGTCTCCATTTATATTCAATAAATTTACATTTGTATTGATAATTTTCATTTCTATTCAATAAAGTCAATTTGTATTCTACATCTCATATTTTCATTCTGTACTGATTTATTTGTATTGTAAAATTCCTATTATGTTATATCTTTATCATTTAAGATCCATTTGTATTTAATATTTGAAATAATACAAATATAAACATTGAATATTGCATCATTTCACATGCCAGGATAATTTCAAGCAGAAATTGAGTTATTGGTTGACCCCTTATTACTTTATGTCACACCATATTACATAACAATGCATTGATCTAGAACAATATTATCTGAATAAAAAATGATTATGTTTGAAATCTTGCAGGTTCTGTGTTAATTTAAAGATTACTAATATTATTGTTGCAAAGGTAACACATACAACTTATTTATAAATTGTAAATCAACATGACTGGTGGTTATTTCACCTGGGCATGTTTTGCTTTCAGTTAATGAAGCATAAGCATGGCTGTATTCAGGTTACTTACAAATTTCATTATAATTATAAATATCTCTCTGTTTTCCAAGATTCAGTCATGAGTTACATAAACTGCAGAGAATAATTATTTTTTTGTTGAACATCGAAACAAGAGTCATGCACTATCTAACAAGTAAACATGACCAAGCAGACACTGTTTTTAATGACTTAGTACTTTGACCTTGAACTTTGACTCTACAGGAAAAAAGGTTACTAGCCAAAATTGCTTAATGCAAAGAAACTAATGTAGTCTGAAGAGTACACATACCTAAAACTGCTCTTAACTGAACTTCAGTTCTCAAAGGGAATGATAAATATGACATTATTCTTTAATAATAATAAATCTATACAAGTAATCTACAGAACTGTGCAAGTCACAGATAGCTTATATACTGCAACAAAACTGACTACAGGTGTCTGTGTACCTGGTAGCCTTATATATCCTTATAAATATTACCTGGACATGACAGATGTTAGTGTACCTGGTAGCTTTATGTATCCTGATAAATATTACCTGGACACTACAGGTGTCTGTGTACCTGGTAACTTTATAAATCCTTATAAATATTACCTGGACACTACAGGTGTCTGTGTACCTGGTAGCTTTATGTATCCTGATAAAAATTATCTGGACACTACAGATGTTAGTGTACCTGGTAGCTTTATAAATCCTTATAAATATTACCTGGACACTACAGGTGTCTGTGCACCTGGTAGCTTTATGTATCCTGATAAATATTACCTGGACACTACAGATGTTAGTGTACCTGATAGCTTTATAAAATTTTATAAATATTACCTGGACACTACAGATGTTAGTGTACCTGGTAACTTTATAAATCCTTATAAATATTACCTGGACACTACAGGTGTCTGTGCACCTAGTAGCTTTATGTATCCTGATGAATATTATCTGGACACTACAGGTGTCTGTGTACCTGGTAGCTTTATGTATCCTGATAAATATTACCTGGACACTACAGGTGTCTGTGTACCTGGAAGTTTTATATGTCTTGATAAATATCATCCAACACTTAAAACATGCATACTCTATAGCCTTTCACAGAAGACAGCAGACTACTGGACAAATGAAGAGATGTAACTCATTTAGATGACACTACAGTGTAGTTAAAAAAACAGCAAGTATATATGGATACATGAACTGTATGTGTGTGCTGAAATTACATGAATGCATCACAGGAAATAGACTGAATATTTTGCAACCCATAATTAACAGTAGAGATAGTCAAGTGCAAGAACTATTTGCTAGGTTTTGAAGTCTACCATTTGATTAACATAACTCGTGTTCAATTTTTAATTTTCTGTAGAACTTTTTTTTTTTCCAGATGCACCATTAAAATATTCAATCTTATATGCTGATGTGGTAAATTAACAATAAGTTTCACTCACATACTTCCTTGTTAAAGAGTGTCTAACTAACAATTGGAAATTAAAGTGCGTCACAGTAACTATAAGAAATTGAAATGTGTCTCAGTAACTATAAGAAATGAAAGTGTGTCACAATAGCCGGCCTAGTTAGCTCAATTGGTAGAGCATCAATCCCAGTTCAATTCCCATCAGGGCCAGCAAAATTTCTCTGTGATAAATGATCTCAGACAATGCATCTATACATTGCTCCAGCCATATTTCAAAGGGGCAGGGTGCATCTTTAGTAGGGATGGCAACCAATACCAAAATCCAATACTCGAGTACTTGGTCATTTTTCTGATTGAGTACTCAGTTACTCAGATGATTTCCATTGATCTTCAAAGTTTTATCACACAATATCAACACTGTTTGCACCATTTTCTATTTAAATTCATAGAATTCGTAACTATAAATAGGACTGCAAGGGAGGTAACTTAGAATAACCAATAAACATATTAAATCAACAACATTATATTTTACAACCGTTTTAATTAATGCAATATCATGTTTAATACATGTATAACAGTTCATATATATTTTTTTCTTCTTGAAATAATATAGACTGATCGGCAGCAATGGATATAGCTAGCAAATACATAAGAAATATAAACATAAGAGATCGTCAATGACAGCATATATAACTATGTTTTATGATTATAAATAAAGGTTTAACAGTTCAAGAAAAATATTCTCGTATTTTTCTCTAAGTACAGTGTCTTTATTCGAAGAAAATTTAACACTTTTCTATGAGTTCATCTTAACATCTTTTACACAGTTTATAACTTAGCGTTCATGCAAGCATAGGTGTTACAGCTATACCTGCCATACGTCCCGGATCGTCCCGGAAATCAAGGGCCCGTCCTGGAGTCCCGGAAAGACACCTGATGTCCCGGAAAACATGAAAAACGCGCATACCTTTGATCAGGCCAGTCAAATTTTTGACACGCCGCTAATCCTTTAATTATTCGTTATGATAATATGTTCCGATTCGGCGAATACACCGCGTGTCATTGATAACCAATTAACAAATGACCGCTATTGGCTATCGATTTATTGACTTGCGGTGCATTAATTAATTTGTAAGATATCTACCCCTTTCAAAGACTGTCACCGCGGTAATTGGTGTTAAAAGAGATGCTACTTAAAATTAAATTTAATGCAAACGCGCATAAAACTCGTGGTAATATTGTAATGTTCGATCAAATCGCGCCGATACTTGTAATACGGCGCATAGACGACGCTGTCATCAAACGCCCGTGATTCAACTTGAATTCGAGTTTATGATGTTAATTAATTAATGGTACACAGTTATTTTTTTATTTTACACAATTAGTAATTGTGACAAAAATTTCTACTCGTCCTGCATCACCACCACCAGTCCTGGAGACCTTAGGAGAAAAAACATCAACGGTACTGTGCGGTTTTACTGAATTAAAAAAGGCGCAGTGCTCCCCCTTACTCACGCTTCTGGTCTTGTTTTGACAGCGTATATATAAGAATTTACTGTCGGTAAACTGTGACGTTATGATATACACATCCATTGGTATATTTCTTGCGGTTTTTGCACTAGTTCTGCAGGATAATCGATCAGAAAATTATATTCGACCTTCTCCACTCGTCAATACGAGCGGACATTTTTTTCTGAAGTGGTTGAGAGAGGGGGGGGGAGTAATCGTCGGGTGGTCGAACCGATTGAGCTTGAACATTTCTGCAAGCCTGACAATTACTATCCTCTTTCAGCTAAAATAAAAGGTATGAAACTGATGGTACTGATGTGTATCTGAAAGACGTGCACGGCTTTTCCCGCCAAAAACGGAATCCCGTCCAATTTTGTGTACTGCCAACGGTAGGGCATTGAAAGTATATGAATAGTTGTATGTCCCGGAAAATCGGCTCAAATCCTGGGAATTCGATATCAAAATCCCGGAAATGGCCAGAAAAATTATGGCAGGTATGGTTACAGCACTACGCTGTACTTTAGTCTACACATCAGTTTCTTTTTAATATTACGCGTCAATATTAACAACACTGACTCTGTTTTTATTGAGGAAAATGATCTTGTCTACAAGTTCACATGAAAGTCTGAAAGACGTAAGTGACACAGGTGTTCAATCCCATGCGCATGTCAAACTGTTGATCGCCTGGTTAAATTTACGATATCATTTTCGCACCTCTGCAAGGATGTTCTGATTGCGTTTAACAGGTATTTATGAAGATACATGTACATCTCTGAATTTCTGAACTAATCTGATACACCAATCTTTCTAAATCGCAAAAAAATAGAAATTATATATTTTTTCTGAGTAATCGAATAACAATTTTGTTAACTGATATTCGGACGTTCGATTCGAGTACTCGGTTAACCAGTTTCTCGTTGCCATCCCTAATTTTGAGAAAAAAGGGCATGCTGGTGCGTTTAACTTTATTGTTGTTGTAACTAAGCAAAGTTTAGTGCATCTTCAAGCACAGCTATATCTCAAAGAACATTTGTATACAAAAATTAAAGTTTTAACTCACACATTCTTTAGTTAAATTTATTACGTATGTATTAGGATGTTTTCGCTAATTTGCATGCCGTTTGGATGACAGTTTATCTGCATAAATTAATCACGAGTCAAATTAGAGCAATATGACAAAGGTTTAACACCTCTATCTATTTGAGCTTATTTATCATCGGTACTGGTTGCCCATATGACTGACGCCCCCTGAAGAGATTAGTTATTTCATTATGTGGGGGTAGTGCAAGATACAGAGACATTCTAGAGACACTTTGTCACTTGCACACCACACAATTCACGCCCGCATCATCACAAATTATGTGTCATTATCGACCTACAGAGTTTGTAATTTTAGGTTGTTAATTAATCTATTATCAAGCGGATACAAAAACAAACATCGAACTGATCATCCATTAATTGCCTGAAGCATCATTTGATCATGGCGATGAAAGATCATCAAGAGCTGCGATAATCCAACTGCTTTTAATTGGCCCGTTACATGAGGTAAACTTGTCAATGAAGTGGAGCTTATTATCACAGACAAGTTGATTGACACTTGTTTTTCAAGACAACAACTTGTTTATTCCGGCCATAGTCAGTAAATTTAAAGCCTTTTTGAAAATTGGGACAGGGCGCTACCGAGGGCAGCACTGTGCTACGGAAAGGCTGCAAGGTGCTGTGGCCCGCTATTTATACCTAGCTAGAGCACTGCTATAGGTCATTAGTACCTCACCTCTGAAGCAAGCGAGGTAGTAGTCAGTCACTTGCATAAAAATTGGTAAGTAAACTGGTCAGATACCCAGGAAACAAATTGTGTCTTGGTAACTATAAGAAATAAAAGTCTGTCTCAGTAACTGAAACAAATTAAGTGTGTCTTAGTAACTATAAGAAATAAAAGTCTGTCTCAGTAACTATTAGAAATTAAGATTCAAAAGGTAAGGAAGAGCTAAATGATCTTCTAAATGATCTGCAAGTCTAAAAACATTTCTATATTTAAAAAGCATTTATATATTATGATAATGACTAAATTAACATGCTTCAATATTGTTGTCAGAAATAATTTGGATAAGTACTGGGCAATTTAAATAAATAACTGCATCTAAGCAATCAAGGGAGGTGTATAGACATTAAGAGACTGAGATAAACATAATAAATATTAAATGTTATATGTTACCAGTACTTTTCTTTTGAAGGCAGCCACAGACTTTTCTGTGTCTTGCTTTTTATCCTATCTGATATAAGTTTACTTTTTTTTAAATTTCTGAAACATACAGATAAATTTACCATCGGACCCAATAAAATAAAACTTGTCATATACTGAACAATGATTTGTCAAGTTTTCAGTTAACAAAACAGACATTCTAACACTTTCAGCAATTTGCAGAAAATAACAAAGAAGTGTTATATCATGCTGAACAAATTGCGCAACCACAGACATCACTATGTCTACCTGCGCCTCTTATGAACATACGAATGTGTTACAATGGAAAAAGATCATAAAGTTTTGGTGATCTACCATCGTATATATCATGGTTTATATGTTCATATGTGTAATTATTTAATCAGTCAGGCCTATGGCCTTCATGATTAAATTACTATGCATCTGAACTCAACACCGTGATATATTTGATGGTATATCACTCAAACCTAAATTCTGTTTCCTAGTTCTGTTTATTAACATCCAAATAAAATCATCTTTTTGCACTCCAGAAATTTCCAGATCTCTTTGCTTTAAATGTTTCTTGTTTTTGATATGTGATATTGCACCTTACGAATGTACATGGGATTATGATAATTCAGAAAATTAAAGCACTGTAAGTACTGAAACCTTTAATATGTAAGAAAAAAATATTCAAAGGGCCATAACTCAGTGAAAAATCATGGCAGTGGAATGCGGCAATAACATGCACAACTATGCTTTGTACTTATGATTCTTGCAAAGTATTATTAAAATCTGATAAATAGTTGCTGAGAAGTAGCATAGAAAAATTTAAGTATTAAAAAAAAAATCAAAGGCCCATAACTCAGTGAACATTTATGGCAGTGGAATGCAGTTACAACATGCACAACTACCCTTGGTACTTATGATTCTTACAAAGTATTATTAAAATCTGAACAATAGTTGATGAGAAACAGACCAGAAAAACTGATGTGTGAAGAAAATATTCAAGGTCCATAACTCAGTGAAAAATAATTGGAGTGGGATGTGACAACGATATGCACAACTAGGCTTGGTACTTATGATTCTTGCAAAGTATTGTTAAAATCTGAGAAATAGTTGCTAGGAAACAGTACGGACAAATGTTGTTTACGGCTGGCCAGATGGCCAGACAGACGGACCAACACATGTGAATCCAATACAGACCCTAGATATTCTATCCAAGGGTATAATAAAAAAAACAAGAAATCACCAGATCACAAGATTTGCCACATATTTACTTTTCTAGTTTTCAAATACATTTTCTCACTTCTAATTATCCATGAGATATGACACTAAATGAATATTTAAAGCATCAGTAGAACAGAATAGAAAGGTATACTAAACAGAATAACATCATTACATATCTTAAGTATACCACCATTGATTTGTAAGTGCTGTAATTTTCATTTCAATTTACCCACCCACAAGACAAAGTTAGCCAATGCCACTGTGAAACAAATATTGTTTTTCATTCCAGACCAGTAATTCCTGACCAAAAAAATCAATGCCATATTTAATTTGTATTCCATGCTTTACTATAGTTACTTTCAGTGCCTTGATTTTCCTGTGTTTTGAGAATGAATGAAAGTTAGTTCTTTCATTTCTATGACCATGAAGTTGAGGGATGAATAAGTAATATAATAATTATCAAATAAGATTGTAAAAAACCTTCTCTAAAGTTCTTTGGCTACATGACAATGTGTTTTAGCACATACACCTACAACCACTCCTAAATTAAGATTGCACTGCTAAAAGATATGGATTTATTTTTTTTGCACGGAAATTCAGAAGATATTTGTTCAAAATTAGACAACCTTTGTCAGTCCAAATTCCATTTTTTGCTCTTACCTAGTGCATGCTACCACTGAAAATTTCCTTTCAAGTAACCTGCCAAGAGACCCAAGCAATGACACACTATAACAATTACCACTTGTGCTATACAGACCCAATCAATAAATTTATTATAATGAAAACAATTAATTATTATGAACTGAGTAATTGAATCATGCTGATTGTTTTAAGTTCTTCATTTTTCTTATACCGGCTATGATGTTAAGGTGGTTTTTGTTGTTTGTTGTTGTTTTTTTAAATCTTTTTGTATGGTCAAAGTAAGAGAAATTTATAAAATTATCAAAACTATTTATTCATACAAATTTTGCTGATTCTTCAATGTTTGAGAAAAATAATTAAGTGTTCATTAATTTATTTCCACTTGCACACAATATTACTGCTGAATTTAAACTTAGCTCATTAAAAAATGTCTTAATATTACTTGTATGTTAAATTAGCTGATGCCATATAAAACAAACAGGGTCCTACTGTCCCTTGTAGCATAACAAGAGCCACCGCAATTGGGGGGGCCACGCTCGACTTTTTTCTATTTCTAAAGGCAAACACATCAGAGGAAGCACATTGTGGTGAAGGGCTTTCAAATGAAACATCATTTGGAAATATAATTATACATAACAAAGTTATGGCCAATTTTAGCAACAGTCAGAAATTTGACCTTAAAGGTCAAGGTCAAGTTCAGTTTAACCTTCTTTGGAGGTATTGTCTAAAAGGTAGTTATGTCCAAGCATGAAGACACTACATCCATTAACAACAAAGATATAGCCAAGTTAAGTAATGTCAAGGTCATTTAAAGGTCAAGGTAATACTTGAATTGTTCAACACGTTTGTTTTATTCACAGTGTTGTTTTGTCCAGGTATTGATCAAATACATCCAGAAATAAAAAAAAATTTGGCTATTTTAGCAAAATTCAATAAGTTGACCTTGACAGTGATGGAGTGGGTGACAGAAAAATTAGCCCTTATTACACATCATTATCAGCCCACAAGTACTTCATCTATCTTGTACAAAATTAGTTCTAGTAAATCAAAGATGTAGGCAGTTGAAGGAAGTGTGGGCATTATTTATTTCTAGTGTTCATTTTTCAAAGATACTGTAAACTCCTACACATAAAAAACTAGAAATGGGTTTTTGATTAAACAAAAACATATGTCTCCCCACAGCCAGTTGCTGCAGGCAGTATTGAGTCAGACGATTGTAAAATAAGGGGGATATTTTTGTCAAATGTACATGATGAACAAGAAACTCATACTCTGTCAAGAAAGGATTGAGCAGAAACCTTGTTTCATATTGTACAAAATGGTTGTATTCATTTAGTCTAGTACCTGTAGCATGTTGGAATCATGTCGATGGCAGTGCTGTTACATAGATATGGGCAAAAAACATGAAGCCAGTTACAAGGTGTCTTCTTCAAGCACTCAAGTTTAATCTATTTCCATTGATAAGGAGAAAAGTTACATCATGATAGCTGTAGTATGTTGGAACTACTCCTACTATGTTGGAATTTGACATTTAACCTCCAAGTGTGACCTTGACCTTGAGACACCACACCCACAAAGTGGGTTCTGCACGTCGCCTTGATGAGGTGAACATCTGACCCAAGTTTCATAAAAATCCTTCAAGGGCTTTTGAAGATACAGAGCGGACACGATTTTGTGGCATTTGACATTTAACCTCCAAGTGTGACCTTGACCTTGAGACAGCACACCCACAAAGTGGGTTTTGCACGTTGCCTTGATGAGGTGAACATCTGACCCAAGTTTCATAAAAATCCTTCAAGGGCTTTTGAAGATACAGAGCAGACACGATTTTGTGGCATTTGACATTTAACCTCCAAGTGTGACCTTGACCTTGAGACACCACACCCGCAAAGTGGGTTCTGCACATTGCCTTGATGAAGCGAACATCTGACCCAAGTTTCATAAAAATCCTTCAAGGGCTTTGGAAGATACAGAGCGGACACGATTTTGTGACGGACAGACGGACAGTCAGGCGGACGGACGGATGGACAGACAACTGGGGGAAAAACAATATGTCTCCCCCATTTTTGGGGGAGACATAATTATGTTAATTCTACAAATTTTTGCTATGAAATTTTCTTTCAGTTCCTAGATAAAATTGTCCTTTGAAATTTATTTTTTTCTAGTTATATTTATATAATTGGTAATTGCATGCAATTTATTGTAAAGTACAATGTTTAAAAAAAAATAATGCATCAGTACTGTTTGTCCTCAGAAAAGCAATAACAATTTCTTTTTTCCATTGTACTGTTTTCAACCATTTTTGTGACAAAAAGTTATTTTCTTACTAAAACAAAGACAATACATAAAATGTATTAAAGTGTCTAGACATACTTTGTCCGAGCTTATACCTCTGAAAATAACAGTGAATAAATCTTAGATGCCATAATTTGAAATTTATTCCTTTTACATGGACTTTTGATAAATATTAACTATCCGCACAAATGTATCAACTATTGTTTGTAATAATTGACTGAGCTTCATGAGGTTCTCTGTGATCCTTTCAATTCATTATAAAGTGTGTTCAGGATCTAGCTTCATGGTCAATGGTACAAGTCTGACTTTGAGGGCAAGGGCTGAGATATGACTTTGAGGTCAAGGGCTCAGATATGACTTTGAAGACAAGGGTTTGAGATCTGACTTGAGGACAAGGGGTGAGTTCTGACTTTGAAGAGAAGGGTTTGAGATCTGACTTTGAGGACAAGGGTTGAGGTCTGACTTGCAGACAAGGGCTGATGTCTGATTCTGAGGACAAGAGTTTGAGATATGACTGTAAGGACAAGGATTGAGATCTTACTTTGAGAACAAGAGCTGAAATCTGACTCTGAGATCAAGAGTATAAAAGTCTGACTTTTAGGATAAGGGTAAAAATCTGAATTTGAGGAAAAAGAGTTGATATATGACTTTGATGATACTAGTTTGAGACCTGACTTCAAGGACAAGGGTTAGACAGTGACTGGTTAATTTGACATTGACTTACACAATATGACATATAATCAGAAGAACTCATCAGAATTCTAGAAAGCTGTTCCCAAAGTAGCTAAGTGAATCTAATTTACGTAAGTCAGTTTCAATTCTTAATGCGTAAAATTATTTAAACCTTCATTACTAACAAAATTCTTCAAACAAATCAACCAACACCTTACCAGAACATCCCCACTGTAAGACTGACTTTAGTTAATTTCTAACTGAGTCAAAAAATAGTAACCCTAACTGGCAAATGAAGACTGCGCAAAAGCAGGCCTTAAATATTTAGGTTCAACAAGATAATGAAGGGTACCCGTTCAGTTATATGAATATGAATAAATATGGAACTTCCACTGAACTACTGAATCAAGTAATACTAGTATAACCAGAAACCATTCATACTAAAGTTTTGCATCATTTTATGGTCAACTGACTCAGATTTTTGATGCCACTTGCACATATAAAATGTCATTCTTTGTAATAGTTTGTACAGAGTCAGGTGAGAAAGAATAAATCTCATCCTATAAACACATGTTTACATACATATATAAAGTATTTCACACCTGTGTAAAGTTTTAAGTGTAAAATCAAAGGTAACAATATATTCAGTCATGAAACAGCCAAACCACATATACTGTACTGGTGATTATGAACATGAGAGATGTTACTCAGTGTTATTTCCTGTTTTATTACAATTTAAATACTAACCTGTTATTATCAACATCTAAAACTACTTCCTTTTTATGCAATTATAACCACAACTTCTTTTTACTTAATTAATCCAACAGAAATTGCACTACAATCCTTGCACAAAATGGATGATTTTTGCTATTTATTTTAAGGGCCTGGTCATCAATAAAATCCAGAGAAAACTGAAGGCGAAAAACTGACATAGGAAAATGAATCAAGACGTCCCTGAATAATTAATGGCTGTAAAACACAGTGTTGGTATAGTCTAGTGAGAAATTGCTTTATACAATAAATATGAAAGAGGTAGTTCACTCACTCAACCTTGTAAAATCACATCTGTCATATCATGTCTGTATGTATGTTTCATATTTAAGACACAAATAATTCAAATACTACTTTTGTGTCAAAATTATTCTACATTCTATTTTCTCTATTTTTCTTTTTCCTGTTTGTTAATAAAAAAAAACCTGATTTTTTTTTTTAATCATTAAATTCACAGAATCTTGTAAACTTCTACAATCATAGATTAACTAAAATTGTAAAATTTTTTAAGCAACAGGAATTGATGAAATTCTGCAAATTTCATGTATTCTAAATCCTTTTACTGTAACTTGAAACACTCCAAATTTCATTATAGTATTTTCTTGTATCATTCATCTTACTCTGAAAAAAATGGCTGGTTATTTCAAGAAATAAAAAATTAAAATCAGCAAGCATTCTTTGAACTATTAAGATAAGCAATCACATTGTAATAATAAGTCAGAAAACTTTCTTGGTTTCCATTTTATCCATTTAAAATATCCAGTTTATGGAAATGAATACGAACACATTTCCCCTCAGACAATAATTTATCAACATCTAAGGCTTACAGTCCAAGAGAACATGCACAGTTGTATCTGTGGAATGGTTTCAACAGATCTAACTTAGATTTACCTGTGTTATTACACTTCACACCCTGTCTGCACTATACCTCTAGTTTAAACAATTAACTAGGGTAAAAAAGAAACTGAGTACGAAAAACTAGCACTAAAAAATCTCTAAGTTTCATCCACATACAGTGAGAACTTATCAAACTTGCACAAAATTTACTTGATTAAGTATTAAATGTATTCATTGTACTCAAAGAATTTCACTGTTTAATAGTACCAGTAATAAAATGCTCCTTCATCAAACAATTGTTTTTGAGTACATTACGTAATAGCTTAAGTCTTATTTACAAGATGATATCATCTAAATGTATCAAGTAAATACTATAAAACTGAAGTATGTTCTATCAAAATACACCTTCACATGTGTCAGGTTTGTTTCTTTGTCCAACACATTACCTTAAAGCTGATAAATAATCTTAAAAGTGCTATTTTCTTTATTTAAGGAAGCGATGGGTTTAAGGTACAAATGTAAACTCTGGGAGCAATCAAGCCATTATAATTTTATGAGAACATATATTTGTGCTCTGGGAGCAATCAAGCCATTATAATTTTATGAGAACATATATTTGTGCTTACATTCTGTATTACCTGCATTATAATTGTATGAGAACATATATTTGTGCTTTTCCTGTAAACATTCTGTATTACCTGCATTATAATTGTATGAGAACATATATTTGTGCTTTTCCTGTAAACATTCTGTATTACCTGCATTATAATTTTATGAGAACATATATTTGTGCTTTTCCTGTAAACATTCTGTATTACCTGCATTATAATTTTATGAGAACATATATTTGTGCTTTTCCTGTAAATATTCTGTATTACCTGCATTATAATTTTATGAAAACATATATTTGTGCTTTTCCTGTAAACATTCTGTATTACCTGCATTATAATTGTATGAGAACATATATTTGTGCTTTTCCTGTAAACATTCTGTATTACCTGCATTATAATTGTATGAGAACATATATTTGTGCTTTTCCTGTAAACATTCTGTATTACCTGCATTATAATTGTATGAGAACATATATTTGTGCTTTTCCTGTAAACGTTCTGTATTACCTGCATTATAATTGTATGAGAACATATATTTGTGCTTTTCCTGTAAACGTTCTGTATTACCTGCATTATAATTGTATGAGAACATATATTTGTGCTTTTCCTGTAAACATTCTGTATTACCTGCATTTTGTTATTCTGCATTTTGTTTTTCAGACTGTTGCCACTTTGATCACATACATAATATGTAATAGGTCATTGCCATTAGAGACACAGTCACTCTAAAAGATGACCAAAGTTAATTTTTTGGATTAATACAATCAAATGTTAATAAGAACACCAACCTCATGGCAAAAGTGATGTTTAAAAAGGAAAAATATTAACATTAGATCTACTTTCTCCCAGCTATAATATCTGACCCATGTTATTTTGGGATATGACTTGCTCTTGCTGAGTTAACTCTGCTTGATTCTACAGCTAGGTGCTGGTAGCTGAAAGGGTTAGAACTGTTAGGTTAGAACTGTTAGGTTAGAACTGTTAGGTTAGTAATACCGGAAAATTATTTGTTTCCTTTGGTTCTCAATCACTTAATGTGATATTCTGTAGATTGCAAGCTTTGAAAATTCAAGTGACTGTTGTTGTTTGATTGTTTATAAAACTAAAGTTCATAAAAGGTTTTTTTATCTTTTTCATAATAGACTTTAAAATAGATGAGCCGCATCTGTGTCTACAAGACAATTTAATGCTTATTCAGAGACAATCAATCCACCTGAGTTTTCCTTAACTTTGGTTATACTTCAGTACCACCGTCTTAATTTTCTAATACTTCCTCCTCATTTTAACATTTTAAATTTTAATTCCCAAAACGACCATTTCCAAACAATGTTGTATACGTATCATGATGACCTTTTTTGTATGACTTTTCAAACAATGTCTACATAAAGTTTTGTCATAATTTCGATATTTGACTTGGACTAATTGTCCTAATATGACTGCAAAGTCAGATGCTTACCAGCAAACTTTTGCCTATATCCTATTGTGGTTTTTCAGCCATCTACTCTAGTAAAGCATGGTAAGCCATAATTTTAGCACAGAATAAATCTAATACTACAAAAATATATCACTATAGATAAAAGCACCTAAATCTGACACTAACTGAAAATCTATATGCCATGCTTATAAAATCTTGATGCTAAAAATACATGACCCTTGTCTTAAATATAAATGGTCTAACATTAATTTTCAAGATGCAGAAATTCAGCTTTTAAAATTCTACTGTAATATACTAATATAAAAACATTTGCACATAAAATAGGCGGGCTGTCAGCTGTGAAAAATGTGTTTACCTGTACTTATGATAAGGACACTACAATGAGGTATTCCTAAATTTAATAAATTTAAGCTTCATATGAAAACATTGTGAAATATGAGAATAAGTAGATAGGCTTACCACAAATAAAACCTCACAATCTTATTCCAAGCCAGTTCTTGAGACTGTGTGCGCAATGAAAAAATCTCTGCTAATACAATTATCTATAGAAGCTTCCAAACTAGTTGACAAGCACAGGCTAAACAATACTATAAAAGGATACAGCGAGAATTGATTGCATGCCAGTGAAGCACAGATGCCAGATTGTTTTTGCTGATATAGTTATAATATTAAGCAACTATTTCTAAAATTGAACCCACAGGGCATGACATCTTATAAAACCTATTGAAAACCGGTCTACCAAGTTTTTATTACTGAAAGCACAAGATAATTCAGTGGTCTCAGTCATAACATTATCTAGATTTAAGCCCTTTCTGTCTATAATTCAATTAAACTGCCATAAAAAAGGTATTGTATGCTTAGTGTTTGCCTGGGGATATGGTTTGGTACATGATTTGGATGCCTACAGTATGTCCAGTTAGCAGAACATGAAACAAAAATATGTAACTTTTATCCATTTATATCTGTTTATAGCTGTAGAGAGAAGACTGCTCCCTTGGGAATCCTATATTTTATACACAATAATCCAATCAATAATGGGGAACTTTATAAATATTAAATATTCTGATGGCAAATATGATCATAACAATCTTTAAGTTATAGAACATAGAACTTTTTCCAGATTTATCACTTAATGAAAATGCTTTACATTGGTAAGAATGAGATATATTATTACTGAACATCAACAAACTTGTAAGACTATAAAAAAAGGAAAGATTTTAATTAGATTTTAAGTGATGATAAATACAGTTCTTGGTAGCTGAAATAAGATATATACAAATCTGTCTCATTATATAGGAAAAACCTAGCATGCAGATGCACAAGCCATTCCAAATAAAGGACATGTGAACCAATTTGACATGAAATGAAAATTACCTCGAACTGGTACCTATAAAACATCTTTCAGACAGCTAAAGTTTTAACGCTAACATGAACCATGGGCTGCAGGATATTGGAACCATTTGTGTTTACCAAAAATATGCATGCAGTAAAATGAGTTAAGTGTAGTAAACTAAGACAGTAGGTACAGAGAAAAGCTCTGGTAAGGTGGACTAAGATAATAGGTACAGAGAAAAGTTCCGGTAAGGTGGACTAAGACAGTGGGTACAGAGAAAAGCTCTGGTAAAGTGGACTAAGACAGTGGGTACAGAGAAAAGCTCTGGTAAAGTGGACTAAGACAGTGGGTACAGAGAAAAGCTCCGGTAAAGTGGACTAAGACAGTGGGTACAGAGAAAAGCTCTGGTAAAGTGGACTAAGACAGTGGGTACAGAGAAAAGCTCCGGTAAAGTGGACTAAGACAGTGGGTACAGAGAAAAGCTCCAGTAAAGTGGACTAAGACAGTGGGTACAGAGAAAAGTTCTGGTAAAGTGGACTAAGACAGTGGGTACAGAGAAAAGCTCTGGTAAAGTGGACTAAGACAGTGGGTACAGAGAAAAGCTCCGGTAAGGTGGAGTTAGATAATAGGTACAGAGAAAAGCTCCGGTAAAGTGGACTAAGACAGTGGGTACAGAGAAAAGCTCTGGTAAAGTGGACTAAGACAGTGGGTACAGAGAAAAGCTCCGGTAAAGTGTACTAAGACAGTGGGTACAGAGAAAAGCTCTGGTAAAGTGGACTAAGACAGTGGGTACAGAGAAAAGCTCCGGTAAGGTGGAGTTAGATAATAGGTACAGAGAAAAGCTCCGGTAACGTGAACTGAGATAATATGTACAGAGAAAAGCTTCAGTAAGGTGGACTAAAACAACAGGTACAGAGAAAAGCTCTGGTAAAGTGGACTAAGACAGTGGGAGCAGAGAAAAGCTCTGGTAAAGTGGACTAAGACAGTGGGTACAGAGAAAAGCTCTGGTAAAGTAGACTAAGACAAAAGCTACAGAGAAACCCTCTGGTGTGGTGGATCAGACTTCCAAGCAGGAAGCAACTGGGCAATTTCACAATGAATTTCAAATGCCTCCTCATTCATTGATTTCTAATTAAAACTCATGAATCAGTCCAAAAAAAGCTAACAGAACCTGCCAGATAACTTCTATATGATGGATTTAAAATCAGGTAGTCTCTTTCAAATTAATATTCATGATAGTATAATACAAACATAAAAAAAACATCAAAAATTATTGTTGAAGCTGTTATGTCACATTCTAAATCATTGTAATGAAAAAGATTTTACACTTAATAGTACAGCAACTTTTAGAAACAGAAATACATCTTACAAAACAATTTACACATTTTTTCTTTAAATCTTTGAACAACATTACACATACAATCTTACATTTATAGCACTTCTTTATAAATATCTTTAGTAACAACAATTTGCACCCCTGTCACACATTACAAATTTATCATTCCTAGCCTAGGGCTGAATTTCCAAATTAGCAAAGTTATTCTAATTGTACTGAAACTTGTAAAATGTATTAATCCTTAAACCTCACAAATTGCCTCACATCAGAAAATTAACACTGACACATGTCATTAATTTTAAATACAGCATTTAGAAATTTTACCTTTGTTTAAATACAGCATTTAGAAATTTTACCTTTGTTTAAATACAGCATTTAGAAATTTTACCTTTGTTTAAATCAGCCTAGACTTCTTAACTCATGAAAATTGTTTTTATTTCAACAATTTTTAACCAGAAACTTTCTTTTCCATTTATCAATAAAAAAAATAAATAAATAAAAAAAAGTAAGAACAAAAAACAGTACAAGTTATTTCTTACATTTTACATTACATTGTATTTCTTGCATTTAATGAATCTTTAGTAACTTCAATAATAATAATCCTAGTTGACTGATGATAAACCATATCATAATCATTAAAATGTTACTTTTAACTGTAAGCTTGAGGATAGATAAGACATTAATTACCTATCATCAGCAACTCAACTTTATTTTAAACTTTCTAATATGTTAAAAATATAAATGCCAGTATCTCAACAAATTATCATCTGTAAAATATTCTACTTAAACTCAAAAATATTTAACTGAAAATAAAAAATTACAAAGCAATAGGAATTTTCATTAAAATAAAAGTATTTTCTGTTTGAGACAGAAGAAAAGCTATAAGTATAATTAATTAAATGGTCTGGTAAACTTACCAAATATAATCACAGAGTTCAGAGAAGAATATAGGAATGAAATAAGTAATGATTTAATTCCGTCACACTTAAATAATGGCACTCAGATCTGCTTGTATCTCTCACATATTTGCCAGTATTTCAGTGACAAGTATTCAATTTCTACTGAACGCTTTGATCAATAGTGGCTGTCCTTCCATTCACTCCCGCTAGTTCTCGATAGAACTCTCGAGATAATGGCTACATTCCATACCAAATATTCAATATTGTCTCCCAACTGTCTTGATGTAACTTAATACATTTTACTTACATCTTTTATCAATGTCCTTCTTAATGTTTTATATATCATAGATAAGTTGTCTTAACTATGAATATGAATTCTTCATATAATTTGTTTAAAAGAAACTTCAATACACTTTTATCAAAGCGATGTATGTGTAGAACATTTTTTCCTGTCTTGAAGTTGTCAACCAGAAAATACCATCAATATATTCTAAAAGCTATTTGTTTTTTGTTGTTTTTTTCAGACTGACCCAACAGAAAGTCTTACTGTTCTACAATGAAATGCTGTATGCTACTATGGAAGAGAATGTTTCACACTTTCAACTTGAGGATGGATTCAGACTAGAAGCAACTGTTTATTTTCATTCTCTATAAATATGGTACTCACTTCAGATTGAACACTGGGTTTTGATTCCAACGTAACAATAGACTGTTCTTATCTTTTAAGTAGAAAGTAGTTTTTGTTCGTTTAACATTTGGCCAAATGTCATGATATACTCTTTAATAATCAGAGTTCATCAAATGCCATAGTTCAAGTTTGATTAACCACGCAATCATTGTCAGAATATAAATCTAAATGTCTGTTGTCTCATGAAGTCTTATGTATTCATGTCTTCATTTAGACATATTGTCACTTTTTATTCCTGGTTTTCTCTCATTCATAAACACTAGTCTGGCAGACATTAGTGTTGCTTTTCTTTTTGGTAGCTTATCTTAGCTTGTCTGCAGTAAAAAAGTTTAATTCAATCTTTCCCAAGTTTTCTGAGATTTCCTCACACCTCATGCATGCACATTTTTACCTTAGTCCAAAACTTTAGACATGCAGCAGCACTTGTGATAGTTTTATTGACAGGGCAAGCACAACCTCTAAAAAGTAGCAAAATACATATCAGTAAATACACTGGATATCACAATATTAAAAGTTCAAATCAATAGTTAATCACACATTTATATGACATTTTGCTCATACAGTGAAGGAAATGCACAAATAGTATAAAAAACTGATTTAACATACAATGTAAACAATGAAATACCTTCCCGTTTTGTAAGCATACAGTTTAGATTGTATAAGTGGACTTAAATGAATAAAGGATTAAAAACATTATTTTCATGTGTGACAGCTGGATTCATTTATTCAAAGGTAATTCTTTTAGACTTTAGCTAATAAATAACTGGGACTGAATACATAAATATGCTGATTTGACTGAAAAATCGTTCTGCACAGAAAACCTTGTGGAAATGAGCAATATGGATATGACATTGCTTTGCAAAGGAGTTAAAATTTCACAAAGCAAAGTCATTTTAATAGGACTGATATTTATGTCAGTATTTTTCTGCCTCGATTCGGAAGAGAAAAGTGATGTAAGTATTTTATTTCTACATCAATTTAAAGGGGACACAGTGCATGCAAAGCAGGACAAGAAATGTTTGTAAAACATACATGCCCCCCAGCAGTACATATTTGCTTGTGGTTGGGCCAAAGCGTTCACTAGTTATTGATCAGACACCGTTTTTAGGATCAAGGTCTCTGTGGCCTTGACCTTTGACCTAATGATCTCAAAATCAATAGGGGTCATCTACTGGTGATGACCAACCAGTACACCAAGTTTGGTGAACCTAGGTCAAAGCCTTCTCAAGTTATTGATTGGAAACCGTTTTTAGGATGAAAGTCTCTGTGATCTTGACCTTTGACCTAATGACCTCAAAATCAATAGGCGTCATCTACTGGTAATGACCAACCAGCATACCAAGTTTGGTGAACCTAGGTCAAAGCGTTCTCTAGTTATTGATCGGAAACCGTTTTTTGGATGAAAGTCTTAGTGATCTTGACCTTTGACCTAATGACCTCAAAATCAATAGGCGTTATCTACTGGTTATGACCAACCAGCATACCAAGTTTGGTGAACCTAGGTCAAAGCGTTCTCTAGTTATTAATCGAAAACCGTTTTAAGGATGAAAGTCTCTGTGATCTTGACCTTTGACCTAATGACCTCAAAATCAATAGGGGTCATCTATTGGTGATGACCAACCAGCATACCAAGTTTAGTGAACCTAGGTCAAAGCGTTCTCTAGTTATTGATCGGAAACCGTTTTTAGGATGAAGGTCCCTGTCAGCTTGACCTTTGACCTAATGACCTAAAAATCTATAGGGGTCATCTACTGGTGATGACCAACCAGCATACCAAGTTTGGTGAACCTAGGTCAAAGCCTTCTCTAGTTATTGATCGGAAACGAAGTGTCTACCGACGGACGGACCAACCAACCGACCGACATTTGCAAAACTATATGCCCCCTCATCTTTGATGGGGGGCATAAAAATGTCAACTACATATAGTCCTAATGATTCTTTTGTCAGATGAACAGTTTTTCGTAACATTCGGGAAATAAAGAGTTCATAAAATTATGTTTGCTATTGCGAAAAGCGCATCAGTTTTCCCAAATGTTTGACAATTCTGTACATCTGACAAAAGAATCATCAAAGCCAATGTGTAGGACATGATTTTCTGCTTCACATGCACTATATACCATTAAAATTGATGAAGAAATAAAATACTTACAGAAGTTTTCTCCTATGAATTGAGGCCAAAAAATTGTGACAGCCTAAACTAGAAGGGGTTTTTGTCACAAAAACATATGTCAGACAACCTTACTGCAGACGCCAGATGGACGGCGAAGGCAAAAACATGGGAGGGTTTTTGTCTACCTTGTCATTTCTGGATGGGAAGGTTTTTGTCTGGGAGGGCTTATGTCCTACACTCCTGAAAAATAGCACAGGAATCCAGTCATGAGAAAACTGTTTTATGATTCTCGACCAATGTAAAAAATTGTTAAGAGTCATTTGATATTACAATTATGTTATCTTTCAAAAATTTCATTTAAGTAGGCAACTACCACGTTTTTCTTAACAAAGCACTCCAACTTCTTGTATTCTTCTTTCCAGTAACACTTAGGCTATAGAACTTACAATGCAGTATAATAAAAAGGAGACAAGAAATGTTATAAACATAAGAATGTTTTGTTTCTGAAAAAACATCACAGATTTATCAAGACAAGAGGGCCATGATGGCCCTAAATCACTCACCTGAGTCTCATTGCTCAAGTTACAAGTACTGTATGTGTAGATTTATTCGCGGGCTTCAAATTTTCGCGATCTTTGCGGTGACATTCTATCCGCGAATTCATGTTTAGCGTGAATATTTCTACGCCAATAATTTCTTAATAGTCATATTTTCGTGCCTCTATGGAACAATGTATATCAGTGTGTTATATGCTTTCAATACATACAAATTTATTAAAATGTTTACGGAGTAATTGTGTTTTTTTTTCCCCAAGTTTTTCATCAGTTAAAATTGTTTATGTTTGTGTTGATTGTATTGTTTGTTTAGAAAAACAAAATATGATCTGATCAGATGTCAAGACGTTTATGACGCAAACTATGAAACAATTAGCTTGATGCAATGGTATTGTACAAACATGTATGTACACATTCAAGAAATCCGATAATCATATCAGTCAAACAATAATACACTAGCAAACTGATTTATATACAGAGCTGAATGTTACAAGTACAGTTTATACAGCAGTCAAATCACTCTTTCAAAGCAGCACAGATGCCAGACTTATCCCAGCTGAGTTTTATGACTTCAGACTGAATACTAGTACTCTCCATGGCAGTCACCATCCACCCTGCATGTATTGGTTTCAGTCTATTTAGTTTCAAATTATTTTGATCGAATCAATGGTTCCACCGGCCTTCAATTTTTTGTCTACTTCAGCAACGTACCATTTCTGAAATTCGGATTTCAACGAGCTTTTGAACTTGTTGTTACCTGAAATATCAAGGGGCTGTAGTTCGCCAGTGCATGAAGCAGGAACAAATCTGAATTTAATATTTGCGTTATGCAGTGCAGTTTTAAACTCAACCATTCTGTGTGCAGCGAAAACATCAAATACACAGAGAGCCATTTGATTAGATGCCGATAAAGGTAGCATTTCATGGACAGACTCTACCTATTGCAAGAGAATATTTTCTACATATTGTGTCATTGCCTCACTGTTGCTCCAGAGATTTTCACTGTGCGTGATATGCTAATTCTCAGGAAAATTAAACTTCAGGTGACACTGGTCAGTCTTGCCTTTGTATATAATCTGCAGTGCAAGCATTGTTCCAGACAACATACATCCAAGAACAGCGGTTATCTGAAATACACAGAGTTAATAATTATGATATGTAATGAAAGCAATACCCTGTTTGTTTTGGGGTTTAACGCCGATTTCAACATATAGATTATATCTCAGCGGTCAGTCCACCTAACCGGTTTTCCTGGATAACTTACCAGTAATTGCCAATTTCTCCGCAAGTGACCGACTACTGTTCCCACATGATCTACTCTGAATCAGCGGTGAGAGACAAATGAACATTAGATTCAATGTCTGAGATCAATTGTCACGGAGAAATTTTGCCCTGCCTAGGGGTCGAACCATCGACCGATGGATTACTAATCCAGTGCTCTACCTATTGAGCTAAGTGGGCGGGCAATAGCCTGCAGAAAAAGCATGAAATATATGCTGTATAACGTTACTGATAGGTGAAAAGATTAAGGTCTCATTCAGTGCAGTGTTAAACTTTGTAAAACTGTGAAAAATCATGCATGTTAACGGGCATTCTTTTGTTTGCCATAATCTGTCTGCTAGACAATGTCTTTGTTCTGTACAATAGCGTATTGTTTGACACCAGGTATTGAAAATAACTGTGAACTCCCACAATGATTACAGTAAAAATTATGTAAAATGAATGAAGGCTGTTTGCGAAAACCAGTGCCTACTCCTGACTTGAAATGTTTAAAATTAGTACTAAGTTTTACCTGGTGCATGTCTTCTAATCCAATGATCAGTACTTGTTTAGACCCACAGTCTGAATATCATTATCAATAGAATCACCGATTAACAATGGTTTACCACGTTCTTTCCTTTCTAATTGAACAGGCACTGTCCCCTCCTTCGACTTTTTTTGTAGGAACTGCTTTTTTAAGCTTCTAATAGTGCTCTCATTTACCTTGAACTTTCTAGATGCATTCATCACACCCTATTCCACAGCATGTCGTGCCACTTTTGCCCTTTGCTCACTATCATAGGTATTGTAATTTCCTCTTTTACGTTTTTTATAGCTTGAGGAAGGTGTACTACAGGAATTACTCCAAGAATCACACACACCACTGTTACCAGCATTTATTATATCCTCATCCTCTTTGTTTTTTGCCTTTTTGGGGCTAGGTAAATGATCTGGTGTTGAACTATCTACAACCAACCACTTTCGTAACACTTTGAATAATCGACTGAAGACATACAAAAGGTTATACTAGTGAACAGACATGTATTGTTACTGAAAGCATCTCACCAAACACCAAGATGATAACTAGTACTTACTGCTATACATTGTGTTTTGATTCGTAACATCCTCTGCATTTGTCCGTATTTTACACCATTCCAAAATCTTGTAAGAGTAATTTCCCTTATCTTTTTAACCTGAGCGGTCTATGCGAATTTATGATTTTCGGCAGTCATCTCTGTGAATTCAAAATAGCGCAAATATTTGTATAGACCCCCAAAATGGACCATTCTGGATAAATTTGCCTCCGCAAATTCAAATACACGTACAGTATGGTTATTAGTTGTTATGGGTGTTCGTTGTTCAAAAGTTTGAATAAAATTGCAATAAGTTTGAAGACTCTGGGTGTAATGGTACTCAAATTTTTGAGCAGAAATAGTTTTACTCTACAGGTCGCTGTGAACTTGACCTTTGACCTACAGATCCCAAAAACAATAGGGTTCTTCTAATATAATTACCCTTTGAAGTTTGAAGGTTCTGAGTGTAATGGTACTCCAGTTACTGAGAAGAGATAGTTTTCACTCTACAGGTCCCTGTGACCTTGACTTTTACCTACTGACCCCAAAAATGATTGGGTTCTTTTTACTGAGTAAAGAAAATCATCCTATGAAGTTTGAAGGCTCTTGGTAAAATGGTACTCCAGTTACTAAGCAGAAACAGTTTTCACTCTAGCGGTCCCTGTGAACTTGACCTTTCAGCTATGGGCCCTAAAAACAATAGGGTTCTTCTAATACAATTATCCTATAAAGTTTGAAGGCTCTGGGTAGGGCATAATGGTACTACAGTTACTCAGCAGAAATACTTTTCACTCTACATGTCCCTGTCACCTTGAGCTTTGACCTACTAGCCCCAAAAACAATATGGTTTTTCTATTTAGTAAAAGCAATCACCCTATGAAGTTTGAAGGCTCTGGGTGAAATGGTATTTCTGTTACTGAGTGGAAACTATTTTCACTCTAGAGGTCTATCTGACCTTGATCTTTGACCTGCTGACCCAAGAAAACGAAGGGTTTTTTTCTACTCAATAAGAGCAATAACCCTGTGAAGTTTGAAGGTTCTGGATCAACTGGTACTCAAGTTATTGAACAGAAATGAAGTGTGACAGACAGACAGATGAACAGACAACAATGCTGCACACCAAATATCTTAACTCTAGGCCTTGTGGTTTCTGACATGAAGATTTTTAAAGTTTTTCCTACATAACTCCTTGTAAAACATGTGACCACTGGGGCGGGGGTCATTTCTGACCAAGGGGCCATGATTTGACCAACTTATTAGAGGTCCTCTAGACAATGCTCTTTGCCTTTTAGTTTCTGATGTGACGATTTTTTAAACTTTTTTTTTCCGGTATAACTATATGTAAATAAGTGACCCCCGGGGCAGGGCCTATTTTGACCCAGTGGCTTTTGATCTGAACAAAATTTGAGAGGTCCACTAGACAATGCAACACACCAAATACCTAAACTAGAGGCCTTGCTGTTTTTGACAAGAAGAGTTTTAAATTTTTTCCTAAATAACTGTATGTAAAACATGTAACCCCTAGTGTGGGGTTTTTTTTCACCCAGAGTTCATGATTTGAATAAACTTGGTAGAGGTCCACTAGACAATGCTGCACACCAAATATCTTAACTCTAGGCCATGTGGTTTCTGACAAGAATATATGTAAGTTTTCCCTACATGTATATAAATCTATGTAAAATCAACTGTCCCCTGGGGTGGTGTCAGTTATGATCCCATGGTCATAATTTGAACAAACTTTGTAGAGGTCCACTAAATAATGCTTCATACTAAATATCTAAGCTCCAGGCCTTCAGGTTTCAGACAAGAAGATTTTTAAAGATCCAACTTTTAAAATCTATTTTTAGCTCTAGTGACCCAGAAATGCAATGGACCAGATTCACCAGAACCATTTGAACAATCTTGGTAAAGCTTTATGCAAAGAACATCCAAGACAAGTTTCATTAAATTTGGCCCGGCAGTTTCAGAGGAGATGTTGTTTGAATGAAAAGTTGACGACGGTTGGACGGACGTCAGACAAAGACTGATCAAAAAACCTGTTACAGGATAAAAATTCTGAAAAAAACAACAACAACTGTTTCCTTTTGATTTTATTGATTGTACAGCTGTGTTTTGTCATATAATTCTGTCAATCATATATTGACATGCAACAGGTAATGTAGTAAAAAGCATATGTTTATCAACTAATTTTCCCCTAATGAGCAATTAATTTGACACATCTGAAGAAAATAGATAAGAAAAAAAGATGGTTGCACCCCAAGGCACATGCTTGTCTTTTGACCTGTCGGTGAAAAAAGAGCAGAAGGATTGTGCATGCATTTTAAAGCTTCTTTTGACTGTCTGTGTGTGTGTGTGTGTGTGCGTGTGTGTGTGTGTGTGAGAACATGCGCATACATGAATATTTGAAGATAAGCAAATGACAATATAATGTAGATTTACCTTACACTGCTTATTAAGAATTGCTCGTTTGAACTCATAGGGCCTTTAACTCTGTGTAAAAATTCTGTTCAAAACATTCTGGTATTAAGTACACATTTCCTCCTCATCCTATGAAGTTTGAAGACTCTGGGTCAAATAAATCTCCAGTTATTGAGCAGAAACCATTTTCAAGTTAAAGATCACTGTGACCTTTGACCAGCTGACCCCAAAATCAATTGGCTTCTTCTACTCATGAAAGACAATCATTATATGAAGTTCAAGACTCTGCCAAATGACACTCCACTTACTGATCAGAAACCAATTTTTACATATAAGGTCATTGTGACTTTGACCTTTGACCAGCTGACCCCAAAATCAATAGGCTTTTGTAACTCAATAAGGACAGTCATCCTATGGAGTTTAAATGCTAGGTCAAATATAACTTAGTTATTGAGCGGAAACCATTTTCACATTTAAAGCCACTGTGACCTTGACCTTTGACTGGCTGACCCAAAAAACGACAGGCTTTTGTAACTTAATAAGGACAATCAACCTATGAAGTTTGTAAACTCTAGGTCAAAAGATACTCTAGATATCAAATGGAAACAATTGTGACAGACAGATAGACAGACAGATGGACAGACAGACTGACGGACTGACAGACAGGGCAAAAACAATATGTCTCCCCCAGTAGGGAGAGGGGGTTGGGGGGAGAAATAATGATTATAACTACTTTTTCCACATAACATGGTGCATCTACACAATTATTTCTGTATACTCAGTGGCATAGAAAAAGGAAGTGTGCATATGTTATTTTTATTAAACAAATTTTTAGCTCACCAGAGACCAAGTGCTCAAAGGTGAGCTGTTGGGATCATTTATTGTCCTGTTTCCGTTGGCATGTGTTGCATTGTCAACAATTTGACTTGAACAACTTCTCCTCCTAAACTGCTAAGCCAACTTGGACGAAACATGCCTGGGATAATATTCCTTGCAAGAAACTCTACCAACGATTTTCAAAGAATTAAATTCCATCAAGAACTCTGGTTGCTATGGCAACTGAAAGGAAAAACTTTGAAAATCTTCTCTGAAACCACAAGGCCCTGAGCCTTAAGATTTGTTATGTAGCATTGTCCAGTGGAACTCTACTAAGTTTGTTCAAATTATACCCCTGGGGTCAAATTTGGCCCTGCCCTGGGGGTCAATTGATTATACATAAGCTTATATATGGAAAACTTTGAAAATCTTCTTGTCTGAAACCACAAGGCACCGAGCCTAAAGATTTGATATGTCTAAGCATTGTCTAGTGGACCTCTATCAAATATGTTTAAATTTTACCCCTGGGGTCAAATTTGGCCTTGCCCCGGGGGTCAATTGATTATACATAAGCTTTTATAGGGAAAACTTTGAAAATCTTCTTATCTGAAACCACAAGGCCCTGAGCCTTAAGATTTGGTATGTAGCATTGTCTAGTGGATCTCTACCAAATTTGTTCTAATTATACCCCTAGGGTCAAATTTGGCCCTGTCCAGGGTCAATTGATTTTACATAGGCTTATAAAGGGAAAACTTTGAAAATCTTCCTGTCTGAAACCACAAGGCATGGAGCCTTAAGTTCTGGTATGTAGTATTGTCTAGTGCACCTCTATCAAGTTGTTCAAATTATACCCCTGGGGTTAAATTTGACCCTGCCCTGGGGGGTCAATTGATTTTACATAGCCTTAAATAGGGAAAACTTTAAAAACTTCTTCTGAAACCACAAAGCCTAGAACTTAGATATTTTTAATGGAGCATTTGGTATGTAGCATTGTCTAGTGGACCTCTATCAAGTTTGTTCAAATTATACCCCTGGGGTCAAATTTGGCCCTGCCCAGTGGGTCAATTGATTTAACATAAGCTTATATAGGGAAAAGTTTAAAAATCTTTTTGTCTGAACCACAAGGCCCTGAGCCCTAAGATTTGGTATGTAGCATTGTCTAGTGGACCTCTACTAAGTTTGTTCTAATTATAACCCTAGAGTCAAATTTGGCCCTCCTCAGTGTCAATTGATTTTAGATAGGCTTATATAGGGAAAACTTTGAAAATCTGCTATCTGAAACCACAAGGCCCTGAGCCTTAAGTGAACCTCTTTAAGTTTGTTCAAATTATACCCCTGGGGTCACATTTGGCCCTGCCCAGGGGGACAATTGATTTGACATAGCCTCAAATAGGGAAAACTTTAAAAACTTCTTGTCTGAAACGACAAAGCCTAGAACTTAGATAACTATTTTAATGGAGCATTTGGAATGTAGCATTGTGTAGTGGACCTCTATCAAGTTTGTTCAAATTATACTCCTGGGGTCAAATTTGGCCCTGACCTGGCAGTCAATTGATTTTACATAGCCTTAAATAGGTAAAACTTTGAAAATCTTCTTATCTGAAACCACAAAGCCCTGAGCCTTAAGACATGGTACGTAGTATTGTCAAGTGAACCTCTACCAATTGTCTAGTGGACCTCTACCCTGGGGTCAAATTTTGTCCTGCTTTGGAGGTCAATTGATTTTACATAGGGTTTTATAGGCAAAACTTTAAAAAGCTTTTTGTCTGAAACCACAAAACCTAGAACTTAGATATTTTTAATGGAGCATAAGCTAGAGGTCATCTACCAAGTTTGTTCAAATTATGCCTTTTGAACGAAAATTAGCTCTACCCTGGGGGTCACTTGAATTCATAAAGATCTATATAGGGAGAATCTTAAAAAAGCATTTGATGTTTGCCCAACAGCAGACCCAAATGCAAAGTATTCAGGTGAGCGATCTTCGGCCATCATGGCCCTCTTGTTTGTTGTTGTGCCCATTATTTCTTAATCTTAACATATTTTTCCGCATTTATAGTGTATAAGAAGATAATGTATGATGAGGCAAAAATGATAGCCAGTCATATATCTATCTCTATATTTTAAACATAAATCTAAATACTTATATATACTACTCAAAATTTGATAGGGATCACTTATAAGAATGTGTATATTTACTACATAAGGTTGAAAGGTTACATTTTTTTGTTGTGATTCTGAAAATATGTTTATATGACAACAGTTTGGTACTAAAAAATGAGTAAGTCTGTAACCTGTTGAAGCATGACAGAGGCTGAGCCGTGGGAGGGGCACGAATTTGGGATAACACAGACAAGAGATGAAATGGAACTTTTTGGAAAAATCAAGTCTATGGCCTGAATTTTGCTTTAATATCGTGTGTGGTGTCCGTTTGCTTGGATTACTGCTCTGCACTGCCTTCTCATGCTGTTAACGAGTCTCCGGATGCTTTGTTGTGGGAATCTAGCCCACTCGTCCAGAAGGGCCTGCTGTAGCCCAGGGACCGTGTTTGGCTGGACTGGGCGAGCAGATATTGCAGTCTGCAGCATGTCCCAGGCGTGCTCTACTGGAATGAAGTCTGGAGACCTTGCTGGCCAGTCCATTCTCTCTATGGCTGCTGCCTCCAGGTACTCGTCAGTGACCCTTGCCCTGTGAGGCCTGGGTATTGTCGTCCATTAAAATAAACTCAGGGCCTATAGCACCAGCGTACGGACGAATGTACACATCTAAGATCTCATTGACGAATCGTACAGCTGTCAATGTGCTGTTTTGAACAATGTGCAGGTCCGTTCTTCCCTGTTGTATTTTTAGGGTAGTAAGGACATGTAAGATAACTTTGAATAATCATTCTTAGTAGTTATAGTAGAAATTCTTAATTAAGAAAAGAATCTGAAGCTGAAACCTAGTACATGTCATCTTTTGCGTAAAAAATTTAGACATCGTAGGACATACAATAGATTCTTCTGGGATTTGTCCAACAGATGAAAAAGTGAAGGCAGTTCAAACATGGCCTAGACAAAGAAATCTAAGTGAATTAAGATCTTTTCTTGGATTCTGTTCGTACTATCGACGGTTCATAAAAGGGTTTAGTCAATGGAGTTAATCGCTTAATGGGGGCCAGTCAAGCTTTTATTTGGGGCGAAGAACAAGAAAATGCATTTGTTGATTTAAGAACTGTTTTAACTGGAGAAGAGGTAATGGCTTACCCACAAGATGAAGGATTGTTTATAGTAGACACAGATTCTAGCAATTTTGCTATCGGGGGATGCTTAAGCCAGGTTCAGTGGTGCAGTAAGTCAAAGGACTATGTTGAGAAACCAGTTATTTTTGCTAGCAAATCCCTGGATAGAAGTCAACGCCGTTACTGCCCTACAAGAAAAGAGTTGTTGGCTGTAGTAACATTTATTACCCAGTTTAGACATTACCTTCTTGGAAAAGAGTTCCTCCTGCGGACAGATTGTTCAAGTCTGAGGTGGATTATGTCCTTTAAATCACCAGCTGATCAAATGGCTAGATGGTTAGAGGTGCTGTCACAGTACAGTTTTCGAATTGAACACTGCAGTGGCAGAAAACACATTAATGTTGACAGCTTATCTCGCATACCTTGTGACCCAGAGGAATGTCAGTGCTATGACAGGAAGTCAATTCTTGAGGACTTGCCTTAAAGAAGCACAGACAGTGGTCAGATTTTTACGAGTTCGATGATGTTGTTCCCTTATTCGACAAGCAAAGTGCTGTAGCCTGTCTAAGGGTAGAGAAAACATCGTGTACGGGATTCTCCAGAGTAAAGTTTCAAGACAGTGGGTTTTGGAGTTGGATTTTCCTCCTATTTCAGTTTCAAGTTGTGAAGCTGTTGAACTGTGTTGGTTCTATGTGCAGTGGATTAATTAGAATTGGGAAATACTGCCGCTCACGGATTATCTGCTTGCGCTTCCATGATGATTCTGAAGTCTACAGTTGTACAAAACAAAACAGTCCATGTGCTGGTGATAATAACAGTAGGGTGCTGGATGGAGATGTGAATTCTATGTTAGGTCGGGGGGGGGGGTTGCATTATCCGACAATGCAGCTCGAGTATCTTCTTTAGGTAGTCTCGCTAAGTTTGTTTCTGTTAATTACTTACCAGAGAAGATGGCCAATTTACAACAGCAAGATCCTGAGATTGGTGTTGTGGTTAAGTGGCTAAAATCTGACAGTCGGAGACCATCAAGAGAAGTAGTTGCTGGCCATTCACCATCAGTTAGAAATTACTGGTTAAACTGGGACTCACTGAAATTAATTGATGGTGTTCTGTTCTGGACATTTGCAAGCAATAACAGAGATGAAAATCTTTACTGGTTGTACCAAAAGTTTTACAGAAAGAGATATTAGTATTTGCACATCGTTCAGTAACTGGTGTTCATTTGGGATTTAATGTGATGTATTCGAAATTAAGGAATAAATTTCATTGGTACAGTATGAAAGAAAATGTTGTGTCATATGCAAAGCAATGCAAGTATTGTGCTTTCCACCTTAGATTGTTTTAAGATCTGAATCAAGTATGTGTAATTGTTTCAGTTGGATTTTAAGTGTTATACTTTACTGGATAGCTCAGTTCATTCATGTTTATTTAAAATTCTAGTGAGGGTCAAATGGTAATAATAAACCCATTTAGCCTTATGTGTTCATTCAGATGGATTTTCAAAGTAGTGTTTCATTTCAGGGAAGCTAAAAAAATAATGTGCCATTTTTTTCTTCTTAAGTCAAATGATTGTTTTAATAACATGCATTTTAACACTTATTCCTTGGCACACAGGACATTTTGGTAGAGACAGCTACCATCATTATTCATTTGTATTTGTGCCTCTTTCCGTTTTAAACAAGAAATGTTTGTAAAACATACATGCCCCCCAGCAGCACCTAACTGCTTGTGGTTGGGCCAAAGTGGCATCAAGTTATTGATCATAAACCGTTTTAAGGATCAAGGTCCCTGTGGCCTTGACCTTTGACCTAATGATCTCAAAATCAATAGGGGTCATCTATTGGTGATGACCAACCAGCAAACCAAGTTTGGTGAACCTAGGTCAAAGCATTCTCTAGTTATTGATCGGAAACCGTTTGTACGATGAAAGTCTGTGGTCTTGACCTTTGACCTAATGACCTCAAAGTCAATAGGGGTCATCTACTGGTGATGACCAACCAGGATACCAAGTTTGGTGAACCAAGGACAAAGAATTCTCTAGTTATTGATCAGAAACCGTTTTTAGGATGAAAGTCTCTGTGATCTTGACCTTTGACCTAATGACCTCAAAATCAATAGGGGGTCATCTCCTGGTGATGACCAACCAGTATACCAAGTTTGGTGAACCAAGGACAAAGCATTCTCTAGTTATTGATCGGAAACCGTTTTTAGGATGAAAGTCTCTGTGATCTTGACCTTTGACCTAATGACCTCAAAGTCATTTACTGGTGATGACCAACCAGTATACCAAGTTTGGTGAACCTAGGTCAAAGCGTTCTCTAGTTATTGATCAGCCGTTTTAAGGATGAAAGTCTCTGTGATCTTTACCTTTGACCTAATGACCTCAAAGTCAACACGGGACATCTACTGGTGATGACCAACCAGCATATCAAGTTTGGTGAACCTAGGTCAAAGCGTTCTCTAGCTTATTGATCGGAAACCGTTTTTAGGATGAAAGTCTCTGTGATCTTGACCTTTGACCTAATGACCTCAAAGTCATTTACTGGTGATGACCAACCAGCATACCAAGTTTGGTGAACCTAGGTCAAAGCGTTCTCTAGTTATTGATCGGAAACCGTTTTTAGGATGAAAGTCTCTGTGATCTTGACCTTTGACTAATGACCTCAAAGTCATTTACTGGTGATGACCAAGCAGCATACCAAGTTTGACGAACCTAGGTCAAAGCGTTTTCTAGTTATTGATCGGAAACCGTTTTAAGGATGAAAGTCTCTGTGATCTTGACCTTTGACCTAATGACCTCAAAGTCAACAGGGGTCATCTACTGGAGATGGCCAACCAGCATACCAAATTTGGTGATCCTAGGTCAAAGCTTTCTCTAGTTATTGATCGGAAACCGTTTTTAGGATGAAAGTCTGTGATCTTGACCTTTGACCTAATGACCTCAAAGTCATTTACTGGTGATGACCAACCAGCATACCAAGTTTGGTGAACCTAGGTCAAAGCGTTCTCTAGTTATTGATCGGAAACCGTTTTTAGGATGAAAGTCTCTGTGATCTTGACCTTTGACTAATGACCTCAAAGTCATTTACTGGTGATGACCAAGCAGCATACCAAGTTTGACGAACCTAGGTCAAAGCGTTTTCTAGTTATTGATCGGAAACCGTTTTAAGGATGAAAGTCTCTGTGATCTTGACCTTTGACCTAATGACCTCAAAGTCAACAGGGGTCATCTACTGGAGATGGACCAACCAGCATACCAAATTTGGTGATCCTAGGTCAAAGCTTTCTCTAGTTATTGATCGGAAACCGTTTTTAGGATGAAAGTCTGTGATCTTGGACCTTTGACCTAATGAACTCAAAGTCAATTCGGGTCATCTACTGGTGATGACCAACCAGCATACCAAGTTTGGTGAACCTAGGTCAAAGCCTTTTCTTCATATTGATCGGAAACCGTTTTAAGGATGAAAGTCTCTGTGATCTTGACCTTTGACCTAATGACCTCAAAGTCAATAGGTGTCATCTACTGGTAGTGACCAAACAGCATTCAGAGTTTGGTGAAGCTAGGTCAAAGCGTTCTCTAGTAATTGATCAGAAACGGTTTTTAGGATGAAGGTCCCTGTGAGCTTGACCTTTGACCTAATGACCTCAAATCCAATAGGGGTCATCTATTGGTGATGTCAAACCAGCCTACCAAATTTGATGAACCTAGGTCAAAGCGTTCTCTAGTAATTGATCGGAAACCGTTTTTAGGATGAAGGTCCCTGCGAGCTTGACCTTTGACGTAATGACCTCAAAATCAATAGGGATCATCTACTGGTGATGTGCAACCAGCATACCAAGCTTGGTGAACCTAGGTCAAAGCGTTCTCTAGTTATTGATCAAAAACCGTTTTTAGGATGAAGGATCCTGTGAGCTTGACCTTTGACCTAATGACCTCAAAATCAATAGTGGTCATTTACTGGTGATGACCAACCAGCATACCAGGTTTGGTGAACCTAGGTCAAAGCGTTCTCTACCTATCGATCGGAAACCGTTTTTAGGATGAAAGTCTCTGTGATCTTGACCTTTGACCTAATGAACTCAAAGTCATTTACTGGTGATAACCAACCAGCATACCAAGTTTGGTGAACCTAGGTCAAAGCGTTCTCTAGTTATTGATCGGAAACCGTTTTTTAGGATGAAAGTCTCTGTGATCTTGACCTTTGCCTAATGACCTCAAAGTCATTTACTGGTGATGACCAAGCAGCATACCAAGTTTGACGAACCTAGGTCAAAGCGTTTTCTAGTTATTGATCGGAAACCGTTTTAAGGATGAAAGTCTTTGTGATCTTGACCTTTGACCTAATGACCTCAAAGTCAACAGGGGTCATCTACTTGAGACGGCCAACCAGCATACCAAGTTTGGTGAACCTAGGTCAAAGCTTTCTCTAGTTATTGATCGGAAACCGTTTTTAGGATGAAGGTCCCTGTGAGCTTGACCTTTTACCTAATGACCTCAAAATCAATATAGGTCATCTACAGGTGATGACCAACCAGCATACCAAGTTTGGTGAACCTAGGTCAAAGCTTTCTCTAGTTATTGATCGGAAACCGTTTTTAGGGATGAAAGTCTGTGATCTTGACCTTTGACATAATGACCTCAAAGTCAATTCGGGTCATCTACTGGTGATGACCAACCAGCATACCAAGTTTGGTGAACCTAGGTCAAAGCGTTTTCTTCATATTGATCGGAAACCGTTTTAAGGATGAAAGTCTCTGTGATCTTGACCTTTGACCTAATGACCTCAAAGTCAATAGGTGTCATCTACTGGTAGTGACCAACCAGCATTCAGAGTTTGGTGAAGCTAGGTCAAAGCGTTCTCTAGTAATTGATCAGAAACGGTTTTTAGGATGAAGGTCCCTGTGAGCTTGACCTTTGACCTAATGACCTCAAAATCAATAGGGGTCATCTACTGGTGATGTCAAACCAGCCTACCAAATTTGATGAACCTACGTCAAAGCGTTCTCTAGTAATTGATCGGAAACCGTTTTTAGGATGAAGGTCCCTGCGAGCTTGACCTTTGACGTAATGACCTCAAAATCAATAGGGATCATCTACTGGTGATGTCCAACCATCATACCAAGCTTGGTGAACCTAGGTCAAAGCGTTCTCTAGTTATTGATCGGAAACGGTTTTTACGATGAAGGATCCTGTGAGCTTGACCTTAAAGTCAACAGGGGTCATCTACTGGAGATGGCCAACCAGCATACCAAGTTTGGTGAACCTAGGTCAAAGCTTTCTCTAGTTATTGATCGGAAACCGTTTTTAGGATGAAGGTCCCTGTGAGCTTGACCTTTTTCCTAATGACCTCGAAATCGATAGGGGTCATCTACTGGTGATGACCAACCAGCATACCAAGTTTGGTGAACCTAGGTCAAAGCTTTCTTTAGTTATTGATCGGAAACCGTTTTTAGGATGAAAGTCTCTGTGATCTTGACCTTTGACCTAATGATTTCAAAGTCAATGTGGGTCATCTACTGGTGATGACCAACCAGCATACCAAGTTTGGTGAACCTAGGTCAAAGCTTTTTCTAGTTATTGATCGGAAACCGTTTTTAGGATGAAAGTCTCTGTGATCTTGACCTTTGACATAATGACCTCAAAGTCAATAGGTGTCATCTACTGGTAGTGACCAACCAGCATTCAGAGTTTGGTGAACCTAGGTCAAAGCGTTCTCTAGTTATTGATCGGAAACCGTTTTTAGAATGAAAGTCTTTGTGATCTTGACCTTTGACCTAATGACCTCAAAGTCAACAGGGGTCATCTACTGGAGATGGCCAACCAGCATACCAAGTTTGGTGAACCTAGGTCAAAGCTTTCTCTAGTTATTGATCGGAAACCGTTTTTAGGATGAAGGTCCCTGTGAGCTTGACCTTTTTCCTAATGACCTCGAAATCGATAGGGGTCATCTACTGGTGATGACCAACCAGCATACCAAGTTTGGTGAACCTAGGTCAAAGCTTTCTTTAGTTATTGATCGGAAACCGTTTTTAGGATGAAAGTCTCTGTGATCTTGACCTTTGACCTAATGATTTCAAAGTCAATGCGGGTCATCTACTGGTGATGACCAACCAGCATACCAAGTTTGGTGAACCTAGGTCAAAGCGTTTTCTAGTAATTGATCGGAAACCGTTTTTAGGATGAAAGTCTCTGTGATCTTGACCTTTGACATAATGACCTCAAAGTCAATAGGTGTCATCTACTGGTAGTGACCAACCAGCATTCAGAGTTTGGTGAACCTAGGTCAAAGCGTTCTCAAGTTATTGATCGGAAACCGTTTTTAGAATGAAAGTCTTTGTGATCTTGACCTTTGACCTAATGACCTCAAAGTCAATAGGTGTCATCTACTGGTGATGACCAACCAGCAAACCAAGTTTGGTGAACCTAGGTCAAAGAGTTCTCTAGTTATTGATCAAAAACCGTTTTTAGGATGAAGGTCCCTGTGAGCTTGACCTTTGACCTAATGACCTCAAAATCAATAAGTGTTATCTACTGGTGATGACCAACCAGCGTACCAAGATTGGTGAACCTAGGTCAAAGCGTTCTCTAGTTATTGATCGGAAATTGTTTTTAGGATGAAGGTCTCTGTGAGCCTGACCTTTGACCTAATGACCTCAAAATCAATAGGGCTCATCTACTGGTGATGACCAACCAGCATACCATGTTTGGTGAACCTAGGTCAAAGCGTTCTCTAGTTATTGATCGGAAACAAAGTGTCTACCGACGGACCGACAGACAGACCGACCGACGTTTGCAAATTATATGCCCCTTCATCTTCAATGGGGAGCATAATTATGTTAAAATAAAGGTTGAAATAAAAAGGCATCAGGACTTAGTGTGCAAGTTATGAACATTGTGTGAAAATTTGTTTACTTCATATAGGACTTACCTAGAACATCTTAGGTACTGTGAATATATTCAATCAGGAGAATTGAATTTTTATTACAATATTATGTGTAGTTTTCGTATAATCTTTTTGTTGTTTCATATTCATAATACTCTTTGCAGAATCAGTTGATTCTGATATGTTTCTTTATTAGTAAAAAGCTTTATGCTCTTGAGTTAATGAGTATAATTGTTTGTTTCATTGTAACATTATGTTGAATTTCTAAATAATTGTGAGAATGTGAGCTCTGTGACTACACTATTTTTGAATTGTACTTTTTTGGATAAAAGTTCTTAATGGGGACCATTAAGGCTAAGGAGAGGAGAGTGTTGTATTTTTAGGGTAGTAAGTACATGTAAGATAACTTTGAATAATCATTCTTAGTAGTTATAATAGAAATTCTTATAGTGGGAACGTAAAGGGGTCAGTTGAACTTATTTCTCCTTTGCTTAACCTCTGCAGTGAATCTGCTAGAAGAACAAGAAATGTTTGTAAAACATAAATGCCCCCCAGCAGCACATAATTGCTTGTGGTTGAACCAAGCGTTCTCTAGTTATTGATCAGAAACCGCTTTTAGGATCAAGGTCCCTGTGGCCTTGATCTTTGACCTAATGATCTCAAAATCAATAGGGGTCATCTACTGGTGATGACCAACCAGCAAACCAAGTTTGGTGAACCTAGGTCAAAGCGTTTTCTAGTTATTGATCGGAAACCGTTTTTAGGATGAAGGTCCCCGTGAGCTTGATTTGACCTAATGACCTCAAAATCAATAGGGATCATCTACTGGTGATGACCAACTAGCATACCAAGTTTGGTGAACCTAGGTCAAAGCATTCTCTAGTTATTGATTGGAAACCGTTTTTAGGATGGAAGTCTCTGTGATCTTGACCTTTGACCTAATGACCTCAAAGTCAATAGGTGTCATCTACTGGTGACGACCAACCAGCATACCAAGTTTGGTAAACCTAGGTCAAAGCGTTCTCTAGTTATTGATCAGAAACCGTTTTTAGGATGAAGGTCCCTGTAAGCTTGACCTTTGACCTTATGAGATCAAAATCAATAGGCGTCATCTACTGGTAATGACCAACCAGCAAACCAAGTTTGGTGAACCTAGGTCAAAGCGTTCTCTAGTTATTGATCAGAAACCGTTTTTAGGATGAAGGTGCCGGTGAGCTTGACCTTTGATCTAATGACCTTAAAATCTATAGGCCTCATCTACTGGTGATGACCAACCAGCATACCAAGTTTGGTGAACCTAGGTCAAAGCGTTCTCTAGTTATTGATCGGAAACTGTTTTAAGAATGAAAGTCCCTGTGAGCTTGACCTTTGACCTAATGACCTCAAAATTAATAGGCGTCTTCTACTGGTGATGACCAACCAGCATACCAAGTTTGGTGAACCTAGGTCAAAGAGTTCTCTAGTTATTGATGGGAAATGAAGTGTCTACTGACGGACCGACAGACCGACCAACCGACCGACATTTGCAAAACTATATGCCCCCTCATCTTCGATGGTGGGCATAACAAAGGAGAAGCATGTAGCACCATAAATCATGACTAGTAGGCTACACCCGTAGCATTGTAGCATTCTCTGTAGGCTAACATTTGATGTATTATGCTACACTCCTTTTTTGGAAGGAGATGACAGACTAATGATGCTACACACCTTATTTGGAGGGAAGGGTATATATACTGGAGCAAACAGATATTCTGGGTCTTTGCATCAGGCTTTTTATATCAGGTCTTGGCTTAGATCGGGTCTTTTTACTAGTATTTCATAGAAATATTACCATAGAGATCGATTTTACTTAGAGTGTAGTCAACTTTGAGCTATGTGTGAGAGAATTACATCTTTGGATTTACTACTGTAATTATATATATGTATGTCCAAAAGTATATTTTACAATAATATCCACACTGGCCTATCAGTGAAGTCCACACAAAATCTAGACTTGTCAGTGAACAGCACTTGGGTCCAGTCATGCAGCGTCCACCTGGCGTGATCACGGGCCCATTGAAGACGTGCCTTGATGTGGTTTCGCGTCAATGGGATTGGGATTGCTGGCCTTCTAGCCCTCATGCCAGCTGTATGAAGACGGTTCCTGATGGTTTGAGTGGAAAGTCTTACACCAGTGGCATTCTGGAAGTCATTTTGGAGGGCAGTAGCGGTAACAAAGGCTGACATCGCACTTGAATGACAATAAACCGGTCCTTACGCTGAGTTGTGGACCTCTGACGCCCTCCCCCATGCCTAAGTATGACATGCCTGTAAGTTTGAAACCGTCACCACATCCTGGCAACGGTGCTCTGGGACACCCCAAGGACACCTGCCACGTGCCGTTGGGAACGCCCAGCCTCAAGCATCCCTACCCCCTTATTCATCTCCTCATCGTCAATACGCCATCTTTGCCGTAGATTTGCCATGACCAGTGCTAGGTTCGATATAAACGTTACCATGCACAAGCCAAGTCTGAATAAAAGGGATGTGTACATGAAGGTACATGCCTGCGGCGCACCACTTTTCCAGGGGTATTGCTTTTCCCGTGCATCTCGAGCCATGTACAGGTAAACAATCAAAATCTGCTGGACAGGTCGGCTTTGCCATATGAATAATTACATGTATGAGAAAAAATCAGTTATCTTTAGGTTATCATTAAAAAGATATTTAAGAAATAAAAGTGATTGCTATCAAATTTTGAGTAGTAAAAGAATCTCTTAATTCTGGAGTAAACACTCAAATGGCTTTCTTTGATTGGTCAGCAGTATGACAGCTTGCTGCAGATTGCTTCTCACTTAGATATGTAAAAGGTTACATTTTAACATATCTGATAAGTAATCAGCTTTCAAAACACAACAAGGCTTAAGAAGACAAACAAACCTTAATTTGAGCAGAAGGTGCTAATGTAAGTCCATATGGCTAAAACAACACTTTGTGGCAAAATCTGTCTGGGTTGTATACCAGAAAAATAATTAAGTAAAATAATAATTTTATGAGTTTTTGTTTCAAAGTACAAAATTGAAACATAAGAATGTGAGATTCATAACCCTGATTTAAATACAATTCTTTTGATACCAGATTTGGCAATAAAAGGTAAAATTAAACTATTTCCCTTTTTTAAAAGTGTTCATTTATAATTAAATTAAAATAAATTCATTAAATTTGCATAATGATGTAATATGTAATATTTTGAGAAAAATATGTATCATAATATATCAATAATATATGCCAACTGTAGCTCAGGATATTGAGTGGGAACCAAAAATCTATTTTTAGTAGCAGCGTGTGACTCCCTGACATCTCTGACCCCAAAAGCTATCAAAATGAAGCCTTGCTATAATCTATCAACTAATAAAGTTTGGTTACAATAGGCCATGTGAAACTTAAAATACCCAGTGGTGACCAAAAATCTATTTTTAGTAACAGTGAGTGACTGCTTTATGCTAATGACTGAAAAAGCAATCCAAAGTAAGGTAAAGATATATGCTAGCTGGTATATAAGAATGAATCTAAAAGGCCTATTTCTGCATGAAATACTGAGCAGAAACCAAAACTCTTTTTTTTAGTAACAGTGAGTGACAACTTGACCCCAGTGACCAAAAAAGCAGAACACAATTGAGGTAATGATATATGCTACCAGGGCTTTAATTTACAGCCCTGATGCTACCTTATCACCAAAAACCTATCTGTAGTAACAGTCAGTAACCCCTTTACACCAGTGACAAGCTATTCAAAGGACAGTCCTGCTATAATCTGTGGTTACAATGTTAAATGGAAACCAAAAGCCTATTCTAGTAAAGCAAGTGACCCCTTGAACTCAGAGACTCCAAAACCAATTCCGAGGAAGGTCTTGCTTTTAATCAAATCCAAACATTAATAAAAAAGTTATGGCCAATTTCAGCAAAATTCAATAATAATTCGATAAGCCATTAAATATGTCTGTAGTTCACGCTTCCAGTCCTTTTCTGTGCACGCGCAATGCGTATTCTTTTCATAAGTGATCGATTTTGTCTTTCAATTTCGCCATTTGCTGATGGAAACAGTGGTGTTGTCTTGCGATGCAAAATATGATCTCTTAAATAGTTCTCGAACATTTCTGAAACAAACTGTCTTCCATTGTCAGTACAAATAGACTCCACATAGCCGTACCTACAAAACAGTCGATCCAAACTTTCGATCATTTTCTCGATTGTAGTATTTTTGTAATTTCAAGTTCATAGTAACGACTATAATAATCAATAACAGTTACAACATACAATCATTCCATGGTAAAGTGGTCCCAATTTGTCCATTGCAATATCCTGCCATGATCCCTCTGGTAACTCGGTTGGTTTAAGAGGTTCAGGTCTCGGTGATTGACTGACTAGTTGACAACCATTGCACGCACTCACAAACTTTTCAATATCAATGTGCATTTTCGGCCAGTAACATTTTGTTCGCAAGCATTCTTCTGTACCTACTATACCTAAATGTCCCTCGTGTGCCAGTTCAATACATCGGTGTCTTAGTTCTCAAGGTACAACTATATGCGTTCCTTGTAACACAATTTCACCCACACAGCTTATCTCATTACATATAGGAAAGTAATCAGGGCAGCTATTATCCCATGACGCTTGGTGATAACAAGTTCTTACTTTTCGTAGCTCCGTATCCTGTTTCGAGCACTTCTCTAGTTCCTACAGTGATAACGAGTTCGGTACTGCTTCTTTCGACATAAAGTTCACATAGTACTCTGAATCATCTTCTAGAAATTTGTCATTCTGTGGCAAGCATTTATCTCCAACTAATCTGGAAATAGTGTCAGCACAATTATCTACTCCTTTTACATACTTGATTGTGTATGAGTAAGGCATGAGTCTTAACATCCATCTTTCAATTCTAGCACTTGGTTTAGATTTAAGGCCAAACAAAACAGTCAGTGGTTTATGGTCCATTACAAGTTCAAATTTGATTCCATATAAGTACATCTTGTATTTCTCAACACTCCAAACTACCGCTAGCGCCTCTTTTTCTGTAGCTGAATAATGTTTCTCCGTGTCAGGATAGTAACCTACTAGCATACAATATCACTCTTCTTTCACCATTTTGTTTCTGTACTAATATTCCACAAAGCCCTACACCTGAACTGTCCACTATTATTTGTGTCTCTTCAGCATCCATTTTGAAATAACCTAATGTTGAAGCAATATACATTGCATCTTTCAATGTTTTAAAACTATTTTCCTGTTCTTCTCCCCACACAAATATTGTATCTTGTCTTGTGACTTTCCTCAATGGTTCAGATATTGTAGTAAAATTTGGTATGAACTTAGAGCTGTAATTGACAAGGCCAAAGAAACTTCTTGTTTGTTTTGCTGTTGTTGGTCTTGGCGCATTTTTGACAGCCTTTACTCTGTCTTTGGTCGGTTCAATACCTTGCTTCGATAATACATGTCCCATGAATGTGATTTTGTCCATTCCGAATTGACATTTTGAACGATTTAGGGTAAGATTTTTCTCTGTTAATCATTCAAACACCTTCTGCAGCCGTTGATCATGATCTTTCTGTTCTTCCCATGAACAATTAAGTCATCAGCTACATTCTCAACGCCTTCACAATCTGCAAAAACCTGTGAATTGATTTTCTGATACTTTTCTGGAGCTGCATTTACACCAAAATTTAGTGTCTTATATCTGTATAAGCCTTTATGCATAACAAATGTTGTTATGTGTCTTGAAGACGGATCCAACTCAATTTGATGAAAAGCCATTTTTAAGTCTAACTTGCTAAACACTTCAGCTTCATTCATTTTGTATAGTATTTCATCAACCATAGGTATAGGATGCCTTTCGCGCTGAATGGCCACATTTGGCTGTCGCATATCTACACATATTCTAATATCGCCATCCTTTTTCGGCACTATTACTGCAGGGCTTACCCACTGGCTAGGTTCATTTACTTTTTCGATTATGTCCATCGCTTCCAACTCATCAAGCTTTTCGCCGACCTTCTCCTGCAAAGAGAATGGTATCCTGTACATCTTTTGTGCTACAGGTTTGACTGTATCGTCAATTGAAAGTTTCAAGTTAGTCCTTGAGTCGACCAACTCCTTTGAAACAGCTGTCGTATTTACTTAAAATATCGTCCTGGATCACATTAACGCCCACTTTCAATAATCCCAACTGTTCAGCACTTTCTTTTCCCAGTAGAACCGGACCTTTACCGTCCATCAAATATATGTCCATCGCGATATATTTTCCATGCGCATTCTTCACAGTGCCGTCAACCGTGAATTTTCCAAGAAGCTTAAGGGGTTTGTCAGTGCCATATGGAAATAACCTTTTGTCTGTTTTCTGAGTCTTGCATTTTATTTTTCTGATTTTCAATTGCCCCCAAAGTTCTTTGTCAATCATATTTACCGATGCACCAGAGTCAATGATAAATTGCACATCTATATCATTTAAAGATAATGTTACCTTTTCTGATCACGAGCCAAGCACAAAAGTATATTCTTTTGACCACTCATCTTCACTTTGATAATCAAAATTATCTGTATATTCCTTTCTTACAGAATCACGGACGTAACATTCACACGTCCTGTAATGACCAAAACGACCATTGAAATGACCTCGCCCATTGAAAGGACCTCACCCACTTTGATTATCGGCAAGTTGTGTCTTGCAACATTTTCTGTAGTGACCCAATTTTCCACAACGATCACATTTTCTGTTTATTGCAGGGCAGTTTCTATCTCTAGCCGTGTGTCCAGGTGAGCCACAGCGAAAACAGAAATATTTTTCTTTGGGGTTTCCGTTTCTAGCTTGTGAAGTTTTCCTAATTTCGACACATTTCCCTAACTTATTTATTGTTTCTAATTGTTGAGAATTTGTACGAGAGTCCATTTGTTTTGACTGTTGTTCAGCAAGTTCCATTGTAAATGCTAATCGACATAATTCATCCAATTTTAGGTCTCATCCCTTTTCTAACAATTTTGTTCTTAATTTTGAAGACCTGCACTTTTCTATTACCTGATCTCTAATTTGTTCATCTGTATTTTCAAATTCACAATGTACTGCTTTTTGTCTTAATCTAGCGACATACTGTTCAACAGTTTCTGAATGTTCTTGTTTAGTTGAATGGAACTGGTATCTTTCATATACTGTGTTTACTTTCGTGATGAAATATTTATTCAGGATAGTCATGGCCTTAACATATGAATTGTCTCCACCTTCTTCTTCTAGCGTAAAGAAAATGTCCTGTGGGTCCAACCCAGCACAGTGAAGTAACAATGAACGTTTTTGATCAGCCTTCGTAATACCACGTCCTTCTGCAAAAAGTTCAAAAGACCTGAGCCAACGCCTCCACAATGCACCCTGTTGTGACTGTTCACAATTGACATTAAAAGCATCTATTCCACCCAGTTCAACAAATTGCCATCTCTTTACTCCAATTTAATCACAAGTTTAATCTACTGTCTATTGTTTCGGATTCATACTGAATTTAATCAACAAATTTAATCATAATTCTAATCTTCATAAAGTTTAGGAATTTAATCAGTCTTCTGCCTTCTTCGAATTAAATCCAAAATAATCATCCTCATCGCCAAATTGTAGTGTTCTTTATAATCAGCAACACTTGTAGGTTTTATATTTAAAACATTCATACAAGATAGCAACTGTACATATATAAACACTGAGACTGACCCAGCATCAAGCATGCTTACATATTAATACATAAGATTCCCACCAATATAGTCAGGTGATCTTACCATATATACTCTACACTGACCTTAACTGACAAGGTCATTAAAAGGTCAAGGTCATACTTGATAGAATCAAATGTTGGATTTGTCAAAAGTGTTACCCAAATATGAATCAAATCCATAAATAAATGACAAAGTTATGACAATTTAAGCAAAATCCAATCATTTGACCTTGACGGTCAAGATCATTTAAAGTCAAGGTCATATGTGAATTATTCATCATGTTGGTTTTGTTATAAGTGTTGTTTTGCCTAAATATGAGTCAAATTCAAACATAAATAACAAAGTTATGGTCAATTATAGCAAAATTCAGTGACTTGACCTTGACTGCCAAGGTCATTTTAATGTCAAGGTCAAACCTGAATCACTCAATATGTCATTTTTGTTATAAGTGTTGCATTGCCCAAGTATGAATCAAATCCAACCATAAATGACAAAATTATGGCCAATTTTAGCAAAATTCAATAATTTGACCTTGAAGGTGAAAGTCATTTATTAGCCATGGTCAAGATTAGTCTGGTCTACTTGATGGTCTTTCCAAAGGGTTGTTGTGTCCAAGTATTAAGACAATCCAACATTTAATAATAAAGTTGTGGCCAATTTAAGCAAAATTCAATAATTTGACCTTGAAGGTGAAGGTTATATATGACTCGAGGTCAAGTTTAGTCTGCTCTACTTGAAGGTCTTGTCCAAAGGTTTATTGTGTCCAAGTATGAAGACAAACCATTAAGAAATAAACTAGAGCTATCACTAAATGTGATTAACACCCCCAAAACACTGCTACATAACAGAGGAAGTTATCAATTTAGTTACAGAATACTTCATAAAAAAAATTGAAAAAGAGTTATGGTTGTGGGCAATTAAAGATAGTTGTGGTTCTTGTACATAGCATTTCCTCTCATTGCGCTTGACCATTGTATGAAGTTGCATTGAATTCCAAAAAAATAGTTTTCAAGTTATTCTCCAGACAAAGAAAACTAACAAAGGGCAATAAGTGTGCAAACAGTGAAGACAGAGTTATAGCTCTTGTACATTGCACATCCACTCAATGTGCTTGACCATTGTATGATGTTGCATTGAATTCCAACCACGAGTTTCCAAATTATATTCTGGAAAAGGAAATCCAAGGAAGGGCAATAACTCTGCAAATAGTGAAGATGGAGTTATAGCTCTTATACAAAGCACTTTCTCTCATTGTGCTTGATCATTGTATGAAGTTGCACTGAATTCCAACCAGTAGTTTTCAAGCTATGCTCCGAATAAAGAAAACCAATTAAGGGCATTAACTCTGCAAATAGAGAATTTGGAGTTATGATTCTTGAACACTATACTTCCCCTCATTGTGCTTGACCACTGTACGATGTTGCAATGAATTCAAACCAGTAGTTTTCAAGTTTTGCTCCCTATAAAGGAAAACCAACAAAGGGCAATAACTCTGAAAATAGTGACGATGCAGTTATGATTCTTTGACATTGCACTTCCTTTCATTGTGCTTGACCATTGTATATAGTTGCATTGAATTCCAACCAGTAGTTTTCAAGTTATGCTCCGGACAAGGAAAACCAATTAAGGACAATAACTCTGAAAATAGAGAAGATGGAGTTATGTTTCTTAGACACTGCACTTCCTCTCATTGTGCTTGACCAGTGTATGAAGTTGCATTGAATTCCAAGCAGCAGTTTTCAAGTTATGCTCCGGACAAAAAAGACTGATAAAGGCCAATAACTCTAAAAATAGTGAAGATGGAGTTATGATTCTTGGACAAGGTACTTCCACTCATTGTGATTGACCACTGTGTGAAGTTGCAATGTATTCCAACCAGTAGTTTTCAAGTTTTGCTCCCTACAAAGGAAAATTAACAAAGGGCAATAACTCTGCAAATAGTGAACATGGAGTTATGATTCTTGGACACTGCACTTTCTCTCAGTTGTGTTTGACCATTGTATGAAGTTGCACGGAATTCCAACAAGTAGTTTTCAAGTTATGCTCTGGACAAGGAAAACCAATAAAGGGCAAAAACTCTAAAAATAGTGAAGATGAAGTTATGATTCTTGAACACTGCACTTCCCTTTATTGTGCTTGACCAGTGTATGAAGTTGCACTGAATTCCAACCAGTAGTTTTTAAGTTATGCTCCGGACAAGGAAAACCAATGAAGGGCAATAACTTTGAAAATAGTGAAGACGGAGTTATGATTCTTGGACACTGTACTTCCTCTGATTGTGCTTGACCATTGTATGAAGTTGGGTTGAATTCCAACCAGTAGTTTTCAAGTTATGCTCCGGACAAGGTAAACCCCGACCGACCGCCCGCCCAACCGACCAACCATAGGGTGACTCCTATATACCCCCCAACTTCGTTTTGGGGGTATAAAAAGTTATGATCAATATTAAAGTTTTCGGACAGGAACAGCAACGGCAATGGCAACGACACCATGACTGTAGAAATAACTTCGAAAAAGTCAAGCTAAAAAGGATAAGGCAATTTGAGAAAGGTGTCAGACTTGGAGCTAGGTAACAGTCATTATTTATACAACAGAAATATAAATCCAGAGTGTAAAATAACCTGTTCTTTTAAAAGACTTAAAATGATTCAAAGGAAACAATATGAAAACATTCATATTAGATGGCCCATAACTTAGTGAAAAACAATCAATCTGGATCCTGCTAGTATATGCATATCTTCTGAAGCTCAAGTGTTGAGAAATAGCCTGGATGGTGGTATGCACATCTCCTCCTGGTGTTAAAGTTTTCTATTAACTTTCATTTAGTGCCATATTTGATTGCTGTGAAATAGCCAAGAGACTTAAAGTGCTATAGTATACTATAAGTAGCAAATCAAACAATCTGACTTGAAGTTCACGATCTCCCTACGGTTAGATCTGAAGACGACGCATTTATTTCTGTCTTCTCAATAACCTGGAATTTCCACTATTGTTAATTATATCCCAGCCAACGACACTTTATCTTATGACGCATCTCGATAGCTTTTATGTACACACGGCGTGTTCAGACTGCAGTGTAAACTTATCTAGCATAACAATGTTTGTTATCGGAAACGGAAAATGCTTAGACATTTTGAAAAAATAATATTCTGCATAAACATTAATTTCATTATTTTGGAAGATCTTGACAAATAAATTTACCTGAGTTCAGTGACAGTTTATACATGGCAGATAATTGTTTGGGATCCCAGCTATATAAATAGATTTTCACAAGTTGAACATTTACTTCCATGGGGTTGGAAGCGCTGTTCTGATTGGCTGATGGATAAGTCACGAGAAGGTGACCTTCTATTGGTCGTCCTCAGATCCTAATAGCATAGTGATGTTTAGGATATGATTTTAATCAGATTGCAAATCAAAAGGCCTTTAACTCATTGAAAAACAACAGATTGTAATATACACATCTCCACCTGGTACTGAAGCTTCCCATAAAGTTTCAAATAGCCTGGACATAGTGTAGGATAATCAAAAGGCCCAAAAACTCTGTAAAAAAATATCCTGGTAATATGCACATCTCTTGAAACTGGGGTTTCCTTTAATGTTTCATATAACTCCAAACAGTGGTTGCTAAAAGCTTGGACAAGAAGAACAGACAGAGATGGACAGACAGACAAAAAAGGCTCCCTGGACATGAGTTGGGAAGCATAATAATAACTGGCTATTAAAATCACTAAACAGCCCCATTGAACATCTAAGGAAATTTGCAATAAATGGAAATGACATTGCCATTGTATACGAGTTTCCCTTCTGAATCCAACATAACTAAGATAATTCAGGGAGTATTTCACACATTCAGCAGTCATTATGTCTTACAGTGGTCATTATCTAAAAGTTAGTAAAAACAATGCAGAAAAGCTGTAAGCAAAACATTTTCTTAATACATTTTGGAACAGATCCTTAGAATCAACATCCTTGAGCTTTTATCATAAGTAATGAAAATGAATTGTGATAAAATATATCCATGTCATCATTTATCCACTGGTGACAAATAACAGGTGTGCCATCATAACCTAGAGATTTTATGGTTTTATTCTCTTCGAAACTAGCTTGTGTAAGATACACCTAACAAATGTTTAAAATAATAAGTCTAGTGTGATACTTTGAAAATTTGCCTGTTGTAAAATATTTATTTGTGTCATCTCATTCTCAGTTCCTATATAAAGTAACTGATAAATTTTTGAATTTAACTTATGTACTGGTTGAAAAACATTTTACAATTGTTAACATTGATCAAACAAATATTATTTGTTATTTAGTAATCATTTCATTTTTGATAACCTAAACTTCAGAGCCAACATAAATGTTTTTGGTTGCCATGGAATTTTTTATTATTCAGCTTTACAATCTAAAAAGGTAAACTAGAACAAACAAGGGCAAATTCATCAAATTTATATCCCCGACCAAATTATGTAAATTGTGTCAGATATTTTAACACTAGGTTAAATCACATAGTTATAATTGCACTACAATTCACACTATGGTTATAACACAAAGCAATGTTATAATATGTTACCTGACATGTTCTTGAAGCTTCATAGTCTTCATAAAATCTTCAAAGCAAACCCTTAAAATCTCCAAAAATGAAGTGAATAGTTACTGTTCCTATGCATAACACTACTCCTCAATGACATCTATGCACTATGACGTTTTATGTTGATACCTTAAAGGGATACACAGGCAAATGAATGCCCCAAAAATTAAAACTGATATTATTTGCTCAAATCACATTCAATATGAAGAACTTGAAATTCCCAGTATGTTTGTCCATATAAATAAAGTGAAATACAGGCTTGAATATAAATATTTGAACGTTCTTTAACAGAAAGTAAAATATGAACAGAATCACACATGACAAAAACAACCAATCAACTTTTCTCTTGGGTTGCTTTTTGCTGTAGATCACATGACAGGTACTTCAATTGTCCAATCATTCACTGCGAAATTTAGCAAGAAAACTAAACTTTCTATCTAGACGCAAGTGGATTAAGTTAGGAAACCACCCGGTTTAAATAATTTTCATTTAAAAAGAGCAAATCTTTGTTACTGGGACTGATCATTGTATTTATTTCAATCACATTTATACTACATGTATATTAATTGAAGGAAGGAGAAAGAAAGCATAAAACTTTTGCCTGTATATCCCTTTAAATACTTCTTGAGTTATATTCTGAACAAAACTATGTAATAAAAAATAATAAAGGGCAATAACTCAAAAGTTATCAAATGAAGAGTTACAGTTGCTATGCACTTCATGACTTCTTAATGACATCTATGCACCTTTGAGGTGTAATGTTGATATCTCAAACACTTTTGCAGTTATGGTCCAAGTAAAAATTAAATAGGAAAAAAAGCAAAGGAGAATACCTGAAAAATTATGAAGTGAAGAGTTACAGTTCCTTTGCACTGCACTTCAACGCAGTGAGATGTAACCACATAATTATTATGAAGTTTTAGGTTTATAACTTAAATAGTTAAAAAAAGTTATGTTCCAATCAAAGTGTGATGGACGTACAGATAGATGGATGGACAAAAAGATGAACAGCTGGACAGACAATGCCAAATCAATATTCCTCCACCTTTGGTGGGGGATAATAATAAATTCGATGACATAATATTTTATTTCTGACAGAAGCTCTTGCACTTCCTGTAACTCAGGTTACACTTTTAAAATCAAATCCCAGGTGATATCATATAATTAGAACTTTTAATCAAAACAGAGATAAGCCATGATCAATCAATATTATGTGTGGACAAAGTATCTCTTTTCAGATGTTACCAATTAATTTAGGAGAATGTTATTACTCTCAATTTATTATAAATGAATGTAAACTGTTGATGACATGATTGCTTAAGCTTTATGTTTTGTCTTGATGTTGGCTTTATCTCTCTAGGATAAATTAATGGAATAATTTCAGTAAAATCAATTGCAAAGAAGATTATCTTAAATTACTGCATTCACAGCCTAGAGAAATAGATGAAAATCTGCCAAGTATACTTATGGAAAAACACATAAAACATTCAAATAATCATCTCTTGATAAAAAAGGCTACAATACTTTCATTACTGTGTCCAGTTTGCATTGCTGACACCAGAAAACTTACATTGGAACAGACATATTTGTCAAGAAAGCACCAGAGATGATACAATGGCATGTAGAATTGATTGTCCTCTCAACAGTCACTGCTAAGGGCAGTGACAGAAGATACATCGCAACACTCACTATTGAGGGTAGTGACAGTTTGTACATTGCAAAAGTCACTTTTTATGATTAACGACAGTTGGTATATTGCAACAGTCACTGTTATGGTTTGAGTCACTGTTATGGTCAGTGACAGTTGGTACATTGCAACAATCACTGTTACGGTCACCTACTGTTGGTACATTGCAACAGTCACTGTTATGGTCACTGACAATTGATACATTGCAATAGTCACTGTTACGGTCACTGACAGTTGGTACATTGCAACAGTCACTGTTATGGTCAGTGACAGTTGGTACATTGCAATAGTCATTGTTATGGTCAGTGACAGTTGGTAAATTGCAACAGTCACTGTTACAGTTTTCGAAAATGTAAAACCTTTCTCATTTGACCATTTGTGTAAATTATTTAAAACTTACTGTAATTGTCTTTCAATGGTACACATGTGTTTGGATCTGTAACAGATACAAAAGTCAGTCAACATAAAGAAAACACTCAATACCAGGGTTGACGACTTTGATAGTGTTATTGATTTTAACACTAAAAAGAGTCACAGAAAGGATACAACCTTGAAGAACACCCATTTCCTGTTCGTGTGGATCAGATAGCGTATTACCAACACGAACTTTGAACTGGCGGTCTTTTAAAAAAGAAGAAATAAACAAGAGGGCCATGATAGTCCTAAATCGCTCACCTGAGTCTCATTGCTCATGTTACAAATATTGTTATTGGTTTTTATGGGTGAAAGTTTGAATAAGTTTGCAATAAGTTTGAAGACTCTGCAGTACTCAAATTTTTTAGCAGAAATAGTTTTACTCTACAGGTCCCAGTGACTTATACCTTTGACCTACAGACCCCAAAAACAATAGGGTTCTTCTAATATAATTACCCTATAAAGTTTGAAGGTTCTGGGTGTAATGATACTCCAGTTACTGAGAAGAGATAGTTTTGACTTACTGACCCCAAAAATGATTGGGTTCTTTTACTGAATAAAGAAAATCATCCTATGACAGGGTTCAAATTTAGCGGTCGCAAACTCGCAAAATGCGAGCGAAAATGAGAAAATGCGAGTGCAAAATTTTAGCACTCGAAATAATTTGCGAGTGCGCCGGAAAATCGGGAGACATCTCAAGTTCTGACTTATCCGAAAATCCACGTTTGCCGGTGCGTGAAAAAATGTCCCTAGCACCGGTCACGTGATCGCTCTACTTGTAAACGCTTGTTGAATTAATCCGGTATACGTTCATCCGATATTAAAGCGCGTAGATGACTAAGACTATTTGTTTACAGGTATGAAACCACCAATTCAGTCTAATAATGGCGTCTAGAAATAGTTCTCAGCTTTCTTGGCTATTTTTAACATTTTTGCCCTAATCTGTGTATTTTTTTGCTGGAATCATTTTGTTTGACTATTTCTGATAGTGTGGTAGCAATTTTATGCTCATATGCATTCAGAATAGAATTCACAATGTGAAATTGTTTCACATACCCCAATCTGAAAATTAGCTCAGAGTTTTTGTTAATTTTATGGGTAAGTTCACATGAGCAGAAATATCTTTCTTGTTTGAAACACAACCCCCACTTTTCTTGCTATTTTTCATGAGTACAGATATAGATCTACAAGAATATGTAAGTTAAAGCTATTTAAAATAGGTTTTGCTATGTTTTACAGCTCTGTGAACTTTATGAATTTTATATAGAATAAAGAAGGAATCTATTTGGTGGTTTCACACCTACATTTATTTGTCATACAGTCAGTGATACAACTGTTTGTCCGCAACTTTTCACATTTTGTAAATATTGCTTAGCTAGTAGAAAATTGATTTTGCTAGTAGAAAAAATGGTCACTAGCAAATATTTGCCAGTAGACAAAAAAGTTAAATTTGACCCCTGTATGAAGTTTGAAGGCTCCGGGTAAAATGGTTCTCCAGTTACTGAGCAGAAACAGTTTTCACTCTACCGGTCCCTGTGAACTTAAACTTTGACCTATGGATCCCTAAAAAGAATAGGGTTCTTCTAATACAATTATCCTATAAAGTTTGAAGGCTCTGGGTGTAATGGTACTACAGTTACTCTGCAGAAATAGTTTTCACTCTACAGGTGCCTGTGACCCTGACCTTTGACATACTAGCCCCAAAAATGTTATGGTTCTTCTACTTAGTAAAAGCAATCATCCTATGAAGTTTGGAGGCTCTGGGTGAAATGGTAATTCTGTTATTGAGTGGAAACGGTTTTCACTCTAGAGGTCCCTCTGACCTTGACCTTTCACCTACTGACCCAAAACAGAAAAGTGTCATTTTAACTGAGAAAAGTTGCACTCAGTTCACCTCTTCAATGGGCATCTGTTTCATAGACAAAGGAGAAGCCTTGTAAGCCTCTCGAAGCACCATAAATTATTCTGTGTAAGCTCATGCAGCAATTTCAATGCTGTAAATTTGATTTATTAGGCTGCATACTGTATTTGGTTGGTGTTGACAGTTTTTAAGTAGACTGCTTCATCACATATTCTAGAGGAGGGTATATAAACCGAGGTCACTGATGTTCTGGGCTTTTTTTCGGTCCTGTGGCTTTTTGAAATCTTTTAAATATGTTTCTGTCTAATCAGTAAATTTTGGTTCTAAGATTAAATTCTTAATTATTTGCATTAAATTAAACAATCAGTTTGATTACAATAACTGGCACTTAGAAAGAACTGTGTGAGAGACAGACATGGGGTAATCGTAATCGTGTAATCGTAATCGATTGCATTTAATTACAATTTGTCCATGTAATCGAATGTATTCGATTACTTTTTAAAAGTCGATTACATTTAATCGTAATTGTAATCATTACCTGCATGAAAAGTGGTGTAATCGTCGATTACAAATCGATTACTTTGGCATAGAAAAAGACTTCATTTATCAAACTGCTGTATTATATACTTGTTCAAATACGATATTTCATATGAAAAAATACTGCAAAGTGCACTGGGTGTAATATGTTAAACTAGTTTTACTTTGGACAGATTCAATTAAAGATGAAATTTATTTAATTGAAAAGTTTTACTTTTCTTAACTTTCATTTTACTGTTTGACTAAAAACAATCCTTCAGACTAAGTTATGATTTAATTATATCCCATAAATATTTTCACCTTTTGTTATCAGTAACAAACAACTTTTATATTCTGCCTGAGGCTTAAACAAGTATTTGTGAAATCAATAACTGATATTGTACAATAACACCTAGTTTGCTGTCCCCTTACTGAAGATAATTGGTATAATCACTCAACAAAAGTGTAAAACCAGTTCTTGTTTTTTTGTTTTATATAGCACATATTGTGGTTATTGCAATTCTGTCTGCACAGAAATCAAGTGTTATGGCTTCTAAATTTTTTGATATACCACCAGATGCTAAGGGAATTACAAAAGCAAAATGCACATTTGAAAAATTAATTATGATAAAATGTAACTCACACATTTAAATTTAGTAGAAGACACATGTCAGTCATCCTGGTTACTTTGTAACATTTTGCAAATTGTGTGCTGCAGCTGTGTTCATGTTTTTGTGTAAATAGAAATGTCAGTGCTATTTGGATCTTTTATCTGATTACTGCTATGAACACAATGTAAAGTAATCGTAATTGTAATCGACTACATTTTCAGAGTAATTGTAATTTATTCGGTTACAGTTTAAAAAATAGAGTAATGTAATCGTAATCGTATTCTAAATTTTATTGATGTAATTGTAATTTAATCGATTACATTTAGAAGTAATCGACCCCATGTCTGGTGAGAGAGAATATATCCTTTAAAATATATATTGGAAATTTATATGGATGTTTAATCAAAATTTATAGACATATAATAAACATCAAAAACTTAAAAAAAACATACTTTTGGTTTTGTCGTGTTAAAACCGCTCTGTGTGCGCTACCCAAGAATTACATCACCCTGAACAGAGTAGAAGAACACTTCCCTCCTACAACAATATCTAAACTCTAGGTCTTGCGGTTTCTGACAAGAAGGTTTTAAAGTTTTTCCTATATAACTCTATGTAAAACATGTGACCCCTGGGGCGGGGCCATTTTTGACCCAGTAGCCATGATTTGAACAAACTTGGTAAAGGTTCACTGGACATTGCTGCTCACCAAATATCTAAACTCTAGGACTTGTGGTTTCTGACAAGAAGATTTTTTTAAGTTTTTCCTATATAACTCTATGTAAAACATGTCACCCCTTGGGCGGGGCCATTTTTGACCCAGGAGCGATGATTTGAACAAACTTGGTAAAGGTCTACTGGACAATGCTGCACACCAAATATCTAAACTCTAGGCCTTGTGGTTTCTGACAAGAAGATTTTTAAGTTTTCCCTATTTAAATCTATGTAAAATCAACTGACCCCTTGGGTGGGGTCAGTTTTGACCCCAGGGTCATAATTTGAACAAACTTGGTAGAGGTCCACTAGATGATGCTTCATACCAAATATCTAAGCTCCAGGCCTTGAGGTTTCGAAGAAGAAGATTTTTAAAGATTTAACTTTTAAAATCTAATTTTAGCTCCAGTGAAATAGAAATGCAATGACCAGAACCATTTGAACAACCTTGGTAGAGCTTCATGCAAGGAACCTCCCAGGCAAGTTTCATTTAATTTGGCCCTTTGGTTTCAGAGGAGATGTCATTTGAATGAAAAGTTGACGATGGACGGATGGACGACGGACAAAGACTGATCAGAAAAGCTCACCCTGAGCACTTTGTGCTCAGGTGAGCTAAAAAGGCAAGGCGACCTCTGATTCCGAAGTTATGAAGGTCCCACATAATGCCATGCTTCCAAGTAGTATCATATGCACTTTCAAGATAAAAAAATATAGAAACAAAGTGTTCTTTTTTTGATAACGGCTTCTCGTATGAAAGTTTCAAATTTAACTAGATGATCTAATGTGTTTCTTTGCTTTCGAAAGCCAGATTGAAAGGAGGTGAGTAATTTTTTCTTTTCAAGAATCCAAACAAGTCTGGTATTGACCATTCTTTCCATGGTTTTGAAAAGACAACTTGTCAGAGTTATAGGACGGTAACTGGAAGGATTTGTTAAATCTTTATTTGGTTTTGGAATAGGGATAATAATGGCTTCTTTCCAAGATTTTGGAAGAATTCCAGTTTGCTAGACGCCATTGTAGATGTCAAGTAAACAGTATAAGGTGGAATCAGGAAGATGTTTAAGAAATTGGTATTGGATCTTATCTGATCCAGGTGAAGTGTTGAGTGCTCTTTTAAGAGCTAGTTTAAGCTCTTTAATTGAGAACAGTTTATTGTATGCTTCATTGTTGGTAGATTTAAAATTGAGTTTTATTTTTTCTTCTGTTCTTCTGTATTTTTGAAACTGCGCACTGTAGTTATTAGTTGATGACTTGTGTGCAAATGTATTAGCTAAAGTATCTGCTATTTCTTTTTTAGATGTTGCTATAGCAGATGGTGTTTTAAGATGTTGAACAAAGTTATGGTTATTTTTTCCATGAGATTTTCCTCACCATATCCCAAGTTTTCTTTATAGATGATCTGGAGTTAAGGTTAGAAACATACTGTCGCCATGATGAGCGTTTGCTTTGTTTTATAGTTCTACGAGTATTTGCTTGGGCAATTTTGAATTTTATATGGTTCTCTCTGCTAGGTCTCAGATTATATTGTCTGAGGGCAATTGTCCATTCAGATATAGCCTTCTTACATTCCTCAGTAAACCAAGGCTTGTATGGACGTGGTGGAGAAGTTTTGGTCTGAGGTAGTGCCTTCTCAGCAGCCCCGATGAGTAAAGATGTAAAAAGTTCTGATTGCTCTTCATGATCAAGAAATTTGTCTGGTGAAATGGTTTATTCACAATGGGCCTTAAACAAGTTTCGAATTGCTTTGTGAAGCTTCCAATTTGCTGGGCGTTCCTGAACTGAGGGACCTTCATCTGACAGAATGATTGGAAAATGGTCACTTCCATGAAGGTCAGTGTCAACCTTCCATGTAAAATCTAAAAATATACCAGGACTACAAAGAGACAAGTCTAAAAAGGAATAGGAGCCAGTAGCAGGATGTAAATATGCGTGTGATTTTTGTTAAAAAGACATAAATTATGCTTTGAAATAAAATCTTCAATAAGATGGCCACCGTTGATTTGTATCAGAACAACCCCATAAATTATGATTGGAGTTAAAGTCACCCATCAGTATAAATGGGGAAGGAAGCTGTAAAATGAGTTTGTCAAGATCAGCAATGTTAATTGGCTGACATGGTGGTAGATAAAGAGAGCATATACCGTATTTATTCCATTAATCGCCCACCCTCTAATAATCGCCCACCCCCAGTTTTCGGTCTGAAAATGGCCGTTTTTCAGACAAATTCTAGAAAAAACATAGCCTCCTTTAATCGCCCATCCCCCTTTTCTAAAAAAAAAAAAATGGCCTACCATTCACAGAACAAGTTTCTGTATTTCCTTCTTAATATAAGATCGTACTTCACTCTTTTTGTCTTTACTGCCAAATATTTTGTACGCACATGGTATTTCAATCCCGCCACCTTTCACAAATGTTCCACCAGAGGAGAAGCACGGCTCTCCGCTAATTTCGGCAGTTATATGCACAATAAGTCCGTCCTTATAAAGTTTTGTTAGAGGCTGACAAAGTCCTTCGGGAATATGCCCGACAACAGTTTCACAATTTTTTACAACAATGGCACTGTCACTTTGTTCATTTTCCAGTTCTAAAGTGCATTCGAGAATAGTCCCAGCTGGATAAGTTTTCTTATAAGCGTGATATCCTTTGACAGCTGATTTAATTGAAACTAACATACATGTTGCCATTGCTTTGTTTAATACACAAACCACATGTAGCTCTACATGTATTCTGCCTCTTTGGTTCAATTTCGCGCGTTGCGTCATAAAGGTCAGACGGGTTCATTACAGGAAGCAATAAAACCCTTCATCCATTTAGGCCAAACCAAACTGTTTATTGGCTGAACCACATGTACAATGGTCGCCAAGGCTATGAACTGATCCGACGCAGTCTTACTACGCTTTGCAAAATCGGTTAGCAATTTGACTGTTCTTTACAGTTGTTGAACTGGATTGCGGGAGCGTGATGTTGCCTGTAAAAAGAAAGCCACACCTTAGGGTAGCTTTAAGCTTCTCTGGGGTCAAATATGGCCCTACCCTGGGGTCACTGATTTTACATAGGCTTGTATAGGAAAAAACTTCGAAAATCTTCTTGTCTAAAACCACAAAGCCTTGAGCCTTAAGATTTGGTATGTAGCATTGTCTAGTGGACCTCTACCAAGTTTGTTCAAATTATGCCCCTGGGGTCAAATTTGGCCCCATCCCAGGGGTCATTGGTTTTACATAGGCTTATATAGTGAAAACTTTGAAAATCTTCTTGTCTGACTCCATATGGGCCTGAGCCTTAAGATTTGGTATGTAGCATTGTCTAGTGGACCTCTACCAAGTTTGTTTAAATTATACCCCTGAGGTCAAATTTGGCCCCCACCCCAGGGTCTATGGTTTTACATAGGCTTATATAGTGAAAACTTTGAAAATGTTCTTGTAGAAGGAGAGGTAACATCTTCAGTCCAAATAATCTGGAAATTTGTCAGAAAGGTTGTTTCTATGATTTCTAGCTCAAGTTCGAATATGGGTTATCTGGGATCAAAAACTAGGTCACATAGCCCAAATATGGAAAAACCTTGTTAACATTCTAGAGGTAACTTTTTCAGTCCAAATAACCTTGAAATCTGTCTAAAAGGTTGTTTCAAGGATTTCTAAGTCAAGTTTGAATATGGGTCATCTGGAATAAAAAACTAGGTCACAGACCCCAAAAATAGGAAAAAAAACTTGATAACACTGTAGAGGCTACTTTTCAGTCCAAATATTCTGGAAATTTGTCAGAAAGGTTGTTTTAATGATTTCTAGCTCAGATTTAAATATGGGTCATCTGAAGTCCAAAACTAGGATACGGACCCCAAATATGGAAAAAACATTGTTAACACTCTAGAGGTAACATTTTCAGTCCAAATAACCTGGAAATTTGTCAGAAAGATTGTTTTAATGATTTCTAGCTCAATTTTGAATATGGGTTATCTGGGGTCAAAAACTAGGTCACATGGCAAAAAAAGTAGAAAAACGTTAATGCTCTAGAGGTTACATTTTCAGTCCAAATATCCTTGAAATTTGTCAGAAAGGTTGTTTCAATAATTTCTAGCTCAAATTTGGATATGGGTCATTTGGGCTCAGAAACTAGGTCACAGAGCCCTAAAATGTAAAAAACCATTTTAACACTCCAGAGGTTACATTTTAAGTCCAAATATCCTGGAAATTTGTCATACAGGTTGTTTTGATGATTTCTAGCTCATGTACTAATATTGGTCATCTTTGGTAAAAACTAGGTCACAGAGCCCAAATATGGAAAAACCTTGTTAACACTCTAGAGTTAAGATTTTAATTCCAAATAACCTGAAAATTTGTCAGAAAGGTTGCTTCTATGATTTTTAGCTCAAGATTGAATATGGGTCATCTCGAGTCAAAAACTAGGTCACAGAGCCCAAATATCGAAAAACTTTGTAAACACTCTAGAGGCTACATTATCAGTCCAAATGCCCTGGAAATTTGTAAGAAAGGTTGTTTTGATGATTTGTAGCTCAAATTTGGATATGGGTCATCTGGAGTCAAAAAGGAGGTCACAGAGCCCAAATATCGAAAAACCTTGTTAGCACTGTAGAGGCTAAATTTTCAGTCCAAATAACCTGGAAATTTGTCAGAAAGATTGTTTCAATAATTTCTAGGTCAAGTTCGAATATGGGTCATCTGAGGTCAATTAACCAGGTCCATAGCAACTTTGTTAAAAGCAGTCATATTCAGGTGAGCGATACAGGGCCATCATGGCCCTCTTGTTATAATTTCTCTTTCCTTTTTCTAGACAGGACAGTTCCGAGAGTAAGAAGGATGACTTTCTTGACAGCTGAAACATTTGTAAGGTCCAGAGCAATTTTTACTGTCATGGTCTGGACCTTCAAATGCACATTTTGGACAGACAGGATCTTTGTTACACTGATTTTCATGGTGACCATACCGCTGGCAATCAAAACAGCGCAGTGGATTTGGTATGTAGACAGTAACTTTAACAAATTCATATCCAATTTTTATTTTTGGAGGCAGGTCTGGTGTGGAAAAAGTTAAAATGTTTGTGTGTGCGTCTTTGAATTTTTTTATGTTAGAAACATTTTTTGGGGATAGATTTTCTTTAATTTCTGCTGTTGAGGTGCAGAGAGATAAATCCCTGCACCTAATAACTCCTTTGGATGAGTTCAAGGTTTTGATGAAGAAACTTTCACTGAGATTGTTAAACAAGAGGGCCATGATGGCCCTGGATCGCTCACCTGATTACTTTCGGCTGTAGGTTTGCTGTTAAGCAGTATTTCATTTTTTAATTGAAAATATATAAGTGCCTACAAACCAAATATGTAAAATATCAGTCAATAAATAAAGGCTCTATGACAGAAAGTAAAAATATCTATTACAAGCTATGGTAACCTTGACCTTGACCCAGTGACCTCAAACCCTACCCATGGGTAGAGGTCCATGCAAGGAACCTATATATTGAATATCAAAGATATTGGTCTATAAATGAAGGCTCTATGAAGTACAGTAATTAAATCTATTTTTAGCCTCCATTAACCAACCTTTAACCTACATGTAATCTAATTATTTGCTTCATGCCAAATTTTAAAATTCTAGGCCTTGTGATTTCAGACAAGAAGATTTTTAAAGATTTCCTTTTTTACATTTTAAGGGCCCCCGAGGCAGGCAAATTTTGACCCCAGGGCCAACATTTAAACAATATTGGTAAAGGTTCATAACACAATACTCAACACCAAATATCTAAGGTCTAGACCTATTTGTTTTGGAGAAAAATTAATTTTCATGTTTCTCCTATATAAATCTATGTAAACCAAGGGAACCCTGGGGCGTGGCCAATTTTGACCCAGGGAACATAATTTGAACAAACTTGGTAGACATCCACTAGACAATGCTACATACCAAATATCTAAGCTGTAGGCATTGAGGTTTCCAGTAAGAAGATTTTTAAAAATTGCCTTTTTTACATATTAAAGGCCCCCGCAGAGGGGCCAATTTTGACCCCAGAGCCAACATATAAACAATACTGGTAAAGGTTCTCTACACAATACTCCACACCAAATATCTAAGGTCTAGTCCTATTAGTTTCGGAGAAAAATGATTTTTCATGTTTTTCCTATATACATTGCAACTATATGTAAACCAAGAGAACCCTGAAGCATGGCCAATTTTGACCCAGGGGACATAATTTGAACAAACTTGGTAGAAATCCACTAGACAATGCTACATACCAAATATCTAAGCTGTAGGCATTGAGGTTTCCAGTAAGAAGATTTTTAAAGATTGCCTTTTTTACTTATTAAGGGCCCCCCAGGCGGGGCCAATTTTGACCCCTGGGCCAACATATAAACAATACTGGTAAAGGTTCTCTACACAATACTCTACACCAAATATCTAAGGTCTAGTCCTATGAGTTTCGGAGAAAAATGATTTTTCATGTTTTTCCTATATAACTATATGTAAACCAAGAGAACCCTGGGGCGTGGCCAATTTTGACCCAGGGGACATAATTTGAACAAACTTGGTAGACATCCACTAGACAATGCTACATACCAAATATCTAAGCTGTAGGCATTGAGGTTTCCAGTAAGAAGATTTTTAAAGATTGCCTTTTTTACATATTAAGGGCCCCCCAGGGCAGGGCCAATTTTGACATCAGGGCCAACATATAAACAATACTGGTAAAGGTTCTCTACACAATACTCCACACCAAATATTCAAGGTCTAGTCCTATTAGTTTCGGAGAAAAATGATTTTTTATGTTTTTCCTATATAACTATATGTAAACCAAGAGAACCCTGGGGCGTCGGCCAATTTTGACCCAGGGGACATAATTTGAACAAACTTGGTAGAAATCCACTAGACAATGCTACATATCAAATATCTAAGCTGTAGGCATTGTGGTTTCTGAGAAGAAGATTTTTAAAGATTTCCTATATAAGTCTATGTAAAATGAAGTGACCCCTGGGGCGGGGCCAATTTTGACCCCAGGGAAATAATTTGAACAATTTTTGTAGAGTTCCATTAGAGGGTGCTAAATGCCAAATATCTAAGCTCTAGGCCTTGTGGTTTCAGACAAGAAGATTTTTAAAGTTTTACCTTTAGGTTGCTATAGCAATCAGAGTTCTGCATGGAATTGATTTCTTTGAACAACTATGGAAGAGCTTCATGCAAGGAACATCCATGGCAAGTTTCATCAACTTTGGCCCAGTGGTTTCAGAGGAGATGTCGTTTGAATGAAAAGTTTACGGACGGACGAGCTAAAAAGGACTTTTGTTGAAGATGGTTCAGACTTTGTTGTTTGGTAGATGATTCCACAAGAAGTGTATTGTTCCGAAGTTTTTTTACTGACTTGGGGGTGCCCATGATAGAAGATAGTTGTTTTCAATAACAAAAGGAGAGAGTTTGGTGATTATTTTTTCTTTTTTAAGCGATTCAATGATTAAAAATCGTGAAAAGACAGTTGGTGGTATGGTGGAAGTTTCCGAGTCCTGAGTCCATGTCCAACAGAGAATGCTTGGTTTTTTTATTGTGAGTTTGCCATGTTAAGGGAGTAATTTCATCGCTGATGCTCCTCACCCACCTCAGAGTCCAACAAAGTGAAATGATCATAGGGGTAACCAACTCTAGATCATAACAAGGATACATCAGAGATATACTCAGCATGAAAGTACTTGGCTGGACTAATGTGGTCTCACAGAAAACCCTACCAAGAACAGATAATCCTTGAGAAAACACAACAGGCAGTCAAATAGAAATCTTTCAACTGATTAGCCCATGAGCCACCGCCTTATAAAGCCTTCATGGAAAAAGAGAAATAAGCTTCATGTTGAAAATTCGTTTAACATAACAATAGATAGAACATGTGCAGATGAATAGAAAATCAAAGCTATAGGGCTTGCCATGAGCCGATTGATCAAGGACGGGCCTTCCTGACCTCCTGTTTAACTCAACTTAGGGCCAAAGTAGTGTGTTGCAGGCATAGAGACATTACCAGCCATTCTCCATATCCACTCAACCACCAGGATCCCCTCATCAAAGGACACAGGTTGCAACCTACGGCAAACAGGCAGGTACAATGAGGGGGTTGTAACCTCTGCAGTACAGCAGCTGGGGGGTCAGTGACAAATGGTACATTGCAACAGATATTGTTACAGTTAGAGTCACTGTTATGGTCAGTGAATGATCCAAAAAATACTGCATAATTCTATGCAATAATGCATTGTTAAATTATTCAATATATAAAATATATTAGAATCACATTGTGAACTTTGTACATAGTAAACTCATGTAATTATTTTCAGATATAAAGGGCAGAACTTTTGAGAATATATAGGTGATTTAACTTTTGAGAATATATAGGTGATTTAAAATACTTTCATTTGGTTTATTTTTCAAACTTATGAATTAAAACTGTGTCTAATTTACTAGCCTAATTGATTGTAGCTGTAACAACTAATCATCACCTTTATGGCTTAGCTAGCAATGAAAGATCTTTGACACTTTGTTATCTTTATCAAAATGCTAATAAGACTGTAAATGTCACAACTTTATGCAAATCAGTCCAGCACTGGACTCCCTAATTGTTTTTATTTGTACATCTTATCATCATCTTTATGGCTTGACCAGCTAGAAAGCCCTTTGTCTCTTAAATGTTTCTAAGAAGACTGAAATGCATAATCACTATTAAGTTGCAGATGTCAAACCTTTCAGCAAATACTTATCAAGCCTGAAACCCTAATATCTTGTACTTTAATTGCAATTTGTCTCATCCCACCTGGAAGAAACATTACAATATAAACTAAGAGTTTCCTGCAAGTCATTCTGATCTTGACTGCAGAGGAATAAATGTATTTTCAACTTCGAAATCATTTCTTTGACACTGTTCCAGGTATGTGGATTTTATTTGTTTTACTTAAATTGTTGTTCGAATTCTTCTATTTGTTTAAAAAAAAATGCTTTTTATGATATTTAAGTATGAAAAACTTAATGCCTTCAGCTTAAGCATTTTTATTAATTACTGAATGTCTCTTTAAATAATTATATTTGAATTTATGTAACAAGAATTTGGAAAAGAACTGAGAATTATTCAAGTAAATCTTTCCAAAACTCTTTATTATACATTGCATTTACTATTAAGTATTTGAGTATAAATTTCATCAAATTAACATGTCTCTTTAAATTTCATCAAGGAACATGTCTCTTTAAAGTAGATATTTAGTCAGGATATTGTATATAAATTATGTTCTTTATTGTTTTTAAAAGAAAATTACAGATTTTCTTTATAAATAATTTTTGTTCAAAGTAATGATAAGGACAACTACTGATCTTTAAAATCTAGAATTTATGTATCATTTTTTGTCACTACCTCTTACGAAGGTAAGCGAGATTTTTTTACAATTAAAATATTGTTTCCCCAGATATTTAATGATAAGAAAGACTTATTTTAAAAGCTTTCATTTTCTGAACTCCTGATCAAGTTCAGAAACTATATGTTATTCTAGAAACTGTAATTATTCTATGAAACTTTATTTTGGATAAAAGTGAAATAATTTTGATATTGTGCTTTGAAAATCAAATGATTAATTCTTTAATAAATTGCAGTCTCGACAGAATTTTATTGCTTTACAAGTATAAAATGCATTGATATGTATGACATGTGTTAACATTGATTTTAAACTTTGCATTGTATTTGTATTGTACATTCTGATCTTGACTGCAGAGGAATAAACGTATTTTCAACCTCGAAATCGTTTCTTTGACACTATTCCAGGAAATTAGCCATACGAGAGTGTGAGATCGTTAAACATTGCAGAAGTCACTGTTATGGTCAGTGACAGTTAGAACATTTCAACAGTCACTGTTATGGTTACAGTCACTGTTATGGTTAATGACACTTGGTTCATTGCAACAGTCACTGTTATGGTTACAGTCACTGTTATGGTCAGTGACAGTTGGTAGATTGCAATAGTCACTGTTATGGTCAGTGACAGTAATAACATTTCAACAGTCACTGTTATGGTTACAGTCACTGTTATGGTTAATGACAGTTGGTTCATTGCAACAGTCACTGTTATGGTTACAGTCACTGTTATGGTCAATAACAGTTGGTACATTGCAACAGTCACTGTTATGGTCAGTGACAGTTGGTAGATTGCAAAAGTCACTGTTATGGTTAATGACAGTTGGTTCATTGCAACAGTCACTGTTATGGTTGCAGTCACTGTTATGGTCAATAACAGTTGGTACATTGCAACAGTCACTGTTATGGTCAGTGACAGTTGGTAGATTGCAAAAGTCACTGTTATGGTCAGTGACAGTTGGTAGATTGCAAAAGTCACTGTTATGGTCATTGACAGTTGGTAGATTGCAAAAGTCACTGTTATGGTTACAGTCACTGTTATAGGTCAATGACTGTTTGTACATTGCAAAAGTCACTGTTATGGTCAGTGACAGCTGGTACATTGCAAAAGTCACTGTTATGGTCAGTGACAGTTGTTAGATTGCAAAAGTCACGCTTTTGGTCAGTGACAGTTTTTACATTGCAAAAGTCACTGTTATGGTCATTGACAGTTGATAGATTGCAATAGTCACTGTTATGGTCAATGACAGTTGGTACATTGCAACAGTCACTGTTATGGTCAGTGACTGTTGGTATTTTTACTGTTATGGTCAGTGACTGTTGGTACATTGCAACAGACACTATTATGGTCAGTGACAGTTGGAACATTTCAACAGTCACTGTTATGGTCAGTGACAGTTGGTGCATTGCAACAGTCACTGTTATGGTCAGAGACAGTTGATAAATTGCAGATATGATACAGTTGGTACAGGACAGAGACACACATTCTGTTACTGCTTCTCCCCAAATCTGCATCTTATTTGCTGCAAAATCAGTTAATCTCTACGAGTAATGCAAGAGACAAATTCCAATTTAAGCAAGAATGAAATTGCTATAGTCCTACCTGACTTATAGTAAATAAAACATTTGTAATGTCTGCATGGTTTTAGTTGTCGTTTTCTACTCTTCAGATCATAACATTTAAATCTTCTTTTCTTCATATTGCATAATTACTTGAAATTAAGTTAATTATGCAAAGAAGACAAAGCATGACAAGTCTTTTTTTTCAAATTTAATGTTTCTAGATGTAGCCATACATCAGTCTGACCTGTTAAAATGTGCATCACATGGGGGATGATAAAGCTAGTAAGTGATTGGGCATGGAAGAAATAAACTTTGTGGCTATTACACTGAAATAATGAACTACAAGAAGTAAACAAGGCAGTCTGAAGGACAGCTAATTCCCCTTCTGCAGTGGACATGAATGTGTACTTCTTGACCTTTAACCAACCATGACCTTGATGTTGTGCCATGCATATTATAAGCACATAGTCTCATGATAGTAATTATTTGTGCCCAGTTATTTAAAATCTTCCATAAAATCAAGAAGTTTGGAAAACATTTAACCTTGACCTTGGGGGTAGCAACCTGGATGTTGGGTTTTGCACATCATGTCATAGTGGTGATCATTTGTGCAAAGTAATTAAAAAACTTTTCGTAAGCCAAGTTAGTAAGTTATAGAGCAGACGTGAAATGTGGATATTTGACTTTAACTGTGACCTTGACCTTGTGGGTAGCAACCCAATTATTGCGCTCTGCACATCATCTCATAATGGTGATCACTTGTGCCAAGTTATTTCAAAAAATTTTCAGCAGTTTAAAAGTTATGGAGCGGACACGAAATGTAGACTTTTAACACTTGACCTTTGTGACCTTGACCTTGGGGGTAGCAACCCAATAATTGCGCTCTGCACATCATCTCATAATGGTGATCACTTGTGCCAAGTTATTTCAACAAGTTTTCAGCAGTTTAAAAGTTATGGAGCGGACACGAAAGTGTTACGGATGGACAGACGGAGGCCATTCCTATAATCCCCTCCCCACTTTGTGGAAGGGGATTAATGAGCATGAACTGTTACGTAATTGCTACACAAGTAAGGTAAAGCTGTTTAAGCTCTGCAACCCTGTTGCTTTATTACTACTGACTGTCATACCTTATGTAAGCCTGCAATCATGCTGGCAACATACTTCCTTCCAGCTTTCAATCAGCCTGAAAGAAGAATGTCAAAGGTACATTATCAGTTCCAGTACAACAAGAAACATTTAATAATATGAAGGTAATTCTTTTTGGAATTTGAAAGAATGCTAACAACTATAGTATAGTCTACACCAAAGAGTTATATCTTTCGATATAAATGTTTAGAAAAAAACCTGGTGAATCAATTGTCCCTGATAAAGCATTTGATTGTCTTGTAAACTGGTCACATGCTCCACTGATCATACTTTTAAATCAGTTTTAAAAAAGTTAAATGTTATCATATCATATAGGCTAAAAATGTTTCTATAAAACAGAAATACTACCAAGGACTGAAAAATCCTAAAATCTGAGCGGATGGTGCACAACAATGAATGTTATATTGGAAAAAAAATTGTGAGTGTAGGGAGATATTTATTATTAATTTTACAATAAGGCTTGTGTACTTAAATTAAGTTTAGTTTACTTAGTTAGTGTACTAAGTAACACTGGATCAATTGTTACAGGTTCAAGACCTAGTATCAGCCATTCAGGTGAGAAATTGCCATATATTTAAAAGATTACACAGGTTCAATACTGATATGATTCATGATATATCCTGATTTACCTCAGTGTTAAAATGATAGGCTGGTTTATGGTAACAACACAGAGTTCAGCAGAGTTCAAATTTATGTAAGGGGAGTAAAGGTACTATGGTCAAAAAGTAGTGCCATTTGGAAACCCATCTGTTTTGCAAGCGTTGCATCATTTTACAACTGAATGTTTTTCGTTTCAAATCAAATACATTTGAAAAGTCTCAAAAATATTTAAATAAAGAAACAGTGAGAAAATACTGTGCGACACATGTATACTATTCTCCTAGAATGCAAATGATTGACCGAAATAATGAACAGTCCACTCTCAGTATTTTGAAATTGGGCAGACCAAGTAAATTACTTTGAGTTAGCCAGAATTTGATATGTACGGAGCTGGTATATGTTTATAATCCCATACAAAGCAGCAATGTATGAATGTAGAGCACTTCCCTGCAAATTGCAAATTACGAGAAATAAAATTTCTTTGAGTACAGGCTATATTCCCATGATTTACCATGGTTTTAAATCAGCTTGTTTTTCTCTTCAAGTTTAGGCTTAATAACTCAATCCTCATACGTACCTGGGCATATTAAAACTGGGCAGTGTTTAATATTTTATTCAAAAGAATGTGATGACAAAGCAGGTAATAAACAATAGACAGACAGTGGATAAAGACAAATACACAAAAAAACTTTTTAAAACAAGAGGACCAAATAGACCGGAGTTGCTCACCGTAAAAGAAACTGTCAAACAATTGGTTGGGTGAGGGAGTGTGTGGGGTGGGTTAGGGGTGGCTACCAACTGGCAGACGGTTCAAATACCACATTACATATATAATACAAAATATTATTGTACCAAGAAAGAAGGTCAGTAGTTCAAGGTAAAGCAAAGTCAAATTGGAACTCTGTATGCAAACTTATACAAATAGTTAAAATTTCAAAGACATATCATCAAAAAAAAGGAAGTAGGTCAGTAGGTCAAGGTAAGCCAAGGTCAAAGTTGAAGTCTGCATGAAAATTATACAAATAGATAAAATTTCATTGATGTAGCTTAAAAAACAAGGAAGTAGGTCAGTAGGTCACATGAAGGTCAAGGACAAAGGTGGAAGAAGGTAAAGTACCTTCTACCCCATCTTATGATTATTTTCTTCTTTCAGTAGGGGGGGGGGGGGAGGTTAACCAAGGTGAAGTGGGTAAGGGCTGGGTACCCTGGTGAGGGCCAAGATCTTCTAAACCCCATCTAATTAACTAGGCAATGCTGAACCATATGCATCTAAGCTCAAGGCATTTCACTTTCTGACAAGAAGGTTTTTTAAAACTTTTTCCTGTATAACTCTATTTAAAAACCAAGAAACCACTAAGCCGGTGCCTAATTTGATTCAGTGGCCATGATTGTATAAACTTGGTAGAGGTTCACTAGAGAATGGTATACACAAAATATCTAAACCAAAGGCCTAATAGTTTGACAAGAAGATTTTTTAAGTTTTTCCTATATAAGTTTTTGTAAAATCAAGTGACCCCTGGGGTGGGGCCAAATTTGACCCCAGAGCTATGATTTATATAACTTGGTAGAGGTCCACTAGATAGATAGGTAGATAGATTTATTTCAATATAAAAGGTCAGACAGCATGGCATTATAATACAAATAAACAAGAGGGCCATAATGGCCCTAGATCGCTCACCTGAGTATTTTGGCTGTAGGTTTGCAGTTAAGCAGTATTTCATGTTTTAATTGAAAAAATGTAAGTAATGTAAATATAAATATGTAAATATGTAAAATATCAGTAAATAAATAAAGGCTCTATGACAAAAAGTAGAAATATCTATCATAAGCTATGGTGACCTTGACCTTGACCCAGTGACCTTAAACCCTACCCATGGGTAGAGGTCCATGCAAGGATCCTATATACCGAATATCAAAGATATTAAATGAAGGCTCTATGAGGTACAGTATATAAACCTATTTTTAGCCTCGGTGACCTTTAACCTAATCTAATAATTCTAAAAAGCTTGATAAAGCTTGTTTCATACCAAATCTTAGATCTCAGGGCCTTGTGGTTTCAGACAAGAAGATTTTTAAAGTTTTACTATATAAGCCTATGTAAAATCAAATGACCCCTGGGTAGGGGCAAAATTTGACCCCAGAGGCATAATTTGAACAACCTTGGTAGAGGTCTACACAACAATGCTACGTACCAAATCTTAAGGCTCAGGGCCTTGTGGTTTCAGACAAGAATATTTTTAAAGTTTCACTATATAAGCCTATGTAAAATCCATTGACCCCCGGGGCATGGCCAAATTTGATCCCAGGTGTATAATTTGAACAAACTTGATAGAGGTCCACAAGACAATGCTACATACCAAATCTTTAGGCTCAGGTCCTTGTGGTTTCAGACAAGAAGATTTCAAAGATTTCCCTATGTAAAATAAGTTGACCCCTGGGGCGGGGCCAAATTTGATCCTAGGGGCATAATTTGAACAAACTTGGTAGAGGTCCACAAGGCAATGCTACATACCAAATCTTAGATCTCGGGGCATTTTGGTTTCAGACAAGAAGATTTTTAAAGTTTCACTATATAAGCCTATGTAAAATCCATTGACCCGGGTAGGCCCAAATTTGACCCCAGAGGCATAATTTGAACAAACTTGATAGAGGTCCATTAGAAAATGCTAAATACCAAATCTTAAGGCTCAGGACCTTGTGGTTTCAGACAAGAAGATTTTCAAAGTTTTTCCTTTAAGTTGCCATAGCAACCAGAGTTCTTGATGGAATTGAATTCTTTGAACAACTGTGGTAGAGCTTTATGCAAGGAACATCCCAGGCAAGTTTCATCAAATTTGGCTCAGAGGTTTCAGAGGAGATGTCGTTTGAATGAAATTGTTGACAGATGACGAACGACGATTGGTCACAATAGCCCACCATGAGCCAAAGGCTCAGGTGAGCTAAAAATACATGAAATTAACACTAAACAAGAGCATGTATGAATTAAACATATTCAGCCATGTCAACCAACATTATATATCAAGGATAACACAAAAAAGAGTTTGTGAAAAACTCTTACTTCCATTGTGGTCCTTGAATTATAGTATTGTGTGGCATAAAGAGACATATAGTTATCACAGGACTTATCACAAAAAATATCTCATAATTATGTCTCTTTATGCCACACAACACTATAATTAAAGGCATAATTGAAAGTCTAAGTAAGTTTGTAACAAAAATAATTTACAATACAAATACTAGTTTTGAATACTGTCTCAAACATACCCCTTACAGAAATAAAAGTACATTATAAAATTAGTAATCAATTAAATTGATAAAATGTTCCTTAGCAACGAGTTTGAAGTTTATATATGACATGGAGTTCCTAATATGCTGCGGTTATTCACTCCACAAACAGCATCCCCTATATGCAAATGACCGTTTCCCAAAACCAATTGACCTTGGGGATAGAAAAACGACCACTCTCTGTGAAGTAACACCCAAGATTATCAGCATTTCCTGTACATTTCATCCTGAACTGTGTTATGACTGTGTAAATCACTGACTGGAACAAAAGTTTCCAACAGGTACAAAAGGACGGAATTTGAATGAATATTAAAGACGTGACACAGTGATTTAAAATCAACTCTGCTAGCTACAGGTAACCATTTCAAAAATGAAAACTGCTCTTTACTGATATGAGCTCTAGGTTCAAGGTTCAACACAAATCTAATAAGTTTATTCTGGGTAACCTGTAAATTGTTCCTGAGAGACTGGGTTATCGAATAAAACAACACAATCAATGCATAATCAAAATGACATTGAGCGATGGCCATGACAAGTAATTTCTTAGTACGATAATTCAGAAAATCCCTTTTCCTGTAGAGAAACTTAAGCCTAGACAGGCGCGTAGCTAGCCTATAAAGAATGTGGATTCAAAATAATCTAGGGGGGTCAGGGGGCATGCCCCCCCTGAAAATTTTGAAATAAATGGTGCAATTTGGTGCATTTTGGAGCCTCCGGAGAGCTTTCTTGACCAACGAAAATCCATTTATTTTAGCATAAAAATGGAGATGAATAGCTTTGTCAAAATAATGTGGATTCAGCTGCGTACTTGCGTATAGGCAGCTACGCGCCTGCTAGAGTTAACCTTTTTGATAACTGACATTGCCATGGATTCAAACGACAAACTTTGGTCTATTCTTGCACCTAGATATTTGACCGTCTCCTTAGACTGAATCTTATGGCCTTTACATGTATGTAACAGATGATGTTATCAACCAAATATGTAAGCTCTAGGCATTGTGGATTCAGACAAGAAGATTTTTAAAGCTTTTCCTTTCAGTTGCCATGGCAACCAAAGCTCTGCATGGAATTCCATTTTCTGGACGAATTATGGGTCATAAATTATAAGTACTATTATCTTTTACTAGATGACCTTTACAACATACATCTATTCCAACCCAAGAGAGACATGAGGGTTACTAAAAAAGTACCGTGTATGTGGGTTTGTTTAAGGAAAATATGTTTTTTGTGTTTGTGTCATAAAAAGATGTTGAAAATTCTGTAGTTTCCGAAAGAATGTTAATTTTATGAATGAAATCTATTAATTTTGGAAATTTACGTAAATAGAAACATTAGTTTATAATGGGAAAATGTCCGAGTTAACGTGAGAGGACAGATAAACTTTTTGAACATCTCTTTCAATAATGTATCTGGCTTTAGATATACATTTACAGCGATAGTGAAGTACCAGCGATTGTCTGGCATTGTTGAACGTGGGTACCAATTATTATGCAAATAAGGGAAGATTTCAACGTAATTTCTTATATTGGTTGATTATGTGGAGTTTTATTGTTAAATTATGTTAGATCTATCGGTCTTCTTTGATAAAATTTTATAATTTTTTTTTTTTTAATTTTATGTTTAAGTATGTAGAAAAAATTATTTAGATGCGAATCAATGTACCCTCGAAACCGTATGTGTAGTGATAATCCGGCGTATTAATTGATTTCTTGTGATAATGTTGAACTGACCCCGCTGTATTTCCAAGATGGCGTTGAACTGATAAACACATGTAACATTAAAACAAAGCACTGAAAGTACTGCAAAACTGTCGCGTAGTGCTGGTTTATGTTTTCAAGTAATGGATACATGCATGTAATGCAATACCTTTATCCAAGAGAATTTATCTCTGTGCAATAGAGGTCCATTGGAGCTAGTCTCATTAAGCTGAATATGATAAAAATCTCTTTTTTTACCTGCCTTTCCATAAATTATAGTCAAACTTCACTGGATTTTTTTTTGAACATAATTACTGAACACTCTAATCAATACTGACCATCACTGATCTTGTTCATTTTCAACACTTATTTATCAAATTTAGTATTGACAATTCCACTTATTTTTTCTAAAACCCTGTGGTACTCCAACTATAATGTTCTAGAAAAGTACAAGAGTACTATTATGCCAACCATGATTTATGCATACTGACCAATATTGTAAGTTCTGTTGGTAGTTTACTGGTAACGTTTGCAGTCTAGTACATGTTCTTTCCGGTAATTTTAGGAAGGTAAACCGACTCTGATATGAATACAACTGTAAAGAGGGGGTAAAACTTTAGCTTACAATAAGTTTACCACAAACACAAGAAAGCAATACTTGTTAACATTATCTTTATTTAAAAAAATAAAACTATCAAAAACAACAATTCACTAGAAATGTTGGGACATATTTGCCCCAGCCATGTATCATAAGCAGATGATAAAAATTAAAGAGGCAGGTGGAATGTCAAAGCAGTATAATTGTAACATTTATTTAATGAACAGGTGCTACAAAACACAACCCTATAAATGTGAAGACATTTTGGTTGTCATCAGAAATTTAGTCTATAAAGGTCAAAACTCTGACAAATTTGGAGATGTACTGCCCAATTTTGCAAGTAACCTGTATTTTCATTAGAGACATGCAAAATATCAAAAAAATCTAAGTTTTTTTCGTTAAATGAACAGAAATTTCATTTTAGTAGAAAATAAGTCAACAAGAGCACCGCTAGGCAGAGCATTATATGCTCAGGGTGAGCTATTGTGATCACCCTGTGTCCAGTGTCATGTTCCAACCTGGCCAGGTCAAGGTCACCAGTGGTGTCTAAAGATATGAGCCATGTGTTTCATGTCTGCTTCATATCTTTTTCACCCCTGGAATGAATTCCATGAAACTGATCAAATGTTCAGCCTATCAAGATGATATGCAGAACCCATGTTCTAACCTGGCCAGTTCAATCTCAAGGTTCAATAAATATCCTGTATACAAATTTTAACATCAACACAAGGCCATAAAAAAAATCCCTAAATAGTCAATAAAGAACAAAAAAACTTTATTTACAGTATATCATAGCTTGCTGGCCACCTCTTCACCCAATATTCCAAATCACTTAAATGTCGTCCACATATAACACGTCAGTGTTATACTTTTCTTGTTTATACAACTTTGAAAGAAGACCATTAAGCATCATTTCTGTAATGTTTTATTGCATTTGAATCAGTGGTACAGGAGATGTTGTTTAAAGTCAATTGATGGACAAAATAGCATCCTGTAAGCTAAGCAAAGGTCAGGCATTTTTTACACCATGCAACATACAAGAATAAAGTATAGATGTATATATACCTCAAAAATATAGAAACACTATCAAATTGATTGAGGTAAAGACTCTCAGCTAAGTATCAAAGAAAATTATCAAAATTTTCAGTAATTATAACAAGTTTCTATGTTCTAAGTTTCAAACTTATCATTAAATTTTATTAAAATTCATATTTCTGGTAAACAGAAGCCTGGCAGACCATTTTTGTTGAGACAATGTGACGCAGTTCTTATACTTCATAGCAAACACAAAAAGAACAAGCAAAAATGACAAAGAGAGGTTATTCAAAATGTAAGTAAGCTTGAGTTATGGTTCTTGTGCATTGCACTTGCCTCACTACACTCACCAACATTTGAACAAGCTATATTCCAAGTTTGAAGCCAATCCCATATATACTTTGTTAGAAAATGGCTGGACAAGGAAGACTGAAAAATGGAGATAACTCAAGAATTAGCATGGCTAGAGTAATGGTTTTTGTGTACTGCACTTCAACTTATTGCCACCAAGCTAGATTCCAAGTCTGAAGTCAATGTCTTGTATACTTTTGGAGTTATGCCCCGGACAAAATGGGGATGGATGGACGGACTGACGAACGGACTGACGATTTCGATTACTATAATTATGCCTCCCTTTGGGGGCATAAAAATCTGAATAAATACAATGAAGACAAGATTCTGAAATATCTAAATAAATACAAACAAAAAAACAAAATCTCAGTGAATAAAAAAATGTTTTTGTTTTTGTTGTTTTTTGGGTTTTTTCAGGAAATATCATGGAAGGACACGAAGAAAGAAGTTGGAGGAAATGTGCAAAGTAAAAGGAAGTTGTGTGAAATTCTAAAGAAAATAGATCAGTTTTTATTTCTGAAATAGTCTACATTATACTTTTTTTTCTAACTATAGAAATCAATAACTCCATTCAAAGTGAAAGCATTTTTTCCATCGTACCTCTGATTTCTCGCAAATGAATTTCATCACTTGTTAACAAAACTTTTCGTGACATGACTTCCAGTCTCTTATGCAATAAATCGAAATTAGATAATAAATTGTTGAACCAACTCAATCTAAACATCTCAATCAAGTTTCAGATTTATTATATAATAAACTGAAATCCTTTATAGACTTTTTGTATTTTTATAAGGATACTGTAGATAAACTCAAATCAGCTGATATTCTTTCATTCTAATATTATGGCAACACTTTGATAGCAATGTTTGGAGGGACAATTTAAATCATGTTTGAAGTTAGGTAAAGTGACTCTCAGATTCAATCTTCTGAACTTTCATACCTTGTGTTGGTTATATAGTGGTTAGGTGTTCAGGGCATTTATCCACAAAACAAATGCCTGTAGTTTTTGGTCCAATATAATGTGAGCACATGCTCGAAGAGTGAATATGATCAGTCATGTGACAGAACATGAAAATAGAAATTCTAAATAGGTTTTATACCGTTTGTAAAGCTATAACCTATGATGGAGAAACTATCCATTTTTTTTTTTACAATCACGAAATAATGTATTGGGTGACAATGTGTCTGTAGATGGGTATTGGTAGACGTAAAACACACATATAGTTAAAATCAAATTCTTAGTCAATGACCATCTGTGAACAAGAAGTTTTAACGCCAAGCTATACACCAAGCTTATGAAAGACCTAGGAGTGTCTTTGCCAAGAGATGTTTTGTTTTGTCATGCAAATTTAACTTCTCAGAACTTAAGTTAACCCTGATGCCAAAATTTATTAAATTACTCTACAGTTCTTTTATAGCTCGGCTGTTTTTGAAGAAAACATCAAGGTATTGTCATACCTCCCTCATTGTCTGTGTCTGCATTACCTGTAGAAACTTTGACATTTTCAAATATCATGCTAATTAATTCACATATTTTCTTGTAACTTGCACTGCCTTTTCATAATGACACCCACATAAGTACAACAAGTTACATAATTCTATCTTCTTTATTTTAAGAATTGCGCCTCCCAAATAACTAAGAAAATTCCTTAAAATTCATTATAAATTGAAAAATATCTTTGTTATTTCTGAATGTAGTTATGTCTCCCCCTATCTGGGAGACACAATCATGTTCTTTTTGCTCTGTCCCTCTGTCACACTTCATTTCCGTTCAATAACTTTAATACTGTTTGAGCCATAGCCTCCAAACTTCAGGGTGATTGCCCTTCCTGAGTAAACAAGAACTGTCACTGTAAGATGACAATGCCCCCGAAAAGTGGTGCTTTGACCTTTGACCTGAGAACCAGTCATTCAGGGGTCAAGGTCAAATAAATATAGGTCAGTGAGTAGGTCTTATCCAAAGGGGGTTGTGTCAAAGTATGAAGTAAATTCACTTACTAATAAGGAAGTTATCGACAATGTGAAAATTTCTAGACAACTGGATCTTCAAGGTGAAGGTCATTCAGGGGTCAAGGTCAAATAAATACAGGACAGTGAGATGGTCTTGTCCAAAGTGGTGTTCACAGTGTTTAAGTATGAAGTATATGCACTTACTAATTTGGAAATTAAGGCCAAATAATAGTTTCTGGACGATTGGATATTCAGGGGTCAAGGTGAAATAATTACAGGACAGCAGGAAGGTCTTGTCCAAATGGGTTTTGAGTCCAAGTATGAAGCAAATCCACTAACTAATAAGGAAGTAAGGGGCAATGTTAAAGTTTTTGGACAATTGGATCTTCAAGATAAAGGTCATTCAGGGGTCAAGGTCAAACAAATATAGGTCAGTGAAAAGGCCTTGTCCAAAGGGGTGTTGTGTCCAAGTATGAAGTAAATCCACTAACTAATAAAGAAGTTATTGCCAATGTTAAAGTTTTTGAACAATTGGATCTTCAAGGTGAAGGTCAATCAGGGGTCAAGGTCAAATAATTATATGTCAATTTAAAGGTCTTGTCCAAAGGGGTTGTGTCTAAGTATGAAGTAAATCCACTTACTAATAAGAAAGTTATTGCCAATGTTAAAGTTTTCGGAAGGACTGACAGACGGACGGACTGACAGACGGACAGTTCAAAAACAATATGCCTCCCTTAGGGGGCATAAAAAAGCAAACTGTTTTTTGTGTTAGTAGATCAAGGTCACAGTGATCTTGAATGTCAAGACCAGTTTGGCTCAATAACTGGAATATCATTTGACCCAGAGCTTTCAAAATTGATGGGATGACTGCTTTTATTGAAAAGAATATACCATATTGTAGCTCTAAGGTCACAGTCACAGTGACCTTGAATTTGAAATCTGTTTCACCTGAGTTTAATTTGACCCACATCCTTCAAACTTCACAGAATGGTTTCAGAGACATAGATTTATTTCTCTGCTTTTATTAAACAGATGACCCCCTACTGTTTTTGAGGTCAGTTGGTCAAACATCTGCTACAGCTAGCTCATACATGTGATAACTTCAGTAACTCAAAACTGGATGTTCAGCTAGATTTTAGCTTGAAAACTGGATTATTTTATCAACTCGGTTTTGCAAAAAGAAAGACAAGAAAAACAGCAAAAAAACAAATGAAGTGTTTTTTATAACAAATTTGAACTCAAGGATGCACCACTCGCAAGAAGCATTTTGTTTTTGTCTTTTAAATGATAGCTTTTGGACCTGAATCCTTAAAAGGTGAATGATCCCGTTTAGGCATCCTTTCCATCTAAGCATACATTTTCTCTTACCTAAGATTTTATTCTCCATTTTATTCTGGTTTTTAAATTGCAGGTAGTCAAGTTCCCAACATCAGAGACGCCGAATCCTGCACTTTAATAATCTACCAACTACTGTACCACTGTTGTTTATCTGTTGTGTGCCAATAAAATCGTAATTATGTCACAGTAAATCCCTTAACAAGTCACTAATTGGTCAATCAACAAGTCATTATCAACACGTCAAACACCTGCAGATTTAGATGGATAATAACCTTGATCATGTACATTCAGCACTGCTTTGATTTTATGGTGCAGTGCAGTTAATGAGATAATGAATTTTGAAATAGAAAGTAAAAGTTGTTTTTCTTCTGGATTTTAAAATCGGGAATTTTCAATTAATACTGGGACAGCTGGAATAGATGTTGAATAACGGGATTTTTTAAAATCCCGGCTGGATATCACATGCATGCTAGCTGAGACAGCCGAGTGTTGGCAACCACAGGTGGTGCTCTTGTTACTTCATGTACTGTTGTTTAAAAAAAATCAAATTACAGAGAATTGTTTTTACAGCTGTATTTAAAAAAACAAGACAGAAAGTAAGTTCCTACCACAAGTTAAGTACAAGCCACTCTCCAAATGAAAATATACTCTCCAATAAAAGGAAAATGGCAGACTAATGGAGATTACATTGCATGAGATCTCCAGGGAGTATTTAGTCTACTAGATTCTCAACAAACACTAACTCATATCCATAATTCAGCTGTAAATGTATAACATTCATAATTTATTGAGGGATATGTTACTGTCAGGCTCTTGTGAATTTCTCGGCTGTTTAACCTTTCCAAAAAAATGATTTGCAGTCACTGGAAAACATGTAAATCCTTTTTTTTCATATTTTTGTCAGCTATAATCTCACACAGGGAATCAGATTTCTCATTTAAGAAATGAGTCCTTATGAATATTTCTGTATTTTTATCAAGCAATCAAACTCTCAATTTCTATGATTTCAGGAAGAAGTTTGTATGAAGATTCTTGTATTGATTTGATTTTCCCAGTTTTGCACAGCAAGCAATTTTGTCCCCCTAGTAGACATTTCATTTGATCATTTACAAATAATATGCAGTACAGAATGCTATAATATAGTTAACATACTGGGCAGTATGACTGAGAAACTCAATGGCTGGAGGCAAAAAAGAGGTCCATTTTTTATCCTTACTTTAGGCCTGTTCTTAAGCTTCCAAAAAAAAGAGTTATTTGAAGCAAAGTTTCCTATATTTTCTGTGTGTAACACATTAAAGCTACTTAATCTTTTTGCTATAATTGTGTAGACTTAAAAAACATTGAAAAGTTTAAGAAGGAGAGATGCAACTAAGTTGCACAAGTAAGTAAATAAGAACAAGAGACTGTTTGTAAAACATACATGCCCCTCTTGTGCCTTATTGCTAGAGGCAGCCATAAAAGAATAGGAAGGTAGAAGGACAGGGTCTTTTATCAGTACATTAAAGGGTGGATGGCAGGGACTTCTGATATCAAAAGGTACTGGCCATGGCAAGAAGATAAATGAGAGGAACTGTAGATTATGTCAATTACACTTTGGTTATAAAATGTATTAAGTTCAATTACAGGAGAACACAAAAGAGTACAGGAACTGCATTGGTAGGTCTGAGGTGGGTAGGTAGGAAGTTATAAGGCAGCAAGGACCAAGGGTTCTCTAGTTATCAATCAGAATCAGTTTTCCTCCTAATGGTTTATGGCCACCATGATCTTGGCCTTTAACCTAGTGACCTAAAAGACAACTGGGGCCATCTCCTGAACAGACCAACCAGCATAGCAAGTCTGATGAGCCAATGCCCAAGGGTATTGAAGTTAATGATTGGAAACCATTTTTCTGTTAATGGTCACTCTGGCTTTGATCTTTGACCAAGTGTCCCAAAAAGCAATAAGAGTCATCTATGGATCATTATCAACCTGGATTGCAAGTTTAAGGACCCTTGGCCCAAGCATTCTTTAGTTATTCATAAGAAACCAATTTTCAGTTAATGATCAATATAACCTTGGCATTAAATCTAATGACCCTAAAAAGTATAGGGGTGATCTACTGGCCATGACAACCTGCCTGTGAAGTTTTCGGAAGCCTTGGCCCAACCAATCTATAGTTGATTGGAATCAGTTTTGCTATTCAAGGTCACTGTGACCTTGACCTTTGACCTAATGACCTGAATATCTATAGAGGTAATCTACTGGTCATGACCCATCTAAATTCCAAGTTTGAGGAACATGAGTCTAAGGATTCTATAGATATTTATCAAAAAATGTTCTGCTTTTTAGGGTCACTGTGACATTGGCCTTTGATAACCAAACAAGAAGTGTCACTGTAAGATGACAATGCCCCCGAACATGGTGCTTTGACTTTTGACCTGAGAACCAGTCATTCAGGGGACAAGGTCAAATAAATATAGGTCAGTGGGAAGGTCTTATCCAAAGGGGGTTGTGTCCAAGTATGAAGTAATTCCATTTACTTATAAGGAAGTTATGGGCAATGTTAAAGTTTTTGGACAATTGGATCTTCAAGGTGAAGGTCATTCAGGGGTCAAGGTCAAACAAATATAGGTCAGTGGGAAGGCCTTGTCCAAAGGGGTGTTGTGTTTAAGTATGAAGTGTATCCACTTACTAATTTGGAAGTTATGGCCAAATATTAGTTTTTGGACAATTGGATATTCAGGGGTCAAGGTCAAATAATTAAAGGTCAGTGGGAAGGTCTTGTCCAAAGGGGTGTTGTGTCCAAGTATTAAGTAAATCCATTTACTAATAAAGAAGTTATTGCCAATGTTAAAGTTTTTGGACAATTGGATCTTCAAGGTAAAGGTCATTCAGAGGTCAAGGTCAAATGAATATAGGTCAGTGGAAAGGTCTTGTCCAAAGGGGTGTTGTGTCCAAGTATGAAGTAAATCCACTGATAAGAAAGTTATTGCCAATGTTAAAGTTTTTGGACGGACTGATGGACGGACGGACTGACGGACAGACGGACAGTTCAAAAACTATACGCCTCCCTTTGGGGGCATAAAAAACTATAGGGATCATCTACTGGCCATGACCAACCTGGCTATGAAGTATTTCAGAGCCTGGGCCCAAGGGTTCTTTATTATTGATTGGAAACCGTTTTGCTTTTGAAGGTCCTTGTGACCTTGAAATTTGACCAAGTGACCCCTAAGCAATATGAGTCACTGATAGGTCATTATCAACCTGCAAATTAAAGGACTGTAGGCCCAATCATTCTTTAGTTAAAGCCTGTAGTGAATCTTCTAAGTAGTGACTAGACTTGTAGCAAAAGAACATACTTAGGTAGCGAATATGAACAGATAGTGAACCGACAGGTAGTGAAACATCCTGTCTACATACACAAACACAGGCGTGAACTAAATTGTATTACACTTGCTCTTCGGGTCATTATTCAATAGGTTACTTCAAGAGAAACCGGAAAAAAAGCAGAATCATATGGCCGGAATCATATAAGCCAATATTTTCAGAGTTCTTATATTGTCATAAGTAGTGCCACACTACGCATTAGTTCCTTGAATGAATGATGGCAAGGTTGAACTCACTTATAAATACTAAGCGACAGAATGTTAAGAAAATACATCATTATTTCAGGTTAATACTGCAATAAAATTTCAATAATGAACTAGTGCTTATAATGTTACCAACAATTGGGTTAATCTTGTCAATCTATTTTTGAACACCTAGCAGGAAAGCAAACAGGTTTTGCTTTCCCATCCTATGTGCCATTAATATTAATTAAAACAAAAATCAGTATGACTGCAATCTATTATTTTGAAACTTTAATTTAAAAGTTGAAAAATCTACATAACTTTACCTTTTAAAGAAGTTAAGCTAAAAAAACCTAAGTTGTCACTGTCTGGTGGTAATACAGTGACAATATAATAATGTAAGCATGCTTTTAAGGTTAACATTCATAAAGAAGTGAAAACCCAAACTCATAGTACCCAAACTCTTTTAAACTGTTACAAAATACCCAAAAATGTTTAAGCAGTTTCAGTGACATAATTCTGCATTACAATGTTTGAATTTCTTTCATTTTTTTTTTTTTTTTTTTTACAATGGTGACTTTTTGAATAATTATAGCTGAATTTCCACATTTCTAGATACAGTGTACCATCCAATTATAGATGCTGCTGAATGCAGCAGCACATTGACACTGCATACTGATGTTTTTTTGTAGAGAAAAGGATTTGTCTAAAGCATAAATATATTGCTTTCTTTGGTCACTTACAAAAATCAATTATAAAACCTTTTTAATACCAAATGGAAATTATATGAAGTCTTGATTTTCAGAAAAAATGTGTAGTCCATAGAAATCTGCCTTTGAATTCCCTTTGGAACATATTATCAGGTAAAAACATCTGCTTATACTGATAGAAACCTTGTGATTATAGACAATAAGGTGATGAAACCATTGGAAGCAGGAGAGAAAAAAAAACCCACTCCATTATTTATCTCATATTGATTACATAGCAAATTGATTTTCTCAGATAAGACAGACCTCCTACTTGATTTTAGGCAGGTTTCTCATTTCTTATCATTACTGATTCCAAGCCAATTTTGAGTATCCAGTAAGTTAACAATACTTACAAAACTAGCTTTTCAGGTTTTAATCATGTTTAGTCCTCTTTCAACTATGAGTGACAATTAATAATACGTAAAACATAATTAAAATATAAGAGAGTAATCAGAGCATTGTCTTGTGAACTGAGCAAGATTTTTACCATCTGGAGCAAGATTTTTACAACCTTGCGTAAAGATTTTTACAACATTGAGCAAGATTCTTACAACTTTGAGCAAAAATTTTTCAACTGTTATAGATAAGGATCTAACCAACTTTAATCAAGGAAAGGTAGATCGATCGATAACCCATGTATTTAACATCATCTGGTCATAGAAGAGTTTTTTTTGTACAGAAAATGGCCAGTATTATATTCCTATATGTACAATTGGAGCGGGGTTAGTGTTATCCAATTGGTTGTTTATATCACGTGATGTGTAGCACGTTATGCTCCATTGTGTTTATATACATGATTTATGGCTAGGTTTTTATGTTTAAGATTTCTGCAAAATGTGAAGCAGCTTAACTTAAATTATGAGGTCAACTTAAATATTAAAGTTGTGTTTAATTTGGAGAATCAGCATCGTAATAACAAAATCCTAGCGGTTTTTCACAATACTCTGTACATAGCAGGTGCCCGACCTGGAGTCAAAGGAGGTAATGCTGAAAATCGGTTTTCATGTCAATGTTGTTTGAACTTTCTTGTATATTTAGTGGCAATTTTTATTATTTATTCCAAAAATATATCATTTAAGCTCCTGTAAACTTAATTTCAGGTTACAACTTCAACATTCATATGAAAAAATTAATGCATTATTATGTAGGCCAGATTTGTTATCGTGGTTTGATGTGTTTCTATTTTCACACGACAGAAATGAATTGTTAGACTGGTATCAAAAACCCGTCAAACCACGTTACCATAATTGTCCACAGAAAATTGGCAAAGAAAATTACTGCTGTTCATTTTATTTTGTTGATGTGCATCACTATTAAATAGAGTACCGTGGTCCAGGGGTATAGCGCAGGGCTCCGGATCCGGAGGTCCCAGGTTCGAATCACGTCAGAGGCGAGATTCTCTCACGATCTTCACATTCCTCACCACTGCGCGAATACTAGTATGGAACCCAGGAAGCAGTCATCGAGCATGGTGAATCTAAGTTGTAAGAACTTGTATCGCAATCGATGTAAAATAAATGAGTCTAAACTAAATAGAGTATGAGTAGGTAGCCAAACAGAAGACGACATTCAGATGATACAGTCAAGAATAAATACCACCAAAGAATACAGCACATATTCCCATAGAAATCTTCTTGTGATGCATTCAATGACCTGTGTACAAATCAGGTAGTTATTGGTTGTAAGCTGTATGAGTCCATAGCAATAGATGAACCAAACAAACCAGACATACCAAGAAATGATGCAGATTGTGCAGGTCTACCTAAAATTTTGAAGATATGCAATGGTTCAAGAGTAATGCTAATACGAAATATTTTAACATCACATGGTTTGGTCAGTGGTGCACAAGGAACTATAACAAAAATATCATGGGGTAATGGCAGATCTCTAAAAAACCCAGGTGAAATACCATCATCTGTTCATGTTAAGTTTGACAATCCAAAAGTAGGGGCAATACACAATCAAAGCACTGAAGCCACTGATTTTGTTTGGGTCACGGAACCAGTAATCAGTGTTGCCAATATTTTCTTTTTCTTCCATTTTGCAGAAAGGTTGTTTAAAAGTGATCATATCCCATAATTATTGGTTGATCCTATTGAGACTAAATACTGCTCTACATGCTGCACCAGTGTACTTGGTATTGAACTTTGAAAAACACAGTTCACATATCACTTTGTCAGTAGTGTATTATGTAGTTTCATGTTAATTCATTATATTGCCTTAAAGTTATGAACAATAAATATGAAAAATTACAACGGACATTAACTGCAAAATTATGCATGAGAACGTCATGTTTCATACTTCAGCACTGCACTTTATCAATGAAATTTATCAAAGTGTGAAGTTTCAAGTTGATATATCCAATACTTTGGAGTGAATCACCTGCCATAAATTAAGGATAAAAAATCACAAAGGACAATAATTGCAAAATTATGCCAAGAAAGTTGTGGTGCTTGGACACTGCGATCTCCTCAGTAAGATCTGTCCATCTGTGTAGGTAAGTTTGATAGATTACAAATGGCAATAACTTAAGAATTATGCTAAAGAGATCTATATTTTCTCAATGAGGTCTATCCATCTGTCGTTTCATCAAAGAAGTTTCAAATTGATACCGCCAATACTTTTTGAATTATGCCCTCAACAAATAACCAAGCCAGGCAGTTAGCTTGTCAAGTTGATTCCAGTATCATCCCCGCTCCCTCCCTTCCCTGTGCGAGAGGTTGGCGCGGGGGGGGGGGGGTAATGAAATTCAAGTAGTAATTGCCTAAGATCAGGTGTATGAAGTTGAAATACTAGACAGTTAGTGTAAGTGTGCAAACCAGTATCTATAAGTAACAAAATTGCGCCTAGTGAATGCTGTATTAATGGATTTTTGGTCAGTCATCATAATATAATTCAGATTTGGTACCAGGGTTCTAGCTAGCCTATTATCGCTTGTCGCGTGTGACATGTCTTCAGGCTTAGGGCTGTGTTTCCGATATGCTTTGAAGTCACCTACATCCCTTAATTGTCAAAGGGACATGTCTTTGATAAACAACAATTACATCAGATAGTTATCAGTAGAACACCACGTGCTGTCCGTTAATTGATGTCAATCAAATGAAGTGACTGGGAGCGATCAACCAATGACAGCTTACTATACGGAACGTGTGACGTCAAATATTCGGCAGCGTTATTAAGCACCGCCCTAATTTTTTTGACGGGTATTTTCTTTGATGTATCGATAGATGTAGCATGTCAACTCCTAATTATTAGAACTTGTATTGATCGAAATTTTTTCATGGGTTTTCATTTTTAGCTCACCTGGCACAAAGTGCCAGAGTGAGCTTTTGTCATACCCCAATGTCCGGTGTGCGTCGTGCGTCGTGAGGCTTCAACAATTTCATTCAAACGACATCTCCTCTGAAACCACTAGGCCAAATTCAATGAAACTTGCATGGGATGTTCATTGCATGAAGCTCTTCCAAAGTTGTTCAAAGAATTCAATTCCATGCAGAACTCTCGTTGCCATGGCAAGCAAAAGAAAAAACTTTAAAACTCTTCTTCTCAAAAACCACAAGGCCTGGAGCTTAGATATTTGGTATAAGGCATCATTTAGTGGACCTCTACCAAGATTGTTCAAATTATGACCCTGGGGTCAGAACTGGCCCCGCCCTGGGGTCACTTAATTTTACATAGAGTTATAACATTGGGAAAACTTCAAAAATCTTCTTGTCAGAAACCGCAAGGCATGGAGCTTAGATATTTGGTTTTCAGCTTCATCTTGTAGACCTCTACCAAGATTATTCAAATCATGGCCCCTGGGTCAAAACTGGCCCCGCCCCAGGGGTCACATGTTTTACATAGAGTTATATAGGAAAAAAACTTTAAAATCTTCTTGTCAGAAACCACAAGGCCTGGAGCTTAGGTGTTTGGTTTTCAGCTTTATCTTGTAGCCTCTACCAAGATTATTCAAATCATGGCCCCTGGGTCAAAACTGGCCCCGCCCAGGGGTCACATGTTTTACATAGAGTTATATAGGAAAAAAACCTTAAAAATCTTCTTGTCACAAACTGCAAGGCCTGGAGCTTAGATATTTGGTAGTATGCACTGTGACCACAGTGGGGTCACCCCCCTCCCCTGAGGGTTACTCCCCCCGCCCAATTTTTTTGTTCTCATTTTTTTCGCTATGGCAATAAAATTTGGACCATTTGTACAGTTTTTCAAGATGATTTCAAAAACATTATTGCTTTACCTATATTTTTGACCTACTTTTTGTTTTTTAGCTACAGCAATGAAATTTGGTCCATGTGCACAGTTTTTCGTTTCGATTTCAAAAACAAGTCATTGCATGACCTATATTTTTGACCTACTGACCTACTTTTTGTTGTTGAAGCTATGGCAATGTAATTTGGACCATGTGTACAGGTTTTTGTTCCGATTTCAAAAACGTCATAGCATGACCTATATTTTTGACCTACTGACCTCCTTTTTTGTTTTAAAGTTACGGCAATGAAATTTGGACTGTGTGTACAGCTTTTCGTTCCGATTAAAAATGTCGTCTCATGACCTATATTTTGACCTACTGACCTACTTTTTGTTTTTGGAGCTATGGCAATAAAATTGCATTGGTCCATATCTGTGATATGCATCATTACATTCATAAAAATTTCTTTCATCTTTGAACCCAGGTGAGCGCTTTAGGGCCATTGGCCCTCTTGTTTAATCATTGGCTAAATTAAAGATGAGACAATACAAGACTTTTGAAGATTTGTTTCAACGTAAAAATGATTTTCGCATGTAAAGACAGGATAAAGACAATACCGGGTGCTAAGCTGAAAATTACTTATCTGTTAAATTTTACCAACAAACATAATCGCCCCAATGTTGTTCACACGTATATGTCTTGTTTTCATGAGTGGAGCAACGGAGAAACAATGCCTGTTATAAAATTGAGAGTAATTTTTCACTGGCGACACTTTAAAGAACTTTTACATTATAGAGAAAACTTCTGGAGCGGATTTGGTCCAGTGGTAACGCGCTGGACTGATAAACCAGGGGTCCCGAGTTCAATCCCTCGCTCCTTCACTAACATTACTTATAGTCTAACCGAGGTCCCATGTATCAGTGCTATACACTGAGCATGCAAACAAACAAATGCAAACCTGTTAAATGATGGATCAGACGCGAATCTGTTTTCCAATTTAATATCTTAGAATGAATTAAAACCGTTTGCTAAATTTACATTTTTTGGAATCTGCCATTGGAAGTAAAGGGAGATGTATTAAAAGTTATATGGCATTATCTTTGATAGTATTAAAATAAATAATTTTAGCAACGAACTTTACAACACTAAAGTTGTAAATGAATCTCTTCAGGGGGCGTCCGTCATATTGGCAACCGATACCGCCGATTGATAAGCTCAAATAGATAGATATATTTCTTACATTTACTAGTAAATTTAACCATTACTGTTGTCTGCTTATCGTGCATATTCTTTATTTAAAATGATTTCCAGAAAATCTGTAATCACGTCATTTAATCAAGCTAAATTTCCTAAATGTTTCATATTGAAACGTAATTCAAATGTATGTGGTATTTTCTCTAGTTTGTCTTTACTACTTTTTTACCAAGAGCACCTTAAATGATTTCCGGAAATTCAATATTTCTTTCCGCGTTTTCCGTTGAATCGGGCTTTTTCTTCATCAATTTAAACTTACTGAGCGTCATTAAATCAAGCTTATTTTTTTTTTTTATAAATGTTTGATATTGAAAGGAAAATAAAGCATTTATAGTATTTTCAGTCATTTATCTTTGTTATTTTTTTTTATAAGTACGTCAAAAATGAATTCCGGAAAATCGATGTTTTTTCCGGGTTGTCCCTGTTTTACACCTGCCCACAGATCTGGACTTTGTCACTCGTAAGTAATAAACAGAGGAACCGTGAGCTAATTAAAATATATGCGCTTTTCTCAAGGTTATAACTGTTTCAAACTCGTTTGTAATAATCAGTCAACCTCTACATTTATCTATCGTTAAGAAAACACCACATGGTAATGTACAAATAAAGTTACATGAAAAGAATCTACAAACTTTTCATGAGCGTGGTAATCTCTTCTGTTTACTTTCAACGAGGTTTGGTCACGTTACAAATTAATGCGTAATTTCATTTAAACGAACGCCTTTTCATTCAAGAGTACAAAATCAACATGTTAATAATCAAAATTGTTTGAATATATTACCGATAATTTGCTGAAGTGTAAAGAATTGCACAATATTAGGAATCTTTAATTTTTTTAATTAGTATTGACTTTTGGCAGTAGTTAGTTGGTTGACCAGTCGGGAACTATGTTTCTGTTCTCTGAGAAGGGTGTAAAAAATTAATGCGCCAGTCATTTTATACAGACGGACTATTTGCGGATTTGGTAATTAAGAGAGTGTTAGAGGCTGAAATTGTGCTGACATTATTTGTTTGGTCTTACGACCCAAACAAATAAATCAAAGCACTGAAAGTACTGATGGGGGGCGAAGAATGAATACAATGAAGAGTTTCAAAAGTAAAAATTCCTTTGCAAAATGTTGGAAATTGTCTGATCGTGTTTCAGTCCTTTGACTTTAATTATATTATCACTTTTTTTGAAACATCAGTATCTTGAAAACCTTGAAGATACAGAACTGAAACTTTGCAGACATAGTAGTTGGAAGGACGCACATAACTCTCTATCACATTTTCTAGTTATTGTCCGTTTTAGGAACTACGACTGAAATAACAGCATTTAAACGTTTCACCAGTGCAAGTGACATATTTTACCCGTACTAGGGAAACAAGATTTTTCATTTACAAAAATAGGTCTCTGAACTCAGGAACAGCATTTTGCACCCATTTTAACATTCAGGACCATCACCAGTGCAAAGCAAAAAAAAAAAACTACAAATATTTTGACAGTTACAGCCTTTAATACATGAGCTTGTTCATTTAAAAAAATCTTTAGAAGCCTTGGAGATCATCTCTGAAACTTGTAGATGTACCCTGTATTTTGAAGTGTAATGTACCCATTATTACTAAGGAGGTAAAACTATTTTTTTCATGTTAAAAAACTTAGCAACACACAATGTAATTTTGCCTACATAGTCATCAGCAGGAAGAGATTTGAAAACAGACAAGAATACGAGGTCAATATAACATTTACTCTAGAATATAAAATAAATGAGATCAGACTAGTATATACCAGTGGTTTTATGCATAGGAACAAATTTTAAAAAAGTAAGCAGAACTGTAAAAGACAACATAAGTTCCACTCACATACATTCTTCAAACAAAGGCCAAGACATTCATATCACTTTTTTTAGGTAAACCTTTTTAATATCATTCAACAACTCTGCATAAAGGCTACTGAGAGACTGGGGAATTTCACTGCCTTCCTTTTCGATCTCCAAATGAACTGATCCATGTTCTGCAAACCACAGTGGCAGGGTCATCACCAAGAGCAAAGAAGAGAACATCTGCTGGCAATACCATGACAATGTATCTTGCAGTAATAACTCTGCCTTGCTGTCTTCCATACTGACCGCAACTACATGCAGTTCCTCAAATGCAAAGCCTGTTTCACAATTCTAAAAATTATGGAAAAAAAAACTGGTGAACAGGCATAATTACACAATGTTAAGTCAAAATATCAAAAGATGTATTCACTGAAAATTTAATTGGAAATACAAGGGCGATCAGTGATCACATGTGTCGCCTGATGATAGCCAATTAAGCAGTTGCATTGAGAGGTGATTGGACAGATTGTTGGCTAAAACGAGATTTTTTATTCAAGAGCCATAACTCAGCCAAAAATCATTTAACCGAAAACCTGTTAAACAAGCCCAAGTACTAGAGGTACCGATCAATCCTGTAACATTGCATTTAAATTGCTTCAGTAGTATAAAAGAAGTAGTGCAGACAAAGTTTAAAAATAAAAATCATTAAAGGTCCATTACTCTGACAAAAATCACTGAATTGGAAAATGCAGACGATTTGCACAACTTAACTTGGTACTGATCATTCTTGTAAAGTTTGGATGAAATTGCACCAGTACTTTCTGAGGAGTAGTCTGGACAAGTTTGTGACAGATGGACGGACGGACAGACAAGACAATGGAGAAGTGATCCCTGCATGTAACAGCTACTTTGTTACATGTCGCAGCTACTGTGAAGCAGGCTACACAAAAATCATTAACGGGCCAAAACACCTTTTTTTTAATCAAGGGCCATAACTCAGCCAAAAATCATTCGACTAAAAAACCTTTTAGATACGCGCAAGTACTAGAGGTACTGATCAGTTCTGTAACATTTCATTCAAACTGCATTAGTAGTATAAGAGAAGTTAACAAAAATCATTAAAGGGCCATAACTCTGACAAAAATAATTGAACTGGAAAATGCCGATGATATGCACAACTAGACTTGGTACTGATCATTCCTGTAAAGTTTGGTAGAATTGCACCAGTAGTTTCTGAGGAGTAGTCCGGACAAGTTTTCTGACGGATGGACAGACGGACGATAGAGAAGTGATCCCTATATGTCGCGGCTACTTTGTAGCAGGCGACACAAAAAAGCATAGATCACTGTAATGACACATTAAGAAGGCATTGTAGTAAAATACAAGATAATTGTGGAATTAATTTAGATAGGTGATAATTATAAGCAAAAATTTCTGCACAGAATTGTATTCAAACTTCACAGAAATATTGTTTAAATATATTTTTATTGTAGTTATTATTTTTAGGTTTGTTTTGAATTTAATGCCCAGATCATATTCAATAATTTATCAGAGCGGGCAGTTTATCTAACCATCCTTCTTGGTAATGGCCAGTCTCCATAAGAAACTACCAACTTTCTTACATTAAGGGCCATATAGTAATAAATGTAACATAATAAGGTATCACACAATGAAACGGACCATAACATTTTAATACCATAATTGAAATTTATCAAACATACCTTAATTGATGTTTGTACAGTTGTGGACAAAGTCTCATTTCTCACTAATTAATCATCACCTTTGTTACTTCCACAAAATCCCAAGTGGCATCACATGTTGCATCCCACTAGAGTGTGATCATTGCCTTCCAAGATCCATCTTCATGTGTAGCTGTTTTACTGAAACATCTTTTCCTTTGACCTTAAACATTCTCTGGTTGTCTTCTTGCAGGATGAAATAATCAGAACAAAATATCTAAACTACACACTGGTTCAAACTTGTTCAAACATAATGACCTATATTATTAGGCAACCTACTTCACATAACTTCCACTAAGGAAGTCTAATTTCATTAATTTTGAGTTTTATGTACATTTTAAACAATATTACAATAAAACATCTCTAGCATTTTTTATAGAATGTTTGTTTTTTATTATGATATCTCTCAATATAAGGATGTATGATAACTATGACATTAGAATAAAGACATGTTGAACATGAGAAATCTGATAAATTTGTTTTGTTTAATCTTACAAAACTGTGTGACAACTCACCTCTATAATCATACCCTACAAACAGACCCTTTGTTTAACCACAGGTCAGTGAATTCCAACATGCAGAGTAGGAGCAAGGGAGGGGTACTTCTGTAGATACGTTATCGCAGTTAACTCTGTGCTCCTCTGTCGTCATCATATTATTTGTGATAAATGCTTTTGTTGCTTGTGTTGCAACAAGGTAGGCTGGTTTGTCATCCCTCTTCAAAATTACCTCCCCCAAAACAACAGTTTCCTCCTTTTGGCTGGTGTTTTACCTGTCACACCATGTTTATTTAAAAAGTCACTTTACTGCATACGCCTCCATCACATGACCATGCAGTCTATCACTTCCATAAGGGCCCTTGTAGTGAGTGGCTTGTGCAAGTGCCATAACTTGTTTTGGCATCCCATACGGTCCACTTCCTTTGTTTACTATCTTTAGAATGATGCCCATCTGGAACAAGAGTAAAAATGATAAATAATAGTAATGTTCTATAATTTCAGAGTCAATTTGTTCTTTATTAATCTTTGGGGTTCAAAGGTTAGGAATATCAGGTTGTTTCAGCTGCACAGTAAGCAATACTTACTGTTACCATAATAAGGGTTAACAAAAAAGCCAAATAATTCATGGTAAAAGTGGAATGAAACTGGTGATTTGGTGACCACCAACCATCTCACATACCATCACAAGTGTTTACAGTGCTTTATCTTAAAAAGTCAACCTTGTCAAATCATTTCACTGTTTAGTTCCTCAATTTCTTTGACCCATTCTTGCAAAGAAAACAAACAGACATTTTGCCCCATTTCTCAATGTCACAAATTTTGAGATAACAACTGATCAACATAATTATACAAAAAAACAGAAAACACATGATAATTTCAAAGATGATTTCAATTTAAAAAGCAATAACTTATCCTATGCAGGAAAAAATGCTTCTTTTGTGGTAATCAAAATAATAGTAATAAAGAATAATTAAAAATTTCCATTATCTTTAATGTGCCTATATCAAAATATATGAGCCGACAGAAAGGAAATGTAAACAAAAAATACTTTGAATCTAGTTTAATGTATTTAAGCTGTCATTTTCATATATTTCGAGCATTAAAGCTTCATCTTGCAAGTTGCTTATTTTTATTATTTGTGTTTCTCAGCATTGACTGATACACATGAAACAAAAGAATGAAAATCTTCCTTAAATTGGGTTAAGACACAGTGTTTTGTATGTTAATTTGTTATTTGTTTGCAGCTATGAAAACTAATTTTATGCAACTTCAGAGAAATAAGTAGTTAATAACTATGCTATCAGTCATATGGACAAATGGTACGATAAAAAACCCTAAATGCAGACAGAGATCTCTGTAGTTTTTTTGTTCAATGAACACATACTACTTTTGAGCACAGGGACATGGCTCACTGACCAAATGGTATAATGTTTGGTCAATGTTCTGTTGTGTCCCTGTGCTTTTGAGGGAAGCAAAATTCAAAACTCACACGGCGCAACTGACTGAGTTGCAGTTCTCTTCATTCTTTTTCTAAATTAAAAAATTAAAGTTGTTCCCTCTTCTGTTTTTTATTTCAGAATATGCAACTTAACCAACTTGGGCCCACAGTCACTTGAAGTTGGGAACTAGCCCCCATCTCTGTCTCCCGCTGTCATTATTTCTCGAAAGAATATGTGGCGACAAGTTAATTTTGAGTGTTCTTATTGAATTTCAAGCTTATTCTTTCACTTAGAATGGTCAGACAAATATTGATGTGTAGAATACACTTGTAATTATCACTTACTTAATTGATAGGCACAACCAACATTTTACAGACCTTTGTTATTATTGAGAAAACCAAGGAAAAACATAGGCAGTATGAGTTAATTTGCGGCACAATGTTTCATAACTTGAACATGTGTAGGATGGAGGGTCTGGGATTTATTTTATGTTGAAACAGCTACATTTATAATAGATAACAGTAGGAACAGTTGTATGGAGCTGTCATTTATGACTTTTATGCTACAAAACTCTTATGCAAAGGCAGTTGTGCTTTAAAACTCTTGTACAAGGGCAGGTTAAAGCAGGGAATGAAGGCAGGGATAGATCCTAACTCCCGAGTGACTGTGCTTGGGCCCAAAGGCCTGAAAGGGTTAGAGGCTGAAAAATCGTTTTAAAACATAGATAATAAACAATGAACAGATCTATATGTACATGTATATCATAACGAAAATGAAGTCAAAACAACATAAAATTCTAACTGGTTTTCACTGCCTTTCTTCGAAGAATATGTTTAAGATGAACAGGCTTGCAGATTTCGACTCACTATTGTCTTATTGACAGTTCTGATACTTTCACTTTCACTTTAACTAGGCTACAGTCGGGGATTCTAAATTATCATTATGCAGAACTTCACTTCAACACAATGAACAGTCTAAGCGGATAATTCAATGACAAGTTCAAACGTTTTAATGCAGAAAAGGCACAAACCTCATGAAATTTCTCCTTCCTTTCTTACAGATTACAGTATTTATATGTGAAACAACACAACTTCCGGAATTCCCATTGTCTAAATTTCGGCGTTTCGATTGGCTGATCTATAAATACTTTATCATGTGAATGTTTTTTGCAAAAATGATGCAATATGTCAAAACAATACATTCAGTACCATGTTGATGGCTCGATATCTCCGTATTTTAAACTTGCAACTGCCAAGATCTTGTATAGTCTATGTTATAAAATGTAATTCGCCTACAAAATTAAGTTTGAAGCCTACAAAGAAGGTTGACCTACTTTCTAGTATCGACAGCAATGCGTGACATTCAGAATAAGCGCTCAAAGACAAAATTGTTTTCATTTCCTTAAACATATCTGAAAATAATAATTTGCTTAAAATGAATTTAAAAAGACTACTTACAATGCTGTTTTATTTTATTAATTATATCCTCCATCACAAATCAGCTGCACGATCCAAAATGGCCGTAAGCTAAGAAATATGATCCGACATTGCGAAATCAATGCGCGAAATCACTTTGTTTTGACAGTAAAAACTGTTCGATTTTTGGTCTCATTTGAAAATTAAAATGAACACATAATAAAGAACCTTTATCAAAACTGAACAAAAAGTCCATCATTGATTAACAATTTTCAATTCATTTATGAAAAAATGATCGAACTATTTCGAAGCGTAGGATTACTCCTTCTTTGAAATCTAATGTGAAATGCCTCGATTTTCCTGAAAATTTGGCAAGCATAGTTATACCTTTGGAGGGCGAAAGCATTCGCCCCCCAAAAACCAGCATACACTAATTGAAATAAAACCAATAACAGTCCAATTCATTGTGCCAAAAAATTATGGTCAAGTGGACACAACTACCCGTGGCTATATCTCTTGGTGTAACAGTACGTAAGTGCATGGTCAGACATTAAAGACAGTATGCACAGGTATTTGCGGTGACATCTTCCAAGGTGGAATGGCATATGTGGCTCTAAGTAGAGTTTTAGCATGTAGTGATTTACATATATGCAAATTTGACCCCCTTCAGCTTTATCCACCTCGAAATATCTCATAAGAAAAAAATCAACCTGCAGATATCTTGAAATGATGTTGTACTGTACATTTGAAATATCAATGAACTGCTAATATATTCTTTGCTATTTTGCGTAAAAAAGTAGTCCGTCTTGTGATACATACCATGTAAACCACAAATCAATCATATTTAGCCCGCCCGCTTAGCTTAATTCGTAGAGCACTGGATTAGTAATCCGTGGGTCTCTGGTTCGACCCAAGGGCGAGGCAAAATTTCTCCATGACAATTGATGTCAGACATTGTCTAATGTTCATTTGTCTCTCACCGCTGATTCAGAGTAGATCATGTGGGAAAGTAGTCAGTCACTTGCGGAGAAATTTCTAATTACTGGTTAGTTATCCAGGAAAACCGGTTAGTTGGACTGACTGCCGAGAAATAACCTAGATGTTGAAATTGGTGTTAACCCCCCACCCCCCTCTCCCCCCAATAAAAAAACAATCAATCATGGTTATTTCCGACGATCAGCTGTTCACTTGTCGGTCAAAAACGTGTCGAGTTTTAATTAAAACATTTTGTACGCTTTCTTGATTATCTGGGTTCAGGGCCTTAATTGAGGCCCTGATGTGTTATATTTTTTGTACAGTGTTTTTGGATTACTGGTATGAATTAATATTATCATTTTGTGTTTTGGCTTGGTGTAGGGCGTTGTCCAGACCTTATTTACACTTACTTACAGTGAATTGAAATTTCTTAAATATGAGCCACGTTGGGAAAGATGTTCTCAAAGTTTCTGCCTCAGACTTTTCGGGGTTTTCAGAGGATGATAATATATCAAATCAGCCACGTGTGAAATCAGCGGTAGTTGTACCAGAACTAAACAAAACTGAAAGTGTGGTCGAACACGCAGCGTCTTAAGTCAAAAATAAAAACAAAGTTAAAAATGGTTAAGCACCTGTGAAAGGTCAGGCAAAAGTGAAGTCATCTAAAACAAGTAATTTAGTTGACCTGAACAATTTGTCACAAGACGATATAGAAATGTTGAAAACTAAATTGGGTTTATTTCAGTGTGAATACGGAGCTCGCCCGTTGTACGAGCATAACTTTAAATCAAATGGTGGATGATGAGGACATTGAGAATCAGTATGTTGATATAAACAGTGCGCCAAATATGCATATTGAACTTGAAAATGATGTTCCTGATGATAAAAGTTCAATTGGTATTAGTCAGAGAGCAAAGGACATGACAAACAGATTAATCAAGTCTATTTCTTCCTCTTTGGCAAAAGCTATATACTGTGCAAGTACTACACCATGTGAGACTGATTCTTTACTATGAAAAGCACCCAGTCCCAGAAAATTACGAGATGCTGAATCCGCCTCAGGTTAACCGTGAAATTTGGAAAGCAATGGACAGAAAGTCTCGTTCATATGACAGACTTTTTCAAGAAATTCAAGCCAGGTTGACTGCATGGTTAGTACCAGTTCTTAAAATAGCAAAATTACTGAAACCAGCCATTATGAGCAATCAAGATGCTAAGCATTTGATTTCAGACTGTATCACTTTATCTAGCCAGGTTCAATACAACCTTAGCATACGTAGGCAGTGCTCCAGCCAGGATTTGAAAAGAGCAGGGTGCTAGTGCCTGGAAGGGCACATGATGGCGCAGAGGGCGAGAAGGGGGAAGGGGTATCCCCCCTGCTTAAGGGGTATTGGAAAGGGGTTTCCACCAAGAAAAAATAAAAAATCTAGACATCAGAGAAGTAATTTCTTGCATTTCTGACTGAAAATTTAACTCTGTATCCGTAGTGCTAAATCTCTCCCAGTATAGGATATTCAATGTGTTTTTATGGCAGTGCCACTGAGCAATACAAAAGCTCCAAGTTTTGTTAATTTTAAATTAATAATAAAGTACATAAAAAAATAAAAATGTTAAAAAATATATATAATACAAAAATGTATTTGATTTTTAATATTTGATAATTAAGAGAACTAAGTAACTTGAGTCAAAAAGTTTTGAAAAGGTTTTTCTTTAAAAAAAGATTTATTTTTTCTTAACAATCATTCTCAGAAAGTTGACATCTGTTTCTTGAAATTATTAACATGAGGTTTCTGTTACACCTTGTTGTGTCAAATATTTTTAGTTTAATAATGGATATGGAACAGTAACACACATAATGAACAACAAATGATCAGATATTACAGTTTCAATATGGATCAGTTACACCTGATACTGAACATCAACCAGATATTCAAATATAACAGTTTGTATATGGAACAGTTACACAGCTAATGAAAAACAACCACATCTTCAGATATTACAGTTTGGATATGGAAAAGTAACACAGATCCTGAATAACAACTACATGATCAGATATTACAGTTTGGATTTGGAACAGTATCACAGATACTGAATAACAATCACATGATCAGATATTACAGTTTCAATATGGAGCAGTAACACAGATACTGAACATTAACCACATTTTCAAATATAACAGTTTTGATATGGAACAGTAACATAGATAATGAACAACAACCACATCTTCAGATATTACAGCTTCGATATGGAAAAGTAAAACAGATCCTGAATAACAACCGCATGATAAGATATTACAGTTTGCATATGGAACAGTCACTTATATACTGAATAAGAACCATACGTTCAGATATTACAGTTTGGAAGTGGAACAGTAACACATATACTAAATTACAACCACACATTCAAATATTACAGTTTGGATATTGAACAGTTACACATCTACTGAATAACAACCACACATTCAGATATTACAGTTTGGATTTGGAACAGTAACACAAGAAACTGAATAGGAACCACATATGCAGATATTTTAGTTTGGATATGGAATAGTAACATATAAACAGAATAACAACCACACAATCAGATATTCCAGTTTGGATATGGAACAGTAACATAAATTCTGAATAACAACCACAAAATCAAATATTACAATTTGAGAATCTCGCCTCTGACGGGATTCGGACCTCGCGACCTCCGGATCCGGAGCCCAGTAATACAGATACTGAATAAGTAACCACACGTTCAGATATTACAGTTTGGACATGGAAAAGTAACATAGATACTGAATAACAACCACATCTTCAGATATTACAGTTTGGATATGGAACAGTAACGAAGATACTGAATAACAACCACATGATCAGATATTACAGTTTGGAGATAGAACAGTAACGCATCTACTGAATAACAACCACACGTTCAGAGAACAGTTAAACAGATACTGAACAACAATCACACATTCAGATATTACAGTTTGGATATGGACAAATAACAAAGATACTGAATAACAACCATATATTCAGATATAACAGTTTTGATATGGAACAGTAACACAGATACTAAATAAGCAGCACACGTTCAGATATTACAGATTGGATATGGAACAGTAACACATATTCTGAATAACAACCATATGTTCAGATATAACAGTTTGGATATAAAACAGTAACACAGATACTAAATGAGCAGAACACGTTCAGATATTACAGTTTGGATATGGAACAGTAACACAGATACTGAATAACAACCAAACAATCAGATATTACAGATTGGATATGGAACAGTAAAAAAGATACTGAACAACAACCACACATTCAGATATTACTGTTTGGATTTGGTACAATAACACAGATACTGAATAACAACCACACATTGAAATATTACAGTTTGGATATGGTACAGTAACACATATACTGAAAATAACCCATATTGAAATATTACAGTTTGGATATGGAACAGTAAAACAGATACTGAACAACAACCACACATTCAGATATTACAGTTTGGATTTGGAACAATAACACAGATACTGAATACCAACCACACATTCAAATATATCAGTTTGAATATAGAACAGTAACACATCAACTGAATAAGAACCACACGTTCAGATATTACAGTTTGGATATGGGACAGTAACATAGATTCTGAATAACAACCACATGATCAGATATTACAGTTTGGATATGGAAGGGTAACACAGATACTAAATAACAACCACATGATTAGATATTTTCGGATATGGAACAGTAACACAGATACCAAATAACAACCACATGATCAGATATAATAGTTTGTATATTGAACAGTAACACAGAATATGAACAACAACCACATGTTCAGATATTACAGTTTCGATCTGTAGCAAGTAGCAGAGATAATGAACAACAACCACATCTTCAGATATGACAGTTTGGATTTAGAATAGTATCACAGATACTGCATAACAACCACATGATTAGATATAACAGTTTCAATATCGAGCAGTAACACAGATACTGAACATCAGCCACATATTAAAATATTACAGTTTGGATAAGGAACAGTTACACAGATAATGAACAACAACCACATCCTCATATATTACCGTTTGGATATGGAAAAGTAACACAGATACCGAATAACAATCACATGATCAGATATTACAGTTTTGATATGGAACAGTAACACAAATACTGAATAAAAACCACATGATCAGATATTTCAGTTTCAATATGGAGCAGTAACACAGATACTGAACATTAACCACATTTGCAAATATAACATTTTTTATATGGAACAGTAACACAGATAATGAACAACAACAACATCTTCAGATATTACAGTTTCGATATTGAAAAGAAAAACAGATCCTGAATAACAACCGCATGATCAGATATTACAGTTTGGATATGGAACAGTCACTTATATACTGAATAAGAACCATACGTTCAGATATTACAGTTTGGATATGGAACAGTTACACATATACTAAATTACAACCACACATTCAAATATTACAGTTTGGATATTGAACAGTTACACATCTACTGAATAACAACCACACATTTAGATATTACAGTTTGGATTTGGAACAGTAACAAAAGAAACTGAAAAACAACCACATATTCAGATATTTCAGTTTGGATATTGAATAGTAACATATAATCTGAATAACAACCACACAATCAGATATTCCAGTTTGGATATGAAACAGTAACATATATACTGAATAACAACCACACAATCAGATATTACAAATTCGATATGGAAAGGTATCACAGATACTGAATAACAACCACAAAATAAAATATGAGATTTGGATAAGGATAAGTAACACAGATAATGAATAAGAACCACACGTTCAGATATTAAAATTTGGATATGTGACAGTAACACAGATACTGAATAAGATCAACACGTTCAGATATTACAGTTTGGATATGGAACAGTAACACATATACTGAATAACAACCACCTCTGCAGATATTACAGTTTGGATATAGAACAGTAATAGTTAAGTTTACACTCATTTATTTTACATCGATTGCGATACAAGTTCTTACAACTTAGATTCATCACGCTCGATGACAGCTTCCAGGGTTCCATACCAGTATTCGCGCAGCATGGAGGAATGTGAAGATCGTGAGAGAATCTCGTCTCTGACAGGATTCGAACCCGCGACCTCCGGATCCGGAGCCAAGTAATACAGATACTGAATAAGAACCACACGTTCAGATATTACAGTTTGGACATGGAAAAGTAACATAGATACTGAATAACAACCACATCTCCAGATATAACAGTTTGGATATGGAACAGTAACGCAGATACTGAATAACAACCACATGATCAGATATTACAGTTTGGATATGGAAGGGTAACACAGATACTGAATAACAACCACTTGATCAGATATTACAGTTTGGAGATGGAACAGTAACGCATCTGCTGAATAACAACCGCACGTTCAGAGAACAGTTAAACAGATACTGAACAACAATCACACATTCAGATATTACAGTTTGGATATGGAACAATAACACACAGAAACAGAATAACAACCATATATTCAGATATAACAGTTTGAATATGGAACAGTAACACAGATACTAAATAAGCAGCACACGTTCAGATATTACAGATTGGATATGGAACAGTAACATATATACTGAATAACAACCATATGTTCAGATATAACAGTTTGGGTATAGAACAGTAACACAGATACTAAATAAGCAGCACACGTTCAGATATTACAGTTTTGAAATGGAATAGTAACACAGATACTGAATTAGAACCACCCAATCAGATATTACAGATTGGATATGGAACAGTAACACAGATACTAAATAGGCAGCACACGTTCAGATATTACAGTTTGGATATGGAACAGTAACACAGATACTGAATAACAACCACACAATCAGATATAACAGATTGAATATGGAACAGTAAAAAAGATACTGAACAACAACCACACATTCAGATATTACTGTTTGGATTTGGTACAATAACACAGATACTGAATAACAACCACACATTGAAATATTACAGTTTGCATATGGTACAGTAACACATATACTGAAAACAACCACACAATCAGATATAACAGATTGAATATGGAACAGTAAAACAGACATTTTCAAATATAACAGGTTTGATATGGAACAGTAACACAGATGATGAACAACAACAACATCTTCAGATATTTCAGTTTCGATATTGAAAAGTAAAAACAGATCCTGAATAACAACCGCATGATCAGATATTACAGTTTGGATATGGAACAGTAACTTATATACTGAATAAAAACCATACGTTCAGATATTACAGTTTGGATATGGAACAGTAACACATATACTAAATTACAACCACACATTCAAATATTACAGTTTGGATATTAAACAGTAACACATCTACTGAATAACAACCACAGATTTAGATATTACAGTTTGGATTTGGAACAGTAACACAAGAAACTGAAAAACAACCACATATTCAGATATTTCAGTTTGGATATGGAATAGTAACATAAAAACTGAATAACAACCACACAATCAGATATTCCAGTTTGGATATGGAACAGTAACATATATACTGAATAACAACCACAAAATCAGATATTACAAATTGGATATGGAAAAGTATCACAGACATGAATAACAGCCACAAAATAAAATATGAGAGTTTGGATAAGGATCAGTAACACAGATAATGAATAAGAACCACACGTTCAGATATTACAGTTTGGACATGGAAAAGTAACATAGATACTGAATATCAACCACATATTCAGATACTACAGTTTGGATATGGAACAATAACGCAGATACTGAATAACAACCACATGATCAGATATAACAGTTTGGATAAGAAAGAGTAACACAGATACTGAATAACAACCACATGATCAGATATTACAGTTTGGAGATGGAACAGTAACGCATCTACTGAATAACAACCACACGTTCAGGTATTACAGATTGGATATGGAACTGTAACATAAGATAATGAATAAGAACCACACGTTCAGATATTACAGTTTGGATATGGAAGAGTGACATAATTATATATTGAATAACAAGCACACAATAAGATATTACAGATTGGATATGGAACAGTTAAACAGATATTGAACAACAATCACACATTCAGATATTACAGTTTGGATTTGGAACAATAACACAGATACTGAAAAACAACCATATGTTCAGATATAACAGTTTGGATATGGAACAGTAACACAGATACTGAATAAGCAGCACACGTTCAGTATTTCAGTTTGGATATGGAACAGTAATACAGATACTGAATAAGAACCACACAATCAGATATTACAGATTGGATATGGAACAATAAAACAGATACTGAACAACAACCACACATTCCGATATTACAGTTTGGATTTGGAACAATAACACAGATACTAAATAACAACCACACATTTAAATATATCAGTTTGGATATGGAACAGTCACACATCAACTGAATAAGAACCACACGTTCAGATATAACAGTTTGGATATGGAACAGTAACATAGATTCTGAATAACAACCCTACATTCAGATATTACAGTTTGGATATGGAACAGTAACGCAGATACTGAATAACAACCACGTGATCAGATATTACCGTTCGGATATGGAACAGTAACACAGATACCGAATAACAACCACATGATCAGATATAATAGTTTGGATATTGAACAGTAACACAGAAAATGAACAACAACCACATGTTCAGATATTACAGTTTCGATCTGTAGCAGTAGCAGAGATAATGAACAACAACCACATCTTCAGATATAACAGTTTCAATATCGAGCAGTAACACAGATACTGAACATCAATCACATATTCAAATATTACAGTTTAGATAAGGAACAGTTACACAGATAATGAACAACAACCACATCCTCATATATTACCGTTTGGATATGGAAAAGTAACACAGATACCGAATAAAAATCACATGATTAGATATTACAGTTTGGATATGGAACAGTAACACAGATGCTGAATAATAACCACATGATCAGATATTACAGTTTCAATAAGGAGCAGTAAAACAGATACTGAGCACTATTCACATATTAAACATCACCCTTTTGATATGGAACAGTAACACAGATAATGAATAACAACCACATCTTCAGATATTACAGTTTGGATCGGAAACATTAACAGAAGATACTGAATAAGAACCACACGTTCAGATATTACAGTTTGGATATTGAACAGTAACATATATACAGAAAACAACCACATCTTCAGATATTACAGTTTGAAGATGGAACAGTAACACAGATACTGAGTAACAACCACACGATCAGATATTACAGTTTCAACATGGAGCAGTAACACAGATACTGAACATCAGTCACATATTCAGAAATTACATTTTGGATATGGAAAATTAACACAGATATGGAATAACAACGACATGATCAGATATTACAGTTTGGATATGGAACAGTTACACCTATACTGAATAAGAACCACACGTTCAAATATTACAGTTTGGATATGGAACAGTAACACAGATACTGAATAACAACCACACATTCAGATATTACAGTTTGGATTTAGAACAATAACACAGATACTGCATAACAACCACACATTCAAATATCGTCTGGATAAGAACCACACGTTCAGATATTACAGTTTGGATATGGAACAGTAACATATACAATCCAATGGCGCTGCTACGAATCGCGATATAACGAAATAACGGTGTACTACGAAAAAAGTGATCGGTGCCCTCATTTTTTGTTTTTTTATTCAATAAAGAAAAAATGCAATTTAACGAAATGCGATTTAACGAAAAATGCGATTGAGCGAACAATTTTCACGGTCCCATTATGTATTTAACAGTGAAATAAAGATGCAATATAGCGAATTGCCGTCAGACAGGTGTTTTCACACCTCTTTGAATGATACCTATTGCTCGCGCAGATCTTTGCTTACTATTATGTAGCAATTATCGCCCCAAGCGATAGTGGGACGATATGCTGCAAACATCCATTCTACAGTTCACCAGAAACGCTATTATCAAACCTGTCGCGTCAGCGACAAGGTTTAAAGTTATAACCAAGTTGAAAATTTTTGTCCCAGCTCATCCTTAATTATCTCAATGCAAACAGAATCAAGCCGGGTTTCATGTCCTCACCGCCTCACAATAGCCATTCACTTTCGCCAGGAATATAGTCCTATCAAAAAAGCGAGGAAATGAAATGAACATTCTCAATCAAAAGGCTTTCAAGTTTGTTTTAAAAGAAAAAAAATTCCTTAGTGAGAACTGTTTTGTGTGTGGGGAAAACAGAGAATCGACGCTGACTGTATCAGTTTATTTCTGTAAGTGTCTTTATACATACATAGCATATCTAGGACAGTGGGTGGTGCTTATTCAATAATGCCAAAAGTTAGTTGACCTTTCTGCCAGGGTTGATTGTCAGCCAATCAGAATACTGCATTTTAACACGCCTCACCGCTCCGAAACCAAAATGTCAGCGCCATTTTGTTAGCTGTAAAATCAGTTGAAGGAATTTTAATTTTTATAAGTTATTTGACTGTTTCTGGTCGATATTTAGCTTAACAATAGTATTGTGAAACGATGCAGCTTCAGGGAATGCGACCTTGATAGTGGCTATCCCAACAGAGTAAAAGGAGACGTCAGTTCGTTTCCTGAAGCGGAAACAAACTACGAACAGATTGTTCTTGAAAACTGTCTTACTCTTAAGATGGATCAAGGTATTAAAACACATTTTGTTATATTTAATCTATTTTTTTTCAGGTTTTGCAGTCACATGGTCTCTGTAAAAGGTTACAGTGTGCTAATTAAAGCTATATACCTGGCTGATGACACTGTGGAAAAGTGTAAAGTACCAGTATGGCATGACATTTCTGCAGAAATGACAATAGTTTGACTGCAACAAGCAGAAAAGCTGTAGAGGTATATATAACCACCTTTTCCAGCTATTAGGAATTTAATACATTTTGTTTATTTTTAGTTTATTTATCTATTAGACCAATAAATGTGAATTCTAGAACAGTTTGGAAATGGAACAGTTTCACAGATAATGAACAACAACCACATATTCATATATTACAGTTTGTATATGGAACAGTAACATAGATACTGAATAACAACCACATCTTCAGATATAACAGTTTGGATATGGAACAGTAACACAGATACTAAACAACATCAACACATTCAGATATTTCAGTTTGGATATGAAACAGTAACACAGATTCTGAATAACAACCACATGTTCAGATATTAGATACTGAATAACAACCACATCTTCAGATATTTCTGTTTGGTTATGGAACAGTAACACAGATACTGAAAAACAACCACATGTTCAGATATTTAAGTTTGGATATAGAAGCAGTAACACAGATACTGAATAACAACCACGTGTTCAGATATCAGACACTGAATAACAACCACATGTTCAGATATTACAGTTTGGATACTGACAGAATCATGTACAGTTAACATAGTAAAGATACTGTACATTTACAACAACAGAGAGAATACAGTTTTAGTACTGAATAGTAAATACAGACTGTAAAGTAACCAGTATTTGGAACATGTTACAGACATCTGCTTTAGAGGTTTAACTGCTTTGTTGATTTCTTTTTTCAATAACAGTGGATTTTCCGTAAACCAAACACCCATGGGACCGGCCAAAAAGTTTGGATTTTGGAAGTTTCCGGAAATCAGATGTCCGAAAAATACAGGTGCCAAACACCAGTGGTTCTGTATGATAGTGAATGCAGTCAGTATTGTTGAGCGTAACAGCGTTTGTAACATGGAAAACAAAATGCAAAACTAAAATTAATGAAAACAATCTTCACATGTGTATTTTATTAGAAAAAAATGTCATATGTTTTCAAATACATATACTTGTTTACAATATTATGTGCAAGTACGTTTCTATATATCCGAACAAATCTACATTTTGCACACCTTTAAAACTGATGAGTATTTCATTAAATGCCATAATTTAAAGACCTTTCTATTTGCTCAATTTTGCTGTTTTCACCAACCGCCTTTGAAATTTAAAAAGTTTGAAAAGAAAACGCCAGTTACAATAATCAACACATTGGCCGATGTTGGCTAATTAACTACGCTTAAAGAAACCCCAATTACCATCACTTTTATGATATGCTTCCCCACATATTATCACAATTTTTAACAAATTAAAATGCGCTGCTGCACTTTATTAAAAAAGTACAAAATATTTGCGAGAAGCTTTTGGGGACAGATTTTGTAACAAAATCGAGCGGGCCCTCAACTTTATCCGATCAAAAAATAGTGATGTATTTAAAAAAATATCACAAAAAATGTTACCTCAACCGACGTTTTGTTTACAAATTTCAGACCCACACATTCTGTCTAAGTCACGTGGTGTCGGCACCGTGATTACAATTTAAACCTTAAAGTTGCTTGTAACAAACACCTGTTATTAATCCACTAGTCATCGCTTGAGCTATTTACCGCTATCTAATTCAAAATAAACGATCACCGCTAATTGTTAAAAAAAAAAGATACAGACGTGACATTTTTGCCACAGGGTCTGTCTTTTGCACTTTTTAGCTCACCTGAGCACAAAGTGCTCAAGGTGAGCTTTTGTGATCACAATTTGTCCGGCGTCCATCGTTCGTCAGTGCGTCCATTCGTCCGTCGTCAACTTTTTATACAAACGACTTCTTCTCAGAAACCACTGGGCCAAATTTGATGAAATTTTCCTGGAATGTTCTTAGCATGAAGCTCTACTAAAATTGTTCAAATGGTTCTGCACCATTGAACATCTGGGTCAGAAGGGCTGAAAATAGATTTTCAAAATGAAATCTTTAAAAATCTTCTTCTCTGAAAGTGCAAGGCCTAGAGCTTAGATATTTTTTGTGTAACATCATCTAACGAAACTCTACAAAAAATGTTCAAATTATAGCCCTTGGGTCAAAACTGGCCTGGCCTCAGCGCGTCATTGATTTTCCTTATATGTATATAGTAAAAAAATAAAAAATATTCTCCTCTGAATTAACAAAGGCTAGAGGTTAGATTTTTGACTTGAAACATTGTGTAGTGGACCTCTACTCAGGTTGTTCAAATTAAAGCCCTTGGGTCAAAACTGGCCCTGCCCCGGGGGTCATTGATTTTCATAAAGTATATATAGTAAAAAATTAAAAAATCATCTCCTCTGAAAATGCAAGGCCTAGAGCTTAGATATTTTGTGTGCAGCTTCATCTAATGAAACCCTACAAAGATTGTTCAAATTATAGCCCTGGGGACAAAATTGGCCTGGTCCAAGCGGGTCATTGATTTTCCTTATATGTATATAGTAAACACTTAAAAAAATATTCTCCTCTGAATTAACAAAGGCTAGAGATTAGATTTTTGGCATGAAATATTGTGTAGTGGACCTCTACCAAGATTGTTCAAATTATACTCCTTGGGTCAAAATTGCCCCCGCCCCAGGGGTCATTGATTTTTTTCTATATGTATATAGTAAAAACAAAAAATTCTTCTTTTATTTGCTCTCCTGAGCTCAAAGTGCCTAGGGTGAGCTTTTCTGATCAGTCTTTGTCCGTCGTCCGTCCGTCTGTAAGTCGTCAACTTTTCATTCAAACGACATCTCCTCTGAAACCAATCGGCCAAATTTAATGAAACTTACCTGGGATGTTCCTTGGATGAAGCTCTACCAAGATTGTTCAAATGGTTTTGGTCCATTGCATTTCTGGATCACTGGAGCTAAAATTAGATTTTAAAAGTTGGATCTTTAAAAATCCTCTTTTGCGAAACCTCAAGGCCTGGAGCTTAGATATTTGGTATGAAGCATCATCTAGTGGACCTCTACCAAGTTTATTCAAAATATGACCCTGGGGTCAAAACTGACCCCAGCCCAGGGGTCAGTTGATTTTACATAGATTTATATAGGGAAAACTTAAAAACCTTCTTGTCAGAAACCACAAGGCCTAGAGTTTAGATATTTAGTCTGAGCATTGTCTAGTGGTCCTCTACCAAGTTTATTCAAATCATGGCCCCTTGGTCAAAAATGGCCTCGTCCCAGGGATCACATGTTTTACAAGGAGTTATATAGGGAAAACTTTAAAAAATCTTCTTGTCAGAAACCTCAAGGCCTAGAGTTTAGATATTTGGTGTGTAGCATTGTCTAGTGGACCTCTACTATGTTTGTTCAAATCATAGCCACTGGGTCAAAATAGGCCCTGCCTTGGGGGTCACTTGTTTACATACAGTTATATAGGAAAAAGTTTTAAAACTCTTCACATCAGAAACCAAAAGGCATAGAGCTTAGATATTTTGCATGTAGCATTGTCTAGAGGACCTCTACCAAGTTTTTTTCAAATCATAGCCCCTGGATCAAAATAGGCACCGCCCCAGGGGTCACATGTTTTACATAGACTTATATAGTGAAAACTTAAAAAATTTTCTTGTCAGAAACCACAAGGTCTAGAGTTTAGATATTTAGTGTGCAGCATTGTCTAGTGGACCTTTACCAAATTTGTTCAAATCATGACCCTGGGTCAAAAACTGGCCCCACTTGGGGTCATTTGATTTTACACAAGGACTTATATAGGGAAAATCTGAAAAGATCTGCTGCTCTGAAACACCAAGGGCTATACCTTCAATTGTTCAACCCCGCCCTTCTGATGGAGACATATTGTTTTTGCCCTGTTCATGGGTGTCTGTTTGTCTGTCTGTCTGTCACACTTTGTTTCCTTTCAACTTGAGGACCAGTTGACCCAAGGCCTTCAAACTTCACAGGGTTATTGCCCTTATTGAGTAGAAAAAACACTTTTGTTTCTTGGGTCAGTACGTCAAAGGTCAAGGTCAGACTGACCTCTGGAGTGAAAACCGTTTCCACTCAATAACAGGAGTACCATTTCACCCAGAGCCTTCAAGCTTCACAGGATGATTGCTTTTACTAAATAGAAAAACCATATTGTTTTTGGGGCTAGTATGTCAAAGGTCAAGGTCACAGGGACCTGTATAGTTAATAGTTTTTCTGCAGAGTAACCGTAGTACCATTACATCCAGAGCCTTCGAACTTTATAGGATAATTGTTTTAGATGAACCCTATTGTTTTTAGGGGCCATAGGTCAAAGGTTAAGTTCAAAGGGACCTCTAGAAAACTGTTTCTGCTCAGTAACTGGAGTGAAATATTACACAGAGCCTTCAAACTTCATAGGATGATTGTCTTTACTTAGTAAAAGAAGCCTATCATTTTTGGGGTCAGTAGGTCAAAAGTCAAGGTCACAGAAACCTGTAGAGTGAGAAGTATTTCAGCTCAGTAACTGGAGTACCATTCATATGGTAATTATATTAGAAGAACCCAATTGTTTTTGGGGTCTGTAAGTTCACTGGGACCTTTAGAATATAACTATGCAATAATCAGAGACCTAAATACCTATAATAAGTGATAGAACTGATTCTGCTACAATATAAGTTTTTAAGAAAGAAATGTTGTCTTTTCAATTTTAAAAACTGAGGTGGTACTGGTTCACCTAAACTTGTAACTATCTAGTGAGATTTAAAAAAAAGGAAGGATTTTACCTATGCTCAGAATTCAAGTTTGGCAATATTAAAAAAAATTGTACCTAATGGCTATACTGAGTGTTAGAACTGATTCTGCTATACAATGTTTTTTTTATGTTGAAAGTTACAACTGCTGTTTTAAGAATGTTACATATATACTAGCATTAAAAAAAGTTGGCTGCTTAAAACAGCATCCAATGGGTTTCATAATAATGTAATTGTACATTTGATCATATCTATATGCAATACAGATAGTTGTCTTCTTGCTTTAATGGTTCTGTCAATGAAAGTAAATATTGTCAGAGTATATAAAAAAATTGCATGATTTACATTTCCAGTGTTTATTTTATGAGTTGTATATTTCGCCTCTGAATGTGAATCATTCACCTTCAACATGTAAGGTCTGCAAAAACCAAAACTTCTTTTAAAATTCTGTAATTTTATTCAGTTTAACGATAATTGTCTAAATTTTGAAAGATTATATATATAATTTTATATATTACCTACAATCATATAATGGGGATATTACTCAAGAGTGAACCCACTCTCTTTGCCTTATCATGTGAAAGGTACATATACAAACAATGAATATCACATGAATTAATTCTAAACAAAATATAAACTGGATTGCTGATGTATAATTTGCAACACTGCACATACGTTTTTATACATAAATGAAAAATTGTCATATGTACAAATTATTTCAAATTAACCTAAAATTTATATGAATCAGTCCACACATACAGAATTCAGTTGTAATTAAAACCATGGAAATTTTAACTAAAAAAGAAGAAAAATCCACATAGAATCAAAATTAGCAGATTTTTAAGATAACGTTGTTACAACAAGTTATAACAAAGGAAACAAGAGCTGTCACTGGAAATTGACATATGCCCCCGAAATTGAAACTGGTGTAGAAATATAATTGAATATGCCTGTGAAAAAGAGATCAGACAAAAAATAGAGCATGAACTGAAGGTAAATGGTAAAATAATGTTTTTTTGCTTCAGATTCTTATATGAAGGTTTAGGACATAATTATTCAGTGAAATAGAAAACTGTGAGTTTGGTCTTAAATATGAACAATATTGTTTTATTCCCAACCCCTACTGGTGTTTTATATATAAAAAGGCTTGGTGACAAACATTCTGGTTTCAATAAAATCTACCTAGTAGTTTTGGAGATGAAGCTTGGACAAGATTTTAATACAGAGGTTATATTAAACAAGATCTGTCCGCAGACAGCACGCTCCACTTTTCTCAGTGCTGGATAAGAAATTATAAGCCAAGTCAAACAAGAGGCCCAAGTGAAAAAAAATATTTGAGTTGGGGAGGGCAAGTACTTATTCATTTAAGATGAAAAAGAATTTGGAGGGGGGAGGGACATGGGTACCAACAATCTTTGCAGGGTTCATGCTGGTGATCAAGTATTCCAAGTTTGAATGGAATAACTTTGACACTTTTTGAGAAATGGACATTAACAAAAAGGTTAACCAAGAAATTTTAAGTTGAAAAAGGGGCATAACTTTGCAAAAATAAATTTGAGGGTTATCTGCCCTTGAGAAATGGTGTTGCATTTTGAATGTGAACATGTATTCCTAATTTGAAGTAAATGGCTTTGATAGTTTCTGAGAAATAGACCTTAACAAAAAGGTTAACTGACGCCAACGAGGGGGTCAGGACAATAGCTCCAATTTTTTCTTCGAAAAAGTGGAGCTGAAAATCACTAAGGGCCCATAACTCTGCCAAAAATTATCCGAGCAGAAACTCCTGACAATATGCACAACTAGGCTTGGTGACAAACATTCCTGTTAAGTTTCAATGAAATTCTCCAAGCGTTTTTGGAGGTTTTTTACAGGACAGACGGACGGACGGACGAAATCCTGTGCTTATCGTCAGGAGATTCCGCTCGATTTATTTTTGGCAGAGTTATTGGCACTTAGTCATTTTTTTTCTCTAAAATCTTGCCCTCGCTTCATCTCCAAAACCGCTTGAGAGATTTCATTGAAACTTAATAGGAGTGTTTGTCACTAAGTCTAGTTGTGCATATCGTTAGGAGATTCTGCTCGGATTTTTTTTGCAGATTTATTGGCACTTAGTCTTTTTTCTCTTACTTCTATACTACTCAAAATTTGATAGGGATCACTTATCACGTATATTAACTACATAAGGTTGCAAAGGTTACACTTTTTGTTGCGATTCTGAAAATATGTTCATATGACAACAGTTTGGTACCAAAAAATGAGTAAGTCTGTAAACCGTTGAAGCGTGACAGAGGCTGAGCCGTGGGAGGGGAACGAATTTGGGATAACACAGACAGGAGATGAAATGGAACTTTTTGGAAAAATCAAGTCTATGGCCTGAATTGTCCGTTTGCTTTGATTACTGCTCTGCACCGCCTTCTCATTCTGTAATGAGTCTCCGGATGCTTGGTTGTGGGAGTCGAGCCCACTCGTCCAGAAGGGCCTGCTGTAGCCCAGGGACCATGGTTGGCTAGACTGGGCGAGCAGATATTGCAGTCTGCTGCATGTCCCAGGCGTGCTCTATTGGATTTAGGTCTGGAGACCTTGCTGGCCAGTCCATTCTCTCTATGGCTGCTGCCTCCAGGTACTCTTCGGTGACCCTTGCCCTGTGAAGCCGGGCGTTGTCGTCCATTAAAATGAACTCAGGGCCTATAGCACCAGCGTACGGACGAACGTACACATCTAAGATCTCATTGACGTATCGTACAGCCGTCAATGTGCCGTTTTGAACAATGTGCAGGTCCGTTCTTCCCTGCATGCTAATGCCCGCCCACCCCATGATTGAGCCCCCGTCATGACGGTCATGGGTAGCATCACATACGGGTGCCAAACGCTCATTGGCGGATCTCTATACCCGCACTCGCCTATCAGTGAAGTCCACAGAAAATCTAGACTCGTCAGTGAACAGCACTGGGGTCCAGTCATGCAGCGTCCACCTGGCGTGATCGCAGGCCCATTGAAGACATGCCTGGATGTGGTTTCGCGTCAATGGGATTCGGATTGCTGGCCTTCTAGCCCTCATGTGTATGAAGACGGTTCCTGATGGTTTGAGTGGAAAGTCTTACACCAGTGGCATTCTGGAAGTCATTTTGGAGGGCAGTAGCGGTAACAAAGCGCTGACGTCGTGCTTGAACGACAATAAACCGGTCCTCACGCTGAGTTGTGGACCTCTGACGCCCTCCGCCATGCCTATGCGTGACATGCCCGTAAGTTTGAAACCGTCGCCACATCCTGGCAACGGTGCTCTGGGACACCCCAAGGACACCTGCCACGTGCCGTTGGGAACGCCAAGCCTCAAGTATCCCTACCCCCTATTAATCTCCTCATCATCAATACGCCGTCTTTGCCGTAGATTTGTCATGACCAGTGCTAGGTCCGATATAAACGTTACCATGCACCAGCGAAGTCTGAACAAAACGGATGTGTACATGAAGGTACATGCCCGCGGTGCACCACTTTTCCAGGGGTCTAGTCCACACTTCATCTCCAAAACCGCTTGGAGAATTTCATTGAAACTTTACAGGAATGTTTGTCACCAAGCCTTGTTGTGCTTATCTTCAGGAGTTTCTGCTCAGATTATTTTTGGCAGAGTTATGGGCACTTAGTCATTTTTTACTTCAACTTCTATATTAAAATCTTGTCCACACTTCATCTCCAAAACCACTGGAGGATTTCATTGAAACTACACAGAAATGATATCAGGATATCGTCAGGAGTTTCTGGTCGGATTATTTTTGGCAGTGTTATGGGCCCTTAGTCATTTATAGCTTCACTTTTCGAAGGAAAAGGTTGAGCTATTGTCATGACCCCCTCGTTGGCGTCAGTTAACCTTTTGTTAAGGTCCATTTCTCAGAAACTAGCATTTACCTTCAGTTCATGCTGTATTTTTTGTCTGATCTCTTCTCCACAGGCATATTCAATTATATATTTACACAAGTTTAAATTCAAAGCTACATTTCGGGGGCATATGTTAATTTCCAGTGACAGCTCTTGTTTTCAAATTAAAACGAAGCTTAATCAACATCAATCAAAAGTAACATTAATATCACGAAGCCAGTCTGTGATATAGACAGTTTTGGTACAACTGGTCAGATAGAGGTAATAGGTTAGTGGTCAGATAGAGGTAATAGGTTAGTGGTCAGACAGAGGTAATAGGTCAGTGGTCAGATAGAGGTAATATGTTAGTGGTCAGACAGAGGTAATAGGTTAATCAGTTTAATCTTGCTTAAGGCTTAAGTCTCAATTGTGGTATAAAAATATAATAAAATCAAAAGAAAGTCAAAATATGACATTTGTCTCTGAATGTTTTTATCTCAAGTAAGAAATTAAAACATTTTATTAAATTACGAACACTTTGATACTAAATTTGAATAATATATTCCAATTCTGTATTTTATCAATATCTTACAAAATAACTGATTACAGTTCATTACATAATATTAATCATGAAAATAAATTAATCATAATATTTATTATATTCACTTTCACATTTGAAATGAAACCACTGTATTTTGCTGGTATTTTCTGAACTCTGGGGAATTAAATTGTTGACATGCTAATCTAATGTTTTTATCAAAATGTTTTTCGAAGTGTGAAACATGCCTCTATAGCAAAATTAGTTGCAAAGAAAAGCAATAGCCTGAATTGAAGGTCTGTTGTTATACAAGCAGTAAATAAGATTCAATTTTATTGCTGACGTAATTAATAATTTTGCAAAATTTTATATTAATTACAATCAGTTTCTTTGTTTCATTGAAACACATCATTTACCTTAAACACAAACAAATATTTGCCAGGCACAATGAAAAAATCAAATTCAAAACAATGAATGCAGCTTCCTTCATTTTTTGACAGTCGGCAATAGCCGACAGTCTTTAGAACCACAAATCAAAATCAGGTATTGAGGGACATGTCCACTTTAACATATAACGCATTGTCGAGGTGTTGCGTCGCGTTGTCGCGTCGCGTTGTCGTCCGTCGCGTTCTGCATTTGTGTAGGCCTCGACGCACGACAATGCAATACGACGCTCGACAATGCGAAGCGACGCACGACATTTTCACAATGTCGTATCGCATTGTCGCGCGTCGTGTGTGATCCTCTACCGCGACACACGAAAATGCCAAAAGACACATGACAACGCGACGCGACGCGACGCTCGAAAACGCGAAGCAACACTAGACAATGCGACGCGACATTAATTGGAATATCGTATCGCGTTGTCGTGCGTCTACCGGTGACAGGTTAAAATGTTGCAAGATCTATATGCCGTCTGACGGTGCAATGACAAAATTTCACGTGCCTATGTATTATCCGGCCCCTCCATAGCAATATCGCATTTTTAGAGCATGGTCGTAATTGCCGCATTTTCCTTGTGGAATTTGTTCTTAATTAATTCGATGGCCACTATGATGAAATGTGACCATTAAGGAAGGTCACTGCAACCTTGAACTCCCTGTGTAGATTTCTTTAGCGGCTACGAAGTAAATGACAGAAAGCAACAAAGAGAGGTTGTAAGAAAGTGTAAGAAAGACCTATGAGTCAAAACAGGGTATTTCATATCCTATTTGAAAGACCCTGGTCAAAACAATGCAGAAACAAATTAATCAAAATGAATCAGTCGTCCAATCTAATTAAATTACACAGTCTATCTAAGGGTATATCTAAATACAGCAATAAGCAATTGAGTGAGTATATATGACCTGAGAAAAATATTCATTCATACTTTAAACAACAAAATTTTAATGTTAAACAAATATCAACAAAAACTTCATGTATTTAAGTTCAATTTACTGCAGACAGTAACCATTTCCTCTCAAAATATAAGTTTAAATGTAATCAAAAGCTGTTCTTTCCTGTCCATTTTGTGTGAAGCATTAGGCTTTGTTAACTTTCTAACATAGTCGGATACCCACGGCCGATCCATTAACATTTATCAGCCGTGGGATTTTTGAACGCTATCTAGTCGCTAAGAGGTGTGTCAAAGACAGCTTTTTCATTGGTTCCCTCATAATTTCATGAGGCAATTAAAACTAACCAAAACGCTCGTTCTATACGACATTCGGTATTACAGACAAGATGGCGGCAACCATAGACGACATGTTTAATTCATTTTGTGAAAAGCTATAAATTGAAAATGTGGGCGAAATGTTAATACTATTTAAAATATCACTTTATTGGTCTTTGCTTGTGGAAGAAATGAGTTGGCGATTGTTTTTGCCTTTTATATTGGCAAGACACGCGAAACAGGTTTTCGCCATGGGCGCAGCCATTTTGTTTCTGATAGTTTTCTACCCCCTCCGTTTAAGAGTAACTATATTATAAACGCGATTTCATTGGTCGATATTTTAGGCACTTGTTGCTATATATCGACGCAAATCGATTTATTTTTCCCACGGTTTGATTAATGTAATAATCAACCGTGGGTATCCGACGATGACTTTCTAAATGCTTTCCTGGATTTTTTTATAAATAACAAGTACTGCCAAGCATGTAGCCAGACTTTGGTTTTTGTAATAACGAAAGTTTAAGATGGCCTAAAAATATGTTAAACTTCAAGCCCCCTGCCCGCCCCCCTTCCAATGACCAATACAAACACCTGTGAGAGTATTTGAAATTTAGCCCTTAGAGCTATGCCCCTGATTGCTTGTATATCTTGGGTTTAGGTAAAATACCACTCTGTGCAAAACTTTAATAACAAAGACTGCTTCACAAAACCCCAGAGAAATACAAATACACCAATACAACCAAAACAGATCTACATAGCTGACAAACTGTATATAACATTCACTCTCTGAGCCACAACGGAACCATTCTGACATACCTATTGTCAAGAGAATTGAAACACTTTAAATTACTTGCAAATATGCATTCTATCTCAAAAACATCAAAAGTTTAAATTTCCTAAGATTTGTCTTGGTCATGACTGATGACTGGAATCAGAAAAAATATACAATGTACATTAATTCTATCTACTTGTATCTCTAACAAAACATGGCTCCAAGGTATATTCCATCTATTTGTACGCGATTCTAGATAGGTCAATATTACCTTCTCTTCCTCCTACATTTTACCTCTGACCCAAAACAAAAGTACCTTTGAATATGCTCAAGACGTCTTATCTCCAAGGTATATACCTGTGAGATGTACTGTGTAAATTTTGTAACTCTCAGAGGTGCTCCCTCAAATAATCAAAACCTTTCTGCTGACACCTAACCTATTCGTTTCATCACCTACTATGATTCACTAAAATGCACCCTAATCCATCCTCAGATACCCACATCCGACCCATTACGTTACACTCAGATTCAATGTAGTGAGTAATAACTGAATAAGGTACCGTAGGTGACCTACGATGCCTTCAGAAATGACTGGTAATATTTTCTACTCTAGAATAGTGGTGTTTTTCACAATTCGTCTGCATAATTCTGTATTTTATTCTCAAACCAATGTTTGGTGGAAATATAAACAGTATTACTGACGGGAATGAAATATTTTTGGAATTTCAACATCTTTGTTTACAGTTCTTTTCCTGAAAAAAATGACATACAGAACACATGGTTTATACACATTGATCTAGCAGCACATAGACCTTTTTGGAGAAAAACTGCTAGTGTACGTCAACAATTTAAATATGACGTCAACGGCGTCACGACTCCGCTTACATGCACACCGTTCAACAAGGTTTGTGAACGGTAGCAGGGTGCCCATGATTTTTCGGCGGTAGGGTCATTTTAAAATAGGAAGTCAACTAAGTTTTCACAGTTTGCCAGCACTCAAAATGGAAAGAGTCATTAGGAGATATTCGGCAACTACAGTTACCAGAATCCTTTTACAGCTGGATGAAATTAAGTACATGCGGCTTCAATGTCTTTGAACATGGCTACACCCTGTGCTCAAGATCCCAAGTCTTCTACATATTTATTATAATGACTGGAGAACCACCTGCACCTAGAGGTGAAAGGGTTGTCAGAAAGTCGCACTGGTTTTACCCTTACAATGATTTGCAGTGAGAGGTTTGACCCAATCTGATTAAAATCATATCCTAAACATCGTATGGAGATCGTGAACTTCAGTCAGATTGAGGTTTGACCTGTATCGTACTAAATAAGATAACAGATGCTTTTTATTATCAAAATGATGACTTCTGGTCCATTTACATGGAATTACAGTATGGCCAATGTATACGAAAGGCAACTGTTGGAGGTTTCAGTGTTTTCCCATTATAAAGATCTCAAAGGTAATTAAATTAAGGATCCTTATAATCAATGTACACAATACTAATCTACAGACGGATCATGCCAGGAACATTCATTATTTATTTATTGTACTCAATGTTTGTTCACTTTGATCAATTATGCCTACATAAAATAATAAATACATCCTAACTGGCATTTTAAATCAGGAAAATGGAAGTCTTGCCAAAATATTTTTGACAATGCAATTAAGTACTTTGTACTTACGAATCGAACAAAAATATTGTTAATAGATTCTGTATAAGTTAACTGGGACAATTAAAACGATATAGAACACCAAAAGAAAGGAGCTTATAGAACTTTAAACTTACGTTGTGATACGTTGTTTACACAGAATTGTACGAGTTAAAACTTTAAGCCTTCCGACAGGATGAAAATATAGATAAGACAAAACTATATTTTTTTTTAGAAAAAAAAAAACGATATAAGAATTTTAAGCCTAAAATTTTGAGCTGGGATAACAAGTTGGCTGCTTCAAAAAGTATCTAATTGTTTACGCCCAATAATGATGGTACATGTGATCACATATTGATGAAATATTTATTGCCATATTGATAGTTATGTTCTTGCTTTAATATTTCTGTCTATGTAAGTAAATATTGTCAGAGTGTAAACAAAGTTAGCAAGTAATTTTATTACAGTATATAATATTGTAAAGTCTTTACAAACACAGGATATAAAAATACACTATAAAATATAATCTTTGAGAACAAAATTACTATCACTTAATTTTAGAAAATAATTAAAGTATTGTAAATAGAGTTAAACAAGAGATTAACAACAATTCTAAATTTACAAGACTTTAATTTCCAGTGAACATTATAATCACTTATCAGTGCTATACACTGAGCATGGAAAAGAAGCAGAGGTGTCATTTGAATGGGAAGCTTTCTGAATCGGGCACTATTCCCCTCTTCATAGGACATCGGTTGTATGGGCAATCGGTACCGACGATAAATAAACTCAAATAGATAGAGCAATACACAGTTTTTTAGCAACATTCCCATCGCCTGCTGGCACTATAGGCATTTTCAGATTTCTAGGAGATTGTAAGTCTGTTTTAAGTGCAGTAAATAATGTTCAATTTCATTGCTATCGTTATTAAAAGTAATGCAAAATTATACATCAATTACAATCAGTTTCTTTGTTTCATTGAAACACATCATTTACCTTAAACACAAACAAATATTTGCCAGGCACAATGAAAAAATCAAATTCAAAACAATGAATGCAGCTTCCTTCATTTTTTGACAGTCGGCAATAGCCGACAGTCTTTAGAACCACAAATCAAAATCAGGTATTGAGGGACATGTCCACTTTAACATATAACGCATTGTCGAGGTGTTGCGTCGCGTTGTCGCGTCGCGTTGTCGTCCGTCGCGTTCTGCATTTGTGTAGGCCTCGACGCACGACAATGCGATACGACGCTCGACAATGCGAAGCGACGCACGACATTTTCACAATGTCGTATCGCATTGTCGCGCGTCGTGTGTGATCCTCTACCGCGACACACGAAAATGCCAAAAGACACATGACAACGCGACGCGACGCTCGAAAACGCGAAGCAACACTAGACAATGCGACGCGACATTAATTGGAATATCGTATCGCGTTGTCGTGCGTCTACCGGTGACAGGTTAAAATGTTGCAAGATCTATATGCCGTCTGACGGTGCAATGACAAAATTTCACGTGCCTATGTATTATCCGGCCCCTCCATAGCAATATCGCATTTTTAGAGCATGGTCGTAATTGCCGCATTTTCCTTGTGGAATTTGTTCTTAATTAATTCGATGGCCACTATGATGAAATGTGACCATAAAGGAAGGTCACTGCAACCTTGAACTCCCTGTGTAGATTTCTTTAGCGGCTACGAAGTAAATGACAGAAAGCAACAAAGAGAGGTTGTAAGAAAGTGTAAGAAAGACCTATGAGTCAAAACAGGGTATTTCATATCCTATTTGAAAGACCCTGGTCAAAACAATGCAGAAACAAATTAATCAAAATGAATCAGTCGTCCAATCTAATTAAATTACACAGTCTATCTAAGGGTATATCTAAATACAGCAATAAGCAATTGAGTGAGTATATATGACCTGAGAAAAATATTCATTCATACTTTAAACAACAAAATTTTAATGTTAAACAAATATCAACAAAAACTTCATGTATTTAAGTTCAATTTACTGCAGACAGTAACCATTTCCTCTCAAAATATAAGTTTAAATGTAATCAAAAGCTGTTCTTTCCTGTCCATTTTGTGTGAAGCATTAGGCTTTGTTAACTTTCTAACATAGTCGGATACCCACGGCCGATCCATTAACATTTATCAGCCGTGGGATTTTTGAACGCTATCTAGTCGCTAAGAGGTGTGTCAAAGACAGCTTTTTCATTGGTTCCCTCATAATTTCATGAGGCAATTAAAACTAACCAAAACGCTCGTTCTATACGACATTCGGTATTACAGACAAGATGGCGGCAACCATAGACGACATGTTTAATTCATTTTGTGAAAAGCTATAAATTGAAAATGTGGGCGAAATGTTAATACTATTTAAAATATCACTTTATTGGTCTTTGCTTGTGGAAGAAATGAGTTGGCGATTGTTTTTGCCTTTTATATTGGCAAGACACGCGAAACAGGTTTTCGCCATGGGCGCAGCCATTTTGTTTCTGATAGTTTTCTACCCCCTCCGTTTAAGAGTAACTATATTATAAACGCGATTTCATTGGTCGATATTTTAGGCACTTGTTGCTATATATCGACGCAAATCGATTTATTTTTCCCACGGTTTGATTAATGTAATAATCAACCGTGGGTATCCGACGATGACTTTCTAAATGCTTTCCTGGATTTTTTTATAAATAACAAGTACTGCCAAGCATGTAGCCAGACTTTGGTTTTTGTAATAACGAAAGTTTAAGATGGCCTAAAAATATGTTAAACTTCAAGCCCCCTGCCCGCCCCCCTTCCAATGACCAATACAAACACCTGTGAGAGTATTTGAAATTTAGCCCTTAGAGCTATGCCCCTGATTGCTTGTATATCTTGGGTTTAGGTAAAATACCACTCTGTGCAAAACTTTAATAACAAAGACTGCTTCACAAAACCCCAGAGAAATACAAATACACCAATACAACCAAAACAGATCTACATAGCTGACAAACTGTATATAACATTCACTCTCTGAGCCACAACGGAACCATTCTGACATACCTATTGTCAAGAGAATTGAAACACTTTAAATTACTTGCAAATATGCATTCTATCTCAAAAACATCAAAAGTTTAAATTTCCTAAGATTTGTCTTGGTCATGACTGATGACTGGAATCAGAAAAAATATACAATGTACATTAATTCTATCTACTTGTATCTCTAACAAAACATGGCTCCAAGGTATATTCCATCTATTTGTACGCGATTCTAGATAGGTCAATATTACCTTCTCTTCCTCCTACATTTTACCTCAGTACCTTTGAATATGCTCAAGACGTCTTATCTCCAAGGTATATACCTGTGAGATGTACTGTGTAAATTTTGTAACTCTCAGAGGTGCTCCCTCAAATAATCAAAACCTTTCTGCTGACACCTAACCTATTCGTTTCATCACCTACTATGATTCACTAAAATGCACCCTAATCCATCCTCAGATACCCACATCCGACCCATTACGTTACACTCAGATTCAATGTAGTGAGTAATAACTGAATAAGGTACCGTAGGTGACCTACGATGCCTTCAGAAATGACTGGTAATATTTTCTACTCTAGAATAGTGGTGTTTTTCACAATTCGTCTGCATAATTCTGTATTTTATTCTCAAACCAATGTTTGGTGGAAATATAAACAGTATTACTGACGGGAATGAAATATTTTTGGAATTTCAACATCTTTGTTTACAGTTCTTTTCCTGAAAAAAATGACATACAGAACACATGGTTTATACACATTGATCTAGCAGCACATAGACCTTTTTGGAGAAAAACTGCTAGTGTACGTCAACAATTTAAATATGACGTCAACGGCGTCACGACTCCGCTTACATGCACACCGTTCAACAAGGTTTGTGAACGGTAGCAGGGTGCCCATGATTTTTCGGCGGTAGGGTCATTTTAAAATAGGAAGTCAACTAAGTTTATACAGTTTGCCAGCACTCAAAATGGAAAGAGTCATTAGGAGATATTCGGCAACTACAGTTACCAGAATCCTTTTACAGCTGGATGAAATTAAGTACATGCGGCTTCAATGTCTTTGAACATGGCTACACCCTGTGCTCAAGATCCCAAGTCTTCTACATATTTATTATAATGACTGGAGAACCACCTGCACCTAGAGGTGAAAGGGTTGTCAGAAAGTCGCACTGGTTTTACCCTTACAATGATTTGCAGTGAGAGGTTTGACCCAATCTGATTAAAATCATATCCTAAACATCGTATGGAGATCGTGAACTTCAGTCAGATTGAGGTTTGACCTGTATCGTACTAAATAAGATAACAGATGCTTTTTATTATCAAAATGATGACTTCTGGTCCATTTACATGGAATTACAGTATGGCCAATGTATACGAAAGGCAACTGTTGGAGGTTTCAGTGTTTTCCCATTATAAAGATCTCAAAGGTAATTAAATTAAGGATCCTTATAATCAATGTACACAATACTAATCTACAGACGGATCATGCCAGGAACATTCATTATTTATTTATTGTACTCAATGTTTGTTCACTTTGATCAATTATGCCTACATAAAATAATAAATACATCCTAACTGGCATTTTAAATCAGGAAAATGGAAGTCTTGCCAAAATATTTTTGACAATGCAATTAAGTACTTTGTACTTACGAATCGAACAAAAATATTGTTAATAGATTCTGTATAAGTTAACTGGGACAATTAAAACGATATAGAACACCAAAAGAAAGGAGCTTATAGAACTTTAAACTTACGCTGTGATACGTTGTTTACACAGAATTGTACGAGTTAAAACTTTAAGCCTTCCGACAGGATGAAAATATAGATAAGACAAAACTATATTTTTTTTTTAGAAAAAAAAAAACGATATAAGAATTTTAAGCCTAAAATTTTGAGCTGGGATAACAAGTTGGCTGCTTCAAAAAGTATCTAATTGTTTACGCCCAATAATGATGGTACATGTGATCACATATTGATGAAATATTTATTGCCATATTGATAGTTATGTTCTTGCTTTAATATTTCTGTCTATGTAAGTAAATATTGTCAGAGTGTAAACAAAGTTAGCAAGTAATTTTATTACAGTATATAATATTGTAAAGTCTTTACAAACACAGGATATAAAAATACACTATAAAATATAATCTTTGAGAACAAAATTACTATCACTTAATTTTAGAAAATAATTAAAGTATTGTAAATAGAGTTAAACAAGAGATTAACAACAATTCTAAATTTACAAGACTTTAATTTCCAGTGAACATTATAATCACTTATCAGTGCTATTTCTAGGAGATTGTAAGTCTGTTTTAAGTGCAGTAAATAATGTTCAATTTCATTGCTATCGTTATTAAAAGTAATGCAAAATTATACATCAATTACAATTAATTTTTTTGTAAAATTTAAACACATCATTTACCTAAAATCAGAAACAAATATTTGGTACTGTAGCTAGTAAACATTGAATGGGGTCGCAGACAAGATCGGGGGGCCGCAGAATATTCTTTGTCATTAGACGCTGTTGCAATTAGATCTAAGGGGCATAACCCAAAAATATGAGAGAGAGGGGAACAACTTTATATTCTTTCTTAATTTAGTATTCGATAGTTTGTCTCCCTTCAAACTTTTTAAAATGTTACGCATCATCACAGTAGACTGGCTCTATCCTTCCTTTTCTATTTTTTCCAAAGTTTTTTTTTGTGTACTCTGAAAAGATACATAGGTATGAACAGAAATAGTTCACCCGAAGCTGAGAAAATGACAAGAAATATTATTATATTATAACTCTACAGTTATATATGATTTTCCAATGCCTCCATGAGAAAAAAATGTTTTTATGACCCCTGGTCATACAAATACATATCTTTATACAACATCAAGAACGTTAGAACAGAAACATTATACTTGTTCAACAGGACACCTTTACATCAAACAGCATCGATTTTAACAAAAAATGTTGAAATTATAAGTCTGTTTACTCAGTCGATCTAGTAAAAAAGAATTATTAATCAAATTGGCAAAAAAATCATAAGTAAAGCATTAGCATTATCCAAGTTTAATCATTTTTCCTGAGCTTACCAAATCCATGTAAAGATACAAAAACAATTCAGAGTCAATCTTTAAAATTTCTTTGGAAAGGTGGACTAGACGAAATCAAGAAACTAGTTATTACACACAGAATTGTGATAATCGATGATGAGTTGTTTATGACTTCTTTAAAACTGACATGGAGACTTGAAACTTACGATTCAAAATATTTCAGTTTTATACAAACAATGTACCCCTTTGTATTAAACTGCAATAAGACTTTTTATACAGTTCAGAATCAGTTCTGGAAAGAAGTTTAAATTGGTTAATGCACCTGAACAGACAGTGCCCGAGAAACTTGAGTTAATTCTGCTTTTTGCCTGTGTAGCATACTTCTAGTTTTGGAACAGATGGAAACAGTTTCTGTCTTAAAGGATTTGTTAATTCAGGAATAATTTTAATGAACATTTTTGAACAAAGAAGAAAACTTCCCGTGGTTCAATGATTTATCAAGAAAATACAATATCAACACATTTTTTGCAATACCATAATATTATAGAGTCTATTAAAAGCTTTCTAGCAAGTGTGACTTTTTCATATGGTAATATAACAAAGTTCACAATCAAAGCGCTGCAAGCACTGGAGTAGTCTCTATTACTGGTAATGCTACTAGGGACCTACAGATATCATTAAGTAGTCACATTTTTTGCTGGCCTAAACCAGATAAGGACCAGTGACTTTAGATTTTAATCAGGTCTCAGCACTGAAAAATTTATTTACTAACTGATAATTTTAAATTAAGCATGCTATTCATAGGCAAGTGCAGTATCGGCATATCAGCAGAAGGCATGTATACTTGTATGTTTTGTTCTTATCTGCACCTCTTACTCAAACTTTTTTTCTTTTTTTTCAGTTTTAGCATTTCAACAGAAACAATCACAGGATAACTATTAAAATACTTTGCTAGCATGTTCTTAGAACCACTACACAAATACCAACTAAGAGACAAATACATGTACATTGTAGGAGAGCGCCGCCTATATTTGATATTGTCAAAGTTATAGCAAACGTTGTGGACTATTTGTTATTGATGATTATTTTCATTTTATTATTATGTCATTTCACTGAATAAATATATTGAGTTTAATCAAGATATTAACAAGAGAACTTGAACATTCACGTTTGATGATTAACAACAATTTCTTAACATTCGGTCCCTAAATATTAATAAGTTAGTTAAGCCTTGCCCTACGCATTAATCTCCCTTCATTCAGAGAAGTAACTGTTGTGTTGTGGTGCCACATATGACGAAATTAGAACTCAGTAAATATCAACTTACATGATTCTGGCCATTTATGTCTGCCTTTTCTGGTTTCTTTTGAAGTAACTTATTGAAAAATAACCTGAAGAGCAAGTGTAATACAATTAAGAACACGCATATGTTTGAATAGATAGGATACTGGAAGTTTCGCCACCTGTCAATTCCCTGTCTGTATATATATTCGCTACCTATCTTCTTTTGCACCTAGTCTATTCGCTACCACAGGCTTTATCACAAAATGGCTAACTTGTGAATAATAACCCGAATTAAACGGGTAAGGTATTTATTTAAAGCGACTTCCTCACAGAAGGCTCGACGATGCAAAAAAAGAAAGAGAAATTGTTTATACATCTTGAAATTCTTGCTGTAATTGTGAAGAACATACCCAAACTAAGTTACTGACTCATAATTTGTCACAGAAACACACCACAATATAAAGATTCTCACACCTTTATCGGTAAAAAATTTACCCCGTCAATCACGGTTAAATACTTCATTGTAATATTATTTTTGACAAACTGAAGGGGTTGACTCAGTGGCGTAGATCGCCGTCCTATATTTTTACTGACAGAAAGGGCATTTGTTCGAATCTTGCGGAAATCATTCTCTTTTTTTTAGTTTTCATGGTGTATAGAAGCAAGTTATTATGTTTCCCCCATATTAACTTCTTTTAAATTTTAAAGATTTTTTTAAGCTAAACTCTGTGAGTCAGTCGCTTTAAAAACAATTATACATGCTGATTGTATCTTTTATTGAATTTATGTTTAACAATTTACAGGTATAAAAAGTGTAGAAAAGGATTACCAGAAGCGACTAACACTCGTCTGGGACTTAACAAGAAAGATAAAATTAAGTACGATTATGGCGGCGGTGTCATAAAATAATAAGTTATGAATATGACTGAAAGCTGCTATCTCCAGTTTCCTCGAATTTTATGCTGATTTGTTTGATAACTTGTTTATTAAGAATAGTGATACAAATTATTATAAGATTATTATTAATTATTATAAGATCATTTTACTAGAATGTGTCTCCTATTCCAAGAAAACACATTAAGTTGTTTTAAGGATATATATATATAACGATATAACTGCAGAACTGTTAGTAAATTTTAAAGTTAGTAAATTTAAACGACCAGTCTGTGAGTGCAATTCGTACTCATGCCGCCTCGATCATAAGCAGTTTGCTTTAACCAACGCTCTTACCACTCATGCCGCCTCGATCATAAGCAGTTTGCTTTAACCAACGCTCTTACCTTCATGCCGCCTCGATCATAACTAGTTTGCTTTAACCAACGCTCTTACCACTCATGCCGCCTCGATCATAAGTAGTTTGCTTTAACCAACGCTCTTACCACTCATGCCTCCTCGATCATAAGTAAGTTTGCTTTAACCAACGCTCTTACCACTCATGCCGCCTCGATCATAAGAAGTTTGCTTTAACCAACGCTCTTACCACTCATGCCGCCTCGATCATAAGCAGTTTGCTTTAACCAACGCTCTTACCACTCATGCCGCCTCGATCATAAGTAGTTTGCTTTAACCAACGCTCTTACCACTCATGCCACTGACCCAAAGAACTGATTCCTTGACGCGTTTGTCAGAGGTTGTATCTAATGTTTTCAGGTTGTTTCGCTACCTCTATATGTTCGCACTAGTTGTTTTGCTACCCAGTAGCAAGTCAGTTCGCTACACAAGCGTTTTCGCTACGCAAATTTCATTAGATAATGACACTTTGCTATGATTTAATTATATTTGATGTCACTTAATACAGAGGAGTACAAATTTACAATATTTAAATCAATGCAAATTAATATTTTTTTTAGAATTAATAAGTTTCAAATAACCAATCATATGTATGTACAATACGTTAAATATCTTCATTAATGTTTCGGAACAGGAGACCAGAAAATGATCTAATAATAATTTGAAAAATGTATTCTTATAAATAACATATTAAAGCGACTGACTCACAGATGGCTCGACGATGCATAAAAAAGAAAATATTTATATATGTAAAAATTCTGGTTGTACTTGTGAAGAGCATATCTAAACTAAGTTTCTGTTTCAGTTTGTGTACAGAAAAAAACATAATATAAAGGTTTTCACACTTTTATCGGTAAAAAATTTACCCCGTTAATCACGGAGTAGATACTTTATTTATATTGTTAATTTTGACATTTATAAAGAACAATTCGTACTAGCTCAGTGGTCTAGGTCGCTCCTCCTAATTCTATGGCATGGGCCATAGACATCTAGGATTCTTTTCTCATCATTTCTTGAATCAACCGTATATTCTACCTAACTACTTTTGAGATTGATTGCACTGACTCTGTACAATACTTTTTCCTTAATACTTCTTGTTAAAAGTTCTTGAGTGTTTTAATAACGCTTTGTATCATAGATTGAGCTTTTTTTTACAAAAAGTCAATATGTACCGACGAAAACCTCATCTTAGCTTCATATAACATAAAGCCTTTAACAGTACTGTTACGGAATAATATAAGGCGTGGATTTCTTGTAGTTGTTTTCTGTGAAAATAAGTTGTTCATTATTGTCTAAATATGAAGAAATGACTTTCATAATTTCAGATTCATAGTATCACGCCTATAAATTTGATGAAAAGAAAATGGACCTAAAAGTTCATAAGTATTGATAAATGGAAAGCTGCTGCATCAATGACGTTTGTTAAAAACAGGCCGACTGCAATAGGGTATCGGAATTTTATAGTCTAGGAGTACACAAATTCTTTGCTAGAGTATATTGGTTACTAGAAAATGGAAGAATGTGTAAGTATAAGACTTTGAATTGGTTATCTACGAAAATATGCATGTCATCAAGTACCATAGATTGTATATAGTGAAATCAGATGTCATTGTTTATGAGATTTTTGCGTCTCATTTGTTTGTTCTCATTACCCTCTAATTACAATAAAGTTTCATAGAGCAGACCTGTCTTTAAAAATGTCATTAAAATTCAAAATCGTCTCAATATGCTGGATGATTTTTTTTAAAGAAAGGATTGTGTCATGCATTATTCTTGCAGTTATAACCATAATAAATACAAAAAAAGTTTCACCTGTGTTTTTATTTGTGTTTCCTATGTAATATATGAGAATATTTTGCTGACTCAAATGTTACTTCATCAACAATAGTGAACAACAGGGAGTTGATACAGGATTATTCTCAATCACATTTATTTCGTAAAATAAACGAAGCTTTTCTGTTTTGCACTAAGCAAGAATAACACGATTACATTTAATATTGACAACCTCCTATACCTCGTGAGCTTATTTAATGTAGGTAAGATGAACCGGTTTAACAATGTAATAATGCACAAGGAATCATTCTTTTAAAACAGGAATACATAGTCCCTGCTCTAGCATTTAACGGCTTAATGACAGTGGACTGACACAATGTTCATCTAATCTAAAGCAGCTGTTTCAGTACTATCAGTGCTTTTATTGTTTCACGTGTTTATTTTATTTGAAACCCATACTGTGGCAGTTGTTAAACGACAATCGCCTCAAAAAGAAATCTGGACATGAAAAAACGGTATAAAAGATGCGACGAAATCATCTGTTAAGGAATGCAATAATACTTCGGATTTCACAAACAAAATATGTCTTCTTTTTTCGACACTCATACTGCTGACACTGTGGCAGTTGTATGACCAAAAAAGCAGTTAAAATCTCAATAAAAATGCGATGAAATAATTTCAAAAGTCGGTATATCATTCGCAATATCTGAATACAAAGCGGACGATAACCGACAGTGAGAACTGCCCCCTCATTTACAAAATAGCTTTTGTGTTTTATTTTAACAATGATCGAAGAGTTCACAAGGGCGATAATTCTGTGAATGAAAGGACTATTGTAATATACTTATGGCAATTTTAGATGTTGTTGGAAAAATAAATTGATCATTCTGGTAATGTCGATGATTATCATCATAATGTCGATGATGATGATTTAAGTGGCGGTTAAATATTGATTGTCCCTTTTTTGTCCTAAGTCTGCTGTGTTTGAGACAGTGTTTTTAGTTTTTTTTCATAGATTATTAGCCGACCTCTAAAACAAACAGGTTGCTTGGGACTTTTTTGTTATTTATAAACGCAACAAACACTAACAGTAAAAATCAAAGCACTGAATGTACTAGTGGGGGCCTAAGTTTGAAAGGAATTGTGAATTCACTGGTTCTTAAACTTAAGTACCCCGAGTTGTAGTATCGAAAGCCACCTTCGTTCTACCATTATATAGTCATGCACACATCGACTTTTCTTCACCTATGCACGGTCTGGTCAGTGATCACGTGATCTTCATGCATTTTTACGATTTTGTCAATCATTATCATTTTATTGTTAAATTTTGACGCTTTTTGCACCAGAAATTATACGCATGAACAAAACTCTTTTCCACATAGCATTACTTGAGAATTACAAACTGTTTTGTATCTGAACGTTTTAAAAAGATTTGCTTAAGATTGCTGTGACACTAAGTTTAACTAAAAGATTATTCATGGATACACGCGAATAAAGCAAAAGATAAAGTAAATATTTGTTGTTACAAAGCACGATCATTATTTCAAAGAAATATTTAATATAGAGAAAGGAGCAAAACGAAAACCTTTATTTTAACTTTAACTTTTTATTCTTCCATAGTTTTTTTTCCATAAAATCAATCAGTTACTAAATACATTTTTTCATCTATTCATCCAAAGATAGAATAAGCTGAAAAAAGGGGCCGATCATCCTAGACACGCTCGCCTTTTCTCCAACATCCCATCATCAGTGCAAGATTTCGGCGCAAAGTTACGCATTTTCTCGTTAAGTAACGAATTTGTGGTATTTTAGGTCTTTCATTCATCAATCAAACAAATGAATTAGCGTCAGATTTTGGCTTCCATTCTAACTGACTAATTTAATCCACGCTTATCTAGTGAAGGATACCTATGGCAGGAGATCTACATGTGCTTTATTTCCAAATGTCTCAGTTATGCCGCTTTGTGTACAGTGTACACCTTCACGCATGATCGTCAACATTTTCAAAGCTTGAAAGCAACTTTGATGTAACTTCATGATGATTACGTGAAATAAACAAGCTTTTTAGCTTGTAGCCTTTTTCAAGAAAAAAAATGGAAAAGTTGAAGAAAATAATATTTTTAAAAATTTACACATGTATTTCGGCTCAGATAGCCGAAATAAACTTGATGGTTTTTTGATATGACAAAGGAAGTTGCTCTGCATTGAAAATTATTCCCATTCAACGCAATGTTCTTCCCTTTCTCGTATCAGTTAAGCAGCTGTAGCGTGTTATCAAATGTTAGTGCAATAATATTGAAACACATGAATAGTTTTGTCATTTTCACTCTCTGATAAAGAATGCTTCAAGTGTTGTGCACGGAACTGTATAATTCCGTATTTCGGAAATCTCAATTTCAACTTATTGCTGCCAACAGTCAATTCTGATTATAATAGGCAAGCAAGTTCTTGCAACTTATTCGTGCCGAAAGTGAGGAATGTGAAATGTCACTGGAGACTCTCAACTCTGGTGTGATTCGAACCAGCAACTTCCGGATCGGGAGTCCGGCATTCTAAGCCCTCGACCACTGCTCCTCCTACTTATCTACTTATTATGTTCTAGTCGAACGTTTGTGGAGCTACTTTTTGACACATGAATTGTGTGAAATTATGCATTAGCATGCTGACTGCTGTAATACCATTGGGTCGCAGCCTTATAAAATATAGCCGTATTTAGGTTATACACTATCAAATCAGTGTTGTCGGGAAGCAGTCAGTTTTGCGCAGGATTTGTGCGGAAAGCTTTCTGATTGGTCAAAAATGGAAAGGTTGTTCTGAAAATCTTTTTACTTTAAAACAACACATATATTGAAGAAAAAATTGAAATTAGGCCTGAGTGTGGAGGACAATTCTAGGCTTTTTGTCGTTTGTTTAAAAAATAGGAAATTTCGGAAGATTATAATAAAAAGTACCGAAGTTACTGTTTTCGGATGAAGTTTTCGAAGCGGAAATCGTCGTGTATTTTAAGAAATCTTTAAATAGTTTATGACGTAAAATTGACCAGATTGTTGCTTTTGCGACGTCAAGATACATATGTACATATTCCTCTGACGTGTTATAAATGTGACACATTTAAAAGTGTCCTAACAAGACACAACTCCTTTCTTTTTCTTCTCCCTAAAGCTTGTTTGCGATTAGCTATATTTTTGCATTAAGTATTGCATGGACATGCTCTCTTAGGACTTTATTTAAATAGTATGTTTAAGAAGCTAAAAACAATATTCATGCTAAGAAAATTTAAGACTCATTACTATGAAAAAGGTTGAAAGTTTGTGTTTGAGAAGTAGTTTCATTTGGTAAACATACCACAGATTGCATATATCATGGATTCCATTAATAGTTTATTTGAAACAGACTATATGAAAATCAGAGCACAGAGAGTACTGTCAGAAGCGAAAGTTAAAATGTGTGAAGATTGTTCTTTGTCACTGCACCCGTGTGATAAGAATCATATCAATTTCTTCAATTGCTTTTTAGATATGCTCTAGAAAAGCATAATTTCAACATGAAAATAATGGAGATAATCCAAAAATAAGCCAAGGTAGAGACTTTGTTTGGACTTCTTTGTCACATAAGTGTGACCATTGTATAAAGTATAAACTTAATCCTTCTAGTATTTTCTGAGTTGTGACGTACAGATGTGACGGGAGAAACTATGGTCATTTGAGACTCTAATAAGAGCATCGCATGCGGTGCCAACGCTTGTATGTTAAGAGCAACGACTTAATAAAATTGACTTCTATAGTATTATGGTGCTATTCAATAATTGCTGTTATGCACCTCACTTAATATGAATAACTCTGTGATTGTCAATGTTCAAGATATTAGTATTTATACAAAAGATTATTTTCTTTGTTAAAAAGGGGCACAACTCTAGAAACACTGATCACTTAGTAATGTTTCTTGTGCCTTGTCCCCAGTAGCAAGTATGCCAAGAATGAGTACAATATTTTTGATAGTTTTCAAACAAAATTTTCTATATCAATAACCAATTTCAACAAATATTTCAAGTAGAAATGGGTCAGAACTCTAAAAACAGCTTTCAGAGTAATGCCTCTTGTCTTACAACTGTGCCATGTCATAATAAGCAAATATTTCAAGTTCCATATTGATACCTTTGATAGATTTGAAATCATTCCACTTAATATCAAAATTGACAAAAATTCTAAGTTAAAAAGGGGCCTAACTCCAAAAATATATTTCAGAATAATGCCCATTGTCTTACAACTGCACCTTTTCATTATAAGCAAGTATTCCAAGTTTTGTGCTGATACCTTTAAGTGTTTCAGTAACAGGCTACATCAAAGTTTTTGCACGACAACGAAGACGACCTAGCGATCATAATAGCTCTAGTTTTTTTTCGAAACAGTTGAGTTAAAAATAGGGGAAATACTATGGTGATCTCTCTTAAACTGAAATATTTGACAATAGCTTATATCCAAGTAAAGAGCAACACAGAAATCAAATATATTTTTGTGTAAGTAAACTGTTCATAAAAATGTAACAGAATTATGTAAGCAAATAATTAAGATGTGAAAACAGTAGATAAATAACCTGAAATGTATAAAAAATAATACTGCAAATACAGAAGTTAACAGAACCTAATTTCTTGACTCCATGACCATGTTCAAAACATTCAGTGCTGTTTTACTATATGTAATTTGGATATCAATCTACTCAGATTTGTCCTAGCTCTACATAATGACTATGCAGAATAACCTCTTGTGACAAGGTTATAATGTGACACATACACCCTACCTTACATGAAGTAAACTTGCATAAAGAGTCCTATGCTGTCAGATACTTTTAAAAAACTTTTTTTAGGAGTTTGTAAGTCATCCTACGAAGAAATTGATTGTGAAGAGCATTACTGTGCTCAAGTTCAAGAACAATCTGATACCTCTGATAAAGATCCGCAGTCAGCTGAACATTTACAAGAACTGTTAGAAGAAGTTCTGAACATTTAAATTCTGATCAAAAACGAAACCTTGCATTACTGTTGAAAAAGTATCAAAGTATATTTGTTTCCTCGACGGACGACTTTTTGGGCTGTACGGATCGCGTTACACATAAAATAAACACTGGCAATGCTCCACCAATTAGGCAACCAGTAAGACGGCAACCTTTTGCAAAAAGGCAGAGTGAGAAGGATGAGGTCGAAAGAATGCTTGCTAAAGGCGTAATTGAACCATCAAATAGTCATTGGTCTTCACCCATTGTACTGGTTACAAAAAAGGATGGATCCACTAGGTTCTGTGTGGATTACAGAAAATTAAATGAAGTAACTGTGAAAGACGCCTATCCAATACCAAGGGTAGATGACTGCTTAGATGCCCTTGCAGGTGCTAAATGGTTTAATACAATGGATCTCTGCTCTGGATTTTGGCAGGTTGCCATGGATCCAGAAGATAAATTGAAAACAGCTTTCTCTACGGTCAACGGTTTATACCACTTCAAGGTCATGCCCTTTGGGTTGGTTAATGCGCCCTCTACATTCCAGCGACTTATGGAAGATGTCCTCCGAGGTCTGCAATGGGTCGAGTCCCTGTTATACATGGACGATATTATCACACCTGGTCGATCCGTCGAAGAAAGCCTAACTAGGCTAGAAAATGTCTTTTCGCGGCTTCAAGATTCAAACCTGAAACTGAACTTCTAAATGTCATTTCTTCCAAAAGTCGACATCATTCCTGGGTCATACGATTTCTGAAGAAGGTATTCGCACTGATGAGTCAAAAATAGAAGCAGTCAAAAATTGGCCGATACCTACTAAGAGTAAAGAAGTCAGGAGCTTTTTGGGACTAGCTTCTTACTACAGAAAATTTGTCAAGGGTTTCGCCAATATAGCAAGGCCGTTGCATAAATTGTGTGAGAAGAAGGCACAGTTCATTTGGAGTCCAGAATGTAAGTCAGCCTTTGAAAAGCTGAAAGAGGCTCTTATATCTGCCCCTATTTTGGCTTATCCGTTACCTGGATGTAAGTTTATTTTGGATACCGATTGTAGTGATATGGCAGCAGGGGCTGTACTTTCACAAGAACAAGATGGCAAAGAGCACGTGATAGCCTATATGAGTAAAGCATTGAACAAGCATGAGCAATCTTATTGTGTAACAAGAAAAGAGTTGTTAGCAGTTGTCTTGGCTTTAAAGAATTTTCATTCGTATCTTTATGGACAAAAAGTTCTCCTGAGAACCGATAACTCAGCAGTTAGCTGGCTGAGGAGTTTAAAAACACCAACGGGTCAAGTAGCTAGATGGTTGCAAGAATTAAACACATACAATCTTGAGATAATTCACAGAGCCGGAAAAAGCCATAATAACGCAGATGCTCTTTCAAGACGACCATGCAGAGTCTGCTTACGACAGCAAGAAATAGAAAACGACAACACTCACACAGAACATGATTTTGAATTAATCATAGATGAAGGTAAATCAGCTGAAGAAGCCAGTAAAGATGAGTTAGGAAATACAAATGTAAGAATGCATGTGACTGACGACGACGACGAACAGAACAATAATGTAACTGAAACAAACATTGAAGAAATAAGGGCAACTACTCGAAATAAGGCGCGAGACGAAGAGGCAGTAGAACTCACGCAACATGACGTACTCTTAAATGACTTGAAACAATTCAGATATTCAACAGAGTCAACTTGATGATCCAATCATTGGTCCCATACTGTCAGCAAAATTATCTAATCTGGAAAGACCAAACTGGCCGATGGTATCACAGGATCGCGCCCATTTAAAAACACCCTGGAAACAGTGGAATCGCCTAGAAGTAAAAGCTGGAGTGTTGTATCGTCAGTTTACAGACGACTCAAATTGTATCAGGCTGCAGTTGATTGTACCAAAGAAAAAGCAAAGAGACGTTTTGTATTATCACCATGACATACCGACTTCGGGACATCTCGGCTACGACAAGACCTTAGAACGTATTCGGACATCATTTTATTGGCCAGGTATGACGGACAGTGTTAAAGCTTATTGCAAACATTGTGACATTTGTACAGCAAAGAATTTAAGTAGATCTAAAAATAAAGCTCCTCTTGGAAAGTATATAGTAGGTGAACCAATGGAGAGGGTCGCAATGGACATATTAGGGCCACTTTCACTTTCTAAGAAAGGCAATAAATATGTTCTGGTAATAAGTGATCTTTTTACTAAATGGTCGGAGTCCGTAGCTTTGCCAGATCAAGAAGCTAAAACCGTCGCAGATGCATTTGTTAACAATTTCATATGTAGGTTTGGAGTTCCTCTACAGTTGTTTACCGACCAAGGTAGAAACTTCGAATCGCGTTTACTAGCCGAAATTTGTGTTATTCTTGGTATTGAGAAAACGCACACAACAAGTATGCGTCCCCAAGCCAACGGTTTTGTTGAACGTTATATAAAAACTCTCACCTCTATGCTTTCAGCATATTGCCAAAATAATCAGTCTGACTGGGATACTTTTCTTCCACTCGTAATGCTAGCATATCGCAGCACTCCTCAAAGTACAACAAATGTTTCGCCTAATAGAATGGTCTTCGGTAGAGAAGTTATTTTACCTATGAATGCCGTTGTTGGTCATCCGAAAGCTGAGAGAAATTACGAATCGTACGACGAATATACTGACTTACTCAGAGATAAGATGGAACAGGCTCATGAAATCGCGCGTCTTAACATTGGAAAAGCAGCGGTGTATCAAAAGAAACATTACGATACAAATTCGAAGCTAAGGAAATACAGTAAAGGTCAGCTAGTTTGGTTACACAATCCAACGAAGAAAAAAGGAATATGTTCAAAATTAGTTCACAAATGGAAAGGTCCGTTCCTTGTGACTAAAATATTAGATGATCTAATTTGTATTGTCAAAACGTCTGCCAAACAAAAACTAAAGGCCTATCACATCGACAGGTTATGGCCATATTCAGGTACACATATACCAACTTGGGTCAAACGTGAGTCTCAAAATATCACTGCAGATATGTAAAATGAGCACCAAAACAAAATATCAACAATAATTTAGAGAAAATAAAAATGATAAAAACAATAGAAGTGTAAAACAACAATAACATGAATATATATAAACAGTAACATGGATATATGAAACAACAACTGTATACAAAAAAAGAAAAAAAAACGAAAAAAAAAACAAAAAAACAACAACAACATCACAACGGTACTTAAACAGCTCATCATTCACTATAAACAAATCGGGTTTGTGTGTCCAACAACATAAAAAATTCACTTATCAATAAATAACACGATCTTTTTATTACAGAAAATGGAGAAATGTTGGCTCTGCCCAAGAGTTTTTCCAAATAAGTCTGATCTGAACGCACATCTTGTCTCAAGAGAGCACAGAAGGCAGAGTGTAATATGCCCTTGGTGTGGTGACGAGAAAACATTCACAAGAGTCTCAGACCTTTCTGTCCACTGCTCAAACAGGCATTTTATTGAGACTATTTCACTACCAAAGTCATTCTTAACAGCAAGAAACTGTTTTTATTTTTCAATTTTCCCGAGAGATTACGCAAAGATTCACCAACCAGAAAAATGTACTTCACCAAATGCCACCGAAGCAAGAAGACTGGTCATGAAAATGTTAGACAAGCAGAAAGATAGTCAAGTTAAAAGAGACAATTGGCGGAGTGGATGGCGAGAGGCAGTAAAACAAGATCAAGAAAACAAAGAAAATCAAAACAAATCAATACATAAAACTATTAACTCTAATAATATTGAAGAACCTGTAAATTTGACTGATAAGAAAGAAAAGAAAGAAACAGAAGGGAAGATAACTGAACAGAAATCTAAACCAGAGGAGAGAAAAGTGAGTTTGAAAGAAGCAAACGAACAAAACATACCGTTGGACTTGACAAAGAAAACAGAATCCAGCCAGAAGAACAAAAGGAGAGCTAAAGAATCGCCCGATAAGGTAACTGTGAAGGTCAGAAAGGTGTTTAGTGAAAGTAAAGGGAAAAGAAATAGTGAAGATAAGCAAGGTGAGGTGATAGAATATTCCAAGTTTGAAAAGAAATGTAAAAATGAAGAAATAAGTGAAAATTGTTTTGAACACGGCAGTGAGAAAAATGATAAGAAGGAAAAGAAGGTAAGTTTATATTGGTGAAAAGAAATGTGATGCAGGTGATTTCTATGAAGGTTTTGGATGATGGAAAGGTAAATGATGGTGCTGAGGTAGTAAGTGATGAGAAGAGATGTGAAGATGTAGGTAATGAAAAGGAAAGTTGTAAATTAACTGGTGAGGTTATGAATGTTGAGGAGAAGAAAAGGAATGATGGTGAATTAAATGAGGTTATTGATGAAGAAAAGAAATGTTGTGAAAGTTTGAATATTAATATTAGAGAGGAAGATGCTGTAGGTGAAATGAGAATAGTTGAAGAGAAATGTGATAGTGGATTTGTGAAATTCGACAATGAGAATGAAGTGGTTAAAGTTAAAAGTGAAAGAAATGCAAAATGTAATTCAGAGGCACCAGAAGAAGCTAAGGAGGAGAAAGATAAAAACGGTAAAGGTGATTTTGATGACAGAGCGGGCATGACAGATAAAGTAAAAGATGAACAGCAGAGTGATGAAGAACTATATACTGCTACAAAATTGATAATAAATGAAATGGACAGAGAAGATCAAAAGGGACAACTATGCTGTGGTTTAAAGGAGGAAAAGTTTAAAGCTGTAAAAACAAAGCGAGATTTGATATGGAAAAGGTTGATGACGGAATATTGAGGAGGGTATTTAGAAAGGAAACATCAAGTATGGAAGAAGAAGAAAATAATATAGAAAAAGTAAAACCGGAAGGATTCGAAGAAGTTAAGGAACAAACAATTGATATAAATAACAATGCTTATGTTGATACAAGCTACAAAAATAAGGCGATAGACATTCTAAAAACTGGGGCAATGCCACTAGTGCCACCGGGCAGGAGAGAATGGAAGGGTTCCTGCACCTTTCGAATTAATCTCTTTGGATGTGATTTTACTTGGCCCCCACCAGACTGGCAACAAATGACCGCAGACAGAAAGCTGATGGCATGGGAACACACGGCTTTTCAGCTCGAATATCTACAAAACGGTATAATTAGTCCGTCGATGTCTAGAAGCTTTCTTTTGGACAAATATAACTTCCTGGCCCTGCCAGGTTCAGGAAAAGTAAAGAAGGAAGATCATGAAAGAGGTGCAGCACGGGCAAGGTTTTACTTGTATCAGATGCTCAGAGAGGTGGCCGATGGCAAATATCCATCTGAAGCAGAAAAGGCACAAATTGACACCTTAGCACTGATTCAGAACAAAGGAGAGCTCCAGACACAGTTGGCCTCCTTAGATATCCCACTTCGTCTGGCAGTTGGCGGAGAAGAGCCTTGAAACAACAACAACAACAAAAAAAACCAATTAAGTACAGGGTGGAGAAACAGACCGTAATTTGTTAATTGTTACGTAAATTGAACTTAATAGTTTTTCTAATGAAATAGTTGAAGTTTTGTTTTATGGTTAAGTAAATTTCAGGAGTGACCTTGACTTACAAGTGATAAAGATTGTCTTTATCAGAGAGAGATGACCAAGTAGAAAGTTAAAAAAATACAGAGTGATGACTGAATAGAAAAGTTAAAAGTAATATAGTTAATTTTATAGAGTTATATGTTTATTACATGTTGTTATTATTGTTGATGTTTGATTCTAGTCCAAAAATTCGTTCTCAGTAAATAAAAAAAAAGTTATTTGTTTGTTAAGGATTATTATTTAAGACTTTTGTCTGAGTTAATACTTTATGACAGGAAACTTTACTGAACATATTATCCAGGAGGATAAGTTGATACAAAGGTGGGGGAAGTGTTACAGCATATTAACAGACGTCCATTTATGTGAAAATAAACAGTCACTGAACAATTATAAATGCTAAATTACCAACTATAAACTCGACTTTATGATAAAATCAACAATAACTATAACGTTTCTGTCTTACCTTAACTCTAATGACTCGCGGAAACCAGTAACTTTAATTACGTTGACATCCATAACTAAACCTAGCTAGAACTGCAAGCTAATTTACCTCGTTCAAACTGTGTTATGGAAGTTGAAATATATTATGTATAACCTCTAAACACTAGTACGTGACACACTATTGTGGATTCCTCCATGAAACATTTTTTTGTTACTATCCCAAAGAACTTCCCAGCGGAAATGAGTTCCTTTCCTTGAACCAAACGATGAAAAATAAACAGAAAGCTTTTAACTACAGAAAGTAACCAGTAAACACCATTTATCTGATGTATTCATAACATTGCCTCTTGTATTATTAATTATCATAAAACTGTCGCAAACTACAAGCAACGGATTTCAACGGCGTTATTTGATTCAGGCGGCGTATGGAGACTATGAGTTATTTTGAGAATCGACAACTGCGATTGGCTAGCGGAATCAGCTGTGTATTTTCATTGGCCTATTTCAAATGTTTTGGACTGGTACTTTTCAGCCCGCTGTTATTATGACGCCATAGACTATATATTTAGGACCAACCAGTTAATGCCAGCTTCCCATCCGCTGAGCGGATAACTTAATAATACGTTCTTATAAGTAGATTCCGCTGAAGAACAGTTAATCCTTTGGTAAACATTATATTATGTTATATTCCGCTGATGAAATGAAATCCGCTGAGTCTTTGTTTGTAATTACGCTGGAGTGAAGTTCCGCTGAACTTAATTCCGCTGAATTGAAATGAACTGAGTTGTACTGTATTTTTTGACATACAGACCCCACCTTGTGTCAGAAACAGAAAACAGATACAGAAATTTCATCTAACAATTCACAAAACAAAACAAACAAAATAAGTTATATGCATTTTATTGGTTATCAAAAATAAAAACCAGTTTAAGTTAAAAACCGTGTTTTCCGTACATATTCCGTTCCGTCCATTTCGTATATCAAAGTTTGGCAATATTCTGCTTCTCGACCCGGCCCCTTCCTGACAATATGAAAAGCCGAAAGTGAAAAGAAACGAAATATGAATATAAACATAGCACGAATTAACCCAACCTACTTCAATATGAGGGAATGTTATCAACATAAACTTCAACCTAAAGATTCGGGGCTTCAAATTAGCCTTAATAATTTTTATTCATGTACTATTTTTAACAAATTGGCAAAATATCAAAAAGTTTTACCGTCTAGTATTGGAAAAATTAAAACTGAAATCACAGATACCCAATTTTCATCAATTTACCACGGTGAAAGCTTTGTTACAATTGAAATATATTTAAAACGAAAGAAACTGAATTTAAATTCTATAAAGGTTATTGCTGTAACACAAAACAATAATGTAAAACTGCAAAAACTAGAGAAAATAAATGGCTTGAGTGGGCCCTCAGTGAAAATGTCTCAATCCTACACAAATTAATGGAATTAAATACTCTTCAGAGTGGATGCAGGTAATAAGGAGTCTAATACCTTAAGGTGAATAACTTTGTTTTTGTAAATGTTCAAGATATTAGTATTTATACAAAAGTATAACTCTAGAAACAATGATCACTTAGTAATGTTCCTTGTGGTACAGGTGTCCCTTGTCCCCAGTAGCAAGTATGCCAAGAATGAGTACAATATTTTTGATAGTTTTCAAAATTTTCTATATTAATAACAAATTTCAACAAAAAATTCAAGTTGAAATGAGGCAGAACTCTTAAAACAGCTTTCAGAGTAATGCCTCTTGTCTTACAACTGTGCCAAATATTTCAAGTTTCATACTGATACCTTTGATAGATTTTCCACTCAAATATTGTAAGTTGAAAGGGGGCTCACTCTAAAAATATTTATCAGAATAATGCCAATTGTCTTACAACTACACATTTACATTATAAGCAAGTATTCTAAGTTTTGTGGTGATACCTTAAAGTGTTTCAGTAACGGGTTACTTCGAAGTTTTTGCACGACAACGAAGACGACCTAGCGATCATAATAGCTGGAGATTTTCTGAGCAAAAGTAACAAAATCATGTGAGGAAATAATTAAGATGTGAAAACAGTAGATAGATCACATGAAATGTCTAAAAAATAATACTGCAAGTATATATTGCCGCCTTAAATGCAATTATACTGACAACACAGAAGTTAACAGAACCTAATTTCTTGACTCCATGACCATGTTCAAAACATTCAGTGCTGTTTTACTATATGTAATTTGGATATCAATCTACTCAGATTTGTCCTAGATCTACATAATGACTATGCAGAATAACCTCTTGTGACAAGTTTATAATGTGACACATACACCCTACCTTACATGAAGTAAACTTGCATAAAGAGTCCTATGCTGTCAGATACTTTTAAAAAGCTTGTTTGATGGAAGCCTCAAATACTTTTTGTGATTGGCATAAACACAATATATTCCGTTCTTTAAAACGCGAATTATCGCCATAAATGCGGACAGTTGATAATGTAGCAAGGGTTGTTTTCTTCGGTCAAGATTTGAGAAAACAGGTAAATATATTGACATTGATCATTTAATCAACACGCAAACTAACAAACCCCTCGCACCGGTTACGTCACGCTTTGCTACTTTAACCACTGCCACCACTATAACCCACGTGACGATAGGTTATCATGTGACTAAAACAATCTACTTTCGGTATTTTTACGGAATATTCTTTTTATACATTTATAGTAAGACGTATAGTAAGACGTGTTTTTGTTTGCAGTCTAAAATTTCATGTGAAAATATGTTTTCGATGTAGTGATCATTAAATGTAGTGATAAAATCTATAAATTTATGTGGATATATATATGTGTGCATATTTTGTGAGAAAGTTTAATTAGAAAAATGGAAGAAAATATGGATTTTACTTTACATACACAGAATAGATTTGAATATCTGCGTGAGCGGGAAAATACAACAAAGGGATCTAATACGGATATCGGAATTTCAAGGCATGAATTTCAAAGCTGCTCAATAGATGATAAACTGACTTGCATGTTTGATGAACTTCGGTGTATAAGAAATGACTGACAAAGTTTATTGCAACCGGGGTTTGGCAGCATTTGAGAAATCACTCAATGGTATGGATGTAAAACTGTGTACAGTCATTCAAATTACCAACGCTCAAACTGACTTTATGAAGACTCTGGCTTATCGTTCCATAGATATTGAAGCAAGATCCAGACGTAACAACTTAGTTTTCAGAGGATTAGTGGAAAATCGAGGTGAGAACTGCTTTCAATTAATCAGAGACTTTCTTGGAAATCACTTAGATATTGATCCTAGGCGTATCTACATTGCGAGAGCTCACAGGCTTGGCAAACCAGATTACAGTAAACAAGTACAGAAAAGACCCATCATCGTCAATTTTAGGGACTTTTGCGACACAAAGTTGATTATGAGTAAAGCTTTACTCCTGAAAGGTACTCATTTCTCTATTGACTTTGATTTTCCAAAAGAAATCCAAGAAGCACGATCAAAATTGTGGCCGACAAATAAACAACTTAAGCACGATAATCCAGATTCTAAAATTCAAATCGTATATCCGGCGAAACTGATTAAAGAAATGCGTGTGATAAAAGATGCGTTGCCAGAGTGGAACAAATACGCCAGTGCAAACAGGCTAGCAACATTGAATCAAATCAGCTGTTTGAAAGAATCAAACGTAGAACAATCAAAGCGTGCGACAGATTCTCCGAACATGCAATCGACGAATGAATTCACTACTAACGCTGTACCAATACCAGTTAAAGATACAAACTTGAATATAAACAACTCAACAAGTACAGTGGCAGATCCGAATATGAGCAACAAATTTTCGCCGACACAAATTGCGTTTATGAATCCCAGCATTCAATCAACCCCCAGTGTACAACTGAATCCCAATGTTCCAAATATAAATCCAAGCTATATTGTACAACAACAACTATCTGCACTATCTAGTCTAGCTCAGAACGCTGGCACATTTCTTCCAGGTGTATCGCAAATCCCTGCTGTCTGCAATCCCTCTCAAATCATCCCGGCTGTAAATGAACAGGCTGCGCCTTGCTTAGTAGGGCCTATAGAACAGCAGGCTCAGATACATGTCCAGCCAGTCAACTGTAACAGCTCATGTAATATTCCTGCTCAGGTCAATCCTGTTATACATGAACAGATTACATCCTGTATAGCTGGGCCCATAGAGTCACAGGCTCAGACCCGTTTCCAGTCACTAAACATAAATAGGACAGGTGATACACAAATTAGGAACTCAGTGTACTCACAATCACCAGTTGCACAGTCGGATGCTGAAATCCAGCTTTGTGAGGCAAATCAAAGTTCAACCAACATATCGTTAAAAGGTACGGAGCTTTCAACCAGACAAGAATGGTGCGTACATCCTAAAGTCACACAATGCGACAGTGAAGAAACTAGTGTTAAATACGTTGAATCGGAAAACATGTGTAAGGATAAACAAAGTGTAAGCATGAAATCTAGCAACATATCTTCACCAACGCGGGGGCGGTCACGTACTGTAAGTGCATCAGTTCGTTCAGATTCAGCTATACCATATAAGCGTGATAGCAGTAAATCGCGTAGCAAACCAAGGGTTTTTCCAGAACCTATAAATAGACAGCCTTCACATGCACCTAGTGAGACAAAGTCATCGTCCAGTTGGTTTTCCCCTCCTGTTAGCAACGAACGAAACTAGGTCAGTGAACAGAAGGTCACGCTGAGATGCGCAGTATTAAATGTTCAAGGTCTCGTTACTAAACGGACAAACAAACTGTTATCACCAGAACTTCAGCAAGTTTTCGAAACACACGATATTATTATGTTAACAGAAACCTGGGCAAATAATTTTTCAGACTTAACTGTAAATAAATTTGAATGTTTCGTTTTAAACAGAACTGAAAATATGATGACTAGCAAACGTTCATCAGGAGGTATTATTATTTATGTTCGTAATGACTTTGTAAGTAAAGATATGTTAGTTTTCCAAAGTAAAGATGATCTTATCTGTGTTAAAATTAACGGAGAAAGAGTAGGGTTACAAAATGACTTATTTGTTTGTCTGTGTTATGTTATTCCAGATAACAGTACTAGGCAAGGTTTTCTAGACTCGCATACATTTGATAGGTTATTAGATAATGTCATCGAGTTGAACTCAAAAAATGAAAACGAATTTAATTTCTTGTTTTGCGGTGACATGAATTCACGTACGTCTGACTGTTTAGATTTTGTAGCAGATGGTAATTTTTACAATATTGATGTTTTACCTGAAAATTATTCAACAGACACTTTTTTTAAACGTTCATCAGAAGATAAAGGAAGGCTTAATAATAACGGCTTATTGTTGTTAGATTTATGTAAACAGACGGGATTACGTATTTTAAATGGTCGTATTAGTAAAGATAAAGGTATTGGACGGTGCACATATGTCGGACATAACGGTTCTAGTGTTGTTGACTATGTTATTTGTTCACAAAACTTGATTAAATTTGTTGAGTATTTTAATGTGTGTGATCCTAACCCTTTATCAGATCATTGTATGATCGATTTTACACTTGAATTTGCATGTAACTTCCAGTCAACGGAAAATAATGATAGTTATGGCGCATTTAAAAGTGTTAATTCTAAATATGTATGGAAATCTGAAAAAGTGAATGTTTTTAAAGAAAGGTTATATTCAAGGACTATTATCAACAGATTAGATAGTTTAAATGGTTGTATAAATAATGAATCATGCAAAAATGACATTGATAGTTGTGTAAATGAACTCTCCAGTATATTCAATGAAATTGTTACCCCTGAGTTTAAAAGAAATTTGACAGAATCTGCCCCAAATATAACTAACAGGAACAAATAGTATACCCCAGAATGTGAAGAAAAAATATGTTCTTTTTATCATGCTTTAAATATGTATCGATCTGATAAAAGTGACGAAAATAGAATTAATATGGTTAATAAGCGTTCACAATACAAGGCGTGTTTACGAAAATCAAAGACTGATTATGATGCAAATGAAACTCAGAAATTTTTACACGCAAGACATAAAAATGCAAAGTTATACTGGAAAATGTTAAAAGATAGTGCATGCGTAAAAGACGCTAATATTTCCCTAAATATTTTCGAGCAATACTTTAAAACTGTCAATAATCCAGAAGACAGATTTTTTACGCCCGACGACGACGTTCTGTATTTCAGTGAACGATACGAAAACAATGAATTTAATATTATGTTTGAAGAAATAAATCTTTCTTTTACAGATACAGAGATAATGAAAGCAATCAAACAACTTAAAAATAATAAGAGTGGCAGCCCTGACTTTTATATTAATGATTTTTTTATAAACGGAAAAGATGCGATAGTACACTGCGTTCTTCCTTTGTTTAACAAGATATTTGATTTAGGTTACTTCCCAACATCTTGGTCTGAAGGTTATATCGTGCTGTTGCATAAAAAAGGCAATTTTAATGATGCCAATATTTACAGGGGAATAACTCTTCTAAGTTCTTTAGGTAAACGTTTTACAAGGTTATTAAATAACCGTCTTAAAGACTGGGCAGAAAATTACAGTATTTATATCGAAGCACAAGCTGGTTTTAGAGCCAAAATGAGCACTGTAGATAACATATTTGTATTACATGGTCTAATTAATCATTTTATAAATAAAAGGCTTTCTTTATTTTGCGTCTTCATAGACTTAAGTAAGGCCTTTGACTATGTTTGTCGCGACAATCTATGGTTCAAAATGATAAAATTTGGCTTAAGAGGTAATGTACTTGATATTGTGCGTTCTATTTACGATGATGTAAAACACGAGTAAAGCATGTGAACAAATTAAGTAATAGTTTTGAATGTAAATTAGGCGTTCGCCAAGGGGAATGTTTATCCCCTTTGCTATTTTCTATATATTTAAATGATATAGAAGATATGTATTTATCATCCGGTCTAGAGGGAATAGATGTTGACATGTTTAAAATGTTTTTAATATTGTATGCAGACGATATTGTTTTATTTGCAAAAAATAAAGATGAATTACAAACCAGTTTAAATATGTTACATGACTACTCCAACAAATGGAAATTATTAGTCAATTCACAAAAGACTAAGGTAATGATTTTTAGAAAAGTGGGGAGGTTATCAGTTGATTTGAGTTTTTATTACGGAAACAATAATATTGAAATTGTAAGCAAGTTTATATATCTTGGGATCGTTTTACCACAGCTGGGTCATTTACTGAAGCTCAGAATACTATTGCCGGACAAAGTCTCAAAGCCATTTTTACAATGAACAAATATCTCCACAAGTTCACATCAATTCCAATTAAACACAAGAAAAACAGTGATACAAAAGTATCACAGCGGACCAACGAACAGAGCTGCATGCAAATATTTGAATAAGTTGTTTTGACTTAAGGCAGGTATAAAGTAGTTTTTCCACTTTATTTGTACTTTTTGTACACACTTCTATAGTTAATGGACTTCTCAACGTGGTTAGGCAGAGGTAAAGCAAAACTAAGAACGACAGACGGAAAGTCTATATAGAGGAACATAAACATGTTAGGTCCACTTTGATTGGGAATTCACAACAGGGAATATGAGCACAGTACCAGGTGGGAGCGGATGTGGTCGAGTGGTAACGCGCTGGACTGGTAAAGCAGGGGTCCTGAGTTCGATCCATCGCTCCTCCACTAATAGTCTTTCGGATGAGACTTTAAATCGAGGTTTCATGTGTCAGTGCTATACACAGAGCAAGAAAAAGAATCAAGGGTGTCTCTGAATGGGATGCTTTCTGTATCTTGCACTACCCCCGTAACATAAAATAACTAATCACTTCAGGGGTCGCCTTTCATACGGGCAACCAATCGACGAAAAATAAGCTCAAATATGATAATTATAACAGTACCAATTGTTTGGACATTAGTTATTCGCAGATAAGATCACCAAGGTTTTCATAATATAGAAATGAAACACAAACTAAAAGCTTTGTATTTATTAAAAAATAAAAAGATATTTGACAAAGATCACATACAGAAATACTTAAAAAATAATAAATATTTAAACAAGTACTATGCACATGAAACACTTGGGAGTTTCATGAAAAAGCAACGATCAAACAAACATCACTCATGTGCGAAATATGAGATGTCGACAGTACTTGAGTCCATTTGAGTGTACGGTTTTTTACTGTATTTTTAAGGAACCTTAAATTATAGCACTCTATTTTGTTTGCAGATGCCTAAAAAGAAATTTAATATATATCTTTAAATTGAAGACCTGTCTGTTCAGACATATTTTAACTAAGGTAATGCACATTTTTTGAAGAACAACAACAACATATTTGTTCAACCTTTTATCTCCATATATCTCTTGATATTAATGGTGATAATTATTATACTGAAACTTTGTTTGTTTTTTTAAGTAACAAAATAACATGAATTTCATGGAATAACATGTTTGAACAGAATAACAAACATGCTTGAACAGAATAACAAATATACTTGTAATATCAATGTTGATAATAAACTTATACCATGCTTTGATTACTTTGATATAATTCAACATAAAGACCAGCTGAGACACACTGACAGTCACTGTCGTAGCAAAGTACGACCGGGAACCAGACAGAATTTTTAATTTTAGATAACCTTTTTCTTCGTGAGCCGAATTCTATTAATTGAAAACATTAAACATTAACATTTATCATTTTACATCATTTGAAGGCTCTTTAAATTCATATTTTGAAAATATAAGCAGATTTGGAATTTCTGCTTTTAAAAAAGAAAACTATACTAATTTATACCTGTCGTTTCAGCATTTTTCTAGCAGCTTAGATGCATTAAGTTTAACCATTTACAAACAAAAAAGAAAACAGTTTTGACAATTATGTTTGAAATATGTAAAATATGAGTTTACAGACCTTTAAAATGATCTAAAATACTTTAATGTTTGATGAAAAATGACTTTCAAACGGTAATTACAAAATTTTTTTTTTTTTTTTTTTTTTTTTTTTTTGAGGCCCCAACTGGGTAACCCCGTTTATTTTCCTCGTAATAGGTCTGACGGGGTCGAGGGCATCCCCATCATACCTTACATGTATTGCAAATATAATTTAATCATAATGTATATATCAATCAAGTCATATAATTATACAAACATCTCAACATATATATCAAACAAATCGTATACATTATGTCATTATATCACATTGCATAATGATTAAACAGTTAACACATATACATGTAATTAATAAGATCAATATCTATATCATTTATTTAGTTTATAAAACGAAGAAAAAGAAGCAAAATTAACATCTGAAAGAAATATCTTGTATGCATTGAAGTTGTTTTCTTTTATATTAGTGGAATAACCAAATTTTGATGTAGTTATTTCAGTTACACAATAAGAGATTTAACAATTGCCCATCTATTGATTTCTTCTGTTGTCAAATTTATATTTTTATAAATATTCCAAGCTAATTTCAAGCTATTTTTAAAACCAGTACAAGTAGGTAACAATTTTTTTCTCTTAGACAAATATATATATCTTTTTAATTCTAAAAATAAAATATCATATCTATAGTCATTTATTTCACAGCCAAGAATAAAAGATTTACAATTAAAAAAGGTATCAAAATTATGTATATTTTCTTTCAGAAACTGAAATATTGGCTGAATCTTTTTGCATTCCCAAAATAAATGTATCAGTGTTTCTTCTTGACATTCACAAAAAGTGCACATTTTAGAATTAACTATTTTCATTTTAAATAAAAGAGAGTTTGTTGCCAATATTCTGTGAGTAATTCTTGTCTGAAACCATTGTAGGTATGAATCTTTGGTACATTTAAATACATAACCATATATAAACTGCCAATTTAGGGAAATGTCTCCAAAGTAAGATATCCATTTTTCTTGGCATGTTGGTACCTCTATAGTTTTTACCATGGTTTCATAAACATATTTATGATTGCTATTGACAACTATAATAGGTTTGATGTAACAACTTATAATAGGATACTGAACATACAGTAAGTCATTTTGAATACAAATATTAAGGTTTTGTGTGTATCTTTTTATTGCCAATTTCAAACTATGATACTGTATAAAATTAATTGGTTTACATGTAATTTGTTCTATGTAACTTAAGTCTAAAACTTCTCCATCTTGATTTAAAATATCTTTTACAAATCTAAATCCATGGTCATATAAAGATTTAACGAAAAAAATATTACTTCCTGTTAACAATTTATGGTTATAAAATAGTGGCATATGTAGCACTTGTTCAATATCATCTATATTAAGCTTATCAATAAGTACAATATAGGCTTTCAAAACATCGATCCAGAATCTATTCTTTATCTTAATAATAATCAAATCACAGAACAATTTTCCAGTATCAAAAATTTTATCAATATTAAACAGTGATTTTACAAGGTTAAAGCATTTTCCATCACTATTACTAACATACCTTTTAAGCCATTTTATCTTTAAACAGTGTATATAACTATAAATATCAACCATGTTAAGACCACCTTCTTTGTATGTCTTTGTCATAACTGATTGCTTTATTTTTGCCTTGCCTCCCCATATAAAGTCATAAAATATATCATTGAGGGTCTTTAAAAATACTGCACTAGGAGTTGGCAAACTTGTAAAACAATGTGTAAATAATGGAAGTAAAATAGACTTAACAACAGTGACTTTACCTATTGGTGTCAACATTCTTTTTTTCCAATGACTTATACTATTTTTTACCTTTTGTAGTTTTTCATAAAAATTCAAATCAATCATTTTGTCTAAATCTACATCAAATATCAAACCTAGCAATTTAAACTGTGTATCACCCCATGTAAGTTTCCATTTTGTCTTGATTGATCTAGTACTGTACTTAAGGGAACCTATCCAAATGACTTTGGTTTTATCAAAATTTACTTTTAGTCCAGAAATCTCTGAAAATTTATTCAACAATTTTAGAGCATTTTTTAATGATTTTTCAGTACCATCTAACAATAGTGATGTATCATCTGCAAATTGTGTAATTTTATATTCTTCACCATCTATATGTATACCTTTAATATCGTTACATTGTTTTATTTTAATAGCTAATATTTCTGCACATAAAATGAAAATATACGGTGAAATTGGATCACCTTGCCTACAGCCTCGTTTAACTTTGAAGAACGTAGATAAAAAACCATTTAGAATAACACAAGTTTCAGTATTATATAAAAATAATGATATCCATTTCCTTAACATAGGACCAAAGTTAAACAGTAAAAGACATTTTTCTATAAATTTAAAAGATAATGTATCAAAGGCTTTTTCGAAATCGATCATCATAATTAAACCAGGTATATTATTATCTTCAGTATATTTCATTATATCATACAATAATCTAGTATTTTCTCCAATATATCTATTTTTAACAAATCCAGTTTGATCTTTTGACACTAAAATATCTAAAACACCTTTAATTCTATTTGCTATACTACCAGATGCCAATTTATAAACAACATTTAATAAAGTTATTGGTCTCCAGTTTTTCAAAAATTGTTTTGCTTTATTTTCTTTTGGAATACATGTGATTGTCCCTAGTTTTTGATTTCTTGAAAAAGTATTTACATTATAAGCATAATTTATAGCCCTGACTACAAAATAACCAATTCTGTTCCAAAACGTTTTAAAAAAAATTGTTGTAAAGCCATCACAACCCGGGCTTTTATCATTTTTCATGTTTTTTAATGTTAAAGAAACTTCATCATTTGAGAGTAAACCTTCAAGATTAAGTGATTCATCATTTGTCAACTTAGTAACTACACAATTTCATAGTTCGCTATCAATGTTTGATTCTGAAGTTAAATTTACCTCATTATATAAATTTTCATAATATGAACAAGTTTTTTCTAATATATCCTTTTGGTCATAAATAAATGTTCCATCATCCATTTCTATAAAAGGTATGACTTTTTCTGTGCAATGTGATTTCTCTAAACTTAAAAAATAATTAGAAGGTGGAGTTATTGGTAGTGACATATATCATTGGAAAGGGCATATATTACAGGTATGAAATGATGCTAGAATTATTCTGAAAGTGCATTTGTGTTTCTGCAGCGACTTGATAAATGTGCTTCAGTTTTGTTTGTTTACATTTCGAAGTTGGTTATCTTGTAATCTAATACTATATACTGGAGAATGGCCATTCATAAATGCCTTATATTCGCTTCTAAACAAGTGTCTGTGATTGTGACAGGTCGTAAGCATTCAAGCATTAATGTAAGAATAATCGTTTCAGCCACGAAACTACTTTGTTTGGACGCTGCATTCTTCATATATATCATGTTTTTGTTTTTATTCAACGATATTTTCTCGAAATTAACAGTATAGCTAAAATATAACTTACCAATTTGCTTAACGACTGTATCAAAGATGGCGGCTTATTAAATACAGGGACGGTTCCAGGATTACATCTTAGGGGGGCGCAAAATGTTTGGCAAAATTTATGTCCATTTTCTACCTCATTTTAACGGTTCAAATGTGCCTCTGATTATTCAATTCAATGTTGAACAATAAAGTTAACATTATTTAAAAAATATTCTAAATAGACCTACAATAACACCGATAGTCAATGTATTTTAGGGGGCGCGCGCGGCGCCTGCGCCTCCTTCTTGAAATGCTAGTGTAATAGACTGCGTCTAGAACTTTTCGTAACAACTGAACAATATTTGCACTGATGTTAGGACACATTCTTAATACGTAACCCCATGGGACTTTTCTAACACCGGGTTAAATATAGCGGACCGGCTTTTGCCGGTCCGCAATAAGTTAGATTTATTTGATAAGCTTATTATTTCAAAATTTAATTACGGATGTGAGGTTTGGGGTTTTCATAGAGTTTATATGCAGTTCTGCAAACGACTTTTAGGGGTCAAAAAGGGTACACAGAATGATTTTATATATGGCGAGTTGGGTAGGTTACCTTTACAGACTATGAGATTTTTTAATATTCCGACAACGAAACATTAATAAAAAGGTTAGCTAATTACATAGAAAAAGCATTCACTTTAAGGTCAAGCATTATATAACAATTTTTAATCTTTGGTATATATGTATAAATGTTTTCTTTCGCTTAGTTTTCGTTTTAATTTTCTGTGCTTATTTGAATGTAAAATTATATGTGTTATAGTCACATACCATCCCTTGCTTTTTCGTTTTCGTGCAAGGTATGGTAACTGTGAATTAAACTATCAATTTTCGTTTTCGGACAAGGTATGGTAACTGTTAATTTAACTTTCAATACATCATTGTATATTACTCAGTCAAATGTGTTGATATTGTAGATATATGTTTATGTTCACTCTTTTGTCTCTCTTATTAACTTTTCGATTTTTCGAACAAGAGAGGCTCTGAAACTCGCATTCTGTTTATATTATTATGTATTTTTTTGTAATTTTATGCTCTAAGCATTAATATTTACATAGCATGTATATTCTATACCATGTATTGCCGCATAGGTCTTTGACCTTCTGGTATATTATTAATAAAATCGTTAAATCGTTGAAATCGTTTATATTTTACCTTTTTGTACATTAAGCATAACAATTAAATGAAAGAAAACTAAAGTGATAGAAAGTATGTAAATTTGAAATTAAAAGTGAAAATATATACTCGGCTCTGTAACGACCGCACTTACTTGGGTGGGAGTGGTTTCTGTACTGATCAGGGGAAGTAACCGCTGCGGGGAGTTTGGCAGACTAAAAGCAAAGATGTTAAAAAATATTTGAGGCAAATTTATTACAGGAAATTTATTATTTTAATTGATTTAACAACAAAAAAGTATTATCAACAGAGTTAAAAGCGTGATTGGTTCTTCGTGTACGTTTTCGTCTTTACGTTATCTTATTACACGCATTCAGAAAACCTCGCCGATTAGCAAAGGGCTAGATGTTGCGATTGTTTCAATATGTAGTAAATTTTATGAATGATTTTTTTTTGCGGATGAATACTAAAGTTATAACTTGTTATGTTTACAGTTCGATTTACCAAAAAATTAAAAGTATACCTCATGTTTTCAAAATCAACAGAATTCTGCAATATCAAAGAACTTTTGTCGAAATTGTAATGAAAACTCATACAACCAGTGGTACTATTTTTCAACACGAATGTATGGATGAGAGGCTAGAACATTGTAACTAGTGTCGTAAACCTATTTTCCAGCCCTTCAAATGTCTCAACAAACAATTTCCGAGGTTACAGAGCACAAAAACCTCGGCGTTGTCCTGTCTAATGACTGTAGATGGCACTCCCATGTTAGTTACATAACAGATAAAGCATTGAAACGGGTCCACATAATGAGAAAACTTAAATTTTCTCTTGACCGCAAATCTCTTGAAATTATATATACTTCCTTTATTAGACCTATTCTTGAATATGCCGATGTAGTTTGGAGTAATTGTACCAAATATCAATTGGATCTGCTTGATAAAATTCAGAATGAATGCGCGCGCATTGCTTCTGGTACAACCAAATTAATTTCCTTGGATGACCTGCATCGTGAAATAGGTTGGGAAACTTTATCTGAACGGAGATACAAACAAACGTTAACATTATTTTATAAAATGCAAAATGACCAGACACCAGAATATCTTTCAAATCTCACTCCACAGCAAACTAATTTGAACTACAACTTAAGAAGTACTGATGTTATTCATGGAGTTAGAGCAAGAACTACGCTTTATTTTAATTCCTTTCTACTCTCATATGTACGTGACTGGAATCTTATTCCGTCCCATGTCCGTAACACCCCAACACTAAGTACATTTAAAACTTACCTCGATGTAAATAAAAGACACATACCGAAATATTATTATACGGGAACTAGAAAGCTCCAAGTGCTACACACACGTCTTCGCACCAAGTGTAGTGCATTTAATCACCATTTATTTCTGAAAAACATTTCTCCATCACCACTGTGCCACTGTGGCTATATCGAGTCTAGCTTCCACTACTTCTTTGAATGCAGTCTTCATAATGTTTGGCGTAATAAACTTCTCAATAACCTCCAGAATTACATCATAAACTTAAAACTTGTCTTATTTGGTGACCCAAATCTCTCATATCAAGACAATGTCACAATCTTCAGCCACGTTCACACTTATATATCAGACACCAAGAGATTTCTTTAAACTGTGCTCTAACGTATAAAGTAACCAGACTACGTTGAATCAGGATATTTTTCTTAAGTAAACCTTAGCCCTAAAGCTTAATTAAAATGACTCTCTCTCCCCTCTCTCTCTCTTTCTCTCTCTCTTTCTCTCTTTCAAACACACACACACACACACACACACACACACACACACGCACGCTCGCATGCATATATCAGTATGTATATATACATGTATATGTTATATTATATTATTCGTTTATCTCTAATTGTTATTCCCTTTCATTTTTTCTTTTTATAATAAGCTCTGTTTTTGTGAGAATCGTCCGCCCAAGGAGATGAATTCTATAAGACTTTGTCTTTCGTTCATATCCTTTCCTTAAATACAATGTATATGTATCGTTTGCTTTTGTAAATGTGCAGAAATGGGAATAAATATGTTTAAACTAAACTAAACCTATTTTCCGGTTCGTTTTGGCCTATTCAGTGTTTTGTAACTGTTTTGTACTGATTAAGCGTAAAATGATGGGCTAATTATTGTTCCATTAATGGCCTCTGATAATGTCCAACTGGCTCTATATATCATGGGGTATTTCTTCCCAAAGTTTCTTGTTGTCTAGGGGTTATTATTTCTTATTATTTAATCTCTTGTTTTTATCAGGTTTAATTAACAATCCACACTTTGCAGTTTTCACTATTTTGAATAAACACGTACACAGTTATTCTATTTTCACTATTAACTAAGTCATGTGATGTCTGTTTTCACAAATTGATTGTTACTCTCTTATTGTGTGGTACCCACTTTTGGGTTCCTTTTTTCTTTTTATATAAATAATTCAACAGTTGTTTTAAAAATATGTTTTGTAAAAAAGGCCAGGTTTCCAAATCGTGGACAACCTGCTGATATAGTGAGAAAACTCTTTCTCTGTTTTACATAATTATGTTTTAAACAAAGCTAGGTTTCAAAACTTGGACAACCTGCTGATCTGTTGAGAAAAACCTTTTCTAAAAATATTTTCCGCCAAAAACTCCCAAAGACTCGGGCTTAGTACCACACGTTTTGTAATAAACCAAAGTCAAAATGTTGAATTTTGTCCAATCGTAGGTTAGATTTTTAGCGGGATTTCTAGAAACATCCCAAATTCCATATGTAACCAACATTTAATTTTAATGTCTCTGATATAATTTTATAACCATATACTCTGAACAGGCCGGGGCTGAATGAGTGCCCGGATCTGTATTTGATTACCCGATGATGACAGACAGGATGCTAGAATTCTCTAAGGTGACTTTAAGTTCCTGGAGAGAGGAATAAGCTTTTTACCAACATCTTACAATTTTTAACTATAAAATTTTATATAAGACTTAGCAAAATTATATCACTGAAAACAGATCTATACACGAGGTCAATAAACATTTGGCCGTCGATTTTACACAAGTACAGTTAGTACATACGTTTTGTACAGTTAAAAATTGTTATTGTTATTAATTGTAACTCAGAAGTTGTAACTTTAAGACATGAGTGCTAAACGACATACGAGACAGCAACCTATGAGTTACTCCGGATCGGAGGACTCAGATTGTGAACCCCTCAGGACCAGAAGGGCGGGGATACAAGATACCCATCGGAATCCGAACCTAGTCCCGACCCCCTTAACACTATTAGTTCTGTGCCAAACCTGGAGATTCAGTCCACCGGTGACCTGATTTGCGATCTTCTTATGAAGAACCCCCTCTTTAAAGCAGCCCCAGGACATCCAATTACAGATGTACCAAGAAGAAAAGAGAGCTGCACAGGCCGCTTCTCAGGAGGAAAGGAGAATTCGGAACGAGGAAGCCATGGCTCGGGCTCGCGCCCAAGAACTGGCCAATCAGTCCATCCAAGACTCTGTCCCTGAAAGGGACTCCTACCTGAGTCACGGTCCTGGGATAAAGGTAGGCATTCCTGCGTGGACCCCCTCTGCCCGACCAGAAAGGTTTTTTGCTACGGCAGAGAAACTCTTTCAGGCCAATGACGTTCCCCGTAGGCACTGGGTTGCGGACCTGGTGGAAAAGTTGCCCGACCGCTTGAGCGCCGTATACTACCGCCTTCCAAATGACCAGGCCAATGATTATGAGTCCTTTAAAAGGGCCGTGCTAGAGGAATATACGGTCTCACCTTCCATTAATAGGAATAATTTCTTTACCTGGACTAAGCGTCCACAGCAAACATACCGTGAGCTCCTGCGTTTTCGGCTCGACTCCCAACTAGCGGACGAGCTGAACTGTTATCTGTTTGATAAGCGGACCGAGAAAGCACGTTATTGTGGGGCATTAGCCGACGAGTTTGTGACAAATCGTAAGACGGTGGCTAGAACCGCCGCTACGCCATCTACCAAAACCATTGCGCTCATCAGGCCTGAAAACCGAAATCGGAATGCACCCCAAAACAGACCTGCACCTCCTCGATCCAACTCATATAACTGGAGTCGAAGCCAGGCACCGCCCGCCCAATCACATACCAATTCTAGGCTCCCTAGGTCTTCTAAGTATTGTAGCTATTGCCAACGCCCTGGCCACAATCAGAATGTGTATTGGGCCGACCCTAGTAGCCCGTAGTACCGAAGTCTTAAGGGATCGAACCAAACACCCGCGCCGCCTACTGGCGCCAATCATAGTTCCGCCTTTGTGTCTACTACACAAACCCCAGAAGACACGGTCTCGAAGACCTCGAGGAACCCGGGGGTTTTGCCGAAGCCGAGCCGGCTCTTACCAAGAACCATGCCGAGCTTCTGGCCGCCCAAGAGGCCGATCCTACCTTGATTCCATTATGGGGTCAGGCCGGGGATCAACCTCAATCCGGATTCTATAGGCTACTTATGAGGCGAGACCAGCCTCGAGGGCAGAAGGCACTTCAGATGTGGAGGCGTCGGGAGCAAACAGTTGTACCCCGACCCTACCGAGCTCGAATCCGAGAGACCGCTCAAGGTTCACTGGCATCTGGACACAATGGACCAGATAAAACCCTGGTGCAGATCTCTCAACATTTCTTCTGGCCAGGCCTCCGGAGAGATGTCAAACAGCACTGCCGTAGCTGTGGCCCCTGCCAACGTGCTGGCTGTGGAGTCCAACCCGCTACCGCCCCACTAAAACCTCCCCCTGTAATTAAAGAACCTTTCTCTTACATCTCTGCCGACTTTGTAGGTCCGTTAACAGAGACTCCAAGAGGTAATAAATATCTCTTAAACTTTATTGATCATGCAACAAGGTATGCAGAGACATATGCACGTCCTCATGGGAATTCTGAGATTTTTATAGTGTTTGTCTGACCTAATGGCCCGGCATGGGACCCCCACACACTTTTAACTGACCGTGGCAGCCCAATTATGAGTGCTTAAAAGTCAGAGATTTATGTTAGAACACAACAGTCAACATAAAACATCTTCTGGTTACCACCCCTAAACAAATGGCCAAGTTGAAAAGTTCAATGGCACACTTAAGACCATGCTTAAAATCACAGGGGAAACAGACTGCAGACCATGGGATGAATTACTTCCCTGGATATTGTTCGCTTATCGGGCGAATTAATAGCCACCACCGGTTATTCTCCTTTCTTCCTCCTGTATGGTAGACAACCTCGAGATGGACTTGAGTTAACTAACGAACAGTGGGCAGGCGAATCCCGAGCCACCGAAATACCACTTGATGCATATCCGGGGCAGCTGAGGCAAAACCGCCTTGCACTCCAAGAAGCAAACCAAACCACCGAGCGCGTATTACAAGAACGTAAAAGGTGGTACGATAATCAAAAGAACGAAAAAGGTCACTCTGTACGAAATTGGTGGTCCAGATCTGGTTCAAATCCCACGAACCGGAAACCCCTTAAAGAACCCCTTACAAGGACCTTATAGAATCCAAGAGAAAATAGGTTCACACAGGTATGTAATTCACATGCCCGATAAACGCGACAAGTACCGCGTAATGCATGTGAATCAACTAAAACCCTACACCGACCCGCTGAATTGGTGCTGTTTCAGGCGAGAGCCCCACAGCCGAAGAGTTGCACTATGATCCAGGACAGCACGCCTTGTTAGAATCTGTGCCAGCTTGCGGATGGCCTGATATTTCACATCTCACTCCGTCCCAACAGGTTGAGTTCACTAAACTCTTTGAGAAATACCCCAATCTCTTTTCAGGAAAACTGGGTCGTTTGTCTGGTGTTGTACACGGTATAGATGTACAGGGCGCCGCTCTAATTACTCAAAGCTATTACCGGATGTCCCCAGACAAGGTAGAAATTCTCCGCCAAGAGATCCAAAACATGCTAGACTTGGGTGTTATTCAACCCAGTCAAAGCCCTTGAGCGTCCCCAATTATACTTGTTAAGGAACCAAATGCACAATGGCGTCCCTGCATTGACTATAGACGTTTTAACCAGGTCACTAGATCTATCTCCTACCCTATTCCGAGAATTGACGATCTCATAGATAGAGTAGCGAGTGCGAATCTTATCTCTACTCTCGACATTAACAAAGGCTATTGGCAGATACCCTTATCAAAAGCTGCTAGCAAGGTCGCTTCTTTCATAACTCCATTCGGGTTGTTCGAACCCTCTCTTTACCTTTTGGGTCCAAAAATGCCCCCATGACCTTCCAGCATGTCATGAACGACACCCTAGCGAATAATGAAACACCATCCGGTCAGGCTGATCTGAATTCACCTGCCAACACAACTAGCCGCCCTACTGTAGTAAACGTTGCGCTGACGCTTATCTAGGTGATATAGCAGTACAGTCCCATGACTGGAATTCACACCTGCGACATCTAGACGCCTCGTTCCAGAAACTGGATAAGAAAGGTATTACCCTTAATCTTGAAAAAATGTAAGATCGCGGCTGGCAAGGTCCAGTATTTAGGGCATGAACTCGGTTCTGGCCGAGTATCCCCCATCGCAGCTAAATGCGAGGCCATAGGCAAGATACCTGTTCCACACACTAAGAAACAGTTACGAAGTTTCTTAGGTACGATAGGGTTTTACCGGCAATTCATACCTCACTTTTCCGAAATCGCCGCCCCTTTCACCGACGTTCTAAGTGGCAAGCGGAAGGGAGATCTGACTAAGGACTGGTCGACCGCTCAGCAATAGGCGTTTGAAACCATGAAGAGAGCTCTCACAAACCCACCAATACTAAAGGTCCCCGACTTCTCGAAGCCGTTCGAAATCTACTCCGATGCTTCCGAGGTAGGAATAGCGGACCGTGTTGACCCATAGGAGTGAGACGACACCGCAACCGGTGGCATTCTACTCCCAAAAGCTTCTACCTAGGCACGGTGGAAAAAGAGCTTCTTGCTATAATGGCCGCTCTAACGGCGGTCACCATATTTTCCGCACAACCCTTTAGTTTGGCTAAATCGCACCCGAGGTTCAAACCAAAGACTCTTGCGCACGTCCCTTTGTCTGTCAGAATTTTGTCTCAACATACGACATATCAAAGGCAAAGAAAATATTCCAGCTGATTATTTGTGTCAAAACCCGCCCAGTGGGGCAATCAAAACCTTGGGGCAGCATTGTTAAATATACCAGGAGGAAATGACTAGAGTGGCAAAAACCTCCTAATTTCTATTTATCTTTGTTTATTTATTACATATATGTTATATCATGCCATAATTGCCTTCTTTTCCGTTTCAGGAAAATATTGATTCATATAAGGTGTCGCCACCACCGTTGCATTTTTTAAAATGTGTTTTTATTATTCATTTGTTTTCCAATTTTTCTTGTTATTTTTGCATATTTTCACAAGTTATTAATATGTATCGTTCTTGTTTCTCCGAGAATTCACATAATCATGCAAATTCCTCTCCTTAACTTTCATAAGGAAAGGTGCATGTATAGATCTGTTTTCAGTGATATAATTTTGCTAAGTCTTATATAAAATTTTATAGTTAAAAATTGTAAGATGTTGGTTAAAATCTTATTCCTCTCTCCAGAAACTTAAAGTCACCTTAGAGAATTCTAGCAGCCTGTCTGTAATCATCAGGTAATCAAATACAGATCCGGGCACTCATTCAGCCTAGGCCTGTTCAGAGTATATGGTTATAAAATTATATCAGAGACATTAAAATTAAATGTTGGTTACATGTGGAATTCATTCCTTAGGACAAGGATGTTTCTAGAAATCCCGCTTAAAATCTAACCTACGATTGGACAAAAACAGAGAAAGAGTTTTCTCACTATATCAGCAGGTTGTCCACGTTTGGGAAACCTAGCCTGTTTTGTTTTTTACAAAACATATTTTTAAAACAACTGTTGAATTATTTATATAAAAAGAAAAAAGGAACCCAAAAGTGAGTACCACACAATAAGAGAGTAACAATCAATTTGTGAAAACAGACATCACAGGACTTAGTTAATAGTGAAAATAGAATAACTGTGTACATGTTTATTAAAAATAGTGAAAACTGCAAAGTGTGGACTGTTAATTATACCTGATAAAGACAAGAGAACAAATAATAAGAAATAATAACCCCTAGACAACAAGAAACTTTGGGAAGAAATACCCCATGATTTATATAGCCAGTTGGACATTATCAGAGGTAATTAATGGAACATTATTTTACGCTTAATCAGTACACGTTACAAAACACTGAATAGGCCAAAATGAACCGGAAAAATAGGTTTACAACACTAGAAAATCTGGTGTGTAGCTTTAGAACCTTTCGCTTCTAAAAACGGGAAAATATGCTTTGTCTTATTTAAAGTTGGGTACACATGTACTATCAAAACTAAAAAAACTAAAAGAAAGGTTTGACTGAAACGAAACCGAAGGAAAGAAAAGAGTTGATTTAAAAAAAAGGAAAATACTTTCAAATAAAAGAAAAGTTCAAAAATAAAAATGTAAATATTTTTTTTGCTACTCAGAAAGTAGCATTAAAACTTTCCAGGGGTGTATTTTTTTCAAAAAGTTGTTCCAGCAATTCCAGGCTGTATGGAACTCTTTGGCTATGGCAACCAAATAAATATGAAATCTTTAAAAAGTTTCATTTCTAAAACCGTAAGGCCTACCGCAATGATACATGTCAAACAATATTATTATATTAAAAATCTTTGGTCAGATGTGGCCTCTACATACAGTTTTATAAAAAATAAACAGCTCAGGTGGTTCCTAGTTTTATATGGAGTTATAAGAAAAACAGGATAAATATTGTTTCAAACCACAAGTGCTAAGGCTTAGATGTTAAGAATGTGACATGGTCTAGAGTGGTCCCAGCATAGGTGGAGGGATAAAGATTTGCATTGTCTGTCTATCCAGTCTCATAACTTAGAAACCAATGAATGATGTCTCATGAAACTTCATGCTGTCATGAATTGTCATTCTTGGATGGAACAGGCAAAAAGTTAGTTCCGATCATACGGAATACCGTTAGGGCCATCGTGGTTAGACGTTATAATCCAGAGGGCGACAATGCGATAGTGCAATAATGCGATGGCGACAGTGCGATAATGCGATGGCGACAATGCGATGGCGACGATGCGATATCGCGATAGTGCGATGGTGACAATGCGATAGTCATATCATACTGTCGCCATCGCATCATCGCATTGTCGCCATCGCACTTTCGCATTGTCGCCATCGCACTATCGCATTGTCGCCATCGCATTATCGCACTGTCGCCATCGCACTATCGCATTGTCGCGTTATCGCACTATTGCATTGTCACGTTATCGCACTATCGCATTGTCGACTATCGCCTTCCAATACACATGCGCACATTGTTTTTTTTGTATGTACACAAACGATTTTTAAGAAACAAAAACAATTGCAGAAACATAAAATGGATGGCTTTATAAAGATATACTTTGAAAGAGGTTACAGTTATAATGAAATCCGATTCTTTTAAAAGTGGGCCAAACTACATACAAAAAAAAAACAATATGCGCATGTGTACCGGAAGGCAATAGTCGACAGTGCGAAAGTGCGATTGCGACAGTGCGATAATGCGATGGCGACAGTGCGATAATGCGATAATGACAGTACGATAATGCGAAAACGCGATAGTGCGATGGCGACAATGCGATAATGCGATGATGACAGTACGATAATGCGAAAACGCGATAGTGCGATGGCGACAATCCGATAGTGCGATGGCAACAATGCGATGATGCGATGGCGACAGTACGATATGACTATCGCATTGCCGTCATCGCATTATCGCGTTATCGCACTGTCGCCATCGCATTATCGCACTTTCGCCATCGCATTATCGCACTGTCGCCATCGCATTATCGCAATGTCGCCCTCTGGATTATAACGTCTAACCACGATGGCCCTAACGGTATTCCGTACGATCAGACCAACAACAGAACCGAGTCTCTAAGACTATTTCTTTATACAATATGATTAGGTTAGACTTATATAAGAAACAAGAGGGCCATGATTGCCCTAAATCGCTCACCTGAGTCTCATTGCCCATGTTACAAATATCGTTATTAGTTTTTATGGGTGCAAGTTTGAATAAGTTTGCAAGAAGTTTGAAGACTCTGGGTGTAATTGTACTCAAACTTTTTAGCAGAAATAGTTTTACTCTACAGGTCCCAGTGACTTTGACCTAATATAATTACCCTATAAAGTTTGAAGGTTCTGGGTGTAATGATACTCCAGTTACTTAGAAGAAATAGTTTTCTACAGGTCCCAGTGACCTTGACTTTTGACCTACTGACCCCAAAAATGATTGTGTTCTTTTACTGAGTAAAGAAAATCATCCTATGAAGTTTGAAGGCTCTGGGTAAAATGGTACTCCAGTTACTGAGCAGAAACAGTTTTCACTCTACAGGTCCCTGTGAACTTAACCTTTGACCTATGGACCCTAAAAACAATATGGTTCTTCTAATACAATTATCCTATATAGTTTGAAGGCTCTGGGTGTAATAGTACTACGGTTACTCTGCAGAAATAGTTTTCACTCTACATGTCCCTGTGACCCTGACCTTTGACCTACTAGCCCCAAAAACAATATGGTTCTTCTATTTAGTAAAAGCAATCATCTTATGAAGTTTGGAGGCTCTGGGTGAAATGGTAATCCTGTTATTGAGTGGAAACGGTTTTCACTCTAGAGGTCCCTCTGACCTTGACCTTTGACCTACTGACCAAAAACACAAAAGGGATTTTTTGTACTTAATCAGGGCAATAACCCTGTGAAGATTGAAGGCTTTGGGTCAACTGGTACTCAAGTTATTGAAAGGAAACGAAGTGTGAAAGACAGACAGACAAACAGACACCCATGGACAAGGCAAACACAATATGTCTCCATCAGAAGGGCAGGGTTAGGGGGAGACATAACAACGAACAATTGAAGGTATAGTCCTTGGTGTTTCAGAGCAGCAGATTTTTAAAGTTTTCCCTATATAAATCCTTTTGTAAAATCAAATGTCCCCCGGCTGGGGTCAGTTTTGACCCCAGGGTCATGATTTAAACAAACTTGGTAGAGGTGCACTGGAAAATGCTGCACACCAAATATCAAAACTCTAGGCCTTGTGGTTTCTGACAAGAAGATTTTTAAAGTTTTTCCTTTATAACTCTATGTAAAACATGTGACCCCTGGGGCGGGGCCTTTTTTACCCAGGCGCAATGATTTGAACGAACTTGGTAGAGGTCCACTAGATGATGCTTCATAACAAATATCTTATCTCTAGGCCTTGTGGTGCATGAAAAGAAGATTTTTAAAGTTTTTCCTAAATAACTCTATGTAAAACATCTCCAGGCCTTCAGGTTTCAGAGAGGAAGAATTTTAAAAATCCAACTTTTAAAATCTATTTTTAGCTCCGGTGAACCAGAATAGCAAGTGACCACGGGGGCAGGGCCTATTTTGACCCAGTGGCTATGATTTGAACAAACTTTGTAGAGGTCTACTGGACAATGCTACACACCAAATATCTAAACTCTAGGCCTTGCGGTTTCTGACAAGAAGATTTTTAAAAGTTTTTCCTATATAACTCTTTGTAAAACATGTGACCCCTGGAGCGGGGCAATTTTTGACCCAGGAGTCATGATTTTAACAACTTGGTAAAGGTCCACTGGACAATGCTGCACACCAAATATCTAAACTCTAGGCCTTGCGGTTTCTGACAAGAAGATTTTTTAAAGTTTTTCCTATATAACTCTTTATAAAATATGTGACCCCTGGGGCGGGCCATTTTTGACCCAGGAGTCATGATTTTAACAACTTGGTAAAGGTCCACTGGACAATGCTGCACACCAAATATCTAAACTCTAGGCCTTGCGGTTTCTGACAAGAAGATTTTTTAAAGTTTTTCCTATATAACTCTATGTAAAACATGTGACCCCTGGGGCGGGGCCTTTTTTTACCCAAGAGCAATGATTTGAACGAACTTGGTAGAGGTCCACTAGATGATGCTTCATAACAAATATCTTATCTCTAGGCCTTGTGGTACCTGAAAAGAAGATTTTTAAAGTTTTTCCTAAATAACTCTATCTAAAACATGTGACCACTGGGGCGGGGCCATTTTTGACCCAGGGGCCATGATTTGAACAAACTTGATAGAGGTCCTCTTGACAATGCTACATACAAAATATCTAAGCTCTATGCCTTTTGGTTTCTGATCTGAAGACTTTTTAAACTTTTTCCTATATAACTCTATGTAAACGAGTGACATCCGGGGCAGGGCCCTTTTTGACGCAGTGGCTATGATTTGAACAAACTTGGTAGAGGTCCACTAGATGATGCTTCATACCAAATATCTAAGCTCCAGGCCTTCAGTTTTCGGAGAGGAAGAATTTTAAAAATCCAACTTTTAAAATCTATTTTTAACTCCAGTGAACCAGAATTGCAAGTGACCACCGGGGCAGGGCCTATTTTGACCCAGTGGCTATGATTTGAACAAACTTTGTAGAGGTCTACTGAACAATGCTACGCACCAAATATGTAAACTCTAGGCCTTGCGGTTTCTGACAAGAAGATTTTTAAAAGGTTTTCCTATATAACTCTTTGTAAAACATGTGACCCCTGGAGCGGGGCAATTTTTGACCAAGGAGTCATGATTTTAACAACTTGGTAAAGGTCCACTGGACAATGCTGCACACCAAATATCTAAACTCTAGGCCTTGCGGTTTCTGACAAGAAGATCTTTTAAAGTTTTTCCTATATAACTCTTTATAAAATATGTGACCCCTGGGGCGGGCCATTTTTGACCCAGGAGTTATGATTTTAACAACTTGGTAAAGGTCCACTGGACAATGCTGCACACCAAATACCTAAACTCTAGGCCTTGCGGTTTCTGACAAGAAGATTTTTTAAAGTTTTTCCTATATAACTCTATGTAAAACATGTGACCCCTGGGGCGGGGCCTTTTTTACCCAGGAGCAATGATTTGAACGAACTTGGTAGAGGTCCACTAGATGATGCTTCATAACAAATATCTTATCTCTAGGCCTTGTGGTACCTGAAAAGAAGATTTTTAAAGTTTTTCCTAAATAACTCTATCTAAAACATGTGACCACTGGGGCGGGGCCATTTTTGACCCAGGGGCCATGATTTGAACAAACTTGATAGAGGTCCTCTTGACAATGCTACATACAAAATATCTAAGCTCTATGCCTTTTGGTTTCTGATCTGAAGACTTTTTAAACTTTTTCCTATATAACTCTATGTAAACGAGTGACATCCGGGGCAGGGCCCTTTTTGACCCAGTGGCTATGATTTGAACAAACTTGGTAGAGGTCCACTAGATGATGCTTCACACCAAATATCTAAGCTCCAGGCCTTCAGGTTTCGGAGAAGAAGAATTTTAAAAATCCAACTTTTAAAATCTATTTTTAACTCCAGTGAACCAGAATTGCAAGTGACCACCGGGGCAGGGCCTATTTTGACCCAGTGGCTATGATTTGAACAAACTTTGTAGAGGTCTACTGGACAATGCTACACACCAAATATCTAAACTCTAGGCCTTGCGGTTTCTGACAAGAAGATTTTTAAAAGGTTTTCCTATATAACTCTTTGTAAAACATGTGACCCCTGGAGCGGGGCAAGTTTTGACCCAGGAGTCATGATTTTAACAACTTGGTAAAGGTCCACTGGACAATGCTGCACACCAAATATCTAAACTCTAGGCCTTGCGATTTCTGACAAGAAGATTTTTTAAGTTTTTCCTATATAACTCTTTATAAAATATGTGACCCCTGGGGCGGGCCATTTTTGACCCAGGAGTCATGATTTTAACAACTTGGTAAAGGTCCACTGGACAATGCTGCACACCAAATATCTAAACTCTAGGCCTTGCGGTTTCTGACAAGAAGATTTTTTAAAGTTTTTCCTATATAACTCTATGTAAAACATGTGACCCCTGGGGCGGGGCCATTTTTGACCCAGGAGCCATGATTTGAACGAACTTGGTAGAGGTCCACTGGACAATGCTGCACACCAAATATCTAAGCTCTAGGCCTTGCGGTTTCGAGAAAGAAGATTTTTAAAGATCAAACTTATAAAATCTAGTTTTTCCAATATAACTCTATGTAAAATATGTGACCCCTGGGGCGGGGCCATTTTTGACCCAGGAGCCATGATTTGAACAAACTTGGTAGAGGTCCACTAGATGATGCTTCAGTACCAAATATCTTAGCTCCAGGCCTTGAGGTTTCGGAGAAGAAGATTTTTAAAGATCAAACTTATAAAATCTAATTTTAGCTCCAGTGAACCAGAAATGCAATGGTCCAGAACCATTTGAACAATCTTGGTAGAGCTTCATGCAAGGAACATCCCAGGCAAGTTTCATTTAATTTGGCCCTTTGGTTTCAGAGGAGATGTCAGTTGAATGAAAAGTTGACGACGGACGGACTGACGGACGGACGACGGACAAAGACTGATCATAAAAGCTCACCCTGAGCACAGAACAGAATTTTTGTTTCCAAAATGGCTATGCCTGGAGCATTGAAACTTCCTAGGAGTGTTCATCAGAAAGATAGAAATTTGCACTGTCTGTCCACCGAGCCATCTACCTGTCTGTCTATCTGTTCTCATAAATGGAAAGTTGACACAATTTTGTTTTGCCCATCTGTCCAAATCTTACAATATACACGTGTATAGGATTTACAGTAATGCACAGTTACTCATCAACAATTGTTACATTTGACAACTGCTGAGCGAATTAGAAAGGTATCTAAAGATATTTAATGACCCAACTCCATTTTCATGAACAATAGTCATCTATATAGCTTGGAGGTGTTTTTTTTTAAACCATGCATGTGTGTAGAAGAAAAAAGTGTTTACTTTTACACTCACATGTTCCAAAAGTAATGAACATTTTACAGCAATGGAGTCGCTTGTTATAAATGTTAACATGATCATGATCATGGCGATAAACAGATACGTGTAAGACGGCTATTTATTATGGTGTTATTCACCTGCTATTACTTTTATTTCGATGATGACAGTTGTTGTCAGAACGACATTCTCGAAGCGCTCTTTGCTTGTTTCCACTAAAAAAAAATATAAAAAAGTTGTGTATGACCGCTCGAAATAAGTCTGACGGAAAAGTAATTGCTTTTGTTTCAATGCAAGATAATAGAATTTATTTGAAACTATTATGAATAGATAAATAGATCTTATAATTTTTAGATCTTCTCCAAGTATTTTCCTGCGAGAACAAACTGGACAGTTGATCACAAAGAAACAAACGACGATTACATTACAAGAAGTAACTCATTTCTGTTCACGCTTTTGCAAATTTGTTTTTGCACTGCTGTCCTTACCTCCCTCTACGTCACCTACAATCTCTGGAACCGGAAAACTTAATACATAATTGTCTCTCCCTAACTTTGTTACTTTTTGCACATCTGTATGTTAAATGACTTGAATAAGTTAAATTTTTAAACGGAACGGTACATGACCTAGTTAATATCTAAGCTTTTGCAATTAATTGACATGGAAGTGAATCATGTGTTGTCTCGATTGTTCTAAATCATAACTCATTTCCTTTTGTATTCATTGTTAAGATGAATTATTATCTCTAAGCTGAATGAAATTATTTCCTGTTTCACTCATTTATGGAACAATGTATATGTGGATAATGTGGCTTTTATGAAATCATCAATAATAACTATAACCAAACCCGTCATGCCGTCTAATCACTAGATTAGGTGATTTGATTTTTTGGGTTATGCCCGTTAGGGCATCAGCTAGTATAGTGGCGAGTTTTCTAACTGCGACAGAGCGTCTTATGACAAAGAATATGCAGCAGAGTGTCTGGAGCCGGAGATTTTCGGACATCCCTATTCTGCGAACCTCCGATCCTATCTAGCTAATGAACACTATCCTCATTGGCGACCCTGCAATCATTAGATTTCTCATAATGTTTACTAGCGAGAGTACCAAATATTTGTTTGTTTTTTGAGGTAAATGATGTGTTTTAATTTCACAAAGAAATTGGTTGTAATATATATATAATTTTGCATAGTTTTTAATAACGACAGCAGTTTACTGCACGTACAACAACAGACTTACAATCTCCTAGAATTCTGAAAATGCCTATAATGCTAGCAGGTGATGCGAGCGTTGCTAAAATAGCTCTGTATTGCTTTATCTATTTGAGCTTATTTATCGTCGGTACCGATTGTCCGTATTACCGACGTCCTATGAAGAGGTTGTTGGAGGACAGTGCACGATACAAAAAGCTTTCAATTCAGATGGGACATCCCTATTCTGCGAACCTCCGATCCTATCTAGCTAATGAACACTATCCTCATTGGCGGTCCTGCAATCATTAGATTTCTCTTAATGTTTACTAGCGAGAGTACCAAATATTTGTTTGTTTTTTAAGGTAATTGATGTGTTTTAATTTCACAAAGAAATTGGTTGTAATATATATATAATTTTGCATAGTTTTTAATAACGACAGCAGTTTACTGCACGTACAACAACAGACTTACAATCACTTAGAATTCTGAAAATGCCTATAATGCTAGCAGGTGATGCGAGCGTTGCTAAAATAGCTCTGTATTGCTTTATCTATTTGAGCTTATTTATCGTCGGTACCGATTGTCCGTATTACCGACGTCCTATGAAGAGGTTGTTGGAGGACAGTGCACGATACAAAAAGCTTTCAATTCAGATGACACCTCTGGTTCTTTACAGTGCTCAGTGTATAGCACTGATAAGTGATTATAATGTACACTGGAAATTTAAGTGTTCTTAAATTAGAATTGTTGTTGTTCTCTTTTTTAGCTCTATTTAAAATACTTAGTTATTTTCAAAAATTAGATGATAGCAGTTTAGTTCTCAAAGTTTATATTTTATTGTGTATTTATTATATCATGTGTTTGTAAAGACTTTACAATATTATATATTGTAATAAAATTACTTGCTTACTTTGTTTACACTCTGACAATATTTACTTACATAGACAAAAATATTAAAGCAAGAACATAACTATAAATATGGAAAGAAATATTGCATCAAGATGTGATCATATGTACAATCAATTATTGGGCATAACCCAATGGATGCTTTTTTAAGCAGCCAACTTGTTTCCAGAAAGGACATGATCATCATTATTATGTTGGATGATAACATTGAAGAGATGAAAGTCAAAGCGAAAATGAAACAAAATACTGATTTGAAAAAAGGAAAGATATAGTAAGTTTGTATTTTCAACTCGATACTTTAAAACGAAAGTGAAAGTCAAATGAAAGAAACCCTTATATAGCCCGAAAGTATTGGGCCCAAGTATTAATCTGTTAGATAGCTCAGTTTTGTTTCGTATTGCAGTTTTAATAGTATTCCAGTCTTGTAAGAGAACAGTTTACTCGAACCTCAGAGTTCCATTTGTTTTCTATGAGAAACTTTTCTCATATGTCACTTAGTCCACAGTGGAGTTTCTTGAGTATACAAGTCAGCGACTTCAGATTTGAGATAAGAATGGTCTCATGAACTTTCAGGGAATTCCCGCGTTTCAATGCACCGCAACACTATTTATTAATTGACTGAAACTTGCCATGATAAGAGCTATAAAGTTCAAGCGTCCAAGTTACTTCCTCTCAGATGATTTATAATAAACACAATAAGTAAACGTTCAATATGAAATAATGACTCAAAATATGACTGGAGGTAGAACAAAAAAGAACGCGAGCCTGTTAATTTTAAATGAAATGGACTACATACTGTTTGTCTTTATGTCAGTACAATTCCTTCATCTCTGTGAGACAGGTGAAGTTTTTGTTTTTGTTTATAGATTGTTTCTCTTTATTTTCCTTCTTTATTTATTAAGCCTTCAATGTAATAGGCATTAGACAAATTACGCGCTTTTGCTACGAAAAAAAAGAAATCAGAAACTTAAACTGTCACTTACTTTATAACAAAATGTATTTTTAACGGATGTGACATTGGTTTAGTAATTGATCAGTATGTATATTTTCTTAACGTAAAAAAGATAACTGATTACCAATGACCAGAAAGAACTACATTGTGTAGCTTTTACTATAAGGAAAATTTACTCGTAAAGGCTTAGTAACTCTGTCATTAGATCTACAGACATTCTATCAAATCTTGTCAATTGACTGTGTTACTTTACAGCTGAATGCCAAAGCAAATTTTGTCAAAATTGTTCGACTCCCTATAAATGTGAGGTTTGCCAAATGGGACGATTTGGAAAGAAATGTGAACATGAGTGTCGAGCACAATCTCATACATGTTTGCTGTGTAGAGATTTTATGTTGATGGCAGCTTTTAGATCGGAAGTTGAATGCTTTGGCTGCAAGAAAAACGAATATTTTTTAAATGGCCAGTGTTTACCCTGTCCAGATACATGTACGTCTTGTGCTAATGAGACCGTATGCTATAAGTGCAATGATGGATATTTCGGACGCACGTGTTCGGAGATTTGTCCTCAAAGCTGTTTGCAGTGCTTGTCACAAGATAACTGCTCGTTTTGCAAGGAGGGCTGGTCAGGTGATAAATGTCAGTGTAGCAAACAAAACTGTATACAAGAAGGAAATATACATGACTGGTGCAGCAGAAACGGTACATGTCTGAAAGGCTGTGTAGATGGGAAATGGGGAAGCCGTTGTGACACCGACTGCCCAAGAAAGGAAAAGTGTAAAAAATGTGAACAATACAACAAACGTTGTCTTCGGTGTCCGAACGGTTTTTATGGTAGTTTGAATTATTGCGACAAGACATGTGGACACTGTAAGCCTGATAACCAAGGGTACATAAAATGCAATGTTGAAACAGGAGAATGCTACAATACATGTATCGATGGTTTCTATAGTCGCCGGTGTGACAAAAAATGTGCAAATTGTCTTCCCGACATGATAGGACTGAGTCAATGTGAAAAAGAGGCTGGAATTTGTAAGAACGGTTGTATAGACGGATATTATGGTAATATGTGCGACATACCTTGTAGCATTACATGTGTGAATAAGTCATGTGACCAGATGTCGGGGAAATGTGATCACGGATGTGCTCACGGATGGACTGGTGACACTTGCAGTATAATTTGTAGCAGTAACTGCTTAAATGGAACATGTGCTGATTCTAGTTTTTTTTGTGTTAAAGGTTGTGTACCTGGATGGTACGGAGCAACTTGTAAAGAAGTTTGCAGTAGTAAATGCTTCAATAAATCATGTGACCAAACGCTTGGCCATTGCGTCCACGGATGTGTTTCTGGTTTCTATGGGAATATGTGTGAATTTAGCTGTAATGATAACTGTGAGAGAAGCATCTGTGACAGGTTCTCAGCACGATGCTCACTTGGATGCAGGACAAAATTTCAAGGACCATTTTGTAACCATACTTGGAGTAATAATCTAACAATTTCATTTTTTCTACAGCTGTCTAGTAGGATAATTACACTGTTTATCTTTTGTCGTTTTCTGTATATTCTGAAGCAGGAACATGTAGCTAACGCTACTTTATTAAAACTTTTGTATTTTTGAACTCTGTGAAAAGCTTCTTTCGTCTTATGTATAACTACATCCACTTATGAATCTTATATTTGAACTCATTGCTTTGCCACTCTATCAGAGGACCGTTCTGTTTTTGAAGTGTTTACAAATTTCTCAGTACTGAATAGCATTTAACACACTTTTAAAGAAGTCACGTGAGAGAGAACAACATGGTATTTCAAAACTTTTTTTAAAGGAAATTTGTGAAAACAATTGCATTCTGGTATAGAATCGTTTTATGCATATCTACGAGTATAACTTCATTTTAGTTTTTCTTAATGTATAATTAATAGTTTCGGGAGAATTAGATTGTTTTATACCATCTATTTTCTTCTTGTTTTCAGAATCAAAAACACAGATGAGTACCGTTTTGATTATAAGTGGTATATCTGCAGTTTCAACACTGCCACCCTGTGTTGTAATAATTTGGTTCATAGTAAGGCAAGTATAAAATTAAATCTAACAATGACGATATTCTTTAATATTCCAAAATAAACGCATGGTTATATTATTTTGAAGAATAATTTGTAACAGAATATTTGAAGATCTTATGATAATAATCCATTTCACTTGTCTAAAGATTCCACTTTACAGTGAAAAAAGTTTTCTATTTTTTAACACGAAACCTGCTGTTTTTAGAAGAACCTTGCGTAAGAAGCATTACTGTGGTCTCAAAGCATCTACGGCAGACAAAACAGTGCCAGTATACGACGAAATAGATGGTAAATTGTGTTCTTTTATAAAATCAGTGTTGCCTTATATGATGTTTGTGAAATGAAATGCACACTGGTCTAAGATAAGCACGCATGTGACTATATATATCTTCTTGCTAAAGGATGATAGTAAACGCTCTTTATTCACCTTGTTTCCCATTTTTTACAGACCTAACAGACCTTAACGTAGTTAAAATCGTAAATATATAAAGTAATTGTCTTACATTTTCTGATGAGGATAAAGCCTCTTCTTACTCCATCTGACACAAATCATCATTTTGATTGTAAAAGCATTAAAACCTTTAGTAGAAAAAGTAGTTTTTTAACAACAGTGACTAAACAAAAGCAATTAAAAATATACCTTTCATAAGTAATGCATTAGCAGAAATACTGTAATAAAACAAACAAAACAACAGCAATGATAAAACTCTTGAGTTGACGATCATGACATTATGAACATATTGAGAATCTTTTTATAAAAAAGACAACATGAATTAGCTTTCTTAGACAACTCTAAAGTCCTAAAATTTTAACCCTGAAAGCATAACATAGAAATGCTTTAGTCCTAACACTGCAACCGTATAAAAACAAAGAATTCGGGACAAAGGCAATATTGCAGTGTAAAAGAATACATTAGCCTCTACTATAATATGGAACAGAGTTACTGCATTTATTCCATCTTGCTTGGTGACATTGGTACTTACAATATGCTTGATTCCATCTTGCTTGATGACATTGGGACTTGCATTATGCTTGATTCCATATTACTTCATTTTATTGGAGTTTGCGTTATGCTTAATTTTATCATTGATTGTTGGCCTTTGAACTTGCATAACGCTTCATTCAATCTTGCTTTGTACTATTTCATCGTCATTTGTACCGTGTTGGAATAATCAAAATGCGATGTCATGTAGCTTAATGTATCATTCAACTTTCTTCATGCTCTATTCAAACTATTTAAGGATAAGTGCTTTTTGCATGTTTGTCATTTTGAGTCTTCTATATTTTATTTCATACTTCCTTTTGTACACCAAAATTTGCCAAATGGTTTCTTGTTTTAGTTTTAATTAATCATTCATCACACACTTGGTGTGATTCCTTAGAACTTTGCTCATTTCTTTTATCCAGTGTATGAAGCTTGGTGTCTGACGTTGTGTTAATACATGCGTTTTTTATTAGAGCGACTGACATTGCATATTAATCGTCTTGCCAATTTTCGTATATAGTTTTCGAATTAATAATGCATTATTAACTTTTAGGGGCAAGAACTCTATCAAGATCGACGGAAATTTTCCACATTTCCGCCTCTCATCTGAATATTCCATAAAGAAACTGCGGTGACCATACATCAATGACCTGCCCTTTCAAAACCACTCATTTTACACGCCACCCAGATATTTAAAAAACAAAATTGTAAATGAAACTTGTCGAGCTTTGTCAGTAATCAAACTATTTAGCATCGTCGGAGACCACGGTAAACATTCCGTATACATACAGTCTTTATCAGGTATGATAAAAACCTGGGTTACCGAGGACAACTATTTAGCAGGTAAAATTAACACTAAAGTAAAATCGTTCTCAAGGTTGTAGCGTTTAAGGATATTCAATTCATGATTTAGTCGAAAATTTTGGTATGCGAATAAAATATTGAAAGAAACATAAAAACTTTGCAAAATCTAGTCGCAAAATAGCGGGACCAGCCGGAAGTTAACGGGATGTACCGACAAAGCGCCATCTGTTGTCATAATATGAACACAAATATTGCAAATCGCATTATACTTACTGCTTAGTGAAGTTTGACTTTTGTTTACTTCGTTATTGGTATCCTTGTCATCCTCGTGTTCGGTTCCTAGTGTTTATGAAATACTTTTCTATTTGTGTTGAATGATTGCATTGAAGGACATGACAAAATCGCTGAATGCAGACCAGAATTGCTTTTGGATGATGAAATAGGTTCAATATACGTAGGTAGATGATATGCAGTAAGACATTCTGCAAATTAAGGTAATTGAAGGGAGCGTAACATTTTACATAAAGTAATATTAATAGACTGTTCGATAGAACGCCGAATAAATTGCGTTGTCAATAAAGAAAGTTGCAATTAAACATATAGGATATTGCATATGTCGAAGAGGAACAAACGAAGTTGCAATGAGATCATAGCTAATTCAGTTACCATAAAGGATGATGTTATTCAGCAAAATACAGGTTTCGAAAGCCATAACGCAATATGGAATCAAACATAATGCAAGTTCCAATGTCATCAAGCAAGACAGAATAAATGCAGTAAATCTGTTCCATAATTATACTCATTCTTTGTGATTTTAGGATGACCATGCGGTTACGCATGGTTGTAAAAAATGTTTCTAGCGGTTGTCCATCACATTTTTTTCAGCTTCGTTAACGTTTACACTGGTCAAGTCTGAGATAACCTCTTTTTATACTTACATTTGCAAGGGTTATGTAAGCCAATGAAACTTAAAATTATTAAAATCTTATTCAGTATACTGTTGACGTGTGTAAGTGAAGTTATCTTAAGTAGACAGCATAATATTTCGACACATTCGGTCTTATTCATACAAGTTTCTGTTGTATTGGGTCTAATAACTGCTTTTTTTCTTAGATCAGCTGACTAGAATCGACTTTTATCGATAATAATTTTCAAGAGCCAACACTTGATTCTGTGGGGTGTTACAGTCTCCCAGCTGATGTCTCCACGCTGGATATAACAAGAAGCGGGAGAAGCCCAAAGTTTCACTCGGATGTTGGTTCTGGACTTTCTAAACCTTTGACGCATAATGAATTTGGAAAGTCAGACAGAAGCATCCCAGAAAGCGCAAATGATTCCTCAACCATGAGTGAACAGGATTTGTTTATAAAGAATAACCAAAATGAAGTATATATGTCAACAAAACGAAATAGCTGCAATTACATACATCCAGTCATCTAAAACTGTTTATTTTATGTCAAAAGAGAGCTGTGTTGTTGTAGTCATGTAAATTCTGTAAACACTCTAGCCGAAAACTGTCTATTCACTATAAATGTTACGAAAGGAGTAGTTTAAAACAAGCAACTAAGATAACAAAGTTAAATATATTTATTCACACCTCGTGGATATACGTTATTACCACAAGATAGAGCAGTTGTCACCAGAGGTGAGAGTCTAGAGACGTTCCGCATTCCTCACCTTCGGCGCGAGTACTGGTTTGAACCCGGGAAGCAGTCATCGAGAGGGTTATCATAAGTTTCAAGAAATTGCTTCCCAATCCATGTAAAATAAATAATTTTAAAACCAAACCACAATGATTCAAACAGAGAATCAGGTAGCTGATATTTGGTGATTGTTTGGTACCAAATATTAAAATTTAACTATTGAAAAATGAAATGAAGGTGCATATAGTATTACTGTTTTGTACATGTGTGAAAACTGGACTAATTCTTAGTGTGACATGTAAAGTTTGAGTTGTAAATATCAATATATATAATTCCCGTAAACACCGGTGTTATTCATTATTTCTGAGTATTACAGGAAGAAACAATATATGAAAATTAACGTAATTGGCATGATTTAAGAGAGGTGAAATATTGAAGTTCTAGCGATTACTGTGTATTTTTTTTAAGAAATCTGTAAACTAACAATACTAAGACAAGGCAGTTTAAACACCCTAAGAAACACTAACTATGTACTGTTTTATGGTATGACACTAAATAGCATTTTACAAATCAGCTTAAGAATTTTCCATGAAAAAGTGAAGAAAAATTGTTTTTTGAAGTATAAACGACATAACTATTTTTCAAAATATCGTTATCAAGAGCTCTCATGAAGTTTGGTAATATACGCCCAAAGAAAGCTAGTTACAGTAGAAGACCTTTTTCACAACTGATATAAACTTATGTACAGGGAACAGCGGACATGATGATATATTACATTATAATGACAAAGTGTGACCTTGACCTTGATCCAATGAAGTTGAACCTGCCATCTGGACATCGTCTTGTAATGTTTAACATTTCTGTAAATCGTTTCAAGAGATACAGAAATAACTAAATGTGACCTTGACCTTGATCCAAACAAGCAGGAACCTGCGCTGTGCACATCGTTTAGGTATGGTTAACATTTCTGCCAAGTACTTACAACCTCCTTCGATCGGTTCAAGAAATACAGGACGGACACAAAATATGACACATTAAATAATGATAATGACTGTGACCTTAACTTTGATCTGAGAAAGCCGGAACCTGCACTCTGCACATCATGTCAGTGTGGTTTAAATTTCTGATAAGTAGTTGTTTCCTTCAATCAATTCTAGAGATACAGTGCATGCAAGAAATTTGATGCATTAAATCATAATTACTAAGTGTGGTGGCCTTGACCTTGATATAAGGAAACCGTAACCTTTGCTCTGCATACCACCTCAGTATGGTTAAGATTTCTGTCAAGTGTCAATTTCCTTAAATCGGTTCAAGAGATACAGAGCGGATGCGAAATTTGACACATTAAATCATAACGAGTGAGCGTGACCTTAACATTGATCCGAGAAAGCCGGAACCTTATTCGCTCTGCACATCGTCTCATTCATAGTCACTTGAAGTTTGGACCCACCCCCTCCCCTGCTATGCCCCTGCACTAGACTCTTGTAGCATAAAAATCATGGTTACACCTACATGCAACGGTTTATTTTGATCTCCATTACAAATAGGGCCTTTAGAAAATCCCAGACCCACCATCTAACACTATGTTAACACTGTATATCATAGTGCATGGTAGCGGGTGTAGTCATTTTTTAAATGGCCATATTTGTAATGGATAATGATAGAAAAAGTTGTGTCTGGATGTCATCATGGTTTTTATGCTTCGTTCCTCTTATGCAGGGACAGATGAGAGGAGGGGGCTGGGCCCAACCTTCAAGTGATTGTGGTCTCATTGTGGTTAACATTTCCAGCATGTAGTTTCAATTTCCTTCAATCGCTCTAGAGTTACAAAGCAGATACGAAGTTGCTAACGGATGACCAAGGGCATAACATAACTTCGGGCGTATAAAAAGCATCCAGAAGTGACCGCTACTAGATACATAACAACAGTTGTTCGGAATGTTGATATAGATATAGAATCAAACAGCATATTTAATGAAGATTTTGTTTGTTTCGTTTGAATCGTCAATTATTTTGTCAAATAGTTTTCATATAGTCATAGATGGAAAACAAAATCGCCTGCTCCTTGTCAGCCAAGTTTTTTATGAACCAAAATAGCTTGAATAACTTTCATAAAGGGCCACCAAAGAAATATTTTTCATGAAATTCTATAAAGGTAATAAAATTGTCCAACACCCTTGTCAGCTAAGATTTTATGAACCAACGTGACTTAAAAGATTAATAAAAGGCTACCTGAGACATTTTGAATTCAGGCTGGCAGATTCTGAATAGAATTTCTTTGAGCTTATGACCTACATTACTTGAGAAAGGAAAAGCAGCAGAATTTATTTATTTGGTCATTCCTCCGCTAAATGGCGATGAAAAATCTAAAAGATTTTTCTAGTATTTGAAATAACTTCAGCTTCACCTGGAGCAATTAACTTTTACTTTACACACTTTAGTTTCATATTATTATCTTAAAACTTGCAATTTTATGACACTTTCGTTTGCACTTGCAAATATCACTAGGCCTACATTTTTAAATGGACAAAAAGATGGACAAATGCTCAGATGAAGAGTACATTTTAAAGTCAACAGGCCGACGAATGTATGAATAAAAAGCAACATTCCAACTCGTATCATTTTTCTCTCGGAAGGAGACTAACAAAGTGAGCATATGGAAATAGACAAAATGCTCTCTTTAATTAGGTTTCTAAATGTTGCTTCAGTATTAATTGAGTTATTGAAGGATTCAGATTTTCCATCACACCCTCATACTGTCTGATAGACAGACACAGGTCAATATCACAAATGTGCATTATCTACTAATTTATATAAAAAAAAATCACTAGATGGGGACACGCGCAAGCACAGGCTAAGAGAAACTACCTATTTTCAAGAAAGGCATGCCTGTAACGAGAGAAGAACATATCTTAATTATCTGTAAACTGACTAATCTACTACCTTTTATAATGTTTTTGATACCGGAATGTTCAAAAAGCTTGTAATTAGAATAGTGAACTGCCGCAACATGTTCAAATGCTTTTACACGGAAAAGTTTCCTAAAACTCCAGTTGTATTAAACTTCGACAGCAGGCTTGACCATGTTTAAAACTGTATGAAGTACCACGGCCATATAAAACATGTAGATAATGTATGTAATATTTCGTGACTATATTTCACAGACTAATCGTTGTGCCACCTTGGTGACTTTTTGTGCCACCCTCTTTAAAGACATATTTCACAAGGCAGTCTGAAGGAGATCAATATGCCTCGTTTCATTAGCAAATGTTGAAAAGGTTATTGAAAAGGAAGTGTGAGGTGAAAAATTTGTTTATGTATGTATGAAAAGTGTTCCACACTGGGGCTCACCATTAATTAAAGTGATAGAACAATCCATGACAGGAAAAGGTCTGTGAATGGGAGAGTGAATTCGCTAGATTGGCACGACCAAAGTTTCATGAAATTGATTCCCTGTGTTTAAAAGTTATGGAGCAGACACGAAATGCATGGCCTAAACCTTTGAACACTACTCGTGACCGTGACATTGTAATGCAATACCTTTATCTGCGAGAATTTATCTCTGTGCAACAGAAGTCCATTGGAGCTAGTCTTATTAACTGAATATGATAAAAATCTGTTTTTTTGACCTGCCTTGCCATAAACTATAGTCCAACTTCACTGGATTTTATTGTACATAACTACTGAACGCTCTATTCAATACTCGCCATCATTGATCTTAATCATTTTCAACCCATATCAAATTTAGTATCGACTATTCCACTTTTTTTTCTAAAACCCTATGGTTCTTCAACTATTATGTTCTAGAAAAGTATAAGAGTACTATAATACCAGCCATGATTTATGGATATACCAATATTGTAAGTTCTGTTGGTAGTTTACTGGTAACATTTGCAGTCTAGTATAAGTTCTTTCCAGTAATTATAGGAAGGTAATCTGACTCTGATATGAATACAACTGTAAAGAGAGGTAAAACTTTAGCTGACAATAAGTTTACCACAAACACAAGAAAGCAATACTTGTTAACATTATCTTTATTTAAAAAAAATAAACTATCAAAAATAACAATTCAGTAGAAATGTGTCCATGGGACACATTTTCCTTAGCCATGTATCATAAGCAGATGATAAAAATTAAAGAGGCAGGCGGAATGTCAAAAGCAGTATAATTGTTACATTTATTTAATGAACAGTGTGCTACAAAACATAACCCTATAAATGTGAAGACATTTGGTTTTTATCAGAAATTTAGTCTATAGAGGTCAAAACTCTGACAAATTTGGAGGTGTCCTGCCCAATTTTGCAAGTAACCTGTAGTTTCATAAGATACATATACATGCAAAATATGAAAAAAATCTGTGTAAGCATTTTTCTTTAAATGTGCAGAAATTTCATTTTAGTAGAAAATAAGTCAAAAAGGGGTGTAATGGAAGGAACCATATGAATAGACACATCTACATGCATATATGAATGAAATCTGAAAGCATTTTCATACAGATGTGTGGAAATTGAATATGGAGTTTAAACAAGAGGGCCATGATGGCCCTGGATCGCTCACCTGAGTACTTTGGCTGTAGGTTTGCTGTTAAGCAGTATTTCATTTTTTAACTGAAAATATATAAGTGCCTACAAACCAAATATGTAAAAATAACAGTCAATAGATAAAGGCTCTATGACAGAAAGTAGAAATATCTATTATAAGCTATAATGACCTTGACCTTGACCCAGTGACCTCAAACCCTACCCATGGGTAGAGGTCCATGCAAGGAACCTATATATTGAATATCAAAGATATTGGTCTATAAATGAAGGCTTTATGAGGTACAGTAGATAAATTTATTTTTAGCCTCCGTGACCTTTAACCTAATCTAATAATTTGAACAACCAAACAACCTTTCTGACAAACTGCCAGGATATTTAGACTGAAATAGTAGCCTCTAGAGCCTTAACAAGAAATTTCTATTTTGGGACTCTGTGACCTAGTATTTGACCCCAGATGACCCATCTTCGAACTCGTCTGAGTAATTACTGGGACAAACATCCTGACCAAGTTTCGTGACAATTGGAGCAAAAATGTGACCAGTAGAGTGTTAACGAACTAAGTGTGAACGGACGACGGACGACGGACATTCATCAATCCTAATAGCTCACCCTGAGCCAGCTCAGGTGAGCTAAAAATACCATATATGACCCAGATGACCTGTGCACTGGTATGTTGCGCCACGATGACAATTGTGTGATGATAATGCCTCTATTATTACTCATAGAAATGAAAACTGGATAACATGAAACCATAACCTTTTCTTGAAGCACACAGAGGATTAACCCTGTAAATGGCAGTCAGAGTTAAGTATCTTGTGTCATTACCTACACACAAATGAGTAAGTGTAAACTGTCATGCAAATGCTACAAAAGTAGTTGCAAAAAGTGAGAAATTTCCAACTAGCAAAAAAAGTTGAACTGATGGAAGTATAGACAGATGGTTTAGTTATAAGCTGAATGCATCAAAAGAGGAAATTCTCTGAAAGGAGGAAATATATTAGGTACTGGAAGTACCAACTACAGTGAGATTCTATATTGTCTTCTTCTGGCACTGCTTTCTATATCATTTCTACAGGAACAGATGTAACACGATGTCATCATTGTTCACAAAAAATACTTATATTCATGTCTACAAACCCAGCAAAGAGCAAAAACTGTCATCTATATACAAATATAGTGTCATTACTTTTGGATTATCTCTTTATTTCTGACTAGAAAGCATTCACTTCCTGTTCAGTGTTCATGAAATTTAAACTATTTCAGTTCATTCACATGAAATTTTCTTTGTTGTCTTCATATGACACTGCTTTCTTTCTCTTCTCGAAAAAAAAAAAATTTTAATGCCATCATTGTCCAGAAAGAACTCAGCAGTTCCATATGCTCCACAGCAATCCCCTTGATTGTATACATTTCTTGAAGGAGAGGGGCGTCAACTTCCTGAAAAGTGAAAAAAAAAGAATCTATTAATAGCAAGAACTGTCACTGAAAGATGATAATTCACCTAAAATACAGCCTAGAACTTTAAGATCTGGACCAAACAAAGAGTAATTGTAGATCCTTCAAAAATGTTTTTTGGGGACAATTTGACCTCAAGATCAAGGTCATTTAGGGGTCCAGTTAAAAAAGTCATCTGGATGATTTATCTCAAAGGGTTGATGCATGCAAAGATGAACCAAGTTAAAAAAGGGTCAAAATTATCATTCTGAATATCTCTCCAAAACTGTTGTTGTGTACAAACATGACTTAAATCTGTCTGGGAGTTATGGCCAATATTAAGTATTTTTGCAATTGGACCTTCAAAGTCAAGGTCATTCTTGGGTCAATGTGAAATAAATATATATCAGAGGGAAGGTCTTGTCCAATGTTCTGTTTGAGTATAAATCAAATCCATTTACTAATAAGGAAGTTACTGGCAATCTTAAAATTTTCAGACATACTGACAGATGGACAGCTCAAAAGATAGACCCTCCCACTTTGGTGATGGAGAAATGGCATTATCAATCTAGGGTATTTCACATCCTTCTGTATTATGGAATCCTGAGGGACACTTGATGTCAAGAGTCTACTGAGGTCTAAAACATTTCTGAAAGGTTCTGAAGGTGTTCCTTATTGTTGCTATTCCAGCATTTACCTTAGATGTTTTCTTATTGTAACTGCTAGTGAAACTTAACTTCAATGATGTCAAACAATGGTTATGCACAGTCCAGGGCTGTCTGAATAGCCTATTAAATGTAAGGTATAACAAACTGTGGTTACTTTACGTGAAAACCCAATTACCCTATAAAAAAATGAAAATGTCAAGGAGTTATCATCACTGCAATATGGAATATCTCAGAATTCAATTAAACATTAAAACTGCTGAAACATAAATCTTAAAAAAGAACTTTTTGTGGGGCACTGTACAATATAATTTGAACATTTAAATACTTGCATGATTATATTAATACCATTACTTAGTACCACTCTTACCTCAATCTCTTTTAAGACTATTCAGTCTAATAAAACAAATTTGAAAGTAACACTTGAAAAGAGCTAAACAAATCCACTTTTTAAGAAAAACTAGAACTGTGTCCATAGGACACGGATGCCCCCACTATGCATAATTGCTCATAAACAAGAGCATGTATATTCTGTATGTAAGATTAAGGTGGGGAACAATTTTTTCTGTAGTTGCAAATGAATTGAGGTGTTTTGTATATTATTAATGCTGTCCTTTTATTTCAAAATTAGATATTCTATACTGAAACAAGGGCTGTCGGATGGACAGCACGCTTGACTATTCTTAGTGCTTGAAGGTATAATAAAAGCCTGAAATTAAAGATTTTTCAAAGTCTTAAAAGGGGAATAACTAATAGAAATGCTTAACAGAGTTATGGGCCTTGATGGAATGACACAGTCTACGGCCAAGTTTGAACCAAATATCTGCAGTAGAAAGGAAAGAAATAGTGAAAATGAGAAGCTTGCCCTAAAACTTTAACCCGATAGCCACGCCGCAATTACAATAGACCTCCTTATTCTTTGAATAGTCGACATAAAAATGTTGTAAATATTTATGTACTATGAGGAATCACATTAGCGAAGACGAAGAAAGAGACACACAAGTAATTACATGTTGCTAATATTAAAGTAAGCAGGTAAAATTTAAAAAATGTTACACATGAAAGTTTACTACAGATTAAAGTATAGAAACCCCAGGTTTGTCAGGTGTGTCAGGTCCCGTAAAAAAACATTACCCTTCCTTTACTATCATCTACACATTAAGGTTGTTCATCCCTGAAAGTTTAAGCAAAATCTGCCATCCGGTTTATGAAAAGTTGCGTTCACAAATTTATTTCACTTTATGAAATATAGTAAAAAAATCAACGAAGGGCCATAATTCCATTAAATCTGGTCGCAGCTAAAATTCCTTCCTTTACTATCATCTGCACATTAAGTTTGTTCATCCCTGAAAGTTTAAGCAAAATCTGCCATCCGGTTTATGAGGAGTTACGTTCACAAATTTATTTCACTTTATGAAATATAGTAAAAATATCAACGAAGGGCCATAATTCCATTAAATCTGGTCGCAGCAAAAATTCCTTCCTTTACTATCATCTACACATTAAGGTTGTTCATTCCTGAAAGTTTAAGCAAAATCTGCCATCCGGTTTATGAGGAGTTGCGTTCACAAATTTATTTGGCTACATGGTATATAGTGAAAAAAATAAACAACGGGCCATTATTCCGTTAAATTTGGTCGAATCAAAAATTCCTTCCTTTACTATCATCTACACATTAAGGTTGTTCATCCCTGAAAGTTTAAGCACAATCTGCCATCCGGTTTAGGAGAAGTTGCGTTCACAAAATTTCGGGACGTACGTACGGTCGTATTATCGTACGGTCGTACGGACTGACGGACAAGTGCAGCGCTATATGCTCCTACTTTGTTGGGGCATAAAAACTGTTCTAGAATTCACATTTATTGGTCTAATAGATAAACTAACTAAAATAAGCAAAATGTATTAAATTCCTAATAGCTGGATAAAGTGGCTATATATACCTCTACAGCTGCTCCGCTTGTTGCAGTCAAACTATTGTTATTTCTGCAGATATGTCATGCCATAGTGGTACTTTACACTTTTCCACAGTGTCATCAGCCAGGTATATAGAGCTTTAATTGGCACACTGTCACCTTTTACAGAGACCATGTGACTGCAAAAACCTGAAAAAATAGATTAAATATAACAAAATGTGTATTAATACCTAAACCCTTACCCTGCTGGAGGCAATTTACTCTGCTTTTGCGACTAGTGCAGACCAAGATCAGCGTGCACATCCGTGCACATCCGTGCAGTCTGATCATGGTCTGTACTATCTGCCATTTACTGAGTAAATTTTCAACCTGCACCCATATAAACAATTAATGGATCTGTCCACATTGAAAGACGGACAAGTCCATTTTAGATATTTAGCATGGCAAGTGTAACATTTTACAGGAACTTATTGTCGACTTAAGTTTTAGAAAATTTATTGTCATAATGATAGCACAAGGCTTTTATCCTCGATAAAGGCTTTCTTCCTCTACAAGAACATCGGGAATTTCGGATGAAAATCAGATAGCTAAAGTTGATGCAGAATATTAGATTTTTAAAAATTCCACTTTAGTTTAAACTTCTGTATTTTATAATGTGTAGCCGGGTACAGGTTTATAGGTGATAAATTGATGAGGCAGAACCGTGTGGCTTGGTAGCTCAGTTGGTAGAGTGTCCGCCCCGTAAGCGGAAGGCCCTGGGTTCAGGTCCGGGTCGAGCCACGATTTTTCACCACCTGTTACAATTGATAGAGAAAGCAAGTGCTCTCTGGGTTCAAACTAAGTAATTCATTGAAAGACTTTGCATTTTCATTTTTTTACAGTTTTACATTTGTCAGAAAATGTGAAGTCTTTCTCTAACTGACTAATTTCCTATAGCACAATTCGACACGCTTCTCGAGTCGATTTGAAATTAACAGTAAATCACGTCCTAAATGGGTTTTTTTTACAAAAAAAAAACTGACTACATAAAAAACGGAAGCATTTGTTCTCAATAACTGTATAAATATGCAAAAATTACTCTCGATAAGTAGCCATTTATCCATTTATTTAAAAAAGTACATGAAATCCATTTCCGAAATTTTCGTGTTGACCCGCATATTGGCAATTCCAAGTTGCACTGTGACGTCACTCCGTAACTACATATGAAATTAGTCTGAACGAAATAATTTTTTTCATTAGTGATCTATGCACTGACAGAAGCACTGCATTTCAAATTTCGTCTAAAGAATTCAGTTATTATAACCACCGCTCTATGCAAACTCCTCGCACCGGTTACGTCACCCTTGGCTAGTTTGACAACTGCTACCACTATAACACATGTGACTATGTAACCAAAACAATCTACTTTCGTTAATTTTACGAAATATTCTTTCTGTACTGATCAGGGGAAGTAACCGCTGTGGGGAGTTTGCGCTCTACGCCAATATGGAGGCTGTTTATTCAACATTGTCAATTTGTGTAAAGTTGTTTAAAAGTAGAAAACATTGTTTTTGAGAAGAAAAATAGATTTTTATGCTTGAATTTGGAATACAAGGCAGTAATTGTAACATTTTACATGGGAAATTTAAATGATTGTGCAGGTTTATTTTTTTTAATTTTACTATTGACTTGTAAATACATATCTCTAGACGTTAAAGCGGATTTGACCAATGTAAAAACTAGCTTCAAATCCGCGGTATACGTATCAATATTTTGGACTACAGTAGGGTTCAAGCTAGTCCAAATAACTCTACTCAATATGTTGAATATCTTGCTTTTTTTGAATGGTCGATATGAATTCAAGTCAACTCGCGCCGAAAGTGAGAAATGCAGGAAATCACTGAAAACTCTCACACCTTTAAATCAGATATGGGACTTTGTTGGCATTGTTATCGGCAAATCCAATATGGCGGCCGCAATACACAAACTTTACTCGATTGCTCGCAATGCGGGTGCTATAAACTCAGCCGATTTTAATAATTTAATTATCTTTTCAAAGAGTTAAGTGTGGATTTTAAACATGAACAAATAATACTTATACCTTCCAGCGAAATTCGAGAAAATGGCTCTTAATATTATAACTTCTTTTGCCTACATGCATGAATATTCAACATCCGGGTCAGAGGTGAAACCCTTCCTCTCACTGGATGATACAATAACGCTACCTACATGCACCAAATACGTGACCAAATCATGGCTATCAATAATGATTTTATACATGATTGCAGCAATATCCTGAAACTATACATGTTAAGATCTACGTAAAAATGATATTTTTATAACCTTTAAAAGATGCAATAATACTATTATGATTTTTTCGAAAGTTTATTTCTGTTACAAATAAAACTGTTTACACGTGATACTGATTTTTGCAAATATTCTTAACATACATGACTTATTACCTTGGGAGCATGCTACTAGTCAAATTAAAAGAAAAAGCGCCCTCCTACAACAGCACAGAATGTCCTTTTCAAGAAACTCGTGCAATTCAATCTGTCGATTGCTGAATTTACATTAGTCTATCACCGTTTAATTTCTAAATCTGAAATGCCTACCTCACATGGCTGGGAGAAATTAGACATTTATCTGAACAAATGATACAGATGTAAACATGACTGCTATAAATTAAATACCCTGATTTTACTGCAAAAATAAAATTTAGAAAAGTACATACCTCAGTTTACACAAAATTTGGTCCTCACTTGATCACTTCTTTGTTTTTGTTGTTTTTCGTCTACACAAAAAGTACTCCGATAATTCCGCGGAAAGGTAAAGTTAAAAGTTCGTGTTACATAAACGGTACACTTTTGTTTCGCAAGATTTTTCAAAGTTTATCGTCAATTTTCTCACTGTGGAATAACCTTCTTTGAAAATCCAATTTAAATAACTGTATTTATACGAACTACCAATTTCAAATTCATCGCTTTTGAAAGGACTATTTTTCAGTCGAATGAATTTCCTTGTGAACAGGCGTTGGGAACATTAATGGTCTCCGGCTTTATTCTGTCTGAATAGAGAAATTGTAGGACGAGCCGGGATGAAATTTTGCAACTTGGTTATAACTTTAAACCTTGTCGCTGACGCGACAGGTTTAAAAATAAATATCAACTTTAGATGCTCATATATGAGTACTTCGGCGACATAGAACAGTATAGCTTGAGATCGCGCTGTTTCTCCGACGAAATGGCGAACCTATTTTTTTAATAGTATAGATACCGTGAACCTAGCTTTATGTAGTCCTGTCCAATGTAGCCTTATTAATTTGGCGTTGACGGTTTGATCCATCTTAAAGATACAGTGTGGCAATACCATGTGTCCATGACGTCACTAAAGGCATTAAAACTAAGACAAAATTGTTAACATTGTCTCCGCATATAAATAGAAAATTATCCGTAAATATTTCATTTTTTCATCGATTTCTTTGGGACATGTGTCAGTCTAAGGAGAAAAATATAAACTTTCCACGGAATATTGGATCTCCATCACCAGCTCAGCCGTTTTTTCAAGCACTTTGTGAAACCTTGGAATTTGTTTGTATGCGAGGTTTCACGTACTGCTTTAAAAATGGCTCAGTTGCTGATGGAGAGCCTATATTCCATGGAAAATTATATAATTTACTCCTTAGACTGACATATGTCCCATGGAAATCGATGAGACATGGTTAGATGACATTTATGTTTTCGTTTCGAGAAACGGCGTTGAGTTTATAAAATGATTCATTAAATTTATGTAGACAATATGAGAAACTAACGTTTAAATTTCCTACAGACACAAAATAAAACCGTAGCGGTCTGAAGGTGAAGTAAAATGTTACTGTTTTAAATACTCGGTGACAAAACACATGTTGTGTCAATATATTAATGGAATGGAGTACTTACTGGGCCTGTTTATTCTATTACAAAATGTGCAGATTTGTACAACAGGTTAGGTTTTGTTACTTTTGTAATTTTTTCCTTTTATGTTTTTCTTTACATTTTCGTTCTTATTCAATTTGCTATTCATTTTGTAAGAGGTTCTTGCAATATCAGTAAAAGACCAGATCAGTAATCGGTAGTTTTATTATTTTAGTATGATTTAATTCTATGTGTTTGAAAACCAATTTGTTTTGAAACCTTGCCATTTTTTATTGTAGTTGACTGTCAAGTAGATTTTTGTCGGAACTGTTCGTCTCCTCAAGAATGTTTAGTTTGTGAACAAGGTCTGTTTGGACTGAAATGTGAACACGAATGCAGAGAAGACTTTTCATTATGTTCACTTTGTAGTAATTTTTCAATGCTGAAGGCTAATTCATCAGAGGCTGAATGCTTTGGTTGCCAGCAAGACGAATATTTTTTAAATGGCCAGTGTTTACCCTGTCCGGATACATGTATGTCTTGTGCTAATGAGACCGCATGTTACAAGTGCAATGATGGATATTTCGGACGCACGTGTTCGGAGATTTGTCCTCAAAATTGTTTGCGGTGCTTATCACAAGATAACTGCTCGTTTTGCAAGGAGGGCTGGTCAGGTGACAAATGTCTGTGTAGCAACCAGAACTGTATACAAGAAGGAAATATGATTGACTGGTGCGGCGAAAACGGCACATGTCTGAAAGGCTGTGTAGATGGGAAATGGGGAAGCCGATGTGACACTGACTGTCCAAGAAAGGAAAAGTGTAAAAAATGTGAACAATATAACAAACGTTGTCTTCGGTGTCCAAACGGTTTTTATGGTAGTTTGAATTATTGCGACAAGACATGTGGACACTGTAAGCCTGATAACCAAGGGTACATAAAATGCAATGTTGAAACAGGAGAATGCTACAATACATGTATCGATGGTTTCTATAGTCGCCGGTGTGACAAAAAATGTGCCAATTGTCTTCCAGACATGAAGGGTCTAAGTCAGTGTGACAAAGAGGCTGGGATTTGTAAGAACGGTTGTACTGATGGATATTATGGAAGTATGTGTGATCTGGAATGTGGACACTGTCTGCCTGACGGCATGTTTGCTGTGAGGTGTGACATTAAAAATGGAAGCTGTAGGGGTAAATGTAGTAACGGATTTTATGGCAGTCGCTGTGATAAAAACTGCAATTATTGCCTGACAAATAACACAATTAACATGATGTCGAATTGTGATATTGAAACCGGTGAATGTAAATTTGATTGTAAGGACGGATTTCATGGACAATCTTGTCAACTAGAATGCACAGACTATTGTTCCGATCCTTCAACAAATTCAAATAAATGTGATAAGATGTCAGGGCATTGTACATTTGGCTGCGTTCATGGTTGGTTTGGGGAGATGTGCGAAACAGCTTGCAGCCCTACTTGTGTCAATAAATCCTGTGATCAGCTGTCTGGGAAATGTGACTACGGATGTGTTTATGGATGGGTTGGTGACACTTGCAATGAAACATGTGGTAATGCCTGCCAAAATAGATCTTGTGAGTATTTCTTGCCTGCATGAACGGTTAAAAAGCTTAAAATAGAAATGTTTCAATCGGTTAAATGACCAAAATCTCAATCATTGCGACTAACACGCATATCACTTAGAAAATCTTTGAAAATTTTCAAGAAGATTAAGTAAATTATGGCTTTTTGAGAAATTTATAAGAATTTCTTTCGATCTAGCTAGTGACCTCTATTTGACCCTTTGACACATTAGTTAAGACATGCCTTTGACATCTCTGACAACGTTCACAAAACATTATTTAAAATGACGGCTAAATCATGTTCATTTTTTTCTTAGCTGGTGACATAGGATTGACCGAAGGTAATCATGTTTCAAACTTGATCTTGAAATCAGAAAAAATGTTTTGGTGTTGAAAAAAAGATGTTATGTAGTTACTCATGTTAAGTTTTATTTTAGAAAAGTTGTAGAATTAATCATTAATGAAATCTTTCTGATTTATTTCTAGTATCCGGAACACTTCTCAGCCAACCTAGCCAATTTCATATTTGGATCATAATAGGTGTTTCTGGTGTTATTATACTGTCTGTCTTTCTGCTGGTTACTGCCTTTATTGTAAGGTACTTGTTTTACTCTATTGTCCTACGTTAAAGAAACTATTTTAAGAAGTTCACCAAGCCCTTGAATATCGAGATTGCGATGTGGAGTCTTATTCATAACTGTTTTTTTATCAATAATGAACTAACCAAAGTATTTATAGGCAGTATTTTTTCAACACCAGTGGTTAAAGAGTTAGAAAGCCAGACTCACAATCTGAAGGTTGCTGATTTGAATCCCAAGATGGAAGCGTCCGTAATGGTTTCACACAGTTACTATTTTGAAGTACTGGTTTGAACCCAGGCAGCAGTCGTCGAACTGTATTGATAGAAGAACTTGCTTGCCAGTCGATATATATAAAAACTAAACTCGATTAAAGCTAAGTAGTATTTTAACTTTTAACATTTCCATTGTAGATTTAAATACTGTAAATACTGGCTACAGTTCACCAAAATTTGCTTTCACAGGGAAAGAGTAGTCTTACTTATCTGTCAGATGGTACACATATATACAATGTGAGGATTTTTGATGTCTGCTCTGTTAATTTTGTCGGCTATTTAAAAAAAATCTCAGTAAACTGGCAAAAATCCTGTAATAATAGTTCACCCTTGTCATCAATGATTCTGGCATTTCGATGTTCGACTGTTTTAATAGAGTCACAGGCGTCGAAAGCATGTGTATTTTCCTTTATTCTTCATTTTCAGGAAAGTCGTGTGTAAAAGGTGTTACTCTAGTCTCAAACCGTCAAACAAGACAGATGCGGTATATGACGAAATAGATGGTAACTTGTTTTATATGTAAAAAATTCAAATATATTTTTTTTTTCTTTTGGAATAACTGTGTTTGTTCTCATGTTTTACTCTACCTTTTTTGTTAGCTTACCTGAGCAGATGCTCAGGGTGAGTTATTGTGATCACCCTGTGCCCAAAGTCCGTCGTACGCATTTTACTTTAAATGAAATCTCCTCAAAAATCACAAGGCAATTAAGACTTATCAAGAATGTCCCTTAATTTGCCCTTTTCTAAAATTGCTAAAACAGATCTGCTTCATTGCAAATAAAGGCTGCAAAAGCTAAAAATAGAGATAAAATCAATCATTCTCTCTTAAGCTGCGAACTCATTTTCATCAAATTTCAAAGAAATGTTCCATACATAGCCTTCTATTTAAGTTGATCAAATTGTGACCATTGCACAAAATGGCCGCCAGAGCTTCAATAGAATTTTGCAATATTTTGCTTCACATGACATCCTTTCCAAAACCATTTGACAATTTTTAACCAAACTTAACAGATATGTTTGTTATGTTGCCTTTTTCTAAAATTGCCCAAATTGTTCCACTCCATTGCACAAAAAGGCTTGTGCAATGGGCTGCAAAAGCTAAATATAGAAAAATTCAAACAGCATCATAACCTACAAATCAGGTGAAGCCCTTTGTTCGAATTGCTCAAATGTTTCCGCTCCATTTCACAAAATGGCCAGCATAGCAAAAACTAGATTTTATCAATATTTTGGCTTTAAATGACATCTCCTCCAAAACCACTTGGCAATTTTTAACCATATTAAAAAGACATTTTTCTTTTATTGCTGTTTCCTAAGATTGCTCAATCCGTTCCACTCCGCTGTACGTAAGGGCTTCAAAAGCTAAAAAAAAACAGTTAAAAGCACAAAATACAGTAACAACATGGCCATGTTAACTGCAAAGTCATTTCCACCAAATTTCACAGAAATGTTCCTCATATAGCCTTCTACTGAAATTGCTTAAATGGTTCCGTTCCATTGCACAAAATGGCAGTCATAGCTGAAAATAGATTTTTTATCAATATTTAGCTCCGAATGGCATTTTCTCACAAGCAGCAAGGCTAATTTCAACCAAACTAAACAAAATGTTCTTAACGTGCCGTTCTTTTAATTGCTGAAACTGTTGCAAAAGCTAAAAAATTCAAACAACATCTCCTAAACTGTTCCGTCATTTTCCACCAAGTTTCACAGAAATGTTTCTCGTATAGTTCTCTATAAAAATGTTCAAATGGTTCTGCTTCATTACACAAATTGGCAGTATAAATAGATGTTCAGCAATATTTAGCTTCAAATGACATCATCTCACAAACCACAAGGCCATTTTAAACTGAACTAAATAGAAATACACTGTTTTTTAAACAGCTCATAAGTTCCGCTTCATTCCATATAAGGGCGGCAAAAATGGAAAGAAAAAAATCAAACCACATCACCTGCTAAACTGCATGGTCATTTTCCACCCAGTTTCACAGAAAAGATTCTTATATAGTCCTCTATTGAAATAACTCGAATGGTTCTGCTATGTTGTACAAAGTTTCCGCCAAAGCTTAATCTCACAAACTGCAAGACTTTTTTCAAATAAACATAATAGAAATGTTCTTTTTATTGTCCTTTTCTAAACATTCTCAAACCGTTCCACTCCATTGCACCTAAGGGCCGCAAAAGCTAAACGAAAGCATCGCTTGGCGGAGTATTATATGCCCGAAGGGTGTTTTTAAGGTATGATGCATTTGTGATATAAAGGAGAAAATCTTAGGGCCATAAATTAAATGATTTGCTTGAAGTCTCTAAGACAAATGATTGTCAAGTAGCAGAGTGTAAATGATTCTAAATATTTAGGTCACTGTGACCTTGACCTTTGACACACTGACCCCAAAATGTATAGGGGTCCATCCACTCAAAGTGTTCAATCAAGATATAAAGTTTGAAGTCTCTATAACAAATGATTGTCAAGTTACATGGTGGAAATGGTTTACAATGATAAGGTCTATTTGACCTTGACCTTTGAGCTACTGACTCCAAAATCAATGTGGGCAATAATCATATCAAGGTAAAGGACTGTGGGCCAAAAGTACTAAAGTTATCCTCCAGAAACCAGATTGCTGACGGACGGACGGACGCCCTGGACCATAACATAATATGCCCCCTTCGGGCATATAATAAAAATCGAACAGCATCGCCACGTAAACTGCAAGGTCATTTTCCACCAAATTTCAAGGAAATTTTCCTTATATTTCCCAAACAAAATTTCTCAAATGGTTATTCTCTATTAACTCCATTAAATTTATGCCGCACCAGAAATATCTATATATATACAAAAGACATTAATTTTGATATAGAATAGCAAGGTCTTTTTCCATTTAATTTCACAGGAATGTTCTTTATATATCCACCTACTTAACGCTCAAATGGTTCCACTTTATTGCTCAAATCATTCACTTCAAAATGGCAGCCATAGCTAAAATAGATTTTTGTCATCATTTTATTTCAAATAACATGTCCTCACAAGCTGCTGGTTCAAAATTCCCTCTTTATTTGTATGAAATATGAGATCTCTGAAAATCTTCAATTCCATATTGCTTCTACGTTTGCTTAACAGCTGACCCACAGCCAAAGTATTCAGGTGAGCGATCCAGGGCCATCATGGCCGTCTTGATTGTTTAGAAGGTATCTGTTAGCTTCTTTTTTTCTAATATCTTTGCCAAAAATTCCGTGATGCGATATCTTTCTTAATTGATAGGTATAATTTCAAGGTATCATGCTAAAATGGAACAATCGAACACATTCGCATCCTGATTAGCCTATTGTATGTTTGTGAAAATGGAAGCCTGGCGAGCTAGCGGCCTAACGTCAGCGGCCTGGCGACCTGTCTTTAAACAGCCTGGTGTTCTAGCGACCAATTCATATTTATTCTATTTCAGAATAAATACAAAATTTGAAAAGCATTAAAAAGAGGAGTTTGGGACAACTTAGCCCTAGTTACTCTGTCAAGCCGTCAAACAAAACAAAATATAGACAGTAACATGTGTTGTATGAAATACATTTTTTTTGTATTTGCTATCTGTAGACTACTAGTGTATCACAGTGAAGTAGAAATTCCAAACTCAGTAAAAACATGCAACTACACGAGGGATTTGGATGTATCTTATTTAAATTTAAAAGGGGGATCTGTCATTAAAAAAGTTTTACTACCTCTAGACATTAGCGGCCCAGCGCCATTGCAGTCTTAGATATTAAACTGGACTGGACAGGGCCGGACAAATTCCATCCCTATCCTATCTTCCCGTCTTGTCCAGTCCCATCCCCTTCTGTCCTGTCCTGTCCCGTTCCATCCTATCGTATGTGTTGTAATCTGTTCATCATCCTGAAAATCGAAACTAAAAATCTTTGCTTTCTCGTCTAGTAGTATATAAGTATAAAGCCGCAGCAATATATATGTTCTACATCAGATAAATTAGATTCTCTTCATCAATCTTTGAATCGGTCAATCACCCAAGTTACACCTTATACAGCTTACGCCGACAGTTCACGCGTTAACTATATATGTATATGACGATTTCCAGTAGTTAGTACTCCTTTGTGAGTTATTTCTCTTTAAGTTCATGAAAAGTTCCTATCGTGGATTAGTATATGGAAAGCTGATTAAAAAAAGTTTCAACAGCTTTATGTTCATAAATCTTCATATATTTATTCTAGAATCTTTCTGGTCGCAAATCTTCTCTTATACTTTTAAAAATATTTTTATATTTTAAAGTATACGGTATTTACTATTAAATGTTTTTAAATAAATCGTACAATAGTTTCAAATCCAGTGCCAGCCTAAATATCTTCAGGGATAGGCTTAGAGTCCACTAACCAGTATGCCTTTAACCTTGCACTCTTTTATCCTTCAACCAAGCACTTAACACTTTTAACAGTTTTCCTGACAAGCGCCTCCCAGTTATTGTCAGTACTGACTGATCGGGAGTAACATGTAGATGTAGATGTAACGGAAAGTGCCGAGGTTACCGATTATCCTTAAGGATATAAATACGACGAATCGTCAATTTGCGAGGCGGGAACGGCTCAGTCCAGTGGTAACGCGCTGGACTGATAACCATGGGTCCCGAGATCGATTCCCCGCTTTTCCACTAGCCTTACTAATTGTCTTTTGGATGAGACGTTAACCGAGGTCTTAAGTATAAGTGTTGTACACTGAGCATGCAAAAGAACCAGGGGTGTCTCTGGAATGGGATGCTTTCTGTATCATGTACTCTTCCTTTCAAAATAAAATAACTAATCTCTGCAGGGGGCGTCGGTCATGTGGACAACCGGTACCGACGATAAATAAACTCAGATAGAGAGACAGACTTGCAAGTCAATCTTGCAGTTGTCGTGGAGAGCAGATTGGAAACTATTTTTTCATATTTTCTACGAAAGTATTGGACACATGGATCTTTGTATCGATTATAGAGAGAGAATACAGAACCCCAGGAAAGCAGCGTAAGCTTTAAGTTGAAGGCGTATATATGATCTTGCGTATGTCTGGGTCGTAGGTTCCATACAACATAGGAGTTTAAAACCGAAACTAGTTTAAAGTAATAATAGTAGTGTCAAACAGAAACTAAGAAATTGTTTCGGACTCGTTTGAACAAGAAACATATTGGTGAAAGTGGATATAAATAGGAGAAATATAGAGATATCTACCTATGATCGTTTTATTGTTTTTTTCAGAAAATTGTTAACAGCCTTAGAATCGTCACCACAAACAGTTCTTTACTAATAAAGAAGCCAAGAAGCTTGAGAAAAATTATATAGGTGTGTGTGTGTATATATATGTTGGATATACACATATTCTTTACAGATAGGTCTTTCGTCGTAACCTATATAGCTTATATAGTCTGTGACCAGTATTTAACATAGCTCTGATTATACTTATATGAAAATCTTTACAAAATTTGCATTCATTATAATATCATCATATATTTTATCATCATCGCCGTTGTCATCGTCGTCGTCATCATCGTCGTCGTCATAGTAGTAATAGCAGTTAACGAAGCAGTAATAGTGGTAGTAGTAGGAAATAATCATCGTCGTAGGAGAGGAGAAAGTACATGAACTGGGCCCGTAAATGTACGTCGGCAATAAACTTGCTGAACTGTTGCAAGTGCAATACTGATAACTAATAATTATGATGATGTTGATAATTATAGCAACGGCAATGATTATGATGGTGGTGATTATGCTGCTGCTAAAACTGCCATTATTGCTGTTGATGATGAACACCAACGTTGTGGATTTGATAATAGTGATTCTATTTGCAAAAATAACAACAACGATAGTGATGGTGGTGTTCGCGGTAGTGTTGGCGATGATCATACATCGACTGCTTTTATAATCTTGAACTGAAACTCATGCTTCTTCTACTGCTGATGATGGTGATTACGACTATAATGATGATGCTGATGATGACGTAGTTGACAACGATGGTGAAAATGTAATGTTCAGTAATGACATTACTGATTCTTAATTTCGACCTATCAAAAAATGAGCTTTATGGAGGGATATACAACATCTTGACATAAACAGCTAACAGTGAACTTTATTCGATGTAAGCAAACAGATTATTGTTAAATTAAACTTTTATAGTCAACAAATACAACCCATTCGTGAGCTGTATACGGTGTAAATTGTGTTCGACCTAAGCTGTATACGGTGTTAACACCCCCATAAAGTTCTTTTTTTTTTTTGCTAGTAAATGCAAATCTACAAAGCTGCATTTCACATTATCAACAATGTCTCAAGGCCCGAACCAAGTTGCGTAAGGAGTAAATGTCCGTTTCTTTATTGAATAATAATGTATTCTTCCAGAGAAAACTCTGATTTCAACTAGACGTACGAGACCGTTTTCAGAAGTAATGTTAGCGGCCTTGCTATTCCCATTTAACACAATGAAATCGAGAAAATTGTAAGCCCATACTTAAATTATAAATCGAGACTAAATTATTTATCAAGATCAAATAGAACAGTCTAAATGCAGTATGTTCTTAAGTCTAGTCATAGACATTAATGTGAAATGGTGGGATAAGAGGTAAAAACGCTATTGAAATTAGGGGTTACATAAAGACACGCTGGCAACTTGTTGTATGTCCAAAGCAGATACACCACAAATTGAGCATACTGATCATAGCATATGAACACAATGAAGTGTTCTATTTGACAATTTTGAGGTGGGTGAATAAGTTCAAGAGCGAACAAGAAAAGCTGAAATATGACCTGAAATGTGAGCGCCAGCCAACTGCAGTCTCTGAAAAGTTCATGCAAAAAGTTACAGACATTGTTAATTCAGATGCGCGGATACTCCATTTGCTGACGCATGAGCAAAGGCGCACTCCAGTTTGAGTCGCTAGTAATCTCTTGAAACTGCATACAAACAATAACAATAATTTTTTTTCCAGTCTTGTGACAGGGGACAAAACATGGGTCCACTTTACGAACCAACTCGAAAGATGGGCAGCAAAAAGGTGTAGGTGTCCTACCATTGCAAAAATGCTTACACATGTTAAGAAGGTTGTATTCGTAGGTCTTTTCAATATACAAGGCCTATTGCTTCAAGCTGCAGTTCCATAGGAAATATCTGTCATGATGGCTTTGTACAAAAAATATGTTTAAAAAAACCAAGAAAGGAATGCGAAAATCGACGTCCAGCTAGAGGTATACAGTACATGTCTTTGTTGCATGACAATGCGCCGTCTTTCAAAGCCATTGTACAGGATTTTAAAAAGAAGAAAAGGGAGGGTTTGTGTCATACCCCATGCGCTTTATTCGTCAGATCTAGCACCGTATGACTTTTTTCTGTTTCTCAGATTAAAAAATACGTATCTGGTAGGAAGTATACCTCTCGATAATCATTGGGGTCGGCTGTTTTTCAGTGTATGTAGGGTAAACCTAAATCCATCTATGAAAATGCATATAAAATTGGATCAACGTTCGAAACTTCGTATAGATAAAAAAGGGGAATACTTTGATTTCACTGAATAAATAAAATCAGTACTCAGTAAACATTACATCTGAAAACATCCTCATATGTTATTAAGTTGTACATACACTGTTATTGTGATCTGTGACTATTGACTTTTCAAGGTATAAATAAACTGGTTAAACCAGTACAAGACAATTCTTCTTTTACTATTGCAATATTAATATTTTGAAGCTTAGCTGCTTGAACGGTCTTCACTTTATTTAAATCGAAGAGCTAGAGTGGGACCTTATACCGAGACTCTTATTTTACTACGTTTTTTTTTCATCCACCTTTCTTGGAATCAAGAGTGTTCAGTTGAAGTGAGCTGAAATAATCATAACATGTATCATCGGTACAAAACTGTCCGTTGTATTCATTTAGTCAGTCAGTCAGTAATAAATTAACTGTTTAGGTTGTTTATTTGGACTGAGTTCGTTGTTATACACAATGTATATCTTAGGCCGCTGGGCCGTTAGCAGCCTACAAAATAGTTCTTTTCGTGGAAAATCCTTGTGTCGTTAGCCCGCTGGCCTGCTAAAACTCACAGATTTCAAAACATTTAACTTCCTCGAAACCCCTGTTGTTTTTGTTAAATCTTGAATGCCAAACAGTGTTTTTGTGGTACACAGAATATATTATGGAACACTGGCAGTCTTGTTTCAGCTTACTTAAATCTTAATTTTTCTATGTTCGGAAAAGTGGTCCCAGACTCCAGCCCCGTTTTCATTACTCACAAAATTTGTCTTTATGCTGATACAGAATCTATATTTTCAGGCCGTTATAAATAGGTCGTAAGGCCGTTAGGCCGCTATGATTTGGCCGCTAGGTCACCAGGCCGCTACGGTTAGCCGCCAGTCCGCTAGGCTCTCGGACCGCAAACTTCACGAACATCGCACACGTTTTCAAATTAATTTAACACTGGAAGTGTATTCATTTTTTGTTTAAGAAAATATGATGCACACATCTTATACAGACGACAATTTTCAAAAGATGTCGGATTCTGCAGGAAGTTACGATATCCCATTTGAGAGGGATAGCTCTACTTTTGATGAGATGGTCCCTGGATCTAGTACAGAACATATGACAGGGATACCAAGTATGCTTTTGCGTCAAGCATTCGTTAAAGATTCCAACTGGGATATTGGCTATGAACTGCCTATATCTACGTTGTGCAAAAATACTGGATCTATAGAAATTCATACCAAAGTCGACACAGAAACAGCAAGAGCTGGCAAGACAAAAAGTTCATTCAGTGATTATGCTGAATTTAACATTCCATGTACTCATGAGTACATGGAGATTGGACGTTTAGACATTGCTGAACAGCGTGACTATTTTGAACCGGAGAGACCTGAACACGCAAACTCAGATGGAAGATTCTCGCAAAATATTAAAGATTTAAAAGGAAAAGATTCGAGTGAAAAGGGATTTTGTAAACTAAATACACAACGAAATAGTTGCAGCTATATACACCCAGTCAGTTGATACTGTAACAGAATGCAAAGGCCTTATTTGACGAGGTAATGTTGCTACAAACTAAAGAAACAAACGCGTTCTTCACTGGTTTAGTGTCTGTCGAATTATTCCTGAACAGCTATTCGTATAGTAAAAGAAAACAGAACATCATATTGAATGTACCTGTATTAAATAAAACAACTGATTTTAAATAGTGATCAACAAAACAAATAGAAATTCGGTTTTTATAATCTTGAACTGAAACTTTGAATAAATACAGGAAGCATCTTACTCTTAAAATATATACATATAGACAAAAAACGTATATCCATCTTTCTTGCCTTAAAAGTGCTTGCCGTTATTCTTTTTTAATATTTACATTTATTGTGTACACAACGATAAGTGTGTATCTATTGGTGGCAGGACTATACAAAGATCAGCATTAATCAGAAACTTCCCCATGAGATGACATGAGATGACATTATCTTTAGAATCGTGAACAATGAAAGGAAGACAGAGAATATGAAAGGATGTATCATAAGCCTATTGTTTTTAACAATATGACAAGGAAGAGTTTTTGATGACACAACAGGTATACATAGACAAGGAACTTAAAATACTCCACATAGACCGGAACTATGACTTCTTTGTACAGACATTTAAATAACAAGCTTAATGTTTAGAACCATTAATAAAAGGATTTGTTTGTTACTCACGGTAACAGGATAATGTTATCATTTGCACGATATTAAATTGAAAAAAATTGCAATCAACCTAAAAAGCTTTTGTCTTGAGTATGGTGGCATATTTCTGCCATAAGATAACCAGTTCAGGTTTATTTTAGTTGGTTAACTAGTTAACATTTGAGAAAACTTTTACTGGCAGATAAATATCTTAATAGAAGTAATAGCACTGAAAGTGAAGTGACCGGAACTGCCACCAGTTAACTTATTTTGTAAAACTTGTTTTGCTGATAGGATAAAATCGACATATCTTTTGATAATTTGTCACTTTGCATGTCATCATGTAGCCTCACTGCAACTCGACTGACACGATATTATCAATTCATCAAGGTGCCCCATATATTCTTACTTAGTTAGCTTAACGACAGATATATGCAACCATATTTTAGTATCTTCCACTCATTAAAAATCAGCGGATTTTAATAAAAAAAAAGGAGAAGAATATTTTTCCCACCACACTGAAGAATTTTACCACAGTAGTATATGTAACAAATTATGAAAGGTGTAACTCGTAACAGGTACATTGAAAAGGATAATCAAAGCACCGAAGGAACTGAATTTGTTTGGGTCACAGAACCAGTAATCAGTGTTGCCAATATTTTCTTTTCCTTCCATTTTGCAGAAAGGTTGTTTAAAAGTGTTCATATCTCATAATAATTGGCTGATCCTATAAGAGACTGAATACTCCTCTACATGCTGCACCAGTGTACTCGGTATTAAACTTTGAAAACCACTGTCCTTTCGAAAATACTCCTACATGTCACTTTGTCACTGCATTTTATCAATGAAATTTGTCAAAGTGTGAAGTTTCAACTTGATATATCCAATACTTCTTCGTGATTCACCGGCCATAAATTAAACATGGAAAAACACAAAGGACAATAACTGCAAAATTATGCATAAGAAAGTTATGGTTCTTGGACACTGCAATCTCCTCGGTAAGATCTGTCCATCTATGTAGGCAAGTTTGATAAATAACAAATGGCAATAACTCTAAAATTATCCAAAAGAGATCTTTATTTTTCCAATGAGGTCTATCCATCTGTCGTTTCATCAAAGAAGTTTCAAATTGATACCGCCAATACTTTTTGAATTGTACCCTCGACAAATAATCAACCAGGCAGTTAGCGGGTCAAGTGCGGGAGGTTGGCGGGGGATACAATGAAATTGGAAATGAAATCTAAGTAGTAATTGCCTAAGATCAGGTGTATGAAGTTGAAATACTAGACAGTTAGTGTTAATGTGCAAATCAGTATCTATAAGTAACCAAATTGCACCTAGTGATGCTGTATTAATGGATTTTTGGTCGGTCAATACATATAATTCGGATTGGGTACATTGCAAACAAACAAATGCAAACCTGTTTAATGATGGATCAGGCGCGAACCTGTTTTCCAATTTAATATCTTAGAATGAATTAAGACTGTTTGCTTGATTTCTATTTAGATTTTGTAGGAATCTGCCAATCTGGAAGTAAAGGGAGATGTATTTAAAGTTATATGGCATTGTCTTTGATAGTATTGATATAAAATAACTTTAGCAACGAACTTTACAATACTTTGTATATGAATAGATACATGTGTATAATATTTCAAATAGGGGAACATAAACTGTATCAAAACAAATGTATTTCATACTAAACTAAAAAATTAAATTTGGTTTTAGTACAGTAATCTCAAACCTCGTCCAGTGACAACAAAAACCACTCAGTGGCCCATAGATAGTTACACAGAGCTATCTTGTCATTATTTGCAGGCTTCCTTTTACATTCAGTTAGTACATTGTCATACTTTAAACAATGTTTCAGAACAATTTTTCAAGTTCTTTAATTTGATCTTGACTGTTAGGGCTACTATTTTATATAAAGATACATTTTATACTCATATTTTGAATCTTATTTATTTTTTGCTGTATTATTTATTCCCCAATACAAACATTTGAAAAAATATCCAAGTGTACTAAATGGAAAAGAATTAAAGAATACAATGTATAGGGCTCGCGCTGGCGTTCGCCAAAGGTGCCAATGGCTCCAGATTGCGAAAATTGGCTCAAAAAAATCAAGATTGGCGAAAACACGCTATAAGTATCACTTCCGACATTTTGGGAAATCCCCGAGTCAAAAAATAGAATGTTTAGCTCAGATCGAGGCGGTTGACTGGTTTTCCGACATCAATAGCGGTAAACTAGTAATAAATCAATAGACGCAGTCCACGTGTTGTAATATCCGGTAATATGCATGTGTCAGTTTGTGGCAATAAACAGATTAAATATGTGTCAAGTTGTTCGTGAACCAATAAGCTCGATCATAGTCAATAATTACGGATGATTGTTTTACAAACAGCGGCTCAATCAAGTGATCATCGATCGGCACTTAACTTTTTAAAGGATAAATAATGCGGTTGATGGGATTAAGTGGAAATATTTGGTAGCAACTGGAATAAATTCTTTCACACGTTTTCGATACGTTTCTTTTAATTTTCATTGTCAGTAAAGGTAATTATGAAAGGTATTTTTGAGCAAATGTACAAAGGTATATATACTGATTTTTACGGAGGCTTATCAGAAAGGCATAAAATAAATTTATGCAAAAAATAAAAATGGCACCAAAACGTAATCTTGATTTAGACAGTTCAACTTCAACTCCTAAAAAATGAAATCAAACACAGCTAGAAATTTTTTAGATACTTGGAAAAATGGCAATTCTTGGTTAACATATGATCCTCAATTCTTGTGGCTCTGCATTAGCTTGTATCATATGTAAATGTCATGTACTTTGATTTGTTACAGTGCATAGAAATATTATGATAAATAAATTATTTTATTTATATTGATTTGTGCTTATTTTTTAGTAGGAAAACACCAATTGTTTGTAGTCTGAGTCATTTTACTCGTCTGATAATCAAAGAGCATAATGGTTCAAAGTGCCTCAGAGAGTACCATTTACCAATGAAAATTTAAAAAATTTCAACGCGGGAGGGGTACCCCCCTCCCGCACCCACCCCCTTTTCCGCGTCGAAAATATATTTGGCTCAAACAAATTTTGACCCAGAGTTTTCGATACGTTTCTTTTAATTTTCATTGTCAGTAAAGGTAATTATGAAAGGTATTTTTGAGCAAATGTACAAAGGTATATATACTGATTTTTACGGAGGCTTATCAGAAAGGCATAAAATAAATTTATGCAAAAAATAAAAAATGGCACCAAAACGTAATCTTGATTTAGACAGTTCAACTTCAACTCCTAAAAAATGAAATCAAACACAGCTAGAAATTTTTTAGATACTTGGAAAAATGGCAATTCTTGGTTAACATATGATCCTCAATTCTTGTGGCTCTGCATTAGCTTGTATCATATGTAAATGTCATGTACTTTGATTTGTTACAGTGCATAGAAATATTATGATAAATAAATTATTTTATTATATTGATTTGTGCTTATTTTTTAGTAGGAAAACACCAATTGTTTGTAGTCTGAGTCATTTTACTCGTCTGATAATCACACGCAAATATACCCAAAACACTTAAAATATACCTCAATACTGATAAAAGACAGGTTTTTTTTAACAAATATTATTGAAATTCAACATCATCAGTCGTACAAATTAGCTAACTTTCAGACATTAACAGCTATCATAAGATATACGCTCTGTGAAAAACAACAACAACATATTTATGGTTGTTTCCCTTCCATTCACAAAAAATCTGCTCAGCCTACTGCTTTCAAACACGGAAATAATTGTAACGATTTTGAAGGAAATGCTGAAAATGATTACGATACTCGATACTTTGTATTGGCTATGAGGCGACAGATCTGGGCGAAGTGTAAAACCCGAAACCCGGAAAAAATATAGCGATTTTTCGGAAATCATGGAAAAGGCTGTAAGTGCCGTAATACGTGTGCTAGAGTCATAAATTTGATATCTATATAAACTAGAGACTCTCAGCTAATACATATATGTAAATACTGATATTTGCTAAAGGGAACAATAAGTTATAAAGCTCCTGAAAATAGCATTACCGCTGCCGCAAAATACGGCCGTACGAGAAAACCCGGAAATTATGGGAAAAGGCTTTAAGCAGTACCGCAATAATAAGTTATTAGTTACATCATTTTAAAATAATCTTTTGTTAATTTGAAAATTCATATTCATGGGCGTCTCTGGAATGGGATACTTTTTGTATGTTGCACTAATCCCTTAGCATAAAATAACTAATCTCTACAGGGGGAGTCGGTCATATGGGCAACCGGTACCGACGATAAATCAGCTCAGATAGATAGATAAATCGAAATCGATAAGTTAGGTGTGCTATCTTAGTCATGCATACAGCAAGCAAAATTGTCTTCTAATTAATTTTGTGCTTTGATATGGAGGTTGATGTTAAAACAAACAAAAAATGGGTAAAACTTGATAATATATAAACGGGATTTCTTAATATATCTTTCTCACAGTCTAAGGGAGATAATCATTACTATTAATAGGACGATTAATGCTAAGATCAGTTCGGAGCGGATCAGTGGTCCAGTGGTAACGCGCTGGGTTGGTAACCCAAGGGTCCCGAGATCAATCCCCCGCTCCTACACTAACATTTCTAATTGTCTTTCGGATGAGATGTTAAACCGAGGTCCCATGCATCAGTGCTGTACACTGAGCTGCAAAAGAACCATAGAACCAGGGGTGTCTATGGAATGGGATACTTTCTGTATCTTGCACTACCTTCAAATTAAAATAACTAATCCCTTCATGCGGGCGTCGGTCATATTGGCAACCGGTACCGACGATAAATAAGCTCAAATAGATAGATATCTTTCTTACTCTTACTAGTAAATTTAACCATTACTGCTGTTCAGTTATCGTGTATATCCTTTATAAATCTAATCTTATTTAAAATGATTTCCAGAAAATCGGTGTTTTTTCCTGGTTTTCCGTAGAATCAGATTAATTATTTATCAATTTAAACTTACTTCACGTCATTTAATCAAGCTAAATTTAATAAATGTTTCATATTTATACGTAATTTAAACATATATGGTATTTTCTTTAATCAATCTTTACTACTTTTTTTAACAAGAGCATCTTAAATGATTCCCGGAAATTCAATGTTTTTTCCGCGTTTTCCGTTAAATCGAGCTATTTTTATCAATTTAAACTTACTGAGCGTCATTAAATTAAGCTTATTTTTATAAATGTTTGATATTGAAAGGAAAATTAAGCATATATAGTATTTTCAGTCATTTATTATCTTTTAAATAAGAACATAAAAAAATTGAATTCCGGAAAATCGAAGTTTATTCCGGGTTGTCCAAGTTTTACACCTGCCCACAGATCTGGACTTCGTCACTCGTAAGTGATAAACAGAGGAACCGTGACCTAATTATGTAACTATGCATCTCCGTCTACATTTTTACTGCATTAAGATCGTTCAACGATCACATATATATGCGCTTTTCTAATAACATTTATATATCGTTCAGAAAACACCTCATGATAATTAATAAAGTTACATGAAAAGAATATACATACTTTTCATGAGCGTGGTAATCTCTTCTGTTTACTTTTCGGCGAGGTTTGGTCACGTTACAAATTAATACGTAATTTCATGTAAACGAACGCCTTTTCATTCAAGAGTGCGAAATCGACATGTTTATAATCAAAACTGTTTGAATATATGAAATGTAAAGAATTGCACAATATACGGAATCTTTAATCTTTTAGTCAGTATTGACTTCTGGCAGTAATACCGGTACGTGCGGGAACTATTTTTCTGTTCTCTGAGAAGGGTGTAAAAATTAATGCGCCAGTCATTTTATTCAAACGGGCTATTTGCAGATTTGGTAACTAAGAGTGATAGAGGCTGAAATTGTGCTAACATTATTTGTTTGGTCTAACGACCCTAACAAATAAAAATGTATCGCAATGTAATTTAGCATGGACATATATATCAAGATTAAGTGGTATCATACTGTAATGAATGGATCACGGTAATAATCGTATGTATATCAAAGCAATGTCCGTGAAATAGTATCCATGTTAGATTACCGTGTCGAAAACGTGTTTTTTACACGAGGACGGCGACCGACAAGCACAGCAATATTTGATATTCAAATTTGGTTGATAATTTCGATTTACTAATGTGAGATATGCTTGCATAAAAATATAAGCAATTACCCGAATATGGCTTATTGCTTATTCTTAAATATATGTTTTACCTTTCTGACGCGAAATTTATGGCATTATATGCAGCAAAGTTTACCGAAAATAGTGTACTATTTAACAGGCAAGTGCTTCGAATTTCATATGGAACTGTTCACACTATTTAAGCAGATTTTTGTTGTGGATTTTATGAAATATTCAGTTAATTTTGAATATTTGAATTGTCAATTTTACATTATGGTTAATATCAAATCTTGAGAAACAATAAATCTGCTAAAAGGTTGACACTTTGAGCTGAGATGTGTTTAGTAATAAATATGTCATAATGATAGTGTTTACATACCCTTTTGTTATTGTTTGAGCTGAGATGGGACAAGTAGAAAACGTGTTCACACACCCTTCTGTTAATGTCTGAGGTGAGATGTGTTTAGTAACAAACATGCCCTAATGATGGTGTTTACACACCCTTCTGTTAATGTTTGAGCTGAGATGGGTTAAGTAGAAAACATGCCGTAATTATGGTGTTTACACACCCTTCTGTTAATGTCTGAGCTGAGATGTGCTTAGTAACAATCATGCCATAATAATAGTGTTTACACACTCTTCTGTTAATGCTTGAGCTAAGATATGTTTAGAAACAAACATGCCATAATGATGGTGTTTACACACCCTTCGGTTTATGTCTGAGCTGAGATGGGTTAAGTAAAAGACATGCCATATTTATGGTGTTTACATACCATTTTGTTAATGTTTGAGCTGTAATGTGTTTAGTAACAAACATGTCATAATTATAGAATTTACACACCCTTCTGTTTGAGCTGAGATGTGTTTATTTTTTTGTTTCGTCGGCCAAGTAATATGATATCGTTTTAAATATTTTATTCTAAAGTCTCTGAATTTGGGACAAATAAGTAGAAAGTGATACTCATTTTCGATAATATTAGTATTGCAATACGTCAAATTCTTTCGGATCGAGGTATATTTGTGTATCGCCCACGCTGTATTGCTAAGTCATGGGATACGAAAATTGGTATATGATATTCTTAATTTTGGTTCTAGAATAAAGTCTAAATAGTGTTTTAATTTTAATTTGTGTTTAAATAAGCTATAGTTTTAAAGCCGAGGAGAGTTATTTATTGACGAGTACAATTGTTGATAATACATATATAGATAATAATAAATACATCTACAAAGCACAATAGTGAATGCATTAATATTGCGATCAGAGGACTTCTCTACCACGAAGGTGAAAATTTAAACTCTAGGGTAAATAAAGTTATTTAAGATAGTCTGGGCATTTGTGATGTTACTGTATTGTCTACGGAAAGGAAAGATACAGATCGTTTTGATACAGCGGGGGTTGTGATAGCTACTTTGCAAACAGAAGAGGATAGAAAGAAAATTTTGTCTATGAAAATGAACCTTAAGGAATCAAACGCATAAAGACAGGTCAGTTGAAGAGCGATCATTGTACAGAAATTTCAAAGTGCTAGTGAACACATTAAAAGAGAACGGATGTGATATCAAACTTCAAGGAAACCGTGTGGTTGCTTGGAAAAACTCTGAAAATCATTCATCCAGTGAAAAGAGTGATCATCCCAGAAGTGCAAGTAAAAGAAACTCAGATTATAGAAGAAATAACGTAAAACAGTATAGTGACAGACATAATTCTTTTTCAGATGCAGTCAGAAGAAATAAAAGTCAGTGGAGTAAAAGTGATAATATGCAAAATCCGTCAAATAGAAATTACAACCAATATGACAGACAAAATTCTTTTTCAGATCGAAATGCACAGGGAAATCAGAGGTGTGGTGGCAATACAAGAGATCGAAGAGGAAGCAAACATTTTAATTAGCTTTCTGTTGGTTTTTGGAATGTGAGGGGGTGGAATGTCAATAAATCTTCCGAAAATTACTTACCCAGAGCACACTGTGTACAAATGTTAAATTACGACATATTTGGTATTGCAGAAACTCACCTTCTTGGTAATGACTGTTTGGAACTAAATGGTTACACATGGATAGGTAACAATAGAAAGTATATACGTAAAAATGCTAAGCATTGTTCAGGGGGCATTGGTTTTTTGTTAAAGATACAATCGTTCAGAACTTTGATATTTCAGTTCTAGATGATTCTCAGGAGGGCAAACTATGGTTAAAAATGAAACACTAAGTTGATAAATTCACTTTATGTCCTTGTGTATGTTATTTGCCTCCCGAAAATTCTTCACGTTATTCTGATGTTAATTCATTTTATGAATCATTATTGCAAAATATATATGAATTTCAGAATATAGAAGTAATTTTTATTTGCGGCGATTTAAACAGTCGCTGTGGTGATAATGAAGATTTTTTAGCAGGTGTTGATATTTTTCAACGAAATGTTATTGACTTTAAATCCAACTGTTATGGTGATTATCTCATTCAGTTTCTCATTGACTGTAATATGTGCATGCTCAATGGACGTAAATTTTTACGCAATGATTTTACATCAGTATCCTCCAAGGGATGTTCGGTAGTTGACTATTGTTTGATAAAACATGAAAATTTGCAATGTTTTGATGATTTTAAGGTTTCTAAAGTTACTAAGCTACTAAATAGTTTGAATGTAGGCTGTTTTATACCATGCAATATACCAGACCATTCTGTGATTTCATGGAAAATTAATATTGATGTTGGAATGCACTCTGTTTCTTCTAAAAATACAGAAAAAGCTCCATGTTACAACAAGTTTGATTGTAAAAATTTACCACCTTTTTAGAGAATGACACCATTAGGCAAGTTAATGTTCTGATTGACCAACTCGAACAAGGTCTAACATTGCAATCTGACATCGATACAGCTTATAGTGGCTGGTGTGATATTGTAAAGCTCGAGATGCATAATAAGCTTCCTTTTAAAACTATACAACAGGAAAGCTTGTTTGTTAAAGGTGGTAGGAAAACTAAACCTTGTTGGAATGATGATCTTACCAATTTATGGAATACATTATGCAATGCTGAAAAGAAATGGCTAAATTGTAACAACAAAGCACAAAGAAATGTGCTAAAGCATGAATATGTTGTAATTCGAAAATTGTTTGATAGAGAAGTACAGCGATGTAAACGCTTACATTGGTACAAAATGCAGAGTGATATGATACTTAAACTTTCTGATCAAGAACAATTCTGGAAGAAAATGGGTAAGATAGGGATTGTATCAGAACGTAATGCTAGTATACCAATGCAAGTTAAACTTGATGATGGTAGAATCTCACATGATCTTAATATTGTTCTCTCTAAGTGGAAACATGACTTCTGTAACTTACTAAATGTTGGTAATGCTGTAAATTTCTCTCAAACTCCCAATGATAGGATTCAAGTAAATTATGATTTGGATGCAAATATAAGTATATTTGAAGTTGCGAAAGCTATTGAAAAGGCAAAGTTAGGTAAGGCTACTTGCATAGATCTTATTCCATCAGAAGTGTTGAAGAACGATTCATCACTGTTGGTTTTGCATAGTTCGTTTAATGTATGCTTCGAAACTGGAAAGGTACCAACAGTTTGGTCTAGAAGTATAATAAATCCTATTCAAAAATCTAATAATAAAAATGCTATAGATCCTATGTCATACAGAGGTATCTCTTTAGCTCCAACAATGTATAGAAATTACACTAGTGTTATAAATAATCGTATTGTTAAATGGGCTGACTCAAATGAACTTATTGTGGAAGAGCAGAATGGGTTTCGCAGAAAACGCAGTACTATAGATCAGTTATCTAGTTTGACAAATATTATAGAAACACGTAAAAAGAACAAACAATCTACTTTCTGCGCTTTTATTGATTTTCGTAAGGCGTTTGACTCAATAAACAGGCACCTTTTGTGGAGTAGGTTAGCTGATATAGGTATGTCAACCAGAATGCTCTCTGCTATAAGATCATTGTATAAGAATATTTCATCTTGTGTTCGTGTTAATGGTTTTCTGAGTGTTTTGAACTCAACACGGGCTTGCGTCAAGGATGTTCTTTGTCAACCATTTTGTTTAATCTTTTTTTAAATGACTTAGCAGTTTCGTTAAAAATCTGCAAAAAGGAGTAAATATTATGAAAATGTTTGTATACTTTTGTATGCTGATGATATTGTTTTAATAACAGAAAATGAACAAGATCTTCAGTGCATGCTTTCTCATTTGAATGATTGGTGTTTAATAAATGGTATGTCAGTTAACAACAGTAAAAGCAATGTTGTACATTTTAGACCAAATTCAATACAAAGATCTAACTATGTATTTAAATGTGGTCATTCAGTCATTGAGTATGCAAGTAGTTATGTTTATCTTGGCATTACCTTAACAGAATACTTGGATTATAGTATTACAGCCAGAGTTGTAGCTCAGAGTGCAGGACGTGCCTTGGGACTTCTCATTGCTAAATTCAGAAGTTGTGGTGGACTACCATATGAAGTGTATACTAAGTTGTATTATTCACCCGTAATTCCTGTTATTTCATATGGTGCCTCTAAATGGGGAACAAAATCCTTTCAGTGCATTAATTGTATTCATTATAGAGCAATGATATTTTTCCTTGGCCTGGTAAATATACTCCTGCATCTGCAGTTCAAGGAGATATGGGTTGGAAACCTGTATTAATAGATCAGTGGAAAGCAGTATGTAATCACTGGTATAGATGCTTGAATTATGAAGAATCTAGGCTTAATAAGAAAATATTTAATTGGGCTGTAAGTAAAGGAAATAGTAGATGTAAAAACTGGTCAGTTATGGTTAAGAGTAAGCTGAACTCACTTGGATTACATAATTTTATACAGTTGCCTTTCTCTGCTAAACACTTGGGTCACACAGTTTCAACTGCCCTAATGGAAAAGCATGTAACTGAATGGAGTAATGATCTTAGTAGAGTTACAGGTTTAAATGGCTTGGGACGTAATAAATTAAGAACATACAGGCTTTTTAAGTCCAGTTATGCAGCTGAATTTTACTGTAAGCTACACTTTCCTCCTTCGCACAGATCAGCACTTGCCAAATTTTGGTTGCACCACTGAGACTTGAAACTGGACGATACACAAATGTGCCAGAAAATGAAAGAACTTGCCATTGTTGTACAGTCAGAAGTGCATGTTTTAGTTAACTGTCCTATCTACGGTTCTCTCAGAGCTACTTTTTACTAAAGCTTTTTCTTTAAATCCAAATTTTAGTAACCATGGTGACACAGAAAAGTTTAAATTCATGTTCACCCACCCAGATATGACAAGGGTTTTAGCAAAAACCTGTTTTAATGTTTTAAAACTATGAAACAATATTTTATATTGTAAAAACAATGTACATGATTGTACATAGATTTTTTAAGTAGTTTCATTTTTATGGATTTTTTTAAGTATTGACTAAGTGTAATATATTATGCACATTATTCCAATAACAGGTAACAAATATTGTAGTAACATGTTTATATGTGATACTCATAAATTTACCTATGATAATACAAAGGAGATTAGTTGTTTGGTTTTATTATTGAATTAACTTTATCTATTGAATTTTAAACAGATAAGCAAACCTATTAGATCTAATAAAATGAATGAATTTGATAAAAGACACCTTTAAGTTCAATATACATGTACATGTATTTGTATTGTAGATTGTCATTTTTATATTATACTGCACATTTAGTCTGTGTTCTGTCTGATCATAAATACATTTTTTATATCTCAGAATGTTTTAATGAAAGTAGAGACATATTAATACATATACCATTTAATGTTTCTAGTTTTATGCATAATATTTGTTTTGAAATATTTATGTGATTAGTCTCTTGTAATTCTTATAAAGAATGGCCATGTGCTACTGTTTGTACATAATTAATTTTATTTGTAATATTTGTTGAATATTTTATGTATGCAGATGGATGAGACACAAATAAACTATAAATATTAAAATATTATCAAGAATCCGTTGTTTAATTGTATTCAAATTAATCAACATGTTAAACTGATTTTTCCATATATATATAAGACCATGATTATCAAGTATGGTTTTTATTTGATGAGCCCAATTATGACCATTGTACATGTGTCCTTGTTCTGCATCCCTTCTTAACATGCACTAACTCTATATACGGTCCAGAATGGTATCCCAATACCTCCGCGCAGTAGGTAAGTGTGGACGATATAAGAGTATCAAATAGATATATTTGTTGAGAAACAGGCAGTTCTAACTGGTTTACCTGGTTATTAACAATAAATAGATTACGAAGAGAAAATTGAGCATGTTGATCTTTACGCTGTTGTGTACGAATCAAATTTCCATTTTTGAACAAATGAACACCTAGATATTTCAATGACTGAATAATATCGATAAGTGAGTTGTGTATATAGAAATCATATTACAGTGTTGCGACCGTTTTCAAATGTCATTAATTTTGTTTTATTTACATTTAGCCGAAGTTCCATGTATGACAATAAATCTCTGCATCATTTATCATTGACTGTAGAGTTTGGGGTCATCTGCAAATCTGTTCCGTCATCAGCGAAAAATAATAAAAATATTTTTACATCATCGATACTAACAATTCCATTTACATTACTATTTATATTATCAAGTATATCATTTAGAAAAAAGAGACAGAATATGCTGCTAGCCGGATCGCCCTGTTTTACCCCGACAGGTATTGAAATCGGTTCAGAGGCCATATCTGTTTATCGAATAACTGATTTTACAACTAAGTACATTGATTTAACAGCTGTAAAAAGTTTAGTGCTTATGGCCCGGTCACACCGCCCGAACTTTGTTGGAGCGTTCCTTGAACGGTTGGGAGAGGGGGACCGAATTTCGACAACGCTCGTCACTGCGCACAAAATGGGGTAAAAAAACGAAAACACGGGCGTTTCCTTAGCGGTGCACCGTTGAAGCCGGCGTTGCTATAGCGTTGGCTTAACGGTAGCGAGCGTTGGTTTAGCGGTGACGCGAGGGTTGATAGAGCGGCGTTCTGCGCATGCGGGCGTTGGCTCGGCGGGGCTTCAAAGTTGGTTTAGCGGCATACCGCTTTTGACTACGGAGCTGAACGGATCGCTTTGATATGGGCTCCTGGTCCATTTCTCCCCGTATTTATTGCCAAATTCTGGTCCCGCTCCGACACCTCTATACCAACGCCAAACCAAAGTTCATCACCGCAATGGATCGCTGCTTCAACGCCCGACGCCGTTTCAGCAATCCCGTGTCCGCTCAGTAAAACGCTTACAACCGCTCCACCAAACTTTTAATCACCGCCCGGGCAAAGCTGGCGAAGCAGCGGTGGCCCAGCGTTCAAGATTTTTGCATTGGCCTAGCCGAACCAAGCGTCCACGAACTTGCGTCTAGCGGTGCCAAACTTTGACTGGGCGTTGTTGGAGCGGTGGTGAACTTTGCCGGAGCGGAAAATTGCCCGCCCCTCACCACTCGCAATATTTTGTGCAGCTCAAAACTTTCGGAGCGGTAGAAGGGTCCAGGAACGCTCCAGCAAAGTTCTTGCGGTGTGACCGGGCCTTAACAATTTCTGTCATTAGTTTTTGCAACAACATTACTCGGTCTATTCGGTCAAACATTTTTCCCAGTCAAGAAAAATAAAAAATAATTATGGTGTTTACACACCTTTTTGTTTTTATAGTGAAATTAATTCAGCATCCATTTTTAACATAACATAACATGACATGACATGACTTTATTAGCATTAAATGTAAACATACATTTCGAGCCGTTATATACATTTCAGTGAAAAACATGCATTTACTTAGAAGAACATACAAGAGGGCCATGATGTCCCTAAATCGCTCACCTAAGTCTCATTGCTCATGTTACAAATATCTTTATTGGTTTTTATAGGTGCATGTTTGAAAAGCTGTGCAATAAGTTTGAAGACTCTGGATGTAATGGTACTCAATTTTTTTAGCAGAAATAGTTTTACTCTACAGGTCGCAGTGACTTTGTCCTTTGACCTACAGACCCCAAAAACAATAGGGTTCTTCTAATATAATTACCCCATAAAGTTTAAAGGTTCTGGGTGTAATGATACTCCAGTTACTGAGAAGAAATAGTTTTCACTCTACAGGTCCCGGTGACCTTGGCTTTTGACCTACTGACCCCAAAAATGATTGGGTTCTTTTACTGTGTAAAGACAATCATCCTATGAAGTTTGAAGGCTCTGGGTAAATTGGTACTCCAGTGACTGGGCAGAAACAGGTTTCACTCTACAGGTCCCTGTGAACTTAACCTTTGACCTATGGACCCTAAAAACAATAGGGTTCTTCTAATACAATTATCCTATAAAGTTTGATGGCTCTGGGTGTAATGGTACTACAGTTACTCTGCAGAAATAGTTTTCACTCTACAGGTCCCTGTGACCTTGACCTTTGACATGCTAGCCCCCAAAACAACATGGTTCTTCTATTTAGTAAAAGCAATCATCCTATGAAGTTTGGAGGCTCTTGGCGAAATGGTAATCCTGTTATTGAGTGGAAATGGTTTTCTAGAGGTCCCTCTGACCTTGACCTTTGACCTACTGACCCAAAACACAAAAGGATTTTTTTTGTACTCAATAAGGGCAATAACCATGTGAAGTTTGAAGGCTTTGGGTCAACTGGTACTCAAGTTATTGAAAGGAAACGAAGTGTGAAAGACAGACAGACAAACAGACACCCATGGACAAGGCAAAAACAATATGTCTCCATCAGAAGGGCGGGGATGGGGGAGACAAAGCCCTTGGTCTTTCAGAGTAGCAGATTTTTTAGGTTTTCCCTATATAAATCCTTGTGTAAAATCAAATGACCCCTCGGGTGGGGCCAGTATTGACCCCAGGGTCATGATTTGAACAAACTTAGTAGAGGTCTACTAGACAATGCTGCACACCAAATATCTAAACTCTAGGCAATGTTGTTTCTGACAAGAAGATTTTAAAACTTTTCCTATATAACTCTATGTAAAACATGTGGCGGTGCCTTTTTTGACCCAGTGGCTATGATTTGAACAAACTTAGTAGAGGTCCACTGGACAATGCTACACACCAAATATCTAAACTCTAGGCCTTGCGGTTTCTGACAAGAAGATTTTTTAAAGTTTTTCCTATACAACTCTATGTAAAACATGTGACCGCAAGGACTGGGCCATTTTTGATCCAGCAGCCATGATTTGAACAAACTTGGTAAAGGTCCACTAGACAATGCTGCACACCAAATATCTAAGCTCTAGGCCTTGTGGTTTCTGACAAGAAGATTTTCAAGTTTAACTATATAAATCTATGTAAAATCAACTGACCTCTGGGTTGGGGTCAGTTTTGACCCCACGGTCATAATTTGAACAAACTTGGTAGAGGTCCACTAGATAATGCTTCATACCAAATATCTAAGCTCCAGGCCTTGAGGTTCGGAGAAAAAGATTTTTAAAGATCCAACTTTTAAAATCTAATTTTAGCTCCAGTGAACCAGAAATGCAATGGACCAGATCCATTTGAACAATCTCGGTAGAGCTTCATGCAAGGAACATCCCAGACAAGTTTCATTTAATTTGGCCCTTTGGTTTCAGAGGAATGAAAAGTTGACAACGAACGGACGGGCTGACGGACAGACGACAGACAAAGACTGATCAGAAAAGCTCACCCTGGTAATCTAAAAACATGAAAATATTTCGTTTCATAAAATCACTATCATTTTGTATCATGATTTGCTTATCTTTTATACCTGAAACTGCATTTTAAGTGTGAAAAAAAACAAACAATTCCACCTGTATTAACTAAGCTTGACGGTGTCTAAGAAAGTCTTGTTAAGATATACTGTATGTCTTTAACCTACATCTCTTGAGAGGGCTTGCTTCCTTAAGACTGGTTCTGTGTATATACTGTAATATTCACCATTTTCTCTTTAAGAGCCAAGCTTCATTGAGAAAGGTGGAATTAGTTTAAGCTTACTGTGTTGTATGTATGGTTGATGAAGAATTTGGTCATCAGTAGTTTTGAGAGGAGTATTCGAACATTCAGTTAACCCATAAATTAATTAACATTAACCACTGAAGCCGGACAAAACAAATTTAAAATTCTCTAAATTCTTTCATAATCATTTCTCTCAATATTTTCTAATGACTAGAGTCAGGAAACCAATTAGAAAATTGTAGTTTCTTTTCACTTTATATGCATTTGATTTTCATTTTTCATAATAAAAGATGACAACCCAGGAGATAAATTGCAATATTAACTTTTTACTAAGTAAATTTTAATATACTTTAACTTATCTATTAACTAGCACAACATTTGAATCTAAATACTTCTACTTTTGTATTTTTCAGTGGCCAATATTTTACTTCATCTGTACACTGATATAAGTCACTATGACAACACATTCACCTTATTACTATGACGATGAGCATTTCAACTACACCTCCTACTGGGAGTGGGGAAATGACTGCGACCTTGACTGTCTTTGGGACCGTGTTCGCAAAAGTAGATTATCTGTTCTGCGACCATTATCAGTTATACTCGCTCTTATTGGACTGTTTGGCATTGTTGAAAATATTCTTGTCATCCTTGTATTTTCAAGAACTGTGAAAAAGCGGACCTCAACATACCTTGTGTTAATGTTGGCAATTATAGACCTTATTGCTTGTTCTATTGTAATTCCCGGAACACTACTTAAGGCATGGCTGTTCAAATTTAAAAGTGACATCGTATGCAAACTATGGGAATTAATGCGGAATTCAGCTATTATCTCATCTGCAACAATTTTAGCTGCAATAGCGTTTGACAGATTTCTTCTTGTGTATAGGAAAAATAATCAAGATGGCAACAAGCATGTTACTATGGCATTGGTCCTGGTAACCATGGTTACAGGAATTGTGTTAGGCATTCCTCCTATGCTAGGTGTAGGAGTGTACATGAAGACAGAGGAAGGAGAACTAATTAACATTAAAATGTGTATGCCGAATGACCAGATGATTTCTGCCAAAGGATTATTTTTGTACTGGCAAATAATCACGTCACTGTTTGGACTCATCCTTACAATAATTATTCTATACATGCTTATATTTGCTATGGTGTACAAACACTCCACAAGAATAAACAATCAAGACAACAGCAACACTGGAATGACTATAACACAATCAAAACTAAATGGCATGGAACAAATGTACCACCTTTCATTGGTTACTCTAGAAGTGACAGACCTAAAACACTTCGATTTAATACCAGTCAGTTTCCAAGAAGAAGTTTTCTTCAAAGTTCTGGTTTCAGCAAAATGCAAAGGCTGTTCAGTTCAAACAAAGCAGAAGATGGGAAAAATAAAAATCAAATAATCACCATTAAGATCGTGCAGAACTCTACCTATTCAAACACCATTGCCCAGGACTTGCTACAAAATAGCAGATCTTCTCTTAGGTCACCTGAGCCTGGTACAAGTGGATTTCCAAGAATCACCCATGTAACATCAAGGAAAAAACCTCATGGAGTAAACAATACTACTAAATCTGATGGCAATGAGCTTGGAGATCCAAATGAGTCATATGATCAACTTTCTAATAATCAACATAATCACAGACTGCAGATTCCATATAACCAGAATGCTCCAGAAACTTCAGCCAATCAGATACAAGCTCTCCCCATGAAGAACAGATCTGCACATATCAAGACAACCAAAGTTTTGTGCATTACTACGACTGTGTATACCATAGCCTTTCTGCCAATGTTCTTAATTACCCATAAGGCATTGGATCAGAATGAGATACTCTTCTATTTTTATTTCATTAACAATGCTGCAAACCCAGATATATACACTTTTATGAACAAGAAGTTTCGGCATGATATCTGGAAAATGTTTTCACGCAAGACCACAGCAGTCTGGGCAGGGTAAATGAGCTTACAAACTCTCTTTAGTCAGATGTGCACAACTGTTACATCTGATGACAGCCCTTAAAAAACTATATGTAAGCAAGATTGTTTTTCCACAATAATTATTTTCAGGCTTGCAGAAATCCGAAAAATCGTCGGTCCAGACCAATTCAGAACATCTGGGACCAGTTCGCATCTCCGAAAATCCCATTTCAGTTGGTCCAGAAATTCACCATTTTCTATTCCTAATGTAAATCCAGACAGTATAAAAATCAGAAAATCTGCCAAAAACGAATAAACAACGTAAGTCCTGGACCGTCTGCGTATATCACACCTCGCAAATTACACCGTCCCAATTAAACCCTAGTAAGCTTGTCAAAGACAAATTACCGTGAAAAACAAGTCTGATAATTGACAGCTTCTGTCGGTGCCTTCAAATTAATAAATGAAATCCTTAAACCTAATGTGTTTGCAGCTAGCACTATGTCAGCCCACGTGTTCATAGAAGTCGGCTTCTTTTAAGTCAGTCGAAAGATGCCCTTTGTAACATTTACTTTTGAGCTGAATTACCGGTACGTTTCTTATGCTCCATATTGTTTGATGTTAGGAAATTGAGTAGCAAAGCCTGTTTTTTTCAAAACACACTATTTAAAAGTGTAAATTTTATTTTTATACACTTACACACATCAATTTAAAAACTAAAATGTGTAAGTCTTTGATCAAACAGAAGGCGGTAGGCAATTATTTTTTTACTCACAAGTCTTTTAAACATATCAAACCAGGGAACAAATGTTTCATTCACCGACTACTCGCCCACCAGGACGAGTGACCTAAAATTTCTACTCATCCTACATCACCATCACCTGTCCTTTAGACCTAAGAGAAAAAAGATCAACAGTACTGTGCGGTGTTGTATTAAATTTAAAAAGGTGCAGTGCTCCCCCTTACTCAACACATTTCCGGTTTCGTTTTGACGGTGTATTACATGGAGAATCGACATTTACTGTCGGTAAACTGTGATGTTATGATATTATTTAAACACATCTATATGTATGTTGCTTGTGGTTTTTCACTCGTTATGCAGGACGAGCGATCAGAAAATTATACTCGTCCTTCGATGTTTTCCACTCGTCAATACGAGTGAACGAGTGGAATCTTTGCTCTCTGCAAACAACACATTTTTATTGAGGGGTGTAATCGTTGAGCAGTCGTATGGGGGTGGTGGTTATCATCGGATGGTAAGACTGATTGAGCTTGAAACATTTCTGCAAGCCTGGTTATTTTATAGCAGCAAATCAGAGAGGGTGTTTAATAAAGCTTTCGGTAACGTTCACAAAATGGCCGGGATCGATGATGCTGTAGAAAAATGTTAGACAAAATTAGGATTGCATTTATTAAATCTCTATGTGTTGACATTATGACTGTGGAGACAAAAGCTTTGCCACATAAAATACACTTATCTTCCATAACGTATGTTAAGTATGGTGTGTTTACATTTTCCATGTTTAAAATGCTATTATTACATGGGCACAACCATTAGAAATATAATGTCCAGAATGCTTTGACAATTACGGAGATGATATGTATTTCTGCACTTTTTTCAGCAACAATCTGATTGACTCGAAAGGTAGTTGATTAAAGCATGTTTTAGAGCCTTGTCATCAGATCCTGATAGCATAGCGGTTTTCAGGATATGATTTTATCAGACTGAAATAAAGTGGCAGTGATAAGTTCAGATGTCAAATCTTCATACTTAAACATTAAATATGAGAATAAAAAACTACAACAAAATATAACAAGAGGGCCATGATGGCCCTGGATCACTGACCTGATTACTTTGGCTGTAGGTTTGCTGTTAAGCAGTATTTCATTTTTTAATTGAAAATATATAAGTGCCTACAAACCAAATATGTAAAATATCAGTCAATAAATAAAGGCTTTATGACAGAAAGTAAAAATATCTATTATAAGCTATGATGACCTTGACCTTGACCCAGTGACCTCAAACCCTACCCATGGGTAGAGGTTCATGCAAGGAACCTATATATTGAATATCAAAGATATTGGTCTATAAATGAAGGCTGTATGAGGTATCGTAATTAAATCTATTTTTAGCCTCCATGACCTTTAACCTACATGTAATCTTTTTATTTGCTTCATGCCAAATTTTAAAATTCTAGGCCTTGTGGTTTCAGACAAGAAGATTTTTAAAGATTTCCTTTTTTACATATTAAGGCCCCCCGGGCGGGGCCAATTTTGACCAAAGGACCAACATTTAAACAATATTGGTAAAGATTTATAACACAATACTCCACACCAAATATCTAAGGTCTAGGCCTATTTGTTTTGGAGAAAAATTAATTTTCATGTTTCTCCTATATAAATCTATGTAAACCAAGGGATCCCTGGGGCGTGTCCAATTTTGACCCAGGGAACATAATTTGAACAAACTTGGTAGACATCCACTAGACAATGCTACATACTAAATATCTAAGCTGTAGGCATTGAGGTTTCCAGTAAGAAGATTTTTAAAGATTGCATTTTTTACAAAATAAGGGCCCCCGGGGCGGGGCAAATTTTGACCCCGGGGCCAACATATAAACAATACTGGTAAAAGATAATAACACAATACTCAACACCAAATATCTAAGGTCTAGTCCTATGAGTTTCGGAGAAAAATGATTTTTTCATGTTTTTCCTATATGTAAACTAAGAGAACCCTGGGGTGTGGCCAATTTTGACCCAGGGGACATAATTTGAACAAACTTGGTAGACATCTACTAGACAATGCTACATACCAAATATCTAAGCTGTAGGCATTGAGGTTTCCAGTAAGAAAATTTTTAAAGATTGCCTTTTTAACATATTAAGACCCCCCGGGCGGGGCCAATTTTGACCCCGGGGCCAACATATAAAAATACTGGTAAAGGTTCTCTACACAATACTCCACACCAAATATCTAAGGCCAAGACTATTAGCTTCGGAGAAAAATGATTTTTCATGTTTTTCCTAAATAACTATATGTAAACCAAGAGAACCCTGGAGCGTGGCCAATTTTGACCCAGGGGACATGATTTGAACAAACTTGGTAGACATCCACTAGACAATGCTACATACCAAATATCTAAGCTGTAGGCATTGAGGTTTCCAGTAAGAAGATTTTTAAAGATTGCCTTTTTTTACAAAATCAGGGCCCCCGGGGCGGGGCAAATTTTGACCCCGGGGCCAACATATAAACAATACTGGTAAAAGTTAATAACACAATACTCAACACCAAATATCTAAGGTCTAGTCCTATGAGTTTCGGAGAAAAATAATTTTTTCATGTTTTTCCTATATGTAAACCAAGAGAACCCTGAGGCGTGGCCAATTTTGACGCAGGGGACATAATTTGAACAAACTTGGTAGACATCTACTAGACAATGCTACATACCAAATATCTAAGCTGTAGGCATTGAGGTTGTCAGTAAGAAGATTTTTAAAGATTGCCTTTTTAACATATTAAGGCCCCCCGGGGCCAGCATATAAAAATACTGGTAAAGGTTCTCTACACAATACTCAACACCAAATATCGCAGGTCTAGTCCTATTAGTTTCGGAGAAAAATGATTTTTCATGTTTTTCCTATATAACTATATGTAAACCAAGAGAACCCTGGGGTGTGGCCAATTTTGACCCAGGGGACATAATTTGAACAAACTTGGTAGACATCTACTAGACAATGCTACATACCAAATATCTAAGCTGTAGGCATTGAGGTTTCCAGTAAGAAGATTTTTAAAGATTGCCTTTTTTACATATTAAGGCCCCCCGGGCGGGGCCAATATTGACCCTGGGGCCAACATATAAAAATACTGGTAAAGGTTCTCTACACAATACTCCACACCAAATATCTAAGGTCTAGTCCTATTAGCTTCGGAGAAAAATGATTTTTCATGTTTTTCCTATATATGTAAACCAAGAGAACCCTGGAGCGTGGCCAATTTTGACCCAGGGGAAATAATTTGAACAAACTTGGTAGACATCCACTAGATAATGCTACATATCAAATATCTAAGCTGTAGGCCTTGTGGTTTCTGAGAAGAAGATTTTTTAAAGATTTCCTATATGTCTATGTAAAATGAAGTGACCCCTATGGCAGGGCCAATTTTGACACCAGGGAAATAATTTGAACAATTTTTGTAGAGTTCCATTAGAGGGTGCTAAATGCCAAATATCTTAGCTCTAGGCCTTGTGGTTTCAGACAAGAAGATTTTTAAAATTTTCCTTTAGGTTGCTATGGCAATAAGAGTTCTGCATGGAATTGATTTCTTTGAACAACTTTGGAAGAGCTTCATGCAAGGAACATCCATGGCAAGTTTCATCAACTTTGGCCCAGTGGTTTCAGAGGAGATGGCGTTTGAATGAAAAGTTTATCGACGGACGGACGGACGCCGGACGGATTGTGATCACAAAAGCTCACCTTGTCACTCTGTGACAGGTGAGCTAAAAACATTTACAAGTAAACATTTCAAATGACAATTTAAATAATACCAGGTTACAACATAGATACATCTTTTTTTATGCAGCTCCATATTAACAATATGTTTATTTTATCTGACAGAAACAACATTCTGGGGGAAAAGTTAACAGAAAAAATTTTGGGAGAAAAAGATAACAGAAAACAGTTGTCAGAAGAAATATTTACATGATTAATTAGTTAACATAAATTGCCTTGTACACGTGAGCTCGATTATTATACATTTACTGTTGTCTTATTGATGATAATACCGTACATATGGCGCATTTATTTCTCAGCTTCAATGCGTTGTTTGAAGGCATTTATTATTTTTCTTGGTGAAAATATTTGATTTAATTAGGAGAATTTTGTTAATCGTTGGCCACCTACAATAGTGATAATTTAAAAATCTGATTCTCAATTCTCCCATCTGACTCAAGTTCACGATCTCTCTACGGTTAGATTACTCTCCTGCGCATCGGTCGAATGTTCCACTTTCTTACCTCTGCTAAAATTCAATTTTCAGAACGATATTTTTATTTTTAGACAGGGAAAACCACGGTTACTTTTCAGCCAATCAGTGACTAGCTTACCACGAAATGTCCATACATACAATTGACAACCCAAAATGTAAACAAACAAAGCATGTCTGCAAGTTACTTACGTATTTCACTTTTGAAAGTGTTTTTTTTTAATATGTATACGTAAATAATCCAATCAAACTATCAAAAAGGTTAAAATCATGATGGTATGGTTGTTTTAGACGTACGTTTAATTGCTGTATTAAGATGTTTACATAAAGGCGTAGTTGAAATGTGTTTACAAAATTGTCAGAAAACACCCGTCTATATATAATTTTTGGAATCACATGATCGTTTAAACCAATGAAAAATGGTTTAAAGATTTTTCGGTTTTGGGGATATTTGTGCACTTTCATTGGTTGTTTAAAAGTTCATTGTAAAGGTCAATATCATAAATCTACTGCTTTTAAAGCAGCGGTGTGAAGTAACGGTAGTGTATTCATTTAGCTGCTGAGGGAGCATACGGTTAGATCTGAAGACGACACACTCGATAACCTGGAATTTCCACTATTGTTATTTATATCCCAGCCAATGACGCTGTAGCTTATGACGCGTCTCGATAGCTTACATGTACACACGGCGTGTTAAGACTGCGTGTAAACTTATCTAGCATAACAATGTTTGTTATCGGAAACTGAAATGCTTAGATATTTTGAAAAAATAATATTCTGCACAAACATTAATTTCATTATTTTGGAAGATCTTGACAAATAAATTTACCTGAGTTCAGTGACAGTTTATACATGGCAGATAATTGTTTGGGATCCCAGCTATAGAGGATTATCATAACTGGTATCGTTTCTACCTTCGCACCGGTGGCCGCCATATTGGAGGCATTCGAAACAACGAAACGAAGCAAATAATATGCATTCAGACAAATTCTTGATAAGTATTATCATTATATAGTCATAAATGATGTCGAAGAATACAGGAAAGGAATATGAGTTGTTAAACTATCGAGATGGACTTGATAATGTAGCAAAATTAAGATACGATCAGAAGTGCAGGATTATTAATGACGTTGATCCGTACTGTGTAAGTGCACATGAATTGACTTGGTCAAAGGATGTGACAAAATTACCATGTGTTATGTATCCAGACATATGTAACTACCTTATTCATACCCCGGGTCAATATACATATGACGATTTGAAAGCCTGGAGGTCTTTGGATGCTGTGAATCAGTTGCACAATGGATGGGTCAGTGACAGAGCAGCGATAGTGTTCGATGAATCTGTGCTCGTCACAGCAAAGGTATGTTTATTTTACATTAGTTTTTCCTAAAGATGGTTAATTAAATTTTCATTTTGTGCATTTCAAATATCCTGTCAGTTGTCATACATATGTAACTACAATGTATCAAAGAGACTGTGTGCACCTTCAATGTAATCTTGCTCAGAATTCTTGTATTTATCATTTGAAATTATACAAAAATTATCAATTTACTTTTGAAAAATATATTTGAATAATTTTTACCATTTTTTAATGAAGACGAATAAACATAGTAACATATCGAGTTATTTGGAAAAAGGAATGATAAAGTAATTTATTAGTCATGTTAGTAATTTAATATTAATTTTACTTTTTCCAGGTCATGCATTCACAGAGACTAAGAGAGAAACCATTACAGCCATGGGTCATCACAGAACTGGAAGGACCAATAAAGGCAGCGCATTGTAATTGTATGGCTGGTCTCGGAGAAGCTTGTACTCATATAGCAGCCCTCTTGTGGTCAATCAACGCAACAGTAGCATTAAGGGACTCTGCTACGGTTACCGACAAGAAAGCTTACTGGATGCTTCCAACTTCCAGAAAAACTGTTCAGTACAAAGAAGTCAGTAGAATAAACTTTACATCAACAAAGTCCGCCAAGAAGAAGTTTGGAGATATAATAGAAGGCCATTCCAATGCAACCCACGTACCTGTCACTCCAAAAACACCTGTGATAAGAAAAAAAATTCCACGTGCCAATCGTGACGATTTTACAGCATTATGTGAAAAGATGAGTAAATTAAAAGTAAAGCCAGCTATTCTAGCACTTGTTCCTCCCTATGCAAATGACTTCAGACCTAAAACAGACACAAAAAACTTTCCTCAAGCTTTAAATGACTTAAAAGATACAGACTGTATTAGTGCAAGTGTTGAGGAAGTTAAAGAAGTGTGTTCTAAGATAGAAATCCATTGTTCTGAAGAGCAGGCTTGTAATGTGGAAGAAGAAACCCGATTACAGTCAAAAAGTAAATTATGGAACAAATTCAGAGCTGGAAGAATAACAGCCTCTCGGGCTAAATCAGTTTGCTCAACTAACAGTGAATCGCCAGCCCCAAGTATCATCAAAGGTATATGCTACCCAGACAGCTACAAATTTGAGACTTCTGCTACCAGATACGGACTAGATAACGAAAAAAGGGCTAGAGATAAATTCTTAGATGTAATGGCTGAACATCATGAAAAATTGTTAGTGGAGGACAGTGGTTTCCACATATCTACAGTACATCCATTTATTGGTGCATCTCCTGATGGAATTGTTCATTGTGATTGTTGTGGTACAGCTTGTTTGGAGATAAAGTGTCCATATTCTGCAGGAGACAGGGATGTTGATCACAATACATGTGAATGTTTGACTGAAAAAGATGGACTTACACAGTTAAAAACAACACATCCATATTATTATCAGGTCCAGACCCAACTGGGTGTGACAGGGAACGATTTTGCATACTTTGTTGTTTGGTCATCAGTTGCAGTTCATATTGAAATAATAAACTTTAACTCTATAGTGTGGAAAGAAATATGTGAAAAGTCTCGCTTGGTATTTTATAATGGAGTGCTTCCCGAGTTAGTTGGAAAAGTGTATACCCGTTTGCCGATTTCTAATAAACCAGTTGTAGAAACAGGAAATCAATCAACATCTTTCTCAGACGTTGCAAGCAACAACGTCCAGGATTCCATGCCATTTTCAAGCTGTCTAAACAATAATTCTGATGTTAAGGAAAACAAAGAAAAGGATTTTAAAGGATCAGCAGAAAAGATGCGTGGAAAGAAATCTGTGAAAAAAAAATCTGTGCTTAAATCTAATGAAAATTGTCCAATGACAAATGGTGACATACTGTACTGTGTATGTGAGCAAGTGGAATTTGGTCGAATGGTAGCATGTGACAATATTGAGTGCCCAGGTGAATGGTTTCACTATGGTTGTGTCAATCTGGAAAACGCACCTGAAGGGAAATGGTATTGTCCCGACTGTAGGAAATTGCCAGCTTTTAAGCGGAAACGCTCCGTTCGAAACTGACCCTCTTATATTTTGAATTATTTTGTGATTCAAATAGTATTGTTAACACAGCCAAAAAATGATTGGTAAAAGAAACTGCAGTGATTAAATTCTAAACTTGCCTTCATGGCTTCTTTGATTTCAGCTAACTGACGTGTATTGATTGATTTTAATGTAAAATACAATGTTTAAAGTTTATTTCAACTATATAAATAGTTTTGATATGCATTTTTCATACTACATGTAGATAGTAAAATATGGAAAATATAGCCATTTCTGTTGTCTATATTATATATATATACATAATTAATCACTGAATGACAGTGTATGAGACTTTTTTCATGAAGGAGAAGTCTTAACTTCATCATACTTAACATAGTATGATTTTATCTTGGGGTACTTTTCTCTGATAAAATCCAATTACTGCTAGCTGATTTAGTTTTTTGAGAAGGAACGGCTAAAATTCTGGAATGATCATCCAGTCAAGGACCAGTACTACATGTATCAGTTAAAGATACAGGGTGTCAAATTTTTAACCCACATGTTGCTGGGTTGAACCCCTGACGATGCAGTATTTTCCGGTGTTATTGAGTTTAAATACTGGTAAGTTATCCAAGATATACGTTTAGGAGGACCAACCAAAATCAGTACAAAAACCAGGCAGTGTTACAACAAATAGGGGCATGAAAATGACATTTTGTAACCCACAGGTTGTTGGTTCGAACCACTGGCAAGGCAATGTTTTTCGGTGTCTTTGAGTATAAATACCTGTTAGTTATCCATGATAGACGGTTAGGTGGACCGATTGTTGAAATATGACCACAAATTGTGGAAATCGGTTTAAAAACCTGACAGTGTTACATCTAATATTATAGGGGCGTCGTGTGAAATAAAAACCATGAACTTAAAACATACATGTTTAATTAATAAAAAAATGAAAACATTTTTACAACTATATACATTAATTTACATAGTAGTTACATGTACATATACAAACAAAACATACAGTATGTTCTTTGACTTACAGGTACATGACAAAACAATATATAACAATCTTAACATAAAAATCATAACAGGAATTTAAAGCAGCAAGCCTCCAGATTCATGCTAATTTTCATGTGAATTTTGAAAATGTATAATATTGTGAAGTAAGCAAAAAATCAGTCATTACTCGCACATAACATGTAAATTATTACTTATATCTTTTTACTTTTTCTAAAATCTTTGTATATTTCCTCAAGTTTGATTTCTTAATTAAAATATTTGAGCTCATCTGCAGGCAAGCAGCTTTAAACATAACAATTAAATTAATCAGATTAACAAACAATAAACTTTTAACATTCATAAACAGTATTAGTTGAAATCAACAATTGACTGATTCCAATTAATCAGTGCGCAACACACAAATGCAATTTTGTCTATAGTTGTAACATTTTCGTCATCTGGGTTCATTAACATTGTTATTGGAACAGTTCCACTCAGAAACGGATACTTCTGACGAACAAGTCCAATAACACGTTCAACATGAATTCGAACATTTGCAACTTTCCTTGTTGTTTCAACATCACATGCTGAAAGTTGATCTTTTCCCCTAGTGAAAGCTGGAATGTTCACTTGGGCACAAAGGGATCCAACTGTTTCACTCACATCAAATCCTCGGTCGGCCAGAATGAGGTCACCTGCTTGAATCTTATTCAAAAATCCACAATGTTCTGTTATGTATTTGTCACTCACTCTTCCGCCCCAAGCTTTGGAAATAAATGACACTGTTCCTTGAGGAGTTATCCCAACAAGAAATTTCACAGTGTTGTGATGTTTATAGGAAGACCATGTCTCCATTCTGGCTTCCAAATTACTCGGCTGTTCAATAAACACTTCAAAACAGTCTATTATTGATATACACTTTCTATTGAAATGCTGCCGAAATTGAAGGGGCATTGTAAGTTCGAGTTCTTCTCTCCTGGGCCAATAAATACATGGGTACAGTCTTTGATAGAGGACTTCTATGATGTTTAGGAATAGTCTTGAGACATTGGGTGTGGTAATTCCAAAGGTATAACCAAGAAAAGTTACTGAAGTGTTCAATCGCAACCTCATTAGAGTTAAAACTAACACTTGAAATTTGGTCATTAGTTGAGTGTCCATCATAAATGGCTCAACATATTGAAAGAGCAACATCAATGTTGAGAATGTGTTAAGTCCAGTCATGTTGTTCACTTTTTCATCATCACCTTCGAAATATTCCATTGAAAACCTATCAATAGTTGATAGTCTTAGAAGGCGGTTTTCTTGTCTTAACAAGTGGATTTCATTTTCCATTCCTGAAATATAACTACAAGTCTCTTCAGTTTGGATTGACATTTCCACACTTGTAGTGCCTGCTACAGTTACTGTAGATGGTTCCATTTCAGGTTCCTCCACCTCAGATATAGGGTCAAGAAGCAGTTTGCGCTGAGTTCTTCCTTTGGCCCTTTTATATCTCTGAAGCTGGGGAGTTTCAGGCGTTTCCAGTGTTTCTGCTGCTTTATGTCCACCAAGTCCAACTGACGGCACCCAGTCTGGATTGTTTCGGTCATACACTTCTGCCTTCTGACCTGAAAAATATAAATTTAAAAAAGTATAGTGGACAATGTAACAAAATATTAGTATAAAATACAACAATGCAATATCTTTCTTCCAAGCAGACCTAAATCAGGAATATGACTCAGTTAAAATAAAAATAATGACTTCAATCACGGTCTTACACAAGATCGTTGTTACCAGTGCTAATTAGCTTTTGAGTTATTTACTTAATTATAAGTAATTATGATTAATTTATAATATTATTTACCACTTATGAAGTGTGCTGAACAAATCCTGATATTATCAAGATTTTTGTTGGTGAAATCTTGATTTAATTTTGCGAGCCACAAACGACGTCTATCAGAACACAATTTCTCCCATTCGTCTCCTTGATTTTTAACAACTGCTGGCAATCTGTAAAATTTTAAGTCCTTTTCTCGATCTTTGCGGTTTGCACAATTGATAACAGCACACTTTATCACCATTTTAGCCTTCGGGTAGATTAAATTTCAAGATAATGATCAATATTTTACAGCTTTGTGGTTTTTCTATTGTTCGAGGATGCCTCCAATATGGCGGATGACTAATTTCCGGTGAGAAATTACGTAACCGGTAAATCGTCTATATAGATTTTCACAAGTTGAACATTTACTTCCATGAGGGTGGAAGCGTTGCTCTGATTGGCTGATGGATAGGTCACGAGAAGGTGACCTTCTGTTGGTCGTCCTCAGATCCTAATAGCATAGCGATGTTTAGCCTATGATTTTAATCAGATTGCTCAATTCTCTATACTTTGGCCCAACTAACAAAAAGTGGTATTCGTTTTCAACCATGTTCATATTACACTGTGAACAAATACGAAACTGTCTGTCTATATTGGTATATCTACCTGTTTCTATTGTGAATGAATGTGAAGAAAGACAGAATTTCGACCAAAAAAAATTGATATTTCTTTATGCAGTCTAGGTATTTCTCTTGTTCAAAATTATATTTGAATAAACAATTAGACGATAGTCTACTACAATTATTAATAGTTGCATACAAAGATTGTTTGTATATGTCCAAGATGCGTTGTTTTATAGTTTGATAAGAGATGCTTATTCTTTGTTGGTTATTACATATATATCTTTAAGTCATTTCTTGCAAGGAAAAGGTAATTATCTTTTCAGCGTTTCTTTGATTATCTTGTTACAATGTGGGTCTCGGTGGCAGAAATTTTGTTGCAATTCACATTAAATTCCGTTTACGGATTTGTTACAACGGTTTGCGATCAAATTGTAACAAAATCTTTGTCACTGCGACCCACTTTGTAATGAATTTGTTACATTTTAACTAAAATGATACTAAGAGCTGAAATGTGCGAAATACAACCATATTTAAAAGTTAATAACATGCTGAAACATTTTTACGATAAAGTCTGCTATCAAATTGTAACGAAATCAGAGAGTCCTGTTTTCATTCCACGTGTTCTAAATTGCGGAAATCGGGTGCTTTTTATCTAGCGGAACCCAGTGTTTTCGAAATTGTTTGTTTTCTGCAGTTTAATTGACATTAATAAGGGAAATAACTCTTGTAGTTTCAAAAAGTTTGATCCGTTATATCAAGACAACAGGGACATTTGTTAAAATTTGTAATGTTGTAGAGGAAAATAATGATTGAATAGACTAATTTATTTAATGGCTGTCAATTTATTTTTGTCTGCAAATAGTGGGTCAGCTACTGACTGACTATAGAAAAATAGTTGATCACCATGTGACTGCTTCCTATCCAATGAAAAACAACAAAAACTAGATGGGGAGGTGAAATAATGCTAGATAGGAAAGCACTTTGTTACACTATGAGTTGGATGTGCTATTTTTCCATTTACTGTTTAAAAACCAAAGTTGTTGGGGTGAAAAGCACCTCATTATAGTCATTCTGTCCGTCCGTTTGTTCGTCTGTCCGTAAATTTATCCTCAGACAAATGTTCCCTTTTATTTCACATTTTACATTACAAATACTTATGGATAACATTTCAATTATTGATGTTCAAGATAAAAGCAGCTAAAAGGCGTACACTTCTGAAAACTGAGACGATAATGACAACACCGATTATGATTAACCTTGATGACATTGCCTGACGTTTTTGATATTTTTATAGAAATAATCTTGTTTTCTAACATGAAAACAAACCCTCAAAACTGATAAGATTGTTTTCTGCAACAAAACGAGCACAGTAATAAGACACAGTCACAGAAAAAATATAATTCTAACCGTATACCCCACTCTACTTACTAACTGCTCGAAGCAAATGTAAGAAATTGAAATAAAACTGCAGGTCTTACAATATGTTACAAGAACTGTTCAACTGACATCACCGTGTCGTAGTACACATTTTGCTGACCTAAGCACAGGGTGCCCAGAGAGAGCTTGAGTTTGATTTTAATTTATAATTATCATTTCACTTGATAATGTTTAAGAATTATCAAATTTAAAGTTAGTTAATACTTCAGAGATAACGGTACAAAGAAGACCAAAAAATACTGACGTCACTCATTACGTCATGACGTTTTGTCGTCAAGGATACGATGTCTTCACATTAAATGCCATGCAGTTTGCTTTGGAGGCGGATGTATTTTTTTCAGTATGCAGGACTCAATTCTGGACATACAAGAAGCAATACGACAAGAAACTTCCAGGAAAATAAAGATAGAGAACTCCTGCAAAAAGTGGAAGGAGTTAATATCAGACATATCAAGCGGGGTCACAAATATTAGCACGTCTAGTCACGAATGGCGAATAAGGTAATCATTGAGACATATTATTTTTCTTTTCACTTTATTCTTGATCACTGATAACTTCAGGCAAATGTTAAGACCGCTGAAACATCATGTAGGCAATAGACCGTTCCATAATTGATAAATTGACCGCCGCCATTATGAAGATCACGTGACCGTCCGCCATTAAAGGACTGCTAAATCTCGCTATGATGCTTAGGTTCCGTATAAATCTGTATAACTTTAGCACATTTCTAGTTGACATATTGATTATATAGCGTGAATTTTGCTACAGAATTAACCATTTTATTGTATTATTATTACATTTTTGTATGTTTTATTACTGACTTTAACATATCATTAACTTGAATTATTTAACACATAAAAGACTTTGAAAAAGACCATGGACTGTTCAAAGTGGAAGTTTGAGATGTGTAAACCATATAACATGTGTAAAACACAAATAATATTGAAAGCACTGTTCTCCTTTTCGAAAGTTGAAAGTATGATTTCAATTATTTGAACAACTCTGAACGCTTTCAAAATAGACCAAAAATGACAAAATTAAACATCTCGCTTATAAACCGCATGTTCTCTCTATTTCAACTAAAACTTGCTTTATTCTTTGATAGAGTTTCAAAGAATACTTGACACAAAATATGTATTATTTAGCGCATCTTTAATTATCAAATTGTCTTTTGTCTTTCACGGTGTCCTGTAGTGAAGGAATGTGGTTACGCAATACTGTCTTTGTTTTGATAAGTCAACGTTAATTGCCATTGTCGGTCTTGCTTGATCAGTCACAGTAAGACACTGTAATAACGAAATTTGCTCTTGAGAAAATGCCTGAAGGCTATAAAACATGAGCTTTATTTGTTCCTGATTGTTATATGAAATTTAAGAATATATATTCCTCCTAACAAGCAAGATTTTCAAGACCGTATGAAATTTAGCATCTGTTGGCATATGGACGTTTTATCTATTCTAATTTCTTGCATTTGGGAAATTTGTTTTTGCAAAGTATTGATATGTACAACAAGTGAGTTGGTGTATGCAGTAAGAAAATAATAGCTGCAAGCCACATGTGTGTAAGATATTGATCTTACAATAATACGTTCGCTTTCCTTCTTCTTATTTTTAACATTATTTTTTATGATATTTCTTGTAATACGGAAAACAAATTATTATGACACTTATATAACTGTACTTTTTTGTCAGAGTTTGTAAAGATAGATACATGTACTTTTTAAAAGCAGTTTTTCGTGAAATTTTGATAAACTTAAAATAATTAATCTACCGGAGAATTTCACAAAACCTTTTTTTAACAGTTCAATATATTAAGATGTCAGCAAAAAATCGTTTACAAAAATGATCTTTGCTGATAATAAATGCTTCATGTGGTTTATTGGAGAGGTCATCAGACCTCTCCACAGTGTTGGCTTTAATTGCTGGCGGCATCCATTTTTGCGTATCAAATTTTAGTTAATGATCTCATATTAAGCCTAAAATCATGAAAACCAGTCTACAAAGATAGTTATGCGCATGCTCCGAATCAAAATACGAATTTATTTAAACGAAACCAAAATTAAACATCGGGTCAAAACGGCCCATGGATAAAACGACCCATTATGAACAGAATGTACAGAATAATTTTGTATTCCCTTAACTAAACACACAAAAAATACAATTATAGGGATGCATTTCTTATGATGTATGCTACTTTTTAAAAACTACAAATTCTAAAATGCATTTTTTTTCTGAGAAACTCATCAGCCTGTTGAACAAATTTATATTTAGCCATGGTCATAAAAAATGATAAATATTTTTTACGAATTTCAGAGCATTTTTGACAAGTCCATTTCCTCGATTTGGATCAAATTTACGCCCTTTTAATATTTACTCCAGCTTAACACATACTATCACTGATTATTTTGTAAAACATTTGGACTAAGAAAGGTGGAATAAAAGCTTGAAAGGGAAAACAAAACTTAATGAGCCTAAAAAAGCAGCAGCTTAACATGGGAGTTCTGGCTTCAACAACTACTTGCATTTTTGTAAAAGAGCGGGGAGTAAAGCCATAGGGACTTATAAGAAGATCCCCAAGATTCTACAAGGTATGAAATACATGAGGTTATCTTAATTTGATTCATTTATTTAAGTGATAGATACGCCACTATAAAAACATTTGAAATAACTAAATTATAGTCAGTTTCGGTCATTTTGCCTAATAAGGTATTAACTATTAATAATAGTTCGGTTACTAGTTTTTATAATTATTTAAGTTACAGAACGTTTAAAAAAAATCAAAATGATCTTGGAAACAAGTAGATTCATTCTTTCAGTGACGACAGCTGCTGACCTCTCTTTGGCTTACTTTTTAAAGGAAGCCAACTTGTATGTATCTGTTTCTTTAACGTACAACGTGACAATCACATTATGGCTATAAAATTGGGACTTTTTCTAACCTCCCCATTATAAAATTGCTTCTATCTGCGCAGTCCGGTAATGGCGGACGCAAGGCAGGTAATCAGGTAGGTACTAATTTCTGGAACGGTCCATACCAGCAGGGCTTCGTCATTTTCGACTGTATTCACCTCACCTGATATAAACAAGGAAAATTCAGATGGACTTGAGTCCATTTGAGTGTACGGTTTTTAACTGTATTTTTAAGGAACCTTAATCTACAGCACTCTATTTTGTTTGCGGATGCCAATAAAAGAAATTTAATATATATCTTTAAATTGAAGACCTGTCTGTTCAGACATATTATAAATTAGGTAATGTACATTTTTTTTAAGAAGAACAACAACATATTTGTCTATATATCTCTTGATGTTAATGGTGGTAATTATGATACTGAAACTTTGTTTGTTTTGTTAAGTAACAAAATGACATGACTTTTATGGAATAACATGCTTGAACAGAATAACAAACATGCTTGAATAGAATAACAAATATACTTGTAATATCAATTATGATGATAAACTATGACCATCCTTTGATTACTTTGATATAATTCAACATAAAGATCAGGTGAGACACAGTCACTGTCGTTCAAAGTACAACCGGAAACCTGACATAATTTTTAACATTAAACATAAACATTGTATCATTTTACATCATCTGAAGTCACTTTAAATTCAAAATTTAAATTGAAAATATAAGCTGATTTTGAATTTTTGCTTTTAATTGAATTTTTGCTTTTAAAAAAGAAAACTAAACTAATTTATACCTGTCGTTTCTGCATTTTTCAGCATTGTTCTAGCACCTTAGATGATTTAAGTTAAACCATTTACAAACAAAAAAGTAAACAGTTTTGACAATTATTTTTTTAAATATGTAAAATATGAGTTTACAGACTTTTTGAATGACATAAAATATTAAACTGTTTGATGAAAAATGACTTTGTTACTGTAATTACAAAATTACTATGTTTTGCATTTTTATCAACCGCCATATTTTTGCCAACCTTCAAAAAATTACCTGTATCTCTTATCAGTTACTTGTTACTATTAATAGATTTTAAAACATCCTAAACACTACTACGAGACAGTCACGTGATTCTCTCCGAGGATTTCCGAAATAACACAACTTCGCAAATTGATTCAACAGGTAGCACATCGTAAAAATACGTAATGCTTCGGCAATAATCGGATCTTCTAACAGCCAATCAAAACATAGAATTACATAATACTGGATAACACTAACCCCGCTCCAATTGTACATATAATACTGGCAATTTTCCGTACAGAAAAGTAAACTGATATTCTTTATATCTAGTGTCAATTAGTGGGCCAAATAAAAAGCAGTTCACTGGGCTAACGAGTTATCTTAGGTTTAGAGGTTTTAGAAAGAGGTGTGAAAGTAAATAAAAGACCTTCAAAGACAAGTTTTCGTATATTGCTGAACATTCACGACGATGGCAGTTCACGTTGTTAGTGGTACATTTTCACACTTTCACTCTCTTGACGAATCTTTAAGAAATCTTATATCCGGCTTTCTATTCTTCGATCACTGCTCTTTGAAAGTGCAGAAAATTCTCAAATTCTTCATAAAATTATGCCTTATTTGTTTCGCAAAATACCAGGATTAATACTTTAGGTTTTTAGTTTCTATTACGAGGATTCTTTACATTTAACACCTAATTTTATTATGTATTATTTATGTTTGTAAATATTTTTATCAAGCACAAACTTAATAATTTGGCCGAACTGTGTAGAACTTTTGTCTTGAATGTATTTTATTTCTATGCCGTTGAAGATTTGAATGCCAGTATCAGTACAACAAGGTTTTGATGAAGGATATACAGCGCATGCGCGCTGAAATAAGAATGATTCGAAATGGAAGACAACCCATACCAAATTATGAAGCTCTGAAGAAATTAAAAACAGTTGGAGGACTGGCGTAAACAGACAAGAGATTTGAATGTGGAAAAGTGGTCAATAAATAGTGAGTTTTTAAACCTTTGTAAGAATTTCGACAGTTGTCATTCCCGAAATACCGTATTTATTTATCAGAGATTTCAACGAATATATATAACTATCTGCGTTTAATTTGAAAAAAAAAAAATCAAAAAACGGTGAAATCTGTCTCAGGTTGTATTTTACCTGTTCACTGTGTGTCGCGACGCGTCATGATCGTATACGGTAAACAGGAAAGAATTTAAAATGTTCAAATGAAACAAATATTATAATAACCCAAGCAGACGGGGTTCCGGTTCTTCTTCATCAGTTGTGGTTCTGCCTTTCGTGGGATCTGTGAATACAAAACCAATTCGAGCAGTCATTTTATTCATATATCTTATGTTTTATCAAAATCAACACACACATATGTACACTGTTTGCAATGAATATTTATTGTCAAAATGATAATTTTAAGCACTTTAATGACTCAATAAATATGTTGCTGTTTCACAACGACGTGAATCAATATAACCACTAAATCAGTCAGAAACAGTCTGTCGATTAAGCAGTCTTATTGGCAAAATCTCGAATTATTAAAATGCTTTGTTTTTCTCACCATCACTATGATTTCATAAAATCATATGCACTAGTCTAATATCTCTAAGACAGGAACTTCGCCAAAACCAGTTTTAAATGCTTTACCAAGAATAAATGGCAAACTTGTTGACAAATGAAAAATCATCATCGTCGACGATTTATCAGAGATGTATATGTTTCAATGAATAATGACTGGCATAACAAAAATAAGTTCGTTATAAAAGGTTATAATATTTGGAATGTTGATACGTTACGAACATGCTGGTTTATCTCGTAAAAAAGGCGGCAGGCAAATCAAGTACTATAATTATAATCCTTATGTCAGTTAGTTCATGTTAAAGTTGAGCTCTCGCCCGAGGGCAAATTGAGAAGAAAGCCTTATAGAATGATCAAAATAGAGGTGAATTCATATTAACTGATCATATATTTTGCATTTATCACTTAATTACGTAGGTTTACTTGTTATGTATGAGAGACAGCTGGACGCGGAGGCGATGGCATACTACCAGGCTCGTGATGCCCTCTACAAACTTACCAACGATGTTCGAAACAGTTTCGGCACGAGAATTCACGAACAAGAAAGGGCAGACAATGAATTCATTGTTTGCATGAAAAAGTCACCGAGAAAGCTGAAGCCAATTGCCAAGGTGCCACCAATCAAAACATTGCCATTGATGACTAAAGGGAACAAAAATTATGCCAGCATGTATCAGCGCAATCATACAGCGGAAGTAGACCGACAGCAGACGACATTCTCCGGTCTTCTTTCAGAGACTATTGCTGTTGCAGAACCTGAATCGAAACGAAAGGATGATTTAATTATATAAAACTAAAATAAAGAACATTTACTCACTATGTTGAAGGATTTAAAAAAATATAAAAATAACTAGATTTATTGCATATACTTTGAAATAGAAAATTGTTTCACATACCCAAATCTGAAAATCAGCTCAATTTTTTGGTTAATTTTATTGGTGAGTTCACATGAGCAGAAATATCTTTCTTGCTTGTAACACAACCCCCACTTTTCTTGCTATTTTTCATGAGATACAGATCTACAAGAATATGTAAGTAAAAGCTATTTAAAAGAGGTTTTGCTATGTTTTACAGCCCTGTGAACTTTACGAATTTTACGCCATAAATTGACCGCCGCCATTATGAAGGTCACGTGACCGTCCGCCATTAAAGGACTGTTAAACCTTGCTTATAATGTTTAAGTTCTGTATAGCCCAATATAACTTTAGTATATTTCAAGGTGACATACTGCCTTATATGGCGTGGATTTTGTTGCAGAATTAACATAATTTGATTGTGATATTATTATTATTTTGTATGTTTTATTCCTGATTTGAACATATTATTAATTTGAATTATTAAACACATGACAGACTGTGTAAAAAGACCATTAACTGTTCAAAATGAAAGCTTGAGTTGTGTATAACAAATATAATCTGTGTAAAACACATATAAAATTGAAAGTCTGTTCTCCTTTTCGAAAGTTGAAACTATGATTCCAATCATTTGAAACACTCTGAAAGCTTATAAAATGGACAAAATTATTAAATTAAACACCTCGCTCATCAACCGAATGTTGCACGATACTATATACAGGATATTTGTTTTTGTTTTAGCTCACCTGAGCCTTTGGCTCATAGTGGGATATTGTGACCGGTCTTTGTCCGTCGTCCGTTAACAATTTCATTCAAACGACATCTCCTCTGAAACCTCTGGGCAAAATTTAATGAAACTTGCCTGTGATGTTTCTTGCATAAAGCTCTTCCAAAATTTTTCAAAGAATTCAATTCCATCAAGAACTCTGGTTGCTATGGCAACTTAAAGGAAAAACTTTGAAAATCTTCTTGTCTGAAACCACAAAGCCCTGAGCCTTAAGATTTGGTTTGTAGCATTGTCTAGTGGACCTCCATCAAGTTAATTCAAATTATGCCCCTGGGGTCAAATTTGGCCCCACCCCGGGGGTCAATGGATTTTACATAGGCTTATATAGTGAAACTTTAAAAATCTTCTTGTCTGAAACCACAAGGCCCTAAGCCTTAAGATTTGGTATGTAGCATTGTCTTGTGGACCTCTACCAAGTTTGTTCAAATTATACACCTTGGGTCAAATTTGGCCCTGACCCGGGGGTCAATGGATTTTACATAGGCATATATAGTGAAACTTTAAAAATCTTCTTGCCTGAAACCACAAGGCCATGAGCCTTAAGATTTGGTACGTAGCATTGTCGTGTGGACCTCTACCAAGTTTGTTCAAATTATGCCTCTGGAGTCAAATTTGGCCCTGCCCCGGGGGTCAATGGATTTTCCATAGGCTTCTATAGTAAAACTTTAAAAATCTTCTTGTCTGAAACCACAAGGCCCTGAGATCTAAGATTTGGTATGAAACAAGCTTTATCAAGCTTTTTCGAATTATTAGATTAGGTTAAAGGTCACCGAGGCTAAAAATAGGTTTATATACTGTACCTCATATAGCCTTCATTTAAAGGACAATATCTTTGATATTCGGTATATAGGATCCTTGCATGAACCTCTACTCATGGGTAGGGTTTTAGGTCACTGGGTCAAGGTCACCTTAGCTTATGATAGATACTTTCTGTCATAGAGCCTTTATTTATTGACTGATATTTTACATATTTACATATTTATATTTACATTACTTACATATTTTCATTTAAAACATGAAATACTGCTTAACTGCAAACCTACAGCCAAAGTACTCAGGTGAGCGATCTAGGGCCATCATGTCCCTCTTGTTTGTGAGATCGAAAATTTATTTTACGAGTGAGCATCAGATTAAATATTTTTACGAGTGGCGTAAATGAGCGCCCTTCAAACTTCACACAGTTGATGCCTATACGGAGTAGATGGTCTTTGTTATGTTTGGGGTCACTAAATCAAAGGTCATGGTCAGTGTGGTCTCAAACATTGATTACAGTTTCTGCTGAATAAGTTAAGTACTTTTTAAAGTAGACCTTCTTACTACATATGATGATATGTATGCTTGTCAAGATGATTCCGAGCATTTTTGGCGTCAGTATTTCAGATGTGAAGGTCAACATGACTTGAAAATATAGTTTGTTTAAGTTTAATGTTTCCTTTACAATATTTCACCAATGTCTTCAAGCACTTTTGTGTGTGTGTGGGAGGGGGGTGGGGAAAGAGAGATGGGGGATCTGTGGGAACAGGTCATATGACATAAACATTGCAGTCATTTCGTATTGGAAACAATTTTTTTAAATACTTCCTGCCATGTCCGAATCAGTTGCTGTTTTAAAACTTTTTTATCGAGGGGCTTGCTCGTTAGTGAAAACTTTAATTTGCTAATGATATTTTTAACAATCACCTGGAATTTCAGAAATTGGCAAAGTTTGTATGAATGTAGAGAACATTGTTCAGTTTTATTTCATCACTCGCATTATAACAGCGTTTAACCGTTTGTTTTTAACAAAGTTTCATGTGAAAGCAAACGAATTTTGCATTTTAGCAGCGGCAGAATTCAGCACAACGAACTTACAATAATGCCTGACCCCGATGAGAATTGCGTCTTCTAGATATTACTTTTAAAGTAGGACCGGGAACGAATAAGGACTTTGATGTTCGAATATTCGTTTTCCATGTTCGAATATATTCGAATATTCGTTTTTACAAAATTTGATCCAATATTTCTCTTTTACGTAGTATCCGAAAATGATTAAGTCGAATACTATACTACTTTAATATGCTGAAATAATCGACGATTAAGAAGACCTTTATTATTATGTTAAAGTTTTTTGTTTTATTGATTGTAAATCGATATATTTGTTTATATTCTTACTTTTGAAATAAATTCATAATTTGATTGTCAGTTTATCCGGTTGCTGATCATTTGTCTTATTAACGGGAGGTAACTCACATGACTCGACTGACCGTGAATCATCGCTCTTACGAACAAGCTGAATATTTGTTTATGTTCCCCTCCTTTTGCAGTCTTTCAGCTTTTATCATTTGTTCCTGGGTCACACCAGTACTTGATTACAGTAATCATTAACGTGCATTGTTGCACTAAACTATCTTTTCCGGACAGTAATAATCCTTTAGACTTATCAAAAGAACGTGAAAACTAATTCCAAACACGTGACGGCATTGCGATATATTGACTTTGATTTTTTCAACAGAGTGAGAAAGATACGTCCAAAATCATCCCTTAAAAAAAATCTGAAAACAATGGTTGCAAAAAAGTTATTGGTTCCGAGTAGAGCTTTAAATTTCCATTGGGTGAAAGAGTTAATTTTAGAGTGATGAATATCGATTGGTCGATTGTTCTAGAATGATTAACATGATTAATACGTGCCGATTTATTCCTCTTCACAAAAATTAACACAATTATCGATTGATCAGAAAGATTAAAGCACAGAAAACAATAAAGTAAGATAATTTAAGTCGGAAATATTACATTATAAACTGTTAGACAGGTAAATTACAAACTGTGAAACGGGTGCCCTTTCGATCAACTATACCCCAAACTTTTCACAGTTAATTGGCGATAATCGTTGACACGCGTTATACAAACATATGAACACCTGGTCAAGTGAAGGTCAAGGGTTTATTTTACGATATTTGACATTTAAAAGTAAAAAAAGAATGAAAAAAAATCAAAACCTTTCCTTTTATCGAATATTCGTATTCGTTTTTCAACGTTCGAATATTCGGTCGTGTTTCGAATATTCGAATATAATTCCCGGCCCTATTTTAAAGGAAACAAGCTTTTTTGTATCCACATATGTGCTATAATATAAATGGACTATGTTTTAATATTATTGCAAGAGATTCCTAGCTCCATGAAAAAGTAAGAAGAAAGCCACGTATGTTTCAGCTGGTACACACTTTTACTTGAAGAATATACAAAACAAAACACTCATTACATTGTTGCAAACAAAGTACAGAATGGGTGCCAATCATGACAAGACACAAGACAAGATGTCCTAAAATAAGCCTGCTTGTTTAGTTACTTAGCAAATTATTTACAGTGCATAGACGTCGAAAAGGTTGTCTATAACATTAGAAGAACATAACATCATTGTTTGTACCTAGTATTACTGGTCTGACAACAAACTTGAAAGTGGTTATGTCATGTACATAACCGCGTAAACATATGCCTATCACAGCCAGTTTAGTTTCACATGATATTACAAGTCCATCTGCACAGATAAAAAATGAAGGCTACACAAGAGCGCTGTGCCTTGTTCGGCAACAGAGTAAACACAACCTACACTGCAAACGCTTCACAGTAAATCACTTTCCTTGTTTTATATTCTCAATATTCGATCCCAGACTGAAAAGGTTATTTATCTATTTAAAATTGCTTTCGTAATAAATTCGAAAAGATAATACTGCTCTGATATTTGAACAGTTAACATGACATCCTGCGAACAGAAAAAATCAAATCCCTTAAAGACGGAGAAATTAGACATAACATTAATTTTAATTTCAATTTATTTGTAAAACTGATTTCCGGTCAGAGACAGGCCCCGACGCATGTTTCATTAAAGCTCCTTTTTACGTTGATCTAGGTAAAAAATCTGAATAAATGCTTTAAAAGTTTGCAAATAAAGTGTTATACATTCTTTTTTTCGAAACGTTTTTACTTGATACTGGTCGGTAGTGGAACATAGCCTCCGTGGTGTATCACTTGATGTGCGTCTCAGCTTGTATGCTATTTAGGGAAGTTGAGATTATATGTTCTGTCTGTGTAACTGTTTTCGAGGGATCATTCACTGTTATTCTTGCGTCCAATTAGTATTTCGTCTAAAGTTGTGAAGCCAAATCTCTGCGGGGATCTCGTTTCTTTTACATCGGGACCAGCAACTTTCCCGTCGACGAGATATTTTTTCTTTAGTTTTTCCTGACCCCATTGAATAATTGTGTCACAGGTTGGAACAGGTACTTCTAAAATCTCCGCAATTCCCCGCACAACTACCATTCCCATCGGAATGTCCTCGGCTAATGACCTACACCCGAAGTCTGGAATGAAAGCTTTCTTGTCTTTTTTCATCATATGTTTCACTCCCTCGTATGCCTTATTTGTCTGAATTGCCTTCAGTAGACTTGTTCCATCTTTAATATCTTTCTTATAAAATTCAATAAGCCATTGAAATATATCAGGGACTTCAGTCAAATCAACTTCCGGTTTCTTGGCAGAGATTGCGTGCGCAACATCCTGATACTCTTTGCTACAGGCTTCTAGGAGTTTTACATTATCTTCGGTGATGCCTTCATACATGAGCGGTTCAGTATCTACTCCTTTTCCATCCCAATCTTTCCACTTGCCGTACATTATAACAGGATTGAAGAATGTATACGAAGTGAACAAAAGTTCTGCGAAATGTTTAACTTGTTTCAATGCAGGATCAAAGCCGAGTGTCATCTGTAAACTCATAAGAGCTGGTTTTCTTGGAATTGCCTTGCCTCTCAATATTGATCCATTTAAACTTTTCGCCGTCCGCGTTACTTCCACCTTTTTTCCATATTCCACAATCTCACATATCCATGGTGAAATCTCAAATGACATTATAGTTATTTGATCACTCAGCTCTCCAAATGAATTTTTACATAAGTACTCAAAGCCCGGAAGGCCAGGCAGACCAACTATGACCATTTTTTTGTGTAAGTGCCCTGAAATAGCTTTGATGTATTCTTCATGCGTATTTGCAGCTACGGTAAAGATGACAAGGTCACTATCAGGGACGACAGCTTTTGGATCTTTCGAGACAACGTTTGGTTTTGCCTTTGTTTCACTAGTTTTACCGCCTTCGTCTTTTACCACTAGAACCATGTCGTTTTTAGAGATTGCATTACTCCATTTGTCAGCTTCGTCTTTATACAAAGTTAGCACGTTGACATCCATGTCCGGTTTTGAGGCTGCCATAACTGCCATAACGTGAGCACTTTTCCCGCCACCACAGACGCAAATCTTAAGTGGTTTTGCCATCGCTAACTTTTCAGTGGAATGTCTGAAAAATAAAACTTAAATAAGCAACTGTAGAATATATTTTTCTAAAGTTCTGTTCTTGTTTTTGTCCGCATTGTCAGCATTATATCAGTTTGGTTGAAGAAAGGTTAAGTCCTCTTTTTCTGTTAAGAATCAAAACTAGACCAACAACCAATATAAGCATCTTCCTGTTTATTTCAGAAATAAAATAAATACATACACAAGTTTAATTCAGTCTAAATTACTCCAAAAGATTGATACAGATAGAACTTAGAGCTATTATTTGCAAGTATGAATAGAAAGTACATTTTTACATTGCAAGTTACCATGATACCTTGTATATAACAAGCTTTGTGTATAGAATATTAGATATATTACATTCTTGCTCGATGCTAAAATTAAACTCGTGGCGAATCTAACACGGAATTGTGTAGATCACATTAAGACAGTTTGAGTGGATGCCAGAATATTTTACTACCTGCTCAAACTTTCTTGAATGTTTCCTCACTCTTCCTTTACACTAAGAATAATTAGATGATATGTAATTGTTAACATGTGCTTGCGCGCTGCTTGATCTACCTATACAATTGTTCTCATATATTATTTAGAGGTCAAAGCCCGGGGGTTGAAACAGGGGTGGGTTTGGAGTAGAAGCCTTCACAGAAATGAATCTAAAGGTGGAAACATACACATATTAACCAATTCATAATAAAGCTTGTTCTTTTTAAACGCAAAATAATCACTCAGATTTGTTACTGTTATATACATGTATGCTTTTATTTTTACTTAATCGTCCGACTATTTTTGCTGAAGTTTATAACATGTGGTAATTTTTCCTAAATAACCGTACAAATTGTTAAGATTTTACTCATTAGAAATAAAACTAAATTAAAAGAAAGAATTATTTTTAATATTACTTAATGTTTACAAAAAGAAAATGTCTCACCTTTGTAAAAGAATAAGTCAAGAATTTCTTTCTATCCAGAAGATAGTACATGTACAAAAAGATCTGCGAATGATATCAACGTCAAGACAAATCGACAGAAACAAGAATGTTACATATCATTCCGCCATTCTTTCTCTGAAAGTAGTCCCACGGAAAAGGTAAACTACGGTAGGAAACTAAGCAATTCTACGACGAGTATCATGTTACAAAAGAGAGAAGCGTAAACAAGTATTACCTGGGATTTACCTTCCAGAAACTTTCTTCACTGCGCGCATGCATGCACCTGCCGTGTCTATAATTTGGACGTTATGTATGTAACTAATGAGTTATCTCATTTTGACTATCTACTGGTTATTTCCCATACTGTTGGTGTACTAATTATTGACGATACCTGTTTAGAACAAAACAGATTTACATAATAGCTTTTTTACCAATCAATGAAATGATTTATTTCTTCTTTCTTTTAAGTTGATACGACCAACGTTAATATTCTGTTCTGAAGACCGTATAGAGTTTGTAGAGAAATATTGCTATTGATCATGATAATCAGATTTAATTCAGTTTTTCATCAATCTTTAATCAAACTATTTGAGGTTATTCGTACGATAGTTTAATATGTTAAAGCTCTGTAAAAAGATGATAAAAAATAAATAAAAAAGCAAACGAGAGTCATTTTGACAATTACTACCATTAAAAGAGAAAAACCGTCCTTATCAATTATATTGTTTTAGTAAAATTTTGAATGATTCCGAATGGAATGCCTGCTGATGAAACATGATTGCATAATGAAACTTCTTATGATTTCCTGAGAGTTTCGTTAGACTCTAGGCAAATATTTTTCTCGCAAGTGTTTAGACACTACACGCGGTCGGTGCTATACAACACGTCGTCTGTGTTGAAGCACCGTATTCTTAGCTTTTTAAAGAAAGCAATCAATGACTATAAAACTGTAGTACTATGAATATAATACACGTTTCTAGGATGAAATATACACATTTGTATGAATAATTATTTCGTTTACAGACAACTAAAGTACTCATTTACTGGCCACCCATACGAAATGTACAATTCAGTTCCAAAAATAAATATTACTATCATTGATACTCTAGTTCAGTACTTGTTTGATATCTAGCTGAAGCATTGAAATATGAAACATATTTATTTATAAATGTTTAACTATTTGTAATATCTATATCATATAATACAAAGAAAAAAGTCTTTTTTTCAATATACGGGGCTATGTAATATATTTTAAAGTTTCATAACGGTTATACATGTATTTATGCGAGAAACATTTCGATAATATAGTTATATCTGAATCCGAAGATATAAATAATATAACAGTAACACTTGTACTGCTACTCTACTTTATTGAACAAAAGTAAAATGAACTCTTTAAGGAACATCAAAAATGACAATAGGCACTCTTGTTTTTCTTGTACGTTAGGTAATTTTATTTTGGTCATCTCCTAGGATAACATTTATAAACGACCATCAGAAATTGCACATAGCATATACATCAGCTTAATGGACTGTAGTTTAAGAGTGGTTTTAAGTTCTTGTGTAAAATTCCAGCTTAACAGTCTTGGAAGGCAACCACTAGGTCATGCTTTAAATAACAAAAAGGACTGCCATCTGATATAATACACAGAAAAAATGTGTCTCTTTAAAATTCAAGGGCTATTTAATATATCTTTTAAAGTTTCGGCTGTATGAAGAGACAAAGAAGAATTGCTTGAATCACCAACAATATCATTGTTGTTGTTGTTGCTGTTGCTTTTGTGTGCACGTCTTTATAAATGTCAAATACACACGTGTGATTACAAGAATTCTGGAACTGGAAAATCAGGAGAGATATCAGGATTTCTTGCACACTGAGTTTGAATTCAAAGTTCAGACTAAGTTTGAACACATGCACCAACAGTAAGACACTCAGAGCAGTGGAAACAGGCACAGACTGTGGATGCAAGCAATATCTGAATAAAACTGCTCTTGTAGCACGTTGGCGTTCAGTTGACGTTCGATTGCTTTTTTACCTTTACTGTTTTCAACAGCGCGAATTCTCTATTTTTGACTTTCTGTTAAAATTTTTGGCGGAAACCGTTTCGACGTGAAGGTCACTGTTAGTACGATCATTAACGCAATAAATTCAACTTCATTTAAGGGGCATTAACTCATTTTATTTTATGCCTACCAATGAAATATAGGGAAATATCAGTGAGATAAAAGTGATAATCCACTGCTTTGAATCAGTGAAATTACCATTTTGATAATACACTGTTTGTGCCGGAACTACTGCTTGATGAAACTTCAGGAATTTCCCCACCACGTAAATACAAGAGAATCCGCTGTATTTCAGACTGTAACAGCGAGTGAAATTTATTTACCTTGTTAAATCCAATTATAATATTGAATTCCTGAGCCTAACTAGTTGTGAACAATGATGAAATTCGCCATAAATTATTTAAAATGTCTGATTTGTTTACATAACTCACATGGACAATATCCAATATGGCCGACTTTCAACTCAATTGATTGAATATTACTCGGTATTAATCCGCTTTTATAATTAAAGTATGTATGGCTAAAATTCAATAAATATTGATAAACTGTGTAGAGAAAAATAAATGTTATTTGATGAAAGTGTATTCAGTTTATTTCAGCAGAAGTAAGTTATCATATGTATTGGAGATTGTCTGCACTTTTTTTGTGCGGAGTAACCAAAGTACGCATTAACTGATTTGGGGCTCACCATGGGGAATTTATTGAAGGCCCTGATTAAAAATGTCATAAAATACCCATTTTTGACGTGTTGGCATAAAATAAAAAGAAAATTTGTTTGTTTTTAGTGGAAGATGGGAATTTATTTCATCTCGTGAACACCATATGTTGATATTTTCACTCGTGGCTGCGCCACTCGTGAAAATATCACATATGGTGTTCACTCGACGAAATAAATTCTCATCTTCTACAAAAACAAACAAATATCCTATTTATACCCAACCTGCTTGTTAATTAAAAAGCCCCTATGTCTGTTGCACTTTTAAGCATATTTGGAACCCACTTGGTCAACCAACGTACGACCGACAGACATCAGCTATAAAATATATCCCCGATTCTTAAAGGTTCTTTTATTGTCCTACTGACTAAAGATTACCTTTTCTGTATATTTCTTACTATGAACCAGTATCTAGTTGTTGTTTTTTTGCATAACGGCAAATATAACAACAGATTTTTTTTTAATCAGTGGAAAGACTGAAGTCTAGTATGCTAACTACAAAAATGCGTATTATCCTTCATTTCTTATAATTTCTTTATTGAATGTAGTAAAAAGAAATATGCAGTGATTTTAAACAATTTCACACCTAATTAAAAAGGTGAAAATTTTGATAATATCAGCTGAGGTGACAATTACTGAGAAGTCTTGCACACGAGAAATGGGAGACGAAATCATCTGCTTGAATAACAAAATATCTAACATGTATCATTATACTAGTAAAAAAATCATGACAAAAACAGTTCACAGAATAACGAAATTATAAATGAGAATATGGAATGATAACATTCAAAATTTTATTAACCTCTACGAATATAGTTGAAATGAAAATTAAAGACAGCAAGACGTGTTTATATATAGTAAGAACATAATCATGTGAAACTGTGCTGAAGTAACTTGTAAACAACCCCACATAGGATATAAATAAACAGACAAAAATCTACACAAAATATCTGGGAGATAAACAGGAGAAAAATAAGAGTTATTAAAAATTTGGTTCTTGAAATCTTTAAAGAAAAGTTCGGGGATGGTTTCAACAATATCCCAACCCCCCACTAAATATACATATCTGTTAAAAGAATATATCATAATGTCAGTACACAATTACTCTATACTCACATGCATATTATAATAAACGCTTATGGAGTTCTTTGTAAAGAAAAGTGATGAAGTACAAACAATTGTATTTTTCTCTTCTTTGGTTCTTGTAAATGCCATAATCTATATCTTAAATCATACAGATATTATTTCTAGAAATCAAAGACCGTAATTCTTCTTTGCTAGTTTTGTTTGCCCTTGTCTAACGTCATAGACGCGTGCAACCAATAGTTTGTGCTATGTGGTTTGGACTGGGCTGTGCTACATAACCAAAGTCTTTAAACATACACATATAAGGCCTTAAACACGTGCAACCAATGGTTCTTGCTTGGTGGTTAAGACTTGGATGTGCTACATAAGAGCAGTCTTCAAACCTACGCGCATAAAGCCTTAGACACGTGCAACCAATGTTTCAAGCTTGATGGTAAGGACTGGGCTGTGCTACATAATCAAAGTTTTTAAACGTATACATAAAGCCTTAGACACGTGCAACCAATGTTTCAAGCTTGATGGTTTGGACTGAGCTGTGCTGCATAGCCAAAGTCTTCAAACGCTTACACATAAAGTCTTATACATGTGCAATCAATGGTTCTTACTTTATGGTTTGGACTAGGCTGTGCTTCATAACGTACACATATAAAGCCTAAGACACGTGCAACCAATGTTTCAAGCTTTAATGGTTAGGACAGGGCTGTGCTACATAATCAAAGTCCTCAAACGTACATGCATAAAGCTTTAGTCAAGTACAACGAATGGTTCATGCTTTAATATGGTTTGGACTGGAATGTGCTACATTACGGCAGTCTTCAGACGTGCACACATACAGCCATAGACACGTGCAATCAATAGTTCATGCTTGTTGGTTTGGACTGGGCTACGTAACGGCAGTCTTCAGACGTACAGGCATAAAGTCATAGACACGTGCAATCAATGGTTCAGGTTTTATGGTTAGGACTGTGCTACATAAAGGCAGTCTTCAAACGTACACACATACAGCCATAGACATGTGCAATCAATAGTTCATGCTTGTTGGTTTGGACTGGGCTATGCTACATAATCAAAGTTTTTAAACGTATACATAAAGCCTTAGACACGTGCAACCAATGTTTCAAGCTTGATGGTTTGGACTGAGCTGTGCTGCATAGCCAAAGTCTTCAAACGCTTACACATAAAGTCTTATACATGTGCAATCAATGGTTCTTACTTTATGGTTTGGACTAGGCTGTGCTTCATAACGTACACATATAAAGCCTAAGACACGTGCAACCAATGTTTCAAGCTTTAATGGTTAGGACAGGGCTGTGCTACATAATCAAAGTCCTCAAACGTACATGCATAAAGCTTTAGTCAAGTACAACGAATGGTTCATGCTTTAATATGGTTTGGACTGGAATGTGCTACATTACGGCAGTCTTCAGACGTGCACACATACAGCCATAGACACGTGCAATCAATAGTTCATGCTTGTTGGTTTGGACTGGGCTACGTAACGGCAGTCTTCAGACGTACAGGCATAAAGTCATAGACACGTGCAATCAATGGTTCAGGTTTTATGGTTAGGACTGTGCTACATAAAGGCAGTCTTCAAACGTACACACATACAGCCATAGACATGTGCAATCAATAGTTCATGCTTGTTGGTTTGGACTGGGCTATGCTACATAACCAAAGTCATCAAACGTTCACACACAAAGCCTTAGACACGTGCAACAAATGGTTCATGCTTGATGGTTAAGACTGGGCTGTGCTACATAAAGGCAGTATTCAAACGTACACACATACACCCTTAGACACGTGCAACCAATAGTTCATGCTTGATGATTTGGACTGGGTTGTGGTACATATAGGCAGTCTTCAAACATACACACATAAAGCCGTGGACACGTGCACCAATGGTTTATACTTGGTGGTTAAGACATGACTGTGCTACATAACGGCAGTCTTCAAACGTACAAGCATAATGCAATGTACACGTGCAACCAATGCTTTATGATTGATAGTAAGGATTGGGCTGTGCTACATAACCAAAATCTTCAAACATACAAACATAATATGCTGTGCTACATGACGGCAGTCTTCAAACGTACACAATGCCATATACATGTATACCAATGGTTCACGCCTGGTGGTAAAGACTGGACTGGCTACATAAATATAGTCTTCAAACGTGCAACGTGTGATAACAAACGGCCTCTCCATATCATTGTTTCAGCAAGAGCTGATGTGGAAGCTTAATGTTTCGATGCATGACTTCTCCTATGCATTAAAATGTCAGAATACGAAGGAACGGTTGCCTAAATAAAACATATAATTCAATTCTATGAGTGAAATGCAACTATGTGGATCAAAAAGAAAATTACATATACAAGTCAAAGAAAATTCAGCTCCACTCTATGTTTTCCATTATTGTTTATACTTGTCTGTCGAATGTTTACAGTTTTATTGTTGCGCTTTCAAACAAAAATCTAAAAACCTTTTGAAACAATAGTTCAAATGAAACAAACAAATCTGTTCAATCTATCACATCATTTAAACTAACTGGACTTGGTTTATGCTGGTCAAACTCCAGATGCAGTTTGACTGCTGAAATAAGGGTTTTAATGCTGACTTGGCCGATATTAAGATTCGTAGACTATCTTTATATCAAATATTCCTACAACATTTTACACATTTCCTGTAATGTTTTAAATCCATACGCTTGTGGAGCTCGTGTAGACGGGACGTCTTTTCCTGTTAACTTTGACCCAACCACATATTCTTTACCAAGCTTTTCCTGAGCCCACGCTATTACTGCATCCATTGTTGGGGTTTCTACGCCTGTGCACTCTGCAATACCTTTCATGACGACAAGACCGAATGGAATATCTTCCGATGTGTACCTGTACTTGAAGTCCGGCATTAAGCCACCGTCTACCTGTTTCATTGGATGTGTCAGTCCATTGTAAGCTTTATTCGTTCGCATACACGCTTTGAGTGAGCTATCGTCAGAGATCTGCTCATGATAGTATAGTTTGTACCAGTCGTAGATGTGGATCACCTCAGACATGTCAAGGTCACTCCTCTGTCTATTGATTTCCTTTGCTGTGGCAACAACCTCATCACTTACTTTTGACAGGAATTCTGCTTGTTCGTCATCTACGCCCTGATAGAAAAGAGGTGCCTCTGGAATAGGGTTTCCATCCCAGTTTCTCCATTTTCCGTAGAGAACTGGCGGGTGAATTATTGATTTTGCCATCAAATTAACGGCCAGATAATTCTGAGTCGGTTTTAGTTGTGGTTTACGTCCCATAATTCGCTGCGCAAATTCTAGGGGAGGCAACTTATATTGACCTTTGCCAGGTATCAGGGAAACGCCTAGAACATCTTTGAAGCCAAGAATCTGTACCTTCTTCGCAAAATCTAGAATTCTGCAAGCCCATGGTAACGATTCCATGCTTATAATGGCACAATTTTCGACTACATTTTTAAAACTTTTAAGTGCCTGGAACTCGAAGCCAGCTTGGCCAGGCATTCCTATAATAATTGTATTTGGCTGAATGTAATTTGAGATTGCATCGAAATATTGCTGGTGAGCGAAAGCAGGAACCACAAAGAAAACAGCATCGACGCCTTTCATCGCTTCTGCAGGATCATTGGTGATAAGCCTTGGCTTTCCGTGTAGTTCTCCTCGCTTTCCATCATTGTAAGTCACGTCAATTAAAATTTTGTCGTCGCCGAGTTTGTCCGACCATCTCTTCGCTTCATCAGAAAACAAAGTTATCACATTGACCTCAAGGTTGTTAAGGGTAGCCGCGGTAGCAGCTAAAGTGTGTGCACCATTTCCGCCTCCGCAGATGAGAATTCGTGTCGGCTGATCCATTCAACTAAAAAAGTAATAACTAAATTTTGAATAGATTTCATGAGAAAAAGCTGGTAAAAATGTTTTGTTTACAATGAACGTTTGATAATAAGTATTGATACTAAAATGTTTATAACTTAAAAGAGGAGATATAGCTGCTCGTGTCTCATTCCTTAAGATATTTATCATTCTCATTCGATGTGTTTGATGTTAAGCAAAGAGGTCTAATTTGCTAACATTTTAGACATTTTAACTTCCAATACCGATTAATTATGTTTTGGATCAATTGAAGGATTTATGCTGTAAAATATTTCCCAGTTCTTTCCGGCATAGCTTTCTTGGTATCGATTGGTAAAAATGCTGTATGATTCTAAATTTAATTTGCAAATTAAGCGCCTTAAACCTGTACAACATACCACTTCATTGCAAATTCTTTAGGATGAGTATTCAATATAGCAACACAAGATTTCTATAGAAAAGCTGAAACTAAACGATGGAGCACTTTCACAGTATTTCTATCCTCATTACTAAGGCGTACATTGCCCAGAATATGACATTCCTTTTCAGATATATTTTAGCAATAAAATCTAGGCAATATCGTCTTTGTATTGTTGAGATTTTGTCTTCCCTCTTCACGGACGAAAATTCAGTAATAAGAGAGCATTTAAATAAAGACGGTTATCGAAGAAGAATAATGAATACCATCTTGGAAATTCCTAAATGTCAAATGTTTTTATCGTCAGAGAAAAATTGTTAGACTTGCTAAGAATATTTTCCATGGGGAGTAGCTCGGCGCTTCGTTATTAAAAAGCTTTAATGCTGTTCTGAAAACGTATTTCAAGGAAAATATAGATCACTAAGTTTGTGTTTTGTCTAAAAAAAATATTAATAGCATTTTAGCTTTTAATTTAGTCAAGCTTTTTAAATTTCTTTTGCTTTCGTAATTCAATGAAAGTAGTATATAATGATTTAAATGTATAACAAAATCTTTGAACTTCTTAATTTGACGTGGCAGGTTCGACTCTTATCAGTGTATTTTTGACTTTAGGATTCTTTCCTTGAATACTGTTCAGAGTTGTAGTCTGGTGTTATCTGCCCCTGATTCCTTACGTCATTGCAGAAAGTACGCTGGGTACCAGACTGTTGGGAGTTGTAAAATGAAGTTGATTGTAAGAACTTTTCTCTGCACTCGAATTGAACGGAACAAATATAAACTGAACTGTTTGACTTCTTTTCGCACGGACAGGCTGTTGACTGTTTTGAATTAACTTTATTTATTTATTTATTTATTTATTTATTTATTTATTGGCTAAGAAAAAGCAGACTTGTCAAGAAATCAATACAGATTTGTACAGACTCAAAACATTGCATTATAGTGTATAATTAGTGGTATAAGTACTTTAGATATTAAATTTATAATCTGGTTTAAGTACTGTAACAGACCTATCATCAATGACAGTAAGACAAACTGCATGAAATGAAACTGGTCAGTTACATGTTATTGACTGAATCGTTTTTGTTCTGGTTTGCTTCCGGAATCGATCTATGCAAAGAGTTGGCTTTTGGCCATTAAATCAATAACAGAATTCGTGTTTCTCCGCAATGGAAGATAAATCGCTCGATTGTCTCGTAACACTCTAAGTCTATAGAGTCAAGATGGAATTTCGGGGGAAATTGGGAATGGCAGTGAGTGCACATGATACAATTGGCAGCGTTTAAAACGGAGAAACAAGTTGCTATTAATTCTATGTATAAGAGCGTCATGATAGCCATATATTGCTCACCTGAGTATAACTGCTGCACTGTAACGGATTTATTAAAAAAAAAAACTAGACAATCTTGATTTGTAAATATAAAAGCTTTTGGTATTTGTTTTTTTGAAAAAAAGGTTTTCACATATTTCTTTGTAATTTCCAATTTCCGTAATTTATTTTAACATCCCCCCCCCCAACACACACACACACACGAATTTATAATTCGAAAAATCGTTGTAAAGAATCACAAGACAAAAGTGTTTGTCTATATAAGTCTTAGTAAAACATCTGACTTCGGAATGGAGCTAAAAGTGACCCCAAGGGGCAAACTTTAAACAATGTTGGTAGAGGTTGCATGGAAAATGTATGTTTCATCAAAATTTCAGCACTCTGGGCCTTTGTTTACAGATGAGAAGAGGTTTTTTTAAAGGTTTTCCTATATATATGTGTGTGTGTGTGTGCGTGTGTGTGTGTGTAAAACATGAAACAATGATGAACACAATGGCATAATGTTGAAAGAGGTTAACAAGACAGTGCTGTATACCAAACCTCATTAGTCTCAGGTTTCAGCCTTCTGGTTTCTGACAGGAAGACTTTTTATAGAATCTGTCCATTTAAGCCAGTGTAAAACATCTGACCCCGAGTCAGAGCCAAAATTACATCAGGGGCAAAGTTTGAACAATCTTTGTTCAGGTCAACTAGGCAATACTTCATATAAAAAATTAGAATTCTGTGATAAGTAGAAATATAAACATTTTCCTATTTATTTCTATGGGATGGAGCCAGTTATGACTAAAGGGGCATGATTTTAACAATCTTAGTAGAGGTCCGCTTTTGGGAATTTGGAAATGCTTCATGGAAATTTCAGAAGTTTCAGACAAGAAGAATTTTTTATTTCTATATAAAACATGTGACCCCTCGTTCGGATCCAGTACTGGCCCCAGGGACATAATTTAAACAACTTGAAACTTGATAATGGTCAACTAGACAATGATACACATCAAATTGAAGTTAAAAACAGATTTTTTTTAGTATTGCCATAACACCCAAACTTCTGTATTGAATAAAATGTTATGAACAACTTCGGTAGAGCAAGGAACGTTCTTATAAGGTTTGATCTACTCTGACCAAGTGATTTAGGGATAGACTTTGTTTTAAGCAAAATTGATAAAATTTACTGTATACAGCTGTAACAAATGAAACGGAAAATTAAAACAAAATATAAAGTATAAAAAGTGGGTAAATATTACGATATTTTATTCTAAAAGTGAAGAAAAATGACCGATTCACTGTGTAATTTAATGTGCGAATGTACTTTTCTGAAATATGAGGCAGATTAATCCATTGTCTGTATTTAGGTCATGTACACAACGATGACGTCCGTGTAACAAAGACGTGTTCCAACAATGACGTCCGTGTAACAAAGACGTGTTCTAACGATGACGTCCGTGTAACAAAGACGTGTTCTAACGATGACGTCCGTGTAACAAAGACGTGTTCCAACGATGACGTCCGTGTAACAAAGACGTGTTCTAACGATGACGTCCGTGTAACAAAGACGTGTTCCAACGATGACGTCCGTGTAACAAAGACGTGTTCCAACGATGACGTCCGTGTAACAAAGACGTGTTCTAACGATGACGTCCGTGTAACAAAGACGTTTTTTGACCATAACTTTTCTTTCATTACCATTGACTATTGTATATCTCTTCACAAACATTATTACCTATTCTTAAAAACTGCCTTTCGTTTGCACTACAGTAACTATACAATTAGAACAAGTTCATGCCCTACCTAGGTAACCAGAAAAAAATATCTTTTCCAGCAGAGCACAGATAAGATAACATGTTTCACCTTGAGAAGTTTTTCACCTGCGTAAAAACGACGTCTTCATTCAACCTGTGTCCGTGGAAACGTAACAGTAACAGACATTAAAATAACTGACTATAGCGAGGCATATACACAGGATAATAAAGAGGCACCTCTCCTGAATTTGTAAGAACGCATTGAAACTATTGTACAACTATTAAATTGATGGCTAAGCTAAAACACAACTTCAATTAATTTAATCATTAAATTAAACATAGACTCGCCGTTGGACTACTCTTTTTGCTGTGTTTCAAGCATTAAAGTTCAACATTGTACTTAAAGAAAGTTTTGGAGGTTAGACCTACAGCATATAAGATGTTGGACATAACACCATTAAAGCAAAAGGACAATAATCTGGTCTGCTCACGAAAAAAATCAGCCGTGAATATCCATTTCATTTTCTGAACGATAGACTCCGTTATTTGCATGTTGCCATAACAACGAAACAAACAGTTTATCTTCTTTTCCCCAGAATATCGATGTTTATTGTCAAATTTCTCGAGTTTTATAGAGAAGAATGCTTTATTGTAATATATCAAATATATAAGATAAAGCAGATGCTCTATTTCGAAGTGATTCTGGGCATTAGCTGGGACAAAAACATTGAAATCTGAACTAATTGATTGTGTATCACTGAATGTATGCCTGAAATCAAACCAAAGCTAAATGGTCAAGGCTAGACTGATATCTAAGTTTTGCCCTATACTGTATTTTTCCTATCACTTTTTCCTATTCTCCTTTGGAATTTTTACAATAATTCTTGCAGACCTTTTAAAAGCTTGACTAATCTTCCCAAAACAAAAACACAATCTGCAGTTGTACAATTTGTCGAAATTCCAAGAGGATGATGCATGTTTTACTTTTCGAAGTTGATTGTAGGAAATACTAACTGGGAAAAAGACAGAAATAAACTCTGACTTACTTTCAATCTTACAGATGAAAAGAACATGGTTCTAATTGTTTTCCCCTATCATTGTTTGATATAGAAACGATTCCGTCTTGTTTTAAAATCAAACGGTAGGACAAGAATGTTTTAAAATGTTTACATATGAATTTCGTCAACAAATGTAACATTTCATAGTCAAAATTTGTTCTTCGTAAACTAGTTTTCAATTTATAATGGTTATACCATTCCTAAAAGATTTACTACATTCATAAAGGGTTTCGCAAAACGCCATATTGTATATTTCTCAAACAGAAGTTATAAAATATACTTTTAGTCCCTACCTTGTAAAAAACATGCCATTTTCATATATTCCCCTTAACACTGTTATGTCCATGACTTAAAGCAAAACTGTTTACAATAAATACAATATCAAAATAGCCTCTCTTACTTTCCCGTTTGATTTCCTCTGAGGTCACATCGATCAATACACTTGTATTTTATTCTCCCTATTTTTTTCATTCAAACTCATCACTGATATGTATATCGGATAAGAAAACAGTATAAAAATTCAAATAACACTTACCTGTGTAACAACTTCTAATTCTATCCTAAACAACCTCAGAATGTCAGATAAATATGATCCAAAAAACCTTGTCAAGAAAATGTTTCTTGGCAAGGAAGAGTAAATAGCGATTGTCTTTGGTAAGGCACTGGTGTTTTAGCAGGAAACGATTCCAATATTACTGGTGAACAACACAGTTATACAGCCTGATATCCAGAGCTGTCTATGTCTATAGTCTCGTAAAAAGTTTTTTGCCTAGTTCTCGTCCCATTCGGAAAATAATGAGCGAAATGAAACATATGAAAATATAATTATCGGATTTATTAAAAAAAGGCTTAAATTGATTAGACGCGACATAATCAGCTGGAGATGATTGAAAATTTAAACCATTTCGAGAATTTCTTCTGGCATATGCAATTAAAAAGTGAAAACAAAATTTGTAGGCAAATTCATAAGAAAGATATAAATATTGTTGTCGTCATAACTTTCAAAAGTTGTAATAACACAGAAACGTCGTAATTATGCTTCGATTGTAACAAAAACAAAAAAAAAGTTTTAAAATACTATCAGGTGGAATCTGAGACAAATAACATAAAAATTAGGAAGTTGAGACTTAAAGAGAAGCTTCAAAACAAAAATCACGTGAACCATTTATACACTAAAACGAGTTACAAAGATTTTGGAAAGTGTTATTAAGATATTCTTAAACGCTATCACACGAAATTGTAAGACACTATATCGAGTTATAAAAGGTTTGTGGAAGGAACTTGTAGTAAGACTTATTAAAAGATTCAAAACACGCTATTAAAAGAAATGTTTGGACGTTATAACGTACTATAAAAAGCTATGTAGGAGACACACTAAGGCTGTGTTATTAAATGTTTCGAAATACACTCACGCGAAATTCTAGACGTTATGGACGAGTTTTAGAAGGCTATGTAGAAGACACAAGAAGAATGTGTTATTTAGAGTTTTGAAATACACTCACGCGTGTTATTTAGTGTTTCGAAACACACTCCCGCGAAATTCTAGACGTTATGGCGAGTTTTAGAAGGCTACGGAAGACACTCGAAGAAAGTGTAATTAAAAGTTTCAAAATACGCCTTCACATGAATTTCTAGACGTCATGACGAGTTAGAGAAGGCTATGTAGAAGACACACGAAAAAAGGTGTTATTTAGTGTTTCGAAACACACTCTCACGAAATTCTAGACGTATTGACGAGTTATAGAAGGCTTAGTGGAAGACATGAAAAGAAGTTTTTATTAAAAGTTTCAAAATACGCCTTCACGTGAAATTCTAGACGTCATAGGAGGTTATGTGGAACACGCACGAAGAATGTGTCATTTAAATTGTCAAAATACGCTATCATGCGAAGTTCTTGGACACTATAACGAGTTAAATTCAGGTTTTGTACACGATGCAAGAAATAAGTGTTTCAAAATACACGTTCTTGCGAAATGTTATACGTTATAGCGCGTTATTTAAGGTTTTGTAAAAAATACATGACGGAAGTGTTATCAGCACACATTAAGAATATGTTAATTTGAGTTTCTAAATACTCTATCATGCAAATGTTTCAGAAGAAACGGTGTTTTAGAAGACACATGAACACCGTTGACGAAAAAATGCGCACTGGTTTAATAAAATATATTCACCTGACCGAAAACCTTCGCAGTCTACACGGACTTAAACTGCCCCTCTGTAACACTTGAAATATGGACCTATATAAGAAAAGAGTGGTTTTGCTGTCTCACACCGTATAGAACTCATTTCGAATATACAAAGTCGTAAACAACTCGCTTACACTTTAATCAAACTGATGATAAAACATAGGTCATACGAAACCAGGTACAATTATTTGGCTATGAGCCATTTGCCCTATGATTTTATGTCCCCCGTTGAGGAAATGTCTTATAGTATTGGTGCCGTTCACTCGTCAGTGCCCACGAGCAAGCATTGGAAGAACATTTTCAGCTGACCATTCAAAGTCGTTTGCCATGCTACAAGGTCAGCTGAATTGTTAGCCAGCAAGGTACTCGATTTTGAATGGTTGGTTGAAAGACAAGCTGAGAGGTTAGCCAACATGTAATTTGACTTTGAAGGGTTTGTTGAATTGCAAGCTAAAATGTAAGCCAGCATGTTATTTGACTTTGAAGGGTTTGTTGAATTGCAAGCTGAAAGGTAAGCGAGCATGTTATTTGACTTTGAAAGTTTGTTGAATTGCAAGCTGAAAGGTGAGCGAGCATGTTATTTGACTTTGAAGGCTTTGTTGAATTGCAGGCTGAAAGGTAAGCGAGCATGTTATTTGACTTTGAAGGGTTTGTTGAATTGCAAGCTGAAAGGTAAGCGAGCATGTTATTTGACTTTGAAGGGTTTGTTGAATTGCAAGCTAAAATGTAAGTGAGCATGTTATTTGACTTTGAAGGCTTTGTTGAATTGCAAGCTGAAAGGTAAGCCAGCATGTTATAGACTTTGAAGGGTTTGTTGAATTGCAAGCTGAAAGGTAAGCCAGCATGTTATTTGACTTTGAAGGGTTTGTTGAATTGCAAGATAAAATGTAAGCGAGCATGTTATTTGACTTTGAAGGGTTTGTTGAATTGCAAGCTGAAAGGTAAGCCAGCATGTTATTTGACTTTGAAGGCTTTGTTGAATTGCAAGCTGAAATGTAAGCTAGCATGTTATTTGACTTTGAAGGGTTTGTTGAATTGCAAGCTGAAAGGTAAGCGAGCATGTTATTTGACTTTGAAGTGTTTGTTGAATTGCAAACTGAAATGTAAGCCAGCATGTTATTTGACTTTAGATGGTTGACTGAATGACAAGCTGAAAGGTAAGCGAGCATGTTATTTGACTTTGGATGGTTGACTGAATGACAAGCTGAAAGGTAAGCGAGCATGTTTTTTGACTTTTAATGGTTGGTTGAATGACAAGCTGAAAATTTAGCGATTATGTTATTTGACTTTGAAGAGTTGACTAAATGACAAGCTGAGAGGTAAGCCAGCATGTTATTCGACTTTGGATGGTTGGTTCAATGACAAGCTGAAAGGTCAGCCAGCATGTTATTTGACTTTGAATGGTTGGTTGAATGACAAGCTGAAAGGTAAGCCAACATGTTATTCGATTTTGAATGGTTGGTTGAATGACAAGCCGAAAAGTTAGCCAGCATGTTATTCAATTTTGAATGGTTTGTTGAAAGACAAGTTGAAGGGCAAGCCAGGATGTTTTTCGCCTTTGAATGGTTGAATTGTTGGTTGAATGACAAGCTGAAAGGGAAGCCAGCATGTTATCCGACTTTGAATGGTTGGTTGAATGACAAGCTGAAAGGTAAGCCAGCATGTTATCCGACTTTGAATGGTTGGTTGAATGACAACCTGAATGGTCACCAAGAATGGATTTCGATTTTGAATGATAAGCTTAACGGACGGACAACAGAAAGACAGACAGACAAACGTTCTTAGGAGATGGATTTTTTTTGTTTCAAATCAATAGTCATAGAAATGTGGACGTACTTAGCGACACAATTTTATGCTATGGCAAAGTTTTAAATCTATAGCCCTGGAAATGTAGAAATAGTTTTCATCGCTAAGACGGACCGTAAGACCACATAGCGGGCATTGGTGTGCACGGAAAACGCGTCACGTACAATCTACACTTACTACTACTTTGGAGTTTTCTATCTTTTTGTTGCCATGGCAACCATAGTTCTGGATGGAAAGCAAAAAAATTAACAATTCTGAAAGAGAGCCATAATAGAAACATTCTGGTAAAATGTGGTTGAAATAGTCTTAGTGGTTTCAGAGGAGCTGTTACTTGAGGCAAATTGTTGACATACAAACGACGGATGGTAGGCAATCCTAATAGCTCACCTGAGCTAAAAAGACGATAGATAAAAATTATACAATGACACACGCACAACGCACGTACGAACAGCGTATTAAAGGAATTGCTTGCAATAAAATGTTATGTATATTATGCTCTTTAACAATTTTATAGATAACTATGTTAGTAGTGGTTACATGGAAATATTTTGCTTCCAGGCATATCATTTTAAAAACCCTATTCAACACATACCTTCTGCATTATTTGGTTTCATTTTGTTCACTTGTTGAATTAATACATTTCACACATATTATTTATTTATTACCAAATACTGTTCGCTCTGGAAATAAAATTAGTTATATAACTATCATATAATAAACAACTTTTTCCATCTGGGCATTTCTTCAAATATAAGTTACTACATTTTTAATCTTTTCTCGTTTTATATTTGCTATGTATTTGTATGTATTTCGCATTTTAGCGTACTAAGTACTAGATTAGATTTATACTAACTGGAGACACCCAAAAAAGAGAAGTGAAAAAAAGGCAACAAAAGAGACGTCATAGGTTTTTAATTTGTTGTTTCCTATCAAAATGTTTCAGTCTTTGTACAATAAGAAGATATAATAGTCAAGGCTTAATTATCTAATAGTTCAATGTCATTTTGATTGTTAAGGAGCATTTGTACAACTGCCCAGTTGCCATACTATTTTTCATTTATGTGAGTATTTCTAAAAAAAAACTGACAAGAACAAAATAAGCTGTGTTTAAGGCCATTATATCTCAGTTCTATTTCTTTTCTTTTGCATAAATAGATATACCTTTCAATTTCCAGAAAAAGGTAAATATATTCGTTTTGATATTTTGTCATTACTTCCAATAATAAAGTCTTTACATGTCAACTGTATACATACTCCTCAGTTCTTCAAAGCATCTTTTAACACTAAACAGTATGTTTCTAGTCAATGTCCAGTCAATATTACTAAAAACATTGTTCCATTTAGTCTGACTAGTAGGTATATCACTATTTTTATTCAATACTTTATGATACACATACTTACTTTGCTTGTTAGAGAATAGTATTTTTGAAAAATAACATGAAACGAAAGGCCCATACAAAAATAACACGAAACGAAAGGCCCATTCAAAAATAACATGAAACGAAAGGCCCATACAAAAATAACATGAAACGAAAGGCCCATACAAAAAACTGGAAAGATTGAAAGGAAAGTTATGTAATCTTTGAAAATATTTTATGTCTCTCTTTAAGCCTTCATACAGTAAGAAAATCATTTTTATACCAATGTGTGTATGAAATATCTATAAATTCTCCTTCATTTGTTATTACATATCTAACATATCTAAAACCTCCTTCATACATGCTTTTATTAAATATACCTTTATTTCCTATCCTAAAGTAATTGTTACAAAAAAGTGGCATTGAAAGAAAATCATCCTTAAATTTTACAGGCATCTTATCTACGAAAAATATATAACTACTTAACACATCAGCCCGAAATTTCTTATGAATTTTTTATTTTGTATGTATAGCTTCCCAAAGTTGAAAACCTTTTGCAATTCATTTATAGAATTCAGTAATATATAGCATTTTCCAGTTGCCTTGAGTTGCTGTTTTAGCCATGATAACTTCTTTTTTTCCATTTGCATAAATATTAACCATTTTAAGCCCCCATTCTTCATAGTCCTTGCATGCAACAGAGCTTTTGATTTAGTAGGGCCCTTCCAAATAAAGTCCTGAAGCAACTTATTTGAATTATCCATAATCTTTTTGTTTTGTTTTGTTTGTGTGTGTTGGTCGAGTAATGAATAGGTATGTGAACAGGGGAAGTAACGATGACTTTACTACAGTAAGTTTCCCAAAGGGTTATACAATTTGACGCTTTTTTCAGTTATTTAGTTTCCCAATTTTATCTAGGTCTACATCAAAAATATACCTTGAGTATTCCGAATTGTGATGTGCCCCAGATTTACTTATATTAAGTTTTTTTGTGGATCTAGTGCTGTATTTCATTGCACCTATCCATACATTTTTAAGGCCCCCGATCGGAAGGGTTACCCCGTTTATTTGCAATCTATTACAATTTATAGAATATATTGTATGAGAATGAGCAAACAGAAGTTTCGTGATCAACACAGTATCATAAACATTTAACAATATCATTGAGCAGTTTCAACTTTTAAACAATTGTTACAAGCAGCATCTTGAATTTGAACAATCATTATTAGGACGTAAATAATATAAACATCCTACAAACCTATAGCTAAACCTGCTATGAGAAGCTGCCAAAAGCATTTTAGGGTTCGAAAAAAATCAAAGATAATTTATAGGATAATATCTCTTCTTTTTTTTCTTCTTTTCTTTTTTTTCAGGCACCAACTGGGTAATCCCGTTTATTCACCCAATAATAGGTATGAGAGGGTCGGGGTCACACCCCTCATACCTTAAAACCATTGCTTATACATCATAATATTATATACATCATAATACACAGTACATTAACAGACAAAATTCTATTAAACTTGATTTAAAAAACAGTATATGATACAAAAAAATATTTGGTATGATAATTGGAATAATATTTCCTGACATTTTTACTATTTTAAACATGATGAATTGAATATTACCTTGTCTACTAAATAAAAAGAGTTTAAGCCGAAAAGAAGGAAAATAGTCTAGGCATGTATTCAATTAACTGCAACTAAAACGAGTGAGACACTCCAAAATAACTTTGTAGTACCAATGTAGAATTTATTTCTCTAGAAGAAAAAAAGAGTCAACTGATTTAAACTACTTCCTCCTCTGAAAAAGATGCAAGGCCAGTCTGATATGTTCTATATCTAGCATTCCATTACATTCCAAAACAAGGGTGCCATTGTCACAAAATACGCCCGTCTATGTGTGACCCTTACCTTGGCCACAGGGATCTGAATTTTGCGTGCAACACTCCGCCTTACAATGGTCAACATTCGTGCCAAGTTATTTTAAAATCTCTCAATACGTGTAGAAGTTTTGCTCCGGACAAGCGTTTTCCACTGACCTCTAGGTGTGACCTTGACCTTTGACCTAGACCTGTTTCATGCGCGCGACACTACAATTTATGATCGTGAACTTTTGTAATACTAAAATACCTCCATGCATGTAGAAGATATGCTCCGGACAAAATCTGGACATTTCATCATCTCTAGTGACCTTGACCTTGCATATATGGACCAGGATTATGCGTGTAATACTCAGTCTCATGATGGCGAACATTTGTGATAGAATCCCTCAATTCATGATTACTAAATGGTCCATACTCACATTTTCATATTTTTTTCTAACTTTTGACCTCTGTGTGTGACCTTGACCTTGGCCTCAGGGATCTGAATTTTGCATGCGACACTCCGCCTTACAATGGTAAACAGTTTTGCCAAGTTATACTAAAATCCCTCAATGAATGTAAAAGTTTTGCTCCGGACAAGCGTTTTTCTCAGACTTCTATGTGTGACCTTGAATTTTGATTTAGAGACCTGATTTATACGCGTGACACTTCCCTTATAATGGTAAACATTGGTACCAAATATCATTAAAATCCATCTATGCACGTTGAAGATATGCTCCAGACAAAACTGGACACCGCCCGCCTGTCTTACGGCCACCCGCCGGCCATTGGCGTTCCCATAATACGTCCCGTTTTTCAAATAGGCGTATAAAAAAGAAAAGGAAAAAAACATAAACAATGTAGCAACAATATCAACAATACAGATCAATGAGAGAAAAAAGTAGAAAAAGTGCAGTTTAGTGAGGCCAAATGACAGGAGTTTAAGCTTTAAAACATTTTAAAATAGTACCATACATCCATTTCATTTTTCCTCAAAACTGTTTGGTCAATGATTTATCAAGATTAATTTATTTAACCATTCTCCTGCTGGCGACAATTGTGTTTTCCTTTTCGATCAGTGCAGTCCAAGATCAGCCCGCACATACGTGCAGTCTGATCATGGTCTTCACTATTCGCCATTCAGTTGGTAAATTTTCAATAAGGACCCCTGTAAACAATTATTGGAACTGACCAAATCGAAACATAGACAAGTCCATTTAAGACAATTAGCAGGCTAAGGGTTAAGGAACAGCTGAAAATGTGATCATGAGTTTTTCATATTGCATTAAATAATGTTAAATTTAACTATCAAAATAACATTACAGCTGTATTTAACCTTGTATTTCCTTTTAAAATATCAGATATGGACAAGTCAGTGTCAATGTTTGGACATTTACTAAACTTCATTCCAAAAATTGCTTGATACTTGACATTCAACAAATAGGTGTTCTATAGTTTCTGGCTGACTTTTACGAAATGAACATAGATTATCAATCAATTCCGCTTTCCTATTGTATATAATAAATTATTTGTCCCAATAATTGTATGGTTAATATTGTAATTTTGGGTCCTTAGTCGTAAATGGGGTCATATATGTGAACTTCCAACTGAAAGAATCACTTAGATGCAATTTTCCATTCCATTTCCTTTTGAAAAGAGGTTACATATTTAAATATAGCATAAAGTTATAAATACTTCTACAACTCTTTTTCTGGGTATGTGTAATTTTAATGGCTAGTGGCTTTAAAGGAACAGCTTTTTTCTTGCATAATGGAAGAAAATTTAAGCTACTTTGATTAAATTATATTATATTGCAAAAAAAAAGTTTGTATATTAAACACCAGCACGAATTCTTCAAATGACATCAAATTTACATTCCTACCAAAGAAGTCATTTACAAATATAAACACATTTCTGAAATAGTTAGGAAAATAACAGCTTTTCCCTAATTTTGAACATGCTTTTTTTCCACATTGGTAAGGAACAGAATTCACTCCAAGATTTGGGCAATTGACAACTTAATTTGGTATATCCTATAAACACATCTTTCTAGAATATTTGTTTTACTATCTTTTCTTTTAAGACCTGAACAAAAAAATTATGTAACATGTTTACGGTAGCGTTGAGGGATTCTTCAGAAGCATCTAGAAAAAGGAATGTGTCGTCTGCAAATTGAGAATTTTTATACTCCGTTCCCTCAATAGTAATGCCTTTCATTTTTTTCGCTATTCCTTATATTTAAAGCTAGTATTTCTGCACACAAAATAAATATATCCACGTTCTGTTATAAATAAATCTGAACAGAACCAATGATTAGTACTGTTGACATTAAGTTATGTAGGAATAGATTTATCCATTTTTTAAACATTTTTTTTCAAAGTCAAAGAAATATAATGTAATCAAAAATGTAACAAATGCTTTCTCATAATCTACTGTCGTTAATAGCCCTTATATTTTTCGTTCTGTAATTTTCATTATTTCATACAGTAACCTAGTAGTATCTCCTATATATCGACCCTATAAAAACCCAGTTTAATCATTACTAATAAAGTGATCCGACACATATTTCAATCTGTTAGCAATAAAGCCTGATGCTAATTTATAAAAAAAGCATTTAATTATGTTAACGGTCTAAGGTTTTTTAAAAGCTTTCTAAGTTTATTTTCTTTTGGGATACACATAATAATAACTTGTTTTGTGTAACTAAAAGGGCACCATTTGTAAAAGCATACTTTACTGATTTTACAACAAAATTTCCGGTCTGTTTAAAGAAAATCGTTTTTTTAAAAACTCTGCAGTAAATCCATCAGAACCGGGAGATTTCTCTTTTTTTCATATTTTTCAATGTGTTAAGCGTTTCACTATAGGTCAAAAGAGCTTCTAAGCTACTAGCTTGTTCATTTGATAACCTATTAACTTTAATGTCTTCTAAATCTTTGTTTATATCATTAACCTTTTCAGACACAATTTAAATACAAAGTTTTGTATTATAAACATGCTTCTTGTAAAATATCTGATTTTTCAGTTAACAATAGTCCATCTTCTCTTGTTAGGAAAGGAATTGATTTACTTGTACTATATTGTTTTTCAAGATTTAAAATATCTTGTAGGATTTTCACCTTTTTCAATAAACTTTGCTCTCGACCTTATTAATATATAAGCCTTTCATTTGTTCCACCCTTATTGATTCAAGTTCATTGTGTAGCATCAAGCGTTGTTCTTTATTACTTATTTAAGTAGTGTTTTTCACATCCAAGTTTCCCAGTATTGCAGACAAGACATCGTCTATCTTAATGATTGGGTCCAGCGACCAGTTTCAATAAAAAAAACCTGTGGTTGCCTGTTCGAAAATGAAGCAATGATATTCTTAAGGAATTTGGAAGAAAAATAAAATATTTTTCTAATTCTATTGACTTTTTAAAGGAACTGTACATTTTACCCATGGAAGAAACATCAAGGCTTGCAAACCATTGTTGCTTATATTGGTCGATAAGTGTTTGCTTTATGATGGTTCCTAGATTGTTGACTCGGAGTATGTCTTGGTTCAACCACATGCAAGAATAACCCATAGAATTAAAAATTTGCTTAATAAATGATAACCATTTATATGAATAAGGAGATTGTAACATATGTTATAACATACATAGGAGAATTTCGTGACCTTTGACTGAATAACTTTACTCCAGAAATTGACCATTCGGAACTTAATGATAATTTCGATTGGATAGCGTCCAAGTTCAGCATACAGCATGTATCTAGGCGTACTCTTTCTGGTGTTAGTATTCTTTCTTAGAAAATTTGCATGGACCAGCTCTATCATATCCAAATTCTCAGAGCCCCATATCTCACTCCCATAGGTCAAGATTGGAAGGATCGTAAGGTCGAAAAGTTTGATCTGAAGGTCAATAGGTAGATCTAGGTTATTCATTCTCAAGTAAAGTAAATTCATAGCTTTGTTGGCTTGGGTAACTACATGTTTCCTACAAGATAGGAAAGAATATGAGCTACTGAATTTAACCCCAAGGTATTTATATTCTTTGACCGTTTCTATTGGTTGACAGTTTAGGGTGAAATTATAAAGACACGGTTTATTTGTTCCAAACACAACTACTTTAGTTTTTGACTTTAGCCTCCATGATTGACAGTATGTGTAGAAATTATCTAGACATGTTTGTAGAGATCTTCTGTTATTTCCTATACTAACAGTATCATCGGCGTATAGGAGTATAAAGAGTTTCAAAAAGTGAATAGCATCATTATGTTCAAAGTCTATGACAATTCGGTTATCATCCATTGAGAGAGCAGATTCAATGTCACTAGGGTAGATAGGAAAAAGCACAGGGGACAAATTTTCGCCTTGTTTTACCCCCGTAAGACTAGGGAAAAAAGGCTGAGTTTTTACTATTAGCACTAACACAGGGCTTTACATCTGCATACATGTTTTTAATAACCTGAAGAATTTTACCGGAGATACCTATGTCAAGCACTTTTTGTCATAAGCCAGCACGCCATAGAGAATCAAAAGCACAGAAAAAATCAATGAATGTGCACATAAGCTTTTGTTTCTCTGCTTTCAACTTTTCTGTCAGGAAGTACAGGACAAAAATATGGTCGCAAGTGAAATAGTTAGGCCTAAATCCAGCTTGGTTTTCAAGGAGAAGATTGTTGTCCTCTAAAAATTTTGTAAGACGCTTGTTTAAGATAGCAGTAAAAATTTTACTAAGACAACTTAGAATAGTTATAGTCTTTAATTAGCTGGGTCAAGAGATGACCCCTTATTTTTATATATTGTGCGTATGGTGCCTATTAACCATGGTTCAGGTAAAATACCAGTATCCAATATTTTAAGATACTTAGAAGGGTGTCATTATTGACTTGGTACTTTTTATATGCTCGTTTATAATATTGTCCTGTGGGGAAGCTGCCTTGTCATTGCTACATTGCAAATTACCTTTAAAATTTCAGTTTCGCTAATAGGGCAATTTAGAGAATCTGTATTTGCTGTGTTAGCGCGTGAGTCGTCCTGTTCAAAATTGGATGTGTTGATGTTTTTGAAACGTTCGTAAAAATCTCTTATGCTTGGTGACCTTTTATTCTTTCTAGTCGATAGTTTGTTTATATATTTCCAATAGTCCCTCGGGCGTTTTGAACTTAGTGCACGCAATTTTTTGCTGGTGCTTTGACCTGTATTTATTGATAAAAATATTTACTATTTGTTTATACGACCTACTTGCGGCTCGTAACCTAGCCTTATTTGTACTGTTTTTACATAGTTGGTATGTTTTGCGAGCTTTGTTGTAAGTATTACGTGCTTTTTTACACTGAGGCCCGAACCAAGGTTTGTGTATTTTCGGATCCTTATTAGGAAGATGATTTACATGGTTGTTCTCAGACCTTTGTTGGAAGGTTGTTTTTGCAGAATTTGAAAACAGAATAGATAGTTTCTCTGTTATAATATTTATATGGGATCTATTGTCTTCGTCGGGTGGGGGGTTACTCACAATATTCTCTAACACAGCTAAAGCTTCCGGGTCGAGATTTTATTAACCTTGCTATCGTCCCACTTAGGATAATTGATACTACTTTCAGTTTTCAGTTTATTTTCAGATATTAGAGACAGAGGGACGTGACGCTGACTTGAACTATTTAGTTCCATTGATAACAGACTGTACGCTATTGTTCTCTATATTGTCGTTATTACCTATGCAATACACTGATATACAATACTGCTTTTTATCCTGTCAACTATTTTATACCCGACGAGATAAAGGGGTGCCGTATAAATTTTGCTTTATACGGCACATGATACGTCACGGACTACTTTTGTGTTCATAATCAGAAGGGAGTGATAAAATTGTTGTTATTACAAACAGAGACTACTTGAATAAAAATTAAATATTATCAATAAGTAGATCTTACAATATTGTGATCATTTAAGGAAATAAAATTATTGAAACTTTGGAACTATTTTTTGTGTATATGTACACCTGCCGGATAACCTTGACATTAGCCTAATTTGAAACACTTTAAAGATAAGTTTTCAATATCTTTAGTAAATTATTTCCAAATGCCAGACGTGACAGGATACATTGAATAATAGAGTAGTGTCTTAATTGAGAAAGTTTATCTGGCAAGGCGCAGGAATTTTTAACAAATCGTTATCAATTCCGCAGCCGAGCCAGATAAACTTTCTCATATTAAGACACTAACCTATTACTCTCTTTTTAACTTCTATCTTATTGTAATGAATTATTAAACTTCTATAATTGTAGTCCATATTCAGTATCCTTCAGTAGTAATTCTGATATGATTATAGAGTGATCTGACGGTACTATCCTATTAATATACCTTCAATAGTTTTATCATCATTAATGTTTCTTGCGAGAAGTTTCATTCAAAGTATATAAGTTGAGGACTGAAAAAGGACATCCTTGTCTAACTCCTGTTTAATTTGAAAACTTTCGGACAAATAATCATTGTTAATAAATAATCCTGTTTCTATCAAAATAAAAGAGTTGTATCAATTTTATGAAAGATTGCCAAAGTTGCAATGGCGTAAGCATTGAAATGTAAAATTGTGGTTCTATTTATTTGAACTTATTTATCGTCGGTACCGGTTGCCCATATGACCGACGCCCCCTGAAGAGATTAGTTATTTTATGTTGTGGGAGTAGTGCAAGATACTGAAAGCATCCCATTCCAAAGACACCCCTGGTTCTTTTGCATGCTCAGTGTATAGCACTGATACATGGGACCTCGGTTTAACGTCTCATCCGAAAGACTATAAGTAATGTTAGTGGAGGAGCGGGGGATTGAATTCGGGACCCCTGGTTTACCAGTCCAGCGCGTTACCACTGGACCACATCCGCTCCTTATTGTGGTTCAAACTTTCAAATGCTTTTTATACGCCCGTCAAAAGACGGCCGTATTATGGGAAACCCCGTGGCGGACGTGCGGACTTTATCCGGATCATAGCTCTCTGGCTAATTGGTTTTAGTCGGCAAAGAAAGGAATTCCTGGAAGATTATGTTTTATCCAAGTATTCAGTTGTTTTGAAATTAATCTGTTTTCGCCTACTGGTATATATCGAGCTTTCATAAAACCCGTTTGATGTTGATCTATGATTGAAGGAAGTATATCAAATGTGTTTGCAATAGCTTTAGTAGCAATTTTAAAATTTCCGGTCATTGAAAAAAAGACACGATGCCTTGTTAACTCACCTGAGCACAGTTCATATGAGCTTTTAAGATCAGTGGCTGTCCTGTCCTCCGTCGTCGACAATTGCTTCAAAGGATATCTACTCTGAAACCACTGGGCCAAATTTGATCAAACTTGCCTGGAATTGTTCTAATCGATTGCAGATCTAGGCCACAGGAGCTAAAATAGATTCTATAAGTGAAAACTTCCAAAAAATCTTCTTCGAAACCGCAAAGCCTTGAGCTGAGATATTTGGTATGTAGCATCATCTGATGATCCTTTACCACTTTTGTTTAAATCATGGCCCAGGATCAAAACTAGCCCGGCCCTAGCTGCAACATGATTTTACATAGGCTTAAAGGGAAAACTTAAAAAATAAAGATATTTTGCATGGAGCATCATGTTGAGGTCCTCTGCCAGGATTATTCAAATAATGCTCCCAAGGTCAAAACTTTTACTCACAGTGCTTTATTTATTGAAAGATATTATGTATTTTTATTTTATGCCTACCAATGAAATATAGGGAAATATCAGTGAGATAAAAGTGATAATCCACTGTTTTGAATCAGTGAAATTACCATTTTGATAATCCACTGTTTGTGCCGGAACTACTTTTTTATTCATAAATTCCAGTCCAAAAGCTGGCCTGCTTGATGAAACTTCAAGAATTTCCCCACCACGTAAATACAAGAGAATCCGCTGTATTTCAGACAGTGACAGCGAGTGAAATTTATTTACCTTGTTAAATCCAGTTATAATATTGAATTCCTGAGCCTAACCAGTTGTGAACAATGATGAAATTCGTCATAAATTATTTAAAATGTCTGATTTGTTTACATAACTCACATGGACAATATCCAATATGGCCGACTTTCAATTCAATTGATTGAATATTACTCGGTATTAATCCGCTTTTATAATTAAAGTATGTATGGCTAAAATTCAATAAATATTAATAAACTGTATAGAGAAAAATAAATGTTATTTGATGAAAGTGTATTCAGTTTATTTCAGCAGAAGTAAAGTTATCATATGTATTGGAGATTGTCTGCACTTTTTTTGTGCGGAGTAATGGTTTGACCAAAGTACGCATTAACTGATTTGAGGCTCACCATGGGGAAATTATTGAAGGCCCTGAGTAAAAATGCCATAAAATACCCATTTTGACGTGTTGGCATAAAATAAAAAGAAAATTTGTTTGTTTTTTAGTGGAAGATGGGAATTTATTTCATCTCGTGAACACCATATGTTTATATTTTCACTCGTGGCTGCGCCACTCGTGAAAATATCACATATGGTGTTCACTCGATGAAATAAATTCTCATCTTCCACAAAAACAAACAAATATCCTCTATGTTATATATTTGGTATATAGGCACCTTTCATTAACCTCTGCCATTTCCTAGGGTCAAGATCAAGGTCACCATGACTAAAATAAGATCTTGTACTTTTCCCCATAGAGTCTTCATTTATTGACCGATATCCAAGATAATTGATCCAAGTACTTCTATCCTTAGTTGGGGTTAGAAGTCACAGGGGTCAAGGTCTTCGGACTGAAATAGATTTTCTGCTTGTCCTAGAGCCTTTATTTATTGATTGACATTTTAAATATTGGTAGACACATTGCATGAACCTCAATCATTAAATTCAGCGAGGCTAAAATGTTTGTGTACTATATCTCACATAGCCTTCATTTATTGACCAATCTCTGAGATATTTGGTTTGTAGGTTGAGGTTACTGGGTCAAGATCAAGGTCGTGGATTGTTATAATAGATTTTTCTGCCTTCTTTTATAGAGCCTTTATCTACTGACAAATATTTTAGATGTTTGGTTCATAGGCACTCCAGCATTCACTGGGATCAAGAACAAATTCTCCAAAGCTAAAAATAGTTGTTTCTAGTTTTTGTTATGGAGCCTTCAATTATTGACCGATATCTTAGATATACAGTATATTGCGTCAAAAATTTGCATGAATCTCTACCAGGGTGGGGTTTGAGGTCACTTAGGTCAAGGTACGAGGTACAAAGGTTAAAAATAGAAATTTCTCCCATACATCAAAGTGTTTTGCTTGTATTCGATTCAATTTCAACTGAACTTTCACAAAACATTTGTAAACAACATATATATTTTCTTTTCGTGAACCAACCTGATCCAGTCATGGGTTCCAGAGGTATGGGGACCGAAGTAAGCTTATTTTGCCATGTGTGCATGATAGTGGTTTCACATTATAATTTTACAAACTACTGGCCTGAATCCTAATTTCTTGACCAATATCTAAGATATTTGGTATGTATGTACCATAGACATCTGCCCTTGGGTTGAATTTTAGGTTCAAGGTCACCTAGGCTAAAAATAAAAAAAATCTTCTTGTCAGAAACCACAATGCCTGGAATTAAGATATTTGGTTGTGAATGAAAGTAATTGCAGTTGTACTCAGGTGGGCATTAAAAGGACATGGCCCTCTTATTTTTGAAGTTGTGTCAGTTCGCCGTTTGTGAAATATTTATTGAATTAAGATAGTGTTTTTAAATCTTGCCAGAAGATTTTCTTGAATTCTGTAGTAAAACCATCGGATCCCGGATCCGATCTTTTATTATGTTTCATGTCTAATAGGTCTTGTGAACATTCGTGATCAGTTAGTGAGTCATCACACAATACAGATTCATTATTAGAAAGTTTGCTTCCATGGTCTTCAAAAAGGTTTATTGATGTTGGGTTTAATGTAGCAGATGTATAATACGGCACTTGTACTCCCTTGCCTATCAGCTAGCTTTTATGACGACGTGGTAGAGTGTCCGCTTAGTAATCGAAGGTACCCGAGTTCAAACCCAGCTCGGGGCAGGTGGATTTTTCCGGGTTACATTAATTCTTTTTATCATAAAGATGTTAGAAAAAATTTCTGTATTTAAAATTTCTGTTTGTTTTGTTATTTCTGTGTCATTAATAATAAGTCTGGTTATTTCTTTGCATTCCTTTTTTTTTAGCTCGCCTGAGCCGTAGGCTCATGGTGAGATATTAGGAGCGATCAATTTCCGTCGTCGGTCGTCCATCAGACGTCCAGACTTAGTTTGTTAACACTCTAGTGGTCACATTTTTGCCTCAATTGTCATGAAACTTAGTCAGGATGTTTGTCCTAGTGATTACTCGGACAAGTTCGAACATGGGTTATCTGGAATGAAAAACTAGGTCACATGACCCAAATATAGAAAAACCTTGTTAACAATCTAGAGACTACATTTTCAGTCCAAATGTCCTGGAAATAAGTCAGAATAGGTTCTTTCAATAATTTCTAGCTCAAGTTCGAAAATGGGTCATTTGGGGTCCAAAACTAGATCACAAAGCCCAAACATGGAAAAACCTTGTTAACACTCTTGAGGTAATATTTTCAGTTCAAATAACCTGGAAATTTGTCAGAAAGCTTATTTCGATAATTTCTAGCTCAAGTTAGAACATGGGTCATCTGGAGTCAAAAACAAGGTCACAGAGCCCAAAAATAGAAAAACCTGAGGCTACTTTTTAGTTCAAATATTCTGGAAATATTTCAGAAAGGTTATTTCAATGATTTCTAGCTCAGTTTAGAATATGGGTTATCTTGGGTCAAAAACTAGGCCACAGAGCCAAAAAAAAAGAAAAACCTTGTTAACGCTCTAGATACTACTTTTTCAGCCCAAATATCCTGGAAATATGTCAGAAAGGTTGTTTCGATAATATCTAGCACAAGTTTGAGTATGGATCAACTAAAATCAAATACTAGGTCACAGAGCCCAAATATTGAAAAGCCTTGTTAACACTCTAGAGGTTACATTTACAGGTCAAATATCCTTGAAATTTATCAGAAAGGTTGCTTAGATGATATCTAGCTAATATTTGAATATGGGTGATCTGGGATCAAAAACTAGGTCACAGAGCCCAAATATGGAAAAACCTTGTTTACACTCCAGAGGTTATCTTTCAGTCCAAATATCCTGAAATTTTGTCAGTGAGATTGTTTTAAGTGATTTTTAGCTTTGGTTCGAATATGGGTCATCTGGGATCAAAATCTTGGTCAAAGAGCTCAAATATATAAAAAACTTTTTAAACACTCTAGAGGCTCGTTTTCAGTCCAAATAACTGGAAATTTGTGAGAGGGTTTGTTTCGATGATTTCTAGCTCTGGTACGAATATGGGTCATGTGGGGTTAAACATTAGGTCACAGACTCCAAATATGGAAAAACTTTGTAAACATTCCAGAGGCTACTTTTCAGTCCAAATATCCTGGACTTTTGTCAGAAAAGTTGTTTCGATAATTTCTAGCTTGAATTCGAATATAGGGTCAACTTGGTTCAAAAACTAGGTCACAGAGCCCAAATATGAAAAAAACATGTTAACACTCTAGAGGTTACATTTTCAGTCTTAATATGCTGTAAATTTGTCAGAAAGATTGTTAAGTAGATTTCTAGCTCAAGTTCGAATATGAGTCATCTGGGGTCAAAAACTAGGTCACAGAGCCCAAATATCGAAAAACCTTGTTAGCACTCTAGAGACTACATTTTCAGTCCAAATAACCTGGAAATTTGTCAGAAAAGTTGTTTCGGCAATTTCTAAGTCAGTTTCGAATATGGGTCATATGGGGTCAATTAATCAGGTACATAACAATTCTGTTAAAAGCAGTCATACTCAGGTGAGCGATCTAGGGCCATCATGGCCCTTTTGTTCTTGATTAGAAAAAAATATCTTTATTTGTTTTTCATTTCCCTCAATCCTCATTGCCTTTCACTTAGCAGAGTATCGTTTTCTTTCTTTTCATAAATTTATTTAGTTCTTCTTTTTGTATTAATTCCTGTCTCCTTTTTATCTAAATCATTATTTTCTATTTCTATTTCAAATTTGGTTTCAAAATCTTCATTCTTCTTAAATGTTTAGTTTCTTATTTTCATTTATTAGCTGGACTTTTTTAAAGAAAAATCGAGTTATTGCTATAGTCATGGTGTCGTTGCCGCTGCCGTTGCCGTTCCCGTTCCCGTCCGAAAACTTTAACATTGATCATATTTTTTTATAAGTAAATGGATTGTCTTCATACTTGGACACAACAAGCCTTTGGACAAGACCTTCAAGAAGACCAGACTAAACTTGACCGTGACTCATGAATGACCTTTGCCTTCAAAGTAAAAAGTATTTAATTTTGCTAAAATTGGCCATAACTTTATTATTAATAGGTGGATTGTCTTCGTGCCTGGACACAACAACCCTTTTGACAAGATCTTCAAGTGGACCAGACTGAACTTGACCATGACTTATAAATGACCTTCACCTTCAAGGTAAAAAGTATTTAATTTTGCTAAAGTTGGCTATAACTTTATTATTAATAGGTGGATTGTCTTCGTGCTTGGACACAACAATCCTTTTGACAAGATCTTCAAGTAGACCAGACTGAACTTGACCATGACTTATAAATGACCTTCACCTTCAAGGTAAAAAGTATTTAATTTTGCTAAAGTTGGACATAACTTTATTATTATTAGGTGTATTGTCTTCGTGCTTGGACACAACAATCCTTTTGACAAGATCTTCAAGTGGACCAGACTGAACTTGACCTTGACTCATAAATGACCCTCACCTTCAATGTCAAATTATTAAATTTTACTAAAATTGGCCATAAGTTTGTTATTTGTTGTTGGATTTGATTCATACTTGGACAACAACACTTATGACAAATCCGACATTATGATTCTTTCAGGTACGACATTGACCTTAAAATAACCTTCATAGTCAAGGTCAAATTATTGGAATTTGCTAAAATTGGCCATAACTTTTTTGTTCATGGTTGGATTTGATTCACACTTAGATAAAACAACACTTATGATAAAACCGATAGTTTGAACAACTCAAACAGACCATGACCTAAAAATGACATTGACCGTCAAGGTCAGGTTATTGAATTTTGCTTAAATTGTCATAACTTTCTCGTTTTTTATGGATTTGATTCATACTAGGACAAAACAACACTTATGACAAATCCAACATTATGATAATTTCAAGTTTGACCTTGACCTTTAAATGACCTTGACAGTCAAGGTCAAATTATTGAAATTTGCTAAAACAAGCCATAACTTTGTTATATATGGTCAGATTTGAATTAAACTTGGACAAAACAACACTTTTGACAAAGCCGTACATGTTATTATTCAAGTGTGACATTTAACCTTAAAATGACCAGGAGCGTCAACGTCAGATTTTTAATTTTGCTTAAATTTTCATAACTTCGTTGTTTATAGTTGGATTTAATTCATACGATGACAAAACAACAATTATGACAAAACTGACATGTTGAATAACTCAGGTGTGACCATAAGCTAAAAATGACCTTGAGCGTCACGGTCAGTTAATTGATTTTTGCTTAAATTGTCATAACTTTCTCATCTATTAATTGATTTGATTCATACTTAAACAAATCAACACTTACGACACATCCGATATTTTGATTCTTTCAAGTATGACCTTGACCTTTAAATGACCTTGACAGTCAATGTCAAATTATTGAATTTTGCTAAAACTGGCCATAACTTTGTTATTTATGGTTGGATTTTAATCATACTTGGACAAAACAACACTTATATCAAAGCCGACATGATAAATTATTTAAGTGTGACCTTAAACTTAAAATGACCGTGACCATCAAGGTCAGATTATTTAATTTTGCTCAAATTGTCATAAATTTGTTATTTATTTATGGATTTGATTCATACTTAGACTGAACAACACTTACCACACATCCGACATTTGATTCTTTCATGTGTGACCTTGACATTAAAATGACCTTGACAGTCAAGGCCAAATAATTGATTTTTGCTAAAATTTGCCATAACTTTGTTACTTGTTGTTGGATTTGATTCATACTCGGACTAAACAACACTGATTACAAAACTGACATAAAAATGACCTTGACCTTATACTTATGACAAATCCGACATTTCGATTCTTTCAAATGTGATCTTGACCTTTAAATGACATTGACAGGCAAGATTATTTTATTAAATTTTGCAAATATTGGTATGGATGAATTTGATTTTATATTTCCAAATGATGTTTCATTTGAAATCCCTTCATCACAATGTGCTTCCTCTGATGTGTTTGCCTTTAGAAATAGGAAAAAGTCGAGCGTGGCTCCCGCTTGCGGTGGCTCTTGTTATATTTCTTTTTATTATTTCCCAAGTAATTTTCGGGATTCTTTTTTATTTTGTTCAACTGTTTCTTTTATTGAATTTCTCACAATTGTTTGGAATTCTTCTTCAGGCAGGAAACTGTTATTTATACTGAAATATTCAGGACACCTGTTTGTTTTTGAGAAGTTGATATTTACAGTAATTAAGAGTAATTAAAGCATTATCTTTTTTGAAATCATGTTTAATTTCATATGGTTTGTTAGGTTAATCAATGAATCGGAAATAAGAAAGTTATCTTGTCTGCTAAGAATTGGCGGGCTGATGTTAATCGCCAGGTGAACTCTGATTTATTTTTATGCATATCCCGCAGTATATCAACTTATTCGGTTTGTTTCATAAAATTGCTTATTTTTGTTCTGTATATTTTACAGGTATCTTGTCTACCATATTGATTATGTTTTTCAGCTTCTTATACTGTATTACAGTCGCCAGTTGTTATTATTTTTATCATCCTCCTCTGTAATGAAATTTTCTAATTTCGAGAACATTGTTTGAACCATAAATGTTTAAATTCGATTTAAAATTCACTCTTAATTCAATCAACATAAAATTATTCCCTTTTGGAAGGTTTTACCGAATGTTCGTAAATGTTCAGAATTTTAATTCATTATAATTTATTTATATATTTACCAGAATCAGTCGCCCTTTAATAATTCCTGTAAAGTTCGAATTTCTGTATGTTTCGTTAATGTGAATAATAATTTAATTATCGCTTCACCTTCTTGATTTGTTATCTGGTATCATCTTTGGCTCCAATCCGGGGGTCAGATGTTTTAAAATGACTTACACAGGGATCGATTTTCCGACTAGTTTTATCAGAAAATGTAAGGCTGTGACTTTTTGAAATTTTTCAAAGACCTAAAACACCACGGTATTTTTGGTCTTTATTTATGTTTAGCATTGTCAAGTGGATCTCTATAAATTTTGTTAAAATTATGTCCCTGGAGTCATTATTGGCTCCATCAGACGTCTTAGTCTTTAAATTCTTCTTGTATAAAACTAAAAGGCTCTGTGCTCTAAAATTTGGCACTAAGTATTGTCTAGTGGACCTCTACCAAGATTGTTCAAAGTTTGCCCCTCGGGTCATTTATTTCCCTCTCGGGGTCAGATATTTAACAAAGACTTATAGAAAAACTCTTTAAAAGACTTGTAAGTAACCACAAAGCTGAGAATTCCGAAATTTTGTTTGAAGTAATACCGACTGGATTTCCACCAATATTGATCAACAAGAGGGCCATGATGGCCCTAAATCGCTCACCTGTGTCTCATTGCTCATGTTACAAGTATCGTTATTGGTTGTTATGGGTGTTCGTTGTTTGCAAGTTTGAATAAGTTTGCAATAAATTTGAAGACTCCGGGTGTAATGGTACTCAAATTTTTTTTAGCAGAAACAGTTTTACTCTACAGGTCCCAGTGAACTTGACCTTTGACCTACAGACCCCAAAAAACAATAGCGTTCTTCTAATATAATTACCCTATGAAGTTTGAAGGTTCCGGGTGTAATGGTACTTCAGTTACTGAGCAGAAATAGTTTTCACTCTACAGGTCCCTGTGAACTTAACCTTTGACTTATGAACCCGAAAAACAATAAGGTTCTTCTGATACAATTATCCTGTAAAGTTCGAAGCCTCTGAATGAAATGGTACTACAGTTACTCTGCAGAAATAATTTTCACTCTGCAGGTCCCTGTGACCCTGACCTTTGACATACTAGCCCAAAAACAATATGATTCTTCTATTTAGTAAAAGCAATCATCCCATAAACTTTGAAGACTCTGGGTTAAATGGTAATCCTGTTATTGAGTGGAAACTGTTTTCACTCTAGAGGTCCCTCTGACCTTGACCTTTGACCTACAGACCAAAAGAAACAAAAGGATTTTTTCTACTCAATAAGGGCAATAACCCTGTGAAGTTTGAAGGCTTTGGATCAACTGGTACTCAAGTTATTGAAAGCAAACGAAGTTTGACAGACAGAAGACAAACAGACACCCATAGACAGGGCAAAAACAATATGTCTCCATCAGAAGGCATGGGGTTAGGGGGGGACATAACAAAAACAATTGAAGGTCTAGCCCTTAGTGTTTCAGAGCAGCAGATTTTTTAAGTTTTCCCTTTATAAGTCCTTGTGCAAAATCAAATAACCCCCCCCCCCCACAGGTGGGGCCAGTTTTGACCCCAGAGTCTTGATTTGAACAAACTTGGTAAAGGTCCACTAGACAATGTTGCACACCAAATATCTAAACATTAGGCCTTGTGGTTTCTGACAAGATTATTTTAACAAGGGGACCATTGGCCCGAAAGCGCTCACCTGAGGACAGAGTGTTATTTGTAAGAAAGCGGAGAAAGCTAGTGTTTATTACAAGAATTTGAACAATGTTGGTCACTGGACCATACTTCATGCAAAATATATTTTCAAATTTTTACTATATACATGGTCCAAATTTTAAAGCTGTACATCAAACAACAAAAAAGTAGGTCAAAATTAATGATATCTAATATCAGAGTTCAATTCGACACATGGTCCAAATTTCATAGCTATACTTAAACAAGAGGGCCATGATGGCCCTAAATCGCTCACCTGAGTCTCATTGCTCATGTTACAAATATCGTTATTGGTTTTTATGGGTGCAAGTTTGAATAAGTTTGCAATAAGTTTGAAGACGCTGGGTGTAATGATACTCAAATTTTTGAGCAGAAATAGTTTTCACTCTACAGGTCCCAGTGACTTTGACCTTTGACCTACATACCCCAAAACCATGATAGGGTTCTTCTAATATAATTACCCTATTAAGTTTGAAGGTTCTGGGTGTAATGATATTCCAGTTACTAAGAAGAAATAGTTTTCACTCTACAGGTCCCTGTGACCTTGACTTTTGACGTGCTGACCCCAAAAATGATTGGGTTCTTTTACTGAGTAAAGAAAATAATCCAATGAAGTTTGAAGGCTGTGGGTAAAATGGTACTCAGTTATTGAGCAGAAAGAGTTTTTACTCTACAGGTTCTTGTAAACTTAACCTTTGACCTATGGACCCTAAAAACAATAGGGTTCTTCTAATACAATTATCCTATAAAGTTTGAAGGCTCTGGGTGTAATGGTACTACAGTTACTCTGCAGAAATAGTTTTCACTCTACAGGTTCCTGTGACCCTGACCTTTGACATACTAGCCCCAAAAACAATATGGTTCTTCTATTTAGTAAAAGCAATCATCCTATGAAGTTTGGAGGCTCTGGGTGAAATGGTAATCCTGTTATTGAGTGGAAATGAAGTGTGAAAGATAGACAGACACCCATGGACCAGGCAAAAACAATATGTCTCCATCAGCAGGGCGGGGTTGGGAGGAGACATAACAACGAACAATTGAAGGTATAGCCCTTGGTGTTTCAGAGCCGCAGATTTTTAAAGTTTTCTATATATAAATCCTTGTGTAAAATCAAATGACCGCCCCCCCCCCCGGGTGGGGCCAGTTTTGATCCCAGGGTCATGATTTGAACAAACTTGGTAGAGGTCCACTAGACAATGCTGCAAACCAAATATCTAAACTCTAGGCCTTGCGGTTTCTGACAAGAAGATTTTAAAAACTTTTCCTATTTAACTCTATGTAAAACATGTGACCCCTGGGGCGGGGCCTTTTTGACCCAGGAGCTATGATTTGAACAAACTTGGTAGAGGTCCACTGGACAATGCTGTACACCAAATATCTTAACTCTAGGCCTTGTGGTATCTGAAAAGAAATTTTTTAAAGTTTTTCCTATATAACTCTATGTAAAACATGTGACCCCTGGGGCGTGGCCATTTTTGACCCAGGGGCCGTGAATTGAACAAACTTGGTTGAGATACTTTTGAAAATGCTACATACAAAATATCAAAGCTCTATGCCTTTTGGTTTCTGATGTGAAGACTTTTTAAACTTTTTCATATATAACTCTATGTAAACAAGTGACCCCCGGGGCAGGGCCTATTTTGACCCAGTGGCTATGATCTGAACAAACTTTGTAGCGGTCCACAGAACAATGCTACACACCAAATATTTAAACTCTAGGCCTTGCGGTTTCTGACAAGAAGATTTTTTAAAGTTTTTCCTATATAACTCTATGTAAAACATGTGACCCCTGGAACAGGGCCATTTTTGACCCAGGAGCCATGATTTGAACAAACTTGGTAAAGGTCCACTGGACAATGCTGCACACCAAATATCTAAAGTCTAGGCCTTGCGGTTCCTGACAAGAAGATTTTTTAAAGTTTTTCCTATATAACTCTATGTAAAACATGTGACCCCTGGGGCAGGGCCATTTTTGACCCAGGAGCCATGATTTGAACAAACTTGGTAAAGGTTCACTAGACAATGCTGCACCCCAAATATCTAAAGTCTAGGCCTTGTGGTTTCTGACAAGAAGATTTTTAAGTTCTCCCTATATAAATCTATGTAAAATCAACTGACCCCCGGGGTAGGAACAGTTTTCACCCCAGGGTCATAATTTGAACAAACTTGGTAGAGGTCCACTAGATAATGCTTCATACCAAATATCTAAGCTCCAGGTCTTGGGATTTCGGAGAAGAAAATTTTTAAAGATCCAACTTTTAAAATCTAATTTTAGCTCCAGTGAACAAGAAATGCAATGGACCAGAACCATTTGAACAATCTTGGTAGAGCTTCATGCAAGGAACATCCAAGGCAAGTTTCATTTAGTTTGGGCCTTTGGTTTCAGAGGAGATGTCATTTGAATGAAAAGTTGACGACGGACGGACGGACGGACGACGGACAAAGACTGATCAGAAAAGCTCACCCTGAGCACTTTGTGCTCAGGTGAGCTAAAAAATAAGAATGTAGGTCACTAGGTCAGAATCTAGGTCAGCTGATATCAAAGTTCAAATCTACATCTGAAACTGTGCACGTGGTCCAAATTTCATAGCCGTATATCAAATAACAAAAAAGTAGGTCACTAGGTCAAAATCTAGGCCAGCTCATATCGAAGTTCAATTCTACATCTGAAACTGTGCACATGGTCCAAATTTCATAACTGTATATCAAATAACAAAAAAGTAGGTCACTGAGTTCCCTGGGGCAAGGCTAACTTAGACCCCAATGCTGTAAATTAAACAGTATTGATATAGGTCCACCAGACAATGTTTCATGTCAAATATCTAAGCTCTAGTTTTCTCGGTTTCAGAGATCACTTTTTTAATATGTATATAAAGAAAACCCATGACCCGCAGGGCAGGGCCAATTTTTACCCTAGGGCCATAATTTGAACAATCTTTGTAGAGGTCCAATATTTTTCATGCCAAATATCTAAGCTCTAGCCTTTGAAGCTTCAGAGGATAATTTTCTTATAAGTTTTTACTATATGTATATAATGAAAACCTATGACCCACGAACAGGCCCAATTTTTACCCCAGGGATATAATTTGAACAAATTTGAACAATCATGCATTATGTATTGTTCTAAATGATACTCAAAATTGATGTGAACAGCACTGTTATTTGTAAGAAAGCGGAGAAAGCTAGTGTTTATTACAAGAATTTGAACAATGTTGGTCACTGGACCATACTTCATGCAAAATATATTTTCAAATTTTTACTATATACATGGTCCAAATTTCGAAGCTGTACATCAAACAACAAAAAAGTAGGTCACTAGGTCAAAACTAATGACATTTAATATCAGAGTTCAATTCGACACATGGTCCAAATTTCATAGCTATACGTAAACAAGAGGGCCATGATGGCCCTAAATCGCTCACCTGAGTCTCATTGCCCATGTTACAAATATCATTATTGGTTTTAATGGGTGCAAGTTTGAATAAGTTTGCAATAAGTTTGAAGGTTCTGGGTGTAATGGTACTCCAGTTACTTAGAAGAAATAGTTTTCACTCTACAGGTCCCTGTGACCTTGACTTTTGACCTACTGACCCCAAAAATGATTGGGTTCTTTTACTGAGTAAAGAAAATAATCCTATGAAGTTTGAAGGCTGTGGGTAAAATGGTACTCAGTTACTGAGCAGAAAGAGTTTTTACTCTACAGGTCCTTGTGAACTTAACCTTTGACCTTAAAACAATAGGGTTCTTCTAATACAATTATCCTATAAAGTTTGAAGGCTCTGGGTGTAATGGTACTACAGTTACTTTGCAGAAATAGTTTTCACTCTACAGGTCCCTGTGACCCTGACCTTTGACATACTAGCCCCAAAAACAATACGGTTCTTCTATTTAGTAAAAGCAATCATCCTTTGAAGTTTGGAGGCTCTAGGTGAAATGGTAATCCTGTTATTGAGTGGAAACGATTTTCACTCTAGAGGTCCCCTTGACGTTGACCTTTGACCTACTGACCCAAAACACAAAAGGGATTTTTTGTACTCAATAAGGGCAATAACCCTGTGAAGTTTGAAGGCTTTGGGTCAACTGGTACTCAAGTTATTGAAAGAAAATTAAGTGTGAAAAACAGACAGACACCCATGGACCAGGCAAAAACAATATGTCTCCATTAGAAGGGCGGGGTTGGGAGGAGACATAACAACGAACAATGAAGGTATAGCCCTTGGTGTTTCAGAGCCGCAGATTTTTAAAGTTTTTTATATATAAATCCTTGTGTAAAATCAAATGACGTCCACCCCCCCCCCTCGGGTAGGGGCCAGTTTTAATCCTAGGGTCATGATTTGAACAAACTTGGTAGAGGTTCACTAGACAATGCTGCAAACCAAATATCTAAACTCTAGGCCTTGCGATTTCTGACAAGAAGATTTTTAAAACTTTTTCCTATATAACTCTATGTAAACAAGTGACCCCCGGGGCAGGGCCTATTTTGACCCAGTGGCTATGATCTGAACAAACTTAGTAGAGGTCCACAGGACAATGCTACACACCAAATATCTAAACTCTAGGCCTTGCGGTTTCTGACATGAAGATTTTTTAAAGTTTTTCCTATATAACTCTATGTAAAACATGTGACCCCTGGGGCAGGGCCATTTTTGACCCAGGAGCCATGATTTGAACAAACTTGGTAAAGGTCCACAGGACAATGCTGCACACCAAATATCTAAAGTCTAGGCCTTGCGGTTCCTGACAAGAAGATTTTTTAAAGTTTTTCCTATATAACTCTATGTAAAACATGTGACCCCTGGGGCGGGGCCATTTTTGACCCAGGAGCCATGATTTGAACAAACTTGGTAAAGGTCCACTGGACAATACTGCACACCAAATATCTAAAGTCTAGGCCTTGTGGTTTCTGACAAGAAGATTTTTAAGTTCTCCCTATATAAATCTATGTAAAATCAACTGACCCCCGGGGTGGAAACAGTTTTGACCCCAGGGTCATAATTTGAACAAACTTGGTAGAGGTCCACTAGATAATGCTTCATACCAAATATCTAAGCTCCAGGTCTTGGGATTTTGGAGAAGAAGATTTTTAAAAATCCAATTTTTAAAATCTAATTTTAGCTCCAGTGAACCAGAAATGCAATGGACCAAACCCATTTGAACAATCTTGGTAGAGCTTCATGCAAGGAATATCCCAGGCAAGTTTTATTTAGTTTGGGCCTTTGGTTTCAGAGGAGATGTCATTTGAATGAAAAGTTGACGACGGACGGACGGACGGACGACGGACAAAGACTGATCAGAAAAGCTCACCCTGAGCACTTTGTGCTCAGGTTAGCTAAAAAACAAGAATGTAGGTCACTAGGTCAGAATCTAGGTCAGCTGATATCAAAGTTCAAATCTACATCTGAAATTGTGCACATGGTCCAAATTTCATAGCTGTATATCAAATAACAAAAAAGTAGGTCACTAGGTCAAAATCTAGGCCAGCTCATATCGAAGTTCAATTCTACATCTGAAACTGTGCACATGGTCCAAATTTCATAACTTTATATCAAATAACAAAAAAGTATGTCACTGAAATCCCTGGGGCAAGGCCAACTTTGACTCCAATGCTGTAAATTAAACAGTCTTGATATAGGTCCACCAGACAATGTTTCATGTCAAATATCCAAGCTCTAGTTTTCTCGGTTTCAGAGATCACTTTTTTAATATGTATATAAAGAAAACCCATGACCCGCAGGGCAGGGCCAATTTTAACCCTAGGGCCATAATTTGAGCAATCTTTGTAGAGGTCCAAAATTGTTCATGTCAAATATCTAGCTCTAGCTTTGAAGCTTCAGAGGATAATTTTCTTATAAGTTTTTACTATATGTATATAATGAAAATCTATGACCCACGGGCAGGCCCAATTTTTACCCCAGGGATATAATTTGAACAAACTTGGTAGAGGTTCACTAGACAATGTTTCATGCCAAATATCTTAGCTCTAGCCTTTGTGGTTTTAGAGAAGATTTTTTTTTGAAGTTTTTACTATAAGTATATAAGGAAAACTGTGACCCCATCCCCACCTGGGCAGGGCCATTTTCAACCACTGGGCTATAATTTGAACAATAATTGTAGGGGTCCTCTACACAATGTTTCATGTGAAATAATAAAGCTCCAGCCATTGCAGTTTGAAAGCAGAAGATTTTTTTTAAAGATTTTACTATATGTATATAAGGAAAACCCATGACTCCTGGGGCAGGGCCAATTTTGACCCCAGGACTATAATTTGAACAGACTTGGTAGAGGTCCACTACACAATGTTTCATTACAAATATCTAAGCTCTAGCCTTTGCTATTTCAGAGAAGAAGATTTTTTAAGTTTATACATGTAAGGAAAACTATGACCCCCCCCCCCGGGGCGGGCCCAATTTTGACACTAGAGGCATAATTTGAACGACTTTGATAGAGGATCACTAGACAAAGTTTCAGTTTAAATATCTGAGCTCTAGCCTTTGTCATTTCAGAGGAGAAGATTTTTTTAAGTTTTTACTATATACATATAAGGAAAACTTATAACCCCCCCCCCCCCCACCCCCGGGGGCGGAGCCAATTTTGACACTAGGGGAATAATTTGAACAACTTTGGTAGAGAACCTATAGATGATGTCATATACTAAATATCATATATCTGGGCCTTGCACTTTCTGACAAGAAGATTTTTTTAATTTGCATTTTTGATACTTCTTTTTTGGCCCTGTGACCAACTTATGCAACAGACCGGAACCATCTGAACAACTTTAAAAGGGAATCACCCAAGGATCATTCCTGTATAGTTTTGTTTATGTGCAGTCAGTGGTTTCAGAGGAGATGTTGTTTTTAAGAAATTGTTGACGACGCACGACGACGCACGCCGGACACAGGGGGATCACAAAAGCTCACCATGAGCGCGTTGTGCTCAGGTGACCTAAAAAAAATCCAATATCTCTATGTAAAACACGTGACCCCTGGGGCGTTTTTTGACCCAGGGGCTATGATTTGAACAAACTTGGTAGAGGTCCAATAGACAATGCGGTACACCAAATATCTAAACTCTAGGCCTTGTGGTATCTGAAAAGAAGGTTTTTAAAATTTTTCCTATATACCTCTATGTAAAACATGTGAGCACTTTGTTATGTTGTTCGGATGCTAGCACTGAACTAATTTATTTACAAGGAGTTATGATTTATATATAGCCATACAGTGTATACCAATACCGTAGTTATTAAATCATTGATACATAACATATACCTCCCCTTTAAGTTTAAAAGGAGTCTTTTCAAGCTCAGTTGTATGCACGCTATACAAACGTTGCGACATTCACAAAAATCAGTTTTTATAAAATCATGCATTATGTATTGTTCTAAATGATACTCAAAATTGATGTGTACAGCACCAAGCACAGTTTTCATTTGAGACTATCTTGTTTCAATAATTCTGTTACTGAACATGAATTAAGAAGTATATTCATATAATATATTCATTTGTCGGAAAAAATTCATTCATAAAAAATTAAAGGAAAAACAGACTGTCTGAAATAAAATAGGTATTGCTGAAATCTGAGATAATTGACTTATCTCTTCATTTATTAACAGACAAGGATTATTATACCCTGTTATCTGTAACACTTAATAACACATCACTTTTTGTAGTATGTAAGTCTATCTGGAGGTTTCCTATGTCTTACAGGGTAACGACGCTTGGCAGCAATAGTTTCTGATTCACGCCGTGAGTCTGTTTTTATTTGGTTTCTGTCCTCTTTGAAAATACAGTCTGAAATTTCTGGAATTATTTCTTGTGTTACTGGTTTTGCAACTGTTTTAACGGTTTGATCTGCATGTCTCCTCCATACACTATTTTCACCAGTTTTAACTTTGTGTGATAATGGTCCTGTTTTCTCAGTTATCTGTCCGTAAGTTCACTTATTAGCGTTGTCCCGGTAATCACGTACCATTACATCATTACCAACACTAAAGTGCTGTCTCCAGTTAGGTGTTAAACTTTAAAACTTTGATTTCTCAACAGTGTCCTTGATATTTGGTTTGATTAAGTCTAATCTCGAGCGGAGATTTCGACTTAAGAACAATTTTGCTGGACTTTCGTTTGTTGTTGCATGCGGTGTGTTTCTGCATGCTAGTAAGAAACATTCTGCGATAAAGATCGGGATCTTCTGCTGCAGCTTTACATGCGAGTTTAAAACTTTGCACAAATCGTTCAACCAATCCCTTTGTAGCTGGGTGCAAAACTACAGATGTTTTGTGCAAAATTCCGTTAATTTCCATGAAATCTTTGAATTGTTCAGAAAAGAACTGAGGTCCATTGTCGCTTATTATTTGCTTTGGTATACCAAATCTAGGAAACCAATGTCTTAAATCTTCAATAATTTTAGTTGTTGTTGTTGAGTTCATGATCTGAACTTCAGGCCATTTTGAATGTGCATCTACGGCAAGTAGATACATATGTCCCATAAATGGTTCACCGAAGTCAACAACACGCGTTCCCATGGTGCCGATGGCCATTCCCATGGATGTAGCGATGCCTTTGATGGTGCTTTCTGATTGACCTGACAGCCAGAACACTTCTTCGCAAGCTGTTCTGTGTTATTATCTGGTCCTGGATACCAGACATAACTTCGACTTAGCTTTCATACGAACTATACCAGGGTGTCCAGCATGTAATTCTTCTAGCACTTCAAGTCGTAGCTTCGAAGGAATGATAACTCTCAAACTCCTTAGAAGACAACCTTGTTGAACTTTGAGTTCATTTCTGCGTATGTAGTAGGGTTTCAGTCGTTCGTCTGATGGTTTATCTTTCCATCCTGTTAGTGTAAGATCCTGCGCTTCTGATATGATAATATCTTTTCTAGTTTCATTTCGTACATCTTTAACACTTACTGGCAGACTGTTAATTTGTGATAACTGATGTACTGTTTCAGAGTCGTCATTTTTATTATATTCATCAGTTGATGAAGTTGAAGGACGTGAAAGTCCGTCCGCATTTGCATGAGCTTTTGAACTTTTGTACTCAATATCATAATCATGTCCCTGTAAAAATATTGCATAACGCTGTAAACGCGCGGCTGTAGTAGCAGGTATTCCCTTCTTGCTTCCAAAAATAACAAGCAACCGCTGATGATCTGTGACTAAGGTAAATTTTATTCCAAATAAGTACACATGGAATTTGCGTACTCCCCAGTAAAGAGCTAGGGCTTCTTTTTCTATCGGGGAGTAATTCTTCTCTGCTGCACTCAGTAAACGCGAAGCAAATGCTATCGGTCGCTCTTCGCCCGTTTTTAGAACATGCGAAATGACTACACCAAGGCCATATGCTGATGAGTCACATGCAAGTTTCAATGACAAATCGGGGTCGTAGTGAGTCAACACAGTATCTGAACTGATAAGTGATTTCACTTTGTCAAATGCTTGTTGTCTCTGTGATGTCCACACATACTAAACATTTTTTCTTGAGTAGTTCGTGTAGCGGGTGCAGTACAGTAGAAATATTCGGCAAGAACTTTGAATAATAGTTCACCAGTCCTAAGAATGCACGCAGTTGTGAACTATTTTCCGGTCTCAGAGCTTTCAAAATTGCTTCAACCTTTTCGTTGGCTTTGTGCAGTCCATCTGCGTCAATTTTATGACCACAGTACATAATTTCATTTTGAAAGACACTGCATTTTTCCTTGTTTGCCGCTCAAGTTGTATTCTTGCAGACGTTGTAGAACTGACTGCAGATTTTGAAGGTATTCATCGTCTGCTGAACCTGTGATTAATATTTCATCTAAAATACAACTTGTATGAGGAATTTCATGTAGGATTTGATCGATTGTGCGTTGCCAAATTGCAGGCGATGACGCTATTCCAAATACAAGTGAATTGTACCGGTACATTTTTGTGATACTTTGCCCTGAAGACAATGTTGCAAATATGTCATCATTACGCGGCATTGGTACTGATTGACCTTTAACTGGGGATTGACAGTAATTTGTAATCTCTACAGATTCTAACTTGGTCTGGTCCTTTTGGAACTGCAACTATAGGTATGGCCCATTCGCTGTGTCGACTTTTTCGTTGATTCCTTCCTTTTCAAGACGATCCAATTCATTTTCTACTTTGGTTTAAAGCAAAGGGAACTTGTCTAGCTTTTAGAAAGGCTGGCTGAGCATCTTCTTTAAAAGAGAGGTTTGCCTTTATGTCTTTTACTTTTCCAGTTTCCTCACCAAACACAGACCTATATTTGTTTAGTATTTCCTCCAATTTCTGTTTCGTGCTTTTTTTAGGTTCTGCCTTCAAAACTTTGATTGCACTCCAGTTTACCTTGATAAACTTTAGCCATGACCTGCCAAACAATGGTTGGCTGTTTTTTTCACCACAAACAAATTTACATATTTCACGGATACATTAATTATCCCAAATGGCTTAATTATTTCACCAGAGTTGATCTTAAGAGTTGTATCTGTTTTAGATATTGTTTGTGAGAAAATAATTTCTTTAATGTTTTTCTTAAAATTGCTGAGATAGCTGATCCTGTGTCAAGTTCCATTTTCAAACATTTTCCCTCTATAATTGGTGAAACAGTGATAACATCCGATGATATCATTACCGTATTTATGCTAACAGACAGTTGTTCTTCTTTAACATTTTTGACAGAACTTTGGTTTTGTGTGGAGGTTTGCGTCGAGATTTTTTACTCAAACATGCTCGTTCAATATGCCCTTTCTTTTTGCAGTAATTGCAGATGTCGTTTTTGAAGACACATTCTTCTGGAGAATGTTTTTTTCATTACATCTAAAACATGGTTTTGATGCTTGTTTCTTTGCCATGGGCTTGTAACTGGAAATTTTCTTTTTGTTAACTATGTTAACGGACATTGCCCTATGTTGCTGCTGGAGCTCTACGGCATCTTTTGAAGCTGTTTCCATCGCGGTAGCTATTTCAATAGCTTTTTGAAGTTTTAAGTCCTGCAATGATAATAACTTCTTCTGTATAGTGTCACTTTTTATTCCACAAACTAATCTGTCACGTATTGTGTCATTGAGAGTGTCCCCAAATCTACAATGTTCTGTGAGTTTCCTCAGTTCTGAGACGTAAACTCTAATAGTCTTGCCATCCTTTTGATCACGACCGTTCAGCGCTCACTAAAGGTTTTGGTGACAAATGATCATTCAGAAGAGTTATTATTTCTTCAAAACTTTTTGTTGCTGGTCCATCCGGCATGGTAAGCTTCCGTAAAAGTGCATATGTCTTTCCACCCATAAGAGCCAACAATGCAGGAACTTTTTTTGTGATTTTCTACTTCATTTACTGCAAAGTACTGATTTACACGTTCCGTGTAACTTTTCCAAGTTTCTGTTAACTCATTTTATTCTCCAATGTTTCAAACTGTAAAATTTGCCATTTTGGACTTTTAATCCAAAACTGTCCAAAATTTGATTTCAGGCACTTAGTTATCAGTATTTTTTATGTAATTCCATAATGCATTTATCTCAATTCATGCTATCTTTAAATGCATCCCATCCTCGTCGCCAAAATTGTTATGTTGTTAAACACAAGTAAACACGGCGGATGCTAGCACTGAACTAATTTATTTACAAGGAGTTATGATATATTTAGAGCCATAAAATGTATACTACTACCGTAGTTATTCTAATCATTGATACATAACACACTGGGCGGGGCCATTTTTTACCCAGGGGCCATAATTTGATCAAACTTGGTAGAGGTCCTCTAGACAATGCTACATACAGAATATCTAAGCTCTATGCCTTTTGGTTTCTGATGTGAAGATTTGTTAAACTTTTTCCTATATAACTCTATGTAAACGAGTGACATCCGGGGTTGGGCCCTTTTTTGACCCAGTGGTTATGATTTGAACAAACTTGGTAGAGGTCCACTAGATGATGCTTCATACCAAATATCTAAGCTCCAGGCCTTCAGGTTTCGGAGAAGAAGAATTTTAAAAATCCAACTTTTGAAATCTATTTTTAGCTGAAGTGAACCAGAAATGCAATGGACCAGATCCATTTGAACAATCTTGGTAGAGCTTCATGCAAGGAACATCTTAGGCCAGTTTCATTAAATTTGGCCCTTTGGTATCAGAGGAGATGTCGTTTGAATGAAAAGTTGACGACGGACGGGCGGACGGACAAAGACCGATCAGAAAAGCTCACCCTGAGTACTTCGTGAGCTCAGGTGAGCTAAAAATATGATCGGACTCAGCACAATACATTTTATTTGAGAAAAGCAAGGCAAAACAAGATGATCTACAAACTAATATATAGGACACATAAGACTGTCCATACCATTCATTATATATTATATATATACATATTATATATTATATATATAATTATATTATTTGTCCTCATTTGTCTAGAAGTTATGGCCATGGCACATTGACAGGGTTTTTTTTTCACATTTTTGAAGAAACTTCCCTTTCTGATTACACCAATCCTATATTCTGTCCAGTTTTTCAAAGCAATAAAATAAACAAGAGGGCCATTATGGCCCTGGATCACGCACCTGAATACTTTGCATCTGCATTTGCCGTTGAGCAAACATCAGAAGCGTTTTTTCTATATAAATCTTTGTAAATTCGAGTGACCCTTAGGGTAGAGCCAATTTTCACCCCAGGGGCATAATTTGAATAAATTTGGTAGAAGACCTCTATCTGATGCTCTATGCAAAACATTTTAGTTCTAGGCCTTGCAGTTTCAGACATGAAGATTTTTTAAGCTTCTCTTTATATGCATAGGTAAAATCAAGTGACCCCCAGGACTGGGCCATTAATGACCATAGGGGCTTAATATGAACAATATTGTAGAGGACCTCTAGCTAAAGTTTCATGAAAAATCTTAGCCCTTAGATTTTAGCTCACCTGAGCCTTAGGCTCATGGTGGGCTATTGTGACCGGTCTTTGTCCGTCGTCCGTCAACAATTTCATTCAAACAACATCTCCTCTGAAACCTCTGGGCCAAATTTGATGAAACTTGCCTGGAATGTTCACTGAACAAAGTTGTTCAAAGAATTCAATTTCACCAAGAACTCTGGTTGCTATGGTAACTTAAAAGAAAAACTTTGAAAATCTTCTTGTCTGCCTACAGCTTAGATATTTGGTATGTAGCATTGTCTAGTAGATGTCTACCAAGTTTGTTCAAATTATGTCCCCTGGGTCAAAATTGGCCACGCCCCAGGGTTCTCTTGGTTTACATATAGTTATATAGGAAAAACATGAAAAATAATTTATCTCCAAAACTAATAGGACTAGACTTTTGATATTTTGTTTGATGGTGTGGAGTATTGTGTAGAGAACTTTTACCAGTATTGTTTATATGTTGGCCCTGGGGTCAAAATTGTCTGAAACCACAAGGCCTAGAGCTTAGATATTTGGCATTTAGCACCCTCTAATGGAACTGTACAAAAATTGTTCACATTATTTCCCTGGGGTCAAAATTGGCCCCGCCCCAGAGGTCACTTCATTTTACATAGACTTATATAGGAAATCTTTAAAAATCTTCTTTTCAGAAACCACAATGCCTACAGCTTAGATATTTGGTATGTAGCATTGTCTAGTGTATGTTTACTAAGTCTGTTCAAATTATGTCCCCCGGGTTAAAATTCAGGGTTGGCACCAATCGACAGCCCCTGGTTTTAACCAGCGGTTTTAACCGGTTAAAACCGTCCCGGTCAATACTCCCCCAAGTGGTCAATACTGGTCAATTGAACTTTTTTTTTAAGATTTTTATAAAAGAAAGGAAGAAAACAAACCATTAAACATTTATTTCATTTCTAATCAAGTTACAAAGTATGTGCTTGTATTAGAATTCATACTAATAAAATAAAGAATGAAAATTTGCAACACACAACAGTATTCCAACAAAAAGATTTAAACTTTTAGCACACAGTATTCCAACAAAATGATAGAAACATTTAGCACCACCATGTCCACCACCATACATATCTGTTCTGGCATAAACATTAAAAATACATGCTTAAATAGCAATATTTCACACTGGTTAATGACCAGTTCTACCAGTCAAGCTCATCACTACCTCTAAGGAAGCGGTAACACACAACAAGTTTTGCTGCTCTCTGAATTCCTAGTCTATTCCTAAGTTTTGTTTGTACAGTTCCAAAGTTGGAAAAGATCCTTGTTGTTTATTGGACCAGGGAACATGTCAATTAAGATGCTAATATGTTTATTTAAGGATTATCCAATAACCATAAAGTAGGTGTTATACACTTGTCAATTAACACTTGTGTATGACAAAGGATGGTCAGGCCACTGAGGGGTCATGACTTGCACTTCTATTGTTTATCGAACATGGGAACATACCAATTAAAATATTATGTTTACTTAAGGATTATCCAATATTAAACCATAAATGAAGTAACATCTAGGCCCTACCAATGTCTATTGTAAGGGCCTAAAGGATTTAACTGTTTTAACATGATTCTAAGAACATTATGGACAGTTTTGTAGTGAATAAAATTGAATTGACCAGTATTGACCAGAAATGACCACTATTGACCAGTATTGACCAATAATGACCAGTATTGACCAGTATTGACCACCGGCCCGGTCAATACTCAATCGACCGGTCAATAAGCCAACCCTGTTAAAATTGGCCATGCCCTAGGGTTCTCTTGGTTTACAGATAGTTATATAGGAAAAACATTAAAAGTCATTTTTCTCCAAAACTAATAGGACTAGACCTTTGATATTTTGTTTGGAGTATTGTGTAGAGAACCTTTACCAGTATTGTTTATATGTTGGCCGTGGGGTCAAAATTGGCCCTTCTCCGGGGCCCTTATTATGTAAAAAAGGCAATCTTTAAAAATCTTCTTCTCAGAAACCACAATGCCTACAGCTTAGATATTTGGTATGTAGCATTGTCTAGTGGATGTTTACCAAGTCTGTTCAAATTATGTCCCCCGGGTTAAAATTGGCCATGCCCTAGGGTTCTCTTGGTTTACATATAGTTATATAGGAAAAACATTAAAAGTCATTTTTCTCCAAAACTAATAGGACTAGACCTTTGATATTTTGTTTGGAGTATTGTGTAGAGAACCTTTACCAGTATTGTTTATATGTTGGCCTTGGGGTCAAAATTGGCGCCTGCCCCGTGGGCCCTTAATATGTAAAAAAGGCAATCTTTAAAAATCATCTTACTGGAAACCTCAATGCCTACAGCTTAGATATTTGGTATGTAGCATTGTCTAGTGGATGTCCACTACGTTTGTTCAAATTATGTTCCCTGAGTCAAAATTGGCCAAGCCCCAGGGTTCTCTTGGTTTACATAGATTTATATAGGAAAAACATGAAAAATATTTTTTCTCCAAAACAAATTGGTGTAGACCTTAGATATTTGGTGTTGAGTTTTGTGTAAAGAACCTTTACCAATATTGTTTAAATGTTGGCCCTGAGGTCAAAATTTTCCCGGCCCCGGGGCCCCTTAATATGTAAAAAAGGAAATTTTTTAAAAATCTTCTTGTATGAAACCACAAGGCATAGAATTTTAAAATTTAGCATGAAGCAAGCTTTATCAAGCTTTTTCAAATTATTAGATTAGGTTAAAGGTCACGGAGGCTAAAAATAGATTTATCTACTGTACCTCATAAAGCCTTCATTTATAGACCAATATCTTTGATATTCAATATATAGGTTCCTTGCATAGGTAGGGTTTGAGGTCACTGGGTCAAGGTCAAGGTCACCATAGCTTATAATAGATATTTCCACTTTCTGTCATAGAGCCTTTATTTATTGACTGATATTTTACATATTTGGTTTGTAGGCACTTATATATTTTCAATTAAAAAATGAAATACTGCTTAACAGCAAACATACAGCCAAAGAACTCAGGTGAGCGATCCAGGGCCATCATGGCCCTCTTGTTTAGTCTTCCCTATATAAGCCTATGTAAAATCAAGTGACCCCCAGGGCAGGGCCAACTTTGACCCCAGGCCCAGGGGTACATTGTATAATTTCAAAAAAAAATTGGTAGAGGTCCACTAGACAACAAATGCTGCATACCAAATCTTAAGGCTGAGGGTTCTGTGGTTACAGAGAAAAGGATTTTCAAAGTTTTCCCTGTATAAGCCTATGTAATGTGGCCAATTTTGACCCCAGCGGTATAATCGAAACAAAGGGCCATAATAGCCCTGTAACGCTTACCTGAATATGACTGCTTTTAACAAAGTTGCTATGGACCTGGTTAATTGACCCCAGATGACCCATATTCGAATTTGACCTAGAAATTATTGAAACAATCTTTCTGACAAATTTCCAGGTTATTTGGAGTGAAAATGTAGCTTCTAGAGTGCTTACAAGGTTTTTCGATATTTGGGCTCTGTGACCTAGTTTTTGACCCCAGATGACCCAGATGAGCTACAAATCATCAAAACAACCTTTCTGACAAATTTCTAGGACATTTGGACTGAAAATGTAGCCTCCAAAGTGTTTACAAAGTTTTTCGATATTTGGGCTCTGTGACCTAGTTTTTGACTCCAGATGACCCATATTCACAGAGCTAGAAATCATAGAAGCAACCTTTCTGACAAATTTTCAGATTATTTGAATTAAAATCTTAACTCTAGAGTGTTAACAAGCTTTTTCCATATTTGGGCTCTGTGACCTAGTTTTTGACCATATTAGTACTTGAGCTAGAAATCATCAAAACAACCTGTCTGGATATTTTGACTGAAAATGTAACCTCTGGAGTGTTAAAATGGTTTTTACATTTTAGGGCTCTGTGACCTAGTTTTTTATCCCAAATGACCCATATCCAAGTCTAAGAAATCATTGAAACAACCTTTCTGGCAAATTTCAAGGATATTTGGACTGAAAATGTAACCCTCTAGAGCAGTTAACAAGGTTTTCTACTTTTTTGCCATGTGACCTAGTTTTTGATTCCAGATAACCCATATTCAAAATTGTGCTACAAATCATTGAAACTTTTTTTCTGACAAATTTCCAGGTTATTTGGACTGAAAATGTTACCTCTAGAGTGTTAACAAGGTTTTTCCATATTTTGGGTCTGTGACATAGGTTTGACCCCAGATGACCCATATTTGAATCTGAACTAGAAAGCATTAAAACAACCTTTCTGACAAATTTCCAGAATATTTGGACTGAAAAGTTGCCTCTACAGTGTTAACAAGTTTTTTTTTCTATTTTTGGGCTCTGTGAAATAGTTTTTGACTCAAGATGACCCATATTCAAACTTGAGCCAGAAACCATAGAATCAACCTTTCAGACAGATTTCCAGGTTATTTGGACTGAAAATGTTACCTCTAGAGTGTTAACAAGGTTTTTCCATATTTGGGCTATGTGGCCTTCTTTTTTATCCTAGATGACCCATATTCGAACTTTAGCTAGAAATCATCAAAATAACCTGTCTGACAAATTTCTGGGACATTTTGACTGAAAATGTAACCTCTAGAGTGTTAACAAGGTTTTTCTATTTTCGGGCTCTGTGACCTAGTTTTTGAACCCAGATGACCCATATTCGAATCTGAGCTAGAAATCATAGAAACAACCTTTTTGACAAATTTCCAGATTATTTGGACTGAAAATGTTACCTCTCCCTCTACAAGAAGATTTTCAAAGTTTTCACTATATAAGACTATTTAAAACTAAAGACCCCGGAGTGGGGCCAAATTTGACCCCAGGGGTATAATTTGAACAAACTTGGTAGAGGTCCACTAGACAATGCTACATACGAAATCATAAGGCTCAGGCCCATGTGGTTTCAGACAAGAAGATTTTCAAAGTTTTCACTACATAAGCCTATGTAAAACCAATGACCTCTGGGTGGGGCGAAATTTGACCCCAGGGGCATAATTTGAACAAACTTGGTAGAGGTCCACTAGATAATGCTACATACCAAATCTTAAGGCTCAGTGCCTTGTGGTTTCAGACAAGAAGATTTTCGAAGTTTTATCCTATATACAGTACAGCTCAGGAGGATTGTCCAAATTATGCGAAATTTGGAGGAATTCACTCCACACTTCGCGAGAGTAATCTGCATTTAAAAAGAGTGACTTCGCGTGAAAAAGAGTGACTGAAGCCACTCCGAGTTAGGAGTAAAATCGCAGCACTTCACGGGAGAAATATCGAGGCACTCCGCGAAATTTAACTGGTAAGAGAAATGAAACATTGCCATTGAAAATCGGACATTTTCCAATGAAAATTAAGAAAAGATGGAACCAATAATTCACCATTGTCTAAATTAAAAATCATGAATTTTAAAGAGGCTGTACTCCAGAAATGACATAAAAATTTGTTTTTCATAAATTATATATTTAGATGCCGTGAGATTATAACAACATTATTTTACTTCAAAACTGATTATAAATGTCAAAATAGAATAAAAAATTTGCAGCCTGATTTGAACTCTGGAACCCTCATGTTAACAAATTATTTCCAAACGCTTTTACTGTCAACCACCTCGCCGCAATGATATTACAGTATTTACTTTAAATCTTATACGATATAGTTATACCGTCGCGTTACGGTAGGGAAAAAAATCAATTTATAATGTAATTATTTGACTTATTTTTTGTCAGTAGGTATTTTTAAGCATTAATCATAAATATTACAAGAAATTTATAATACAAAGAAACTTTCTTTTTTGTCATCTGGAGCACAGCCCCTTTAAAGATTATATTTTTTCAAGACAGAGAAGATTGTTTTCACAGACATCCGAGATTTTAATATTACCCCATTCCGAAATTGTTTCCGAAAGACTAAATACCACATGACCCTGCAGAAGACTAATCTTATGTGATTTTAGCTCTTCCCACAGATACACATCTTGTGATCTTCACTGTTCCTACTATTAAAATACTCTCTACCTCTGCTTTTTAGAAAATCAAATATTCCACTCCATAATACACACAAGCTTTTTTCAAGTGTACTTTTAAAGATTTTCAAAAGAGTGTAGAGTAACTCGCTATTTTTAGCTCACCTGTCACGGAGTCCAAATATTGAAAAACCTTGTTAACACTCTAGAGGTAACATTTTTAGACCAAATAATCTGGAAATTTGTCAGGAAGGTTGCTTCTATGATTTCTAGCTCAAGTTCGAATATGGGTCATCTGGGTTCAAAAACTAGATCACAGAGCCCAAAAATAGAAACATCTTGTTAACACTCTAGAAGTTACATTTTCAGCCCAAATAATCTTGAAATTTGTCAGAAAGGTTGTTTCAATGATTTCTAGCTCAAATGTGGATATGGGTCATCTGGTATCAAAAACTAGGTCACATGGCTCAAATATGTAAAAACCTTTTTAACACTCCAGAGGTTACATTTTCAGTCCAAATATCCTGGAAATTTGTCAGACAGGGTTTTTTATGATTTCCAGCTCAAGTTGGAGTATGGGTCATCTTGGGTCTAAAACTAGGTCACAGAGCCCAAATATGGAAAAAGATTGTTAACACTTTAGAGGTAACATTTTTATTCCAAATAACCTGGAAATTTGTTAGAAAGCTTAATTCTATGGTTTCTGGCTCAAGTTTGAATATGGGTCATCTGGAGTCGAAAACTATGTCACAAAGCCCAAATATTGAAAAACTTTGTAAACACTTGAGAGGCTACATTTTCAGTTGAAATGTCCTGGAAATTTGTCAGAAAGGTTGTTTTGATGATTTGTAGCTCAAGTTTGGATATGGGTTATCTGGGGTCAAAAACTAGGTCACAGAGCCTAAATATCGAAAAACGTTGTTAACACTCTAGAGGCTACTTTTTCAGTCCAAATATCTTGGAAATTTGTCACAGAGATTGTTTCGATAATTTCTAGCTCAATTTCGAATATGGGACATCTAGGTTAAAAAACTAGGTCATAGAGCCGAAATATGGAAAAACCTTGTTAACACTCTAGAGGTAACATTTTCAGTACAAATAACCTTGAAATTTGTCAAAGAGATTGTTTCAATAATTTCTAGGTCAAGTTCGAATATGGGTCATCTGGGGTCAATTAACCAGGTCCTTACTACTTTGTTAAAAGCAGTATACTCAGTTGAGCGATACAGGGCCATCATGGCCCTCTTGTTAGAAAAGCATGCAGCTTTAGGCCATGTGATGTGGAAAAGGCGGTAAAAAATGAGATTGGAAAATTACTCAGGCTTAATGTCAAAGGTTATCTCTTAGAATAACAACCATTAAAAACGATGGTGTTATATTACGTGAAAGTTCATAGGTCACGGGAAGTGTGATTGACAGGTTTTCTTTGTTTTGCGTTGGAAAACAAGAGGGCAATGATGGCCCTGGATCGCTCACCCGAGTACTTTGGCTGTAGGTTTGCTGTTAAGCAGTATTTCATTTTTTAATTGAAAATATGTAAGTGCCTACAAACCAAATATGTAAAATATCAGTCAATAAATAAAGGCTCTATGATAGAAAGTAGAAATATCTATTATAAGCTATGGTGACCTTGACCTTGACCCAGTGACCTCAAACCCTACCCATGGGTAGAGGTCCATGCAAGGAACCTCTATACTGAATATCAAAGATATTGGTCTATAAATGAAGTCTCTATGAGGTACAGTAGATAAATCTCCTTTTAGCCTCCGTGACCTTTAACCTAATCTAATAATTTGAAAAATATTGATAAAGCTTGCTTTGTGCCAAATTTTAAAATTCTAGGCCTTGTGGTTTCAGACAAGAAGATTTTTAAAGATTTTCTTCTATATTGATATTTAAAACTTGTGACCACTCGGGCGGGGCCAATACTGACCCCAGGGACATTGTTCTAAAAAACTTGGTAGAGGTCGACTAGACAATGCTGCATACCAAATATCTTAACGCTAGGCCTTGTGGTTTCTGACAAGAAGATTTTTCAAGTTTTTCCTATATAATTCTATGTAAGACGTGTGACCCCTAGGGCAGGGCCTATTTTGACCAAGGGGCCATGATTTGAACAAACTTGGTAGAGGTCCATTAGATAATGCTGCACACCAAATATCTTAACTCTAGGCCTTGTTGTTTATGACAAGAAGATTTTTAAAGTTTTTCCTATATAACTCTCTGTACAACATGTGACCCCTGGGGTGGGGCCATTTTTGACCTAGGGTAAATGACTTAAACCAACTTGGTAGAGGTCCTCCAGACAATGCTTCATACAAAATATCTTAACTCTAAGCCTTATGGTTTCTTCTGTGAAGATTTTTAAAACCTTTTCCTATATATCTCTATGTAAAAAAGTGACCCCCAGGGCTGGGCTTGTTTTGGCCAAGTGGCTATGATTTGAACAAACTTAGTAGAGGTCCACTAGACAATGCTACACACAAAATATCTGAGCTCTATAACCTATAGTTTCTGACAAAAAGATTTTTAAAGTTTTTCCTATATAACTCTATGTAAAGGAAGTCACCCCTGGGACGGGGCCATTTTTGACCCAGAGGCCATGATTTGAATAACTTGGTAGAGGTCCACTAGACAATGCTAAATACAAAATATCTAAGCTCTATAACTTACGGTTTCTGACAAGAAATTTTTTTAAGATTTTCCTATATAACCCTATATAAAACAAGTGACCCCTGGGGCGAGGCCATTTTTGACCCAGAGGCCATGATTTGGACACATTGCTAGAGGTCCACTAGACAACGCTACACACCAAATATCTAAGCTCTATGCCTTATGGTTTCTGACAAGAAGATTTTTAAAGTTTTTCCTATATAACTCTATGTAAAACAAGTGACCCCTGGGGCGGGGCCATTTTTGACCCAGAGGCCATGATTTGAACAAACTTGGTAGACGTTCACTAGACAATGCTACACACCAAATATCTAAGCTCTATGCCTTATGGTTTCTGACAAGAAGATTTTTAAAGTTTTTCCTATATAACTCTATGTCAAACAAGTGACCCCTGGGGAGGGGCCATTTTTTACCCAGAGGCCATGATTTGAACAAACTTGGTAGAGGTCCACTAGACAATGCTACATACCAAATATCTTAACTCTAGGCCTTCTTGTTTCTGACAAGAAGGTTTTCAAGTTTTCCCTATATAACTCTATGTAAAATCAACTGACCCCCTGGGGTGGGTTTAGTTTTGACCCCAGGGACATAATTTGAACAAACTTGGTAAAGGTCCACTAGATGATGCTTCATACCAAATATCAAAGCTCCAAGCCTTGTGGTTTTGGAGAAGAAGATTTTTAAAGATCCAACTTATAAATCTATTTTTATCTCCAGTGAACCAGAAATGCAATGGACCAGAACCATTTGAACAATCTTGGTAGAGCTTCATGCAAGGAACATCCTAGGCAAGTTTCATTAAATTTGCCCCATTGGTTTCAGAGGAGATGTCGTTTGAATGAAAAGTTGACGACTGGACGGACGACGGACGGACAAAGACTGATTAGAAAAGCTCACCCTGAGGACTAGGTGAGCGAAAAATACATGTATACAGGATCTGTAAATTTCACTAGTTTGAAAAGGTGTTTTAGTTTTTATTTAGGAATGTTATTCACACAGGTGTCGGCTTCTGTGTTTTTGAGTTTATCTGAGGACATTGCGCCCTTTGTAAAATGTTGAAAGCCGCTGAGTGATGTAATTTCTTTGACAGGTGAAGCAGTTCACTTAAAATAGCCCCGATAATTACCATGTTAAACATGTAATTATTTTTAAGAATGTGCTAATCTGCAATTGTTTTGGATAATTCAAGGGAGAAAGGATGCTAACAAATGTACGTTTCTGAAATGTTTTCATTTGTTCATAAAATAGTGTAGTATGTAAGCTACGTGTCTATGCGAAGTCACTCCAATCCAGGGCTCCCGAAAACCGAAAATTTGCCGGTTTTGACCGAATTTTATCTCTATGGACCGATTTCGATGTCCAAAAGTCCTTAAAAAATCGGTCCAGATAAATTCCAAAAAAAAAAAAATCTGTCTAACTTTTCAAAAAACAGTCAAAATCTCACACCAAAACCTCAATTGATCGCTAATCCGGTACTTCACACCTATCATAAAACCATAAAACTGTCAATGTTGCCCGCGGCAATTATCGCCAATTAACTTGTAAACAAGTAAAAGTGTGCTTGATTAGCAGCCGGCCAATCGATTACAGTTGACCGGCTCAAACTGTGAAATATAATACTCCCCGCAGCGGTTACTTCCCCTGATCAGTACAGAAAAGCGTGACGTAACCGGTGCGAGGAGTGTGCATCGAAATAGGCGATAACTGTCGTCTGCTTAATTTCATTAAGGGAATAATAGTAATTGTAGTGGATAGCTGCAGCACAAAGCACACATTAAAATATCAGTGACTAGTTTGACGTTGTAAAATTAGCTCTAATTCTACTTTCGCTTTGAAAAACACATATTTTCGCGACGTCAACACTATCATAACTCAAATTGTTCTTTGCCCTTAAATCGTTTCTATTTTTTGTTGGTTCTTGATCTGGGGGGGGGGGGGGGGGCGGGGGGTCGAGGACTCGGACCGATTGAGATTTCAAAATTTTAGGAGCCCTGCTCCAATCAATAATCCCAAAGGCTCACCCTTGAGCACTTCATGCTCAGTTGAGCTAAACAAGTTTTAAGGCAGTAAAATGAAAACAAATACGGTCATTAAGTTAAAACCATTTTATTAAAAGTGAAATGTGTCTATCGCAATGCACTTATTTACATGCAACATAGTGTGTATATGACAAGAGAGTTGAAAGTTACATGACAAGTTTAGACACATACATGTTACAATACTTATTTTTTCTGAAATACACAAGATCACACTACATATGTAATATGTATGCATGAACAGATATTCCATTTCAACATAAAAAATGTAATTTGCATAATGTGTAGATTGGTAAATAACCTTTAAAATTACAATTACTGTTCTGTACAACCAGTAATGTAGCACTAATAATGTAACAGTGTAAGCGATCAGGTGCCCTCACACAATTTGTTGGCATTTAGTTTATACCAAATTTATTTTAGTTTGATTGTGTCGGAAGCTTTTAGCTTATAGACACACTCTCGAATCTGTTCCTGGAACCAACCAGTACTAAGCAATGAGTTCAAAGTTTCTTGCTCAAAGAAACAATGGCTTGCCCCTGACTGGGTTTGAACCCATGCGGCTAGCAATCCTTTGACCACTAGTCTGACACATTAACCACTTAGCCATGTCATCACTATTATGTTGGCATTTAATGCTATTAAATTCTATTGTACCTAAAAAAACCTTGGGCGGAATATTTTAACATTGCTAGATCGTACCATACCTTCTGTTCTACTTTCATTTCTCTAATTACAATATTTTACACAAGAAATGGCCTTGACCTCTGCTCATACATACATTTGACAATATGTCTGTGGATTAATATATATAACCAACATAACACAGAATAGAATAAATACCTAATTCTATATAATAATTTTGTTACAAATGGCTCTATAGTATAGCACCGTCATTTACATGTTGATTTCATGAAAGAAATAGACTTGTCCGTCGGACACTGATGCCCCCACAAATGGGAATTTGTCACAGAAAGGGAATGCATTACCAGGGAAAACAATGGATATATTGCTTGATAGGTTAAGAGAACTTCACTTCACAAATCAAGCTCTTTCAAAATGTGTCAGCTGCTATACCTCTTCCACAATGTCTTACTTCCATAACTCATTAACAATGCCTTTCTTCCAGAACTCATTCACCTATTTAACAATATGGTAATTATTTTAAATAGCTATGAACACATTGGATTTCAGTATTACTTACATTATAATATGTATGTTACAAGTATGCAAACATTTAAATATGGATGTAGGAGGAGCTGCGCACACAAGATTTACTAGATATGGCATGTATGAAAAATCAACAAAAGGCATTAATCCTGTGAAAACTGATCTGAGGAAAAAAAATTCTCTACTTCTTGCACAATTACGCATCGTGGTCTATTATGTGTGCGAGTTTGTTTTTAATCCACCCAAGGGTGTGGAAGGAGATTTACTATATATGGCATGTACGAAAAACCAACAAAGGGCAATAATCCAGTGAAAACTGATCTGAGAAAAAAATTCTTTATTTCTTGCACAACAACCTATCAGTGTGTGTGAGTTTAGTTCTAGTCCAACCATGAGTGTAGGAGGAGTTGCGCACACAAGGAACGGAATGTACGGATGGACGTGTGCCAATCTATATGCCCCAACACTATGTTGTGGGGGCATAAAAAATAGAATGAAAATGTTGCTGTTGATGGTGTGTTATACATGAATAGTTTCTCGAATATTAAAATGTTTGCAATCCATGCAATCCATATATCTTATGAACTTTTTGAAATGCCAACCCTGGTTTTTTAAAGAAAACTGTTTCAAACTTCATTTAACAAAGCAATTAAATTTGTAAATCCATATTATCTATATATTTTCTTGTTACTAATATAGAAAAAGGTAGCACAGCAGAAGTCCTAAGACAGAGTGAAATAATGAATGATAAAATGAAAACTATGGCAATATGGCACAATATCAAGCTGTACAAAATGACTGAAATCAATGAACTCTCTGATCATATTATAAGGCTAGACTTACAAACTGAAACCACAATGTAACAAAATACCTAGCTTATATATAAACCTGATTTAAAATATAATGCTGTTACCTCCTAACAAGAATTTGTTTCTGTTCAAAATCTAAAATAAAACAAATACAAGAAATTTTGTTTCACTTGTCAAAATAAGCAGAGATTTTTCTGTACAAAAAATATTATTCAAGCATTTCTACTCTATAACTTTGCTGATGTATTTAGCATGATTGCACCACAGTTAAATCCCAAATTCTCTTCTATGTTATATCTGTTTTCTCTGCTGTTTTTTCCTTAATTTCCTGCTGTTTTCAAACAGGAACTGCAACACAATCAACTTCAGTTTCTAACAAACATCAGGTAATGAAATTATCAACAATAAGGAAAGCTAACTGTAGCAATATAATTGCCAAAAACAGTCACTGGGAAATCACATGAATAAAAAATCATCAAAAAGATCATGAGAAAGCCATGCAACATAAACTGGTCACAGACCTTTGTTTGCAGACAGAGCTACGTACTGTATCAACTATAGTACACAAAACATACATGAATAATCACTAACAATTTCTAACATAAACTGTACATATGTACTATATATTGCACCAGTTTAAACTTTGGTTTAAAGTTAATAATAGGAAACAAAAAGCAACAACTTCACTTGCTGCCAAAATGGCATGGATAAAAGTAAGACTGTAACATGAAATTTGACTGGCTTAACCTGCAACATTCAAGCAAAAAACACATGGTTTTGCATGAACCATATTCATGCAGTCTGTAAAATACACATTCACCTAATCAGCAAAATTCAAGCTATTAACACATCTGTGACTAAGCATAAGCTACTTTTATGCAAAGTCTGTAAAATGAAATTTCATAGGGCAAACAAACATAATTATAACCAGTTGGTCACTAGTATACAAATGTCTACCTCAAGGCTTAGGCAGGCTTCAGCTTTATACACGTACAGGCGGCTTTGAAATCTATCAGCCATCTCAATTATGAATGCAGAAGGCTTTGAAATCTATCAGCCATCTCAATTATGAATTCAGAAGACTCTGAAATCAGTCAGCCATCTCAATTATGAATTCAGAAGACTCTGAAATCATTCAGCCATCTCAATTATGAATGCAGAAGGCTCCGAAATCAATCAGCCATCTCAATTATGAATGCAGAAGGCTGTGAAATCATTCAGCCATCTCAATTATCTGCTATAGCTGTGTTTAAGTAAGTAGTGTTCACAGACAACCCAAGCCATGTTTTAAATGCTTCAATATTTCTAATAAAAGTTTCCTGAACTTCTGGATAAATTTTGTAAAATTTAAAAATAATACTGAAACAGATATAATAATGAAGATTACAGTTTATGGAGTTACTTACATAATGAATGCCTTCAATGCTTTTTGGAAGAGGTATGTTGCAAATTTTATATAAATTTTATATTTTATATGTTCTAAATAAGCATAAAATAATGTATCCTGACACCCTAAACGTTAAGTTCAGGAGAGTGAAGCATCCCATCTCCTTTACATTATAAGATCTGTTTATACATAATGCTCATGATTTGGTTCTGAAACATTAATGTTTTCATTATCTCCACAATACTTAAAGCAGATGTCCTTTGTGCATGTTCAAAGCAATCTTGTAGAATATTCTTTTAAGCTTGAAAATGAGAAAATACAAAGTTGAAAAAAGAAAATGTTCAAATGAATCCAAGGGATGTTACTGTTATATGTACACAAAATAAAGGGACTGAATGCAAAAACTACCTACCTGCTTGTTTCACTAAAAGCTTATAGAACAGTTCTGTATTCAATGTTGTATTTCATGAAATTTACATATTATCAAAATTACAAAATACATGGTGAAAAGCAGTTTGCTAATGTATATAAAATAAGCGCCAATCTTGTATGAAAACATCAAACTAGAAAACTATAATGCTTTGTTTATCAGGCCATTTAAAAATAGTTGCTTGAGAGCTTTCTTTTCTGTTTGATTTCAAATCATGACAAAAACAAATAGTTGGATTGACATGTTAAATGTATTAGAACCAAGTGATTTTTGACTAGTTGCATATTTGTTTTTTTTCCATGGTTTTTATCAAATACAGTTGTTCCTTGATGGCACAGTCTAGCTTCACTTGAATTGATCTCTCGAAGTTGAGGCTAAGTCCCATTTCTCTCCCTTATATTTTACTATTAAAATTAAACAGATTTTTTATGGCTCGAATTTCTTTACGGCTTGAGGTGTTAGTAAGGACCCAACTTGCCAATTTACACCTTTTATTATTTGCATGGGTCGAATTTTAATTTCAGAGTGACAGTGCACTGCCGGCAGTTATCTTTGACAAAGCATTTGCAACCTTATAATTGTATTTGTTGATTATTTTTAATGATACACAGACTTGATAGTTTCTTTTTTCACTATTAATCAGGACTGATTGCACTACAAACACAGTTTGTAAGATACTGAGAAAATTGGTCTCAAACCAATGCCATCTATGATGAAATAGAATTTCCTTTGTATGGCTCAAATTTCTTGACTCTTTAAGTTTAGGTCACAGTCCTGAAGACTTTGAGCTATCAAGGAATGACTGTATTTGAACATTATAATGAATTATCTTCAAAAATGCAAACACTAGGCTATATATATTTGTATTTTAACTAAGAACTTTTTACTCTAAACAGTAATCACAATTCACTTTGGAAACACTGCTAGACAGCATCTATGTACATGACATGTACATGACATCAAAATTTCAATGACCCATTACCAATGAGTCTATGTTTTTACTGATATTTCTTAAGTTTCTGCTACTCAGAAGTTATCCAAAAATGTAAAACATGAGCAAAGTCTCTTTTCATTCATTCAGACAGAATTACATACACTGTCAAAATGGTTCATCTGACATAGCAATCATGTACAAATGTACTTAGTCTTATAAAGATAAACATATCTTGATGTCAGGTTTATCCAGTTGTCCTTATAGTAAAACCACAAGGTTATTTAAGTATTCTTAAAAAGGCAGCTCCGATGAATCTGACCAACCTACTGAAACTGAAAAAAAACTGCTATTGTTACAGTATGGTCATAGCATCAGATGGCCATTCCAACTTAACATACTTCTTGTTTTGACTGCCAATCCTCTAGACAGGCAATGCAATCTAGTTCATCACAGCACATTAGGGTAAAGCTTTACACACTATTAGATAGAGCGAAACTTTACAAATCTCAACATCATAAGTAAAGCTTTGGCCATGCTTCTTTGTACATACACTTAGTAAAGCTTTGAACTCTACTAGCAGTAAAAACACTACATAATGGACTAACACTACATTCTCAGATTTCTGCAGTTCTAGACTCAGGAATGTACCCATTCTGATTTATTAAGTTGTTAAAGCGGTTGCACTCGGAGTATGATGGTGGGGGAGACATCGTAGAATTGTTTGGCGTACCAACAGAATTTGCTAACTTTGCCTTATTGGTGGACGAACCAGAACTGGAGCCACTAGCAATTGACTCGGGTGGTGAGATTTTTGTAGGTCCATTTGATGTTGGTTGCATTTGAGAGTTTTTAGTGTTCTGCTGCTGAATGGTATTTAAAGCACTATAGATCTGTTTCTGTGTAGGCATTCCTTGAAATGTCACTGTAACAGGCTGACCTGTCTGATTCTGGCCATACTGATTGTTACCAAACCCAGGGTTGTTGGGTGGCATCGTTATGACTGGTGGTGGGGCAGGGGCCATCTGGTTGTACTGTGAGGGGTCAGAATTATTACTGCTTCCTGTAAGTCCTGTCATGGCAGTTGTGTTGCTAGGGCCTGTGCTCCCTTGGTGACTAGGTCCACTCTGTAATGAGCTCTGGTGAGAGCTTGAATGAGCTGAATGGCTCTGAGATAAGCTCCAATGAGGATTTTGCATAAGAAGCTCACTCTTCCAAGCTCGCAGACGAGCATGTACTTCACGGAAATTTGGTCGGCGTGTTGGCATTTCATGCCAGCACTCAACCATAAGTCCATACATTCTTGCAGGGCAGTCCTCAGGACTAGGTAAAATTTGACGGGATCTTATCATGTCTATGACTTCTTGATTTGAAAAGCCATAATAAGGCTGCAGTCCATAGCTAAATATTTCCCACAACACAACACCAAATGACCAAACATCACTTTCTGTAGTGAACTTGCCATACATGATGGACTCGGCAGGCATCCACCTGACTGGTAGAAGAGATTTACTCTGAACTCTGTAGTAATCTGATGAGTATACATCACGTGACAGACCAAAGTCTGATATTTTCACAGTGAGATTGTCACCAACAAGGATATTTCTAGCTGCAAGGTCACGATGAACAAAATGGTGACTAGCAAGGTACTCCATTCCAGAGGCAATCTGGGTTGCTGTGTGCAACATATCACCATAATCTAGTATTGGCCGCTGTGAACCTTCTTCATCTGACACAACTGACATGTCCTGAGTGCGGTGAGTGCTGTATTAAATACTCATGTAAGTCACCAAGGTGCATGTACTCAAACAGCATACACATTGGTTCCTGTTTCATGACGACACCTAACAAACACACTATATTTGGATGTCTCAGTTCAGACATCATGTCCACTTCACGTCTGAAGTCATTCTGAACCTTTGGTGCTGCATTCTCTTTCAATGTCTTTATTGCCACTTTAGTTATGGTATTTTCACCAAACAACCCAATCACTTCGCCTTTATAGACTTTACCGAAGGCACCTTCACCCAGTTCTTGCAAGAACCTCACTGATGATATAGGAAATTCACGTACACGTTGAGAAGCCGATTTTGCAGTCAAGGGACACAACTCCATGTTCTGGGCTTTGTTACCAATGACAGCTTTAGTGTTTGCAGAGTTATTCTTCCTTGATCTTTGACAGAAACAGACTAATGCTAGCAGTAATGCCAAAGCCAGGGGAACAATAATGCCTGGGACAATTATTACAACAAGGTTGCTTGACTCAGTTGAAGTTGCTGAAAATAAAAATTTGAGCATTTTTTATGTGAATACTTATGAGTGTACATGTAATACATTTTTTAACTAAATTTTGGTCTAAAAAATTGAAATGAATAATTGAGCCATTAAATTAACTGAGGGCATATATTTTACCTTTTGGTAACTTAATGAAATTAGAAAATAATATTTTGAAATATTTTGTAACACTAAGGGAACTCCTAACATTCTTAGAAATGACTTGATCAACATTAAATTTGGATATTTTCACAATTTCAAAATGCTGGCTTAACTTTTCAAGAAAGCTTTTTTAAAGTCTGTTACACATTATAAATATTTACCACAAACGGGGACATCACAAAGCTCCTTGTATTTGAAGCTATTGTCTGTATAGCACCAGGGACCAGCCATTGATCCATTGGGATTACGACACTGGTTATGATCACCTGAAATATCACGTAAAATATATTTTAATTTTCCCTTGTCCTCATCCTATCTTTCTTTTCTTGCACAACAAATTCTGAACTGATTTCAGAGAATTCATATCTGTAACTTGCTTACTAAGCACATACCACATGCTATACATACATATATATGCAATACGTGTTGTATTATCCAGAACTGTCCTGGAAACTGAATCCCAGAAATCAAGACAAGTAGAAGTTGTCACTCCTTTGATACATAATGAAAATATCCTTATATTAAAAATGACCTAGATAATCGGTACCCCAGTAATCCTAGAAATGATGAAGAACAATTATGGCATGAATGCCCTACAAGTGAAAAACTTTCAGTATCTGGCTAATCAAAACCTTTACCAATAAAATGTAAAAGAACATGATTGTGGTAGTCCATAACTATGCAACAAATGTCTGTGAGCAAATATTTGTGCATTTGTCTTTTAATTATCCAAATAACATGTAAAACTGGGTTGTTAAAGAGAAATACTTCCCTAGAATGTTAGAAAATATACTATGGAAGTGCCTATCTTTTTTTCTTTTTTTACGATATGACAGTCACTGTTGACTAGCCAATGTTGACTACGTACCAAGAATGTCACTGAATGCTGGTTGGTCAATGGGGTACTCAGAATTGTGGTTCCAATTTCTGCATTCTTTACCACTCTTTGTCTTTGAAGCTTGACCCCTGTAATTAGCTCCATTACCTTTGAAACACTTGTCTGAAATTTTCAAAAAAAAAAAGATAGTTTAAAAATGTTTGTAAATTAATACATGTACTTTTAAAGATTTTACACTGGTGTTTTTCTCAAAGCAATGCTGCTCTCTCTATCAGTTCACTCCACAAATTTGATAATTAAAAAAAAAGTATGGAATATGGTTAAATATACAAACCATTATATCCTTTAACAGGCACACCCACTCTGATACAGGATGACCCATGTTTGGGTAGCTCCTTACATCTTGGTAAAACACTGTTGTCTGTAAACAACAACATATATTTTACTATATTCTACTATTAAAACTTTTAAAGTGTGTTTGTGTGTGTGCATGCATGTAATTCTGATATTAACGGCACATGTAGCTTTTCATTATTTACAACATTTCTTGCATACATGTAGCATTTTAGAAAGAAAAAAGAGCTGTAATTGAGACAAATGCCCCAAAAGGTACTGTCTGCAAAAAGTGCTTGAAGAAGTGTTATTTAAGTGAAATAACAAATATGGCCCGAGATATACAGGTGTAATAACAAATATGGCCCGAGATATACAGGTAGTAACTTAACGTGTTTACTTACCAATCAGTGCATGCTCATTGGCAACGATGTATTCATTCTTACAAATGCTGTCTTCCAACATTTCACACTCATCTCGACAGATCGTTCGCTTCTTCAGAGGATCTCCAAGTCCAACAGATTTTTCACATTGTGGGAATGAGAAGTGACAGATGGATGGGATGGCGTATTTCCGGCACTTGATCTGACAGATCATTAGAGTTTCCTATCACACTAAGAGCAGCTGAAATTAACAAAATAGCTCATTAACTATAAAGCATGTCTTTTTACGAGAGTTGTCCCAGAAATTCCTAGACTTCGTTTGTATCTCTTTCAATTCTTCTTTAAATTAAAAATTTATCACTTATCATAAACTTTGATTCAGTTTCGAACATCTTGTAAAATTTTGAAAATAGTATGTACGTTCACTTAGTTGTAGCAAGCACGTTTATAACCATAGCAACGCAACATCGGCCCCCGTCAGTAATAAGGCATACTAACACTTCGTTCATGCCACTCTGAACAGTTTATACGTCAACCAAACTTCATGAAACTTTGCCAATCTTTTTGTCATTGCATATGTGACGTCCTGTCCAAAAATGACATCATTTGGATGTTGGAGTTTGAAATAAACAACGTTTCCATTAGGGTGTGTATCCAACGTAAAAATGTCATCACATGAGTGCTTGAAAATTAGGACAAACATCAAGTTTTGTGCCGAATTAGGGAAAACTCCTACAGAAACACTAAAATTAATTCAGGAGACAAATGGGGATAAAACAGTAAGCCATGCTTCTGTATATAAATGGCACAAGAGATTTACAGATGGCCATCAAGATATTGGAGAAGACAAGCGACCAGGTTGAGCAGTCATTCGCACTTCTAGTTTAAATTCAATAAAGATGGTGCTTGAAGGGGACTGACCATCAGAGAAATTTCAGAAATCACGGACATTAGCCGTGGAACTGTACACTGTATACTAATTGATAAACTTAACATGAAAAAGGTATTTTGATTCTGCATTTAATTTTAAAAAGTTTATTTGCTATCAATCTTGACAAACATAACTTATGTTGCATATAAAATATAATTATGCTGATTTAAAATACAAAAAATGTAAACTATTGAGCCAAACTCATCAAGAATATAACCATACAATTTATATTAATGTTTGCAAAGAAAATTTCTCAATGATACATCACAGGGCAAAATGTTAACAAAACATTTCAGGTACATGCCAGATTGGTGCCGCGGCTCCTGAAACTTTATGAGCAGGAACATTGCGTGCATGAGTCCAGGAAATTCCTGAGGTGGTGGAGGGTACAGGGTGATGCGTTCCTAGATAATGTCATTATCATGGATGAAACCTGGCTGTTTTTACGTGATACAGAAACACGCACCCATTCAGCAGTATGGTGCTGCTCTCTGCCCCTGGAGAAGGCATGTGCATCCCATTCCGCTGCCAAGCAGATATATGCCATGTTCACTGACCACAGAGAAATAATCCTGTTTCACTCGGTGCCCATTGGTCAAACTGTAAATGGCAGCTACTAGTCAAAGGTATTTAGAATTTGAATTCATAAGTTTTATTTGCGTGCAATCATATCGCTGCCATCACACAGCTTGAGATAGACCTATTGAGTTTTCAGTGCCTGAGTCACCCCCCATATTCACCGGACCTTGCCCCATCTGATTAAGCCTTCTTCCCAGAAATCAAGGCCAAGCTCATGGGACAGAGTTTTAAGTCTTTGAAGGACCTTAAGCACGCTTCACACCATGTAATTCATTCACACAGTACTGACTGGTACAGTGATCTTATAAAGTGCCAGTGGGTTATGTGCCATGAGCGCTGCATTGCGCATGCAGGGGCATACTTTGAAAAGAAGTAAATTTTCTTTTCTGAGAAAAAAACATTGACGATTATAACGTCCTGATTTGTTTTATGAGATGGGCAATGTTGTAAACATTACATTTTTGTAACAAGCGGTAATTTAAAACTGTTTGACATAATCTTGTAATTTTTTTGCACCTATATGAAAAAAAGTTTGAACTAGCCGAAAATGTAATTTGTTTCTTATTTAAATCATTTTCCTTGAAGCTATGGCCATTGTCTACGAATTTCTGGGACAATCTTCGTACAAATGTACATACCAATAGTTATGTAAAAGTAATACTGGACAGAAATATATTGCATCCCAGTTCAGCTGTTTTTCTAGTTCTGCTCTGCCTTTCTTTCTTGGACAATTACTTGGGAACTGTATCTCTAAATAAAAATAAAATGACTCGAATACAAAATTACTGACAGGACAGATACATGATTTCTGCAATATATGGAAATCCCTTAATTTACTGATCTTTTATGACTGAAATACAGTTAAAACACAAACCAATGACTTTCTCTTCCCATAGCCCTTGAGCATATCTTGATGTGACATATATGGACTTGTTGCCAATATGTGTAGAACATACACTGCCCTTGAACAGCTGACAAAATGGCTGCTGCCGTGGTTCCTCAGCTGACATGTCATCTGTCTCAATCCTGTAATTATCAGGTCAGTTTAATTCAGTTTCAATTAAAATAGTACATTAATACTCTCTGTAATGAAATCAACAACTTAACATTTCTTGCTCTGTTTCAATCTTACATAGAAGCACACTGATGTGAAATTCAAACAAGAGGGCCATGATGGCCCTAAATCACTCACCTGAGTCTCATTGCTCATGTTACAAGTATCGTTACTGGTTATTAGGGTGTTTGTTGTTCGCAAGTTTGAATAAGTTTGCAATAAGTTTGAAGACTCTGGGTGTAATGGTACTCAAATTTTTTAGCAGAAATAGTTTTATTCTACAGGTCCCAGTGAACTTGACCTTTAACCTACAGACCCCAAAAACAATAGGGTTCTTCTAATATAATTACCCTATGAAGTTTGAACGTTCTGGGTTTAATGGTACTCCATTTACTGAGCAGAAATAGTTTTCACTCTACAGGTCTCTGTGACCTTGACTTTTGACCTACTGACCCAAAAAATGATAGGATTCTTTTACCGAGTAAAGACAATCATCTTATGAAGTTTGATGGCTCTGGGTAAAATAGTACTCCAGTTACTGAGCAGAAACAATTTTCACTCTAGAGGTCCCTGTGAACTTAACCTTTGACCTATGGATGCTAAAAACAATAGGGTTTCTCTAATACAATTATCCTATAAAGTTTGAAGGCTCTGGGTGTAATGGTACTACAGTTACTCTGCATAAATACTTTTCACTCTAAAGGTCCCTCTGACCCTGACCTTTGACATACTAGCCCCAATGGTTCTTCTATTTAGTAAAAGCAATCATCCTATGAAGTTTGAAGGCTCTGGGTGAAATGGTACTCCTGTTATTGAGTGGAAACAGTTTTCACTCTAGAGGTCCATCTGAACTTGACCTTTGACCTACTGAACCCAAAAAACAAAAGGGTTTATTTCTACTCAATAAACCCTGTGAAGTTTGAAGGCTTTGGGTCAACTGGTACTCAAGTTATTGAAAGGAAATGAAGTGTGACAGACAGAAGACAGACACCCATGGACAGGGCAAAAACAATACGTCTCCATGAGAAGGGCAGGGTTGAGGGGATTACCCATGGGCTATGATTTGAGCAAACTTGGTAGAGGTCCATTAGACTACACTAAATATCTTAACTCTAGGCCTTGTGGTATCTGAAAAGAAGATTTTCAAAGTTCTTTGTAAAACATATGACCACTGGGACGGGCCATTTTTGATCCAGGGACCATGATTTGAACAAACTTGGTAGAGGTCCTCTAGACAATGCTACATACAAAATTTCTAAGCCCTATGCCTTTTGGTTTCTGATGTGAATATTTGTTAAACCTTTTCCTATATAACTCTATGTAAATCATGTGACCCCTGGGGCGAGGCCATTTTTGACCCAGGGGCCATGATTTGAACAAACTTGGTAGAGGTCCACTGGACAATGCTGCACACCAAATATCTTAACTCTAGGCCTTGTGGTTTCTGACAAGAAGATTTATAAGTTTTCCCTATATAAATCTATGTAAAATCAACTGACTCCTGGGGTGGGGTCAGTTTTGACCCCAGGGTCATAATTTGAACAAACTTGGTAGAGGTCCACTAGATGATGCTTCATACCAAATATCTAAGCTCCAGGCCTTGAGGTTTCAGGGAAGAAGATTTTTAAAGATCAAACTTTTAAAATCTATTTTTAGCTCCAATGAACCAGAAATGCAATGGACCAGAACCATTTGAACAATCTTGGTAGAGCTTCATGCAAGGAACATCCCAGGCAAGTTTCATTAAATTTGGCCCTTTTGTTTCAGAGGAGATGTAGTTTGAATGAAAAGTTGACGACATATGGACTGAGGGACGAACAGACGACGGACAAAGACCGATCAGATAAGCTCACCCTGAGCACCTGTGCTCAGATGAGCTTTACAAAAGCACTGCTTGGCAGAGCATTATATGCCCAAAGGGTGTCTTTTCTAAGTATGATGCATTTGTGAAATAAGGGAGGAAACCTTAAATGATTTGTTTAAAATTTTGAATTCTTTTACCTTTGACCTACTGACCCCAAAATCAACTAGGGGTCATTCACTTAATGTGTGCAACCATTATATGAATTTTGAAATCTATGGAACAAATTGTTGTCAGTAACAGAGGGGTCATCCACTTAATGTGTGCAATCATAAAATAAAGTTTGAAGTCAAATGGTTGTCAAGTTACATGGCGGAAATGGTTTTCAATGTTAAGGTCTATGTGACCTTGACCTTTGAGCTACTGACTCTAAAATCAATATGGGTCATTCACTCAATATGGGCAATAATCACATGAAGGTAAAAGACTGTAGGCCAAAAAGTTCTCAAGTTATCCTCCAGGAACCAAATTGCTAACAGGTGGACGGACGGATGGACAGATGGATGGACGCCCTGGACCATAACATAATATGCCCCCTTCGAGCATATAAAAAGGGAAGTAAAAGTGCAGTAAGTAAATAATAAAAAAGGTAGATTATCCTCCGTTTAAAAAAGATACTCACTTCTGTTGTGGGTCATATCTCCCATTGAAGCTGAAAAAAAAATAAACATCCAGTTATTTAAATGTCAAATTTAGAAAACACTCCTGGATAAAAAAGCTAGCAGCAGAACAGTCTTAAATGTAAATCTCACACTTTTTATTCCTTATGTGCAAGTCTTAAATAGAATGTAAATTTTGAGGAATTGCTTTATAATATAAATTATGTTACATGAAAAATATCTTAATTAAACACTTCTAACATTTATCTTGCTAAATCTCTTATTTAGACCCGATGAAGCTATGATTTACGATTGGTACCAAAAAGCTCATTTTTACCAACGGCAGCTACTTACAAAAATCTGTTTCTACTTTTCTTGAAGACTACTCCACATGCAAAGCTTCCATTAGCGCAGACATTTTAAGGTGCATGGGTTAGTTACACAATTTATCTGTCCTTCTACTAAGTACCTTCCTAATCTCTCACACAAATGGCAACCATTCAACATAATGTGGAAAGCAGTGATTAAAGATGTGCTTTTATTTATTCAGACAAAAGCTTTTATTTTCTCAAGTTAAACAATTCAGTAAAATGTTTATAAAATGTATATAAACGGTTTTATCATTAATAAATTTCATGAATTCAATGTAAACAAAACAAGGTTTAGAACATTACCTGCTGTCATCATTTCTAATAACCGACCCAGAATCATAATCTATGTCTCCAGGTAATCCATCGGGAAATAGCTTGATATCATCTGTTGTGTAATCGGTATCTGAATCTGGAGACTTTTCAGGGTTCACATGTACATATCCTGTTGTATTTTTAGAGTCGAAATTGTTCCAGCCACGACAACCATACATGCCACTGTCATCTGTGTTAAGATTTTTTATTCGCAGTCTGCAAGAATTAACAGAAATAAACAGTCCTTATAATTAACATCAAATTCCTTACATAAAATTGGGTTTCTGTTCATTTAAAAAAAGACTTAAAAGTTGAGTTTTAACTATTTGGGTAGAAAATTTGATTTATTTTTTAATAAATCTTAATTATCTAGGCAAGTTTCATGAATTTCTCATCAGTCTAAAGAGAATTTTTTAGCCTGCTAGGAAGAAAATCAGGACTGCAGGTGTGCCAGCAAACTTTACTTTATCCTTTCTAAAAGGGAATTAAAACAGGGCAGTAGGTATCTTAGACTGTACTTACCTAGATCCCCATGGAGTAATTTTTATGCTGACCCTTCCTTCATTCCGAAGTACATGATCATCTTTGAACCACTGGTACTTCGGTATTGGGTAACCAGTAATTTCACATCTGATTCGCAGGTTGTCAGCTGTGTAACGTGTCACATTTAGCATCTGTGCATCAAGATTCACATAGCCAGCTGAAAACAAAAACAAACACAAACTAATCACTTTGTTCTAATTATTGTTGTCCAAAATGATGAATGGAAGCGTTGAAATCAACACATTACTCTACATAACTAACAATAATTAATTCAACCACAATATAATTATCAAACAAGCAGAATTATTAGATTTTAAGATAAAATATAAATACGATGTCTTGTTATTTGCTTTCACAGATGTTCTTGCTAGTTAATTAATACTGGGTCTTGTAGTATTTTTTGCTTGAGTTCATGAAGACCTTTGATATATTATTGATCTTTGCTCCAGCAATACACTTCTCCTTAAATTTTATAAAAACCTGGTAATAAAATGTCACAGACAGTCAGGTGGATATAGCTTTTGGAATAATAAACCTGACATAATATCCCAATTGTAAGTTAAAGATATGATAAAAATCTTAGAATTTATTCCTAGAATAGTAATGTCATAGCAGTACAAAGAACTTGATTAGAATAGAATAAAATTTCTAAGGTTACTGTATAGTGCACCCTTTGTACTCTGTTGAGCTTTGCAACAGACCTATAACAATGTTATTTTGTGAAGTCCTATTATGTTAATTTGGGAAATTATTCAGCAACAGTCCTATAATGTTATTTTGTGAAGTTATTCTCTAATAGTTCTATTATGTTATTTTGCAACAGTCCTTTTATGTTATTTTGCAACAAGTGTATTATGTTATTTTGTGAAGTTATTTTGCAACAGTCCTATAATGTTATTTTGTGAAGTTATTTTGCAAAAGTCCTATTATGTTATTTCGTGAAGATATTTTGCAACAATCCTACAATGTTATTTGCAAAAGTCCTAAAATGTTATTTTACCATAGACTCATATTTTTTTTTTGCAATAGTCCTTCATTGTTATTTTGGCAAAGTCCTATTATGTTAGTTTGCAATAGTCCCATGATCTTATTTTGCAACAGTCCTAAGTTATTTTGCCTAAGTCCTATAATGTTATTCTGCAATAGTCCGATCATGTAATTTTGCGATAGTCATACAATTTTATTTTGCAAAAGTCCTACAATTACTTTGCAAAAGTCCTATAATGTAATTTTGCAATATTCATACAATTTTATTTTGCAAAAGTCCCACAATGTCATATAATGTTATTTTACAATTATTAAAGTTATTGTTATTATTATTATTAATTATTATTTAAGTTACTTTGCTCTGTGTGTGTGTGTGTGCATGTGTGTGCGTGTGTGTGTGTGTGTGTGTGTGTGTGTGTGTGTCTGTGTCTGTCTCTGTGTGTGTCAGCAGATTTCCTCATGTGAAATGTATAGAGATAATCTAAGTGTCTTCTGCCTGTTTATACTTCCTTAACACTTTTATAATTTTAAAACCATACAAACTGTCTCACTGTGACAAAACAGTCCCTTGCTAGAAAAATTCTTTTATCATTTAGAGGTAGACAACCTTTACCAGAGTGTTGGAAATATTTCAAAAGACAAAAACTTCAGAAATTAATCTCCAGAAATCCTAAATAAGGTAAACAATCAATGCAAAAGCCTGCTTCAGGGATATAGAAAAAGCCATTCCTGTGATAAATTTTCTTTAAGGTGAGACAGCTCTCGGCAAATTTCTTTTGGAATAGTTTTCTTCCCTAGAGAATTTGTTAAGGACAGAAAAAAAATCTCTACAGTCTGCTAATACTGATTTTGCACTGACTACAATGTTCCTCTTCTGATGAAATATATTTGATCAAAATACAATATTACTAGAATATAATCACCCCCACCTCAAAAAACAAGACAACCACAAATCCAGTGATAAATAACTAAAACAAGAGGGCCATGATGGCCCTAAATTGCTCACATGAGTCTCATTGTTCATGTTACAAGTATCATTACTGGTTGTTATGGGTGTTCGTTGTTTGCAAATTGGAATAAGTTTGCAATAAGTTTGCAGACCCCAAAAACAATAGGGTTCTTCTAATATAATTACCCAATGAAGTTTGAAGGTCCTGGCTGTAATGGTACTCCAGTTACTGAGCAGAAATAGTTTTTACTCTACAGGACCCTGTGACCTTGACTTTTGACCTACTGACCCCAAAAATGATAGGCTTCTTTTACTGAGTAAAGACAATCATCCTATGAAGTTTGAAGGCTCTGGGTAAAATGGTACTCCAGTTACTGAGCAGAAACAGTTTTCTAGAAGTCCCTGTGAACTTAACCTTTGACCTATGGATGCTAAAAACAATAGGGTTCTTCTAATACAATTATCCTATAAAGTTTGAAGGCTCTGCATGTAATGGTACTACAGTTACCCTACAGAAATAGTTTTCAATACAAATATGACCTTGACCTTTGACATACTAGCCCCAAAAACAATATGGTTCTTCTATTTAGTAAAAGCAATCATCCTATGAAGTTTGAAGGCTCTGGGTGAAATGGTACTCCTGTTATTGAGTGGAAATGGTTTTCATTCTAGAGGTCCCTCTGACCTTGACCTTTGAACTACTGACCCAAAAAACAAAAGGGTTTTTTACTACTCAAAAAGGGCAATAACCTGTGAAGTTTGAAGGCCTTGGGTCAACCTGGTACTTAAGTTATTGAAAGGAAACAAAGTGTGAAAGACAGACAGACAAACAGACACCAATAGACAGGGCAAAAACAATATGTCTCCATCAGAAGGGCATGGTTGGGGGTGGGGGGAGACATAACAATGAACAATTGAAGCTCTAGCCCTTGGTGTTTCAAAGCAGCAGATTTTTTAAGTTTTCCCTATATAAGTCCTTGTGTAAAATCCCCTACAGGTGGGGCCAGTTTTGACCCCAGGGTCATGATTTGAAAAAACTTGGTAAAGGTCCACTAGACAATGCTGCACACCAAAAATCTAAACTCTAGGCCTTGTGGTTTCTGACAAGAAGATTTTTTAAGTTTTTACTAAATAACTCTGTGTAAAACATGTGACCCCTGGTGCGGGGCCTTTTTTGACCCAGGGGTTATGATTTGAACAAACTTGGTAGAGGTCTTCTAGACAATGCTACATACAAAATATCTAAGCTCTATGCCTTTTGGTTTCTGCTGTGAAGATTTTTGAAACTTTTTCCTATATAACTCTATGTAAACAAGTGACCCATGGGGCGAGGCCATTTTTGACCCAGGGGCCATGATTTGAACAAACTTGGTAGAGGTCCACTAGACAATGCTGCACACCAAATATCTAAACTCTAGGCCTTGTGGTTTCTGACAAGAAGATTTTTAAGTTTTCCCTTTATAAATCTATGTAAAATAAACTGACCCCTTGGGTGGGGTCAGTTTTGACCCTAGGGTCATAATTTGAACAAACTTGGTAGAGGTCAACTAGATGATGCTTCATACCAAATATCTAAACTCCAGGCCTTGAGGTTTCAGAGAAGAAGATTTTTAAAGATCAAACTTTTAAAATCTAATTTTAGCTCCAGTGAACCAGAAATGCAATTGACCAAAACCATTTTAACAATCTTGGTAGAGCTTCATCCAAGGAACATCCTATGCAAGTTTCAGTAAATTTGGCTCATGGTTTAGAGGAGATGTCGTTTGAATGAAAAGTTGACGAAGGACGGATGGACAGACGGACGGACTGACGACGGACAAAGACTGATCAGAAAAGCTCACCCTGAGCACTTTGTGCTCAGATGAGCTAAAAATGAAAGACTTTTACAAATAGTTAAATAACACAAAATGCTTACATTTTACCTTTTCCATAAACATTTATACCACAATAAAACAATTCTGGTTAAACAACTATTTAACAGCAAGAACTGTACCCAGATTGTTATTTTTTTATTGTCCAATAAATTAATAAAGTTTGCTGACATTTCTATTTCTTGTATTGTACATTCTATTATAGAATTTTCAATTTTATGTCACGCAACCATTACATTTTTTATATCCTTTCTCCCTATACAGTACAATGAATTTGTGACCAGTGTCACAACGACCACTGGGAAATCATCGCCTTTGTAGCCTGAGACTGTGTATCATGGTCTCTAATTCTTTTACAACATGCAAAACAGTAATAAACATTGATTTCTACTCTTTTACCATTCCTACCATGATAACAACAATCCTAAATATTTCAAGATCCGACATATTAATTGGATTTTATAGAAAATGTATGTTTCAGCATACTGGCAGTAAATGCACTTTTAAGGACCACAATGGGAAACTTAATAGGTCACAAAATACAGTTTCTTCAAAAAATATATCAATTAATTGGGTAAAATTATTTTTCAAGTTCTTCATGATTTTGTTTTGTGTAACTGATCATTGTGTGACGGTCTGTATATATCACAAGTCTATCTATTATGCAGGTTATATAATTACTATTGAAACATGGTCAAAATGTAGCTTGAAAACATGATTCGGTTCATTATAAGTACTCAGGGTGTCCGGCTAGTGATACTAACATCCATTATTTATTCTAACAGTATTTGACAGTTTTGTTTTTCTGTATATTTTAACCATCTATTTATAGATCTCTGGCATGGTTTGGGCAAAGAACCTTTATTTCTTTTATTTCTTGTGTAATAAGATGCTTATTTTCTAGGCAATCCAATGAATAAACAAAATGAGAAACACTCTTGGAAGGAATAAACTTCACAATGTGAACATTTACCCTTACTATAATTTGATTATCACTGACATTATAGGGGAGTAGGGAATGTCAAACATTTTTTGCCTGTTTACCTAACTAAAACAATAGACCTGATGTGTTTAATCAACACATAACAACTGAACTAACATATCAACATCTTCCACTGTCTGCTTTGATTAAATCCACATACTTTTTTGATAATCATTTGCAGTTTTTTTCCTGCCCCACCATTTACTGTACCGTGTGTCAAGAAACAACAGCAAAAAAAGAAGGAATGAACAGATCATGGAAATTAAAAATAAATTGTAGTGAATGTTGCATGCATAAGTGGGATCTACAGTTATATGTTCTGCCACAAGTGCCTAATTCATAACATGTTACCTAAACCAATGTTTTCTAATAAGAAACAAAAAACAGGCATTATATACCGGTAACCAATAAATGAAAATAAAAACAATAACTACCTTACAGTTAGTTCATAATAACAGAATTCTAGGATGCAAGCAAAATGAAGTATTTTGATTTTTTTTTTCTTTAATAACAAACAAGTCTGCAAAAGAGTAAGTAGCAGGATTTCATTTTAGGGTTTTTCAGGATTTTCATTCCAGACTTTAATTAACAAGGGTGTGTTAGCAATATCCTAGCGGTGTTCTTAGTAAGCAATATCCTAGCGGTGTTCTTAGTTAGCAATATCCTAGCGGTGTTCTTAGTTAGCAATATCCTAGCGTTGTTCTTAGTTAGCAATATCCTAGCGGTGTTCTTAGTTAGCAATATCCTAGCAGTGTTCTTAGTTAATATTTTACAGTATGTTTTTTCCAAGTAGTAGTTTTTGCCAGCAAAGAGGAGAGTGTAGCAGAGTCATTGTTTACAAGCAATCTTCTATCTCCGATTTACATCTTCTTGCCCATGTTGCACTTCATACTTATCATTAAGTAAAAAAAAAAAAATCAGAAAATATTTTACATGAACAAAGAGAGAACAGAAGGAAATACCATACTATTGCCTATGAGGTAACCAATCAATGTCTTGTGTATAACTTACTGAGACAACTGTTTCTTTAGTTATACTACAATCTTCATGAGGCATCACATTGTTTTGCAATAAGTAATTCTTTGAAGTTGCATATACTTGACAGTTTTAAACATTTTTTTGTTTTTTCCAGCACAGTTATGTGACATAGACGCACCCTGCCTGTATGACTTGTACCTGTTCACAGTAATATGCACTGACAAGGTAATGTATGCATTCTGACAAAAAAGGACGAGGCACAAATTCTTTAATGTTTGTTGAAAAGTCATTGCATGGGGCATCAATTTCATTTAACATTAAATATAGCTGCCACTGACAGTTACATTACACAAACATACAATAATAATGCAAAAACAAAATCCTGTTCCTTAAAATAACTGCTTTTCCTGAGATAATGACTTGTTTAACTGAATCATAGCACAATAACATAGCTTACTCTCATAAAATCTGCTAGGAATTTTGAAAATTATCATCTTTTTAATAGAAAACAGGAGAAACTTATCCCTAGTTATGGATACTGTTTTGACAAACATTACTTTTATGGTTTGGGATGATTAGTCTGGTAAATTTAAAGACCCATTTCATATGATGAATGTGTCTTGTAGCCTGATCTTTGTTACAAAGGCTCTCACAAAAAAAAGTTCCCTTTTCACAAAACTCAAAGCTAACTAACATTCTAGGTGAAAGTTCTCTAAATAATTAAAACATATTTTGCTGGGATGTGGTTTCAGGTTCCATGGCCAATTTACAGATCCGCCACTATCTGACAGCCCCACAGTTGTTCTGCCCAATCAATCCTACATGATTTATGTTTATCTTACCTCTCTAGATAAGAATTCCAAAACAATAAAATCCTTAAATGAAATATAAATTGATGTGAACTGGAGGTAGTTACACATACTGACAGACAGTGGTGGAAAATTAAGACTTGAAAATGATAAAGATCCTTTCTTTGCCTACTGATGAAAACTTTTTCATCATCTCTTCTTAGATAACATTAATCAGCTGTTTTTTATTCAGATAACAGTATCCTAAAGTTGCTTTCATTTTTTACTTTTCCTTAATTTAAAGTACTGGAGTATATCACATCAATTTCATAAGTTCATAACACAAGCTTTTGTTTCTTCACATGGACTATTTTAGCTCATACAGGGTGTATGGCATTTTAGCTCTCCAGACAATGGTCTTTTTTAGACTTAGATATTTCCTCTATAAATGAACCTGTCACATAAGGGTATATTTTGGCTATAATTAGACATCTGTCAGTCTTTGTCGGCATTTTTCATGCAACGCTGCCAAACATTACTAAAACCAACACCTTACCAATTAAAGAATTGGCATACCCAATAAGTACTGTCAATGTAAGCAATGATATAGGAAGGCCATCAAAAAATTATTGACAACACAACCAAAACAACATTTAGTAAGTACATGGGAAAATAAGTCCACATAAAATCTGTTTTTAGTTCATTAAAGTGACAGTTACATGTCTCATCATAATAGATAGAAATTGATTCTATCTGATCTGAAATGAATCCCTGAAATCCCTCAATGTTGATTTTATGTCCCTTTTCAAAAACATTTGTAGCCAAATGCACTTTCAATTTTTGGCATTATCATTCAAAACAAGAGGGCCATGATGGCCCTAGATCACTCACCTGAGTATGACTCCTTTTAACAAATTTGTTATGTACCTGATTAATTGAACCCAGATGACCCACATTCGAACTTGACCTAGAAATTACCGAAACAACTTTTCTGACAAATTTCCAGGTTATTTGAACTAAACATAATACCTCTAGAGTTTTAACAAGGTTATCCCATATTTGGATTCTGTGACCTAGTTCTTGAACCCAGGCGACCCATATTCAAAATTTGGCTAGAAATCATTGAAACAACCTTTCTGACAAATTTTCAGGATATTTGGACTGAAAATGTAACCTCTGGCGTGTAAACAAGGTTTTTCCATATTTGGGCTTTGTGACCTAGTTTTTGACCCCTGATGATTCATATTCAAACTCGTGCTATAGGTCATGGAAATAACCTTTCTCACAAATTTCCAGGATATATGGGCTGAAAAAGTAGCCTCTAGAGTGTTAACAAGGTTTTTCTATTTTTGGGCTTTGTGACCTAGTTTTTGACCCAAGATGACCTATATTCGAAAATGAGCTAGAAATCATTGAAATAACCTTTCTGACAAATTTCCAGGATATTTGAACTGAAAAAGTAGTTTCTTGAGTGTTAATAAGGTTTTTCTATTTTTGGGCTCTGTGACCTACTTTTTAATCCAAGATGACCCACATTCGAACTTGAGCTAGAAATCATCAATACAACCTTTCTGACAAATTTCCAGGATATTTGGACTGAAAAATTAGCCTCTAGAGTGTTAACAAGGTTTTTCCACATTTGGGCTCAGTGACCTAGTTTTTGACCCAAGATGACCCATTTTCGAACTTGTACTAGAAATTTTTGAAAAAACCTTTCTGACAAATTTCCAGGTTATTTGGACTGAAAATGTAGCCTCTAGATTGTTAACAAGGTTTTTCTATTTTGGGCTTTGTGACCTAGCTTTTCCTCCCAGATAACCCAATTTCGACAAAAGAATAGAAGTTAAATTTAATAATAATAAAGATAATTCAGAAAGTGAGCTAGACAGAGATATGGTTCTTGCACAATGCACAGGCTGCTAATATGTCCAGCTCCTCTTGCAGTGAAGCTTCCTATTAAGTTTAAGTAAATTCAAGCCAGTGGTTGTTGAGAAATTGTCCGGACAAAATTTCGGGACGAACGGACTGAAGGACGGACGGACAAGGCGGCGACTAAATACATCTCTGATGGAGAGCATAAAAAATGAAAAAACAGAATTGTATGAAAGGTCCCTTAGGATCCTAGGTGTTTCATCAGAAGTCTCCACGGCTGGAATGTTTGTTATTTCTATCATGTTTGTTTACAATGTGGCTGGATCGAGAGCACTTAACAGTGACTGAGTTACTGGTCATTAAGGCATAACTGGGCTATATTTGTTCATGTACTTTTACTTTAAAAATATTTTCAAAAGAATAACTTGTTAAGACTGTTCATTTTTGATGGTAAGAACTGTTTCTTGATCACAACGGTCAAACAAACTTTTCAATTAATTGGAAAAGAAATTGTTTGTTTAAGGTCAAAACAGAACTTCTTGTCAACCTTTGGATTGAATGAAATTTTGTTCCTGTAACTTTTCACTCCTCCCTCAGACTTGCATTATTCAGATCTGATTCCAGTATAAAACTCCAGGGATAAGTATTCCTGCAAAGCAAAAGCTGTGCAAAAAATCTGTTTTTCATTAGAATGACACATCATTACTGTCGTTTCAAATATACATCAACACTGAATAGCTGTAATTCTGATATATTAGTTGATGAAAATAAACTTCCCAGATGTTTCTATTGCATCAAGATTTCAGTCTTCAGCAGCCTCAGTCATATATGTGACAGACAGCCAGGAAGCAAAGGTGTCACACAGCAAGGTTTAATTCCTTCATCTCAAAATGTCATAGAAAAAAGTAAAGCAGTTAGTATTAAGAGAAAAAACTGTCAATTTTGCAAGGATGGTCTGCATTAAAATAATGAAAACTTGTTGTTGCAAGCTTATTTAGAACTAATAAAGTATATAACAGCTAGAAGACTTTACTCTTTTTTATGATGATCATCTATTGTTACTATATATATCTTGTCATCCTATTTTTCATTTGCATTTTAGTGTTTAAAATACATGGATGGACAAAAGCATTTGGAAGAGTCCATCATTGACTAAATAATGTTTTCATTACTGTTTTTATATTTTCTTTCTCCACCTGGATCTAATTTGGTTCAAAGAAACAGAGGGCATTCACTTTATGTATAGGTAAGCCATCAGCTAGAAAACAATGGGCCCAACACTGCAGTAATGCTTAACAGTTCACAGTTGGTATTACCTGAAGAAGAACATTTCAATGCAGTACATTTCATTACTAAAGCCTGATAGAGAGGACATGCACTATACTGTACAATGGTTATTATTATAAAGAGAAAGGATTTTTCATCTTGCATTTTTCTTTTATGTGTGTAGAACTCTGCTGTCTTTATTCAGCATCTTATAACAGTGTCCATTCTGTTGTTTTCCACTATCTGGTCTACCATCTGGAAATGGTTAGGCTGCCAGATGAACAATTCATGTAGAAATTTGATAAATATAATATAGATCCATTACAGATTGGCTATAATCAATTAAAGATCTGATGATATCTATTGACCAGAGATAATCCCCTATAAACACTGGCCACACTCCCCTCAATACTTGATCCTTTAATTGATCTGTAATTGCTTCCATGTTCTTACAGAGTTCTTCTTACATCCACTACTTTTCTGACTTTTGTTTTTCATACATCACTGACAAATAAATACATATGAATATGTCAATGAGCTCTATATAAATTAATTTCAGAGATTACATGCTTGATTTTCTACAGAAAATCATATAAAATATATTCAATATATCTCTGCGTCATTTCCTTAAATAAGTTGTTGTTGTGGTTTGGACCTGAGTCTTCTTTAAATCAGAAAAAACCAACATTAAAAAACAAACAAATACAAATTAATATATAAATATACTACAACATAAATTATATGTTAACAAACATTTACTGGCATCAAATTGCGGCAGCTATAATGTTTGTCACATATGTCATAAATAATAGCCCGAGACAATTACTCTTGTGACATTTTGATCGTTTAAGTATCTTGAAGTGAAATTAATATAGGATGAATAAATAAGCTTCTAAAATAGCTCAATTATTCCTTTTCTGGTATTATAACAAAGTAGGAAAACATTTTGACTTTTCATGTAAAAAGTTTATTTCACAGTTGATATGAAAAAATGAAAAAGTTTACTAATTTTACATAATAAACTAAAGCCATGTTCTTTACAAAATTATGTGAGAAAAAGAATACAGTGATGTTTAAAGGGTTTGAGGGAATGGTTAAAACCAAGTATCTGATTTTTACGAAAGGACATGCTGAAGAATGTTTTTCCAGTCCCCTTCAGAGTTTACTGACTCATAAATCAAACTCTGTTATTGTTCCTGTTATGATACTGTTATTTTATTATCCAGTTTTACTTCTAAAATCAGGGCATAATAAACCTGGAAGATGAACGATTACAAGAAATATGACAGATAGAAATTATATAGGCTATGCATTTAATTTTACTTTGTGGCATTTTGCCCAAAAACTTATTCAGCCTGTCTCAGTATGAAACAAACATGACCGTCTTGTGTATCTCAATTTTATTTTACAGAACCTACATAAAACTTAGTAAAAGGCCTTATAAATACCTAATGTCAGAACTGCCTTGACAGCCGAGACAACTGGCAAAAGGGGATATAAAGGCTATTATACTGTTGTTGCTGACTCTAATCATCCAGCAGAATTTTCAACTTAGGGTCCAGAACAAATTATACAAAACTGACATGAATCACAAAATATAAATTGTAAACTTCTCATAAACTGAACTCTAGGAAGAAATAGCAAACTATGTAAACTATGCACCAGTCTTTTTTCCTGTAAGAGCTGCTAACAAACTGTCAGGGTAAATATCACCAAGGACTAAATGTGCTTTCAGAACTCTGGCTGACCAAGGACTAAATGTGCTTTCAGAACTCTGGCTGACCAAGGACTAAATGTGCTTTCAGAACTCTGGCTGACCAAGGACTAAATGTGCTTTCAGAACTCTGGCTGACACAGTTTTTTTTTCTAGCTTTAAGCTGTCTAACCCAGATTTTGAATAATTCTTCAAAGACCAATAAAATTTACAGCCAAAAGCAGAGTAAAAATCCTGAAAGAATGACTGTACAATTTTTCCATTACTTATAAATAGTGACATACACAGAGCTTTTGACACAGTTACTGTCTGAAGACCATCCCTGACAGGCGGGACTTTGACAGAAGGTCTCAGGGGAGAAAAAGACTTTGGTGGACTCTGAGATCCCAGGACATTTGTTATGTACAGCATCCCCCACTGTACAGCTTTGACAAACTTCCATTATTGCTAGAGATGGGATTTAGTCTCTGAAAAAGGAAAAAAAAAGTCAAATTCCCCTGGTTCAGCCAGCCGCTCTCTCCCTTGGACAAAACACTAATAGGTGCATAACTATGGGCTACTTTTCTTTTATGAATAGATGCTAGCACCTGTATGATTTCAATTTACACTGAATAATTTCTGGTCAGGAGAGACTTCCATATATATCTAAAACATGCGTTGTAGGAGCTAACAACAAGAGTGTTTTTCTGGTCAAGCAAACAGAACTAAGGAAAATATTTCAATAGTACAAAATGCAATTTTACAGAACATGCCAACCTGATGTCTAAGTGATCCGGTGTAGCATTTCTGTTGTTGTGAGCCATAAAATATTCTTTTCTCAAGGGAAATATTAATCATTACTTTTTTTCATTTTATCATTACCTCCCTAGTGGCCTATCATTTTAGTGTTTTGCTGGGAAATCTGTAAATGGAGCACGGTCTTGAAGAAAAACATGAGGACACAAAACTGGATGTAACACCTCATCCACTGTTCCCACATTGAAATTTATGACAGTAAAATTATTACAAACAAATAAATTTGAAGTACAAAATCCATACTACTGAAACTATAAAAACATTATTCAATTTCGTAGTTTTTGTTCAATTCAAATTATTGTCCCCACGCAATAAAATATGTTGGTCAAATGTAATATACATAAATAATGATTCTTTGCTAAGGCTATTTCAGATATGTATTTAAAAAAAAGCTAAAACTTAAGCATCATCTCTACCTAACAGTAACTGGCTCAGACACAGCTCAGAAAAATATAAAACATTAATGTACTCTACTTACAATCTGGTTTTTTGTTGTCCCCAAGGACTGAACTGAACACTTCCATTGTATTAATTTCCTATGTTAACATTCATGTCCCTGCAGTTTTTTTTTATCATTTAACTGTCCCACAAGCATCCACAGTTTGAATGTACTAAATTCCATTTCAATTGTACATGAAAACTATCTATTCTGTATTTCTTTAAGTTCACTTTTTAGTTAATACCAATTCAAAATCACTTTATGACTTTCAAGGCTGCTTTTTAAATTGTTTATCTGGGTATCATTCAAATCAAATTTGATCTTAATCACTATGATGATATGTACTATAACAACATTGCAAAAGATGGTCCCTAATATTTGTATTACCTTTAAATATGTTTGAATTTAGTACTAAAGCAAACAGTGTCACATAAAATTTAGTTCATTCAAATAAAAAATCCTTGTAAAGCTTATCCTTTCCAGTGTATTTAGAAATATATTTGAAATGTTTTCATAAACTCTAAACCAACAGCTTCGTATTAGAACCTTTGAAAATATTGTTTTTTCCTGCTAAGCACAAAACATGACCACTACAATTGATCTCTTGGTTTGATGCATAAAAGATAAGCTAGAGTAATTTCTATAAAGATTTTCATTCACTATATTGATTCCAATGAATTCAGGTTAAGCATCCAGCTTGGGTCTCTCGTGTTACATAATGGCTTCCTCTAAAATTTCTCTAAATAGTCCAGTCATACATTCATACAAATCTCTTGAAAAATTATAGTTGTTTTTTCCATGAAAAACTGTAGCATTTATATGTTAAGCAGCAGCTTTTATATCCCAGAAAGTCTGAATCATTCTATCATACATGTATATATGAACTGGTCATACACACATCTATCAGTCGGCAATTTATCTGTCAGAATGCTCCAAGTAGAATTCCACATAAAATACTCACTAACAGCATGAAATTCACATAATTTGTCAAGTGTCATTACTCTTTCTGCCTAAAAAATGGCAAGACAAATTCTAATTATTTCCTGATTATAAATACTCACTGTAGGCAACAGACATTAAAGGCAAAGGCATGTTACAATTGAAACAAGGTCTTTCAGACTCTCTATAACTATGAGGAGATGCTCAATTTAAAATTAATTAGAAAGCATCACTTCAATTAAAGTCCAATCACCATGTGTAAGTCTGTTTTCTGATTGGAGAAACTCTCTGTCTAACTTTTACAGTTTATTCCAATGCCACAAGCCTCTCAGCAAACTGATAAGCCCACTCCAGCTTTTTTCCGACTGTTACACAGTAGAAATGAGCTCCCAGCAATCAAGATAACCCCATCACACATGCCATCATTGTTCTGGTTGGGCGCTCTGGTATTTTCTCTGCTTAATTTCCAACAAAACATAAACTCACACAACAGAAATTACTGACAATCAATTGCCAATCCAGATTGTGGCCATTATTTACTTTTAATACGACTTAAAGGGCCATATTTAAGCCCCTACCCCCTCTCAAAAACAATGAAAGAATTTTCAAAAAAGGACAAATTGATAAATTGTAACTAATTACAAACACCTTGGAATTTTTCTACACTTAAAAACCTTGAAAAGCTGAGAAGCAGGAGGGTTTACACTAAAGATTTGACACATTTCTTCATTTGAATACACGTTTTAAGGCACAAACAGAATAACAAATACTTTTTTCATTAATTTTAAAAAATGAAAATCCCTGCAGTTTAGACAATGCTGCCAAAGCTGCAAGTGGATTGGTAATAAAGTTTCACAGTTTCAGCCAGCATGTCTAAATGCTTCATCACATGCTGCATTACTGCTGTAATAGCAATCTTAGCTTTATGCAAGTTAAACTGTTTAGGTGCAATGGTGCCTATTTCTCTAAAACATCTTCTTACTCCTAAAATTTCGTAAACTGGAAATAATGCAGCCATTAAGGCACGACTGAGTGGCAAACATAAGAGCTTATGACCAAAACCTTTTCTAGTGCTGATAGATTTATGACTTTATGTAAAGTTATAAGCAGGGAATGATAGGCTTAGGCCATATGGAATTTGTCAAGATGGCAAAAAACCTTGTAGATGGTTTTTGTTATCCAGTCTAGATCTCTAGTGTAACTTGAAATATGATCAAAATGATAAACCATACTTAAAACACATAAATCTGATTGTAGTCTAACATTCAGATTGTGCAACCAATCAGCAAAGACAATTTTCTCAGATATGTTAGAGTCAGTAATTAATCGCCTGGAACTGAAACTTCCTGCTTCTTTAATATTATGATAGTATTATATATTTATTTCTCAGAAGACAGGTTTCAATATGTTATTTTTTCTTTTCCTTGCTTGAAAACTGGCCCCTAATGGTTCATGTCTGTGATATACTGTAGTCAAAACTTGGTAACCAATGCATTTTGATGTAAATCAACTTCTACTTCCAATATACTGAAAGTTACTGAAGAAAACTGACAGTATTTGTTGTCAGTAACATAGACTAGGCAAAAGTCACTGAACATGGTTAGTTGAATTCAGTCATCAGAAGATATCAGCGATGTGTACTGTAAGAAATGTTGATATGTGCAATGGTATCTTAGCAGACCTTATTATTCATTTGTACAAATTATATTATATGTTATGATATGTGGGAAGATAACACTGATAATGACACAGGTAAGTACTGTCCTATCTGTTTCCAGATCTAAAATGATGACACAGGTAAGTACTGTCCTATCTGTTTCCAGATCTACAATGATGACACAGGTAAGTACTGTCCTATCTGTTTCCAGATCTACAATGATGACACAGGTAAGTACTGTCCTATCTGTTTCCAGATCTACAATGATGACAAAAACCACTGATACCATTGGCCAAGATTCTTTCAAACAGCCATATTTTCTACACTACAGTTTATTTCTCAACAGAAAACTGTTTCTTTCCAAGAAATTGTATGTAATAGTTAGAACATATTAAGTAAAATCTTATTGATTAAGAAGAGGCGGAGCGAGCGGTAGCAAGCAAGCCTCTCCTTAATCAATAAGATTTTACTTAATATGTTCTAACTGACTTAGAATATAACCTACATTTTCATTGGCCGTGGCAAATTTGAAACCTGTCAACTTTCATCCTGCCTTAGTATAGATTTGTTTCAATGTTGTGTAATCGTTTGTGTAAACAATTAACATGGATGCACAGTTTGATATCGGTGATTTGGATTTTTTGTTCCAAGATGATTTCAAGGAAAATTTAACTGTAACAGAGGTAGATTATAGCTCCCTGACTCAGCTGTTTGCAATTCCAACGCAGCAGCTTGTTCGCAATGATGATGCCGGGCTTGAAAATCAAATCCAACAACCACAGGCACTTTTTTCAAAACCAGTGTCGAGCTTAGACATCAAGCGGCAGCAGGAAGAAGGAATTCCAAAAAAACTAGACAGGCAAATAACTGGACACTTAATTTATGGAAGGATTGGGCCAGACACCAAAATTCTATGCCCAAAACGTTACTTGAGTTAGGTGGCAACTCTATTCCTGAGAACATTTGTGAACTGGACGATTCAAGCCTTGATTTTTGGCTCCAGCCCTTTATTGTAGAGATTCGGTGAAAAGATTGAACTGAATATCCCCCAAACACTTTAACTCAAATAGTTTCTGGACTACAGCGACATTTGTGCAGCACGTGCACTGGTAGACAAATTAATTTCTTTAAGGAAGATGACATTACTTTTCGGGAATTTAGAAAAACGTTAGATTCTAGGATGAAATATCTGACAAGTCAGGGAATCGGTGTTGATAAGAAACGTGCGGATCCTGTTACCCTGGAAGACGAGATCAAGATGTGGGACACGGGCGTATTTTCATTGTCATCTGCTTCTGGCCTTAGTAATGCAGTGTTTTTTTACAATGGTAAAACTTTTGCCTTTCGAGGAATGGATGTGCATAGGCAATGTTCTGCTGAACAATTTCAAATTGGAAGTGACCATGAAAACAATCGCAAATTTGTCAAATACACACCTAGAATCACGAAAAATGTTCAGGGTGGACTTAAACATCACCGTATAGAAATTACTCCGATAATACAGTATGAGGATCCAACCAATCCTCGTTGCCTTGTGAAGCTGTATGAAACATATCTCAGTCTCGTTCCCAGCAAAGGCCCTCTTTACAGGTCAGTTTAATTGTTATATAATATAGCATATTATAATTAAGTAGGATTATCAGTTTTTCAGCCCCTTACATTTTTTCAGCGGCATCTTGTGATCGTCTTTTCAGTGCATCCGTCCCCCCCCCCCCGCCCACAAAAAAAAAGAAAGAAAAATTGACGTGTGACATAACTGTCCTATAACTCAATGGATTTATCCAAAACTTTATATCATGTTCTACCTATACAACTATTTTAGTTCTCTAGGTGAAAGGTCAAGGTCATTTTTACCAAAGCGCAATCGGAGGCATTTGTTATTGTATAGTGACAGCCCTTGTTTACATGATATTTCTTGTTTCTGTCGTTATAGCACTGCAGCGATTTTTTATGTTTTTTACAGGAAGCCGTTAGAGACTGTTTCGTCTTTTAGACCTCGCTTCAGTGCAAGTTCGATCCCCGTTAATCAGATGTCGCTTATGTTTAAACGTTTTTATGCTGAAGCAGGTATTACTATAACCGGAAGGAATATTTCCAACCATTCTGGACGTGTAACGTGTTGCACAACATTGTATAACAAAGGTTTCACGGATAAAGCTGTGACAAGCCGAAGTCATCATTGCAGCAACGCTGTACATACCTACCAAAGGGAACAGTTCCAAATTCTTAAAGACATTAGCAATACTCTGGGTGCACCGCAACCAGATATTAAACCTGATCCTGAGATAAAACGGTCTCCCGAATTAAAATCAGAGACAGTTTGTGACAAAAGTGCGAGTGCAGATTCTATTACACAACAGCCTATCGAGGATTCGAACGCATTACGGTTATATTTACCGGACAATGTTAATAAGGTGATAGTTATAAAAGGAGGCAAAAAGATTGAACTCGTGATTTAAGATCCGAGAATACTGAACTTGTGATGTGGCCCTTATACTGAACCCTAAAAATAATCAACATTAGTTTTTCAGTTCATTTGCGCTTAGTGGATTATGGACAATGGTGTTGTCGTTATTTTTGCTAAAATTGAGGGAATTCATTAAGTTCTTGTTTCACATTTATTTGAATTGGAATAAAATTCATAGCGTTACTTTGTGTATTTTGGATTAATATTGAAGGTAAGCAAAATTTATCTATAATTTAACTATAAATTTATCTTGTAGATCCATGTGTCTGTGTAAACATAGCCCTGGAATGTGTAGTAGTTTTCCAAATTTGGTTACGGTAGTAGAAGGCGGAGCTTAGAAAATGCGCGAAAACTGTGTACTTAAGTAAAAATTCTTCATGATTAAGTGCAGTACTTTTTGGCTACCGTCCAGCGATTTCATTGGCTGAAAATGTAGGTTATATTCTAAATATAATTGCACTGAATTAAGAACACAAAGTAAGTTGAAAGGTACAATTTTTTTGTAACAGCTCAACAGGGTATGAGGAATAATCCAAGAAAGTGTGTGTAGTCTCAGAAATCTCTCAAATCTCAGAAATGGATGACCAGATACTCTGGATTTTATACCATATAGGTCAGGAATGTAAGTCTAGATGTAAAAAGTTCAATAATATGAGTTTTTTTAAGTAGAGCACATGCAGATATAGTCAGATATAATTACACCAAGATTCATTCATTCATTCATTATATGCCTAATAACCATCTCTCCCTACTAGAGTACAAGGCAGTCTGAAGGACAGCTAAATCCCCTTCTGCAGCAGACATGAATATGTACTTCTTGACCTTTAACCAACCATGACCTTGACGTTGTGCCATGCATATTATAAGCACATAGTCTCATGATAGTAATTATTTGTGCCAAGTTATTTAAAATCTTCCATAAAGTCAAAAAGTTATGGAGAACATTTAAGCTTGACCTTGGGGGTAGCAACCTGGAAGTTGGGTTCTGCACATCGTGTCATAGTGGTGATCATTTGTGCAAAGTAATTAAAAAACTTTTTGTAAGCCAAGTTAGTAAGTTATAGAGCAGACGTGAAATGTGGATATTTGACCTTTAACTTTGACCTTGACCTTGTGGGTAGCAACCCAATTATTGCGCTCTGCACATCGTCTCATAATGGTGATCACTTGTGCCAAGTTATTTCAAAAATTTTTTAGCGGTTTAAAAATTATGGAGCGGACTCCAAATGTAGACTTTTAACACTTGACTTTTAAGTGTGACCTTGACCTTGGGGGTAGCTACCCAATTATCGTGCTCTGCACATCACCTTATAATGGTGATCATTTGTGCCAAGTTATTTCAAAAAATTTTCAGCGGTTTAAAAGTTATGGAGTGGAAACAAAATTAAGACTTTTGAACACTTGGCCTTTATTTGTGACCTTGACCTTGGGGGTAGCTACCCAATTATTGCGCTCTGCACATCATCTCATAATGGTGATCACTTGTGCCAAGTAATTTCAAAAAATTTTCAGCAGTTTAAAAGTTACGGAGCAGACAAGAAAGTGTTATGGATGGACAGACGGACAGATGTTGGGTTCTGCACATTGTGTCATAGTGGTGATCACTTGTGCAAAGTAATAAAAAAACTTCTCGTAAGCCAAGTTAGTTCAAAAAATTTTCAGCAGTTTAAAATGTTATGGAGCGGAAATGAAAGTGTTACGGACAGACAGACAGACAGACGGACAGATGTTGGGTTCTGCACATTGCGTGATAGTTGTGATCATTTGTGCAAAGTAATAAAAAAACTTTTCGTAAGCCAAGTTAGTAAGTTATAGAGCAGACGTGAAATGTGGATATTTGACCTTTAACTGTGACCTTGGCCTTGGGGGGGGTAGCAACTCAATTAATGTGCTCTGCAAATCATCTTATAATGTTGATCACTTGTGCCAAGTTATTTCAAAAAAATTTCAGTGGTTTAAAATGTTATGGAGCGGAAATGAAAGTGTTACGGACAGACAGACAGACGGACAGATGTTGGGTTCTGCACATTGTGTGATAGTTGTGATCATTTGTGCAAAGTAATAAAAAAACTTTTCGTAAGCCAAGTTAGTAAGTTATAGAGCAGACGTGAAATGTGGATATTTGACCTTTAACTGTGACCTTGACCTTGGGGGGGTAGCAACTCAATTAATGTGCTCTGCAAATCATCTTATAATGTTGATCACTTGTGCCAAGTTATTTCAAAAAATTTCAGCGGTTTAAAAGTTATGGAGCAGACACAAAAGTGTTACGGACGGACTGACAGACTGGGGCCATTCCTATAATCCCCTCCCTGCTTTGCGGAAGGGGATTAATAAATGTTATATATGAGGTATATGATATAAGTAAAGTCAAACTTATTCTGCATAATATGATAAGAAGATTGTTATAAAAGTTTTTAAGAAGAATAAAATTGACAAATTGTTTCACAGCAATCATCCTTTCCTGACAGAACACAGAGGTATGTAGTCATGTACCATAGCCTATCTGGCACCCAGAAACACTGAATCACAAAATTACATCAATCTTCCATGAAATTTGATGCTTGGTATACCCTGTATTTCCTTTTTCATCAATCCATTTATATAAAAAATCTAATAAATCAAACAGTTGATCCTGACACAAAGCAGTCCAGATGTAGGAATTACATAGCAGACAACCCAGAAATATAAGCTATTTCCATTTCATTAAAAGAAACAAAATATTGCTTCAAAGGCAAATCCTGATCAAGTGTTAAGAAAATAAATTCATCATTTTCAGATCTGAGATGACACCCTAACATTATAAGCTGAACTTTGGTGCTTTTTTTCTCACTGCACCCCATGTTCAAATTTAATTATATTACCCACTTTCTTTGTTGTCTGGCCTAAATTTCATGACTGTAAAAGGCATGTACACCTTTTACTATGAAACTGACTGTAATATTAAAATCTCACACCTAATGCTGTTCATTGTCCTGATATACTTTTATAATTAATACTGCTTTATTCAACTGCATGAAAATTTTCTATAAATGCCACACAAATATCATAATATAAACAATGATTTTAAAAACATCAGATGTGGACCAATATCTTTCAATATTTTATTTTTGCAAATTACATTATCTAACCTAAAAAAATTAACTCATTTAATTGATAATTTCAAAATGAGAATTAAGAAATGCTGTCTGATATGCTTTTTTTGGGGCGGTTGAGGGACAGATCAAAATACAAACTTTGAACAGTCAGAGTCTGTACCAAACAGTGAAACAAGTCAATACCATATGCTGTTTTAGCCCCTAAAAAGTTGACTTTCTCAGCTTTTCCCCTTTGTCTAATCTTTCTGAGACATGTTTTCATATCAAATTTTCTTTTTCAAAATGAAAATGAATGGTTCACATTACAAAAGTCATCTCAAAAGTCAAACCAGTAATAGAAATAATTACAGGTTATAGGCAGCTAATCAATAATATCAAATGGAGTGAGCCAGCAAATACTGAGTTTTTTAATCATCTTTTGTTCTAAGCCTGTTCAATAACTAAGCCACTATAATTGTTTCCAAGCAAATTTTCATGAAAACATCTGACTGGAAAAACAGTGCCTTTAATTATGCATTTTGAAGTGTGGAGTGAGTAAATACACTTGAGAATTCAATAATAATCCAGACACCAAAAAGGAAAATACCTGAATTCATAACAGTAACAGGTCAAATGTAACCCTGGCTTAGCTCAAGTCATCACAATAATGGCAAAGATTTTATACTAGCTTAGTATCTTAACACTGGAATTTCTTTGTCTCTGCAATTATTATTGCACAACAATGCTGTAAATAACTGTAGAGTAGGCGAATAAATTGGAATATTTGTGTGCTAAGCATTAGTGTCAACTTAATTCATGGTAATTGGTGTGCTGCCACTTATATCTTGTATCTGAGAACACAGCAATTACTAAACAATTCTGTGAACAACTGGAAAAGCCTGCAGAGTTAAAATGCCACAATGTAATCTCATTATAATTTCATTACATGTGGGTCAAAACCTGCAAGATTAGTTATTATGTTTGAATACCAACAAGAAGTCACTGGAAGTTTTATTCAAACATCTTCTTTTTAATGCAGTAATTCCCCTTCTCCATTTTGAGATACTACTGTCATTTTCATATGCTACCATTCCATTACCTTACAAGATAATCAAGACATGATCCTTTTTTCTGTACAAATACATGGAACAGTTAATACTGGCATCTGCAACAGACATAAACTGATGTACAAGTAGATACGAGTTGGTTTGCTGTTATCAAACACCAATACTACATGACTGTAACATTGTCAATTTGCTTCCACTGTAGACCTTCAACAACAGAAGCAGTACTCTCACCACTTTAACTTCCACTCACTATAATCTAAAGCTCTTCTGAGGCATCATAAAATCTGAATGTTTTTGAGAAACAAATATGATTCTGATGCTATCTGCAACTTTAAACTGCGCATCATCTTCTTGTAAATTTGCATCTTAAAAAACATCTCAAACTTAAATTATATAACATATAGCCATGAAACTGCTCGATTTTTTGTGCATAATGGCAGGACATTATTTTGTTTTTCCGATTTTTGATATTTGCGATAAAACCAACATTTCAAAGATTTATTTCTGCCATCTATCATTTTTGACAGAGTCTTTTATTTTCAAAGTTTTTGTGAAACATTCTTTGAACTAACTGAATCACAAAAAGCTTCTAGGAACTGGTATATCCAACTTAATGGCAAAAATTTAGAACAAACCAACATGTCTCTAGTAGTGTACTTAGATTAGCAAAGTTTGGTCTTTACAGATGGACCCTGGGAAAAAGATGAACATGGAATACTAAATTTAATCCTTAAAAATCAATTTACTCATACCATGAATGAACGTTTTTCAAACTTGGGTCCATTGTAATCTTGGCTATCAGAACAAAGGGAACGTACACACTAAGGTTTAGAAACAGATCTACATTGCAAAAGTAATCAAAATTATTTGACTTCTTTCTCTTATTTTCAAATCAGTTCATATTATTATATCAGGGAACTTAATTCATTCCAAAATTAAAGATACCCTTTGTTTTTATCTGTATTACATCAAATTTCCAAGCATAAGCTATCAGGTCATATCTCAGTTCCCTCCCTTACTATTTATATTTGCTATTCCTTCAACCAAGACAGCATACTTCACCTTCTCCCTGTCATTATGTATACCGGTTTGCAATGTGCATATTTTACTTTGAAATTTTTACATCCAATTTGTTAAAATGTTATTAGAAACAATGGTCCACAATACTGACATCTTCAAGTAGCCAAATGTTTAGACTGACTACACTACTGACATTTTTACTGGATCAAATCATGCAGCTTTCCACATATCTAACCAGATACTGACAGAGTGCATTTAACTATGCCCTGCACCATTACATACCATCAACATCACAATGCAAAGCATGTATCTTAGCAATTACAGTCTCAAATCCAAGGTCAGTGTGAACCCTGCCACGCAATCTGGCATGAGAATAGTTTGGCTGTATGTTAAATGAAAGCAACTGCATGGCATTGTGTGAAACAAACATGATAAAATAACAAGACATTTATTACTGGCTTACAATCTGTTTGATGTGTCAGTTATTTTGAAATGTGACAAAATCCGCAAGAAGGCTTAACGAGAAACACAATTCTCTGAATGAATCAGATTAGAGTCAAAAGTAATTACACTACCTAAACAACACTTAAATGAAATGTGTAGAATTCATCCTGTTTCCTAAACGAGTTACTAATTTTGGTCACCAGCTGTTGTACCAAATAAGGTAAAAGGATGTTTGTCTTTTGCCATAGGAGTCTTTAAAGTAACAGGGTATAGTCCTATGTAACTTCCTTTTAAGTATTATTTGGAAAAAGTTTACCCTGAAAGAAAAAATATTAAAAATGGAACTTAATTTATTATTTGTGTAGCTAGTGACTTGTGCAATAAAACTGAATTGCAAGTTGGTATAAATGGAAACATTAAAGAAATCAACTTACATTTGTTGCTCAAACCATCGAAAAACTCTGGCCTGAAATCAGAAAACACATTATAAGTGATGACATTAAAATATTTAAAACATTATACTCTAAGCTTCTAAATTGCTGAAAATGAAATAGTATGTTTGTGAAGTAAAAACTTCTTTGACAAGAGAGCATAAAAGAGCATAAATCCCCTGTTTTACACTCTGACTATCTTCAGCATCTGTAATAAAATATCTAAGACAGACAAACAAAAACTGAGCATTATCATTTAAATGCAAAATGTAAACAAATAAATGAAAACTGATAAGAGAAAAGACATAAAACTGCACCCTTGTGAATTCCTTGTTTAATGATAACATCTTTTTCTTTCTTGCCCTACTATCTTTTGACATTTTGGTAGAAATAAGTATTCCTCCATGAAATATTCTAATTATTATTTCAGTAGATTAAAAGAATATTCTAGAATATTTATGCCCAAGTATAACAATTAGACCAGTAATATTTATGCAAAGGTAGTAAAATTATCCCAAAATTCTAAGTAAATTACACAGTTAACAATTAACAAATGAATATAGGCATGATGTGTATTTCATGGGGTCAACTTCTCTGACATTTAATATAAATATAGAATACTTCTTTATGTAACATTAACAATCTGATTTACTCCTACAATTAGACATCTTTCTAACATGGAAAAAAAGTAATAATTACCTTAAGTAATTTAGTACAGAAAATGTACTTGACATTAAGCAACTGAGGTTAATGAAAATCACTGCTACAATGACACTTCTAGGTAAGTTTCATACAGGATTCCTCAACTTGTATAAACATGTGAATTGTTCTGGTCCAAATAATCAATTATGCTACAGGCAATTTGCTTTTATAACAATTTGATAAAATACCTAAGTGCACTGTTAAATACACAGCTTTCACACCATATCAAACAATTTGATTACTCTGACCATTCTCAGTTGCCTCCCTTCTCATGCAATGTCCATTTGTAAATTGTACACTGATGTAAAGAAAACCAGCATCGAAATCTAGCGGTTCTTATTCAGTCAAGATTACAGGAAAGGTAGCAGAGCTTAAACAAATTGCCCAATATGTATGCACCACAACCAGTTAAAATGCGAAAATTAATTTCTGCGGGCACAAATTCCCTGAAATTAGAATCGCGAAAATTTAAATAATGGCAAAATCGCAAAAATTTTCATTTGCAAAAAAAAAAACATTATTTGGTATTATAAGACTTTGCTTAGACATAGCATGGATACTGTAAATACTGGTTTTAGTTCTTTTAAGTACCGAGATGTTTGCTATATAACCTCTAGATCATAAAACTAATCATAAATTTTTAAGAAACAAATCTATCCGAAAAATCGACTGAGGTCTTAAAAAACAATTATAATGTATAAAGCATACTAAAACTTTGTTTCCAAATAGTTATTTTCAAGTGGCTGGCAAACGGTTACTAATTCCTGAAAAGTTCTGGAAGTTTTAAAAGTCGCTGTCTGCAGGTCTTTTATTTTAACCAGGTTAATTTCAAAAGGAAGATGAATTATAAGTTTCACCAAAATATAATCTAAATTCATTCTTTTTGCCAAACTCAGAATTAAATTACCTAACTTATATTGTCTAGAAAAAAGCTAACCCTTCCTCTGAGAAGTAGACTTATATAAGACATATCAAATAATGGTGAATAATCATCCTTTCCTACACATGTGCTTCTCACAGCCAGCACCCCACCCCCTCCTCACCCAAAACCCCTCAACAAGCAATCAATGAAGTATGCATTAATACTTATAACTGCTATATAACAGCCTCTTTATATTGTGTAATCAACACTTCTTTTTACTTCACCAGTTGTATTAAATTATTTTGTTTAGAAATGAGCAGAAGAGAAGATTTCTATTAAACCACAAGCACATCAACTGTGTAACTTAACTGTAGCAGCTAGAATTCGAACCTTAATGATAGGCTGAGCCATGGTGGAACCCTTAGAAACCCTCTTTACAAATCAGAAACATTAATTAAGGCCTATCTATAAATGACATTTGAACAAGTGAACCTTATACAGAAAATATGGTATTAGGTTCTATTTAGATGTATTAAGTAACAATTATGAACTGTAAAATTGAATTTAAATTAATAAATGAAATTGTAAAACTAAATGATTTACAAATCTCAGAAATTCAGCAAGAAATGGTCAGTCCACAGTTTAAGAAAATATAGAAGAGGCCACAGAGAATATTAAGATGGTTCTTGGAACATTTTTTTAGTCAATTATTTTAGATATATTACTCTGAACCTAAAATTGTTTTACTATTTATTCTTTTAAGATAATATTCACACAATAACCACTATGAGAGGCTAATACTATCACTGAATATCTAGAAATCCAGTTGGCAAAACAAAGCTGTAAACTGATCAATGCTGAGTACTATTGTTTTCTAATGATGAGTCAGAACATCCTGGAATAGGAAAAACATTTTTCACTGCCACTTGGAAATCCCATGAAACAAACAAAACAAAACAAAAAACAAACCCAAAACAATTGAAACTGTATAATCACACTGTCTGACTGCAATTTTGCTTTACAAATAATTCTGAGAGATACATTAAGCCATTGCTCAAAGAAACATCTAATCTGACATCACATTTGCCATTCTTGTTGACTGTAATTTACTTTTCCAGGCAGAGAACATAAGAAGAAAATGCCTGTAGGGAAATGCTGAAGAAAATGCCTGTAGGGAAATGCTGAAGAAAATCTGATCGGAAATATTTCTCAGCATTCTCACAAAGATGTTGTGACACATGTCTATGCTGTGACAAATATGCTGTGACATTATGTCTGTGTTGTGGCTTAAGATACTGTGTCCATAAGTTAAAACATTGTATCAGTGATAAATAAATTTCTAAGACTGTTACAGTCTGTGTTTCAATACATCTGTGGGGACATTTTCTCCAGTATATATTAAGTAAACTAAAACATTGTGACAAAAGTTCTGTCAGTAACTGTGACATGACAAACTGTGATGTAATGTATGTGCTGTAACAAAGAAACTGTGACATAATGTGTGTACTCAAAATGTGTGTGTTTACAAAATACTCAACAACATAACATTACTTTGACAAGGAAACTCCATGCAGTACTATGGAAAGTATTGACCCTATATATATATATATATATATATATATATATATATATATATATATATATATATATATATATATATATATATATAATGATGCTGTATTGCTGTATTATAAGCAGGACAATGAACCAAGACATAATTATCTGTGTTGTGACTGAACTTTGATCACTTTCTGTGTTAACTTTAAACATTGTGTAAAAATATTTGCAAGGTTCAGTAAAAAACTGTCCATGACTTCAGTCAAATATGCTTCATTTAATTCAGAAATTCTGTTTCACGATGACTAGTCAATAGGGTGATTGTGTGCATGCAGACTAGTCAATAGGGTGATTAGTCAATAGGGTGATTGTGTGCATGCAGACTAGTCAATAGGGTGATTGTGTGCATGTAGACTAGTCAATAGGGTGATTGTGTGCATGTAGACTAGTCAATAGGGTGATTGTGTGCATGTAGACTAGTCAATAGGGTGATTGTGTGCATGTAGACTAGTCAATAGGGTGATTGTGTGCATGTAGACTAGTCAATAGGGTGATTGTGTGCATGTAGACTAGTCAATAGGGTGATTGTGTGCATGTAGAAGTGTGTTCTGTAGCTTTGCTATATCTGAATTTTTTAAAATCTTTTTAAGTATTTGTAACTTGCCCTAAAAAAGCCTTGGCAATTATTTATATCCATTACATGAAATTTCATAGACTGCATTAATTGCAACTTGACACATTGTCTGAAAAATATTCCAGGGCAACATTTTTCATTAAAAACATAAACAATTACTGAAATTGCAATCTCTTGTTACAAACTCCTGCTGGTTTTTGAAAAGTCCTTGCTTAATGTAACTATGTAATATGAAATATACACTAAATCATATTTCTTCAACTGTAATTACTATAGAATTTGATACCACACATTTAGGCGAAAATTTAATATTGCTGTTTTCTGACACTACAACACTGTGACAGCCAACACTACAACACTGCGACAGCCGAATCAATCTCCTTCAGCTGAAAGTATCAGATTTTTGCTGTTTTCTGAAATTGAAGAGTTTCAATAACATGCTGATAAATTGCATGAAATGCTGCACCATGGAAACAAATATTGTGTTTTTTGTACATTATCATTTGAAACTGGAGCCTTTAATATGTTTATATTGATGCTTGTGCACCTTAGCCCATGAAAAACATGCACATGTAAAAATACAGTAGAAATATGGGCAGCTAGTGACTGGCAGCAAAATTTCTCAACAATCATAATCATTACCAAGAGACAATAATGTTGTGTTGTCAGGTGAACAAACTCTTCATGTCCTTTCAGGCACAATTTCTTTTAGCCTAAGAATATTCGAACACTTGGACAGACCAGGTGTTATCCTACAACTAATTATCAGTATTTATTATTCTATAACCAAAGCTTTAGTTTTTCTCAAGTTTTATCCCCATTAAACATCTGCATATAAATAACACTGTCAAATAAAGGTGTACAGAATATAGTCAAGCATAGGCTCACAACTGCTTGTATTTCTATCAAATTTAAGGTCTTGTTTATCTTAATTTTCTGTAGATTGTTGAAAATGTTTATCGAAGTTGAAAAAAAAACTTTACACAAACAAAGTAAGACTTTCTGTGGTATGTTTTCTTCTTCAGAAACCATTGGCATTCATTGTACAATCCTAGTAGTCTGACATCAATTCAGAAACAATTTACTGTAAGAATCCTCAGTAACCAATGGAAATCCTACACCTGTCACTTCCCTGCCACTGTTTAGTTGTATTTTATTTCAGCAGACAGACAATCTGTCATCATACAAAAATTTCTTGTGGACAAACCATTATAAGTGAACAAACTTGTAAATATTTTATTCAAACATATCAATATTGATCTAATTCATGGCAGTCATCCTCGATCATGTTTTGTAAACAGAGCCCAATAAAATGCTCAACAGCTCTTAACAAGCTCAAGTAGAATTTAAATATGCCAATGCATTTAAATATGACCCCTTTCTAAGGTCAGCTGATTGAAGCAAATCAAATACAGTATTAGATTGCTATTTTAAGGTGTTAGTCAATAAACAGATGTTAGTATATATATATATATATATATATATATATATATATATATATATATATATATATATATATATATATATATATATAAAGGAAGCTCCAAGGATATCTTCTAGCTCCAAGGATATCTTCTGTGTATGCAGATGTGTGAAAATACAGTCCCAAAGCTGAAAATTTACACAAAATCAAAAACTTTTGAAACTGCAGATGACATTTTATTACCCAGAATGCCTTCTACCATCATACTTCCTGTCTATAGTAATTATCTTGACAGTAGTGTATTGCCTTGCTAATGTACAGTTTCATTTGAAATGATATAAATCATATATTTTTTGTAGCTACTGAATGTGAAAGAGAACTCAGATTAAAAGTATAAAAAGAATAATCCCACCTGTTCCAAGGGTATCAACAGAACAGCTTTTTTGCAATTCTCAGTTGTGTTGGTTGGCAACCATTTCACTTGGGAAATTAGTGTCTCAATCAGGTTAACTTTCCTAAGACATAAATTTATATCTTCTGAGGGTGAACTTCAAAATATATTTATCCTTGCTGATTACTGACGATGCAACCTTCCTTCAAAAAAATACATTTGAAAGCTAAGTCAAAATGACAATTTTAAATGGATAAAAAAAAAACTCATTTGTCAATTCTTGAATGCATTATACTATTTGGGGAGATTAACACAAAAGCTAGTTTGCAGATACTATTAATTTATCATTTAAAATAACTCTGTAAAATTTGTTATGGAAAGAGTTACACCCCTTTTTCAATTTTAAAAAAAGTGAATTTTTAAAGTTCTGAATAATTTTGTTTAATATGAAATCAAGTGAGGCAGCAGAAGATCTAATTTGATCAAATTTACAAATTTAATCATTAATATTATCATTAATTTCATCAAACTGGTGAAAAGCTTATTCACAAAGATTTCAAACTGTAGTTTTATTGCACACACTGGAATTTCTTGTATTTGGGAATGAAAAAAACCAATCAGCCCACTGAGTGTCAAAACAACAGACTTTCTATATCAAGTTGATAATTCTGTCAGATTTTCTGTCTTATCATGTCTTTCTCAATGTATTTTATACTCTATTTCTATTACAGAGACAGTGGGAAAGACGTTTCAAATCCATCATGCAAAATATATCGAATAATCCTGCTAACTGAATTTTTCACACAAAATCTTTTAACTGACAATTTTATCATACAGAATGTGTTCAAAATCTTGTAATTGACATCATTTCGATGTTTTGCTGCTTATCTTGAGCAAGGATTTACATCATAATAAGATGTATTTCCCAGATAGTACAACTAGTGAAACAAGAGTACTTCCACTTGAAATGTAATAAAGTAGCTGTCAAATGATTATAAACTACTTCAGTAACTGATAAAAGGAAATCTTCAAATTTTCATCAATTTTGATAAATTTTTACAACAACAAGTATTAAACTGTTTATCTTAAGCCAATCAAAAGTGCTTGGCCCTATCTGAAAGAAGGATAAGATTGGGTCCTTTTTTTGAATATAAACAGTTTACTCTAACCTTTATTTTTTAAACTTTCTGTTATATCATGTGATAAATTATTAGATACAAACATCTGCTTCTTTCCTAAATTGAAATTCAAATTTTATTAGCAAAATATTTCTGGCAATAAAATGTAATATTAAGCTGGCAGAAATTCTCAATCACCTCGATTTTCCTACTATGTGGCAGAAATTAAACAAGAGAATTGCCATCAGACAATTTTTATTAGCATAATTCTATCAATAAAGTATTCTCAAGACTTAGTTTATTAATTATAGATCAAAATGTGACAAAAGTTATCATAAACAATCTAGAGTGAGATTTGAACATGGCTTACAATTATTTAAATTCATGCTGTAACTATGCTCTTTTTAAATGCCTATTGTTTTGGCACAGATTTATCATTTCTTGTGTAAATTCAAGGCTTATGGAGCTTTGTCACCATGTTTAAAGATAAAGTAAATGAAAGCCATTCATCAAAGAGAAAAATCCAGGCAATAGTTACATCTCCTCAAACCACAGCATTTAACTAAGTCTCTTAAGTCAGAGATCATTGGCAAAATGAATTTAAAATTGTCAAATCTCCATGCTCCTGACATCGGCCTGTGGAGAATGTTTTTACCGCATATGTTTCTTCATGTCACATGTGCACTTAATCATTTGGTCTCTAAACACTGTATGTATGATATATGTATTTGTGTACACGTCCCCAACTTCACATATAACATCTCATACACCTGCTGTGGGAATATTATCTTATTCAATGTCAAAAATAAAAACAAATTTAATAATTACAACAGCTCAAGTCTCTTTGGCTATAAATCACGTCATTAAACAGATTTCAAGTGTTAAGCAAAGACTTGCAATATAACATTAACCAAGCAGCAACAACCAAGAAAAATAACTCGGTGTTTGGTTTGGACTCAATATCTGACTACAATGTGTATATTCCCTTACTGCCTGGGGAAAAAGATGTCAGTATGTTTGTTATAGCCTAGTTCTTACATTTAATTCTATTTGCAAGACCACCTGCTTCACTGATTTGCAGATAAAAGATAATTGGAGATAAGAGATGTATGTGAGGACATGTTGCATATGTAATTTTTTCTATTTCATTTATGACAATATGATGATAGCCTAGTAAAATGTAAACCAGTACAGTAAATTTTAAAAAAAGATGATGGAATTTTATCATCCCACCGCAAAATTTTTATGTATTAATTCATTGGCTTCCTTGACTTACTTATTTCAAAATTTCTTTTTTTTTTTCTGAAAATTCTTCTGCATAATGCTAGTGATAACTGTGTTACATCTTTATGCACATAAATGTTTATAAATGTGTCATAAAAAGACATCATAACAGGAAAAAACAGATATTCAACAAAAACTGCATTGAAAAAACAAGACAGACCTTTGTGTATTTTTTTGCTATACATCAGATGGTCTGATATTTTGGTAATAAACAATTTATATGTGATTCTGCCACAAACCCCTGCTAACAGCTGTGATGAAAAGAGTGTAAATTCAATGTTCAAATCACCAATAATAAGGATATTTCCAATATTCCGAAACAAACAGTAAGACCATTAACAAAATAGAATATGCCCCAAAGCAATTTACATCTCTCTAATATTTATCATTGCTTTAGACACGATTACAAATGAATGTCTTCAATCTAAATCTGCTCGAGTGAAAAAGATTCTGTGATGCTAATGTACCTAAAAGGAGGAAAAAAGCCTTTGTTAGACCAAAACAAGAACATCTAGCAATACTTTACATTCTAATTAAAAGTCGTTGATCAATTTCTACAGGAATGGTAATTTTTTGCCTTGTTATATTTTGTTTAGCCCCGGTAAGTTACTGAACAGTTTGCAGCACATTACGGTTGCCAAAATCTTGATTGTAGAAGCCAGATTCTTGTTGGGATTTTTTTTTCTCTTGAAGGACGCGCTTATAAGACGCTCCCCCCTCGACAACCTTATAATATGATTCCTAAAAATGCGTCTTATAAGCGAGTATATACGGTATTCTATGGCAAAATATTAGAACTTTAACTATGTCTAAAACCTCAATGACACATTTATATAACTTGAAGAGTTTGCTTTGACCTCTTCCATAAAAGAAGCTTTAATTTACTCATCCAATTGTGTTAAGAGATATCTAAAATGGCTTCTTTTGTGTAACTAATTAAGTCTATTGAGCAAAAGGATCAATGAAAACTTCTTGGTAGTGATTGCACCTTCTGAACAAGCAATCCTAACACTACCCCAAGTGAACCCACCCTGACTGTGCCTGCTAAAGAAGCAATCCTAACACTACCCCAAGTGAACCCACTCTGGCTGTGCCTGCTGAAGAAGCAATACTAACACTACCCCAAGTGAACACACCCTGGTTGTGCCTGCTGAACAAGCAATCCTAACACTACCCCAAGTGAACCCACCCTGGCTGTGCCTGCTAAAGGAGCAATCCTAACACTACCCCAAGTGAACACACCCTGGTTGTGCCTGCTGAACAAGCAATACTAACACTACCCCAAGAGAACACACTCTGGTTGTGCCTGCTGAAGAAGCAATCCTAACACTACCCCATGTGAACACACCCTGGCTGTGCCTGCTGAAGAAGCAATCCTAACACTATCCCAAATGAACCCACCCTGGCTGTGCCTGCTGAAGGAGCAATCCTAACACTACCCAAAGTGAATACACTCTAGCTATGCCTGCTGAAGAAGCAATCCTAACACTATCCCAAATGAACCCACCCTGGTTGTGCCTGCTGAAGAAGCAATCCTAACTACTACCCCATGTGAACACACCCTGGCTGTGCCTGCTGAAGAAGCAATCCTAACACTATCCCAAATGAACCCACCCTGGCTGTGCCTGCTGAAGGAGCAATCCTAACACTACCCCAAGTGAACACACCCTGGCTATGCCTGCTGAAGAAGCAATCCTAACACTACCCCATTTGAACACACCTTGGCTGTGCCTGCTGAAGAAGCAATCCTAACACTATCCCAAATGAACACACCCTGGTTGTGCCTGTTGAAGAAGCAATCCTAACACTACCCCAAATGAACACACCCTGGCTGTGCCTGCTGCAGAAGCAATCCTAACACTACCCCAAGTGAACACACCCTGGTTGTGCCTGCTAAGAGGCAATCCTAACACTACCCCAAGTGAACACACCCTGGCTGTGCCTGCTGAATAAGCAATCCTAACACTACCCCAAGTGAACACACCTTTGTTGTGCCTGCTGAAGAAGCAATCCTAACACTAACCCAAGTGAACACACCCTGGCTGTGCCTGCTGAAGAAGTAATCCTAACACTACCCCAAGTGAACACACCCTGGTTGTGCCTGCTGAAGAAGTAATTCTAACACTACCCCAAGTGAACACATCCTGGCTGTGCCTGCTGAAGAAGCAATCGTAACACTACCCTGAGTGAACACACCCTGGATGTGGCAATCCTAACACTACCCCACCCTGAGTGAACACACCCTGGATGTGGCAATCCTAACACTACCCCAAGTGAACACACCCTGGTTGTGCCTGCTGAAGAAGCAATCTTAACACTACCCCAAGTGAACCCACCCTGGCAGTACCCTGCTTGCCATCAGATTTTTATCACACTGTTTAGTTTTCTTTTAACTCAAATTTCTTCAGGCAATATATTTCTTTAATTAAATATCAAAGGAACATAAGAACCAAGTACAGAAGAGGTTAAACTGGTGCCAGCCAAGGACCTTTCTGTATATGACACTGACAAATGTCTTATTAACTTTAGTACCACTGAAATCTAGATAAAATAATTTACAAACCAAACATGAATCAGTCACAAAGCTCGGCCTTAATCTTGAATAATCTGTTGAGAAATGGGAGTTATATCAAATTGGCATTTGATAACATTGAATAAAGTGCTCTTATTTCAATGCTTTATTAAATTCTTGAACCTTGACTTGTGCATTAATAGCCTCATGTTCTTCTAGACATTATAACCATGCAGTAAATGAAAAAAAAAATCTGATATACTACATGAAAATCTTTAATAAAATGGTGGCGCTGTTGCATTACAGTAGAAACAAGAAAGCCTCAGAAGAAATTTATATACAAAGGCATGATTCTGATAGAACCAAAATTGTGTTGTGTACCACAAGACACTACCATTTCAGATAATAGTGAAGATTTATTAAAAGATTTCTTTTTACCCAAGGTACTTTTTTCTTCCATTCTCAAAGCAAACAGAAACAAAAAGTAAAAAAAATCCAATAACCAGGCCATTCTCCTAATCACTCAGAGGATTGCACATGCATTATTGATGCCATCAGCTCCTCAGAGACACTAATCAATCCCAGAATTCCTCTACATTCAAAACACTTTGATACCATATTTTGTGTCTACTTCATTTATAGAGGAGAACCAAACAAGGCAAAGACTGTGTTTATTGCCCTAGAATGATAATACTGCCTGTTTTCTGGGGATTATTTATTGATTTGATACAATCTATACCACAATATTGTCTGTGTCTAATAAATTTTCAATTTTCTGTGGAAGCCCACAATTACTGTATCCAGCAAACATTAGTTTCATTTTAAGCATGAATGAACTGATCTACTCATGTGAAAGAAACAATTTGTAGTGAATTTTTTCTTGATTTTATTAGTAATCTCTATATTTTTTCCTATATGAAGGTAGTTTTTGAATCTCTTATACAAATTGGAATACAGTGTTAAACCACATACAGGTATAAATGCACTCATCAAAACAAGATTTTCATCATTTCAAATAACATTAGATAATAACTTTTAATCTAAGTAGTCATTCTTTCCATTTAGTTTTGTTAGAATACTGTGAGAATTTGATCTTTAAGATTTTACACGTTGTAATTTTTAAACTGCAATGCTGTTCAATATATTTGCTGGTGTTATCAAAAGCCATGGAAACACTTTTTTATAGCATGAAATAAAAAATCTAGCACAGTCTGCAATAGTCTGAATCTTTGCATAAACAAATTTGCCTTGTAATTAATTGCCTTATTACCCTGCTTTTTTACCATCTACGATACGCTTTGCATTTCAATTACCTAAATCGAATAATCTGGGTAATAGCTGATGTAAATTATGCAAATGAGGTAACAAGATACCTACCCATTTTAACCTCACAAAATTCAAGCCTGCACCCATGAACATTTTCACAAACTCATAAATCTTGCTTTCTTTCAGCCTTCAAGAATGTGATCCCTTAATAAAACAGAAATTTGCATACAGAAATACCAAGATGACAAATGTTTAAAGCCATGATCAGCAACAAAGATTTATCCTTTTCCAATGTTAGGGCAGCTCTGCCCTGAGAAACAGCTGTAAATCTACCGAATGGTTGTATCAAGGTTGCATGCCACCAGCAACTGAACAAAAATCTCTAGTTTGAGCTGAACATTCAGTAGGACTTTGTGACTTTCTTGATTCAAATATGTTGTCAATTTTTTCCAAGGAAGACAGAACTGCACTCTCCAGCTCTTACAGCTGTGAAATATTAAAATGCTACCTACAAATGAGAGCCTTTAACTCAATCTAATCACTGACAGCTAGTATGCTAAAAAAGGTTACATTTGATGTCCATATTACTTATTCTGCTCTGCAATGACAACTGGATTATTGCAAAAAAAAATCACAGGCCTGTGGAAATTGTTATGTTTTGTAACCCATTAATGTTGTAGCAATGTGACAGCTTGATGTCTGTTAAAATTGCAGACCTACTACCAAGCAACAGGGTACTTAAAACTCATTCCAAATCTGAATCTATGTACACTGAAAAATCTAAACATTTCTATACTTCTATGTGGTCTAACATAATGAAACTGTCATCTAATGTCAAAATAAAATTGGTTACATCCTAATGCTGATTCCAAGATGATTTCATTCAAAACAAAAATCTGATAAAATAGATTAATGTAAGCAATGCCATGTTCATCAAGGGTTTCAGATTAGTTTTGTACCTGTTTTCATCAGTATCCGCTGATTCTTGTAGGCATTTTTTCATCAGTGATACAAACTGAACATGACTGTAGTATGTATGTTATCAGGCAAGGGGCTTCTGGTTTTGAATTCTTCTATACCAATAACAGAGAGACAGATCTATTTTCTTCAAGCCAGGAGTCAGATATTGGGAGTGGTTTGTATAATTCTGAGCTGCTTAAAAATTTTTAATCTGACTGAAATGTTTTTTTTTCTTCATGATTGAAACAGTGATCCAGTCAGGTATTATATACATACCACACCAAGTTAAACAGTATAACCACTGGCTGGCTGCCTCACCAACTAATTGGCTGACCCGTTAAGTTTCCTTCTCAATATTGATCTAAGTCATGTTGACTGTGTAATTTGAATATCTGTTTCTATACTTCAAAATTGTCATATAAATATATTGCCAAAAATTGCTTGCTTTGAAAAGAAACACCACCTAGTTAGGCTTCCTTTCTAACCAAACACCACCTAGTTAGGCTTCCTTTCTAACCAAACACCACCTAGTTAGGCTTCCTTTCTAACCAAAGTAGAAACTGTTCTGAAGTATACTTACAAGTTGTCTGGCAAATAATCGGTACCATCTATTTTCACCATACTTCCAAAAATCAAACTGAACAAGCTCAAAGCCGAGATATCACTCTTTTATAACATTCCTATTATCCAACTGTGCTTCATATACAAAATGTATCACTGTATAAAACTATCATGTAACTTTGTCAATTTTTCACTGTATAAACTATGACAGCCACATAATCTATGGTCAAAAAACACCTATAGCTGTTTCCTAGGCAATGAATCTAACCCGAGAATGTCACACATCAGTAACTTTTGTGAAAATATATCTATGTCAAAATATTACAAAAGATTGTGGACAGATGCAAAATTAATTCACTAATCCTGCACTGTAGCAAGCCGAATATTTAATTAAAATGAAATTATAACATTTTGTCCCACCATTTACCTAAAACATTCTTAGGTTTGATGTTGAACATTCACAAGTCACACAGACAGGTATATAAAAATACATAAAGATCAAATGCAAAAATTTGATATATCTTTTCTTTCCAAACAACACAGTCAGCAGCTATAAACACAAGTTCAAAGGCAATTGCAATTTTTTCCCCTTTAGTTTCCTTTATCAATCTTTATGGTGCCTTGTTGATCTCTATTGTAGTCAAAATCAATATCCAAATCAATATTGTTTTCCTATATGTATATTTTTAACTATTAGAAAGAATTCTCTGTTGACACACAATTGTAACTGTCTACATGTTTCTCAACCTCTGTAACTATTGTCTACCTCTCCAATCACTTAGCCATTAAAAATCAGCCAATGTATATATATACCAAATTAACCAATGAGAAATGAAACCATATACAAATGTTACAAAGGGGAAAAGGTGTATATCAAAGCTTGGCCCAATAACTAATCATTTCTGTCCTATCTCTATTATCAGCTAATTAACTCTTGTCCATCACACATACTTGTAGGGCTAAATCGTTTTGGTAAACCAATACTGGATCAGCAAGTCTCCCCATGTGTGCCATTTAATACTATAACACTTCAACTTTTTCAACACCTCTGACACTAATACATATCTAAATAACATAAGATCTACATTATTCAGGTGTTAGCAATTTTGCTACATGTTTAGCTTATTTATTATTTGTTTTTGTAACAATTTTATTTAACTTGAAGTTCAGTAAAACAAATAGAATATACATACCATAATTTATTCAATCAAGATTTTAGCCCATTTTAAATCTGAGCACAAAGTTATGATTTTCCAACTTTACTTGCAACTACTGGAACTTTCTCTTGTTTAAGTTTGGACTTGTTTTTAATTCAGGCATTATAAAATATATGAAAGATATGAGATGTCATTGAAATTGATATTACATATTTTAATGGAATGGATGGATTAAATATATGTATTGATCTCATTAAGGGTAGGAAAAAGCAGGAATATTTAGCAGTAAGAATCACTGATCAGTCTAAATAATGTGACAAAATTAGACTGTGTAGACAAAAACAGGTTTTCATAACACAACATGTGTTTAACAAGATCACAACAACTTAAATGCAGGCTGCCATCTTATATATGACAAAATATCTGAAATTTATGTTAGTGTACAAACAAAAATAAGAGAACTAAAAATATATGAAAAAAAAAAGAAAAACCAATCAGAAGAAAGGCAACCAGAAAGATTCAAATGTTACATTTCTAACCATTGTTACATTTCTAACCATTGTTACATTTCTAACCATTGTTTAAAGACTGTCTTTGTTGTTAAATGTTGTCTTAGAAGTGCAAATTTTCAGTTTTTGACATGTCTTATGTACTGTTAAGCTGACTAAAATGTCACAAACATATTACCAAATCCAATCTTCAGCTTGTCCATGCATCATTAATCAGTGTCACAAAAGCTGTCCAGATTGTAGGTACATCACATGCTACCCTCTCTCCTGCTGAGAGCTGTCCCAGGACATCAAAATCTTTCAACACCTCTTATATATCACATAGTGTTGTCAGTTTAACCAAGTTATTCCATAACAATTAACTTCTGCTTTTAACTGAGCTTACTATCTGAATATCCTTGTTCACTTCTAACAGTAGTGACACTTTATAATATATAATTAAAAAAATGCTCTTCAGCTACCTCAAAAATATTCTACAAAACTTTTGAAACAGGAAGTAATCCTTAGGCTTCCATGATACTCTTGGGACCAGCTAGTCCTTTATCTTAGAGTAAATTAACTAAATCCATTTACAGCCTGCCATGGTTTTACAATTTCAAAAGCAAAGATATGGTGGCATTAAGCAGGGTGGTGAAATTAGTCCAGTTTTGTTTCTTATCTCGATACCACAGATAAAAGCTGAAAGGTGTATATTTTCTATGTTATTTTAACATTGCTCAATAACTCTTTATGTTGATTTAGCCAGGAACTTATCATATTAGCTTAAAATATTTCAAAGACTTTATTCTACTACAATTACCTGAATGGCAATGCTATTAAAATCTATGTGTGTTTATAACCAAAGTGTTACTGGTTCAACAGATACTCTCTTATAATTGTTCTGGTAATCTATAAAGAAAACCATTTGACACCTATGAGATAACATAGGGTTAGGTCACACTTTAGCAAGTTATTATTAGAGGTGGAAATAGCACCTTAAATATTCCCTTTGCTATTTTCAAGGACAAAGGAAGTGTAAACAGAAACCAATTATGTAACAAGTTCATACTATATTTTGTAAATCATACATTTTTCAGACATGTGAAAACTGAAAATGAAAAGTGCATAGACTTTTCTTGTTAATGCTTAAACCTTATATTCTTTTCAGTGCATTTTCATTTTTTACTTACAAAAAAAAATTCTTAACATATATAACAGGTTTATAAAAATAAACAAATCAGAACTGTTCTTTAGATTACATTTTATCCTGTCAATTATTTTATACCCGACCAGATAAAGGGGTGCCGTATACGGCACATGATACGTCACAGACTACTTTTGTGTTTATAATCAGAAGGAAGCCATAAAATTGTTGTCATTACAAACACAGACTACTTGAATAAAATTTAAATATTTCAATATGTAGATCTAACAATATAGTGATCATTTAAGGAAATAAAATTATTGAAAGGTTGGAACTATTTTGTGTGTATATGTACACCTGGCAGATAACCTTGACATTAGCCTAATTTAAAACACTTTAAAGATAGGTTTTCAATATATCTAGTAAATTATTTCCACATGCCATATGTGACAGGATAAATAGAATAATAGGTTAGTGTCTTATATGAGAAAATTTATCTGGCTCGGCTGCGGAATTTATCCGGTGAGCCTACACCTTGCCAGATAAACTTTCTCATATAAAGACACTAACCTATTATTCTCTATATATTTAACTAGCTAGATTAACATTGAACTTGCACTTTGTTGTTATAACTATAGAGTATAAAATATCATTTCAAGGGAAGTAACTCAAATAATAAAAAAAGTCAAAACTGAATTAAAAAACATTTAAGACTGTATCTCCTGATCTCTGTATTTGACATTTATCAAGAATTCAAGTCTTCAAAACAGAGTTAAATATCATAATATTCCATATTAATGCTTTCTTATATCTATTTTTTTCTATTTCATATGATCCTGTTGTAGGAAAGTCTGCAGCCTTTGATTAACATCTTTCACAGCCAGATGGGGAATAAAGAATAAATAAATAATATTTCTATCAACCAGCTAATCTCTCTGCTTATCAGCAGCAACACCAGCCCTATCATGCACCTTATCTTTCTCATCTTCCTTAATCTCTCCTCTATCATTCACCCTCAGTCTTCCAGGGTTTATTTAATCTTTCTATACAATTCTCATATGTATAATATACTGCTGTTGTGCTTTCCAGAGCTAATTAAGAAATTGAGCATTAACTGCTACATGTACACCACATATAATGATAGAGCTACCATGAAACAAAAGGTAGGTCTGTGTTACAATAAATTTATTATTGGGAACTGCAATCTAATTGATAATGATATTACCAAAATTACAGACAAACCTAAATTAGAACTCCAGACCCTGCCAGAATGGATCAAAGTGGTGACAACCTTTATCTTCAGTGGCAATATTCAAGTTCTCAATTTTAATATAATATAACTGTGTGTGTTTTTCAAATAAACACTCATTTAACACTGCATCATAGTATCACCCAAAGACCTAATCTTGCAATGGAACAACAATATACAGTCTCTGTAGTACTGGAAGACAAAAGTATTAACAATACTCTGACAGTAGATATTTAGATACAAATCCATCCAGATAATGATTTATAGCTTATACATCTACTTCACCCACACACAATAACCCCCTGTGTTCAAGTCAAGGAATGCTCACTATGATAGTTTGTTTCACCCCCATTAAACCATTGCATGATTATTTGGCAAAAATAATCTGAACAAGAGGGCCATGATGGCCCTAGATCGCTCACCTGAGTATGACTCCTTTTAACAAAATTGTAATGGACCTGATTAATTGACCCCAGATGACCCATATTTGAACCTGACCTAGAAATTACCAAAACAACTTTTCTGACAAATTTCCACATTATTTGGACTGAAAATAATACCTCTAGAGTTTTAACAAGGTTTTCCCATATTTGGGTTCTGTGACCTAGTTCTTGAACCCATATGACCCATATCCCCCCCCCCCTAAATAAATCTGTGCCTGGTGAAAATGATTAACATACACTGTGCATTCACACTCAGCATTTCTATCTTGTGCTTGGTCAGAAACCATCAATAACACTGTGGCAAGCAAATTGTGAGACCATTATAAAGCATACAGCCGAAACCACAGCTGCACCTAACAACATAATGTTTTTCTTGTACCATTTGTTACAATTATCAAAAATTAATATTCTGTCAAGATTTTCATGTTTTCGCTTAAGCAGTCAATTTGTCCTAGGCAATCTAACTTAAGGGAGAAATTTGTCACTATGCATCCAGCTCCTTTGTTAATATATATGCCAGATAATAACTTTATACTTCTTTTTTTAAATCTTTGCTTACAATGAAGCATGTAACATTAGATCAAAAATTTTGTTACAGATTGAAGTCAAGAAAAGGTACCTGGCAAATAAAGGAGAAAAATTGCATATAACTATAGTCAATTTCTCTTTTTTCTGTCTTCAATTAAAAGAAAAACAAAAACAGAAAAACTTTAATTACTTATCAATTTTTCCTTACAAAAATTAAAACTGCTAAAAAGATAGTAATCATGATCTTTGCTAACATAATCTTATCATAAAATCAAATTTGGAATGACTCATCCCAAAGCAAAACATTTATAACAATTAAGCAACAGTGTGGTTATAATTCAGAGTTAGTTTATCAAAATTTAATCAAAATTTCTTTTTCAAACAAATATTTCAATGTCACCCATCATGGCCAAAAATCAAAAACTTTGTCGTACAAATTTCCTTTCATGAAATCTCATCAATACGATAACATGTTTCATTATTTTCACAGGTAAAATGAAAACTACATTCATCAAGAGATTTATAAAGACTTGACTTTAACCTTACATCCCACACTTTTAATGCATTTTATATGCTTTAAAAAGAAATTTAAATCTAACAATTACATAATAATTTAATACCCCAAAACTGTCGATGTCAAGTGATTCAATGGACTTAAAATTCATAAAGCGAAACAAATTTGAGTTGCTAAATTAAACACGAATAGAACATAATCATGAGCTCATTTACCGGGTGTCACATGATAATCTATGCTGAGACCACATACACACAGATTCAGATTTGTACACGATAAGGATCCAGTACTCTACTATTGAGCATACAGCTTTAAAATTGTCAAATGACTTGTTATAAGAGAGACACTTTAAGAATAAAAAAATACATAAATTGCCACTTGTGAGAAATATAGTTCTAACTGCAGAAACACTTAACTTGCTCTTATCATTAATTCCCATAAGTGTGGCAGTTCTATGAAACAGAAGTTTGACTTGGTGGTTAGTGCATAATAATATGCTATTAAAACCTCTGCCCTTTAATATTCTACAGACTTAAGCAGTTTGTGATCTATTCAGAATCTTTTAGCTCTTTCCTTCATTGTTTTACCAGTTGTCAAAACCTAAATATTTTCTTACAGCATTTTTGCTAATTACCTTTTCAGCTGGTTTGTTGGTTTATTTTTTGCACTATTAGCAACCTGTTGTTGTATCTAGCCTGGAGAAAAACTTCACTTACTGTGATCTCATTCATACAAACACAAAAACAATCATTCCTCATTCTGTACATAAACTGTGACACTGGAAAAAAACACTCAACATCTATAAGCAATCTAATGGTCAGTTTTACCTGCAGTATTGTGATTCAGTCTCTCCACAGCTTTTCAGGCATTATATTTGTAATCAACCTATAAAAGAGCATTACTTGAACACTGATACAAGGGTGAAAGCCTGGTCCATTGGTAATGCACGGGACTTGTTACGGGGACTAACATGACTAATTGTCTTTCAGTTAAAAGATTAAAACAACATCTACTGTATCAGTGCTATAACAATGAGCATGTAAAAGAATCAGGAGTGTTTCTGGATGCTTTCTGTATCTTGCACTATCCCCTCCACAACCTAAGATTACTAATCTCTTCAGAGGGTGTCCATCATATGGGAAACTGGTACTAAAAATAAACAAATAAATCAGCAGATATTGAGGACTGTTTCAGATTTCTACCTTTTTATAGTCAGTTTATATTTCTTTGATGGTATAACTTACTGATTGAGCTAATATTGAATACATATGACTGCTATCACTAGTCTGACCACCTTCCTTGACCTCTGCCAGATTTCTTCACCTGAAGGAATACTCTGTTCTCACATACCCTAACCTTGTCTACATTATTAAAAACTGTCAAAATAGCTTAAAAGGGTCCAAAAGGTCAATCTAAACTATCATTTAGTTGTCAGAAGTCAATTCAAAATACATACACTGACCTGTGGGCAAATCTTAATAATTAATTGCAGTTTATTTCCTAACTGGTGGGGTTTGGAACCTTTACTTTACTGAAGACATTTCTTCACCATGTCTTGTTTATAGTTTCGGTTTTGCTCTTTCAATATTATGTAAAGGTTTATTCTGAAGTTACATATATAACCATTTGACCCTTGGCCAATTTCTTTATCACTTGTAGATGCCCTCTTTGGAAGCATCATTTTCTTTTAGATTTTTTATAACTTCAAAGACTGAGAAGCTCCCTTTGTAGTTTAACCTGGGTGTCAGAAAGACAACTGAAATGTGGTAGACTGACCTGTGGCCAATATCTTCACTGCTTGAAGTCATTTTGCAAACTGTTTAAGACCTCTGAATGAGTTTTAATTCATTATGAAAATGCTTCAAGTCAAACTTGGAATTATCATTCATGAACAAAAGAAAGACACTTCTGAATTATAAAAGCAGCAATTACAATAATTTGTCGCTAACTTCAAAATCAGACAATAGGCTGACAAGACCAATCTGTCCTTCTGATCATTGGGTTACAAAGATGACCTGACTGTCTGCAGGTCATCAAAAATTGGACAACAGTGTCCAAAATGTCAAATATAGTTAATTACACCTCAGTTACCTGTGCAGCTTTTGTTACAACAGATGCAGCATCAATAAGACAGTGTTCTGGACAACCTTGAATAAAATCTGATCAAAGTTTAGATATCTGTCTCGGTCTGTTTAAGCCTTGTAAACATGTCTTGCTTTAGGACAGAATGGACAGTTTTATGGTCTGAAATAACTGGCATATAAATTGCTGAAGACAAGATACTTATGATTAAAATAATCATGAGGTCAGTACTAATCCCTTAATTTTCACATCTGAAACTACCATCAAGGATACATACCACATAATTACAGTTTATGTTGAGATATTTTGACAAAAGGCTATAATTAGTGGTCAGTGTAGGTCACCTTAAAGAACAAATATACATATCAAATACAGACAGGTTTGACAAATTGATTGCAAGTGATTAGATTTATAGCTGTGTCAGTTTGCCTTTGACACAACCCCTTATCACAGGACTATCTCAGACACTGACAATACCCCAGAACAGTTGGATAAATAGTTATGTCAAAAAAGTATGATGTGAATTTTTATCAAACCAGGACTGAAATGAAGAGCAGACAGAACTGTAAAGCATAAAGATGCTGGCTGCATGATAAATATTTATCACTGATTGTAAACTCAAAGTAAGACTAAGACAGTTTAAATGTGCTCAAATAACTCATGGGGCTTTGAACTTTCTTTACTAGGTGCAAGTTAAAAAATTGCTTATAACTCAGGGTGGGGTAAATTATGGCAGGTAATTATACTAAGACAGAGGTAATTATTTAGTGCTTATCCCAAAAATTGTTTGTTTTCAATTTTCAACTGAAAATGAATGTTCTCAGTTCATTAAGAGATGAAGTTTCCAGCCTGACCATTTGCTAGTGATTAAACTGGAAATACTAAAGATGAGTGACCAATCACCTAGCTTCTGACCTTTCACGAATGTTTATTTTGATAGCAGTCCCAATCTATTCTCACCTAATCAAGGCTAGTTAAGAATAAAACATCCCAGGTATAAATTGTACTAATCCAAATCTGATCAATCATATCTAAATGGTGTCCATGTGATCCATCATATCTAAATGGTGTCCATCATCCAGGGGCTTGCTAACTAGATCAGAATCAACTAGAAGTTTGCTTATCTGAGTCATCTATTTCCTGTAAAATAAGGACTGGTGGTTTTACTGTCCTGAATTTTGATTGAACAGGTAAGCTTCTTTGAAAAGAAGCATAAGAGAGATTATTCAGTGTGCTTGAGTTGTGAAAAAACATGTCTATCTTAAACAGTATGCCAGCTATTTTCAAAATAAAACCTTAATGCTTCAACAGCTCTGGCTGCCATAATAAATGTTTCTTTTTTCTTTAAAAATGGTGTATATCACCAGGCAATCATGACAAAGCCTTTCTACCTTCATGCTGCATAAAAAAGCAACAACATACAGCAACCTGAAAAAGTAAATTGTAAAATTTTAGATGCAAGAATACCTGTAAGTTTCCAACTATGACCCTGACAATTTCTGATAATCAAATTTAGTGAACATGTAAGTCTCCTCTCCTTGGCATGATGTGATAGTCTGCCATTCACATAAACTATTAGAAAAATTAATCGATGCAATTTCATGCAGATTTTGCAAAGGCGTGTGCAACCCTTCAGAAGTGGCTTGTTGATAATTGGCAGACAGCTTTATGACTTCATATCTACAACTGTTCTTTTTTCGCCCGCCATGGTTCCATTCTTGGAGTTTCTGTTGTTGTTTTTTGTCTCAGACTTCTTGCCTAATCCATAAATTTTAAACTAGAGTCAAATATTTCTCTTCTTGGAAAAACTCTGAAGATATATGATACAGCAATCTACGCTGCCTCAAAAAATCCATCCAGACAGAACAGTTACCTGGCTGAGAAAGTAAAATGTTTTCTAAAACAACCTTCAGAGTAAAACCTGCAATCATATTTTTTTTTTGGTGAAATGTGCATTTTATAGCAAAGGTTCAGCTCTGTCACCCAAGTAGATCAGTTCACTGGGGAACAACAGTCATATAGAAATGCAAGAGAAATGCATGTTATCACAAAAACGGAGGGCTATGCAAGAACAGAACTGTTCTCAATACTTGGCATGTCTGGTCAAATCAATAAGCAACTGGCTATCTTTGCCTACCTTAGTCCAGGCCAGGGGCGGATCCAGGATTTTGGGTTAGGGGGGGGCGTAACTTTTAATCAGGAAGGCGGGAACGTTTAAATTGCGTGCACTCTGTGTTGTGTACGAGTACATCTCAAAAGGCAATGTTGTATAAAGATACGCGAGCGAAGCGAGCGAAGAAAAAATAGGAAAATATAGTATATTTTATTGTTTCCATACCAAAGAACATGTAAGCTCCGGGAATTTTAGGGGGGGCGTGCGCCGGGTGCGCCCCCCCCTGGATCCGCTAGTGCAGGCAGATCACAACAATTCAGTATCTATCAATTCTAACAGTAATTACAGCATACCTCAATGGGGATATGATACAGATAACACCTCTGAAAAGTTACAGTGATCTCTGTGTGTCTGTGCTACATTGTTGGAATAGATTACTATGGACACTTCAAAGCCAAACTAAAGGAATTCCAAGAAATCCATGGCAAAATCTTCTGGGATGACCCTCTCAAACAAGATAAGACTGCCAACAGCAGAAGGAAAACCATTAGTTATGGAGGCCAGGTTGATACCAGTGCTAAGATAGGGACTAAATGATACCAGTGCTAAGATAGGGACTAAATTACCAACAATACCACATTAGCCTACTTGCTATATGACAGTTCCAATACATCCTATGCAGATAACTTCTACTCATGACTTATTGGAAAAGACAAGTTATTTGCTCTGTATTTTTAATATTTCCAAAAACATACTGATAATGTAATCTGCTAGATATATTGAGAAAATATGGAAGAATATCAAACTAATAATTTCAGTTTGAAAAGGGTTTTAAGAAAATATCTTTGGTCTCTTCTAGTAAATCTCTTATTTGGTCATCAATCCATAGTTTAAAACTTGACATAGATCTTAAATTTCTGCCAAGTAAACAGTTTTTACATAACCTTCAAAAAAATAAAACTCTTTTTTTTTTTTTTGTACAGAGAATGATACTTTCCTATGCTTCTTTTGTGGCAATATGTATGCAGTACTTAAAATTTGTATGTCTAGATCACAATTATGTCCACTTTCATGTGAGGTGAAGATTTGTAATTTTCCACATAACACACTATAAACAAGAGGGCCATGATGGCCCTAAATCACTCACCTGAGTCTCATTGCTCATGTTACAAGTATCGTTACTGGTTGTTATGGGTGTTCATTGTTCGCAAGTTTGAATAAGTTTGAAGACTCTGGGTGTAATGGTACTCAATTTTTTTAGCAGAAATAGTTTTACTCTACAGGTCCCAGTGAACTTGACCTTTGACCTACTGACCCCAAAAATGATAGGGTTCTTTTACTGAGTGAAGACAATCATCCTTTGAAGTTTGAAAGCTCTGGCTAAAATGGTACTCCAGTTACTAAGCAGAAACTGTTTTCACTCTAGAGGTCCCTGTGAACTTAACCTTTGACCTATGGACCCTAATAGGGTTCTTCTAATATAATTATCCTATAAAGTTTGAAGGCTCAGGGTGTAATGGTACTACAGTTACTCTGCAGAAATACTTTTCACTCTACAGCGCTCTGTGACCCTGACCTTTGACATATTAGTTCCAAAAACAATATGGTTCTTCTATTTAGTAAAAGCAATCATCCTTTGAAGTTTGAAGGCTCTGGGTGAAACAGTAATCCTGTTATTGAGTGGAAACTGTTTTCACTCTTGAGGTCCCTCTGATCTTGACCTTTGACCTACTGACCCAAAAAACAAAAGGATTTTTTTATCTACTCAATAAGGGCAATAACCCTGTGAAGTTTGAAGGCTTTGGGTCAACTGGTACTTAAGTTATTGAAGTGTGACAGACAGACAGACACCCATAGACAGGGCAAAAACAATAATTATGTCTCCATCAGAAGGGTGGGGTTCAATAACAACGAACAATTGAAGGTCTAGCCCTTGGTGTAGCAGAGCAGCAGATTTTTGAAGTTTTCCCTATATAAATCCTTGTGTAAAATCAAATGACCCCCCCCCCCCCTCACTGGGTGGGGCCAGTTTTGACCCCAGGGTCATGATTTGAACAAAATTGGTAAAGGTCCACTAGACAATGCTGCACTACAAATATCTTAACTTTAGGCCTTGTGGTTTCCGACAGGAAGATTTTTAAAGCTTTTCCTATATAAACATCTGATGACCCCTAGGGCACGGGGCCTTTTTTGCCCCAAGGGCTATGATTTGAACAAACTTGGTAGATGTCCTCTAAATAATGCTACATAAAAAAATATTTCAGCTCTAAGCCTTTTGGTTTCTGATGTGAAGATTTTAAATTTTTTTTTCCTATATAACTCTATATAAACAAGTGACCCCCAGTGCAGGGCCTATTTTGACCCAGTGGCTATGATTTGAACAAACTTAGTAGAGATTCACTAGACAATGATATACACCAAATATCTAAACTCTAGGCCTTGCAGTTTCTGACAAGAAGATTTTTTAAAGTGTTTCCTATATAACTCTATGTAAAACATGTAACCTCCCCGGGTGGGGCCATTTTTGACCCAGGGGCCATGAATTGTACAAACTTGGTAGAGGTCCACTGGACAATGCTGCACACCAAATATCTAAACTCTAGGCCTTGTGGTTTCTGACAAGAACATTTTTAATTTTTCCTTTTATAAATCTATGTAAAATCAACTGACTCCTGGGGTTGGGCCAGGTTTGACCCCAGGGTCATAATTTGAACAAATTTGGTAGAGGTCTACTAGATGATGCTTCATACCAAATATCTAAGCTCCAGGCCTTGAGGTTTCGGAGAAGAAGATTTTTAAAGATCAAACTTTTAAAATCTATTTTTAGCTCCATTTAACCAGAAATGCAATGGACCAAACCCATTTGAACAATCTTGGTAGAGCTTCATGCAAGGAACATCCCAGGCAAGTTTCATTAAATTTGGCCCTTTGGTTTCAGAGGAGATGTCGTTTGAATGAAAAGTTGATGACGGACGGACGGATGACAGATGACGGGCAAAGACCGCTCAGAAAAGCTCACCCTGAGCACTTTGTGCTCAGGTGAGCTAAAAAGAAATGCATCCAGAAAACTCAGATAGAAGTGCACTGAGTCCTCTAATATGTGCTGCTTTTTATTTCTAGTTAGTACAGTCAAGCTTTCCAGGAGCTGAACTAGAACATCACACATTACTAAATTACTTATCTGAAACCAGCGGTATGATGGCAGTAACAAGTAGGCAGCACTTAATTAGAGTGGCAGGTATAATCAACTCTCCAACTTGTCTTGTTAGTACACTTTGATCAGTATGACACAAGCTACCAATACTGATAAATTATCTGTACTTAAGTTGTTTTTTTGTAGAGGTTTTCAGCCAGCTTTTTTCAAACTGTAGGTCCATAGAAGGAAGCAAGCAGAGAATAAAAAGAGCAAAATGTATGTTCCAAAGTTTTTTCAGGGAAAATAAACAATCAAAACAATCCGTTAAATGGAACCATTTTAAACTATGAATTTGATTCCTTGCAAAATTAACTGAACACTGTATGCGTAAGAAATGGGCTTTTGAAAATGTCATTTTTTGACCAACTTGTACGCCCAGGCCTACAGGGCCTAATAGTAGCTATGCCACTGCTTTTCAATTACTCAGTTCTACTGAGAGATCCAATACTGCCAGGCTGACTGACTTTACAAAGCATCTTGTACAATACAGGGTTAGAGAATAGCTCATCATTCACAGATATCCATATTCCTGAATGGAACCTTTATGCAACTGTAAAACAATAAATGGACAATTATATCAACACTGATATGACTTCAATTTTCAATATAAATCTTTTATGTACTAAATGATTTTATTCATATTTTTGTAATCTTCCTACCAGTCTGCTACAAGAACACAAGTTATATTATAATAATGGTTACTATAGCAACAAAGTAATCTCGGCAAATGTTCACATTTTTAGAATTTACATAAACATTATGTTTTCATCATGTTGAAATATATCGACAGTTTAACAGCAAGACAGAATAATGAAAATGATGATATATGATGATGTCATAATTGACGGCTCCACTAACCAGAGTTACATGTTTAACAATACCTACACATTATCTCGGCTCCACTAACCAGAGTTACATGTTTAACAATACCTACACATTATCTCGGCTCCACTAACCAGAGTTACATGTTTAACAATACCTACACATTATCTCGGCTCCACTAACCAGAGTTACATGTTTAACAATACCTACACATTATCTCGGCTCCAGTAACCAGAGTTACATGTTTAACAATACCTACACATTATCTCATCATAGCATTGCTATAAGCATTATAGCATTCACTTTGTTCTAACAAAAATAAGTTTAGATTCATTCCAAGAAAGAAAACTTGAAATAACAAATATACCTGCAGTGCTGACAGGTTATACAGTAAATCAGATAACGAGAGAGATCTATATATCAACACAGTAGTAATTAGCCTAGAGGAATGACGCCTACATTTTGCATTATGCAAGTGATTTTTTTTTGATAAGTGCAGCAGAATGATTTTCAACATAATTTCATTTTTAGAACCATGTAGCGCTCTTTTAAAATTACTTATGTTTTTCGTACAGAATAAAACAGAATGTCTAAACAAGCTATTTTTACTAACATACATAATTATAATTATTATTATTTCTAACAAAAACAATTTCAGTACAATGTATAATTTTTTGAGGAGTTTAAAAACACTGCTATACAGATGATCAGAGCCTTATTAAAGTAAAGTACATTCTTCTTACAGTACTGCAAATCGTGATTTCAAAAACACAGCACACTTAGTGGTCCTCGTTAATTTCAATTTACATCTGTAATGCTCTGAAGCACCAAAATATTAAAAGGCTGTCACTTTGCGGACATGTGCTAATTGATTAGTACTTTTCTTCTCAACTCTGCAAATAGCTGAACAAAAGCACAACATGAAATTCATATAGAAAACAATCATCTTGTTCCCTGCCTCATTGATTTATCTAGTTAGGTCAGCTGACCACTTCACCAATATGTAATTATGGTCAATTTCCTGAGTGGCAGTGTGTCCGACCTTTAACACTGTATTGATTTTACAGGGAATGTGTCACCACCAAGCAGCTAGCCACTTTCACCTTTTTGATTGTAGTAGGCGAGGAGAAACATTTTCATTTGGGGATTAGGAAAAATCTGTCTGAAACTCAAGCATAGAAACTCAGTGTCACCAGCATTTTGCTTCCACACACATAAACCCTATGACTTTAATAGCTACAAACCAAACAGTATGACATCAACACATTATTCCCTTTCTTGCATTCATATGTACAGATTTTTTTACTTAATATTTGTCTTTAAAAAATTTCTTGACAAGCAAATTTCCCTGAAGTATGAAAGACATTCTGACCCGCTTTCGTTTCTCAGACAGACAGAATAACTTCAATCAGATACATAGACAAAATTCAGCTTTCTCTAATACCTTTAATGACTATGTTTGTTCTGAAAAAACACCAAAATAAATGCTTTAGAGAATCAATGTGGCGGCAAAGAAAGAATATTTTATACAAGGCATAAGCCATCTTTTAAGATAGTTTTGTTATAATGGATAATTCAATAATACAGAAAACATGATAAACAGTCTGATCAAAGTTTGGGGCCAGATTGGCTATGTTCATTTCATGTGATGTAAATTAACACCTGTGTTGACTGTCCCAGAAAGATAAATACCCTGCTCGAATTTGACTTTAATGACATATTTTGATGTTTTTTTATACTTAACAAGCCTATGATTATTGAAACAAGAGTATTATGAAATAATAAGTCAATAAAATCAATCCTTCCACTTTAAACAGAATAACATGCTTGTTATTTGCTACTCAATCATCATCAAACTTTGTCCCCAAACATACCCTGGACTAACAAGACAACCAAAATACACCACGTCTTATCAGTATATTATCTAACCTTGTGACATAACCGTATACAGATTATCACAACCCCTATAACATGATCAGTTTTGAAGTCTATCATGAAGTTCTACTATAACAAACATACTGTATTCATATCAAAGGTAAAGGTCACCATAAAAGCAGTCCCCCTCACCTAATTCATTCACTATTGTTTCATTCAAAACAGTCTAAATTTATGGTTAAATGGACATAATTCAACTGATATCCATTAATAATTATTTTACAAATAAGGTAGTTGAATCTCAAATGATGTGAATAGAAAATGGTAGTAGCTGAAATCACAATGTAGACTCCAGTCACAGAAGAACACATGCTGGCTTTATCTATCTAGGCTACCAAAAAATAGATAGACCACACTGGTGCATTTTATTCATCTATGCCCTTAAACCATAAAGATAGCCTTTAAGTGGTTTATAATGTATCTAATGATACAAAAATTTCAGAAATTAATTGAATTGTAACCATTTGTAGACTTGTGTTCTAAGTAACTGGAGACATCGACTGAAATGCATAAAATGGGAGATGGTAATCCAAGATTGGAAAAAGTCCCACCCATTGCAAGCTTTTAGAGTAATGGGAATAAACATTAATAGCAGCTATAATAAATCATATTCTCTTACATTTATATGATATTTATCACCTAAATTAATGCATAATATTATTACTTGATAAATATCCTGCTTACATTAAATGTGATATTATCTTATAAAAGAAATATCTAAACAGCAATTAATTTTTTATTTTATTCTCACAGAAATTACTGTAATTATTGTCATAAATCTTTGTAATGAGATTCTCTTAACACCTGTAAAATGGGGATATCTTCAAGGGTAGAAAATATAATAAATTTTGTTGCTACCAAAATAATACAGTAAATTGGGTCCCTATAAAACAGATGAATGACTGGATGTTGGAATGACTGTTTGAATCAGACATGATTTTTTTTTTTCATTTAGCATTACAACAAATAATGTCATTATGAAAAACAGTAACTGTTATTGTATTTAGAACTTAATTGTTACTAAGACAGTTGCATAATATTTTCAGTATTAACTAACATGAATCCATTATGTAACCACAAATATTATTGATCAGTGTGTTTCAGAGGTTCAACTGAGAAATATTGTTCAACTGAGAGATATTACTGACCTGTGTGTTTTAGAGGTTCAGCTGAGAGATATTACTGATCAGTGTTTCAGAGGTTCTACTGAGAGATATTATTGGTTCAGCTGAGAGATATCATTGTTCAGAGTGTTTCAGAGGTTCACTTGAGAAATATTATTGGTTCAACTGAAAGATATTATTGTTCACAGTGTTTCAGAGATTCAACTGAGAGATATTATTGATCAGAGTGTTTCAGAGGTTCAGATGAGAGATATTATTGATCAGTGTGTTTCAGAGGTTAAACTGAGAGATATTATTGTTTCAACTGAGAGATATTATTGATCAGTGTGTTTCAGAGGTTCAACTGAGAGATGATATTGTTGGTTCAGATGAGAGATATTATTGATCAGTGTGTTTTAGAGGTTCAACTGTAAGATATTATTGGTTCAGCTGAGATATATTATAGATAAGAGTGTTTCAGAGGTTCAACTGAGAGATATTGGTTAAACTCAGAGATATTATTGATCAGTGTGTTTCAGAGGTTCAACTGAGAGATATTATTGGTTCAACTGAGAGATATTATTGATCAGAGTGTTTCAGAGGTTCATCTGAGAGATATTATTGGTTCAACTGAGAGATATTATTTGTTCAACTGAGAGATAATATTGATCAGAGTGTTTCAGAGGTTCAACTGAGAGATATTACTGATCAAAGTGTTTCAGAAGTTCAACTGAGATATATTATTGGTTCAACTGAGAGATATTATTGATCAGTGTGTTTCAGAGATTCAACTGAGAGATATTACTGATCAGAGTGTTTCAGAGGTTCAACTGCCAAATAATGTGACTTTTTATTGCTCCAAAGTCGACTTCGTTTATAATGCTATGTGATGTCATTTTGCGCCAAACAGCGAAGTTGTTTTGTACATTAAAATTACATTAAATTACGCCAAAATTAGACATTGTTTATAACAAATGTTAATATAATATCATTCATCTGAAGAAGAGTCAAATAAACTTGAAAAGCGTAGTGAAAAACTGGTGTTTGTCTTCCTTTATTCATTTATATTATAGAGGTTCAACTGAGAAATACTATATACAACCTAATTAACAATTTTACCACTGTTAAAAAATATTTTTCAATTGGTGGAGTGAGGGGAGTGGGGGAATTTAAGGAAAGACAACTAAGACTTGAACCTCAACCATCAAAGTAATTAATTTACATGTAAATAACAAGAGTTTTTGTCAATGTTTTACAAGTCATATCATTACATTCATGTACTATGTAACCTGAGACATTGTAAATTTTATGCCAAATCAGGCAGTGATTAAACTGTCAAGCAAATAATTAATCAGGGTTGACAAATTATGATTTATATACTCAATTTACTATGCCTTTGACAACTCCAAGGTAGGGTATGTCAATTTTTTTACCTTGTCTGACCAGGACAGAACATGCCCAAAACATAACATGTCAGAGGATTTGCAAGCCAATTATACTGTCATTCAAAGGTCCATCTTTGTAGGTGATAGAGGAATGGAAAAGTTGCAATTGCTCAGCCAAGAAACAAACAGCACCTCTCATCTCCTTAGCATATTGCTTAGTCATGTTGACTTGGTCAAAAGATAAACTGAATGACATAGTGGTCATCTGTAAAAGGGGAATACAATGTCTACTTTCATAATCAACATCTTGTAAAAATACTGAAAATATGTTCAGTCTTCATTTCTACTTATCTTACACAAGATGTATAGCTACAATTCTATCTAACTGACAATTTCATCAAGGATGAAGGAAACAATCGGTCATTTTGGAGGATTACAGCCTACAACTGTCTAGATGAAGCCAGATTTCATATCCGTATGCAGTAACATCACTACATAAATTGTCTGTTCACAAATTGAATGTCTCTGATTGTCAAATCCTGATCTTCTTGTCTTTACGGGTGGCATTAATTTCATTTTCTTTTCTGGAAAACACTGAAAATAAACCTGAATATAAGATAATTCCCGTCAGTGTATTGCTGTCATGGAATAAACGATGAAATACAAACATAAATATGTAATTCTGGCATTACCATGGAAGCATCTGACTAGCAGACATAGTTGTCGGATTTCTGGTTGAGATTGCTTAAATCAATACCTGATTCCCACACACACACACACACACGCACACACATGCACACACACACACACGCATGCACACACACACACACACACACACACACACACACCTAGATCACTGGAAAATATTTAAATGCCAACTGTGATCTATTAGACAAACATGAACTGGGAACATATGTCTGTTCTTAACATCACATTTTTTTATTCAAAGAAAAAACACTCTGTATTACATTATTTTTTTAATGCAAGGAAAAAAACGTTCTCCAAATCTATAACTTATATCAAAATGAGGATATTTTGGCATGACAGAAAGTGTGAAGTCACTGCAAAAATCTGCAATGAGAAATTATCTAGACAACCAAAAAAAAACATGCACCCACACACAGTATATGCTGTGCTAATTTTTGTAATAAAATATCATAAAGCAGAATGATTTTTATATTTTGTCAGTTTTTTTTTATCATGACATAAAAATTTTAAACATTTAGAATTTTGTTCTGATGGTGCCTTTCTTCAGAGTTTTTTTTAGCCTACTCTAGCTACTTAAAAAGTAGCAATGTGTAATAACTAAGTTATTCCTTAATAAATACTTCCGGCACCAAAATACTGAAATAACTGTCACAACAAAACAGCTGCAGTATTTCAATTCCCTAGTTTACACCAGTCCAAAAGGTTAAATATACTGAATAGAAAAAAATCTATCCAAATTTATTTACCAAGTAATTTGTTGGTGGTATACTGTTAGCCTTTTAACTATAATTACGAAGAAATTAAGATACTGCTATCAAATCAATCTTAAATGAATTAAATCACTTGTAAGGCCATTATACTGATATATTATAAATACTGTTTATCCTTGAGTTAAACCACAATGGCAAACAGGTAACATTTTCTTCTGATCAATTTAACAACTACATTTAACCTCTTGTATTAACATATATATTAGAGGCAAGACAAGTCACTGAAGAAAAACTCATGGAAATGGAATTCAAACTGATAGATTCTAGGCAGACAAAAGAACCCCCCCCCCCCCCCCCCATGCAGATGTTATCAAGAAATTAATGAAATCAATTTAAAAACAACAAAAAAAAACAAAAAAAAACATAATATCATGACATAATGAAATGAGACAGTTTCTTGGGGCATCGACACTTTTTTTACTTTAATTTTTTTTTTTTTCAATTTGGTTCAGAATAGCATAAATTGAGCAATTGAAAGGAAATGTTTTGAAAAGACTGTAATTTATCTAAGATCTGCGTAAAATGCCACACACCCAGCACAAAAGAGGCAGCCAGTCGTGCCAACTGAAATCTATAAAAGGTCTTTTGTCTCAAATGTTTTAAGTCAAATTTACTGATTATTTTGATATATTTTTGTTACTTTAACCCCCTTAATGGCGTGATAACGTCGTCGATAAAGTACAATTCAAAAAAAGCTGACAGCATTGTAACATATCAATAAAATCAATTGCTCCACCAACACGTAAACGTTTTTTGTTTTTTTTGAACATTTGAAAATGGCATTGAAGAAAACAAAAATTGATTAAATCCAGTAATGGAAGGAAGTATATTTATGACAGTTATTCAAATGTTTGAAATATCTTTGAAAGCTTTATGTGTTAATATCAATAATAAATACAAAGACATGTCAAACTGATTAAGTTAGTTTATGTGAACTCTGTGACTTCTGACACTGTATAATCTGTAATGAAATTGTTATATTATTTCCCAAACTGACATAAATAATGAACTGAGTAAATTGAACAAATACTGAAGTGTCCTCCATTTTCTCTCCATTTGAAAAATTATGAATAATTTACCGCTCTCCATGAAAACTTCATTTGCTGTCAGGCTGTAAGAAACTTATTCTGGTTGCTGGTACAGATGGGAATATCCAGCTCAATGGTAACTGTTTAAGGCGTAAACGAGTGTCTGCCGAGTTATGTCTAAACAGTTACTCGAGAGCCGGATTTTCCTGACTGTACCAGCAACCAGTGTTTGATTCTTTTTCTTGCATATCATATATACATTAAAATTTGGAGTAAAATAACGAAAACTAATGTTTTTATACAGCACTATTTTTTATAGTAGTGTATGAATTTACAACTTCATTCATAAACGAGTGATGTTATTTAAAGCACTTATCTTACATGAGGGGTGTAAAATGGGTTTTTCTAGCACCAGTGTAAACAGTAGAAAAGCCTGTCTGATATGTAAGAAAAAGACATCTTCTCCCAGATTTGAGCTAAAGTCTTTGTTACATTTTTCTTGGAAACCTGAACAAACCAGAAGGTTTTGTTTTTAATTTTTATCTTATGTATCATAAGCCATTAATTTCATTTGTCTTATTTGGTAATGAAAGTCAGCAGGCTTAAGAAATAACAGAAAAAACTACATGAAATGACACACTCCTAATAATTCATCTATTTCAAGTTCATGTGTTGTGCATAAATGAAAATTTACTGAAACTTGTTTTCTTTTAAAATGGGCTGAAGTAATTAAGGGGCCTGTGTTAAGTATCATTGGAACTCCAACCAAAATACAAACACTACAAAAATTACTCAGCTAGCTAGATTTATTAACTTATCCTATACCAAACAAGAGGGTCATGATGGCCCTAAATCGCTCACCTGAGTCTCGTTGCTCATGTTACAAATATCGTTATTGGTTTTTATAGGTGCAAGTTTGAATAAGTTTGCAATAAGTTTGAAGACTCTGAGTGTAATGGTACACAAATTTTTTAGCAGAAATAGTTTTACTCTACAGGTCCCAGTGACTTTGACCTTTGATCTACAGACCCCTAAAACAATAGGGTTCTTCTAATATAATTACCCTATAAAGTTTTAGGTTCTGGGTGTAATGACACTCCAGTTACTGAGAAGAAATAGTTTTCACTCTACAGGTCCCTTTGACCTTGACTTTTGACCTACTGACCCCAAAAATGATTGGGTTCTTTTACTGAGTAAAGAAAATCATCCTATGAAGTTTGAAGGTTCTGGGTAAAATGGTACTCCAGTTACTGAGCAGAAACAGTTTTCACTCTACAGGTCCCTGTGAACTTAACCTTTGACCTATGGACCCTAAAAGCAATAGGGATGTTCTAATACAATTATCCTATAAAGTTTGAAGGCTCTGGGTGTAATGGTACTACAGTTACTCTGCAGAAATAGTTTTCACACTACAGCTCCCTGTGACCCTGAACTTTGACATACTAGCCCCAAAAACAATATGGTTCTTCTATTTAGTGAAAGCAATCATCCTATGAAGTTTGGAGGCTCTGGGTGAAATTGTAATCCTGTTATTGAGTGGAAATGGTTTCACTCTAAAGGTCCATCTGACCTTGACCTTTGACCTACTGACTCAAACCACAAAAGGGATTTTTTGTACTCATTAAGGGCAATAACCCTGTGAAGTTTGAAGGTTTTGGGTCAACTGGTACTCAAGTTATTGAAAGGAAACGAAGTGTGAAAGACAGACAGATAAACAGACACCCATGGACAAGGCAAAAACAATACGTCTCCATCAGAAGGGTTGGGTTTGGGGGAGACATAACAACGATCAATTGAAGGTATAGCCCATGGTGTTTCAGAGCAGCAGATTTTTAAAGTTTTCCCTATATAAATCCTTGTGTAAAATCAAATGACACCCCCCCTCCCCGGTGGGGCCAGTTTTAACCCAAGGGTCATGATTTGAACAAACTTGGTACAGGTCCACTAGACAATGCTGCAAACCAAATATCTAAACTCTAGGCCTTGTGGTTTCTGACAAGAAGATTTTTAAAGTTTTTCCTATATAACTCTATGTAAAATCAACTGACCAATGGGGCGGGGCCATTTTTGACCCAGGGGCTATGATTTGAACAAACTTGGTAGAGGTCTAGTAGAGAATGATTTTTAAGTTTTCCCTATATTAATCTATGTAAAATCAACTGACCCCTGGGGTGTGGTCAGTTTTAACCCCATGGTCATAATTTGAACAAACTTGGTAGAGGTCCACTAGATGATGCTTCATACCAAATATCTTAGCTCCAGGCCTTGAGGTTTCGGAGAAGAAGATTTTTAAAGATCCAACTTTTAAAATCTAATTTTAGCTGCAGTGAACCAGAAATGCAATGGACCAGAACCATTTGAAAACCTTGGTAGAGCTTCATGCAAGGAACATCCCAGACAAGTTTCATTTAATTTGGCCCTTTGGTTTCAGAGAAGATGTCATTTGAATGAAAAGTTGACGATGGACGGACGGATGATGGACAAAGACTGATCAGAAAAGCTCACCCTGAGCACTTTGTGCTCAGGTGAGCTCAAAAGGTGTACTTTAACATGATCCTCAGTTCACTAAAATAACTATCATTTCCTGATAACAGAAAGAAATGAATGAAGAATTTGTTCTTCTTTGCCGATCGGAATTATGTTTTTATACAGACAAACAGATGATATGCAGTATAATTAAAATGACTTGGATAATTCATGCATGCTCATGGACTGGGATGCTTGCAAATGACTTCAGCATATCAATGGAGAACAGTGTCATTACAAAAGGTGACAATGTAAGACTTTTGTTTCACTTTATTATGGGGCAAATATATTTATCCACACAGAATCTTTTGAAACATGATACTATTAATTTTGAATTTTACAAACTTTTTTTTTTAGTTTAACATCTATGTTTAATTTTGCACTGGAGACACCTGGTGAGTTTCTTCATTTCTAAAACCTATGTCAACAACTGTAGATAGATTTTTACTGTGAAGTGAATTGCGAAAGAATCAGACAATTATACATGTACAAATGTATTATTGCTCTGCAGAGTCTCTAAGGTCAAGTTTAAGTTATGAGGTTTGGTTTTATTGGGGTTTAATGCCAGTTTAACAGCTAAGGTCATATTCCGGCGGTCAGTCCACCTAACCAGTGTTCCTGGGTATCCAACCAGTTTACTAACCAAATTCTCCGCAAGTGACTGACTACTTCCTCACTTGCTTCAGAGGTGAGGGACAAATGACTGATAGATCAATTATCACGGAGAAATTCTGTAGGCCATGATGGGAATTAAACCAGGATTGTCAAGATTGACAATCCGATGCTCTACCGATTGAGCTAGCAGGGCCAGCTGCAAAAGTTTAGAGATAAACTCTTATCTTGTGCAAAGGAAAAAAAAAAACATTTCAAATAATGCTTTAAAAAAAAAAAAAGATAAAAATAAACACTGTTATTGATCATGCAGGGCATGAGAAAAGCATGGATTTCTGTCTATGCAACTTTGCCACCATCCTGTCTTGTAACCTGCTAAATGATAAACTATAAAATGTTTCTGCTCAACGGAAATTTAATATCTTTAAAATGTTTTGTTCAAGGTTCTGTAAGAACAAAATTACTTAAAATTCAAGTGAATGCACAACACTTCCAAATTCAAGCCATATATTCTTCCAAATTCAATCAAAACTGAACATGCCCCAAGACATTATTCCCATAGCTGGGAGCAGAAATTTTGTTTATGATTTTAACAATGAAATGATTAGTAAAATATCATGTACTAACATGATAAAACTATATCTGATACATCGTTAACATCTCGAGGACGGAAAATTCTTCGATGCTGCAAAAAAAATCTTAAAAATTATATATTTTTTTTACATTGAGCCATAATTAAGCTTTAAGGTACTTAGAATGACACATGGGGAATAATTTGCCGTTAGATGTTTAATGTAACATCAGAGAGATTCTAAAATAGTTCCCATTCATGGTCTTATTATACATGTAAACTGTCTCATGAAAAAGTTTAGCTAAATTTGATCTGATTTTATGCTTTAACTAATGTGGTAAAGATATAATAAGGTAAAAATATTGAGTTTATTATTTATTCCTCATTAAATTTAGATATCATGATTTAGAAAGCAAATTACTGCAATACTCAGAATTACATTTGTAAACATAGAGTATTATGTAAAATCTTTTTATTCTGTGATTAGTGACTCAATTTTATTACAGCTTTTTACAAATTGTATGAATCCATGACAAAAGGCATCAGTGTACGGAACTGCGGGTTTTAGTATCAATTTACACCAAGACAATGCGGGGAAACTTTATTCTGATACTGAAAACTGATTTTACTTGACAGAATACATAAATAACTTGGAACCACAACATAGAATGTATTGTACAGGTTCAAATTCAAATTGCCTTATTAGTTAAAATTCAATGAAGAATTATTTAAATATTTAAACATGAAAATCCCTTATCAATAATGATTAGAGTAGAGAATTATTTTTATCTGTTTTGAAAAGTTTTGTCAGAAAAATTCTTTAAGTGTAGAAAGTTTCTATTTCAAAGAAATATTCATTTCAGCAACAATCATGTTTCTTTTATTGTAATTGTGAGCATGTGTGTGAAACTTTTATAACTTTTATCTGAACTCTGTATTTTATAAACAAATTCTGTGTTTGAGTTTGCAGTAACTTGAAAAAAACAGAATGGGCTTGATCAGACAGAAAATAAGTAATACTAATTTGAGATATTTCAACTTAACACCACAAAAACTGATTTTATTTATATGGGAAAATTTAGCTTTATCTATTAGCAGCACAAATTAGTTAAGTATGTAAGTTCTCAATTTTCTAAAATTACTCCTGAATAAAAAATTTAATAAATACATTTCAAAGGGACTGTGACAATGAGGCAAAGCCCAATATTTCAAACCCAAAGAATTTAATGAAAATATAGATAAACTTCGCTATGATTTTCCAAGACGTGTGATATAATATCATATATCAAAACTTAATAACAGAAGTGTAAAATCTAAGAATGTATCACACTTCTCATTCTCTTACTGATAGTGTTCCACACAAGCTTCAAATGGACAAAAACCTACATGCTGTGAAAACTTGTGAGATTTCAGAGTCCTTCACTTTTACAACAGTTTACTCATTTTCACAGTGAAAAGTGATTCAAAAAGGCTACAACATTTACTGTTGAATTAATTTCACTGTTAGGTAATGAAACTGAACTAATACACAGGTTAAATAAACATGTTGGAATCAATTGCCTTTTGATATTATTGTTAAAACCAATGCATAAATATAATATGTAGTTTTTGCTCTGTATGAAAGTTACGGTGGTAAAGTACGGTGTCTTGGCATGCGCTGAGAAAAACCTCTTAATAAATTCATAATGAGGAGGGGAATTGTTATTCAAGTGGTAGTTGGTTGAAATGTCTTCACTCTGTCCAATTTTTTACTATTTTTATTATTTAACAAAGTTTAATTTTGTACACAGTCCACAAATGATAAAGTAAATCCTTCAGTACAGATAATCAGTGTTTCAATGAAATAATTTGTGTCCAAAATAAAGTAAATGTAAATAAATCACAGAGAAAAAGTCAGGAATTTCAACTAAAATAAATCTTATTACACTTTGTAATGAGATGCAATATAAATTAGAAACTGTCTTTGTATAAGAAATAATGTAGCAATTTCTTTAATATATTTCTAACTCTGTTTTCAGTGTAATGTACACTGTATGATTTTATCAGGTAAACATTTAATTTCATATATTCCACTGATATATTCCACAGTCTGAATTTTTTGGTTATTACAGGGATGCATGATCCTAAAATAAGAAAATTCTGCTAAATTCTTTTGATGTCTCTTGTTTGTAACATTTGAAATATTACAACATGAAACATTTTCATGCAAAACTAGATTTTTATGTTAATATTCTTAAATACCAAAATTCTATTTTAATATTGTCTGTTTTTATCTTTTCAATATTAAGGCCAACATAAAAATGACACTGGTGTCATAATCTAAAGGCTAAATGTCAGAAAGTACATAAATTTATTTCTGAGAGACTTTAAAATCACTTCCTTTTGACTTCAGCATTATATTATATCTTCTTTACTTATGTAAGAGAAGATTTGAGGACACTAGGATTTCTTCCAGATATAGAAATTACACAAGAAGCAAAACTTAGTTAGTATACATTTAATCAAAAATATCAGGTGATATTTCAAGACGTCTGGAGCTTATACAACAAATCTGCAAACAGAGATCTTGTGTGACATTCTATAAGAATAATTATAATGATGCTTACCCAAACTCAAAATCCTTATAGAATGAATCTGCGGCCACCATCAGAATAAATCCGGGAACAAATAATTTATTCCACATTGGTCACACGTGATATTGTAACAAATAACTGGAGATAATAATGCTTGTATTTAACAGATTTGTTACTAAGTCTTCTTTTTCGTTGATTAATTTATAACTCCATTCCTGTTTAAACTATTTAATGGCATCATAAAAAATCCAAATATGGAAAAGTACACAGTTATAAGATGTTACCCACTAAGGTTTTGTTTTAGTTTGTCATGTTATCATTTTTTTTTTATCATTTATAATCCATTTCTGATGACCTGTGTATGATTTACTGAAAATCTGTCATAGTAGAAAAATAAAAAAAATATTCACCAGCAAACTAATGCATTGATCTTTTCAGGTAAAATTTCCATTTATTTGTCTAATTCTCAGTTTCAGTTTAATTAAATGAAAACTACAACATTCAAATATTGTTCGCACATAGTCAATTTTGATTAATTTTCATACTGTATTTAAACCTTCAGAAAAAATGTATCTATCATTCCCATGACATTTAAACCGTCCGTGGTCATTTAATAGTGTTCAGTAGAACCAACATACTAACATGTCATATGCACTGTCATTAAATCCGTAGATCCTTAAATTGCCGTATTCCCCAATAACACAGATTTACATCTGTTTTCTCGATTCTTTAACAAAACACCAACTCTACAATACAGCATCATTAAACTAACTGTACACTGTAACTAAAACGAGATAGTAGTCAATAAAGCATGGACGACCACTTGTGTAGTTAAATACAGTCGCTACCATACACTGTTAGAACTAAAGTCACCATATTTCCCCGAGTGTACTGATAATCTCTAGAACAGCCAGCACTGACAGTGTGTATGATCAGCACTATATAAATGAGTCTCTCTTGTACAAAGTCATACAAAACCTTGTGACAGCTAGATATAAATAAATTGCCATCACCTTTAAACAGGTGTATACAAATAAAATTCTTCATCAATTCTTATTAGCAAAGATGAGTGAAAGCTGGGAAAAGAAGAAGAATATTCATTAAGACTGAAGTAATCCTAGTTTCCAAAACATCTAACGTTTTTCCTTTCTTTAACTTTTGAGTAAAATTATATTAAAAGCAAGTAGTTTAAATAATTAAATTTTATAAATATAAATATTGTATTTTGATATTGTTATTTAGGAACAATAAAACATGCTTTCAGTAAAATAGTCTACATCTGATATATTTTAAGAAAAGAGGAAAATTATAAAATCAATAAAGAAATAAAATGGATTCATTGAAATTCTACATTACATCCAACTGTCTGCATGCTGTTTCATTCTTTAAGGTGCATGTGCGCGCACACGTACGCACGCACACACACAGAGATTTTTTGTTCAAAGGAACACTGTTGCCTTAAATGTACATTTAATGAAATAATAAGATAAATCCATGCTGAGAGTAAAGAATGCTAACAGCTCAAGAATGAACATAAAGACAATTTATGGACCACTTTCTCTCATTAATCATGTCACACAAAGCTGTGTAATAAAATATTTGTAAGGTTTCACTCCAAGTTACATATCTCTTTCATCACTGCTGCTGTCATCATCATCATCAGCATCATCATCATGATCATCAAAACCACCATCATCATTCTCATGAACATCAGCAATAACAGAAAAACCATCAAGAGCAACATCAGAACAATAATATCATCAAAAGATTCATCCTATCAGTGACAAAGCATGCAGCAAGTGCAGTACTGGTTTAGCAGTAACCAGAGTTTCTTCAGCAAGTGCAGTACTGGTTTAGCAGTAACCAGAGTTTCTGCAGCAAGTGCAGTACTAGTTTAGCAGTAACCAGAGTTTCTGCAGCAAGTGCAGTACTAGTTTAGCAGTAACCAGAGTTTCTGCAGCAAGTGCAGTACTTGTTTAGCAGTAACCAGAGTTTCTGTAGCAATGAGTTTTAAGCATGTTATCAACTCAATCATTTTCTTTGAAAAGCTCACAGAAATTTTGAAAATCTTAAAGTCAGGGAACAAGCCTTGTTCAAACAAAAGATAATCTTCTACAATGTTCTATTCCAGTGTGAACAGGTTCTGACAATACCATTTCAATCAAACTCAGTATAGCTTGCTGTGGCAGGCACCATGGTAAATTATAATTAACATTTTTAAAACTAACATTTCACCCTCTCCCACTGGGCTCCCTAAATTTATCTAAATGGGAGGTGTAAAATTTACCGGAACCTGATACACTATGATGGTACCTCTCACTGAGTCTGTCACACTCAACTAACAATAATTTGTATTGTTCTCACTCCACAAATTCTGATGCTTTATATGCTTCAAGTAATTTCGTTCAATAAAGCGCTATTTCTATCATCCAAAAATTAGACATGTAGTACCCCTGAAGGCTCTTGTTTAAGACTTCACTGACAAAGAAAAATGTAAAAATCAACATAATGACCACTGTGTTCTACAGACAATGATTTTTCGTGTCCAGAAATAATTCAAATAGCACAGAATGTATAATTTTCTTTGGCACTCTGATCAATAATAGTCTATAATATAGACGTATAGTTTGCAGACCAACAGTTTGTAGAGTAGTCAATAACAAATATTATAGGCGACTTCAATCAATTTCACACACTTCAAAATGTCATCTACAAACTAATTAACAAGTCCAAGTTGGAAATCACTAGGTATTAGTTTACCTTTTATCCATTGTTCACCTGACCCCAGAGTTGTTTACCAAACACCTACTTTTCCCACCTCTTGACAGAGGCTAAGGTGCTCAAAATACATACTTGCATCTTATTTAAATACCTAGAAATGGAAGGTGAAAATGTTGACATTTTTAAATAATGAGAAAAAAGAGGCTACTTAATCATCAGCACTTTTTTTCCTAAATGAGCAGCAACTTGAAGTAGCACTCTAAAATATTCCTAATTTATCTAAACATAAAGGGAAGTAATTTCATACATGTAAACAGAGATTTTTCTGATAGCTGTCACTTGATAATTACAAGCATGACATATAACAATCTTCCAAGGGTTGCAAGTTTGATCCAGCTAGCTCCTCCACTTACACTACTGTCTGTTCGATGACAGCTTAAACCAAGGTCCCATGTACAGGTGCAGTATACTATAGTGACTGTGAATATCAAAGAATCAAAAGACTTTATTCTTTTCTGTATTTTGCACTATCCACAACAAACTAAAAGTAGCTGAATTCTTTAGAGGCATGGGTTGACAATTAAATCTTGAAATCTTGTATAACAGGTACCAAAAATTTCAAACAGATAAAAAGACAATCTTTATATTGAAGTAAAGTAAGTATTTCTTTATAAAATGGCAAATGGAATTTTAAATGACCAGTTGGAAATTAAGGTTCAGCCAAGACAATAATAATATGGAGGCAATACCCTAGCATCAGAAGAGAGAAAACTCTAGCATCAGAACAGAGAAAACTCTAGCGTCAGAACAGAGAAAACTCTAGCATCAGAACAGAGAAAACTCTAGCATCAGAACAGAGAAAACTCTAGCATCAGAACAGAGAAAACTCTAGCATCAGAACAGAGAAAACTCTAGCATCAGAACAGAGAAAATTCTAGCATCAGAAGAGAGAAAACTCTAGCATCAGAACAGAGAAAACTCTAGCATCAGAACAGAGAAAACTCTAGCATCAGAACAGAGAAAACTCTAGCATCAGAAGAGAGAAAACTCTAGCATCAGAAGAGAGAAAACTCTAGCATCAGAACAGAGAAAACTCTAGCATCAGAAGAGAGAAAACTCTAGCATCAGAACAGAGAAAACTCTAGCATCAGAAGAGAGAAAACTCTAGCATCAGAACAGAGAAAACTCTGGCATCAGAACAGAGAAAACTCTAGCATCAGAACAGAGAAAACTCTAGCATCAGAAGAGAGAAAACTCTAGCATCAGAACAGAGAAAACTCTAGCATCAGAACAGAGAAAACTCTAGCATCAGAACAGAGAAAACTCTAGCATCAGAAGAGAGAAAACTCTGGCATCAGAACAGAGAAAACTCTAGCATCAGAAGAGAGAAAACTCTAGCATCAGAACAGAGAAAACTCTAGCATCAGAAGAGAGAAAACTCTAGCATCAGAAGAGAGAAAACTCTAGCATCAGAGCAGAGAAAACTCTAGCATCAGAAGAGAGAAAACTCTAGCATCAGAACAGAGAAAACTCTAGCATCAGAAGAGAGAAAACTCTGGCATCAGAACAGAGAAAACTCTAGCATCAGAACAGAGAAAACTCTAGCATCAGAAGAGAGAAAACTCTGGCATCAGAACAGAGAAAACTCTGGCATCAGAACAGAGAAAACTCTAGCATCAGAACAGAGAAAACTCTGGCATCAGAACAGAGAAAACTCTAGCATCAGAAGAGAGAAAACTCTAGCATCAGAACAGAGAAAACTCTAGCATCAGAAGAGAGAAAACTCTAGCATCAGAAGAGAGAAAACTCTAGCATCAGAAGAGAGAAAACTCTAGCATCAGAAGAGAGAAAACTCTAGCATCAGAACAGAGAAAACTCTGGCATCAGAACAGAGAAAACTCTAGCATCAGAACAGAGAAAACTCTAGCATCAGAAGAGAGAAAACTCTAGCATCAGAACAGTGAAAACTCTAGCATCAGAAGAGAGAAAACTCTAGCATCAGAAGAGAGAAAACTCTAGCATCAGAAGAGAGAAAACTCTAGCATCAGAGCAGAGAAAACTCTAGCGTCAGAACAGAGAAAACTCTAGCATCAGAAAAGAGAAAACCTCCATGCATTAAACTGAAATTGGGGATATATTGATGGAAAGAATAATAAGAAGTGTTAAAAACCAAAATAAGAGCAAAAAATAATATTGAGGGAATTAATGAAAATGCAATAAAAGGTGAAAAAGGGAGATAATTCCATTATGTGACTTAGTTGTAGGAAAGGTATATTAGGCATATCACTATACATCTTACAGTATCTGTACTGGAATAACCTTTGACATTTTATCCACAGTTAATGTCTGCAGAATCATTTCAACACCTCCAAAGGGCAGGGGTCATCAATTAGGGGTCAATTTACTGCTGTTTAGTAAATAATTTAGTGAAATGATGGGTATAATAAAGCTTGACACTAAAGCAAAAGATGAATGCTATTGCTCATCATTTAAAACTTCCCACAAACTCACAAGTACATATTTTTTTTCTAGAATAACATTATTGAAATGAAATCAAAAAGTTTTCCTTCAGAAAAGAGCAATAAAATTGTAAAAAGCTGCATTATAACATTGTATCTTCTTATTCCTAGGAGGAAAGCTATAAACCACTGTTTATTCTTTTAAGATTACAAAACAAATGCATTTTGCTTTCAAGTCTGTGAAACTTTAAGTGCTCTGTATATTTTTCTTTTCAGATTACAGTAATTTTACATATATGATTTGCATCATAATTATTATCCACACTTTTGCAGAAATGCCTCAGTAAATGGAATTTTGATGAATTTGTGAGAAATGAAATAACTTTATCAATTAAGCTCCAGTTACTACTGATGCAGTGTACAATCACTGAACATTGAAAGCTCCAGTTACTACTGATGCAGTGTACATCACTGAACATTGAAAGCTCCAGTTACTACTGATGCAGTGTACTATCACTGAACATTGAAAGCTCCAGTTACTACTGATGCAGTGTACAATCACTGAACACTGAACAAAGTATATTTCACAGCAATGTGTAACAAACAATTCATCATTGAACTGTTCCATTTCAAATGAATAGTCTTCTACTCATTACAGAAATTAAAGTCACTGAGAGGCCCTTCTTATTAAAAATTTTTCTATTTTAAAAGACATTATGCATAAAAGACATAAAGCATTCTATTTCCTAGAATGCTAAAAAATAATTTCCTTACCACAGAGTTTGAAAAATCTTATCAAACCTATACTTTATATATTTAACCTTTCATCATAAACTCAGACAACCTTACTTATTGTCAAGCAATCTAAAAGATAATTATAAGAAATCTGGTTATAAGATTTAATGTATGAAATGAAAAAATACAACAACAAAAAAACAAGAGCACCACAGAGTGGCACTAATGCTCATCTTTTAACTGACCTGAAACGAGCTTGCAAGTACTTCCAAAAAACTAAAAAAAGCAAGAGCCATGTTGACATGGCAATCCCAGGCCAAATGTGTTTGCTTAGTTATCGTTCTTTAGCATAGGACTCCCCCAATGAGATCTATCAACCTATGAAGTTTCAAGTTGATATCTCAAATACTTTCCGAGTTATGCTCCAGACAAAAATTAAGCATGAAAAATGGAATAACTTAAAAACTATGAAAGGCAGAGTTATCATTCTTGTGCATTGCACTCCTCCTTAACGACTTGTATCCGACTGTGAAGTTTCAAGCTGATATCTCAAATACTTTTCGAGTTATGTTCCAGAAAAAAATTATGCATGAAAAATAACAAAGAACAATAGCTAAAAAAAATATGAAGGTTAGATTTATCATTCTTGTGCACTGCATTCCTCCTCAATGAGATGTATCCACCTATGAAGTTTCAAGCTGGTATCTCAAATACTTTTCTGAGACAAAAAAGTGGGACGAAAGGATGGATAGACAGAAGGACAGATGGATGGACGGAGACTCTTACCATATCCCCTGCTGCCGCTGGAGGAAAAATAATGTTTTAGGAGGTGGTAGTTCCTGTGCAGGGATTGGGAAGTACTACCCATCCAAAAAATTTGCAGCAGCCCCAAAGTCAAACTTGACCTGTATTTTATGATGTTACACCTGTGTACCAAAAATGGTTTAAATCTGTCAAGCCTTTCATGAGTTATTATCAGGAAACCAGTTTTTCTATTTTTAGTTTAAGTGAACAGTGACCTTGACCCAACTGGCAAAATTTTCAATCCCAAGCGTCATCTTCATAAAAGCTACCTTTACAGCAAATTTCATCACAATATCTCATTCCTAACTCAAGTTATTGAGCAGAAATCATTTATTTTTTATTTTTAGTAACAGTGACCTTGGCCCCACCAGCCCCAATATCAAACTTGACCTGTAATCTGTGATGTTACACCTGTGTACCAATAATAGTTTAAATCTGTCAAGATTTCATGAGTTATCATTCGGAAACCATTTTTCAACCATTTTATTATTTTCAGTAACAGTGACCTTGACCTTGGCCCCACCAGCCCCAATATCGAAGTTGACCTGTATGTTATGATGTTACACCTGTGTACCAAAAATTGTTTTAATCTGTCAAGCCATTCATGAGTTATTGTCCAGAAACTGTTTCTCTATTTTTAGTAACAGTGACCTTGACCTTGGCCCCACCAGCCCCAATATCAATGTTACACCTGTGTACCAAAAATTGTTTAAATCTGTCAAGCCATTCATGAGTTATTGTCCGGAAACCATTTTTCTATTTTTAGTAACAGAGACCTTGACCTTGGCCCCACCAGCCCCAATATCGAACATGACCTGTATGTTATGATGTTACACCTATGTACCAAAATTTTTTTTAATCTGTCTGGCCTTTCATGCGTAATCATCCAAAAACCGTTTTTCTATTTTTAGTAACAGTGACCTTGACCTTGGCCCCACAAGCCCCAATATCAGACATGACCTGTATCTTGTAATGTTACAACTGTGTACCATAAATGTTTTAAATCTGTCTAGCCTTTCATGAGTTATCGTCCGGAAACTGTTTTTCTATTTTTAGTAACAGTGACTTTGACCTTGGCCCCACCAGCCCCAATATCAAACTTGACCTGTATCTTATGATGTTACACCTGTGTGTACCAAAAATTGTTTAAATCTGTGTAGCCTTTCATGAGTTATCATCCAGAAACCATGACGGATGGACTGACCGACTGACAAGCTCACTCCTATATAACTTTGTTTGTGGGGGTATAACTAGAGCTATCACTAAATGCTGCAAAACTGCTTTAACACTGAGGAAGTTTTAGTAACAGAATACTTTGTAAAAGAATCGAAATAGAGTTATGGTTATGGGCAATTAAAGACAGTTGTGGTTCTTGTACACTGCATTTCCTTTCACTGTATGAAGTTGCATTAAATTCCAACCATTAGTTTTCAAGTTCTGCTCCAGACAAGGAAAACTAACAAAGTGCAATAACTCTGCAAATACTGAAGATGGAGTTATTGCTCTTGTACAATGCATCTCCTGTCATTGTGCTTGACCATTGCATGAAGTTGCATTGAATTCCAACGAGCAGTTTTCAAGTTATGCTCTGGACAAGAAAACCAACAAAGGGCATTAACTCTGCAAAAAGTGAAGATGGAGTTATAGCTCTTGTACAGTGCACTTCCTCTCATTGTGCTTGATCACTGTATAAAGTTGCATTGAATTCAAACCATTAGTTTTCAAGTTATACTCCGGACAAGGAAATTGCAACAGACTGCCCAACCAACTGGCCGACTGACATACCCTTCGATGACTCTTATATACCCCCTAAACTTCATTAAGGGGGTATAATTACAAAGCTCTGTGTCAAGCGGTTTTAGAGAAGAACATTTTTAAAGTTTTTCCTATGAAACTATATAATTATAAGCCCCAGACGAGATATTGACCCTGGGGTCATTATTTGAACCAGCTTGGTAGAAGTCCACCAGACAATGCTACACATCAAATATCAAAACTCTAAGCCTTATGGTTTATGAGTATTCAGCTACATAAAAGTTTTTGCATATCACCGCCGATGCTGCTGACAACTCAGTGACCATATCAGCTTGACTTTTTTTTTTTTCAAAAACTGACAAGCTAAAAAATATTGACATCATTTCAAATCACATCGTTGGTGACCCCGGTACATATTCCACACAACTACATTACTGTGGGATAATTGACTGCAGATTATTCATTTTCATGAATATTTATTAGCAAAGGGAAGTAACTCCTCATCGAATGAGATTCCACAATACAAATAGATACTCTTCAGTGTGAAAAGTATGATTAATGACAAGTTACTTAAAATAGACTTATTTCCCAAGATTTAAACATGGGCGCGAAAGGCAAATTGTAACGAGTACTTTCATTGGCTGAGACTGCGCATAGGAAATCTTTCGGAAACCAATGAAAGTAGGTACTGAATTATTCATGAGTACGAAATTTTTACCAACCAATTGTCCCACGGTAGATAAATAGAGTGAAACGGAATGGATCGAACGTGGGTTTCCGACGATGTTCAAATCAATGCATTCTGATGTCTTAAAAAAGCACCATTCTATCTACCAATTTCATTTAAAAAATAAACAACAAATAAATTCATTACATGCCTTCAAAAAAGACCTGTCTACAAATTTCATTATGAAGGGGAAAAAATCAACAGCTTTTAATATTAGCTTTTGGCAGAAATCTTACCCACTTTATTGCCTTGATTTAATAAGTCCTCAGGCTGCAAGCCAGAATTCAATGAGAGTTTCATATTGCAATCAAATATAATTGTGACATGTTTTGAATCATCTGTTGGACTAACTTGTGTAACTAGGTACTATAGAATGGAATGGGGAGGTAACCTAATCATTTTCTTTAGATAATGACGTTGTATCTGCTAAATACAGACACTGACAAATGATACATCATAGATATTAATGGTACTAATTCATACAGTATTTTAAACATGATAAATCATATAAGAGTTGTAAATCTCTATCTTGTTTATTTTCTTCATTGCTTTAAAAGATCAAATTATTCACCATAATTAATTTTTAACATGGTATAGAGTAAAACTCGGGAAGACACTGAAACAAGAATATGATGCAGCATGTAAACTTTTTCTCCATTTATTTATTAAGGAGTATTTATTAAACTTACAGGTAGTTGTCATGGATTCTTTAAATATCTGTAAGTTCATTTAATAAACTTAAGTTCCTTTACCTTTAGAGTCTTGTTAATTCAGTACTAACCGGTAACTGTCTACATTTTCCCTACTGTTGTGAAAGCAAACTGTTTATCAAGGGAGATAATATAAACAATCTAAGGAAGAAAAACATCTAAAAATTTCATTCATTACTTAAAACATTTATATTTCATTCATTACTTAAAACATTTATATTTCATTCATTACTTAAAACATTTATATTTCATTCATTACTTAAAACATATATATTTCATTCATTACTTAAAACATTTATATTTCATTCATTACTTAAAACATATATATTTCATTCATTACTTAAAACATATATATTTCATTCATTACTTAAAACATATATAATTTACATTCGTAGAATGTAGTTTTGTAGGAAACTGAGACTGCCTAAATTGTTTATGATCCTAGCATTTTCTAAATAAGATTAAACATTGCAGAGTTACTATTGTCTAAACATTCTTTTGTCCCCATATTTCAAGAAAATAGGAAACATAACCTTTCAATCTTAACCTACATTTGAAAGACTTCACCATACCATTGTGATGCTTTTTTTCTTCTTCCCATAACTGTTTGACTTATTGGCAAAAATATTTTGATGACATAGCCAATTATTTTCTCCCGGACTTCATGAAATATTTTGTCTAATGAATGACACGGTAGTAAGTTATTCCCTAAAAACAGGTGCCCAAGCTTCTGTACGAGTCTGATTTACAGCATGGAGAAGTAATCTGACAGTCTCCACAGATGTAGTTAAATGCCACACATTTGAGGATATATCAAAAATAAAAACGATCTTGTTTATCTACAATGAAATATATTACTTGATTAATCTCCTCAATGAAATTCTTATCAAGATCGGAGGAAAAACAATATTCACTGTACCCAGATAACTTTTCCAGAAAATGAACTTTTCAATCAATTACATTAATTTCTACCATTAATTTGTTTCCCAAAATCTACAACTGTGTTATGGTAAGAAAATGCTTTAATAATACACTAAGGACTAATGATGTGATTGTTTCAGTTTAATTTCTTGTAAAATCAATAGTAATGACTTCTCTAATCTTCCATTTAATTAATTCTTTTTTTTAGAAATATTGTTCTTTTTATTTGTTTTTCTACTTTGAGTATCTTTTAACTAAATCTTCTCTACCCTACACAGAGATCCAAACTCTTCCATTCAATAAGCATTTTCATGCTAACAAATAATTCTTTGCTAAGCCAAAATGTCTTTTCAAATATCATCTAAAAAGACCTGTGGAACCATTTACAACCTCATACAAATTTCTTTTCACCCATGAACTTTTGTCATTTTAATATAGTTCTTCTAAAACTAAGGGTAAACTACTGAATTGTAAAGGTTCTTGTGGGTAAATGGCATTTGTAAACAACCCGAGAGCAGAGATCTGACTTACCTACCGGAGGGTTTTCTATTATTATTGGGTATTGACATAAACATGGACTGATGGGTGCATGGGGTTCTATCGTATTACAGACTTTATTGACATAAACATGGACTGATGGGTGCATGGGGTTCTATCATATTACAGACTTTATTGACATAAACATGGACTGATGGGTGCATGGGGTTCTATCATATTACAGACTTTATTGACATAAACATGGACTGATGGGTGCATGGGGTTCTATCCTATTACAGACTTGATTGACATAAATATGGACTGATGGGTGCATAGGGTTCTATCCTATTACAGACTTTATTGACATAAATATGGAATGATGGGTGCATAGGGTTCTATCGTATTACAGACTTTATTGACATAAACATGGACTGATGGGTGCATGAGGTTCTATCATATTACAGACTTTATTGACAAACATGCAAAAACAAGCAGGTCAGACAATCTATATTCGAAAATCAAGACTGTTAAAAAGAACAAAATTAAACATCTTCATCTATAAAAGATAACTATATGAGATCATGTGTGTATGGAGGATGCATGTTATGAGATCATGTTTATAGAGGTTATGAGATCATGTGTATGGAGGTTAAGATAATGTATAGAGAGGGTACGAGATCATGTGTACTGAGGTTAGAAGATCATGTGTATACAAGGTATGAGACTATGTGTACAGAGGGTATGAGACTATGTGTATGGAGGTTATGAGATCATGTGTATACAAGGTATGAGACAATGTGTACAGAGGGTATGAGACTATGTGTATGGAGGTTATGAGATCATGTGTATACTGGGTATGAGACTATGTGTACAGAGGGTATGAGACTATGTGTATGGAGGTTATGAGACTATGTGTATACTGGGTATGAGACTATGTGTACAGAGGGAATGTGATCGTGTGTATGAAGGTTATGAGAACATGTGTGTACTGGGTATGAGAAAGGTGTAGAGGGTAAAAGAAAGTCTTAAATGAAGAACAAAACTAGCACTTAGTATTGATGTTGTTTTTACTAACACACCTGTCAGTGATACTGACAGACTGGTCTCACCTGTAACAACATAAGTTTCAAAATCTCCATTGTCTATAATAGAATTTAACCTGGGAGAATGGTTCATTTCTATCCTTGTTTATACATCAACAAATAAAAATATCGTGATATTTTTATATACCACAGGAGGCATCAGCCAGTACTATCTGCAGATAAAACACAGATACTGGACTTTTCATTCATCTCATTATTTCTGTAAATTTTCTGAAGAATGTCTGAATCTTATAATGAACATATGACTTATTTTCCTTTTTGTAAAGCATTCATTACCAATGTAAATTTCAGAAACAATCTGAATTGTTGTCAAGTTGTTATGGCAAAGCAGCAGTTTATGAAAAAAATTATGAAAAAAATATAATTATGATTTTTCTAATGAAATTCTTTAAACACAATAGGAATAAGATTTCACTAGATTTGCTCTTTAACATGGAATCTAACTGATCCTGTGGTATCCTTCTAAATCAGTCAATATTCTGGTTAAACATGACCTACTGGCTCAGAGTAGCATGTTCATTATCAAAGACAGTTCTGTACATGTCCTCTCATTTCAATTAGTGTAATCTTGCTTTTCTCATTCTGTGTTTATGACATTTGCTGATATAAAATAATCAGCAGTTGCCAGATCTTTTTAATGTTACTTCATCTAATTTATATGAGCCAACTTTCATTATACATGCTACAACCTGTACTGAAATAACAAATATTATCTTGTACTGTAGTTAAAAAGATACTGTAAAGACAATAATTGTTTCCTGGATGTCATTATAAGGGCGTATAACTCTTTTATTGCCCCGAGACAATCATTTATTTCAGTACAGTGCTACAAATGTGTTTGATTACCCCACACATATATACTTTTTCAAGGCATTTTGTTACATGTACCTTCACCTTAATTATTATCAACCCTGAATTTAACAAACCAGAAAAAGTGCCCAAATCTTAGAGTGCAATAGAAAATTGATCTTTCTATGTGAGGTGTTTTATGGCCAGTTAAGTTGGCCAGCAGTGCATGATCATGAATTGAATTATGAAAACCAACAGCAAGGGTTAAAGACCAGTGTCCTGAAATGACCACTTGCCCATAGGTCAATAAGCAGCATGTCTAGTGTTTCATATTATTTGAATGAAACCTTTTTAGTCTGAACTAGGCTAAAAACTTCAAAACAAACAAGCAGTAATTGAAAATCATTTTATCGAAACAATCTTTCATATTTTTTTAATGAATTAATGAATTTCAATCAATCAAAAAAAATAATTTCAACAGCTGTAAGTAAGCTATATACTTCTGCTAACTGTAATAATGTTGACTGTTCAATTTAATGTTGACTTTTCTATTATTAGTTAATTTACCAGAAGTTAAAAGTATTCCATTTATGTAGGCAAGCATTTTCCTGCATTATCTGATAATAATTTCATACATTTTACAAGGTCTACACGCCTACCTTTAGTAAGAAACTTAGTTTCATAAAGAAGCAGATCTATATTGCAGATAAAACAAGACTTGTAACTGACTCACAGAGAGGTTATATTGGAGCCTAAACTAATGACTAACTCGATAGGAAGTTATATTGAAGCCTAAACTAGTGACAGACTCATTGAGAGGTTATACTGGAGCCTAAACTAGTGACTGACTCACTGGGAGGTTATTTGGCAGCCTAAACAAGTGACTGACTCACTGAGAGGTTATACTGGAGCCTAAACTAGTGACTGACTCACTGGGAGGTTATTTGGCAGCCTAAACAAGTGACTGACTCACTGAGAGGTTATATTGGAACCTAAAGTAGTAACTGACTCAGGGAGAGGTTATGCTGGAGCCTAAACTAGTGACTGACTCACTGGGAGGTTATAGTGGTGCCTAAACAAGTGACTGACTGACTGAGAGGTTATATTGGAACCTAAACTAGTGACTGACTCAGGGAGACTAAGTCACTGAGAGGTTACACTTAGTTTAAACCACTCACTATCACTCACTGAGAGGTTATACTGGAGCTCAAACCCATAGCTGACTCACTGAGAGCTCTTAATTAGAGATAAAACACATGGCTGACTTACTCATATTAAAGCTAAAGCCTGTGACTGACGAACTGGAGCTTAAAACTAGTGACTGACTCACTCTCGGGTTTACACTAGTGCTAAAACCAGTGGGTGACTCACTGAGAGGACTATACTGGAGCTTGAACCAGTGACAGATTACAGCATTTAAGTACAGTATTGTAAAAATACAGAAAAGGTCCTACTAATTTAAGAAAATAATAAAGGCTTACAAGATATTGTTTACAAAGACAATTATGTAAAACAGTAATAAATACATTTTGTTATTTGACTGGCCCATGATTTTGTCAGTTTTGCACTTATCACATTAAAACTTCCTATGCAAGGTGGCTTTATCCACATACTTACATCAGGACAAAAATAAACTGAAAATGTCAGTGCTTAAGAGTAAGCTGTAGCAGACAGGAAATTGTCCATTACATTGCTGGTCCACTCTCCAAGTAGCCATTTAGGGTGAAAAGAGGTAGACAGAAGCCATTTGCTAACCACATTAAACTTTGGCTTTCTATAGCTTTCAGTATTATACTCCCTAGGATCTTATTATGGAGGTTTTTACACTGCTTTTCTTGATCTCATAGAATTTTATAAACCTCCTCTATCAGAACTGGGTAAAACTATAAAGTAAACAATTTCTAAAAACTTTTATTGGCTTTCAGCCCCCTACATTGATAATCATAGTAATAAAATATACTTTCCAAAATATGTTAGTGAATAATTGTAAGAGTAAAATAAAAAAATGCAAAAACAAAATCTTTCATATTGTATTGATAAAATTACAGCAAATGCATAACAAGAGGGCCATGATGGCCCTGGATCGCTCACCTGAGTACTTAGGTTTGCTGTTAAGCAGTATTTCATTTTTTAATTGAAAATATGTAAGTGCCTACAAACCAAATATGTAAAATATCAGTCAATAAATAAAGGCTCTATGACAGAAAGTAGAAATATCTATTATAAGCTATGGTGACCTTCACCTTGACCCAGTGACCTCAAACCCTACCCATGGGTAGAGGTCCATGCAAGGAACCTCTATACTGAATATCAAAGATATTGGTCTATAAATGAAGGCTCTATGAAGTACAGTAGATAAATCTACTTTTAGCTTCCATGACCTTTAACCTAATCCAATAATTTGAAAAAGCTTGATAAAGCTGGCTTCATGCCAAATTTTAAAATTCTAGGTCTTGTGGTTTCAGAAAAGAAGATTTTTAAAGATTTTCTTCTATATTGTTATTTAAAACTTGTGACCCCTCGGGCGGGGCCAATAGTGACCCTAGGGAAATTTTTCAAACAAACTTGGTAGAGGTTCACTAGACAATGCTACACACCAAATATCTAAGCTCTATAACTTACGGTTTCTGACAAGAAGAATTTTTCAGATTTTCTTATATAACTCTATGTAAAACTAGTGGCCCCTGGGGCGGGGCCATTTTTGACTCAGAGGCCAGGATTAGAACAAAATTAGTAGAGGACCACTAGACAATGCTACACACCAAATATCTAAGCTCTAGAACTTACGGTTTCTGATAAGAAGATTTTTTTAAGATTTTCCTATATAACTCTATGTAAAACATGTGACCCCTGGGGCGGGGCCATTTTTGACCCAGAGGCCAGGATTTGAACAAACTTGGTAGAGGTCCACTAGACAATGCTACATACCAAATATCTTAACTGTAGGCCTTCTTGTTTCTGACAAGAAGATTTTTTTAGTTTTTCCTATATAACTCTATGTAAAACAAGTGACCCCCGGGGAGGGGCCATTTTTGACCCAGAGGCCAGGATTTGAACAAATTTGGTAGAGGTCCACTAGACAATGCTTCACACCAAATATCTAAGCTCTATAACTTACGGTTTCTGACAAGAAGATTTTTTAAGATTTTCCTATATAACTCTATGTAAAACTAGTGGCCCCTGTGGCGGGGCCATTTTTGACCCAGAGGACAGGATTTGAACAAACTTGGTAGAGGTCCACTAGACAATGCTACACACCAAATATCTAAGCTCTATAACTTACGGTTTCTGACAAGAAGATTTTTTTAAGATTTTCCTATATAACTCTATGTAAAACAAGAGACCCCAGGGGCGGGGCCATTTTTGACCCAGAGGCCATGATTTGAACAAACTTGGTAGAGGTCCACTAGACAATGCTACATACCAAATATCTTAACTCTAGGCCTTGTGGTATCTGACGAGAAGAATTTCAAGTTTTCCCTATATAACTCTATGTAAAATCAACTGACCCCTGGGGTGGGGTCAGTTTTGTCCCCAGGGACATAATTTGAACAAACTTGGTAGAGGTCCACTAGATGATGCTTCATACCAAATATCAAAGCTCCAGGCCTTGTGGTTTCGGAGAAGAAGATTTTTAAAGATCCAACTTATAAAATCTATTTTTAGCTCCAGTGAACCAGAAATGCAATGGACCAGAACCATTTGAATAATCTTGGTAGAGCTTCAAGCAAGGAACATCCCAGGCAAGTTTCATTAAATTTGCCCCATTGGTTTCAGAGGAGATGTCGTTTGAATGAAAAGTTGACGGCGGACGGACGGACGGACGGACGGACGACGGACGACGGACAAAGACCGATCAGAAAAGCTCACCCTGAGCACTTTGTGCTCAGGTGAGCTAAAAAGTGCATAAGCCCAGTGAATGATTTTTTTTTTCAAAAATGCCTGGTATTTAAACATGTTTTCTGATGCACAACATAATTTCAGACTCTTCTTAAGAATGTTGTTCTCTAAGGAATCTTTTTGTTCCAATCAATGTCACCTTGCATCACTCTAATCAAGCAGGTTTTTTCCATAGAACAAATCTGAGCTAATCAATTTTTACCTGGGGCAACAATCAAGATTCCCCACCATATCTCTATTACTGCTTTTTCTTTAACTAATGGCTTAAAATATTGAGAAAATCATCTAAAAGATGTTAATTTTGATAAATGTGAAAAAGCACTTAACCAACTCCATAGAAAGCAATAGATAAATGTAACTTCAGAGTACCACAGACAGTCACATATTTCTAGAATAAAATGAAGTCATTTAAATGTAATATATTGCAACTATTAAAATGCGAACTGAAGGCATTTCATCTCTGTTAAGAATGGCCTAATTCAAATGCACTGCATATGCTTTTTTCTTGTTCAAAAGCAGTTCAGACAGTCAGACATTATTCAAAGGCAAAACACATGGTCTCGATCACTATGCAAAATCTGTTGCTGCCTAATCTGTAAAGTTGAATCAGCAATGCAAAAAAAGCCAAGCAAAAGAATTAAGGCATTATATCTGAGTTGTATTGTAATATTGTCTACTTCTCATAAACACAAAACTCAAAGACAAACCTCATTAGTCCTCAATAGAGACAGGATTTATAATATTACTTCATTTTTCTATGATTTCCTGTGTATTTCAATTGCACGTGGTATGTATCAAAAGATGACAATTATCTGCAAATTTCTTCATAAATATTTAAGGGAGTATTAGCATAAAGCAGTTATTGGGCTTCTAGCCTATAAACAGCTTCTTTAATATTGTTCAAATAGCAACTAAATGAGCAAAAATTCATTATCTCTAATCCCATGCAATGAGCCATCGTAAGAAGACATATTTCTTTGACATGACAAGAAATGTGGTAAAATTTGTAACTAGTCAATTATTAACCAATCAGACTATGTAAATCGACATGGACCGATATCTCTGCAGGAAATCTTGTGACAAAATTTGAGTGTGAGAGTGGGAGATACCACACATGTCAATGGTGACACATCATGGAAATTGATGGGGAAAGAAAAAGTAAAGAGCAAATTCTTATTTATCAGTGAAAAAAAAGCTTATACCATTAAGGTATGATCTGGTTAAAGCAAAAATAATCACATTTTCAAATCATCAAAATTTTATTGACTTGTAAATCTGTTTTCAGATGGTTTGTAATTTTAATGCCCACAATTTCTAATCAAATTCAAACATGAGCTTTGACTTCATTTGAATTATACAAATATTCAGAGTAACCATTTTTATTTCTTTTTTACATCATTATCACATAATGAAATAGCATGAATGCACTAATATGCAAAAATATTTGGAATTTTTTCAGTCAGAATGGGCACTACTTATATACAGCAAACTTCTTAGACCATAACACTTTTTACCATTTCCTTGCATCAGTAAATACCAGAATAATGCAATGTTTTTCTTTTCTTATTGGTCTAATGCTTGTCTAAAACTGAGTCATATCTATGGGGGAATTAATCAGAGACATTTTGTTATTATTGTTGTAACATGTGCTCAAGTTACATTACAGAAAATTGAAAGAAAACAAAATTCGGCTGTAACTTAGGTGGCGTGTGTGGAAACGACATGGAAAATGTAATAACATGCAGCTAACTGGATTATGGCTTTATTGAAAAGAGAAATCTAGACGTCAAAAACAGTACAACTCTACAATGTTATAGGTATGATGGGATTACTGTGTTTGCTAAAATGATCATTATACAGCTGAAAATGTGACAATACTATATTTTAATAGGCAGTGTTCTATTGTAAAGGTGACTTGATTACGTCTACACGAAAACAAAAACACATTAAAATTTCTATAATTAAGTTCCTCTAACTCTAAATAATTATTGTATGTAGAGTTGTGAGTAATGTGTGTTTCTTTGACCCATCCTCAGCTACAACAAACATTGTATGTAGAGTTGTGAGTAATGTATGTTTCTTGTGACCCATTCTCAGCTACAACAAATACTGTATGTAGAGTTGTGAGTAATGTGTGTTTCTTGTGACCCATCCTCAGCTACAACAACTATTGTATGTAGAGTTGTGAGTAATGTATGTTTCTTGTGACCCATTCTCAGCTACAACAAATACTGTATGTAGAGTTGTGAGTTATGTATGTTTCTTGTGACCCATCCTCAGCTACAACAAATATTGTATGCAGAGTTGTGAGTAATGTATGTTTCTTGTGACCATCCTCAGCTACAACAAATATTGTATGTAGAGTTGTGAGTAATATGTGTTTCTTGTGACCCGTCCTCAGCTACAACAAATATTGTATGTAGAGTTGTGAGTAATATGTGTTTCTTGTGACCCATCCTCAGCCACAACAAATATTGTATGGAGAGTTGTGAGTAATATGTGTTTCTTGTGACCCATCCTCAGCTACAACAAATATTGTATGGAGAGTTGTGAGTAATATGTGTTTCTTGTGACCCATCCTCAGCTACAACAAATATTACAAATATGGCTTGATTTATTACCTACTTTATCAAAAGCAAACTGTCTGCCTTACAATAACATGAAGTCCATTATGAAGTAATTTTTTCACTAAGAACAATGCAAAAACTCTGGAAGAAAGATTTATGTATTTGTAATGAAATGTTTTCCTTTTTAATTTAAATAAATGTGTTTAATATAAATATAGTAGTTGACATCTGAACAAGTAAAGGAAATAAATGCTGTTTAAACAAATGGGCTACAGGAAAATCGATCCGGAGATATGCTAAACAAGTTTTTTCTTGTGAATCACGTCAAATTAAGGCAGTATTATTCAGCATTACAAATCAATGACACTTCTTGTATCCTTCCCATGTTTCTTGTACCTCTTCCATACCATTGTACTTGGTGACAAAACAATTTACATCAATGCCAACATTTTACAAACATAATATGCTCCATAACAGTCAGCATCTGATGAGGCTAAAAGGAGACATGTAAAAGGGCCATTTTCAATAATCATTCAATAATTCTATAATTTTCAATTCACTTCCTGACATATTCACAAGCTCAAGCAATTAATCTGACCAATTGAAGCAACTGTTGAACTATTCTGCAATATTTTTAGGTGACAGCAGAAGAAAAATTCAACACCAGAATCTGATTGGCTGTCATCTATGATGAATGGTTCTATAGCTTGAAAAATAATCTAAATGATGACTTGGTATTGTACAAGATAATGGAAAATAAAAAAAAAACTGTACAATGATGCTTTTTGTTTTTGCACAGTTTGCCAAGTTATATAACTCAGACACTGAAATAGCTTCTGTTTCTACTACATGTTACTTCATTATCTTTAAGCTTTTGGAAAAATATTGATTTTTTGTTTTTTTTTGTTTCAGCCCCTCTAATGAGTTAACCCCATTTATTCTCCCTGTCATAGGTTCAGATGAGGGTTGGGGGTCCATCCCTCATTGACCTTACAATAAGAAACTGTATTAAATAACATATTAACATATCAAAGTTTAAGATGTGGAAAATAAATTTCTAACCATTAGTGTATACAATATTGATAATTTTGACTCAAACATAGGACCATAGAAGCACAGAACCACTCTAGCAGCCATAATTTAAATAAAACAGCAATGACCATAGTTGTATATTCAAAACCAAAGTGCTTCAAAATATGTTAGCATATGTCCAGGCCACTGTAGTGTATGACAGTCAAAGCAAATTACTTTTAAAAACCCCCATCACCTTAGTGCACACGTCAAAAGTGCTTCAAAAAGCATTTCATTTTTATAAAACCATCTTTGATAAACCATGTACTGATACCATCCTTTTTTTGGAATACTTTTTCACATAGACAAATCAAAAGTTTTGACCCTTACATATTTTGTTAGCTTGAATATTTCCATTTAATCAATCAATTATGCTTTGATCTTTTTGAAAGGGTAAGAGAGAGACATTTTTTTAAGTCATGCTGGCCTGGGAAAAAATTGTCATATCATTGTGAGATAACATGATAATAAATATTGCAACACTTCTAATTTTATAATGAACTTTACTTGATTGAAATAACTTGGTAAATTTAGTAGGTACACAAACTTTTTACTCAGAGTTAACAAAAATTGTATGTGCTTCTATTCAAGAGCTAACAACAACTAAACCCAGATTGTAAGAACTTCAGGTAATTTGGAAACAGCCAATCATGAGTTGATTCTTATATAATTAGGAAACAGCCAATGTCTGCAGCACCTTTTGTCCTTGATCTAAGTTGTTATCAAAACATGGAGCTGTCAAATATAATCCTCTTGCATGAAAAAATAAGAACTCTTTAGAGGATGATCTAGTATATTCCGTGACTGTCAAAGATGACTACTTAATCTTGTAAAATAAAAAGCAGGAAAATTAAGTCAAACTTATTTCACTGGGGAAAATGTGAGGCTCATTTTAGTAGTAGTAAAAAGTACAAATTTTCATGAAAAAATAGAGGTTTGCTTTATTAAAACTGGTCAAATTTTTAACTTCTTGTTATGAGCTTTTTAGACACTAGAAAAAATCAAATATAAAAAAGATAACTGGTTTCTGAAAGTTTCTCAAACTTGAAATACACAGGGATAGTCAGATTTTTTAAAATGAAAGAACTGTCACAACATTACTGTACCAAGTTTCACAAATATCTTCCATAGGATTTTTTTTCTCAAAACATTAAAATATTAAAGGATTTTTTTTCTCAAAACATTAAAATATTAAAGGATTTTTTTTTCTCAAAACATTAAAATATTAAAGGATTTTTTTCTCAAAACATTAAAATATTAAAGGATTTTTTTTCTCAAAACATTAAAATATTAACAAATCAAATTTAAAACCAACTGAAAATTCAACCTTGTTTCCAAATGTCAAAACCAACAGCAGTATTGGAGAAGGACCCAGATAAAGAAAAACATTCAAGAGACAGTCTAGCTTAAAGAAGTAAATTAATGGGTCTAAAGTGTGCCAAAATGACAACAAAGAGTAAGCTGGCTGTGAAAATGTCCTGCCAATGAAGAATAAAGAGACAACAGAAGATGAAGAATGGCTTGGCACCAAACATGTGATTCAGTTATCAATCTTTCACAACTTAATAAACACACAGAGTTAAAGTTACTGCTGTTAGTACAGCTTCCTCACATCAATTCTGCTCCTATTTACACATACCACTACCTATTTCATTTTACTGTATACTGGTTGGCTTTAACAACATTATTCATAAAACAAGTCACAAGAAATTGATTTGTGAGAAAGAGTGCTCCAAATACTTAGCTTAAGATATAATTACTGATAACTGTTGTATGATTAATGTACTGAACAATGCCATATCCCAAATGTAAGCTGACAAATAACCAATCTGCTGACAGAACATATAACTTAGAAGTATTTCGAGACACTAAGTAGGTATAAAGCATTCTAAAAACTCAAAAAATGAAGGTGTTTATTACAATGCAATTTTTTAATATTTTACATTACTAAGGGAACAGTCAAAAACTTCAGGTATCAAATCCATAATGCCTTAACTCTAGACTATAGTATGTTTCCTAAAAGCGCAGTTCACTGAAGGTTGAAGAAGTTTATCATCAGGCTCTAATACATTATGGAACAAATACAGAAACACCTATCTTTTACAGTGATCACTGATGCCACTGCAAAATATTGAAACCACACCAAAAAATCAGACTACCGTATTAACCATTACCATGCTAAATATCTAAATGGACTTGTCCATCTTTCAACTTGGACAGATCCATTACCAGTAATTGTTTAAGGGGGTGCTTACTGAAAATTTGCTGAATGGTGAATAGTGCAGACCATGATCAGACTGCATGGATGTGCAGGCTGATCTTGGTCTGCACTGGTCGCAAAGGCAAACATAATTGCCAACAGCAGGGTAAGGGTTAAATAACGATATTCTTAAAATGGCTGAATCTATGTTTGAAGTATAAGTTTGAAATGTGCACAGACATACAGGCAAAAGAGTGTCACTTTGGAAGACCTCTCTCTAAGACATCTTAGCACAATCATGGTTAATGTGACAGCATTACAGCATTTGTCTTCCCTCCTCGAGTTCAGTTCATTCAAGAAACCAGAGCTCTGCTGAAGGCAGGGCAATAAAAGCATGGAGGATGCTGAATGACCTTTGTCACAATGAATATACAAGTTAATCATCAGCAAAATTATAACAAGCTGTGGCAATGGAAATTTTTAAGCACTTTATATTAACAAGGTGATGGGTAAAACCGACATATGCTCCCCGAAGCAGGAGCCAAAGGGACATGTGCAAGGCAAGAACATACAGGCAAAGTCATTAAGTAGGCACATTTTATTTTTCATAAACAAATAAAGATGTAAAGTGAATGTTTACTGATTATATCTTTTTCAGTCTGCAAGGGAGATAATTCAAAATTGGGGGGAAATTTAGATATGCTTTATGTGCCCTGCACTCATTTTCACTGCCATCTACCACTATGTTAAGTTTAAACTAATTATCAGCTATAGTGTCTAAGTAAAGCTCCAGACAACATTTTGTAAAAGGCAGGTTATTCAAAAACCTTGCAAAACAAGGTTACAGTTCCTCCTCACTGCACTACTGCTCAATGCCATGTACCAGTGTGTGAAGTTTAAAGTAAATATCTCATATAGATTTCTAGTTATGCTCCATACAAGTCTTTTTAAAAATGGAAGATAATTCAAGAATGGGGCAAAATAGAGTTATGGTTCTTTGGCCCTGCACTCCGCCTCAATGCTCTCTACCACTGTGTGCAGTTTAAACAAATTATGTCCAAGGGTTTTCAGGTTATGCTCCAGACAAGATTTTTCTAAAATGGGAGATAATTCAAAAACGGGGCAAAACAGAGTTATGGTTTTTTGGCACTGCACTCCACCTCAATGCCTTCTACCACTGTGTGCAGTTTAAATAAATTATGTCCAAGGGTTTTCAGGTTATGCTCATGACAAGATTTTTCTAAAATGGGAGATAATTCAAAAACAGGGCAAAATAGAGTTATGGTTCTTTGGCACTGCACTCTGCCTCAATGCCCTCTACAACTGTGTGCAGTTTAAACAAATTATATCTAAGGGTTTTCAAGTTCCTGACAAAACGGACGGACAGACGGATGGACGGACAAGGTGGCGACTATATGCTCTCCCTTTGGGGAGCATAAAAATGTCTGCTGATAAGTTCGAAAAGTTTACTGTTAATTGATGACTACTTTTTATGATATTTTGCCTTATTACCAGCCAATCCAGCAGATTTTATGGTCATTGTTGTATGCTTCCAAGGTACCACAGTTAAAGGTTTTAAAATTATTAAAGTGACGAGATTTTGAGCAGACTGAAAAACTTTTACCTTGAACTGTTACCTTGACCTTAGAGTGGTATTTCTGAAAAGTGGACTTTACACATCATCTTAATGAAATAATCACTTGACCAAAGTTTCATGAATATCCTTTAATTCAAGCAGTTCAAGAGATACAGAGCAGACAAAAAATTGTCCAAAAGTGTATTAAACAAAAATGTGTAACCTCAATGCACCTGGAATTTTGGTTCTACACATTGCCTCAATGATAAAAACATCTGCCCAAACTTTCATGAATATCCTGCAAGTGGTTTAAGAGATATAAATAAGAATTCTATGGCTCAAATCTTTGACCATGGTGAGTCTGAAATGTGGGTTCTGCTCATCGACTCTCAAATAAACATTTGATCCAAGTTCCATGAAAATCCTACATACTATCAGAGGAGGGAATTCATTTTCATGTGCAGTTATTAATGATTTTGTCAAGTTTGATTTATTTCTTGGTTTTATAGTTACCTTGAGTATTAACAATGACTGCAAAACCAAACGACACTGTGTCTCTTCATCTGATATCAACATAATGCTGAAATTTCACTTCTGCAAACATCTTTGCTTTCACTCAAAAGATCAAACAATCATTTTTTCTTGTACTTTAAAGATGTATTCTATAATATTTTTTCTTTAATGAATTCACCAAGGTGCCTCTAATTCTGAATATATCTTAGACTGAGCAAAATGAAGCAGCCTGCTGAATTTTGCAAATCAGCTAGAAAACAACAGCACTTGAAGAATAAATTCTACAAAAAGCTTGACCCATGTCAGTATTTATCCTTTCTGAATCAAACTTTATTTCTTGTTGTATAACTGAATCAAAATAAATTCTCTTTTTATGCTAGAAGTGAATACATTCATTTTACTCTAAAACATGAAAACAACCCTATACAATATATAAGAAACTTCTGAAAGTATTTTAAAACTTCCATATTCCAAAGACTGCAGGTTTCTTAGCTGTAAAATTCTTGCCCTCTAATTGGTCAAGTATGCATACAGCAAGATCTCATATTCAATTAACCAGAAGTTTTTTCCAATTTAACCAATCATAAACCATATTATTAAGATTTTGGTATATGATTGGCTGCTAGATATGTTGCATAAAATGTTCTAAAAGCATTAAACTTTGGTACATTTTTGGAGACTTCTTTATATATTCTTGTCTATATTGTCACACTACTAATAAATAATTCAAAAAGGGAGGCATAATTCTGTGAAAACTTAAACCAAAAGAATGCTTTAATTGCAAGAATTTACTATATAGTATATATTTCCGTGGTTTGTAAAGTAAATCCTGCTTTTTGTGACAATTCTTACACATAATGGTGTAATCTATTAAATATTACATTGACGGAAAACTTTTTATTAGTATCACTCTTACATGTTTTTACTTTAGACATTTATCAGAATGAAATTATTGAATGCAACTCTTTACATAATGTCAAGACAGTGAGATTATATCAGTTACAATGACTTCTCACTTACTTTCTATTCTGTCTGCCCTCCCAAGCACTGTCCTTAAGATCATCCTCACCGTATGAAGCTCCATAGGAATTACCATATGAATAGTCATACTGTAGTTGCTGGCTGTTGGCATTATAACTAGCCGGTGGTGGATCCTGACCCATCACTGAAAACAGAAAGGGAGATCACTGCACTACTGATAAAACAAACTACAGTAGAAACTGGACAACTCAAAATTACAACCCACCTGCTAACTTGAGTTTTCAAAGAACATATTTTTTTTATCTAAGTTTCAATGGTTGCACAACCTGATGATGAAACCAACCCAGTATTCCATGATACAACCACTATTCTGTGAGCAAATGACATATTAACATGTAATCTTAACTCGATGTACACAATCCAACCTGCTTATCAGAACAAAACACATACTGTGACACTTTCATCCAGCCATGGTGAGGGGGGTTGGGTGGGGGAGGGTGGGATTCTTGTAAGATGCTCTTGTATTTATAAATTAATAGTCTATTATTAATAGGTATGACCCGGGCCAAAAGGAAACAAATACTGCTAGCTAAATCAAAGTTGAAATGAAAAAAACTAAATCAGATTTAAGGACAAAACAGTCACACACTAATTCTCAAAACATGATCACATCACAATCATGCAGGTTATTTACATCAAAATATAATAGTTTTTGCTTTATTTGATATAATGGTGGTTTAAGAAAGAAGGCATTTTTATGCCACTGCTTCTAAGATAATTAATTCTATAATTGGATTTAACTGTCTCTGTTTTACCTCAATAGTGGTCTTTCAGTCTCATGGTATCACCAGACCATTGTGGCTGGAGACAATAAAATGTAAGACATATCAGCGAAAGATCTGAGAAGTTTCTAATGTGACTAAACACTCCAGCATTATAGGCAGGCTATACACTATGACACAGACCTTTTCTGATATGGCTAGATCTCACTTACTGAATGTTTTTTTTAAAAAAAGGGGATACAAATTAAGTTTGTTTTCTTTTTTTATTTTAGTTTTTCACAGTGGATCTTGACAGCAATAAGAGTGTGATACAGGTTAATTTCATTGCCAGTATCTAAAATGAATTCACAAGTAAATATGAATTCCCATTCTGTTATAAAAATATTTTCCGACTGGTGCCAATAACTATAGAATGACAATTTCAGTTCATAAACAAGGTTACTCTAGAGATCTGCTGGTCCCTTATCTATCTCAGCAAAACAAGAAATTCTGCTCCAGATACTGATATAAAGGTTTGGTAGCTAAAAACTGTGTAGGCTGATTCATGTAAGAAAACTGTACACAATGAATTCATCTCTGTAGTCTGGCAAATACCCCGCTCCCTAATTTTGCAGCCAACTCTCATTGTTAATATCACAAACATTCAATATGAAAGTGTAGGCAAATTGTCACCGGAACTCAGTACACAAACTGAAGGTCATTCATTTTCCAACTATATAAAAACTAATGTCCAATGCAAGTTTTCTATGATACATTTTGCATGATGACAATTCACAGTGTCAGACCATTACTCGGGAAGTTGTTTAATAACAGATGTGACCAAAAAAGTTTTTCATCTTGCATCATTGTAGTTTTGTTGTCACTGCAATATCAAATTTAATACAAAAACACATATTTATTTAGAACCAAAGTGAACTGACATTGTCATTTCTATGAGAAAGTTATATCCAAACACCAGTATGTCAAGGAAAGACCAGGTCAAAACACTGCAAAAACCTTGTAGAAACTTCAGGAATCACTTGATGTTGAAAATCTCAGTCATATATTGTCATACATGAATTACGGAAGACTATAGAATAAAATAGCAACAAAACTCTGTCAAATTTCAGATAAGATCTATCTTGGTGAGTTGCCACATTGTTCTGCTCTATCATAACAAACAACTCAAGACACATCCCTCCTTTGCTCTATCATAACAAACAACTCAAGACACATCCCTCCTTTGCTCTATCAAAACATACAACTCAAGACACATCCCTCCTTTGCTCTATCAAAACAAACAACTCAAGACACATCCCTCCTTTGCTCTATCATAACACACAGCTCAAGACACATCCCTCCTTTGCTCTATCATAACACACAGCTCAAGACACATCCTTCCTTTGCTCTATCATAACTCACAACTCAAGACACATCCCTCTATTGCTCTATCATAACACACAGCTCAAGACACATCCTTCCTTTGCTCTATCATAACACACAGCTCAAGACACATCCCTCCTTTGCTCTATCATAACACACAGCTCAAGACACATCCTTCCTTGCTCTATCATAAACAACTCAAGACACATCCCTCTTTGCTCTATCATAAGAAACAACTCAAGACACATCCCTCCTTTGCTCTATCATAACACACAGCTCAAGACACATCCCTCCCTTTGCTCTATCACTAACACACAGCTCAAGACACATCCCTCCTTTGCTCTATCATAACACACAACTCAAGACACATCCCTCCATTGCTCTATCATAACACACAACTCAAGACACATCCCTCCATTGCTCTATCATAACACACAACTCAAGACACATCCCTCCATTGCTCTATCATAACACACAACTCAAGACACATCCCTCCATTGATCTATCATAACACACAGCTCAAGACACATCCCTCCTTTGCAACAATCTACAGTTGAACCTGAACAACTTTAATGTGACTGTGACAAAGGGAATGCATTCAAGTCTTTAGTAGGATTTAAGCCAGGGTGAATACCATATGTATGTTGCTGAACCAATGAACAATTAGGGCAATAAAATTACAAATACTTGGATACAAAGTCTTTGATGTTGAGCAGTTGTTGAAAAAGTCCTCTGAGATGTATAATCTTGATGCATATTATAATGTCAGTAATCTTTATCAAAAATTTCTGCTGAGAAAATCAATCCTGGCCTGGCTAGATAGTAGGTGAAGGTTTATGCTGAGACTAACTGCTATGCCCATTTTTCATCTGCCTTTTTCTGGAAGAATGTTTTCAGAAGAGTGTTCCGTTGATTTTGATTTGTGGTACTAAAAACCATCTAACAACCTTAAAGAACAAGAATGCAAGCCATTAAGGTATTTCAGTGAAAAAGGTTTCCATAAATATATTTCAGTGAAAAAGGTTTCCATAAATATATTTCAGTGAAAAAGCCTCACCGTTTTCATTGCTGAACCAATGGACAATTGGAAACCCAGGTATGACAAATAACTTATTTTGTGCATTTTGCAAACCATGACAATTAAGCTGGGCTTTTGTTGTGTGGTTAGAAATGGTCTCACATAATCTATATGTGGAGGAGATAAAAAGTTACCGAGCAGAACACCTTGCTGGTTTGAAACACATCCAAGGTTGGAAGTCTGGTGACTTCTAGGTTCCACAAACTGCACAATGTAAAATCAGAAATAGGGAGATTATCAATGAATATGTTATAAAGGGAGATAATTTTATATTAAAAAAGTCATGTAAGACATTTGGCATAAATTGTTACTTAATTCTTGAGCAAACAACTGAAGCATCCTTAGTCTGACTTTTAAAATCAATTTTGCCTTTTGCCTGTTCAGGCCTTTACTTTCGGTTACTCCAAACATTTAAGTACACCAGTATGATTTCTATTATCAGAGAGATCTCTCATAAAACTGTATATTTGTTTTCCAGGTAACACTTACCTGACATTCCCTGTAATCTACTGTGATATCTTTAACTTGTTTATCTTGGTCAACAACTGCTTTGTTCTTCAAAACATTTTTATCATTCAATATCACAGCATCCACACTACTAATTTGAGTAGAAAAACAATCAGTTCTTCAAGCAGAACTGACAGAGAACAACAATTGAAGGTAGGTAATGAGCAAGAACAACACACATTATGACCACACATACTGCACTGTCAAGTGTATTCTAAAATGCAAACTGTTCATTTTATAACAAGCTGTCTAACAGCAATTTGAGAGAAGCATCACAGTACAGACTGTTGAAGCATAATGGTGTAGTTCTTGAGAGAAGCATCATGATAACAATGTTTCAGAGAGGCAGCATAGTACAGAATGTTCAGGCACAATGGTATAGTTTTTTTAAGAGAACCACCATGGTACAGTTTTCAGTGAGGCAACATACTACAGACTGTTAAGGCACCATGATATAGTTTCTGAGAGAACAACTGAGATGGGCACCATAGTACAGTGTTGAGACACCATGGTACAGTGTTGAGGCACCATGGTACAGTGTTGAGGCACCATGGTACTGTGTTGAGGCACCATGGTACTGTGTTGAGGCACCATGGTACTGTGTTTTGAGAGTGACTGGGTGAGAAACATAAAGAAAAGTGTCTTACTGCTATTTAGCCTAACTGGTAATCTTGATCTTTAACAAGAAGCATTTTAAAAAATAAACACAGCCATGGTACTAAGACACATAAAACTGGGAAAGAATATGCTGGCAATTTGAGTACAGTCATAACAAGTACTGCAGCACCAGTTAAGTTAGTGACTTTATAATGTTATTTTGCGGGAAGGATGCACATGCAAAAATTTTTTACATGACCAAAAGGCAAAAAACAATATATTGAATCCGACCTCTATGACATATTCCCCAGTATTTACCATCATTTCCTTTCATTCAAGAATCAAATGTGCAAAATGTAAAGCAATTGAAAAATTAGGTAACATTCTGGTTCAGAGTCAGAAAGCCTAAGTGCTCATTGGTGAGAGTCCTTTCCTTTTAGTGGCAAGTGACCAATGAAATGTTGATGTTTTTTTTGTCCACCAAGGAAATTTTAGCTGCAATCTTACTTTCACTTAGTACAGTAAACGGGAAGTAAAGGTGAAATCTGACAGCATGTGGAAAAAAAACAACTTTCAAACCATTATAACAAAGCATACAGCTTTTATTGAAAATCACTCTGCATAATCGTAAGGATAACATTCAGTACATGTTCTATTTGCCTTTGCTGCATGCTAAATTTAAGTTGTTGTTGTTAAATACAAGGCTGACATACTTAAAACTGTTTTTAACTACGGACAATGTTAATCAATGTTTCCTGAATGGTTAGTTTCAAAATAACTGTATAGCTGTTTAAATTGTATTAACATTAGTTTAACTGCATACTGACAATCAATAATGTCTGACATTTCATGGAATAGGCTTCCATGGAAACAAAACAGCCATCACTTAAATTTGCTAATTTCTTTCCAGAACTGACAATTATTTTTTTTTACACTGTCTGATTTAACAATGAACAGTGTTGCATTGCTACAATATTCTTGATTTTTACATTCTCCACATTCTTCTGCATTTTGTTTTTCCCCTAATTAATTTTTCTCTCTCTCTCTTTCATTTTTTTTTTTCTTGAGGGGGGATATATCTTTGCGATACCATTGAAAAGCTGGAGATAAAGCAGAGTTAATTTATGTCCTTATCGATGGCATATAAACTCTCTGTTCAGTTGACATACCTCAACCAAATGTGTTGCTTTCATAAGCCAAGCCAGTTTTTTTATCCAATTATTCATTTTTCATCTTCCTATCTCCTGATCTCCACACATACTTCATTAGTGGAGAAAAAGCAGCAAGATTCTGCTGGAAGCTTTTAATAATGTGAAAGTTTATCAACTGCTGTCGGGGAACATTGGAAGCTAACTGTCCATAAAAGTTGGGCAATTATTACAGAAATATCTTGATGTATGATATAACTGTCACGATAAACAGATTCTACTGGCGATCACTTTCACATTTTTCTACCAATTACTTAGATCCACAACATCTGCATATAATTCTTGCCATTCAAAGACATTCTCCATGTACAAAGTAACCTCTGCAAACATAATGAATGCATTTCTACAAAAGAATCTTTCATACTATGAACTTTAAATATAATCATAAACTTTATCATAACACTTGTTTCTAATTATAAATTTGTAATTGCTGACCTCATCAGGTATGAACAGCAAATCCAGCCTGTCATTGAAGTTTTCATGCATGTTTTGAACTTTTCTAAAGGTGCCGATAGGTATGTTTTGTGCGCCAAAAAATACATCGTGCATTTTAAATGAAATGGTGCAGGCTGCTTTTTCTGACAGCTTCCATAATTTCATTTATTCTGCCAGTCATTTTAAGTCTGATGTCTGTTCTAGATAGAGTGAAATATACGAGAGAAGAGATCTTACATAACATAATAAAATAAATGACTTCCTCTCCTATTAAATGGCTGACGTACACCAAATTGCGCCTTTCGTCAGAAATAGTGCAATTTCTTGCATTTCAGAGTTTAAGTAGACAAATGTGTGGAGGAAAATGTTAAGTTTCAACTTGCTGAAAAGCTGAGCCAAGCTATTTCTTGAAAAAAAAAAGAGGAGAATTTAATTAGAGAAGACACTTTCACTTTTGTTCTGCAGAGTGGGAAGGGTGTGTAGAGCAGAACAAAATACTGCTGATGTTGTTTTCTCAATGACAACTACAAAATATTTGTACAGATTTCACTTCTGGGTGGCTGGAGATTTATCCTTTTAAACTGAGATTTTTTGAAATTTTCAAATAATTTTTCTCTATAAATTGGTTTTTACACCTAAAAGTAGACAATTCCATTCAACTGCTGGAAATAAACTTTCAACAAAATAGGTATAAAACTGAAATTCAATAACTGCAAATTTGCACCATGCTAGGGGTTTGAGGTACTTTATGGGTTATAGGATGGGTATAGTGTTACCATAGAAACCAGTATATCACAATAATGCTTAATGGGCATCAGATTGAATTACTTTTGAATTACAGTTTTATCTAGCTATTCTTTATTTTTTGTTTAGTAAATATTTTAAAATTCTAAATTCCCCGCCTGAATAGGGGGGTCTGTTTGGTGGTCTACACATTTCTCTTCTATCAAATGCATTTCGTATGTTGAAAAGATAAAGGCTTGTTCAGTTGGGAAATTTCAAAATTAAAAGGAAGTGTTCTAACATTTATAGATAGCTGGAAATCAAGAGATTTATAAAGAACAAGCTTTACATTCAAGTGAATGCCATGCCCCTGGGCCGGTAGAGTTTGGAGGCTGTAGAATGTCCATTTTCTTTGAAGTGTTATAAATACCCAATAATTACTACCCGAAGATATTAATAAGCTATATAAGACACTAAATTCATAATTGAATGAAAGATGAATTAACTTAAAACAAGTCTATTTCTACTTCAAAACAAAAGATAAATAGAAAAAAGACAAATACAATGAAAAAGAAACAAACAAACATACAAATGAATGAATGAATTAATTAATTAATGAATGAATGAATGAAAACAACTTGAAGATCTTGAAGCCCAGTGCAAGAGTTGAAGCCTTGGTATAATGTACTTTATTACTTTACAATAAATGTGTTTAAGCTTTGTTCCAACTCTTGACAGAGTTAATTAATAAAGCTTTAATAGACACTTTTATTATATCCATTGCAAACATTATATTCTAGTATCTATCAAAAATCATGCAACATGAGATTCACACTAAGTCTTTGCCCACAAGCTTGCTGGTTTTACAATAATTTCTCAGGTCAGTAACTTTAGAAGTAGCCATATTTATGTTTTGTGAGAAGCAGAAAATTTATTTATTTAGCCTTCAATATTATCTTCTTGCCAACACTCCAGATACAAGCTGACACTCCTGCCTTATAAAGTACTACAACCACTTATCATTGAAAAAAGTGTCAATGGATAGTTTGACTTTGGATATACTGGACTACAGAAATAATCAAAAGCTCACAATGAATCTTCATTTACACACATATGGTCATTGAAATAGTCTGACTTTCAGTATGACAAACTAACTTATTCAATATTTACCTTAAGCTACTCGCTTTTGATATTCATTTTAACTGTACATGGATCCTCCTAATGACAGTTGACAAAAATCTTTAATTCATAATTTGATAAGATAAATCAAATTTCTATACTCAATTTCAAAGGAGAATGGCTCTGCCAAATATACCAGAGCATGTAAATGACATGAGTTATGACACCCGGATATACACATTCCCAAATGCCATTTGCCTCCAAGTACGTTCCTAAATAAAAACCAGAGAGTGCCAATTTGAAGTGTTTTAATCGAAAAGAATGATAAAGCAATACTGTGCCAAAACTGTTTATACTGGCAGTAAATAAATTTCTCTCGCTCTTCAATAAATCACTCAACCCTGTACATGTAGACATGGGCCTATAGACAGAATGTTTAGATTTCAGATAAAAACCTTTGATTAAAATACATGGTTCTGTATAAACAGAGTTTGGATCTCAATTTTTCAAATTCTCTTCATGATTTTGAAACATACATGAGAAGTTTTCGGTAGGAATGGCAAAGTGGGATCATTCAAAGAAATGTCAATCTTGATTTTTTTCTTCTAATGTAATTTTTTAAATATCTATTCATTACATATATAAACTCACATGTCCTGTTCAGTAAGTATAAGATGACTGCCACAGTAGTCTGACAAGTTAATTGCTATATTTTTCTACTTCAATATTTTGTTCTACAGAACTCTGAGATAGTATCTTTTGTTGCAAACTATCATTACATTTTTACAGGAAAGAACAAAGTAGCTCTTTCAATGGATATAATCAGAGACACTATATACCATAACATATACTATATCTCATTATATGTCTCTGATATAATTTACCATTACAGTAAGATGAAAAAGAAATCACCATTATAGCCAGTCTTAAAAAAACTAATAAATTTTTGATGGTTTATGAAAAAAACAAATAAACTAAAGATGAAAAATAAAAAGGAATGTTGCCCAACTTAAAGAAAATGACAGGAATTATTACAAAGAGCAAATAATTATTTTGACTAAGCTGCTGACCAACTAGGGTGAAAAATGATCTGTCCTTTAGTTGAAAATTCTTGTCACAGGATTTTCTCTCTTGACTGTTGTCCAAAATAGTCATCTGCTGTAACTGATTACTCTATACTGGAAAATTTGCCAGAGATTTGCAGAATGCAGATGCAGAAGGAAACATGTTAATAATGTAGTACTGTCTATTTACTTGTAACTGTCTGGCAAAGAACCTAAAACAAACAAACCAATCATCAAGTCTTATCAGTAACTGCTCATTGGTCAGTAAATATTATCACAGAGGGTTCATACTGGGTCATCTTAGGTCAGTGGTATGTATACTATCATATTATAGGTTGATTTATGATGGACAGATTATGTCCAGTCTTGATGGCTACCACAGATGGTCATGATCAATTGATTATGTTGTATCTTTTCTATTTTCACATATTTTACAGACCATCCAAGAAGAATTATCTTAAATACAAATTGATTTAAGGCTTTTTTCATTAATTCAATTAATTTTGTTAATACATAATCTTTTTTTCTCAAAGAATATCAAGTAGATTAAACATACTTGTATTTTAAACAAATTAACAAGATGTCTTTGGTGACGCTGATACTGTTCACATGAATTCGCAAAATTATTCATAAGAAAAGAAAACTTTTGGAAGTTAGTATGAAATTTAAAAGTGAAGTTTACACAGATCTGCAGATCCCCCAGGACATGAGCAAATGCCTCAGAAGAAAATGTTGATAGACTGACAAAAAACAGATTGTCAAAGACTTAGTTGCTGTATGATAAAAATCAGTAGGAAATTCTGCTGACTCTTCCATACTAAAGGAAGAACACTGGTGTAGCTCTTCAACCTGAAGGTACAGAGTGTTTCCAGTCACTTCCTGGGGAGGATTAGTATCACCTGCCACATTTTATCTGAATTTGTTTTGTTAATAAATATTCTGCAACTTGGATAAACAAAACAAATATTTTCTGCTAGACCTTGTTGCCAAACTTTGGGCTTAAATGTTCCAACAATGCAGTCAAAGACAGTGATAACAGAAGACAGACTGTGCAAAAACTATGAATGAGGCTAGACAGACCTTAGTACTAAAGCTCTAAAATCTGAAGTGTCAAAATAATCTTTTAATAATAATGATCTTTCACTAAAAGTGTAGATTTTAACAGTCTAAATGTTCTGTAAATCTGAAAAGTACAACACTGTAATTCCTGAGTCATCTTTCTTCAATTGCCAACTAGTTCAGACAGAGACTGACTGATTTATGTAAGGTCAAAAGTGTCCAAAACAAAATTCTAATACTTCTACAACATTTATTTTCATCAAGTATTTTCTCAAAAATGTTATAGAGACATTAACTGTGAAATTTAAAAAACAAATTTGAAACATAGTTCAAATTTCAAACATCAACACAATTTTATCTCCTTCAAAATGTACAAAGAAGATTAATCAATTTGGGCTTTGTCAATTTCACCTTACCAGAAGCTTACTGTTATACACTGTATTGAAAGTCACACTTAGAACTTCTCAACTCATTCATTATATCTCTCTCACACTTCTGGTACTGCGGAGGGAAAAATTTCAGTTAAAACAAACCCTACTGGGAAAAACAGTCGCACCGTAAGAAGACATTTATTTTGAAACAGTTTGTAATGAGTCTTGACTTTAACACATTACAACTCCATTCCACTTGCCAGATATGGGCAAATTATTGTTTGTTGCTATGGTAACAAGTATGGTGGCTCGACCAAAGTGTCATTATTTTTACTGTAGAACAATGTATTGATTACAAAAACAATCTGCGAGTAACTTGGTTCCGATTAGCAAGGTTTTAGTCTGAATAAGGAAGAAAGTAGAAGGCCATAAAAAAAGACATTACACTCTGGAAGGGAGATTAAATACAAGCTAACCTTCCATTACAGTATCATGACCAAACAAGAAATTGCTCCCATCAATTTCCTCTTATGTAGAAGTCACATTAATGAGCTTACAAAGCTATCTACTTATCCAAAATTAATGACCAGAAAATTGTCACCTAAAATCCAGGATGATTTATTTCTTTTAATACACTGTCTACCAGGGAAATATAACTGTATTATAGAAAACTCTCCTGTGTGTAATTCACAATCTTTGAATGTCACAAAATACAAATGCTAATCTGGATTTTAAAAAAAGTACTGACTTTTCATGGTTTGTAATTAAATGTGATGATGAAAAGCTATGTGCTTTTGTTTTTATTGGTCTCAGGTCTTCCATGGCTGAGAGAACCTGTTGCAATTAAACTGGCAACAAACCAAAAACTTAGTACACTGCGCCTGCAAGGACAAAGATACCAATCAACCTGTTAGGGTTTTTGTAGAGGGAACAAGTTAACAGTTATCAGTGGCCAAAACAGAGATTAAAGAAAACGAAAATTCTAAGTTGTAATCAAAATGTCATGTTAATTATGTCATATTAATTATGTCATAAAGTTTTAATGAAGTCATAAACCAGGTGGTCTCAGTCATCTCATTCTGCAAACACCAACACCACCCTAAAATTCACACCTAGGAGTGTTAAACAAGCCAAGCTGGCAAAAATCACAGTGTGGCAAAAGATACATAGTTCTGGAACAAGCCTGTATTTCTGGCACCATTCTATCAGTGATATCAACAAAAGTGTACTATATCATACAGTTTTGTTGTATATTTCAAATAATACATCATATTGATACATCCAGGCAATTGAAATGTCTGAGATTTGAGCATACAGTAATAAATGAGGCACCACTCAGCTCTCTACACAGTTCAGAAAATGTGACACTTTTGTTATGACTTATTGCAAAAATTACTTTTTACAATGCGGGGAATCACGTGACTAAATTTGGTAACTTGCACGAAAAAATGGCCGCCAGACACTGCTGATTCACCTAAAAAATCCAGTACTTTTTAAGTTTGTCTGTTTTGTTATATTGCTCTGGTCAGGTTTTTACCTATCCTAACATATCGTCCTTTCCAAGCGCTTTCTCCGGCTATACAGATCGCTTCATAGAAAGGCCAAGTTTTGGAGAACACTTCAACACAGAATTAGTTTGCTGAAATTTTTTTTGGTCCTATTTCGATCTAATTTTGTGTCGAAGTATATATTTCTACACCACAATAAATCATCTAAGATTAAGTATGATGGATTACAAAGCAGGGAGCTAGACAGCTTGACCTTTACCTTTGTTGAAAGTTTCGAAAGTTAATTCAATAAGTAAGAAAGTCTATCAATTCCATAAAAACTTATTTCTTTCTTTGCTTTGGTTGTGAGATGCATGACAGTTATGCGAGACGAGACTCTCTTTGGCTTGGCAAATATACTTTTCTTATTAAGTTTTGTATTGTGTATCTAGTTCTGTATATTCAGACATTATGTCTGAAAGCAAAGACTCATACATCATTATCCACATAATGAGCAAATCACATTGTCTGTAAGAAGACTGATGTAACTAACATGGCACCAAAGTATTAATGGTCCAATCAGATTGTCTGTTACAAGTACTATTGTACCTTTGAAGGCAACATGGTATTTTCTTGTGTGACAGACATCAAATTTTGCACTTTTAACTTTCCTTCTAGATATTTATAATTATCTGGCTTTATCAACTGTAAAGCTTGTAACTATCAAGTATAACATTTTTCTGCTTGAGGGTCATGTGTTCTAGTTTTTCCAATGACCAGACTTTTCACTTAAGAAGTTGGGTTTCCTCTTATAGAAGAAATGTGTCTGTTTTAGCTTATCCTTTGAATATTGAGAAAATAAATAATCCACCTACATGCAGACAAAAACTTCTGAAGATTTTAAAGCTAAAAAGGGTGCTTAATCTTTCCAGAGATATAACAATGCACATGTATGCCCTTATGCCTTTAGCAAAAATGCTAACCATTGCACTGAAGAAAACTGATTGCTACAGAAAAGATCTGCTAATTTCTAATGTACAAACATTATAAATATGACCAAATGATTAGTTTCACATTTAATTTAACATTCAAATGAACAGGCTCCTAAAATATGGCAATAAGATTGAATCTAACTCAGTAGTTTTCTTCTAATTTTTATCTTTAAACTGCTTTGCTAGAACTTACTTAGATTTTGGATATCTGCATGCAGCATGTCATATGCATATTTTCTATAGGCATGAAACAAACTAGATGACACAAATCAAAGAGAAACATGGGTATATTACAACAATCATGGACATTTGCTATTTTTAAATAATGAAATAATTATTTGAGGTCCAAAATGTTTAACTAGTGTACAGCACCATTTTCAGCTGCCCGTTATTTGTTTAAGCTGGTTTAATCCAATTGCTTCAAAATGTTTCCATTTGCTATCATTATCCAATAGTATGCAAACATTTAATGACTCACAGTGTCTTTTTTATGTCAATGCTGGGAAACAAGATTTAAAATTTAAAGAAGATCAAATCACATTTCCACTATTTAAGGGGGTGCCAACAACTGCTCTGATCAATAATGGAGGCAAAACCTGTTAGTTTTTTTGTGTTGTATAAATTGCCAAAACATTACAACTTGATATAATCCACCACCTAGACAACAATGCTGGAGGAATTTAATACATTGTGATGCTAGATCAACTTTTAACTATATGTTACAACTATAATAAATTATCAGTTAGCTTTATTTTTCTTTCTTTTTCACTGATGCTGGTGAAGTAAGGGAGACAATACTTACTTAGAGAATAAGTAGACCAAACAGAGTTAATGCTCCTAAATTTTATTCAGGAACAATCTTGGTGCCATATCCATTGACCAGAATCTGTTGCTAAAACAAATCATCTTAATCACTTAAACCACATTATCAATATCAACCATCTGAATTAAAGTATTACCTGTATTACAAATTGTAAAATTTTGCCTAAACAGTTCTACAAGCTATAACATTTTTATTTGCTAACTTCTGAAATAGTGACTTAACACTAAATCATGAAAATTTTAAACAAGGGAAGAAACTGCAGTAATCAACATATTATATGTAAGATGTAGTTACTTCCCTTATATCAGTGAATCGAGGCATCATCTTCAGTTTTGGCATGTTACCAAATTGACAGAATTGGACTGCAGGCTTTCTATTTGAATTTTTATTTCCTCTGTTCTTTTTTGTGTGTTTGTTTTCTAACTTCAAACACCGTATTTTCCACCTGTTTTTCCATCAAACTTATCACTGCCAAGATTTAATTGACTCTACAGCCCGGCTCTTATATTCATTTTATAACAAATCTCTTTGAATAGCTTCTATAAAACTCTGGAATTCATCTTTACAGAGCAGACATTTCATAAAATCTTTCATTCATTGGGCTGCATAAAAAGAAGCCTCTTCATATATTTTAATAACTTCCATAGTACAGCTTTCATACATAAAGACATAGATTCTCAACCTTTTCCAAGTCAAAAACAAGGGAAACTGATTTAAGTCAAAATTGAAAAACATTTTTAGAAATGTATACAGTAAATGAATAGCTGCTGTAGAAGGTACTTTTAAAGTTGCTATTTTTTTTTTTTTAAATTTTATGATAAACTACAAATGTGTCCATAGGACACAGATACCCCCACTCAACCTAAGCTACTCATATAGCTAGCAATATGGCCACCAGATAGTCATACACGCTGAATCATTAATAAGATTGGTTTAACAAAATGACAACTATAGGAAACCTGTTGTGGTGTGAAGACTCAAAATACTGTCAGTCTCCAACACTGTGACCAATGGATGAATATTATCCTTCACAATTCTGTATGCATAGTTGGACATTCTTGGAGTTTGCAGATGGTAAACAGGTGTGTTCATGTCTAATTTGTACTAAGTTTCTATGTTATATGTTCTGTAAGTCAGGTTGTTTATAAAATGTCCATTCTCAATCAAACTGAGTCTGCAATTTGACCATTGGAACAGTGTTAAACTCACTAAGAAGAAGGAAAATTTTTTAGGTATCAAACTGTAGGGCAACAATGCTGTGGTCTGAGAAGTAGGTTGACAGGCAGGATAATCTGGGTTGTAGAATATTATTCTGTATGTAGACAAGGTCAAGTGTAGAACCACCTCTGTGAGTTGTGAGCTGCACACACTGGGAATAGTTATTCAATTTCTGTGACAGTCTTGTATAATTTGTAGAATTAAAAGCTAAGTTGAAATCTCCAAGCAGTACATCTGGAGAAGTTTGGTCTGCAATATGCGTTAGATCATTAATAAAGTCTGTTATGTTCGAGGATGGAGATCTATAGAGAAGACAGAATGACCTTGGACAGAGCTCTGATGAGATGGTAACTGACACTTGTTCCATATGAGGTTGATGTGAAACACTGGAAGTTGTCACTGGCAACCTATCATCGTGTGTAGAACAACAAACCATGGCAGTTGTCTTCCCGTGACATAGGCAAACATGTTAAGCTCTACCCAACACGCTGATGGTACTGTACTTGATTCTCATAGACATTTGCTCCAGTCAGATACAGTATGTCAACCCTGCTCAGAACTGGGTGACTCTAGCTCCAGCAGCTTTTGCAGTTACAGGCAACACAAGTTGAAAATTGCAAATTTTGAGTATGTAAGGGGCCATAGCTCTAACAATTCACAATAAATCTATACGGGAAACCCCAGGTGCACAACTTTACATGCTGATCAACATTCCTGTAAAGTTTCTTGACTGTAATGTGCAGGGCTTTTGCAGGTACAGGCGACACAAGTTGAAAATTGCAAATTTTGAGTATGTAATGGGCCATAACTCTAACAATTCTGAATAAATCTATACGGAAAACCCCAGGTGCACAACTTTACATGCTGATCAACATTCCTGTAAAGTTTCTTGAACTGTAGGTGCAGGGCTTTTGCAGGTACAGGCGACACAAGTTGAAAATTACTATTTTTGACTAAGTAAGGGGCCATAACTGTAAAAGTTCTAAATAAATCTATATGGGAAACCCCAGGTGCACAACTTCACATGCTGATCAACATTCCTGTAAAGTTTCTTGACTCTAGCTCCAGTGCTTTTGGAGCTACAGGCTACACAACTTTTTGGGACGGACAGGACAGACAAGTGCAAATCTAAATGCAACCCCGCCCCCTTAGAGTGGGCGCATAAAAAATGTGATTCCTGCCTGGGAAGATGGTTTCACAAGATTCTGCTGGCAGATGGACAGACAGATGTACAGTTAGTTCCATTACATAATACATTCCTTAGGACATGATATGATGAACAAGAATGTGAACTTCATTTATTGACTACTCGCACTAAATTTGTGCCTGTGTATAACTTAGACAAGAGCTGCCTTTTCTTGCCAAGCATTGTCTGAAATTACTTCTCTTAGACTATTCAGCTAAACTAATCTCATAAAACTTTAATAAATAGCCTCAGGAAAACATTCCCCTCAGTTTAACAAGTTTTTTAGTTTAGCATTAAATGGGGGTGTAAAGCCATGTAATCTGTGTTCAGAGGTCATCTTCCAGGCTTGCACCAAGTCAGATTACCTATCTTCCTATGGCAAGAATAATCTTGTCATGATGGTTGTCATGCTGGTCATCAGTCTGGTTGTCATGCTGGTCATCAGTCTGGTTGTCATGATGGTTGTCATGCTGGTCATCAGTCTGGTCGTCAGGTTTGTCATCAGTCTGATTAAATTTGGTGTTATGCTGGTCATCAGTCTGGTTGTCTGGTTGTCATGCTGGTCAAGGGACCAGTAATTAGGCTGGTTGTCAGGCTTGTCATCATCTTGGTCATCAGGCCTTTTGCCAGACTGGTAATCAGGCTGGTCATCATACTGGTTGTCAAGCTAGTCATCAGGCTGGCTGTCATGTCGGTCATCAGGCTGTTGTCAGGCTGGTCATCATGCCAGTCATAAAGCTGGTCCTCAGGCTGGTTGTCATGTTGATCATTTGTCTGGTCATCATAACAGTCATCAAGCTGGTCCTCAGGCTGGTTGTAATGTTGATCGTCAGGCTGGTCATCATAACAGTCATCAAGCTGGTCCTCAGGCTGGTTGTCATGTTGATTGTCAGGCTGGTCCTCAGGTTGGTTGTCATGTTGATAGTCAGGCTGGTCATCATAACAGTCATCAAGCTGGTTCTCAGGCTGGTTGTCATGTTGATAGTCAAGCTGGTCCTCAGGCTGGTTGTCATGTTGATCGTCAGGCTGGTCATCATAACAGTCATCAAGCTGGTCCTCAGGCTGGTTGTCATGTTGATAGTCAGGCTGGTCATCAGGCTGGTTGTAATGTTGATAGTCAGGCTGGTCATCATAACAGTCATCAAGCTGGTCCTCAGGCTGATTGTCATGTTGATAGTCAGGCTGGTCATAAAGCTGGTCATCAGGCTGGTCATAAAGCTGGTCATCAGGCTGGTTGTCATGTTGATCGTCAAGCTGGTCCTCAGGCTGGTTGTCATGTTGATCATCAGGCTGGTCATCATAACAGTCATCAAGCTGGTCCTCAGGCTGGTTGTCATGTTGATAGTCAGGCTGGTCATCATAACAGCCATCAAGCTGGTCCTCAGGCTGGTTGTCATGTTGATCGTCAGGCTGGTCATCATAACAGTCATCAAGCTGGTCCTCAGGCTGATTGTCATGTTGATCGTCAGGCTGGTCATCATAACAGTCATCAAGCTGGTCCTCAGGCTGATTGTCATGTTGATAGTCAGGCTGGTCATTATAACAGTCATCAAGCTGGTCCTCAGGCTGGTTGTCATGTTGATCGTCAGGCTGGTCATCATAACAGTCATCAAGCTGGTCCTCAGGCTGATTGTCATGTTGATAGTCAGGCTGGTCATAAAGCTTGTCATCAGGCTGGTCATAAAGCTGGTCATCAGGCTGGTTGTCATGTTGATCGTCAGGCTGGTCATCATAACAGTCATCAAGCTGGTCCTCAGGCTGATTGTCATGTTGATAGTCAGGCTGGTCATAAAGCTGGTCATCAGGCTGGTTGTCATGTTGATCGGCAGGCTGGTCCTCAGGCTGGTTGTCATGTTGATCGTCAAGCTGGTCCTCAGGCTGGTTGTCATGTTGATCGTCAGGCTGGCCATCATAACAGTCATCAAGCTGGTCCTCAGGCTAGGTTGTCATGTTGATAGTCAAGCTGGTCCTCAGGTTGGTTGTCATGTTGATAGTCAGGCTGGTCATCATAACAGTCATCAAGCTGGTCCTCAGGCTGGTTGTCATGTTGATCATCAGGCTGGTCATCAAGCTGGTCCTCAGGCTGATTGTCATGTTGATAGTCAGGCTGGTCATAAAGCTGGTCATCAGGCTGGTTGTCATGTTGATCATCAGGCTGGTCATAAAGCTAGGTTGTCATGTTGATAGTCAGACTGGTCATCAGGTTGGTCATCATACTGGTCATTAGGCTGTTATCAGACAGGTATTCTGACTGGTTGTCATGTTGGTTGTCAGGTTAGACATCATACTGGACATTAGGCTGTTATCAGGCAGGTTGTCAGGCTGGTAGTAAAGTGACATGTCCATGTCCACTCTATAGATTGAAATCTTGTACTGCATCATAACAATATGCAAACACACAGAGGCTATCTAAATCAATGTAAAATAATAAGTGAAGCTTCACTGACAATGCACACAAAGGCAGTAAATGTTTAAATCATTAAATCATTGTGAAATAGCCATTCTTAAATCACTGTTAAAGAAGTAATAACAATACTTAATGCAAACTCTGTCTGAATGTTACAAATGAACTGAGACTCTCCTGAATAAAGAATAAATGAGAACCTTAATAGACTGACAGCAACAAATGCTAGCAGAACATTCCTGAAATCTCTATTTACTAAATGGAGCAGAAAAAACAAATCAGCCCTTTACAGTCTATTACTCAAGTATTGCATATTTTATTCTAGACAAAAACCCACTATAACACTGAAACCGGTATACTTATTGTCTAGCATGATCTTTGAGAAAAACCTGCTAAGATTTTAAGACATCTTGTTATATATTTAACCAATCTTTGAACAATTACAATTGTGCCATCAATTTGTGACATTTGACTGTTTATGATATACACCTTAAACATCAGTATGAATGAAGAGGAATTTTATAAGCCTTTCAAAAACCTTTCTTCTGCATTAAAATTGCATTCCATTTTACATTTTAAACAAGTAAAATACCCAAACAGTAAGCAGTATTATAAGCTCCCCCGTCCCCCACCCTTCACCCCTCTACTTTCCTGACATGTCCTTCACATAGGTCAGAGAGGTGTTGGAACAGTTTCTCTGGTAAGTCTGCATTTAATGTTATGTCACTTACTCAGGCTGCACCAAACCTGCTGGCCAATTACAATCCTGAGGCTGTGCAAGTCAGAACCTTATACTGTGTACATGTACCAGTCATTAATATAGAATGTAAACATAGTTATCGCTCAGTTTAACATGTTCAGATGCCCAATCACATGGTCTGGCAATTATGCCTAGTTGATGAACACTGATAAGCAATTTCAACCATTTATTAAATGATAAACATGGGCCTTTTAATGTATGAGGGGTGGGGGGAGGGGGGGAGAGGGAGAGTAGGGTGAGGCTGAACTTGTGCAAAGCCACTGATATTTAGCACAGGGAATCGCTGCGTAGGGGTTAAATGACCCTAAAGTAACTGATAAACCACACTTCTTCTAAATAATATATAAATACAAGGGAACCAACTCATCGGATTTCCTTTATAAGCCCATCTGGACACGGGTTCGCAACACTTTTCATCTCAAGCAAAACAGCCTTCACGCGTATTCGGCGAAAACACTTGGTTCAGTTCGAAACAATGAACAAAAATGCTTCTCTCACTAGCAATGGTCTTTCTCTAAATCTCCTTAGCCTCTCGGCATAAACTACTTTTTCTGAAAGACGACGAATACGGCAACCATTGTTGTTGTTGTCTCCGAGACAGAGGTGATTTCTGATTGGTTAAAATGAACTTAGGCGAAAGATGTTGCGAACCTGTGTCCAAATGGACTTACAAAGGAAATCGGATGAGTTGGTTCCCTTGTATTTATATATAAACATGTATTCAAAGGATTTGGGAGAAATGTGGTTTATAAGTATTTGTAGGGTCAGTTAACCCCTACGTACCGATTCCCTGTGATATTTAGTGGCATGTTTCTTATGTTATATTTTAATACCAGTAAATAACAAGAAGCCAATAAACTCCAACAGAATTATTTTGCAAATTTATTCATGGGGGGGATTTTTCAAATTGTTACAAAAACTGAATTCCAAGTTTCTGTTCAAATAATATTTATTAAAGAGATTTTTAGAACAGTATGTTTTAAATTTTATATAAGCATTTAGGTAATAAACCATTCCTGACCTTGATAATGGCTTTTAATTCGTTTCTTAAAATACAAAGTGGCTTCTCTGTTCCAGAAAAAAATATGTAACAGCCAAACTATTAAGGATCCTGCTATCCACTTTAATGGCAATAAGAATTTTATATTTTTGCACAACAAAACTACTTAGAAACTAAATATATCGAGTTCAAGGGTGAGGTCACCAAGTCAGTGGTTCAAAAGGTGCTTGCAATATCAACTGTAAAATCCAGTTATAATCAGTGAAGTGAACAGACTTACCTGTTTTAGCAATCCATTTACATCATTTCCAATATTAAACTGGAGCAAAGATAAATCTTTTATGGTGGAAGACAATCATTGGTAATAGAAATAATGTGTCACACTATAGTCTAACAGCAAATGTCTGCCTTATATAGACAATTTAAAATGCTTTCATAAATTAATGCTTCCAATTCTACCCTTCAGACAAGTGTTAAATAATCTGCTAGGGGTTTTGTTAGTATTAGCCTGATCTTAAAAGACCATCTAAAATCTAATCATTTTTACCTTATAACAAATAGCCCTCTTACAAAATTTCTGAATGTTAACTATATCACTATGTCTGAGATATTTTATCATGATTTTGAGGCCAATATTTGGGTATAATTGCAGTTTAAATTTTGTTCAAGTAGGCCAAAAAATCGACAGGCTGGTTGTGTAGTAGAAGGGTAGGTAGGATTAATGTCTGAGGTCTCCGAGTTGTCTTGTCGTCCCCCAAGGAAAACAAGATGCGTGTTTACCATGCATACCTTGTGTTTACACAGATCATGAAATCAAATCATCTCTATGATTAAAATATCTCAACTGAATTGTCATTTATAAGGTAGAATGAATAAATGTAAAATGGTTTATCGACACATCTTAAGATTACAGAGGAGAATTTCATAATCACAATAAAGTGCCCTCAGTATCTGGTAATGATTGTATGACAATGCAAGAACTTCAATGTTTCAGACATGATATCAACTTCGTATCATCACATTATATCCTAACATTTATCATTATGATCAAAGTCATAATATTGGCAAGCATTCTTTCTTTCATAATGATGGCATATTTATATTCATGTCTTCATTCTGTCTTATTTCAGGGAATGATCTTCAAATGAAGAAGATAGATTTATCTTCACCTGTGTTTGATTATGGGCAGCAAGTTATAATGTGGTTCTGAAACAGAGGAAATATAAGATTAGAACACATTCCACTGATACCTATAAAAAAATTAAAATATTTCTTCCATGGCAATGTTTATATTGTAATAGAAATTTTGTGCAGACTGTCTTTAGTGTATTAGGATTATGAATGAAAGTCTGATCTCATAAGAAGCTAGAAATATATCATAGCTCCTAGAAACACCTTGTATTGAGTATTTTATTACCCCTTTTATGCTTTATTTAAAATATAAATCCACTTCACTAAAATCTGGGAAGGAGAAATCAGAGATGACATCGCAACATTTCTTGTCAACATTTCTTGTCAACATTTTACCAGATTTTGTTTCACCCAAACAACATGGGAACTAAAACAGAAACAGCCTTAGTACTTAAAGATATTCTACATATTTTGATGAAACTTCTGTCGTCCCATAAAATCCAACAAAGATTGTAACTGGGAACACATTAATTCACATTGTCTGCATGAAGTGTTTTTGCCTTATTTGGAGATAAATACTGGCAATGATTGACAGAATAAATGAAATGTACAAGATCTAATCCTTATTTCACCTTTCTATGGGCTAATATTGATTGATGAGTTTTTAATTGGTTTGGCTGCCTTTGATCATGCCCCATTACACAAACACTACATGGTAGGTTATCAATGGTTTGTGCTTTTTATTGTTTTATTGTCTTTATTTTGTACACTAATACTACACAGTTCAGAAAAATCAACTTATCTTCACTGCAATTACATCATTAATAAGTTGTCAATACAAAATTACTTTCATTAAACAGGACTGGTCTTTATTTTGCAGACAACTTGACTACCTCTCTTGAATATTTCCAAGATCACCAATAACAGTTGAACATCGAAGTGCCTTGAACACTGCACCTCTATCAGGCCATGTGTCTTGAAATGTGCATCACAAAATAATACAATCATGATTAAGAAAAACCCACTAATGGTAATATTTATCTTTTTTCTTCTTATCTGTAAGTTTTCCTCCATCTGCTTCATTGCAGTTCTGACTTGTAAATTATGATCCTCTAAGATAAAGAGTCACTTAAGAAAGTTTTAAAACCCCTGATGCAGTTAAGAACTTCACTTTTCCAAGTCACATAAATGCTCCTGCACTGCAGCTGTTGTGGGAAAAACAATCAGGCACAGACAAAAATCACTGACTGCGTGTTCATCGAAATTTGTAATTAATTCAGACTTAGCTCTCATAACTGCATAAAAAGTAAGTGTTTTCAATGGATTAAACTTGCCTATGTGTATTTGGTACTGATTTTTTTGGGAACATTTATTAGATAAAAATGTCTGCAGCTTAGATTCTAATCATAAATTATGGTTATCTGTGCATTAATCACATTTTGCACAGTAAACAGTAGAAAATTTAATGACCATAAAAACTAGTTTATGATGAAACATGTTTATCTTATTAAAATATCAAAACTAATGAAAGAAAAATGATATAAAATAACACTTCAAGACTGGTATATGCTTACACAAAATTTTAAAAGGGATGCTACACAGATAACAAAATTTAATAGGAAGTAACTCAATTATGAAAATCTGAAATCATCAAATACTTACTTGAGTCATTGATCCAGGCCACAGTGCCAATACCACACGACTTATATGGCGTCGATTCAGGTATTATTTTTTGTGATAACTTTTTTAATACATCATCATTTTTTATCAGATAAAGCTTTTTGTAACAAATTTTATCCTCGAAGTATTTTTCACAAATATTTTGTAGGTTTTTTTTATAAAGTGCAACAGCGCATTTTAATTTCCTAAAATTGTAATGATATGTGTGGAAGCATATCATAAAAGGGGTTCTAAAATTACCTTTATAGTTTGTTTATGAAACTTATTCAATGTCCTGAGTGATTAGTACTTGGTAAAGAATAATATTTTGTTGCAAGCAATTTTTTTATTATTCTGTTCATGTGTGCAGCATGTGTCATTTTATTATTTTATCTATGGTCTTTTTAGCTTAAGTGAGCTTTTAGGATTGCCTACCATCCGTCGTTTGTATGTCAACAATTTGCCTCAAGTAACAGCTCCTCTGAAACCACTAAGACTATTTCAACCACATTTTACCAAAATGTTTCTATTATGGCCCTCTTTCAGAATTGTGAAATTTATTGCTTTCCATCCAGAACTATGGTTGCCATGGCAACAAAAAGAAAGAAAACTTCAAAATTCTTCTCCTTAGCAGTACACCTGTCAATAAAATTGCGTCCTGCAATCTACCCGCAGCCAGAAAAATGTTGGTATGTCTTAATTGTCACTGCGTTGCTAACGTGTTACTAAGTCAACCCCTCGCATGTCATATCTTTACATTGCATACATGTACACAGCTCATTTGTAAGTTGTCAACTTAACTGGAAAGCAATTTTGTTTATGTTTGAATTTCTTTGGGATGCTGATTTAAGAGCAGTGGAAGAAACTAGAATGACACTACTGACAGGTAAAAGGTGGAGTTCGAAAGAAACACATTGGGCGGCGCTTTCATTGATTTTTGCCAGTACCAATGAGTCTCGTTCTTTACCTAACATTGTAAACTCTAATCAGTTTTGCAAGTGGTAGTAAATATCATTAAGGGAGATAATTCAAAAATTAAGCAAAGCAGACATATGGTTATTGAACAGTGCACTTCCACTCACTAGTTTCTATGACTGTGTGAACTTTCAATCAAATTCCTTCAAGACTTTTCAAGTTATTCTCCAGACAATAGTATGACGGTTGGACGGACGCACAAGATGGGAAGCATAAAGATACTGTTTTTAACTCCTGTGAATTTCCAGTATGTATTTTTTACTCCCATGCATGCTTGAAATGGTTAATTAACTTTAAAAAATGGCATTTTGTGGTCAACACAATTAGCTTAAGATTAAAATATGGGCATCAGAGAAAAGAAAGAAAAAGACAGAATTGTATGATCCCTTTGGATCGTACGTGTTTCTTCACATGTTTCATCCCGCTGGAAGAGCACTTATCTGAGTCACGTTATCATATAAGGCATAACCAAGCTATACTTGTTTAAGTAATTTCATTTTTAAAAATGTTCAAAAAGGAGAACAACTTGTTAAGAGTGTTTCACATTGATAAACTGTTTGTTTTTGATGGAAAGAGTTGTTTATGGATTACATAGGTCAAAAAACCTTTTTAATCAAATGGAAAAGAGACAAATTAAGAGCTGTGACTAAAGCGTTAAGTGTCAGCACTATAGGTAGGTTAACCGATTCCAAGTCCAGTGATCGAAAAGTTTTACCTAAAAATCATACATTTATGATGTAAAAACAAAATCTAGTATAAAGGATCATGTTTTCATGCTTGTAAACGATTTTATAGAAAACTATGCTGATAGCGGTTACATAGAAATATTTTGCTTCCACACATATCAGTTTAAAAACCCTATTCAACACACATATCTTTTGCATTATTTGGTTTCATTTGGTTCACTTGTTGAATTTAATGCATTTTACACACATTGTTTATTCTTTATCAAATACTGTTCACTCCGCACATAAAATTAGTTTCTTAAACAAGCTAAAACGGTAGTTTTAGCATCACTTTTATAATATGCTTCCACACATATCACAATTTTATGAAATTAAAATGTTCTGTGGCACTTTATTAAAAAACTACAAAATATTTTGAAAAACAATTTGAGGACAATATGTGTTAGAAAAAGGTGGGGGCACTCAGCTTTATCCGATAAAAAATTATGATGTATTAAAAAAGTTATCACAATAAATATTACCTGAATCAATGATTTGTTGACAAATTTCAGCCCCAAACAAATCCGTATAAGTAACACGGTATCGGCACTGTGCAAGGTTTACTTTTAATATAATCAGTTTAAAACCCAAAGAATAAATGTGTGTGCATCATTACATGAAAAATACAAACTACATGTTTCATAATAAACTAGTAAACATGAAGTATATCTTTTTCAAATTAAATAATAAAACACTTGCACATTTTCTAAAACTCCAAACAGAAAATTTCCACTTAAATCTAAAGTTCACTTTAGCTGAACTTTTGTTGCTAAAAGTCCTACAGAAATTTTTTCTGACATCCCTTTAAAATGATAGACTATGTGTGACATCAAATGGTACTTTATGGTTACTACAAAAAGGAAGACAACATAGAACAACTGTCCGTCTGACCAAGCATGACATATTTTTCCCTGTATAATACAAAAAGCAGAAAAAACATTAAATAAACTGGCAGAGATAAAGACTAGAAACAGTCAAATCAGTCATTTTTTAAAGGTTTTCAGCATTTCAAACAACAGTGAAAAAAAACTTGTATGGAACTAAAATCTTCTCATAGTAATGAGTATGAACTTTCTGAGTCGCCGACCATGCCAACTTGTTTTTATAATTTTGATAGACACGCCATCCGCATAAAAATTCCGCCACCTGGAAAAGTGATCATCATTGCCGGAACACTAGATGGAGCTATTTATTTAGCTTGCCTATGAGGCATCCATCAACATAGTTCAAACACGTATTTACACTACATGAGATCCTCTTGAGACTGCGCTTCAGGATCACAATGCTGTTAAAATATGCGAAAAATTATTCCTCCATCTGTTATGTAAGAACTCGCTTGCTTTTTCTAATGAAAGCCTATGTCTATTTAATGGACACACTCATTTTCTAATGTTCTATGATTTCATTATTTTTCAGTTTAAATTTCTTTCAATTTTGAAGCCTGACTTACTTTTATCATTCAAATAGCAATATCATAATTTTATGACAAAATCATACGCTATTACCTGTAACCTTATGAATTTATAATAAATTTCAATTTCAAAATAAATTTTTTTTCGAAAATTCAACCTACTGGTAGGTATATATAAACATCTGTTTTTTACATTAATAGAAGTTGAAAAGATACTATGATAGTGTGTGGTCAACCCCCTTAAGCAACAAATATCACAATTTTTCATGGTAGCTCTGTCCTTGTCAATCATCCTGAAGTCCCAATCTCAAAACTCATCAGTCTCAGCTGATTTGATATTCCTGTGGGAGTAAGACAAAGCAGGGTGATCTGTCCTAATCACTTTAAGCTCACTGATGGGGAATGGCAAATAGACCACCAACTGAAGTTTTTTTCAGGCAAAAAGGAATCATAATCACTAAAAAGCTTAAATAAATTAAGCAAATGGAACCATTAAAACTAATTTCCTACTTCTTTTACAGATGATGAATTCATTTTGTTTTATAAAAAGAACTTAATATGCTATAATACACTTAATTAATGAACCTTTTGATATTTTTATAGTATAATAGCATCATATATTGGTGTCCCTTCTTATTATATGTTATTACGGTCCTTCTGTTTCTGTTCTGTCACAGAACATTTTGTTTTCCTTCCTTTCACCATTCTATACTGCTGAAAGACTGAATGTTAAAGACTTCAACATTTTGAATAAGAATTTATCAAATGCTGACACTTTTATTTGATTCAGTTATTTGTAAGATGAGCAGTCAATGATTCAAGAACATTTCTAACGTTGTCACTGCTTATGTTTTCACTCTTTAAGTTTATACTTGTGAAAAAAAGACTTAAAATATCATTTGTATACTTAACGTTTTTTGGTTTTTGTCTTGAGTTAGCTACAGTTGACCCATGATTTTTCAAATGTGGGATAGAACTGAAATTTTTAATAGTATCACTCCTTTTGTTCCTAGCAAAAAGTAATTTGATTATTTTGCAATTTAATGGATTAAGTTTCAACTGAATTATGGTTAAATAATAGCTCTAGTTTTAAATTTTCTCTCTCTCTCTCTCTCTATATATACAGGGCTCTCGCAAGGGGGCAATTCGGGCGAAGTCATCGCTTCGCTGTCTCAAATTTCGCCTTACGTGAAGATCAAAGTGAAAATCTAGTCACCTTGTCAAAATTTAGTTGCCCTAGGCAAACATGGATAAGAGTCAATGGTGTCATAAAATGTGGCAGTTTTTTACGATACACAGTCACATAATCGCTTGCCAGTCACTCATTAGGGAATCCCCGTAAAACTCCGCCTCTCGCTATTTTATGGCTTATAGCCATGTGTGACGTATAGAGCGAAGACTCCACCCATGTTATTTATATCTTTTCAACCAGAACATTCGATATCGACACTTAGGCGAAATAAACCAATCAGCATTTAGTTTTAAAAAAAGCTCTATTGAGTAATGAATAATAATGAGTTTCCTGTTGGATATTTTTAGCTGATTTCAGTGTTTATAAATTACCACTAATTGATCACTATTTGATGGCGATGTTTCGGCAATTTAGGGCTTGTTTGAGGTCAGGTGTCCTCTGAGCAATGACGGCGATTAAACTGAGTAGGTATATATATTGTATCACGAGACAAAAAAGGTGCAATCTATCAGGTTTTCTGTGAAAAACAAGTCAGCAATGAAAGGCTGATCCTCGTAAGTGTTACATTTTAATTGTCGATCATTGTTTTCAAAAAGGTCTGCGTATCAATAGTTGATATTAGTTTCATTATGTTTCTGAAAGTTGATTTATTTAAGAGTTTAAAGTTTGCATATTCAAATATAAGTTATTAACTGTTGATTTGTTTTTACTTTGATCATAAGTACTGGTTGATAAAAGGGATCAATTATTAAAGGGAAATTTATTATTATATAAGCATACATTGTCCGAAACAAAGAGTAACAAAACAATGGCTACTTCTCTCTGAAGTCTGTCCACTTCTCCCTAACCTTCAACCCAGGGAGAAGTGACTTCTCCCAAAATTCTGAGTCTAGCGAGAGCCTTGATATTACAGTATATATCAACATTTTAAGTATAATACAGTGCTTCAGGGAGAATATTTTTTTAAAAGAATGTGTGTGTACTTTAAACAATTATCAAAGATTTTCACAATACTTCTTTTAATAGTGCATAAACATGGTGTCACTACACATATTCAGTCATGTGACATGTGGATGTCAGTCTGCTTCATCTAGTTGAAGAGCTGTCAAGACATTACAATAGCTGTCAAGACATTACAATAGCTGTCAAGACATTACAATAGCTGTCAAGACATTCAAATAGCTGTCAAGACATTCAAAGAGCTGTCAAGACATTCAAATAGCTGTCAAGACATTCAAAGAGCTGTCAAGACATTCAAATAGCTGTTGAGACATTCAAAGAGCTGTCGAGACATTCAAAGAGCTGTCAAGACATTCAAATAGCTGTCAAGACATTCAAATAGCTGTCAAGACATTCAAATAGCTGTCAAGACATTCAAAGAGCTGTCAAGACATTCAAATAGCTGTTGAGACATTCAAATAGCTGTTGAGACTGTGTACATGTAGACTGTCTTCCTCTCCCCTCTTTCACCATTATGTTCACCATCATTCTGACATTTGTTATGTTTGTTACAAATTTAAATCTACCTAAGGTCTCATGACTACACATGACCAGAGCTAATTAATGCTTTTAGTGGATGTATCTTTCAGTTAGTGAAACTGTTTAATTAATGAAGATTTGGCGTAGCACTTTGTTAGCCATTTCAATTCTGGAAATACGTGTACGTAAGAAGCATGGCTGTAACACATATGTATCAACTGTGTTATTTTTTTACTATATCTTATCTCTCTAGTGAAATAGGGTCTTTAACAAAGTAAAACAGAATTTATGTTAATCTTTGAGTACAAGGAGTTATCAACAACTACTCCCTTTAAATATTCAGCTGTCTAGAACAAATAATGCTGACTATAAAATAGTCATTCTTTATTCTAATTGTACTCTAACTGTCTTGTTCCAGAGTGCTTCAACACTTGAAATTTGCTTCCTGCCATTAGAGTTATGGCTCTCTGCTTCATAAAACTGTAATAAACTTTTGAAACATTAGTACAATGGGCACCTTGGGACTCCAACACCATTACAATATGGGAAGTGGTCAGTCTTGATTTATGTCCTGTTTGGCCAACAAGGGTCAGTGGGCAAAGGAAAGCCACTGCTTGACCACCCTGGATGCAAACAATTCAAAGCCTTTATAATTTAGAACACATTGAAAATTTATAACATCTCTGCTTTTTTCAATTATTACAAACAGGCAATTTTTACACCTAAATTTTGCAAAACTGATAAAAGCTGCCTGAGTGCCCTATAAACTAGAAATTTCATCCATTTCACACTGTCTTACCAATTAGGCTCAGCCCAAGGTCTACAATTTTCTCCTTTAGAAAATATGGAAGACAATTTTAAAATCCCATTTGCTGTAGAAAAATTGCTGTCAAATATGGACATGAAGCTATGATTTATTGGCCAGTTCCCATTAATAACATTCGGCTACAGTGGGGTGAAATATTTAATTCTTTGGGGTCGTTAATCAACTTAGTTTTTCTATTTTCACAGAAGTCCTTAATTTCATGGTGCAGAATTTCAATATGGAATGAAATTATTTTTAATAGAACTTGCTGGCAATTTGAGAACATTGAAATCTTGCACCCATGGAAAATGTGAAACGTTATGACTATTTCAAATAATTTTTCTGTATAAAAGGAATTGATTTTAACTGAATGAAGCTGGAACTAAATTTTGAACAAAAAAACTAAATGATACTGATTTCTAAAGCCCTCAAATTCAGAGTTATTTATGTTTTTTTCCTGCAGTACATTTCTGACTTGTATGTTGATGTAACTTTGCTATGTATGTTTTAGCGAAACAAAGTGCATTGCAGTGTTTATCAAAATTCAAACTAAAATGTAGACTTGTTCATTTGTGAAGGTCCTTACTGATGAAATCTGGTAAAGTCTGGATTAATTGTACCACCAAATTACAAAGTTATGAAAATATGACAATTCAGCTGATTAACAATTTTGTTAATTTAGGACAACTCTGTGTAAATACTGTTTTCAAAACAGAGTTCAGTTTGCCTATAGAACTACAGACTTTCCTGAAAGTCCCCATTCACTGTGTAACAGAAGCTGAAACAATCTATTTAGTTACAGAAATAGATCAAGAGTATCGTGACACATTTCCATCAAATGTAGATGACAGACTGAGTACATTAAACTTCATGACTTCATGTTAACATATTTAAACTGAAAGGGTTTTCAAACAGTTTAAATGGTGCTAATCTGTTTATAACTGGCAAGTTTTGCCTCTTTGTATCACTGTTTCCTAAACTGATGTTGTTGTTTTTTTTTTGCTGTAAGACAGAAGTCTGGTTTGGCAAATTATTCAATTCATGATTTGTAAGACAGATATAAACCTTAGGCTCAGCAGTTACTTGATGTAAACAAATTTATCATAGCAATATTCCACAATTGTTTTGTTGGTAAATCTTTGTGCATGTGATACTGCCTTTCTGGCATGAAATAGAACTTGTAGGAACACATATACTGTACATTTTCTAAGACCGGTTCTTTCCCTGTTAAAAAAAGTTGGGTGTTTTTTTTAATATACTGGAGCCTGGTAATAAACTTGGCTTATCAGCTGCTATCTTTTCACTGTCAGATATGTGAATGTTCCAGTGCATCAAAACATCAACATCAGAAGCTCTCCACTCTGGGTGGAAAAAATTAACTACATCATCAGCAACTCTCTAATCATGGAGGTAGAAATTCTACTGGATAAAGAGGAAGTCACACAGTGCAACAGATTATCAACAATGATTACAAGGTTGAGTTTCCTTGAACAGTGGTGTTTACTATTGACAACAATCTTTGAAGTACTCAAGAGTAACTGAAAAAAAAAGTTTTTTTCTTCTTATCTTCTTACAAATGAAACTATTAACCCAAGTCTTAATTCTAAACAGCCATAGTTTTCAACTTAATTCTGAAGAACGTATAATATAAATACAAGTTGGGGCATATGCTTAGACCAAGGCTATTCTGGTCCATTCAGTCCATTACTGATCAAGATGAAACTAAACTTACAATGTACAGTCATAATCATGATATTGCATATCAACAGGGACTTAAACACATACTTAGATTTAACATAAACTAAAGTCATAATTATGGACTAGAAATACTCCTTTAAACTCAAAGAAGAAGTTTCAGGACAGTATCTTTACATTTTGGGGGAAAATCTTTTAAAAGCATGAAGATAACAGAATATAGATAAACTAGTAGATGTAAACCTTTAGCATGAATATAACAGAATACAGATAAACTAGTAGGTGTAAACCTTTAGCATGGAGATAACAGAATATAGATAAACTAGTAGATGTAAACCTTTAGCATGGAGACAACAGAATATAGATAAACCTCTAGCATGGAGATAACAGAATGTAGATAAACTAGTAGATGTAAACCTTTAGCATGGAGATAACAGAATATAGATAAACTAGTAGATTTAAACCTTTAGCATGGAGATAACAGAATACAGATAAATAGTAGACTTAAACCTTTAGCATAGAGATAACAGAATACAGATAAACTAGTAGATGTGAACCTTTAGCATGGAGATAACGGAATATAGATAAACTAGTAGATGTAAACCTTTAGCAAGGAGACAACGGAATATAGATAAACTAGTAGATGTAAACCTTTAGCATGGAGATAACGGAATATAAATAAACTAGTAGATGTAAACCTTTAGCATGGAGATAATAGAATACAGATAAACTAGTAGATGTAAACCTTTAGCATGGAGATAACAGAATATAGATAAACTAGTAGATGTAAACCTTTAGCATAGATAACAGAATATAGATAAACAAGAGGGCCATGATGGCCCTGGATCGCTCACCTGAGTACTTTGCCTAAGGGTTTACCGTTAAGCAAACATCAGATGCAACATTACATTTTCTAACTGAGGGTATTCAAAGATCTCATATTTTATATAAACAAGAAGATTTTCAAAGTTTTCCCTATGTAAAATAAGTTGACCCCTGGGGCAGGGCCAAATTTGACCCCAGGGGCATAATTTGTAAAAAATTGGTAGAACTCCACAAGACAATGCTACATACCAAATCTTAGATCTCGGGGCCTTGTGGTTCCAGACAAGAAGATTTTTAAAGTTTTACTATATTAGCCTATGTAAAATCCATTGACCCCCGGGTAGGGGCTAAAATTTGACCCCAGGGGCTTAATTTGAACAAACTTGGTAGAGGTCCACACACATTGCTACATACCAAATCTTAAGGCTCAGGGCCTTGTGGTTTCAGACAAGAAAATTTTTTAAGTTTCACTATGTTAAATCAGGCGACCCCCGGGGCGGGGCCAAATTTGACCCCAGGGGCATAATTTGAACAAACTTGGTAGAGGTCCACTAGACAATGTCCCATACCAAATCTTAAGGCTCAAGGGCCTTGTGGTTTTAGACAAGAAGATTTTTAAAGTTTCACTATATAAGCCTATGTAAAATCAATTGACCCCCGGGGTGGGGCCAAATTTGACCCCAGGGGCATAATTTGAACAAACTTGATAGAGGTACCACTAGACAATGCTACATACCAAATCTTAAGGCTCAGGGCCTTGTGGTTTCAGACAAGAAGATTTTCAAAGTTTTTCCTTTAAGTTGCCATAGCAACCAGAGTTCTTGATGGAATTAAATTCTTTGAGTAACTTTGGTAGAGCTTCATGCAAGGAACATCCCAGGCAAGTTTCATCAAATCTGGCCCAGAGGTTTCAGAGGAGATGTCGTTTGAATGAAATTGTTGACAGGACAACGGACGCCGGACAAATTGTGATCACAATAGCTCACCATGAGCCAAAGGCTCAGGTGAGCTAAAAAGTAGATGTAAACCTTTAGCATGCTCTTAGTTACTTAAAAATTATTTCATGAAAGTATTGGCCTTAACATTTTCCAAGATGAAGGGCTTAAATTTCCAAAGTTTTTTAATTTATTTGCCAGGTCATAAATGTTCTAGCTAGAACAAATAATTTCATGGTAATCTTTTCCAATAGTTTTTGTCAGTTCTATAGCAAAACCTCCAAAAGTTGTAAGATAGCAGTACAACACTCATCATACATTTGTCACAGGTAAGGTGGGAAAAAACATCTTGAAAATAAACAGAAGTCAAAATACATCAATGTAAGATCTTTGATGTTTTAATAGTTGCCAAACAGTTGTTTGATATGAGAAAAATTTATAACCTTCGAAAACTGTTCCTGCAGACATGTTTAATCACCAAAAGTGAAAAAAGAAATAAATGAAATATTTTTCCCAGGTGAAATTAAAGTTTGGCATTAATTTTCAAAACACCTGAATATGCAATTAAAGATATGAAACAGTAATATTTTGTTGATGGAAATCAAGCAAGATTTTTAGATTCCTCCTCATGATAATCAAAATATTTGTAAGCCATTTAAAAGGTGTTAAATTATCATTTGATGAGATAGCCATGCAAGGTTTGAATTAAGTTATATAGATACATATTCATGAACTGAACGGAACATGATAGATATTTCTTAATGTAACTGATAAAATGTATTTTGTAAAATGAGGTTCTTATTATCATATAACTATTTTCATTTCAACTCTATGTTACTGAGATTCTCTGAAATTTCCTCTTGTGTGTACAATTAAAATTAAAGAATAACTGTTGCTACATTCAGATATAGTGCAGTGTATTTATTTTTAAAAAAATGTCTCAACAAAAAACAGAAGAACTGAATGTCTGATATTACTATTGTGGTACAACCCCAAGTAATAATTTTGAGAAAATTGTTTATTTTCTCGCAGAATTTAAAAACCACAGAACTTTTCATGTGAAAATGGAACCCTTGAGTGGGTTGCAGCATTTTTCACAGTAAACTTAATGTTATTTCCACATTCCAAATAAAAATAAATGGCAGCTTAAAACAGCTTCAGGACTAATGTTGACTTCTTTACAGCAAAATACCTTAAGATGAATTTCAAAACAAGAGCTGTCACTGTAAGATGACTATGCCCCCAAAGTGGTGCTTTGAACTTTGAGCTGAGAACAAGTCTTTCAGGGGTCAAGGTCAAACAAATATAGGTCAGTGGGAAGGTCTTGTCCAAAGGGGTGTTGTGTCCAAGTATGAAGTATATCTACTTACTAATGTGGAAGTTATGGCCAATGTTAAAGTTTTCTGACAATTGGATGTCCAAGGTGAAGGTCATTCAGGGGTCAAGGTCAAACAAATATAGGTCAGTGGGAAGGTCTTGTCCAAAGGGATTTTGTGTCCAAGTATGAAGTATATCCACTACTAATGTGGAAGTAATGGCCAATGTTAAAGTTTTCAGACAATTGGATCTCAAAGGTGAAGGTCGTTTAAGGGTCAAGGTCAAACAAATATAGGTCAGTCAGGAAGGTCTGTCCTAAGGAGTAGTGTGTCCAAGTATGAAGTAAATCCACTTACTAATAAGGAAGCTATGGCCAATGTTAAAGTTTTCGGACGGACTGACAGATGGACTGATGGACGGACAGTTAAAAAAAACTATATGGCTCCCTTCAGGGGCATAATAACAGTAGTTTGCCTACTAAACAAAGAGTTTTTGATGATTGGGGCCCAACAAAGAAGCTGACCCTTTGGAAAGCAAGATCAATCCAGTACAGGACACTTAATGACATTGTCTCCATAAACAAAAATCATCTTGCACTAACATAATAACTGTAAGCATTCTGTTTCAGTAAAACAGCTGAGAAAATTTATGCATAATTTAAGTTGTTAAGATAAATTTACTTCTTTTATGTTTCTGATACAGAATGATAAACAAATAGTGTAGAATAATATAAATAAGAAGTAAGCAAACCTTTGTAGTGTATGCACACAGCCACCAGAAGAATCACAAGCACAGGCCTCATCTCTAGCATGTGCCACTGGTTCCCAGCTCCTGTAATGAAAGTAAGATTTATACCATTTATAAATACTGGTAGCAGTGAGGAATTAAACAAGTGTACATCTTGAAATAAATATCTAAAATAATACATATTTATTCATTTTATATAGGTAATCAGTCACACACTGGTTAGTTGTATCCTAGAACTATTTTCCGTCAAATCAAATTTTCCTAATTTCTTTCAAATTGTAGCTTAATTATCATTAAGTCCTGTACAATCAAATTACAGTGTGGAAAGAAAAGCACAGAAAAAAATTCCATATTTCACACAATTTAGTTTAAAAGTCATATCTTCAATATATTATTCTAACAAACTGACTTCTTTGAAACTAAGATATCAAGTGAGCTACATTCAACTGTCCCCTCAACTCAACTAAATAGGTTACAACAATTTTTTTTTCTCCACATTTTTCAAAATTCAACAAATTAATATGGATGACATATGTGAAATCCATTAAATATCTGTAGCATTAGTTAATAGTGGGCAAAATTAATATTATGAGACAAGAGTTTTTGTTTTTGTGAATTATTACACATGATCAGGTATTCAGAGTTACTCTACAATGTAATGTAATCATAAAAGTAATTCAAGCATACACAAAGATAGCATCAAAAACAGCAATGGCAGCAGCAGGCTGCTCACTTCGATATCATTAATTCATCAAAGTAATAAAACCAATAACAACACCGCTTGCATTTCCGCATTTTCGATAATGTCAAATTACACGTGCATCAAGTAAATGCCAGACTGGGACTGAAAACTTTTATTCAACTCGCAGTCTGACACAGCCTCATAGAAATAAACAACAAGAAGGAAGCTGGATAGCAATATTTTTGTCTGCATCCAACAATCGAAACATAATAGGAATCAATATTGAATAAATAGATTTCATTTCAAGCAAAAAGACGCTGTACTGATTTCCTTTTGAAATAAAACTGAAGACAAATTGTTACAAAATAAAGTCTTTCTCCTCTTTCAATAAAACTGAATTAACGGAACAGCAATTTTTGAAAATTCTTGAATTGAACTTTCTTTTATAATGAATTTTTGAAACACATTTTCACGATTATAAGATTAAACCAGCAAATAAACAGATTAAAAAAACCATTCGCTTAATACTATTTTTTGTTTTTTTGTTATTTTATTCTATAACAGAATCAATAGGAAACCATAACCACTAATAAGTATTTGTTAGCACTGTTGATGGGAAAATATATTCCTTCACTTAGATGTTTTTACTGCAAGATACTCATCAATTTTTCATTAAGTAATTTTAATTAATACAGATAGTTCAGTGAAACAAAACAGACTTAGACTTCAAAATTCAGACTGTTAAATTGAGTTAACAACATGAAAACACATTAATACATCATTATTGCAAGGAAGTGGATTAAAAAATATTTCCATCAAATTAACAGCGGATATCATAAACTGTCCCTTATGTCAACGCTGACACAAGGGACCTGACGCTATTGATTTCTGATCAATACTTTGTTTTTAAAGCAGCATCTCGGTCTTGATTGTGGTGAATCATGCATGATGCCTACTTGTGTTGATGGGTGTCAGCATATAATGCTAAGTTTATTGTTGATTTTCATTCAGAAGAAACAATGATATTCAAAAGTTATATATTTAAAGAAATACGCCTTAAACTAAACTTAACCAACAACTAAAGTCTTAAAAAATAAACCTAATACTTTTAGCAATATTTTATCAAATAACATTTTTTCCTTCTTAAAGTCCTTATGTTCGTTTAATTAAGCATAAATTTGTCTACATCTACACTGATAGGGTTTTTTTTTAAGGAAATATATAATTACTGAAATATTTTTTATCTTAAAGTGACATTATTTAGCAAAATACTTTTTTTTTTCATATTCAAAATACATAAAATACCAACACAAAGTTTAAGAGTTTTGAACTTTACTTTTTCAACCTTGTTCAAACCGCAAGTATATTAATGTGCCTTTTATACAGTCAGTGTATAATATAGTTCATATTAACAGTCCAGTAATTTTTATTATCACAAATTTACACATGTATTGACATTTTATTTTCCACAGATATAAACTAATGGTCTTATATATTGTACAGCTATAAATTTTATGCACTGAGATAAAGTTTGCCTTTTGAATTACATATATTTGTGCAAGTCAAGGCCAGTTGTAATATTAAAAGACACGTATCAATGATGCTGTTTCTTCATTTCTTATAAGAACTTTACCAAAACAGACATACAATACATGAATAAAGTTTACAACTGTTTATACTAGTAAGATTAGAAACCAAGTTTACAACTTTTGCCTGAATGTAACTTTTCTAGACCCTAATAAACAATGGATGAAACTAGCAGTAAAAATGTATTCTTCATTTTACCTAAGTCAACTAATTCATTCTTTAGACAAGGTCATATAACTGGTTTTTATTATGACTAACACAGGGAAAGAAGACAGACATTTGAACAACCAAACAAGATCTTTTCTGGCTAATAAAACTATTTAAATTAGCAGGTGTCTTAAAATGCATTAAATGTTTAATTATAACATTTCTGACTATTTAAGAATGCTTCAAATGTTTCCATGCAATCATCATTTCATGAAATTTATCAAGTCTATAATCCAATACGCCTGAGGGAGGAAGAACACTTTGTTCCATTTTAATTTCATAAGCCGTAACAATGCAAATTTGCAGCTAGACCAGCCATGAAATTTCAAAGATTTTTGGCCATGATAAATCAATGAAGAAGAATGGGTCTTCATTTGTATCAAACTGGGTGTAATCTCAAATAAACACAAAAATCATATAAAATCTAATTGAAAGAAAATATTGATGCTATTTTAATACTAGCAACAGACTGTATCCACATTTCTTTCCACAAGGGTGACTTTCTGGCACCAGTCCCTAATAGAAAACTCAGACACAGTCTGAGTTTAGCCTTTCTCTGGTGCCTGCTTTTGGTATTAAAGACATAAAATATCTGATCTCTTTCGAATTTGTCTAGTATCAGCAACCATCATTTTTACACAAGGAAAGATGTTTATCATCTATTTTATATAAACAGACATTCTTTTGAAATTTGTTTTCCTAAATAAACAACAGCTGGTTGACAACACTGTAAGACAACAGAAATGTGTGTGCAAAGAAGCATTCAAATTACTTACTAATGCAACCAAGGACAATGTTATTAATTTTAAGTCTACCCCAGCTGTTTATTTTGGAGCAGCATAAAGCCGAGACACATCCTTGTCATTATCATAAGAGACAACCTACTTTGGTGGTCACTAAATGACATTACAGCAGCTTTAGAAATCATTCTCCTTTTGGTTTATCTTAATCTGGCAGAAGTAGTTTTACTGCTTTGACTGTGATTGGAGTCAGTGGATTCACTACAATGTATCTGCTGCTTCATATAAATACAGACACAAGTAATCAAGTTACATATTTTATTTTGCAAGTGGTTTCTCCACTATCACTTGGAAACTGAACCACATTGGCATTGTTCCTGGGACACCTAACAGCAAAGACCTTTTTAACATGATGCATGAATAATTATCTTTTGTTATATTTTAACAGCTCTACAACACCACAAAACATTTCTCTCTCTGAAAACTGCACTGCAGTTAAGATGGAAATTGACCTGTCAAAACTTTTATACTTTTGTGAGAAACTTAGATTTAATGGAGCTCTGGGAACAGATATGGCCAAGAGCCTTTTCTCTGCTTTAAGATCTAAAAATCTATACTTTATACTGAAAATCATATTCTTGAGAAAATTTGAGTGAACAGAAATGTATGTATGGTTACAAATACAGACTGGGCTATCTCAAACTGGAGACTGTTTTGTTCTATCATTATTTGTTCCACCATAATTTGACTGTTCAATATGAGATGACACATGCAATGTTCCCAGTGGTCAAATGGTCTTGGTTTGAAATTATTGGAAACATAATATCTCATTGACTATTCTGTTTGCACCATATATTAGAGTTTATGGGAAGCAATAATTGCAAGGGTAAAAGAAACTTACATGGCATACAGATGACCCATTGAAATACTATGGTAAATCAACACAAATACAGAAGACTTTACCGTAGTATTGCACTGGGTAATTTATAATTCAGCTGAACTAAGTGATCATGGCATGATTCAATTAAAAGTGAACTGAATACAAAACCGTCTTCTGCTGTATCTACAATGCAATCTACATGCAATCCTTTGCACAGGCCACACAAGTTGAAACAGCAACTAATACACAGAAAGTAATAGGAATAAAAGATAAAATTCACCAATATTAACTCCTACAGATTGTGGGAATTGATAATTTTTTTTACATTCTTTAATTCCAGTTTGCATGTTCAAAGATATTATGATAGAAAACAGCATTGATCCATTCCATCTACTGTCTGTCTTAGACCTCTCTGAGAAATGTCTCAAAGCTTCAGATGGCCATGGAAACACTATATTACTACTATGTATTTCACAAAGTCAAGATGACTGTTTAAAGACAGTAGGTAACAACATTTGTGTCTGTGTAACTTTTTTCTCTTGTTTGATGATTATCACACATGAAAAGATCCAAGTAAGTTAATCTTATTCATACAGCAATTACTGTCTTTTCTGTTCAGTTACATTATTTGTACAGTCAAACAGTTAAGAGTAATAGACTCAACTATCACTGTCCACTAGAAACATGTATACTGGAAAGATTTAGAAATTAACAGAATGGCTAAAATAATAAAATAAAACTGGCTAAATATATATTACCCGGTGATAGGAAACAGGATTTTAAGTGTTCAATCTGTTTCTTGATGTTGAAAGCTCACAGAACCTTTTTATTTTCACATCACAATTTGACTGGAAATTTCTGTCCCAAGAAATTTATAAAGAACAGTAAATGAGTCAGATGCAACAATTTGATATGGTGCAAGCAAATAAAACATCAGTGATGTCTGGCCCAAATCGGAACTACCAAGTATAATATTCCTGAATAACGGCATTATTTCATGAAAAATAATACATCACCAACTTACAGATCAGCTAATATGCTTCTCCTCTTGCTATAATGATTTTGCAAGGAAGGAAAATGTAGTTTGTTCTTCAAAAAATTAATTATACCTGCTACAGGAATGTTACCTGTAAACAAAAATGTGTATTCCTACTCTTCTTAACACTTAATTCTTCCCCAAATAAGACAATCATATCTAAGCCCCAGTTAGTACTACAGTAACTTAAGACAATATATTCAAAACAAGATTAAAGTATACTCAAGAATTTCCATGTAACAATTCACAATTCAAACTCCTTATACTAATGAAAAAGATTCTAAATTGTCACAAATACTGGAAAATCTTATCTGTATCAGGGAATCCTTCTGTATAAACATCAATCTCTTAATTTGTCTCTACAAATATAGAAACAAAATGTCTGTAGTTACTTAAAGGCAAAGTAATATTTCATGTTGGTATAATCACAACATCTCAACTCATTCAGCAAGTCTGCAATTAGACAAGTTTTGATCCACAAACAGTAGTCAGCAGAAAATGCCAGCGCTTAAAGTCTGATAATGTTTTTAATACAGATTTAACCTGGTCAGAACAAAGGACAACTTTTGTAATATTTCAAGACAAGATTTAGAGCTCAGGACAACCAGTTCTGTAGTTTGGCAAACATGGAGGGCAAACACTTTGCATCCAACAAATATTTCTGTGACATAACAGGAAACTTGAAAATTTTACAGTAATCTCAGCCAAACTGAGCAACACTTTGTTCTATGTACATTCTAGATATATTCACAACCACGGTGGAGCATCTACAGTGCAATACTGGACATTAACTACATTGACTTGGTACAAGCAGACCAGTACTAGCATCTAGAAGACAATTCAATACTGGACATTAACTACCTTGACTTGGTACAAGCAGACCATTATTTGGATCCAAAAGGCTCTGAAATCTTGGTCTACTTAGCAGAATGCTGAACCAGGTAATATTCTGTTTATATTCAGAGGATGAAGAGAAACAGCCAATGTAACAGCACTGTCTTCCCTTCAGTGAAAATTAATTAAACAGCTAAAAACCAGACAATGTCATGCTAAAAAAATCTCTTAATTACTGGTGAAACACATGCTAATCAGGTAATGCTTGTTCAGAACTATGTTATTATATTCATGAACAAAGCAATAATAAGGTCACCTTGTCTTCGTTACATAATAATCATGATATATGCTCTGTTTGATGTTCCCTTACAATATACATGAGATCAAATGCTTTAAAAATAATTCTTTTTTAAAGCTACAGCCCAGGGATGTTTCCATACGCGATACCCACATGTGGCTTGGCACCTATTGCCTCTACATCTTTGTACTGGCAATAAAATAAAACAGATTTTTGATTCTCAGATGAGATTGAGTTAAAAGCACAGTAGGAATGTTTTAGAACTTGCAAAATCATAAAATTCAGAGATTGTTTCATGTTTTACAGGCACTCAAGATAATGAATAGATCTTAAGAAACATGTAACAGACTAAAAAAAAGTTTGAAAAATGGATTATTTGTGTATTCTAAAGATTCAATGATAAAATGAACTTTAATATTTCCTTCAAAATTGAGATCAATTTGTATAACCACACAACACTCGGCACTTTTAAATGTTTAAGAAATAATCCTATGCCAGTGATACAAACAGTTCCAATTGTAGGCAAACTCCATCAGCAACTAGTTTACTGGTCTATTGCTCCATTTTCAACTTCACATGTTTTTCATGTTTTTAAATGTTATGTCTACCACTAGCTGAGTCAATGTTCAGTACCAAAAACAAACAACAACAACATTCATTTCATCCTCATATTTTTTCTCATTAACCACATTTTTTGATGACTATTTAACCTAATCCTTGAACAGAAGGCTTTTCATGAAAACCTGTCAGTGGTAGGGGCCTCCTAGCACAGTATACTTTATCAAATTATCGAAACCTTACATTTTTACATAAAGAACTCATTACCTATTAACATTACAAAGGAGCAGAGATACACACAGTGCACAAGGCCCATCAAAAAACCATTGACTGCAAGCTTGTGAAAAAATCTGGTACATATAAACTTTAAATAATGAGTTAGATTATTTGGTATCAGTTTGGTATTTAATACTTTCTTTTGTGCCTGAACTTCCATAACATGAAGTTAAACTTTAATATTTATAAAATCTATTTGACAATTTACCATTAACTATTGAGATTATAGTGTATGGTTCTGAATGCTTGAAGCAAAGTCAGTAATAAATATGCATGGAAGAAAGACTAAATGATATAATATACTAAGGAAACACTCACTTACAAAGAAAACTGAGGAAAGACTAACTGATATAGTATATGGAGGAAAGACTAAATGATATAATATACTAAGGAAACACTCACTTACAAAGAAAACTGAGGAAAGACTAACTGATATAGTATATGGAGGAAAGACTCACTGATACAGTATAGGGAGTAAAGACTCACTTATATAGTATACTAAGGAAAGACTCACTAATATAGTATACTAAGGCAAGACTCACTGATACAGTATACTAAGGCAAGACTCACTGATACAGTATACTAAGGAAAGACTCACTAATATAGTATACTAAGGCAAGACTCACTGATATAGTATACTAAGGAAAGACTCACTGATATAGTATACTAAGGCAAGACTCACTAATATAGTATACTAAGGAAAGACTCACTGATATAGTATACTAAGGCAAGACTCACTGATACAGTATACTAAGGCAAGACTCACTAATATAGTATACTAAGGCAAGACTCACTGATACAGTATACTAAGGCAAGACTCACTGATACAGTATACTAAGAAAAGACTCACTAATATAGTATACTAAGGCAAGACTCACTGATACAGTATACTAAGGCAAGACTCACTGATACAGTATACTAAGGAAAGACTCACTAATATAGTTTACTAAGGCAAGACTCACTGATATAGTATACTAAGGCAAGACTCACTGATACAGTATACTAAGGCAAGACTCACTGATACAGTATACTAAGGAAAGACTCACTAATATAGTATACTAAGGCAAGACTCACTAATATAGTATACTAAGGTAAGACTCACTGATACAGTATACTAAGGAAAGACTCACTGATACAGTATACTAAGGAAAGACTCACTAATATAGTATACTAAGACAAGACTCACTGATATAGTATACTAAGGAAAGACTCACTGATATAGTATACTAAGGCAAGACTCACTTAAATAGTAATCTAAGGCAAGACTCACTGATATAGTATACTAAGGCAAGACTCACTGATATAGTATACTAAAGAAAGACTCACTAATATAGTATACTAAAGCAAGACTTACTGATATAGTATACTAAGGAAAGACTCACTGATAAAGTATACTAAGGCAAGACTCACTGATAAAGTATACTAAGGAAAGACTCACTGATATAGTATTCTAAGGAAAGACTCACTGATATAGTATACTAAGGCAAAACTCACTGATACAGTATACTAAGGCAAGACTCACTGATACAGTATACTAAGGAAAGACTCACTGATAAAGTATACTAAGGCAAGACTCACTGATACAGTATACTAAGGAAAGACTCACTTATATAGTATACTAAGGCAAGACTCACTCATATAGTATACTAAGGCAAGACTCACTGATAAAGTATACTAAGGCAAGACTCACTGATAAAGTATACTAAGGAAAAACTCACTGATATAGTTTACTAAGGCAAGACTTACTGATATAGTATACTAAGGCAAGACTCACTGAATTAGTATACTAAGGAAAGACTCACTGATATAGTATACAAAGGAAAGACTCACTGATATAGTATACTAAGGAAAGACTCACTGATATAGTATACTAAGGAAAGACTCACTAATATAGTATACTAAGGCAAGACTCACTAATATAGTATTCTAAGGCAAGACTCACTAATATAGTATTCTACGGCAAGACTCACTGATATAGTATACTAAGGCAAGACTCACTAATATAGTATACTAAGGCAAGACTCACTGATATAGTATACTAAGGCAAGACTCACTGATATAGTATACTAAGGAAAGACTTACTGATATAGTATAGGGAATAAAGATTCACTGATACAGTATAGGAAGGAAAGACTCACTGATATCGTATAGGGAGTAAAGAGTCACTGATACAGTATAGGGAGGAAAGACACACTGATACAGTATAGGGAGTAAAGACTCACTGATACAGTTTAGGGAGTAAAGACTCACTGATATAGTATACTAAGGCAAGACTAACTGACAGTATACAGTGGAAAGACTCACATATAGAAACCTAGTAATGACTTACTGACACTGTACACTTAGTTAAAACTCACTGTCAGTTTACAGTGGTAGACTCACATATAGAAACTGAGTAAAGACTTACTGACACAGCATACTTAGTTAAGACTCACTGTCAGTTTACAGTGGAAAGACTCACATATAGAAACTGAGTATAGACTTACTGACACTGTATACTTAGGCAAGACTCACTCTCAGTTTACAGTGGAAAGACTCACATATAGATTACTGACACAGTATACTTAGTTAAGACTCACTCTCAGTTTACAGTGGTAGACTCACATATAGAAACTGAGTAAAGACTTACTGACACAGTATACTTAGTTAAGACTCACTGTCAGTTTACAGTGGAAAGACTCAAATATAGAAACCGAGTAAAGACTTACTGACACAGTGTACATAGTTAAGACTCACTGACAGTATACAGTGGAAAGACTCACATATAGAAACCGAGTAAAGACTTAATGACACTGTATACTTAGTTAAGACTCACTGTCAGTTTACAGTGGAAAGACTCAAATATAGAAACCGAGTAAAGACTTACTGACACAGTGTACATAGTTAAGACTCACTGACAGTATACAGTGGAAAGACTCACATATAGAAACTGAGTAAAGACTTAATGACACTGTATACTTAGTTAAGACTCACTGTCTGTTTACAGTGGAAAGACTCACATATAGAAACCTAGTAAAGACTTACTGACACTGTATACTTAGTTAAGACTCACTGTCAGTTTACAGTGGAAAGACTCACATATAGATTACTGACACAGTATACTTAGTTAAGACTCACTGTCAGTTTACAGTGGAAAGACTCACATATAGAAACCGAGTAAAGACTTACTGACACAGTATACATAGTTAAGACTCACTGACAGTATACAGTGGAAAGACTCACATATAGAAACCGATTAAAGACTTACTGACACTGTATACTTAGTTAAGACTCACTGTCAGTTTACAGTTGAAAGACTCACATATAGAAACCTAGTAATGACTTACTGACACTGTATACTAAGTTAAGACTCACTGTCAGTTTACAGTGGAATGACTCACATATAGAAACTGAGTAAAGACTTACTGACATTGTATACTTAGTTAAGACTCACTGTCAGTTTACAGTGGAAAGACTCACATATAGATAACTGACACAGTATACTTAGTTAAGACTCACTGTTAGTTTAGAATGGAAGGACTCACATATAGATTACTGACACTGTATACTTAGTTAAGACTCACTGTCAGTTTACAGTGGAAAGACTCACATATAGATAACTGACACAGTATACTTAGTTAAGACTCACTGTCAGTTTACAGTGGAAAGACTCACATATAGATTACTGACACTGTATACTTAGTTAAGACTCACTGTCAGTTTACAGTGGAAAGACTCACATATAGATTACTGACACTGTATACTTAGTTAAGACTCACTGTTAGTTTAGAATGGAAGGACTCACATATAGATTACTGACACTGTATACTTAGTTAAGACTCACTGTCAGTATACAGTGGAAAGACTCACATATAGATTACTGACACTGTATACTTAGTTAAGACTCACTGACAGTATACAGTGGAAAGACTCACATATAGATTACTGACACTGTATACTTAGTTAAGACTCACTGTCAGTTTACAGTGGAAAGACTCACATATAGAAACCGAGTAAAGACTTACTGACACTGTATACTTAGTTAAGACTCACTGTCAGTTTACAGTGGAAAGACTCACATATAGAAACCGAGTAAAGACTTACTGACACTGTATACTTAGTTAAGACTCACTGTCAGTTTACAGTGGAAAGACTCACATATAGATAACTGACACAGTATACTTAGTTAAGACTCACTGTCAGTTTACAGTGGAAAGACTCACATATAGATTACTGACACTGTATACTTAGTTTAGACTCACTGTCAGTTTAGAATGGAAAGACTCACATATAGATTACTGACACTGTATACTTAGTTAAGACTCACTGTCAGTATACAGTGGAAGGACTCACATATAGATTACTGACACTGTATACTTAGTTTAGACTCACTGTCAGTTTACAGTGGAAAGACTCACATATAGATTACTGACACTGTATACTTAGTTAAGACTCACTGTCAGTTTACAGTGGAAAGACTCACATATAGAAACTGAGTAAAGACTTACTGACACAGTATACATAGTTAAGACTCACTGACAGTATACAGTGGAAAGACTCACATATAGAAACCAAGTTAAGACTTACTGACACAGTATACATAGTTAAGACTCACTGTCAGTTTACAGTGGAAAGACTCACATATAGAAACCGAGTAAAGACTTACTGACACAGTATACTTAGTTAAGACTCACTGACAGTATACAGTGGAAAGACTCACATATAGAAACCGAGTAAAGACTTACTGACACAGTATACTTAGTTAAGACTCAATGTCAGTTTACAGAGGAAAGACTCACATAAAGAAACTGAGTATAGACTTACTGACACAGTTTACCAGAGAATGAATCACTAACATTATTTATATAAGGTGTACTAAGGTCCCTTCAAAAAAAAGGATTTAGTCAACTGTTCTATGAATAACTTGCAAATTGTTATGAGTAAGTAACCTATCTAAACCAGCTCATCAATTGCTTTTAGATGGGCCCAAAACCCTATGAGAATCCTTGGATAAAACAACTTGAGTTGGATGAAATCTTGTAGACAGGTAATTTCACTTGGATATTTTGTTTTACAATTGAAATCACTTCTAATCTGAAATTTTACAGGAAATCATTTTTACAGAGACACATTCTGCAAAAACTGAGTATTTATTCAGCAAAAATCTATGAAAACCAGTTCAGTTGTGAAATGTTGCTTAAAAACAGTTTTTTAAGATTTACAATTTTTACACATATCTAATCAATTACAGCAATTCAAAATAAGAAAATAAATTAAGACTGTAGTTCAATTCAATTGTGCTATATTTTCATATATACATTTCTGACTGGAAATATCTTTAGACTGTAAAATAAACATAATGAATATACAACAGAATAATAATTGAGTTGGTTAAGAAATGTTTTGTCATATAAAAGGCTTTCCTTACTATTATTTTTTAAAAATGTGTCAATCAGCAATGTGTTAATCTATTTATGAACAAGAAAATCTTAGATTAAGTTTTCTTATGTTGTGAATGTTTGATGCCGACTGCATTTGAAAGTTAGTATTCTACAATATTTATACATTACATGAACATTTCATTGAGACCAATATTGAGCTTAATTGTATTCAATTGTTAGTTCAAAATCATAATCTAAAAATGATTTTAATTAACATCCACATAAAATTTTTTTGAATAACAGAGATTAAAATAAAGATTTAATGAAACTACCCACTAGAGTAGTTTTACAAATCACTACCCATGCATTTTGCTGGTCTTTCATTGCACACTTTTTATTATGTCAAAATTTGACAGATCCCTTACTGCTGACAGAGCATTTACTTAACAAATTGACAGGGTAATAATGACACAGGATCAAAGTTCAATAACTGCCATGCAGTGAACAGAATGTACAGCCATAAATTATATAGAGTAGTAACCTATGAAATTACCCATACCCTAAAGTCAAAGTTATGGGCTGTTTTATGCCTTTGGTGGTTGAAAGTGAAAAGATCGGAACTCAGATATCAAAATAAGATTGAAGAGTAATTACTTGCAAGATTTCATCATAGTGATATACTGCAAAGAACAGAAATCAAAACTTGCTGTAAAAAAAACCCTGCTTTTTATAATTATTCAAACTGGCTGAATTGCAAAGATATACTAAAATGTAATTTTGAAAATTCAGAAAATTTTAGATATTCCAAAAACTACTTTGGCATTTTGGCACTAATATTTGTCACCTTGTAAAAGCAGTAAATTAAACATAGGGAGATAATATTTCTATATTGACCTGCAATGACACTCTAGGAAACAAATAAAAACATATGTTCATTTCTGTAATATCACGACATAAATATTTTGGTGATGAGTAAGCATATTCACTCGGGCCTAGTTCAAAATACAAAAACATGAGTGTACTGGTGCAAGGATGATATAACTGAAACATGGCATTATTTTGAGCAAGTAGTACTGTATATTTTAATTATTTAGATGCATATTACACTAATGCACATTCAGTGAGACTTGAAGTACTGTAAGAGGTAAACAAGTATGTGAGTTATATGTAATTAAGTTATAATTATGCTCCATTTGAAAAAATAAGAACAAAGTGTTGAGGTAAGAGAACATTCTGAGTTATGCAGATACTTAAATTTCTACCATTAGACAATCTTACTGAAAGAAGGTAAGAGAACATTCTGAGTTATGCAGATACTTAAATTTCTACCATTAGACAATCTTACTGAAAGAAGGTAAGAGTTCTTCATTCTTTCAGTACCCTTAAAATTGTCAACCCCTATCAAATGAGACAAAGGAACCTTCAATTCCCTTTCTGTCCTCTAATATGCCCTGTCATATCATATATTTGAACTTCAGTTACCTTTCCATTCTCTTACACCCCCTTGTCATATGGTATATCTGAGCTTCATTTCCTTTTCTATAATCCTCTTACATCATTTTGACACATGGTAATTATTTGAGCTTCAGTAACCATTCTATTCTCTTGCATCTCTTGCCATATGGTATATATTTAAGTTTAAGTTTCCTCTCCATTCTCTTCCACCCCCTTGTCCTATGGTATATTTGAGCTTATGTTTCCTTTCCATTCTCTTGCATCACTTGTTATATGGTATATATTTGAGCTTAAGTTCCCTTTCCATTCTCTTACATCCCCTTGTCATATGGTATATTTGAGCTTAAGTTCCTCTTCTATCATCTTGTCATATGAAGCTTAAATTCTCCTTCCATCTCCTTGTCATATGGTATATTTCACCTTAAGTTATCCTTCAACCCCCTTGTCATATGGTATATTTGAGCTTAAGTTCCAATTCCATTCTCTTCAACCCCTTTGTCAAAGGGTATATTTGAGCTTAAGTTCCCCTTCCATTCTCTTCTACCCCCTTGCCATAGGGTATATTTGATCTTAAGTATCCTGTCCATTCTTTTCCACTGCCTTGTCATAGGGTATATTTAAGCTTAAGTTCCCCATCCCTTCTCTTACAGCCCCTTGTCATAGGGTATATTCCAGGTTAAATTCTCCATCAATTCTCTTACAGCCCCTTGTTATGGGTTATATTTGAGATTTAGTTCCCGATTCATTCTCTTACAGCCCCTTGTCATGGGTTATATTTGAGATTTAGTTCCCCATTCATTCTCTTACAGCCCCTTGTCATAGGTTATATTTTGAGATTTAGTTCCCATTCATTCTCTTACAGCCCCATGTCATAGGTTATATTTGAGATTTAGTTACCATTCATTCTCTTACAGCCCCATGTCATAGGTTATATTTGAGATTTAGTTACCATTCATTCTCTTACAGCCCCATGTCATAGGTTATATTTGAGATTTAGTTACTGATTCATTCTCTTACAGCCCCTTGTCATGGGTTATATTTGAGATTTAGTTCCCAATTCATTCTCTTACAGCCCCTTGTCATAGGTTATATTTGAGATTTAGTTCCCCATTCATTCTCTTACAGCCCCATGTCATAGGTTATATTTTGAGATTTAGTTCCCATTCATTCTCTTACAGCCCCTTGTCATAAGTTATATTTGAGATTTAGTTACCCATTCATTCTCTTACAGCCCCTTGTCATAGGTTATATTTTGAGATTTAGTTCCCATTCATTCTCTTACAGCCCCATGTCATAGGTTATATTTGAGATTTAGTTCCCATTCATTCTCTTACAGCCCCATGTCATAGGTTATATTTGAGATTTAGTTACCGATTCATTCTCTTACAGCCCCTTGTCATGGGTTATATTTGAGATTTAGTTCCCGATTCATTCTCTTACAACCCCTTGTCATAGGTTATATTTGAGATTTAGTTCCCCATTCATTCTCTTACAGCCCCATGTCATAGGTTATATTTTGAGATTTAGTTCCCATTCATTCTCTTACAGCCCCTTGTCATAAGTTATATTTGAGATTTAGTTCCCCATTCATTCTCTTACAGCCCCTTGTCATAGGTTATATTTTGAGATTTAGTTCCCATTCATTCTCTTACAGCCCCATGTCATAGGTTATATTTGAGATTTAGTTACCATTCATTCTCTTACAGCCCCATGTCATAGGTTATATTTGAGATTTAGTTACCATTCATTCTCTTACAGCCCCATGTCATAGGTTATATTTGAGATTTAGTTACCGATTCATTCTCTTACAGCCCCTTGTCATAAGTTATATTTGAGATTTAGTTACCCATTCATTCTCTTACAGCCCCTTGTCATAGGTTATATTTTGAGATTTAGTTCCCATTCATTCTCTTACAGCCCCATGTCATAGGTTATATTTGAGATTTAGTTCCCCATTCATTCTCTTACAGCCCCATGTCATAGGTTATATTTGAGATTTAGTTACCGATTCATTCTCTTACAGCCCTTTGTCATAGGTTATATTTGAGATTTAGTTTCCAATTCATTCTCTTACAGCCCCTTGTCATAGGTTATATTTGAGATTTAGTTCCCCATTCATTCTCTTACAGCCCCATGTCATAGGTTATATTTTGAGATTTAGTTCCCATTCATTCTCTTACAGCCCCTTGTCATAAGTTATATTGAGATTTAGTTCCCCATTCATTCTCTTACAGCCCCATGTCATAGGTTATATTTTGAGATTTAGTTCCCATTCATTCTCTTACAGCCCCTTGTCATAAGTTATATTTGAGATTTAGTTCCCCATTCATTCTCTTACAGCCCCATATCATAGGTTATATTTTGAGATTTAGTTCCCATTCATTCTCTTACAGCCCCATGTCATAGGTTATATTTTGAGATTTAGTTCCCATTCATTCTCTTACAGCCCCATGTCATAGGTTATATTTTGAGATTTAGTTCCCATTCATTCTCTTACATGCCCCTTGTCATAAGTTATATTTGAGATTTAGTTCCCCATTCATTCTCTACAGGCCCCATAGTCATAGGTTATATTTGAGATTTAGTTCCCATTCATTCTCTACAGCCCATGTCATAGGTTATATTTGAGATTTAGTTCCAGATTCATTCTCTCTACAGCCCCGTGTATAGGTAGTTTGAGATAGTTCCATTTTTCATTCCTTAAAGCCCTTGTCATAGGTTATATTTGAGATTAGTTCCATTCATCTATTACAGCCCTTGTCATAGGTTATATTTGAGATTTAGTTACCCATCATTTCTTTACAGCCCCTGTCATAGAGTATATTGAGATTTAGTTTCCAGATTTCATTCTCTTAAGCCCCTTGTATAGGTTTATATTGAGAATTTAGTTTCCCCTCATTCTCTTACAGCCCCTGTCATAGGGGATGTTTGAGATTTAGTTCCCCATTCATTCTCTTACAGCTCCTTGTCATAGGGTATATTTGAGATTTAGTTCCCCATTCATTCTCTTACAGCCCCTTGTCATAGGGTATGTTTGAGATTTAGTTTCCCATTCATTCTCTTACAGCCCCTTGTCATAGGTTATATTTGAGATTCAGTTCCCCATTCATTCTCTTACAGCCCCTTGTCATACGGTATATTTGAGATTTAGTTCCCCATTCATTCTGTTACAGCCCCTTGTCATAGGGTATATTTGAGATTAAGATTCTTTTCTATCCCCTTACATTCCCTTGTCTCGTGGTACATTTGAGTTAATTTTTGACAGTACTACTGTTAAAGCTGTTGCTATCATGTTAATGGACAAACACAGGGTAGTGATCTTGTCAAAATATAAAAAAACAAATGCTTCCTTGAGCTTTTGAGTAAGACGTCTAAGTGAATGAAGCAGAATCTATCAATCTTAAGGTACTATATTCATATAAAGGGTGTGTTTACAGTTTATCAAAACTAACATTTTGCTGTGGTGGAAGTGAATATGAAGTTTGATTTAGTCTTTATCTTATCCTGGGTACAAGAAGCACTGCCTTAAAAATACACTGTATCAAAGGAACAAAATTAAATGAACAGAAAAAATCTTGTTGGGACTTTTGGATTTTTCTCTACAGTGCTATGTGTCAGAGCATTTTGTATCTCAACCTATGTATCAGTTTCAAATTATTCTGACATTTTATTAAAATGAATACAGCATTAACCATACTTCATACACATTCTGAATTAAAGCATTCATTAATGTTTGGTATATGCTATGTTTTAATAGTTTTAGTATATCTGTATTTATTTACCAGTAGCTGAAAGTGCCAACTGCTACTAAAATTTCCGGAATTATTGAAAAATGTCAATTTCTGATAAAATGGTTTTAAAAAGACATATTTTTGATAAAATGGAAAATTTGTCTACTAAGTTTGATTACTAAGTGCCAGTTTACCTAGTTACATGGTATGTTTCTTTTTTGGCAAATGTCGTTTTTGTTAGGTTTATTCTATATAATATGATAAGATATATTTACTACTGCCATGACATAAGGTAAGTTCAACTTTTCAACATAGCTGATTCACTTACCTTAAATAAATGTGTCATTTTTTCAACAAACCATGAAATATTAATTGCAAACAAACTGGGTTTTATTATGATAATAAAGGCAAACCCCCATTCTCATATTGCCATATTTAAACCAGGTTGTCACAATAACAAATATTCTGTCTCTATGATGAAACAGACTGGGGTTGAAGGTTCATCACCATCATTAACAGCCATACATAATACTGAATACAAGTTGTCTTATATATCAAGGAAGCTCAGCTCACTGGATGTTTTCAAAGAAGATATTTCTATTTCTTTATAGATAACAGCTTGTTAAAATATTATGTTAATAATTTCTTTTGGCAAAGCTAACATTTACAGATTTAAAGAAACATAGATTTACATCAGAAATTTCTCACTTAACATTTAAATCTATTGTTTTATACCAAACTTAACTATGTCAGAAAATATTAATTCAAGATGTACTGATCTATGTCACAAACTTCTACAATACCAACCACAAAATGTCTGTGGTCAAAACAGCTTTTGCAGTTATTGGATCTGAGGTCATTTTTGTGATTTTTTAACACAAAATTGCAGAGAACAGTGTCCCTAAGAGTAAAATATAAATAAAGTACATTAAATTTGAGAATAAAAATAATGGAAATCATTTATATCCACAAATTTTGTCTAGACATTGTCTTGCATTTTTCACTTCTCTGCAACAATTCCTATCTTATCTATGAAAGTTCCTTCCCCTTGTATATCATAACCTGCATGATTGTGCTGAGCAAGACTCATATTTGTATACATTGTTTTACTTTCATTATTCTGAAACCTTTCTTTCTCTAAGCACATAAAATGAACATGGTTAAAATGGAGAAAAATAATGACAAAAAATAAACATTAATTTCTTTCAAATTTAGTTATTCTGATGGTCACATGATTTTTTTATGGGTGTGATAGTAGTGATCAAGGGATTAGTACGTTATGTTAACTTTATTGGTGAGAAGAAATTTTCTATTCTTTAGAAGGTAACATATTTGTATTCAAAACTGGTTTTAAGAAAAATCCTAATGGAGTTCTCACTGATGCAGGCCACAACTGTTTTTGATTCTTCAAAAATATTGTTTACATATTTATGTTTAAATTTATTTATTTTGACAGATTAATTTATGACGTACTAAAATTTCTTAATAAAAATATTTCTTCTATTTGCCTGGAGAAAAAAAAAAATTTGGCGGTGTCCTTGATGCATGATGATTTTGTCTTGTAAACGTAAAATATAGATTGACCTAAAACAAGAGGGTCGTTAACACAAATATCATTTTTTCTTTTCTTTTTAAGTTATTGCTCAAAGCTATTGGTCAAATTGTCAGTTATCTTAAAACAATATAAGATGGTTATATTGTAGAAAAGATGACAAAAAAGGTCATAAATTGAAGTCTGATAAAAAAAAAATTGATTTCTTACAACAATGCAATTTTTATATTCTAAAATTAATAGAAAGCATCTATTTAGTTTATACAAGTTTCAGATACACAGAAACAGATTTTTTGTCAAATTAGTTTAGAATTCTGTATCTTTAGTTGTTTTCAGGTATTTTTTCTCTTGCTTTTCTTACAACTGTTTCATAAAATTTCATATATCTATTTTCTGTTCAGTACAGCTCCTTCTAATGTCTGTATTTCATTGATTTTTTTTCTTTTTATTAATTACATATAATCATATCAATATATGATGACATAAAATAATCCTTAAGTTTGATTTTATTGACTTGTAAAGTAAGTTCTTATATAAGCATTATAAGTTTTTCATAATAATCTTTGTAATTAAAATGCACACATTTAGCAATAATCTAAGAAATTATCTAAAACTAATTAAAACCCTACAAATAAGATTATATCTAATTTATAAATATATAATAATATCTTGACTTAACATGAACTTGAATAAACTGGGAGTGATGTTGTTTACAAACTTTATAAAATCTGAATATATATACATTGTACTTGAAAAATATTTCATTTTCTGGTTTGAAGATCTCCAAATAGTCAGCTTCTGACTGGTTATTATAACTGAATCTGATCTCAACTCTAGGACAAGCACTAGTCTGAGACTCATCCTCTGTAGTTTACTAAGAAACTGCCAATTTTCTTTCAATGATGGTAATGGTACTGAGGCTCAAACTAATGACTCTCAGTGTCAGGTAAAGTGATCTGAAGTCAATGTCTTAACCACTGGACAAGAGAGATGGGTCTGCTCAGAAGTCTGGGTATGTTGCATTAGTGACACAGATTTTTATATATGGTGGAATGTTCACTGAGAAGGAAAATCACCTAATTTAAGTGGTTGTTACGCTGTTTAACACAACATAAAGAATGTATCTACAGGTGGAAATTCCATGTAAAAGATCCTGAATAGAAAAATATACAAAGCACAGAAAAATATGTAAATTTCTTACCTTTTCTCTGATGAGTTAATCCACGATACATTATTGTTTATAATCCAGAGAACATCTTCAATTTGTTAACAAATCACATGTAGAATATACTTGCTTATTTCAAAAGGTGCAAATTCTAAATCCACGTCTCAAAGTACTTCTATACCTCACCATGTGTTGATATCAGACCTATGAATAGAGAAGACAAGAAATCCATTCAAATGTCATTAATAAATTACACAAAAACAATACACATGCTAATCGTTCATTAATCAGGGCAATTTATACTGCCAAAAAATATTCTATTGAGTATTATTGACTGACAGTAGGTAAATAATCATGAACGATCTTCAGTACACTAGTGAACTCTATCACGATCTTTCATCTCACGGTGAGAAACAGGCACTATTTAAATATTTCCAATCTGCATAACAATACTAAGACCATTAAGATCTTCGATACTCCATTCTATTATCTTCTGCACTGAATGACAATAAAATTTGCACACTACATGAATATGATAGCACTTTATCCACCATCACATCAATCCAATGAACGAAAAGTGAAACTCTTGATAAACCCCTCAAATAACACGGTGTTTAGACAGTATACAGTGAAATGTACAGAAAAAAACCAATTCAACAGCAGTTGTTACCTTTTACTATTAAAGTAACAAGCCTGTCACGGTGTTTTATAGAAACTACAGCGGTAAAATACAACAGCATAATTCAAGCCACCAGCAGTAGCATCTCACTGCTTGAATAACTACTGCTCTATATAACTTAACTTCCCATTTAAAAAGCATTACCATATTTCATCTGAATTGTTAAACATTTTTCTGATTAGCGATATTGTTCAGTTAAATTAACAATTTATAATGTTAAAAGCAACTTTTAAATGTCTCTTTTTTCATCAAACAATTTCAGCTAATTTGAGTTTAAACTGATTTAAATTTCTGGTAAAACTAAAACAAAAATTTAAAATTGATTAATTTTACATTCTTTCTTCTAGAGCATTTAAATTAGGACAATTTTTTCTACTCCTACCAGATTTATATTTTGAAATTTCACTGCTCATTCATTCATTCATTTCAACTGACTTTTGTACTTTGTCTATTTAAAGTGTCATCTTAGTTTACAATTTTAAAAAATCCTGAATTTAGTTTCTTTTAGTCCAAAAAGAATTTCTATCTTGCAAAATATTAATGTTTATGTAATCAAAATATGAAATTCTTTAGTTTAAAATATGAAAAATATTGCATGCTACACCATCGGAAGTTTACATTTTGATCAATTCAGTCTTTTTAGTCTATATAAGTTTAAATTCTAGTTAACTCAAAATACTCAGTTTTTAGTTAATGTAGTTGCAAAATACCTAAGACATACGTAAACATTATATAGGTAGCAAACTGGCATCTTTTTTCTCACTAGGGTTCTTATTACAGGATCACTGGTAGTGCAGCATTTAGAACCAGCTACTACCCTGCACTTTACTACCCATTTTGATCTGTCATGCAGTCATGTAATATTGTCAAAATTCTAATCAATCAAAGAAAAAACCTGAAAATTAGGTATCTCTTCCTCAATCATCAGGCTGAAGAAAATTATGCCAAACATTTCTGGAACCCAAGGCCTGCACATAAAAATTAGAACCAAGAGAAAAATATCAATAAATTTAAGCTCAAAAACTAAGCTTAGCCAACAATGTTATGTAACATGTATACAAGAGTTTTCAGATGACAGAATTGTTCAATGTGTGTTTTACTGATTATGTTCAGATTAAGGCCAGTGATTGTAACTGACTTTCAGTTGTGTTAAGCTTGAGTGTAATGTCCATTACAAACTACCAGCTTTCTCAGATGAATGGCTGAGCTTAATCAACATTAAAATCCTGCATCTCCGACTTGTGCAAAATTTTAAAAACCTGAATAACTTCAAAGGGCCGTAACCAGTGTTAGAACTATAAAACATTGAAAGATAAAAGGTATCTAGGACACAGGGCTTCCTGAAAGAGAAAGCTTCGGACTTAGTATTGAACAGTTATACTTACTCCCATCTTCATTCATTTTTTCTAAATGGTTGACTTCAGATCTATTCTAACATTTACCACTTGTTTTCCTAAAGATTTTTCTATACCCAAATTTGTTACCACTGATTCCAGTAAAACACATGTACTTGCTTTTACACACAAAGCATTTACTTCATTACATTTCTCTGAAAGAAACAAAATACAACTTGTATCAACACCAGTAAGAAGAGAAGATGGAGCTGGTTTCATAATACAGTATTTCATAGATTAGCAGCCGTCCCATAAAACATTAGCTATATCATATTCCAAGCATCTGTATTAAATGATACAATAAAAGGTGAAACTCAAGCATTATTAGCAAATAATAACACGTTCTTCACAAAACAGCTTTTTCACCATCCGCCTATTTAGTGAAGCAAGCTGGGCTGGAGATGAACTTTGAATATCAGGTTACATAAATGACTTTAAAAATAAATCAATAGAGTCCAAAATACAACTTTATCCAGGGGCAATTTCTACATTTAAGTCATGTGCTCCCTAACATTTCTGGTTTTATTCCATTGAATTACAAGACATAGAGCTAACAATATCAGTTCATCACTCAAATTCCAACTGAAGTTCAACAAAGCTTGTTTGTCTTTATCTTCTTTGTCTTTCCAGACATCCTCCTTGCAGCACTAATAAGAGGTGAAACCAATCAAACAAGATCAAACAGGCCGGCAATCTTATAAATAATACCACTGTACAGCTATTTGGATTGCTTTAGCTGAGTTTAAATCTCTGAACAGTGAAGTCTCTTAGAAGGGCCAGTAAAATATTGCCAACTTTCAGAAACTAGGTTTGAACCAATGGTCATCAATCAGTTACATGTCTAGTGTTTACATTTCAGTAATTTTCACTATAATCATCCTAAACAACTCAACAACAGAGGTAGGTAGATAAAGATATTCTGACTTACGACTTTTAGTGCCTTGCTTACAGTCGTACAAACAGCTGGGAATATGGAGGCTAGATTCCAGATTACTCACAGTGATCAGTTTAAAAGCATCTTGAACTCTTTTGTTCTATTAATTTTGGGTATTTTCTTTAACTTATATGATGTATTTAAAAAAAAACAAACAAACAAGAGGACAAAATGGTCCTGGGTCTCTCACCTGGAAAGAAACTATCAAACACTATCAGGCATGAATCAAATGGCAAATGTTTCAAATACCACATTAGATATCAAAACATAACTGAACCAAGAAGGGAGGTTAATAATTCAAGGTAAACAAAAGTCGTATTGGAAGTCTGTATGCAAACTTATACAAATAGTTACAATCTCCATGACATAATTATCTTCAAAAACAAGGAAGTACGTCAGCAGGTCAAGGTCAGCCAAGGTCAAAGTTGAAGCCTACATGCAAAATTGTGCAATCATTTTAAAATTTCGTTATGTAGCTTCCTGATGAGGGCCAATATCTTCCAAGGCCCATCTAGGCAGTGCTGAACCATATATATCTAAGCTCAAGGTCTTTCAATTTCTGACAAGAAGATTGTTTTTTCCTTTATAACTTTATGTAGAACCAAGTGACCACTGAGGCTGGGCCAGTTTAGATCCAGGAGCCATGATTTGCATGAACTTGGTAGAGGTCCACTAAACAATGGTACACACAAGATATTTAAACCTTAGCCCTAATGGTTTCTGACAAGAAGATTTTTTTAAAAGTTTTTCGTATACAAGTCAATGTAAAATCAAGTGACCCCTGGGGTGAGGCCGATTCTGACACCACAGCCATAATTTATATAACTTTGAGGTCCACTAGATGATCCTATCAACCAAATATGTAAGCTCTAGGCCTTGTGGTTTCAGAAAAGAAGATTTTTTTAAGTTTTCCCTTTCAGTTGCCATGACAATGAGAGTTCTAATGGAATTCCATTTTTTATAAAAATTTGAGAGAGAACCATACAAGGATCATTTCTGTAAAGTTTAATTGCAATTGACCAAGTGGTATAGCAGGAGATATTGTTTAAAGTCAACTGTGCATGATGGACAGACAGATGGACAACAGATGGACAAAATAGCCAACTAAAAGTTATACCTGACTTGTGGTCAGGTGAATAAAAAAAAGAAACAATTTAGTTCCCTTTATGAAACATAAATTTTTAGCCAGTCATTCTTCAAACAAAATACAAGTGTGATCAGTGATCACATGTGTCACCTGATGAAAGCCAATTAAAAAGTAGTATTGAGAGGTGATTGGACAGTTGGTAGGCTAAACCGCATTTTTTATTCAAGGGCCATAACTCAGCCAAAAATCATTCAACAGAAAAACCTGTAAAACATGCGCAAGTACTTTAGGTACAGAACAATCCTGTAACATTTCATTTAAATTGCTTTATTAGTATGAGAGAAGTAGTCTGGACAAACTTTAAAAATAAAAATAATTAAAGGGCCATAACTCTGACAAAAATCATTGAACTGGAAAATGCTGATGATATGCACAACTAGAATTGGTACTGATCATTCCTGTAAAAGTTGGATGAAATCGCACCAGTAGTTTCTTAAAAGTAGTCCGGACAAGTTTTGTGATGGACAGACAGACAGACTGACAGACAGACAGATGATGGGGAAGTGATCCCTATATGTCATGGCTACTTTTAGGCATGTCACAGCTACTGTGAAAGCCTGCAACACAAAATTCATTATTTTGCCAAAATGCCTTTTTCATTCAAGGGCAATAACTCAGCCAAAAATCATTCAACTGAAAAACCGGTTAGACATGCGCAAGTACTTGAGGTACTGATCAATCCTGTAAAATTTCATTCAAATTGCTTTAGTAGTATAAGTGAAGTAGTCTGGACAAACTTTAAAAATAAAAATCATAAAAGGGCCATACCTCTCACAAAAATCATTGGACTGGAAAATGCCGACGATATGCACAACTAGACTTGGTACTGATCATTCCCGTAAAGTTTGGATGAAATCGCACCAGTAGTTTCTGAGGAATAGTCCGGACAAGTTTTGTGATGGATGGACAGGTGGACAGATGGACAGACAGACGGACGATTGAGAAGTGATCCCTATATGTCGTGGCTACTTCCTAGCAGGGGACACAAAAAAAGGAGATTCTGACATAGACAATTTGTCATTTACTGTGTTTTTCTATTATATTTTATACCAGACTAGACAATATTTCTCATGGTTGTTTTGTATAAATAATGGCAATCATTTGTCAAATGTTCACCTGTTACATTGTTACAGCAGGACTGGTGCTAAAGTGTTAATATCAAACTTAGTGAGTCTTAGTGTTACAAACTTTTCTCCTTAACACAGAACACTGTAGACAATATGAAACAAGAAATCGTTAGAACCGATGGATGCTCCCCGAATAAATGCCTATTGTTTAATATGTATTTTTTTTAAAGTATGAAAAATAACAAAGGGCAATATCTCCTAAATTATGCAAAATAGAGTTATGGTTCTTGCATGCTGCACTTCTCCTCAAAGAGATCTATCTACGAATAAAGTTTCAAGTTGATAACTCTTATACTTTGTGAGATATGCCCCGGACAATAAATAAGTATGAGAAATTTCAAAGGGTAATAACTCAAAAATTAAAAAAGCAAGAGTTATGGTTCTTATGCACTGCACTGCTCCTTAATGAGATCTAACTACCTATGAAGTTTGTTCTTGATATCTCTCATAGTCTTTGTGTTATGCTCTGGACAAAATTATGACGGACGAACGGACTGGACTGACAGACGGACAAAGCGGCAACTATATGTTCGCCCTTTGGGAAGCATAAAAAAGTGCGGCAAACCTGATGGAAAAACACATGTTTAAAATGGATATGTATGTGAGGTCCTCATTACTTTATACCTTAAACACGCAGGCTAATTTCTAACCCTGAAATGCCACTAATCTCTTTTCCCACTACAAATCCTATCATAAGCAAATCATATTTAAAACATTATTTATAGATAGCCATCAGTTTGTCTGTATTTTTGATAAATATTTATGTACACTTAATTCAAGCCTTTTTTTCTCCATGGCAATATTTACACAATGTTCTTTATGTAATCAAGAGTGGATTAAACTGAGGTGCGGACATTCCTGCTATATGGTTTAGATGGTAAACCTGGTACAAAGAATCAAGAAATTAATTTTTTCAGAACAACTCAGCTTAAGGATTTACAAATGTCTGTCCAAAAAAGCAAATAAAACAACAAATAATAAAATATCGAATAATACTTTTGACAATGTTTAATTCAAATGAACATCAAAAAAGATAATAAAAAATTGAACCACTGGTATGTTTGATAGACAATTATTTCATGGCACAGAAACAAAACAAATTATTTCATATATATCCTTTGTTAACAGAAGTTACAACAAATGCAAGCACATTTATTACACAGACCTTCAAATGTTTTTATCAGTATGACTTATTGCAGAACTTAGAAAGATATACTCAGTATTTAAAAAAAGTAACCATACTATTAAGTTTAAAAGCTGTGGGTCAAATGGTACTCTAGTTATTAACCATTTTCAAATTCAAGGTGACTGTTACCCTAACCTGCGGAAACAATTTTCAAATTCAAAGTGACTGTGACCTTGACCTACTCAAGTTACTGAGCGGAAACCATTTTCAAATTCAAGGTGACTGTGAACTTGACCTTTGACCTACTGATGGCAAAAACAATAGCGATCCTTTTCTTGATAAATGCAACCACTCTATTAGGTTTGAATGCTATAGGTCAAATAGAACTTGAGTTATTGATGAGCAGAAACCATTTCTAAATTGAAGTTGACCAAAACCTTTGACCTAAAGACCCCAGTATCAATAGGTGTCTTCTATTCAATAAGATAACCAAATTATGAAGTTTGAAAGGTGTAAGTGTAATAGCATTTGAGTTATTGATCAGAAACTGTTTTCAAACTCAAGGTGATGGTGACCTTGACCTTTTACCTTCTGACCCCCAAAACAATCTATGTTTTCTACAGAGTAAAGGCAACTACCTAGGGACCTAATGATCCTAATAACAATAGGTGTCTTCAACTCAAAAAGATCAACCAATATTGTAGGTGAAATGGTACTGGAGTTATTGAGCAAAACAAGTGACAGTGACCTTGAACTTTAATCTTCTGACTCCCAAAATAAGTTTTCTACTGTGTAAGGGCAACTGTGAAGCAATATATATAAACTACGAAGTTTGAGGGATATGACTTATTAATTGTACTTGAGTTATTTGGTGGAAATAGTTTTCAAATTCAAGGTGACAATGACCTTGACTTTTGACCTACTGGCCTTAAAATCAAAAGCATTTTTTAAATTAACAAGTTCAATCATCCTATGAAGTTTGAAGACATCTGGTCAAATGAAACTTGAGGTATTAAGACGAAACTATTTTCAAATTCAATGTGGTTCTTTCCATGCTTCCATGCTTGTAACCTGACTTACTGACCTAAAAAACAACAAGGGTCTTCTACACATTAAGGGCAACCATTCTATTAAGTTTGAAGGCTGTTGGTACAAGAGTTATTGAGTGGAAACCATTTTCAAATTGAAGGTGACCATGACCTTGACCTTTGGCCTCTTTAACCTAAAAATAAGAAGGGTCTTTTACACATTAAGGGCAATCACTCTATGAAGTTTGAAGGCTGTGGGTTAAATGGTACTCTAGTTATTGAGCAGATATGGTTTTCAAATTCAAGGTGAGAATGACCTTAACCTTTTTCCTACTGACCTTACCCCCCCCCCCCACACACACAAACACACCTCCAAAAAAATAGTGGTCTTTTACTCAATAAGGGCAACCACCCTATGAAGCTGAAAGATGTGGGTCAAATGGTACATGAGATACTGAACAAAAAAGATGTATTCTACTGACCATCTACCAACTGACATCAGCAAAGCAATATACCCCTTCTTCTATAAAGGGGGGCAACATGTTTAAGAAATGAATTACTGCATTGACAAGTCACAATAAACTGGTGCAGGACTACAAAAGCAGAATATCATATTAGCAAACATTTCACAAGCAGGATGACTTAGTTAATTCTGCACCTATTTTCAGAATCAGTTTCTTGGAAAGTATGGATTATCATTTAAGACAGATGACTGACTTAACAAAACACATGACACATGCAACAACTGTTACTGAGCAGAAAATTAAGTTCACTGACTGAGAAGGAACATTGTTTCAGTGAATTCTGTCCTATAATGTGACATAAGTTCACCAAATTCTTCTGTTGCATTCACTTCTTTAGCAATAAACACCAGTATAACTTCCAAAGAAGTTACCACAAGTCCATCTGAGCAAGTCTGGGACAATTCAGGTACTACACAATTTAAGTCCCTATGACAGAAACAATAATAAATCAGTATTAACAAGAGCTGTCATTTGAAATTGACATATGCCCCCACCAAAATGTAGCTTTGAAATGAAACTGGTGTAAATATAATAATTGAATATGCCTGTGGAAAAGAGATCACATGAACTGAAGGTAAATTGTAAAGTAATATTTTTCTGCTTCAGATTCTTATATGGAGGTTGAAGACATAATTATTCAATGAAATAGAAAGCTGTGAGTTTGGCCTTGAATATGAACAACACTGTTTACTCCCACCCCTTACTGATGGTTTATATATAATAAAATACCCCAAGCAGTTTTGGAGATGTAGCTTGGACAAGATTTTAATATAGATGTTATAGAAAAAAATGACTAAGGGCCGATAACACTGCCAAAAATAATCCAACCAGAAACTGCTGACAATATGCACAGCTAGGTTTGGTGACAAATATTCCTGTGTAGTTTCAATGAAATCCTCCAGTGGTTTTGGAGATGAAGCGTGGACAAGATTTTAATATAGAAGTTAAAGTAAAAAATGACAAAGTGCCCATAACTCTGCCAAAAATAATCTGAGCAGAAACTCCTGACGACATGCACAACAAGGCTTGGTGACAAACATTCCTCTGAAGTTTCAATGAAATCCCCCAAGCGGTTTTGGAGATGAAGTGTGGACAAGACTTTAATATACATGTAGAAGTTAGAGTAAAAAAAATGACTAAGTGCCCATAACTCTGTCAAAAATAAATCAAGCAGAATCTCCTGATGATATGCACAACAAGGCTTGGTGACAAACACTCCTGTTAAGTTTCAATGAAATCCCCCAAGCTGTTTTGGAGATGAAGTGTGGACAAGACTTTAATATACATGTAGAAGTTAGAGTAAAAAAAATGACTAAGTGCCCATAACTCTGTCAAAAATAAATCAAGCAGAATCTCCTGATGATATGCACAACAAGGCTTGGTGACAAACACTCCTGTTAAGTTTCAATGAAATCTCTCGAGCGGTGTTGGAGATGAAGTGAGGACAAGATTTTGTCAAACAGACGGATGGACAGACAGTGTGATTACTATATGCCTCCCTAAAAATCTATTTGAAATAGGGGCGGATCCAGGATTTCAGGTAGGTTGGTGGGGGGGGGGGGCAAAATGTTCAGCCCATTTTGTGTCCTTTTTCTACCTCATTTCAACGGTTGTGGTTAAGCTAGAGTATACTGATCTGGCAATATCACATGGGCCTCTGATTATTTAATTCAATGTTGAACAATAAAGTATACATTACTTAAAGACATATTCAAAATAGACCTACAATAACACCTACAGTCCAGGAATTTTAGGGTGGTGCGCGTCGGATGCGCCCCCCTCTGGATCCGCTAGTGTGAATGTTCATAATGATGAAGCATTATGAGTTAACAAGCGTAGTATTTCTCCTGGGGTCATTTGTGTGTCACATATAGTTATTTAGTAGAGTGGCAGATGTCAGGAAATGGCATAAAAATACCCTGAACACTTGCTCATATTAGTCACTTCAGCTGCACAGTTAAGTCTCATAAAACATGACAAAACATTATCTGTGACAGCTGGTTAAGTCAAGCACTGAGGTGTACTCCAAGCTTGGCTAACATCTTCAACCTCTATTTTCTCTGGTCCCCCCACCCCAACATCTGCACACACATTTTTCTTTTCTATGCTCATTGTATAGCGCTGATACAATTCATGGGACCTCAGTTAAAAGTCTCATCCAAAAGACAATTAGTAATGTTAGTGAAGGAGCAGGGCATCAGGATTACTAGACCTGAGCATTACCTGTTTCTGTAAGTAATTTTATATAAGCTTATCAAAGTGAATTAAGAGATCAAAAAGAAGTCAAATCTACAGAAGAAAAATTCACAAACAAATAAAAACTAATGAGCATAGTTAAGCATTGGTTAACTACATTAAACTACTGTGTACAAGTTTTGTCATTTTAACATGTCAGTATCTTAGATATGATGGTGGTTTATGTGGTAGGGAACTTGGGTAACCCTCGAGGTGGTCTATTCACATCTGATTGCATAACAGTTCTACTATTCAACCACAGACATACATCTTCATTAGGCAAACAGTTCTGATAATAATGAAATATTGCCAGTTCAATTGCAAAACCCAATTATTTTTACACACTAATAAGGAGAGCATAGGACTTAATAGCATGAAATTCCTTGACATAGTGATTTTATTCATTGGAGAACAGCCATGAAAACTTGAACCCACTGGGAAAAGGGCAGACAAAAGTAATTTTATTCTGTTACAAATCTTTGAGATAAGGAAAACAGATCAATAAACTAAAATTTAGTGTTTATTTACATGTTAAGATTGTGAAAAATGGATGGACATAAGATTTCTTTTACATAGTTAATAGTCTGTTGTTCAAAGATGTTATGTTATTCATATAAATGCAATAATTAAAAATAAAAATGAAAGCTTAAAAAGAATGGCCAGAATTACTTGGGATAAAATCATCCAAATTGTCCTTTACATATGACTTGTGTACTATACTTATCTTGTTAGCATTGAAAACATGCACTCTTAATTTTTGTAATATTCCTTTAGCTGAAAAGTGCCTTTCCATGAAATTACCATTACTGTGTAATATCTGCTTCAATCAAATCAATGTCCATGTTTAAAATTAGCAGAAATCTACATTTGTCTGACTTAAGAATTATGTAACTGTAAGTATTTGGAAATAAATAACAAAGTAAAAGTACTGATCCATAAATCACTGCGTACTTGTTCTACTCATTTTAACCGGGAAATAATGACCAGTTATGAGAACTACTTTTCTGTTGGTTAATATCAAAACACATCCAATGGCTTTGTCAAAGTGCAGACTTTATTATAATTTATTCAATTTTGAATTGACTCAAGTTTATTTCTTATTGTTACAATACTAAGAAAAGACCATGAACATAATGAAAGGAAATATAAACCCATGAAAAGAGCATCAAAACTAAGAAATACAGCAACAGTTTTTCGGTGTTTTCCCAAAGGCTATATCCAATGAAACAATGAAATATATATTTGTCTGTTCATAGCTCATATATTTGGTTCCCAAATATTTCTAGTAAATAATTCTTAATGAAAACCATTAGTTTATAGGGTAATGAATATTATGCAGCTATAATTACTTATTGGGCACTGTTCCAATTATACCACCATCATGCTAAACAATTTCTAGAAATGATCTCAAAATCATCATAACAGATGAATATAGAGTCAGCGTAACAGATGATTATAGGGCCAGTGTAACAGATGAATATAGGGCCAGTGTAACAGATGAATAGAGGGTCAGTGTAACAGATGACTATAGGGTCAGTGTAACAGATGAATATAGGGCCAGTGTAACAGATGAATATAGGGCCAGTGTAACAGATGAATATAGGGTCAGTGTAACATATGACTATAGGGTCAGTGTAACAGATGAATATAGAGTCAGTGTAACAGATGAATATAGGGTCAGTGTAACATATGACTATAGGGTCAGTGTAACAGATGAATATAGGGCCAGTGTAACAGATGAATACAGGGTCAGTGTAACAGATGAATATAGGGCCAGTGTAACAGATGACTATAGGGTCAGTGTAACAGATGAATATAGGGCCAGTGTAACAGATGACTATAGGGCCAGTGTAACAGATGACTATAGGGTCAGTGTAACAGATGAATATAGGGCCAGTGTAACAGATGACTATAGGGCCAGTGTAACAGATGAATACAGGGTATGTGTAACCAGATGAATACAGGGTCAGTGTAACAGATGAATACAGGGCCAGTGTAAACAGATGACTATAGGGCCAGTGTAACAGATGAATACAGGGCCAGTGTACAGATGAATACAGGGCCAGTGTAACAGATGAATACAGGGCCAGTGTAACAGATGAATATAGGGTCAGTGTAACAGATGAACTGCTGGACAAATAACAAATGATCTGGTTCAGAACAAAATAAAACACAATAGAGCAAAACCCATTAACACATGAACAAAAATACTTACTACTCAGCACAGAAGAATGCATAAAAGATGAATTAGACTTATAATGCAAAAGAGAGGACCCCTGTAACAGATGAACCATTAGAATTATCACACAGCAGAGTTGAACCTTAAATAAATGTACCATTAACTTATTAACAGTCAAGAAAAATTAAAACAGATGAACCTTTAGAGTTATTACAAAGTAGAGACAAACCAAAAACAGATGAACCACAACACTTATTACATAAAACTGCAGCACCCATAACTGATAAACCACTAGTCTTTCTATACAGTACAGCAGAACCTGTAACATAAGCACCATTGAACTTATTACACAGTTACTGATACAAACCCATAATAGATGAACCATATGACTTTAAGTACAGCTGAACCTAGAACAGATGAATGATCAGACTTATTACACAGCAGAAAGGAACCCATAACAGATGAACCATTAGACTTATCACTTGTAAAATGAACTGGTGATTATATGTAACTATAATAGTTAACTGAAAACATGTTAATGGATTACACGCTGCATTTCCCTATTTCTCTGTATTGTAACTCAGATAGTTTGCTTTCCAAGCAAATGCCAGAAAGTGTGGCTGTAAAGTTACAGCCATAACTTTGTTTAGAAGTGATAAGATTTGCTTTAGTTTGTATAAAACTATGACCTAAGATATATAAATCACTGTCAATATAAAACCCACCCAACAAATGGTAGAGAAACATTCACCTACTGGCAGTCCAGTATTAATTCCACCATAATCCCTTGCACTCATCCTATAATTCCTCAAGGATTATCTCAGGATCAGCAACAAGTTCCATAATATTGTTTCAAAATTACTTTTAGATTTACGACTTTACTTCTCACTTTGAACAGAAAAATATTGTAGAGAGGGAACTGTCTGACCTCTTTATACAGAAAAATAATGCAGAATGGGATCCCGGAGTTGTTCATCTTCTTCTGTACTGATAATATTGTAGAGAGGGAACTGTTTGACTTCTCTGTACAGATAAATATTGTAGAGAGAGAGAACATTTCAACTTCTTTGTACAGATAAATAATGCAGAGACAGAACTGTTCGACTTCTTCAGTACAGATAAATATAGTAGTAAGAACTCTTCGACTTCTCTGTACAGACAAAAATGCTGAGAGAGAACTGTTTGACTTCTTTGTACAGATAAATTTATTGTAGAGAGAAAACTGTTTGACTTCTTTGTACAGAAAAATAATGCATAGAGGAAACTTCTTCTGTACAGATAAATATTGTAGAGATCAAACTGTTTCACTTCTTTGTACATATAAATATTGTAAAAAGCAAACTGTTTCACTTCTTTGTACAGATAAATATTGTACAGATGGAACTGTTTGACTTCTTTGTACAGATAGATATTGTAGAATGCAAACTGTTTGACTTTTTTGTACAGATAAATATTGTAGAGAAGGAACTGTTTCACTTCTTTGTACAGATAAATAATTTAGAGAGAGAACTGTATGACCTCTATGTACAGATAAATATTGTAGAGAGGGAACTGTTTCACTTCTTTGTACAGATAAATATTGTAGAGAGGGAACTGTATGACCTCTATGTACAGATAAATATTGTAGAGAGCAAACTGTTTCACTTCTTTGTACAGATAAATATTGTAGAGAGGGAACTTTTTAACTTCTCTGTACAGATAAATAATGCAGAGAGGGAACTGTTTCACTTCTTTGTACAGATAAATATTGTAGAGAGGGAACTGTTTCACTTCTTTGTACAGATAAATAATGCAGAGAGGGAACTGTTTCACTTCTTTGTACAGATAAATATTGTAGAGAGCAAACTGTTTGACTTCTTTGTACAGATAAATATTGTAGACAGGGAACTTTTTAACTTTTCTGTACAGAAAAAAAATGCAGAGAGGGAATTGTTCGACTTCTTTGTACAGATAAATATTGTCGAGAGAGAACTGTTTGACTTCTTCTGTACAGATAAATAAGTGTGAGGGAACTGTTTGGAAAAGGTGTAAGTGACACAATATTGAACTGTTAAATTGCTTATTTCTGAGGTTAAGTCAAATAGTTAATTTGAAGCTTTTTATCATAAAAGTACACCAATATTTAGTAAGAATATGCACTACAGCACTTTAAACAAAATAAATGAGTTATTATACAGTTTAAATACAACAGTCTCTCTGAGTTCATCACTTTTTTGGCATTCAAGACTTCTAAAGTACAGTGTTTTAAAACTCAAAAAATTCTAAGCATTATGATAATCAGGCAAATAAAAATCATACCCAGCAATCAATATTACAATAAATGATTTATTTAATATTCATTGAAAAAAGAACTTCTGATAAAACAGATCCAATGAAAATTTTATACTTGTCATTTAAAGCCTCTGGAAATTTTTCAACAACTGTTGGGCAGTGTAAAATTTCAAATTAGAGAAATATAAAACTGTTTGAAGCTACTTAGCAGACAATATTCACTGGTTCATTTAAATGCACATCAAAGATGTCTGACAAACAGTAGTTTTATGGTCACAAAAATACCCAAATTACCATAAACCAGCATTCTTTGGTGAAAAGGTGACTTTTAATACTATAAACTGTTTTCCTATCAAAGAATTTCACCAATTTATGAAAGACCAGTTGGGAGTTGCAATCCTCTTTTGAGTTTAGAGTTTTTATCATCCTGACTTTCAGGTTTAGAGTTTATATCATCCTGATTTCACGTTTAGAGTTTTTTTAACATACTGTTTTCAGGTTTAGTGTTTTTATCATACTGACTTTCAGATTTAGAGTTTTTATCGTACTGACATTCATGTTTAGTGTTTTTATCATACTGACTTTCAGGTTTAGAGTTTTTATCATACTGATTTCAGGTTAAGAGTTGTTATCATACTGACTTTCAGGTTTAGTGTTTTTATCATACTGACTTTCAGGTTTAGTGTTTTTATCATACTGACTTTCAGGTTTAGTGTTTTTATCGTACTGACATTCAGGTTTAGTGTTTTTTATCGTAATGACATTCAGGTTTAGTGTTTTTTATCGTACTGACATTCAGGTTTAGTGTTTTTATCGTACTGACATTCAGGTTTAGTGTTTTTATCGTACTGACATTCAGGTTTAGTGTTTTTATCGTACTGACATTCAGGTTTAGTGTTTTTATCATACTGACTTTCAGGTTTAGTGTTTTTATCATACTGACTTTCAGGTTTAGTGTTTTTATCATACTGACATTCAGGTTTAGTGTTTTTATCGTACTGACATTCAGGTTTAGTGTTTTTATCATACTGATTTCAGGTTTTGTGTTTTTATCATACTGATTTTAGGTTTAGAGTTTTTATCATACTGATTTCAGGTTTAGTGTTTTTATCATTCTGACTTTCAAGTTTAGAGTTTTTATGAAACTGATTTCAGGTTTAGTGTTTTTATCGTACTGACATTCAGGTTTAGAGATTTTATCATACTGATTTCAGGTTTAGAGTTTTTATCATACTGACATTCAGGTTTAGTGTTTTTATTGTACTGACTTTCAGGTTTAGTGTTTTTATCATACTGACTTTCAGGTTTAGTGTTTTTATCATACTGACTTTCAGGTTTAGTGTTTTTATCATACTGACTTTCAGGTTTTGTGTTTTTATCATACTGATTTTAGGTTTAGAGTTTTTATCATACTGATTTCAGGTTTAGTGTTTTTATCATTCTGACTTTCAAGTTTAGAGTTTTTATGAAACTGATTTCAGGTTTAAGGTTTTAATCCTACTGATTTCAGGTTTAGTGTTTTTATCATACTGACTTTCAGGTTTAGAGATTTTATCATACTGATTTCAGGTTTAGAGTTTTTATCATACTGACTTTCAGGTTTAGTGTTTTTATCATACTGACATTCAGGTTTTGTGTTTTCATCATACTGACTTTCAGGTTTAGTGTTTTGATCATACTGACATTCAGGTTTTGTGTTTTCATCATACTGACATTCAGGTTTAGTGTTTTTATCATACTGACTTTCAGGTTTAGTTTTTATCATACTGATTTCAGGTTTAGTGTTTTTATCATAAGGACTTTCAGGTTTAGTGTTTTTATCATACTGACTTTCAAGTTTAGAGATTTTATCATACTGATTTCAGGTTTAGAGTTTTTTAACACTGATTTTTCAGGTTTAGTGTTTTTATCATACTGACATTCAGGTTTAGTGTTTTCATCATACTGACATTCAGGACTAGAGTTTTTATCATACTGATTTTCAGGTTTATATTTTATCATAATGATTTTTTTTGCATTTGCATCTTACATGGTTCTATCATAATTCTATGTATACATATGATTAAGTTTTGAGTATCTTATTAAAATAAATACTAAACTAATTTGGTAAACAACAGTATTGAAATTTGTTTTCTTCATGTTTCTATTTTTATTTATTTTATTCTCACTTCAGGTTCACTGTGTCAAATATTGTTTGAGGCTATGAAGAGTGAATCTTACTTTTGTTGTTGTTGTTTCTTTCTATTTAATGACTTTGCAACTTAGCACATTAATTTACTGAAAACTTTTCACTAGCTTTAAAGTACAATGTATTTATTTCAAATGAAAATCTGTTATAACAAAATACCTATAAAGATAAGGGACTTCCTACACTGAAGGTTTCATGCTCCTGACCTAAAAATCAACCCCTACACATTTATTTTGCCATAAGTAAATACAGCTGTGCTATTTACCAAAAAAAATTGCATGGGTATTCATAAAAAAATCATTTTACAACTTGGTGCAAGTTAGAGTATTTGTTTAACAGTCAGCTTACACAGTTCTGACAATAACATAAAAAGAACTGCTAAATCACAAAAACTTTTCACCTGTTTTTACTGTATAAAATATAGTTTTCAACTTCAAAATTATAAACAAAGGCAAGCATATTAAAAGTTATGGTAATGATTTTTCAAAATCAAATATTTTTTGCTTATTTGCAAACTCTATTTTCAGACATGTCTATATTAATAATATGATATATGCCCAAATATGTGATGCTTATTTTGTCATGTAGTAAACTGATTCTATGGTTCTTACATCAGGGGCCTATCTGATTAAATACCAAACATTAATTATATTTCATTTCAACTTGTTTTGTAACATGACACTAAAATGGCTTCAAAAAGTACTAAGATTATCACAGACATTCCAGATACTGCTCAGTTAAGGTTAGAAATGCCATATGATGACACCTTTGATTTTTTTAAAATTCAAGGTGAGACTTATTACAGATTGTGACAGTGTTAAGGACAAGACTTACATTTTCTATCAGTTATGGTATTCTGTGTTATGTATGATTTTCTGATTTGAAACTGAAATGAGACAAGTTACAGATTGAATGTAGGTCATATATATTTACCTGTATAGCTTATGTTATGTAATTATCAATGCATTTCCTCCAACATCATTTATCTAACTTAGACAGCACACCTTACATGTTCACACATCACAAAATTACATCAAAAGAAGCTCTTGAAGCATTTTGTAATGCCTCTAGTATTATATTAATGAATTAAGAGTTAACACAAGTTAAAGCAAACAGTTTAAACTTGCAAAAAAATGTGAAACCCTCCGCCTAAATAATCCAGCTCAGCGGTAACAACTAATGAGGTCATTAGAGCTCTCAGAAAATGCAGAACTAAGTAAAGACGGTAATCAGGCTCTCACCACCCCGCCACTCTACAACAAAAACAGGACAGTTGAAAGATAGATGCAAACAAAAACATACACTGTTCAAAAGAAAGAGAGTATCTGTATAGCAGTAATTGCTTAACTAGAATTCTTAGACATGTCAAAACACACCAGGTCTACCAACAAGAACACATATCTTCTAAGCATTATGGTACGCAAGTAAAATAAATCTGGATTTTTTTTCTCAGGGATTTTAAAAGATATACTTGAGTGAGTCGAGACTTACAACTTGCTTTCAGACTCTGGTGCAAAAATGTTTAACTTTTCAAAAAACAAACTGTTAATGTTATTTCCTTTATTCCATTATTTTTTAATTTTGTTTGAATTATTGTTAGTAGTATTATCAGCTATTAAACTGTTAACAGTAAAAACTGTCCTACAGCCTTCCAGTTTAAGATTTCATTGCTTTCAGTAATGTAATAACATCAAATATAACTAGCCACTGCTCTTTCAGAAATGTTAATTTCTTCTATATCATAAATGTCGAGCTGATAGAACCACTTGAACCAATATCAACTAGTGAGCAGAGACTCCACAAATCAGTAGCCATGTCAACAGCCATAAAGCTATAACCACTTAGAACAGAGACAAAGCATGTTGGGAATGTAGCAAGTAGGGGCACTAAACCATGTATTAACCACTGCTGAATTCATCAACCATGGGTTTAGGCAGTAGTGCAAATTATGTCATAACACCAATATACCCATATTATAGGTTCTTTGATCTGTGGAATGTACCAGGGTTAAAGAGAAAAACAATTTCCAAAGAGAGATGTCACTCAGCACCAGATACCAAAACAAACACCAGGTAATACAGACAATATTAAACCTCAGTTTAACTGCGGCTGCACAGGAAGCACCTTGTTATGAAATCACTATAATCCAAAACAAGAAAACTTCAATACAACTAGTGATATAGTATACAATCACTATATACCAAAATAAGTTTCTTCACAAAAATTGTAAAATATAAGATATAGTAAAAACACTATAAACAATTTAGAAAGAAAATGCAACTGAAACTTGAATTATGGGAAATAATGTCCCTGATGCTTGACAAGCATTGCTTGTCTTCTTTTAGCAACTTTGGGTGCCTTGCATGCTACTTGTCTTGTTTCAGCAACTTTGGGTGCCTTACATGCTACTTGTCTTGTTTCAGCAACTTTGGGTGCCTTGCATGCTACTTGTCTTGTTTCAACAACTTTGGGTGCCTTACATGCTGTTTCCTTACACGCTGATGGTCTTGTTTCAGCAACTTTGGGTGCCTTACATGCTGTTTCCTTACATGCTGCTTGTCTAGTTTCAACAACTTTGGGTGCCTTACATGCTGTTTCCTTACATGCTGCTTGTCTTATTTCAGCAACTTCGGGTGCCTTACATGCTACTTGTCTTGTTTCAGCAACTTTGGGTGCCTTACATGCTACTTGTCTTGTTTCAACAACTTTGGGTGCCTTACATGCTGTCTGTCTTGTTTTGGCAACTTATGGGTGCCTTACATGCTGTTTCCTTACATGCTGCTCATCTTGTTTCAGCATTTTTGGGTGCCTTATATGCTGCTTGTCCTGTTTTAGCAACTTTGGGTGCCTTACATGCTGCTTGTCTTGTTTCAGCAAGTTTGGGTGCCTTACATGTTACTTGTCTTGTTTCAGCAACTTTGGGTGCCTTACATGTTACTGGTCTTGTTTCAGCAAGTTTGGGTGCCTTACATGTTACTGGTCTTGTTTCAGCAAGTTTGGGTGCCTTACATGTTACTGGTCTTGTTTCAGCAAGTTTGGGTGCCTTACATGTTACTGGTCTTGTTTCAGCAAGTTTGGGTGCCTTACATGTTACTTGTCTTGTTTCAGCAACTATGGGTGCCTTACATGTTACTGGTCTTGTTTCAACAACTTTGGGTTCCTTACATGTTACTTGTCTTGTTTCAGCAACTTTGGGTGTCACATGCTGTTTCCTTACATGCTGCTGGTCTTGTTTCAGCACTTTTGGGTGCCTTACATGCTGCTTGTCTTGTTTCAACAACTTTGGGTCCCTTACATGCTGCTTGTCTTGTTTCAGCAACTTTGGATCCCTTACATGCTGCTTGTCTTGTTTCGGCATCCATGGTTGCCTTACATGCTGCTTGTCTTGTTTCAACAACTATGGGTGCCTTACATGCTGCTTGTCTTGTTTCAGCAAATATGGTTGCCTTACATGCTGCTTGTCTTGTTTCAGCAAATATGGTTGCTTTACATGCTGCTTGTCTTGTTTCAGCAAATATGGTTGCCTTACATGCTGCTTGTCTTGTTTCAGCAAATATGGTTGCCTTACATGCTGCTTGTCTTGTTTCAACAACTTTGGGTCCCTTACATGCTGCTTGTCTTGTTTCAGCAACTTTGGGTCACTTACATGCTGCTTGTCTTGTTTCAGCAAATATGGTTGCCTTACATGCTGCTTGTCTTGTTTCAACAACTATAGGTGCCTTACATGCTGCTTGTCTTGTTTCAACAACTTTGGGTCCCTTACATGCTGCTTGTCTTGTTTCAGCAAATATGGTTGCCTTACATGCTGCTTGTCTTGTTTCAACAACTTTGGGTCCCTTACATGCTGCTTGTCTTGTTTCAGCAACTATGGGTGCCTTACATGCTGTTTGTCTTGTTTCAACAACTTTGGGTCACTTACATGCTGCTTGTCTTGTTTTGGCAACTATGGTTGCCTTACATGCTGTTTGTCATGTTTCAACAACTTTGGTTGCCTTACATGCTGCTTGTCTTGTTTTAACAACTCAGGGTGCCTTACATGCTGCTTGTCTTGTTTCAACAACTATGGGTCCCTTACATGCTGCTTCTCTTGTTTCAACAACTATGGGTGCCTTACATGCTGCTTGTCTTGTTTCAACAACTATGGGTCCCTTATATGCTGCTTGTCTTGTTTCAACAACTATGGGTGCCTTACATGCTGCTTGTCTTGTTTCAACAACTATGGGTGCCTTACATGCTGTTTGTCTTGTTTCAGCAACTTTGGGTCCCTTACATGCTGTTTGTCTTACATGCTGTTTGTCTTGTTTCAGCAAATATGGTTGCCTGCCTTACATGCCATTTGTCTTGTTTCAGCAACTATGGGTGCTTTACATGCTGTTTGTCTTGTTTCGGCAACTATGGGTGCTTTACATGCTGTTTGTCTTGTTTTGGCAACTATGGGTGCCTTACATGCTGCTTGTTTCGGCAACTATGGGTGCTTTACATGCTGTTTGTCTTGTTTCGGCAACTATGGGTGCTTTACATGCTGTTTGTTTTGTTTCGGCAACTATGGGTGCTTTACATGCTGTTTGTCTTGTTTCGGCAACTATGGGTGCCTTACATGCTGCTTGTTTCGGCAACTATAGGTGCCTTTCCTGCAGGTTGTCTTGTTTCAGCAACGTTGGGTTCCTTACCTGCTGCTTGTCTTGTTTCGGTAACTTTGGTTGCCTTACCTGCTGCTTGTCTTGTTTTGGCAACTATGGTTGCCTTACCTGCTGCTTGTCATGTTTCAGCAACTATGGTTGCCTTACCTGCTGCTTGTCTTGTTTAGGCAACTATGGTTGCCTTACCTGCTGCTTGTCTTGTTTCGGCATCCATGGTTGCCTTACCTGCTGCTTGTCTTGTTTTGGCAACTATGGTTGCCTTACCTGCTGCTTGTCTTGTTTCAGCAAATTTGGTTGCCTGACATGCTGCTTGTCTTGTTTAAGCAACTATGGTTGCCTTACATGCTGCTTGTCTTGTTTCAGCAAATATGGTTGCCTTACATGCTGCTTGTCTTGTTTAAGCAACTATGGTTGCCTTACATGCTGCTTGTCTTGTTTCAGCAAATATGGGTGCCTTACATGCTGCTTGTCTTGTTTCAGCAAATATGGTTGCCTTACATGCTGCTTGTCTTGTTCCGGCAACTGTACGGCAACTTTGGGTGCCTTACATGCTGTTTTGAGTGATTCTGAGGTGTTTCAATGAACCAGTGAAAATGCTCTTCTTGATATTGCATTGCATACCACTAATACTATGATTTATTATATACTTATAAATGAAATATTGAGAAATATTGATGAAATAAATTGCGTATTTTCATTTTCCGTATTTTCACTGTAAAAATTTATTTTTCACTGCAGTGAAACATATTTTCCGTATTTTCACTGGTGTCTTGCCGGACTACATTCTTCTAAATTCAGCCAATACACTAAATTAAAGGGGAATTCTTTCAAATCTTAAGGTCAAAAAAGAGAAAAATATATAATAAACAGAAAATTCAAGTTTTTTCTATAAATACGGGATTTATTTTCATCGAGTGGTATGAAAATAAATATTTCACAAGTGGCGATAGCCACGAGTGAAATATGATAATTTTCATACCACAAAATAAATCCCGTATTTATAGAAAAAACTTGAATATCCTCTATAGATATAGTATTTAAAGGGGCTGTGCTCCAGATGACAAAAAAAGAAAGTTTTCTTGTATTATAAATTTCTTGTAATATTTATGACTAATGCTTAAAAAATAACTTACTGACAAAAAATAAGTCAAATAATTACATTATAAATTGATTTTTTTCTCTTTCAAAGTGCTATACCGTAACGCGAAGGTATAAGTATATCGTATAAGATTTAAAGTAAATATCTGTAATATCATATGCGGCGATGGTGGTGACAGTAAAAGCGTTGGAAATATTTTGTTAACATGAGGGTCCAGAGTTCAAATCAGGCTGGTGCGAAAATATTTTTTTTATTCTATTTTGACTTTTATAATCAGTTTTGAAGTAAAATATTATGTTGTTATAATCTCACGGCATTAATATATAATTTCTGAAAAAAATTTTTTATGTCAAATCTGGAGTACAGCCTCTTTAAGCTTTTCAACAGAAACTGGTAAAACAATTTTTACTAATGGTCACTAGTACAGCCAGTGTAACTAAAAATTGTGTCTTAGTATAGCAGTATTAACAGCAAGTCAGTCAGCATCGTGTGAAGACCCTAGAACAGCACATATAAACATTTTAAAACTACTGTTAGAAAAGGACAGCATTGCTTTGCCAACTCTGGTCAACAATGAAAAAATGACAATGATTTTACCTCTGTTGCACAGTGTGTCTTGATAATGAAAATGTTTTCATTCAGTCATAAACAAAAGCTTTAAAAGCTCCCTTAGACTGTTAAAAATAAGAAAGAAACATTTTTCAATCATGACAAAAATAGAGAATAGTTATGAAAATGGCAGTCTTCTATTTAAAGGCATAAACAAATTATGAGCTTTTGTACAACAAATAACACTGGACAGAAATCCCTTACTTAAAAACAAGAAAACCGGAGAATGCCTTTTTAATCATGTTTCCATTATCCTGCTTAAATTCACAATGTAAAATCTTTTATTCACAACAAAAAGTCATTGGGTGTTTTCAGTACAGCTCCAGTCTTTGTTTCAAGCCCTTGCCAAAACAAGTGTGTTTATGATATTTGCTTTGATAAGAATCTATTTAAACACTTGAGTGGAATATTTCCCTGCAGAATTCAAGGATATCATTTGAATATCAAGAGCTGTATGTTGTTTATTTATAACATAAGCCATATATTGTTCACATTTTGGTGTGTTTGTAAAAAACCACAATGGCTTCATGCTTTTTCAGCTTTTTACTAAATGGTGTGACAGCAGACCATGGTCATCCTAATGCTTAAGACATGTATTATACCAGAGTTTCAGCTCAGCCAGATTATGGTAACATGTGAATTTCATTAACAGCATAACAAAACTGATGTATTCTTTGTACAGAATTTTCCCCCCTAATAACAATAACACCTGTTTTAGTCTCTGGTAACTTGCTAAGTCCAAGTAACTATCAAATCTGTTGCATGTCTGCACTCTAAATGCAAAATATGGGTATATATTGTTGGAATCACATTTATGAAACTACATAGTTATGTTGTAAAAATACATAAATAATATAACAAAAAGAAGCTGATGTAACTTACCTTTACTTGATTTGCTTTGATTGGTTTCAAAAGATTTGCAGTGAAAACAGTTAACAATCATTACAATGAAAAACTTTGTTTAATATGAACTTAATAACCCTGCTGCTAAGATTGTCAAGACACTTATGGGCTACAAGAACTGTTTTTCTCCCCTCAAAAAATCAAATTAGAACACCTTTTCATCTCAACAGAACACCAAAGAAACTGTCGGTTATAATAAATGCATCTTAATAAACACCTTTTTGATTATGTTGCTGGCACTGATAAAATGCAGTTTGGAATCTATTATCATTATATAAAATAAATGATCTAAGAAAATCCCTGACATTAAGCAGTTATGCAAGAAGCTATATAGCTCAAGTATTATTGTTCATTGCTCCAGGAAAACTTATTCAGGTAATGTGATGTAGACTTGCATCTAGCCTCTTTCAGTCATGAACTTCTTATGACTGAACAAGGCTCTCACTGAACAAGGCCTTCACTGAACAAAGTTCTCACTGAATGAGGGTCTCACTGAACAAGGCCTTCACTGAACAAAGTTCTCACTGAATGAGGGTCTCACTGAACAAGGCTCTCACTGAACAAGGCTATCACTGAATGAGGCTCTCAATGAAGGAGGTTCTCATTGAATGAGGTTCTCACTCTAATTGAACAAGGCTCTCCCTGAACAAGGCTCTCACTGAACGTGGCTCTCACTGAACAACTCAGTGAACATACCAAAGGCAAACACATTAGAAGAAGCAAATTGTGGTGGTGAAGGGTTTTCAAATGCAACATCATTTAGGATTACTATTATCAAATCCATTCAAAAATAAAAAAGTTATGGCCAATTTTCACAATATTCAATAATTTTACCTTCAAGGTCAAGGTCAAATAAAGGTCAAGGTCAAATTCAGCTTAATCTCTTGAATTGTCAAAAGGGTAGTTATGTCTAAGTATGAAGACAACAATACATCCATTAATGTCAATATATAACCAATTTATCAACATCAAGGTCATTTAAGGGTCAAGGTCATACTCAAATTATTCAACATGTCAGTTTTGTTTTCAGTTCTGTTCCGACCCCATATAAATCAAATCTGTCCATTTATAACAAAGTTATGCAAATTTAAGCAAAGTTCAATACCTTGACCTTCACAGTTAAGTCATTTTAAGGTCAAGGTCATACATTAATAAATTAACTGTCACTTTTGTTATAAGTGTTGTTTTATCAAAGTATGAATAAAATCCATAAATAAATAACAAAGTTATGACAATTTAAGCATAATAAAATAACCTGACTTGCAGGGTCAAAGTCATTTTAAGGTCAAATTCAAACTTGAATAATTCAACATTTTAGTTTTGTCATAAGTGTTGTTTTGTCCAAGTATGAATTAAATCCGTGAATGAATAACAAAGTTATGACAATTTAAGCAAAATTCAATCATCTGACTTGACGGTCAAGGTCATTTCAAGGAGAAGGTCATACCTGAATAATAATGTCGGTTTTGTCATGTTGTTGTGTCCAAGTATGAATTTAATCTAACTATTTATAACAAAGATATGGCCAATTAAAGCAAAATTGAATTATTTGACCTTGAAGGTGAAGGTCATTTATGAGTCAAGGTCAAGTTCAGTTTGGTCTTCTTGAAGGTCTCTTCTAAAGAGTTGTTGTGTCCAAGTATGAATCAAATCCAACCACCAATAACAAAGTTATGGCCAATATTTACAATATTGAATAATTTAACTTTGAAAGTGAAGGTCGAGTTCAGTCTGGTCATCTTGAAGGTCTTGTCCAAAGGGTTGTTGTGTCCAAGTATGAAGACAATCCATAAAGGAATGAAAAGGTTATGATCAATGTTTAAGTTTTCCGATGGGAACGGCAACGGCAACAACACCATGACTGTACCAATGAAGACAATCCACTGATTAATAATAAAGTTATGGCCAATTTTAGCAAAATTCAACATTTTGACCTTGAAGGTGAAGGTCATTTAAGAGTAAAGGTCAAGTTAAGTCTGGTCTACTTAAAGGACTTGTCAAAAGGGTTGTTGTGTCCAAGTATGAAGACAATCCATAAAGGAATAAAAAGGTTATGATCAATGTTAAAGTTTTCAGACGGGAACGGCAATGGCAATGGCTTTAACACCATGATTGTAGCAATAACTCAATGTTTTCTTTAAAAAAAGTCGAGCTAATGAGTATTAATATTTCCAAACAAAAGAGAATAAAACCAATTAATTCAAAATCTGAGAAAGCACAAGTGCTGTTAACTAAAGACAGGACTGACTGGCCTCTGACACAATCAATATCCCTCAGCTCCTGAAACAACACACCATCCATGGTCACAGGCACACTGTTACCTAACCTGCTCCTTCAACACTACAAACCTAATCTATTCCTGAAACACATCTGCCTAATGTACTCCTGAAACACTCCCACCTAACATTTTCCCAAATCACCCCTACCTAACATGTTCCCAAATCACCCCTAACATTTTCCCAAATCACCCCTACCTAACATTTTCCCAAATCACCCCTACCTAACATTTTCTTGAAACACACCTATCTAACATTTAAAAATTCCTGAATCAATCCTTCCTAACATTTTCCTGAAACAATCCTACCTAACATTTTCCCAAAACACCCCTACCTAACATTTTCCTGAAACACCCCTACCTAACATTTTCCTGAATCAATCCTACCTAACATTTTCCTGAAACACCCCTACCTAATATTTTCCTGAATCAATCCTACCTAACATTTACCTGAATCACTCCTACGTAACATTTTCCTGAATCAATCCTACCTAACATGCTCTTTACACACTCCTAGACATAACCCTACAATTCCCTGCCTCTGAAACCCTTAGCCCTTACACTCCTCTGCCTTCCCATGTCCCTGACAGTTATCTCTAAAAATTACAATCCCCTGCCCCTGAAATCTGACTAATCTACTGCTACTGTAGCTAGAAATGACCTGAAAAAATCATGAACAACCCATAGCCCTTACACTCTTCTGTCTTCCCATGTCCCTGACAGTTATCTCTAAAAATTACAATCCCCTGCCCCTGAAATCTAACTACTCTACTGCTACTGTAGCTAGAAATGACCTGAAAAAACCATGAACAACATTACCAAATTACTGCAGTTTACTTGGTTTTCATCTGGTATAAATATTCCCTAGAAATATTGTAATTCATTATAGAACAGGGGCAAAATTTACTTGTTTGTTTCTGCCGAGTTATTGTGTTTTTATGAGAAACTATTTTTCATGTATGAGTGATGGTTATTGTGCTGGGATAAGGAAAAATCAATTTACTATGTTTATAACATAGTTTGCAATGACATGAATTGAGTAAAGCAGTACTTAAGTCTATCAGATAATAAGAACTTAAGATTTGATTATAAACATGTCCAAAACTAGTCTATTTCCAGGGTAAGTTTCCAAACTTGAATTTTAGGAAGTACTTTATATCTAATAATATTCAAAATTATGACTTAAATTATGTGCTCTATAATTTTGTCATAGTATTTCTGACCTTGTATTTCAATATATGCAATATGTGAATGGACTATTCTTGTTCCAGCAGCAATATCATCTATTAAAGTGGTTGAAAAACATTCTTACAGTGGTCCTTTTATCTCTTTGACAAAGAGAAACTGAAGTAATGCTGGATTCTGTAACTATCTCCCTAAACAATCACAGATGGTTTTTACAGTAGATAAACCTGCTACTGGGGGTATTAACTGTCAGGACCTCCCTATTGGCAGCCATGACCAACCCATATAACTGTCACATTCTGTAAATATCCCAATTTATTCCCTTGCTTGCTATAATTTATGTACTAGCTGATCTCAATAATGCTTCACAAAATCTTTCAAAATTATGGAGTTTGATGGAAATGGTGACCCCTTCATAGGGCACCTTATCTTGCTATCTCAGAAACTTTGAAATATTATCACCAACTCCACATGCTCCAGGAGCCATGCCTGATAGGCTGATAGCTTCATGTAATCTTTGACATACTTGATTTTCTTTCCTTTTGATTTGTAAAACACCAGAAGCAAACAACAGTAGATCTGGTCAAATTTTGAAGATTATATTCTTGTCGAAATATTTGCTTATCAAGTGTTTGACCCTACTGGTAAAATGAACAAATTTTGATGCAAAATATATTGCAGGAGAAGATGTATGGGCTGGCAGAAGAAGAGTATTCCAGTGCTAGAAGGTTTATCCCAATCAACTATAAAACCATTTTGATACATCTTCAAAATACATCTTCAAAATGTACCAGTAGCATGCACTAGGTTTGTATATAAAAATATGCTGATCCATGACATGGTATTTTTCACTCCTTTCAAAGACCTAAAAATTATCAAAATACTTGATCAAGTTAATTGGCCATAATTCCATTTTTTTTTATATTTCCCTAATGTTTTAGTCCTGAATGTAAGAAAAGCTACAAAAACTGAAAAATGTATGATATTTTCAAAACATGCTTCTCTCAAGCTAGACTGTGCACTGAATATGTTTGTAATAGGGTGCCTTAGGAATAAAATTCCTCACAGCTTGTTCTTATCTGACAGCTGAAATATAGTGGCAAATGTTTTTTTCAAAAACAAAGGATTCCCTTACACAAAACCATTCACATGTTTTTGAAGTTAATGATGCATTACTATTCAAAATGCAAGGAAGGGCCTATGTAGGTTTTGTTTAACAAGAAAACATGGGAGATGTTTTGAGCAACATAAGCCATCACAGCATGGTATTCACAGTACACTTATTGCATTAATATACTGTCTAACATAATCTAGAGGACAGAATCAAGGTGTGCAGCTGACACCAGTTGTGAGGAAAATTGTTAAAGTCTTACAACATAAGAACATGAATCATTATTTTTGAAAAATATGTTTTTTTTTGTACTTATTAGAACATAATTTTTCCAAAAGAATAAGATGTCCTTATGATTTGCTTTAGTTTCTTTTTTACTTTAAAGTTTTTGCAATCATGTAATTTGAATTTATCTCTTAAGCGAGCTATTTTTATAAGTTAAAAAACTTCATTAAACAGTATTACTAACACTGTTACAAATCTTTTCTATTTCGATGCTAAAAAATCAATTAGGTACCCCATGAACAGGACGCTTTTTCAGTATAATCAATGAAAAGTTATGTGAAAGCCCTTTCTGGCAAATGGAAATAAAATCCTCACTGAAAACAAAGAAAACACTATTCATTTAAAAATAGTCATCTGATATAAAACTGACTCACCTGACCAGGTTAATAGTTCCACAAGATCAATAAATACTAAACTGTTTCTTTATCCAGTTATATTCGAAAGCAAGCCAATGATTATTTCTATGTTGCATTAAACAATGACACTGTAAGAAGAATTTATATAATACGGTTACTAGAAAACTCTTGTATCAGTCAATTTTAAAACTCTAACTAAAAACTTTTGCATGGAAATATTCACTACAGAATTTCTCAAGAGAATTTCTGCTTCTGCAATTTCTTATGTAATCACAAGTTTCCTTCCTAGATTATTCATAAAATAAACACACAAATATTTCAATATCCAGAGAAAATTAATGTATTCTACACTCAAGTTTTCGTCCTGTTCAAATTTGCACCATCTCAGTTACATAAGAAATATCTCAACTTTTTCCTTTCCCCAACCCTTGTTACCTGAACCTCTAATAAGAAACAAGTTATGATTTGTTTGCTTAATCCAAATCAATTAAGCTAATTAAAACACTCATGAGAAACTAGACAAGATGCTTCTTCACTGAGTTAATGTAGAGTTAACGCAGCTAATGAACATGTGTTACTGAGCGATGCCTCTCTGCCAATAACAGCATTTCGCACCAGCTGGGAAAAACCAGACTCACTGTACCATGTGAGCAAGTCATAATTCTGCTTCCAGGGAAAATTAAGCCAGTGAATATTATGACAGCTATGCTGAAAAGAATCTATACAGAAAATAAGCATGTAAATTATATAACATTTGAAACAGACTGTTTAGCACAGCTCTATGTAAATGCTCCAAGAAATTATACCAATTATTTACACTATTCCTTCACAGAAACAATCTCCTTTGAAATGCACAACAGAGTTTATACATACTAATATGATGAATAATAACAACACAATATACACATGTATTATTTTTATCATTTAAGTTATTAAGAACAATTCACATGACATACTTAGGCCAAGTGGCAAAATGAGGAAAAATATGAATGGGAAAAACATACAATGTAGTATTTATACTATTCAAAATAAACTTCATAGTGAGGTACAAAGTATCAGTAATAATAACAAACTGATAATAAGCCTCATGACCTTTCATCTAGTTAAACCTCTTTCAAAGGACACAAGGATAAAACAGCCACCTGTCTCTCATGACAACATATCATGTTTGACACAATGATGGTCTTCAAATTCATATTAATTTTCCCCCATAAAATAGATATTTAAGCATTTTATATGTCTTTCTTCATACTACCTATCTTACCATACTTGAAGGCGGTCTTCACATGAAACTTGTCTCTTTTTGTGTAAAACTAAATTATCTTACATTGTTAAAATTCAAGTGAGCACCTCACAAAGCAGCTAACTTTGCTGTGTTTCTTTTCTTCATCTTTAAACTGATTGAAAATAATCAATACAGACTGAATGGAAAAAATATGTGTTCTATAATATTAACAGAATATGGAAATAAAATGTGATGATAAAAACTAATCCTTCTACATACTTGAAACAAATATGGTACTAATTCTTTATTGCTAAAAATAGTATTTTATGTTTATGAATGATCATCTGGCACCAAACTCATAATCATACTTCAATTTCCATGAATTGTTTAATATTTCAGTGACATTTATTTGTCATGCAATCATGTAAATCAGTTACAATATCACAAAAATATCTTTATAATGATGAGGTGTATAAATGTACTTTCAAATTGACCCAATTGTTGTGGTAATAATTTTGCAACTTGCTTCTAGCAGAAATGGTATCTGAAGTTACAATTTGCACAGATAGCTTCTGTAATCCCCGGCATCTCAGATTCTGTAAGACCTGGCATCTCAGCTTCTGTAAGACCTGGCAACTCAGCTTCTGTAATCCCCGGCATCTCAGCTTCTGTAAGACCCGGCGTCTCAGATTCTGTACGACCTGGCGTCTCAGATTCTGTAAGACCCAGCATCTCAGCTTCTGTAAGACCCGGCGTCTCAGCTTCTGTAAGACCCAGCGTCTCAGATTCTGTAAGACCCGGCGTCTCAGATTCTGTAAGACCCGGCGTCTCAGATTCTGTAAGACGCGGCGTCTCAGATTCTGTAAGACGCGGCGTCTCAGATTCTGTAAGGATCGGCGTCTCAGATTCTGTAAGACCCAGCGTCTCAGATTCTGTAAGATGCTGTGTCTCAGATTCTGTTAGACCCGGCATCTCAGATTCTGTAAGACCTGGCATCTCAGATTCTGTAAGACCTGGCGTCTCTGCTTCTGTAAGACCTGGCAACTCAGCTTCTGTAAGACCTTGGCATCTCATAATGGGTATGCCAACTATAATTGCTTTAACAAATGTTACAATGGGAGAAAATGTCTGGAATCACTTGAAGCTTAAATAAAGATCAACTCTGAAAAAATATCATTTTGAAATAATGTCGCACTTAGCAGAAACATCTCTTGAAGGATGTCATAAGAAGAGAAAAAATGTCAAAGTCCCCTAGAGAAATTAGATTTTTAAAAATCATTATGTGACATTAAGAGAAAATGGCACAACCACATTCAAAGCTTGTAAAATGACACAACTAATGAAGTGGAGGAAGATTGGTCAATGAGTTAGAGCACCAGACTCCCAATCAAGAGATCACTGGTTCAAAACCCACCATAGGTGAGATTCTTTAGTGATATTTTGTATTCAACAATTCAGTGTCAGTCCTATTTTGAATCAAGGAAGCAATCATCAAGCAGAATTAATTGCAAGAAATTGTTTCCCAACTGATGAAAAATAAATAGGTTTCAAGAACTAAAGAAAATGTTACAGTCCAGGAAATTCAATACTTAAAAAAATGTCACACTCTGAAAAAAATCACTGTCTTAGAAACTCTATATTCAAAGAAATGTCAAATTAAGAAATATGTCACAGTTAATTTGAAAGCTTGAATTCAAGAAAGACCAAATTCTGTGGAAATCAGTATCTAGAATGTGCACTGTTGGCATCAGAAACACTTGCAGTTACAAGTAACATATCAATGTCTGAATTTGTTGTTGTGGTATGACAGTCAGTCCACTTCTTCTGCAACAGACATGTAAGTTTTGCTTGTCTGCAGATTGCAATATTGCATGCAACAGTCTGCAACATTGCATGCAACAGTCCTCAACATTGCATGCAACAGTCCTCAACATGGCATGCAACAGCTGCATTATTGCATGCAACAGTCCAGAATGTCCCATAAAATATTTGGTGGCAAAGAATATAACAAAACTGGTCTCAAGATTTCATAACGACATCTCTGCCCTGTCAAGTTACCCCAGACCAACTAGATGAACTGTAAGATATTCCTACCCAATTGATGTAGCTAGGGCCATCAAAACGATCTCTTTGCAGGATGTAACATCAAACAATAATGTCAAATAATGTTTTTTTCTTTATTAGTAAAAACTCATTTGTTCATCGCTATTGTCTAAGCAAAACTGAGATGAATCACTATGCAGAACTGTATTCCAGCTTTGTTATGTGCATTACTGATGAACCCAGTCCTGATGCTGACATCATCGCTGAGCCAGAAATTGCCATCTTCTGTGGTGGAGCAGCACTGGTCAAAGGGTTAGAGTGCTGGACTCCTGATACAGAGATGCTAGTTCAAATCCCTCCAAGGCTAAGAGTCTTCAGTGACTTTCAATATTTCACACTTTCAGTGCAAGAGCTAGTTTAAAACCAAGGAAGCAGTCATCGAGAGAAATAAATGTAAGTTGCAACAACTTGCTTCCCAACAGATATAGAATAAATAGGTTTGATCTTAATACAGTCCAATAATGATGTATACGGTATTCAGACAGCCTACATCTTAGGTAAAGATACTGCTTTAGGTTTGTCTAAGCATTGCAGCTGCTGTGGTCATGGCTGACAAAAATCAGTTATGTGTAACATCCTGGTATATCTATCTTGCACTGCAGTCATAACTCACAGCCTGAAAGATCTACAAAGACTTGTTAATTGTGATATTGTAATACACCACAACAACAAAACTGTTCAGCAACATCATAATAATGTGCACCAGCTTGTAGCATACCATATACCCAAACTTGCCGATTTTAGACAAATGTTGCATAGCTATTCCATAAGAAACCCAAAAGCCTAAATCTAATTAATACTACACTGTAAGAAATGCACCATAGAAGCAAATGTCAACCTATTTATTGTAATCAACATTTTCCTACTGACTATTGAATATTTTGCTATTACACCCTGTTACACTAACAGTTGTACCTATTTCTAAGCCACTCAAGCTTGTAGGTCTGGTAACAGCTTGTACGATACTACAAAATGTAGAATCTTTGCTTTGCTCCTTTTACAATCAACAAAATTTGGAATACTTCATTTACACCCTTCTCAAATTTCTGTCAACTTGCAAATGTGCACTCAACTTGTATAGAAATTGTGACAACCCAAAAAATGTGTATTTTTGACTCCTATCTTTAAATTATCATGTAAAATATTATTGTTCTCTGAGAATATTGGACATATTTTTGAATGCTACTGAAGAAAAATGCAGATTATCCAGGATGTTTCAACTGAATGGCACTGGTTTGTAACTTTGATACTTCAACACGATTTTACTGTAAATCAAAAACATAATTAAATTTGTGATTTAAAGTGATGATTATGGTGATAGTTGTCTGAGACCTTTATAAGTTATTGTTGTTTTCTCTGGTTCCTATTTAATATTACACCAATCAAGATTACAGCTCTAGAAAGCCCATAACTCTACCCTCATCACAGAAGTCTGTGTACTCAGAAGAAAGTTCAGACAAAGTCAGAGATACTGCAAAGGAAATGAATAACACTATTGTTATGAAGTGTCAGTGAAATATTGGCCATGCCTTGGTCTATTCAACTTTGGATTATGATTAATATCAGAAACCAATATTTGATGTCCTTGTATCAAAGATCAATTGCAGGAAAACTCATATCATTTTCCCATTCTCAACACGACAGCCAATTCTGCATTAGGTTGATTGGATTACTATGGATTTGTATGGTCCTCACAAAACAATGGTTGAATGTGAGGAGAAAAGCTCTCAAGAATCCTTGTTAACTTAGTGTAAAAGTGAAGATTTCTTTAAAAAAAAACTATAGTATAAACTGCATTTATCAGCCCTAGATGCTCAGACCATATTTAACTTATTTTATGTAACATGAAAGGGATGAGTCCAATAAACACCACAAGACTTCAAGACAAAGAATTCTCAGTCTCTAAGCTTTCTTAGAGTGAAAGATATTAACATAATTGTACAGAATCAAAATACAACAAAACTAACTAGAACTATCACTAAAGGCGATTAATACCCCCACATGGGTGCTTGATACTGGAACTGGAAAGCCTAGAATCAATGGCATAAAGTGACATAAGAAACATGGAAATATGAATATATTTTATATTTAATAATATTGTATATAAAAAAAACAATTACCTGTAGACCATTGAACTGTATATTTTCTAGCAGAACTAGCTTAAGTTTAAGCGAACAGTGACCTTGACTCCACTGGCAAAATTTTCAATCCCAAGTGTCTTCTTCACAGAAGCTACCTTTAAAGCAAATTTAATCAAAATATCTCATTCCTTACTCAAGTTATTGAGCAGAAACCATTTATTTTTTATTTTTAGTAACAGTGACCTTAACCTTGGCCCCACCAGCCCCAATATCAAACTTGACCTGTATCCTGTGATGTTACACCTGTGTATCAAAAATTGTTTAAAGCTGTCTAGCCTTTCACGAGTTATCGTCTGGAAACCATGACGGACCAACAGACCGACCAACCGACAAGCTTACTCCTAAATACCCACTCAAACTTTGTTTGTGGGGGGTATAACTAGTCAACAACTATATACATGATGTAAACGTCCAGCTTTTCTTGTTGCCAGAAACCAGAATGAAATTAGTTTTACCAACACTAAACATTAACTTTATTCCAGGCAAATAACACATCAAAATCAAGCCTGTGTGCAAAACTAACCAGATAAACATTTAATCAGTGCTTTAGCATCTCCAATAGCCAAGGAAAATTAAATCTCAAATTGGCAAGAAAAATGTATTGCAAATTTGCAAACAAAATTGTATCAAAATTATGCAAGCAAAAATAAATCTCAAATTTGCAAAGAAAATTAAATCACAAAATTGCAAGGAAAATCAATCTCAAATTGGCAATCTTAACTTGGCCTGGCAAGCAAAATTAAACATAAATTGGCAAGCAAAACTTAATCTTAACCTGGCAAGCAAAACTTCATCTTAAATTGGAAAGCAAATGGCTAATTGGCAGAACTTAACAATGGGCAAGCAAATTTAATCTTAAATTTGCCAAGCAAAATAAAGTATGATCATATCTTCTCATATTAGAATACTGGAATTTTTAATAGTTTTGCATTTTACTAGATCTGCAAATGTGGACAGTAGGTGGACACTGTTACTCATTCCAATACTCAATTAAATATTTATATTCTCAATATAAGAAAATATCTGAATTTAAAATTGCAAGTAAGAAAGAGTCGTTATTCTGGTGCAATGGTATTTCAGAATACAGATTTTCCAGGACTGTATTGATATTTTTAGCTCAAGCAGGCTAAATAAGGTACTCTAAATTTTTACAGTTGCTTAAATGCCCACAGGAAGGTCTTAAACAAACAATTTCATCTACAAAAATCATCCATATCTGACTGCAGTACTAACTTGTTGCACAATAAAATGCACAAGACTATTATGAAAAATTCCCCCCAAAAAACTAGAAAGTTCCTATTGAAATTCCACTACCAATTACAGCCATTTCCAATCCATTTATTCTTTGGAGTTTCTCTCAGAACAGTTTGCAAATTTGGCAAACAGTGAAAAGATAAAGTTGGAATAAATCAATAATAACTGAATAATTTTATGTTCTATCCATATTCATAATGGATGGGAAACATACATAAAGAAGGAATAGTTGTAAATGGGTCAGTATTTCTGCTCTTTTTGCCATATGTAATGGGAACTTGTTTTTCCTCACAGACAATTTATAGAGGAAAAGTTTTCATTTAAGGCTTAGCAGTTTCATGAATGATTATGAGTCCTGCTTACTATTATACATGTATATGCCAAAAAAGCCGTCTATGGTAAGCACAATGCTAAGTTAATTGACAGCTCCTGCTTATACAGACATATGTAGTTAATTTACAATAGTTATAAGGTAATTAAATTAATTTACAGAAGGAAAGTCTTGGTGAAATCTGCTCAAAACCACAGCAACAAAAGTCGCAATCAGCCAAAAACTGAGCAAATAGTTATATGTGCTTTATACTTGGTATACTGAGAGTCAGCACCGACAGCAGCCCCTAGTGGTGGGGTGGAATAGTTTTGTCCTGAGAGTTTTTGTGCAGGAGTGTTAAGTCTTGAAGTTTTTGTAAATTTATACTTTCTCAAAAAGAGATATTTTTCAGGCAAGACAAGTGTTGTAGGACAGAACATGGATTTACATAATTTAGGATAATTCTAAGAATCTTATGATACAGTGCTCGAAGCAGATAATAAAGAAATTTGAATATATCAGCAAGTAACTTTCTTAACAGCCCTCCTCATTTCTCAAATGCATATAGGCTGTGGTATAACCAGCCTAACAGCTAAACTGAGGAAACATTTAACTTTACCATATTTTATGTAGATTTTATTTCATCACTTATCTTTAACATCAGAATTTTGCAATATACTTTTATGACTTGAAAGATTTCTGAAAGATATTCTACAAGCAAATGAGTTTTCCTGAAAATCTTTTCATGCATCAAAAAAAGTGAAAAACTTCTTTGCCAAGACTGAAGTGTGGAGGAACTATAAAATAAACAATAAAGTCCATAAGTGACTTATTACAAGAAGCTTTCATACATTGAGGTTTTGCTTAATCATAAATGTCAGTTTCTTTAAAAAAAACAACTCTATAATAAAGTTACTCATTCCAAAACCTTTAGATCCAACCTATCTGTATAATTATTGACAAATGATACATAAATTAGCTCAGGGTGGCCATACCACATGGTATATGATGTCATTTAGGCTGTCAGCAAGCAGCATTTTTTTGACTCGATTCGGAGGAGAAAACTGCTGTAAGTATTATATTTCTTCATCAATTTTAATGGTATATAGTGCATGCGAAGCGTAATATTACGTCCTACACATTGGCCTACACATGATACTTTTGTCAGATATCTGTACAGAATTTGATAACATTTGGGAAAACTGATGCACTTTTTGCGATAGCAAACATATTGTTACTAACTCTTTATATCCTGAATGTTAAGAAAAACTGTACATCTGACAAAAGAATCATTAGGACCTGTATGTAGGGCACAATTTTTCCACCTCACATGCACTATGTTAGTGACAGCACCGGGGTAATCAAGGGAGATCACTCAAGCATGAGGGTTATTCTTTGTCAGCAAGATGTAAAATTATACAATATTCTATAAACTTTACATTCATTTTCATTTATTTAATCAACTTTAGTTTAATTCAAATAACTTTGCGTTTCTTCATTCTAAACCTCAGATATCCCTTCATAATACACTAGCCAAACATAGCTTATCATAATTAATACTGAAGTGAATGAAAAAAAAAATCCCCATATTCTCAGAAGTACTACTGTTCATTTGAAAGTCTCCAGACAAAGCTGAAGACATGAGAAAGACTTTAGACAGACAATAAACTTCAATCTCTCTTATTACTTGAAATCTTTTTGAAATTTTTACACTAACTGCAAATATTGACATAAAGAACAAACATTTACATGTAGAAGACATTCTGTAACAAGATGCAAGAACAGAGGGGGTTTGGAATCTTGGATGAGTTATGCTTTGCTTCAGATTCTGTCACTGATAAATGGACTTCAAGTTTCTGAGGGTCCTCAGATATAGAATAACTTAATGAAATGATGTCCATGAAACAGAAACCTGCCTTTTGTTATAATCCATAGACATCCACAATTAATCAAAGTTTAGCAAAACTGGTGGAACAATTGATCATATGCATGAAATTGTGTTGTAATGAATATGCATAAAAATATCACAGTGAGAACAAAAAGTAACTAAAATATTTTTGATACTATGTTTCTGTATAACTGTCTGAGCCATCACCATCTATCAAAAGTATCATGTAATTTTACCTGGCCTGAAATTGCAGTGATTCTTTGAATTGCAGTATTTAACAAGAGCCATGTTACACATGGTTAATCCCCCCGCCGGGAAGAAGCTACCTGGAGGTTGTTCTTTCAAACACTCAATGTAATAATGTTTGAAGAAAATCCCACAAAAAATAGGCAAGGTAGAGTTATTGTTCTTGCAAACTGCACTTCCTACCAATGTTCTATGTCAGTGTATTAAGTTTGAAGAAAATCGCTCAAGCACTTTTGGAGTTATGCTTCGGACAAAGTTTTTCAATTAAATCTGATAAAGGGGAATAATTCTAAAAGTAGGCAAGGTAGAGTTATTATTCTTTCACACTGCACCTCCTCCAAATGTGCTCTTTCAGTATATGAAGTTTGAAGAAAATCACTCAAGTACTTTTGGAGTTATGCTCCGGATAAAAACTGGAATGGACGGACGCACGGATGGACAAAGACCATTTCTAATAAGTTCAAGAACTGAAGAATTAGATATACATGAATATGCTGGGATTTTTAAAATGTAAACAAGTAAATCTGATAAAGGGGAATAACTCTAAAAAATAGACAAGGTAGAGTTATTGGACTTGCACACTGCACTCCCTACCAATGTGCTCTGTCAGTGTATGAAATTTGAATAAAATCCCTCAAGTAGTTTTTGAGTTATGCTCCGGACAAAATTTATCAAGTAATTCTGATAAAGGGGAATAACTCTAAAATAGGCAAGGTAGAGTTATTGGACTTGCACACTGCACTACCTTCCAATGTGCTCTGTCAGTGTATGAAGTTTGAATAAAATCCCTCAAGTAGTTTTAGAGTTATGCTCCGGACAAAATTTATCAAGTAATTCTGATAAAGGGGAATAACTCTAAAAATAGGCAAGGTAGAGTTATTGGACTTGCACACTGCACTACCTACCAATGTGCTCTGTCAGTGTATGAAGTTTGAATAAAATCCTTCAAGTAGTTTTTGAGTTATGCTCCGGACAAAATTTATCAAGTAATTCTGAAAAAGGGGAGTTACTTTAAAAATAGGCAAGGTAGAGTTATTGGACTTGCACACTGCACTACCTACCAATGTGCTCTGTCATTGTATGAAGTTTGAATAAAATCCCTATGGCAGTTTTGGAGTTATGCTCCGGACAAAATTTATCAAGTAAATTTGATAAAGCGGAATAACTCTAAAAAAAGGCAAGGTAGAGTTATTGCACTTGCACACTGCACTACCTTTCAATGTGCTCTGTCAGTTAATGAAGTTTGAATAAAATCCCTCAAGTAGTTTTGGAGTTATGCTCCGGACAAAATTGTTTCGGATGGACGCATGGAAGCACAGACACACGGATGGATGAAGGGCATTTCTAATATCCCCTCCGCCTTTGACGGGGGGGGGGGGGGGGATAACAAGACTAGGTCATTACCTGCAATGACCTTGGATCAGCTATAGATCAGGGGGGGGGGGATAACAAGACTAGGTCATTACCTGCAATGACCTGGGATCAGCTATAGATCATTCCAGAAATTAGTTCCTCCCTGATTACCTCCCTTGTGTCCGCCATCAAGGGTTGAAGTGATTTAATAATGCGAAGGGCAGAAAAGGACCCATTGTGATTGTGACATTGTATGTTAGAGAAACAGATTCATATTTATCATCAGCAAAGATCTATCCCATGGACTTCTAACTGAAGATGTATATTTGTAAATGATTTTTTTGGCTGACATCTCAATCTGTTGAACTGTGATATAGCTGTCATAATAATTTTGTTTTCCATATTACAAGAAATATCAACAACAATGTTAAAAATAAGTAGATGGAAAGCCATCGTATTATTATCAATACTTTTCAAAAACAGATATCCAAAATGCAAAAAATAAAGAATACAAAAAAATCTTATTACAGTAATAGATGCTATATTTCATATATTCTTAAATTTCATATAATAATCAGGAACAAATAAAGACCATGTTTTAAAGGCTTCAGGCATTTTCTCAAGAGAAAATTTCATTATTAATGTGTTTTACTGAGACTGATCAAGCAAGACGGACAGTGACAATTAATGGTGACTTATCAAAACAAAGACAGTATGTCACCTCCCCCCTCTCCCCATATTATGCAAGAATATTCTTTCACAAAAGGACACCGCGAAAGACAGTCTGATAATTAAAGAAGTGCTAAATAATGCACATTTACTGTCAAGTATTCTTTGAAATTCTGTCAAGGAATAAATCAAGTTTTAGTTAATAAAATAGAGTGAACATGCGGCTGATGAGCGAGATGTTTAATTTTGTCATTTTTTCCATTTTATAAGCTTTCAGAGTTGTTCAAATAATTAAAATCATAGTTTCAACTTTCAAAAAGGAGAACAGTGCTTTCAAAATTATATGTGTTTTACACAACTCAAGCTTCCATTTTGAACAGTCCATGGGCTTTTTTCACAGTCTTTCATGTGTGAATTAATTCAAATTAAATAATATGTTCAAGCCAGGAATGAAAAATACAAAATATTAATAATAAAACAAAAAAATGGTTATTCTGCAACAAAATTCACGCGATTATTAAGGCAGTATGTCACCTTGAAATGTGCTAAAGTTATACAAAGTTATACAGAACTTAAGCATCATAGTGAGGTGTAGCAGTCCTTTAATGGCGAACGGTCACATGACTTTCATAATGGCGGCGGTCAATTTATTAGTTATGGAATGGTCTATAACAGCTGATGAATCATTAAAGAAAGTAGATCTTATGTTATTTATCTAATACAATGAAGTACAGAAAACTATTTTCTGTGAGCATAAATTTTTTCGGTGGTAAACAGAACTTCAGCCATAAAGCTGGTGTACGTTATAACACAATCTATAAAAAAATCAATCCTAAAAACCTTAATTCTTAATAGAGTTGATAAATGTGCCCTGAGGCATGACAACCCTCAATATCTGATAACAATGATTCTACAAGAAAACTTTTATTTCCTTCACTCTATTTCAGCAAATATATATATGCTCCCTTTAGTAATGAATTACAAATTTAAAAAAAACCCAGTCTGTGTAGTTCTACCTTTTGATCAATTCCCTAGTGTGAGCCCATTTTCATTAAACTTGCAAATGTTTCTCTGTTACTTCAGGATTTGAACATCAAAATTAACCCTGATTATATGTGTAAGATTAACAACAATTGTACCATTGAGAAATATTGCCAAGTAATTTCATGAACAACAGGGCAATATAAAGAAATAAGGTTTGCAATGTATAGAAAGCTGTTTGAACTAGAGTGACACTGGAAATACTTGTTCAAAAGGTACTTGCTGTTACTTATTTCAGCCAGTATAAGAAATGCAGCAATAAATTTTCTAATTAATAGTATATTCAGAAAATGATTAGCAACCGTAATAAAACTATTACCTAAGGATATAATAGAGGTCTAGTATGTTGTATTTATACATTTTAATGCCTTTCATTAATTACAGAAAATAGTGTTGAACAAAGAAACATTTGCTCTCCAGTGAGAAGTTTGTATTTATTAAATCACAAACTCATTTTATTATTAATATAAGCTGACTGGAAAAACAAAATTAACAGAAGACTTGTCATGTTTTATCCTATGTTATTGGCTTAAAGGGATGATACACTGGCAAATCAATGTCCAAAGAATTAAAACTGATATTATTTGCTCAAATCACGTTCAATATGAAGAACTTTAAATTCCCAGTAAGTTTGTAGTGAAAAGCAGTCTTGAATATTTGAACGTTCTTTAACAGAAAGTAAAATGTGTACTAAATCACCAGGTTATTTTTTAAATGGTGACAAAAACAACCAATTGTCAGTTTTTCATTTAAAAAGAGGAAATCTTTGTTACTGGGACTGGTCATTGTATTTATTTCAATCACATTTATAGTATATTGATAGAAGAAATGAGAAAGAAAGCATAAAACTTTTGCCTGTATATCCCTTTAAGAGTACACAGGATTTCAAAACAACAACAAGGTTGCAATTAGAATCATGTTGTGATAGTTTTCATCCTTTTCTTTTTAAAGCAACTGATCTCTACATCATTCACCAATGTATAAAAACAGAAAATGTTTTCTTAGTAGTATTTGTGAATTGTACTTTTGTGTCGAAAGAAACACATCAGAATAAATCATTTTTCATATTTTTATCAATAAATATTTAACTTCATTAGTCACTGCATGGATAGACACATATTGTAAATGAAGTGCACAAGAGGCACCATGGTCCAGGGGTAGAGCACAGGGTTCTGGATCCGGAGGTCGCAGGTTCGAATCCCGTCAGAGGTGAGATTCTCTCATGATCTTCACATTCCTCACTGCTGTGCGAATACTGGAATGGAACCCAGGAAGCAGTCATCGAGCATGGTGAATCTAAGTTGTAAGAACTTGTATTGCAATCGATGTAAAATAAATGAGTCTAAACTAAGTGCACAAGAAATAATAGTCCAAGCGGCACAGAAGGATAGCTCAGTCACTCAGCATTTTACTTAAAGCGACTGACTAACAGAATTTAGCTTTAGTTTCTTTCTTTAAAATGAAAGAGTTAATATACTAAGAAAAAAAACAACATAATTTTATGTTTCTATACAATACGAAAACTGAAGAAAAACAAATCTGATAACAACAGGATTCGAACCCATGCCCGTCAGGTCAGTAAAATTACAGGCAGCAACCTAGACCATTGAGCCACAGTGGAATGTTCTTTACAAATGTCAAAATTAAAAATATAAACAAAGTATCTGCCTCATGACTAATGGGGTAAATTTTTTACTGATAAAAGTGTGAAATACTTTATATTATGATGTGTTTCTGTAACACAAACTGAGACAGCAACTTAGTTTAGATATGTTCTTCATGTCTACAACCAGAATTTTCATATCTATAAACATTTTCTTTTTTATGCATTGTTGAACCATCTGTGAGATAGTTGCTTTAAATGAGAGTCATAGGTTTGAATCCGCTACGTATGACTTTTTCTTCCATTTTCAAGCCATCTAGGAAGCATAAAATCATGTTTTTGAAGTGGTATTTTGAATATCTCTAGTTTTGAGGAATTATTTTTAAATTACTATCTGGAGTCAGTAGCTTTAGATGAAGGTTTTACAGCCTGACGTACCATGATCATGAACTTCTCAGCATTGTTCACATAATGAGCTTGGATAGACAACTTGTGACAGAGGAGGGAAGACAAGCAGTACATCAATATCTTAGCACTGCTGTTGTTCTTCAGATCTATACCTCCAGCCAGACAATCTATAAAAATCGTTAGCAATCAGTAATCATTTTTTTACTTTATTTCTGTTTATTGTTGATTTGCATGTCTGCTCACAGTTTACTATGTACACAACCAAACTCATCCATCCATCCAGGCCAATTAGCTATATACCATCTGAACAGATTATCTTGTACTTGGCAAATTACATGCAATGTTCAAGACTGTACTTTTAAATTTTTAAGTCAAGTTTTCAGGCAATGTTTTGACAGGTTTTAAGTGATAAACACTTAATGATAAACCTATACCTATGCAACAGGCCCTGTACAGAACATCTACATGCAATGAGAAATATGTTTCTACTTCTATATGACAGTCTACATAAAACATAGACAGTCCATCCAGTGACTATAATACCTCTTAATATATGAAGAGCATTACATCTTGGAACAATCAGAGATACAGAATGACATATTTGAACACTTTACAATTACTATTAGGATGCAATACAATGACAGACTTCCCTTGCAAATGGTATCTTGCCTTAACTCTTCCTGTGCAAAAATTAACAGGACAGACTGTTATGTCCTGTACAAGACACATCCAATCTTCCCCTTCAGGGAATTACGGCCTTTTTGCATGAGAGAGAGCAGTTTACCAATGCTGCAAAATCCCATAAAATTATATCTGCCTGAAACAATTAAGCAGATATAATCTAAAATATATTTTTTTTGTATTCAAATTAGCATTATTTCATCATTAATCAAAGAAATGTATCAATATTGATTAGTTTAACTCCAGCATTCAGATCTTCCTAACTATAAGCACTTCATTCTTGGTTAACTTCAACATTCAGATCTTCCTAACTATAGCCACTCCATTCTTGGTTAACTCCAGAATTCAGATCTTCCTAACTATATTCACTTCATTCTTGGCTAATTCCAGCATTCAGATCTTCCTAACTATAATAACCACTTTATTTTTGGTTTTATACTGTTATGCTGTAAGCTTGTTTTAGACATAGAGCTAGTTTAACAAATGAGTTTAGCTTAACTAATATGTTTTGTACTTAATGTGACTTTTTACCCACAGAACAAAACCAGAGTGAAAATAGAAAAAAGAGAATTTTCAGTTCTCTCAAACTTAAGAAATGCAAAAGCTTTTTCATAAGGTTAAACTTAAGCTATTTTCTAGTGTCTGTAACATGTTTCAACAGGGAATTGCAAAATAGCTAGCATCTTTGACAAAGATTAAATGAAAGCTTTCAAACAGGATAACAAAACCTAGGAAAATCATAGATGTAATGCAAAACCTTGTTAAAGATAAGATAAAGCATACCTCATTCAAGAATTGCTCTCAATTTTTCCAAATGCTTGAAACAATAAGATATATATATATATATATATGTCAAACTTGAAATAAAGCTGAAATCAAGTGGATTGTAAATCTATATACAGTGTGACCATCACTATGTTTTTGGAGACAACGTTTATTTTCCCTCTTTATCAACCATGAAAAATGAGCTTTTCTCTTACCTATTGAACAATATTTTGATGATCATTTTGAAAGAAGAAAATCCCAGTAAGGACTTTCAAAGCTTAAACTGTCACTGTTATCAGTGGACCCACTGTACATCTATCTTCAATAATACTTAAAGGATTATTTAGAATGTTACATAATACTTTAAGAAAATGAATACACAAAAAAACTGCTTAAACATTTAAATCAGATAGCATTGTTTTCTGACAAGATACTCTGAGCTGTCTAATATGATTTTATCAAAAGCAGCAAGATTCCATGTTTAAGGAATTTGTGTAAAACATCTGAACCCTAGTGTGGAGCCAAAACTGACCCAAGGGGCAAAGTTTTAATATATTTGGTACAGATTCACTGTGTAACGCTTCATGACAAATTTAAGAACACTTGGCCTTGAAGTTTCAGACAAGAAGAGTTTTAAAAATTTTCCTTCCCATTTCAGTGTCAAGCATATGATCCTCTGGGTGGAGCCAATAGTGACCACAGGGACATGATTTATATGACCCTCAAGGTGGAGCCAATAGTGACCACAGGGACATAATTTGAAGTCTTAGTAAGTATTTACAAGACAATGATACATACTAAATTTCAGAAGTCTCAGACTAATGGTTTAATGGTTTCTGATAAATAGAGAGTTAAAGAGATTGCCTGTATAAACTATCTGACCACCAGAGTGGATCCAAAAATGGCCCCAGATGTTAAGTTTGAACAATCTGGGTAGTGGTCCACTTGACAATGCTTTATGCAAAATTTTATAACTCAAAGCTTTGTGGTTAGATAAAAAAGAATTTAAATTTTTTTCCAAAGAATTTATTGTTTTCCTATATATTTCTTAGTAAAATATGTGGCCCCTCAGGCCAGGCCTTTTGTAACCCCAGGGATATAATCTGAACAATCATGTTATCCTGGTTCATGCATAGACAATTATCAACACCCAATTTCAAACCTCTGGGCCTGGTGACTTTATGTAAGATGATTGTTTCAATTTTTAAACTGTCTGCAACACCCAACAGTCTTAGAACCTCATCAAAAATCAGGCATCGAGGGACACATCCACTTTAACATTGATATATTTATAATATATGCCAATACTGGCATTTCCACATATTCAGACCATATACAGAGATAATCTTGTAATTTGTTAATAGTCATACAGCAACTCAAGAAAGAATTTAAAATCATTATACTTTTTTACTAAAGGCAACAGATTGACTGGAATATTTCAAAAGTGGTTTGTAAAATTGTCTTGAAAATCTCTGCTAAGATTGTTCAAAATATGTCCCTGTGGCTCAACCCAAAGGGTCAAAATTTGACAGAAATATGAAGGAAAATCTTTAAAATTGTTCTTGTCTGAAACTACAATGCAAAGAGTTCTGAAATTTAGGATGAAGCACTGCATAGTTAACCTGGGGGTCAGTTTTAGTTCCACCCTAGGGGCCAGATATTCAACATAGACTTATGTATACAAAAACTCTTTAAAACCCTGGAGGAGACTTCTGAATATAACTATGTAGTATTGTCTTGTGAACTTCTACCAGGTGTTAAATTATGCCACTGAGTCATTTTGTCCCTATAAAAGGGTCATCTTGTTAACCTAAAAGTATAACGAAATTATGAAGAAATATAAACATTTTTTCATAAACCAAATTGACTTAACTTTTGTATCTAGCAAACAGCATTGTCCAGTTCTTTCTATTACATCAATAATAAATCCATAACATTGCAGAAAATCCTGTCATTCTGAGCAGTTATACTCAGGTGAGCAATTTAAGGCCATCCTGGCCCTATTGTCTGATAATCATTTTACTAATACAGTGACAGAAATAATTCTAGAAGCAAAAAAAAAAAGAGCTGGCATTAGAAAAGAATTTAGACTAAACTGCCTCTGGTTTTGGTCCTAAACAAGTCTAAAACCAATAAGTTTTTTGGCACAATCTTAAAGGTGTGTAGACTGCATTTAATTTTGTCCATGCTTCAATGTTTTCATTATCTGCCAAACAAGAAAATCCTGTTAGCCATGTCAGTGAGATGTCCAAAATCTTTTGTTAAGTCTTTGTGCATAAATTCAGTGTCAATTCAGCTACAAATTGCCTAAGCAGCAGGAGTAACAAGTCTTTGGGCTTAATTGGCCACCTCCCATGATATCCTTTATCTGTCCTGCTACATTATTGGGAAGAATAATAGTCCAGTCAGAGCTCTTTTGTATTGATAAAATCCTTTATCATAACTTGCTAAGGTTTTTGTCAGTGCAATGAAAATGGGATTTAGTCTTTACATTTAATTTCATTCATAGGTCAAGTGCTTGGTATGTGTGAAACAGGCAACAGTAAGTGATGCGTAAAAACAAGGTTGGGTCTACTGTCTTGCCCTCTATTATTACTGTGTCATCATGGGTCAGCAAAGTTGGGAGATGAACATCTTTGTTAAAGTAAATCAGTATGAAACTAATATCGTCCTGCTCAATTTCAACTCATGACAGTTATTTTCAGCATGCACACCTCAATTTCTTTAATGTAAGCAGGTTCATAGTGAGTTTACAACAATCATGGACATGTCAAAATACTCTTGTAATTATAGCTTTGAGTGAAAAAATGTTAGGGTGATCCCCTCAAAAATGTGATTTTGAAACTGAACTCCTGTCTGGCTTTGGAGTTATGTTGGACAAGTTATATTTAATTCAACATACCCTATATTAGAAAAGAAGAGAGAGAAATTTCATTTATCTGAACAATTGATTTTTAGTGAAAACATTTTGTACAAATTCTATAGCTGATAAGTATTTAAGATGTCAGTAGCCAAAAAAAGGGTCGATCCTTCTTTGATGTCAGTGTCTTTTATGATGGTGGACTTTCTTGAAAAATGAAACCTGTTTTTCAAATATGAAACTAAAAATAATATCAGGTGCAAAATTAATTCCATTTAGCAAATGGATTGATGTTGATCTACATGCAAACTAAGTTTGTTAAGTGATCTTCAGACACATTTTAGGAATACCTGTACTCAGGATAGCTAAGATGCTGTTGATTTATCAAAACACATGGCTTGTTTAAATTATACCCATAGTTTTTGCAGTTTATTCAAAAACTTACCAAACTGCTTGAAGTTTTTTAATGACTACACAAACAGCAGTCTCTAAAATGCTGACAACTACATTGGGCAATTTTTTTGAACTAATTACCTTGATACTAGATTTTGAATCTGAATTGTGAAACACTTAAGGTAATACAAGCAGTTGTAGTTCTCTAGTGGCCAATCAGTGTTTCAGTGGTAACATACAGGACTTGTAATGCAGATGTCACAAGTGCAATCCCTGGTTTTACCACTTACCATACTAGTTGTCTTTTAACTGAGGACCCACAAAACAAAGCACATAAAAGAACTAGAAGTGTCTCTGGAATGGGATGTCATCTGTATCTTGCACTTTTCTCACAACTTACATTAGATCTCCAGGGGGAATCAGTTATATGGACAATTTACAATCAATGATAAACAGAGAGAAAAATAGACTTCTTTTTACTGAGAAAATAAAGAAGATACAGTTACTTAACTTGTGGTGTTTATGCTAGTGTGTCATTCTGAACTTGTGATGTTTATGCTAGTGTGTCATTCTGATCTTGTGGTACTTATGCTAGTGTGTCATTCTGAACTTGTGGTGTTTATGCTAGTGTGTCATTCTGAACTTGTGGTACTTATACTAGTGTGTCATTCTGAACTTGTGGTACTTATGCTAGTGTGTCATTCTGAACTTGTGGTGTTTATGCTAGTGTGTCATTCTGAACTTGTGGTACTTATGCTAGTGTGTCATTCTGAACTTGTGGTACTTATGCTAGTGTGTCATTCTGTAAAGGTAAAGTAAGAAGAAAATATGTGAAGTAGTGGCAGAGATATCTGAAGATGTTATAGTTTTTGCATGCAGACAAAAAAGAGCTATGACAATACCTTAACATTTTCTTCAAAAAGAGCCAGGCTAAAAATATGTTTAGATTCTGAGATACTGAGCACAGCAACTGAAATTTTGTTAGTTTTTCTACGCCACTGAGTATAAGAAAAACAATAAAAGATATGCACAATGTTGTGCTGAATAAGAAGTCCAGTCATAAAAACAATCTAGAATGTGATTGACCAAAAAATGAGATAGCAGAAAAAAACTACTATCAAGCTTATTAGCAGAGGATGTTCCATACAATTATTCAGCTTATTCCACAGACAGATGCTCCACATATGCACAGTTAAACATGGATCACAAATTCTGATAAAAAAACATGCAGATATCTGTTGTGGAATTTTATGTTTCATAAAAACATAGCCATTTTGATGTTTCATTTTGATTTTCTTTTGTTCAGAAACATGCAATTTGTGCATCCCAAAATAACAAACCAATTATCATGCTAAGCACGATTTACCAGAGTATTTGACTAGTCTATGATGATACAAAAAAGTTCAATAAAAAGTTAATGTTTTGATAGTTAAATGGTCAAAAGTAACGCAGACTGAAATTATATCTGTTATGCAAACAACTGATCATTTCTTTGATGGTTTGTTTGTTTTAAAGCATATTGTTTGTTTGTTTAATTGTTACTTTTATTGTCTTTCATGCTGGTTTTCTATAATAAATGCTTTAATAATTTATCACTATGATAATAATAATCTATTAGTATGAATGATTGAATTAGTTTCACACCATGCACCATGGCCATTTGAATGTTAATGCTGACACTACATCAAAAATTAATGTTCCCCTAATTTGAAGTCTCTCTTGATTGAAAATAGAGGAATGATTACAATCTTGTTACAAAAGCAACAAGAGTACTGCATGGAATAGAATTCTTTAAGTACTTTTAGTAGTTAATTCAGTAGACTTACAGAATTTCAAATATTGTTCCAATCAATAAATATACAAAATATCTCTGTTAAAATTACCAGTTACTTTGTATGGAACTGTTCACTGACCTTCACTGAGACTTGTTCTGATTTCAAAATATCTATTAAAACAGTACCAACAAAAACATGAATCGTGACCACTTATAGACTATTATAACTATACTGAAACATCAGCAGCTTATGACCTCACATCAGCTCAATGGTATGGTTTCAATATCAGGTGGGTGGGGCACTTGGTCATACAAAAGGTTGAGAGGCGGGCTTATTCACAATTAATAGATGGGAAATAACCAAAGACAGCTGTTAGAATCACCTACTGTACTCTCAAGAATACTTTGAAACATTATTTCACACCATTATTCTTCAGGCTTTGAAAATAACTACCTCTGATAACTTATATTATCATAAAAATATAACCCTCTCAATTAAACAGATTTTGCACCTTGATATATAATTATTATGGTACACTGTACATCTTTCAATAAAGCATGGGGGAACTCATCAAAAGTTTTTCTTGGGTAACTTTAATTCATCAAAAAGTCTTTTAACCATGAAAATGAGAAAAAATATTTGATTTCTCATACATCATATCTGACAGAAAGTTGTGCCTGTGAGTGGGTGGAATGATGCGACTTGCTATGCACATAGAGAAGACTCGTTTAATCATGTAGATAGTGTCAATGAGTTCTAAATTCCTGTTGGCAAAATGAACAGAACAATTTCTTCTGATAAAAACAAGTAAATGATGCAGTCAATTAATAAAATATATTCCTATAAGTTTCTGTTGGCAGAATCTTACTGATCTCCAAAAAAAAAAGCTTTCATCATATCTAGTACAAAGCTAGCATCATTATGCTGAAGTTATAATCCTGACATTAAGTTTTGCAAGGAAGTCAGGTTAAATCATTATAATTTCTTATCACTCCTCAAATATTTCCCATCTCTCATTTTGGAGTTTTCCACCATCAAGTGTTATCTGTATGATCTCCCCTTGATGGAGTCCCTGGGGTGGCCATTTTGGACATAAAACACACTTATTTCCATGGTAACAGGTGCAAACAATGATATAAGACTCCTTGTGCAACATTCTCTTATCTGTCTGGATGGGAATTTAATTAAATCAACATGTTTAAAACAAGGGAGAAGATAATTCTTAAGAAAGTTTCCAATCAGATAGCAGTACTAAATTTTTCCCTCTGTCTATACCCATTTGTGAGCATTCCAATTCAACCATTAAATGTTGCTTTGTCTGCCTATTTAACTTCTTCCAGCCTTAAGTTTAATTTTTTGCAAAATATTTACAGACTGTGATAATAATTAAACACTTTCTGCAGACAAGATTGCTGATATGTGCACCCAAATAGTAATTGTCTCTTCAAAAATCAATCAGAAATACAGCTAAGTGAATAAATCTGATTTCAATAAAAATCTAACAAGAGCACCACTGGGCAGAGCATTAATTACCCGAAGGGTGTTTTTTCTAAGTATGATGCATTTGTGATATAAGGGAGGAAACATTAGGCTTTGGAATTAAATGATTTGCTTTAAATTTTGTTTTTTGTTTTTAATTTATAATATTTTGATTCTTACATTTATGAACATCATAAGAAGTTAAAAGACTGCAAGCCAAAGAGTTACTCAAGTTACAGTATCCTACAGAAACCAAATTGCGGATGCTCAGGACAATAACATAATATGCCCCTTCAGGCATATAATAAAAAATGGTAAATTTCTGTAAACAGGAGGACCATAATGGCCCAGCGGGGGTGTGTATGTGGAGGGGGGTGCGGGGGCGGGAATTGGGAACAAAGGGACATTATTTGAACAAACTTGGAGGAGGTCCACTAGACAATGCTACACACCAAATTTCAGACAAGTTTTCATTCATGTTGCCATCGCAATCACAGTTCTTCAGGGAATAGAATTCTTTGAACATATTTGGTGAAGGTTCATGGAAGGAACATACCTGCAAAGCATATGCTCAGATGAACTAAAAAAGAATCTTTATTTTTCCATTTCAAGAAGGCTGTTCAATTTTTACATCATGTTTTTTTGATGTCTAGGAAAATGAATTTACAATGTACTGAGATTTCTACTTGATGTTTCTATGTCACTGTTACATTCTAAATACATGTACTTATCTAATATTTAAGATTCCAAATTTAGAAATTTTTAGGAGTACAGATAATCCACAAATACTGGGAAGGAACCCTGTCAAATGTTTGTGGAGCAAATCAAGGCATTTACAACTGTCTCAGATGGTCAGGATGCTATCACAGACTGGAATTTCAGAACATGTGACTCTATATACTTTTTTTATACCATTTAATTCAAATATTGACAAATAACAAATTTCTTCTTTACTTAACATTTTGATCTTGAAATATTTTTCATATTTTATTCCTCATAATATCTACATAGACACTAGATGTAGCATATTTCTTGAGCACTGACAGTTTATAGAGGGCAGATATTCCAACCTCTTCAGTAAATGACTGGTACACTGTATCCTGTCAGTAATGTAAGTGTAAGAGTAATTGTTAATTACAGTAAGTACTTACACTTAAATTACACTTATATTACATCAGGACTGCCATTGAAATGTTTCAGTTATAACTGGAACAGATGCATAACTGCATACCAATAATAATATGTCTGTTTTAAACAAACAAGAGGGCCATGATGGCCCTAAATTGCTCACATAGTCTCATTGCTCAAGTTACAAGTATTGTTATTGGTTGTTATGGGTGTTCGTTGTTCGCGAGTTTGGATAAGTTTGCAATTAGTTTGAAGACTCTGGGTGTAATGGTACTCTTATTTTTTATAAGAGATTTTTTATAAGACCTATGGACCTACTCTCCTGCTCATTCGGTCGAATGTTTCACTTTCTTACCTCTGCTAAAATTCAGTTTGCAGGACGATATTTTTATTTTTAGACAGGGAAATCCACAGTTACTTTTCAGCCAATCAGTGACTAGCCTAGAACGAATCGTCCATACATACATTTGACAACCCAAAATGTAAACAAACAATGCATGTTTGCATGTTACTTTTGTATTTCACATTTTCAAAGTGTTTTTTTAATATGTATACATAAATAAACCAGTAAAAATATCAAAAAGGTTAAAATCACAATGGTACAGTTGTTTTAAGACGTTTAATTGCTGTATTAAGATGTTAACGTAAACACGTAGTTGAAATGTGTTAACAAAATTGTCAGAAAACACCTGTCTATTTATAATTTTTGCAATCACATGATTGTTTCAACAAATGAAAAGTGGTTTCAAGATTTTTTGGTTGCAGGGATATTGGTGCCCTTTCATTGGTTGTTTAAAAGTTCATTGTAAAGGTCAATATCATAAATCTACTCTAATTAAAGCAGCGGTGTGAAGTAATAGTAGTGTATTCACATAACTGCTGAGGGAGCGTACTATGGACCCTAAAAACAATAGGGTTCTTCTAATACAATTACCCTGTAAAGTTTGAAGGCTCTCGGTGTAATGTTCCTACAGTTACTCAGCAGAAATACTTTTCATTCTACAGGTTCCAGTGACCTTTGACCGACTAACCCCAAAAACATTATGGTTCTTCTATTTAGTAAAAGCAATCATCCTATGTAGTGAAATAGTACTCCTGTTACCCACTGGAAACGGTTTTCACTCTAGAGGTCCCTCTGACCCTGATATTTGACCTACTGACCCAAAAATCAAAATGGTTTCTTCCTACTCAATAAGGATAATAATCCTGTGAAGTTTGAAGACTCTGGGTCAACTGGTACTCAAGTTATTAAACAGAATTGAAGGGTGACAGACAGACAGATGAACAGACACCCATGGACAGGGCAAAAACAATATGTCTCCAATAGAAGGGCGGGGTACATAACAATGAATAATTGAAGGTCTAGCCCTTGGTGTTTCAGAGCAGCAGTTTTTTTAAGTTTTCCCTATAAAGGTCTTTGTGAAAAATCAAATGACCCCCCCGGATGGGGGCAGTTTTGACCTAGAGGTCATGATATGAACAAACTTAGTAGCGGTCCTCTAGACAATGCTGCACACCAAATATCTAAGCTGTACGCCATTTGGTTTCTCACAAGGAGATTTTTCAAACTTTTTTCCTATATAACTATATGTAAAATATGTGACCCCCAGGGGCAGGGCCATTTTTGACCGAGGAGTCATGATTTGAACAAACTTGGTAAAGTGCCTCTAGACAATGCTGTAAACCAAATATCTAAACTCTAGGACTTGTTGATTCTTACAAGAAGATTTTAAAATCTTTCCTATATTACTCTTTGTAAAACATGTGACATCTGGGGTGGGGGGGAAGGCATTTTTAGAACCAGGGGCCATGATTTGAACAAACTTGGTAGAGGTCCACCAGACAATGCTGCACACTAAATATGTAAACTCTAGGCCTTGTTATTTCTGACAAGAAGATTTTTAAAGTTTTTCCTATATAACTCTATATAAAACATGTTCCTATATAACTCCAGTTTTGACCCAGGGGCACTGATTTGAACAAACTTGGTAGAGGTCCTCCAAACAATGCAACAAACAAAATATCTAAGCTCTATGCCCTTTAGTTTATGATGTGAAGATTTTTAAACCTTTTCCTATATAACTCTATGTAAAACATGTGACCCCTGGGGCAGGGCCTATTTTGACCCCAGATGTATAATTTGAACAAACTTGGAAGAGGTCCTCCGGACAATGCTGCACACCAAATATCTAAACTCTAGGCCTTGTGGTTTCTGACAAGAACATTTTTAAAATTTTTCCTCTATAACTCTATTTGTAAAGCATGTGACCCCTGGGTTAGGGCCTATTTTGACCCAGGGGCCACGATTTGAACAAAGGTCCACTAGACAATGCTGCCTACCAAATATCTGAACTCTAGGCCTTGTGGTTTCTGACAAGAAGATTTTTAAAGTTTTCCTATATAACTCTATGTAAAACATGTGACCTATGGGGCCGCGCCATTTTTGACCCAGGAGCCATGATTTGAACAAATTTTGTAGAGGTCCTCCAGACAATGCTACAAACCAAAATCTAAGCTCTATGCCTTTTGGTTACTGATGTGAAGATTTTTTAAAACTTTTTCCTATATAATTCAATGTAACCAAGTGACTCCTGGGGCAGAGGCCTATTTTGACCCCAGATGTATAATTTAAACTAACTTGGTAGAGGTCCACTAGAGACTTGCTACATACCAAATATCTAAACTTTAAGCCTTGCAGGTTTCTGACAAGAAGATATTTAAAGGTTTTCCTATATAACTTTATGTAAAACATGTGACCCCTGGGGCAAGGCCTATTTTGACCCAGGGTTCATGAATTGAACAAATTTGGAAGAGGTCCTCCAGACAATGCTACAACCCAAAATCTCAGCTCTGTGCCTTTTGGTTTCTGATGAGAAGATTTTTTAAACTTTTTCCTATATAACTCTATGTAAACAAGTGACCCCTGGGGCAGGGCCTATTTTGATCCCAGATGTATGATTTGAACAAACTTAGTAGAGGTTCAATAGACAATGCTACACACCAAATATATAAACTCTAGGCCTTGCAGTTTGTGACAAGAACATTTTTAAAGTATTTCCTATATAACTCGATGTAAAACATGTGATCCCTGGGACCAGGCCTATTTTGTCCCAGGGGCCATGATTTGAACAAACTTGGTAGACAATGTGGCACACCAAATATCTTAACTATAGCTGTTGTGGTTTCTGACAAGGAGTTTTTTAAGTTTTCCCTATATAAATCTATGTAAAATCATCTGACCCCTGGGGTGGGGTCAGTTTTGAAGCCAGGGTCATAATTTGAACAAATTTGGTAGAGATCCAGAAGATGATGCTTCATACCAAATATCTAAGCTCCAGGCCTTGAGATTTCAGAGAAGAAGATTTTTAAAGATCCAACTTTTAAAATCTATCTTTAGCTCCAGTGACCCAGCAATGCAATGGACCGGAACCATTTGAACAATCTTGGTAGAGCTTCATGCAAGGAACATCCCAGGCAAGATTCATTTAATTTGGCCCTTTGGTTTCAGAGGAGATGTCATTTGAATGAAAAGTTGATGACGGACGGACAGACGGATGGACGGACGACGGACAAAGACTGATCAGAAAAGCTCACCAACAAGAGCACCGCTGAGTGGACCATTATATGCCGAAGGATGTTTTTTCTAAGCATTTGTGATATAAGGAAGGAAACCTTAGGCTTTAAAATTAAATGATTTACTTTAAGTTTTGAATTTTTTTACCTTTGACCTACTGACCCAAAAATCAATACGGGTCATTCACTTAATGTGTGAAACCATTATAAGAATTTTTAAGTCTCTATGAAAAATGGTTGTCAAGTTACAGAGTATATATGATTCTAAACATTTAGGTCACTGTGACCCTTACCTTTGACATACTGATGAAATGTATAGTGGTCATCCACTCAATGAGTGCAGTCATGATATGAAGTTTAAAGTCTCTACAACAAATGATTGTCAAGTTACATGGTGGAAATGGTTTTCAATGTTAAGGTCCATGTGACCTTGACCTTTGATCTGCTGACCCCCAAAATAAATAGGGTTCATTCACTCAATGTGTGCAACCATTACATGAATTTTGAAGTCTCTAAGACAAATGGTTGTCAAGTAACGGAGTGTAAATGATTCTAACTATTTAGGTCACTGTGACCTTGACATTTGACATACTGACCTCAAAATGTATAGGGGTCATCCACTCAATGTGTGCAATCATGATATAAAGTTTGAAGTCTCTATAACAAATGATTGTCAAGTTACATGGTGGAAATGGTTTTGAATGTTAAGGTCTATGTGACCTTGATGTTTGACCTACTGACCCCAAAATCAGTACGGGTCATTTGCTCAATGTATGCAACCATTATCTGAATTTTGAAATCTATATGACAAATGGTTGTTGAGTTACAGAGTGTATATGATTCTAAACATTAAGTCACTGTGACCCTGACCTTTGACATACTGACCCCAAAATGTATTGGGGTCATCCACTCAATGTGTGCAATCATGATATAATATATGAAGTCTCTACTACAAATGATTGTCAAGTTACATGGTGGAAATGGTTTTCAATGTTAAGGTCTATGTCCATGTGACCTTGACCTTTGAGCATCAATAGAAGTCATCCACTCAAAGTGGGCAATAATCATATGAAGGTAAAAGAATGTAGGCCAAAAAGCTCTCAAGTTATCCTCCAGAAACCAAATAGCTAATGAACAGAAGGATGGACGGACAGACACCCTGGACCATAACAAAATATGCCCCCTTCAGGCATATAAGTAATTGACAGTAGGATGAAATTAAAAAATAGTTGGTGATTCAGATTCATTTTATTTCTAGATACTTTATCTAGAAACACTCGTATCAAAACTTCATGTGAATAGCAAACTGCCTTTTTTTCTCTCAAAGTAAATGTCAGTGATTTATAAAGTACACATATATGGTTTTAAGCAATAGTTATTTAAGGAAGCAATACCTATGTTAGCAACAAACATGCATTAAAGGGATACACAGGCAAATGAATTCCAAAAAATTAAAACTGATATTATTTGCTCAAATCACGTTCAATATAAAGAACTTTAAATTCCCAGTATATTTGTCCATATAAATAATGTGAAATGCACGCTTGAACATAAATATTTGAACGTTCTTTAAATGAAAGTAAAACCCAAACGGTTATTTTAAATAGGTCACATGACAAAAACAGCCAATCGTCGTTTCTCTTGGGTTGCTTTTTGCTGTAGAATAGTGACAGGTACTTAAACCATCCAATCATTGACTGCAAAATTTATCTTGGCCCACAAGGGTTAGGTTAGGAAACCACCCGGGTTTTCATTTAAATAGAGGAAATGTTTGTTACAGGGACTGATCATTGTATTTATTTTGAGCACATTCATAGTATATTGAGTGAAGAAATGTGAAAGAAAACATTGAACTTTTGCCTGTATATCCCTTTAACTAACACACTCTACATTTACACAAACAAGATACCATAACATTCAACTCAAAATGTTACTTCTAAACCAGCAAGATGCAATCTTGCTGTATGTCAGAACAGCCCCATCAATCTGTTCTTTTTTTTTCATCATCAAGATGCAGTCTTGCAGTACATTTACATCAGTAGGAACCTATCACTTTGTATTTTTCAACCAACAAGCTGCCATCCTGCTGTACTTTTATGTCAGAACAACCTAATCACTCTGTATTGTTCAACCATCAAGCTGTCATGTCAAAAAAACACTATCATTCTGTATTTTTCAACCCAACTGTACTTTTATGTCAGAACAACCCCATCACTCTGTACTGTTCAACCATCAAGCTGTCATGTCAGAAAAACACTATCATTCTGTATTTTTCAACCCCACTGTACTTTAATGTCAGAACAACCCTATCACTCTGTATTTTTCAACCCCACTGTACTTTAATGTCAGAACAACCCTATCACTCTGTATTTTTCAACCCCACTGTACTTTAATGTCAGAACAACCCTATCACTCCGTATTTTTCAACCCCACTGTACTTTTATGTCAGAACAACCTAATCACTCTGTATTTTTCAACCCCACTGTACTTTAATGTCAGAACAACCCTATCACTCTGTATTTTTATCCCCACTGTACTTTAATGTCAGAACAACCCCATCACTCTGTATTTTTCAACCCCACTGTACTTTAATGTCAGAACAACCCTATCACTCTGTATTTTTCAACCCACTGTACTTTAATGTCAGAACAACCCTATCACACTGTTTTTTTTATCCCCGCTGTACTTTTATTTCAGAACAACCCCATCACACTGTATTTTTCAACCCCGCTGTACTTTTATGTCAGAAAAACCCTATCATTCTGTATTTGTCAACCATCAAGATGCCATTCAACTGTACTTTTATGTCTAAATAACCCTATCATTCTGTATTTTTCAACCATCAAGATGCCATTCAACTGTACTTTTATGTCTAAATAACCCTATCATTCTGTATTTTTCAACCATCAAGATGCCATTCAACTGTACTTTTATGTCTAAATAACCCTATCATTCTGTATTTTTCAACCATCAAGATGCCATTCAACTGTACTTTTATGTCAGAAAAACCCTATCATTCTGTATATATCAACCATAAAGATGTCACCCCACTCTTCTTTTACTTCAGAACTACCCTATCACTCTGTATTGTTCAGTTGTACTCTACTTTTACTTCAGAACTTCCCCATCACTCTGTATTGTTCAGTTGTACTCTACTTTTACTTCAGAACTACCCCATCACTCTGTATTGTTTTGCTCTACTCTACTTTTACTTCAGAACTACCCTATCACTCTGTATTGTTTTGCTCTACTCTACTTTTACTTCAGAACTACCCTATCACTCTGTATTGTTCAGTTGTACTCTACTTTTACTTCAGAACTTCCCCATCACTCTGTATTGTTCAGTTGTACTCTACTTTTACTTCAGAACTACCCCATCACTCTGTATTGTTTTGCTCTACTCTACTTTTACTTCAGAACTACCCTATCACTCTGTATTGTTCAGTTGTACTCTACTTTTACTTCAGAACTACCCCATCACTCTGTATTGTTTTGCTCTACTCTACTTTTACTTCAGAACTACCCCATCACTCTGTATTGTTTAGTTGTACTCTACTTTTACTTCAGAACTACCCTATCACTCTGTATTGTTTTGCTCTACTCTACTTTTACTTCAGAACTACCCTATCACTCTGTATTGTTCAGTTGTACTCTACTTTTACTTCAGAACTACCCCATCACTCTGTATTGTTTTGCTCTACTCTACTTTTACTTCAGAACTACCCCATCACTTTGTACTGTTCAACTTTTCTACTCTACTTTTACTTCAGAACTACCCCATCACTCTGTATTATTCAACTCTACTCTACTTTTACTTCAGAACTTTCCCATCACTCTGTATTGTTGAACTCTACTCTTCTTTTACTCCAGAACTACCCCATCACTCTGTATTGTTCAATACTACTGTAATTTAACTTCAAAACAACCCTTTCACTCTTAATTGTTCTACTTTTCAGGTTTTTCACTTTCAGACTATTTTGAAATTACTTTTACTGACTTCCAGAGGGTACACTTATATTGGAAATAGCAATACATATATAACATTTTTTAAACAATCAAAACCATAACAGAAAGATCCAATGCATCTTAGAATACACAACCCAGAGTGGGATTCGAACTATGATCTTAGTGCATCGAAGGCCAACACACTAACCACTGAGCCAAAGAACCAATTCCTTGATATAGTTGTCAGAGGTTGTATCTGTACATTTATAGGCACTAAATCGTTACACATTTTTATAAATCATTTTCACATCATGGAAGACTTGGACATCATACAACATGACACGTATCTGCTAGGTTGTTGTATGATCCATACCCATGCTTCAATAACCTTCGAAGACACGCATTTTTGATAGAGAACACTTTATGGTATTAAATTCAGAGAAGGCAGAAAACATTGTGTGTTTGCATTAATCGTTAATTAGTTTATGACGTCAACTTTGACATTGTTTTCTTCATGAGGTCATACTGACCAGATTATTGATTTTGTCACATCACATTTATAGTATACATGGCACACAAAAACAATGTATGAATAAGGTGAAAAAATACCATAATATACATTTATCATACATATCAACAGACGTATCTACTTTCTGATAGCATGTATGTGACTCCTTATGAATTAAAAGATCATCTCTTTATATAGTCCGAATATGTGGATATGCCAGTGTGGGTGCATTAAAATATCAATGTTAAAGTGGACATGTCCCTCGATGCTTGATTTTGATTTGCTGTTCTAAAGACTGCTGGCTGTTGCAGACAGTCTAAAAAAACATCTCAACAGTAAAAAAAAAAAAAAGTAGGAAAACAAACCCATTAATCTTGAAACCTTTTTTACTGTTGAATTAACTTGAGCAATTCCAGCATTATTCTAATCATTTTTTATATGTCTGACAGTTACCCCAGGTAGATATGAAAGCAGCCCTGAATCTGAATTATTATCTTAACAAAAACTGACAGAAATCTTTCATCTGCTGATTGACGTGCACAGCTTTCTGATGGAATTCCTTTGGTCATGCTAGATTTCATAAATGTATGGAAACCAATCCTAATGTGCCATAATATCAAATAATCATGAAAAATGAGTGATATTCCTGGTCTGCAAAGTGCATTATATTTGATGGAATGAAATGCTGTTCTTAATATTTCATAAATATTGCTTCTCAGTTTTTCACGTATCTTCTCTCTAGCCAGAAATGGGTTCATTAAAAGCTAATTTTAGTTTTCAGATTTGTTTTATAACCCTAACTTAAAAGGAATAATGCTGTTTTAAGTTACTCATTAAAGGCTAGCCTTACAAAAACTAGTATCCTTTATTTCACCATGGATTTTTTTTGTTTTCCTTAGGTCCCTTTTGGTCAATCTGTTGCCTTTTAGGAGTGTAGTATAATTGTTTTTGAATCAAAGGATCACTTGATTCTAAGTTTGCTTACTTTTTCTCAAATAGATGTTTTTGAGAGTGTTCTAATGTACATGTTTTGAAACTAAAAAAACAACATTTAATTAAAATGATGCACCCTTAGCATAACAAACGGATTTTCAATACGCACTACTTATGACTTTTTATTATTCGTAAATGAACTTTTTGTTGAACTCTTTGCCATTATAGTGGACTAGTCTATTCTTTTTAAACTTAAACAAGAAATCAGTAGAACCGATGGATGCTCCCCGAATAAATGCCAATTCCAAAAGGGTATTGTTTAATATGTATTTTTTTTAAAGTATGAAAAATAACAAAGGGCAATAACTCCTAAATTATGCAAAATAGAGTTACAGATCTTGCACGCTGCACTTCTCCTCATAGAGATCTATCTACCAATAAAGTTTCATGTTAATATCTCTTATACTTTGTGAGATATGCCCCCGACAAAAAGTAAGTATGAGAAATTTCAAAAGGCAATAACTCAAAAATTAATAAAGCAAGAGTTATGGTTCTTGTGCATTGCACTGTTCCTTAATGAGATCTAACTACCTATGAAGTTTGGTCCTGATATCTCTCATAGTTTTTGTGTTATGCTCCGGACAAAATTATGACAGATGGACAGACGAACGGACGGACAGGACGGACAAAGCGGCAACTATATGCTCGCCCTTCGGGGAGCATAATAAATCATGCTAAGCATCGTAGGCAATATGGTATTCTTTAAATTCGCAATATGTTTGTTTCTAGTACATTATATATATTAAAAGAACAAAATAAATCATCAAAATTATAAAGTTTTTAAGGACTCATTTTATGTCTATGACATTAATTTTTGTGTGCATTTAAACTATAAGTGTGAATCCTGTTTTTTACCATGTTTTTGTGGAGGGATTTGTGCACACAATACTCTTAATAAATTAACTGAAGTTAAAACAAACATGTATCTCAATGCCTGATTTTGATTTGCCACTAAAACAGACATGTCTCTCAATGCAAGATTTTGATCTGCCACTAAAACAGACATGTCTCTCAATGCCTGATTTTGATTTGCCACTAAAACAGACATGTCTCTCAATGCAAGATTTTGATCTGCCACTAAAACAGACATGTCTCTCAATGCCTGATTTGATTTGCCCTAAAACAGACATGTCTCTCAATGCTATTTGAGAAATTGCACTAAAAAATGCAATGCTGTTTTGATTCAAAACAATTTCTCAAATGAAATTTCAAAGCAATGCAAAAATTAAAGCAAAGTTATGGTTCTTGTGCATGCACTGTTCCTTAATGAGATCTAACTACTATGAAGTTTGGTCCTGATATTTCTCATAGTTTTGTGTTATGCTCCGAACTAAATGTATGATGGATGGACAGTACGATACGGAATGGACGGGTGACGGACAAAGCAGCAACTATATGCTCGCCCTTTGGGGAGCATAATAAATCATGCTAAGCATCGTAGGCAACATGGTATTCTTTGAATTCGCAATATGCTTGTTTCTAGTACATTATATATATTAAAAGAACAAAATAAATCATCAAAATTATAAAGTTTTTAAGGACTCATTTTATGTTTATGACATTAATTTTTGTGTGCATTTAAACTATAAGTGTGAATCCTGTTTTTTACCATGTACTTGTAGAGAGATTTGTGCACACAATACTCTAAATAAATTAACTGAAGTTAAAACAAACATGTATCTCAATGCCTGATTTTGATTTGCCACTAAAACAGACATGTCTCTCAATGCCTGATTTTGATTTGCCACTAAAACAGACATGTCTCTCAATGCCTGATTTTGATTTACCACTAAAACAGACATGTCTCTCAATGCCTGATTTTGATTTGCCACTAAAACAGACATGTCTCTCAATGCCTGATTTTGATTTGCCACTAAAACAGACATGTCTCTCAATGCCTGATTTTGATTTGCCACTAAAACAGACATGTCTCTCAATGCCTGATTTTGATTTGCCACTAAAACAGACATGTCTCTCAATGCCTGATTTTGATTTGCCACTAAAACAGACATGTCTCTCAATGCCTGATTTTGATTTGCCACTAAAACAGACATGTCTCTCAATGCCTGATTTTGATTTGCCACTAAAACAGACATGTCTCTAGATGCCTGATTTTGATTTGCCACTAAAACAGACATGTCTCTCAATGCCTGATTTTGATTTGCCACTAAAACAGACATGTATCTAGATGCCTGATTTTGATTTGCCACTAAAACAAACATGTATCTAGATGCCTGATTTTGATTTGCCACTAAAACAAACATGTATCTAGATGCCTGATTTTGATTTGCCACTAAAACAGACATGTCTCTCAATGCCTGATTTCTGATTTGCCACTAAAACAGACATGTCTATCAATGCCTGATTTTGATTTGCCACTAAGACTTTCAGCTCATCATCAACAGTGTAATATACATGATACTACTTACTAAAATTAAGTTAAGGAACTAGTTCCTTATTTCTTTTTCAACTCTGGATAAGGAACAGAAGGACTTATGCATGAAATCCAATGAATATATCAATATATCTGCTTAAAGCATCTGCATCAAAACATTTTGAAACAAGGGTATCGTTGGAAATGATGGATGCTCCCCAAAGGTACATGGAAGTTGGATGAATGTGTAACTGAGGAAGGTGTAGGTGGGAGGAGGTTGGGAACCATGTTGTGCAATTATAATGATATTGACTGGTGTTCTTCATTTCACAGAAAAAAATTCAGGAGAAAATAATTATTTTATTCTATTTCATATTATTATGTAAACAGTGAAAAGTGGTTCAGCAAATATTGGAGTTGTTTCCAGAACCAGATCACAAGTGAATACTTGAACATTTGTTTTTAAGGCTATTATAAGTATAAAATGTTAGTAGTTATACTAGAGAAGTGTTATTAGACATGTACCTTTACATGACAGACTGGAGGTTGATCCCAATCCAAATAATCTGATGATCTGAGAAGTATGGCGTGGTGAGTTGTATGAATGGGTTGATGCTTCAAGAAAACAAGAGGGCCAAGATGGCCCTATATCGCTCACCTGAGAATCATTGCACAGAAACATAAAAATCAGGATGTAAGTTAGTAGGTCAAGGCCAAGATCATCCACGGTCAAAGATTTAATCTGCATGCAAAATTATCTAATGTTTCATTGTTGTAGCTGAACAGAACGTCTTCTAAGAATAGGCCCTGTGACCTATTTTTTGACCCTGGATGACCCATATACAATCCCATCCTAGATTTTATCAAGACAAACATTCTGACCAAATATTAGGAAAATCGGAAGAAAAATAAAGCTTCTATCGCATACACAAACTTTTTCTAAGATTTGACCCGTGACCTAGTTTTTGACCCCAGATGATTCATATCAGCCTCAACCTAGATCTCATCAAGACAAACATTCTGACCAAGTTTCATAAAGATCCACTGAAAAATACAGCCTCTATCGCATACAAAAGGTTTATCTAAGATTTGACCCCATGACCTAGTTTTTTATCCCCATTTCCAATATTCAATCCCAACCTAGAACTCATCAAGACAAACAATCTGACAAAATATTAGGAAAATCGAATGGAAAATACAGCTTCTATTTTATACACAAGGTTTTTCTTAGATTTGACCCCATGACCTAGTTTTTGACCCCTGATGACCCATATAAAATCCCAACCTAGATACCATAGAGACAAACATTGTGACCAAATATTAGGAAAATCGGATGAAAAATACAGCTTCTATCACATACACAAGCTTTTTCTAAGATTTGACCCCGTGATCTAATTTTTGACCCCAGATGACCCATATATAATCCCAACCTAGATCTCATCAAAACAAGCATTCTGACCAAATATTAGGAAAATCCAATGGAAAAGACGGCCTCTATCGCATACACAATTTTTTTCTAAGATTTGATCCCGTGACCTATTTTTTGACCCCAGACGACCCATATACAATCCCAACCTAGATTTCATCAAGACAAACATTCTGACCAAATATTAGGAAAGTCGGATGAAAAATACAGCTTCAATCACATACACAAGGTTTTTCTTAGATTGGACCCCGTGACCTCGTTTTTGACCCCAGATGACCCATATACAATCCCAACCTAGATTTCATCAAGACAAACATTCTGACCAAGTTTCATAAAGATCCAATGAAAAATACAGCCTCTATCGCATACACAAGGCAAATGTGAACAGACAGACGACAGACGACAGACGCCAGACGACAGACAGACGCCGGACATCCAGCGATCACAATAGCTCACCCTGAGCATTCGCTCAGGTGAGCTAAAAATACCTGGTCAAGAGTAAAGCCAGTGTTTTTGGTAGGAAAATAAAGGGAAATAAGTAAAAAAGTAACCAAAACTTATTGTTCTTATTCAATCCATTTTGTTTCAATTTATTCTTTCATTTTATTAACTTTCAAAATATGCCTTCAGTAGCTTTGAAGTTTTAGTGCAAATAAATCTGGTCAAAAAAATTTCGACAAAAGAATATAAGCACAATGCAAATCCTCTCACTGTATTCTATCATTGTGTAAACTTTCAACAAAATCACTAAATGAAAATGCATCAGGGCATAAATCTATGGAAAATCACTGTACCTGAACATGCTGGTAAAATACACACGTGCTCTTGGTAGTGCAGCTTCCCAGTGAAGTATCAACAAGAAACTTTGTAGGTAGATAGATCTTATTGAGTAGAAGTGTAGTGCATAGGAACCATAACTTTGCATTGCCTAATTTTTTAGTTATTGCCCTTTGTTCATTTTTACACTTTGAACTTTGTCCGAGACATAACTCTGAAACTACAAGAGGTATCAACAGATAGATCTTATTGAGTAGAAGTGCAGTGCATAAAAACAATAACTCTGCATTGCCTAATTTTTGAGTTATTGCCATTTGTTCATTTTACACTTTGAACTTTGTCTGGGACATAACTCTGAAACTCTGGTTTACCTGTCACCAGCCTACTTCAGTGACCATGACACTGTCTGGATAAGACTGCCACTGTCTGAGTTGATAGAAAAATAAAGAATAAAATGGTAACTGACTTACATTCTTCACTGCATATTTAAACAGTTTTAACCTTTTTCAGCAACTACCTATAACAATATATATATATATGCTGAATTTGGCAAAGACTTTATGGACACTCTATTCTGTGTCCAAAACCTATTCGGGGAGCACCCGACTCTTGTTCTATTTCTAAAGGCAAACACATCAGAGGAAGCACATTGTGGTGAAGGGATTTCAAATGAAACAACATTTGGAAATATAATTATCAAATTCATCAATACATAACAAAGTTATGGCCAATTTTAGCAACATTCAGAAATTTGACCTTACATGTCAAAGTCAAGTTCAGTTTAACCTTCCTTGGAGGTATTGTCTAAAAGGTAGTTATGTCCAAGCATGAAGAAACTACATCCATTAATAACAAAGATATAGCAAAGTTAAGCAATGTCAAGGTCATTCAAAGGTCAAGGTAATACTTGAAGTGTTCAACACGTTTGTTTTATTCTCAGTGAAGGTCACACTTGAATGATTTAATGTGTCAGTTTTGTCATAAGTGTTGTTTTGTCCAAGTATGAATCAATTCAAACCATAAATAACAAAGTTATGGCCAATTTAAGCAAAATTCAATAACTTGTCCTTGATTGTCAAGGTCATCTCAAGGTCAAGGTCATACCTTAATAAACTGAAATGTCAGTTTTGTTGTTTTATCTAAGTATGAATCAAATCTGTAAATAAACAACAGTTATGACAATTAAAGCAAAATACAATATTTGGACCTTGACTGTCAAGGTCATTATAGGGTCAAGGTCAAACCTGAATTATTCAACATGTCAGTTTTGTCAAAAGTGTTGTTTTGTCCAAGTATGAATCAAATCTAACCATAAATAACAAAGTGATGACCAATTATAGCTATATTCCATCATCTGTCCTTGACGGTCAAGGTCATTTTTAGGTCATGGTCCAACTTCAGTTATTCAACATGCGGTTTTGTCATAAGTGTTGTTTTGTCCAAGTATGAATCAATTCCAACAACAAATAACAAAGTTATGGCAAATTGTAGCAAAATTCAATAATTTGACTTTGAAGGTCGAGGTCATTTTAGGGTCAAGGTGATATATGAAAGAATCATAATGTCGGATTTGTCATAAGTGTTGTTTTGACCAAGTATGAATCAAATCCATATAAAAATAAAAAAAGTTATGATAATTTGAGTAAAATTCAATAATTTGATCTTGACGGTCATGGTCATTTTAAAGTTAAGGTCACACTTAAATAATTTAACATGTTGGCTTTGTCATAAGTGTTGTTTTGTCCAAGTATGACTAAAATCCAACCACAAATAACAAAGTTATGGCCAGGTTTAGCAAAAATCAATAATTTGACCTTGACTGTCACGGTCATTTAAAGGTCAAGGTCAAACTTGAAAGAATCAAAATGTTGGATTTGTCTTAAGGTAGCGCACCTGTAATGAGCACCTTTCCAGATGTTACCTAACATTTTATTTTCATAATCTGCATCATTTCACTGATCTACCTGCAAAATTTTAGGTTGGCTTTCCATACTTTTTAGAGAAATAAACGACTTTTTTCGAAACAACCCCACAGCTCGTCTTTTGTTCAGTTTATTTGACACCCTTGGGTATAACAAAGTCCCATATTTCACCCAAATTTCCAAATACCAATACAATACTGGTTTCTACAGATGCAGTAAAGGTGTCAAAACTTGAAAACAGAGAAAGTAAATCTTTCTTTGTTGACAACAACCTTCCATAACCTGTTAATCTGTGGAAGAGTGCAAAAAATCCAAATGATCTGAGCAGTGTAAAAAATTGGTTTGAGAGAAAACAAAGAGTCAGAAAATTAAAAATATGATTATTACCTTAATATTTAGGACATATTTTTAACAGATAAACTATATCCAGCTTAAATACAGAAGATAAAAATATTTAACCATGTAGTTTTTGGAAAATTTACATGAATGTAACATGTATGACTCATATTTTCAACAGTTTTTTTCTCCTTATTTTAGCCATTATTTTGTTACAAGTTTAAAACTGAAGGATTCACTTACCAATTTTAAAATATTTAATGTTTAAATGACTGGTATGAATGTAAGAAGTATTATTTAGCTATAAAGAGTAATACAGTTTGAAACTACTATTAACTAATATTACTGAATGCAACTAGAGGCTAAAATTGACAGATGTTGTGTTGAAATTTAGTGCACACTTTCATTTTCAAAGTTCCAAGTCAAAGACAAAATCTATGATAAACATTGCAATAGGTTACAGACAGTATTGAGAGATCTCCTTACATAATAATAATAAAGAAACAATATTATGGGGTTATTATACATTGTTGAGTACAATACAGAATTCTATTGGACGAAGCACAGCTGTAAAACCTATATTGGACGAGATGCTAGCCGAGTCCAATAGGTTTTGTAGCCATGTATGAGTCCAAGTGAATCAGTATTATGCTCAACAATGTATCATGAACTCTTTCACACCAGCATTTTTCAAGCAGAAAACACATTAAAGAAAACACTCTCACAGTCAAGGTAATAAGGCAACTTTGGGATACAGAACTTTAAAAAGCGTCTCGAATTTGCAAGAGAGGTAACTGATACAATAGCAACAGGCAGAGTTTCTTTGAGTACAATATGGATTTGATATGGATATTTTGGATTCGGAAAATGAAAAAGAGGCTTGAATTAGTACAATTCAGATTGATATGGATTTTTTGGACTCGGAAAATGAAAACGAGACTAACTGATAAGATTAGATCCAATAATGATTACACTAGATGATCACATGGTACAAGCAGGAAGACCATTTCATTTGTTACATTTTATAAGGTGTGAAATAATACTATTTAATATCAATAACTTTCTTTCTGTAAATTTGGAAATGGGTAAAGTCATTAAAGAACTCGTACTTATAAATATCAAGGTTAATCAAGTATCTAAAGAATCAATGACTGTCTTTCATTTTCTATGTTCCTTGTCACTTTTAGCATTCTCAGTATAATTATGATCATGAGAAATGTGTTTCCTCTTATGGTCATTCCGTATCCGTCTGGAAAAACGACCTTTTTTGTCGCGATTCATTTTCCTGTTTAGTCGCGAAAACCAGTAATTCGTGCCTACTTTCGATTTTGAAGGCAAGACACCTTTACATCCGGTTGCATTTATTTTCATATTTTATTGATATTTTATGATAAAACTAAGAATTTACCGTTTAAATGTTATGATATGAAGGAATTTGGTAAGATATATAAAAAAATATTTTCAGAGTTAAAAACTGAAATTATCTAAAACATTCTTCCGAACACAGCCGACATTTATCGATCTTTACCGATCTTCGAAGAAATGGCGGGAGTTTTTTACAGTCGCTCTACCTTAAGTATTCTTTTGTCCAAGTATGAATTAGATCCATAAATAAATGAGAAAGTTATGACAATTTAAGCAAAATTCAATCAGCTGACCTTGGCGGTCAAGGTCATTTTTAGGTAATGTTTATACCTGAGTTATTCAACATGTCTGTTTTGTCATAATTGTTGTTTTGTCCAAGTATGAATCAAATCCAACCATAAACAACAAAGAAAAATTCAATCATTTGACCTAGACGGTCATGGTCATTTTAAGGTTAAGGTCACACTTGAATAATTTATCATGTCAGCTTTGTCATAAGTGTTGTTTTGTCCAAGTTTGATTTATTTCAAACCATAAATAACAAAGATATGGCCAGTTTTAACAAATTTCAATAATTTGACCTTGACTGTGAAAGTCATTTAAAGGTCAAGGTCAAAACTGAAATAATCATTATATCGTATTTTTCACAAGTGTTGTTTTGTCCAAATATGAATCAAATCCATAAATAAACAAGAAAGTTATGACAATTTAAGCAAAATTCAATCATCTGACCTTGACAGTCAAGGTCATTTTTAAATCATGGTCAAATCTGAGTTATTCAACATGTCGGTTTTGTCATAAGTGTTGTTTTGGCCAAGTAAAAACTAAATCCAACCATAAACAACAAAGTTATGGCAAATTGTAGCAAAACTCAATAATTTGACCTTTAAGGAGAAGGTCATTTATGAGTCAAGGTCAAGTTCAGTCTGGCCCACTTGAAGATTTTGTCCAAAGGGTTGTTGTATCCAAGCATGAAGACAATCCACTTACTAATAATAAAGTTATGGTCAATTTTAGCAAAATTCAATATTTTTATCTTGAAGGTGAAGGTCATTTATGAGTCAAGGTCAAGTTTAGTCTAGTCTCCTTGAAGGTCTTGTCCAAAGGGTTGTTATGTCCAAGTATGAAGACAATCCATAAAGGAATAAAAAATAATAATCAATGTTACAGTTTTCAAAAAATGTCGAGCTAAAAAGGGGCATAACTTTGTGAAAAATCACTGAACCGGAACATGTGTGTAATATGCACACCTCCTCTTGGTAGTGAAACTTCCTATGAAGTTTTGATGAATTCCAGTTAGTGGTTGCTGAGAAATAGTCCGGACAAAAATGTCAGTTGAAAGGGCATTAAAGGGGTATAACTTTGTGAAAAATCAATGGACCAGAACAGGCTGCTAATATGCACAGCTCCTCTTGGCAGTGAAGTTTCCTATTAAGTTTTAGTAAATTTAAGCCAGTGGTTGTTGAGAAATTGTCCAGACAAAATTTCCAGACAGATTGACGGAAGGATGGATGGACGGACGGATGTCCAGTCGAAACTGGATAGGGGGCCTTTTCTTTTGTTATTTTCTTTTGTTTAATAGAGGGCCACTGGCCCCTTATTCTATTGTTACGGAATGAACTCTATTGTTCTCTTTTGTTATGTTTACAGTTAGATGGCCCCCTATTTATTTTTGGTAGTGCGGATGGACGGACAAGGCGGCGACTAAATGCATCCCTGTTGGGGAGCATAATAATAAGGAACTGGTAAAACCAAATAATGCTCCCTGAAATATTTTTTGTTCAGAATGGCAGAAAAGTAAGAAATGTACTATCAATGGTATTTCAACGACATGTGAAATTAAATACTTTTTTATTATAGCAAGGATAATCATGATGAAACATATTTGAGGATTTATAGTAGAAACTAGAACTCTGTGAGTTAGACGTGTCGCCTGACGATAGCATACCAGTTAATTAACTTTTTTTTCTATGGAATGGGAAATTTATAGGCCCCAGACAAGAATTAAGTATGAAAAATTACAAAGGGCAATAACTCAAAAATTATGCAAAAAGAGAGTTATGGTTCTTGGGCACTGCACCTCTCCACAGTGAGATCTATTCACCTATGAACATTCAAGTTGATATCTTCAATACCTTTCAAGTTATGCCCCAAACAAGAATTAAGTAAAAACCTCTCCACAATGAGATCTATTCACCAATTAAGTTTCAAGTTGATTCCTCCAGCATTTTTAGAGTTATGCCCTGGAAAAGCAAAATGGGATGCCACCGCCAATGCTAACACAGAAACGAACAGTGCAAGTGTCCCTTGACTATAGTCAGGTGACACAAAAACAACATTTGTAAGGACAGTTGATTTATTGTAAAATTTACCTGCTACTTGTTTAAGCTGTGAATGTTTGCCATAATTTTTATAATCATAACAAGAGGTGTCAAGTGCTTGGCTGGCAAAAAGTAGACCTGTACTTCATATAATCAGTGTTGTTCTCCAGAATTCCAGCTGATAAGCCATTGATTTATCTATCCATCATGATTGCTATATTAAGTTTTATAAAGGGAGATATTTAAAAAACTAACTGAATGTAAAGTGATGGTTCTTTAACATTGCACTTCCTCTCATTGGTCTCTATAACTGTGTGAAGTTTTATTCAATTTCCTTCAATACTTTTCAAGTTATTTTCCGAACAAGCATTATTAGGTATTATAAAGGGAGATAATTAAAACAAAAGCACCGCTGGACGGAGCATTATATGCCCAAAGGATGTTTTTTCTAAGTATGATGCATTTGTGATATAAGGGAGGAAACCTTAGGCTTTAAAATTAAATGATTTGCTTTCAATTTTGAATTTTTTTACCTTTGACCTACTAAACCCAAAATCAATAGGGGTCATTCACTCAATGTGTGCAACCATTATATGAATTTTGAAGTCTCTATGAGAAATGTTTGTTGAGTTACAGAGTGTAAATGATTATAAACATTTAGGTCACTGTGACCTTGACCTTTGACATACTGATCCCAAAATGTATAGGGGTCATTCACTCAATGTGTGCAATCATGATATAAAATTTGAAGTCTCTATAACAAATGATTGTCAAGTTACATGGTGGAAATGGTTTTCAATGTAAAGGTCAGTGTGACCTTGACCTTTGACCTACTGACCCCAAAATCAATAGAGGTCATTTACTCAATGTGTGCAACCATTAAAAAAATTCTGAAATCTATATGACAAATGGTTGTCGAGTTACAAAGTGTTAATGATTCTAAACATTTAGGTCACTGTGACCTTGACCTTTGAAATACTGACTCCAAAATGTACTCAATGTGTGCAATCATGATAAAAAGTTTGAAGTCTCTATAACAAATGATTGTCAAGTTACATAGCTGCAATGGTTTTCAATGTTAAGGTCACTGTGACCTTGGCCCTTGACCTACTGATCCCAAAATCAATAGGGGATATTCACTCAATGTGTGCAACCACTATATGAATTTTGAAGTCTCTATGATAAAATGTTTATTGAGTAACAGAGTGTAAATGATTATAAACATTTAGGTCACTGTGACCTTGACCTTTGTCATACTGACCCCAAAATGTATAGGGGTCATCCTTTCAATGTTTGCAATCATGATATAAAGTTTGAAGTCTTTATAACGAATGGTTGTCAAGTTACAAGGGGGAAATGGTTTTCAAAGTTAAGGCCTATGTGACCTTGACCTTTGAGCTACTGACTCCAAAATCAATAGAGATCATCCACTCAATGGGGGCAATAATCATAAGAAGGTAAAATACTGTAGGCCAAAGAGTACTCAGTTTATCCTCCAGAAACCAAACTGCTAACGGACGGACCCCCTGGACCATAACATAATATGCCCCCTTCGGGCATATAAAAACTGAGTAATGTAGATTGATGGCTTTTTAACACTGCACTTTCTCTCACTAGCCTCTATAACTGTGTGAAGATATAATGAGATATCACTGATACTTCAGAAGTTATACTCCAGACAAGCATTATTTAACATTTGTAATTATCATTAAGGGTGGTAATTCAAAAATTAAGCAAGTTAGAATTAAGGTTCATAATCTCTGCATTTCCTCTCACTGTTCTCTATCACTGTGTGAAGTTTTAATAAAATTCCTTAAATGGTTTTGAAGTTATTCTCCGGACAACCATAATTAAGTACCATAAAGGGAGAAAATTCATAAACTAAGTAAAGTAGGGTTTTGGTTCTTTGACACTTCACTTCCTCTCACTAGTCTCTATAACTGTGTGGAGTTACAATGAGATTTCATTGATAGTTTAGAAGTTGTACTCCGGACAAGCATTATTAAACATTTTAAGTATCATTAAGGGAGATAATTAAAAATTTAAACAAGGTAGACATAATTATGGTTATTGAACAGTGCACTTTCACTCACTAATATCTATGACTGTGTGAAGTTTTAATCAAATTCCTTCAATACTTTTCATATTATTATCCAGACAAGCATTAATTATTAAGTCGTATTTTAAAGGGAAAATTAAAAAACTTAGTAAATTAGAGTTATGGCTCTTTGACAATGCACTTCCTCTGAGTAGTCTCTATAACTGTGTGAACTTTCAATGAGACATCATGGACAGTTAGAAGTTATATTTGGAACAAGCATTATTTATATAACTTAAGAGAGATAATTAAAAAAATATGCAATTATGGTTCTTGGACAATGTATTTTCTCTTACTGGTCTCTATCAATGTGTTAAGTTTCAATCAAATTCCTTCAATACTTTTCAAGTTATTCTCCGGACAAGAGTGAGACGGACAGATAAACGGACGAACAAAGCAGCCACTATATGCTCTCCCTTTGGGCAGCATAAAAACAGAGAAGACAAATAAGGAACCAGCAAATAAATCAGGCAGTTACAATTATTTCTCTTTAAACTGCATAAGAATAACAAGAAAAGCCATCAAAAATCACTGCAAAAATAATTCTGCGTTAAAAAATCTACATGTTGAATAAGGAATACGCTACCAGTTTCTTATTCTCTATTCAAACTTGTGCAAGTAAACTTGACAATTTCAACTATTTCTTTTTTAAAACTGGATAAGAGAAGCAAGAAATAGTCATCAAAATAACTGCATAAGGATTCTGCATCAAAACATTTGAAAACAAAAAGCACTGCAATGTGAAGAAACCAGGTTTTCAATGACCAAGTATTGATGTGACAGGAATTTGGAATGAAATACGACACTGCAGAAAAAATGATGCTGTTATTTTGGTTGCATGCAGATAGTGATCTATGTAGGGTTAGCAGATATCCTGCCGCAAGCTGCCTCTTGATATAAGCTACCCACACACCAAGTTTGGCGTCAACAGGCCAAAGCAAACTCAAGTTATTGAGTGGAAACCAAAAGTTGATGCCCTGCCCGCCAACTTCAGCATTACAATAACCAGTTTTCGTTGAAAACCTGGTTAAAAATCTTCAAGTTGTATAAAGAATAAGGAACCAGATCCTTATTCCTTATCCAAATCTGAAAAAGGAACAGAAGAACTTATGCAAATAAATGACGCCTAAACAACTATTTCTCTTTAAACTGGATTAGAAAAGCAAGGAACAATAATCAAAATAACTTCATAAAGAAAAAAAAACAAAAACATTTGAAAAGATTAACAAGTTGAATCAGGAATATGGAACCACTTCCTAATCCTTAGTCAAATATGAAAAAGGAACAGAAGAAGTTATGCAAAAAAATAAGGCATGCACAGTTATTTCTCATTAAAGGGGATAAGAAAAGCAAGGAACAATCATCAAAGTGACTGCGTAAAGTTTCTTGCTTCAAAACATTTGAAACAAGAACTGCCACTGTAAGATGACAATGCTGCCGAATAATTAATAATATTGATAATTAATGTTTGCTATTCTCAGCTTGAGAAATAGTGGAAGAAATAGTTGTGTAGGCCTCATTTATTATTATTATCACCGGGGTGAGTAGGACAGCTCTCAATATACTTTGTATAGTCAAGTAAATAATAGTAATTGCAATTGCTGCATTTCTTTGCATAACTTCTTCTGTTTCTTATTCAGATCTGAAAAAGAAGAAGGAACTGGTTCCCTATTCCTTATTCATCTTGTACATTTTTAAAGTTTTCTGTGATGCAACTGCCTTAATGATTTTTCATTTGGGCTAGAAAGTATCCAAACAACTTTTCTGACAAATTTCTAGGATATTTGGGCTGAAAATGTTACCTCTAGAATGTTAGCAAGGTTTTACCATATTTGGGCTCTGTGACCTAGTTTTTGACCCAAGATGACTCATATATGAACTTTGCCACACTATGCTTGTCAGATAGGGCTGTTGTATTTCCACACCTTGTGCAAGATTCACATCTTCAGTGTGCGTATTTACAGCCAATCCAGACAAGTGAATTTTCTTATGGATGAAACCATTGGCCAGGATGGCACTCAGTCTCATGGAACTGACTCGGTTATATCCATGCTTGATTGGGTACTACGAAGAATGTTCTTATCAATTGAGATAACTGTACAGGTATATATTTTTGATTTATCGAGTAACTTAATTTTTTTTTCTTCAAAAAATTCAACCAACTTAAATCAATAAAATAATGAAATTGTCAAAATTTTATTTTAATTAATTTATTTATTTTCAATCAACTCTAAATGGGGGCAGATAGAGTTATGGTTCTTGGACATTGCACTTCCTGACACTCCCCTCTATCAATGTGCCAAATATCAATGGTTTAAGAGATTTGCTCTGGATAAGCAAAATACACTAAGGGGAGATAATGAGAAAACTAAATAAGATGACTTATGGTTCTTGTGCACTGCACTTACTCTCAATGTCCTCTATCATCTTAATGAAGGTTAAGCTGAGTGGTTTGAGTAGTGCATGAAACACCTACTTTGAGAAAACACTCAGGTTGTTTATGCGAGAGGCCATTGTTGAATCTGTGCCACTGTAAACAAACCATGGGAGAAACATACATCTATTATGTATTGGATTCATTTTCATTTGAAATGCAAGAATCTTCACTACAGATTCAAATGTAAACACATATCTGTTAAATCAGTCAAATTAAATTATTGATACAGGTAATTTTTCTTTGACTTTTTTCTTTATCTTCAAAGGCAATTTCCAAGGGATTTATTTTACATAGGAAAAATAATGTTTTATGTACATGTACAGTTCTTTGTGTTTCAAAGATAAACATTGTCAAATTTACTGATGTTATACTTAGTTTTTAATTTGTTTGACATTGTCGCCTAACATGATGTTTTCTTACTGCCTATAGCAAAATAAGTACTCATTATATTGCAAAAAGCAAGGACACTAATGAATCCACAAAAATTAAACTGCACAAACAATTTTTAAAAAATCATAAATTTTGACCATAAGGTGGCTTTTTTCACATATCTCTCCCCAGATTATTTGTATATAATTTAATGATACAAATTCAAAAGATTCTGTAGGTTTGGTTGCTTATCAGCCTCAGGTCTCTATGAAACCAATGTCCTCATTCATTTACATTAACTTGTCAGCTTGTGAAAGCATCACATGTCAGACATTTTTCTTTTCTTTTTTTTTTATTTTTGTGAAATTAACAAAAAATTTTGTCTTCATTTTGCCAACTGTCATGTTCTGTACTGCAATTTGCAAATGACACATATTTCTTTTGCAAAGAAATACACAAGAAATACGGCAATGTTAAAAAGTAACAAGGAGGCCATTGGCACCAGGTCACTCACCTGCAGACAGAATAGTATTGGTGTAAAAAGAAAGTGTTTATCACAAGAATTTGAACAAGAGCCACTGCAAGTTGACTTTTTCCTGTTTCCAAAGGCAAACACATCAGAGGAAGCACATTGTGGTGAAGGGTTTTTCAAGGGCAACATCATTTAGAATTATTATTATCAAATCCATCCATTAACAATGATTTATGGCTAATTTTATCAATATTCAATAATTTGACCTTGAAGGTCCACTAGATGATGTTTCATGCCAAATATGTAAGCTCTAGCCCTTGAAGTTTCAGAGAAAAGATTTTTGAAGGTTTTACTTTATACATATCAGGAAAACCCCTGACTCCCCTACTTGGGCAGGGCCAATTTTGACACCAGCGCCATAATTTGAACAATCTTGGTAGAGGTCCACTAGATGATGTTTCGTGCCTATTATTTAAGCTCTAGCACTAAAGTTTTCAGAAAAGATTTTTGAAGGTTTTACTATATACATTTAAGGAAAACCCATGCAATCCCCCCCTCCCCTGGGGCAAGGCCAATTTTGACCCAAGGGCCATAATTTGAACAACCTTGGTAGAGGTCCACTAGACGTTTCATGCCAAATATCTACTCTCTTGCCCTTAGGGTTTCAGAGAAGAAGATTTTTAAATGATTTACTTTATGCATAAGGAAAACCCAAAACCCCACTGGGGCAGGGCCAATGTTGGCCCAGGGTCAGGTCATTTGAACAATCTTAGTAGAGGTCCACTAGATGATGTTTCATGCCAACTATTTAAGCTCTAGCCTTTGTGGTTTCAGAGAAGAAAAATTTTGAATATTTTACTAAGACAAGAGGGCCATGATGGCCCTAGATCGCTCACCTGAGTAAGACTGCTTTTAACAAAATTGTTATGGCCCTGATTAATTGACCCGAGATAACCCATATTCGAACTTGACTTAGAAATTACCGAAACAACTTTTCTGACAAATGTCCAGGTTATTTGAACTGAAAATATAGCCTCTAGAGTATAAACAAGGTTTTTCCATATATGGGCTCTGTGACCTAGTTTTGTGACCTAGTTTTGACCCTAGATGACCCATAATCAAACTTGACCTAGAAATCATCAAAACAACCTTTCTGACAAATTTTCAGGATATCTGGACTGATCATGTAACCTCTGGCGTGTTAACAAGGTTTTTCCATATTTGGGATTCTGTGACCTAGTTTTTGACCCCAGATGACTGATATTCAAATTTGACCTAGAAATCATTAAAACAACCTTTCTGACAAATTTCCATGTAATTTGGACTGTAATGTGTACCTCTAGAGTGTTAACAAGGTTTTTCAAAATTTGGGCTCTGTGACCTAGTTCTTGAATCCAGATGACCCATATTCAAATTTGAGCTTGAAATCATTGAAACAACCTTTCTGACAAAAGTCCAAGGATATTTTGACTGAAAATGTTGCCTCTAGAGTATTTACAAATTTTTTCCTCTAGAGTGTTAACAAGGTTTTTCAAAATTTGGGCTCTGTGACCCAGTTTTTGACCCCAGATGACCCATATTCGAATATGAGCAAGAAATCATTGAAACAACCTCTCTGACAAATTTTCAGGATATTTGAACAGAAAATGTAACCTCTGAAGTGTTAACAAGGTTTTTCCATATTTGGGCTCTGTGACCTAGTTTTTGACCCCATGATGACCCATATTCAAAATTGTGCTAGAAATCATCAAACCAACCTTTCTGACAAATTTTCAGGATATTTGGACTGAAATGTAACCTCTTGCATGTTAACAAGATTTTTCTGTATTAGGGTTCTGTGACCTAGTTTTTGATCCCAGATAACCCATATTCAAACTTAAAACTTGTGCTATATATCATGGAAACAACCTTTCTGACAAATTTCTAGGATATTTGGACTGAAAAAGTAGCCTCTAGAGCGTTTACAAGGTTTTTTCTATTTTTGGGCTCTGTGACCTAGTTTTTAAGCCCAGATGACCCATATTCGAACTTCACCTAGAAATCATTAAAACAACCTTTCTGACAAATTTCCAGGATATTTGGACTGGAAAATGTAGCCTCTAGATTGTTAACAAGATTTTTCTATTTTTTGGGCCTTGTGACCTAGTTTTTCACTGGGACAAACATCCTGACTAAATTTCATGACAATTGAGGCAAAAATGTGACCACTAGAGTGTTAACAAACTAAGTGTGGATGGACGACATACGACGGACAATGGACATTGATCAATCCTAATAGCTCACTATGAGTCTACAGCTCAGGTGAGCTAAAAAAACCCTGACGCCCATGATGGGGTCAATTTTGACCCTATGACCATAATTTGAACAACCATGTTAGAGGTCCACTAGAAAATATTCCTTACCAAATGTCTAAGCCCTAGCCCTTGGGGTTTCAGAGAAGAAAACTTTGAAAGCTTTTACTGTATACATAAGGAAAACCAATGATTCCCTTGAGGCAGGGCCAATGTTGATCCCTAGGGTCAAAATTTGAACAATCTTAGTAGACGTCCACTAGATGATGTTTCATGCCAAATATCTAAGCTCTAGCTCTTGGGTTTCCAGAGAAGATTTTTGAAGGTTTTACTAAGAAAAACCCATGACCTCCAGGGTGGGGTAAATTTTGAACTGAGGGCTATAATTTGAACAATCTTGGTAGAAGTCCACTAGATGATGTTTCATGTCAAATATCTAAGCTCTAGCCCTTGAGGTTTCAGAAAAAAAGATTTTTAAGTTTTTACTATATAAATATAAGGAAAACCCATGACCCCCAGGGATGGGCCAATTTTTACCATAGAGGCAAAATTTGAACAATTTTGGTAGAGGATCTCTAGATAATGTTACATACTATATATCAAAGCTCTGGGCCCTGTAGTTTCAGACAAGAAGATTTTTGAAATTTGCATTTTAAAACCCCCTTTTTTGGCAGTGTGACCTACTGATGCAATCAACTGGAAACATTTGAAAAGCTTTGATAGGGGACTACCCAAGGATTGCTCCTGTGAAGTTTAGGTCAAAATCCAGTTATCGGCTTCAGAGGAGATGCTGTTTTTTAAATTGTTGACAACACACAATGAGGGACAACAGACAGAGGCCGATCACAAAAGCTCACCATGAGGACGATGTGCTTAGGTGAGCTAAAATATCTCTAAACTATCTAATTCATGACACTGAAGAAGATTTTTTTTTCAGGGTTTTCTATATACTGTGATTACTATATATATATATATATCTTATATAGTGATAAATAATTATCACAGGGGCATGTTTGAAAGTTTACTATACAATTGTTATAGCCTGGTGGTTTTATTAAAGACATAAAGCTTTTAAAATATTTTCTCAATATATATTGATAGATTAAGATGTGTGGAACTCTTTAAAACAAGTTTGGTTGAGCTTCAAGAAAAGAAACTAGAACTATCACTAAAGGTGATTAATACCCCCACATGGGTGCTTGATACTGGAACTGGAAAGCTTAGAATCAATGGCATAAAGCGACATAAGAAACATGGAAATATGTATATATTTTATATTTAATAATATTGTATATAGAGAAAACAATTACCTGGTAGACCATTGAACTGTATATTTTCTAGTAGAACTAGCTGATGCTCTAGCTGATCTCTTCTGGAATAAGACATCTAGAGCATTCATGAGCTTTCCTTCAAACACGATCATCATCAAATTTTACAAGTACATATTTGGGCTTAAATGCATCCTTATCCATCTGGGAATAAATCCCTGACTGTTCCTGTAACTCATGAGGTATTATCCAGAAACTGTTTTTCTATTCTTTAGTGAAGTGACCTTGATCCAACTGGCCCAATTTTCAATCCCAAGCGTTGTCTTTATAGAAACTATCTTTAAAGAAAGTTTTATCATAATATCTCATTCGTAACTCAAGTTATTGAGCAGAAACCTTTTTTTTAATTTTTAGTAACAGTGACCTTGACATTGACCTCAGCAGCCCCAAAGTCAAACCTGACCTGTATTTTATGATGTTACACCTGTGTACCAAAAATGGTTTAAATCTGTCAAGCCTTTCATGAGTTATTATCCGGTAACCAGTTTTTCTATTTTTATTTTAAGTGAACAGTGACCTTGACCCAACTGGCAAAATTTTCAATCCCAAGCATCGTTTTCATAGAAGCTACCTTTACAGCAAATTTCATCACAATATCTCATTCCTAACTCAAGTTATTGTGGAGAAATCATTTATTTTTTATTTTATGTAACAGTGACCTTGACCTTGGCCCCAAAAGCCCCAATATCAAACTTGACCTGTATCCTGTGATGTAACACCTGCGTATCAATCATAGTTTAAATCTGTCAAGATTACATGAGTTACCATCCGGAAACCATTTTTCAACCATTTCATTATTTTTAGTAACAGTGACCTTGACCTTGGCCCCACCAGCCCCAATATCGATCTTGACCTGTATGTTATGATGTTACACCTGTGTACCAAAAATTGTTTAATATCTGTCAAGCCATTAATGAGTTATTGTCCAGAATCCGTTTTTCTATTTTTAGTAACAGTGACCTTGACCTTGGCCCCTACAGCCCCAATATCGATGTTACACCTGTGTACCAAAAATTGTTTAAATCTGTCAAGCCTTTCATGCATAATCATCCAAAAACCATTTTTCTATTTTAGTAACAGTGACCTTGACCTTGGCCCCACAAGCCCAAATATCAAACTTGACCTGTATCTTGTGATGTTTCAACTGTGTACCAAAAATTTTTTAAATCTGTCTAGCCTTTCATGGGTTATCGTCCAGAAACTGTTTCTCTAATTTTAGTCACAGTGACCTTGACATCTAGCGCTCAGAATTGGCCCACTAAAATGAACGCTTTTAATTTTGTAACCCTAGGCACTATGGTTACAGGGGTTACACAACTGCATATGATACAGGGGCAATAAACTTGGTATGCTGAAAAAGATAAGCCTTCACCTTGGCCCCACCAGCCCCAATATCGAACTTGACCTGTATCTTATGATGTTACAGCTGTGTACCAAAAATTGTTTAAATCTGTCTAGCCTTTCATGAGTTATCGTCCGGAAACCATGAGGGACTGACCGACCGACGTCTGACTGACCGCCTAGCTCACTCCTATATACCCCCTCAAACTTTGTTTGTGGGGGTATAAAAATCCCTGGGAAGTTTCATCAACTTCCAGCCAGTGTTTCAGTTGGTGATGTCATTTAAAACATGATGGAGATGACAAAGATGACAGACAAATCAGATCACAGAAAATATCAGCTATCAGCTAGTGTGCTCAGGAGTACAAGTTGAACCATGTCTACCAACCCCAGAAAATTATTTATAATACACGTATTCGAATTAAAACTTCAACACCTTCTTCATATGGTCTTCAGATTTTGTGCACCTAAAAGCTGTCTATTTATCAATTTCTAAATGCAATTTTTTGTACATATTTATTGGTTTCACAGCATACCTTAATAATGCTATAAATGCCATAAAACTGTCATCCTCAGTCATAAAATTAGCCAGTATAATGGAACTACTTATAAAGATCTATTCGAACATCACTTACTAACTATTTGTGCACCAGATGCAACAAAAGATGGATTTTAAAAGTACATTTACAGAAAACCTTATTTTCAATGCAATTATATAAGCAGTTACTATAGTTTTGCAGAACATTTATGATTCAATGTCTGCTTATACTACAACTGCACCTCTTTATTCGTTGTCTTAGGTTTTATTTCCTTTCTCTACTCCACTTTATCTCTTATTTTGACTTCAAAAAGTGTAGGAAATTAACTTAAAAGAAAGATTCTTATTTTCATCTTAAGGGATACATCCAAAATTAATAAAACAGTTAAGAAAGTTTATGTCAAAACAGCTAAGGCTTTACAGTAATGTATTTTTCTGTCCTTTTTTTTCAAGAGAGCTAAAATCTGGTGACCTGTTGATAATTGTTTTTTATCTTACATTTCTCTGATTTGTAACAAATACATACACACTAGACAACTTTTTCTCTAGAAAAAGGTCTAGACCATTTAATTCAATCTTCCTTAAACAGACTGCATGACTGAATGGTGATGTATAAAACTCTGTAACACATTAATAACAATGGTGCCATTGTCACAAAATATGCCCATCTATGTGTGACCCTTACCTTGGCCACAGGGATCTGAATTTGCGTGCAACACTTCCGCCTTACAATGGTCAACATTTGTTCCAAGTTATATTAAAATCTCTTAATACATGTAGAAGATTTGCTTGACAAGCATTTTCCACTGACTCTAGGTGTGACCTTGACCTTTGACCTAGAGACCTGGTTCATGCGAGCAACACTACATTTCATGATGGTAAACTTTTGTATCAAGTAATACTAAAATACCTCCATCCATGTAGAAGATATGCTCCGGACAAAACCGGACAAAAAATTTCATCATCTCTAGTGACCTTGACCTTGCATATATGGACAAGGATTATGTGTGTAATACTCAGTCTCATGATGGCAAACATTTGTGATAGAATCCCTCAATTCATGACGACTAAATGGTCCATACTCACATTTTCATAGTTTTATCTGACTTTTGACCTCTGTGTGTGACCCTGACCTTTGCCACAGGGACCTGAATTTTACATGCAAAACTTGCCTTACAATGGTAAACATTTATGCCAAGTTATACTAAAATCCTTCACTGTATGTAGAAGTTTTGCACCAGACAAGGGTTTTTTCTGACATCTAAGTGTGACCTTGACCTTTGACTTAGAGACCCAGTTTATATGTGCGACACTACCTACCTTGATGGTAAACATTGGTACTAAGTATCATTAAAATCCATCCATGCAGGTTGAAGATATGCTACAGACAAAACTGGACGCAGCCCACTCACCCACCCACCTGCCATGGGCGTTCGCATAATACGTCCCGTTTTTCAAATGGGCGTATAATAAGTGGATAAATGAAACATTAATGTTGGTTGTGCAGACATATGCAACAAAATAGAACATGAAATTCAGATGTGTTTCCTTTAAAACAACTCAAAAACAGGATGTGTCTTACTTTTATGACCATTAATTACCAAGTCTCATGGTAGCGCACGATAATTCTTCAATAATAAATAAACTTTACAACAGAAAAAAATGAAATAGCATCATGAAAACATGAATATAATTTTTATTGCATATTAATCTAGAAACACCCTATTTATCAAGAAATTCTTCTGCGTATTTGATTCTTCTGATAATGGTCTGCAAAGGCATTTAGTATTAAAATATTCAAGTGGCATGTTTTTGGTGACTTCTTATAATTTGTAAGATAATTTCTGGGTTTTTACAACTTCTTCCCTTAATGGCATGGTGCTTTGTAAATATAGATGGAACAGAAAAATAAAGCAAAATTCAACAGGCACTATCACTTAAGCAACTTATGTTCTATTGGTAAAAAATGCTGACCTGTGTAAATCACAACACTGACTGAGATCAATTATGAATTTACAGGCCTGCCATCCACTCTCCTTAAAGGGATATACAGGCAAAAGTTTTATGCTTTCTTTCTCAGTTCTTCTATCAATATACTATAAATGTGATTGAAATAAATACAATGATCTGTCCCAGTAACAAAGATTTCCTCTTTTTAAATGAAAAACTGGGTGGTTTCCTATCTTGACCCACGTGGGTCTTGATAGAAAATTTAGATTTTGTGCTAATTTCACAGTGAATGATTGGACGGTTGAAGTACCTATCATGTGATCTACCGCAAAAATAACCCAAGAGAAATGACAATTGTTTGTTTTTGTCACGTGACCTATTTGAAAATAATTCGGTGATTTCGTTCACGTTTTACTTTTTGTTAAAGAACGTTCAAATATTTACGTTCAAGCCCACATTTCACTACAAAAATACTAGGAAGTTAAAGTTCTTCATATTGAACGTGATTTGAGTAAATAATAGCAGTTTTTATTTTTCGGTCACTCATTTGCCTGTGTATCACTTTAAATTTGGTAATTCCTTAATTCTAGGGTTAGTTTGACTTATATTTGTTTCTGTCGGCTGCCTGTTAATAAACACTTTATATTTTCATCTGAACATCTACTTGATCTTTTAAAACTTCTTGTCAGACTGGTGAAATCTTGGTACTATATGGAGCCAAACTTGATATGCTTCTTAGAGCCAAACTTGATATGCTTAAAGTCAACTGCAAAAACTTGCATTTATGTTAAACATTTAAAACATAACAGTTGAAAACACTATTGGTTGAATGCATTATGCAAGAGAAGCATGTAGTTCACTGCTGTAGGCTTATAATTCAACACTAGTGATACTTCTTTAGTCGGATTTGTTGGCCAAAAAGGGATATAACTAAAGCAGCACATGCAGACATTCACACACAAAAAATGGCTATGACTTTGCAAACAGTTGGTAAAACTTGACACGAAGTTCTGGGCCTGAGTAGTGTAATTTAGCAAAATGCTTATAATATAATAGAAAAGCTTTAAATGTCATAATCTGATTATTAACTGCAGCTGCCGATAAATCTATTGCATATTTTCTGAAGTGAATATTAGGCTATAAAACAGCCATGCATATTTTTAATTGAAAAGCAGTGCATAAAATGGAAATGCAAAATTTCATTTTAATGCAAAAGCTCTCACATAAAAGATCAACAGGATATGTTTATTGTTCAGAATCTCTGCAATTTAAGAGCGATGCCATGTTTTTTGATAATATCTTGCATTTCCTAACTGATATAACTACCCGTTGTTTAATAAAGATAATCTCTAATGGTACAACTTCTTTTTTGCTAATTTGTCTAAAATGCTTCTCAAAGAAAAAATAACATTTACAGATTGTAACAGACTGTTCCACTTGGCAAAACTTTTTCAAGGTGTGAAGAAAAAAAAAGCAGGGAAAAGATAAAAGTTTGGTTTTTGAAAATACAAACCAAAAAAAGCCTTCAAGGCTAGCATCTTTCATTTCACCATGAAAAACAGTATTACCAGTAAATCTTTATTGTTACAAGTCTATTTATTTAGTTACTGATAGTCACAAACATATGAGGGCTCTCCCAAAACAACTTGAACAAGTTTAGTTCAACATTTTCCAAATTTTATCATGATGGGTAAAAATGCATGGTAACCAGACTTACCATTTATATAATATAGTTAATTTTATGATGCAAGTGCACTAGATTGGTGCAACCCAGAAAAGTAATTTGTTAAACAAAGAAGAGCCATCGAATGGAGAACTAATTCCATAAATGCATGACTCAAATGCCCAACTTCATAGGGTAATTATCACATCTAGTGCTTGTAAATGCTAAATTCATTAGGAATTCTATCATAAAAAAAGTCAAGTTCTGTACAAGAACACACTACATAATCTGAAAGCAGCAAAAAATATTGGTAACTAGGATACAGATTGTTTGGAGCATGCCTTGCTCTAAAAGCAGAAATTCTGTCAGGAAAAGATTCACCATTTTGAATCAAACATTAACCATTCAATAAAATGACTTGTAAATCTAGTATTTTCAAACCAGGCTTGGAGTTGTAGTCATTTCCAAATAATATCATCTTAAGCTTATTTTGCTTCTGAGGAACATTTTTTTTATAGTTTTTTTTTTGCTTGAAAGGCCTCTGTGTGTTCTGCTTATATTTTATAATTAACTGAAACACAACTAATATAAAAGATCAAATAAAATGTGATTTGACTTGTTGAGGTAGTCTCTGTACATATATAAAATTGCCACAATTGTCTAATTTTTATTTGAAAACTCCAAATACAGTGGCATATTTCATACAATGTCTGGAAAGCTTACAGTTTTCTCTTGAGAAAATGATATAAATGATACAAATGGGAGCTAAGATAAAATACTTACGAGTGACTGAAGTTTTGAATCAAGCACATGCTTGATGTTGTTGGCAAAAGTGATGTCACAAACCACCATTGTATGGACACACTGAAAATAATACACCAGTTAAGGAATCAAGCAGAAGCCTAAAATCTGTTTAGTAACAGGGAAATACCCACTCAAGTGAACACCACTGAGATAATGCTACATGCTACCCCCAAACCATAGTTATATAAAAATAAGCCAAGTGGAAGTTTAAGTATTGAGCAGAAACCAAAAATTAATTATCAATAACAGTAAGCTATTCCATGGCCCATGTGACCCAAAAGCAATCCCTAATGAAGTTATGACATAAATTATGCTATCTATTGAAGAAATTAAATTAATACAGGTCAAGTGTAATTCTAACATGATATGAAGAATTTCCTATATGATCATATAGGGAAACCAGCTGTACTTTATTATATGACAAAATATATGTGGCTGTTATGATTGCCTCCCATGTAATGCATAAAAAGATTTTTCTCCATTGTTTTTGTTTTAGGCAAGTCACAGTCTACAATGTCAGCTTTACATCAGTTATTACATTCCAAAGCATGCATCGCAATCTTTGTTTGTTAATTAAATAAAAATAACAATATTTACATTGAATACCAAAAAATGCAAAAAGTGCGCCAAACATTATAACAAAGTAATATACGTCACATTAGTAAAATGACATCATGAGCTATCTCGAGTGGTCATTTTTTGTATATATCTTTAATTTAATAGCGTTTTTGATGCAACATATTGTTCTTAGTTGTGTTTTCAAAAAGTATGAGTCTAGAAAATTGTTATCGATGCAGTTGTAACTGTGATGCTAAACTAAAGAAAAATTGGAAACCGCATTATTAGATAAATTCCCTCGCTTTCGCCAGTGGGGTGTAAAGTGTAACAGCAAGGAACCGAATGTCCGCAACTGAAGATTGATGAACACAAAATATAGTTCAAATTTCTTTCATGATTAGAATCGAATTAATAAATACGTTTCTATATTTTATCGGTGAATAAAATATGGGCCGCCGTTCGGATGCTGAAAATTAGATCAATTTGCTTCGCACAAGTGATTTAATTTCCTACGCATCCGAACTCCGCCCGTATTTTATTCACAGATAAAATATAGGAACTTATTTATTATTTCTTAAATATAGTGAGTTACCCCTTGAACCAATTGATTCTAAAAGCAATACTAAGTGCAGTCAAGATATATGCTCTCATATTATTAATTCTAAATTCAATACACCCATTGTAAAATAAAATATTATGTGGAAATTGAAAATTTATTTTTAGTTAAAATGAATGACCCCTTGATCCTAGTGACTTCTAAAGCAATTCCAAGTGAGGTTATGACACATGCTACTTTTTAACCAAATCTTCTTTAATTAGGCCAAGTGGATCTTACTATACTGTGCAAACCAGAAATTTATTTTCAGTAGCAGTTAGCGACACCTTGACACAAGTGACCCCAAAAGCAGTACTAAGTCAGTTTATAATAAAATTTACCTTATTATAAGTCTTTATACAGTATGCCACTTCTAACTTAAATATATAGCAGCTGTTTTCAGTGGCAGAGAGCAATCCCTTGATCCAAGTGACCCTTAAAGCAATTCAAGTTGAGGTTATGACATATGCTACCTTAAAACAAAGTCTGATTAAAACCGACTATAAACGGAAAACCAAAAATTAGTTTTTTGTAACAGTGAGTGACACATGTGACCGAAGGAATGTTTGCTCTAGGCTATCAGCTGCCTAAATTTGATGACAATAAGTCAATCGTAACTAAAGAAAATGGGCACCATTGAGTTTAATGCTGCCTCCCAACTACCCCCGCCAACATTTTAATGACCGTTTTTCCTGGTTTAAATAGTACACAGTTCAATGACACTGACCTTCAGTTGTTTAACAGAATTCTTATTACTATTGTCTAGGCATGGTGCTTAATGAAGCCCAATAATGTTTAAATTTAGTCATGCAACAAGAACTGTCACTGTAAGATGACAATGCCCCCGAAAGTGGTGCTTTGACCTTTAATCAGAGAACCAGTCATTCAGGGGTCAAGGTCAAATAAATATAGGTCAGTGGGAAGGTCTTATCCAAAGGGGGTTGTGTCCAAGTATGAAGTAAATCCACTTCCTAATAAGGAAGTTATGGGGCAATGTGAAAATTTCTACACAACTGGATCTTCAAGGTGAAGGTCATTCAGGGGTCTAGGTCAAATAAATACAGGACAGTGAGATGGTCTTGTCCAAAGTGGTGTTGTGTTTAAGTATGAAGTATATCCACTTACTAATTTGGAAATAATGGCCAAATAATAGTTTCTGGATAGTTGGATATTCAGGGGTCAAGGTCAAATAATTACAGGTCAGCGGGAAGGTCTTGTCCAAATGGGTGTTGAGTCCAAGTAGGAAGCAAATCCACTTACTAAGAAGGAAGTTATGGCCAATGTTAAAGTTTTTGGACAATTAGATCTTCAAGATGAAGGTCATTCAGGGGTCAAGGTCAAACAAATATAGATCAATGAAAAGGCCTTGTCCAAAGGGGTGTTGTGTCCAAGTATGAAGTAAATCCACTAACTAATAAAAAAGTTATTGCCAATGTTAAAGTTTTTGAACAATTGGATCTTCAAGGCAAAATCAGGGGTCAAGGTCAAACAATTATAGGTCAGTGTAAAGGTCTTGTCCAAAGGGGTGTTGTGTTCTAGTATGAAGTAAATCCACTTACTAATAAGAAAGTTATTGCCAATGTTAAAGTTTTCAGACGGACTGACGGACGGACAGTTCAAAAACAATATGCCTCCCTTCAGAGGCATAAAAAAAAGTTGTGATTTGGACAAAGAAATTCTGCTGGATTAATGAACAGACACACAGACAGTTCAGTGATTACTATTTATAAGGTGCATCTTACCATACACAACTGAGTTATGGCACAGATAAGAACTCCCTTGAACAATTCTATAAACCAAATTGCAGAAAGTTCAATAGAATGCCATGACCTTGACCATTATCTAAATTAATTTTTTCATCCTGTACACAATCTGCTCATGGTGGTTTTTATGCTAAGTGTACTAAATTCTGCCATGTACAACAGAGTTACAGTAATGATAAAGAAATGCTGATGGGTGGATGGGCAGATGAAAGAAGTACAATAGGATGCCTACATCTAGATGTGGGTTCACATTGTGACCAGCATTTGTTTGTGCAAACAATGTAAAAGTATCTGTGAAAACTTGCAATTTAAAGCTGACTTTTAGAAATAAAGGAGTTAAAAATGTTTTATAACTCAAAATACAAAGTACCATGAAGAACTCACACTGTCTTCTTATCAGTCTTTCATTGTTTAAAACAATATCAAGTAGGAGAAAAATTATCAATGATCAAAGTCTGTGAAGCAAGAAATTATCAATGATCAAAGTCTGTGAAGCAAGAAATTAATAAACATCTGAGCACAAAGTCTGTGAAGCAAGAAATTAATAAACATCTGAGCACAAAGTCTGTGAAGCAAGAAATTAATAAACATCTGAGCACTTAAATTTTCAAACTTAGATGAATCACATCAGGAAATTGCATATAATATGCACAAATGATGAGCAATTAAATTTTAAATACCCCTATCTCAAGCACAACAGGATGGATTTCAAGCAGAGTTATCTTACTTGTCTACAACATGCAGACAATCAAATGAAAAACACTTGTGCTAATCTGCAATAAACTACAGTGGCAATGCTATTAAAATCTAACCACAATTTCCCATCTGGAACAAGAGTATTAAACAATAAGATATTTATCTTTCACAGCAACTGCTTCTAACATTTTATTACTATGTAAGAACCCCACACTTTTATCAGAAACCCTTTGTGCACTTTCTTGGCAACCCCATCAGTACTATTCTAGTGCTTGGTTTGTATTTCCATAACACTTCAAGATTGTGTGGTCATTCAACTGGAAAATTTTCTTGTATTATTTTTTTATAGCACAATGCATACTTATCTTATTTTAACTTCTTATGCCTGCAAATATATGATAGTTCATTTGAGATAGAACAGTCTTGTTGAGGCCATGCAGGTATCCATCAGGCAGGATAGTATTGTTGAGGCTATGCAGGTTTCCATCAGGCAGGACAGTATTGTTGAGTTCATGTCAGTATCTATCAGGTAGGACAGTCTTGTTGAGGCCATGCAGGTATCCATCAGGCACGATAGTATCATTGAGGCCATGCAGGTATCCATCAGGCAGGACAGTCTTGTTGAGGCCATGCATGTTTCCATCAAGCAGGACAGTATTGTTGAGGCAATGCAGGTATCCATCAGGCAGGATACTAGTAGTATTGTTGAGGCCATGCAGGTATGCATCAGGCAGGATAGTATTGTTGAGGCCATGGTGGTTTCCATCAAGCAGGACAGTATTGTTGAGGCCATGCAGGTATCCATCAGGCAGGATAGTATCATTGAGGCCATGCAGGTATCCATTAGGCAGGACAGTCTTGTTGAGGCCATGCAGGTTTCTATCAAGCAGGACAGTATTGTTGAGGCTATGCAGGTATCCATCAGGCAGGACAGTATTGTTGAGTTCATGTCAGTATCTATCAAGTAGGACAGTCTTGTTGGGGCTATGCAGGTATCCATCAGTTAGGACAGTCTTGTTGAGGCCATGCAAGTATCCATCAGGTAGGACAGTCTTGTTGAGGCCATGCAGGTATCCATCAGGCAGGATAGTATTGTTGAGGCTATGCAGGTATCCATCAGGTAGGACAGTCTTGTTGAGGCCATGCAGGTATCCATCAGGCAGGATAGTATTGTTGAGGCTATGCAGATATCCATCAGGTAGGACAGTCTTGTTGAGGCCATGCAAGTATCTATCAAGTAGGACAGTCTTGTTGAGGCTATGTAGGTATCCATCAGTTAGGACAGTCTTGTTGAGGCCATGCAAGTATCCATCAGGTAGGACAGTCTTGTTAAAGCCATGCACGTATCCATCAGGCAGGATAGTATTGTTGAGGCTATGCAGGTATCCATCAGGTAGGACAGTCTTGTTGAGGCCATGCAGGTATCCATCAGGCAGGATAGTATTGTTGAGGCTATGCAGGTATCCATCAGGTAGGACAGTCTTGTTGAGGCTATGCAGGTATCCATCAGGTAAGACAGTCTTGTTGAGGCTATGCAGGTATCCATCAGGCAGAATAGTATTGTTGAGGCCATGCAGGTATCCATCAGGTAGGACAGTCTTGTTGAGGCTATGCAGGTATCCATCAGGCAGGATAGTATCGATGAGGCCATGCAGGTATCTATCAGGCAGGGTAGTATCGATGAGGCCATGCAGGTATCCATCAGGCAGGAGAGTATTGTTGAGGCCATGCAGGTATCCATCAGGCAGGACAGTCTTTTTGAGGCCATGCAGGTTTCCATCAGGCAGGACAGTATTGTTGAGGCCATGCATGTATCCATCAGGCAGGATAGTATTGTTGAGGTATCCATCAGGCAGGGTAGTATTGTTGAGGCCATGCAGGTATCCATCAGGCAGGAGAGTATTGTTAAGGCCATGCAGGTATCCATCAGGCAGGACAGCCTTTTGGAGGCCATGCAGGTTTCCATCAGGCAGGACAGTATTGTTGAGGCCATGCATGTATTCATCAGGCAGGATAGTATTGTTGAGGCCATGCAGGTATTCATCAGGCAGAATTGTTTTGTTGTTCATGTTAGTATCTGTCTTGTTGAGGCCATGCAGGTATCTGTCAGGCAGAATAGTATTGTTGAGGCCATGCAGGTATCCATCAGGCAGGATAGTATTGTTGAGGTATCCATCAGGCAGGGTAGTATTGTTGAGGCCATGCAGGTATCCATCAGGCAGGACAGTCTTGTTGAGGCCATGCAGGTATTCATCAGGCAGGATAGTATTGTTGAGGCCATGCAGGTATTCATCAGGCAGAATTGTTTTGTTGTTCATGTTAGTATCTGTCTTGTTGAGGCCATGCAGGTATCTGTCAGGCAGAATAGTATTGTTAAGGCCATGCAGGTATCCATCAGGCAGGATAGTATTGTTGAGGTATCCATCAGGCAGGGTAGTATTGTTGAGGCCATGCAGGTATCCATCAGGCAGGATAGTATTGTTAAGGCTATGCAGGTATCCATCAGGCAGGATAGAATTGTTGAGGCCATGCAGGTATCCATCAGGCAGGACAGTATTGTTGAGGGCATGCAGGTATCCATCAGGCAGGAGAGTATTTTTGAGGCCATGCAGGTATTCATCAGGCAGGACAGTATTGTTGAGGCCATGCAGGTATCCATCATGCAGGACAGTATTGTTGAGGCCATGCAGGTATCCATCAGGCAAGACAGTATTGATGAGCTCATATCACTATCTATCAAGTAGGACAGTCTTGTTGAGGCCATGCAGGTATCCATCATGCAGTACAGTATTGTTGAGGCCATGCAGGTATCCATCAGGCAAGACAGTATTGATGAGCTCATACCACTATCTATCAAGTAGGACAGTCTTGTTGAGGCCATGCAGGTATCCATCAGGCAGGACAGTCTTGTTGAGGCCATGCAGGTATCCATCAGGCAAGACAGTCTTGTTGAGGCTATGCAGGTATCTATCAAGTAGGACAGTCTTGTGGAGCTCATGTCTGTATTTATCAAGCAGGCAAATCTTGTTGCAGTCATGCAGGTATCGATTAGGCAGAATAGTATTGTTGAGGCCATGCAGGTATCCATCAGGCTGAAAAGTATTGTTGAGGCCAAGCAGGTATCTATCAGGAAGGAAAGTCTTGTTGAGCTCATGTTGGTATCCATCAGGCAGGACAGTCTTCTTGAGGTCATGCAGGTATCTTACAAGCAGGACAGTCTTGTTATGGTCATGTAGCTATCTATCAAGCAGGACAGTCTTGCTGAGGTCATGCAGAAATCTATCAAGTAGGGCGGTCTTGTTGAAGTAATGCAGGTATCTATCAAGTAGGACAGTCTTGTTGAGGTCATGCAGGTATTCATAAGGCAGGATAGAATTGTTGAGGCCATGCAGGTATTCATCAGGCAGGACAGAATTGTTGAGGCCATGCAGGTATTCATCAGGCAGGACAGTATTGTTGAGGCCATGCAGGTTTTCATCAGGCAGGACAATATTGTTGAGGCCATGCAGGTATCCATCAGGCAGGACAATATTGTTGAGGCCATGCAGCTTTCAATCAGGCAGGACATGTTTATAGGCCATGCAGGTATCTATCAGGCAGGAGTGTATTTTTGAGGCCATGCGGGTATTTGTCAGGCAGGACAGTATTGTTGAGGCCATGCAGGTATCCATCAGGCAGGACAGTATTGTTGAGGCCATGCAGGTATCCATCAGGCAGGAGAGTATTGATGAGCTCATATCAGTATCTATCAAGTAGGACAGTCTTATTGAGGCCATGCAGTTATCCATCAGGCAGGACAGTCTTGTTGAGGTCATGCAGGTATCTTACAAGCAGGACAGCCTTGCTGAGGTCATGCAGGAATCTATCAAGTAGGATGGTCTTGTTGAAGTAATGCAGGTATCTATCAAGTAGGACAGTCTTGTTGAGGTCATGCAGGTATCTATCAAGAAGGACAGTTTTGTTGAGGCCATGCAGGTATCTATCAGGCAGAACAGTCTTGTTGAAGTAATGCAGGTATCCATCAGGCAGGTTATGGTCATGACAGGACAGTCTTGTTGAGCTAATGTCAGTATCCATCAAGCAGGACAGTCTTGTTGAAGTAATGCAGGTATCCATCAGCGAGGACAGTCTTGTTGAGCTCATGTCAGTATCTATCAAGCAGGACAGTCGTGTTGAGTCCATGCAGTTATCCATCCAGCAGGACAGTCTTGTTGAGTCCATGCAGGTATCCATCAAGCAGGACAGTCTTGTTGAGTCCATGCAGGTATCCATCAAGCAGGACAGTCTTGTTGAGGTCATGCAGGTATCCATCAGGCAGGACAGTCTTGTTGAAGTAATGCTGGTATCCATCAGCGAGGACAGTCTTGTTGAAGTAATGCTGGTATCCATCAGGCAGGACAGTCTTGTTGAAGCAGGACAGTCTTGCTGAAGTAATGCAGGTATCCATCAGGCAGGACAGTCTTGTTGAAGAAATGCAGGTATCCATCAGGCAGGACAGTCTTGTTGAAGTAATGCATGTATCCATGAGCCAGGACAGTCTTGTTGAGGTAATGCTGGTATCCATCAGGTAGGACAGTCTTGTTGAAGTAATGCAGGTATCCATCAGGCAGGACAGTCTTGTTGAAGTAATGCAGGTATCCATCAGGCAGGACAGTCTTGTTGAAGTAATGCAGGTATCCATCAAGCAGGAAAGTCTTGTTGAAGTAATGCAGGTATCCATCAGGCAGGACAGTCTTGTTGAAGTAATGCAGGTATTCATCAAGCAGGAAAGTCTTGTTGAAGTAATGCAGGTATCCATCAAGCAGGAGAGTCTTGTTGAAGTAATGCAGGTATCCATCAGGCAGGACAGTCTTGTTGAAGTAATGCAGGTATCCATCAGGCAGGACAGTCTTCTTGAAGTAATGCAGGTATCCATCAAACAGGAAAGTCTTGTTAAAATAATGCAGGTATCCATCAGGCAGGAAAGTCTTGTTGAAGTAATGCAGGTATCCATCAAGCAGGAAAGTCTTGTTGAAGTAATGCAGGTATCCATCAAGCAGGACAGTCTTGTTGAAGTAATGCAGGTATCCATCAGGCAGGACAGTCTTGTTAAAGTAATGCAGGTATCCATCAGGCAGGACAGTCTTGTTGAAGTAATGCAGGTATCCATCAAGCAGGAAAGTCTTGTTGAAGTAATGCAGGTATCCATCAAGCAGGACAGTCTTGTTGAAGTAATGCAGGTATCCATTAGGCAGGACAGTCTTGTTGAAGTAATGCAGGTATTCATCAAGCAGGAAAGTCTTGTTTAAGTAATGCAGGTATCCATCAAGCAGGACAGTCTTGTTGAAGTAATGCAGGTATCAATCAGGCAGGACAGTCTTGTTGAAGAAATGCTGGTATCCATCAAGCAGGACAGTCTTGTTAAAGTAATGCAGGTATCCATCAAGCAGGCCAGTCTTGTTGAAGTAATGCAGGTATGCAGGTATCCATCAGGCAGGACAGTCTTGTTAAAGTAATGCAGGTATCCATCAGGCAGGACAGTCTTGTTGGAGTAATGCAGGTATCCATCAAGCAGGAAAGTCTTGTTGAAGTAATGCAGGTATCCATCAAGCAGGACAGTCTTGTTGAAGTATGCAGTAAGTAATGCAGTATCCATCAAGCAGGACAGTCTTGTTGAAGTAATGCAGGTATCCATCAGCAGGACAGTCTTGTTGAAGTAATGCAGGTATCCATCAGGCAGGACAGTCTTGTTGAAGTAATGCAGGTATCCATCAAGCAGGACAGTCTTGTTGAAGTAATGCAGGTATCCATCAGGCAGGACAGTCTTGTTGAAGTAATGCAGGTATCCATCAGGCAGGACAGTCTTGTTGAAGTAATGCAGGTATCCATCAGGCAGGACAGTCTTGTTGAAGTAATGCAGGTATCCATCAGCGAGGACAGTCTTGTTGAAGTAATGCAGGTATCCATCAGCAGGACAGTCTTGTTGAAGTAATGCAGGTATCCATCAGGCAGGACAGTCTTGTTGAAGTAATGCAGGTATCCATCAGGCAGGACAGTCTTGTTGAAGTAATGCAGGTATCCATCAGGCAGGACAGTCTTGTTGAAGTAATGCAGGTATCCATCAGGCAGGACAGTCTTGTTGAGCTAATGACAGTATCCATCAAGCAGGACAGTTTTGTTGAAGTAATGCAGGTATCCATCAAGCAGGACAGTCTTGTTGAAGTAATGCAGGTATCCATAAGGCAGGACAGTCTTGTTGAAGTAATGCAGGTATCCATCAGGCAGGACAGTCTTATTGAGGCCATGCAGGTATCCAACAGGCAGGACAGTCTTGTTGAAGTAATGCAGGTATCCATCAGGCAGGACAGTCTTGTTGAAGTAATGCAGGTATCCATCAGCGAGGACAGTCTTGTTGAAGTAATGCAGGTATCCATCAGGCAGGACAGTCTTGTTGAGTAATGCAGGTATCCATCAGCGAGGACAGTCTTGTTTAAGTAATGCAGGTATCCATCAGGCAGGACAGTCTTGTTGAAGTAATGCAGGTATCCATCAAGCAGGACAGTCTTGTTGAGGCTATGCAGGAATCCATCAGGCAGGACAGTCTTGTTGAAGTAATGCAGGTATCCATTAGGCAGGAGAACCTTGTTGAAGTAATGCAGGTATCCATCAGGCAGGACAGTCTTGTTGAAGTAATGCAAGTATCCATCAGCGAGGACAGTCTTGTTGAAGTAATGCAGGTATCCATTAGGCAGAGAGTTTCCCTCTCACTTGGCAGAGGTTCAATCAGTATCACTCCTTATAACATATCAATTTAAGTTAAACTTGAGCCATAGCCATCACTATGCCAAAAATCATTTGCCTGATAAGGACGACATCAAAGTGATATTAAACATATTAACCTTTGAGCTTGAGTAATAAATGGCATGGTTTTAGTTAAGGTTAAGATCTGCTTTAGAATGTAACTAGCAAATTCTGAAAGCCTTGTAGCTTAAAACAAGAACATGTTTAAATATGTTCTTCTATATCTTTTTGTAAAACAAGTGACCCTAAGGGAGGGGCAAATATAAGAGAGGATCTTAACAATCTGTGAGTTCAGAACATGCTAAATGGCAATATAAAACCTCTAGGATTTGCTGTTTCAGACAAGAATATTTATGAAGACTTTCCTACACAACTCCATGTAAAATGGGAGACCTCCAGAGCAGAACCAATTTTAACCTCGATGGCATGATTTAAGCAATCTTTTCAAACGTTCACTTTAAAATGATACATACTTAATAACTAAGCTTTAGGCCTTGTGATTTCAAACAAGAATATAATGAAGATAAACAGTGACCCTACCCTTAGGAAGTCCAAAACTTGACACATGAATATTAGAAATCTTTGTAGTGGTCCATTAGACAATGACACATGCCAAATATGAGAGCCTTGTGGATTCACAGATGTTTTGAAAATTATCCTTTATATTTGTATGTTAACAATTTAATTACAGGTAAATGCAATATCGATTTTAGCAATTTTTGTAAAGGTCCAATAGAAAATGCTACATGCCCAAACCTCTGTATGGAAGCTGTTGGCTTTGTTGTTTCAGACAAGAATCTTTAAGATTGTCCTATATCTGTAAGTGAAACAAATGACCCCAGTGTCTGGAAGTATTTTCCTACATCTATGTAAAACAAATGAACATGGGGTTGAGTCAATAATAACTGAAGGGGTATAAATTTAGCAGTCTTAATAAAGGTCCAGTAGAAAATGCTATATACCTAGTTTCAGCACCATATGCTGTGTGGTTTCAGATAAAAAGATATTAAAATTTCCTTTTAAGCTACCTTAGCCACCACAGTTCTGCATGGAATTCTTTTAGCAATCCTGGTAGAGCTTAGAGCAGAGAAAATCCCTTTTCATTAGCTTCTATATTTTAGTCAGAAAGGACAATATTTCTGTAAATAGCTATGGTAGAGTTATGGTTATTTTGGCCCACACTTCTACAAAAAGTAAATTAACCATCCTCAAAGTTCCAAGTGAATTATCAAACTGCTAGGACAAAAGTTTCAGTGGGTTTGACGTACAAAGACCATTTCTTTACTCATCGTGTCATCAAGACAATGGAAAGAGAATAAAACAGAAAAATCTATATATCACATCTTTCTTTTCTTGATATTCTATTTGCAACAAAGTCACTCAAAATCCAAAGAACAGAAAGGTTAATATGCACATCTATTTACTTAAGTTGCAATTGTATTGAAATTTAAACCACAACTGTGTATATTGAAGACACATAATGCTTGCATATTCAGCTATGCTATAACTGCAGAATTTATCAATTATAGCATGGTACACACTTCCTGACCTTTATGCCAGGTAAAACCCGAAGTCACTACTTTACACCATGGAATTAAATACAGTAGTTTCTTTTGTATATGCAATTACACTGCAAACTCTAGCCTACGGTCCTCTGACCCAAGTGCAGATATAAATTACCTATACAAGCAAAGCAATACCTGCAAAAGCCAAATGTTCACAAAAACCACTGCTGCTGTTATGAAAGTAGCTGTGAAGAGCCAATGTTTTACCAAGCAACAATTAAGTTCTCAACTTGAATATGCACTCTCAAGGTACATCTTATTTCAGCAATCTTTATTTGCAGCTCTTTATCTAATTGCAGTATTAAAATGTCTGACATCTTTATTGCATAAACAAAATCAATGACTAACTCAAGTGAAAAACAGTCAAAATGAAAAGAAGGGGTGGTTTGAAAATAACCATACTTTTCATGTACAGTTAAGAACACTATCATGTTTAATATGAGCTAAAACAGAAAAAAATCTGTCAGCTGATTTTTCAGTGACAGGTTTCTGTAAATATGTGTTTGCTATCTCTACAACAAACATGCTTTGAGTAGGAAGAACAATGACCTAACATGATTTTTCTGTCACAAAAATCTAGGGATGTTCTTCATTTACAACTGGGTCCTCTATTTTATGAACACAGAACAGCATTTGCAATGGGTTAACATATGGGAGGCCCAATGAGGCTGTGACCCATCACTGGATGCAACTGCTGTAGCTTTTATCATTTCAGATTGCTAGGTAACAGTAAAAGTTTTTAGCCTTAAAAAGGCAACACACAGAATTTTACATGAGCAAGGTGGGTGCTACATGGGGGCCAATACACCTAAAAAATTGACAAAAAGAAATCCAGTGCAGACAAAAGAATTGTTGTTAAAAAATGGATACTCTGGAAGCACATGTTGGTCTATAACCTTTCCCTTTCAGAAAATAAAGAGGAGGAGGATTGTGTAAGCCTTTCAAAGCTTCTTTAAATTGTCATCAAATCTTTATCCTGGAAATCTCTTCATAGCATGACCTTGATCTCAAATCATGTGTCTCCTGGTACTGAAGCCTCCCATAAATTTCACCGAAATCCAGCAAGGGGGTGCTGAAAGATAAAAAGTACTATAGTATACTATATGTAGCAAAATCAAAGGGTACACAACTCTGCAAAAAATAATCAATCCTAGTAATATATGCTTCTTCCATTTAATTCAAGAAAGTGGTTGTAGCAAAATAGATGGGACACAAATAGTGCTATAGTATACTATAAGTATATGGCTATAAAAAATGCATTTAGTCAGTTACATATTTATAAATGAAACAGCCTGAAAACCTCTGCATAAAATGTTCATGTCTCAGCACTGTTTCAGTTATGTAGCAAAACTTCAAGATCAGAACATACAAACACTAAATCACATTTTTTTAACAATATTGACAACACTGACATCAAATGCATGTTTCATTGTTTCTATCATCAACAAAGAGAGAGATAAAGTGTTTAATTGCTCAATGAAAGTGCCAAACAGCCATCAAGATAGGTATCCAGATATTACCCAGTACTGGTTTTGTAAATGAATCACATGACATTTGTATCACATAAAGGAGGGTTTGTTATAAAACATGGAGTATTCAAATCCTACAGTATTCTTATATAATTTTCTAGGTAAATTAAAAAGAATAAAAAAGTTTATCATTGTAAGGAACTTAAAGGTCGTGTTATCTGCTCTGATGCATAATGTATAAATATTAACTGGAAACATCATACACATGTGGTATGAGCAGTAATAATGACCAGAAGGTAGAAATGTCGGCTAATCCAGTCCAATTCATGCCATATACTTCTTATACAGTGCCCACACTTTTTACTCTTATTTTGTATGGCTGTAACTTCTCCACCAAAGATCTCTGGTGCTGAATATACCTACTTATATAGTGTTACAAAAGAGAAATATCGGTAGTCTTTTACATACATTTTCCAATTATTACAGTCTCAAAACACTGAAGATGGGCCTGGATGTCCTCACTAACAAGGAGGAGTTCAACCTAAAGTACAAGTGAGCAGATGGAATACACATTGCAAATTGTATGATCAGCAATTTAAATCTATGATTCTTCTCAAAATCCCTTAACAAAATAGCCACTTTAATTTTACAGAAAAACCAATCATGATAACAGTTTGTTAACTTTAACACAGAGATTGCTTTTTGATTATGAATTTTATAACAGTTAAAAATTTCCTATAAACTGTTAATGAGGTTTCTGACACTTTTGAAAATACCACGCAAAATAGCCACTTCAAGTTTGTGATAAAAGTTTAGATTAAAGAGCCTGTTAAGTTTTAGGACAAGCTAAAATAAATCTTCACAGTCTGCACATGTGAAAAGAGTTAAAGAACTTGTGAAAAATATGACTGGGAGAATTCACCAACACCTTGCATAGGACAGACTGTTAACATCACAAGTCTCCAAGTACTACAGGCAATACTAAAGTCCACTACCAGTAAAAGCCATGACAGTAATATAAGAGTAAAGAGACAGTGGCATGTCATAATTTCATAATCATTTAATCCTTAAAACTAGCATTTATTCTCATTACAAGATACACACTGCACATATTTCTGCATGCATTTATTCTCATTACAAGATACACACTGCACATATTTCTGCATGCATTTATTCTCATTACAAGACACACACTGCACATATTTCTGCATGCATTTATTCTCATTACAAGACACACACTGCACATATTTCTGCATGCATACATCTCATTACAAGACACACACTGCACAAATTTCTGCATGCATTTATTCTCATTACAAGATACACACTGCACATATTTCTGCATGCATTTATTCTCATTACAAGATACACACTGCACATATTTCTGCATGCATTTATTCTCATTACAAGATACACACTGCACATATTTCTGCATGCATTTATTCTCATTACAAGATACACACTGCACATATTTCTGCATGCATTTATTCTCATTACAAGATACACACTGCACATATTTCTGCATGCATTTAAGAACTTCTGTTTTCCAAGGAAACAGAAATTTGACCAGTGAAAATTCAGATCTAACATAATCATATGCAAAATCAGATTTTCTAGATGAACAAAGAGATAGATGAATATATAGATGAACAGAAAAGTTTAAAAGTATCCATCTGACAAGGCTTTAGGACATTATCTTCCGTAGTTTTAGGTTAATGTTGGATCCAGATTTTCTTGACAGATGAACAGACATACCGACCATGGATAAAGAGCATATTTCAGACTCTTGTGCATAATCTTTTATAGCTGTCTACAGATCCATAAATCCATTGGACTTAATTGCAATAATTGCCGAGGTCCACTGCATAAAGCTAAATACAAAATACCTTTTCAAACAAGATTTTTTTCAAATGATTCCTTAATTTGTCAGGATTTTTGCTGAGCACAGTTTTTATCAGAAAATCAATTGTACAAGGCTGTCACATAAGCCTACAGTACTGTTGACACTTTCTAGGACGATACTATAATCATCAAGTATATATATGATGTAAGTCAATGCTTTAGTTCATTCCATTCAGAGTTAAAACTGATATAATTGAAACATAGGTTCATGTTCAATTGTAAGAAATTCTGGCCTTCAAAACAAATCTGAAAGCAAATATAAGACAGTTATATTTCATACACAAACTTTTTTACATGACTGTAAGTTTACTTTACCTCTGACAACAGCAAGAGGCTTCTACTTATTGTGTTCCAAAAAGTGTAGCTGCCTAAATTTCCCCACACTGCTGTTTATAGTTTGCTGAAATACACATGACCATGAAATAATTTTTTCAACTGTAATTCTTAACCACATTAAATTCTTTGCAAACATATTCTTCAGTAAATGTATATAAAAAAAAATTACGCAATTACATAAGCCTCCCGTTAAGTCTAAAGCTCATTTAGTCTGAGAGCCCTCCATTTTATGGTCTACAATTCATTAATGAAATGCCAAAATGTATTATAATTTAATGAGCACTTCAAGTAATTCTAGTTTAGGAGGTGCTTACCTGAGATCTTGCTGAACAAAATATAAGTTGCATTTTATGATTTCATGAAATTGCCTTTCATATAATACACCTCATCTGCAAATTCTTGGCTTATCATATGCATATCACATTGAGCAGACTTCTTCAATTTCATGTAATAACAATAAACTATGGCAATGAATTTTATTATTTTTATACTTAAACTCTGCATAATTCATACATAAATTACTCCAGGTTTATGCATGAAAACTTAGAATGAGCTATAAGTTCTTAGATAGAACACATTGTGTTTTACACAATGCACATGAGGAACCTTGATAAAAGAGAGAACTAAACTCTTCTTAATTACAGCTTTAGAGTTACGATACCATAATTAAATTTTCTACAACTAAATTTTTCTCTACAAAAGTTGCCAAAAGCGGTATCTTCAGTAAATTTTCAAAATGAATAAAAGTCAAAGTTACCTCAGCATACTGCAGGAAGAAACTTATTCTTCCAAGGGGACAGAACTCTACAAAACTTAAAGCTTAACATTTGAACAAGAAGGCTATGATGGCCCTGTATCAATCACCTGAGTATCAATGACAAAGACAAAGACCTAGTTTTAAAACCAACTTCACATCAGTTTACCTTGGCCTGTAGATCATCAAAACAAACATTTGGAATGAATTTCATGCAGATTAGAACAAAAAAAAGTGATCTTTAGATAGTACCTATGTTTTCTGATGATCTGAGCTTTTGACTTCGTTTTGACCAAATATTACGAAGTTTTCAACTCATTCAATTAATCATAAAAACAAACATTCCAGCCAAGTTTTAGTTTTGAAGATAAGTTCAGAAACATGACCTCTATTTGTTTACCAGGTTTTTAACTGAAGAGTTGGTGACCCAGTTTTTGACTCAGTGTGGCCTTGTTTCAAACTGTTCCAAAAGATCATGAAAACAAACAAGCGCGTTTCATGAAGACTGAAGTGTGTTCGCATGGTTATTCTTTGATGATGGGCATGGTTATTCTTTGATGATGGCTGGTGATCTAATTTTTGATCTCACACAACCCAGAAATCATTAGGATAAACAATTAATTTTGAGCAAGTTTCATCCAGATAGGGTGAAAAATGTGACATTTAGAGTGTTCAAGATCCATGTTGGTGACCTTGTTTTTGACACAGTGACCCTCTTTCAAAATTATCTAAGCTTCATCAAACCAAAAAGTCTATATTCTTGAGAAGTTTGAAGACTGAGTCAAAACTGTGGCTACTAGAGTGTTCTCAAGTTTTTCCTTTGAGTTGGTGATTCAGTTTTTGAACCCACTTGATCCAGTTTTTAACTTGTCCGAGAAATAATCAGGAAAAACATTTGGTCAAAAACATGACCTTTGTTAATCAGTTTATTCAAGTCTCTTATTACATCAAATATTCAGCAACTGACTGAAGCTTAGAAATTATTCTTGTCATGAATTTGCTTAAAAATCTTCAGTTCAATTGTTGTTTCTGCAGAAATCATGCAGTGATCAATCCAAGACAGAGCTTGTAGTTCATAATGAATATAGTCCTAAACTATGTGACTGTTACAATTTTTCTGAAGGGATGAATACAAGAATACATATTTCTCTTTTTTCTTGATATTAATACCTTTATGCAATTATGATCAGCCCAGTGAGTTGTGCAATTATCATACAGTAATATTCATTATTAATTATACTTTTTCAGAATTAACTCATTAACCTATAATCAAAACATCTGAAAACAGTACACCCTTGATGAAATTCCCATAATCTCACTCAAAAAACATCTCAGCATCAAAAGCTTGTCTTAGCTTGAGGCGGAGTTACCTGGAGTTCTCTACCCTGTGTTTTTATCAAAACTGACAACCGTCCATACAACATCACTGATTTATGATTGATACCCCTCCTGCTTGGAAAACAACTTGAATCAGTATGTTTGTTAAAACCATCAAAACTAGAATAAAGATAACAAAAACATATTAACAGAATATTGATAGTTATGCATGCCAGATATTCTAACTAATCATCAGACAAATGCAAGTGCTGTGAGCCGCTGAAAACCATTTTAAATAGCTAATACAGTTTCTGAGATATGTGCCATGAAATGAAAGAGATTTTAAAAACTGAAAACAGTGTACTGGCATAAGGAACATCCGCCTTAAGAAAAAGCAACAAGAAATATTTGTTCTCACCTTTGGGATTTCATTCTCAGTGTAACCAGCAACTTTGGGTAAATATGGCGCCAAATGTGTCTAAAAATTTAAGAATTCACATTATTTAAACATAAATAATAAAACTGCTTAACAAAAACAAAACAAAATGTGTAAACCATCTGTCAACCCACAAGACTGCCTGAGAAACTATCAAGTGAAAATTACAATATAATAGAAATTTATAATACCCACATATTTTATTAAGCAACTTGCAATTGCCTTCAGTTTTAATTTTTCTGCACTTGTGGTGTCAGAACAGGATGTTTTGAAATTTGGGTAACAGTCATATTTGCTCTGCAGCTATCTATAAACAACAACATGGCTGACTGGAGTTGGACAGTCCTCTGTTTTTACTGCTGCTACCTATAAACAACAACATGGCTGACTGTAGTTGGACAGTCCTCTGTTTTTACTGCAGCTATCTATAAACAACAACATGGCTGACTGTAGTTGGACAGTCCTCTGTTTTTACTGCTGCTACCTATAAACAACAACATGGCTGACTGGACTTGGACATCCTCTCTGTTTTTACTGCAGCTATCTATAAACAACAACATGGCTGACTGGACGACTTGGACAGTCCTCTGTTTTTACAGCAGCTATCTATAAACAACAACATGGCTGACTGGACGACTTGGACAGTCCTCTGTTTTTACTGCAGCTACCTATAAACAACAACATGGCTGACTGGACGACTTGGACAGTCCTCTGTTTTTACTGCTGCTACCTATAAACAACAACATGGCTGACTGGACGACTTGGACAGTCCTCTGTTTTTACTGCAGCTACCTATAAACAACAACATGGCTGACTGGAGTTGGACAGTCCTCTGTTTTTACTGCAGCTACCTATAAACAACAACATGGCTGACTGGACTTGGACAGTACTCTGTTTTTACTGCAGCTATCTATAAACAACAACATGGCTGACTGGACTTGGACAGTCCTCTGTTTTTACTGCAGCTACCTATAAACAACAACATGGCTGACTGGAGTTGGACAGTCCTCTGTTTTTACTGCAGCTACCTATAAACAACAACATGGCTGACTGGACTTGGACAGTCCTCTTTTTTTTACTGCAGCTACCTATAAATAACAACATGGCTGACTGGAGTTGGACAGTCCTCTGTTTTTACTGCAGCTACCTATAAACAACAACATGGCTGACTGGACGACTTGGACAGTCCTCTGTTTTTACTGCAGCTACCTATAAACAACAACATGGCTGACTAAACTTGGACAGTCCTCTGTTTTTACTGCAGCTATCTATAAACAACAACATGGCTGACTGGACGACTTGAACAGTCCTCTCTGTTTTTACTGCAGCTATCTATAAACAACAACATGGTTGACTGAACTTGGACAGTCCATTATTTTTACTGCAGCTATCTATAAACAACAACATGGCTGACTGGACTTGGACAGTCCTCTCTGTTTTTACTGCAGCTACCTATAAACAACAACATGGCTGACTGGACTTGGACAGTCCTCTTTGTTTTTACTGCAGCTATCTATAAACAACAACATGGATGACTGGACTTGGACAGTCCTCTCTGTTTTTACTGCAGCTACCTATAAACAACAACATGGCTGACTGGACTTGGATAGTCCTTTGTTTTTACTGCAGCTATCTATTAACAACAACATGGCTGACTGGACTTGGACAGTCCTCTCTGTTTTTATATACCCCCTTGACCTAGGCCAGTGTCAAGTTCCAGTCATTACCAATCTTGTTGTATGTCCTATTTTCTTGAGCATTAACAGAGTTTTTAAACTTGGAACTGTTCTTTCCCTCTGATCAACCACTAGTTAGGAGGACCAAAGGATTTTACTGGCACTTTACTGTAAAATATCGAAGACACAGACAAATTATCAACCATTCAGTGTGATGTATAAATAACTTAAGAACATGAATAAATGTCTTTCTTTGAAATTTCATTAACTTATAACTTCCTGACTTGGTTAATTAAGGTACATGAAATGTCAGTCTCTGGTTTCACATCCTAACTAATCAAAATTGCACCACTTTCTAGATAAAAAAAGTGAGTTAATAAAAAAATATCATTTGTTTTCAAGCCTATTTTGTTAACTTCTTCAGATGCTCAATTACATGACATTTTACTCTGAATGCTCATAAACATGTCTTGTTAAATCATCTCAACAGCTCTATCTTCCCCTTAGGTTAATTGGTTTTGATTTGAATGTCACAGGAGTTCACTAAACATGCATCACAGATGGAAATTACACCCTTGTTATTTTCCTAGCCTGCCATAAATCTAAGTAAAAGATTTATTCAAGTGCAAACAAAGCCAGACATTTACAGGTTTCTGCAAGCCATTTTCTGTGTGAAGTTACATCAAGATACAATCTGTATAATCCAAGACATGTGATAGAACAGACCTCTCCCTCTATGATATGTAACATCCTTTCAGCCTTGTTTCTCTCACAGTCTTTGCTAAAAGCTTCTTGTTTTATTTAGTGCCTTTACCCTGTTCTTATCCTGAAAAGAATTCAAAATAGTTTTTTGTTAAAATGGATAGAAATCAAATATTTGCCACAGAGAAGACCATATATTTTTTTCTTCTGAGCAATTAAGCACTCATGTTCAGAAAACAGATCTAAGAGTTCTCAGACCATTTCATTTATTTATTTTTCAGACTATTAAAGTTTTCCTTGCTTCATAAAGATACAGAAATCTGCAATGCACAAAGATCATTCTATTCAGGATCAACCTCAAATTAAGACCAACCCCCCTTATTAAGAGCAAAAATTGAAGGTGTCATGCCCAGTTTGAAATGAACCTGCAGTCTCATAAGATATAAATATAAAATATGAATGAAACCTCTGCAAGGGTTCTTCTTTAAATGCAAGGAAACGAAACTTAGAATAGCAAAAGGGCCAAGACTCAGATAAACTAGAGCTGTCGCTAAATGTGATTAATACCCCTGCAAGACAGCTTCGGAACTGAGGAAGTTATTAGTAAAAGAATACTTTGTAAAAGAATTGAAACAGAGTTATGGTTGTGGGCAATTAAAGATAGTTGTGGTTCTTGTACATGGCATTTCCTGTCATTGTGCTTGACCATTGTATGAAGTTGCACTGAATTCGAATCATTAGTTTTCAAGTTATGCTCCGACAAAGAAAACCAACAAAGGGCAGTTACTGTGCAAATACAGAAGATGGAGTTATAGCTCTTATACGCTGCACTTCCTGTCATTGTGCTTGACCATTGTATGAAGTTGCATTGAATTCCAACCGGTAGTTTTCAAGTTATGCTCCAGACAATAAAAACGAACAAAGGGCAATAACTCTGCAAATAGTGAAGATAGAGTTATAGATCTTGTGCATTGCACATTCACCCATTGTGCTTGACCATTGTTTTAAGTTGCATTGAATTCATACCAGTAGTTTTCAAGTTATGCTCCAGAAAAGGAAATCCAACAAAGGGCAATAACTCTGCAATAACTGAAGATGGAGTTATAGCTATTGTACACTGCACTTTTTGCCATTGTGCTTGATCACTGTATGAGGTTGCATTGAATTCCAACCAATAGTTTTCAAGTTATGCGGTGGACAGGGAAAACCAACAAAGGGCAATAACTCTGCAAATAGTGAAGATGGAATTATGATTTTTTAACACTGCACTTCCTCTCATTGTGCTTGACCATTGTATGAAGTTGGATTGTATTCCAACCATTAGTTTTCAAGGTATGCTGTGGACAGGGAAAACTAACAAAGGGCAATAACTCTGCAAATAGTGAAGACGGAGTTATGATTCTTAACCACTGCACTTCCTTTATTGTGCTTGACCATTGTATGAAGTTGGATTGAATTCTAACCAGTAGTTTTCAAGTTATGCTCCAGACAAGGAAAACAAACAAAGAGCAATAACTGTACAAGTAGTGAAGACAGAGTTATAGCTCTTGTACAATGCATTTTCTTTTGCTGTACTTGACCATTGTATGAAGTTGCACTGAATTCAAACCACAAGTTTTCAAGTTATGCTCCAGACAAGGAAAACCAACAAAGGGCAATAACTCTGTAAATAGTAAAGATGGAGTTATGATTCTTACCCACTGCACTTCCTTTATTGTGCTTGACCATTGTATGAAGTTGGATTGAATTCTAACCAGTAGTTTTCAAGTTATGCTCCAGACAAGGAAAACAAACAAAGAGCAATAACTGTACAAGTAGTGAAGACAGAGTTATAGCTCTTGTACAATGCATTTCCTTTTGCTGTGCTTGACCATTGTATGAAGTTGCACTGAATTCAAACCACAAGTTTTCAAGTTATGCTCCAGACAAGGAAAACCAACAAAGGGCAATAACTCTGTAAATAGTAAAGATGGAGTTATGATTCTTGAACACTGCAGTTCTTTTCATTGTGCTTGACCACTGTATGAAGTTGCAATGAATTCCAACCATTAGTTGTCAAGTTATGCTCCGGACAAGGAAAACCAACAAAGGGCAATAACCCTGCAAATAGTGAAGATGGAGTCATGAGTGTTGAACAATACACTTCCTCTCATTGTGCTTGACCATTTTATGAAGTTGCACTGAATTCCAACCAGTATTTTTCAAGTTATGCTCCGGACAAGGAAAACCAATAAAGGGCAATAAGTCTCCAAATAGTGAAGATGGAGTTATGATTCTTGAACACTGCACTTCTTTTCATTTTTCTTGACCATTGTATGAAGTTGCATTGAATTCCAACCATTAGTTTTCAAGTTATGCTCCGGACAAGGAAATTGCAATGGACCGACTGACCGCCGGACCGACCGACCACCGGATGACTCCTATATACCCCCCAAACTTTGTTTCGGGGGTATAAAAAGTGGAGGTGATATGCCCAATTTCAAAAGAAACCTGTGGTTTTATAAGACACATACACAAGCAAAATATGAATGAAATCTGTGCAAGCATTTTCCTTAAAATACTAACCAACATTTTTGACCCCTTGTGACCTACCTCTACACAAGACCTAGATATAATCAAAACAATCTGACAAATTTTCATCTTTTGATATATACATTTAAAAATGTATTATGATGCTTTAAATATTAGTTTAGAAAAATAATACCAGTGAAGATTCAAAAACCTTGGCTGAATTCAAACTGTTTTTGAGAAAAAGCTGTTAAATGAAAATGAAAAAGCAAGATAAGTAAGTCACTAGGTCAGAATCTAGGTCAGCTGATATCAAATTTCGATTTAATATCTAAAACTGTGCACATGGTACAAATTTCAGAGCTGTACATCGAAAAACAAGAAAGTTGGTCACTAGGTCAAAATCTAGGCAAAGTTCATATCTACATATCTACATCTGAAACTGTGCACATGGTCCAAATTTCATAGCTGTATATCAAATAACAAAAAGTAGGTCACTAGGTCAAAATCTAGGTCATCTAACATCAAAGTTCAATTCTACATCTGAAACTGTGCAAATGGTCCAAATTTCATAGCTTTACATAAAAAAAAAAGAAAGTAGGTCACTATGTCAAAATCTAGGCCAGCTCATATCAAAGTTCAATTCTACATATGAAACTGTGCACAGTGACATGGTCTTAATCTCATAGCTGTATATCAAATAACAAAAAAGTAGGTCACTAGATCAAAATTTAGGTCATCTTACATCAAAGTTCAATTCTACAACTGATACTGTGCAAATGGTCACCGAGTCCCCTGGGAAAGGGCCAACTTTGACCCCCAAAGCTTTAATTTCAACAATCTTGATATAGGTTTCAGACAATGTTTCATGTCAAATGTCTTAGCTCTAGCTTTCTTCATTTCAGAGATCACTTTTTTATATGTATATAAAGAGAACCCATGATCTCCAGGGCAGGGCCAATTTTGACCGGGGGCCATAATTTGAACAATCTTTATAGAGGTCCACAATGTTTCATGCCAAATATCTAAGCTCTAGCCTTTGAAGCTTCAGAGGATAATTTTCTTATAAGTTTTTACTATATGTACATGTATATAATGAAAATCTATGACCCCCAGTCAGGCCCAGTTTTTACCCCATGGATATAATTTGAACAAACTTGATAGAGGTTCAAAAGACAATGTTTCATGCCAAATATCTAAGCTCTAGCCTTTGTGGTTTTACAGAAGAAGTTTTTTAAAAAGTTTTAACTATATGTACTGCCAATGGTAGGGCTTTGAAAGTATATGAATAGTTGTATGTCCAGGAAAATCGGCTCAAATCCTGGAAATTCGATATCAAAATCCCGGATATGGCCAGACAAATTATGGCAGGTATGGTTTAAATTAATCAGGTTTTATACTGTGATCCAGACAATGGACTGTTTACACTAAGCAGCCTTATACTGTGATCCAGACAATGGACTGTTAACACTAAGCAGCCTTATATTGTGATCCAGACAATGGACTGTTTACACTAAGCAGCCTTATATTGTGATCCAGACAATGGACTGTTTACACTAAGCAGCCTTATATTGTGATCCAAACAATGGACTGTTTACACTAAGCAGGCTTTATACTGTGATCCAAACAACGGACTGTTTACACTAAGCAGGCTTTATACTGTGATCCAAACAATAGACTGTTTACACTAAGCAGCCTTATATTGTGATCCAGACAATGGACTGTTAACACTAAGCAGCCTTATATTGTGATCCAGACAATGGACTGTTTACACTAAGCAGACTTATATTGTGATCCAGACAATGAACTGTTAACGCTAAGCAGCCTTATATTGTGATGCAGACAATGGACTGTTAATGCTAAGCAGCCTTATATTGTGATCCAGACAATGGACTGTTAACACTAAGCATCCGTATATTGTGATCCAGACAATGGACTGTTTACACTAAGCAAGCTTTATACTGTGATCCAAACAATGGACTGTTTACACTGAGCAGGCTTTATACTGTGATCCAAACAATGGACTGTTTACACTGAGCAGGCTTTATACTGTAATCCAAACAATAGACTGTTTACACTAAGGAGGCTTTATACTGTGATCCAAACAATAGACTGTTTACACTAAGCATGCTTTATACTGTGATCCAAACAATAGACTGTTTACACTAAGCAGGCTTTATACTGTGATCCAAACAATAGACTGTTTACACTAAGCAGGCTTTATACTAGGTCAACTTTTCTTTTTGTTTTGTTTTTGAGCCCCTACCCCATTTTTCTTACCCTACTTTTCAGAACCATCACTGTAAAAAAACTGCATACAGAAAAGATTAGAAAATTATACTAATGATGCCTTTTATCCAGAATTTTAGTTAGTGATCAAACTGGGTTTTTACCTGGTAGACTAATGGCATCTAATATTAGAATGCTTTATGACTTCTTATTTTACACAGAAAAGAATAACATTCCTGACCTATTACTTTCAATTGATTTTGCAGCAGTATTCGATATTGTGTCGTGGAATTTTATACACAAAGTTGTAGAATTTTTTAATTTTGGACCATCTATAAGATCATGGATTAAACTATTCTATACGAATATTGAATCTTGTGTGATAGTTAATGGACATATATCTGAGTGGTTTACACTTCAGAGAGGTTGTCATCAAGGAGATGCCCTGTCACCTTACCTGTTCATTCTTTGTGCTGAAATACTATCAATATTGATTAGGAAAAACCAAGATATTAAAGGTATTACAATAAATGGAATAGAGTATAAAGTGTCTCAGTATGCGGATGACACAAGTTTGTTTTTAGATAGCTCAGAAAAATCTCTCAGGACAACAATGTTGATTTTAAAATTTTATGCCAAATTTTCAGGCCTTAATATAAATATGGAGAAGACTAAGGTGGTTTGGTTCACTTAAACACTCTAATGCTATTTTATGCCCTGAATACAATCTGGATTGGAATGATAAATTACTAACCTTGCAAGGTGTGAAATTCTCCATAAATCTAAATCAAATAGTAGAATTAAATTATGATTCAAAAATAGAAGAAATAAAAAAACTATTCGCAAATTTGTCCAAAAGAATACTCTCTCCTATTGGTAGATTAGTTGTTATAAAATCTCTTGCCCTTGCGAAACTGAATCATCTTATTTTGAGTATACCAAATCCATCTCTGGCCAAAATAAACCAAATACAAAATGTATTTTTCAAGTTTCTTTGGAATAATGGTAGGGACAAAGTCAAGAAAAATATAATAACTTAAGAATACAAGTTTGGGGGATTAAAAATGATGGACCTTAAATATTTTATGTGTAGTTTAAAAGCTACATGGCTCAGAAGATTAATGTACTCAGATAGCAAATACTGTCAACTGGCTGAAAACATACACCCTTACATCAATCAAATGTATAAATTTGGAACTGATTATATCAAAACAAAACTACATTTGGACATTAATCCCTTCTGGAAAGATGTTCTTTACGGTTATTACTTTCTCTCTTTGAATTTAAAACCAACAAACACTAACCATTATTATTTTGTTAATCTTTGACTCAATCCAGGAATTAAAGTTCAAAATTCCTCGATGGATAACAGGTGGTATTCTGTTCATAGGAGACCTTCTCAACCAACAGGGGGAATTTTATACATTTAATGAATTTTCTACAACACAATATAAGAAGTAATTTTTAGCTCACCTGTCACGTAGTGACAGAGTGAGCTTTTCTGATCACCTTTTGTCCGTCGTCCGTCCGTCCGTCCACAATTAGTTTGTTAACACTCTAGTGGTCACATTTTTGCCTCAATTGTCATGAAACTTGGTCAGGATGTTTGTCTCATTGATATCTCAGACGAGTTTGAACATGGGTTATCAGGGTTGGAAAACTAGGTCACAGAGCCCAAATATAAAAAAACCTTGTTAACACTCTAGAGGCTAATTTTTCAGCCCAAATATCCTGGAAATTTGTCAGAAAGATTCCTTCTATGATTTCTAGCATAAGTTTAAATATGGGCCATCTGGGTTCAAAAACTAGGTCACAGAGCCCAAATATGGAAAACCCTTGTTAACACTCTAGAGGTAACATTTTAATTCTAAATAACCTAGAATTTGTCAGAAAGCTTGATTCTATGGTTTCTAGCTCAAGTTCCAATATGGGTCTTCTGGAGTCGAAAACTAGGTCACAGAGCCCAAATATTGAAAAACTTTGTAAACACTCTAGAGGCTACATTTTCAGTCCAAATGTCCTGGAAATTTGTCAGAAAGGTTGTTTTGATGATTTGTAGCTCAAGTTTGGATATGGCTTATCTCGATTCAAAAACTAGGTCACATGGCCCAAATATGGAAAAACCTTGTTTACACTCTAGAGGTAACATTTTCAGAACAAATAACCTTGAAATTTGTCAGAAAGATTGTTTCAATAATTTCTAGGTCAAGTTTGAATATAGGTCATCTGGGGTCAATTAACCAGGTCCATAGCAAGTTTGTTAAAAGCAGTCATACTCAGGTGAGCGATACAGGGCCATCATGGCCCTCTTGTTTTAAAAAGTTTTTCCCCCATCTTTCTGTGGATTCAGTAAATCATACAGGCTGTCTAAACAAAATCCTGTAACATCTAAAAGGGAAATAAGTAGGTATAAGTATCATATTGGACGAAAATAATTGTTCACAATGTTATAGATTTTTATTTGTATGTGTAAATTTATGTAAATTATGTAAAAACTGTTTCTGAAAAAAAGAAAGAAATAACGTTCTGTTACAAGCTTAAATTAAACTTTAAATCTGGATAACATTTCAACAGTCAACAGTTGTGAAACTTTTATTTAAGAAAATTTACCAGACTAGTCTTTAATGTCAATATAGACAGCTATTTTTTTTATTATTTAATATTATTAAATATATTAGAATTATTATATTAGAAAGTAGAGAAAACAAGAAATCGGTAGAACCGATGGATGCTCCCCAAATAAATGCCAATTCCAAAAGGGCTATTGTTTAATGTGTATTTTTTTTTAAATATGAAAAAAAACAAAGGGTAATAACTCCTAAATTATTCAAAATAGAGTAACAGTTCTTGCACACTGCACTTCTCCTCATAGAGATCTATCTACCAATAAAGTTTCATGTTAATATCTCTTATACTTTGTGAGATATGCCCCAGACAAAAAATAAGTGAGAAATTTCAAAAGGCAATAACTCTAAAATTAATGAAACAAGAGTTATGGTTCTTGTGCATTGTACTGCTCATCAGTGAGATTTATCTACTTATAAAGTTTCAAGTTGATAACTCTTATACTTTGTGAGATATGCCCCTGACAAAAAATAAGTATGAGAAATTTCAAAGGGAAATAACTCAAAAATTAATAAAGCAAGAGTTATGGTTCTTGTGCACTGCTCTGCTCCTTAATGAGATCTGACTACCTATGAAGTTTAGTCTTGATATCTCTCACGGACAAAATTATGACGGACGGACGAACGGGATGGACGGACGGGACAGTCAGACAGACAAAGCGGCAACTATATGCTCACCCTTCGGGAAGCATAAAATTCCCAACAAAAATGACATGAACACTTAAAACTTATGTGTTAGAAAATGTTTGCTGTACATATTGTATTGACTTGTATATGTCTTGAATTGTATTCTGATTGGGTAAAATAAATGGGTAACCTATGGTTACTGAAATTAAAAAAAAACAAGAGGGCCATGATGGCCCTAAATCGCTCACCTGAGTCTCATGTTACAAATATCGTTATTGGTTTTTATGGGTGCAAGTTTGAATAACTTTGCAATAAGTTTGAAGACTGGGTGTAATGGTACTCAAATTTTTTAGCAGAAAAAAGTTTTACTCTACAGGTCCCAGTGACTTTGACCTACAGACCCAAAAACAATAGGGTTCTTCTAATATAGTTACCCTATAAAGTTTTAAGGTTCTGAGTGTTATGATACTCCAGTTACTGAGAAGAAATAGTTTTCACTCTACAGGTTCCTGTGACCTTGACCCTGTGACGCCAAAAATGATTGGGTTCTCTTACTGAGTAAAGAAAATCATCCTATGAAGTTTGAAGGCTCTGGGTAAAATGGTACTCCAGTTACTGAGGAGAAACAGTTTCACTCTACAGGTCCCTGTGAACTTAACCTTTGACCTATGGACCCTAAAAACAATAGGGTTTTTCTTATACAATTATCCTATAAAGTTTGAAGGCTCTGGGTGTAATGGTACTACAGTTACTCTGCAGAAATAGTTTTCACTCTATAGGCCCCTGTGACCCTGACCTTTGACATACTAGCCCCCAAAAAAATTGCTTCTATTTAGTAAAAGCAATCATCCTATGAAGTTTGGAGGCTCTGGGTAAAATGGTAATCCTGTTATTGAGTGGAAACGGTTTTCACTCTAGAGGTCCCTCTGACCTTGACCTTTGACCTACTGACCCAAAACACAAAAGGGATTTTTTGTACTCAATAATGGCAATAACCCTGTGAAGTTTGAAGGCCTTGGGCCAACTGGTACTCAAGTTATTGAAAGAAAACAAAGTGTGAAAGACAGACAGACAAACAGACACCCATGGACAAGGCAAAAACAATATGTTTCCATCAGAAGGGCAGGGTTGGGGGGAGACATAACAACAAACAATTGAAGGTATAACCCTTGGTGTTTCAGAGCAGCAGATTTTTAAAGTTTTCCCTATATAAATCCTTGTGTAAAATCAAATGACCTCCCAGGTGGGGCCAGTTTTTACCTCATGGTCATGATTTGAACAAACTTGGTAGAGGTCCACTAGACAATGCTGCAAACCAAATATCTAAACTCTAGGCCTTGTGGTTTCTGACAAGAAGAATTTTAAAACTTTTCCTATATTACTCTATGTAAAACATGTGACCCCTAGGGCGGGGCCTTTTATGACCCAGGGGCTATGATTTGAACAAGCTTGGTAGAGGTCTAGTAGACAATGCTGTACACCAAATATCTTTACTCTAAGCCTTGTGGTATATGAAGGGAAGATTTTTAAAGTTTTTCCTATATAACTCTATGTAAAACATGTGACCACTGGGGCGGGGCCATTTTTGACCCAGGAGCAATAATTTGAACAAACTTGGTAGAGGTCCTCTTGACAATGCTGCACACCAAATATCTAAACTCTAGGCCTTGTGGTTTCTGACAAGAATTTTACATAAATCTATGTAAAATCAACTGACCCCAGCTCTAGGCCTTGAGTTTTCGGAGAAGATTTTTAAAGATCCAACTTTTAAAATCTAACTTTAGCTCCAGTGAACCAGAAATGCAATGGACCAGAACCATTTGAACAATCTTGGTAGAGCTTCATGCAAGGAACATCCCAAGCAAGTTTCATTTAATTTGGCCCTTAGGTTTCAGAGGAGATGTCATTTGAATGAAAAGTTGACGACAGACGGATGGACGGACTGACAGACAAAGACTCAGGTGAGCTAAAAAGTTAGTGAGCAGTTTTGGAAAGCAACAAATATGTATGACATTTTCATCACAGGTTTTGAAATCTGCAAAATTCATAAAGAAATACTACAAAACATCAGTTACAAATATCAGAGGAAATACTTAATCTTTAAATACCACCGGAAAGTATAAAATCTTCATAGACTAGAGGTAATACTTTTTCCAAACACTTCAACGTCATTATAAATATGTCTTAAGCAGTTTTTCTGGACAAAGATGTTCTTGTTTGTCAAATGAAAACAATAAACAACAGTTGTGAAAACAGACTTGACTCTTAAGGCACCTTTGTGGTGGCAGGTTTCTAAATCAAGCCTTCAGATAAGAAATAAACAATTGCATATTTGTTTTATGTATTTTAAGACATTTAAAAAAGAGATTCTAAATATACTGGACCAGCAATTTATGACCTTGACCTTTGTCACTAACAGATATCTGGACCATTCCCTACTCCTTTATTTTGACAGATTTTTGTTAGCCCTGACAATTACTCTATCATCATTTTGTCACCCCAGATGATTCTCCTTGTATTTTTGACACCCTGGCCTATTCCCCTCTCATATTTTCATTAAGGTGGACAATTCCCCTCCTTCATTTTTCAAAGCAATTTTCTGTAAGTAAATTCTTTGAAGAGTACTTTACTAAAGCTTTGATTTTCATAAAAACTTTTTCTAACAAGAGATGTCAGAATGGCATGTATATCCCCCTAAAAGTTTGAAGTTTGCGGGGTGTGTATAAAATGTTATTCAAATTACTGAGCAGAAACTGTTTTCAAAATAAAGGTGATGATGACCTTGACCTACTAACATAAAAATCAATGAAGTTCTTCTTCTCAATAAAGGCAACCATTCTATGAAGTTTGAAGGCTGTAGGTCAAATGGTACTTAAGTTATTGTGCAGAAACTATTATCAAATTAAAGGTGATCATAACCTTGACCTTTGACTTAATGACCCTAATTACAATAAGGGTCTTCAAATCATTAAGATCAACCACATTTATGAAGTTTAAAGGGTGAAGGTGAAAATGGTACCTGAGTTACTGAGCAGAAACAGTTAGCAAATTCAAGGTGATGGTCACCATTAACCTACTGAGCCCAAAAACAATAGCATTTTTTTCCCCTCAATAAGGACAATCAATCTATGAAGTTTGAAGGAAGTGGGTCAAATGGTACTCAAGTAATTGAGCAGAAACTGCTTTTGATTCAAAAGTGCCAGTGACTTTGGCCTAACCCTAAATTAAATGGGTTTTTTTGCATTGTAAGGGCAAGTACTTTATGAAGTTTGAAGGGTGTGGGTGAAATTGTACTCGAGTGGAAATGGTTTTCAAATTCAAGCTGACCATGACCATGACCTAAAAAAACCAATACAGATTATCTACTTAATAAGGGCAACCATTTGATTAAGTCTGAAGACTTGGGGTAAAACGATACTTGAGTTATTGAGCAGATACCATTTTCAAGTTCAAGGTGATTGTGACCTTGACCTTTGACCTATTGACTCCCAAAACATCAGGAATCTTTCACTCAATAAGGGCAACCAATCCCTGAAGCTTGAAGGTTGTGGGTCAAATGGTACTCAAGTAAATGACCTTGACTTACTGACATCAAAAACTATAAGGATCTTCAACTTAATTAGGGCATCCACTCAATGAGGTTTGAAGGCTGTGGGTCAAATAGCAGTCTAGGCTATAATGTGGAGACCATTATCAAATTCAAGTTGACCATGATCTTGGCCGTTGATCTAATCATCCCAAAAATGATAGGGGTCTTCTACTCAGTAAGATCAACCATATTATGGAAGTTCAAGGGAGCAGGTCAAATGGTACTTACATGTAGGTTGTTGAGCTGAAACCATTTGAAAATTGAGTGTAACCATGACCTTGACCTAAGGATCCCCTCCCCCTTAAAAAATAGGGGTCTTCTACTCAGGGCAACCACCCTATGAAGTTTGATATGTGTAGGTCATAAGATTGAAAAATTGAGCAGACGTGGTTTTCAAATGCAAGGTGACAGTGACCTTGACCTACTGATCCCTTAAACAATAGGGGTCTTCTACTCAATAAGGGAAACCACACTATGAATTTTGAAGGGTGTAGGTCAAGCAGTACTCGAGTTGAGTGGACATTGTTTTCAAACTCAAAGTGACAGTAACTGTGACCTTTGTCCTACTGATCCCAAAACTGTAGGGGTCTTTTACTCAATAAGGGCAACGACGCTATGAAGTTTGAAGGGTGTAGATCAAAAGGTACTCGAGTTATTTGGCGGAGATGCTTTTCAAATTCAAGATGACAGTAACCTTGACCCCAAAATCAATAAGTATCATTAACAGGTCATGAACAACCTTCCCACCAAATCTGATGACTACAGATATGTTGAAAGGTTTACAGTAATTATTATTTTTTATTTCAAAACCAAAACACTTAACTCAAAGTGACAACAGATGTTTTTTTGACTGCTGCCAAATATATAAAACAAAGACATAAACGTGTAATTGTCTTCATTGCAATAATAATATCAAAATAAGTTATCAAAGTATACCTTAAATGTGGAGCTCTGTGTAAGATTATCTTAATGACTTATTAAAGCATATCGTTAAATGTGGACTCTGTGTAAGATTATCTGAATGACTTATTAAAGCATACGTTAAATGTGGACTCTGTGTAAGGTTATCTTAATGACTTATTAAAGCATATGTTAAATGTAGGACTCTGTGTAAGATTATCTTAATGACTTATTAAAGCATACGTTAAATGTGGACTCTGTGTAAGATTATCTTAATGACTTATTAAAGCATACGTTAAATGTGGACTCTGTGTAAGATTATCTTAATGAGTTATTAAAGCATACGTTAAATGTGGACTCTGTGTAAGATTATCTTAATGAATTAAAGCATACGTTAAAAGTGGACTCTGTGTAAGATTATCTTAATGAATTAAAGCATACGTTAAATGTGGACTCTGTGTAAGATTATCTTAATGAATTAAAGCATACGTTAAAAGTGGACTCTGTGTAAGATTATCTTAATGAATTAAAGCATACGTTAAATGTGGACTCTGTGTAAGATTATCTTAATGAATTAAAGCATTTGTAAATGTGGACTCTGTGTAAGATTATCTTAATGAATTAAAGCATATGTTAAATGTGGACTCTGTGTAAGATTATCTTAATGAATTAAAGCATTTGTAAATGTGGACTCTGTGTAAGATTATCTTAATGACTTATTAAAGCATACGTTAAATGTGGACTCTGTGTAAGATTATCTTAATGACTTATTAAAGCATACGTTAAATGTGGACTCTGTGTAAGATTATCTTAATGAATTAAAGCATTTGTAAATGTGGACTCTGTGTAAGATTATCTTAATGACTTATTAAAGCATACGTTAAATGTGGACTCTGTGTAAGATTATCTTAATGAATTAAAGCATACGTTAAATGTGGACTCTGTGTAAGATTATCTTAATGAATTAAAGCATATGTTAAATGTGGACTCTGTGTAAGATTATCTTAATGACTTATTAAAGCATACGTTAAATGTGGACTCTGTGTAAGATTATCTTAATGACTTATTAAAGCATACGTTAAATGTGGACTCTGTTTAAGGTTATCTTAATGACTTATTAAAGCATACGTTATATGTGGACTCTGTGTAAGATTATCTTAATGACTTATTAAAGCATACGTTAAATGTGGACTCTGCTTAAGGTTATCTTAATGACTTATTAAAGCATACCTATACACCAAAATATGTTAAGTCAAAAACAGCAGAATTCGGCCACATTATATGCATTAGGAGCCTGAATTTATTTTATTAAAGGAAACTAATTGTCTGCCTGGAAAAAAATGTAAGTGGGCAAATGTCTGCCCTGACAAAATCACAAGAGGGAAATCACTTAGGTTCTCAAAAATACTGAAGGGGAATTATCCTTGGTGACAAAATGATGGGACAGGAATTGTCCTGGGGAGCAAAAATCTGTCAAAACAACAGATGTTTGTAAAACATATATGCCCCCTATATAGTGCCTTATCCCTAGAAGCAGCCATAAAAGTATAGGAAAATAGAAGGACAGGGACTTCTTTCAGATCATTAATGGGAGGATGACAGGGGCTTCTGATGTCAAAAGCTAATAACAATGCCAAGTAGATGAATGAGAGGACAATTATATTATGTCAATGATACTATGGTTATAAAATGTAAAAAGTTTAATTATTGGAAAACTGGAGAACAGGAAAGAGTAAAGGAACTGCATAGGTAGGTAGGATGGTAGTAATCCGGGAGGGTGGGTAGGTAGGAAGCTTTGAGGCAGCAAGGCCCAAGGGTTCTCCAGTTGTCAATCAGAATCTGTTTCCCTCTTTATTGTGTATGGCCACTGTGACCTTGGCCTTTCACCTATTGACCTCAAGGACAATTGGGGTCATCTGCTGAATAGACCTGCATAGCAAGTCTTTGAAGTCAATGAACGAGGGTTCTCCAGTTATTGATTGTAAACCATATTTCTGTTAATGGTCACTCTAACATTAAACTTTGACTTAGTTATCCCAAAAGCGATATAAGTCATCTAAAAGTCAATATCAACCTGCATTGAAAGTTTAAAGACCCTAGGCCCAAGCATTCTCTAGTTATTCATCAGAAACCATTTTTCAGTTAATGATCAATATGACCTTGACCTTTGATCTTGTGACCCTAAACTTTAGGGGTAATCTACTGGCCATTACTAACCTGCATATGAAGTTTTTGAAAGCCTGGGCCCAGGCATTTTATTGTTATTCATCAGAAACTGTTTTGCTTTAAAAGGTCACTGTGACCTTGGCCTTTGACATAATGACCTGAAAATCTATGGAGGTCATCTATTTGTAATAACCAACCTACTTACCAAATTTGACAAACCTGGGCCAAAGGATTTCCTAGATATTAAGCAGAAACTATTTTACTTTTCAAGGTCACTGTGACCTTGACCTTTGACCTATTAATCCTAAACACTATACAGGTCATTTACTGGTCATGACCAACCCACCTATGAAGTTTTGGTGTGCTGGGTCCAAGCATTCTATAGTAATTCATCAGAAACCATTTTGCTTTTCAAGGTCACTGTGACCTTGGCCTTTGACCAGGTGACCTGAAAGACTATAGGGGTCATCTACTGATCATGACCAACCTACGCACTAAAGTTGAGGAACCAAGTGTTCTATAGTTATTGTTCTGAAACCATTTTGCTTTTCAAGATCACTGTGACCTTGGCCTTTAACCTAATGACCTGAACAAGAGGGCCATGATGGCCCTGTATCGCTCTCCTGAGTATGACTGCTTTTAACAAAGTTGCTATGGACCTGGTTAATTGACCCCAGATGACCCATATTCGAACTTGACCTAAAAATTATTGAAACAATCTCTTTGACAAATTTCCAAGATATTTGGACTGAAAAAGTAGCATCTAGAGTGTTAACAAGGTTTCTCGATATCTAGGTTCTGTGACCTAGTTTTTGACCCCAGATAACCCATATCCAAACTTGAACTACAAATCATCAAAAAAACCTGTCTGACAAATTTCCAGGATATTTGGACTGAAAATGTAACCTCTGGAGTGTTAAAAAAGTTTTTTTACATATTTGTACCATGTGACCTAGTTTTTGATCCCAGATGACCCATATCCAAATTTGAGCTAAAAATCATTGAAACAACCTTTCTGACAAATTTAAAGGACATTTGGACTAAAAATGTAACCTCTAGAGCTTTTACAAGGTTTTTCTACTTTCGGGCTCTGTGACCTAGTTTTTGACCCCAGAGAACCTATATTCAAAACTGAGCTAGAAATCATTCATAGAATCTTTCTGACAAATTTCCAGGTTATTTGGACTGAAAATGCTACCTTTAGAATATTAACAAGTTTTTTCCATATTTGGACTCTGTGACCTAGTTTTTGACCCCAGATGACCCATACTCAAACTTGATCTAGAAATTTTCAAGGCAATTTTTCTGACAAATTTCCAGATTATTTGGGCTGAAAACGTAACCTCTAGAGTGTTAACAAGATTTTTCTATTTTTGGGCTCTGTGACCTAGTTTTTGAACCCAGATGACCCATATTTGAACTTGTGCTAGAAATCTTTGAAGCAACCTTTCTGACAAATTTCCAGATTATTTGGGCTGAAAATGTAATCTCTAGAGTGTTAACAAGATGTTTCTATTTTTGGGTTCCATGACCTAGTTTTTGAACCAAGATGACCCATATTTGAACTTGAGCTAGAAATCATAGAAGCAACCTTCCTGACAGATTTGCAGATTATTTGGTCTAAAAATGTTACCTCTAGAGTGTTAACAAGGTTTTTCAACATTTGGGCTCTGTGACCTAGTTTTTGACCCCAGATGACCTATATTTGAACTTGACCTAGAAATCATCAAAGCAACTTTTCTGACAAATTTCAAGATTATTTGGGCTGAAAATGTAACCTCTAGAGTGTTAACAAGATTTTTCTATTTTTGGGCTCCGTGACCTAGTTTTTGAACCCAGATGACCCATATTTGAACTTGAGCTAGAAATCATCATTAGAACATTTCTGACAAATTTCCAGGATATTTGGACTGAAAAAGTAGCCTCTAGAGTGTTAACAAGGTTTTTCTATATTTGGGCTCTGTGACCTAGTTTTCCAACCCTGATAACCCATGTTCGAACTCGTTCGAGATATTAATGAGACAAACATCCTGACCAAGTTTCATGACAATTGAGGCAAAAATGTGACCACTAGAGTGTTAACAAACCAATTGTTAACGGACGGACGGACGACGGACAAAATGTGATCAGAAAAGCTCACTCTGTCACTACGTGACAGGTGAGCTAAAAACTACAGGGTTTATCTTCTAAAAATGACCAACCTACAAACCAAGTTTGAGGAAGGTGGGTCCAAGGGTTCTCTAGATATTGATCTCATGTCTACTGACCGACCCAATGACCAACATTTGCAAAACAGTAAGTCCCCCCTATCTTCGATGTGGGCATGATAATATGCTCAATGTTCTTCATTAATCATGATAACAGGTTTGTCCTTCAATTTTTTATTATCATTTATTATACATTAAACATACAATGAACACAAAACATTTATGTTGACAATGCTTAGCTTGCACAATAAATACAGTTATATTGAATTTCAGTCAACAACTTCCTTCTTTTTTTTTTGGATAGCTAATAATTAATTTGATATTTAATTTTGTTTCTGCTTGGACTTTACAAGGGGGATCAAATAGTGCTGTCTTCCCAAAATAGTACAAGCTACAATTTGAATTTACAAGTGGTTGGCAAAGCGCAGACCATGAAATACTACTTTTATACTGTGAGTTAGCATGTAATAAATTACAGCAAGCAGATCAGATGTACAATAATAAGCTGAGAAGTCTATTAGATCTGTGCACTATAAGCATGTACCTTAACAACAAATCTTGATTTAATACAGCTTAAATACTAAGAACTGATTTATGATTTAAATACCAACATAACTAATTATATAACTTCAGATGTTTGGCTAAGGATCATACAAGTTGTATTTTGGAAATGTTTTACTGCATACTATTCATTGGTAGTATTCCTAAATCTCTATAGTGCAATAGCATCAAATAAGATTGTCTTATTATACTAATTATAAGAGCTTGTTAACCACTGATATAATAGAATTATAAAATACATCTATGTGTCCTCTGGTCAAGATCTGTCTTTTTTCTTGTTTATTCACTGTTTATTACAGAAATTCTACACAGCAGTACAGAAAAGGAAATTGTTTAAACTAAATGAGGTAGCCATAAATCAAATGCATATAGAATCCGTTCTGTATCACATGACTGCATGTCATGTAACACGCCAGTCAGTTTACTGGTGGTTTTTGCATACACCTAAATGAAAGCATAACAATATTACATCAATTGTGCAAAACAAAACATTTATTTCAAAATGGGATGGAAATGCATGCAGTAACAAGAAGGGATGAACTTCCAAACTTTGCATCATACTTACTACAATCATTTCTTCAAACATATCATATGTGAAGGATTTACAAACTTTGAGAAACAAAATGAAATAGAGCACTACCACATTTAACAAACTCATTATAAAACTGAACTTGTGTGTATATATACTAAAGAACTCTAAATGTTTTATCTGGTCATCAGGTTTTGTTACATTTGCTATAAACATTGTAAAATGTTGTATCCTTTACACATACAAACACTGATATCCCTATTTCAGAATTTATTATCAGCCCACTACTGTATAATACAATCTTCACAGAATATCTGTCAAAATACAAAATTTAGATGGCTCACAAAATAGACAGGATATACAACCTTTTTTAAATTAAAATTTAATATTAATAAAATTCACTCTGTTATCCATTTTGCATTCATACAATAGCCCATCCCTTTCATTAAAATTCTCCACATGAAGTTCCCTATTTTTTCCTAACATGAAGTACTCAAGGACAGACAAAATGCACATTATAATCTTCTATACTGCAATAACTGATGCATGTAGCACATAAAAAATAATATTTATGGTAAACATTGCTCCTAGGGAAAGCAGATTAAACAAACATAATACCAGCCACCTGAATTTAATGGGTTCTACTTCCCTGATGTCACACACACCATTCACCTAAATTGCATGATGCTACCTTTAACATTATTTTTTTTCTTTTTTTCAGAACAAGAAAAAGCCCATAACAATACTTAAGTTGCAATGGTTTGCAAGTCGTAAATGTCCAGTGCTTCATAATAAAGGCAGTGTATAGCTCTATGATTCATGTAGGTCTATGGTACATGATTTTTAGAGTGTAGGACAATAGCCCACTAGGACAAAAGCCCACTAGGAGAATAGCCCACTGGACAATAGCCCACTAGGACAAAAGCCCACTCATGCATAATTATGCATTAACTAAGAAATTGACTATGAAATGAGTTTAAAATATAAGTATTCATTAGTCAACAGTCTAGACTATTTCTTTTTTTAATTCTGACATTTCTATTTAAACAAACAGCTGATCCACATCCAAAGGATATTTTACCAGCTCTACACTTTTTACTCATGTTTTTATTTAGTAGACACAGGATATAAATGAGTAAAAACACACTGTATTTTTGAATTCAAAAATTAATGTTTTGACTATAAACAAAGGATTGGATTTGTGTCGAAAATATATAAATGTACATATTTTAAATCCCAAGTGGGTACTTTCTCACGAAATTGTTCTAATTTTTTTTGATAAGCAGTGGGCTATTGTCCTCCCTGCCAAATTTAGAAGTGGGCTATTGTCCAGTGGGCTTTTGTCCTAGTAGGCTATTGTCCCAGTGGGCTATTGTCCGTTCTTCGATTCTTTAAGGCCAGTTAGTTTCACAGATCATGGCAGTCACAAGATTTAGAAATTAAGAGAAAAGATTCTATTTTCAAACACACCCAAAGGACCTGGACTCATGATCCTTCTTGGCATCATGTTTCATAAAGCTAAAAAATGCAACTGACAACAATGCTAGACTTCTAGAATCATAAATATTTTTAGAACTACAGAATCTTTAAGTAAGCTATAAAAATGTCTTGCATTCAGGAATCATGAAGGTCTAAACATGCATAATTTGTAATGTTATATATACATTGTAATGAGATTTAAAAATCCTGTTTTAAGTGAATATATCTAAGTTATGATCCCATCATTCCATGGTACTCAGCATTTCCATTGCATGTGTCAACTTTTCTATCTCTATTGCCAGTTCCAATTTCTGAAAACAGACAAGTGTCACAAAAAATACATAATGCAGCTCTTAGTCTGAACATAACTTAATATGATCTTGTTCTGAATGACAAATTAGAACTCTGACAAAAACCAGAATTTTAATAAAACATTATCTGATGGGCTAACAAAATTTATGTGCAGCCTTTAAAAACACAACTGCAGTAAGACATGCTATCTCACATTATCACAGATCAATCTACATGATTAATACCACATTTTATTGACATTCAGAATGTCACTGCAATGTAATATGCTCCTACAATGCAAGCCTGACACAAGCATCTAATATACCCCTGACACCATCACAAGGGTATATGCAATATGCTTGTTGAAACTTTTATTGCACTGGGCTACAGTCAATTAATTATTTGATAATAAAACAGATGCAAAGATAACAATTTTACTGCACCCGTTTCAAAAATGGCTGTGCATCTTGTTAATGCTGATAATAACTGATAGAGAACATAAACTTTTTAAAGTGGAAAATGCCAGTAAAATCTTTAATTATGAAAGAATGAGTAATCAAATTCAGTGCAATAATTTTTCATTATGCTAATGTTTTCAAAATATAACAAGAGTGCCATGATGGCCCAACATTGTTCACCTAGTGAAATACATTCATGTAGACAGGTTTTTCAGTCAGACAACTTAGGTTTTCATTCCATGTTACTTTATTACAATCTGAGTCCACATGATAGTTTCAATCTCTTCAAAGAGTTCATCTAGAATGACATTTCAACAAAGTCCTGGGAAAACTGGATAAAACAATTTACTTCTATGGTGTTGATACAAGCTGCTGACTTTCTACACAGCTCGTCAAAGAAAACACCACAACAAACATTCTGACAAAGTTTCAAGATGACTGCACACAAAATGTGACCTTTAAGTTTTTCACCCATCAGAGCTGGTGATCTAGATTCCGACCACATATGACCCTGGCTATTCCTCATTCTGCAGATCAAGGAAACACTCATTTTGACAACTTACCAAAAAGATTGGACCAAAAATGTGATCTATCTAAGCTGCTGATCTACTTCTTTACCAAACATGACCAAATTTCAGACTTATCAAAGATATCATCAAAACAATCTGACCAATTTTCAAGATTACTTGGTAACATGGCAGTCTGAAGGACAGCTATATTCTCTGCCACAGTAGAATATTCAATAGGAAATAGACATAGGATAATGATTTCTACAGAAAATCGGCAGCTATTTGGAACTCACATTTGTAGCAGTTTAAAAGTTATGGAGCTGACACAAAATTTGGACTTTTTTATATATGACCTTTTGGTTTGATCTTGGACGCAGTGACCTGGTTTTGAGCTCTGCACATCATCTCATAATAGGTGATCATTTGTGCCAAGTTATTTTAAAAACTTTCAAGCAGTTTAATAGAAATGGAGCAGACACGATATGTGGACTTTTTTTATATATGACCTTTAAGTGTGACTTTGACGTTGGGGGTAGCCACCTAGTTGTTGCGCTCTGCACAACGTCTCATAATGGTGAGTTTAAAAATTATGGAGCAGACACGAAAATGTTATGAAAGGACAGACTGACAGATGGACAGACAGGGCCATTCCTATAATCCCCTCCCCGCAACGCGGCAGGGGATTAGAAAGTGTGACCTGGGTTTTCCACCTATCTGAGCTGGTGACCTAGTTTTAAACCAAGTGTGACCAGAGTTGTCCTAGAGATTACCATAGCAAACAATTTGACCATGTTTCATTCACTGTTTTATTGTTTTCCACTGATACAAGCTGGTGACTCTGTTTTTTTGAGAGATGAAGGCAAACTGTCTGAGCAAGTTTTATGATAGTTGGGTCAAACACGATTGTGTTCTATAACTTTTCTCTTATTTGGTCTGGTGATCCAGACATTAAATCTACATGACCCTGTTTACTAACTCCCTGAGACAGTATCAGCACAAAACATTCTGACCAAATTTCATGAAGACTTGGTAAAAAATGTGGCCTTTAAAATGTTCACAAGGTTTTTCTTTGATTTGGACTGGTGATCTAGTTTCTGAACCAACATGACATAGTTTCACACTTGTCCAAGAGATCATCAGGAACATTCTAACCATATATCAAGAAGACTGTATATAAAATGCAACCTCTAGAGTGTTCACAAAGTTTTCCACTGATATAAGTTGCTGACACAGTTTTTGGCATTACATAACCCTGTTCAAAACTGATCAAAGAGAAAATCTAGACAAACATTCTGAGCAAGTTTCATAATGACTGCATCAAAAATGATGACTGTGGAATGTTCACAAGGAGTTCCTTTGTTACAGTCTGGTGACCTAGATTTTTAACCCAAATTACCCAGCTTCGAACTCATTCAAAAGATCAACAGGACAAACATTCTGAGCAAGATTTAAGAAGGCAGGGTCAAAATTGGGCCTCACAAGCTGAAATGTTCATGACAGACAATGGCCAATCACAAAAGCTCACTCTGAGTGCACAGTCGAGCTTAAATGTTCTGTTGTAGCAACTGTTAAGTAAATGCTCATTTCTGCTTACAAGTGGACAGTATAATTCAGTAAATATTCAGATAGCACCCCTTTCTGCAAGGACTAATCTCAGAATTCATTATCTGCATAACAGCTTTTACCTTGTCTGTATTCTTTTGCCTAACATCCTCCGGTACTTTAGTTTCATAATCTGGTATAGAAATGGCTTCAATGATCTTCTGTAACTGACCCTCAAGGCGTTCTTTCTTACCCGACAACTTTGTCTGCTCCTTGCTAATATCTATGAATTCCTGTATGAAAACAAAATTGAAATATATATAAAATCAGAAGTTTGACCTGCCAGTTTTGTTTGCTCTTTGCTTATATCTAGGAAATTCTCTGAGGAAGCAAATTTATTATACGAAAATCTATTTTCAGCTCTGGCAGCCATTTTGTTCAATGGAACAGAACCATTTTAGCAATTTAAATAGAGGGTTGTGTAAGGAACATTTCTGTGAAATTTGGTGGAAAAACACCCAATCATTAAGGAGGAAATTTTGTTTGAATTTTTTTTCTATTTTAAGCTTTTGCAGCCCTTATGTGCAATGGATTAGGTTTAGGGTTTTTTTTGGGGTTTAACACCAGTTTCAACTACTAAGGTCATATCCCGGCAGTCAGTCCACCTAACCAGTGTTCCTGGGTATCAAACCAGTTTACTAACAAATTTCTCCGCGAATGTGTAATGGAGCGGAACGGTTAGAGCAATTTTAGAAAAGGGCATTATAATGAACATTTCTGTCAAATTTGGTTTAAAATGGCCAAATGGTTTTGGAGGAGATGTCATTTGAAGCCAAATATTGACAAAAATTTATTTTTAGCTTTGGTGGCCATTTTGTTTAATGGAGCGGAACTGTTTTTGCAATTTTAATAGAGGGCTATGCAAGTTCATTTTGTTCAATGGAGCGGAACAGTTTTAGCAATTTTAATAGAGGGCTATGTAAGTAACATTTCTGTGAAATTTGGTGGAAAATCACCCAACCGTTTAGGAGAAGATGTTGTTTGAATTTTTTTCAATTTTTAGATTTTGCAGCCCTTATGTCCAATGGAGTGGAATGGTTTGAGCAATTTTAGACAAGAGGGCCATGATGGCCCTAAATCGCTCACCTGAGTCTCATTGCTCATGTTACAAATATCGTTATTGGTTTTTATGGGTGCAAGTTTGAATAAGTTTGCAATAAGTTTGAAGACTCTGGGTGTAATGGTACTCAAATTTTTGAGCAGAAATAGTTTTACTCTAAAGGTCCCAGTGACTTTGACCTTTGACCTACAGACCCCAAAACATATAGGGTTCTTCTAATATAATTACCCTATTAAGTTTGAAGGTTCTGGGTGTAATGATACTCCAGTTACTGAGAAGAAATAGTTTTCACTCTACAAGTCTCTGTGACCTTGACTTTTGACATACTGACCCCAAAAATGATTGGGTTCTTTTACTGAGTAAAGAAAATTACCCTATGAAGTTTGAAGGCTCTGGGTAAAATGGTACTCCAGTTACTGAGCAGAAAGAGTTTTACCTCTACAAGTCCTTGTGAACTTAACCTTTGACCTATGGACCCTAAAAACAATAGGGTTCTCCTAATACAATTATCCTAAAAAGTTTGAAGACTCTGGGTGTAATGGTACTACAGTTACTCTGCAGAAATAGTTTTCACTCTACAGGTCCCTGTGACCCTGACCTTTGACATACTAGCCCCAAAAACAATATGGTTTTTCTATTTAGTAAAAGCAATCATCCTATGAAGTTTGGAGGCTCTGGGTGAAATGGTAATCCTGTTATTGAGTGGAAACGGTTTTCACTCTAGAGGTCCCTCTAACCTTGACCTTTGACCTACTGACCCAAAACACAAAAGGGATTTTTTGTACTTAATGAGGGCAATAACCCTGTGAAGTTTGAAGGCTTTAGGTCAACTGGTACTCAAGTTATTGAAAGGAAACGAAGTGTGAAAGACAGACAGACAAACAGACACCCATGGACAAGGCAAAAACAATTTTCTCCATCAGAGGGGCGGAGTTGGGGGGAGACATTACAACAAACAATTGAAGGTATAACCCTTGGTGTTTCAAAGCAGCAGGTTTTTAAAGTTTTCCCTATATAAATCCTTGTGTAAAATCAAATGACCCCCCCACAGGTGGGGCCAGTTTTGATCCCAGGGTCATGATTTGAACAATGCTGCAAAACCAAATATCTAAACTCTAGGCCTTGTGGTTTCTGACAAGAAGATTTTTAAAACTTTCCGTATATAACTCTATGTAAAACATGTGACCCCTGGGGCGGGGCCTTTTTTGACCCAGGGGCTATGATTTGAACAAACTTGGGAGAGGACTAATAGACAATGCTGTAAACCAAATATCTTAACACTAGCCCTTGTGGTATCTGAAAAGAAGATTTTCCTCTATGTAAAACATGTGACCACAGGGGCGGGGCCATTTTTGACCCAGGGGCCATGACTTGAACAAACTTGGTAGAGGTCCTCTTGACAATGTTACATTCAAAATATCTTAGCTCTATGCCTTTTGGTTTCTGATGTGAAGACTTTTTAAACTTTTTCCTTTATAACTCTATGTAAACAAGTGACCCCTGGGGCAGGGCCTATTTTGACCCAGTGGCTATGATTTGAACAGACTTAGTAGAGGTCCACAGGACAATGCTACACACCAAATATCTAAACTCTAGGCCTTGCAGTTTCTCACAAGAAGATTTTTCAAAGTTTTTCCTATATAACTCTATGTAAAACATGTGACCCCTGGGGCGGGGCCATTTTTGACCCAGGAGCCATGATTTGAACAAACTTGGTAGAGGTCCACTGGACAATGCTGCACACCAAATATCTAAAGTCTAGGCCTTGTGGTTTCCGACAAAAAGATTTTTTAAAGTTTTTCCTATATAACTCTATGTAAAACATGTGACCCCTGGGGCGGGGCCATTTTTGACCCAGGAGCCATGATTTGAACAAACTTGGTAAAGGTCCACTGGACAATGTTGCACACCAAATATCTAAAGTCTAGGCCTTGTGGTTTCTGACAAAAAGATTTTTTAAAGTTTTTCCTATATAACTCTATGTAAAACATGTGACCCCTGGAGCGGGGCCATTTTTGACCCAGGAGCCATGATTTGAACAAACTTGGTAAAGGTCCACTGGACAATGCTGCACACCAAATATCTAAAGTCTAGGCCTTGTGGTTTCTGACAAGAAGATTTTTTAAAGTTTTTCCTATATAACTCTATGTAAAACATGTGACCCCTGGGGCGGGGCCATTTTTCACCAAGGAGCCATGATTTGAACAAACTTGGCAAAGGTCCACTGGACAATGCTGCATACCAAATATCTAAAGTCTAGGCCTTGTGGTTTCTGACAAAAAGATTTTTTAAAGTTTTTCCTATATAACTCTATGTAAAACATGTGACCCCTGGGGCAGGGCCATTTTTTACCAAGGAGCCATGATTTGAACAAACTTGGTAAAGGTCCACTGGAAAATGTTGCACACCAAATATCTAAACTTTAGGGCTTGTGGTTTCTGACAAGAAGATTTTTAAGTTTTCCCTATATAAATCTATGTAAAATCAACCTACACCTTGGGTGGGGTCAGTTTTAACTCCAGGGTCATAATTTGCTCAAACTTGGTAGAGGTCCACTAGATGATGCTTCATACCAAATATCTAAGCTCCAGGTCTTGGGGTTTCAGAGAATAAGATTTTTAAAGATCCAACTTTTAAAATCTAATTTTAGCTCCAGTGAACGAGAAATGCAATGGACCAGAACCATTTGAACAATCTTGGTAGAGCTTCATGCAAGGAACATCCCAGGCAAGTTTCATTTAATTTGGCCCTTTGGTTTCAGAGGAGATGTCATTTGAATGAAAAATTGATGACGGACGGACGACAGACAAAGACTGATCAGAAAAGCTCACCCTGAGCACTTTGTGCTCAGGTGAGCTAAAAAGGGCAATATAAGAAACACTTCCGTAAAGTTTGGTTAAAAATAGCTTTGTGGTTTAGGAGGAGATGTCACTTAAAGTAAAATGTTGATGACGGACAACTGACGCCAGACACAGGGTGATCACAATAGCTCACCCTGAGCATTTGCTCAGGTGAGCTAAAAATGAGACTCAACTGTCGATAAAGAAGAACAGACACACCATAACAAAAGCCACTGGTCTGACAGATCAATGTATGGACTGGTTCCCTGGCAAAGTTATGCTAAAATTATCCAGATTATTAGATTTGTACTGAAGAATACTCTTATGCTGCAGTAAACAGTGAAGACATAGGAACTTGTAACTATTCCTCCATTACAGAAATCCTAAACCATGCAGACAGTCTCATTACAGATGTAAAAACAGATGAGAATACATGAGTTTACCAACTGAAGTCTGACAGGAAAATTATTGATGCACTGCCAGCCATTTGTAATGGAGGTGTTGATTAGACTTAGTAATAAATACAGAAATGTGACCCATTCTGACTTTTAATCACTACTCTTTGAACAATGATATTTATACCTTCATCACTTGTTGCTGTTATAAATATCTAATATGTATTTTAGAGTACATCTAAAGTGCCAGAGGTGCTTTGTGAACTTTTACATAAACATGTGTTATGGCACTAAACTGTAGTGTTTATTAGAATTTCTGTGCCTCAGGTCAAATAAATCACAAGAAAAGTAACATATACTAAAGAAATTTATACAAACAATTAATAAAAATATTGCATCAAATAAAATGTAACTGGAAACAAAACCTAGATTATTGCACTGAAAGATGTTGCTACCTGACTTACCTTCATTTTTTTTGTATACAGTAGAAGACCTTTTCAACAGTTTTCAATCATGAAATTTGGAAATCATCCACTGAGTTAACAAATATGACTTGTACTGCTGAGTATTTAGGAGATACACCCTAGGACTTTGCTGAGTATTTAGGTGATACACCCTAGCACTTTGCTGAGTATTTAGGTGATACACCCTAGGACTTTGCTGAGTATTTAGGTGATACACCCTAGGACTTTGCTGAGTATTTAGGAGATACACCCTAGCACTTTGCTGAGTATTTAGGAGATACACCCTAGGACTTTGCTGAGTATTTAGGTGATACACCCTATGACTTTGCTGAGTATTTAGGAGATACACCCTAGCACTTTGCTGAGTATTTAGGAGATACACCCTAGGACTTTGCTGAGTATTTAGGAGATACACCCTACAACTTTGCTGAGCATTTAGGTGATACACCCTAGGACTTTGCTGAGTATTTAGGTGATACACCCTAGGACTTTGCTGAATATTTAGGAGATACACCCTAGGACTTTGCTGAGTATTTAGGAGATACACCCTAGCACTTTGCTGAGTATTTAGGAGATACACCCTAGCACTTTGCTGAGTATTTAGGTGATACACCCTAGCACTTTGCTGAGTATTTAGGTGATACACCCTAGGACTTTGCTGAGTATTTAGGTGATACACCCTAGCACTTTGCTGAGTATTTAGGAGATACACCCTAGCACTTTGCTGAGTATTTAGGAGATACACCCTAGCACTTTGCTGAGTATTTAGGAGATACACCCTAGGACTTTTAAGAAACCTATATACAGTCACACTTTTTTCATGACGCTGAATGTCTGTTAAAAGCCCAGCCCACAACAAAAGCTACATTCGGAATAATGACAATTGGAAAATGTAAGACAAGAGGGCCATGATGGCCCTGGATCGCTCACCTGAGTACTTTGGCTGTAGGTTTGCTGTTAAGCAGTATTTCATTTTTTAATTGAAAATATATAAGTGCCTACAAACAAAATATGTAAAATATCAGTCAATAAATAAAGGCTCTATGACAGAAAGTAGAAATATCTATTATAAGCTATGGTGACCTTGACCTTGACCCAGTGACCTCAAACCCTACCCATGGGTAGAGGTCCATGCAAGGAACCTATATACTGAATATCAAAGATATTGGTCTATAACCGAAGGCTTTAAGAGGTATGGTAGATAAATCTATTTTTAGCCTCTGTGACCTTTAACCTAATCCAATAATTTGAAAAAGCTTGATAAAGCTTGCTTCATGCCAAATTTTAAAACTCAAGGCCTTGTGGTTTCAGACAAGCAGATTTTTAAAGATATTAAGGGCCCCCGGGGCGGGACAAATTTTGACCCAAGGGCCAACATTTAAACAATACTGGTATAGGTTATCTACACAATACTCCACACAAAATATCTAAGGTCTAGTCCTATTAGTTTCAGAAAAAAATGACTTTTAATGTTTTTCCTATATAACCATATGTAAACCAAGAGAACCCTGGGGCGTGGCCAATTTTGACCCAGGGAACATAATTTGAATAAACTTGGTAGACAATCACTAGACAATGCTACATACCAAATATCAAAGCTGTAGGCATTGAGGTTTCCAGTAAGAAGATTTTTAAAGATTGCCTTTTTTAAATATTAAGGGCCCCCGGAGCGGGGCCAATTTTGACCCTAGGGCCAACATATAAACAAAACTGGTAAAGGTTCTTTACACAATACTCCACACAAAATATCTAAGGTCTAGTCCTATTCGTTTTGGAGAAAAATGATTTTTCATGTTTTTCCTATATAACTATATGTAAACCAAGAGAACCCTGGGGCGTGGCCAATTTCGACCCAGAGAACATAATTTGAACAAACTTGGTAGACATCCACTAGACAATGCTACATACCAAATATCAAAGCTGTAGGCATTGTGGTTTCTGAGAAGAAGATTTTTCAAGATTTCCTTTTTTACATATTAAGGCCTGGGGCAGGACCAATTTTGACCCCAGGGCCAACATATAAACAATACTGGTAAAGGTTATCTACACAATAATCCACACCAAATATCTAAGGTCTAGTCCTATTAGTTTTGGAGAAAAATGATTTTTCATGTTTTTCCTATATAACTAAATGTAAACCAAGAGAACCCTGGGGCGTGGCCAATTTTGACCCAGGGGGCATAATTTGAACAAACTTGGTAGACATCTACTAGACAATGCTACATACCAAATATCAAAGCTGTAGGCACTGTGGTTTCTGAGAAGAAGATTTTTAAAGATTTCCTATATAAGTCTATGTAAAAGGAAGTGACCCCTGGGACAGGGCCAATTTTGACCCCAGGGAAATAATTTGAACAATTTTTGTAGAGTTCCATTAGAGGGTGCTAAATGCCAAATATCTAAGCTCTAGGCCTTGTGGTTTCAGACAAGAAGATTTTCAAAGTTTTTCCTTTAAGTTGCCATAGCAACCAGAACTTGGTAGACATCTACTAGACAATGCTACATACCAAATATCAAAGCTGTAGGCACTGTGGTTTCTGAGAAGAAGATTTTTAAAGATTTCCTATATAAGTCTATGTAAAAGGAAGTGACCCCTGGGACAGGGCCAATTTTGACCCCAGGGAAATAATTTGAACAATTTTTGTAGAGTTCCATTAGAGGGTGCTAAATGCCAAATATCTAAGCTCTAGGCCTTGTGGTTTCAGACAAGAAGATTTTCAAAGTTTTTCCTTTAAGTTGCCATAGCAACCAGAGTTCTGCATGGAATCAAATTCTTTGAACAATTTTGGTAGAGCTTCATGCAAGGAACATTTCTGTGAAGTTTTGTTGAAATTGGCCCAGTGGTTTAAGAGGAGATGTTCTTTAAAACAAAAGTTTACGCACGGATGCACGCACGCACGCACACACACACGCACGTACCGACGACGGACATTGACTGATCACAATACCTCACCTTGTGCACTACATGCACAGGTGAGCTAAACAAGAGGGCCATGATGGCCCTGGATCGCTCACCTGAGTACTTATATATAAGTGCCTACAAACCAAATATGTAAAATATCAGTCAATAAATAAAGGCTCTATGACAGAAAGTAGAAATATCTATTATAAGCTATGGTGACCTTGACCTTGACCCAGTGCCCTCAAACCCTACCCATGGGTAGAGGTCCATGCAAGGAACCTATATACTGAATATCAAAGATATTGGTCTATAACCGAAGGCTTTATGAGATACAGTAGATAAATCTATTTTTAGCCTCCGTGACCTTTAACCTAATCCAATAATTTGAAAAAGCTTGATAAAGCTTGCTTCATGCCAAATTTTAAAATTCAAGGCCTTGTGGTTTCAGACAAGAAGATTTTTAAAGATATTAAGGGCCCCCGGGGCGGGGTCAATTTTGACCCAAGGGCCAACATTTAAACAAAATTGGTAAAGGTTCTTTACACAATACTCAACACCAAATATCTAAGGTCTACACCTATTTGTTTTGGAGAAAAATTATTTTTCATGTTTTTCCTATATAAATCAATGTAAAACAAGAGAACCCTGGGGCGTGGCCAATTTTGACCCAGGGGACATAATTTGAACAAACATGGTAAACATCCACTAGACAATGCTACATACCAAATATCTGAGCTGTAGGCATTGAGATTGCCAGTAAGAAGATTTTTAAAGATTGCCTTTTTAAATATTAAGGCCCCTCGGGTAGGGGCAAATTTTGACCCCAGGGGCAACATATAAACAATACTGGTATAGGTTATTTACACAATACTCCACACAAAATATCTAAGTCTAGTCCTATTAGTTTTAGGTTTCCAGTAAGAAGATTTTTAAAGATTGCCTTTTTTAAATATTAAGGGCCCCCGGGGCGGGGCCAATTTTTACCCCAGGGCCGACATATAAACAATACTGGTAAAGGTTCTTTACACAATACTCCACCAAAATATCTAAGGTCTAGTCCTATTCGTTTTGGAGAAAAATGATTTTTCATGTTTTTCCTATATAACTATATGTAAACCAAGAGAACCCTGGGGCGTGGCCAATTTTGACCCAGGGGACATAATTTGAACAAACTTGGTAGACATCACTAGACAATGCTACATACCAAATATCTAATCTGTAGGCATTGAGGTTTCCAGTAAGAAGATTTTTAAAGATTGCCTTTTTTACATATTAAGGGCCCCGGGCGGGGCCAATTTTGACCCCAGGGCCAACATATAAACAATACTGGTAAAGGTTCTTTACACAATACTCCACACCAAATATCTAAGGTCTAGTCCTATTAGTTTTGGAGAAAAATGATTTTTCATGTTTTTCCTATATAACTATATGTAAACCAAGAGAACCCTGGGGCGTGGCCAATTTTGACCCAGGGGACATAATTTGAACAAACTTGGTAGACATCCACTAGACAATGCTACATACCAAATATCAAAGCTGTAGGCATTGTGGTTTCTGAGAAGAAGATTTTTCAAGATTTCCTTTTTTACATATTAAGGGCCCCCGGGGCAGGGCCAATTTTGACCCCAGGGCCAACATATAAACAATACTGGTAAAGGTTATCTACACAATACTCCACACCAAATATCTAAGGTCTAGTCCTATTAGTTTTGGAGAAAAATGATTTTTCATGTTTTTCCTATATAACTATATGTAAACCAAGAGAACCCTGGGGCGTGGCCAATTTTGACCCAGGGGCATAATTTGAACAAACTTGGTAGACATCTACTAGACAATGCTACATACCAAATATCAAAGCTGTAGGCACGGTGGTTTCTGAGAAGAAGATTTTTAAAGATTTCCTATATAAGTCTATGTAAAAGGAAGTGACCCCTGGGAAAGGGCCAATTTTGACCCCAGGGAACTAATTTGAACAATTTTTGTAGAGTTCCATTAAAGGGTGCTAAATGCCAAATATCTAAGCTCTAGGCCTTGTGGTTTCAGACAAGAAGATTTTCAAAGTTTTTCCTTTAAGTTGCCATAGCAACCAGAGTTCTGCATGGAATCAAATTCTTTGAACAATTTTGGTAGAGCTTCATGCAAGGAACATTTCTGTGAAGTTTTGTTGAAATTGGCCCAGTGGTTTAGGAGGAGATGTTCTTTAAAACAAAAGTTTACGGACGCACGCACCGACGACGGACATTGACTGATCACAATACCTCACCTTGTGCACTACGTGCACAGGTGAGCTTAAAAGCTTTCTGTTCTTAAATTCAGTGTCACTACAAAACCGGATTTCATTCTAAGTTTACCATTGAAGAATATACTATTCATTAGGGATGGCAGAGAATACTGATTTTATATTTGAGTACTTGGTCATTCTTCCAAGCATCCATATTCCTAAGATTTAGCACACAGACATATGCATTGCTTTACATTAACGAGCATGACAAGCATAGGTTAACTGATTAACTGATACTGCTTTTACAGTTGCCACTGTAACAGAAACTGACCCAAATATTTACCTAAAATTTGCAGACCAAGCTTTGTTTGGAATTCTCCAGTCAGTAACCATCAGACTCTTAGTAACTCAACATAAGCAAGAGTTCTACCATTGTTTCACAAGTACTGCCAATAGAACTGGTCACCTTTGGTTACTTATGTCACCAATAGCTACTGACAAGACAACTCCATACACACGTGTGAGTGTAGTCTGATTATATGTGTGAGTAGTCTATTGACTGTGTGTGAGTAGTCTATTGACTGTGTGTGAGTAGTCTATTGACTGTGTGTGAGTAGTCTATTGACCGTGTGTGAGTAGTCTATTGACTGTGTGTGAGTAGTCTATTGACTGTGTGAGTAGTCTATTGACGTGTGTGAGTAGTCTATTGACTGTGTGAGTAGTCTATTGACCGTGTGTGAGTAGTCCTATTGACCTGTGTGAGTAGGTCTATGACACGTGTGGTGAGTAGTCTATTGACCGTGGTGTGAGTAGTCTATTGACTGTGTGAGTAGTCTATGACCATGTGTGAGTAGCTATTGACCAGTGTGTGAGTTAGTCTATTGACTGTGTGGTGAGTTAGTCCTAAATTGAACTGTGTGTGAGTTAGGTCTATTGACTGGGGTGTAGTAGTCTATTGACCGTGTGGAGTAGTCTATTGACGTGTGTGAGTAGTCTATTGACTTAGTCTATTGACTGTGTGAGTAGTCCTAAATTGGACCATGTGTGAGTAGTCCTATTGACTGTGTGTGAGTTAGTCCTATTGACCATGTAGTGTGAGGTAGTCTATTGACTGTGTGGTGAGTTGTCTATTGACTGTGTGTGAAGTAGTCTATTGACTGTGTGTGAGTTAGTCTATTGACTGTGTGTGAGTTGTCTATTGACTGTGTGTGAGTAGTCTATTGACTGTGTGTGAGTAGTCTATTGACTGTGTGTGAGTAGTCTATTGACTGTGTGTGAGTTGTCTATTGACTGTGTGTGAGTAGTCTATTGACTGTGTGTGAGTAGTCTATTGACTGTGTGTGAGTAGTCTATTGACTGTGTGTGAGTTGTCTATTGACTGTGTGTGAGTAGTCTATTGACTGTGTGCGCAAACTGATTATGAGTGTGCAGTCACAAAGGCAAAACAATAACCACCAGTGTGGTAAAGGTTAGCTGAAAATTACTCACTATCTTTTTTAATAAAATTACAATTATTCTGTTGTTGTTACCTTTATATGAAAGTGTGTTTCACACTTGGCCGAGACAGTTTGTACAGCACAACCTTTTGGTGGTGTCTGATCCACATTTACACAACTTGACAGCGACAATGTCTGGATCATGTCTGCATGGCTACGTACAAGATTTGCCGTCTCCTCATCTGAACACTTTATAAACACTGCAAATACATTCTGTATAATTCTAACATCTTTCAACTTTATTGAAAGATTTAAATAGGACATAGAGGATATTTGTTTGTTTCAGTGAAATATTGGTTTTATTTCACGAGTGAAGACCAAAAAACAGATATTTTCACAAGTTGCATAGCCAGCATACTAAAAGCTATACCTGACCTTCAGTCAGATGAGCTAAAAATATCTAAGCTCTTGGGCATACAGTTTCAGACAAGTAGATTTTCAAAGTTTTTCCCACACAAACTCAATGTAAAACAAGTGACACTTGGGCACGGTCAATTTTCACCCTAGTGAAATAATTACAACAATCTTTGTAGAGGTTCACTATAAAATGCTACTTTCCAAATATCTAAGGTCTAGAGCTAACAGTTTCTCACAAGAAGATTAATTTTTCAAAGATTCAATATCTTACACAAATAGGACCCCAGTGGCAGAGCCGATTTTGACCCCAGGGGCATAATTTGAACAAACTTGCTTCATACCAAATCTTAAGGCCCAAGGTCTTGTACTTTTTGACAAGAAGATTATTAGTTTTTCATTCTTGTTGCTATAGCAACCAGAGTTTTGCTTGGAATTAAATTCATTTGACAACTTTGGAGGAGCTTTATACAAGAATTATCCCAGGCAAGTGTCATCAATGTTGGCTTAGTGGTATAGGAGGAGAAGTCGTTTTAATTAAATTGTTAATGATGCACTACGCACCGACGAAAGATGACAGACAATCAAAGATTCCAAAAGCTCACCCTTGAGCACTTTGTGCTCAGGTGAGCTAAAAACTGTTTCACTGATTTTACATACTGAGGAAGATCAAAGGCTAAAAACTAGGTGTAGGAATACTGCTCAATCACTACCTGCCCTATCCAAGGATGGCATAAACTGTTCTTGATAAAACAATATAATTTTCTTGAACAAAATCATCGATATAAATACTCTGTACTTCAAAAAACTACAAATTTTCTCAGACAAATCAGTTCCATGTTTGCTGAAGTCAAATTTCTCAAAACTGAATAAATAAATAAACTGTAAAGAGGTAACTCACACTCTGGTTTCATCTTGTTTGTAATGTTATAATCTCCCCTGACAGACCGTACAGACTTGACTATATTCTGTACAAAATCTACCTCCTCTTCCAACTTCAGATCTCTCCACGCACACTAAAATAGGACAAACATTCACTGAAATATGACAGTCATTTCTTGATTCAGATTATAATAAGTGGTAATGTGACTGAATGATCTACGATAGAATGATATAACAGTTCATGATTATAACATTAGTTGCAGGAGTACTTCTTGATAAAAACCATAAGTATGATTCAAAGAAAATACAGTTCTATGAAAACTTTCAGGTCCATCAACAATCGGAAGAATCAGGTTTTAAGTGTTTTGTATTCTTGTCAAGTGACAGTGTGCTGTCAGGTGACAGTGTGCTGTTAGGTATAAGCAAACTATCTGTCTTACCTGCCAGTAAAAGAAAGCCTTAAGTGTTCACTTAATAACCATAGAACCTCCATTCATATTCTCAACAAATAGCTATTTTCAGATATAGTATCAAAAATCTCAACAGACAGCAATTTTCAGAAACTGTATCAAAAATTGACTCTCTAAAGAACTTATAAAACAGTGTAAAACAAACTAATCTGATCCTACTCCAAAAATCTAAATATCTGGCAGGCAACACAACAAAATACTCTTTATTCTGTTTTAAAAGATTTCTTAAATTTTAAACTTTAACGCTACCAACATGACTCAGCTTACATCTGCTGGTTGTGGATAAGGTGTAACACATATACTAGGAGGATCTGTACTACATCTCCTTGGTAACCGTTGATATAGTTCCTCAGTAACAAATGGCATGAATGGGTGAAGCAGACGCAGTCCCATATCCAAGCATGTGTATAATACATCCTGACATATCACCTTCGCTTCCTCATCTGACCCATATATGATTGGCTTGATGTTTTCCTGAAGAAATATTAGACATTCTTCATACATAAACAAGTTTATATAACTGACATGAACTTTAGAAATCTACTTTCTTACATATTTTGAACATACTTTCTAGGATTAATGTCTAGAAAATTCAACTCACTATGCAAAGCAGATGCAATAACTAGATACATATAAATGAATTACGTTTCAAGTGATGTCACAAACCCTGTAATCAGAATTATCCTAGTTTCTACTGGCAGTAAATTTATATGCAGATTTTCTGTTCTTTCTTCTCATTTATCTTTCATGATAAAATATGAATATGTTACATTTTCAGAATACATTATAATTCTCTTTGATTTTTTTTTTATTTGGTAATGGCCTCTGTTCTAGGTAACATCTCAAAAATGTAAGTAAGAACTGTGTACAATAGATATCAAGGATTTTGTTGTAAACAAGATCTTCAAAGACCTACCTTCAGAAAAAAAGAAGACGTTAAATTGCCCTTCATTTCTTTTAGAAATTTTTCTGGTAAAAGTAACTTTGAAATTTTTGTATGAAGATCATACTAATTAATACCAATGGCTTTTTTTGCCAAGTGGTGTATTTATAACAAAATTACTTTTCAACCTCAGATAGTTTCAAAAGCACTAAACAAATAGCCTGGGGACTAATTACACTCCCTATTCAATCTCAGTCATAGTAAACTTTTACTTTCCAATTATTTTTAAGTACCATAAAACTGTTGTCCAATTTTCACTGCATAAAAGGCAAACAGACATCTCATTTAATATTTCCCAACGAGATATCAAAAGTAACCTAAGCACAAATTCTTCAAGTTACCTACCAAGTACCAATCACAGAGTTCATACAACCAGAAATTATAACAGGCTGTGGTAGCTGTTGGGAAGTCGTAGTTCTCGAACCCTGTCTTACATGACTCGACGGCACCACTCAGTTTACTGAGGATCCACATCTCCATCTCATTCTCTTTACCACTCAACTGAAATAACAATATAGGTAGACTTTGATACTATACAAGTAATGTGGAATCCTTTTTCTAATGTGAAATTATTTACATATTTCATGACTGGCCATTTGTTATCAATATTTGTGTGCCTACCATCAACAAAACAAGAGCACTGCTGGGCAGAGCATTATATGCCCGAAGGGTGTTTTTTCTAAGTATGATGCATTTGTGATATAAGGGATCATATCTGAATTTTAGGTTTTATAATTTGTATAAATGTCAGTCTTTCAGAAGTTATGATGTTCATCCTGTGATGCATGGTTATCAAGTTATAGTGCAGAAATATTGATTGTTTAGTTGATTGTCACCTTTACCTTTTATGTACTTACCCAAAAAGTATAGGGGTCATGTAATCAATGATGGCAATCATCCTAAGAAGTTTGAAGTCTGTATGAGAAGTAGTTGCCAACTTACACAGCAGAAATGTTTTTCAGTGTTTAGGTCATTGTGACCTTGACATCTGACCCACTGATCTTAAGATGTTCTCAATGTAATCAATATGAAGTTTGAGGTCTGTATGACGAATAGTTATAAAGTTTTACAGCAGAAATAGTTTTGAGTGCTTAGGTCACTGTGACCTTGACCTTTAACCTACTGACCCCATAATCAATAAGGGTATTCACTCAATGTGTGCACTCATTATATGAATTCTGAAGTCTCTATGACAAATGGTTGTCGAGTTACAGTGTGTAAATGATTCTAAATATTTAGGTCACTGTGACCTTGACCTTTGACATACTGACCCCAAAATGTAAAAGGGGTCATGCACTCGATGTGTGCAATCGTGATATAAAATATGAAATGTCTACAACAAATGATTGACAAGTTACATGGCGGAAATGGTTTTCAATGTAAAGGTCACTTTGACCTTGACCTTTGAGCTACTGACTCCAAAATCAATAGGGGTCATCCACTCAATGTGGGCAAAAACCATATGAAGGTAAAAGGCTGTAGGCCAATGAGTACTCAAGTTATCCTCTAGAAGCCAAATTGCTAATGGACAGACAGATGCCCAGGGCCTTAACATAATATGCCCCCTTGTGTGATGCATTTAAATCATAACAATTTAATTTCTGACTTCAAGAATATTCAAGTCAAATGCCCAGAATCACATATTCCATAAATTTTCGGCTTAGTAAGTACAGAAAGATATGTTTCTTACTGTTTTATTGAAAACATTTTCCTGAATTAAAGATCTTAACTATTTTCAACTAGAGATGTTTGTAAAACACTTACGCCCACCCCCCACCCCCGGCAGTATACATTTTGGGCAGTGTACATGGAAATGAAATTAACCTTTGGAACTTAAAATCAATAGGGGTTATCTACAGGTACTATCTGAGATGCATCAACCTATCAAGTATGAAGTGTCTAAGCTAAAACTACACCTAGATAAATCTGTATACCAAATTTTATTTCAGTATGTGCAACCTCTGCAAAGAAAATGAACGGAAACTGCAAATAATTGGAATTTTTCTAAGTCCGAGGGGCAACACTCTGTCAAAAATTGCTCGATCGTACCCAAAACAGACCTTGATCTAGATTTTCTTATGATTAATCTGTATAGTAAATTTCATTTTTGTATGTGCAACCTCTGCAAAGAAAATGAACGGAAACTGCAAATAATTGGAATTTTTCTAAGTCCAAGGGGCATAACTCTGTCAAAAATTGCTCAATCAAACCCAAAACAGAACTTGACCTAGATATTTTTATGATAAATCTGTATACCAAATTTTATTTCAGTATGTGCAACCTCTGCGAAGAAAATGAACAGAAACTGTTGGTGGACATACAGACAGACCGACCAACAGACAGCAGCAAAGCAATATGCCCTCCTTTTTTCAAAGGGGGGCATAATTAAAAATTTATCAATGTTATATGACACAAGGTTTCACTGTTATCTCACATACTCTTATGTAATTGCACATTAGAATGTTACCAGATTGTGTTAAAGAGGTAATAAATAGCAAAAGAGCACTACATTTCAAGACAGTTTAAACATGTATGTAAATCTTCTGTCACCTTATACTCGGGCAAATTATACTTTAATTTTCCTGACTTCTAAGACTTGTAACTCTCTTCTTCAATCTTAAAACAAAACCATTTGAAACAATTCTACTGGGTACACTTACCATGTTTACATTCTTACTACTAAAGTTACATACAGAACCTATTACCAACTCTCTTTCAAAGAAAGACAACCATGATTAAATGTAAACTAAGGCACAGAGATACTGTATGTTATTACAGCTTTGTGAAATATATAAATAATGGTAAACTAAAGCAAAGAAAAACATCATCACAGCTTAACAGATTAAACATAGGAAAGATGTATACCTGTGTTGTTGGTTTTGGTTTGAAATTATTTCCTAAGGCATTGAGGGCGAACCGTGTTGCATTCCAGAGCTTGTTACAGAAAAACCTGTAACCTTGTACCCTTAAGACATCTAGGTTAATGTCACGTCCTAAAAATATAAAGCCCAGATGAGTTACTCTATTGTTCCAACCCTTTTCTTTTATTCATACCGGTTAAAAATTCTGCACTCATGAATCTGCTTAATTGTAAGATGCAGACAACAGCAGTATTTAGCTTTTATCTAGTTAAAGGATCTATTGCCATTGGAAACTCTGAAATACTGAAATTTTGAAGAATGGAGGAAAATGCTGTCTTCATTAAATTGCAGAGTGCAAGGGTTTATGACTCCCAATTAAATAAGGAAACACATTTTTATCATTATTAAAGTCTGATCTAAGCTTATGACATTAAAAAGTAGAAATAATCAGTATAAAAAATCCACAAGACAATGCTAAATGCAGCCATCAACAATAACGAAACCAGACATCAATGCAAAAACCGCAGACAGAGTAATTAAAGTGACAGTATGTCCTAGTATAATAGATAGAACTTGATTCTATATGATCTGAAATGAACCCAACAGTTTCCAAAATGTCGATTTGATGTCCCTTTTTACAAACATTTCTTGCCTGAAATGCGCCGTCTATTTTTGCAATATCATTGAAAAAAAAACAACTATTTTTAACTCTGGGAATTTCCAGTATCCAATTTTTGATACCTGTGCAAGCATGCAAAAGTTAAATTGCGTATGGTTGTCGACCAAAATTTAGTCTAGGATCAAAGAAAGGAAAAACAGAAGCTCTTAGACGGAAATCTTAGTACTGAAGTCTTGAGCTGCTGGAATGTTAATGATGAAGGGTTTATTGAGTCTGCCATCCTTGTTTACAATACAGCTGGATCAAGAGCACGATCATTAAAGCATAACCAAGCTATATTTGTACATGCACCTTCATTTTTAAAACATTTTCAAAGGGGAAAAAACTCATTAAGAGTGTTTCACATTGATAAAATGTTCCTTTTGAACAGTAAGTTTTTTTTTTGATTACATAGGTAAACTAGGATGTGTCCGTAGGATACAATGCCCCACATTCTGCTGTATTGTCACAAAAAATCCTGTACGACTTTTTAGCTTTATCAGGGGGGATAACTATGCCAATCTCCAATAAATTTGCATCAGAATACCCAGGAGAATAACTTCACATGCTGACAACTATTCTTAGAAAGTTTCATGGCTCTAGCAGTTATAAGTTTGGAGTTACAAAAGACACAAGTCTAAAAATGCTATTTTTTTGCTTAATCAGGGGGCATTACTCTGCCAATCTCCAATAAATTTGCACCCAAATATCCAGTGCACAAGTTCACATGCCGACAACTACTCTTAGAAAGTTTTATGGCTCTTGAAGTTATATGTTGGAGTTACATGCGACACAAACCGGTCTATGTACGGACAGCATGACAGCCATACGACGACAAATCTATATGCCCCCCGGCCACCAAAGTGGTTTAACTGTATGGAAAAGATACTGTACCTTTAAACTGTGATATATTTATGCTGTTAACTTATTTCTGCTAATGATCAAGAAATACTTCACGAACCTGTTGTATAAGATATGAGGGCAAACCTAAGAGCATCGGTACCACACTCTGGTATACCACTGGGGTAATCTTGTTTCTGAAATGATAACAGATACCACTACACTACAGAACTATCTCAACTACAACAGTTATACATCAAAGTCTCCCAAAAAGTTTCATCAGGAGTGTTCAACAAATATTCAATTCACTGTGCAGTGTAAATATCTTAAACAAGTATAAAAGATGGATTCAAAATCTGCTTACTTTCCAATAATAATCAAGTGAGCGCCATGAATATAAGATGTACATGTTCTAATTATAAGAATCATCATATGTAAAATTACAACACAAATGTGACATTACATTAATATTTCTTGAAAAAGTGTACTGACAAAAATCAGCCCATCAAATGAAGTACAGGGGAACATTGATAGTCCGAACTTCAATCATCTGAATTTATCGCTAGTTCAATTAATTTTCTTGGTCCCAATTCTTTTCTTTCTAAATTTAACTGAATAAACTTCATGAAAACCAAAGTGCTGAAATTCATACAGTTGACATGCTTGTTTTTTGGGGTTTTTTTCCACACCTTTCAGTATCTTCACAGCAGGAGTGAATAACAAACTGTTAGTTGAGTAAATAACTGCATAACTGCTCTAAACAAAGTTGCATACATATTTAGTAAATTTTGCTATTTGTAATATAACCCCAACAAAAATTAATGTCCCAGTGACAGTCAAATGTGCTCTGTAAGTGTAAAGCATGCATATTTTCATGTGTCATGACAGTCAAATGTGCTCTGTAAGTGTATATATAGCATGCATATTTTCATGTGTCATGACAGTCAAATGTGCTCTGTAAGTGTATATATAGCATGCATATTTTCATGTGTCATGACAGTCAAATGTGCTCTGTAAGTGTATATATAGCATGCATATTTTCATGTCCCAGTGACAGTCAAATGTGCTCTGTAAGTGTATAGCATGCATATTTTTATGTGTGTCTAATGCTACTCCTTTTTTTAAATGTTTCTATGTATGATATGAATTTTCCATATGTGCTATGTAAAGTTTTAGAAGATTTACATGATATTTATGTTTTATTCGCAATTATACATGTTTGCTAGTTCAATTAAAAAGAAAAGAAAATATTAAAAAAATCTTTGTTTTTCACATTAATTGAATTGTTAAGTTTCGCCCTACAGCAAGTTACATAGAACAATATTTTCACAATAGGACCAGGAAAATTATTCAATCTTCATATTGTAAACAATTAACAAAAGCTCAACAGCTTTCCAGAAGAATAAAATACATCAGTTCAAAACTAGCAAAATGAACTGAATTTACATTACATAAACATTTCCCGTAATATTTCTAAGCATGACATAAGAAGACCAATGTGTTCCCTACCTGACCCTCCTTTGCTCTGGCTATTTCCTTTTCATCGAGATTACCCTCTAGGAGCCTCTGATGCAGTTGTTGTAGTGTTATACCTTCTATGACATCTATTGGATCTATCACATTACCTAGGGTCTTACTCATCTTTCTACCATGAGCATCTCTCACCATGGCATGTAGGTACACCTAAACAGTCATGTGATTTCATCAGTAAGATTTATGTTTTAGGAGAAAAAAAGATGGACACAATGAAAAGACTTGGTTTCCTTCAATGTATGCATATCTGAAGAACCAAAATGGTAGCAATTACTCAAAACTCAGTTTGTTAAGATACCACAATTGGACCAAATATTGCAGAACAGGATACAAATTCTTTCTTTCTTAAAGTCTTTACTAATTTTTGCAATTAAACTAGCTCAACTTTTATTAACAAGAATGCTTACAAGATGAAAAATGGTGAAAAATCAGTTCTGTTTTTTAATCATTTAAAATATTCTTATTGTTTTCAAAAAAAACTTTCATTCAGTAGTCAAACACTAAGTAATCACAAGAAGTATTTTTCAATCCTGTTAAGTAACATACGAAGTGTAACATGTTACAGTATTAAGGTCAAGGAAACAACAGCTGTCACGGTGTTTTCACTGAGCATATCTACTGTAAGTACTTACCTCTGTAAATGGCAGTTCTCCAAGCAGTGTTCGACCAAACATGACCATTCTGGCCACCCAGAAAAACAAGATATCATGTCCTGTCTCCAGTAAAGTACCAGGATAAAACTTGTTCAGGTCTGGAGTCTGAAATATTTAATGCACACTTGCACTTTATAATACATACGAGGGTTGTCCCAAAATACCGTATAATTCATTAATATTTTTTCAATGTGACGTGTCATGGATTTAATTTTTTGTGAAGCTTAATCAGTATTGTTTTTCACATATTATGATCAATTTTTGAGAGTGTTTGCACAAAAATGTGAATTTTATACATATATTTAGTAGGCCATGTATAGCCGCGCGGCCGACGTCAAAAACGGACAGTATCAAAATACTATTTGTAAAATTTACTTCTAAATATCTCGGCGAAAAATACAAGTATCGAAACAAAATTCATATTGACGTAAAGAAAAATTATTGGCGCGTTTAAAGATGACGTTGGTACGTAAATGACGTCATTTGTTTTTCTTTTATGACGTTTACAACTGGCACGTTCGTTTTCTAGTTTGAAAAAAATGGCGACGCCAACAGAAAAGGCGGACCATCGGTCTGTAATAAAATTTTGTGTTGAACGTGGCCTTACACCAGGACAAACAATAAAAGAGATGGAATCATCCAGAACGCATTGCAAGGCATCACGGGTATTGATTTATAAGTGGCACAAGCGATTTACAACGGGATGGACAGACACAGGTCTGAAAAAAGGGCGACCTGTAGGTATCAGCGATGCTGTAATTCAAAGGGTTTCTGACGTCATAAAAGCTGATAGACGACAAACTGTGCGAGAACTTGCGGGACTCATTGGAATAAGTAAATCTTCCGTTCAGAGAATTATGTCAGAGGAGCTCGGTATGTCTCGAGTGTGCGCTAGGTGGGTTCCTCGCCTTTTATCTGAAGAACAGAGGCAGCGTCGTGTTAGAGATTCGTGCACATTCATACGCCAATATGAACGTGATAGGAACTTTCTTGATAAAATAATCACTATGGATGAGACCTGGGCCCACTATTTTGAGCCTGAAGGAAAGAAGCAGTCGTCAATATGGAAAACTCCAGATACACCCCCAGCATTAAAAGCCAAGTCGGTAAAATCCATGGGAAAAATAATGTTCATGGTTTTCATGGATAACAAGGGCATAATCCTAACACATGTGGTCCCTCCTGGTCAAACAGTCAATGCAGATTATTACTCAAAGGTAATAATAATAATAAAAATAATAATAATAATAATAGTAATACCGGTAATAATGATAATAATAATAATAAAATTGATAAGTTAAAAAATAAGTTTATAATAATAATAAAACTGTTAATTATCTATCATTTTGATAAATGTTTAATTTACCGTGCACACAGAAAGTAACGTTATCCATTTCAGGTTGTACGCGTTGGTCTAATGAGGGCTATAAGAAAAAAGCGGCCTGCCATTGTACAAGACCTAGAAAATGTAATTTATCACCATGACAACGCACCACCACACACAGCCGCCTCAACTGAACTGGAGATAGCACTTCTAGGCTTCAGAAGAATAACACATCCGCCTTATTCACCTGACCTTGCTCCGCTAGACTTTGCATATTTTCCCTCTCTAAAGGATCATTTACGCGGTAGGAAATTTTCGGACTCTCATCACTTAAAACAAGCTGTACTTTCATTTAACCGATCCTTGTCATCTCAGTGGTTTGCAGACACATTTTTACGTTGGGTGGACCGTCACAGGAAGTGTATTCAGCAGCAGGGACAGTACTTTGAAAAACTTTAAGTGCGACGTCAGGTGCGTGACGTTACGTTGGTTATCGGTACAGGCCGCGACATACTATACGATGTTACTGTGAAGTGTGTAAAAACATTGCTACTCAAGATAAACTAGAATGGTTTTTTGCATTTTGTCGGATAAGGATGTAACTACCTGTAAATAATATCAGTTATGATATTGAGAGATTTGCTTTTTATATAAATTGATTTTATACGGTATTTTGGGACAACCCTCGTACATATCACAACTGGAAAAACAATATTTTCTTCTTATTCATGCACTACTGACAAAATGTTATTAATTCTTCTCAACAGCGTTTACACAAATGAATTTTACTAAGAAAAATGAAATTTTCATGGAAATTAACTACATTCAATACTTACTGCAATACACACCAGAGTAACAGCACTGACATTGTAAAAATAACTTATACTACGGAAGGCTCAAGAGGCTCAACAAAATCACATATACTTAATATACACATGTATACCAACTATACTATACATATATACTTAATATACACATATATACCAACTATACTATACATATATACTTAATATACACATATATACAACTATACTATACATATATACTTAATATACACATACATACCAACTATACTATACATATACTTAATATACACATACCTCATCAGGCCAACCAAATATGGAGAAAGGGAACAATGCTGATGAGAACCATGTGTCCAGCACATCAGGATCTGAAAGAAAAAGTCCAGGTCTAAAACATGTATTTACTACATGTGTTTATTTTGTTGTATCAAGCTTTTAAAGAAATGATTTTAGCTTTATTAAGACTACTGCCTTTATCTTACTTTGTAATATATTAAATTCAAGTCACTGCATGTTCGTGAAACTATAGAACACAGTTTATATAGCGATTATACCTGTAAATAATCACAAGTTATAAATTCCTCCAGGATAACTTTCATACAAAACATGAAACAAGTTATGACCATTTTTTAAAAATGAAAAATTTTCAAGAATGTTTAAACTTGTGATAAAAGTTTTAAGAAAATTCCACAGTTTTATTTTTCAGTTCTGATACAGGTGTCACTAAAGATATTCTGTCATCTGTCTTCTCCTTTTATCATGAATCTAAAATTGAAAAAAAACCTTGTGTCAGCTTGATTTTATCCACAGACACGTTAAATTTCTGTGCTGCTTTTTCCTTGGCTTCATCTTCAGTGCGGGCACATATCCAGTACTGTCCATCTGTATCCTTGCCTGGTGGGATGTTTGGATCCTCTATAGTAACAAAGTATGCAGGGATACGATGTCCCCACCACAGTTGTCGAGATATACACCAGTCTCTGTAAAAGTAATGATTGACTTTAAAGTGTTCGCTTGAGTATAACTGCCATGAAAGACAAGAGCCATGTAATAGATTTATCATCAACATAGAAAAGGAAGAACTAAACAATGGCCAATGGAGCAATATAACAAGAGGTTCACTAGGCAATGCGTCAAACTAAATTTCAGAAGGCTAAGCCTTATGCCTTTTGAAAAGAAACTTTTTAAACAGTATGTCTAAACAAGGCTATGTAAAACATCTTACCTAGGAGCAGAGACAAAAATGACCCCAGGGGCAAAGTTTGAACAATCTTGGAAGGGGTCCACTGGACAATGCTTTGTGCAATATTTTGGTACTCTGGGTTACAAGAAGATTTTTTAAGATTTTCCTATATTTTTTCTAATATGCGACTGCTTGGGCAGGGTCAATAGTGACCCGTGGGAAATAATCTGAACAAACTTAGTAGATATCCACTAAACAATGCAACAAAGCAGATTTCAGAGCTCTGGACCAGGTGGTTTTAGATAAGAACATTTTTAAAGTTTCCAAAACAGCATGTTCTGCACAGAAAGGTACTCTTAACAAGTTTAGTAGCACTTAATGCAGGTTTTATCAACTGTGGTTTAGCACATGATTGTTGTTGAAATTAAAAAGTTGATGACACATGACAGACACAGCCCATTCACAAAAGCTCACCCTGACCACAAATAACAAGCCCTTGAAATACAACTTTACTGGAAAAAGAATGTGAACACACACTGAGGTACATGAACCCATACACATATAAAAACTTGTGAATGAGACAATATTTTGAATCATTTGAAGGTTGTCATTCTAGTATTCCTTACAATTATGATCATACTTCACTATTTACCTCGAGTTCTCAAGCCAGCTGAACCAGGTTTTCACATGCATCTCTGGAACTATCTTTAACTTTCCATCACAGACAAGCTTAAAACATAACATATTGATAGTTATTTCTTAGTTAACAAAAATGTTTCTCAGAACTTTTAAGTCATCTTCTTTTAGACAGATAGCTGATGGCGCATTTATGAGAAATATTTTTTAAGGGACCAGTAATGCTTAAACCAGTCTGGTTTAAAACCTTTAACATGGTAACAAAACTTACTAAGACTTTGCGGAATTATTACCATCTGAGGGCTGGCAAAATTTACTGAAAACTAAAGCTTAAAAGAACAAATAAAGGTATATCATTATGTTTAAACATAAAGCAGACTTCACATGAAATCTGTCACTACCTTTACTGCATCTGCAGCCATGTCATCCATTTTAACGTACCACTGTGGCTTTAACAATGGCTCTATCACATCTTTAGAACGACTGAAAGAAACACAACAAAAATAAAAGGTACTGCCTGGTCAACAGAAACTGCTTAAAGTTTTTGTGCTTGAAAATAACACATTTCTCACTACAATATGCACATGCATTCTGAGAATTAGGAATTATTCAAATGATGCTATTTCATTTAGCTTGTAAGACATAATTCTTGAATCAAGAATGACCTCCAAAAAACCACAATTTCATGAGTTTTATTATTATTTTCTACATACCAAACAAATGCGATCAATCTGAAATCGCCTAGGTGAAAAGCACCACTCATTCATATTTCTCAATAACTTAAAATTATGCAATCAAGCCAGCTGTATATAAGACTAATGATAATTCTATTTTTAAACTTCAATATGTATGACTGTAACATAAAGCAGGACCTGCAGATTGGTACAACCATAGGATTGTCTACAGTTCCTCTAAACAGGTTCTTCTCCTTGAGGGCCTCCAACACAGCTTTCCTAGCCTCAAATCTCTTCATACCCTACAACATGAAATACATACAAAATAAGTAATTGTACAGGTAATCCAACAGACAAATTTCTGTAACTTACAAAAACAAGAGCTCTGCGGGGCAGCGTCAACGCTCGTCTGTTTTACATGTCAACAATGGGGACCATAGTAATGGTTCTTGTGCACTACTCCTGAAAGAGGTCTATATACCTCTGATGTTTCATATTGATACCTTTGATCATTCAACTTAATAAGCAATTCTGACAAAAATCGTAAGTTAAAAAGGGACAGATCTCCAAAAATATAGCTTTCAGAATCATACCCCTTGTGTTACATCTGCCTCTTGTCATGGTAAGCAAGCAGTCCAAGTTTCATAATGATATCTTTGATAGTTTTCCAAGTTTCATGTTGATATCGTTGATAGTTTTGAAATCATTCAACTTAATAAGCAATTTTGACAAAAACTGTAAATTAACAAGAACTGTCACTGTAAGATGACTATGCCCCCAAAGTGGTGCTTCGACCCTTGAGCTGAGAACCAGTCATTCAGGGGTCAAGGTCAAACAAAAATAGTTCAGTGGGAAGGTCTTGTCCAAAGGGGTGTTGTGTCCAAGTAGTTACACTCGGACCCCGTTACTACGCGCCCCGTTATAACGCTAACCTCAGTATAACGCTCAAGGGTCATGGCTCCCAAATATATATATATATATATAAAAGAAAGTACCTATTTTTCACCGACCATAATTATTTTACATGCATATCTTACGTTCTGTATCCATAACAACGCTTGTTTAATGTGTCAGCGAAGTACAATTAACTACGTAATTAGGACCCTCTATGGCGGGAAAAGTGTGAAAAGCATGCAAAGTCTGGCATAAATCCGCTTCTTTGTTCGTTGTGATCAATGATCAGTGAGGTATCAAACTGTTATGAAAACCTCAAATTCGAAGCTCTGACACGCAAACATCGATGAACTGAGTAACAAACACAAGCCGAAAATCTGTTTAAAAACCTTGCGTTTTCTATCGGCCGGCACAATGTTCGTTGTATGTCACGAAGTTCTTACAGGACTGCATCTAAGAATCTGAGAGTTGTCTTTCAGTGTTTACTTTATTACAGTACAGCGTTACACATTGTAACTTACCGATTTTCACGGTGTATCCATAACAATGCCTGTTTAATGTGTCAGCGAAGTACAATTAACTACGTAATTAGTACGCTCTAGGGCGTGAAAAGCATGCAAAGTCTGGCGTTAATCCGCTTCTCTGTTCGTTGTGATTGATGCTCAGTCAGGTATCAAACTGTTATGAAAACCTCGATGTGCAAACATCGATGAACTGGGTAACAAACACAAGCTGAAAATCTGTTTAAAAACCTTGCGTTTTTTATCGACCGGCACAAAGTTCGTTGTATCTCACGAAGATATTACAGGACAGCATCTAAAAATCTGAGAGTTGTCTTTCAGTGTTTACTTTATTACAGTGCAGCGTTACACATTGTCACTTACCGATTTTCACAGTTTTACATACGTGCTGTATCCATAACAATGCTTGTTTAATGTGTCAGCGAAGTCTAATTAACTACGTAATTAGGACGCTCTAGGGCGTGAAAAGCATGCAAAGTCTGGCGTTAACCCGCTTCTATGTTCGTTGTGATCGATGCTCAGTCAGGTATCAAACCGTTATGAAAACCTCGATGTGCAAACATCGATGAACTGGGTAACAAACACAAGCCGAAAATCTGTTTAAAAACCCTGCTTTTTTATCGACTGGCACAAAGTTCGTTTTATCTCACGAAGGTATTACAGGACTGCATCTAAGAATCTGAGAGTTGTCTTTCAGTGTTAACTTTATTACAGTGCAGCGTTACACATTGTAACTTATCGATTTTCACAGTTTTATTTTTCGTAACGCTTACACCGCGGTTTTCCCGGGAATTGCTTATGTTTACATTTTTCTTATGCGATTTTTATCTGTTTTTTTTTTTTTAAACAAAGCAGGTAATATTTTACCAAATAATATTTTTCTCTATACAAAATGTATCTCGAGTGGTTTAAAAACAAATTATTCTGGTTCTTTTGAATGTTTTAACTTTAACAAAATGATACAGTTACATGTGGGTGGGGTAATACTAGCATTTCAACAGGTCCACTATACGATCTTGGTAGGCGCGTTATATATTGGAACCCCGTTTATATCGCGGTCTGAAACCTTGGACTCCAACTAGAGCGCTATAACGGGGTCCCAGTGTATGTGGAAGTTATGACCACATGTTAAAGTTTTTGGACAATTGGATCTTCAAGGTGAAGGTCATTCAGAGGTCATGGTCAAATAAATATAGGTCAGTGGGAAAGTCTTGTCCAAAGGGGTGTTGTGTCCAAGTATGAAGTGTATCCATTTACTAATGTGGAAGTTATGACCTAATGTAAAAGTTTTTGGACAATTGGATCTTCAAGGTGAAGGTCATTCAGAGGTCAAGGTCAGACAAATATATGTCAGTGTGAAGGTCTTGTCCAAAGGGTCGTTGTGTCCAAGTATGAAGTATATCCACTTACTAATAAGCAAGTTATGGCCAATGTTTAAGTTTTCTGACAAGAGGATGTCCAAGGTGAAGGTCATTCAGGGGTCAAGGTCAAACAAATATAGGTCAGTGGGAAGGTCTTGTCCAAAGGGGTGTTGTGTCCAAGTATGAAGTATATCCACTAACTAATGTGAAAGTAGTTGCAAATGTTTAAGTTTTCTGACACTTGGATGTCCAAGGTGAAGGTCATTCAGGGGTCAAGGTCAAACAAGTATAAGTCAGTGGGAAGGTCTTGTCCAAAGGGGTGTTGTGTCCAAGTATAAAGTATATCCAGTAACTAATAAAGAAGTTATGGCCATTGTTAAAGTTTTCGGACGGACTGACAGTTCAAAAACTATATGCCTCCCTTAAGGGGCATAAAAAGGGGCTTCACTCCAAAAATATAGCTTTCAGAAAAATCCCTCTTGTGTAACAAATGCCTCTTGTCATGATAAGCAAGCACTGAAAGTTTCATATTGATATCTTTTAAACTGTTTGAGTAATGGGTTACAATAAAGTTTATGCACGACGGCGCAACGATCATAATAGCTAGTCTGTTTCGAAGAAATGCATAAATCCTAATCAAAAGGACACTCCAATACTAATATTTTTGAATGGCTACCATGTTAAAATTCCCTACAAGCTTTTATATAGCTATTTGTTCCAGCACACTGATGGTAAGATTTCAGACCAAACTGGGTAACAAGCACAATGTTACATGTGAACAGATTTAACAATATTTGAAACACTTCAGGATATGAAAGAAAATGACTCTAAACAGAAGATAATGAGGTTGTCAAAATGATGTGAAGTCTACAAATATCAAATGACTGTTTAACCACTCAGTAATACTTACAGCAAACTTTCCACAGTCTGAGGTAATAAAACCTTTATCATCAATGATGGTAAGCAAGGGCAGGGAATGACGTACACCAACTTCATAATCATTGTGATCATGGGCTGGTGTTATCTTTACAGCACCTATAATCATCAGTATAACATAAACAATGTCAGGTAGACAAAACTGGAAGACAGTTTCTTTTTTTTTAATGCTTATACATTGTACCTGACCCAACTTCACACAATGAATGTTGAGCAAAACACTTTATTAACAACTAGAAACAGACTCTTTAAAAAAAGATACTTATCAAAACCAAATGCACTTAATATCAAAATAACAAGCATTGAACACCAATATGTTTCATATATTTCTGGAATAAAATGAACTATGTCTGAAGCCCCAAAAATCTACTGGGTCTGAACTCTGTATATTTCAGTAACAAAGTTGATACTGTACAAGTTTGCCATAAAAGCTAGGTAAGAAAAGTCTATGTCATTTTGTTTCAGAAATTACACCAAACTCACACTAACCTGTACCAAACCCCATCTCTACAAACTCGTCGCAAACAATTGGCATTCTTCTCTCTAACAAGGGATGGTTGACAAACTTCCCATGCAGGTGTCGGTATCGATCGTCTCCAGGGTGAACAGCCACAGCAGTATCTCCAAGCATAGTCTCTATACGAGTTGTAGCCACAACTATTTCTTCCTCTGTAAGCAGAATTTAAACAATAGGCCATGATGGCCCTGGATCGCTCACCTGAGTACTTTGGCTGAGGGTCTACCGTTAGGCAAACATCAGATGCAACATTACATTTTCTAACTGAAGATCGCATGATGGGGAGGTAAGAGAGGGGGTCCCCATGCATTTAGGAGTCAAGTACCCATGTATTTAAAAAAAAAAATAATGGAAAAAAAAATAGTTTATAAAAAAAGTTTATTTCAAAGCTAAAGAAGGTCTTTTCCAATAAAGGAGAAAAAAAGAATTTTTTTTCTGCCGGGGTGGGGGAGGGGCGGGGGTTAAAGTAACTTTTTACCTTCATATTTAAATTTTTTTTTCTCTTTTTTTGGATAGGGGGGGGGGGGGGGGGGGGGGGGGGGAAGGGAGTCAAGTCACTTCATACTGACATATTTAAAAAAAAAATTCTTTTGGAGAGGGGGGAGAGGGGTGAGGGGAGTAAAGTCACTTCATACCTACATATTTAAAAGTCAAGTACCTACATATTTTATAAGAAAGATAATTATAATGAAAAATAATTATTAGGGGGGGGGGGGGGTAATGCCAGGGCTGGGGAGACAAGCAGAGGGGAGGTTGGAGGAGGGGGGGGGAGGGGAAGTACTTACCCATCCTATGTAAGTTAAAGTTTATTTCTAGTCTTAAGAAGTTTTTTCCTTATATATAAGTATAAGCAAAATCAAGTGACCCCTGGGATGGGGCTAATTTTGACCCCCAGGGACATGTGTACCAACAATCTTTGCAGGGTTCTTGCTGGTGATCAAGTATTCCAAGTTGGAATGGAATATCTTTGACACTTTTTTAAAAATGGACATTAACAAAATGGTTAACCAAGACATTTTAAGTTGAGAAAAGGGACATAACTTTGCAAAAATAAACTTGAGGGTTATCTGCCCTTGAGAAATGATGTTGCATTTTGAAAGTGAACAAGTATTCCTAATTTGAAGTAAATGGCTTTGATAGTTTCTGAGAAATGGGCCTTAACAAAAAGGTTAACTAACGCCAACGAGGGGGTCATGACAAAAGCTCCACTTTTTTCTTTGAAAAGTGGAGCTAAAAATGACTAATGGCCCATAACACTGCCAAAAATTACTGACCAGAAACTCCTGACGATATGCACAGCTAAGTTTGGTGACAAACATTTCTGTGTAGTTTCAATGAAATTCTCCAAGTTGTTTTTGAGATGAAGTGTGGAGAAGATTTTAATATAGAAGTAATAGTAAACAAGAGCCATGTTACACATGGTTAATCCCCCCGCCGGGAAGAAGCCACCTGGAGGCTGTTCTTTCAAACACTCAATGTAATAATGTTTGAAGAAAATCCCACAAAAAATAGGCAAGGTAGAGTTATTGTTCATGCAAACTGCACTTCCTACCAATGTTCTATGTCAGTGTATTAAGTTTGAAGAAAATCGCTCAAGCACTTTTGGAGTTATGCTTTGGACAAAGTTTTTCAATTAAATCTGATAAAGGGGAATAATTCTAAAAGTAGGCAAGGTAGAGTTATTATTCTTTCACACTGCACCTCCTCCAAATGTGCTCTTTCAGTATATGAAGTTTGAAGAAAATCATTCAAGTACTTTTGGAGTTATGCTCCAGACAAAACTGGAACGGACGGACGGACGGACGGACAAAAACCATTTCTTATATCCCCTCCGCCTTTGGCGGGGGGATAATAAGTTCAAGAATTCAAGAATTAGATATACATGAATATGCTGGGATTTTTAAAATGTAAACAAGTAAATCTGATAAAGGGGAATAACTCTAAAAAATAGGCAAGGTAGAGTTATTGGACTTGCACACTGCACTACCTATCAATGTGCTCTGTCAGTGTATGAAATTTGAATAAAATCCCTCAAGTAGTTTTTGAGTTATGCTCGGGACAAAATTTATCAAGTAATTCTGATAAAGGAGAATAACTCTAAAAAATAGGCAAGGTAGAGTTATTTTTTCTTGCACACTGCACTACCTACCAATGTGCTCTGTCAGTGTATGAAATTTGAATAAAATCCCTCAAGTAGTTTTAGAGTTATGCTCCGGACAAAATTTATCAAGTAATTCTGATAAAGGGGAATAACTCTAAAAATAGGCAAGGTAGAGTTATTGCACTTGCACATTGCACTCCCTACCAATGTCCTCTGTCAGTGTATGAAGTTTGAATAAAATCCCTCAAGTAGTTTTGGAGTTATGCTCTGGACAAAATTTATCAAGTAATTCTGAAAAAGGGGAGTAACTCTAAAAATAGGCAAGGTTGAGTTATTGGACTTGAACACTGCACTACCTACCAATGTGCTCTGTCAGTGTATGAAGTTTGAATAAAATCCCTCTGGCAATTTTGTGAGTTATGCTCCGGACAAAATTTATCAAGTAAATTTGATAAAGCAGAATAACTCTAAAAAAAGGCAAGGTAGAGTTATGCACTTGCACAATGCACTACCTACCAATGTGCTCTGTCAGTGTATGAAGTTTGAATAAAATCTCTCAAGTAGTTTTGGAGTTATGCTCCGGACAAAATTGTTTCGGACGGACGGACGCACGGACGCACAGATGCACGGACGCACAGACGGACTAAGGGCATTTCTAATATCCCCTCCGCCTTTGGCGGGGGGATAACTAGAACTGTGTCCATAGGACACGGATGCCCCCACTATGCATAAGTGCTCATAAACAAGAGCATGTATATCCTGTATGTAAGATTTTTTCTGTACATATACCTAAAATGATCTACAGGTAACCTTATGTACATGTTAAATTAAATTACAAATGTAAAATTTATATGTTCAATTATTTATATGGTATATAGTGAAAAAATCAACAAAGGGCCATAATTCTGTTAAATATGGTCACAGCAAAAATTCCTTCTTTTACTACCATCAACACATTAAAGCTGTTTATCCCTGGAAGTTTAAGCAAAATCTGCCATCCGGTTTAAGAGGTGTTGCATCCTCACAAAATTTCTATATGGTATATAGTGAAAAAATCAACAAAGGGCCATAATTCTGTTAAATTTAGTCGCAGCAAAAATTCCTTCCTAACTTCCATCTAAACATTAAGGTTGCTCATCCCTGGAAGTTTAAGCAAAATCTGCCATCCGGTTTAAGAGGAGTTGCGTTCACAAAATTTCTACATAGTATATAGTGAAAAAATCAACAAAGGACCATAATTCTGTTAAAATTGGTTGCAGCAAAAATTCCTTCCTTTACTACCATCTACACATTAAGGTTGTTTTATCCCTGGAAGTTTAAGCAAAATCTGCCATTTGGTTTAAGAGGAGTTGCGTTCACAAGATTTCGGGATGTACGGACAGATGTACGGACAGACGTACGGACGGACAAGTGCAACACTATATGCTCCCCACTTTGTGGGGGCATAAAAATGACTAAGGGTCCATAATTCTGCCAAAAATAATCTGAGCAGAAACTCCTGAAGAGAAGCACAACAAGGCTTGGTGACAAACATTCCTGTGAAGTTTCAAGGAAATTCTCCAAGCTGTTTTGGAGATGAAGTGTGGACAAGACTTTAATATAGAAGTTAGAGTAAAAAAATGACTTAGTGCCAATAACTGACAAAAACAATCTGAGCAGAATCTCCTGATGAAATGCACAACTAGGCTTGGTGACAAACACTCCTCCTAAGTTTCAATGAAATCCTTCAAGCGGGTTTGAAGATGAAGTGTGGAGAAGATTTTAATATAGAAGTTATAGTAAAAAATGACTAAGGGCTCATAATTCTGCCAAAAATAATCTGACCAGAAACTCCTGACAATATGCACAACTAGGCTTGGTGACAAACATTCGTGTGAAGTTTCAATGAAATTCTCTAAGCTGTTTTGGAGATGAAGTGTGGACAAGACTTTAATATAGATATTAGAGTAAAAAAATGACTTAGTGCCAATAACTCTGCCAAAAACAATCTGAGCGGAATCTCCTGACGACATGCACAACTAGGCTTGGTGACAAACACTCCTGCTAAGTTTCGATGAAATCCATCAAGCGGTTTTGGAGATGAAGCGAGGACAAGATTTTACAGGACAGACGGATGGATGGACGACGGACAGTGTGATTACTCTATGCCTCCCTTGGGGGCATAAAAAAATCCATGGGACAGAGGCAATTTTGAGATAGAAGGCTAAGTAAGGAACATTTTTTTCTAGCTTTTAGCTTTTGCAGCCCTTATGTGCAATGGAGTTGAATGGTTTGAGCAATTTTAGAAAAGGGCAATATAAGGAATATTTCTGTAAAGTTTGGTTAAAAACAGCTTTGTGGTTTTGGAGGAGATGTAAAATGTTGATGACAGACAACTGATGATGGAAGCCAGACACAGGGTGATCACAATAGCTCACCTTGAGCATTTGCTAAGGTGAGCAAAATAGGTTTTTCATTTCATTTTTTTTAAAATTTTCCTTATATTAAAAATCATTACAACTACGGGACTCGAATTTTCAGAATTTCAATTTTTGTTGTTATTCTGTTGCTGGGTGCAACAGAACAATTTTATTGTTATTATGATCTGATAAATTACAGTCATAACAATTTCCTGGAGTATTTGTCAAATATATAAGGTATACTCACACCTTCATCAATAAAATAAAGGGGCAAATATACAAACAGAAAACCCTATTTATAGTTCAATAAATATCAAAAGCACTTAAATTATTCTTAATACTGTCTACTACAGACTGCCAACAAATCAAAAGGCAGCTTAGATGTGGATCATTTGTGACCAAAATTCATCAGACACTACTAACATCTGAAATTGTTATTGCATAAATGGTACATAAGTAATTTTAGGTTGGCTCTACTAATTACCAACATTAACTTATTCCTAGCATCATGCCAGTCATCTTCTGACCTTGTCATTTAGTAAGAAAATGGTTTCATCATATAATATGAAAACGTTTAGATAATTATCAATGAGCCTGCAAAATGACTTACCAGACCCTTCTACTGGATAAGCAAATGAGACAAGAACTCCAAACTCGACTTTATCTTTATATCCTGGAACTGGTAATAATGTACGACCTGTCAACTCCTTCTTGTCTACTTCAATGTCTGAGATTGCCGAATTCAGAGTACATGACCAGTTCACAAGTCGTACACTACGATATATCAGTCCCTTTTCATGAAGACGCACAAATGCCTCTGTGACGGCTCGACATAATTTCTGCAAAACATCCAATAATTTGTAAGTATATACCTTTAATATTTCTTATGTGACATGATCATCATTTATTCATAATTTCTTATAACTGAAAAATCATTTTTGAAATACTACTTGAAATTTGAGAGAAAAGTTTGAAGTTTGCACATACAGGGTCCATAGTAAAGCACGCTCTATCCCAGTCATACGAGCCTCCCAAACGTTTCAGCTGATGGTAGATCCTGTCTCCTTTCCTGTGGTAAAAGAGGAAAAGAATTTATCAGCTGTTTTAACTTTCAACTTGCTAATATAGATAGTGTAAGAGAAACAAGTGAACACTGCATAGGTTAATTTGAATTGTCAATGTCTAAACAATTTATTTAATGTAAAATCAATTGTCTTTCATTTACAAAACCAGCTCAATAGAGAAGAAATTCAAAATCAAAACAGACAAAATAATATTTTCTGACACCTGAAGTTTTGAAAATGCCTACATTAGAAAGATGTATCACATACTCATTTTTCCATTTCCAGACTTGTTCCACAAATTTCTCTCGTCCTAGATCATGACGAGTGATTTTCTGCTCTTTCCAGATCTTTTTCTCCACAACAACCTGTGTTGCTATACCTGCATGATCACAACCTGGGTTCCATAATGTCACCTTCCCATTCATACGATGCCTGTAAGATCAACAAAAATATTGTGTACTACAATTTTTTTTCTTAAATATGTAATAAATAGATGTGCAGTTAAAACTCATTTTTTCATTAAGTTTTTTCTTAGTTATAGAAGATTTCAAAATGCACAAGCTATACTGAGGTACCTTTGAAGAAAATATTCAAAACAACTTCAAGATCTGTTCTTGTGAAGTATACATATTGGGTTGTCATTAAATCTCATAGAAGCCCTGTGATTTTTGTTCATATATAATTACTTGGGTCAACTTAAAACTCTTATTTCTTAATCCCAGAAAACAATACCATCTTGCAAGACAATCTTCTACAGCATTGGTTAAGGCATGGCCAAGATGCAAGGAGCCTGTGACGTTGGGAGGTGGTATGACCATCATAAACTTTCCTCGCTTCTCTGTATCCATTTTGGAGTCCTGAAACAATTTGTAACCTATATCTACATCTGTGTATTACTTTTAAGGCATAAGTGCACTGAAATTTTGATGTAGAACTACCGTAAATAACCATAAGTCAAGAACGGGGTTATGGGATTAAAATTGATGATTTTTACTTAAGACCCTTAATATGTCGAGTTGTATTTTTGACATTTTCTGTACTCATACAAATGGTGTATCTACAGAAAAGGGAAGCAACTACATCGATACTGTGGTGTACAGTAGTTACATTATTCAGGAGATGTACGGGCAGAATGGTTCAATATATTTTGGAAGGGATAATTAGAAAGTGACAAAGTAGTTTGCTGTCAATATTATTCATTTAATTAATACTTTATTTAACTTGCAAGTGGTTCAGTATCAACATGCACAAAAAAACCCCAAAAAACAACAGAAAAATAAAATACCAAAGCACGAATAATTTCAAACAGGAATGATCACACTGAAATTATACGGGTAATTATGAAATCACACCTTTGAATTCTGAATAAAGCATAACAATAATGCATGTATAACAGGAATTAATATTCACAAATGCATACAGATCACAAAGTACAAAACTAGAACTTTATATATTTTTTTAAACTTTTTAATCTTATTCATTTATTTTCTTTACAATCTATTTGCTTGCATTATTGACTATCATCTATTAAGGCGGAGCTTCAATATAAAAGCTGACTTTCGATTCGCTGTCATTTTGTTGCAATGCATACTAACTGCTGACAGGCGTGACATGAGGAGATACCAGATGTTCAGTGGTAAGATAAACAAGAACTGTCACTGTAAGATGACAATGCCCCCAAAGTGGTGCTTTGACCTTTGAACTGAGAAGCAGTCATTCAGTAGTCAAGGTCAAATAAATATAGGTCAGTGGGAAGGTCTTATCCAAAGGTGGCTGTGTCCAAGTATGAAGTAATTCCATTTACTTATAAGGAAGTTATGGGCAATGTTAAAGTTTTTGGACAATTGGATCTTCAAGGTGAAGGTCATTCAGGGGTTAAGGTCAAACAAATATAGGTCAGTGGGAAGGCCTTGTCCAACGGGGTGTTGTGTTTAAGTATGAAGTGTATCCACTTACCAATTTGGAAGTTATGGCCAAATATTAGTTTTTGGACAATTGGATATTCAGGGGTCAAGGTCAAATAATTAAAGGTCAGTGGGAAGGTCTTGTCCAAAGGGGTGTTGTGTCCAAGTATGAAGTAAATCCACTTATTAATAAGGAAGTTATGGGCAATGTTGAAGTTTTTGGACAATTGGATATTCAAGGTAAAGGTCATTCAGGGGTCAAGGTTAAACATATATAGGTCAGTGGGAAGGTCTTGTCCAAAGGGGTTCTGTGTCTAAGTATGAAGTAAATCCACTTACTAATAAAGAAGTTATTGCCAATGTTAAAGTTTTTGGACAATTGGATCTTCCAAGTAAAGGTCATTCAGGGGTCAAGGTCAAATAAATATAGGTCAGTGGAAAGGTCTTGTCAAAAGGGGTGTTGTGTCCAAGTATGAAGTAAATCCATTTACTAATAAGAAAGTTATTGCCAATGTTAAAGTTTTCGAACGTACTGACGGACGGACGGATAGTTCAAAAACTATATGCTGCCCTTCGGGAGCATAAAAATATGAAACGTTGTCTGATCTTGTCCAACAGACCCACTCTTATCTTTAAAATGCTGTTGTGTTTACATAACAATAAGGGGCTGTGTGAAAAACAGCACTGTCACAGTAGTATGATATACAACAATAAATCCGCAAAAGCCCCGACATTGGACAGACTTTATCAATTAACAAGGGAAGTCACTCTACAGCATGCCCATGTCATGGTCGTTACATTTATTAAATGTTAATAAGATGTGTGATAAGTATCATTGTCATACCGCCAAGCAGACTAATGAAACAAAACAAAGGCTATGTTTTATAAGTTCTTTATTGATTAGAAGACCTTGCTGAATAATAATGATGTAACTATGCTACAGGTTAACTTCCGTGTAGTGCAAACAATATGACTGTCATACTGTCAAGTATACTTTATATACATTTGATAAACTTTTCATTTTTTAAACTGACTCGTCCATACGTCGAGTAATGACTTTAAGGTCATATTCATGGGATTAAAAATTTGACTTTTGGCATATATGGTACACATCACACCAAGGAAATTCCATTTTCCAAATGCACCACCCCTAAATGATAGTGTATATAAACTGGTATATTCAAACATAAAACTGAGGTAATGTAGTAAGTTATATGTGTGAAATAATTGTAATTTTTCTTTTACTTTATTTGTGATAAGTGACATGAAGTTGAGACCATCCCATAAAATCAGAAACTGATCAGTCATACACTACTAATATATGACAGTAACTGAGAGAGAATGTATTCAAAGCATTCAACATTAAGTAATAATTATAATATTGCTTCAGCATTTAGTCTAGATATAATTATCTAATAGGAAATATTTTTTGCTCATAAAAATATCATTTTTACATAAACAGATGACCTAATGTCTATAAGCTCTTTTGAGCTTTCAGCAGTATACAATTTAATAAGATAAAGCTCTTTTACATTGTACTCTGGTTTGAAGTACCCCTCTTTCATCCACCAGTCATACCAAGCAGCTTCCACATAAGCTGGACTGTATCCCTCTGGCATAGGACATTGTGTATCTGTTATATACAATATGCAATCACATTTTCATACTTACAAGCCTAAACAAATTTTAGTGAAAGGTTTTTAGCAAAGAATGAGGCCACATATTGCCTGGCTAAATACCTTATAAAAAAAAGCTCATCTGAGATCTCTTAATAAATCTTCAATGTCACAAAAATATTGTTCTAAGTGATACATATATACCACATGTATTAATGTGACAGTTTGACTTTGCACTTTAGACTCACTAAGCCTCAGTATGTCACATTTTCCTCAGCTTTTAAATGAAAAATATCACTGGATGTAAGTTCAACAAAACAAGGACTTTCAAAAACAGGGAGATTTATAAAAATGTTAAAGAGCACAACCAGAACTTGATGTTATGGGTATATATCCTAGCAACAGAATAATGATCTTTAGAAAAGTCTAAAGTAAGAGCATGGTTTAATTAAAACATACCTTTCTTTTCGCCTTTAGGTGTTGGTATATCATAGGTGGCTGCTGTCTTCTCTTCCTTCTTTGGTTTCTTTTTCTGGAAAAGGTTTTAAATTGAAAACTAATAACTGACAAGAAATAAAAAACTTTAAAAATCTGTAATCATGCAACCAAATCAAATTTTCAATGGCCGTCTTTTTTTACATTTTTCAATTTTCGTTTGCAGTGTTGTTTGTAAGGTTTAATCCAGAAAGTATCCGGGAGTGGGGAGGGGTGGATGGGGTTAAAAGGACCTGTGGGGGTGGGGCTAACTGTGACCAACAATCTTTGCAGGGGTCTTGCTGGTAATCAAGTATTCCAAGTTTGAAAGGAATATCTTTGACACTTTTTGAGAAATGGGGCATCATCACGACCCTGTTGACGTAAGCAATATAATTTGAAAGTTTGATGACGAAATGTTAAGAAATGGTAAAGTTATTGCCAACGTTAAGTTTTCATGACAAAATCCAAGTATAAAAAGGGGCATAACTCTGTCAAATGTGACCTTGACCTAAAGATTTTGGCATCATCCCGACCCTGTTGTCATAAGCAAAAAAATTTGAAAGTTTGATAAGGAAATGTTAAGAAATGGCAAAGTTATAGCCAACTGTTAAGTTTTCATGACGGACCGACAGACCGACGAACAAAGCAATCCCTATGTATCACCGTTTCTTCGAAAGGGCAACACAAAAAACACATCCAGTCTGATTATATTTGTTTCACTTTTGAGAAAGCCCTTTCACAAGAAGCATTTGACAGGGAAAGGACACTTGTCAAATGAATAATCTTATGTCTTTATAATCCCCTTCAGCGATTTGTTTCACCTAATTGGGAATGGGTCCTGTACCGGTCAATTGGGAATTTTCGAGTCGTGAAAAGTGCCAAATTTGGAATTTTCATGTCGCAGAATAAGGCAAACTAGATTTGCTAATCTTGTGAATCATTCTGCTTTCTTTTATTACCTATGTTAACTTTGTGATTTTTTTTCATACATGTATGTTTATTCACACAAGAATGTGAAAATAAACTTTATTTACATTTGATACAATAAGGGATCAATATTCTAACAGGAATGTTGCTTCTATTCAGCATTTCACATGAAATTACAGTACTTGTTAGTAGTAGTAGTTGTTCAAGCTAGAATGATTATTACAACAAAGTAAAAATAGGAGTGATGTTATAGACTTTGTGTTCTCTGGCTCATAAAATTATCTGTTCCGCAGTAAACTGCCCGTTAACTCACAGACCGAAAATCGGAATTATTTTATCTACATTATTAGGATTATGGTTCGGTATCGGCAAGAATCTGAAATCGGTAAGACGTCTTGAAGTTGAAGAGCCACTTTCTGTTTTTATCATTTTTTTCCGATTGTATTTGCTGTTATGGCTTTTAGTTTCGGTTTGACTGATTTCCAGTAAATTCAATGGTTTCATTTTTTGTTCCACCACCACGTGTTTATAGTATTTATTAGGCAAACCAGTCAACTTATTCGTACTCAGAATTATTCGATTCACGTCTCACGTGAAGAATGCCGTTATCAGGAGTAAAATTTGAGTTAGAGCTTGTGACTGTTCGGCTGTTTCAGACTTAAGTGCTCTATATTTTAATGTTTTGGACTAAAGTGCTTTATATTTTAAAAGTAAATTGGAAAAAGGGCAATTCTGATCAAATTGGTACAGGTCCGTTTTAGAATTGGGATGGGTCCGGTGGTGATTGGGAATGGGTCCGTTTACTGGACCCATCTAAAGAAGGAAAAAAAAACGCTGCCCCTTTGACCTTTTCCATCTGACTAACAAGTTGACAAACCATTAAAGGATGTAACTGGCCATACCGTGCATTACCAGCAACATGAAATTTCAAGTCATTCCACTGACTTACAGCATTCACAAGGTCACACCCAGCATCTGTTAGAATGAGTTCATACTGTCTGAACACTATGCGTACATCTTCTTTTCCATACTGTAATAGAGCATTTCTGTCATGAAGTAACAGAGATCATTCCAGTCCAATTGTTTGTTGGCTGGTAAACACTTGGTTTCTTTGATCCTTTCTGGGTTGTGTTTTCCCTGATTGATACCAGTTAATACAATTCAATAACTAGGTTCCGGTTTCTTATTTAAATGTTATCATGGCATATAAAGTTCATTTGATAATTAAAATATTAATTTCACATTTGTAAAACTATACAACAAGACACTGTTCCAATTTCTTTTTATACACTTCCAGTACTAATTTCACTGCATACTGTCCTAGACACTGTAATTGTCACTCGTAGCACGCGGCTTTAAATTTTAAATCAAGGCCCTCTCAAAATTTGTTAAACTTTGATTTAAATGAGTTTACCGACTACGACTCAACTACATGGTTGGGCAGACTGTTCCATGTATCAACAACTCTCTGTGAGAATATGTCTTTTCTGAATTCTGTTCTGACCCTTTTTTTGAATAAATTGTGACAATTCCCCCGGGTTAATGACTGCACTGACCTAGTAAACATTTTATCTGAATCTACTTAATCAATGTTATTTAAAATTTTGAATAATTGCACCATGTCAGCTCTTAATCTTCTGTATTCCAGTGTTGGTATGCCCAAAAACTTGAGACGATCACTGTAAGAGAGGGATTTCAACCTTGGAAGTAGTCTGGTAGCCTGCCTTTGAACATTCTCTATTGCTATTTTATCTTTCTTCCTTCTTGGGTTCCAGATTACGGTTGCATATTCCAAGTGAGATCTAACAGAGGATTTATACAACATTAAAAACATATTTTTATCCATGTATGAAAAATTCTTGAAGATTAGACCCAGATTCCTGTTTGCAATTTTTATATTTTCCTGTATATGTTCTTCAAAGGTAAATTTTTGATCAAATATAACTCCAAGGTCCTTTTCGTTATTTACTTGCTGAATTTCTTGGGTTGTGTTGGTTTCGTTTTTGATGTAGAACAAGTCTGGTTCCTCTCTTTTTCCCAAATGAAGATGTTTACATTTTTGGATGTTGAACTTTAACTGCCAGATTTTTGCCCAACTGCTTGCCAAGAAAATTCCATCTTGCAGTAAATCTTCATTTGTATCGATTTTACTACTTTTATATAATTTGGTGTCATCCGCAAATAATTTGATGGTACATTCCACAGCATCAGGCAAATCATTAATATATATCGTGGCTTCTTACGTTTTCGACGTTCTTATGTTTTCGACAGTAGTTGTTTCCCCTTAATAAAACCTATATCTCGCGAGATTTTGCGAAACCACGCCCCCTCCAACCAAAATAAACAATGGTGGATGACATATAAATGTCACGGAGATTTAAAATGGAAATTAGAAAGGTAAAAATTAAGTTTAAAGATCAATTTATGATATTTTATTGTGTTTTGTTACTCCCAAAATATCTGATACGAAGAAACACAATAAAATACGAATTTTCCATATATTTTTAAAAAAAAAAGTAATGTACGTCTGCGTCATACATTATTCTCCCAAATATCACGTGACCAGCTGAAATTTTAATACAGGGTGTCTCCAAAAGTTCATTGCTACAGTACACTATGCTAAGGTTCAGACTGCTAAATTTTGAACTTGCACTGCAAATTCATGCAAATAGTACCTGTAAATACTTAAAAATTGTTAACAGCAAATCATTTAAAAATGCATAAAAGTATTCATTGTCATGTTTGTAGTACTATGAAATTGTAATATTACTATAATAGTGAAAAATGTACATTTAATATTCTATCCTTTATTTGGAACATGATCACATCTACAAAAAAACTTTTTTGATTAGTTAAAAGTTGATGGTTTAAATTAACAGACACTAAATATGTTAGTTAGAGGTGTTCTACAGATACTGATACTTATTTTTACACTGGATGACATTTATATGTTGAAACAAACTGCATACTGATATTTTTGGACCACCCTGTACCTAAATTTTACTGACCAATGACATCGTCAAAAATAGCAGAAGAAACTTTGGAGGTAAACAAAAATGGCAGCCTCTGTTAAACTGTTGTGAAAAGGTAAGTTTTTGATTATTTATCACGAAATTAGGTATTTTTGTTAAGAAATAAAAATTCTTTGACCTGCTTTAATCAAATGACATATGCCTTTCGTTTTGGATAAGCATTTGACTGTAAACTCTTATACCGTCGAAAACATAAGAAGCCAGGATATTAAAAAAAGTAGGGGTCCTAGTACTGTCAGCAGGAAGAGGCCAATTTTTGTGGTCAAATGTGAAAGAAAATGTAAATATTGGATCAACTGTCAGATTCTCCAATCTTGAGTTCACATAATCTAATACAGACTGAACAATTCTTCTCCTGTCATTAGATAAAGACTCATTAGTAGGGATTATTCGTATTCATGGTCATTTCCAGATGTCAGTTACATTGTAAGTTAGACAAACATATTGTACAAAAACCAACCTCAGTATCAGCCTTGTTCTTCTTCTGTGCTTCTTCTTCAGCCTTTTTCTGCTTCTTTGCTTCAAACTTTGCCAGTTTTTCTAGACGTTTTTTCTCTTTTTGCAGTTCTTTCTCACTTTTCACTCTTGGCAAGCCGGCTTCTCCATCCCCTTCTGCTCCTCCTTTACCCTCAGATTTTTCAGTAAAGTTTGACACTTGTGTCTCTGACATCGTTCGAGTAAGAGAATATTTACAAGGTTATTTTTTCAAATGTCAACAAAATTACAAGAGAATTAACTATATATGCAACAAAACTTGTTTCAATAATGCTGCATGGATTGCATGAGACGGAGGTTAGTAGTTGACCCGGAAGTTAATTTGAATTGCAATGTGCAACAATTGAAGAAATCAGACATTGTGTAAATTATTTTTCTCTTTTCTTTTTGAAGGAAATATACAACTATTAAATATAACAATCGACAGCTTCAATGACAGGATTGTATAATACGTTCTTCTCTTAATAACCTTTAATGCGGTTGAACATTATAGCTTTATATAACAACATGGCTGCGCCCTTGCGAAGACTGAGTTTGACATTTAGAACAGGAAATTTCAAATATCTGTCAAATCTAAACAAAGAATCAAGTCAATTCCTTTCCAAAGTTAACAAAACCGTATCAAGAAATTATTCTCAAAAAGACTTCAATTCTTTCTTTACCACACTAAATAAAAGATGGAAAGCCGGTATTTGGATTGCTCTAACGTCATCAGTTTTCGCGGCTGGTTTTAATATGAACCGGATTTATGCTACCTCAGAGGCCAGACCTGTTTCAAGACATGTATGTTGAATTTGAATGTTTATTTCTGCAAAAACATTTGTCTTTACATCTGGTAGTCCAAAATATTTAGACGTATACCGCGAATTTAAAGCTATTTTTTACACTGGTCAAATCCGCTATAACGTCTTAAGATATACCGCTCATCTGTAATCTTGCGGTACTTACCGTTTGGTTAACTATAATTAAAAAAGAAACAATAAACATCAGTAATTTTGGTAATCATTACAATATTTCATCTTTTTACCATCGCAGAATATGTAAAAATGCTATTTAATTATGACAAGAATATCAATCATGTGGAAGATTTATCACAGTGGGCAGCCATATTGTTGAATTACATCATATCACTTATCTCGCGGTAAATAGGTCAACAGGTTCTAGAACATCCTATTGCAGTTAATGTTTATAGTCTGTCAACGAATCACTAATCAGGGTTTCCCTCCAGGCCATTATCGCTAGTCGCACGCGACAAGCAATAATTTCAGGACCAAATTTGCGACATTGCTTTAATTTGCCCGACCTGCCTTTAACTCCCGCAGCGACTTGTGTACCTAATGACAGCGTTATCTGTATGAAAACCCCTATTCCCAATACACATGAGACAGCTAATCGCTCCGATAATTGACAGCGTCAACAGCTTTGCAAGTTAACCAATCGGTAACAAGAACTGATGCCTAACGTGCGTCGGCTCCGCCCACATGTTGGTGACTTTTGATAATGACTGCGTGTGAAATTTTAATACGTTAGTTGTTGTTTAGGAAACAAAAACATATTATTTAAATAGGGAGCGACAAATGACTGATTGATGAAGCCGAGATTAAAATCGGATCGCCGTTAATTTATAGTAATTGAATGATGGTTCGCCGTATGTGAAGATGCTCACAGAAAATGTTCAGTTGATGCAGATATTTCTATTTTCCCCACGTAAAAAATGTGCAGTTTGTGCAAAGTTTCTTTATTTACCACCCAAGAAGGAAGTATTCACAAGCTCCACGAAAAAAGCTGTGCAGTTCGAGCAATGTTTTGTCATCGAGTTTATAAAACTGCAACTGCATATTTCACACAAAATGGCTGAAATACTTTTTGGTAAATTTGTTTCAATTCTCGGATTTATTTATAAGAAAAGGTCAAGTAGATTAAGACAAGCTTAACAAATTAAAGGAAACCAATTTCAGCAAATATTTGCTTCATTAAACATGAAGCAGCGAGTGAAAATATCGGATAAATTTTGATTGTCATATATTTCCGTGACCTCGTCGTATTTTAATATTTATAGAAAACAGTGAAAAAGTTTCCTTTTCTCTCAGACTTGAATAATTTTGCTGTCTGGGTAGACATCCCATGTACATCCCTGAGACTATACTCCTGTTCATTACCAAGGTTTTAAAAGAAGAAAGACATGAAAGAATGAAGAGCAATTACATATGTTGATTTATTTATTTAAGTGAGAATCAAAATTGATATATGTATGTAATATACAGATATACACCATTTTAAATTACATGTGTATATCAGTGCGTTGCAGCGGCGCATGACAAAACAGATAAAATCAGTCCTTTCCTGCGAAGACCCTTCCTGAAATCCTGGGGGAAACCCTGACTAATGGGAATGATCAAACATTGCTTAAAAAAGATAAATTGTTATTCAACATCAAAATCAATACTAAATGAACACTGTTTACTGTGTCACAGTCACAAAATTACTCGTCTGGGAAACAAATGCATCGTTATGGGATTGTTTTACAGTATGGACTAAAACTTTCCAAGAAACTACTCATGATTGCAAGTTAGAGTGTTATATCTTCGCGTGAGAAAAATGGGTCACAAACTTTGTTTTTAACACAGTCAATATGGCGTGACTGACATACCGCAAGAATAGTGATACCGCGAGAATAGTGATGTCGGGTATATGTATTTAAAAGTCCATAGCAAAATGAAAAAAAAATAAACCTGCACAATCATTACAATTTCCCACATAAAATGTTACAATTTATGCTTTGTATTCCTAATTCAAGCATAAAAATCTATTTTCCTTCTCAAACACAACGTATTCTACTTTTAAACAACTTTACACAATCTTGTGTACCACGCAGAGCGGTGGTTATACGAAATTTTTAATGCGTGCTTCAGTCCATAGATCACTAAAGAAAAATTATTTCGTTTAGACTAATTTTGTATTATATGTTACGCAGTGACGTCACAGCGCAACTTGGAATTTCCAATATGTGGGGTCAACACGAAATGGATTTCATGTACCTTTTTAAAAAAATGGATAAATGGCTACTTATTGAGAGTAATTTTTGCATATTTATACAGTTATTGAGAAAAATTGCTTTGTCTCTTAAGTAGTCAGTTGTTTTTTGTAAAAAATATCATTTTAGAAGTGATTTACCTTAAATTCAAATCAACTCAAGAAGCGTGTCAATTTTTGCTATAGAAATTAGCCAGTTAGAGAAAGACTTCGCATTTTCCGACAAATGTAAAACTGTAAAAAAATGAAAATGCAAATTCTTTCAATAAAGGACTATACAGTACGCTCAGCACAGATTCTGCCTCTTCATTGCGAACGATTTTTTTATCGCAGACAAACGCGTTGGATGTCCGCGATGAGAGGCCTTATTTCCGCCGTGATCCGTGGTGTCCAGTTTTTTTCACCGCGGACAAAATACCGAAGACTGTATAATTTAAGTTATCAATAAAATCAGTTACCTGTTTCTCGGGGGGGGAGGGGGGGGGGGAACTGCGGCGGTCATTATAACTATAAAATAAAAATAAATGTTTTTCAACATGCTCTAATTTGACACGATGACTTTAAATTTATGGTGCCTTATCTTTGATACATAACATTGTTTTGAAACCTATGTAACCCTCAAAGGAACAACCTGTCAGTCACACTTCCCATGACACTATCTAAGTTTTGACAGCAAGCCTGAGTAATTTTCATAAAAAATTGCTACTATTTTACCGTCTTTTCCACATCACATGAATCTAATGCTGCATGCTTTACTAAAAATAGCGATGCTTACACTCTACTTTCAGTTCTCATTTTTGGAAAATACCCATTTTTTTCTTAGAAGAAATTGACAAGGACTAAGTTTTTATAGTATGTAAAGTAAGAAACAAAAGTTGACGTCTTCATTGTTGTCTCTTGTTACTTTTTCATAAATGCCGTAGATTATTCAGCATTTGACTTAAAGTGGTTTTCACAACCATGAACTTGCATATTTACTCTATTTTCCAATTTGCTGTGATGTCGAATATTTTTAGCTCACCTGTCACAGTAGTGACAGAGTGAGCTTTTCTGATCACCTTTTGTCTGTCGTCCATCGTCCGTCCGTCCGTCCACAATTAGTTTGTTAACACTCTAGTGGTCACATTTTTGCCTCAGTTGTCATGAAACTTGGTCAGGATGTTTGTCTCATTAATATCTCAGGACGAGTTGGAACATGGGTTATCAGGGTTGGAAAACTAGGTCACAGAGCCCAAATATAGAAAAACCTTGTTAACACTCTAGAGGCTACTTTTTCAGTCCAAATATCCTGGAAATATGTCAGAAAGGTTCTATCGATGATTTGTAGCTCAAGTTCAAATATGGGTCATCTGGGTTCAAAAACTAGGTCACAGAGCCCAAAAATAGAAAAATCTTGTGAACACTAGAGGTTACATTTTCAGCCCAAATAATCTGGAAATTTGTCAGAAAGGTTGCTTTGATGATTTCTAGGTCAAGTTCAAATATGGGTCATCTGAGGTCACAAACTAGGTCACAAAGCCCAAATATTGAAAAACCTTGTTAACACTCTAGAGTTAACATTTTTAGACCAAATAATCTGGAAATATGTCAGGAATGTTGCTATCTATGATTTCTAGCTCAAGTTTGAAATATGGGTCATCTGGGTTCAAAAACTAGGTCACAGAGCCCAAAAATAGAAAAATCTTGTTAACACTCTAGAGGTTACATTTTCAGCCCAAATAATCTGGAAATTTGTCAGAAAGGTTGCTTTGACGATTTCTAGGTCAAGTTCAAATATGGATCATCTGGGGTCAAAAACTAGGTCAGAGCCTAAATAATGAAAAACCTTGTTAACACTCTAGAGGTAACATTTTTAGACCAAATAATCTGGAAATTGTCAGGAATGTTGCTTCTATGATTTCTAGCTCAAGTTCGAATATGGGTCATCTGGGTTCAAAAACTAGGTCACAGAGCCCAAAAATAGAAAAATCTTGTTAACACTCTAGAGGTTACATTTTTAGCCCAAATAATCTGGAAATTTGTCAGAAAGGTTGCCATCAAGGATTTCTAGATCAAATTTGAAATATGGGTCATATGGGGTCACAAACTAGGTCACAGAGCTCAAATATGGAAAAAAACTTGTTAACACTCCAGAGGTAACATTTTAATTCCAAATAACCTGTAAAATTGTCAGAAAGCTTAATTCTGTGGTTCCTAGCTCAAGTTTGAATATGGGTCATCTGGAGTCGAAAACTAGGTCACAGAGCCCAAATATCGAAAAACTTTGTAAACACTCTAGAGGCTACAGTTTGAGTCCAAATGTCCTTGAAATTTGTCAGAAAGGTTGTTTTGATGATTTATAGCTCAAGTTTGGATATGGGTTATCTGCGGGTCAAAAACTAGGTCACAGAGCCTAAGTATCGAAAAACCTTGTTAACACTCTAGAGGCTACTTTTTCAGTCCAAATATCATAGAAACTTGTCAGAGAGATTGTTTCGATAATTTCTAGCTCAAGTGTGAATATGGGACATCTAGGTAAAAAAAACTAGGTCATAGAGCCCAAATATGGAAAAAACCTTGTTAACACTCAGAGGTAACATTTTCAGTACAAATAACCTTGAAATTTGTCAAAGAGATTGTTTCAATAATTTCTAGGTCAGGGTTCGAATATGGGTCATCTAGGGTCAATTAACTAGGTCCATAGCAACTTTGTTAAAAGCAGTCATACTCAGGTGAGTGATACAGGGCCATCATGGCCCTCTGGTTTAGTACATTAACCAGTAAAATAACAAAAGAACAACAAGAGTTACAAACAACAAATACATTGTATCTACATTTTTTTCTTTTTATTACAAAATCAAATTTTACATATTGAAAGTTGTAAAGTTTTAATAGTTAGTCATAAAAAAAAAGTGATATTGACCACTGTGTTCCCCCGTGATGTACGGCGGCGTTCCCCGGGGGAATCGCTTATGGCTGTAGATTTATGTCCGCAGGTGGTGAAAATTTTCAGTCCGCAGCATCTAGCGTACAAATTTTATGCAAATTTTTGTCTGCAATGAGTCTCATCCGCGGGGTCTCGCGGGTTTTGCAAAATCCACGCTGAGAGTACTGTACATCTGGATGAAATAATATCAGACAAAAATTAATTATGGCTGGCTGTCTGGTGACACGTGAATTCTGGGTAAATCAGCTGATATCTATATTTTATACACTAGGAATAGTGAACACAGTAGTTTACATTATTTATGTTGTTCTTGATGCTAAGCTGCACTGCTTCTTTGGCCCTTTTGACATGTGTTTTCCCATTTTGGCATTTTTATTCTTCCACATTCATATAGTGGCAGCAGATAGCGAATCTGTGAAGATGGGGACACATGCCTGCATGATCACAAATTTATGGGGACACTTATAAAAATTAGGGGACAGTAAGATTTTTTAACTTTAAATGTGAAACTATTGACTGCAATTATCACCTTAGTCATCAGTCATAATTATGCTAGAAACCGAATTCTCTCGGACATTCATCAGTTCATTTTTGAGTGGGTGGGGAATCAATTTTACGATCTTGTTGAAAAAGGGTTTCTGGTAGGATTTATAAAAATTTGGACTGAAGTTTGACCAATCAGACGTTCAAAAGATCAAAGATATAATTCTTTTGTCCTAATTATGTCTCCCCCCAAAAATGGGGGAGACATATTGTTTTTCCCCCGGTTGTCTGTCCGTCCGTCTGTCTGTCCGTCACAAAATCGTGTCCCCTCTGTATCTTCAAAAGGCCTTGAAGGATTTTTATGAAACTTGGGTCAGATGTTCACCTCATCAAGGCGACGTGCAGAACCCACTTTGTGGGTGTGGTGTCTCAAGGTCAAGGTCACACTTGGAGGTTAAATGTCAAATGCCACAAAATCGTGTCTGCTCTGTATCTTCCAAAGCCCTTGAAGGATTTCTATGAAACTTGGGTCAGATGTTTACCTCATCAAGGCAACGTGCAGAACCCACTTTGCGGGTGTGGTGTCTCAAGGTCAAGGTCACACTTGGAGGTTAAATGTCAAACGCCACAAAATCTTGTCCACTCTGTATCTTCAAAAGCCCTTGAAGGATTTCTATGAAACTTGGGTCAGATGTTCACCTCATCAAGGCGACATGCAGAAACCACTTTGCGGGTGTGGTGTCTCAAGGTCAAGGTCACACTTAGAGGTTAAATGTCAAATTTTACAATCGTCTGACTCAATACTGCCTGCAGCAACTGGCTGGGGGGGAGACATATGTTTTTGTTCAATCAAAAACCCATTTCTAGTTCCGAGTGCTTATGGTTTGCTCAAATGCTGTGGCCTGTTTCTGCATATTCATTACCAACACCTGAGGGTAGAACCTTGTGTGAGAGTGAGGGCTCTATTACAGCATTACTATCAGTATTGTTCATATCTTAAGGGGTAGTTTGCTGAAAGAACCTCAGAATTGTTCTGTGTCTTCGATTGTGGAGCCATGATTATGGGAACTGGAAGAGCTCTTCATCCTGTGAGAACATTAACTTCATTGATTTTATTGAATAAGGAAAACGGCACCAATTATATTAACCAATAGATATCAACCACAGTGTGGTTCCCAGAATTTTATTCTGTCCGTCAGTTCATCCCAGCCATTTTTGTAATTCGACACCTGTTGCGATTTTATGCGATAATGTTGCACAATCACAGCCTAATCACAGCCTAGCAAGAACACTGTATAATGGCACTTTTTAATTTTCACTAACTTCACCACTTTCGTAGTTAAATTTAAAAATTATGTACACTGAAAGTTAATTTGATTTATACTGCACTAGCGGCTACAGCATTTAGCTTGGAACTTACTGTCACCTGCCAAGTATCTATTTAACCTAGCTTTAAAGGTATTAAGAGTTGGTGCTTCAGTTACACAAGATGGATGAAATTCCACTTATACACAACTCAATGACCGAATGAGTTTTTCCTGATAATCACTTTAGCTCTTTGTTTAAATAGTTTCTGATTATGGCCTCTTCTAACAGCATTTTCAGTTAAGGGAAGCATATTTGTGGCTGTTTTGTCAAGTTTATGCATTAATTTGTAAACTTCAATGACTTCTGCTCTAGTTCTTCTGTATTCAAGTGTTGGAATCCCTAGATAGATCAGTCTGTTGTAGTATTCAAGTCCTGTTAGATCTTTCATCATCGGTGTTGTCCTTCTCTGAATATTTTCTATGGCTATGGCATACTTATTGTTCATGGGTGTCCAGATCACAGATGCATACTCCAGGGGAGTCATATAAGTGATTTGTATAGTTGAGGAAACATTTCCTTGTTCATGTATGAAAAATTCTTAAAGATTAGGCCAAGATTTCTGTTTCTGTTAGAGTAAATGTGAAGGCAAATTTTTCTTCAAAGATCACCCTGAGATCTTTTTCTTCTTGTACTTGTTGAATCTTGTCAATTTTATTTTCTTTCATAAAATATTCTGATGGTGGATATGCATATTTTTTGCATTTTTATGCTCCCAAAGGGAGGCATATAGTAGTCGCACAGTCAGTATGTCCATCCATCTGTCCTGTAAAATCTTGTCCTCGCTTCGTCTCCAAAACCCCTTGAGGGATTTCATTGAAACTTATCAGGAGTGTTTGTCACCAAGTCTAGTTAGGCATATCATCAGGAGATTCCGCTTGATTTATTTTTGGCAGAGTTATGGGCACATAGTCATTTTTTTTACTCTAAAATCTTATCCTTGCTTCCTCTCCAAAACCACTTGAGGGATTTCATTGAAACTTGAGAGGAATGTTTGTCACCAAACCTAGTTGTGCATATCGTCAGGAGATTCCGCTCGGATTTATTTTTGGCAGAGTTATTCGCACTTAGTCATTTTTTTACTCTAACTTCTGTATTAAAGTCTTCTCCCCACTTCATCTCCAAAACTGCTTAGAGAATTTCATTGAAACTTCACAGGAATGTTTGTCATCAAGCCTAGTTGTGCGTGTTTTCAGGAGTTTCTGCTCTGATTATTTTTGGCAGAGTTATGGGCACTTAGTCATTTTTTACTATAACTTCCATATTAAAATCTTCTCCACACTTCGTCTCCAAAACGGCTTGGAGGATTTCATTGAAACTTGAGAGGAATGTTTGTCAACAAGCCTTGTTGTGCATTTCTTGAGGAGTTTCCACTTGGGGGATTTTATTGAAACCAGAATTTTTGTCACCAAGCCTTGTTATATATAAAACATCAGTAGGGGTTGGGAATAAAACAATATTGCTCGTATTCAAGGCCAAACTCACAGCTTTCCATTTCATTGAATAATTATGTCTTCAAGCTTCATATACAAATGTAAGAATCTGAAGCAGAAAAACATTACTTTACCATTTACTGTTCATGCTCTGATCTCTTTTCCACAGGCATATTCAGATATATATTTACACCAGTTTCATTTCAAAGCTAAATTTCGGGGGCATATGTCAATTTCCAGTGACAGCTCTTATTTCAAGTTAAATAACATTTGCCACTTATTTGCCCACTCAGACATTAAAGATATAATCTTTTAAATTTATTTCATCTTCTTAGCTTTTTATAACCAAATACAGCTTAGTGTCATCTGCAAAGAGTGCACAATTCAAAATGTCGGGCAGGTCATTAATGAAAATCAGAAACAAAATAGTCCCTAACAAACCTCCCTGGGGAACTCTAGTAGTTACCTTTTGCCACTAGTTATGCATATAAGCAAGGCCAATGTTTCTCCATAGTTTGTTGCACAGATTTTCCTCCCATGTGATAAAATCAGTTGATACCATTAAGCTGTTACCGTTTTTGTTAAAAGAAACAATCATGGATACCTTTCAAAGCTTAAAAAGAAATTAAATAAATTACAAACTAGTTGTATTGACTTAGTATTAAGAAAACACTGTGGCCATGTTACCAAATCATTTTAATTAAAGCTCATTTCAATCACAATGTATTTCCTTGTTTTGACTAGTGTTGAACAGATCACATGTATGTTTTCCAAGGAAGCAAGCAGTCTGTAATGACTCATAGAATTTCCTTGAAAGAAACAGTTGAAATTACAATTTTATGGTTTTGTTTTTCTAAGATGATGTAATTGTTCTTGATATTGAAAACAGAAAGTCATTCAGATGACAGAAAAATATTTTAACATTTTGATTGTCAACAGCACAACATACTACTGTTTTAAAACCAAATTAACTGCCTTTGTAATATATAACTTTCTGATATCAAAACAGTATAAATTGCTATTTTTCTAAATCTCCCTTCATAAAAAAGTCCTGATGATGCAATATTCTATACAGCACTTTATGTCATGAATGTTCGATAAACATGACAGAGAAAGTGGGTGGGGCAGGGGGTGTTGGGGAGTGAGAATAATCTGAGTATTAAACGGTTTATTTAACAATGAGTAGGCTTTGTGTTGGTGAAATGAATTTTGGAGAGAAGAAAATGTTGAGTTAATATGTATTTATTATCTTTAATTGATACAGAAATAAAAGAAATATTTCACTGTTGCAATTGCCTCTTGAAAAATGTTTTTGAATCACATTCTGAGTTATTAAATGAAACTGATGCATTTATGTTAGAAAGATTTTGGATTTGAAAAATATAAACATAAGCGTTCTTGTGTTAAAACAAATGTTATTGTTACAAATTAAGTAGAATTGACATTTACAGTGAGTTGATAATATTTCAGGTAGATGGAGTTATTGACATTGGGAATCAGAAGTTTACCCTGTATCAGTTCCAGTCCTGTCCATATTGCTGTAAAGTGAGGGCAGCTCTCGACTTCTTCGGATTCTCGTATGATGTTGTTGAAGTACACTCAGTTACAAAAGAACAAATAAAATTCTCAGAATACAAGAAAGTACCAATACTAGTTGTGGACGGTAAGCTTGGAGATAAAGAGTTCACACTGGTTAGTCATTTCTTTATATTAAACATCTTTTTGACACACATGAAGTTAGTATAACTGAAATTACTTCTTACTAAATAAGCAGTTGTACCTGCATATATAAAAGGATTTGTAGGATAGCATATCTCTGGATTACAATTGGAAAACTGAAGACAAATTGAAAATGTTACAAAATAGTAATTTTGTTTGTCGGTAAAGTGGTTATATATTTTGTCATAATGTGCATACAGTTTGAAAAGTAGTTTTTAACTTTGAGAGGCATTTAAATGCAAACAGTTTGAAATAGCTTTCTGTATGGGTCTTACCTAATGTACAATATTGTACATGTCCAAAGATATTTTTTGTTCACAGATTTTGTACTGTTATAATATTTCAGTATACCGATCTCTGGTACTTATAACTTTATATTGCAGCAATTCAGTGATTCATCTGTTATAGTCAGTGTGCTAGCTAGCTATGTCTATGATCAACGTACACCTCTTTTCAAACTTCACACTTACTACCCCAGTTTAAAAGAAAAGCAGGGACGTAAAACCATATGGGACTTTCCCAATAAATATTTCATAATGTATGGAGAGAACATAGCTGACTCTAGATCTGAGAAACAAAGAAGGTAAGGTGTTAGATTCATATGTATTTATCTGTTAGCATTTCCCCTATTACACAAATGTATATAGCACCTTGTTCTTAAAATACTGACCAATACGAGAGTTGTCCAAGAAATACGTAGACTTTTCCAATGGATGCATACTGACATGTACATGTACAGTTGCAATTAAATAATAACTATCAGGAAAAAAATATATTTTCTGATACACTGTGAAAATTTCATCACTTTATCTTTTACCCAAACTTTTTTATAGAAGTTTAAAAATGTCATGTGAAGCATCCAGGGGCAGGTCCACAGTAACATTGACATCATGACATTGCTTGTTTCAAAGCACCTGTTCTATGAAGTTTGCTTCTTTGCAAAGTAACACCCTTTGTAGAAGACACATTTTTCATGCTGGGTCACCCTCTGGTCAAATATACCCCTGTACCAGTTACTGTCATATTGGGCTATAATTTCCACAGTTGCTTGTTTTAAATCTAATGCCGTCCCTTCATTTGAGACTTGATTTCTGGAAATATGGCAAAGTCCATAGGCTAGATCAGGAGAATAGGTTGGATGTTTCAAACACTCAACACCAATAATAGCAAGTTCTCTCTGTGTGTATTCTGATACTTGTGGTGGGGCATTGTCATGGTGCAGAATACAATGTTCCAGTTTGACAGAGGGCCTCTTCCTTTGAAGAGCTTATGTTAAATCTTGACGGACTGACTGTTAAAAACAATCTGTTAATAAAATAGTCTAGCAGTAAATTTACTATGTTTTTTAAAATTTATTTATTTATTTATTTATTTATATGCAATTTAACTTTGAATAATATGCAGAGTTGACTGTTTTGCCTTTTGGAACAGGGTGGTACAACAACATCCCTTGCTTGTCAGTAAACATGATGAACATGTTTTTCTCCACTTCTTCTGACACGACCCTTCACTGGTGGTAGAGAGCCAGCCCTTTTCCACTCTGCTGACTGCCGTTTTGTTTCAGGGTAAAAAAAACATAACCATGTCTCATCTGTTGTGATAATTTTATCCAGGAAACTGTCCCCGCCTTTTTTAAATTGCTGCAGGAATAACTTTGAATCTGCATCCCTCCTCTCTTTCTCAGAACTGCTAAGAAGATGAGGTACCCATCGAGAACATTACTTTAATCATTTTCAAATCATGTGTAAGAACTGTATGAAAAGTTCAGTGGCTGAATCCTGTCATCTCAGCAATAACACAGTCAGACACCTGTCTGCTTCAGTGACATCCTTTATCTTACTGATGATGGCGTCATCAACAGTGTGGTTCCTGCCACTCCCTGCATCATCTTCAAGTGTACTTTTTCGTTTGTTAAAGCATTTATGCCACTTAAATACAAGCTCTCTTGATACACTTCTTGTATATTCACTATGTTTCATTAACTTCAGCATTTGTGTAGGCATTTTTATTCTGTACAAAATTTTGCTAATTTGAATTACAACTGTCCAAATGACATCTTATTTTGCCATGATGTCACTAAATGATGGTTACGTCGTTTCCTGTAATTTTATGTTTCTCACAATAGGAAGGCATTTTGCTTAAATATATATAAAAAAAGCATTGAAAATGAACCTGTGCCAGGGGTAGCTGGAATGTGTTTCATTAGCAATACGGATACATGTATACTTATGGTACAAAACTGGTCAGTAGTGGTTTTTACAGCAGAAAAAATGTTTTAACCACAATCTTCTACATGTATGTACATTGGAAAATATTGAAGTTACAAGAAAAGTCTATGTATTTTTTGGACAAACCTCATATCAGTAGAAAATTGTTCTTGGTTTCATCTGCATAAAATCAAAATATTTGGCAACCAAGTTTTATTTCTTAAAGCTAACTTAGATATGTTATATGCTAGTATATATATAATATTTAAGTTGCATTGAAAAATGAACACTACATTTGTATATTTATAACATCAGAGAGGTTGTTTGGAATATTTCTTCCCAGGTACTGTTTTCATTTGGACAGCTCAAATATATACAGCCAGTGATTTCATAAAGTACAAAAAGTTATTAATGTTTTTTCTCCCAAATTCCTTGTATCTTAAAATCATACATGAAGCCCTGTATGAGATGGAGAAATGAAAACAAAAACTATTTGTTACGATTTTTAGAAGTTTTATACTTGGTCATAGTTATGTTTTTTCTGTGTGGCTTACAGACTAAACATCAACAGTAATAATAACAGAGAGGAAATGGAAAGGTTGTAAAAATTTATCACTTATAGTTGCTTCGGAATTTTCTTTTAAATTTTTTAAATGCTTTTGTGTTTTTCTTTTTAGAGGTTTTACAAGTTCACTTCTGTACAACTCACCAAATGTCATCTGAATTGGGCTTACCGGTTTTGATCAGTGTGGACTTTACTTAAATATTAGCATAAAGCTGTTGGCTTCTTAAATGCATTTGAAACTGATATTTCACAATTTTAGAGGAAATTATTATTGAATGACATATTTTTTTGAAAATTTGCCTTCAACATTTCATTCCTATCAAGAAACAACATCCGTTCTTAACTAAATGGTCCATTTCAGACTTTGGCTTGAGTTGATGACTCTTTGCATTTGTGACTTATAGACCTTATTTATGCATTTTGTTGAGGAAATGTTTTGTTTAAAAGCTTTTCTCTTAAAATCATAACCTGAGACACAGTATAAAGAAGTACTTTCTAACTTTCTATGTTTCTTTTTCATTAAGTGAAATATTTACTAAGGTTTAATGAAAATGCAAATTCCCTTATATCATTTTCATATATACATTATTAACTACTTTTAGTGAAGGTTCTAGTTTGCTTATCTATGTCATACTTGCAAGTTTTGCTTGGACAAGATGTTGCTTCAGCTTGTCAAAGTGTAACCTACCAAGTTGCTTTAAGAAACAGTCGTGCTTAGAAAGCAGCGTAGCACGGTTTCCTCTGAAAAATATTAAGCTGTCACCAACATATTCGCCCACTGGAATAAACATTTGCCAGCTGGAGCCAACTGAGATTGCCAGGAGACATAACACTGATCATTTTTCAAACATGTATCACTAACACATTTAAAATACCCTTTCAGTGAGAATGTAAGCTATCACAATGCATCAGTATGTTGTGAAACTTACATACAGACTTTCATGTCTTAGAGCTTTTTTTGCATTTTATATTTTACTTTCATTTTTTGAGACTTACTTACGGTAACTACCGGTGGTTATACCTATAAATTTGTATGTATGCAGTGTTTTTGTAATATCATGCATCATGTTATTGCCATGTTTTATATGTGCTCTTTTACGGAAATAAATCTATCTATCTATAAATGTGACTGATCCACACATTATGTAGTGAAAGGAAATTGTGTGTATTCTTCTGAATGTATTGGCTGTAGTGACAGTACAGTAGTGCAGTAAATAAAGCACTACATACATCCATTGCATCTATCTCTCTGTGGGAACTTTACCTGCACCATCTAATATTAGTAGATTACAGAATGTTGTATATTAAGAAATATGAAATTATTAAATCAGTGCGTGATAAAAGTTATAACCTTGTTAAAAGTGCTTTTACTGTTACTACAAATGAAGTTTTTTAGCTCATGTCCAAGTGCATTTCATGTTAAGATGAGGACTTAAACTTCAATGTCTGATTTTGCTGAATTCAGTTTTAGGTAGTTAAACTGAATTAGGACCCTCATAACTTTTCAAAGCATGACATATCAAATTTCTTTAAGAAAACAGTTGTACTTAAAATGCAGTGATGCTGAAGGAAATCATGTATTTGCTTGTGAATGTACATTGTATCAGTTGCAGTGCAGTAATTAAGCAATATATGCATTGCATCTGCCTCTCTATTGGTACTTTTCATGCACCATCTAATATTTATAATGGAATATAAGTCTTAGAGATTATAGAATGTTCTGTATCAAGAATTATAAAGTTATTAAATCAGTTGATGTTAAAAATAATAACTTTGTTAAAAGTGCTTTTTCTATTACAACATATGAAATTAATGGCTCATGTCAAGTGCATTTCATGTTAAGATAGGAACTTTAATTAAATTTGAAAGTCAAACTAATTTTGCTGAATTCAGTTTTGAATTGAATTAGGACCCTTTTTAACTTTTAATTTTTCCTTTGTTACAGAGAAGAGAGAAAATGGCGTAAATGGACAGATGACATTTTGATGCATACAATTTCACCGAATGTATATCGTACAGCAGCTGAGTCTTTAGAAGCCTTCCGCCATTTCTCAGACTGGGGAGAATGGGATAAAAACTTCTCCAACTTTTCCAGACTCAGTATTGTCTATATAGGAGCATTTGTCATGTATTTTGTCGGAAAATTTGTGAAGAGAAAGTAATTTGGAATTTTGGATGTTTCATCAATTTCAGTTTGCCACAATTGGCTAGCCAATTTTGACTTTGATTGAGAGCTCATTGCAAAACTATTGTGACTACATCTGAAATAAGAGGGACTGCGCTGAACTGTCAAGTGAAATGTTTAGTAGAAACAAGTGGTTAAGAAAATATCAGTTATGTATATAACCCTCTAAAGTTTTATAGATGACTTGAGGGCAGAAAAGTTGCAGCCACCTTTTTGCCAAGTATTGAATCTTAGAAAAAGATGTGAGATATGGATACTTCCTTTAAAAAGTACAATATTAGGGTTTCACTGCTTGGTCAACTTTAAGGAGAAAGTAAAAATCAATGATCAAGAAGAAATATATGTACATATAGTTAAGTAAAAGATTCGATTTTGTCAAGTAGGTAATGTTGTCAAGGTAACTGTGTGATATAGAGTTCATGTACTAACAGGAAAGAAGAACAGGAAAAGTAAACTTGGTTTCATTGTGTTATTTCAGGTACAACATTAAGGACAATCCGAGGGAATCCTTGTATGATGCCTGTGATGAGTGGATGAACGCAGTTGGTAACAACAAGTTCTTAGGCATTGACAGACCAAATCTTGCGGATCTAGTAAGTCGATCAACAACTAATATGATCACAAGACTTTAATGGTGACACATATTTGATGTTTAAAGGTGCTCTTTGGTACTCACAAAATTACTCTACCTTCTCAAGTTAGTTCTACATTCTTACACTAAGAAGAATCACTTGTATTCCAAACTTGAACATAAATGTACCATAACCAGGTGCTGCGCTAGTGATATTTACCTGTACATAACTCAGATGAAAAGACAACCTTAGGTTTTATACATTTTTCAGTATAAATATTTCGAAAAGAATGTGTAATTTTTACTGTTATTAATCAATAATTTTATAAACCCTTTTTAAAGTTATTCTTTGAATAGTGAATTGAGAGACTGTCACTACAATGTGATCAGAGATTTTAGAGAAAAAAATGTATATAAACATTGCTTTTAATCTGTTCCAATTTTTCATTGTGTTGTCGGACAACTGATCAGTGTGCTGGTTCTGTGCATATTCTCTCAGTGTGCTGGTTCTGTGCATATTCTCTCAATGTGCTGGTTCTGTGTATATTCTCACAGTGTGCTGGTTCTGTGCATATTCTCTCAGTGTGCTGGTTCTGTGCATATTCTCTCAGTGTGCTGGTTCTGTGCATATTCTCTCAGTGTGCTGGTTCTGTGCATATTCTCTCAGTGTGCTGGTTCTGAGCATATTCTCTCAGTGTGCTGGTTCTGTGTATATTCACTCAGTGTGTTGGTTCTGTGCATATTCTCTCAGTGTGCTGGTTCTGAGCATATTCTCTCAGTGTGCTGGTTCTGTGTATATTCACTCAGTGTGCTGGTTCTGTGCATATTCTCTCAGTGTGCTGGTTCTGTGCATATTCTCTTAGTGTGCTGGTTCTGTGCATATTCTCTCAGTGTGCTAGTTCTGTGCATATTCTCTCAGTGTGCATGTTCTGTGCATATTCTCTCAGTGTGCTGGTTCTGAGCATATTCTCTCAGTGTGCTGGTTCTGTGCATATTCTCTCAGTGTGCTGGTTCTGTGCATATTCTTTCAGTGTGCTGGTTCTGTGCATATTCTCTCAGTGTGCTGGTTCTGTGCATATTCTCTCAGTGTGCTGGTTCTGTGCATATTCCCTCAGTGTGCTGGTTCTGTGCATATTCTCTCAGTGTGCTGGTTCTGTACATATTCTCTCAGTGTGCTAGTTCTGTACATATTCTCTCAGTGTGCTGGTTCTGTGCATATTCTCTCAGTGTGCTGGTTCTGTGCATATTCTCTCAGTGTGCTGGTTCTGTGCATATTCTCTCAGTGTGCTGGTTCTGTGTATATTCTCTCAGTGTGCTGGTTTTGTGCATATTCTTTCAGTGTGCTGGTTCTGTGCATTTTCTCTCAGTGTGCTGGTTCTGTGCATATTCTTTCAGTGTGCTGGTTCTGTGTATTTTCTCTCAGTGTGCTGGTTCTGTGCATATTCTTTCAGTGTGCTGGTTCTGTGCATATTCTCTCAGTGTGCTGGTTCTGTGCATATTCTTTCAGTGTGCTGGTTCTGTGCATATTCTCTCAGTGTGCTGGTTCTGTGTATATTCTCTCAGTGTGCTGGTTCTGTGCATATTCTTTCAGTGTGCTGGTTCTGTGCATATTCTCTCAGTGTGCTGGTTCTGTGTATATTCTCTCAGTGTACTGGTTCTGTGTATATTCTTTCAGTGTGCTGGTTCTGTGCATATTCTCTCAGTGTGCTGGTTCTGTGTATATTCACTCAGTGTGCTGGTTCTGTGCATATTCTTTCAGTGTGCTGGTTCTGTGCATATTCTCTCAGTGTGCTGGTTCTGTGTATATTCTCCCAGTGTGCTGGTTCTGTGTATATTCTCCCAGTGTGCTGGTTCTGTGCATATTCTCTCAATGTGCTGGTTCTGTGCATATTCTCTCAGTGTGCTGGTTCTGTGCATATTCTCTCAGTTTTTCTTTCTCTCTCTTTTCATTAACTTTGCATCCAGGTTTTCATTACTTCTATTATACATGTAAATTTAGATCCATCTGAGGTCTTGTGACTAAAATTGTGACCATAGCAAATTTGCTTTCAGTGGATTGCTAGGTAAGTTAATGGATTAGATGTTACTTGTTAGAGGTATAACTGTATCACCTATATAAACCTTTAAATGGGTGACTGTCTGTTGTCAACATTTTTATTCAACATCTTCTAAACTACTAGGCCAAATTTGAACCAAACACAGGAATGTTCCTCATTTGGTCCTTTTTTCAAAATCCTTAAAATTAAGTGGTTGCATACATTTTTGTTGATTTGGCAATCATAAAAAACACTTTGAAAGTCTTCTTGTCAGTAACCATCAGCCTGATTTTAAAATATTTTCACAAAAATGTTTCTTAGGTGGCTCTTCATCAAATTTCTTCATGCCATTTTGGTCCTATAAAAACATGGCCTTCAAAGGGCAGGGCTTGTATTCACTGTATATGGAAATCTTTGAAAATCTTCTCCTCAGAAACCACCAACATGATTTCATAATAATTTTACAGAAATGTTCCTTAGGTAGCCCTTTATCAAATTCCTTCAAGCAATGTTGGTCCTTTTAAAACAAAGCTAACTGGTAGGGGCCTGTTTTCACTTTACGGCTATATGGAAAACTTTGAAAATCTTCTTCTCAGAAGCAGTGTGTACACTCAAAATAATTTTTCCACAAATACCAAGCCATGATCTTAAAAAAAAAAATAAATAAAACTTGACAGGTGGCAGACAGTGGCTGGGCAAGTTTTCACTGTATGACTATATGGAAAACCTTCGAAAATCTTCTCCTCAGAAACCCTTGGCCACGTTTCAAAGTTATTTCACAGAAATGTTCCTTTTGTGGACCTTTGTTATATTTATTTTAGTTATTTTGGTTTAAAGAAATTTTCAACACATTCAATTTTGAAATAGATTTTAAACTTGATATACTGACCTATGTTCTATTTTTGGAAGTTTGAAAATTTGAACAGTATCTACAATTTTCCTCATACGAGCAATAAAGGGTCATCATAGCCCTCTTGTTTGTTTCTCCTATACCCTATGGGGGATTCAAACAAACTTCACTGAAGTTTTCACTGCCAGTCTAGTTGTGCATATCAACATCTTCCAGTTCATTGATTTTAAGCAGAGTTGTTGCCCTTTATGCATTCAATTTTTTTCAATGGCTCATTTACTCCTACCATGTCCAGCAACAGTCTAGTTTTAGATAAACTTTGCCTTTGAATTCTGCATGGCTTTAATAAGATACAAATGTACATTCCTACAACAGATTTGGAATGGCCATGTTGCTAACTTTGTATATCATTCTGGTATGTTCCTTCTTCATTATGGTTTGCTGGTAGATCAAATCCTATGAAAAACTCTGTTTTTACCTTATATTTGTATAAGAACCTGTTGCTCAGAATGTATGAAAGTATGATTATTTAAACTTTCAGGCTGTGTATGGTGCCCTGCATTCATTCTCTGGATGCCAGGCTTTCAAAGACCTTATGGCATTCCACAGTGTCAGTGACTGGTACCAGAGGATGGAACAACAAATAACCAAACATCAGGGGGCATTCCTGCTAGAAGAAGTTCCTGTCAAACATCCTGTCAAATGAACTTTACAGTCCTAATAAACAACCTTACTCTAAACGAAAATTCAATTCAGTGCTTGTAAGCTTGAAATTCATTAAATTTTGTCTTCTTAAATTGCCTATACAAAGTATTGGACATATTATGAGACTGTATCAGAGCCATGTGTTTGGCTTTCTTTTGTTCTGAAGACATGGAGCACAAATGTATCTTGCAAACAGATCTTTCCAAAGTTTCACATCATTTTGACACTTAAAACAAATGAAATAATTTCAGCTTTGTTGTTGACTGAAAATAACCATAGTCATTCACCTTCTCACAAAAGGAACATCCCACTCGGGGATATTTGCATAAACTTCATTTATCCTGCATAGTAAACTGTAAATGTGCAAGCAAAATGTGAAATGAGTATCTTGTTTGAAAGTTGAAATTAATTCAATGTTCCATACTGACTTTCCAGAACTGACTTCACTTGTCTTTTATCACATGACCACTTACAGTAACCAAAATGGTAGCCAATGAGGATCAGTTTATTTATAGCTCATTGAAAGATTTTGAGTATATTTCTTTGAGACCTTTCTATATAAAACCCTGAAAGTAATTCCACTACTTTTTATGGGTCTGTTAATTTAATGAACATCCTGATTATAGTCAACAAGTAGATGAATCCCATTTATAATATGGATCTTTTTGGTTCCATGGACTAGTTTACATAGTCATGTCAAGATTTGATATTCCTTCAATCAGATTTTACAGATTTTCTGTTCTGTGATCAGACTGCATGAAATTTTTGTTTTTCTTTCGACATCAGGTAATTTTTTTCAAGCAGTACATTGTAATAAACACTTGTATGTTGCCCTCTCAACTGAAGCACTGCCATCTATGGGAGTTCTTCCATTAGATGCCTCCAATAATTGTACATCCTTGAAAAATTACATTTGATTTTGGGTATTTTTTGTTATTAACCAGGTTTTCAACTGAAAACAGGTTATTGTAATGCTGAAGTCAGCGGGCGGGCAGGCAGGCGGGCGTCAACTTTTGGTTTTTGCTTTGGCCTATTGATGCCAAACTTGGTGTGTGGGTAGCTTATATCAAGAGGCAGCTTGGGATTGCTATCCAGGTGTCTGTGGTCAAGGTCAAGGTCACTGTTGCTAAAAATAGAAATTCAGTTTCCGCTCAATAACTTGAGTTTGCTTTGACCTATTGACGCCAAACTTGGTGTGTGGGTAGCTTATATCAAGAGGCAGCTTGGGATTGCTACCCAGGTGTCTGTGATCAAGGTCAAGGTCACTGTTGCTTAAAATAGAAATTCAGTTTCCACATAATTACTTCAGTTTGCTGAGACCTATTGAGTGACCACAAGATAGTATAGGCAGCCATATAATTTACAAAGTACATCAATACGGTACATGTATTATTTTTAAGAATTTCTAGCTGGATTTGTTTCTGCCACTACACGAACATGTATGGATCAGTAATTTGCATATGGGGCAAAAATGGGAATGAAATTACTGACTCCCTATATGTCTGTGTATGGTCAGGAACAAGCCCAGTAATTGATTTGTTTCATCAACCACTTTTCCCAGTCATTTATTTATTGGAGTGTTTCACCATTTCCTTTGTACTAAACCTATATGGATTTCTACTAACCCTACATAGATCACTATCTGCATGCAACCAAAATAACAGCATCATTTTTTCTTCACTGCCATATTTCATTCCAAATTCGTGTCACATCAATACTTGGTTGTTGAATAGCTTGTTTCGGCGCATTGCGGCGCTTCTTGTTTTTTATGTTCCTTGTAATTCTTGTACAGAAATTTCTGTTCAAAAAGGCATCATTTGTAAACTTTAAAGTATGAATTGCTTACATTTTGTTTTTCTGTATTATGTTGTGAATAAAATTTCCCATGTGAACTGTGTGATTTTGTTCATTCAGGACTTCTTTTGTCTTACCTGTCAAGTCTCTCAAGATAGAGCTTCTAAAACACTCATTGTACGATCTAATCACTCATACATAAAAAATCATCGTAAATTGATGAAAATGATACTGAAATTTCAAGTACTAATAAAACAATGAATTACACAGAGTATGATTTGATATGAATATGTGCAGGCATTTTCAGATCAGTCAATCCCAGAAAACCAATCCAATTGTATCTTCATCTTCAGTAGACTTGTAATTCTTACCAGGGGCATCGGCAACTTTAAACCCATCTCATATAGACTTTCAGAGGCAAAAAGCTTTGTTGAATGGTGGTTGTCCTCCACAAGAAAACCACAGTACAGTAACCTTACTATCACAGGATCATGTATACATCAACAACTGAGCTGGTGCATTGTGGTAAATCTGGCGGTTGTTTTTTGTTATTAGCTCACCTGAGCACAAAGTGCTTAGGGTGAGCTTTTCTGATCAGTCTTTGTCCGTCGTCTGTCCGGTCCGTCATCAACTTTTCATTCAAATGACATCTCCTCTGAAACCAAAGGGCCAAATTAAATGAAACTTGCCTGGGATGTTCCTTGCATGAAGCTCTACCAAATTTGTTCAAAGAATTCAATTCCATCAAGAACTCTGGTTGCTATGGCAACTTAAAGGAAAAACTTTGAAAATCTTCTTGTCTGAAACCACATGGCCTAGAGCTTAGATATTTGGCATTTAGCACCCTCTAATGGAACTCTACAAAAATTGTTCAAATTATTTCCCTGGGGTCAAAATTGGCCCTGTCCCACATTTGTCCCAGGGGTCACTTCATTTTACATAGAGTTATATAGGAAATCTTTAAAAATCTTCTTCTCAGACACCACAATGCCTACAGCTTAGATATTTGGTATGTAGCATTGTCTAGTGGATGTCTACCAAGTTCATTCAAATTATATCCCCTGGGTCAAAATTGGCCACGCCATAGGGTTCTCTTGGTTTACATATAGTTATATAAGAAAAACATGAAAAATCATTTTTCTCCAAAACTAATAGGACTAGACCTTAGATATTTTGTGTGGAGTATTGTGTAGAGAACCTTTTCCAGTATTGTTTAAATGTTGGCCCTGGGGTCAAAATTGGCCCCGCCCCGGGGGCCCTTAATATGTAAAAAAGGAAATCTTTAAAAATCTTCTTCTCAGAAACCACAATGCCTACAGCTTTGATATTTGGTATGTAGCATTGTCTAGTGGATGTCTACCAAGTTTGTTCAAGTTATATCCCCTGTGTTAAAATTGACCACGCCCCAGGGTTCTCTTGGTTTACATATAGTTATAGAGGAAAACCATGAAAAATCATTTTTCTCCAAAACTAATAGGACTAGACCTTAGATATTTGGTGTGGAGTATTGTGTGGAGAACCTTTACCAGTACTGTTTAAAAGTTGGCCCTGGGGTCAAAATTGGCCCCGCCCCGGGGTCACTCAATATGTAAAAAAGGAAATCTTTAAAAATCTTCTTCTCAGAAACCACAATGCCTACAGCTTTGATATTTGGTATGTAGCATTGTCTAGTGGATGTCTACCAAGTTCATTCAAATTATATCCCCTGGGTCAAAATTGGCCACGCCATAGGGTTCTCTTGGTTTATATATAGTTATATAGGAAAAACATGACAAATCATTTTTCTCCAAAACTAATAGGACTAGACCTTAGATACATGTATTTGGTGTGGAGTATTGTGTAGAGAACCTTTACAAGTATTGTTGATATGTTGGCCCTGGGGTCAAAATTGGCCCCGCCCCGGGGTCCCTCAGTATGTAAAAAAGGAAATCTTTTAAAATCTTCTCAGAAACCACAATGCCTACAGCTTTGATATTTGGTATGTAGCATTGTCTAGTGGATGTCTACCAAGTTTGTTCAAATTATATTCCTTGGGTCAAAATTGGCCACGCCCCAGGGTTCTCTTGGTTGACATATAGCTATATAGGAAAAACATGAAAAATCATTTTTCTCCAAAACTAAAAGGACTAGACCTTAGATATTTGGTGTGGAGTATTGTGTAGAGAACCTTTACCAATATTGTTTAAATGTTGGCCCTGGGGTCAAAATTGGCCCCGCCCCAGGGGCCCTTAATATGTAAAAAAGGAAATCTTTAAAAATCTTCTTCTCAGAAACCACAATGCCTACAGCTTAGATATTTGGTATGTAGCATTGTCTAGTGGATGTCTACCAAGTTTGTTCAAATTATATCCTCTGGGTCAAAATTGGCCACGCCCTAGGGTTCTCTTGGTTGACATATATAGGAAAAACATGACAAATCATTTTTCTCCAAAACTAATAGGACTAGACCTTAGATATTTGGTGTGGAGTATTGTGTAGAGAACCTTTACCAGTATTGTTTATATGTTGGCCCTGGGGTCACTATTGGCCCCGCCCTGGGGCCCTTAATATGTAAAAAAGGAAATCTTTAAAAATCTTCTCAGAAACCACAAGGCCTAGAATTTTAAAATTTGGCATGAAGCAAGCTTTATCAAGCTTTTTCAAATTATTAGATTAGGTTAAAGGTCATAAAGGCTAAAAATAGATTTATCTACTGTACCTCATAAAGCTTTCATTTATAGACCAATATCTTTGATATTCAGTATATAGGTTCCTTGCATGGACCTCTACCTATGGGTAGGGTTTGAGGTCACTGGGTCAAGGTCAAGGTCACCATAGCTTATAATAAATATTTCTACTTTCTGTCATAGAGCCTTTATTTTTTGACTGATATTTTACATATTTGGTTTGTAGGCACTTACATATTTTCAATTAAAAAATGAAATACTGCTTAACAACAAACCTACAGCCAAAGTACTCAGGTGAGCGATCCAGGGCCATCATGGCCTCTCTTGTTGTTTTTTTAGCCTATTTCTCAGGACAAGTGTTGCCTAACTGTCTGCATTACCAGAGGTCTACTTCAAGTGTAAAAAAAAAAACAAATGAAACTTAAGTACGTAATGTAAATATTACAACTGGACATAAATGGGTATCAACTGATATTTTTGACAGTGGAGTACTGGTGGATGGCAGGGCATGACTTCTCCCTTGCCAATGAGCTGCTAGGAGAGACCAACTGATAACCTAAACATAGTTGCACATTACTGTCTTCAAAGTGAATTACTTTCTGCCAAACAGTCTTGTGCCCAATACTAGAGTATAGTGCTTAAGTACCAGTATTTGCAAGTTTATGCAGTACCAGTAACAGGTTTTGACTCGGTACTGCAGTACAGGTACAAATTTTACAAAAGTAATGCAGTACCAGTACCAGTATCTTCATGAGAATTAATGACAGTTAAAAACTGAAAGTCTTTGTAAATATGCCAAATGTAAAACATTATACATTACTGACACACATTTATTTACTATACTGTGCATAAACATTGGCTGAAATATTGTCAAATAATAGACTTCTTTAAACACAATGCTTATGATAACAACCTTTTATTCATCTTAACATTTTGTTTATTCTTTTTGTAACAATTTATTACAATGCCAGACAGTGACAATTATAATTGTACAAACACTAACACTTTGATTAAATTGCAAGTATGAAGAGCTATTGAATATCAAGTCATTGTAAACTTTTTTTCCAGTTAAAAAAAATGCACTTTAAAATAAACAAGAGCTTGTCACAGACAAAGCAACAGTCCCCTACTGGTGCAATGTCCATCTCCCTAACTCCAACCCATATGTGGAAATTGACTAAAGAATTTGTCTGAGACATGCATAATCTCCATATGATCCTCTATCCATGTACAAAGTATCATAAAAGAAGAAAATGTCATAGGTCAAGGTCATTTAGAGGTTAAGGTCAAAGAAATATATGTTGTTGAAAAGGTCTTATCGAAGGGATTGTAGTGACCAAGTTTGAAGTAATTCTGTTCAGAAATAAGGAAATTATGGCCAAACTTATAGTTTTCGGACAAGAAAACTTTAAAGGTCAAGGTCATTCAGAGGTCAAGGTCACAGAAATGTACTTCATTGGAATGGTCTTGTCCAAGGTATTGTTGTGGCCAAGTTTGAAGTATTTCCATTCAGTAGTAAGGAAAAATATGCCAATGGTAAAGTTTTCCGAGGAAATGACTGATAAATGGATGGAGAATTCCTCCTTTAGTTTCATAAAAAAATGCGGTGGATATTCTCCATACTGCCATTTATGCACATTTCACTGGATACAGTTTTTAGGGAAAGACAAATGTACCAAATTTTTCAACAAAGGATGAAAAAATTCAAAGTTCAAGGATGATAATTCTGACAATTTAGGTGCTAGAATTATGAACCTTGTCACATATGATGTGGGTGATGATAAGAAACCAATATTTAAAGTTTGAAGTAGATACTTTAAGAAATAATGAAGTTATATACGAAAAACACATTTTTTCATGAAAATTCTAAGTTCAAGGGGGATAAATCTAATAATTTTGGAGCTAGAGTTGTGAACCTTGAGTTGCATTATCTTCATACCGTCAACTATCCATACTTTATGTTTCCAAAAAATATTTTCAGTACTTTTTGAGTTTTACAAAAAAGCACATTTTTTTCATGAAAATTCTAAGTTCAAGGGGGGATAAATCTAATGATTTTTGTGCTAGAGTTGTGAACCTTGAGGTGCATTATTTCCATACTATCACCTATCCATATTTTATGTTTCATAGAATTATTCTTAGAACTTTTTGAGTTATCACAAATATTGTTATATTTGCCATATTTTAAGTATATTTGTTGCTATAGCAACCAAACTTTTCAACATATGAAGAAAAAAATAGACGTGCATAATCTCCAGACTGCCATCTACCCATATTTCAAGTTTCATTAAAATATTTACAGTACTTTTTGCGTTATCACGGGATCCAGTTTTTGTGACGGATGGACAGACGAACGGAGGGTAAACCTATAGTCCCCTCCGGTTAAACCGGTAGGGGACTAATAACTCACATTAAAAGAGAAAATAAAAATCATAGTAGATTAAAGAGTTACTAAAGAAAGAATGTTTGACAACACTTTCAGAGACCCAGATATCAGTGGTAGACAGTGTAGGCACTGAGCTTTGAAACTGCCTTCTGTGTTTTCGGGGAGTTTATAAAAAACATTCCAGTTGATTTTTAATATTTCAAATCAAGTATCCTTATATTATAACTGACTACTTCTGTTCTTTCATAACAAATGATATCAGGTCAATGTATAGTAAATGGTTGATAGTTATGGATAACAGCTCACCACCAGAGCATATTTTTGTGTACTTGCACTTAACAACAGAATTTTATGTCGATCATCAGATTTAAATACTTATCCCTTAATTCCTTTTAAAATTAAAAGTAACAGTATTTTGCTTACAGGCACAATATTAAAGCTTATAATGATAGCAAATGATAGTGCTTGAAACACACTTTAGGGCATATGTACTTTTTCAATTTACGGTAACAAGTTGTAATAAGCTCAATTAATTAACATCGTGTTACTGTGCCTAAGAATAGTTAGAAAACCAAAGTACTGCTAACGTACTGCAGTACCAGTACCACTTTTTGTGACAGTAATGCATTACCAGTACCAATAGTCGCTAAATTTGGACTGAGTAATGCATTGTCAGTAGCAGTACTTGCCAAAAGTTTTTAACTAGTACTGCAATACCAGTACCAGTACTACTGGCACAAGCCTGCTGCCAGATCTTTTAAGCTATTTATGAATATATACTAGATGGGTGTTCAGTTGAACACTTGGGTACTCTGTTAGAATAACTAAAAAGGTAAACGAGACCCTGCTGGAAAAGACAGCATGCAAGTCCAAGCACAACAAGACCTGTCCACAGACAGCATGTTCCACTTTTCTCAGTGCTGGATAATTAATTATAAGCCAAGTTAAACAAGAGGCCCAAGAGAAAAAAATTTGAGTGGGGGAGGGCAAGTACCTACTCATACAAGATGAAAAAAATGTTTTTTTGTTGGGTGCAGGGGGTGAGAGAGAGTCAAGTACCTAATCCTATGTATTTAAAAACAAAAATTTTGGCCTGGGGGTGGGGGTGGATGGGGAGTCAAGTACCTATGTATTAATAAAAAAAAAAAAGGGGGGGGTCCCGATGCAGGGGGGGGGAGGGTGTGAGAAAGGGGCGAGTACCTACCCATCTCATGTCAGTTAATATTTTATTTCTAGGCTTAAGAAGTTTTTTTCCTAAATATAATCAAAATCAAGTGACCCCTGGGGGCTAGGCTAACTGTGACCCCAGGGACATGGGTAGCAACAATCTTTGCAGGGGTCTTGCTGGTGATCAAGTATTCCAAGTTTGAATGGAATATCTTTGACACATTTTGAGAAATGGACATAAACAAAAAGGTTAACCAAGAAATTTTGACGTTAGCAATATAATTTGAAAGTTTGATGACGAAATGTTAAGAAATGGCAAAGTTATTGCCACCATTAAGTTTTCATGACAATATCCAAGTACAAAAAGGGGCATAACTCTGTCAAATGTGACCTTGACCTAAAGATTTTGGCATCATCCTGACCCTGTTGTCATAAGCAATACTATTTGAAAGTTTGATAGGGAAATGTTAAGAAATGGCCAAGCCGTTAAGTTTTTGTGACAGATGGACCGACGGACAAAGCGATCTCTATGTATCGCCATTTCTTCCAAAGGGCGACACAAAAAAAACTGTAACAGTTATTTTACATTTTTATGCTCCCCAACAGGGATGCATAATTATAATCACTACTTTATCTGTCCGTCCTAAAATTTTGTCAGGACTGTATTTCAACAACCACTGGCTGGAATTTATGGAAACTTCATAGGAAGCTTTACTACCAAGAGGGGCTCTGCATATTAGCTGCATGTTCTGGTTCACTGACTTTTCACAGTGACTTTTCACACTCTGTTTCATGCATTTTTAGTTGTACTTTTTGTCCACACTATTTTTCAGCAACAACCAAGTGGAATTTATCGAAGTTTCATAGGAAGTGTACAAGTAATATTTAACCAAGGGAGATAATTCCAAGTTACAAAGAGTTATTGTTCCTGTACACTGCATTTCTCTTGCTGTATTCTATCATTTTGTAAATAGTCTAGTTTTGGTGGAAATTTCTTTGTGGATATATTTTGACATTTTAGTGGAAAAGATAAGAGAGGATATTGTGTTTGGTCATTCATTTTCAACCACAGTTTCATAATATTTCTCACCCAGACCTCTTTATCATGAAACACAAAACAACAACTCTCTACACCTTCAATTGCATTTTTTTAGATCTCTGTGTCTGGGGAGCATCCATCATTTCCAATGAAATCCCTGTTTTGGTAGGGATAGAAATTTACCATTTATAAGCCGATTGTCTGATAACTAACGAAGATCTTCAAATTTTTAATTCCATAACTGACACTGTGAATAGTAACCTAATCATCTATGAAAATAGAAAAACTTGAAATAACACTGATTATTTATCATCATTTTTTATTTAACAGAAGTTTGTAAGCACAATGTTAATGAAACTACATGCAAGTGTCATTTCCATCAAACTGTGTTGTACTAGTAAGTAAGTACAATCCATAATGGTTCTTCATGTGTTGTTAACAGTACAAAAATTTCAAGAAACTGTTGACACTATTATTTTTCTGGTATTTCTACAGGTGGAGCATTTGTGTTTAACCTCTCCTTCCTTACAGCCTTTGCTCTCTGCTTCTGCAAGTAAAATAGAAATATTATTAACCCTAACCCTGCTAATTTTCTAAAATGAACTTGTTCATCATTCAGTTTAGACATACCCATTAATTTATATAGTAAAACTAGAAATGTGTCCAAAGAACAGAGATGACCCTGTCATGCTCAAATGTTGAGAGAAGACTAAAATTTAAGAAGAGGCAGGTGAAATGTCGAAAGCAGTTTAACTGTTGTATGTATGTAATGAACAGAATACTGCTAAACAATGTACTTTAAATATGAAGAAATTTGGTTTAGAAATTAAGTTGAAACAGGAGGGCCATGATGGCCCTTATATCGCTCACCTGAGTACAAATGCAGCTACTTTCAACTACCAATTCACCAAATATCTAAATTCCAAGGCTTGTGGTTTCTGACAAGAAGATTTTCAAATTTTTAATAATGTCAATCTATATAAAACCAAGTGAACCCTGGGGTGGGGCCAATTCTGAATTTTTACCCCAGTGATATTGACCCTACTGACTTTAAATTCAACCCAAAGGCAGAAGTCCATGGTACATACTTACCAAAAATCTAAGATACTGATCAATAAATGAAGGCTCGGCCTGTGGTTTGTAAGATTATCAAAGCTGTGAAACCACTATCATGTAGACATGGCAAAAATAAGCATATTTTGGCCCCCATACCTCTGGAACCTATGATTGGACCAGATTAGTTCAGGAAAAGAAAGAAGACCTAAATGCATGGGTGAAAGTACATGAAACTGAAAATCCTGAAACTGCAACTGCAGTATTGGTCAATAAATAAAGGCTTTATTGCAGAAAGAAGATGTATCTATTATAAGCCTTAACTCTGACCATGCAAAATATCTAAGCCCCAGGCCTTGTAGTTTCACTTAAGAAGATTTTAAAAGTTTTCCCTGTATATGCCTATGTAAAATCGAGTAATCCCTAGGGCGGGCCATTAATAACCACACACAGATAATTTTAACAAACAGTGTAGAGGACCTGTAGGTGAACCTGTATGCCAAATATTAAACCCCAAGGCATAGTAGTTGCAGTCAATAAAATTTTTTAACTTTTCCCTATATAAGCATATAAAAAGTCATGCTGCAGCTGGGATGGGGCCCATTTTTACCCTGGGGCCATGATTTGATCAAACTTGGTAGAGGACTATTAGGTTATGCTACATACCAAATATCTCAGCCCAAGACCTTTCGGAGAAGAAGATTTTTGAAGTTTTCACTTTTAAAACTGTTTTTAAGCTCCTGTGTCCCAGATCTGCAATGGACTGGAACCATTTGAACAACTTTGAGAGAGCTTCACGCAAGGAACATTCCAAGCAAGTTTTATTAAATTTGGCCTGGTGGTTTTAGAGATGTCCCTAGAAGTAATTGTGGACAATCAACAGCCACCGATCCAAAAGCTCACATGAGCTGTGTTCAGGTGAGCTAGAAAGGGTAATAATTCTTACAAAATTTGAAGTGTCATGGACTTTAGATAAGACACTGTATGTTAATAAGATACATTTGCATACTAAAGAGTAATGAAATCCTTCCAAGCTTTCAAATGAGCAGCAACCTCATTTTTTAACTTAATAAGTTAAACCCATAACTGTGATAAAATTGGAGATGTCATGCCCAAAGAACAGGCTGCCTCATGTCTGCAATGACCACATAGGCAGAAATAACTGCCAACAGTAGGGAGACAGTTTTGTCAATTTAAAAACCTGCATGAATGATCACTAACCATAACCAATGTAATCATGAACAAGAAATTGTTAATAATTGACACTTGTCATTATCAAACACTACTTTGGACAATTTTACAAAAGTCTACTATCTTGTGTACAATAATATAAAACAGAGTTCTCAATATTGATAAAATTAACTGTCCAGCTAAATCCTTAAAGACATTCTTGTATTTGCAAGACAACAAAGGTATTTTCGAAACAAGAACTGTCACTGTAAGATGACTATACCCCCGAAGTGGTGCTTTGACCTTTGAGCTGAGAACCAGTCATGCAAGGGTCAAGGTCAACAAACACAGGTCAGTGAGAAGGTCCAAGTATGAAGTATATCCACTTACTAATGTTGAAGTTATGGCCAATATTAAAGTTTTCTGACAATTGGATGTCCAAGGTGAAGGTCATTCAGCGATCAAGGTCAAACAAATATAGGTTAGTGGGAAGGTCTTGTCCAAAGGTGTTTTGTCTCCAAGTATGAAGTAAATCCACTCACTAATAAGGAAGTTATGAAAAATGTTAAAGTTTTCGGACAGACTGACGGAACTGGATAGAGGGCCTTTTCTTTTGTTATTTTCTTTTGTTTAATGGAGGGCCATTGGCCCCTAATTCTATTGTTAAGGAATGAACCCTATTGTTCTCTTTTGTTATGTTTACAGTTAGATGGTCCCCTATTTGTTTTAGGTAGTGTGTCCGGACTGACGGACAGAGAGTTCAAAAAAACTATATGCCTTCCTTCGGGGGCATAATAAGGTCAGACCATCAACAATTACATGTATTTTTTTTATTCAATGATTGATTAAATGCACTGTCATCTACTTACAGTTTTAATTAAATATGCACATTCTATATAGTCCTCTAATACTTCTTTACACTTTGCTCTAGAATGTACCAATCCAACTCTGTCAGCACACTTTAGCCACTCAAGCTCTAGGCTGCCACATGATGCATTGGACAAGGTGATATAGTCAATGAAATTAACTTTAGTAGGAGACCTAAAGTGCCAATTATCCCAGATGAAGCCTGGCATTCTCAATTGTGAGATCTGAAAAAGACAAAAAAGATGGTCATGATGGCCCTATAACACTCACCTGAGTACCATTACACTAAACAATGATATTAAAGAAGGTAAAGGTCTTAGTTTGCCAAGTACGAAACTGAAAGATGCAAGCAAAATTTAACAAATGGTTCAAATTTTAAGTTGACATCTACATGCAAAAATGTTCATATGATTTAAATTACATAGATGTAGCAAAAATAAATAAAAAGAAAGAAAAGTGGGTCATGATCAAAGTCGGAAATGGGTAGAGTTAAAATCTTCATGCAAAATTATATGGTCAGGTGAGCTAAATGGAAGACAAAAATGTAAAAAGTTAATTCGGATAAAAGAATTAAAATCAAGGGCCGGGTCAACTACAGTGAGACATGTTCAATGCTTGATACGGCAAAACTGAACTGCTCTGAGGACGGGAGATGGCAACAATTGGTTACTGGTTCCAATGATATACAATCCTAGGAAAGGGGAACTTAGAGTAGGTGGAGGTTACTTTAAATAACCTATAGCTCAGGGAATGGCCTAGTCATGATGTTCAGGATATAGCCGACACATATTTTTCTATGAGGATGGCAATCAGTCGGTAATGAATCTTGTAGAACAATCTAACTTAATATAATGGGCTGCTCTTCTTTGGACACTTTCAATTTGATCTATTTGTGTTTGGGTGTGGGGCATCTGTACTTTGGAACCATATTCAAGTTGGGATCTGACTACAGTCTGGTAATCCATGGGCTTTCAAAAACCATTACACAAGTAAATTTGATTAGCTTTTTGAGTTGACCCTTTAATACAAGCATCCTATGTAAGGTTATTTGAGACACCCATGCCAAGGTATTTAGCTAAGCTAACCAGTTTGATTTTAAGGAGAAATGATTTAGTAGGGATAGGACGTTTCTTTTTTGTGACATTGATAACTGGGAGGGGTTGAAATCCATATCCCACTTCAACTCCCAAATGTTGATGTGAAAAATTTGGGCAAGAACTTCTATCGGTTTAGCATTCACAAAAAACTGCCTTCTTAAAATGTACTTCACTTAAACAATATTACCTTAACAAAATATGTTAAAGTATTATTTATAATTTAATGTGTCCATATGCAGTTATCAGTTAATTAGAATATGTGGTAAATGACTAGGAGTGAAATGACTAGGAATGAAACATCTAGTGGGTGAAAATACTTGATGCCCACACATGCACCATCTAAGCTCTGAACTACTAAACTACTATCATGAATGGTCAAACTCCTCTAAATTCACCAAAACAAAATGACACATAAGATTCTCTCTCCAACCAAAGACCTAAAATACCATATTGTATTTTAAGCAAGTAACTATGGTATGACTAGGCGCAACCAAATTTTCTTCTCTGATGACCATTGTAGTGTCTAGCCATGATAAACTCTGCCTACTAGTCAGATACTGATAAGCCCTCCCACTCCAAGGGTATCTGGTAGGAGCGGATCAGTGGTCCAGTGATAACGCGCTGGATCGGTAACCCAGGGGTGCCGAGATTGATCCCCCACTCCTCCACTAACTTTACTAATTGTCTTTCAGATGAGGCATTAAAATGAGGTCCAATATATCAGTACACTGAGTATGCAAAAGAATTTGGGGTGTGTCTGGAATGGGATGCTTTCTGTATCTTGCACTACCCTCACAATATAAAATAACTAATCTCTTCAGGGGGCATCGGTCATATGGGCAACCAGTCCCAACGATAAATAATCTCAAATAGACAGACAGGGTATCTGGTCAATGTATACTAGAGTCGATGTAAACCACTTTCTTGGTGAACGTTTGTTGTTGTTTTTTGGGGTTTAACGCCGATTTAAACATCTAGGTTATATCTTGGCGGTCAGTCCACCTAACCGGTTTTCCTGGATAACTAACCAGTAATTAACAATTTCTCCGCAAGTGACTGACTACTGTTCCCACATGATCTACTCTGAATCAGCGGTGAGAGACAAATGAACATCAGACACAATGCCTGAGATCAATTGTCACGGAGAAATTTTGCCCTGCCCAGGGGTCGAACCAGGGACCCATGGATTACTAATCCAGTGCTCTGCCTATTGAGCTAAGCGGGCGGGCATTTCTTGGTGAATGTGTACCACATCTAGAATATATAGGGATTTATTACAATAGAACTAAGTGTATAATTGAATCATAATTGGGGTAATTAAGTTATCAAAAGGTATTCTGAAATGTATCTGTATGAAAATCGAAACTGATGAAAAGACAAAGGAATAATTCAGGGCTCTCGCGAGGGGGCGATTCGTCGCTTTGCTGTCTCAAATTTCGCCTTACATGAAGATCAAAGCGAATGATTGATATTTTTTTCAAAATCAGTTTTAAATATAATTTCACATATATTTTGATTATATTTAAAGTAATTTGAATTATCAAAGCTTGATTAACCTGAAATATAATTGTTTGAAAATAGAAATTGCTGAAAACAGACAAAAACTTTATTTTCAAAATTAGTTTGGGTGTTTTTTTATCAAACATCAAAAAATGTTGATGAAAATTCTAAATTGGGTATTAAGAAATTGTATTAGTTTCATCTGTTAAATGGTACAAATCAAAATCATTATATATAAAAAAAAAATACTTTTCATTTTTACATACGAGTAAATGTCCGAGATAGTTCAAGTAAATTTCTTTGATTAATGAATCATGTCTAACCATATTCATTTGAGTAATGACCATTTTAATTTGAGTAAATTTATTTGAGTAATGGTTATATCCTGTTCTTGATAAAAAGTTTTTATTGTGAATTAATAGAAATATATGCATGAAATGACTGTACATAGTTTGATGTAATGTTTCAACATAAATGAATATAATGAAAATATTAAAGCTCACATAATTTATACTTTATGAGAATAAATCTCTCTGTACCATTCATATCTATACTGCTTGTGAAAAAAAAGAACTTATAATTTTAACTTAAAAAATAAAGAATACTGAATGTATTTGAAACCCAAATGTACTTGTAAAAGTTTACTGTATTTATAATAACAAGTATTAGCATTTCCAAAAATGCTTGAAATCGCCGTTCAGCCACGTATGACGTCTTATCCATAGATGCATGAATTTCATGCTCTTCATTCATTAATTTGATAATTTTATAACATGCTTTGCAGTGAAAAGAATATAAGAATATTACATGTGCAATTTAAACAGAATAAATTTAAGGTAAAAAATACGATATTGCCCTGACTCTTATCAAGCATAAATAAAACTAGAACATATCCTGATCAAACTCCTCGCACTGGTTTCGTCACGCTTTGCTACTGTTTCTGTACTGATCAGGGGAAGTAACCGCTGTGGGGAGTTTGTATCCTGATTAGAATCGCCCGGAAGCAAGCATTTATTTTTTTCTAGAAGTGCAAGTTTTGGAAAAACAAACAAAACATACTCTTATTTAGACTACATTCTCTAGTTAGAAATGACATGTAGCCAAAAATATTGCGATTCTCCTGTGTTTATTTTGCAAGAGCCTGAAGACTGGTACTGAGTTCGTAAATTGATCATGGAATTTTTCAGTTGTACGAATAAGTAACCCGACAAACATGGCGGTTAGGCGAGTCCATTATGCATCCCTTGCTGAAGTTTTTTGACGTCCATTTTGTTATTATGTGATATGTATAATTCGCTTTGATTGGCTAAAGGCAGACAGTGTACAGGCAAAACTGTTCAAATCTTGTTAATTGTATATATCGCCGTCCAGGAACGGCGATAATTATGTGGTTAAACCATTAAAAATACTCTTATAAAATGAACTGTATTTTAATAATGTATTGTTTTCCAAAACAGATTTTTAAATAAATATTGAAAATATTAAAGCTTTCTTTGAAAACCATAATGTACTTATGTAAGTAATAGTTATCATTAACTGTATTTATATGTGAATTAAACTGTATCATTAAAATTTGTGAATAAAAAATGAAATAAAATGTTGTTTTGTTATGATTCAATTCAGTTCATACATCCTGAATGCACACAATTCATGTTATTGAAGTTTTTCTTTATTTCCCTCATTAAATTTAACTGAAAAGCTGTTGACAATCTATTTTACAGAAAGACCCGGTTTTTTTTATATCTATTTAAAAATAAAAAAGTAAATTCTTCACCTGTTTGATCAGCAAAGAGAATTAAATGCAATGTGATACTTTCTGCTACATTGTATTTTAACACAATTATCACCATTTAGACATAACTTGATTGCCCCTATATATTCTGTATGTGGTACACATAGTACATGGGGAGCAGATTAGTGGTCCAGTAGTAACGCACTTGACTAGAAACCCAGGGGTCCTGAGATCAATCCCCTGCTCCTTCACAAACATTATTGTCTTTCTGATGAGAAGTTATACCAAGTTCTCATGCATCAGTGCTGTATACTGAGCATGCTCAAGAACCAGGGGTGTCTCTGGAATGGGATGCTTTTTGTATCTTGCACTCTCCCCTACAACATAAAATAACTAATCTCTGCAGGTATTTATCTTTCAAAAGTTGATGCTAATTCTACAAGTGGCCCTTGCAGCATGGAACCCCTGGGTTTCTAGTCAAGTGCGTTACTAATGGACCACTAATCTGCTCCCCATGTACTATGTGTACCATTGTGAAAATAGTCAGTTATAGAGTTAGTATTGATTGCTCGGGAGTATCAAGTAGAAGTAGAAGTCCAGTGTTCAACAGTGGATACAAAATTTCGAGATTTATACTGACGTACGGACGTAAGAACAGATAAGAGCTACGCTACACAAAGTTAAAGACATAAAAAAGCAAACTGCGGTAGACATTTCTGGTAAATATTCTCACTGTTGAAAAATTGAAGTTATAAATCCAAGGTCAAATTTTTCCTTAGTGTTGTTGTTGTTTTTAGTTAACGGTACTGACGATTACTGCAGTGTAGGAAAAGAACATATTCTTGTTGGTGTCAGGACGAAAAAAATATTTCTTCGATTGTATAAATGACTGATTTGGTCGAACTTCAGGTAGGTTTATTGATTAGTATGATTAATATATAAATTCTTGTCCTCTGTTTCTCTCTACTTTGACTGTGTGGGGAGCCTGTATTTTCTGACATTTTCTTCTTCCTGATATGCGTTTTCACATTTTTGATCCAGCCGTGTAGTTTTCCCTTGATGCCGTAAGCCCAAAATTTAATAGGTCATCTTTTTATGAGCCACTTTGTGAAATATAGCCTTTAAGTCCAAATGAAGGATTTAAAATTTTAGGTCTATGTTCAACTATATTATGTCAACATCTTCTCTATTATCAATGGCAACAGTCCAGTTTTCCATGCATTCAAGTAATTGCTTGATACAGGAGAAGTACGTAGTTTCCTGAAAATTATATTCAATGGGCTGGATAATTTTTCCATGCACTCCTTAAAAAATTTTTGGGTGTATATTATGTAACTCGGAAAATTTCACCTGCCCCGAGCTAGGTTTGAACTCGGGTACCTTCGATTATAAGCGGACACGTACTCTACCACGTCGCCATAAAAGCCAGCTGATAGGTAAGGGAGTAAAAGTGCCATATTATACATCTGCTACAATTATCTGGTCCATGTGCTTTGGACGTATCAACGTCATGCACGTATTTCTTGACTTTCTCTTCATTTATATCCACAAAAATGTATAATTGATGTTGTCCTGTCTGCAGTGGCTGGTACATTGGTTATATTTTCTTTTGTGAAGACAGTGATGAAGTAGTTGTTTAGAATTTCAGCTGTTTTATTGTCAGTTTTATTTTGTAAATTCACCTGAAGATTTCTTTAATCTAATTGTTGTCATTGATGATATAATATTTGACCTTATGTATTTCGAAGACTGTTTACTATATCTCTGGTCACTTTTGTTACAATCCTCTTTTCAAACTCATCACTGTCTCTTGCCATCTTACAAAATTACTATTTCATCCATTTCCTCCTTTTTATCCTTGATGGCTTCTAGTGCTTTTCTGTCGACAACAGGAAAACATTTACTTGGTGCAGTTGTGCTCACCGGTGTGTCCACCTTGATTAACTTAAAAGTTGTTTCAGCAAGTCTACCCTAAGCAACACACACCTCCTTGTTCTCAAATCTTTCTTCCCAGGCTATTGAATTTAATCATTCATTATTGTTTTCAAAGTTACCTCTACTGTACTGCAATTGTTAGTACTGTTCTCTGAGTTCTTACTATAGAAATTAAAGCGAAACTTGAGTGTTATATGATCACTTTATCAGAAACAAGCCAAATATTTGAACAGTCTCTTCTACAATATTTTCCTCATTCAAAAACACTAGGACAGATGCTTGGAGTCAAAATAGGTTCTGTTACATGGTGATTTAAAAATAAATCCCTAATAACTTCTAGAAATTTAATTGCAAGGTGACATTCACTCACCAACATTGTATTATTTCTCCTATTAATTTCCTTCTGAAGGTTGACGGACGCACATTTGTTAACAATATCAATCGGTTGTAGCATATATTTAATCATTAATCAAACAAATCCAAAATGGCGGAAACAGAAAAGAACAACTCTGAACGTTTACTAAAGATGCTTGCGGAAGTCGGAGAAAGAGTCGAGGCCGTGCGTGAACAGGCTCTGAGTATTCATAAAGAAAAAGAGAATATTTTGGAATTGTTACAGGATATGCAGGACCATGCAGTTCATGATGAGATGGCAGAAGGCATGATGTTATTTTGTATCCAGGGTCTTTCAAAATTATAGAATGGTCTAGAAACGCGCTATTTGAATCCTTATGTCGGCAAAATACCAGTTTAGCCCCACAGGGGATTTCAATTTTTCTACCGAAAATAATGTATTGATATTCTTACCTTTCCATGATCAGGGTCGTACAGACGCTTGAAAAAAGTAGTTCCATCAAAAAATCATTAATCGCTGTCACATGAGCTCTCTCATGCATTCACATGAGATGCATTTCAAATTAACGGTAACTGTACACTAGCAATGATTGGGGTACCTAAAGGTGCTATAGATGACAATGCCATTCATTCCGTAATGGAAATGAAAATGTTAGACTAACACCCTGAGGAAACAAGTTAAACATCTATTTCAATCAATATCGTGATTTGGAAGTCAATTATAAAGCATAATTCAAGTAATCCGTTAAATATAATATCTACGTTCATCTATATCTTATACTACCGGAATAACACCTGGATGCTTAAGAACAACACCCTGTATAATTTAAAATGCAGTTACATTAGTAATGAATGAATTCAGACACTTGCCCCGAAAATATTTCCAAGCCCCAGTTTCGTAGCATGTCATGCCCCCCAGGAAAACCCTCTCCCTGGGAAAAGTATTCCCTTTCCAAGGCAAATATAATAAACTATTAATGAATATTTATTTCGTCTTTCTATATATATATACTACCGGAATAGCACCCGGGTGCTATTCCGGTAGTATATATATAGAGTGAGAGAAAATTATTTTGTACTTAAATAAATGCCTTGGAACGGGTATACATTCCCATAATAAACTATTAATGAATATTTATTTCGTCTTTCTATATATATATACTACCGGAATAGCACCCGGGTGCTATTCCGGTAGTATATATATAGAGTGAGAGAAAATTATTTTGTACTTAAATAAATGCCTTGGAAAGGGTATACATTCCCAGGGAGAGGGTTTTCCTGGGGGGCATGACATGCTACGAAACTGGGGCTTGGCAATCTTTTTGGGGCAACTGTCTTAAATTGTATGAAATTTTATGAAAAGGTATATATATAATAGTGTAATGTACATATATAGATGGGGCTAAAAGTAAAATACCATGGTGTTATTCCTTAGACATATTTCTATATTTCATTAATTCATTGATACATACAACGACCTATTTATACCTATATATATCTCCGTCGTTGAGACATATTTATAATGAGTGAATGGTGTTCATTCCGTTTTAAGATTATATAATATAAACGTAATACATGCATTAAACGAAAGTTGACGGAATGAAGTGGAAATAAATTTTATTCATACATACTACGTCTGTTTCATTTCATGCAACAATTTTGTTTTATTTAATTATGTTTTAATGAAAAGATGTTCATTTTTTGAAACTGGAACGGAATGAATGTCATAACTGTATCGATAGATGTAATTGGTTTCTTGTAAATCCCCACTTCTTACCTTTACCAGATTAAATGTGGAAATGTTAACCAAATACCTGTTTTTATATCTTTATGAAAAGAAATTATTGGAAATAAATGATTTCTATACTGAATAATGTTACATTTTATTTGTCACTTATCACGGACTCATGCAGATCAATTTACCGTTATAACTGTCGACAATAAGTAGAAATGGAATTTATTCAGTATATCTAGCAAGCATGTCAGCAGTTGAGAAAAATAAATCAAGAAATCGTAAAATATACGAATTGTGGTCTTCTATTCAAGATATAGTAGGGAACGCTAAGCTTTGGCCTAAGCGAATCCGTAGGAATTTTTGGACAAGTGGACTGAAACATTTTGATAGAATTATTACTTCTACCTTTGTCTATGTAAACGGATTGAACCCCGATCTCTTTATGAGTGGGTGGACTTGTTAAACCTGGCTTCAGATAGAGATGCTTATAGGCATTTTAGAGAACTTTTCAAGAGTTTTGAGGCTGGAAAATATTCCAGAAGTTTATATGCCTATAACGTTACTTCCAATAAGTACGAGTATTTAGACGGAACAGTACGCACTTACGTACATGCTAGTCGACGAAATTAAATGGTATGTACAGATATATTTTTGTTATTAAAGAATATTAAATTGAAATGTGTTTACTCCATGAGAACACAAAGATAGTTTTAATGTATACAGAATGATTTATTATTCATGTACTTATTTGAAAGCATTATGGATACAATTTCAGTTACATTTGGTGCAACAATGGTTATTATATGTTCTTATATTAAATTGAAAATAACGTTCATTCCGTTAAAATGAAAGTAAATAACGGAATGAATGTCATAGGTAGAATCTATATAAAACCCAATGGTAATGTGCTAATGTACATAAATAAAAAAGTAGTTCCTGGTGTATGTAGAAGGTGTTATGCGGTTAATTGCGTATGAATACAAAGCGTCTGATGACCCAGATCATAAACAAAATAGCCAAGAAAATCGAGGACAAAAATTGGAAAAAAGTAAAACACCCCAGGGGGACTAAACTGGTATTATGCCCTTATGTCTGCGATATTTCATGTCACGCTATCGATTTTATACGGTTACAATGAATACCGGAATCGACTTTCTAACCAAAATATACCGGAATCGGCTTTCCGATACCGGAATCGACTTAAAATGTTCAGCTATATTAGGCAAATATGTGTATAGAATATGTTTGTATTTGAAATAAGATGTAATATTCTATTAGTATACAAAATTTTAGAAATAAATATTGAGGGAAAAATGACTTTGAATACTTTTTTCTAAAAAAGCAATGGTTGGTGTCTGTAAGATAAACATACATGTGACAATCATTACCACATCAAATAAAATAATGACTATTATTGTATGTACATAATTGCACGTAATTGCTAAGTATCTCATGAATTAATTAATAAAAATCAGTGGGATCTGTTTCATGTTTTTCCCCAATACATGACGATTGAAATGCATAAATTTTCAACATTCTTTTTCTGATTTTAATTTTAATTGATGAATGTTGTTAATACAATGAAAAATGAATGGATCAGTTGTAGGATTTTCATAAATTTATGTCCAAATTAGTTATAAAATATTAACAAAATAAAAACCCCATAGTTATCCAATCAATTAAATAATATCAAACACGTTTTTTGTAAAATGCAAACACGTTTAATTAGGGATTAACGTTTGTTGAATGACCGAATTATCACTTGATTAATTTGCAAGTGCTTTAATCAGGGACTATAAGTCCTGGCAATTATTTATAATTGTACATGTGAGAAAAGAGCTAAAACTTTTCTTTGCACCGGTACATAGACACTCGACTGAACAACCAGCCTATCTTTATTGGCCCAATGTTTATACATGACAATAGTGACTATGAGACGTACAGCCATTTTTTTCACCATTTAAAGTTAAAGTTAGCAGTGACAGACTTGACAAAACTTGTCATCGGTTCGGACAAAGCTCATGCCTTGCGAGCAAGCAATGGTCAAAGCTATAGTCACTGAGTTTCTTCAGTCTATTCATGTATTATGTACCTGCCACTTGGAACAAAATACACGACAACACTTGGAGGACAACGGTGTACCAAGACCAAACAGAGCTGTCATCATTGACAAAATCTTTGGACATGACGGATTGGCGAAAGTGACGGACGACATTTGCTTTGATAATAAATGTGACGAGTTTGAAAGTTACTTCGCAGAATTTTTTGATAAATTTGTCCAGTACTTTCAAAAGCGCCTGAAAGGTCATATCAAAACGAAGGTCAACGAACCCTTACGTGATGGACATATTACCAGTGACTGGACAAACAGCAATTGTGAGTCAGTTAATCACATGTTAAAGCAAACTGTGGCCTGGGCACTTGTTTACAATGTACATACTGTGTAAAATTTGTAAATATTATGTAAATAATGTATATATTAACATGTTATAGCTATAAAGAATCATTTAGTGTTTTCCTAAAAAAGGAAATTACGTAAGTGATAACGGACAACACGGGTAGATGTCCACTTGTTTACATTGTACATACTGTGTAAATTTTGTAAATATTATGTAAATAATGTATATTTACGTGTTATAGCTACAAGAATGATTTAGTGTTATCCTATATTTGCCATTTTTATAACTCTCTCATTGCAAGTGTAGGGAATACCTACCGTCTTTTTCTGATGTCAATATAATGTATTTTATTGATAATTGATTATTTTTTCTTTTTGCAAAAAAAACTTATTTTTCGATGTTTTAGTTAATAAAACAAATTATGTTTTATAATTGTAACAACTGAAATACAGAGAGCTGCTACTGTCATTCTTATGTCAAATGAATGCACTTTTGTTTATTTCATTTACTATATTTTATGATTATTGATTATTATGTATAATGTATATTCTGGAAATAAAATTATTTTATTTCCAGAATATACATTATACATAATAATCAAAAATGGCACCAAGACGTAAACTTCAACTCCTAAAAAAATGAAATCAAACACAGCTAGAAATTTTTAAGATACATGTACTTGGAAAAATGGCAATTCTTGGTTAACATATGATCCTCAATTCTTGTTGCTATGCATTAGCTTGTATCATATGTAAATATCATGTACTTTGTTTTGTTACAGTCCATAAAAATATTATGATAAATAAATTATTTTATTTATATTGATTTGTGCTTATTCTTTAGTAGGAAAACACCAATTGTTTTAATCTGAGTCATTTTACTCGTCTGATAATCAAAGAGCATAATGGTTCAAAGTGCCTCAGAGAGCACCATTTACCAATGAAAATTCAAAAAAAATTCGACGCAGGAGGGGGTACTCCCCCTCCCGCACCCACCCCCTTTTCCGCGTCGAAAATATATTTGGCTCAAGCAAATTTTGACCCAGAGCTAGCCCTGAAATATAAATTAAACATTGTGTTTTTTATCTTTTACATTTTTAATACATGATTACATTAATGTAAATACAATAATAGTCATTATTTTATTTCATGTGGTAGTGATTGTCACATGTATGTTTATCTTACGGACACCGACCAATGCTATTTTACAAAAAAGTATTCAAAGTCAGTTTTTGCTCAATATTTATTTCTAAAATTTTGCATACTTATACAATATTACATCTTATTTAAAATACAAACATATTTTATTCAAATATTTGCCTAATATAGCTGTTACAAGTCGATTCCGGTATCAGGAAAGCCGATTCCGGTATATTTTGGTAAGAAAGTCGATTCGGGTATTCATTGTAACCCGATTTTATATGCCCCCGCCATGATAATGCAGAGCGGTCATATAGTGTTTACCCTGTCTGTGTGTTTGTGTGTGGGGGGGGTGAGGGGCCACATACATGTACAATAAGACGTTAGTGTCCGGCTCATACTTTGTTGTACACAGTTGGATGCCAAAATAATTTGGCATAAGTGATCATCATATGAAGAAAATGTGTTGCGTGCAAGGAACATGTCACTCAATCAAAGGTTAAGGTCACTGTGGACACGAAGTTTTGGCTTATTCCTTGTATATATGTGGATAGAGTGAAAAGGTTGTTCGTGTCCAGCTCATAACTTTGAGGTGCATGGTTGGATTTCGAAATAATTTGGCATAAGTGATCATCATATGAAGTTGAGATGTGTCATGTGCAAGAAATATGTTGCTCGCTCAAAGGTCAAGGTCACAGTGGACACTTGAATTTTTGGCTAATTCCTTATATGGATATAGTGAAAAAGTTGTTCGTGTCTGGCTCATAACTTCCTTGTGCATGGTGGGATTTAAAAAAAATGTGTTATTATGTCTCCCCCCATCTGGGGAAGACATATTGTCTTTGCCCTGTCCCTCAGTCCATCTATGTGTCTTTCACACTTTGTTTCCATTCGAAAACTAGAATATGATTTCAGCTAGAGCCTGCAAACTTCATAGGTTGATTGCCCTTATTGAGTTACAGAAGCCTATTGTTTTTGGGGTATGTAGGTCAATGGTCAAGGTCACAGTGACCTTAAATGTGAAAATGATTTCTGCTTAATAACTAGAGAGTTCTATTTGACCTAGTGTCTTTAAACTTCATAGGATGACTGTCGTTATTGAGTTACAGGAGTCTATTGATTTTGGGTCAGCCAAAGTTTAAGGTCACAGTGACCTTACAGTATGCGCCAGGAGGAACTCACATTTTCCACTTTTTTGCGCAGACGAGGAAAAAGAAATATCCACCACGACAACGAGGAAAAAGACGGAAGTGATATTTGATGACCAGCGCGATATTAATTAGGGTCATAACTCACCTGGATAAGCTGAACATGTAATGAAACAACCGTAATGAAACTGTGTATTTTACATCTACCAAATATGGTGACATTTGGTAAAATAAACACCAGATTTCAAATACATTTGCTGTGTAGGTTTATTGTGTACTTCTGTCGTTGAAATTTTAAAAACGCTTGTTATTATATAGCAAAATCGATCAACAATTTTTGCCAAGGGCCTAGATGATACAGATGTCGCAGCAGGGTTTACATGTTGTATGTTTTTTGGGATCATTGATTGTCCGGCGTGCCTTGTCAACAATTTTACTTGTACGACTTCTCCTCCTAAACCGCTAAGCCAGTATTGACAAAACATGCCTGGTATATTCCTTGCATGAAGCTCTACCAAAGTTGTTCAAAGAATTCAATTCCATCAAGATCTCTGGTTGCTATGGCAACTGAAAGGAAAAACTTTGAAAATCTTCTTGTCTGAAACCACAAGGCCCTGAGCCTTAAGATTTGGTATGTAGCATTATCTAGTGGACCTCTACCAAATTTATTCAAATTATGCCCCTGGGGTCAAATTTGTCCCTGCCTCAAACTTCATAGGGTGATTGCCCTTATTGAGTAGAAGAACCCTATTGATTTTGGGGCAGTAGGTCAAAGGTCAAGGACACAGGGACCCTAAGAGTGAAAACTGTTTCCGCTCAATAATTGGAGTTCTATTTCACTCAGAGCCTTCAAATTTCATAGGGTGATTGCCCTTATTGAGTAGAAGAACCTTATTGATTCTGGGGTCAGTAGGTCAAAGTTCAAGGTCACAGGGCCCAAAGAGTGAAAACTGCTTACCTGGATGATCTTTATTTAGGCACTGCTTACCTTAATGATCTACTTATCATTTAGTAACCACATACATAGATGATCATGCCATATTTAGTTACTCTTGTGTGCTCAACTCCCCCTATGCCCATGGGTTAACCCTATAGATTTTGGGGACAGTAGGTTGAAGGTCAAGGTCAAGAGTGAAAACCATTTCTGCTCAATAACTCGAGTTCTGTTGCACCCAGAGCCTTCAAACATCATAGGATAATTGCCCATGCTGAGTAGAAGGACCAAACAGTTCCACTGTGATGTCAGGTGACGTCAAAGGTGTGAATCTATCATAACCATACATATATTAATATATATATATAATGTTCTTTATACCATAATAAATGACAGAGGCTTCTGTTTCAGAAAGGTGATACCTTTGACCTTCCTTTCATCGAGTGCAGGGGGGAGACATGCGTTTTTCACAAAAAACATCTAGTTAACACTCCAGAGGTTATACTTTCAGTCCAAATATCCTGGAAATCTGTCAGAAAGGTTGTTTCGATGATTTCTAGCTCAAGTTCAAATATGGGTCATCTGGGTTCAAAATCTAGGTCACAGAGCCCAAATATGGAAAAGCCTTTTTAACACTAGAGGTTACATTTTCAGTGCAAATGTACTTGAAATATGTCAGATAGGTTGTTTCGGTGATTTCTAGCTCAAGTTCGAATACCATAAACGCTTGAATATAATTATACGCACTTTTTTTCACGAATTTTCCATTTTCACAAAGTGATGCTCATTATACACGAGGGTGGGCCGTCAGACAATTTTTTCCAGCTTTAAAACCCGTAAAATACCTGCCAAATATCAATATTTTCTGTCCAAATGATCATGTTTTCTTTTTTGGTGCACCTTCTTTTTGGAGAGCGTTGTTTATGGGAGAAAATCAGTGTCATCAGTACTGAAAGTACGATATGGTAAAAGCTGTTATAATGCCATTTTGTTTGTTTGTTTGTTTCTTTTTAACTGCTAAAGATTCAGTCATGGAACCAGTGCTTACTGGTATTATGCCAGTCAATATTCGCACTCGCACAATTATCGTCCAATTAATTGGATAAAGGAATCATCCATATTTGTCAAACACAATAATAAGTGTCATTTGATGTTGCCGTAATAACTGAGATGTTTGTTTACACATCCAAAAGGTGTTGAGAAGGTGTTGACACTTTGAGATAATGCCATGTTTATTCATTATTTACGAAAGTAATAGTCTCCAGGGCTATTTGCCATTAATGAAATAAATAGTTAAATGCAACCGTAGCTATATTCATGCGATGCATTTGTTACATGCATCAACAATGGCCGCTTTCTGAACGAAAAACATAACCAAATGGTAACTCTATTTCCAGACAAAATTTATGTGTGTATTATATTCCAATGCAAGCATTTTTTCCCAGATCTTGAAGCCAGACCAGGGTGTGTTTTATACACACAAGCTTATAATATTCGAGCGATTACGGTATTGGTCTACTTGGTTCAAAAACTAGGTCACAGAGCCCAAATATGGAAAAGCCTTGTTAACACTCTAGAGGTAACATTTTCAGTCCAAATAACCTGGAAATTTGTCAGAAATTTTGTTTCGATGATGTTTAGCTCAGGTTCGGATATGGGTCATCTGGGGTCAATTAATCAGGTCGATAACAGTTTTGTTAAAAGCAGTCATACTCAGGTGAGCGATATAGGGCCATCATGGCCCTCTTGTTAGGAATGTAACTAAGATGCAAAACAGTGTTTAAAAGCTGTAAACTTTAACTGACTCTTCATCAAATCTACTTTCAATGTTTGACACGATACTGAGATGAAGAGTTCTGGAACTGCATCTGTAACTGTTCTTTGTCAGAGAATTTCACACTGTGGAAGATACCATTCTCTCTGATGCCATTATATGCCTTCTCCAATTCAGGTCCATTTGAATTTTTCAACTGTATCAATTTTAATACTGTTCACTCAACCATCACAGTTCCAGTCTCAACATCAGCACTGTCTCTCTGAAAGGTCTTGGACAATTTACACACCACAGACAATACATCTTACAAGAACAAATGTCACAGCTTCTTGTTTTAGAGTGTTGTACACTTCAGGAAAACAGTTTGTAATAGTAAAAACTGCACCTCCTAGCGAGAGCCAACGGAAAGTTGCAGGCTCCTTCAATGTCAAATACAGCATATTTTCATCTTCTAGGAACTGTGACATAGCACAGAGCTCATTGTATCTCACTGCTGAATTATTGAAAAACTTGTAAATAAGTTTAAGTGTCTGCTGATAATCACTAAGAAGTGGGACACCCCTGCATGCCTGTTCAGCGGCTAGGGCCAACCTATAAGCAACAGTTGATTTGAATCATTATGTGGGGAGAATTGTGTAAGTCTTACATCAACACCATTAAGTCTACCAGTCATCACAGAAGCTCTGTCACTAGCTACATGTACTGCGATTACCTGCAATTTCCTGCAAGACCTCTCTTTCATCATAAAGTAGCATTGTTTATTTAGAATTATGATTCTGTGAATAATTTTCAGGACTCAGACTTGCATTTTATTAGTAATATTATTGAAGATAATAACTCTATGAATTTCGCTATCTTCCATATGGAATGAATGTCTGTGATTATCTGCATATCGAATAGAGAATTGCATTTCTGCAATTTTGGAGGTTTCATACCTAGAGATTTTGTACTATTGTAGGGATAACACATTGATTTTCATGTGTCGTCATCTGCTGATACCCCAAGTGATATTTCAATCCCATGGGCATCAGCAGATGATAGCTCGCCAAAAGCAGTGTGTCATTTATAATCATGCATAAAACACAAAATATTAGTAGAAAATCGCTAAAAATGCATCAAATTTGTATACTGCATATTGATTCTCTCCACACTGTTTATGTCATTTTACATATGAAAAGGTGTTTCATTTGGAGTTTTACCTTTCATGTCATGGTACTTGTGTTTAAAATTCAAAGTATGAATTTCAACTTGGCTGTGACTAGGGAAGTTGCACTTGGTGCGAACTTCAGGCTGAAAAATAGAACGATCAGCTCCATTTTTAGCTCCACTTTTTCAAAGAAAAAATCGAATTATTGCTATAGTCATGATGTCGTTGCCATTGCCCTTGCCATTGCCGTCCGAAACTTTAACATTGATCATAATTTTTTTACCCCCAAAACAGTTTAGGGGTATATAGGAGTCACCTGGTGGTTGATCGGTCGGTCGGTCAGTCGGGTTGTTCCTTGTCTGGAGCATAACTTGAAAACTACTGGTTGGAATTCATTACAACTTCAAACATTAGTCAAGCACAATGAGAGGAAGTGCAGTGTTCAAGAATCATAACTCCATCTTCACTATTTGTAGAGTTATTGCCCTTAATTGGTTTTCCTTGTCCGGAGCATAACTTAAAAAAATTACTGGTTGGAATTCATTACAACTTCAAACATTAGTTAAGCACAATGAGAGGAAGTGCAGCGTTCAAGAATCATAACTTCATCTTCACTATTTGCAGAGTTATTGTCCTTTGTTGGTTTTCTTTTTCCAGAGAAAAACTTGAAAACTACTGGTTGGAATTCAGTGCAACTTCATACAATGGTCAAGCACAATGAGAGGAAGTGCAGTGTTCAAGAATCATAAATCCATCTTCTGTATTTGCAGAGTTATTGCCCTTTGTTGGATTTCCTTGTCCGGAGCATAACTTGAAAACTACTCGTTGGAATTCATTACAACTTCAAACAATAGTTAAGCACAATGAGAGGATGTGCATTGTCAAAGAATCATAACTCCATCTTCACTATTTGCAGAGTTATTGCCCTTTGTTGGATTTCCTTGTCCAGAGCATAACTTGAAAACTGCTGGTTGGAATTCAGTGTAACTTCATACAATGGTCAAGCACATCAAGGGGAAGTGCAGTGTACAAGAGCTATAACTCTGTCTTCACTGTTTGCACAGTTATTGCCCTTTTTGGATTTCCTTGTCCAGAGCATAACTTGAAAACTCCTGGTTAGAATTCATTGCAACTTCATACAATGGTCAAGCACAATGACAGGAAATGCAATGTACAAGAACCACAACTATATTTAATTGCCCACAACCGTAACTCTTTTTCAATTCTTTTACAAAGTATTCAGTTACTAATAACTTCCTCAGTTCAGAAGCAGTCTTGCGGGGGTATTAATCACATTTAGTGATAGCTCTAGTTTTATTAGTTAATGGATTGTCTTCATACGTAGACACAACAACTGTTTGGACAAGACCTTCAAGTAGACCAGACTAAACTTGACCTTGACTCATAAATGACCTTCACCTTCAAGGTCAAAATACTGAATTTCGCTAAAATTGGCCATAACTTTATTATTAATAGGTGAGTTGTCTTCGTGCTTGGACTCAACAACCCTTTGGACAAGACCTTCAAGTAGACTGGAATAAACTTGACCTTGACTCTTAAATGACCTTCACCGTCAGGTCAAATTATTGAATTTTGCTAAAAACAACACTTATGACAAAGCCCACATCTTAAATTATTCAAGTGTGACCTTTTACCTTAAAATGACCATGAGCATCAAGGTCAAGTTATTGAATTTTGCTTAAATTGTCATAACTTTGTTGTTTATGGTCGGATTTGATTAATACTTGGACAAAACAACAATTATGACAAAACGGACATGTTGAATACCTCAGGTGTGACCATGACCTAAAAATGAACTTGACCATCAAGGTCAAATAATTGAAATTTGCTTAAATTGTCATAACTTTCTCATTTATTTATTGATTTGATAAATACTTTGATAAAACAACACTTATGACACATCCTACATTTTGTTCTTTCAAGTATGACCTTGACCTTTATATGACTTTGACAGTCAAGGTCAAATTAGTGAAATTTGCTAAAATTGGCTATTTCTTTGTTGTTTATGGTTGGATTTTATTTATACTTTGACAAAACAACACTTATGACAAAGCTGACATGATAAATTATTCAAGTGTGACCTTAACCTTAAAATGACTGTGACCATCAAGGTCAAATTACTGAATATTGCTCAAATTAGCCATAACTTTGTTATTAATTTATGGCTTTGATTCATACATGGGACAAAACACTTATGACAAATCCAGCATTATGATTCTTTCATGTTTGACCTTGACCTTAAAATGACCTTGACAGTCAAGGTCAAATTATTGAATTTTACAAAAATTTGCCATAACTTTGTTATTTGTTGTTGGATTTGATTCATACTTGGACAAAACAACACTTATGACAAAACCAACATGTTGAATAACTCAGATGTGACAGTGACCTAAAAATGACCTTGACTGTCTTATGACAAATCCAACATTTTGATTCCTTCAAGTATGATCTTGACCTTTAAATGACCTTGACAGGCAAGATCAAATTGAATTTTGCAAAAATTAATATTGGTGAATTTGATAATTATATTTCCTAATGATGTTTCATTTGAAATCCCTTCACCACTATCTGCTTCCTCTGATGTGTTTGCCTTTGGAAATAGGAAAAAGTCGAGTGTGGCCCCTGCTTGCGGTGGCTCTTGTTTGTTGATATGCCCTGTACTAATCTGTAACCAGCATAAGAAAAACATGTTTTCTGTCCTGTTTGAACACATTTAAATGCAAGGCTTTATGCATGAATAAGGATTTACTTCAAACTTAAAACACTGACAGAGCACATTGGTAGGAAGTGCAATGTGTAAGAACAATAACTTTACCTAGCCTACTTTTAGAGTTATTCCCCTTTATCAGATTTATTTGAAAAACTGTCTGAAGCATAACTTCAAAAGTACCCTGCCTACTTTTAGAGTTATTCCCCTTTATCAGATTTACTTGAAAAAAAAATTCCATAGCATAACTTTAAAAGTACTTGAGGGATTTTCTTCCAACTTAATACACTGACATAGCATATTGGTAGGAAGTGCAGTGTCAAGAACAATAATTGTACCTTGCCTATTTTTTTAAGCTGTGTTAAATCTACATGTACATGTGTTGAGGAATAAATATGTTGTAATATACTGATATTATAAAGAATTTCAGTCCACTAAGAAACAGTCTTAGGGAAGATTAATTTACTCAAAGCCTGTTCTGTTATTTCAGTGGAGAGGGAGGACATTGAATCAACCATGGAAAGACTGATCTTCAGATGTTTGACTGTAGAAGTGTCTGTTTCAACTCCGAGGGATGATACTCAGGAAGAAGCATATAAATCTGTGACTGGTATAATGAAGGATTTGCACCACAAATTTCAACAGGATCCCAAAAAGCATTCTAGTGTTGTTGAATCTTATCTGAATGCATGTTTGCCAGAACCTGTCAGCTCAAACATTGATACAAGATTTCAATCAAAATTGTTAGGCTGCACAGCTGATGATCAGAAAAGCTTTCGGCAAAAATTGCAGAGTATGCATAGAGATGCTCTGAGAATAACACTTTGTAATGGTGATGTAAAGCATGAAGACAGTACAGCAAGTGTATGTGATGATGCACATTCTTCTGAAGACAGTAAACCTGCAGAAAATAAAAGTAAACAAAAGGCCAAAGCAGAATCCTAGTAAACCTAAGAAACACCTGAAGTGTAAAATAACTTTACCTTAACATTGTCAGTTTTGTCACATAGTTTCTAAACAATTGAAGTGTTGAATATTGATAAGCTTTAATTAATCTTTTCTATAGTTTTGTCAGAGTTCTGAATCAACATGCTCTTTTAGAAAACTGTCTTTATTATAAAAAAAATAAGGAATGCTTACACTTCAAGAAGATTTATATAACTTTGCTCAAGAGACTGGTCAGGCTATTACTTTCTTAGTCAGTGCCTCTTACATTATCTTGTGCTGGTTAGAGGCACAAATGCCAGTGGAAGACTCTAGAAGTAGTGCTCTATTACTGGTGGGAGGCTCTAGTGCCAGTAGGAGGCTCTAGTACTGGTGGGAGACTCTAGAACCAGTTGGATGGTCTGTTGCTGGTGGGAGATTCTAGCACTAGTGGAAGGCTCTAGCACTGGTGAGAGGGTGTAGTATTGGTGGGAGACTCAAGTGCCAGTAGGAGGTTCTAGTTTCAGTGGGAGAGTCTAGTTCAAGTAGGAGGCTCTAGTACTGGTGGGAGACTCTAGAACCAGTAGGATGCTCTGTTGTTGGTGGGAGGTTCTAGCACTAGTGGAAGGCTGTAGCACTGTTGGGAGATTTGTAGTATTGGTGGGAGACTGTAGTGCTAGTGGGAAGTTCTAGTGTCAGTGAGAGATTCTAGTGTCTGTGGAAGACTCTAGTGTCAGTTGGAGACTCTAGTGTCAGTGGGAGGCTCTAGCACTAGTGGGAGGCTGTAGCACTGTTGAGAGGCTGTAGTATTGGTGGGAGACTCGGGTGTCAGTGGGATATTCTAGTGTCAGTGGGAGTGTCTAGTGTCAAGGGGAGACTCTGGTGCACGTGGGAGGTTCTAGTGTCAGTTGGAGATTCTAGTGTCTGTGGAAGAGTCTAGTGTCAGTGGGAGACTCTGGTGCCCGTGGGAGGTTCTAGTGTCAGTGGGAGATTCTAGTGTCAGTGGGAGAATCTAGTGTCAATGGGAGACTCTGGTGCCCATGGGAGGTTCTCATGCTAGTGGGAGGCACTAGTGCCAGTGGCAGGCTCTAGTACTGGTCGGAGACTCAAGTGCCAGTGGCAGGCTATGGTGCTGGTGGGAGGCTCTTGTGTCACACTGCCTATTTGTTTATGTTGATACTTTTTGTCAAATCCAAGTCTTTCTTAAACAGGGGTAGTTTCAAGAGAAATGCCAGAATGTGCATTGTCTTTGAAATAAGCATCTTAGAGAAGTCACAGAAACAGACATTGCTATAATTTTACAATACTGTGAAGATTGCTGGAACAAGAGTATCCACTGCATCCTGAGAACATTTTTCATGTTATATTTAGTTTACAGTAAGACTGTTACCATCTGTGTTATTTTAAGTAGAATGTAACAGGACATTATATGATCAATGATCACCTTTCTTTAATCAGTATATTTTTTCCATCTTTGTCCTGTTACAGTTTAATTTTGTACTTCATTGATTTTATAATTTTAGAAGTACATTTTATTTGATTATTGTATTTTTATCATTTAACATTTCTATCTTTTGAAAACACAGCTGTGATCTGTGTTAAAACTGTTTTGAACAAAAACAGGTGAACTTTCATGATTAAGTTTTGAGCTTCCATAACTGAGCAAGTCAGACGTGAAATTGCTTTTATAGCTTCCATTTCCTCTGTCATCTAATGTAAAGCTTATCAAGATTATAAGATTTTTACTCTCCTTTTTAGCTTTTCTGATTGCACTGTGTGCATCATGCTTTGTTATCTTATTACTTTAAACAACATCTCCTAAACCATTAGGTCGGAGTTGATAAAACTTGGCAGGGATGTTCTCATTATTGGTTACCCCTGGTACATGTTACATACAGCAACACTATAATACTGTGGAACAGTTGACTGCTGATAATTCGTTTTCATGAATATTACTTAACAATGATATTCGGCATTACAAATAAATACTCTTCAATTTTGAAGGCTGGTCTTTAATGTTGTTACTTTAAATACAGGTATTTCCCAAAATTCTAAAAACAGCTTTATGTTAAAATGTAATGAGTGATAAGATTGCTAAAACAGAATGAATTGAACGTTGGTTACCGACTATGTGCAGTTCCTGGCATGAAGATCTACCAGACTGTTAAAAGAATTTCATTATGTGCTGAACTCTTGATCCCTTTGCCACATGAATGAAAGAATATTTGTTCAAATTATGATCCAAGGGTCACTATTGAACCCAACCAAGCAATCTTTTTTTACATAGAAATATAGAGGAAAAATCTTAAAAATTCTTTTATGAAACCACAATGCCAAGAGTTCTGAAATTTGGCATGAAGTATTTGTTTAGTGGACCCCTATCAAGATTGTTCAATCTTGATCCCTAGTGTCTTTTTTTTTTGGCTCCACCATGGGGGTCAGAGCTTTATCTTGTATAGGCAAACTCATTAAAAATCTTCGTGTCAGAAGGTTAAGTGTAGCTTTAAGTATGCTGTGTTGTCCGTCGTCAGTTTGTCCGTCTGTCGTCCACAGTTCACTTTAAACAACATCTCCTCCTATACCACTGGTCAGTGGCAGTTAAACTTTACATAAATGTATGGCACTCCTTCAAAATTATATAAAAAAATGGAATTCAATGCAGAACTCTGAGAGCCATGACAACTGAAAGGAGAAACTTAAAAAATCTTCTTTGCCTAGAGCTTACATATTTAGTTTTCTTCTTGTCAGAAACCATAAGGCATAAAGTTAATATGTTTGGTGTGTATGATTGTCTAGTGGACCTCTACCAAGTTTTTACAAATCATGACCCCTGGATGAAATTTGGCCTTGCCCCAGGGGTCACTTGATCTTACATAGGGTTATAAAAGTAAAAAGTCTTTGAAGATTTTCTTGTCTGAAACCCCCAAGGCCTAAAGCTTACATATAGTGGACCTCTAAAAAAGTTATATAAATCATTGCTTTGATGTCAGAATTGGCCTAGCCCCAGGGGTCACTTCATTTTACAAAGACATAAAGGAAAACTTGAAAAATCTTCTTGTCAGAAACCATTAGGCCTAGGGTTTACATATTTTGTTTATACCATTGTCTAGTGGACCTCTGTAGAGTTATATAGGAAAAAGTTTTAAAGAAGGTTAAAGGCCTTGAGCTTAGATATATATGGTGCAGCATGGCCCTCACCGGGATACCCAGACCCCATTCACCTCACTGGAACTCCCCCCCCCCCCCCCCACCACCACCTACGGGAAGAAAAATCATTGGATGGGGTAGGAAGGTACCTAACCTTCATCCACCTGTGTCCTTGACCTTCATGTGACCTACTGACTTACTTCCTTGTTGTTTGAAGCTACATGAATGAAATTTTAACTATTTGTATAATTTTAACTATTTGTATACTTTTGCATACAGACTTAAACTTTGACCTTGGCTGACCTTCACCTACTTCCTTGTTTTTATGCCGCCAAAGGGAGGCATATTGTTTTTGAGCTGTCCGTCTATCCGAAAACTTAAACATTGGCCATAACTTTCTTATTATTGAGTGGATTTACTTCATACTTGGACACAACACTCCTTTGGACGAGGCCTTCCCACTGACCTATATTTATTTGACCTTGACCCTGAATGACCTTCACCTTGAAGATCCAGTTGTCCAAAAACTTTAACATTGACCATAACTTCCTTATTGGTAAGTGGATTTACTTCATATCTGGACACAACAACCCTTTGGACGAGGCCTTTCCACTGACCAATACTTATTTGACCTTGACTCCTGAATGACCTTCACCTTGAAGATCCAATTGTCCAAAAACGTTAACATTGACCATAACTTCCTTTTTTATGCCTCCGAAGGGAGGCATATTGTTTTTGAACTGTCCATTCATCTGTCCGTCTGTCAGTCCATCCTAAAACTTTAACATTGGCAATATCTTTCTTATTATACCCCCACCACAAAATGTGGGGGGGGCTATAATGGATTCGCTTTGTCGCGTCCGTCCGTCGGTCGGTCCGTCCGCCCGTCTCCATTATCGTGTCCGCTCTATAAATCCTATACCAATTGAAGGATTTTCTTCAAACTTGGCTTAAATGTCACCTCAACAAGGGGATGTGCAGAACCCATGTTGCCCATGTGTCAGCTCAAGGTCAAGGTCACAATTGAAGGTCAAATATCAAACAATCAAATATTAGACATTATGTCGTGTCCGCTCTGTAAGTCCTACACTAATTGAAAGATTTTCTTTAATCTTGGCTCAAATGTTCACCTCAACAAGGGGATGTGCAGAACCCATGTTACCCTTTTGCCAGCTTAAGGTCAAGGTCACACTTGAAGGTCAAAAATTGACTCAGAAAATATTCTTAAATTTTAATATGTATTTGAATATTTCTGAAACTAGAAAACGTATTTGCTTGAAATTTAACATATATATGAAGTGTCAAAATTAGGATATGCAGGTCAAGTTTCATAACTCTTTATTGCATTTTGACAAAGTTATGCCCCTTTTTAAGTCTTCAAATTTACATACAATCAAATATTATTCAAAATGTCGTGTCCGCTCTATAAATCCTATACTAATTGAAGAAATTTCTTCAAACTTTACTCAAATGTTCAACTCAACAAAGTTATGTGCAGAACCCATGTTACCTTTGTGCTGGCTTAAGGTCAAGGTCACACTTGAAGGTCAAAATTGACTTAGAAAATGTTCTTAAATTTTAACATGTACTTGAATATTTCTGAAACTAGCACAGGTATTTGCTTAAAACTTAAAAGATATATGAGGTATCACAAGTAAGATATGCAGGTCAAGTTTCATAACTCTGTATTGCATTTTGACAAAGTTATGCCCCTTTTTAAGTCTTTTAATTTACTTACAATCAATACTAGACAATATGTCGTGTCCGCTCTATAAATCTATACTAATGGAAGGATTTTCTTCAAACTTGACTCAAATGTTCACCCCAACTGGGCAATGTGCAGAACCCATCTTACCCTTGTGCTAGCTTAAGGTCAAGGCCACACATGAAGGTCAAAAATTGACTTAGAAAATGTTCTGAAATTTTAACATGTACTTGAATATTTCTAAAACTAGAACAAGTAAACTCAATATGCAAAGTTTTTCCACTCCTAATTACATTTTGACATAATTATGCTATTTTCTTAACTTCACTGCTTTTGTTTGTTTTAGTACATTGGGAAAATGAAAGGTTATTTGTAACTGTTTCAAACATGATTTGACAATATATAATATACTATTACCTGTACAATTTGTTTGTTTTTTTCACCAGAGATAATTTCTTTTTATGTATATGTATTTGTGCCACTAAAGTTATTCCCTAACCACCTTTCCATGTCATCTTCTGTCAAGGACATTGGTGGGGGTATGAATCGCATTCAGCGATAGTTCTAGTTAGTAAGTGGATTTACTTCATACTTGGACACAACAACCCTTTGGACAAGACCTTTACACTGACCTATAGTTATTTGACCTTGACCCCTGATTGACCTTCACCTTGAAGATCCAATTGTTCAAAAACTTTAACATTGGCAATAACTTGTTTATTAGTAAGTGGATTTACTTCATACTTGGACACAACACCCCTTTGGACAAGGCCTTTTCACTGACCTATATTTGTTTGACTTTGACCTCTGAATGACCTTCATCTTGAAGATCCAATTGTCCATAAACTTTAACATAGGCCATAACTTCCTTATTAGTAAGTGGATTTACTTCATACTTGGACACAACACCCCTTTGGACAAGGCCTTTTCACTGACCTATATTTGTTTGACTTTGACCTCTGAATGACCCTCATCTTGAAGATCCAATTGTCCATAAACTTTAACATAGGCCATTACTTCCTTATTAGTAAGTGGATTTGCTTCATACTTGGACTCAACACCCATTTCGACAAGACCTTCCGGCTGACCTGTAATTATTTGACCTTGACCCTTGAATATCCAATCGTCCAGAAAATATCATTTGGCCATAATTTCAAAATTAGTAAGTGGATATACTTCAAACTTACACGCAACACCACTTTGGACAAGACCATCTCACTGTCCTGTATTTATTTGACCTTGACCCCCAAATGACCTTCACCTTGAAGATCCAGTTGTCTAGAAATTTTCACATTGCCCATAACTTCCTTATTATTAAGTGGATTTACTTCATACTTGGACACAACCCCCTTTGGATAAGACCTTTCCACTGACCTATATTTATTTGACCTTGACTCCTGAATGACTGGTTCTCAGATCAAAGGTCAGAGCACTACTTTCGGGGGAATTGTCATCTTACAGTGACAGTTCTTGTTGAAGATATGTCTTTGAAATTTTTACTATTTGTATGTTAGCATAAAGACTTCCAATTTTACTTTGGTTTACATGGAACTTCTTTCTTGGTTAAAAAATATTTTTTGATATCTAATGTGTGTGTGTGTGTGTGTGTGTGTGTGTGTATATATTTATATATGACAGTTTGTAAAGATTTGTTCAGCCTCATTCACATGAATTTGATTTTGGAGGAAATTTAAGGGTATGCATCTTTAAAGTTTGTACTGTTTCAGGGTTTGTTTGCATAATGATTTGTTAGTACTGTTTCAGGATTTGTTTGCATAATGATTTGTCAGTACTGTTTCAGGATTTGTTTGAATAATGATTTGAGTCAGCACTGTTTCAGGATTTGTTTGCATAATGATTTGTCAGTACTGTTTCAGGATTCGTTTGCATAATGATTTGTCAGTACTGTTTCAAGATTTGTTTGAATAATCATTTGTCAGTACTGTTTCAGGATTTGTTTGCATGATGTATTCTTATGTCTAGTGTAATGCTGTGCTGTGCTGCCACTGTTGACATACTGCACAGCTTATGTATCAGGTACTTTTCCATCAGATTCTGTGTTCTTTTGATATTGACTCTATTTTATCCATATTATTGTTCTTGTTAATTTTTCTCTTTAATTAAATTTGCAAATCAATACAGTGTTTAATTGTCTTTGATCATTCTCATATTTAGGGCGTGTTGAAAATGTAGTAAAACAAAGTCACTTGTACTTCTTTGTCCATAGTGCCCTGATTCATTTTATAGGAGAACAGGGCCTTGTAAACTTTCCCTTTTTCAGCTGTTTATCTCTAGTGTTTTTGGTAATTCAGCAGCTATGGCCTAGTGTTGAAACTTTACAGACAATTTACACAGCATGTGAAATTTTCTGTATGATTGACACAAAGGGCAGAGTTTTAGACCTTGACTTAGTAATAATATAGTAGAAAGACCATGCAAACATGTGTCATGCATATCTTCAAAGGTATTTAAGCCAAAGCAATGACCATACAAGCACTTGTAAGTGTGCATCATGGGTAAAGTCTAGGCTGCCTCATGTGAATGCAGAGTTATGGTACTTGACTTAGTAAAAAAATTGCTCAAGATTAGAAGTCAAGATTAGAAACTTACTGAGTAATGGTCAAATTGTATTTTTAGCTCACCTGTCACGTAGTGACAGAGTGAGCTTTTCTGATCACCTTTTGTCCGTCGTCCGTCCGTCCGTCCGTCCACAATTAGTTTGTTAACACTCTAGTGGTCACATTTTTGCCTCAATTGTCATGAAACTTGGTCAGGATGTTTGTCTCATTAATATATTGGACGAGTTCGAACATGGGTTATCAGGGTTGGAAAACTAGGTCACAGAGCCCAAATATAGAAAAACCTTGTTAACACTCTAGAGGCTACTTTTTCAGTCCAAATATCCTGGAAATTTGTCAGAAAGGTTCTATTGATGATTTCTAGCTCAAGTTCAAATATGGGTCATCTGGGTTCAAAAACTAGGTCACGGAGCACAAAAATAGAAAAATCTTGTTTACACTCTAGACGTTACATTTTTAGCCTAAATAATCTGGAAATTTGTCAGGAAGGTTGCTTCTATGATTTCTAGCTCAAGTTCGAATATGGGTCATCATGGGTTCAAAAACTAGGTCACAGAGCCCAAAAATAGAAAAATCTTGTTAACACTCTAGTGGTTACATTTTCAGCCCAAATAATCTGGAAATTTGTCAGAAAGGTTCCTTCTAAGATTTCTAGCACAAGTTCAAATATGGGTCATCTGGGTTCAAAAACTAGGTCACAGAGTCCAAAAATAGAAAATTCTTGTTACCACTCTAGAGGTTACTTTTTTAACCCCAATAATCTGGAAATTTGTCAAAAAGGTTGCCTTGAGGATTTCTAGGTCAAGTTGGAGTATGGGTCATCTTGGGTCAAAAACTAGCCCAAATATGGAAAAACCTTGTTAACACTCTAGAGGTAACATTTTAATTCCAAATAACCTGGAAATTTGTCAGAAAACTTAATTCTATGGTTTCTAGCTCAAGTTTGAATATGGGTCATCTGGAGTCGAAAACTAGGTCACAGAGCCCAAATATCGAAAAACTTTGTAAACACTTTAGAGGCTACATTTTCAGTCCAAATGTCCTGGAAATTTGTCAAAAAGGTTGTTTTGATGATTTGTAGCAAAGTTTGGATATGGAGTATCTGGGGTCAAAAACTAGGTCACAGAGCCTAAATATTGAAAAACCTTGTTAACACTCTAGAGGCTAAATTTTCAGTCCAAATAACCTGGAAATTTGTCAGAACGATTGTTTCAATAATTTCTAGGTCAAGTTCGAATATGGGTCATCTGGGGTCAATTAACCAGGTCCATAGCAACTTTGTTAAAAGTAGTCATACTCAGGTGAGCGATACAGGGCCATCATGGCCCTCTTGTCTATGTTCCTTAGCAGTTGCAGAGTTACTGAGTTATTGTTGAAGTTGTCTGTGAGAAATTTGCATATAAGAAAGCAAAGCTTTGGGTCTAGTTATTATGATGAACTTGATTGTAACATCATAAACATATACTTAAAAAGGGCAGTCAGAAAAATTCCAGGTAGCCCATATAAAATATAGATAAACCTGTATTTAAGCATATTAGTGAAACAAATCCCTCAACATGTTCACTCTTTTTCTTTCGATGATGTGAAGGCTGTAGAGTAGTCTGCCTTTGATACACCATGCTACCAACATGCTCATAACTCACAGCCATCTTTTCTTTCAGTGAAGGGAAGAGAAAAAAGTCACAGGAACTTGGATTGGTCAGTATGGAGGGTGGCAATTGCTTGATATGTGTCCCATAAATACTTTTGTATAATATTGCTCTTGTGTGCCAATGCACCGTCAAGGAAAATGCCCCATGCACTAGTTTGTGGAAGACATTTAACAATTCTTTATAAATGATTTCAGAACATAGTTTCTGTGGAAGTTTTCAGTACTAGATCTGCTGGGTGCACTGGGTATTTATGCAACAGAGCCTTTAGAATTTAAGAAAATTGTGTAAAGGACCAATTTGCATAGAGTTCTCTTTAATAACTGGTTGTTCATGCTCTTCCCTCTTTTAGATAACATGCCATTCAGGCTCTAAATGATATATGTATACCCTTGTCTCATCCTCTGTGGGAAGTTCATTAAGCCTCCTTTTTTCTACATTTTTATAAGATTTTTGTAACATTGTACCCTTTATCTCTAGTGTCAAAATGCTCAGTATCAACCATGAATACACCTCCAGTAACTTCTTTGTTTTAATATCATGAACATTTCCCAATGAAATGCCAACTGATGCAGCTATTTTGAAAACTGTAACTCAAGTTGTCTGCTACCATGATCTCAAGTTGTCTGCTACCATGATCTCAAGTTGTCTGCTACCATCATTTTGAGTCCTGTGCTACCATGATCTCAAGTTGTCTGCTACCATGATCTGGAGTAATCTGCTTCCATGATTTCGAGTCATCTGCTTCCATGATCTCATGTCATGTGCTACCATGATCTCAAGTTGTCTGCTACCATCATCTTGAGTTCTGTGCTACCATGATCTCAAGTTGTCTGCTACCATCATTTTGAGTCCTGTGCTACCATGATCTCAAGTCGTCTGCTTCCATGATCTGGAGTAATCTGCTTCCATGATTTCAAGTCATCTGCTTCCATGATCTCAAGTCATGTGCTACCATGATCTCGAGTCCTCTGCTACGATGATCTCAAGTCCTGTGCATCCATAACTGCTTCAGTAGTAATGTTATTTGAGGAGGCTGATATTGAAAGGCACCATACACAAGGAAGATTTTTGACACTAGATTCTTCATTATCACATGCTCTTATCCACCTATGAATAGAGGCTTTGGACCATGAAGAATGACTGTTAACAGTTGGTATATTCACAGAAGAGCACATCTTTAAGTAGAACCAAATTTCCTTCCTTCCTGTAGCCTCTATGCGTAAGATTGAACTGCTGGATTTTAAGACGTTTGTAACTCTACTGTACCAGAACCAAGGTCAAATTTTCACTGTATATGGCTAATGAAACCACCTAGCACTCTGAAAAATTTATGCTCATAATTTTTGTGTCGCCTGCTACGAAGTAGCCGCCACATATAGGGATCACTTCTCCGTCGTCTGCATGTCTATCACAAAACTTGTACGGACTACTCCTCAGAAACTACTGGTGCGATTTCATCCAAACTTTACAGGAATGATCAGTACCAAGTCTAGTTGTGCATATTGTCGGCATTTTTCAGTCCAATGATTTTTGTGAGAGTAATGGCCCTTTTATTTTTATTTTTTTAAGTTTGTCTGGACTACTTCTCTTATACTACTAATGCAATTTGAATGAAATTTTATAGGATTGATCAGTACCTCAAGTACTTGCGCATGTCTAATGGGTGTTTCAGTTGAATGATTTTTGGCTGAGTTATGGCCCTTGAATAAAAACATGCGTTTTAGCCTACAAACTGTCTAATCACCTCTCATTACTACTGTTTAATTGGCTATCATCAGGCGACACGTGATCACTGATCGCCCTTGTTGCTAATAGTACGTTTCTGTGGAAGTACATTAGTCTAAAATCTTTCTGGATGCCCTCATACATGTTATCAAAAATACAGTCAATATCATCATTTTCTCCTTCTGACAAATGAGTCATAATATATCATATTGCTGCTTTGTTTACACACAGCAAGTTATCAAATGTCATGTACACTTCAGTACATTTGGTATCATTTTAACCTCTGGGAGTGGAAAAAGACATAACCAGTAAATATTCATTGCAAAATGAATTTATGTTTGTGTGAAGGGCTGTAACTGGTATTTGTGCAATTGTGAAAGACAGCTTTGCTCTTTTTAGCTTCATGTTAATGACTAAAATAGTAAATGGAGAGTAATAGCTCTTGAGCACTGCACTACATGAAATCTATCCATAATATACCACTGAATGCTTGCAAGCAATGACTTTTACCATCAAGATACCAATAAATAACCTATAAATATCAGATCTTTTATATTTCAGTAATATTTGATATGTTTTAACATAAATAATGAAACATAAAACAATGTACACTCAAAATTACAAGTATAAAAATACACACTATATCACCATATAAAATCATCAATAATGTTGAACAAATGAAACATATAAAAACATCTGAGCCCTTCAATACCACAGCTGACCTTGCCTCTCCAGTTCACCCAAATATCAGATCAAATTTTTACAACCTTTAGCATTCTGTAGCACTCATCATGTTGAAATTTTAACCATAAAAGACAATAAAATTATGCCAGTTGATTACCCAATGCTACACAGTATACCTGACAGTTATTATAAAGCTGTCAGTACACTGGCTCTCTCATTAGCAATAATAGATGGATAGTGTAAAGAAAATGAGAAAAAGCTTCTATACAGCAAGTATTCAAGCAAAAAACAATCACCAAAGCTCAAAACATCACCAAAGCTCAAAACATCACCAAAGCTCAAAACATCACTTTTCTTTCAGTGTTAACATTTGATAATAAGCAACCTACGAAGCATACATTTGATGAAATGTTATATTGCAATTTCAGAGGAAACATTTACATTACAGACTTGTATTGTTTCCACTATCTTATACAAGGTAAATGCATTGCAGCAATGTTGAAAAGGCTAAGTCAGTGTTTCATAAAATTACCCTCATATAATATAATTTCACTTCCAGTTGAAGAAAGAATATTTACAAATACAAGTGACAAGAGCTGACTAACAGAATATTATATCATTACAGAACTATATCTTAACTTTTTAAGATGTCATTATGTAACATTTTTAATCTTCTTCCAAAGAAAAATAAATCTGAATAAATTAACAAATATTTCAAGTGCATGAACTGCAGCTTTTTTTTTTCAAGAAAACAAGTAACAGGTTTAATTCCAAAATAAAGGTTGAGAAAATAATGTCACGCAGAAATCTCTGGTCCCATATTGCGATGCAGAAAAAGCTAGAAAGAAACACAACTAGGCCACTTATTTCACATTCAACATCTATAAGTATTCTTAACAACCTTTGTCATCAGTGGAAGGTCAAGGTCAAATACCCAATCTTTTATTCTCAATTACAAGAATAACTACATGGTATATATTTCCAGAATGTCACCAGTTCCAACTCTGTTGTCAAAACAATTATACCTTCACAGAAAGATATCCAACCTGTATTTCTTCACAATGGTTCTTTTCAAAGATTCCTATCTAAATGCTATAACACTGAACACTTTCCCAAAACCAATGATTTTTTGCCATGAGTTCGTCTTTTACTCGGCTGTAGGTGAATCGTACCCTCGTCATTGTAAGTCAATTTCAACTTGCCATTTTTCGTGCCTTTATGTTTATCATGTTTTACTTTAGTTTTTGGTGAGGAATAGTTGTGATCTCTGTATGAATCACGATCTATTGAGTCAATGTGATTGTTAGCATCTGCATTGATGAAATCTGGAAAAGAGAGCAAAGTGACAACTAAAATTAAGAAGCTTAACAACTGCAACAGGTAAGGGATCATAAAATCGGTATGATTTTCTTTACCTTACTATCAGAGAAATTTGTTATCATTCTTTATATCTGATTATAATGCTAGACAAAAATAAATCTGAGGTGCAAAGAATATTTTAACCACTTGAGTTATGTATGGTGAAACATACAGGGAAACAGGCTGGGACTTCTGAGAGACTGCTGTTGGAGTTTAAAAAATGTTATTGTCAATAAAGTACAGTAAATAACTACGTACTACTAGGTAAGGTGTTCTCAACCTACGGGTGAGATATGAAACTAAAAAGGAACTGAAATGTTTCAAAGCATTGAAATCCTAGCCATATACTGTTATCAGCAGAGCTTTGACTGCTCTAAAATAATAAGCTTTTCAGTTCAGTACCAACTTCAGTTATATTCTAGCACTGTGAATGCAAGTTACATAAGCATTTACTTGATCCTATTTGATGGAAGCTTGCTGGTTCCTCATCCTCTTCACAATTCAGCTGCTGCAAGTACTTCTCTGCCAGGTACCGGAAGACTGTAACACAAAAAACATAGTCAAAACAAGTCTTCAAAGAAATAACAAATACCCTGTAGAACTAGAATGCTTGAGACAAGGTTTACCAATCTTACTGGCATAATCTAAGTTAAACCCCTTTTTTCAAACTGATTTGCATTATTAATTGTTTAATTATATAATGATTCCATTCCATACCATATAATATTTACTGATTCAGAGTTTTCCTCTTTCCACAAACAATAAGATTGTTTTATAATAACTGAATGTAACAAGAATATTAATGGCAGCAAATGATGCACCAGACTGTCCTTAGTATAAATTTGGGTTATTTTGGTAAGGTATCAAACAATCCTCTCTATCTATCCCACCAAAACATCTCATATGCACATCTCATTCTAGTAACGCTTACATAAAGTTTGGTAGAATTCAACCTGATCATTGGGGGCTGTAGATGAAGGCATAGAATGAACATTCTTTGACTTACCTTCCTCCACATTAAGGTTATCCTTGACAGAAGTTCTGTAGAATCTCAATCGTAACTTTTTGGCAAGTGCTTCTGCCTCATCACTAAAAATATAATATAATCTGTCTTAGTGAAATGAAACATAAAGAACAGATGTAACTGTTTACTATATCTAAGCAAAGGGAAAACAATCCATTGGAATCTGGAGATTATATACTATTTTTGGAAGATATGATGACATCTTCCGAATATGATGATGCACAGAAGAACAGGAAGACACGATAGCATTATTGTCAAAATATGATGATGTTATATAACAAGAGGGCCATGATGGCCCTGGATCGCTCACCTGAGTACTTTGGCTGAGGGTCTACTGTTAAGCAAACATCAGATGCAACATTACATTTTCTAATTTTCAAAGATCTCATATTTTATACAAATAAAACCCATGGGGCAGAGGCAATTTCGAGATAGCAGCTTGTGAGGAGGTGTCATTTGAAGCCAAATATTGATGAAAATCTATTATAGCTTTGGCAGTCATTTTGTTCAATCAGCAGAACCTTTTCAGCAATTTAAATAAAGGGCTCTGTAAGGAACATTTCTGCGAAATTTGATGGAAAATAACCTTGCCAGTGAGGAGGAGATACTATTTGAATTTGTTTCTAATTTTAGCTTTAGCAGCCCTTATGAGCTATGAAGCGGAACAATTTGAGCAATTTTAGAAAAAGGCAATATAAGAAACATTTCTGTTAAATTTGGTTTAAAAATGGCCAAGTGGCTTTGGAGGAGATGTCATTTGAAGCCAAATATTGACGAAAATCTATTTTCCAGCTCTAGCGGCCATTTTGTTCAATGGAGCAAAACCATTTTAGCAATTTTAATAAAAGGCTATTTAAGGAACATTTCTGTGAAATTTGGTGGAAAATCACAAAGCCGTTTAGAAGCATATGTTGTTTGAATTTTTTTCTTTTTTTACGTTATGCAGCCCTTATGTGCAATGGAGCGGAATGGTTTGAGCAATTTTAGAAAAGGGCAATATAAGAAACATTTCTATTAAATTTGATTTAAAATGGCCAAGTGGTTTTGGAGGAGATGTCATTTGAAGCCAAATATTGATGAAAATCTATTTTACAGCTCTAGCGGCCATTTTGTTCAATGGAGCAAAACCATTTTAGCCATTTTAATAAAAGGCTATTTAAGGAACATTTCTGTGAAATTTGGTGGAAAATCACAAAGCCGTTTAGAAGGATATGTTTTTTGAATTTTTTTCTTTTTTTACCTTATGCAGCCTTTATGTGCAATGGAGCGGAATGGTTTGAGCAATTTTAGAAAAGGGCAATATAAGAAACATTTCTATTAAATTTGATTTAAAATGGCCAAGTGGTTTTGGAGGAGATGTCATTTGAAGCCAAATATTGATGAAAATCTATTTTACAGCTCTGGCGGCCATCTTGTTCAATGGAGCAGAACCATTTTAGCAATTTTAATAGAGGGCTATGTAAGCAACATTTCTGTGAAATTTGGTGGAAAATCACAAAGCCATTTGGAGGAGATTTTGTTTGAATTTTTTTCTATTTTTTGGCTTTTGCAGCCCTTATGTGCAATGGAGTGGAATGGTTTGAGCAATTTTAGAAAGGGCAATATAACGAACATTTCTATAAAGTTTGGGTAAAAATAGCCTTCTGGTTTAGGAGGAGATGTCATTTGAAATAAAATGTTGACGACAGACATGGTGATCACAATAGCTCACTCTGAGCATTTGCTCAGGTGAGCTAAAGAATGTTATTACTGAGAAATTAGGGTGTTTTAGGAAACATGTGTTCTTTACCGAGAAATTATAATGCTTGAAGATATGATGCTATTATTCATGATAAATGGTGACACCCTAAGAGATATGGTACTGTTATTCCTGAAAAATGGTGATACTTTAGGAGACATGATGCTCTTTTTCCTGAAAAAAGGTGACACTTTAGGAGATATGATGCTCTTATTCCAGAAAAATGGTGACACTCAAGGAGACATGATGCTCTTTTTCCTGAAAAATGGTGACACTCAAGGAAACATGATGCTCTTTTTCCTGAAAAATGGTGACACTCAAGGATATATGAAGCTCTTTTTCCTGAAAAATGGTGACACTTTAGGAGATATAATGCTCTTATTCCAGAAAAATGGTGACACTCAAGGAGATACAATGCTTTTTTCCTGAAAAATGGTGACACTTTAGGAGATATGATGCTCTTTTTCCTGAAAAAATGGTGACACTCAAGGAGATACAGTGCTCTTTTTCCTGAAAAAATGGTGACACTCAAGGAGATACGATGCTCTTTTTTCCTGAAAAATGGTGAAACTTTAGGAAACAGGATGCTTTAAAATGGTGATGCTTTAGGACATACGATGCTGTTATTCCTGATAAATGGTGACACTCAAAGAGATATGATGCTGTCATTCCTGAAAAATGGTGACACCTTAGGAGATATGATACTCTTGTTCTTGAAAAATGGTGATGCTTTAGGAGATAATTATGATGCTACTGATACCAAAATATAATTGTGTTTTAGAAATACAGCTATCAGATACATAAGGTTGATAAAGATGATGCTGAATGGATCTAGCAAATTCTTCACAAATTCTTACTGCCATAAAAGAAGTAACTGTATTACAAGAAGCCATGTTTACAAGCCAGAGATAATGTTCAAAAAGATATCATGAGCTTGTAAATGCTGAAACTGTTGAATTATCAAGAACATAAAGAAAGAACTGACACAGTTTTAAGCAATATGAATTAAATCTCTGGCTACTAAATCCAATTAACCACACAGACATCTCACGGTTTTATACAAATAACCATAAATAAAACATAATTATACCCTTTATTATTTTCTCCATTCATCCATATCAAATGGGTATTACTAATCAAACGCGGAAAAAAATATAAAGATTTCACAAAGCATTTCAAATATTCAATGATTCAGAAAATGATGAAATTGTAGTAATAAAAATTGTCATCATTGACTCATATATTGTACATATTTCACATTACACAGTAAATACTTGATAAAAGTTAAAAAAACCTAAAACTCTTCAAGCATACATTTAACTCCCTTGTAAATTACAGATTGGAGCAATAATCTTTGACTGAAAACTGAGTAAGTCATCTGGAAAATTAACTTTATCCAGATAAAGTCTTTGTAAAACTTAAACATTTACAGCATGTGACACACAAACTATGATAGAAAAATGAAGATCTGATGGAAAAACTTGTGGTAAATACGGACTTTGATAGCTGCCATAACATAGTACCTACTGTATTTTTTATTTCACACAAATCATAAATCACATCCAGTAATGTGTATAATATTCAAATATGATGGTATCAACAAGACTTGAAAGCTTATAGGACTGAAAGAAGATGTAAACAACCTAATAAATTTACTGATCAATCTTTTTTTTTTTGACAAGAAAATCCATAATAGTACTAGTAAGTGACATTTTTCATATATCTTTATTTAATCAATTTAAATGACAAGGGAGTGAATTATTTTCTAGACTTCACACAGTCAATTCTTTGTATCTTCTGCTGAGTCAAGAATTAATAAAAACTTTTTTAAAAACTGGCAGTTTCTTAGATGTCTGTGTCACAATACTGTTAAAAACACTATGACTAAATACTTACGGCTGCACAACAGCATCATCTATGAGATCAATCTTGTTTTGAACTATGACCATGCTTATCTCCCCTACTTCCTCTTCAACCTGGAAAACAATAATTTCTTCTCTTTGGATAAAAGTTGAAACAGTGTTTATGATCTCCACATACCTGGCCACTTTACTTGTGTAATCTTACATTCTTACTTTATTTATGAACATAGAGGTAAATGGAAATGCTTGTCTTCAGCTTTCTTTGAGGATTTTTTTGTATTAGCCAGACAATGATACTTCTTTAGGAGTTCAGTTTCTTTTATTGGGGTTTAATGCCAGTTTCAACCTCTTTCTGGTGATATCCCCATGGTCAGTCCATCTAACAAGTGTTCCTAGGTATCCAACTTGTTTACTTACAATTCTCTCCGCAGTCAACTGACTGCTACCTCACTTGGATTGGAGATGAGGGAAAAACTGACCTTTTAATAGACACATTGTCCGAGATCAATTATCACAGAGAAATTTAGCTGGTGTATTTAGGAGATTAGTAATCTGTTCTGATGAAATGCAAATTAAGATTCACAAGAAATTTCTGGCACACAGTAATATTTCTGAAGCCTTGATACAGTGTCCTTTTTGTTATAAAAGTGTGTAAAGACAAGTACCAGTGAAGACAGAGCAATGTTTGAATGTGTACCTTTCTTTTCCAGGATTCTACAGCTTCAAATGAGTCCCTGTCCACAGTGGAAAATGCCAGCACACAAGCCTGAGCACCTGAAAATATATACAAATTCTATCTTTGAATTAAGTCTTTCAAAAAATCCTTAACAGTTTTCTTGGTGTGCATTTAATTTGTGTAAATAAACCAAATTTTACTGATTTCAGTTACATGGTCTACCAAAGTATCACTCCTGAGAATAACATATACAAGACCTAGATTCTCAATAAGAAAAAAACCCAATGTAGGTTAGGTTTTTTCCCCGCAACAGGACTTCACTTATACAGATGAGTATAGAATGTCTCTCTTCAAACATCAATCATGGGAAGGAGCAGTCAATTTCCTTGACTCAGGAGTCAAACCAAAAGATGAGTTTAAACCAAAAAATCCGAACAAGAGGGCCATCATGGCCCTATATCTCTCACCTGAGTATGACTGCTTTTAACAAAGTTGTTATGAACCTTGTTAATTGACCTCAGATGACCCAAATTCAAACTTGACCTAGGAATTATAGGAACAACCTATCTGACAAATTCACAGGTTATTTGGACTGAAATTCTTATCTCAAGAGTGTTAAAAAGTTTTTCCATATTTGGGCTCTGTGACCTAGTTTTTGATCCCATATGACCCATATTCAAACATGAGCTAGAAATCATCAAACAACCTTTCTGACAAATTTCCAGGATACATTAATTTGGACAGAAAATAAAGCCTCTAGAGTGTTAACAAGGTTTTTCCATATTTGGGCTCTGTGACCTAGTTTTAAAACCTAGATGATCCATATTCGAATCTGAGCTAGAAATCATCAAAGCAATCTTTCTGACAAATTTCCAGGTCATTTGGACTGATAATGTAGCCTCTGACAAATTTCCAGGATATTTGGACAGAAAATGTAGCCTCTAGAGTGTTTACAAGGTTTTTCCATATTTGGGCCCTGTGACCTAGATTTTGATGCCAGATGACCCATATTCAAACCTGAGCAAGAAATCATCAAAGCAATCTTTCTGACAAATTTCAAGGTCATTTGGACTGATAATGTAGCCTCTAGAGTGTTTACAAGTTTTTTCCATATTTTGGCTCTGTGACCTAGATTTTGATGCCAGATGACCCGTATTCAAACTTGAGCAAGAAATCATCGAAGCAACCTTTCTGACAAATTTCAAGGTCATTTGGACAGATAATGTAACCTCTGGAGTGTTATCAAGGTTTTTCCATATTTGGGCTCTGTGACGTAGTTTTTGATCCCAGATGACCCATATTAAAAATAAGCTAGAAATTATTGAAATGACCTTTCTGACAAATTTCCAGGATATTTGGACTAAAAATGTAGCCTCTAGATTGTTAACAAGGTTTTTCTATTTTTGGGCTTTGTGACCTAGGTTTTTCATCCCAGATAACCCATGTTCAAACTCATCTGAGTTATCACTGGGACAAACATCCTGACTAAGTTTCATGACAATTGAGGCAAAAATGTGACCACTAGAGTGTTAACAAACTAAGTGTGGACGTCCGATGGACAACAGACGACGGACATTGATCCTAATAGCTCACCATGAGCCTATGGCTCAGGTGAGCTAAAAAGTAGCCTCTAGAATGTTAACAAGATTTTTCTATTTTTGGCCCATGTGACCTAGTTTTCCATCCCAGATGACCAACAAGAAATTAATGAGACAAACATTCTGACCAAGTTTCATGACAATTGAGGCATAAATGTGACCACTAGTCTAGAGTGTTAACAAACTAATTGTGGACGGACGTATGGACGACGGACAATAGGTGATCACAAAAGCTCACTCTGTCACTACCTGACAGGTGAGCTAAAAAATATTTTAAACAAAAAAATAATATTAAAAAAAATTTGGTGGGGAGGGGGTGGGGGAGGGGTTAATGTGGTGGGGAGGTAAGAGGGGGAGTCCCTAAGCGGGGGGGGGGGGGGTCATGAACCTATGTATTTAAAAAAAGAATAATGGAAAAAATTTGGTGGGGATACTTGGGAAGGGTGGGGGATCTTTGCAGGGGTCTTGCTGGTGGTCAAGTTTTCCAAGTTTGAATGGAATATCTTTGACACTTTTTGAGAAATGGACATTAACAAAAAGGTTAACCAAGAAATGTTAAGTTGAAAAAGGGGCATAACTTTGCAAAAGTAATTTTAAGGGTTATCAGCCCTTGAGAAATGGTGTCGCATTTTGATAGTGAATATGTATTCCTAATTTGAAGCAAACAGATTTGATTGTTTCTGAGAAATGGACCTGAACAAAAAGGTTCACCAATGCCGATGCCGACGAGGGGGTCATGACAATAGATCCACATTTTTTCTTTGAAAAGTGGAGCTAAAAAAGAATGTCTGAGCACTGTGACCAGGACCTTTAACCCCAAAAACAAAAGCATTCATCCTTGATGTGGCGCAAGTCCAGGTGTAAGTTTTCATGTAGGAAGATGATTAGGAAAGCAAGTTATGATCTGGAAACTGACTTCTTGTCTATCCACTGTCACCTTGACCTTTTACAGTCTGACCCAAAATCAAAAGGGATCATCCTTGATGAGGCTGAAGTCTATGATTTAGTTTTCATGCAGGTAGGAGATAAAGAAAGCAAGTTATAGTCCCCAAATGGTTTCCTTATCTCCAGGTATTGTGACCTTGACCTTTGATGGTTTACCCCAAAATCAATACGGATCATCCTTGATTAGGTTGAAGTATATGTGTAAGTTTTCATGCAAGTAGATGGTAACAAATGCAATTAATGGTCCAGATACAATTGTGTCCATGAACAGAATTACTGACAGACAAGGACAAGCTAATTCCAGTATACTCCAACAACTTCATTGCAGGGGGTATAGTAATCATGACTGATTTCTAAGACATATGCAGTAGGTTGCATACAAAATTAAATCCAAATTTTAAACAAGAGGGCCATCATGGCCCTACATCACTCACCTGAATACTATGCCTTTGGGTCTGCTTTTGAGCAAACATCAGAAGCTTTTTGAAGATTCTCACTATATAGATCTATATGAATTCAACTGATCCCCAGGGTAGAGCCAATTTTTACTTAAGGGGCATAATTTGAAAAAACTTGGTAGAAGACCTCTAGCTGATGCTCCATTAAAAAGCTTTCTGGTTTCAGACAAGAAGTATTTTTTAAAGTTTTGCCTTTATAAGCCTATGTGAAATCAACTGACCCTCGAAGCTAAGAAAGGGTCATAATTTGCATTAAATTTGGTCAAGAGTTATGCAGCTTGCTTTCTTAATGCCCTGAAGACCTTAAGTGAAGTATTTAAACAATAATCTAGTTGCTTTTAAAAATATATGCATATGAAAGGGGCAATGATTTACAAAAAATTCTGGCAACAGTTATCTTACCTAGCGGTCTTATGTCCCTTAAAATCTTTCTTTAGTTTCAAGTCAAGTAATGATTGCTGAGAAGTAAGCATAATAGTATGTTGCATGCAAAACTTTAACCAAGATTTCTAAGTAAAGGAAGAGCCATAATTTGCTAAAAATTTGGTCAACAGTTATCTAACTTGTTTGCTTAATGCCCCTGAAGACATTAGTGAAGTATTTTATCAAAAAGCATTGCTGGTTAATAAGATATACGGTATGCATGACAGTAACTTGCAAGCAAACTTTAACTAAGGTGTGACATCGTCAACACCAGGGTGAGTATAATACCTAAACATATTTTATATACTCGAGCTAATAAATAAACAGTAAAATAGACTACTGTAAACAGTAATGCAGACTACTGTGAAAGGTCCTGTAGACTGCTGTAAACAGGAAAACAGACTAGTAATAAATGTTCTATAGACTACTGTGAATAGTCATGTAGACTACTGTAAACAGTAATGTAGACTACTGTGAAATGTTCTGTAGAACACATAAACTATCATGTAATCTACTATATTACAGTAGTCTTTATTACTGTTTTCAGTAGTCTCCATAACTTTTTACATTTACACTTGTTCTTGTTACAGTCCAAACATGGTTTTTCTTTTATTAGTTTTATCTAACTAAATAAATACCATTTCATTTTACAATGCCATTTCATTTTGCCTAAACCACATTTTTCCGCAGATAACAATAAAATTTAAATGCTTTCTTGTCCACCAGGCAAATTACTTTGTTATGAAAAATTTTCCTTGTCCTATTTCAAGCAGAGAGATTTTCTCTGTTGATAGCCTAAACTTTAATTTCTTTACTTGATATTCAATTAAGATTGATCTATTTTATAACCCAACAAGGCTAGTTATTGAAATAATATGATCATTACTCTATTTTAATGCCTTTTAAAATCTGTTTACTATTAAAATCAATTACAGGCTGTTTACACCACTTAAGATGAAAAAATATGCTGCTTATTTCTTAGTTACCTACCCTGTTTTCATATCTGTATATTATTTGAATTTATAAATTCTACACAAATTCTTACACATGAACATTTTAACATTAACCTGTTAAAAAAATTCAACTAGTTTCAATAAATGATAGAATGCTACCTCAACACACAGAATTGTATGAAAATTCAAAACCGTAACTGTTCCATATTATAATAATAAGTTTTACCACAGCATTTCTTCAGGCCAAAAAAAAAAAGAAAGAAAGAAAAAGATTTATTTCAGCTTAGAGATGTCAAATTTTCTTATCAAATATGTAAATGTTCTGATGAAAGTAAAACATCAATTTCCTTCATTAGTCAAATATCGTGATTCAGGTAAAGCTTATCACTAGTTTTTGATATCTTTTTCTTGCATGTTGCATAAAAAGTAAAAGGGTAAATACATTATGTACTTTGCTATCAAACATAAAAGACCATAATCTAACTATTTACCATTGCCAATGGGAAAACATTTCATATGAGAAGGAAACTATTACATTAAAGATTTGTAAAAAGGTTTATTTATGAGGTTGACGTGACTTAACTGAACTGTCATGAAAAGTTTAAGAAATAAAATCTTTGCAAGCAAACAATTACAAGATGCTAAACATCATTGCATATTTATTTTTCCCAGGCAATTTCCATTCACTGAACTTTTAGTACATATCTATTTTGTTTTTTTTATTATTATTATTATTATTACTATTATTATTATTACTGACTTGAGCATTCTCTATTATCATTTTTAAAAGGACTTGTAATTCAGAGGTCACAAGTACAAATCCACTGCACCCCACCACACTAACTGTAACTATCTTTTGGATACAACATTTTAATCAAAGTCCCATATACTGGTGCTATACACTGAGCATGTGTATGAATCCAAAGTGTCTCTGGAATAGGGTACTTTCTGTATCTAGCTCTATCCCCCACAAGCTAAAAATGAGTCAGCTCTTCATTAAGTATAGGGTTGGGGGTTGTATTATCAACCAGCATAAATGATAAACTCAGGACAGACAGACAGAGCCAAAATATTTCTCTGCTTAGTTAAGGAGTAAACAGCTTTCATTATTACAGGCACCCACAAAAAGCTGGATGAATTAAGAGACAGGAAATGCTTACCCACAAAACATTTCATACTTAAGCAAAGACTGATTGTCTGAAGCTTACTGAGTAGTCTCCAAACCTCTGTTATGCAGAACACTATGTCATAATAATGAGAGAACTTGTGACTTCTTTTAATCCTCCTTGATGTTTTCATACTATTACTTGTGCCAGAAGTGTGGAATGCATGATGTCACTAGAGACTAAACCCTGATAGGATTTGAACCAGTAACTTCCAGATCATAAGTCTGGTATTCTGCCCTGCAAACACTACTCCTCCACAAAAGCATTTTCTCTCTCATAACTAAAATGCATGAATATTGAGTAATTTCTGCTAATGACTTGGGTAAGTTTCATGAAAGTCAGTACAGATAACTGCTTAAAAAAATGTATGTCTACTTTCAGATGTGATCATTAAAAACAAATTACTATAAAATACTAGAAATGTGCAGGCTGTGGGCTATCAAAATATCTGTAAATTAAATGAAAATTCCAAGGAGCACAACCTTACTTGCTGGTATATATTTCTGTAACATTTTATGACCCTGGGTGCAACAGTGCTGGCTGAGTATGTGACAGAAAGTTTTTGGTGTTGATTTTCACTAAATCAAGGGCCATAACTCTGCTCTCCCATGGAGGAGGGAGATGAAAACAACAGGTGCTCAACTTCATTTGCTGATCTATATCCCTGTAAAGTTTCATGACTGTCGGTCTAATAGTGTTGGCTGAGCCCATGACACAAACTTTTTGGTAGCTATATTGACTAAATTAGGGTCAATAACTCTGCTTTCCCAGGATGAAGGGAGACAGAATCCCCAGGTGTGCAACATCGCTTGCTGATCTATATCCCTGTGAAGTTTCATGACTGTTAGTGTAAAAGTGTTGGCTGATTGCACGACATAAACTTTTTGATAGACAGTATGATGCACAGACAGACATCCAAATGAATTGGTTTTAAGTGGATACTTTATTGTTCCCCACTGTTCTTTTAACCATGTACCAGCATTTATAGCCATCTATGAGACTACAGAATGAAAAGCATCATAGTAAATTTACAGTTACCTATTGTTCCCACAACTACTTCAGTATCAATTAGTTTGCACAGGACAGATGGACAAGAACAAATCTAAGTGCCGCCTCTAAAGCCTTATACTCATATACTTTAATGAAACTTGCTACCAAAATGCTTTGCAACTGTGTTTAATACATTCTGTAATTCAATGCTAAATTGATATATTATTAATTTATTCAACAAAATTTACACCACAAAGGACCACATCAATTCATGTGCTAATAACATGGTAGAAAAAAGGCTACCAAACCTTAATAAAAGCTTGTTCAAATTGCTATTTAATTTCAATTTTATCATTTAAATTTTAACAGGATTTGATAGCATTAACTGGCCAGTTTTATTGAACAGTTAATAGGGACGTTTTAAAAAATATTTGTACATGTGTGAACTTGATTGTAAGTGTTTTTAATGGTTCTATTTACTCATACAGAAAATGTACACAAAAGCGTAAATGGTAAACATAGGGGACACATCCATCACCTTTATCAATTCATTGTTAGAGGTATGTTTGCCTTTTTATGGCAAGTAAACTACCGCCTGTCTGAGACAAAAATCCAATAAATATAGACGATTTTGAACTACATGATGGTTTCCAAGCAAACTGGCAATTTTAAGCTATTTTACTAGCAATATGTAGACTAAATGAATTCAAGTGTAAAGTCCATATCCTGACTTCAAAAAGCTAATCTGTTTAATTAAGACTACCCAAAAGTAAATACTACATTCCCTACTGATGTGACATAAATACTATATGCTCTTCTGATATGACATAAATACTATATCCCTTACTGATGTGATGTAAAAACTATATTCCCTACTGACATGACATAAATACTATATCCCTTACTGATGTGACATAACTACATCCCTTAATGATGTGACATAAATATGACATCCCTTACTGATTTGACATAAACACTAAATTCCTTACTGATGTGACATAAATACTACATCCCTTCTGATGTGACATAAATACTATATTCCCTCTGATGTGACATAAATGCTATATCCCTTACTGATGTGATCAAAACTATATTCCCTACTGATGTGACATAAATACTATATCTATTACTGATGTGATGTAAGTACTATATTCCCTTCTGATGTGACATAAATACTATATCCCTTACTAATGTGATGTAAAAACTATATTCCCTTCTGATGTGACAAAAATACTATATCCCTTACTGATGTGATCAAACTATATTCCCTTCTGTTGTGGCATAAATACTACATCCCTTACTGATGTGACATAAATACCACATCCCTTACTGATGTGACATAAATACCACATCCTTTATGTGATGTTTATACTTAATCCCTTATTAATGTGGCATAAATACTATATTCCCTACTGATGTGACATAAAAACTACTATACCGGTATATCCCATACTGATGTGACATAAATATTAAATCCCTTACTAGTGTGTCATAAATATTTTATCCCTTACTGATGTGAAATTACATAAATACTACCTCCTTCACTAGAGTAACATAAATATTACCTTCCTTACTGAATTGACACAAAAATTATATCCCTTTTTGATGTGACATTAATACTAAATCCCTTACTGATGTGACATAAATACTATATTCCTTACTGATGTGATGTGACATAAATAATACCTCCCTTATTGATGTGAGATAAAAACTACATCATCCCTTACTGATGTGACATAAATACTATATCCCCTACAGATGTGACATAAATACTACATCCCCTACTGATGTGACATAAATACTACATCCCAAATGATGTGACATAAATATTTCATCCCTTACTGATGTGACATAAAAGCTTCATCCCTTACTGATGTGACATAAATACTACATCCCAAAATGATATGACATAAATATTTCATCCCCTACTGATGTGACATAGATACCACCTCTTCTTCCTTCCATCCATCCATCCATCCATCAATCTATTTGTACAAGATACAGAAAGCACCCCATTCCAAAGACACCACTGGTTCTTTTGTATTCTCAGTGTACAGCACTGATACATGGTACCTTGGTTAAACGTCTCATCAGAAAGACAATTAGAAGTGTTAGTTGAGAAGCAAGGGTTCAATCTCGTGATCCCTGGATTACCAGTTCAGCCTCTTATCCACTGGACCAGTGCAGTCTATATCATATGGCATACTCTTACACTTCAAAGAGAATAGTTTGTATGACTCCCAAAAAAATGAAATGAGTGCTTGTCACAATGATTTTATGATATTTGCCCATTTTACTGAGTGAATGTTATTTTGACCATGCTTTGCTGTCTTATACTATAAAGAGTTACCTAGCAATAATTCATCCTCAATTCAAGTACAGCCTATACACAGACACTTGAGATGAATCAAGTTGTCAAATATTGAAGTGAGTGCTTGATTACTTTATGTACCATGGTATATAACAACAATAAAATCTTGACAATATTTCCTTTAAATGACCATGGAGATCATCAAATCAAGCCTTACTGGCAGCAATGATTTAGGACTTTGGACTAAAATAAATCTGACAAGATGCCATAAGGTCTACATATTCATTTAAGCTTGAATGAGTCATAAGTTTGAAATCTTTTGTTTTCAGTTGTCTTATCTTTTCCTGTTGCAAATGTTCATGATTTCATAGTTTTTTTAAGGAAATATTATGATTCAGTAAAATCATATGAACCAGAAACTGTTACAAAGTGCATGTGCTTATCCTGTACTCTAAACTAGGAAGTAAAGCATAATTCTGAAGAACTGATAAAAAAAATCAAATTTTAGAGAAATAGTTCCTGGAAAACATCCTAAATAATGTATATTTCAATTCTAAGTAAAATGTTAGAGTCTTCACTTCTTCAATAACACAGATTTTAACTTTGCCCTGTAAACTTTTTCAATAAATATTTGTCATTTCGACATCGCAGGACTGACTTTCCTTGGCATTATTAGTGCACCAGTAAGACATTTATGATAAGGACAACTACTTAACCAATTATCAACAACAAATTATGCGTCATCAGGATTGTTAAAGCACAACGTGGACTATAATGGACTGAGCCTCATAAAAAATATATCAGGCACATATACACATGATACCTAACATGTTTAAAGTTTCAAAGCAGTATCTTGAAAAATGTAGAAGTTTGTGCCGCAATATTTTTAAAAAAATCCTGCCGTTATACAAAAAACTAGGTTGCTGTGAACTGAATGTTGGAACACCGTTCCAAACAGGGATTATGTACATGACACATGTTCACTCTATTGCCAATTCTACTAATTGTTTTAAAATCCAACCATAGATGCAAAATTATATGGGCAAGACACAAACTATCAGCAGTAAGGCCTATATAGCAGAACTTACTAAGTTCAGAGGGTTGCTGTGACATGGATCTTGTAGGGAGGAACATGGGTTTCGAGTGTAACACATACTTATTTTAATTTTTGGTTGTAAGGGTTGCAGAGACTTTCAGTCTTTAAGTAATGTTATTTATAATACTAGAACTTTTATTAAAATACAATGTACACAATTATAAAGAAATGATTCATAACGGAAAAAAATGTGTAAATGCAATCTTTAATAAAATAGAACAATATTAGCCCTTCAAAATTATTTTTCCCTGACTTTTCACTAACTTTTCTGGATTTTTATTTTTCACTGACCAATTTTCAAAATTACCTGACAATTCCCTGACCTTGAAAAAAAATCAAATTTCCCTGACTTTTCAAGTCCCCTGGCAACCCTGCAAGATCTTATATTAACTCAAGTATTGTAAGTCTGATTAATTTCAAATCAAAAATGAAGCTGCTATTGTGCAGACAAGGTCTAAATAGTTAATTTTGGCACTTTCAGGGGCCATAACCCTGGAACCAATAATGCAATAAGGCAATCTGAAGAAAGGAACCAAGATCTTATGGTAATGAAAGTGAAGATCAGACCAAAATTAAGACCACTAGAGTGCAGAAAAGCTTTTATCATAACTTGACCTAGTGACTAAAATTTCTAAGTCACATGACCCAGTTTCAAACTTGACCTAAATATCATCGAGATAATCATTCTGACCAAGCTTGAAGAAGATCGGAGCAAAATTAAGACTACTACAGTGTGGACAAGCTTTTTCTATAATTTGACCTAGTGACCTAGTTTTCAAGGTCACATAACCCAGTTTCGAACCTGACCTAGATATCATTGAGATACACATTCTGACAAAGCTTGAAGAAGATGGGACCAAAATTAAGACCGCTAGAGTACAGACAAGCTTTTTCTAAAATTCGAACTAGTTACCTTGTTTTCAAGGTCACATGACCCAGTTACGAACTTGACCTAGATATCATTGAGATAAACAATCTGACCAAGTTTGAAGAAGCTCGGACCAAAATTAAGACTGCTAGAGTGGGGACAAGCTTTTTCTATAATTTGACCTTGTGACCTAGTTTTGAAGGTCACATGACCAAGTTTCGAACTTAATCTAGATATCATTGGGATTAACATTTTGACCAAGTTTGAAGAAGATCAGACCAAAATTAAGACCGCTAGAGTGCAGAGAAGCTTTTTCTATAATTTGGCCTAGTGACCTAGTTTTAAGGGTGAGATGACCCAGTTATGAACTTGACCTAGATATCATTGAGATAAACATTCTAACCAAGTTTGAAGAAGCTCGGACCAAAATTAAGACTGCTAGAGTGCGGACAAGCTTTTTCTATAATTTGACCTTGTGACCTTGTTTTGAAGGTCACACTACCCAGTTTCGAACTTGATCTAGATATCATTGAGGTTAACATTTTGACCAAGTTTGAAGAAGATCAGACCAAAATTAAGACCGCTAGAGTGCGGACAAGCTTTTTCTATAATTTGGCCTAGTGACCTAGTTTTAAGGGTGAGATGACCCAGTTATAAACTTGACCTAGATATCATTGAGTTAAATATTCTGACCAAGTTTGAAGAAGATTGCACCAAAATTAAGACTGTAAGAGCGCAGACAAGCTTTTCCTATAATTTGACCTTGTGACCTAGTTTTATAAAATGTAAACAGATTTTCTTTGATCAGTTTTTCAACTTCTGATATCTAATCAGAAAAGCAAATGTACAAAATGAACAATGTAAATTTGCTTCTTTGCAACGTTTACCATAAAATATAACTTCAAAATATTTAAAAAACCAACTAAAAGGCATGAATCATATACTTCATTATTGTTTTTTTTTTTTTCATTTTCATTATTATGACAACACATATTAATATTACAATTATTATAACTTCATGTTCATTCACATTATGTCAGAGAGTGTGAATGTTAATTTGTTGTTTAATTTTGTCATGCTCTGACAGCCTTTTTCCACAGTACTTGGGCTGAGCAGTTTTCAGGCAAGTTAAAATTACTTCCTGCCAGGCACTGACCAAAAGGCAATTTTCTCAACTGAGTCTGTTTGATCAATGATCTGACCTTAAATGCTAAGTTTTATCCTTATTTATAAGTACTTGTGATTAAACATATGACACTCCAACTGTTAAACCCATGTCAATCTAAATGGTTTTAATGCACTTCCTGTCTCTGAATATCAGTAAGACTGAGAAAGTCAAGGTCAAATTTAAACACTGAAAGATTTGGAACACCTTGGGCCAATATTAACAACTCAACTAACCTCTACACCCACACTTAAAATGCTTCAAACAGAAAGGTTTTCCATAATTATCTTACTGATTTTTTTTACCTGACAGGCCAAAAGGATGAGTTACATGCCTTTAATTAATATGAGTGGAGCATAACAAACTTTATGAACTTGGGAAGCTTATGTGGTATTTCATCTTTTGACTCTTTCTCTATAAAATCACCTCACAAACTGCAAATGCTGGATATCTATAAATTAGAGTGATATTAGAAGATGGAATGATCCATTAATTTACCTCTGTAATAAGCCTTTGTTATTGCATCAAATTCTTCCTGACCTGCTGTGTCCCAGAGCATCAGTCTTATGTCTTCACCATTTACCCTGAAATGTACACAGTTATTCTTGAATTTCTTTAGTCACAAAAAAAACTTATGCTTTTTTTCAAATTCAAACTAGAGCTGTCACTAAATGTGATTAATACCCCCAAAACACCGCTACAGAACAGAGGCAGTTATCAATTTAGCAACAGAATAATAAATTAATAATAATAAGATAAAAAATTGAAAAAGAGTTATGGTTGTGGGCAATTAAAGATAGTTGTGGTTCATTGTACATTGCATTTCCTCTCATTGCGCTTGACCACTGTATGAAGTTGCATTGAATTCCAAAAAAATAGTTTTCAAGTTATTCTCCAGACAAAGAAAACTAACAAAGGGCAATAACTGTGTAAACAGTGAAGACAGAGTTACAGCTCTTGTACACTGCACATCCACTCAATGTGCTTGACCATTGTATGAAGTTGCATTAAATTCCAACCACAAGTTTCCATATTATATTCTGGAAAAGGAAATCCAAGGAAGGGCAATAACTCTGCAAATAGTGAAGATGGAGTTATAGCTCTTATACAATGCACTTTCTCTCATTGTGCTTGATCATTGTATGAAGTTGCATTGAATTCCAACCAGTAGTTTTCAAGTTATGCTTCTAATAAAGAAAACAAACTAAGGGTAATAACTCTGCAAATAGTGAAGATGGAGTTATGATTCTTGAACACTGCACTTTCTCTCATTGTGATTGACCACTGTGTGAAGTTGCAATGAATTCCAACCAGTAGTTTTCAAGTTCTGCTCCATACAAAGGAAAACCAACAAAGGGCAATAACTCTGCAAATATTGAACATGGAATTATGATTCTTGGACACTGCACTTCCTCTTATTGTGCTTGACCATTGTATGAAGTTGCACTGAATTCCAACCTGTAGTTTTCAAGTTATGCTCCGGACAAGGAAAACCAATAAAGGGCAATAATTCTGAAAATAGTCAAGATGGAGTTATGATTCTTGAACACTGCACTTTCCTCTCATTGTGCTTGACCATTGTATGAAGTTGCATTGAATTCCAACCAGTAGTTTTTAAGTTATGCTCTGGACAAGGAAAACCAATAAAGGGCAATAATTCTGAAAATAGTGAAGATGGAGTTATGATTCTTGGACACTGCACTTCCTCTCATTGTGCTTGACCATTGTATGAAGTTGCATTGAATTCCAACCAGTAGTTTTCGAATTATGCTCCGGCCAAGGTAAACCCCGACCGACCGCCTGACTGACCGCCTGACTGACCAACCACCGGGTGACTCCTATATACCCCCCAAACTTCGTTTTGGGGGTATAATAAAATCTTGGACTAGAAACATCAAGACATTTAATCATTATTCTGGCTTCTGAGCCAACACAGAAGGTACAAACATCTCCCATCTAATGGAGATAATGTCTTAAAATACACACTGAAATAGCTAAATTCATTTTTAAAGCTACAGACATAAATTTGTACCTGATTTTGTACCTGTTAATTATGTAATACAAGTATGGAACAGATAAAGACACACAAAACAAATACAAAATATACTCACTCAATCTGTCTTTCCAGGAAGTCCACACCTATAGTCTTTTTATAATCCTTGGTAAAGATCCCTTTACAGTACCTCTGGATCATACTGGACTTTCCCACAGCACCATTCCCAACAACCACCACTTTTATTGCAATCTCTATCTCCTCTTCCCTCAACATTTGTCCAGATCAGTAAACAATACTCTTTAATGATATTCTGTTAATATTACACAATTTTCTCCATTGTTCACTGTTTAAATTACTCTATCCCATTTTAGAAACTGTCATTCCATAGACTTGTTATTTATCTATACTAAGTCAAAACACCTCATGTTTTCACCATAATGCTGCAGCCTTTAAGAAATTTAAATATCTGTATGTTATTATATCATCTGCAACACAGTCAACAATCTTTTTAACAAAGAAATGAATTTCACGCTTTTAATTTTTCAAGTTCCCACGAAATTCACACATATAATTAAATTAACTACAACCAAATAAAACACTTGCACCTTCACAAATATTTATCACATAAACACAACAAGGTGAAAATTTATTTGTAAGCCTTCAGTCTAAAGCACTTCTTAACCTACCTCTGTAATAGTCCTGCTTATCCTTTACTTATGCTGTAAATTTCAAAGTATTAAACACACAAAATATTAATAACCTGTCTATGAACACAATAGTGTGAAATATGAATAAACACGTCCAATTTATGAAGATTATAGTCCTCTTTGTGTCACTTTTATTTCACAGAAGAATGTTTTCCCCTTATAAGCTGAAATGTGCAGTTTTTTCCTCAACAAACGGTTCACTGATAGAATTACATGGCTTGCTTGAGACGATCTTAGTGTCTGGTCAAATTTGTCAGATTTCGCACCTGTAAAGAAAGGTAATAAGAACAGTGTTATAAATCATAATTACGAGCATTCTTCAAATGACAGGTGATGTCAATAAGCAATGAATAGTGTAATAAATTAATTGTATGCATAACAATTTGTGAATATTATTGTGAAATAAAAGGCGATGAATAACCCACTATATCTGGACACTCATTCCTTTCTCCACTTTAACAATAATCAGATTTAACCAAATTTGAACAAAGACAACAACTTGATAAAAATAAATCATAAAACATTAAGACTGTAGAGTTAATACCATTTCAAAAGCAATCTATTGCATTAATTGAATCTTATTGTCATTTCATTGTAATCCGAAACAATTGACACAAAAGAAGCAATTCATACTATTGTAAAAAAGTATGAAAATTTTATAAGAAAAATTGCTGAACATCAAAAATTATTATCATTGCAGACTCAATAATCTATAAATTCATGAATATAAGCTTAACAAAAACTGTTCTATGGTAAAGCAAAGACTAGCGGGTTTTGACAAAAGACGTCCATTTCAGTTTGTTGATTTACAACCACAGATATTATCAGAACGATAGATAATTGTATACAAAATGTATTATTAAACTGAACAAGTAAATATGTCAACACCATTATACCCACTTCTAAGTTTCATCACAATATAATACACAGTCTTTCATCTGAAAAGAAGACTAAATTTTTATATATACTTAAAGCCAAATGACTATACACGTATTTGACAGATACGAAAATTTTAATGAGTTACTACCATTTCTTTCACACATGAAAGACTTAAGCTTTAATGCAGATTTGAGTATTAAAGGTTAGCAAAATGAATGTTTTAATGTTATATGAAAAACAGCAGTGAGCAGTAGTCATAAAAAATATATAACTGACAGTTTATATGTTCATTATATGAGTTAAAACCAATTCATACTTTTTTTAATAAATACAACAGTAAGAAGCCATACAATACATATTTATCTTATTACAGAAACAAACCTGTCTGCCTTTTATTATTTCATTGTGACTGAAAGTTGGTTTTGTGTTTACAGTATTTTTTCCCCAAAAAATTGCATTATGAATTAAAATAGCTTAAGTATAGAATCAAAAGACAACTTTTTTTTCTTATTTGCCTTAAACTCTTTCATTATTGGCCATTTTCCTATCAGATTTAATTTTGATAACATTGAAATTACCTATAAACACCTAATTACAAATTTCCCATTATCTAGGTGAAAATGACACTTCAGCCATTGTCCAAATATGAAACTTGACAAGCTGAACTCTGATATAATGACACAATTACCAAATGTTAAAAATAAAGTGGATTTAAAAAGGTTCAACAATGTACTATCACCAGTTACTTAACACTTACAATGCTATAAAACTGTGTGCCTCCAACTTTCACCACTTGCATTCAAAATCAACTCCCTTAAATTAAACCAGAGCACATTTATAAAGTGTAAATTAATTAACAACCTTCATTTTTCTCTGCTCAAGCTTACATTTTCCCTTTGATAATAAATGGAGTGTTTTTCACACATGATCCTTAGGATTAGGCAAATTTCAAAATATAATGACTGAATATATCATAATGGAAGGATTCAAAGTCTTACTTACATGTACAACATATTCCAATTCAGTAATCTAGTGGATTAAAAGATAATCCACTAGATTATCACATAACCCTGGGGAAATTTTTACTGAAGTTCTTTTTTTAAGGTATTGGTCTAAAACAGGAATAGGCAAGACAATGTTAACATTTAACAAAAAAGTCTGATCGAATATTTTGATTCAAATAAAAAAACCTAAGATCATAAATCTATTTAAATCTAAATAGTTATTTTCATTTGCAAACTTGACTGATAAAACATGGACCATTTCACACACATCTGCAGTTTGATCAATCTGAAAATAGGTCAATATGATACTATAGAATACAATGTCACTTTCTGCTTCAAAAACATATTTATTTAACATAATAAATGCTCAGGTGTTCTGTTTACACTGGAAGACACAAACACCTAATAGTTCAGATGTAACTTCCTTGCTGGGATAGAAAGAAATTGCCATAAAAGATAGCATAAAAGTCCTTACTGTTTTTGTTTGTAAGGTTAGTTTCTGAACAAGCACACCTGCGTTTTATCATTTTGATTAGATTATCTTAATGAATCAGTAATTTTGTTTGAAATATTTCTAAATAAAGAATAGTTCAAGCACTCAGGTGGGTTTTATATTTTACACACACAGCATGAATTGCATAATTCAGTCACAATTAATGACATTACCTCACACTACGATATGTTTGTTCATTTCAACAAAAAAATTGAAGAAAAAAAACAAACAACAACAAACTCTTTTAAACATCCTTTCTTAAAGACTTAATCTTTATTTGAAGTTTACAACACACAAGTATTTATTCAATGCCAACACTGTCACAAATTAAAAAGCACACCAGGAAATCAGGACTGCACAAACTTCATGAAAAAAGTTAACACTGGGGATATTACAAGAAGCAGACAAGTGTATATGGATATAAAGATATCTCAAGTATTTTTCTTATATCTACCACTTCTCCCTAACAGTAATGGCATTTTATTTACAAACATGACAAAAGTCCATAAAAGTGACCTCAACTACCAATATTCAATAGATAATATTTGCAATTAATACCTTACCTCCTGATACGTGTCACGTCCAGCTACCTTTGATGTAGCTTACATGGTGTGTTAAAAGAAAAGATTTTAATGATCAGAAAGTCTAATATGGATTTTTAGAAAGTTAGTAAGGTTACAATCAATCTTGTTAGAAAATAAAAGTCACCTGAACTGTATACAAAATGGCAACACAGTGCTGAGATGATAAATTTTGCCTAAAATGAAATTCCGATCTCCCACTAAACTGAGGAGATTCTTAGGTATATTGTATAAATAAGCAACTGTTTGCTAAGTAAATAAAGGCCTCCTTAAGCCCTTTCTAAAGCTCTGACTCTTCCTGTGAGGTTTTACATTCTCCCTAAACAAATACACATAATGTAGGGAAACACTTGCAAGAGAATTTTTGGTTGTTCATAAAACATGATTTAATATTTCAAGCTAAAAACTGAGTTACTTAAATTATGACAATCTGACAGCAGATATACACAGACACATGCTTCAAGTTTTAGACGAACTTTTATTAATACTGTTCCTGTATTTTGAGATTAATTAATATACAGCTTAAATGTTGAACTCAAACATACAACTGTTTAGAATTCTGCTAAGATTTAAGACACCGCAAGTTAATTAATTTTCCAGACATTTAATCAATATTAACAATTACAGTTCCCTTCCTACATGTATGTATTTGATGAAATCAGCAACCAGGCATTTCAAATTCTGACCAGCCTTTACCGCAGGTATTTTTTTTAATACTTTCAAAATCTGGGTAAGTGAAATCATTAAATGAATTCATTTAGAAAACCTGTCCTTGGATATCAGCTCCATTCAGTGTACCACCTCAGAGATTCTAGAAAATTCTAAGTAATTTAAAGGAGAGACCAGCAAAGTAATTTGTACCAAACAGATCTCAGTAACTTAAGTCCACAGACAGATAAACAGTAGTCAATAAAGTTAAATCATTATAAACTAGTAAATCCAAACAGCGGAATAAAAATCTTCGAACTATTTATGGAAGATTATCTGTTTTCTTCATATGAATATTCATACAATATATGAATATATGAATCATCGCAACCATCATTTAAACAAAATAACTTAAAGATTTCATTAGTTGTAGCAGAAGTATTCTCAAGAAATATACATATGAAAATAAAATTTCATGGGAAAGAAAAAAGAATGCACTAAGTGCTTTGGTCACTTACAAAACACTATTTGTTAAAATTTGTTTAGAATTCTAACACATGAGCTTCAACCTACACTTTGAATCTGACATGTTTAACAGCACCTCAATGTTCAACAGAAATTCTTGGAAGTCTTTAATTACCTACCTACTTAGATATTTCCCACAGAAGCACAAAACAAAATCAATCTTAAATGTGACCAGAGAGCAAGGGATTTAAAAAAAAAAAATAGGTACCAGTAATTCCTAGCAAAAACATCACTGTGTTAGTCTTCAAAAGAACCAGACAGCATCAGAGATTTTGCTCACATGAGAATAGTATCCAAGTATCCAGTCCTGTTATATTAGGGCATAGTTTCTTCTTCCTTATATGTATGTAAATGTAGGTAAAAAAAACCTGTTTTCACTGACAAAACAAAAGAACACACAAAAACACTTCAAAATTACAAAACTACTTTACATGTCATATGATACTCCATGTACAATTCAAAAACAGATTTTTATAAAATACCAGTCTTTCTTCTGTTTAACATTACCCCTCGTGTTTTCAAAATTTTGTATTACAACAAAGTTAATCACGATGAATAATCATGAATTAATTTGCTATGCATATCGATTATCTGTAAGATAAGATGTGTACAAAGGCCTTTATAGACAGTATCAGTGATTCATTAAATATGATTAAGTCAAAAACTTAAATATCTCCGCCACAACAAAGACGGCTCATTAATTACTCGACATGGTTAAAGCAAACATCTGGATACTGTCCATACAGGTTTTCAGCTTACAGAATAATGCAATTTTGTTTGAAAATGGACTGAAAATACATGAACGTAGCTGTCATCAGCTGACTTCCATACACTATGTACATGGAAGTGTGTAACATTGTAATATTTTAAATAAAATGTACTTTTTTAAATCTATTTTGTTTTGTGACATAAGCAAATCAATATATAGTTCAAACACTTTACTAAGAAAATCCAACATACTAACCAAAAATATTAATGTTTTTATGATCAAGTGCTTAACTGAATTTGCTCATACACTTCTATTTCAGCCTAAAGTTTAAACAATACCTGTTTCATGTCATAAATGCCAGTTTTGTGTTTTGAATTTCTTACATTTAGGCAAACACTCTATCTTGTACTGATATTTGAGAACTCCCAAAATCAAACAGTTACTCCCTTGACAAGAGGGAAAGTGAACCCTAGAAAGAATCAATTACCTAAAACTGAACAATTGTTCTCCTGTGAAAATGATACATGTTTTTGAAACAATGCTATCCTATGACCCTCAGAGGTCTACCTGCTAAAAAAGCTAGATTTTTTTACTATGGTTCACCAACTGTGGCAAAAACAGTTCTTATCAGTTTGTCACTTCAACACTATTGTAATAAATGAGTATAAATGTAGATAACTTATATTACTGTTTTCTACATTTTTGTAGTATTTTTAAGCACTGATGTAACAGCCAAAATATCACTAAAGCTGTCTAAATGCAATGACGCCCCCTGTTTTTAAGAACAAAATTTAATATTCAATTACAACAATAAAAGCCTTTAACAACTGAAAAAATAATTCGTAAAATACTGAAGTTTAAATATCAGTAAATATATGGTCGATACCCCAAAACACTTATCAAGAGGATTTTCAAAGACTGATATTCATAAATAAAATACTACCATTTATAAAACTCTGTTTTTGTACATTTACTGTATCTTTATAAACTTGTCCCTGAATTTATCTGACTTCAGATGCAAAATTTCAATATGCATATTTCTGATTCAATCAAATCATTGATTATCAATTACATCTTCAAGAAATCTTACCCACAGTTTTCAGAAATCAATATGTAACACAGGAACTTTGTTGGATATCCATGATTAAATCACCATTATAGAATTTACCCTCTCAGCAGCATTTAAAGCTTGACACTGCAATCAATGTGTCATAGAAGGTTTACTTTATTTACGCTGTATTTATCCAAATTCAATCTGTTCAATCATGCGTATCTATGGGCCATGACTCCAATGGTACTGGGTATATCTAAACACTTTGCAAAAATATTTAACATTTATATCTTACATAAAAACATGTTCGATAGATAATTCTTTCAAAGGAAAATGTATTGTAACTTGTACAAAAAAATGCAAATTGCCAATTTAATAAAAATGTAAATATTTTTAGTTTAACAATATCTTGTCATCTGGTTAAATAAAGAACGAGAAATTTTAACATATTAAAGACCCAAGTAATCAATCACAAGAAACATAATGGAGGTTATATAATCCTACATAAAGCCCACTTTTCCTTCAAAAGAGTGGTGGAAATTACAATTTAATAAAGAAAAGTCTGACAAAAAACATGAATATTTAAGTGCATATCAAATAACTTTCTTCAAATTTCAAAGACAATATAACAAAACTCATCTCCAGCATCCTTACTTCACTCAAATGTGTCAACTGTGTCTAAACAAATGATCCTGAAAATTTCATCTTTACATCTTTTGGAGAATGCGCTTTCTTTAGTCCTATTTCATTATACAATTTGTAATGAACATGACTTTTTTATTGTAAACATACAGCTTATATTTATCTGAATTTCTCTCTGTCTTTATAAGCCCTGTCATATGACTTTTGGCCTTTAGACAAATTTTATTCTGTTGTTTATATTTATTCTAATTAAATATATTTATTATTTTTAGTATCAATTTTAAATTTTTATACATTCTTAAATGGCTTTTATTTCTGACAAAGAAAAACATGACTTTAGGCTAAAAAACAAAAAAAAAATAACCAGGATAGTCTGTGTTTGAAAGAAGAAAAGGGCAACATTAAGGATTTATGAGTTTAAAGGACAATCTATAAACAGTTATTGTGTAGCTACACACAACAGTCAACACTGCTTTAATCTTGAATTAAACAATATTTTCCTCAAAACTTTGATATCAAGAAGAGTTCAAACACAATACTTTTGCATTTTGTGTGTGCAAAACTTTCATGGTAATTGGTTATTAAACCATTTTGCCAGATTTACTTCCAGAAGTATGATGCCTAATACCAGAGTTGGTTCAAAGTTGATCATTTCGTGTAACAAATTAAGACTAGTGTTCACTCAGCTTTCTTGTTCAACCAGTGAAAAAGGATTTATAAAATTTTTAACACAGCACTGTTGATACCATAACTTAAAAATTAAGAATGTTCTTATAATAGCTATTTACCTTAAACTGATCCATTGCATTGGAGATTGAAGCAAAAGAATTAAAAACACAACATGTCTGTCAAAGGTAAATTGTCACAGCTGTTGCACAGGAGATCCCTGCGCACAATTCTCTGGAGTTTATAATAGTGTAAGAACAACCAGAATCAGGTTATCTTGCCCATATGAGAAAGAATGCAATATGTAATGACACTATCTTGTAATTCACTGTAATTTAACAGGTGAAAATAAAAATTGAACAATAAAATAATACTTCTTAACATTTTCTTATTCGTTTTACAAATTCCTCTAAAATGGGGGACATCAGTGGATTATCTACCCTGAATACTCTCTAATATTAACTTGGTCCTTCCATTTGGATTCCTCTGCTTTCATCGCTGTTTTCCTTTATGATATGGTGATAATTACACCTTATTATTTGCCACAATAGTAGTCAGATTAAACATTTAGTTTAAAAATATGTTTTGTTAGCACATAAAGTTTTTTTTTTTTTTATATTCCTAACCTTTTATTTAATATGTAAGTGACAATTTTCACAACTGAAAGTCAAGACTATCACAAAGAGAAACAAGGATAAAGTCAGAGGATTCCAACTGAAAGGACCAAAGTGCAATTTGGATTACCTCTGATGTTATCTGAGTAAGGGAGATAATTTGTTATCAGCAATGTCTCTCATTGGATAGTACTGTAGTAGTCTGAGTGGCGTAGCTACCCATACGACCAATACGTACATGCGTACAATTTGTTCCAGGAGGTAAAATGACAATTAATTTAATGCAAAAAAAACCTTAATGACGAAATCTTTGGAACTTCCAGGGATCCTGCCTAATGGACCCCCATCAGGGATTAGTCCTGAACATACGCCCCTTGGCATCTTTTGTAAACTTGATGAAGATGTAAAATAAGTACAATAATGAGTTATAATATTATATATAATATAACTCATACTTGCAAACACATTACATTTATGATATAAAGAAGATTTTTTTGTCATAAATATATTGAAATTTCCCTGGGAAAATAATTATTTATAGGATAGTTTATATGAACTGTGATAGAATTATCAGCTATAAATCTACATGTATACTTATAAATATATTTTTTTGTTAAAAAATTATATTATTAAAATTATAAATAGCTTAAAAGGACATTGATTATAATATGTTGTTATATAACAGATAAGAACAGATTAGGGATCATTAGTTAAAGAAGTGTGAGGTTGTGAAAGTTGTATAATGCATTACATTTGTTAATTAGCACCTTGATTAAGGTGTTACTTATACTTCACAAAGTAGTGAAAATTTGATTGATTTCTCAGATACCTTTTTATATTAAATAGATTAAAGAAAATCAAAGGAAGGCGAGTTAGATGAAAATAATTTATTTTTAAGCTTTATTCAAAATTCATTTTTACTGGCTACAATGCTGAGAAGTTGTCATTAAACTGCTGCTAAACAAATGAGTATCTACAGATTTCAGTTTCTATATTTGTTTGTCTTTGTGTACAGAATTTTTCGAAAACTAGTTTGAAAATTAAATATTATATTTATCTACCTGTAAGTGTGTATAATTCACAATTCCAACACTCAGAGACGTAGATTACATATACGTTTCTGCAACACTGTACAAGAAAGTAATTGCACTTAGACAGGTGCATGTGATTACGTCACACCTGATTGTATACATTCACAACAAATTTGAGGCAGGCTTGATTGAAATTTTCTAGAACCATGAGTAGAACGTCCTGGAATCCAGAAATAGAGATCAGAGAATAAGAATATAAATGTCAAATCTATATAAAATTGGAATCTCAAAAATTATTCTTTATAAACTAAACTTCGTTTATTCTTTGATTTGTATTTGGTCATCGACTCATCGAAAACATAGGCGACCCATTTGGCTTGAAGCTACAAATCAAACAGGGCGACAGTCACCGCGGAATTACAATGTAATTAGAAAGTTTGATTCTAAGGAAATGATCATTTAAGTTGATTGGTAATAACTTAACTATTTTAGTTATGACTGATTATACACCAAACACTCCTTTCTTATTTGGTTTTCGATATTCTCTATTGGATAAATTCCGTCTGTTGACGTCCCAATTTCAATCGGATACTTAAACAACTTCAACTAGCAAGTTCTTGCAACATATATGATGGCTGTTAAAACAATCCCTCGATAAGGCAGATCAATGGTCTAGTAGTAACGCGGCGGACCAGTATTCCAGGGGTCGTGAGTGCAGTCCCTCGATCCTCCTCTTACATTACTAATTGTCTTTCGGATGGGACGTTAACCGAGGCCCTTTGTGCTATACACTGAGCAAGGGTGTTTCTGGATTGATGCTTTCTGTATCTTGCACTATCCCTTAAAACATAAAATATTAATATCTGCAGGGGACATCATTCATATGGACACACGGTACCGACGATACATAAACTTAAATAGAAAGAGACCCCTCTTACTAGTCTTATAGGGACTTAGATAGTGCGCGTCAAAACCAAAATTTTCACCTGAATTCATGGATGTACTCGGTTGAATTATGAAAAGTGAGACATTTCATAGCTAAGACGATTGATAAACAATACAGCAGATAGCTGCATTGAACTTCTCAATGCTAGGAAGGGTAGGGATACTAGAGTGTGATGTTGTCCATTGAATTGAAAACTATTTCATAAAGGAAGTGAACTATCGTATAATTGTCAATTGATATTATAATGTAAAAGACTTTGGTTTGGAATAAAGACATAGGCAGGGTTAGTAACTTGTTCATGTATCTTTAATTTACAGATAATCTTTTTGACCTTACATATTAGCGATTATCAATACTGTAGACGTTAAAGGACTAAAGCACTTGATTGACACTTTGTTTAATAACTGGATAACTGCGATTAGTAAAAAAAAGGTTGGCAGTTCCTTACAAAGAGTGGGATCTAGTACTATGTTTCCCTGGAACGCTTGTTATCTAAACCCCCAAAAAAGAAGAAGAAGAAAACCCGCCTGATATGGCTGAATATTTGAGGAATTTATTCTCATCTAACCCAAATGAAATAAATTTGGGAAATAATAAGCATTTTTTTCAGAATTTAAGTTCCCAGATGTGCTTGCAGTTGAAAATCCTATTCCATATTAGGATTAATATTAATATTATTGTAAAGATTTAGAGGTTGATACACGACGGAACCAAGACACAAGGTCATAATTAGCCTGCTGCGTTCTTAAATGCCCTATTCCATGTTTTTGATGCAACTTATCACAGTTCCCGCAGATTCCTTTTCATGATATATTTCGTTAAATTTATTTTAAATTAAGACGTGTTTTACTTCATAGAAAACTTATATACACATATTTAAAACATAATTGCTATTTACTATAAGCGCGCAGGGTTGAAACTGCAAAAATCATGCATGGAAAAAAACATTGTCGAGTAGTTAGTGTTTAAATGGATGAACAAAACCGGTAATGAAATTTAAAAATAAGGTTTACAAGGAACGGATTTGCGCCAAAAAAGGATAAAAGGTACAGCTGTAACCTGCTGACCTGGTAATATAGCTCCTCTACTGACGCTACTAATTGCTATACACTGAGTATGTTAATGAACCAGGTGGTTTTTTTTTTTTGGTTTTTTTTTGGATGTGATGCTTTTGATATAACTAAACTCATCAGGTTGCGTCGGTCATGTAAGAAACTGGTACCAACTATAAATAAACTTGAGAAGATGTATAATGCACCAGTAAATTTGCTGTAGCGTGAATTACCATCATGCATAGTGACGAAAAACAAAAACGAAACTAAGCTGGAATAAATAGTGTTGCAATCTATTTAAACAAGTACATGTATAATTTAAAAAAAAATCTTGCTCATTATAAAATGACTTGTGGATAAAACCTTAATTCTGGATCCTTAGTATTTGTGTTTTATTTCGGGCAATTAAAATAGTGGTTGTTACACTCCTCTTCTTATCATGTACCTTATTGGCAGCCTTCTAAATAAGAACGGAGGTAACCATATATGTATATCTGTACACCAGACATTCAAAACAGTCTAGTTTTCTCTTTAACTTGGACACTCTCGTTATGTATTTAAATTGTTTTTAATACATGGCAAGTTTCAGAACTGTGAAAGGGTTATAAGCGAAACACCTTTTAGGTTCATTTTTGTTTTCGTTTTCCCGCCCTGGAATAGCAATTCCTGAATTAATTTTATCAAAGTTTTCACTTGCACAAAGAGGTATTTCGTAAGCTCAAAATATTTCATGAAGCATATGCATTTATAAAATTTGCAGTTCAAACAAGAACTGTCACTGTAAGATGACAATGCCCCCGAAAGTGGTGCTTTGACCTTTGATCTGAGAACCAGTCATTCAGGGGTCAAGGTCAAATAAATATAGGTAAGTGGGAAGGTCTTATCCAAAGGGGGTTGTGCCCAAGTATGAAGTAAATCCACTTACTAATCAGGAAGTTATGGGCAATGTGAAAATTTCTAGACAACTGGATCTTCAAGGTGAACGTCATTCAGGGGTAAAGGTCAAATAAATACAGGATAGTAAGATGGTCTTGTCCAAAGTGGTGTTGTGTTTAAGTATAAAGTATATACACTTACTAATTTGGAAATTATTGCCAAATAATAGTTTCTGGACGATTGGATATTCAGGGTTCAAGGTCAAATAACAACAGGTCTTGTCCAAATGGGTATTGTATCCAAGAATGAAGCAAATCTAATTAATAATAAGGAAGTAATGGCCGATGTTAAAGTTTATGGACAATTGGACCTTCAAGATGAAGGTCAATCAGAGGTCAAGGTCAAATAATTATAGGTCAGTGTAAAGGTCTTGTCCAAAGGGGTGTTGTGTCCAAGTATGAAGTAAATCCACTTACTAATAAGAAAGTTATTGCAAATGTTAAAGTTTTCGGACGGACTGACGGACGGACAGTTCTAAAACAATATGCGGCTACGTGGAACTACTCCTTCTGTCTGGAACGGAGTCAGTAAACATACAACCCACTTACTTTACGTTACGGAGTCTAAAGGGTAATACAGAAAATGAGTGATAACGATTTATCAATATATAAATTTTCTCCAAATAGCAACACTATAAGCCCGGGGCTCTTAAATTCATTTACTACAGACTCACTGGGTCAGGTTATATTTGTATATAACGTCCAACTACAACTAAGCTAATGGCATTAGTAGTACCACTATATTTTTGTTCGTTAAAAGCTCGAAATGCCGCAGTCGTGGTAAAATGGTCTAAGATTTTCATCTTTGTCTCTAGGAAAGTCGCTCTAAAAATACTTCGAACCTGTCCTTTTCCATTGCTGTATTAGAACCGTATCCTAACTCGGTACTGGATTACTCAACCGTACCACGCAAAACATTGCCACCACACTTATATTTATATTACTGCTTTGATGTATAAATACTCAAGCCTTTTATTTCGGTACTGTCAAAGAGTCTTCAACATATGGCTCAATTTTTTTACTCGACAAGCTTATGCTATTTTATGCTCTAAATAAAAGCATGTTGCTGTACACTTATACTCAGTGGGCGAATACAACATTGTACTAAAACTAGCACGGGCTCATATTACACTTTTCATAGCATTTAACCATATAACGATACGACATTGTACTATTATGCGACAGTTTGTACTTCCACTGTACGAGAAACCGTAATGTTGTAATATTACGTACTGGTACAGAAGATATACATGCATTGTGAGTAGTACGCTTGCGCATGTAAACTTCCGTCAGAAACTTGCCGGCGAAAGTAGAAAGAAATTAAACGGAAAACTACAATAATGCCTGTTTTTAAAGGTACTTTATTTAGAGATAAGAATAAAATTACATGCCACTATGAGTTTACGATCACATTTATAGCAATAGGTCGTACATTTAAAAATATACATTCCCATGTTCCCCACCCGTTTAGTGTTGCAGCAAAAAGTTGCTGTTTCATTCATCCTAGTTCCTTTGATAGTTTATTAAAAGATACAGTGCTTTCATTAACAACCATGACTTTATTTAAGTTTATGGGTTTTTCAATGGAAGCAGGTTAAAATGGTGATGACATCCTTGGTGTGAAAGAAAAAATGTTCAAAATGACCACAGGAATCAGAAGTTTTATCAATGTAAACAAGTTGGAAAAACTCGTCGATCACAATAGGCATATGTAGAAAAAAACAGGAATACAATGCTGTTTTTGGGCACCTTCCTTAAACACTATTTTATGTATTATCTTTGAAGGCAAACAGTCCTGGTTGTAAGAATAACAACTATACAGTACACTAAACTCTGTAAAATATACCCAATAAATACAAAACATTTAAAACATACCTGCCATACGTCCCGGATCGTCCGGGATTGTCCCGGAAATCGAGGGCCCGTCCCGGAGTCCCGGAAAGACATCCGATGTCCCGGAAAACATGAAAAGCGCGTATACCTTTGATCAGGCCAGTCAAATTTTTGACACGCCGCTTATTCTTTAATTATTCATTACGCTATGCTCCGATTCGGTGAATACACCGCGTCATTGGTAACCAATTAACAAATGACCGCTATCGGCTATCGATTTTTTGACTTGCGGTGCATTAATTTGTAAGATATCTGCCCCTTTCAAAGACTGTTCCGCGGTAATTGGTGTTAATAGAGATGCTACTTAAAATTAAATTTAATGCAAACGCGCATAAAACTCGTGGTGAATATTGTAATGTTCGATCAAATCGCGCCGATCCTTGTAATACAAAGCATAGACGACGCTGTCATCAAACGCCCGTGATTCAACTTGAATTCGAGTTTATGATGTTAATAAATTAATAGTACACAGTTATTGTTTTATGATAACTGCTACACAATCGAGGTCGAGTGACAAATATTTCTACTCGTCCTGTATCACCATTACCAGTCCTGGTGACCTAGGAGAAAAACGATCAACGGTACTGTGCGGTTTATTGAATTAAAAAAGGCGCAGTGCTCCCCCTTACTCACGCTTCCGGTTTCGTTTTTGACAGCGTAATACATCGGTAAACTGTGACGTTATGATATACACATCCATCGGTATATTTCTTGCAGTTTTTGCAATCGTTCTGCAGGATGATCGATCAGAAAATTATACTCGTCCTCCTACCTTCTCCACTGGTAAAAACGAGCGAACGTTTTTTATTATGAAGTGGTTGAGAGGGGTAGGGGAATAATCGTCGGATGGACGGACCGATTGAGCTTGAAACATTTCTGCAAGCCTGTCAATTACTATGCTCTTGCAACTAAAATAAAAGCTATGAAACTGATGGTACTGATGTGTATTTGAAAGACGTGCACGGCTTTTCCCGCCAAAAACGGAATCCCGTTCAATTTTGTGTGCTGCCAACGGTTGGGCATTGAAAGTATATGAATAGTTGTATGTCCCGGAAAATCGGCTCAAATCCCGGAAATTCGATATCAAAGTCCCGGAAATGGCCAGAAAAAATATGGCAGGTATGTTTAAAATCCAATGCAATTCTCTCGTTTAATACACTCAGCAATTTTTAATTGTTTTCGGCATCATGAACTCCATGATGAGAATGTTGTAACAGCTAATTATTTGTTACCCAACAGTACATAGAGTTCCCATTCATGTAAAATTTTACATGAATCACGAAAATAAATAATGATGCATGTAAAAAATAGACACCTATTGCCTGCAGTGCATAGAAAAAAAGTGATAGAAAAAAAGATTATCTACTTCAAGAAATACATCTGATATTTTTTAAAAGTCAATTACACACTTCAGTACTATTTATACAGATGCTCTGAATGGTTAGTGGCTATTGCATTCGGCTTTTCTACATTAATTTTTGTATTCTGCGAACCAGTTGGAACAGTTTTATTGTGGAACCACAAGTGTTACTATTTAAAGATAATATCTGGTTTCAGATTTTGGCTTTTTCATAGTATTATTTTATGGTGTTTCAGCAGAATTTGAAACTGTAACCCAGTCCGCACATTTTTTAGAACAACAACACGTTTTTGCAATAAAGCTGTGTGCTTTTTTCAAAAGAAAAACACTGATAAAATGAGTCCTTATATAAGATGTTTTATATTATTTTTAGCTCACCTGTCACGTAGTGACAGAGTGAGCTTTTGTGATTGCCTTTTGTCCGTCATCTGTCTGTCCACAATTAGGCCTAAAAAAAAATAGTGTTGTTAGGGTAACATGCTCTCTATGATTAGGTAGGGTAGGTAGGATTTTTTTTTTTTTTTTTTTTTTTTTTTTTTTTTACCATTATAGACATTTGGTCTTCAAGGGTAGAATCAGTTCAAACCGTTCTGGCTCCTCAAACCTATGATCCCTCAATTGATTGACAAGTTACAAGGTAACAGTTGGAATGCAAAGTGGTGTAATGCAACCATATTTAACCATTAGCTAGTCAATGCAAGCTAAAGCTTTAATATTGCGACTACAGGTTCCTGATAGTATAGAACATTAGGCACAAGAACTTCATTTCCAACTCTTCAAATGACATCTTTGACGAAATAATTTTAAACTCCCGACGTTCTGCAGTGTAATGGCGATCACACGCAGTTTTATACACATTTTATTGACGACCTGAGCCGCCATTTTGTTACTGTGCGGCAATAAAATCCGTCCGCACCGTACTGTACCGTACCTCTACAATACGAAGTGCGACAATTTTTTTTTTTGACAGACCTAAAAAAAAAACAGTAGGGTCGGGCATATTTTTAGGTAGGGTCGGGTGACCCGAACGGAACAATTTTTTTTTTTAGGCCTTAGTTTGTTAACACTCCAGTGGTCACATTTTGCCTCAATTGTCATGAAACTTGTTCAGGATGTTTGTCTCATTAATTTCTCGAACAAGTTCGAACATGGGTTATCTGGGTTGAAAAACTAGGTGAAAGGGCCCAAATATAGAAAAACCTCATTAACACTCTAGAGGCTACTTTTTCAGTCCAAATATCCTGGAAATTTGTCAGAAAGGTTGTATCAATGATTTCTAGCTTAAGTTCGAATATGGGTCATCTAGGTTCAAAAACTAGGACACAGAGCCCAAATAAAGAAAAACCTTGTTAACACTCTAGAGGTTACATTTTCAGTCAGAATAACCTGGAAATTTGTCAGAGAGACTGTTTTGATAATTTCTAGGTCAAGTTCGAATATGGGTCATCTGGGGTCAATTAACCAGGTCCATAGCAACTTTGTTAAAAGCAGTCATACTCAGGTGAGCTATACAGGGCCATCATGGCCCTCTTGTTTTAGTGTACCCCCAAAATTTACTGTGTACATGTACTTCCAAAATTTAAAAGATATGGGTACATGTACCCCCTTTTAAAAAAGCCAGTGGGCACCTTGATACATTTGTAGATGAGTATACGGTCCTTTGTTCTTTACAAATTTTTGGCACAGGGATGCTATTACGTAAACTAGATTTGTTGCTTTTCATCTGAAGGTGCCTTCTCATAAAAGTATCTTTTAACTGTGATGGAAAGTGTAATAGGTTAGGTTACTGTTCTGTTTACTCAGAATATTACTTTTCTACTTTTTGTCCATGGGTGCCGCCATCATGTTGTCGAACTGAAGCCATTTTGTTATTTTGGTTGGTTTAAATTTTTATAGTAACTTTCTTTTATAAGTCCAATTTTAATCCAGTACTTAGTGTTTTATACAATCATGTGATGTTCGTGCCTTTATGTATACTGTCCTGTACTGTAGCAAATTGTTTAGGTTTACTGGTCACAGCGGTGAGCCATAGAAGCCCAAGTGCTTCAAATTTTTCCCGAGAACTTTCTCACTTTCACTGTTTGCTTAGAGCAAAGCTACATTTTTTCAGCTTAAAAATAATTCTTCCTATAAACTCAAAAGTTTAAGAATAGATTTATGTAGAAACCAATTGTCTCTAAATAAAAGTAGCACTGAGTTTGTTGTTGACTTGATTAAATAAATCCACTATATGACCAAACAATTCCACTAGAATTATCTCAACCTATTTAGCCAGCCCCAGATCAAGAGCCTGGTACAAAAGCAACAAAACTAGTTTATGTGATAGTGTCCCCCACCAAAAAATTTAGTAAGAACAAAGGACTGTATATGCACCAATGTGTCATTGCGTAATAGATAAATAAGCTGTCTACAACAACAACATGTCATGGAGTTCCTGATGCTGAAATTGTTTCCAAAAATGTAATTTTTACCTAACTTACACAGAAGGATCATTATCAAGTGCAGTGGCACATTTACTCCAGCTTTAGTAATTCTATTATTTTTGGCATAGTTATTGCCCATTGTTAAATTTTACTTAATATTAATTCTGTGCAGAACTCCTACCCCTGGACATACATGTATGGGTACTTTGTTTAGTTCACAGCCTGCATAATTTTTTGGAACAAATAATAAAGGTAACATCAAGTTGTAAGCTACCAGACTGTGACCATTGCAATGTTTTAAGGGCATTTGTGTCTGTGACACATTTCTTGTTTCTTGTTATTTTTGTTCATAGAATATTCTTGTTATTGTTGTAGTATGTAGAGAGAAAGAAAATAGAAAATTTTGCATCATGAAATTACCCTCATTCACATACAAGTGTATTACCTGAAACTATTTAAAACGTTCTTCAATATATATTTACTTTTCATTACAACCAGTAGATAACATGTAGTGCACTGCCGATTTAATTTGATTATCGATATTGATTTTGTTCTGCTTCTGAAACACATAATAGCACTGATAGATCATAACATGGGTATGTGCTTTAAAGTCTCGTCTAAAAGACAGTTTTAGTAGTGTCATTGGATGAAGTTAGTGATCGAACCTGCAACTCTAGGATTAAAAGTTTTGTGTATTAGCACTGGAAGTTTGATCCGCTACTATATACATGTAATATGCTGTTGCCCATTTCCTTTCATACTTGACATTTCCAATCACTTCTCACCATATTCTACAGTGAGTACTTTGAAATCCAGTTGCTTTGATGTGCAAGTTTTTATTAGTTTATACCTGATTGGCAAATTAAAAAAATAATATTAAAATAAATGGCATTAGTTACTGAAGCCGTGTTGAAGTTTTTAAAAAATCATAATTATAAGACAGTTAAACAGTTGATTTAACATTAAAGAAACCCCCCACCATTATATCAATAATTTCAACTTAATGATAAGTTCGCACATACATGTACATTAAAATGAATAGAAAATTCTGAAAACCATGATGACAAGGTAAAAATATGTATCTTTCTATATTATTTATTTGTATCCATATTTTGTTCAAGAAAAATGCTTTTATATGTTCAGGGCATTCCCCAGGCCGATTTAGCGCCCGGGCAGCGGGGCGCTTGATTTTCATGATCCAAGTTACCGGGGCGCTTGAATTTCGGCTTGCACGTTAATTTTAGAGGCGGGGCGCTTGAATTTTTAGAGCAGCAGATGATTGCTTATCACTGAATTGTTAATATACACTGCAGCCGTCGCATTGTGTCATCGATCAATAAATCCCGTGTTATGACAGGATGTATGGATAAACATGTGACTGCTAATAATGGGCTATATTTTGAAGAAGTAATTTAAAGAAATAGATGATTTATGATCATGTGGCATTAATTGCTCTTGATTGAAAATCGTTTGTTTGAGCTATTTTAAGTTATATAGTCCGACGCAGGGGACAAATTTTTCTCGGACAACTGACTGTAAAACAAAATTTTGGCCCTGGACAGCTCTCATTTTGACAGTCAGAAATATAGGTTAACTGTCCAAAAACACAGCCCACTCTCATAAACAGTCGATTTCTAACCATGTTGAAATTAGTTCTGACATTCCATAAGCACCATCTAAATGAAAATATCTCGGATAGTCCGTTTGTCACCTGTTTTCGCGACCCCGTCGTATTTTTTATTTTTATTTTGAGAAAACTGCGTCTTGGAGACACAGCAACCTTACAAAATTTAATTTATTGATTAAGATGTTTTAAATATGATGACAGAATAAAACTATTTATTTATAATGCTCACTAAAACGGGAAGGTCTAGAACCCCACTGATTTTAGGACAACTCTGTTTTGCCATGGTCAGTTGTCCCAAACTCATACTCAGAAAAATTTGCAGAGCCTTTGATTATATTATTATGCACCTATTTATGATTATATATTAAAGATGGTGAAAGGTATTAAAAATATGTTTATACTGAACACATTTTGTTTGTTTAAACTCCCATTAAACATACCCCAAAATGATTCATTTCATTGTAAGGATTAAAAAAAATTTCGACATCCGGGAGGGGGGTTACCCCCTCCCGCACCCACCCCCTCACAGTTGCGCTTGGAAAATTTTCTGGGGAAGGCCCTGAGGTTTCTTCAACATAAACGGGGGATGTTTGGGATTAAAGTGGGGGACATTCAGGCCAAAGGTTAAGATGTTTTGGCTGAAAGTAGGGATGTTTTGACAGCAATTGGGGACATTTTTACAATTTTGATTTAAAAGTGGGGATGTTTAAACAGAAACTGGGGACTGGACTATTTTGATTCAGAAGTGGGGATGTTTTAATGGAAATTGTGGGCTTTTTGACTAATTATATTCAAAGAGGGGATGTTTTGAATTGAGAACTGTAAAGCACTGACATTATATTGCTATTTTTCCATTAGTAAATGTGAAATGGGGCAAGGAAAAGTTCACAGATGTGGAATGTAATACTGAGGAACCACCCGAGTTGTTCAAGGCTCAACTGTTTGCACTGTCTGGTGTTCAGCCAGAGAGACAGAAAGTAATGATGAAGGGAGCGGTTCTAAAAGTATGTTATTACAACAGAGCAAGTTTTCATTGCCAATTTAGATAAAACTAGGCAGTTAGAATTTATATGGACAACTTTCTTGTATCGATTCAATACATGCGTATAGTAATTAATATATTTAGATATTTATCATTTTTGACTGGTTTGGTTGTTTTAATTGTAAAGTTGAGCTGATTGTCTATTTGTTTGATATTATTTAAACATATTTACTCATTGCTTATGAGCCAAAGCAGAAAATTTGAGTTTGAAATGTTCTCCTTTACTACATATAAGTACTTTAATAGTATAATCAGTGCTCAAACTATTTTGTGTTTGCAGGATGATGGCTGGGGAAATATGAAGCTCAAAGATGTAAGTTCCTTCCAAGGTTATGAAAAATTCTTCACTATGTATGAAATTGAAAGGTTTGCAATGCTTCACATGTACATTTTGCTTAAAGTGATTTATAAACCTACTAAAATATCAAGGTCATTTACACTGAGTCAGTGTAATCTTGACATCATAGTAGGACTCTAAACGTTTTTCCCTTCAACTACAAGATACGGTAGCGTAAAAGAATAGATAATAGAAGTTTTGAAGAAAATGGTTTCTGTTGTAAAAACAGTATGAACAAGTAGCTTTAAATAATGCTATATGTGTGTACTGTTCACAGGGAGCAATGTTACTAATGATGGGTACAGCTGATGAGCTTCCACAGGAGCCTGTACAGAAAACAGTGTTTATGGAAGATATGACAGAACAACAACTTGCCTCAGCTGTAAGTCTGACTAGCTTACAAATCTTCTTGGACACGTATTAAAGAAAAGTTTAGTTAAATGAACTCATTGCTTGAGCTTTACAAATCAGTACACTCAAAATCAAATTTTATGTTTTTGTTTTTTTTGTGCAATATTTGTTTCAGTTGCAGACACCATAGATCTTTTTTAGTGGTTTGTTATAACTTCTGAAAATGACACCTTGAAATGGCATAACCTAAAATTTATCATTTGTACATTTCACTTGTATTTTATTTGTACATTTTTTTTCAATGAAATGAAAACAAATTTATAACTAAATTATTAACTAAATTATTATGTTTAAAAGAAAATTTCTTAAGGGTTTGTCTTTACATGTTCTTATTACCTACTGCCTTTTCACACAAGAGTATAATCATAATATGGAATATTATCATATTTTTTGTTAATTTCAGATTAAAATTCTTTTAGTATGAAAATTAAAAAGCTCTTTTTATTCTGACAGTTTTGGACAACATAAATTCTAATCACATTTGAGCCGTAATAAAACAAACAAAATTTGTATTTTGTGGAGAATTTTGATGTCATTTAGATGTTTTTCTGTTGTTAAAAAGAATTGACTTTAGTGTAGAATTTTAAATGTATATTTCACAGTATTGTTCTTAGTATAATACCATTGTAAAAGGACTTAGAGTTAGTTCTGATGTTTAACAGAATTTCTTCAAAATTTCAGCTGGAAGTGCCTGCTGGGTTGACCAATCTAGGTAACACTTGTTACATGAATGCTACAATACAGTGCTTAAGATCTGTACCGGAACTGAAAGAGGCTCTTAAAAAGTAGGTTAATCTTTGCTACTGAACACTTAACTTTCTATTGTAGGGTCGTCAGTAACTTAAAAATATATTTTATTCAGGTAATTATATAATTTGTAAGTATATGTATAATTTTATGTTATATGGCTTGTTTCCTGAATCAACACTCTATTAGGATTTATTCTGAATTCCTCACTCATATATATCCTTGTAGCCATCTCCATTTGTATGTTACAAAGCAGTTGTTAATTATAAGCTGAGAAAACTTTTGAAGTGCCTGTTGTCTTGTGGATATGTAATGTATATTACATTACAGGTATAGTGGAGGATTAACTTCAGGCGGTGCTATTGTGGCATCAGATTCTATAACAGCAGGTAGGTGCACAATACCTGTGGTCTTTCTTAATCACTTTATCAATGTGATTATAATAAGAAATATCACATTCTTAGTACATGTTTGCAGTGTTTATGTTACGCTTACTTATTTAAGTGTGTGGCCAAACATTATCATATTGTCTTTAAGAGAAAGTGACTGTCTTTAAATGATTGTTTTTGGCTTAGTTTAGACATATTTCATAGTTAACCAAAAGACTGTACATCAGAATAACATTAGGCAAGCCTGTGTTGTTGGTTTGTTTTATTTAATGAATGATCTCTATTGGCTTGTAATTGTTACCAGGTCATCTATAAAAACTACTGACTTGATAGGACAGTGTTTGCAATGTATACAACAGGTGAAAATGTATGCTGATTGCAGGTTTGAGAGATCTAATTACATCAATGGACAAGTCAGGCCAGGCTATACCTCCTATTGTGTTTTTACAAGTGCTTCATATGGCATACCCACAGTTTGCTGAGAAAAGTGAACATGGGGGCTTCCAACAACAGGTAAAGCTGAACTTTAACAGAAGTGGTTTTTATACTATGTTGCTAAAACACACAATATTCAAAACAATAGCATGGCACTCTATCAGACTAGCCATCTGAGTTAATCAGGCAGTTATTATTCTCCATGTACATCATGGTTTAAACTGAGAGAGTGAGGCAAGAAAACACATTGGTCTCCAGTTGCCAGTTTGTTACTATTACACTGAAAGATTGCAGAAGTTTGTCATATTTGAAAGGAATGTTTGAAACAAATGATTAGACGTGACTGACAAACGGTATCATAAAGTAAATGTTGTTGCTCAGCAAAGTTAAAAAACAGAAATTAGCAGGTGAAGTTCATATTTGAAATAGTTTGTAAGAACCTAGAAACTCTTTAAGCATTACATTAGCCATCCACTAATATAGATAAATTGTTGTTGAAGTACCGTATATACTCGGCCAAAAGTTGACTCAACAATAAGTCAAGAAGGGGTTTCTTGGTTTAAAATTGATAATTTTTACCTAGATTCTTTCATACGTTGTGTTGGATTTTTGAGATTTTCTGTGAGTGAACTATTGGTACAAATGGCTTATCTACAGTAAAGGGAAGCAACTAGGGCCAGGAATTATATTTGAATATTCAAAACACTACCAAATATTCGAACATTAAAAAACGAATGCGAATATTTGAAAAAAAGAAATGTTTTTTGAAATTTTGTTCATTTCTTCTTACTTTCAAATTTCAAAGATCGTAAATTAAACCCTTGACCTTCACTTGACCAGGTGTTCATATGTTTGTATAACGCATGTCAACGATTATCGCCAATTAACTGTGAAAAGTTAGGGGTATAGTTGATCAAAAGCGGCACCTGTTTCACAGTTTGTAATTTACCTGTTTAACAGTTTATAATGTAAATTTTTCCGACTTAAATTGTCTTTCTTTATTGTTTTCTGTGCTTAGTCTTTCTGATCAATCGATAATTGTCTTAATTTTTGTGAAGAAGAATAAATCGGGACGTATTAATCATGCTAGAACAATTGACCAATCGATATTCATCACTCTAAAATTAACTCTATTTTTAAAGCTCTACTCGGAACCAATAACTTTTTGCAAACATTGTTTTCAGATTTTTTTAAGGGATGATTTTGGACGTATCTACTCTGTTGAAAAAATCAAAAGTCAATATATCGCAATTACTTTTCACGTTCTATTGATTAGTCTAAAGCTACTTGCGATCTATGCAATAAAGTGTTTGAGTATAAAAGGACTACTTCTAACCTTCTAAATCATCTCAATTCACAACATCCAACATCTAACAAAGGTATAATAAGATGCTCATTTCACGTTTACGGCGTTATGAAAGCATGGGAAATGTCTATTATTCAGTCTGAAGATATTTATTCCATAGAAATAAGACTCCATGTGATATTTACTGCATTATAGCTAAATTTATCTTAAGAATGTTTCATACATATATCGATTTACAATCAATAAAGCAAAAAAACTTTGACATAGTAAATAAAGGTCTTCCTAATTGTCAATTATTCCAAGCATATTAAAGTAGTATAGTATTCAACCTAATCAATTTCGGATACTACGTAAAAGAGAAATATTGGAACAAATTTTGTAAAAATGAACATTCGAATATATTCGAACATGGAAAATGAATATTCGAACATCAAATTCCTTATTCGTTCCCGGCCCTAGAAGCAACTGTTTTGATATAGAAGTGTAACATAGTTCCATTATAGGGAACTTGTGTTTTAGGTGGTTTGTGTGAAAAAGATATTACAAAGCAGTTCTAATTGTATTGCAGCATTGTTGATTAGTAAATATCTCTTACTTTTTTCAGGATGCAAATGAGTGCTGGACAGAGATAGTGAGGTGTTTACAGCAGAAACTACCTGGCTTAACAGATGGCACAGACTCCACTAACCAGGTATCATGCTTAGTTCTTGGCTCGGTTCTTTACTTCAGTTACAAGTAGTTATGCTATAGAATCATTTAATATATGGTGATTAGATAATTATGTTTATAAGCAAAACTGTTTAAAAGGGTTATAATCTTATTGTAAAAGATCAGTTTTATCTTGCTCTAGAAGTCTTGTATATTCAACAAAGATCTTTATTGATATTGTGGCATGTTTTTGAAATTATTATTTTCTCAAACACCACTTAGAAAGTGATTTATTAATAATGAAAGTATCATGTACATCGTAGAAAAAGAAAGAAAGTAAATGTTATGTTAAATGCTGTTGTGAAATAGCTACTGTGTTAATGGATAGTTTAATGAGTTGGAAAGTTTGTAAAATAAAACATTTAGAGTTTATGCATGTGGTAATGTTTGGTGGGAGGGGGTGGAGATTTTCAGTTGTAGTGTAGTATTTACACATTATGCGGGGTTCATTTGCTGAACTCCACAGATTTTCTGGTGTTGAGAAAAATTGTATGTTTGCATTTGCTGAAAATTGTGCTGATATGTAAGTTCTTGAGTAAGTTTTATTTTTGAAAACCCTAAACATTTCCACAATGCAAACTTTACCACTTATACAGTATTTGTCAAGATAAACTTGTAATACTTGCAGAATGCCTCTGCAGCAGGCAGTAAAGGATTCATGGACCAGTACTTTGGTGGAGACTTTGATGTAGTGTATCCTTTAGTGACTGCTGATCATTGCTAGTGAATCAAGCACTGTCAGTTCTACAGTCATCAGTATGTATATAATGTGTGACATACAAGGTCTGGTTGCTTTAAAATCAGTGGGATATTCTCTGTTTTGTTACTTTATTTGAAAGACTGGGTAATTCAGCTAATTGATTGTACCTCAGAGAAGAAAACTGGATTCTAGTACATATTAGAAATAAGCTGCTCACATTTTCTACATCCGATTATTGTTCAAGGGTTTGTCAGTAAACACTTTGTTTCTAGAGAATGCTTCAGCCATAGTTCATCAAACTTGGAAAGCAGGTTGGTCACAGTGACATTGAACAGAAAAACCAATTCAGATCAATATATTGAGAACACTTGGGCCCATTTCTGAACAATAACTGGAAGACGCTTGGGCCTAGCCTCCTCAAACTTGATAGGCTGGTCGTTCATAACCAGTAAATGACTCCTATTTTTCTTGTCACAAGTTCACAGGTAAATGCTCTAGTGACATTGACCAGCAAATCTGTTTCCAATGAATGTCTGGAGAACACTTGGGCCTTCACTTCTCAAATTTGCAAGGCAGGTTGGTCATAATCAGTAGATGACTGCTATTGTTTTTAGGGTCACCTGGTCAAAGGTCAACATGACAATGACATTGCCCAGCAAAACCATTTCTGCTGAAAACTTGAAAGGCAGGTTTGTCTTGACCAGTGGGTCACAGGTTCAAAGGTCATTGCCACAGGGATATTGAAAAAACTGTTTCCAAACAATATTTGTAAAACACTTGGGCCTGTATACCTCAGTGTTGGAAGGCGTGTTGGTTATGACCAGTAAATGACTGCTAATGTTTTTCGAGTCACCAGGTCAATAGTCAGTGCCACAGTGACATTGCATAGCAGAAGTGTTTTAGATCAATGTCTGGAGAATGCTTGAGCTGGGGCTTCTCAAATTTGATAGGCAGGATGGTCATGACCAGAACATGACCCCTATTCTTTTAAGGATCACTAACAAAAAGTAAAGGCCACAAGGACATTGATAGCAAAACCATTTCCCGTCATTATCTGCAGAAAGCTTGAGCTAAGGTTCCTCAATTTCAGATCACATGGTCAAATGTCAAGGCCACAATGGCATGGCACAGCAAAACCGTTTCCTGTCAATGTTTGGAGAATGCTTGGGCCAAGGTTCCTTAAACTTGGTTAGCAAGTTGTTCATGACTGGTAGATGACTCCTGTTCTTTACTGGATCAGGAGGTCAGCAGTCAAAGCCACAGTGACATAGAATAGTAAAACTGTTTCTGGTCAATATCTTGAGAATGCTTGGGCCCGGTCTCTTCAAACTTGGTAGACCTATTGGTCATGACAAGTAGGTAATCTTAAATTATTTTTGGTTTACTAGCTCAAAGGTCAAGGCCATGCTGACATTTAACAACAAAACTGTTGACAATCAGTATCTGGAGAACATTTGGGCTAAAGCTCCTCAAACTTGATAGGCTGCATCACCAGTAGATAAACTCTATTGTTTTTTTGATCACTAGATCAAAGGTCATGGCCACAATGACCTAGAATACTTAAATGACTTAGGAGCAGTAACTACATAATTCTTTGGTCTAGCCTTCTTAGATTTAATAGGCAAGTTGGTCATGACCAGTACATATCCCTTTTTTGGGGGTTAAAAAGTTAGGGGCACTTGGACCATGAACACTCATTCTGAGTCACAGTCTTTCATTCACAACATGGCCATCACTGGTTAACTCCCACCAGCATCAAGGCAGTTCTGGGGGGGGATATACATATTTTACAAATATTTCTTGTTTACATTGCTTCTTTTGAACAGCATGAAACACCAATGATTATATTGGTATTTAAATAGTTAAAATCCATAAAGCATGTATCCAGTTCTTGGCAGTTACCCTTTAATTTCATTTGAGCTTCATAAGAATTCTTAACTTGTGACCAGAAGTACATTTGAAACATGATACAAAAATCATGACAGAACTGTATCACAGTTTATACAGAACATTAAGCAGCCCCTATAGTACTTTGTGCTAGCAACGAAAGATGCAATATGAAGAAAATCAGTAACAAGTCTTAAACTAGCTGGCTACTTACCTACAGGCCTTGACAAAACAAGAACCTTCAATCTTCTGCATCAAAGGCAGATGCCTTAACTACTGTGCCATAGAGGCAGACTGTATGTATGTTGATAATTATCTTTAACTGTATGAAGTATGAAATGTGAGGAGAGTGAAGATGAGTCTGAAAGCAGGAGTACAGAAAAGTTCTACCAACTCAGCTGCTTCATTGAGAAAGGTAATATAAGTCAAACATTATAACTGGCTTGTTTCAACAGTATCTTTTAACTTTATCTTTGCATTATCAGTGAATTACTCTGTGTTTCATTCATTAGACTTTTTTGTGTAGCTGACAGGCATATTTATATTAGAATTTGCCATTTTAGTATTTTTAGTCATTTGCCCTAGTATAAATCCCTAGCAAAGTTGTTTGACATTCATCAATGTCGTCTACTACACAGCCGGCCTGGCTAGCTCAGTCGGTCGAGCATCAGATTGTCAATCTTAACGATCCCGGTTCAATCCCCATCAGGGCCGGCAAAAGTTTTCGTGATAATTGATCTATAGGTTGTTTGTCCCTCACCTCTGAAGGAAGTGAGGAAGTAGTCACTTGCAGAGAAATTGGTTAGTAAACTGGTTGGATACCCAGGAACACTGGTTAGGTGGACTGACCGCCTGGATATGACCTTATCTGTTAAACTGGCATTAAACCCCGATAAAACCTAAAACCAAACATCTTCTACACTCAACAAAAGAAATTAAGTGTAAAGGACTTATGACAGCAGTTCCTAAAGACATACCTTTTTTACTTGCTAAAGTTTATATCCAACAAAAATTCATAATATCTATGACCAATTTAAACTAAAAGTAACGTGTGTCACAAACATAGTAGCACGATTACTCCTCAAAGACAACCCCTATCATTTTTAAAGTGTTTGAGACTTGGTGGGTGGGGTAAACACAATGGCTTATTATAAGAAATATGGAAACCAGTTAAATTTTTGAAACGGGTATGACCTCCTCGTGCTATGATAACCTCTTTGACATGGGTATGGAAGCTGCATATGAGCTTTTTGATGTACCTTTGTAGTATGTGACCCCATTCCTCAGTAAGGGCAGCAGCCTAGCTCATTCCTGCTTGATGGCTGACATTGTCGTGCAGGAAACAAGGCACTGCAGCATGTCTTAGGCCATGTTCTAATGGTTCATGTCTAAAGACCTAGCTGGCCTTTCCATAAGTTCAACACTCTGGTCGTCAAGGTACTGATTGACAATTCTTGCACGGTGAGCTGTAGCCTTGTCGTCCATTAACACGAATTCCTGGCCAATTGCATCAGCACATGAAATGACGTGAGGTCGGAGAATCTTGTCAATATGACATCTAGCAGTAACTGTGCCGTTAACAAATAGTGAAGGTCTGTACGCCCATCGTAAATAATGCCCTCTTAAACAATAACTGAGTCACTACCAAACTTTTCATATTCGGATATTTAACACTTGCTGAAGCGCTCATTTCGCCAACACCATACAGGCCGATGTCCATCATGGAAGTCCAGGCAAATTTGGACTCGTCAGTGAATAGCACATTATGAAAGTGCCCGAGTTGCCAATTAACGTGAACTCCAGACAGGCCACACGGTGTCTTGGCATTAAAGGAGGACGTACCACAGGACAGCGAGCACTTAAAATAGCATTGTGGAGTCTGTTGCCATATGTTTGTGCTGAGATTTGAACACAGGAAGCAGTTAGGAAGTCTCTATTTAGAGGAACAGCCAAGTCAAACCTATGGCTTTTTGCCAGGACAACGATGGCATGGTCTTCCCGAGCAGATGTTGAACTTGGACGTCCACTCAGAGGACGTCTGGCGACGGCACCTGTGTCCAGATACTTTTGTCAAAGTCCTTGGATTACACTTTGGCTAACAACATGCTCATAGGCCACCTCGCTCTGCGTTTGCCCAGCTAGAAGATGACTGCTCTGGCTGCCTCAGCCTCTGACATGTATCTTCTAGGCATCAGAGATTCTTCACACTAATCAGTTCTATAGTGTAACAGATGATTCGATTAGAAAATTCAAATTAAAACCTGCTCATGTCACGTTGACTTTATTCTACACATTTGATTTTCACTTGATTTTGAGGGGTGAGTGTTTGCATGGACCTGTATGGGATAATTGAGCTGTTACAGGTAGAAAAACAGATAAATACACAAGTTCTAGTGTGTCTAAAGCAAAACACAGTTTAACTTTTACATGAACATTTTTTCATTTAAAAAATCTATGAACCTAAGTCTTGACCCTTAATTTATTTTGTTGAGTGTAGTAAATGTTAAATCAAGTTCAGAAAATATATATGATACAGGTTATATCTTTTCAACAAACTTGTTTTAAAGTGAGCTTTTGTGATCGGTCTTTGTCGGTCGTCCAGTGGTCAGTGGTCAACTTTTCATTCAAACCACATCTTCTCTGAAACCACTGGGCTAAATTTAATGAAACTTGCCTGGGGTGTTTCTTGCTTGAAGCTCTACCATTATTGTTCAGATGGTTCTGATACATTACATTTATGGGTCACTGGAGCTAAAAATAGATTTTAAAAGTTGGATCTTTAAAAATCTTCTTCTCCGAAACCTCAAGGCCTGGAGCTTAGATATTTGGTATGAATCATCATCTAGTGGACCTCTACCAAGTATATTCAAATTATGACCCTGGGGTCAAAAACGACCCCACCCAGGGGTCAGTTGATTTTACAAAGATTTATATAGGGAAAACTTGAAAATCTTCTTGTCAGAAGCTACAAGGCCTAGAGTTATGATATTTTGTGCGCAGCATTATCAAGTGGACCTCTACCAAGTTTGTTCAAATCATGGTCCAAGGGTGTCTGTTCCTCTATCTGTCTGTCACACTTCATTTCCATTCAATAAGTACCAGTTGACCCAGAGCCTTCAAACTTCACAGGGTTATTGCCCTTATTGAGTAGAAAAAAAACCTTTTGTTTTTGCAACTTTTTTGGGTCAGTTGAATGTTTCACTTTCTTACCTCTGCTAAAATTCAATTTTTTAGAACGATTTTTTATTTTTAGACAGGGAAATCCACAGTTACTTTTCAGCCTACAATAAACGTCCATACACACACTTGACAACCCAAAATGTAAACAAACAACGCATGTCTGCAAGTAAAATTATCAAAAAGGTTAAAATCAAGATGGTATGGTTATTTTTAGACGTTTAATTACTTTATTAAGATGTTAACGTAAACATTGGTTGTTTAAAAGATCATTGTAAACGTAAATATCAAAACTCTACTGGTTTTAAAGCAGTCGTGTGAAGTAACGGTAGTGTATTCACATAGCTGGTAAGGGAGCGTAGGTCAGTAGTACAAAGGTCAAGGTCAGACGGACCTCTAGAGTGAAAATCATTTCCACTCAGAGCCTTTAAACTTCATAGGATGATTGCTTTTACAAAATAGAAGAACCATATTGTTTTTGGAGTTAGTAGGTCAAAGGTCAAGGTCACAGGGACCTGTAGAGTGAAAAGTATTTCTGCTGAGTAACTGTAGTACCATTACACCCAGAGTCTTCAAACTTTATAGGGTAATTGTATTAGAAAAACCCTATTGTTTTTATGGTCCATAGGTCAAAGGTCATGTTCACAGGGACCTTTAGAGTAAAAACTGTTTCTGCTCAATAACTGGAGTACCATTTTACCCAGAGGCTTCAAACTTCATAGGATGATTGCCCTTACTTAGTTAAAGTAGGTCAAAAAGTCAAAGGGACCTGTAGAGTGAAAACTATTTCTGCTCAGTAGCTGGAGTACCATTACACCCAGAACCTTCAAACTTCATCGGGTAAATTAAATTAGAAGAGCCCTGTTGTTTTTGGACTCTGTAGGTCAAAGGTCAAGTTCACAGGGGCCTGTAGAGTAAAACTATTTCTGCTAAAAAATTTGAGTACTATTACACCCAGAGTCTTCAAACTTACTGCAAACTTATTCAAACTTGCAAACAAAGAGCACCCATAACAACCAACAACGATACTTGTAACTTGAGCAGTGAGACTTAGGTGAGCGATTTAGAGCCATCATGGCCCTCTTGTTTAATAAGTATTCTCTCTTTTAACAACTGACTAGATACTGATTGGTGAGTATACTTGTGCACTTGTGTTTTAATTCTGTTTGCCTGCAGTCAGAGGAGTTATAGCCTCTTGACTTGCTGAATCCATTGCTATGATTTAGTATAAAGAGTTGTAGGAAATTTTAATTTTTGCAAGAAATATCACTGATTTGGAATTCGTCAAAAAAAATAGATTAGTGTTGTGAAATGCCACTGAGGCATCTGTTCCATTCGGTTACAACTTTGCTTTCTTAAGTTTTTAGAAGATGGATCTGAACCACTATACATGAACTTCAAGCCAAAGTTAGGTATGTTTTAATAAGTTATATAACCTATTTAATTTTTGTCAGTCCTTCTGTATATTTAACTTCTTTTCCTTTTCAGAAGTGAAATATATGCACACAGGGTTAAGATCAGTAAGTATGGCTGTTTTATCAGTAATTTTATAGTTTGTGTACCAGTTGTGATCAATAAACCAAAAATGAAAATTGGAAAAAAATATATTGAAATTATTATGCCCCCTCTTCAAAGAAGTGGGGGTATATTGCTTTGCATTTGTCTGTCTGTCGGTCGGTCCGTCGGTCCGTAGACCAAATGGTTTCCGACCAATAACTAAAGAATGCTTAGGCCTAGGAACTTCAAACTTGGTAGGATGATTGTCCATCACCAGTAGATGACCCCTATTGATTTTGGGGTCAAGGGGTCAAAGGTAAAGGTCACATTGACCTTGTAAGTAGAAACGGTTTCCGACCAATAACTAAAGAACGCTTAGGCCTAGGAATTTCAAACTTGGTAAGATGATTGTCCATCACCAGTAGATGACCCCTATTGATTTTGGGGTCAAGAGGTCAAAGGTTAAGGTCACATTGACCTTGTAGGTAGAAACGGTTTCCGACCAATAACTAGAGAATGCTTTGAGCTAGGTTCACCAAACTTGGTATGCTGGTTGGTCATCACCAGTAGATGACCCCTATTGATTTTGAGGTCATTAGGTCAAAGGTCAAGATCACAGGGACCTTCTTCCTAAAAACGGTTTCCGATCAATAACTAGAGAATGCTTTGACCTAGGTTCACCAAACTTGGTATGCTGGTTGGTCATAACCAGTAGATGACCCCTGTTGATTTTGAGGTCATTAGGTCAAAGGTCAAGCTCACAGGGACCTTCATCCTAAAAATGGTTTCTGATCAATAACTAGAGAACACTTTGACTCAGGTTTACCAAACTTGGTATGCTGGTTGGTCATCACCAGTAGATGACCCCTATTGACTTTGAGATCATTAGGTCAAAGGTCAAGATCACAGAGACTTTCATCCCTAAAACGGTTTCCGATCAATAACTAGAGAACGCTTTGACCTAGGTTCACCAAACTTAGTATGCTGGTTGGTCATCACCAGTAGATAACCCCTATTGATTTTGAGGTCATTAGGTCAAAGGTAAAGCTCACAGGGACCTTGATCCTAAAAACGGTTTCTGATCAATAACTAGAGAACGCTTTCACCTAGGTTCACCAAACTTGGTATACTGGTTGGTCATCACCAGTAGATGACCCCTATTGACTTTGAGGTCATTAGGTCAAAGGTCAAGATCACAGAGACTTTCATCTTAAAAACGGTTTCCGATCAATAACTAGAGAACACTTTGACGTAGGTTCACTAAACTTAATATGCTGGTTGGTCATCACCAGTAGATGAACCCCCTATTGATTTTGAGGTCATTAGGTCAAAGGTCAAGCTCACAGAGACTTTGACTCTAAAAACGGTTTCCGATCAATAACTAGAGAATGCTTTGACCTAGGTTCACCAAACTTGGTATGCTGGTTGGTCATGACCAGTAAATGACCCCTATTGATTTTGAGGTCATTAGGTCAAAGGTCAAGGCCACAGGGACCTTGATCTTAAAAACGGTTTCTGATCAATAACTAGAGAACGCTTTGGCCCAACCACAAGCAATTAGGTGCTGCCGGGGGGCATTTATGTTTTACAAACATTTCTTGTTTATTTCAAATTGAACACTTTGTTAGTGGAAGGAAAAAAAATACTCAAGCAGATCTGTGTTCAGACTTGAGCCCAGTGTTTACCACAAGCTGTTCAGTACTATCTATCTGAGTTTATCATCTGTACTGGTTGCCCATTCGAACAATGCCCCTAGGTTATTATGCCCCCACTTCAAAGAAGAGGGGGTATATTGCTTTGCAATTGTCTGTCTGTCAGGTCGGTCCGTCGGTCCGTAGACCAAATGGTTTCCGACTAATAACTAAAGAATGCTTAGGCCTAGGAACTTCAAACTTGGTAGGATGATTGTCCATCACCAGTAGATGACCCCTATTGATTTTGGGGTCAAGGGGTCAAAGGTGAAGGTCACATTGACCTTGTAGGTAGAAACGGTTTCCGACCAATAACTAAAGAACGCTTAGGCCTAGAAACTTTAAACTTGGTAGGATGATTGTCCATCACTAGTAGACGACCCCTATTGATTTTAGGGTCAAGGGGTCAAAGGTCAAGCTCACATAGACCTTGTAGGTATAAACGGTTTCCGACCAGTAACTAGAGAACGCTTTGACCTAGGTTCACCAAACTTGGTATGCTGGTTGGTCATCACCAGTAAATGACCCCTATTGATTTTGAGGTCATTAGGTCAAAGGTCAAGATCACAGGGACCTTCATCCTGAAAACGGTTTCCGATCAATAACTAGAAAACGCTTTGACCTAGGTTCACCAAACTTGGTATGCTGGTTGGTCATCACCAGTAAGTGATCCCTATTGACTTTGAGGTCATTAGGTCAAAGGTCAAGATCAATGAGACTTTCATCCTTAAAACGGTTTCTGATCAATAACTAGAGAACGCTTTGACCTAGGTTCACCAAACTTGGTATGCTGGTTGGTCATCACCAGTAAGTGATCCCTACTGACTTTGAGGTCATTAGATCAAAGGTCAAGATCAATGAGACTTTCATCCTTAAAACGGTTTCCGATCAATAACTAGAGAACGCTTTGACCTAGGTTCACCAAACTTGGTATGCTGGTTGGTCATTCCCAATAGATGACCCCTATTGATTTTGAGGTCATTAGGTCAAAGGTCAAGCTCACAGGGACCTCCATCCTAAAAACAGTTTCTGATCAATAACTAGAGAACGCTTTGACCTAGGTTCACCAAACTTGGTATACTGGTTGGTCATCACCAGTAGATGACCCCTATTGACTTTGAGGTCATTAGGTCAAAGGTCAAGATCACAGAGACTTTCATCTTAAAAACGGTTTCCGATCAATAACTAGAGAACGCTTAGGCCTAGAAACTTCAAACTTGGTAGGATGATTGTCCATCACCAGTAGATGACCCCTATTGATTTTGGGGTCAAGGGGTCAAAGGTCAAGGTCACATTGACTTTGTAGGTAAAAAACGGTTTCCAATCAATAACTTGACAACCCATGCGCCATTGACCCTCAAACTTCATATCTGCATTTGTCTTGGCCAGTCGATGACCCCTATTGATTTTGGGGTCAAAGGTCAAGGTCACATGTATGTCAAAACAGTTAAGACCAATAACTTGGCTACCAAATGGCATCGGGTTTTGTGGACTGTGAGACTTACATTTTAGATAACATGGTCACTAGGTCAAAAGTCAGTCACAATAATCTGGCCACCTGACTAATTGGCTGCCGACAGGGGGCATACATGTTTTACAAACATATCTTGTTCATTTTAGGTTGTGGGGGATAGTGCAAGATACAGAAGCATTCTAGAGACACTCCTGGTTCTGTTTATGCTCAGTGTATAGCACTGATACATAGTACCTTGGTTTTACATCTCATCTGAAAGACAATTAGTAAATATTGTTCGGTACATGTCTTTTATCAAGTTCTTGTAAGCATGTGTCACCTTTTGTTCCCCTGTCATCTGTATTCACATGTTACCTATATTCCACTTGTCACCTATTATCATGTGTCACCTATATTCCTTGTTAACTGTATTCCAGTGAATAATTTTTCTTTAATGCTGACTAGCAAATGGTTATATTTTGTGAAAATTTTCAGAGGTTAGAGGAACATATAACAAAGAATTCACCAACGTTAGGTCGGGATGCCGTATATAAGAAATCTGTAAGTATTACTGTTTCTATTATTGTTTAAAAAGTCAGAGAACAAAACTTATGAAATTGAGACTCAGTACTGTGTGTGAAATAATGAAAAATAGGCATTTATCAAGGCTATGTGTCCAGTTAGTTGAAGCAGGTAAAAGTTATAGAAACATGTTAAGAACAGAATGACCTTTCAAAATTAAATGTTGATGAAATGTTAGTAAATTTTACCATTCATTTTCCTGAAGCATGCTGTATTATTTTTTTCAGAACAAAATTCGAAGATTACCAGGATATTTAACCATACAGTTTGTTAGATTTTATTTCAAAGAAAAAGAATCCATTAATGCCAAAATTCTCAAGGTAAGGGTTTGCTTGATTTAGTACTACAGATTACAGTGGTGTGACCTGGCTGTTAACTTGTTTTACATTTTCTGTTGTCCATTTAATGTTGTTTTATTTTTTAGTCAGTATATTAAAACACAGTGGAAACACAATTTTTTATATCAACAGTGGACTCCCTTGTTGGCATTTCAGCTGTTCAAAGATTACATTCAAATTGTTCCTTTAATTTTAAGGATTTAAGTAGAATTCAAAAATACTTTCTTCCTTTGAGTGAAGAAAATTTTTAAATAATTTCCACTCCTTATAAACAAGTATGGTAGTGCCTGTGGAATGGTCCTTTGTCAGACTTGTTACCTGTAACTACTGTATTCTGATTGAGGGTCATGGTTTTGAGGTCTGTTAGGGATCTCACTTGATATGTAACAATTGGCACTTCCTTATTGTAGGGATCTTAAACATCTTAATTGGTAATAAATAGAAAACATTATGCCAGGATGTAGTAGCAATTTCATATAATTATGACTTTGGAAAGTAGTAATTCAATTAAATGTACTGTGGACTCCACAGTAAGGAGTGATTCTGCCTAACCAGTGATTTTCCTGTTACTGTAGGATGTAAAGTTCCCACTAAGTCTGGATGTGTTTGAATTATGTACTGAGGAGTTACAACAGAAGTTGATACCAGCCAGGGAAAAGTTTAAAGAACAAGAAGACAAGGCTGCTGAAGAAGCTACAAAGGTAATGTACCAACACTCCTTGTTTTTAAGTATCTCCCTATTTTTATTCCCTCACATAGTTTGGGTAGGTATACAGGAATCACTGTGTGGGTTGGTCATTGGGTCCAATTCTTGTTCTGGCTGTAAGTTTGTCATGCATGTAGGATTTTGAAATAAGTTGACATCAAATGTTAAACACATTGAGACCATAAATCGCATACAGCTCGCAGCTGCGTAACTCAAAGGTTAAGGTCACTCTTAGAGGTCGTCCTTATTTTGTGTCCACACTGCAACTTTGTCAAATGATTTAGAAATAATTTGGCACAAGTGATGCCTACATGACAACTGTGTGTCGAGCTTAGGTATTTTGATAGAAAAGTTTGATAGAAAATTTTGTGAGGAAGTTTGGTACACAAGACCTATAACTCTACCTTGCTTATTTAGTTCTTTAATATTTCCCCTTTTGCCTGTGACATGGTGGTATTGTGGGGGTATTGATGACATTCATAGATAGCTTTAGTTATATTTTATAGTTGTATTTTAAGTTTAATCTATACTTAATACTAAAGATGAATACACCCATTTTGAAATAGTGCTACTATGGCGAGCATCCATTGGTTCTTCTGAATTTCTTGATTTCTTTTATTGTGAGAAAGTTGGCAATTCCTGTTTGAGATGGGGTCTAGTACTGGTATTTCCACATCATGACAGAAATACCAGTAAATGGAATTATGAGTCACCATACTGAGACCAGTCAAACTGCAGGTTTTTTTTGTTGAGTCCGCTTGCAGATAGCTTGAAATAGTCGTCACATTTGGCTTGGCAGTTTGGTGTGTGTACGTGCCTGCCTGTGTTAGTGCATGCATGCATCTGTCCAGATTGCCTTGTCCAGGCCATAACTTAATCTGTGCATGGAAGTATTTTGAAATACCTTGGCACATTTGTTCACCTTGATGAGATGGCGTGTCACGTGCAAGACACAAGTTCCCAGCTCAAAAGTCAAGGTGCAGGTCAAAGGTTCAAAATTTTTATGCCCTCACAAAGTGGAAGCATATAGTGTTGCACTTGTCTGTCAGTCCGTACGACCGTGTGAAATTACATCCCTACGTCTGTACGTACGTACGTCCCGAAATTTTGTGAACGCAACTCTTAAACCAGATGACAGATTTTGCTTAAACTTTCAGGGATGAACAACCTTAATGTGTAGATGATAGTAAAGGAAGGAATTTTTGCTTCGACCAAATTTAACAGAATTATGGCCCTTTGTTGATTTTTTCACTATATACCATATAGCCAATTAAATTTGTGAAGGCAACTCCTCATAAACCGGATGGCAGGTTTTGCTTAAACTTTCAGGAATGAACAACCTTAATGTGTAGATGATAGTAAAGGAAGGAATTTTTGCTGCGACCAAATTTAACGGAATTATGGCCCTTTGTTGATTTTTTCACTATATACCATAAAGTGAAATAAATTTGTGAACGCAACTCCTCATAAACCGGATGGCAGATTTTGCTTTAACTTTCAGGGATGAACAACCTTAATGTGTAGATGATAGTTAAGGAAGGAATTTTTTGCTTCGACCAAATTTAACGGAATAATTGCCCTTTGTTGATTTTTTCACTATATACTAGGGCCGAGAATTATATTCGAATATTCAAAACACTTCAGAATATTCGAACATTGAAAAACGAATACGAATATTCGAAAAATAGATACGCTTTGATTTTTTTTTTCATTTTTTTTTTACTTTCAAATTTCACAGATCGTAAATTAAACCCTTGACCTTCACTTGACCAGGTGTCCATATGTTTGTATAATGCGTGTCAACGATTATCGCCAATTAACTGTGAAAAGTTTGGGGTATAGTCAATCAAAAGGGCACTCGTTTCACAGTTTGTAATTTACCTGTTTAACAGTTTATAATGTAAATTTTTCCGACTTTAATTATCTTACTTTATTGTTTTCTGTGTTTTAATCTTTCCAATCAATCGATAATTGTCTTAATTTTTGTGAAGAAGAATAAATCGGGACGTATTAATCATGCTAGAACAATCGACAAATCGATATTCAACACTCTAAAATTAACTCTTTTTCACCCAATGGAAATTTAAAGCTCTACTCGGAACCAATAACTTTTTGCAAACATTGTTTTTAGATTTTTTTTAAAGGGATGATTTTGGACGTATCTATTCTGTTGAAAAAATCAGAAGTCAATATATCTCAATGCCGTCCCGTCTTTGAAATTACTTTTCACGTTTTATTGATTAGTCTAAAGCTACTTGCGATCTATGCAAGAAAGTGTTTGAGTATAAAAGGACTACTTCTAACCTACTAAATCATTTCAATTCACAAAATCCAACATCTAACAAAGGTAAGAACATACATGTTTTATAAGATATGCTCATTTCACGTTCACGGCGTTTTGAAAGCATGGGAAATGTCTACATTCCATCTGAAGATATTTATTCCATAGAAATTAGACTCCATGTGATATTTACTGCATTATAGCTAAATTTATCTTAAGAATGTTTCATACAGATATCGATTTACAATCAATAAAACAAAACACTTTGACATAGTAAATAAAGGTCTTCCTAATCGTCGATTATTCCAAGCATATTAAAGTATTCAACGTAATCAATTTCGGATACTACGTAAAAGAGAAATATTGGAACAAATTTTGTAAATACGAATATTCGAATATATTCGAACATGGAAAACGAATATTCGAACATCAAATTCCTTATTCGTTCCCGGCCCTACTATATACCATATAGCCAAATAAATTTGTGAACACAACTCCTCATAAACCGGATGGCAGATTTTGCTTAAACTTTCAGGAATGAATAACCTGAATGTGTAGATGATAGTAAAGGAAGGAATTTTTGCTGCGACCAAATTTAACGGAATTATGGCCCTTTGTTGATTTTTTTCACTATATACCATAAAGTGAAATAAATTTGTGAACCCAACTCCTCATAAACTGGATGGCAGATTTTGCTTAAACTTTCAGGGATGAACAACCTTAATATGTAGATGATAGTAAAGGAAGGGTAATGTTTTTTACGGGACCTGACACACCTGGGGTTTCTATACTTTAATCTGTAGTTAACTTTCATGTGTAACATTTTTTAAATTTTACCTGCTTACTTTAATATCAGCAACATGTAATTACTTGTGTGTCTCTTTCTTCGTCTTTGCTAATGTGATTCCTCATAGTACATAAATATTTACAACATTTTTATGTCGACTATTCAAAGAATAAGGAGGTCTATTGTACTTGCGGCGTGGCTATCGGGTTAAAGTTTTAGGGCAAGCTTCTCATTTTCACTATTTCTTCCCTTTCTACTGCAGATATTTGGTTCAAACTTGGACGTAGTCTGTGTCATTCCATCAAGGCCCATAACTCTGTTAAGCATTTTTATTAGTTATTCCCCTTTTAAGACTGAAAAATCTTTAATTTCAGGCTTTTATTATACCTTCAAGCACTAAGAATAGTCAAGCGTGCTGTCCATCCGACAGCCCTTGTTTCAGTATAAAATATCTAATTTTGAAATAAAAGGACAGCATTAATAATATACAAAACACCTCAATTCATTTGCAACTACAGAAAAAAATTGTTCCCCACCTAAATCTTACATACAGAATATACATGCTCTTGTTTATGAGCACTTCTGCATAGTGGGGGCATCAGTGTCCTATGGACACAGTTCTAGTTATGATAGACCTTGTCCGGGCCATAACTTCTCCTTGCATGGAAGGATTTTAAAATACCTTGGCACATTTGTTCACCTTGATGGGATGGTGGGTCGCGTGCAAGATCCAAATTCCTAGCTCAGAGGTCATGGTCACATGGACAGCTCAAAGGTCCAAAATGTTGATGATAGACCTTGTCTGAGTCATTACTTCTCCTTGCATGGAAGAATTTGAAAATACTGTGATACATTTTATGCTCCCTGAAAGAGACATCATATAGGCCTGCCTTGTCCTTCCATCATTATGTTGTTCTGTCTAATGTGGGGAAGAACTCCATAACTAAAAAAGGTATGTCTTCCTATTTCAATAATATAGTCCCACTCTTCCCAGGACAGTCCACTAGTTGTAATAACTTCCCACAGTTTCCATTTCACTGTCCCATCCCTGTAGGCGGCTTTCCATTGGCGGTCTCGACATGTTGCACATGGGCATTCCAGTCTGATTTACTTTTATATATTTGTTGATATATTTAAAATTACTCAAAATTCACTCCACATTGATTGTCAGTCATGACATGCAAAGAATCTGAAGGCATCCTTAAATAAACCAAGTGATATGAAGTTGATATAACCTGGAAGCCAACTAAAATAAAATTGTGATATATATTTTCAGTTAAAGAAAGCAGGAGAGAAACCAAGTCTTAAGCAAGATGACAACAAGAAAACTATAAAACACCCTTATTCCTTCCCTGATGGTTAGTAAAAACAAAAAAGGCACTTGTTCTAGAACTATGTTCACATGGTGATAGAAAGCTGTTCAGCAAACTGAAAAAATACTCTGAACATATTGTTATTTCAAGACAAAAATTGCTTGAGTAAATGAATGTAATAAGGGGAAGAACAAGATAAGAAAATAGAGAAACTGAAGACCAACTTACTTTTGCAGTAAATATATACAAAGCACAACAGTATTCTTACTCAAAACAATTTGTATTAATTCAAATGTCATATTAATTGAAATTTGAGAACTGCTATAAAATATTATAAAATAAATTCATTTCAGATGTAGGTTCCAACAACAGTGGGTATTATGAGTTGCAGGCTGTATTAACACACAAAGGAAGATCAAGCTCTAGTGGTCATTATGTGGCCTGGGTCAGAAGGAAAGGAGGTGAGTTCACATTCCTGTCTAATGGTATTACTAATAATCCAGCTCTAGTGGTCATTATGTGGCCTGGGTCAGAAGGAAAGGAGGTGAGATCACATTCCTGTCTAATGGTATTACTAATAATCCAGCTCTAGTGGTCATTATGTGGCCTGGGTCAGAAGGAAAGGAGGTGAGATCACATTCCTGTCTAATGGTATTACTAATAATCCAGCTCTAGTGGTCATTATATGGCCTGGGTCAGAAGAAAAGGAGGTGAGATCACATTCCTGTCTAATGATATTACTAATAATCCAGCTCTAGTGGCCTGGGTCAGAAGGAAAGGAGGGGAGTTCACATCTCTGTCTAATGGTATTACTAATAATCCAGCTCTAGTGATCATTATGTGGCCTGGGTCAGAAGGAAAGGAGGTGAGTTCACATCCCTGTCTAATGGTGTTAACACACAAAGGTAGATCCAGCTCTAGTGATCATTATGTGGCCTGGGTCAGAAGGAAAGGAGGTGAGTTCATCCCTGTCTAGTGGTGTTAACACACAAAGGTAGATCCAGCTCTAGTGATCATTATGTGGCCTGGGTCAGAAGGAAAGGAGGTGAGTTCACATCCCTGTCTAATGGTGTTAACACACAAAGGTATATCCAGCTCTAGTGGTAATTATGTGGCCTCGGTCAGAAGGAAAGGAGGTGAGTTCACATCCCTGTCTTATGGTATTAACACACAAACGTATATCCAACTCTAGTGATCATTATGTGGCCTGGGTCAGAAGGAAAGGAGGTGAGTTTACATTCCTGTCTAGTGGTGTTAACACACAAAGGTATATCCAGCTCTAGTGATCATTATGTGGCCTGGGTCAGAAGGAAAGGAGGTGAGTTCACATTCCTGTCTTGTGGTATTAACACACAAAGGTATATCCAACTCTAGTGATCATTATGTGGCCTGGTTCAGAAGGAAAGGAGGTGAGTTCACATCCCTGTCTAATGGTGTTAACACACAAAGGTAGATCCAGCTCTAGTGATCATTATGTGGCCTCGGTCAGAAGGAAAGGAGGTGAGTTCACATTCCTGTCTTGTGGTATTAACACACAAAGGTATATCCAACTCTAGTGATCATTATGTGGCCTGGTTCAGAAGGAAAGGAGGTGAGTTCACATCCCTGTCTAATGGTGTTAACACACAAAGGTATATCTAGCTTTAGTGGTCATTATGTGGCCGGGGTCAGAAGGAAAGGAGGTGAGTTCACATTCCTGTCTCGTGGTATTAACACACAAAGGTATATCTAGCTCTAGTGATCATTATGTGGCCTGGGTCAGAAGGAAAGGAGGTGAGTTCACATTCCTGTCTCGTGGTATTAACACACAAAGGTATATCCAACTCTAGTGATCATTATGTGGCCTGGGTCAGAAGGAAAGGAGGTGAGTTCACATTCCTGTCTCGTGGTTTTAACACACAAAGTTATATCCAACTCTAGTGATCATTATGTGGCCTGGGTCAGAAGGAAAGGAGGTGAGTTCACATTCCTGTCTCGTGGTATTAACACACAAAGGTATATTCAACTCTAGTGGTCATTATGTGGCCTGGGTCAGAAGGAAAGGAGGTGAGTTCACATCTCTGTCTAGTGGTGTTAACATACAAAGGTATATCCAACTCTAGTGGTCATTATGTGGCCTGGGTCAGAAGGAAAGGAGGTGAGTTCACATTCCTGTCTCGTGGTATTAACACACAAAGGTATATCCAACTCTAGTGATCATTATGTGGCATCCGTCAGAAGGAAAGGAGGTGAGTTCACATCCCTGTCTAGTGGTGATAACACACAAAAGTATATCCAGCTATAGTGGTAATCATGTGGCCTCGGTCAGAAGGAAAGGAGGTGAGTTCACATTCCTGTCTAGTGGTGTTAACACACAAAAGTATATCCAGCTATAGTGGTAATCATGTGGCCTCGGTCAGAAGGAAAGGAGGTGAGTTCACATTCCTGTCTCGTGGTATTAACACACAAAGGTATATCCAGCTCTAGTGGTCATTATGTGGCCTAGGTCAGATTGAAAGGAGGTGAGTTCACCTCTGTCTCGTGGTATTAACACACAAAGGTATATCCAGCTCTAGTGGTCATTATGTGACCTGTGTCAGAAGGAAAGGAGATGAGTTTGCATCCCTGTCTTGTGATAATTAGCAGTTTCTTGATCTTGGGTTTATTTAATTCAGTTCGTACTTACTTGTTTAAGCTTGTTTGTGATGAAAGCTGTGGAAACATATTATGTCACTCGTAAAACAACCAGTGATGTATAACTAATCCAGTGAGAGAAGTGCCAGTAGCATAAGTATAGCATAAGTGTCCAATCACAGCTTGGTGAATTAGAGCTTATGTGGCTTACATAATTTTCTCTACTTCATAGACATCCCAAGCTCTAAGTAGGATTAAACCATCTAAACCAGAGGCAAACACCTGAACTCCAAAGCTAAGAGAATCAAGATTGGAATCACCTGTATATTTACCAGAGAAAAAAAAACCTAACACATAAATTTGATAACTATCAAATCCCAGTACTTTTGGTATTTAAGAGCATGAAAACACCATTTTAGCTTGATACAATAACTGGACATAGGATATCTTTTACATTCATTTCCCTTCTCATCTATAGTATATTTGAAGTGCTTCCTGTGGAGAATATGGCTTTTATATTTGTTTATTTCTTGTCTTTATACTTCCAAGCTTTAACCGCGTGTCATAATAGACTTTTCTTACTTGGTTTACAGATGAATGGCTTATGTTTGATGATGATAATGTAACAGCTATAACCTCTGAGGATGTGCTCAAACTGTCAGGGGGAGGTAACTCTTTCATTATTATTCATTACTATTACTAAGGTTCATTATTAGAACCATAACAAAGGTGTTTTAGCATGGCAGATTTTATATTTGTCTGCATCTTATCAAGAAGCTGCAAATTCAAATGACAGCACTATTGAATTTAATAAATTTTGATGAAATTTTGAAGTGTATTTTTTAGTCAAAGAAACAATACCTCAGGTAGTGTTATGAAACACAAAATTACCACAAAAACAGATTTTGGAATCCAGAACTACAACAGTGCTTGATTAATATTTTCAGGTGATTGGCATTGTGCATATGTTCTGCTGTATGGACCAAGAATCTATGAAACTGATATTGAAGAAATGGAGACTTCATAGATCATTTACGTGTTAGAACAAACCAAACTATTAACTTTTATGATGGGTGGAAACAACCTAGCACAACCTTAACGTTCTTGTGATATAAGATTAAAGATAAATTCTACTTTATGTTTTTAAGTTTCTGATTCATTTCTGCAACATTTCAAGTTAAAGGTAGTTGTGATATGAATGAAAATGCATTTCATTATTTATTTATTAATAAGATTGAGAATAGTCTTGTTACACCTGTGTAAGAAAAAAAGTCTTAAATGAGTTTTAAAGTGTTATTACACCTTTCTGTAACTGGCATGTTTGTGATAAAACAGTGGGAAAATACTTTAAACAACTTGATAAACTCTGAGATGATAAGTTTTTCACTTTGAATAAAGATCTAAGTCTCAAAACATCTTTGTCTTTGTTTCTGATTCATAGTCAGTAAATGTGAAGTTGAATGTCCAGCTTTGGTGATAACATTTAAGTTATAAAACTTGTATAAAACAAGGAATGCAATACAAGTGTCATACATTCTATACATAGCAGAACAAATGTAGGGAATGTTTTATAGTCATGTTTGGTGGCTGTAACCCACCAAAAGTTGGAAGTGTAAAAGAAGACAAGTCATGGGACAAGTTTTAATTTAAAGTGAACAGAAAACTGCAGTTCTTGGTAAATCTTTACACTAACTGAAAGTATGAAACTGTGCAACTGAAAACATGATAAAAAAAGCTGTAGGACTGATACCTATGAAACAAGTATCTACTGTGACCTTGACCTGGAGAGTACATGCTTGTAACACATAATCCTGATCTTACTCAGAACTTGGAAAGTTGTATCAAAACATAATGACATGAATGTTAAGATAACTGTGTGGAGTGAGAATATATGTACCCCCTTAACGAAGTTTGTGGGGTGGGGGGTATTTAGAAGTCAAGCGTTGGTTTGTAGGTCGGGCGGGTGGTATGTTGCAATTTCCTTGTCCGGAGTATAACTTGAAAACTACTGGTTGAAATTCAATCCAACTTCATACAATGATCAAGCACAATGACAGAAAGTGCAGTTTACAAGAGCTATAACTCTATCTTAAGTATTTGCAGAGTTATTGCCCTTTGTTGGTTTTCCTTGTCAGAAGCATAACTTGAAAACTAATGGTTGGAATTGAATGTAACTTCATACAATAATCAAGCACAATGACAGAAAGTGTAATGTGCAAGAGCTATACTAGTAACTCTATCTTCACTTTTTGCAGAGTTACTACCTTTTGTTGGTTTTCCTTTTCTGGAGTATAACATGAAAACTAATCGTTGGAATTCAGTGCAACTTCATACAATGGTCAAGCACAATGAGAGGAAGTGCATTGTACAAGAGCTATAACTCTATCTTCACTATTGGCAGAGTTAGTGTCCTTTGTTGGTTTTCCTTGTCAGGAGCATAACTTGAAAACTACTGGTTGGAATTCAATGCAACTTCATACAATGGTCTGCCGCCGTGAAAGGAAAATGCACTGTACAAGAACCACAACTATCTTTAATTGCCTACAGCCATGACTCTATTTGAATTCTTTTACAAAGTATTCTGTTACTAACAACTTCCTCAGTTCTGAAGCAGTCTTGCGGGGGTAATAATCACTATGGCAACAGATGAAAAGCCAACCATATGATGACCTTGACTTTGGAAGCAAACAACAAACAAAACCCAGTGTGTACTTTAGTTCATGCTTAAAATTCCTTTTGAGTTTCATCACTGTAGCTTTTCTGTTTTTGGAATATAACCGGCAACATTCCAAACAGACATACATCTGTGACCTTGACCTTAGAAAACATGGTAGTTTATTGCATGGCGCACACGTCAGAACAGAACATTTTTTATTATATAAATTTCATTAAACTCAAATCAATAGACATATGGGTTTACATACAAAGAAGTAATGGTAAAATGCAAGCATAACACACGGCAAACACACGTTTGTTTTACAGGTGCATATTTATTACAAAGTGTGTATGTTTGTAAAGATGGTAAGGAGAGATGCCCAGTGTTTACATTGTCATCTAAGTTGTGTTTTGAAATGAACTTTATTGATATGAACATCAAGACACGGGAACAAGATCTGTCGGCAGACAGCACGCTCCACTTGTCTCAGTGCTGGGTAATAAATTATAAGCTAAGTATAACAAAAGGCCCTAGTGAAAAAAATTTGAGTGGGGGGGGGAGTACCTAGTCATATAAGATGAAAATATTTCTTTTTTTTTTTAGCTGGGGCGTGAGTTGCTCATGCAAGAATTGTTTACTGGGAGGGGGACCTTCGTATTAAAAAAAAAAATCGGTGAAGGGGGGGGGGGCGGGAGTAGCTACTAATTAGTGTAAGTAAATAGTTTAGTTCAGGGCTTTGTGCTTTGCCATAAATAAGAAGTTTTTTCCTATAATGAATAAGTCGAAGCTAAATCAAGTGACCCTAGGGTGGGGCTAATTTTGAGTCAAGGTCATGGGTACCAACAATTTTTGTAGGGGTCTTGTCAGTGATCAAGCATTCCAAGTTTGAAGGGAATATCTTTGACACTTTTTGAGAAATGGACATTAACAAAACCAAGAAATTCTAAGTCGAAAAAGGGGCACAGCTTTGCAAAAATAAATTTGAGGGTTATCTGCCCTGTAGAAATATGTCGCATTTTGATAGTGAACACATATTTTAAATTTGAAGTGAATAGCTTTGTTAGTTTGTGAGAAATAGACCTTAACAAAAATGTTAACCAATACCGAAGAGACGGTCAGAACAATACCTCCACATTTTTTTCTTTAACAGCTTTTATGTTTCATGTAAATCTCTTCATGTTACGGAGCAGACACGACACACAGCATGGCTTTGCACTGTAGCAACACCTACCAAAGTTTGAATTCCTTCTATGACCTTGACCTTGATAGCACTTGGCTAATTTGTGCTTGTTTACCCCCACATACTTAAGAGAACAACTGCGTGAAGATAAATCCAATTCCATTCATAAATAAAGAAGACGTTGAGTTAACACGATATGGTACCTGCACTAGTACTCACAAATAAAGGACAGTCACAGACCTATACCTGTCGACAGGTTTCACAGGTAGGTAACCAATAAGAACGCATTATGAGGACCTAGAATTGATACAACTAAAAACAAAAAAATTTATGCCCATGGAGATACAGTTTTGATTCTTCATTCTCTTACCGCAAAACTTAATATTAGAGCTACAAAGGGTGCAGGATTATGCTTCATTTATTGTTGAGTAAAGTCCCTTCACTTACCCAAACTAATGACTGTTACTAGCAACCGGTCTACAGTTCACAGTTAGAAGTTCTTAAGTCGAATCGCGAACTGGCAAATAGTCTGCAGTTCGCAATTTGAATTTCGAACTGCGAAATGGCAACTAGTCTTGGCTGATTGATATCGCTACCCAGAAAAAATACTCCTGGACAATTTTTTATTTTCGGAGCCATGACATTGATGCAGGGACTGAAATTAGGTTACTAGATTTGTAATTTCTCTGATAGGGCATAAAATTGATAGGTGCATTATATAAATGTACAACTAACTAGATATAGTGCCGTTGGCACAATGTTATAATTAGGGTATGATAAGAAGTTTGAGAACTCATGAAAATGCGGAGGTTATAGCGGATACATTCAGGAGTATAATGTGTAAAAGGATGGCCTTTTATCCCATACCCTACCAACTTTAAAATAACAAAATGACGAATGAAGAAAATGAGATATTTATCCATTCTCTTGCACACTGGCTTGCATTCCATTCGTGTTATGTAAGGGATGAACGACAACTCTGCTCGGGAACTTGTGATTCTCAACCTGAAGGGGTGTAGACAGGCCTCAGGACAATGTGTCATATAGAGTTTCTCACCTTGGTGTTTGAGATTATGTGAGTGCTGTTACACATTGCGAAATAGGGGGATTTTGCTCACCATCGCTGCTTCGTTTTACTTTCACACTATAAATTTTTCATTAAAATCACCAGAACTGAGACTTTCACCGCCTTGAAGATATTTATTTTTGTAAAAATGTCACTAAAATAGAGCAATAAGATATGATTAATCAAGAAATAGAACTGTTTTCTTAGATGATGGATTTTTTGAAGAAATTGTCTACTTTAAAAAAAGTAAACAAAACTGTCCTTGGGGTGTATCTACTTCGGTAAGAAAACTTTATTTTTCATGTAGTTCATGTAGTTGTAGGGTCAGATGTTGGATTTAATCCAACATAAGCATTTACACTTCTTTGACCCATTTGAATTTGTTTTCCCAGTATTTCTATTGATATGTCAAATTGAGGGTGGCTTCCATTATAGATGATTTCTCTAATATTATACATTTACTGATACACTGTGTATTCAAATGCAACACACATGGTAAAACACAATAAATTTTGTTTTACAAATAGCCACAATATTTACACACATAAATAATCCAACAACTGTCTACTTTCAATGTTCGAAGCCTGAACATAGCACGGCTTATTCTAAATCCAAAAACAGTCTACTTTCAATGTTCAATAACAGTACAGTACCTAACAAGGCTTATTCGTAACACTTAGCATGGAATTTATTTCTTAGCCCAACCCAATGTTTGTTCACCCTAGATTTGAATGCATTGAGAGTTGGTGCTTCTACTACGTATTGAGGCAGATTATTCCAGATTTCTATAAATCTAAGACTGAAAAAGTGTTTTCTAAGTTCTTTTCTTGCCCTTGGTTTAAAGATCTTTTTGTTATGGCCTCTTGTAACTGTCTCATTAAGTATTATAAACATGTTTTGGTTTACTATATCCAACTTATTTAAAATTGTATAGACCTCAATTATGTCTGCTCTTATTCGCCTGTATTCTAAAGTTGGAAGACCTAGTTTTTTAAGTCTATCTGGATATGTTAGATGATTTATGGATATAACCATTCGCGTTGCTCTTCTTTGAACGTTTTCAATTGCTTTTATATCTTTTTTAAGCCAGGGGGCCCATGCAGGTGATGCATATTCTAGATGAGGTCTTACTATTGCTTTATACAGAGTTAGGAACATTTCTTCAGACATGTATGTGAATGTTCTCATGATTGATCCAACATTTCTATTTGCCATTTTGATTTTTGAATACAAATGATCCTGGAAGTTAAGACCATTATCTACTAAAACTCCTAAATCTTTTTCTTGTTTAACTTATTGAACTCTGTTTATTCTATCCTCATCATCTTTCATAAAATATTCAGTTGGTTCTTGATTTATGTTCTTAAAGTTAGTAGATATAGACATATGTTTACATTTTTGTATGTTAAATACCAGTTGCCATTTTTTGCTCCAATTGCATGCATTAAATATACTATCTTGTAATTATTTTTCGTCTTCTGTTTTCTGTTTAATTTTATAGATTTTTGTATCGTCAGCAAACATTTTAATTTCTCCTTCTACATTTTTAGGCAAATCATTTATTTAAATTAGAAATAAAACTGGACCTAAAACACTTCCCTGAGGCACACCACTAATTATCCCCCCCCCCCCCCCCATTTGGACTTAGCACCATTAACAACTACTCTTTGTTTTCTATCAGTTAGAAAATCTTTTATCCAGTTATAAATTTTACCCCTTATTCCTACTGACCATATCTTTTTTAGCAGCCTTTGGTGCGGTACTTTATCAAACGCTGCCTTGAAATCAAGGTATATTATATCTACTTCATTTTTATTATCAACAGCCTTTGTCCATTCATCAAAGCATTCAAGTAATTGTGTTACACATGAATGTCCTTTTCTAAAACCATGTTGACAATGTGTAATTAAATCATTATCTTCCAGAAATTTTACTATTGAATTCCTTATTAGTTTTTCTAAAATGCGACAGCAAATGGATGTTTAACTGATCGGTCTATAATTTTCTGCCTTAATTTTACTACCTTTTTAAAAATTGCAGTTACATTGGCCATTTTCCAAATTTTGGGAAGTTTCCCTTCGTCAAGTGACTTTCTGAATATTTTACAAAGTGGTTGTACTATTTCATTTTTACATTCTTTGATAATTCTTGGATGTATTTCATCCGGACCTTGTGATTTAGAACAGTCAATCTCAGATATTATTTTGTTTATTACCTGATAATTTATATTAATATCAAGTAGTTCTTCTGGATTACTATTATCTATAATCGGAATTTGGTTGATATTTTCCTTTGTAAAAACTTTTATAAAGTGATCGTTTAGAATTTCAGCTATATTTTGATCATCAGTGCAAAGGTGACCTTCATTGTTCTCTAAAGAATTTAGTGATGATATAGTTTTAGTATTTGATCTTACAAATTTCCAAAAATACTTAGTGTTACTTTTAGCCTTCAATGCTATGTTCTTTTCATACTCGTACCTTGATCTTTTCAATTCAGCCTGTACTTTATTTCGAGCTATTTTATAATTTTCAAATGTAAGATGATTTTTACAATATTTATATTTAATCCATTTTCTTCTTTTATCTTTTATGGCATTTTTTGCAACACTGTCAACATAGGGATTCTTGAGACGCGTAATAAAACACGTTTTGGTATATATGTATCTCTTAGTATGGTAATTTTCTCAAGGAATTTATCCCACATTTCCTGAGTCCCCATTGACACTGTTCTTTCCCAATTAACTTTAGATAGATTATTTTTAATGCTAAGATAGTCACCCTTGTTATAGTTGAATTTTTGTATGCTACTTTCTTTATGCTGAACATAACATTGATACTCAAATTTGAGCATGAGATGGTCACTTTTACCTAAACTAGCTTCATATTCTATCATGTCTATCATATCGTCTTCGTTTGTAAATATCAATCAAGGACTGACGGACTTGATCCTTCTCTTATTCTCGTTGGAGACTTTACATGTTGGAATAAAAACAAATCGTTTATGGTTTCTAGAAATATAGTATCTACATGATTATCACTACTGTGGGACATACCAAGTTCCCAATTAATTCCCTTACAACTGAAATCTCCTACTAATAAGATATGAGAAAAGTCTTTCATAACCATTTCATTTAGAAGGCTTTTTAGTTTATACTTGACTCTATATCACTGTTGGGGCTCCTATAAATACATCCTATCAAAAGGGAATCATTACTTATAAATTTAATTTGACACCAAATTGATTCATTAAACTTTTAACTAACTGTTACTTCTATACATTTAAGGTGTTTTTTCACGTATATTGCTACACCTCGTCCGTCAAAATCTTTATTCAGATATAAATCATAATCATCTATGATATATTGTGTTTCTATTACCTTTTCAAAAGATGTATGTTTAGGAAAAACCTCAGTTATACAAATGACATGTGGTTTTTCTGTTACTACCTTTTGCTTCAGTTTGCATCCAATTTTAATTTACCCAGACAATCAGCATTTGTATAAAGTATTTTAAGCTTAGCATATTGTCTGTTATCACCTATGACACTAGGGTTTATTGGAGAATAAACGAGGAAGTATTTGACACCACAAGGGTTTGAAAGGATTGTAACGATGGGACAGACTTCTTTGACAAAACGTAACAAAACCGGACTGTAAAACTTTTTATGTTTCTTGATATTACGAAATATAAATTTGTAATGAAATCACTTTACATCAATATAACATAATAGTACATTCCGTATTGTATCATACTCTAATAAAATGCGAACTGCGTAGTTTTCTGTTAAAAGATTCTGGTGGCTGACTTTTTTTATTTCGTGTTGGCGCGTTGGCGGGGCGACAACACGACAGAACGACAAAATGTAGCATTTAATTTTGTTGTATTGGCCCGCTAATTCGTCATTCTCCTCGCCAACACGACAGAACGACATTTTAAGTACTCTAACAGGACACTTGCATGTGTCGTCTGGGCCTCCTTTGAATGTGTTGTTGGCGCCCCAAAATGGTCGATAAGTCGTGCTGGTGCGTTTACTGGACCCCCGCCAGAACGACAAGTTGTGGGGGAGGGCGCCAACACGACTGGACGAAATGGCAGAAATCAGTCACCATGAAAACAAACAGGCTAGCTGTAGCTTTTATTATGGTCTGTCTTGGTATACACCAGAACGTCTTTCCTTTGTTTAAAACAATGTAGGTCCTTAGGTGTCACTTTCTCATCTACCGGTAATACATCACACTAACCAAACTCAATCACAAGCCGTCCGAACCAAGAAAGCAGCTATCAAATGGAATTGATATAAGCTGCAAGATGTCTCCCCGAACGATGTTAAAAAAATTAAGTTTAAACTTACCTCCCACAAAACCGTTACACTGTTGTTTGTACCAGAGACTCTGTTTGTACTCAGCTTGTTGGCGAATATTGAGGCCCTATCTATAATCAAGCAAAAGGAAGGAAGAATTATATTCCTTAAATTGACTTGTAAAAACGATTTTGAACTAAAAAGAAAAATTGCCTGTCTCATTTTTAACATTTTTTCTTAAATAAATTAGTTTATAATGGTCACAATTGAATCGAATTGAACTGAAGTGTGAAATGGTACTGAGAACAAGCTGTTTAACAAGAACTAATGTTTTTGTTCCCCTTCGTCAACGACAAAAAAAGAAAGGAAAAGAAATAAGTCAGATAATAATTATACTGTCAGTGTATATAGCAGGAGCGAAAATTTGCATCGTTGGGCAGACAAAAGGTGATCTTTTCATTCTAAACGTTACTATAACGTTACCTCATGTTACTGAACTCGAGAAAGAAAATTTACGACAGTAGACAGAAGACATTTTATTTTACTCCAATAGGTTTTAAAGCCCATGAGGACACAGAACATGCAAAATAGCGAACAGTGTATGACATCAACATATATACATAATATCAACAATCATCAAATGTTTGGAGAAGATCAATTTTTATGCCTTATCCCGTCGAGGCGCGAAACGAAGAAAAGTTTAACTTGTTACGCGACAGAATACAGTCCATCCCGATAAAAGGCTTGTCTTGTCAAATCCATTACCGTATAAGCACAAACGGTTTTCTACTGTAGTTGGCAGTTCTCAGGTAACAGAGGCTCGCCCACCCGCCACACTCCACAGACCTGGCCTCGCTAGTTTACAACTATTTCCCGGCCCGGCCCCAATGGCAAGAACCTTCTTAAAATGAAATTTTCAATAGATTTATTTATTCAAAATGATACTGTGTATATATACCACACCGGTTTAATGGAAAATATACTTATTTGTTATTTATACCAAGATTACACGCTATTTTAGGACAACCCTCGCAAATACAGTTTAAAGCACACGTCGGAACATATTGGAACTATACACAAACCAGATTATTATATTCAAGAGTTAACTTTTGACTTGACAGCTGTCTCTGAAGACACTGGAACAATATGTCTTTATTGAATAGTTAATTTCTTTTAGGCGGAGACTGGATGCTGTACTAACACAGTGTGAAGATGTTCGAAAAATCCGTACATAGAAAAATATGAACGAACTTGGATAGATGTTTAGCTCTTAAATTTTGGGGAGTGATGCTGACAGTTCTTCTGCTTATTATATCTGGAGGTCAATAAATAAAGAATGTCATGACTAGGAATTTACCGACCAGTCCTTTATTACGAGCAATAGGAGGGTATTGGAGTGTCAGCGCATAGAGTGGATGCTAAGTAATTAGTTCTGTGTATTCCGTACCAAATGATAATGCGAAATGCATTTGGATTATGAAAATATGGACGTTAATTACAGTAATAATCTCAGTGACAAGTGGGACAACAGTGGGCCTTTAGTATCAATAATTGTATGATGGCGTTCCATCTACTAGCCAAGTTTTTGTAATGTTAATTTAGGGAATAACGCGTCACTGTTAGTCATACTGTACGCTGGCTACTCCCCCGTGATCCCGCTGCGTAACCACTCATTCATCTTTCCTTTACGGTGCAAACCCAACCTACCTAATATAAGTACTGACACAATATTGCTTAAAGGGACACTGTGTAATCATGACATTACATTTATTTATTCTTTTAAATAGACAAACCTTTATATTCAATGGGCTTCACATATTCTTATTTCAAATTGCATATCATAGTAGCTGGCGTTGCGGTATATTAAAATAGCTGGTCACGTGATACAACTTTTACATACCATTTCTATGACTGATAAGTTGTCAAAAATGTTTGACTACTCGATCTATTTCAAGATTTATTCTTCTAAATGTCCACCCGAACTAGGTCATTTATATAGGCTTCTATTTATGACTATGGTTCAGATAACGTGTTGATTGTCCAATATTCAATTTATAGAAATTGGAGATGGCCAAACCCCAAGTTAATCTCTTTTACCGCCATTGTAACATGATGTTGTTTCCTTTAGAATGTATGTATACACTTAAATCAATCATACCGAACTGCTTTATTATACACAATAGGCAATCAGTATTGAAATAGATATTTATGACTTCTTTTTAGCTTTCGAATAAAAAACTCTCACTCTGGCTCCAGGGTGCATAATGCAATATACAGCTATGCAACACAGACATTTGATATCACTCGGGGATACAATGGGCCTTTAACTCGAGATCTGAATAAAAAAGGCACATTTCGCACATTATAGTGATGAGATTAAATTGGTATGATGGAACTTTGTGCGGACTAATCCCATTTCACACCTACTGAGTTAACAAAGTGGTGAAAATGGTTGAGAAATAAATAAATGTACACTTTTGATATAATTCAGCACGGAAAATGGATATATGCAAACTTTAACACTGGAATGGAACTTTTACGGAGCAGTGTTCTATTGTGACGCATGGTAAGTGAGCTTTTACACTGTTGATCCATCATGTTTTACATGTAATTTCCAAGAATGAATAAAATAAAGCGACCAGACATGAATTAATGCTTTCTCAAGGTCTTCACGTCGCTTTGGCGAAAAGGGCATTTGATTTAATTTGTTCTAAACTCTATATCTGGGCGATAATTTCCAAGTTGATCTGTTAACCTCAACGCTGCACGGAGTATACTGTATGTTATACGAAGTACTGAGTTTTCTTTCTGAGAAAAGATTGCAAACAATACTTGTAACAAAAATATTCTAAAAACTATTTGTAACTTTTAGCCTGTTATGACAGGTTCTGATTTGCGAAAACAATCAAGTTAGGAAGTTAGAAATTTGTTCTCACATGCAAAATATGAACATTTGTAGCTGTAGGCCATTCATAAATCAGCCAAATGATAGGAACTATAGAAATTCTTTTCTGGATGAATGCTTTTGTATCTAACTGTTTTACAACTAAACTGTACCTATGCAATTGCATTTAATATAAAGGTCACATTAATTTTTATCACAGTAAAATTTTCAATACGATGCAAAGAAAAGCAATTTGCATGTCAGCTAATATGGATATTCATTTATCAATACTCATTTCCCGGTGATGTATTAGAAACATGAATGGTTCAGAATTCACATAATTTTGAAGCATTCAGGGTTCACAGCTGGGTATTTAATGCAACCAGTTACCCCAGTCATACACCCCTGTTACATATGTCTGTAGTTACTTGAAGGCAGTCGTAAGCAGACGTAAATTGTATTATTTACAGTGTTCAAATTTATTAATCGTTCAAAATGTGTTGTCTCAAGGGCGGAACTGAATAGGTCCCGGGTTTGTCTCAAGGGCGGTACTGAATAGGTCCCGGGTTTGTCTCAAGGGCGGTACTGAATAGGTCCCGGGTTTGTCTCAAGGGCGGTACTGAATAGGTCCCGGGTTTGTCTCAATGGCGGTACTGAATAGGTCCCGGGTTTGTCTCAAGGGCTGTACTGAATAGATCCCGGGTTTGTCAAAGATTTTCAGTATACAATGTAGAGCATGCACGTACGAATCTACACAAAAGTAAGACATTTTGACATGATAACGGTTTGTCAATCAGACCTAATGTTGAAACGAACTTTGTCGATTAAAATGCCTGTCACTCGAATGCACTCAAAAATATCTTTTCTGATTGAACTTAAAGCACTGCTTAGTTCTGTCATTTCATCATGCTTATAGAACTGAAATTTTGAAAACAATTTGAAAAATGTTTATGCTTACCTATAATTACCTCGTCCTGTAGAGCCGTTTGTAACAGTTTTAAAATTTTGCGAGAAATCAGTTTAACCAATTTCTACAGCTATTATTTTATAATTTACTATCGCGATTTAAATTTATTTTACAAAAATTAAAAGGACTAGGATGGAAAGTAACGTTTGCCGCTTCAGACACCCCACCATTGTCTCAACTGGTTCAAAGTATTAAAACTATTTTAAACTTATTTCAGTTTTCAGTAAATTCGTCTGCATCATGGTGAACGTAACACGAGAATTGATGATTCTGCCTTTTCTTGTATCTCTCACTCATACAAAATGGCAACATGAAGTGTGCGAAGAGAAACATAATCTTGGTTGGTGCTTGGACACGTACCAGTGTATCAGGGAGTTCCTGAACTGCAACTGTGTGCCGCTTGCAGCAATGATAGGGTCGAACACATTCCCGGACACACTCACTCTGTGCATGTAAGTGAAACAACTACAACATTAATGGGTTTGGCTAAGCAGTTTCCTATTATTCAACATCCCTCAAATATTAGCAATTTGACAAACAATCGTTTAAGAAAGAAACGGGAGTTGAATGCATCAACATTTATTGCGCAATAGTAGGAAACAGTGCGCAGACATTATGGCAACTTATTTTTTATCATAAAGCTTTAAATGCCATTCCTTTTACGCTGTATCAGCGCGAATTGATCATTTATCGTATGTTGCTTTTTATTCTAATATTATCATTATTTCTCTGCATTGCCTTTCCCATTAAAGCAAAGACCTTCTTTTCAATTTCACCTACTTAAAGATAAAGGAAATTAAAACATTTCGATTTATGCATTGACAGAAGAAAATTGTATTTTTTTCTTGATGCTTTTGTGATTTTGCTGAGTGGCACAAAAATAATGAATTTCAAAAAAACAACAACAAAAAAACAATCAGAAAACAGTCGTGGAAACTCTGCACTGTGCAGCATCAGCAGTCAGAGAAGACGTCACCAGTAGTAGATCTATGCAAACTACAGACAGACTTTTGTAAGAATTTTCGTGTTTGTGTTTTCTCAAGTTGGCGAGTTGCCAAGCGCTCAAGTATCTGGTTATCTTCTTTGACCGTAGAAAATATATAATATGAAAGATAATCTCAACTACCATCAAAACTCGGGTCCATTGAGACGGTGTCATAGTAACCTGTTGATCATCTTACAATATCAGATCAATTCCGGCGGTATTGGTTCTATTACATTTCCCACAATTCAGTGTGAAAAATTAATTACAAACTTCCGTTACAGACATCGAATGGTATTTTAAGACAAGTAAGTCATGATACGAGCTACGCTTTCTGGTGATTACCACCATTGTTTAAATTACTACAAATACTTTCATAATAACTTTTAAAATTTCGTTTTACATGAGCAGAAAAAAATGTGCATGAAAATCGTTCGAAAGAAAATAACACTGATGTATTTGCCGAAAGCGTGACGTATTTCTCTCTGAAGCACGCCGTGATATACAAGTCCGTGCTTCAAAGATGAAAGTAGCACGTGTACTAACATTCTAAACTTGGATTTTTGCGTAATGAGCGACACTTCTTGAATACCAATAAACGTTTCTGGTTGACGAAGACATCTCGAGCATTTCATTTTATTTCATTAGTCATGATGAATTTATTTCGAACTTACAGTAAAGGTAGACTTTCCTTTAGCACAGCGATTTGTTAGTTCGTCTGCTGCAGTAGCTAAGCGTTCGTTTGATCGATATATTAATATTAACAGCAAGTAAAAAGTGGTAAAAAATGTTTCGTTAAGTTGAGCTTTAATCCCGTAAAGGTGTTTTAGAATTCCCTTTACATGTAAAACAATGGTAATTCAGGGCATTTGTTTTAACAGTACTTCTGTCTGACTGTTTAGTACATGATTTCCTAAAAATCACTCTATTAAAGAACTGTAGTCAGCGACTCGATGAGTGTTCATTTTAGGCAGTATGTTTCAGGATGGCTTATGCTTGGAAAGTGAGCGAACCGATATGCTGTACACCTGACCGGAAACGCTCGTCAACGACAAGGTAACGTTTGGTCCGAAACAATATCTGGTGTTGATAAGCAAATTATCGAGATTTAATAGATTTAGGGCTTTTTTGTTTTGAAAAAGAATCTAAAACAATTCATAATTAAGATATTCCGTAACAGTAATAATTGAAGATATTTAGTACATATGGATCACTGATTACCAAATATTGCTAAATGTACTCATAATTTTTTTTAATGATCAGTTAACAATTAAGTACTAAAATAAATCAATTTCCACTTTTCCCGCAGCAATCCAGATGGTGACATCAGTACTGAAGATTCAGTTATCTCCCTTATTGTTGACCCTGTACAGAAAAGGGATTTTAAAACTATGGTTGAAGAAATAATAAACAATGATAGAAAATTCAAGACAGTTGACAAGCGGGTGAGCGGACATGGACACCCCTCGCTAAATTCCGGTAGAGACGGCGCTCCGGATCCATATCTAATTTCTGTGCCAAAACCATTGTATATGGATGCAGATACGAATCTAGATTATTTGTGGAAGAAACTTGAAAATTCTGACTATGTACTTCATAACTCTGAAGATACGACTGAATCTGCACGTGCAAGGAGTACAAATCAACATTCAAAGCATACATCAAGTGTTAAGAGAACGAATAAACTCTCTAGACAAAGAACAAGGACTAAAGATGTGCACAATTCATACAGAATTTCCATACAGAAATCAAGTGTCAACGGTCGAAACGATATATACCAAAGCTCACGGACAAGTGTATTGGTTAATAATAGTAATGGTGGTCAACTTGATTCTGCTGAAAATCTCTCAGCTACAGAAAGAGAAAACGTTAATGAATTTAAAGGCAAACTTATTCATTTGTTGAAATGCTTTGTTGAAAGAGAGTAAACTTACATCGGTACTTCCTGTAACTACATAGTCCTGTGTGAGCCATCATATGTTTCACAGATGTGAAAATGGCTTTTTTGTGCAAAAAAAGACAGAGTGGTAACATTTCCTGTAAACAAGCAATATATATTTTCAAGGCTTAAAAGGAATATTGGTCACAATATCATATCTTATTCTTTACATGGAGTATGTTAAATTATCCACAGAAGAAATGATATTATATTAGTCAAAGAGCACAATATGTATTGACATTGATGTTCTCTGTCGCCATGTGTGCCATAGCCAGCTGCTGTGAAAAACTTCAGTATTCTCATATAATTAAACACCAGTGAGCTAAATACAGACTCATCATATCTTACTGCTGCTATTGTTGTTGTTGTTGTTATTTAATGTTGCTTGCCGAACTGTCGCCAGTTAGTACATTGGAAACGCTGGTGGCAATAGAGTGAGTAATAACAAGGGTTTCTGCCTCAGATTAAACAAAGGTATTTATTTCATTTAAGATTTCAGGATCCTAAATATGAGTGTGAGTGAAAAATTAGAACTTAAGTCATTTTCATACCTTACGACTGTAAGTACATCCGTATGACAGAAGAGACCATTTACTGTCTTTAGACCCGAGTTAAACTGTCTTAACAATTTCGAGAAATATTTATTATAACGTCTTACAACAACAACCATCAATTTTAAATTATGACATATGAAATCAAAGTCAAAGGGGAACAGTTTTAATTGGCCTTACAGTTTTCGCCCTTTCTATCCTAGCCTTATATCCTTGATTGGTCAATAATTGACTTTACGACAGAACACGGATTGACAATGTCGTTCAGCCAGTCAAGAATCGAAAGTCGGTAAGTTTACCGCTGACTCCGTTGCTATCCGCCATTTAATCCGACAAACTTATCTTGACAGTACTAATGGAGCGGTTCAGTGGTCCAGTGGTAACGCGATGGACTGGTAACCCATGCAGGGCTTGCGAGATCGATCTCCCGCTCCCATGTACCAGGTCCCATGTATCAGTGCTGTACACTGAGCATGCAAAAGAACCAGGTGTGTTTCTTGAATGGATCTTGCACTATCCCCCACAACATAAAAACTAATCTCTGCAAGGGGCGTCGGTCTTATGGGGAACCGGTACCGATAATAAATAAACTCAAATAGATAGAGAAATTTAATCGACATTACTAAAGTTATTTTCGTTAAATGGCCATCCAATATTGTTTTCAACATATTGTTTGAATGGGAAATATTCGTCTTTCTTTCACGGTTAAAAGTGGCATTATTGAATAATTAACGATGTCTGTTGTAAAATGAAATAGGAAATAAGGCAAAAAAATGACTAAATTTACATATATTTACAACAAAATTGTGTGAATGGGAAATATTCATCTTTCATTCATGGTTAAAAGTTACATTATTGAATAATTAACGATGTCTGTTGTAAAATGAAAGGGGAAATAAGGTGAGAAAGTGACTAAATTTACATATTTTAACAGAACTATTTAAATGATAAATATTCAGTTTTCATTCACGGTAACATTATTGAATAACGACGAAACAGAAAAAAAGATAAAAACAAGCACACTGACGATATCATTTCCTCACAAAATTTCTTTTACTCTCTGTGACTCCTTTTAACCTAGACGGTAAACGGACGGGCTCAGCCTGTTATTACGTTAACCAAGAAGTTGATTGCTCATATGACCAGCAGATGGCGGATTACTCGAAGTCAAGTCCGCCCTTTGATCCTCTGCTTCCCAGCCCATAAGTGAAGCACTAGTTCCTGGTCCAAGCTAATAATAATTTTGTCACTTCTACCGCGTACATTTTACGTTTTGCATAAAATGCATAAATGTAAGATAAATACGATACACTCGCACCGAAAGCTGGACGGGTGGGAAATAAGTATGTACTTTGTTACTGTCGTCAGACTGTATCTCGACGCTACCTTTATAGTTTGTAAAGGGAAAAACATGCTGAGTATGTTGAAATGTTGAGATTTAGATAATGTTGATCTCTTAGAAGTGCGAAAAGATACATTTTTCTTTGGTAGAAAATTGATCATCTCTAAAAAATTAACTTTCTTCAGTTTTAGGTTGCATAGTGATGATTTTGTAACTCTTGCATTTAAAGCATGTTATATATTGTTGGTGAGCATTTCATGATTTACCGTTTGCATTTAGAATTTTAATACAGAAGGATTTGTAATACAGATGCATTTGTAATACAGATGCATTTGTAATACAGAGGCATTTGTAATACTTGCATTTATGCAGTTCACTGCATGTATTTTTCAGCATATATTATGAAAATTCACCACTTGCAACATTTCTGGTGATGAATAGTTTTGGCGGTGATCCCCGTCCATATGTAAGAAGGTAAACACTATAAATCAAACTGTTAACGTGCACATTCAATAAAACCTGAAGCGTAACAGTTCTTAATGTTTACTCGTTAAGAAAACTTCACCCCAAAAGGCCCAAACCTCAACCATTTAGACACAGCAAGCGATTGCCACCAAAATTTCTGTCATTTTGCTTTAAACTGAATAAATGTCCTAATTTTTTGCTCGTGTACAAAGTGAATACTTCTTCTAAAACCTACACCTACTGACAGCCGAAAACATACACAACAAACAACTAAAACAATACAAATGCAGCACCAACCATTTCATCTAAATCCTTTTCCTTGAGGTAAAAATGTGAAATTTAATGAATACTGAAGTACTCTGTATAAACGGATCAGTGGTTAAGTGGAAACGCAGTTATCTAGGGTCCATGAGTTCGATTCCGTCCAAATCCATTAACTTTACTATTTGTTTTTCGGATGAGACGTTTAAGCGAGGTCCTATTGATCAGTGCTGTACGCTGAGCAGTATTAAAGAACAAGGGGTGTCTTTGGAATGGGATGCTGTCTTTATCTTGCACTATCCCCCACAAACCTGAAATAATTAAACTCTGCAGTGGGGCGTCGGTCATATGGGCAACCAGTACGGACGATAGAGAAATAGATACTCCAACCAGTACGGACGATAGAGAAATAGATACTCCATATGCAACACAGTTCGCACTATACACAGTGTGGCCTGGTAGTATAACATATTTAGTCTACAAAATTTCGCATTTTCTGTATAAGTAAATTGAACTTAAAAAGAAAGTTCAGGGACGTATTTTTACGATTGCCTGCTAACAAGCCTTGGACTGTCAGTTTGAGATCAAGAAAGCACGGTATACATGACGAAAATGTGTCACGTGACAGATGACAGACATCTCGCTGTTTCTAAAAGGTTTGAGCCCAAGCTTTGGAGTATTTCTTTTTAAGAATAGACACTAAGTACTTGTATGTATTTGGTTTAAAATGAATTTGCGTGAAAACTGGAAACGTATTCGATGTGAAAAACGTAATTGTTTACCTTCTACCATACATACACGTAATAGAGTCAACGTGTGACGTTTAGTGATTGTCATTTACTAGTATACATATGTCTGTTCATCGGATTTAGAAACGCTTCATTGATAACTTGAGCATTGTTTCTTGAGCAATTCTAAAATCTAGCCATTACACAATCATCCAAGATAACTACTCGTAATTTAAAAAAAAAAAGAAATATATTATACAAATGTTAATTGCAAACTTTATTTATTTTTTTAATTTTTTTTTATAAAAGTTTTAGAGTGAAATGTTCTGTTGTCTTTAATATCTTCCACAAGAGAATGCCCTTGCTATGGGCCATACAGAGTTAAATGCAGCTATTATAAAATATATGAGGGTTCAAATGAACGAACAGAAGAAACGTGTGTTACGACGCAAATTGTGATAAAAACGCAAATTGTAATAATTATTACAATTTGCGTTTTTGTTACAATTTGCGTTACAAACGTAACGTAAATTGTAATAACGCAAATTGTAATAAAAAGTCATAATCGTGAATTTAGGGTTATTGCAATGTATTATTATCTACAATGGGTATATAATCCATTTTAAGACATTTCCCGAAGAATTCACTACTTTTAGAATATATCGATTACTAACCTTATGAAGGAGAAAAAAGTTTATTACAATTTGCGTTTTATTACAATTTGCGTTGCAAACGGTAACGCAAATTGTAATAACATAAATTGTAATAAAAATTCAAAATCGGAATTCAATGTGGTTTTAAGACTATTGCAATTGTTTTATATAAAATGGCTATATAATCCATTTTAAGACATTTCCCGGGAAATTCACTACTTCTAGAATAAATCGAATACTATCCGTATGAGGAAGAAAAAAGTTTATTACAATTTGCGTTTTATTACAATTTGCGTTGCAAACGGTAACGCAAATTGTAATAACGCAAATTGTAATAAAAATTCAAAATCGGAATTCAAGGTGGATTTAAGGCTATTGCAATGTATTATTATATAAAATGGCTCTATAATCCATTTTATGACATTTCCCGAAGAATTCACTACTTCTAGAATATATCGAATACAACAATTATAAGGGAGAAAAAGTTTATTACAATTTGCGTTTTATTACAATTTGCGTTGCAAACGGTTACGCAAATTGTAATAACGCAAATTGTAATAAAAATCCAAAATCGGAATTTAAGATGGATTTAAGGCTATTGCAATGTATTATTATATAACATAGCTCTAAAATCCATTTTTGACATTTCCTGGGAAATCCACTACTTCTAGAATATATCGAATACTATCCTTATAAGGTAGAAAAAAGTTTATTACAATTTGCGTTTTATTACAATTTGCGTTGCAAACGTAACGCAAATTGTAATAAAAATTCAAAATCGGAATTCAAGGTGGATTTAAGGCTATTCCAATGTATTATTATATAAAATGGCTATATAATCCATTTTAGGACATTTCCCGGGAAATCTTGTTCTAGAATATATCGAATACTTTCCTTATGAGGAAGAAAAAAGTTTATTACAATTTGCGTTTTATTACAATAAAAATCCAAAATCGGAATTCAAGGTGGATTTAAGGCTATTGCAATGTATTATTATATAAAATGGCTATATAATCCATTTTAAGACATTTCCTGGGAAATTCACTACTTCTAGAATATATCGAAAACTATCCTTATGAGGAAGAAAAAAGTTTATTACAATTTGCGTTTTATTACAATTTGCGTTGCAAACGGTAACGCAAATTGTAATAAAACGCAAATTGTAATAAACTTTTTCTCCCTTATAACGGATAGTATTCGATATATTCTAGAAGTGGTGAATTTCCCGGGAAATGTCTTAAAATGGATTATATAGCCATTTTATATAATAATACATTGCAATAGCCTTAAATCCACCTTGAATTCCGATTTTGGATTATTATTACAATTTGCGTTATTACAATTTGCGTTACCGTTTGAAACGCAAGTTGTAATAAAACGCAAATTGTAATAAACTTTTTTCTTCCTCATAAGGATAGTATTCGATATATTCTAGAAGTAGTGAATTTCCCGGGAAATGTCTTAAAATGGATTATAGAGCCATTTTATATAAAAAATACATTGCAATAGCCTTAAATCCACCTTGAATTCCGATTTTGAATTTTTATTTCAATTTGCGTTATTAGAATTTGCGTTACCGTTTGCAACGCAAATTGTAATAAAACGCAAATTGTAATGAACTTTTTTCTTCCTCATAAGGATAGTATTCGATATATTCTAGAAGTAGTGAATTTCCCGGGAAATGTCTTAAAATGGATTATAGAGCCATTTTATATAAAAAAATACATTGCAATAGCCTTAAATCCACCTTGAATTCCGATTTTGAATTTTTATTACAATTTGCGTTATTACAATTTGCGTTACCGTTTGCAACGCAAATTGTAATAAAACGCAAATTGTAATAAACTTTTTTCTTCCTCATAAGGATAGTATTCGATATATTCTAGAAGTAGTGAATTTCCCGGGAAATGTCTTAAAATGGATTATATAGCCATTTTATATAATAATACATTGCAATAGCCTAAAATCCACATTGAATTCCGATTTTGAATTTTTATTACAATGTGCGTTATTACAATTTGCGTTACCGTTTTCAACGCAAATTGTAATAAAACGCAAATTGTAATAAACTTTTTTCTTCCTCATAAGGATAGTATTCGATATATTCTAGAAGTAGTGAATTTCCCGGGAAATGTCTTAAAATGGATTATAGAGCCATTTTATATAAAAAAATACATTGCAATAGCCTTAAATCCACCTTGAATTCCGATTTTGAATTTTTATTACAATTTGCGTTATTACAATTTGCGTTACCGTTTGCAACGCAAATTGTAATAAAACGCAAATTGTAATAAACTTTTTTCTTCCTCATAAGGATAGTATTCGATATATTCTAGAAGTAGTGAATTTCCCGGGAAATGTCTTAAAATGGATTATATAGCCATTTTATATAATAATACATTGCAATAGCCTTAAATCCACATTGAATTCCGATTTTGAATTTTTATTACAATTTGCGTTATTACAATTTGCGTTACCGTTTGCAACGCAAATTGTAATAAAACGCAAATTGTAATAATTTTTTTCTTCTTCATAAGGATAGTATTCGATATATTCTAAAAGTAGTGAATTCTTCGGGAAATGTCTTAAAATGGATAATATACCCATTGTAGATAATAATACATTGCAATAGCCCTAAATTCACGATTATGACTTTTTATTACAATTTGCGTTATTACAATTTGCGTTTTTATTACAATTTGCGTCGTAACAAACGTGCATGCTTGAACCTAGAATATGTCCTTTGAAATATATTCGCTCGAAATATTTAGCAGTTATTATAGGTCAACCGTAAACTAAAATGTTATGAATGGCATGGAAACATCTTATAAACAATAACAACAACAAACAATATCTTACAATACTTTGTCTTTTCCATTGCATTGAAAATATCTAAATTTACAGTTGTTTTGTTTCACCTTGTTGTAATTAATATGTATGGATTTGTTTACTATCAATGTAAATACTGAAACAAGCAAATTTTAACAGAAAGAAACGAATCCATGAGAAGCTGTAATTTACTACAGCTATGAAACTTTATCTCTCGCGAGACCTTAAATTTTCATATTAAACTGGGTCAGCTTTCAAAAACAAATTAAGTTCAAGAATATAGATAAGGATTTGTTTTCAGTCAAAATGCACATATATACTGTTGTAATTACAATTGCTAAATGCATTTCAACTCCAATATTGAAAGGAAGTCAGTTTCGGGATTTTTTTTTTCGTTTTCAAGTTTATTTATTGGCTTATGAATATACAACAACTACATCCTTCATAGTTAATTATTTTTCAAGGACGATACAGTATGCATATGATTAGTTTCAGCTTCGCGTTTGTTTGAAACTGAAACACGCATTTAAAAGCAAAAACCAACAAGAATTATTGCAATACCGGTATGTTAACTCACAACCTTGACCTTGCAGCTTGTAAAGTCTGTGCTTTTAGTGGCACATCAATATGATTAGAAAATATTGATTAGTCTAAGATCCTACTGTTCCTTGGCCATCAAGTCAAAGAATATTATTTCCACAAAAAGTATGATGTACGATCCTGTTAAACTTTCATAGCATGTTAAAGCGCTAACGTTTCAGACTTGCGCTGTTTGTGAAAGCCAATTTAATATTTCACTGTTTCGTTAATTTGTTTATGTAACTATAAATAAGATACGGAATTTCATGCAAACTGAAGAGACTAAAATTGTGCAAACCAACACGTATTTAATTCCAAATAGCTCAGTCATACCATATTAATGCGATTCTAAAGCGTCTGCATTGTGTAGAGAAGTACACTTGATGCCAAGGCGTTTGTGTTGTGTACAGAAATACACTTGATGCCGAGGCGTCTTTGTTGTGTACAGAAATACACCTGATGCCAAGGCAACTGTATTGTGTACAGAAATGCACACAGAAACACACTTGATGCCAAGGCGTTTGCACTGTGTACAGAAATACATTTTATGCCAAAGCGTCTGTATTGTGTACAGAAATACACTTCATGCGAAGACGGCTGTATTGTGTACAGAAACACACTATATGCCAAGGCGTCTGTATTGTGTACAGAAACACACTATATGCCAAGGCGTCTGTATTGTGTACAGAAATGCTCATGAAATGTTGTAATGTTTTAATATTTTATTTTGCCATCTACTCAAGCTAAGCACACGGAAAACGCATTGCAATACTTATTAAAGGCTGATTTTTTCACCTTTAGCCTCAAGGGCCAAATATATTAAAAAACTGAAATACATTCTGGGAAAGAAAGTGTTTGGCAAATCTACCGTATTTGCAAGATAATAAGGTTGGAGTAAAAAATGTGTAAATTTTCAATAAAGGGAATTTATCTAATGCAACATGTGGGTATAAAAACGATCGACTTAGTTTGGAAGTCCAACATGGAGACAAAGAATGGGTAAAATATATCTGGATTGATTTTATAGGCAAAAGAACACAGACTGAATCTTTGAAAAGAACAACACGAAAAAATGGGTAATCTCCGAAAAAATGGTTCCATTTTCAATGATATCTGAGTATTGGAATAAATATTTTAATTCAAGGGTATTAAATGAAAACAGATTTGGGTAGGTTTTTTCCAGTTTTTTTTTAAAGAGGACATCAATGTTGTTATGACGCTGTTGGCAGTCACTTTAGATTAGACTAAGCCAGTCCTGAACAGAGAAGTGGCCCTATTGTCATATAGCCAGACTCTTCCACTCCACCTGTAATATACAAAACATGCACAAATAGCAAATAATAATAATAATATACAGCATTTATATAGCGCTCTTTTCATAGAAAATGTTCAAAAATCTCAAATGTGACATGAAGGATTTCAGTGTAACTGTCAGAAACACATCCGTCGAGCAACCGCATCTTGGCGGGAGGATATATTCTCAAGTTATATTACTTAAGGTATATTTGATATTAATCAAAGCTTAAAATGGATATTTTCTTGTTCTAATTTTCTGATTTAAATAAACATTTGATTACAAACAATCACAAATTGTGACTAAAAAGTTAACTTTTAATAGTTTTACAGTTTATTTGTTATGTGCCGTTTTGTGTCTTGCAATAAGAGTTCGGATTGCTCGAAGATTTATCTGAAAACAAACACAACAACAACATAAAAGTAAAAACGTAACTTGCTTTTAAGTTATTCTGTTAATTATATATAGTGTAACGGGTAGTACTAAATAAAATATTGATTCCCCCCAAAAAATCATAGTTAAGGTCACAAACCTGTATCGCCTGCATGGAATGAGTATATTGGTAGTTCTTGTATATTTGTGATGAAACCTTCATCATACCTCCACACCTCGTCATTGGCATCGCAATTACAGACTAATGACTTGTTGAAGCACGAGTTAGTTTCCCCACATGCGCAGTTTCCACTTCCGGGAGATGCTCCGCCAAAATAATTTGCTGTTTGTTCTGATCGATTCACCCAAAACGTTATCAACGTCGATGGGTTGAACGTATTGTGGATAATGGCCGCAAAGCAATCCCAGCGGATGAACTGAGAACAACTTTTGGACGAGTCAACAATCTGAATGGCTTCTCCCCAACCGATATTGTAAGTCAAAACAGCCTCAAACATTCCGGCACTTTCATACCCTTGTACATAGGTCACGTTTTCTTGATCATGGTCTGCAAAAGAATAAAAGCAAAAAGTTATGGAACTCCGAGACTGCCTTAATACTAGTAAAATTGCAATAATTGTTGTTGTTTTTTTTAAATTTATTGTGTATTCATTTCAGTTTGCTCTGTTTGTTTACTAGTTTGTGCTGTGCAGTGTTCAGTGTGCAAAAATAAATTTATCAAGTCGACAAAGCCAGTCGTCATGTCGATTTACTAGTTTATTTGTTAATAGTCTCTTCTTTACAAAATAACGAAATTATAGTTTCGGAAGCTTTAAACTTTGCAGACTTAAACTCTTCTTCTAGTCTTATGGTGTTTCTATTGTAACCCTCAATGTTATCATATTAAAAATTTTTGATTCATTTAACAATTAATTTTAGACCTTATTCCCAGCAAAGCTTAATATCTTTACAAGATGTACATATTATAGACAAAAACAAATTGCAATTTCCCATTACAAACTTGTAGATATTCGTAAATATACAGCACAGACTGTTGTTTGCAATAGTAGAAAGAATACAAGAGCGCCATGAAGGCCCTGGATCGCCTACCAGTATAAATATTACATTGGTTCTTGAGATTTGGTTTTTCATTTTTCTTCTTTTTTTTCTGTTGATATTATATGTGTCAGTACAATAGAGGGCAATCAAAATATGCCACAGACTGCCTCAGGGTTGAGAGGTTTTAATTTCACAACAAACAGTTGTTCAACTGATAAAAATACATTGAATAATATTTTAAAAAAGGCAAAAGGAGAAATTGGTAAAATAAATAATGCTCCCCGAAGTATTTTTGTTCAGAATAACAGAAAAGTAAGAAATGTACTATCAATGGTATTTCAATGACGTGAAATTAAATACTTTTTAAGTTATAGTAAGGATAATCATGATGAAACATATTTGAGGATTTATAGTATGAAAAACCACATTTGTAAGAACAGTTGATTTATTGCAAAATTTACCTGCTACTTGTTTAATCTGTGAATGTTTGTCAGAATTTTTATAATCACAACAAGAGGTGTCAAGTGCTTGGCTGGCAGATGTAAAAAGTAGATCAGTAACTTCATATAATCATATAACCAGTGTTATTCTGACGGCTTTTTAACACTGCACTTCCTCTCACTAGTCTCTTTAACTGTGTGAAGATATAATGAGATATCATTGATACTTTAGAAGTTATACTCCAGACAAGCATTATTTAACTTTTGTAGTTATCATTAAGGGAGATAATTAAAAATAGAGCAAGGTAGAATTAAGGTTCATAAACACTGCATTTCCTCTCACTGTTCTCTATCACTGTGTTAAGTTTTAAGAAAATTTCTTAAAGGGGCTGTGCTCCAGATGACAAAAAAAAAAAGAAAGTTTTCTTGTATTATAAATTTCTTGTAATATTTATGATTAATGCTTAAAAAATAACTTACTGACAAAAAATAAGTCAAATAATTACATCATAAATTGATTTTTTTCCCTTTCAAAGTGCTATACCGTAACGCGACGGTATAACTAAATCGTATAAGATTTAAAGTAAATAACTGTAATATCACATACGGCGATGGTGGTGACAGTAAAAGCGTTGGAAATATTTTGCTAACATGAGGGTCCAGAGTTCAAATCAGGTTGGAGCGAAAATATTTTTTTTTATTCTATTTTGACTTTTATAATCAGTTTTGAAGTAAAATATTCTGTTGTTATAATCTCACGGCATCTAAATATATAATTTATGAAAAAAAAGTTTTTATGTCAAATCTGGAGTACAGCCTCTTTAAATAGTTTTAAGTTATTCTCTGGACAAGCATGATTAAGTACCATAAAGGGAGATAATTAATAAATTAAGTAATGTAGGGTTATGGTTCTTTGACACTACACTTCCTCTCACTAATCTCTTTAACTGTATGGTGTTTCAATGAGATATCATTGAAAGTTTAGAAGTCCGGACAAGAATTATTAAACATTTTAATTATTATTCAAGGAGATAATTAAAAAATTAAGCATATAGACACATGGTTATTAAACAATGCACTTTCACTCACTAGTATCTATGTCTGTGTGAAGTTTTAATCAAATTCCTTCAATACCTTTCAAATTAATATCCGGACAAGCATTATTATGTTTTATAAAGGGAGATAATTAAAAAACCAAGTAAATTAGAGTTATGGTTCTTTAATACTGCAATTTTTCTGACTAGTCTCTATAACTGTATGAAGTTTCAATGAGATATCATGAACAGTTTAGGAGTTAAATTCCGGACAAGCATTATTAACTTAAGGGAGATAATTGAACAAATATGGAAGGTAGAATTAAGATTCTTCGACATTACACTTTTTCTCACTACTCTCTATCAATGTATTAAGTTTCAATCAAATTCCTTCAATATTTTTCAAGTTATTCTCCGGACAAGAGTGTGACGGACGGATGGCGGGACGGAAAAGGCGGCGACTATATACTCTTCCTTCTGGGAGCATAATAAAATATTGATACTGTAAATATAACAAATCATGAAAACTACAGCCTTAGGTCAAAATCTGAACAAAATTAAAGAATACCTTCAGTGAATGCTTGTTTTGGTGATGGTCAATCCATTAATTCAAGAAAATTAATCTTTTAAAAATTTTTCTACTTTTAGCTCTTACTGCCCCTGTCTTGATACAGAACCATTGAAAGATGATACAGACAAGATTGGTGATGATCCATCCATTGTTTTATAAGGAGAAGTTTATTTTTATTGTTCGCTCTACCAGCCCCTAATAAAAGTCAGCTTAATTTATTTGAGTAAATATGATAGAGGACCACCTGTGGATGCTGGGTGCTACGTATGGTAATGATCCATCCTTTGGTTCATGAGAACAAGTCATGTTAATGTATTTCTATTTTCTAGCTCTAACGGCCCCTAAAAAAGGACAGACCATAATTTGAGCAAACTTGATAGAGGACCACCTATGGATGTTACAAACAAAGTCTGGTGATAATCCATTTGTTTGGTTTCTTAGGAAGAAGTTGTTTAAAGGTACTGTCGATTCTGGTGAGCTAACAACAATGACACAGTGACTGTACCTTAGTAAATACGCAGGACAAATTATTATCTGGGTAGAATAAACTGGTAAGTAATCAACAGAAACTGGTAAATCGAAAAAAAATTTTTTATCTGCATAAGTAAGACTTTGTTCCGAATATAACGGAAATGCACACAATGGACCTTCACTAGGACAGAAAAATAACTAAAAACTGTATAGCAAAATATAGAAAATACACACAACGGACCTTCACTAGAACAGAAAAATAACAAAAAACCATATAGCAAAATATAGAAAATACACACAACGGACCTTCACTAGGACAGAAAAATAACTAAAAACCGTATAGCAAAATATAAAAAAAAATACACACAACAGACCTTCACTAGGACAGAAAAATAACTTAAAACCGTATAGCAAAATACAGAAAATACACACAACGGACCTTCACTAGGACAGAAAATAACTAAAAACCGTATAGCACAATATAGAAAATACACACAACGGACCTTCACTAGGACAGAAAATAACTAAAAACCGTATAGCACAATATAGAAAATACACACAACGGACCTTCACTAGGACAGAAAAATAACTAAAAACAGCATAGCAAAATATAAAAAATACACACAACAGACCTTCACTAGAACAGAAAAATAACTAAAAACCATATAGCAAAATATAGAAAATACACACAACGGACCTTCACTAGGACAGAAAAATAACTAAAAACCGTATAGCAAAATATAGAAAATACACACAACGGACCTTCACTAGAACAGAAAAATAACTAGAAACCGTATAGCAAAATATAAAAAAAATACACACAACGGACCTTCACTAGAACAGAAAAATAACTAAAAACCGTATAGCAAAATATAGAAAATACACACAACGGACCTTCACTAGGACAGAAAAATAACTAAAAACCGTATAGCAAAATATAGAAAATACACACAACGGACCTTCACTAGGACAGAAAAATAACTAAAAACAGCATAGCAAAATATAAAAAAATACACACAACGGACCTTCTCTAGGACAGAAAAATAACTATAAAACTGTATAGCAAAATATAGAAAATACACACAATGGACCTTCACAAGGACAGAAAAATGACTAAAAACTGTACAGCAAAATATAAAAAAACACACACAACGGACCTTCACTAGGACAGAAAAATAACTAAAAACTGTATAGCACAATATAGAAAATACACACAACAGACCTTCACTAGAACAGAAAAATAATTAAAAACAGCATAGCAAAATATAGAAAATACACACAACGGACCTTCACTAGAACAGAAAAATAACTAAAAACCGTATAGCAAAATATAAAAAAAATACACACAACGGACCTTCACTAGAACAGAAAAATAACTAAAAACCATATAGCAAAATATAGAAAATACACACAACGGACCTTCACTAGGACAGAAAAATAACTAAAAACCGTATAGCAAAATATAAAAAAAATAAACACAACAGACCTTCACTAGGACAGAAAAATAACTTAAAACCGTATAGCAAAATACAGAAAATACACACAACGGACCTTCACTAGGACAGAAAATAACTAAAAACTGTATAGCACAATATAGAAAATACACACAACGGACCTTCACTAGGACAGAAAATAACTAAAAACCGTATAGCACAATATAGAAAATACACACAACGGACCTTCACTAGGACAGAAAATAACTAAAAACCGTATAGCACAATATAGAAAATACACACAACGGACCTTCACTAGGACAGAAAATAACTAAAAACCGTATAGCACAATATAGAAAATACACACAACGGACCTTCACTAGGACAGAAAATAACTAAAAACCGTATAGCACAATATAGAAAATACACACAACGGACCTTCACTAGGACAGAAAAATTACTAAAAACCGTATAGCATAATATAGAAAATACACACAACGGACCTTCACTAGGACAGAAAATAACTAAAAACTTTATAGCACAATATAGAAAATACACACAACGGACCTTCAGAAGGACAGAAAATAACTAAAAACCGTATAGCATAATATAGAAAATACACACAACGGACCTTCACTAGGACAGAAAATAACTAAAAACAGCATAGCAAAATATAGAAAATACACACAACGGACATTCACTAGGACAGAAAATAACTAAAACTGTATAGCACAATATAGAAAATACACACAACGGACCTTCACTAGGACAGAAAAATAACTAAAAACAGCATAGCAAAATATAGAAAATACACACAACGGACCTTCACTAGGACAGAAAAATAACTAAAAACAGCATAGCAAAATATAGAAAATACACACAACGGACCTTCACTAGGACAGAAAAATAACTAAAAACTGTATAGCAAAATATAGAAAATACACACAACGGACCTTCACTAGGACAGACAAATAACTAAAAACTGTATAGCAAAATATAGAAAATACACACAACGGACCTTCACTAGGACAGAAAAATAACCTAAAACCGTATAGCAAAATATAGAAAATACACACAACGGACCTTCACTAGGACAGAAAAATAACTAAAAACCGTATAGCGCAATATAGAAAAACACACAAAAGACCTTCATTAGGACAGAATAATACTAAAAACTGTACAGCACATTATAGAAAATACACACAACGGACCTTCACTAGGACAGAAAAATAACTAAAAACTGTATAGCACAATAAAGAAAATACACACAACGGACCTTAACTAGGACAGAAAAATAACTAAAAACAGCATAGCAAAATATCGAAAATACACACAAAGGACCTTCACTAGGACAGAAAAATAACTAAAAACAGCATAGCAAAATATCGAAAATACACACAAAGGACCTTCAGAAGGACAGAAAAATAACTAAAAACAGCATAGCAAAATATCGAAAATACACACAAAGGACCTTCAGAAGGACAGAAAAAAACCCACTAAAATGCATAGCACAAATTTGAAAATACACAAAACGGACCTTCACTAGGACAGAAAATACACTAACAATGCATAGCACAAACTAGAACATACACACAACGGACCTTCACTAGGACAGAAAAAAACCCACTAATAATGCGTAGCACAAACTAGAAAATGAAAAGCAAAGACTAGTTAATCAATATAAGTTGTTTTATCTACATAACAAATTAGGGCTTGGACAGGACAACACCAAACTTTCAAATCTACAGCACAAACTAGTAGATGTACATAAAAAATTGTTGCAACTACATAAGAAATATGGGTTTGCACTAAATACAACGGAAAATGCACATGACAAACTATTAACTGAAAACGGCTCAGCACAAATCAGTAAATGAGCTGCACTCACTCAAATAAGTAAAAAAACAAGTCTAAGCGTTCCATAAAAAGGCAAAAATGTCACAAATTTGTTTTCAACCCTCTGTTTAGCACTTTGACAGTGATAATCTGTGTTGGTAAAATGCATGTTTATTTGCAGACAACTTGTCCCGATGATTTTGCGCGTACTAACAAGAGTTATACAATTTACATGTAGCAACTTAAATCTTCGTCAAGTTTCCCGAATAAAGGTGGTCGGTCTTACCCTTGATGCTGACATCAGCAGATGCATATAAGTGAAACACTTACGTATGATTGTTATGGCCTCGCCGGGTTCACTGTCAAAGTCACATTCAACCGTAACACGATTTCTCAACGGCATAATGTCAGCAATACAGCTCTGGTTTAAGCCCCTGGACGCCCAGTCCGCACAGTGAATTGCTAATGAAGAAATCAGTTACACAATATTGAGAAAACAACATGGTATTTATATACATGTATATATTAATATGCATTCCAAATATGCAAGCCAAATTCGTCGAGTTCGTTTTGTAAGCATTAGATCTATTTCTGAACCAGACAACCGTATTACATGTGTAAATATAAGTGGATGAATCAGTTCCAACTATTTCTTTTATCTTGTGTTAAAATACATAGTTTTTTTTTTAACTGTAAAATTTCATATATTAGCCCCACTCCACAAATGTCATCGGTAAAAGTAAAAGTGATAAAAAATAACTAAAAAGAACAAAACAGAAAAAATCAAATCTTTGACTGTGACATCCCGCAGCACTATTAATACTTATTACCCAGTGGTGTACAGTCAAACGTGTGACAATCCCCGATTTCATCACTGTCACCTTCACAAACTGTGGTGAGATTGCCGAAAGAATCCCAGTCACAGGTTCGATTCCGATACCTAACCCCACCCCCACAGGTCACAGTGCATAAGGTCCATTCTGACCAGGGGTACCAAAGACCGGAAACTGTTAACAGAAAAATAAGCGGTTTTAAATCAATATATCTAGTCTTATACAAAGAACATGTCATACAGAAAACAAAACAGCTTTAGCTTCCCTTGATACACATTACTTATTATAAATACTTTTGCATAAATTTATTCATATGATTTTACAGTGTCCAAATTTTAAGACGGTAGATCTATTTAATAATATTAAGGTACGTTTACAATTCATTTTTTATTACTTATGTTTAAATGATACTACTAGAATTAGCATATCATTCATCCTTTTTATTCCCTCTTTGAGAAACACATTATTAATAAGACATGTATCTATCTAAAGAACATCTGGGCTCCCTCTCTCTCTTCGCCAGAATTGTCTCCCCCTTTTTTATCAAGACCCTAACACTTTTCTTAAGCGTCATCGGTCATGAATAATTAATATGTATACGTTTGAAACGTTATTGTCAAACAAAGTAAAATGGCTGCCAAATATACACGTGATTGCAACTGGTCACACTGGTGTCACAAAGAGGGAACCCTATATAAACACTGAAGCGGGATTCTAACTGCAAAGCGGCATGCATGCAGGCTTTATTTAATAATTGTTTTATTAATGATTAATTATTGAGTAATATAAGACGGGGAAAATGCAAGAATTGGCCAACCTGAAAAAGAAAACCCTGAAACGAGAATGAAAGTTCGTACAATGTCAAATGAAAATTTCTAAAGAATTAATAATGAAGAGTTCAGTAGATTTCTGAACAGTGAAGTATTTCGTTGTACAATAATTACAATAGTCTTTTTCCTGAAAAGTTTTAATGTTTTAGAAAGTTAATAATAATAAGGTCACGAGTTACAGAACCATAACTGTAAGACAAATTTCTGTTTCCTGACACCAGACATTTACCACTGTGTCACAAAAAGAGAATGTAGATCTACAGAAAATCTGTCGGCAATCTTTAACTGAAAACATAAACGATAAATAAACAATGTAATTTAATTTGTAATTCTTAAAAAAGTTTAGACATATAAAATTGCACTTTTTACAGATTTTTATAGATAAAAAATTAAAGTACTTAGTCATATATAAAAAGATTATATGTAAGAACATGTTAAATTTTGCAAGAAATACATACATGTTGATTAACATTTGGAAAATGGTGATTCTAAAACGAGAAGACTATATCCGTTTTACCATATTTATATATATGTGCTGTCATACTTACCACTTCCCAAAGCCGTCTAAAGTCAATACTTCTGAAACAATAATATATGATTTACCAATCTAGACATTTTACAAGTACAAAAGCTAGATGAATTATATTATGGTGATCCATGAACTATTTGCAAACACCTTCATTTAAACGAGACTTAAGGATCTAGTATTCATAAAGCCTCTTAATAAAAACTTAAGTTTATTTCTTATGTTACAAGCTTTGCTTAAGTAACCCAATTCAATATTTTGAGACAATGTTTCAAAGTTTTATATTTATGCCATCAGCAAGAAAGCTGCAAACTAATTCGCAACATTTCGACTTGAGTAAAACTTAAAACTAAGGAAATCTTTATGGATATGGCATCCGGTCTTTTGAAATTACCACCCTTTTCCATGCCAGACAGCACACTGACGGCTGTAACAATATGGTACGATCGCCATCGACTGGAATGGAAATTATCATTAAAGTTATAGTTTATACATAGTTTCAATGAATACATAATCCTTCACTCTATTCATCGACCGCACATAATGTAAGTGCACGAAATACATGTACCCGGGGTTTCACTCTATTTATCGTCCGTACATAATGTAGTAACGGAACACATTTTCCCGGGGTTTCACTATATTTATCGACCGTACATAATCTAGTAACGGAACACATTTTCCCGGGGTTTCACTATATTTATCGACCGTACATAATGTAGTTGTATGCCACCCATGGACCATCCAAAAGACATCCAGGGACAATTTGATTTCAATTCATAAGGATCACTCAAACATCGTCAGTGGATCTTCTGATGGCCACGCGATGGCAATCGAAGAAACAGGTGAAGACATTCTACGAATCAACCATTTAAGAACGGTCAGCGGGCGATGACCATCTATATACCACTCAAGAACCATTAAATGATTGTAGAAGATCTCTTTCAAACAATTAAAATGATCACTCAATAACCATCCAAAGACTACCGATTCACTATCTAAGGACCAATCAAAGGCAATCTAAGGACACTCCACTGACTCCTAAAGGTCAACTGACTTGTAAGAACAGGGTACTTAAAACGTAGTAATTTTGTAATTACACTTAAATGATGAGTAACTAAGGCAATGGCTAACTCAAAGCTTAGCTTCAGAAGTATTAGGGAACACTTATTTTAAAATCTTTTCAGGCTACGGGCTTCCTGAAATAGCGTTTCAATGGTTACCAGAAAGAGCTCTTATCAAATGACATAGAGTAACAACCTAAACATTATCAACTGTATATGTTTACAATAAACTTAGTATCATCTATAAAACTTAATATTTGTGTAATATTTTGAATAAATTCTAATCAAAAACAACTGAAACACCAATCTCCAGGATAAAAAGCGTTCATACATGAATTATGTACTTTTAATTAATTGCTAGCCGCTACCGCTGTAGGGTTTTCTTGTTCGTGATCAATTATGCACGCCCTGAATCATTTGGCGTTCTCTGATTCTATCTTCAAAAGACTGATGAAAACGTAGTCCTGAAGCAGACGTTTGAACTTGCAGAGGTCTCTAAACCTAACTTAACGATATATTTTGCAGTTTTTTTAACCATTGGTTTCTGCAGCTGCTGCTTAAAAATCGTTTTTATACAACACCAAGACAATATCTAAGGCTATGAGAAAACCTATGAGACATACGAAACCCATACACCAAGACAGTACCTAAGGCTATGAGAAAACCTATGAGAATAACAAAACCTATAAACCAAGGCAGTACCTAAGGCTATGAGAAAACTTATGAGACATACGAAACCTATAAACCTATGAACTATGTAACAGTGAACATATGTTAGGCTTTAATTTGTTCAGAAAAAGGTTTCTTTTTTGTCATGCATATACCATGCGTTTGCATTACTCTAAAACACAACATTTCTGTTTGTAGCATTGAAAAGATCGTTTGAAATTATGCTTTTAACTTTCCTGAACAGATATGCTTAAAAGGTCGCTTTTCATTTCGTTTTCCAAAAATTACTGTAGCAATTTTTCATAAATAAACGCACGGTTAAGGAAATGGAAGACTGCCTGCCTTAATTTGAAATATAACTCTAGTCAAGTATAAGCAGATAACTGAAAGATTTGTGATAGTTAAGACTTTTTTTTATAGTCATTCGGATTTTGAGTTATTTCAACAACGAAATGATGCTTGATTTTGTATACCACTAATTCTACTACTTCTCAAGGAACAAAGAATGAAACGAATGTGATGTAAGATCAGTTAATATAAATAATACCTTACAGCTATATATTTATTGCTCGTTCTCACTAACATATTTATTTAACCGTAAAACAGATTATAGATTCTGGTTACAACATAAATGGCTACACCGTACATTAACTTACCTCACGACTACCATTAAAGTCCAGTTTTCAACTCTAGCATAGTCTAACTTCTCATTCCCATTCTTCACCGTAACCAAGGAAACAAAATTCATCATTGAAATGGTTCAACAAGAAATACTCAAGTGTTCATGTTACAAATTGAAATATTTTGTCACCCTAATGGTTTACTAACCTGTAACCATCTGTCAAATAGCGTTTTGATGAAAAAAATCCTCCGACACGTGGCCTAGCTACATCTAAGGCATTTTTATGGAAAACACTGATGCCTTGTACAGTTATATCATTCTCTTGTTTGGAACAAAAATATCTTTAAACACCTCTACTCTTCCGCGAATTATATCTTAACTGTGACATCCAACATTAAACATAAATGATTGAACTCTGAAAGTGCAAAAGCATTTTTTACGTCATAAAATTAATCAAGCAATGTTTTTCTTCTCCATTGTGTTGATGTTACTTTGGAGTGTGACGTATTTCATACAATTGTTAGTACTTGTTTGACAGTTAGTAATGTTGAAGTATTAATATTTTACGACTAATTAAACATAAACCAGATTTAGGAACGATTTAACTGAGATAAATTTCTTTCCTTAGAAGTTCTTTATTGATTTTCTACATTCTTCTACTTGCAAACAGGTAATACTTCAGTCAGCTCTGGTTAACATCACCTTAGGGAGCATAACTGATGAAGTGCCTTAATTAACACGAAGCTTATTGTTTGCATTCTTTATTCTTAGGTACAATTTAATCACTTCCTTTGACACATAAACAGTGAAATATTCATCAACTTGCAAAAAATCGACAGTCACATATTAGATTATATTTATTCATTTATTTCGAAACTAAAAGTTCTTAGACCAATGTGGCATAATATCAATATTACACAAAGATGACAAAACAGCATGTTACATTTAACACATATGTATGTGTTAAAAACGTATCTTCAATTCAAGAAACATAGACCAACCATTCAGGTATGTGCTTACAAACCGGAAGTAGTCTTCTTCCCCTTCTTCTTTTTTACATAATGATGAAGAATTATACAATCAACTATAAGGAAGTAAAAAAAAAATGAACAGTGTGTACTACAGTCGTGTTTGAAACAAAACAGAAGAAAGACAACTTGGTTTAAAGAACAACAACGATATAGAATGAGTTAACCCGTTACATGTCAATATTAACACACGTTCTCACGATAAACACACGTTCTCAAGATAAACACACGTTCACACGATAAACACACGTTCACTTGATAAACACACGTTAACACGATAAACACACGTTCACACAATAAACACACGTTCTCAAGATAAACACACATTCACACGATAAACACACGTTCTCAAGATAAACACACGTTCACACGATAAACACACGTTCACACGATAAACACACGTTCACACGATAAACACACGTTCACACGATAAACACACGTTCTCGAGATAAACACACATTCACACGATAAACTCACAATAAACACGCGTTTTTACGATTAACACACGTTCTCACGATAAACACTCGTTCTGGTCTCTTCTAGATCGAAACCAAAATAACAGAAGAAGCAAATGAGTTAGAATCAAACAAACGAACATGCAAATATTTAAAACCGAATAATTTTAGGAAGTGTTATGTAATAACGACATGTAGCCAATGTAAGATTATCTACAACAGATGAACAACCATCAATATCATGTTGCTTTAATCTGAACAGTTAAATGATCGCATTATCCCTCAACCAAGTAAAAAAAATGTATAATACGGGTTTTATCTAGGCTTTAACAACACGTAATAAAGAAGTAAAAACTAATTTGATAGGTTTGGTTCCAATGTACATGTAATTTTGTTTTGATTAAGATTCTGCAGATAACTACGTTCCCTTGGGAGTATTATCTAGTCCAGTGTACGGATCTTGCACGATTTAAGACGATAGAAAATCGATGTAGAACCCTCAGATCTTGCTATATACCTTCAAAATACTTGGTCCAGAAACTAATTAACTTTCCTGTTTCGTAAAATATTAATTACTTTACCTGAGATACAGCCGAACGCAAAGGCCGATGAATAATACCTTCCATTATTTGTGATAAAAACTGTAGAAGAAACATGGCTTAATTTGTGATTTATGATTTAGAAAAAAACTGGTTTTTATTTTTACATTTTCCTCTTAAATTCACTTAGTCGTAGCTTGGATTTTACTGTAAATATCTCGTGAAAAATGAAAACTGTCGTTTTAACTTTACATGTGTTTATTCTTATACCTCTTGTTTGTTTTGCAAGAGGAAACAATGATCTTCAAATTTACGAGTTCTCTCGAAATGCTAGCTTGTCGTTTCCAGGGAAACGTTTGGTTGGCCACGTGTTTGAGGAATTTTCTACAAAAAAGCAGGTGATTCATTGTGCTTACGAATGCTTGAAGTCAAGCCGTTGTCGTTCCTTTAATTACGAACGTGACAGTTTTGTGTGCCAGCTGAACGACGGTGACCATGTAGAGTTTAACACCAGCTTGGTGCAAGAAATGAATGCTACTAGTCAAGAGTATCACCACCGTGCTGCTTTCTCCCTGGACCAGGTAAACGTACATCTATAAAATGTCTTCCCGCCTTTTTTATGCTTTATTTATTTTAATTTATCAGAAACGACGAAAAAGAGACTGGAATAAAAATTGGACAGAATTTGCCAAATATGCATGGTATATTTCAACTATTCTAACATCTATTATGTTTAGTAATATCTAATTTTGGACGTGCAGTTAGCACTTGACTTTTGTCACTTAGCCAGAAAACAAAACCTTCAGTTAAACAAGTTTGAAACGAGCGGTAGTTTTGCGCTGGTGATTAAGAAAATCTAAAAAGTATAAAGTAAAACTTATATTTAAAACTAAAACAGTAATTTTGAACGTATGAAAAATAAGCTTATGACAATAAAGTTCTGTCAGTAAGGCAAAAAATGGATCATTTCATTCGTTCCGGAAAATTGAATTTTGAAAATTTTGATTTTTGTTGTCTTGCCGATTTTCGTGAAATTAAAAAATGTGGTCTAAATAGCGAAACTAAACTTTACTATTCATTAAGATGTAATCTTCAAAAATATATAGCAAATAAACTCTTAACTGTTCTTAAAAACTACCGATATTTTAGTGGTTTTCATAAAACTTAGGAACAAAAGTAAATATTTATGGCTGACATGTCACATGCGTTTTGTTTTCCTTATTACTATATTTCAGGTATCACACACACACACACACGCACACACACACACATAAACGAGCACACGCACGCACACACGAGCGCACGCACACGCACACACGCACGCCAATCAATATTAGCCATTATTATCATTTTTCAAGAATGTATCTTACATTTAATCATCAAGTTATATAAAGAATTAATTGGTTTTTGACCAGAAATGTTATTTGATCGATCGATTGATTTAATGATTCATTTATTAGCTGATATTTTTGTTGACAGTTGAAAAAAAAAAAAAAAAAAAAAAAAAAAAAACTGAAAGGTGTTCTGAGTTTCTTTGAAGACAACAGTGTTGTCAGAATGTGTGTAGGACACATAACGCCGTCAATATGCAATAAAAGTGAAAGTCTTCAGTTAAAATCGTTCGTCAGTGAGTTGCTAGCATGAAAAGCAGTTCCTGAACATCTCATTTAACATACATTCTAATTAAAATAATATGTAATAATAAAACAAAAACAAGGAATTCGAAAAGAGAATTGTATAACAGGACAAACACACTGTTAAAATTTATTATTCTGTATAGGAGGCGTTAGGTCCATGTGCTGCCGATCCGTGTGAAAATGGCGGACGTTGCTTGGATACAGTCAACTGGAGAATGGAACGTGTCTACTTTTGTATCTGTACAGAGGAATGGATGGGCGACAACTGCGAAATGCCAAGTGAGTCAAATAACCAGTATTAATATTCCTGAGCCATGTGTTTTCAAGAACGCATCACGCATATAACATTTTTCATATATATTTTATTTTAAATGTCATACGTAGATCTATGAACATTTGCATTAAGGCTATAATCATATTTCGTCAATACTAGTATATCAGTGAAAAAAGCAAAACAATCCTGGCTAAAAATGAAAGTTATATAGAACGGAATATATTTCTCAAAAATAAAATCAGCGAAGTCCTTGGTTTTAAATAATACTTTCCCCATAATGATATACATGTACATAAATGTATAATGGTAAAATACATCGTTTTGATCTAAGTGGATCGTATTGACTGGGACAAGTGGGAGGAGTGGGGACCATGTTCAGTATCATGTGAAACTGGCTGGACTACCCGTCGGCGACGGTGTATTGACGTCGAAACCGGAGAAACGATGTCACCAGTCGAAATGCTACGGGCGTGACGTCGAGTATCAGGCCTGTACACTACAGTCATTGTCCACGTAAGTTTTAATTTGTGATTAGCTTAACTTTAGTTACCACGTCTGTTCATTGGAAAATGCTGTCTAAGTTTCTTTATATATAGACTTAACACGATGTATTGATACGGACATGAAATTTTGAAAGCTTTATGTGTTTGCGATAATGGATAATTAAATGTTATACGAAGAAAATTTTGACATTAGCATTACTAGTGGAATGTATTGATAGCACGTACAGTTATGATTGACGAAAGCAATTCTTGTAATACTGGAAACGTGGAATACTGGATATCAAAAAAGCGCTTTACATTGTATTTTTTCCTGAATATGAAAAAACAAATTCGAAGAGATTCAGACTATGTTACATTAAACACAAGTTTATGTTTGCTTTATGTTTACGACCACGGGTAAGTGGAAACATCATAAGATACAGTTTGGTAACACTAAAATGAAATATTTAAGGTTGGTTGGGATGGTCGGATTGGAGTACGTGCAGTACGGCATTTACCTGTGGTCCCGGAGAAATGTACCGGCACCGGGAATGTTCTAACGGCGGTACCCCTGGGAGGGACAGATATTGTCTTGGCTTCACCAACGAAACAGCTCCATGCAAAGGCATCGATTGTAGAGGTAAGCGCAACTTTGCATACTGGCGACAACTACTTCGGTGTTTCAAATTGATCTGCATAAGATGTTAGATTTCTATTATATATACGGGTATTTCTTGGGCCCAGGAAAATCATATTTTTGACATTAATTTCGGTGCCAGACATTACATTCTGATACTCTTGACTGCATCGCTGCGTATTTGTCTGAAAAGGAAGCCTTTTTTTTGAAAATCACTTTATTTTGCCAGGATACAAACAAATGACATTTATAAAAATCTAAAGCAAGACATCAAAATGGCATCTTACACCTAGCTTAATTAATTTGTCGTTGACGGTTTGAGCCATTTTATAGACATTTATTTATTATTGTGAAACCGTAACGCCTAATTTTAACGGTCATTTTTGTGCACGGAAAATTAAGCAGTAATACTGCCGGAGGCTTTGTTCGATTTTTTTTGGGTTAAAATATAAATTATTCTTCGATTTCCACTAAACATCGAAAGAACAAATATTTAATTACTAGTAAAAAAAACTTAATTAAAAGCTATCGCCCTGAAGTGTATTTGCGATTTATTATATTTGCACTGCGAGCGAAATGTCGCATGACGTTACCATAAAAGTAATCACGCCGTGAAAACTGGTAGGAAAATCATTGTGTCTTACCGGGAATGATGGAGTTCACTAATTTTTTTCTAATGAACAAATCTGATTTGTAAATATTTGTTTATTATTTAATGCTTATTTTAATAAATAATATAGGGAGTTCACGGTTTTCGATGTATTTAATTTAGAGTTAATTAAATATACCAGACAAAACGACAGATATTCAGATATCTGTTATATACTGTGGCTAATGTTTATCTATGCACTGTTTACCTCATTCCAGCTTTTCAGAAATGGCCGATTGTATAGAAGATTATTGTTGCGATTGAAATTTATGTCAAATTTGATATCTTAACTTGTTCATTGAAAAATGATATTTCGAGAACTTGTATAAAAATTGTTTCTCTAAAAGGTAATGTTATTCATTTCTCCCAAAGTATGCTAGTTATCGCTCCCAACGACTTCTAATTCAGTGGGCATTTTCCATGCATAGATATCCAACTTGTGGTTGGACTTGGAAAGAAGACATAGCCTATCAAAAAATTTCTCGATGTCTCTTTGACAAGTCTGATTAGTTGGACTACTTACACGCGATTCATGTATTTTCACATTGGCAGGATTTAAAAAAAATTGTTACCAGTAGTATTTTAGAATGTTTTCTCAGTCATAAAATGCGCTGTCCTTTTTACCCTTTAGTTTTTTAGGTATTTTATCACATGACAAATGCTGTTTGTAATACAATATGATATTAACATATACTTTATATATTACACACGTATAATATAACAGCTAACAAAACATTAGGCATTTACTTCTTTCTTCATTTTTTTATTATTGTCATTTTTAAAATTTGTTATCATACTGACGTCCTATTTTGAAGAGACATCTTCTATGTTCAGTATTTCCGAAATATTTTGAAATTGCATTTAGAACTATTTTCTTGGCGGATATTTTTGTAACAGCATTTTTCAGTATAGTTCAAATAAATATAGATACGATAAGACCAATTTACGGTTGTTTTGGTCATGTAATAAAAAGAATCTGACGCTCCTTTATGTCATGTGGAGTTTTGCAAAATTGTTTATAGAAAAATATTTGTTCAATAAAATAAAATAATTTTACAATAAAATATATTTATGTTCTAAAAAAATATTTATGAAGTTAAAAAATATATTTGGACAATGAAAAATATATTATATTCTAAAAAAATATTTATGAGGTTAAAAAAATATATATCGACAATAAAACAATATATAGGACAATAATTAGAAAAAAATTATTGTTCAATAAAATATATTTATGTTCTTAAAAAAATTATTAGGTTAAAAAAACATGTATGGACAATAAAAAAAATATATATGGACAATAATAAGAAAATATAATTGCCCTTAATATATATTTATGTTCTAAAAAATCATGAGGTAAAAAAATAATATTATATATATATATATATATATTATATATATTATATATATATGAACAATAATTAGAATTGTGGGATAGCCAAATTAAGTTTGTAACAACGAATCTCATTGGTTCATATATCAACTGATATTATACTTACCAGACGCATTTATTTCTTTCGTGGCTGGGTGTGAACAATAAAAAATATATTTATGTTTTAAAAAATATTTTTTTTACCTCATAAATATTTTTTTAGCACATAAATATTTTTTATTGCATAATTATTTCTTTTATTGAACAAATATCTTTTTATACAATTTTGCAACACTCCACACGCCATACTTTGGCCACAGTTTCAGTATATTAGTTATTGTATCGTGTTGAATGTAGGAATGCTGGTGATAACGGATACCTTCAAACATGGCGACGGTCGGATACAAATCTTTGATGACCTTGACTATCTTGGTCTGTCCGTGTGCGCAGACAACAACTGGAACTTTACGGAAATCGACATTACCTGTAAACAAATTGGTTTCCAAGGAGCTTATTCAGGTGAAATACACGTGTATTTTATACTTAAACTTTAAAGTTGCTTTTATTGTATTTCTTTGCATAATTTGATAGACTGAACAAGGGACGAGTTTTGGAATGTTTCACTTGTTTAGGGTTACTTAGTTAGTAGTAAGTTTTGTTTGTCTATCAAGTTCAACCTTCAAGTAATATAAATGTACGTTTAAATGATGGCAACAATTGTAGAATTGTTTTTATCTATGTTCATGATTAACATATATAATAAAAATGCGATTCTACGAAAAATAGGATATTACGAAAATTCTACAGGGTCCGATGCATATCGTAGCATCGCGAATGGACTGTACGTTTAAATGATGGCAAAAATGATAGAATTGTTTTAGTCTATGTTCATATTTACTCTGACTTTACCAGATGCCGGGAGCAACAAGTATGACGTGTCCGTCCTGCCTTACGACAGTCCAATCTATACATTACACTGCACAGGTGTAGAGAAGACCATTCAACAGTGTGCACGTGAACTTGTGACACAATGTGACAAGCTTGCTGGAATACAGTGCAAAAGTAAGTTATCTTATCATCTATGAAATGCAAAGTCTAACGATTGCTTGCCGACTCTAAGTATGTAAGTTACAGCATTTGCACACAAGCATGTAAACTCTTTCCAACCTGTTCTTCACTTCTGATACCAGTGTATATCTACACACGCATACCTATGAATATTTTATGAAAGGAAGCCAAATCCGAATTATACGACCTTTTCGCGGGAATTAAAGGGCGGAGATAATCAACGTAATGCATAATTGATATTAGCAAGTTTTCTATCTGGCCAGTCATCGAGCAGGTATATCTTGTTTCCCAAGTGATGAGAAATCAATATATTCGAATAACTTGGTCTTATACCCAACTTGTTTTTTTCAAGCATGACAGTGATTTTCATGTGAACAATGATTAGTAAGACTATAAGAAAGACATTCTCTAGGCCAACAGTCAGCTGAGGCGGATCTGTGGTCCTCTACTCGCAAGATCGATTCCCAACTCCTCCTCCAGTTATATTATCAATTGTGTTTCGTATGAGCCATTAATAAATAGAGGTCCTGTATCCTATATCAGTGCTGTACACTGAGCATGGAAGAGAACCAGATGGGATGTTTTCTGTATCTTGCAATGTCCCCATGACCTAAAATGACTAGACGCTGCAGGGCGCAAGGGCAACTGGTACCGACCATAAAAGAAAAACCAAAAAAGACTGTTGTCACTTTTATAACTCAGAGGCTTTGAAAGGTTAATTGCTGTTTTATTTACAACTCTTTCAAGACATACATAGGGTAATAAATAGATACAATTCTTTTATTAAACACCCATTTTACATTATATTGTATCATATATTTATATATGGATTTTCCAGCCCGGGGCGGTTGGAGTTTGTGGAGTGGATGGGGAGAATGTTCGGTCACTTGCGAAAATGGGACACGAACAAGAACACGTGACTGTAATCATCCGCCACCGAATTACGGCGGGACGCCATGTCCTGGCGAGAACAAGCAACTGAAGCCCTGTACCAAGGTCATGTGCCCAAGTAAGATATTTCCAACATTTATAAATGAGACATTGTTAAAACTATTGTGTTTCGTTATTTATACCTTTTAAATATTTTAGTATAAATAACTGTAGTTAATATTAATATTATACATGCCATATTTCCGGAGGGTCTCTCAGGGAGAAATAGGTCCCAGCCAGAGAGGTTTTCACAATGTGTCATCAAAAGCTCAGACGCACGACTAAAGCTAGTAGAAGCATCAACAAAAAATCATCTTTATAAAGTATGAACACAATTTTATGTTTATCTTTAATGTGTATTCTTTATAATTCGGTTCATAACATTAAAACTTTGATATTGATAAATGACTGACTCGTGTATCATTCAAAATAATGTGAAAAAGATCTCTTAGAATGCTGCTAACTAAAACTATTTGAGTAAAATGTCTCCAGAATCCTGTTTCTTAGAAATAACAACGACAACAGGTTCGCGGAAAAATGTGACTAACGGGAAATATCTGGAATTTTCATTTCGCGGTTTTATTTTTAATGTATCAAACATATGCTAGTATCAATTTAAAAATCTTTAAGTCGGTTCAAATCACTTATTGCTCACAAGGACTTTCACTTGATTTTTTTCTTATTTAGTGGGACATTTACAAGGATTGTATGACGTAGGACAACGGCGTCTCTCAAAAAAGATAATGACACCTATATTACCTTTTCCATTCTGTCAGATTTTTTAAAGATAGGTTCCTATTTTTTTCTTTCTTTTTTAAATCAATATTTCGTGCTCTTTTGGAGAATATTACAACAGATGTAAGATGTCAGGAAAAAACGTTAAGTATATGCACTTTTTCGGCGAGTACATGGGATGTATCCTTGACGAAAATAAATGCTTCACGTGGTTTCTGTAGGAAACAATGTCAAAATCACGTTACAGCTTAAAAACTGGTGATTTTCTACACCCTGCAGTATAATACTATTTCAATCTGCAGGCACAGGGGAGGTAATCAAGTACGTACTAATTTCTAGTATTTGTGTTTAGAGTACACAACTCCCGGGACACAACTGTAGACACTTTAATGTAAAAAACCCAGTAAACAAAACATGACGATAATTAAAAATAGCGTTGTGCGTGTAAATATTTTTATATCAATATAGTAAACAAGATAGCGTGACCATTTTGTTTCATTAAACCCGTTATCGCTGATTCTCGTCTGCGGCGCGATTCCGGCTGGATCTCCTCTGTCGAAGCTGTGATATCTTAGGCTTTTCATGTTTTGACGTGTCATTTGATTTGGACTGGTAATACAAGGGTCGCGAGTTCGATACCCCGCTCCTCCAAAACATTGTCTTTCGGATGAGACATTAAATCGAGGTCCCATGTAACAGTGCTATACACTGAGCATGGCTAAGAACTAGGGTGTCTCTGCAATGGGATGCTTACTGTATCTTGCACTATCCCCCGTGACCTAAAATAACTAACCTCTGCAGCGGATGTCGGACATATGGGCAACCAGTACCGACGATAAATAAATTCAGATTGATAGAGATACTGATTCTTTTACATCATTAAATTTATCGAAATAATGCGGCGACTTTGATCTACAAAACTAGCAAATGGAGAGTGTTTTTTTGTTTCCCTGGGAGTTTTCACTGTTGCGGTTAAACCGTGAGGTGGTGCAAAGTTTTGTGTGATTTTACCTCTAACCGGGAGATATGGCATGTATGTGTTATAAGAATAAGAAAAAATTACATTTAGATTGACAAAGCTATACAGTTCTAGCAGATATTAATTTTCTTGTACTTTACTAAAATAATTTTGAAACGTTTCGTTTGTATATGGCATTTTTCTTTGCAATGTTATGTTATACAGCTTTGAGCTCTGTGTGCCATTACTTAATCAACTATGCACTGACGTAAACATGCATTATGTTTATCATATTATTGTTATTACATATATTTTTTGTTTATGCTTTTTACTTTCTACTGCAGACACCGTCTGAGTTGTGTTTTCAATCCTACGCATGCGCACTTCAGAATTAACACTCACTGCATGGATCGACAGATTTAGTAGTTTTGTTGTTTATGATTTTTACTTTCAAGACTGCAACAGCAAAGATATTGTTTCTTTAATCCCTGTGAGATGCATGAACTGTGCATATTTTCACTTCATTAATTAACATGCACAATTGATTTTGGTATACAGTTGTGTTTGAAATTTCATGTAATAAATCTAAAGGAACTCACATCACTTCTTTGGCTTGATTTCCCGTTATCAAACCGGGAACGAAATATGTTATATACATAAAACCATCCTTCAATTATTCATCGTTAGGGAAAGACAAAAGCTTTGTATGTTAACATTTTGAATGCCACATCACGGAATTTTATGTCTAGTTGTTCTGGTCGGATTTTTATGTCCAAAACTAGTTGTCCTGGCCGGATTTTTAACCATGTTGTTGTAGAAAACACTAAGTTTCGAACTTCGGTGAATTGCCAGTACCATTTCTGAAATGTTTACTGTCACTTTATCTTGTTTTATTTTGAATGCTTTGTATGACCGGAGGTTTAATAGAGTTAGTAGTAGTGGACACCATCACCGAAAAAACATTTTTAGACAAGCATGCTTTGATATTTTACCAAAGAAATAGAATAAAAAGATAGATTTTTATGTAGAAATAAGTTTAATGAAGGATGGTTTAATGTCACAATATTTCGTTGCTAGGAAACGGTACATGGGGAGAGTGGGGAGAATGGAGCGGATGTGACGTCACCTGTGGCGAAGGAGAACGTTTACGGTATCGTCCTTGCGCCGACACTTTCCCGTGTTTGGGAACCAATGTATCACATGATATATGTGTGGTACCAGCTGGTTGTCCCGGTACAATACATATTGTTAAAATGAATGTGTCATGCAATGTAAAGACAGGTATCTTCTGTCTTAGTTTAAAAAGCATGAAAGGCTCAGATCTAGTTGTCACAGAAACTGACTTTCGAAGGCATAATTTTATTGATGTTGTAGTCACGATCGTTTAAAGAATGATTGGTTTTCTGTTTGGCAAAAACTGGTCAATTTTTGTATGTCCGAAATGTTGTGAGATAAAAAAAATGTTGCATGTTGTCACTTATATAACTTGTCAATGTGCGCATAGAGCTAGCTGTGATGTCAATGTTAAGCATTAAGTCACCTTGAAGTGGTCAAGAGAATACAGTAGGGAATAGTTTATAAAAGAAGACGGAGAAATTGCGTTCACTTTGTTTCTGGTCATGGTTGGTTGTAGTCGATGGATATTGGGCAACATGGTCGCCATGGAGTGAATGTGACGTCACTTGTGAGAATGGTACTCGATTCAGAACAAGGAATTGTACCGGTCCATTTTACAACGGTGCTGAGTGTCCGGGAACTAACAATGAAGTTGAAGATTGTTTTCCAAGGATGTGTCCAGGTAACAAAATTTACATTTTTCTTCTAACAATGATTTACATGTACATATATTTACAATTTATATTGAATGTTTAAAAAGAAACAAATAAGTAAAATCTTTTATTCTTTAAACGTATAACGGGTGTACAGTTTTGATAATAAAGGTTGTTTTCAGTGGATGGAGTCTGGAATGCCTGGGTTGCCTGGACAGAATGCTCGCATACCTGTGGCTATGGCAGCAGGAATAGGTCTAGAACCTGTGACGGTCCGTTCTTTGACGGGTTAGATTGCCAAGGAAGTCCTGGCGAAGTTGAAACTTGCAACGCCTTTTCTTGTCCAGGTAGAATAGCTTTCCTTAGTATGAAATACATGTTGAAAAGAGTATAAACACTAGGAGATTATACGGCAGCCATAACATTGCAAGGCACACTATTGATGAAATACCACTGCTTCTACTGGTTACACCTTGCCACATCCCCCACACCAAAAAATTATCTTCTATGCAAATAGACGAACAATCAAAGATGCATTTATCACTGTCGGATATAAGATGTCTGCATCATGATAGTCTTCTTCTGAATTCTAATATCAAACAACAAATTTTAGGTGACAGTGCCAAGTTTTCCCGTGCAGTGATGTATGTATGATTTTAAACGTGACAACTTTATGTATTTGTATATAGGACAATTAGGTAAAAATTGTTGACATGTTATTGTTAACTTTATCTTTGATAAAGTTGATGGGTCGTGGAGGCTGTGGACAAGCTGGGGAGATTGCAGTGTTTCCTGTGATGGCGGGCTGCGAACCAGAACCCGAGATTGCGTGGAACCGGAGCATGGAGGGGCCACCTGTGTAGGTCCGTCGGAGGAATCCGAGGAATGCAATACCCATAACTGTCCAAGTAAAGCCCCTTTAGGAATATATTATTTCACTGTTCTATAATTGTCATTTCAGAGTTATAAAATTAGAAACTGTGGGTTGTTGTGACATGAGAGTTTAATTATAAAAGAACTACCATTGTTTTTCTTTTAAATAATTAGTAACCTTGGAGGTAATATCAATCAATAATTAGTGTAAAAATAATTGTATCTAGATGTAGACAGACAGATATATATGGCCTCACAAATATTCCAACCGTAAAATTAAACGATATAAAAACAGTTAATTAGTTTCACAGTAAAGACTAGCACAAGTATATGTCAGTTTCAAAATTTACCTTATAGTAATCAAAAGGAAAAAAAACGTATTTGAACTTTTTTTTTAAGTTGACGGAGTTTTTGCGGAGTGGGAATTGTGGAGCGAGTGTTCTGTCACATGTGCCAACGGTACTCGTTTCCGCACTCGGGAGTGCTTTGGGCCGTACTTTGGTGGAGCTAACTGCACGGGACCGACGAATGAGGAGGAAGTGTGTGTGACGTCACAGTGTCCAGGTATAGTCATTTTAGTATACATTATTAGATACCATTATTATATACCATTAGACCTATATAACAAATTATGCTAAGACACAAAAAGCTTTAAATATTTGTATACATAGAGCGTTCTTTGCTGTTTAGTGGACGGAGTTTGGGACGCTTGGCAGCCGTGGCAGGAATGCAACGTCACATGCGGAGGTGGCCAGAAATTACGTCACAGAATGTGCAAAGGACCATTTTTCGGCGGCTTGGAATGCGACGGACCGGCATATGAGTCAGAGAAGTGTAACACTCATGAGTGTCCTGGTAAATATGATTTGTTTGTAATAAACACAGTAAGTAGAGCTTCCTTCACGCAAACTGCAATTGTAATCTGGTGTAGAATATCACGATGTGCTCAAAATATCCACATGTAGTACAACACACATGCCTCTAATCTAAAGGATTTTGTCTAGAAGATACAAATAAAAACATACCAGAATGCAGAGCTTATGATGGAAAGAGTTCAGAGAATGTCATTTCTTTATTTTAAAGCAACTCTGCTTCAAAATAAAGGTCATTCACAGGGGGCTTCCACTGTTGTGTTTAACAACTTTTTAGCCTTCAAAATTGTACACGTGAATATTAGTGAGACGGTAGATCTAGCTAGAACTTGATAGATGTTGAATAGTGATTATATAGTAATGTGTGTTATGCAAATATCTATTTAGAGCTTTTAGAAGTGTTGAACAGTTGTAACATATAGAAGTGTATTCGTGTTATTCTGTATTCTCTCGTATGTCTCTGTGCACGCTATTCAATGGTGGCGGTAACAATAAACAGCTTCCGTTGTAGCAGAAAGAACGACACGGCATAGTGAAGCCAAAACTTTCTTTCGGCATCAACGAATCATGTACATGTATTTGTCAGGTGCGATCCTTAGCATAGTTTATAATATTCACATCGCTTTTGATATTTTAATATAAATCTAATGTATCCGAATGTATCAACCTGTCCGAATCAACTATAGCTTGGGGTCGGCATATTGTTAGCGTTCTAGCTTTGAGCTGAACGCCCCCTGGATGATTTCAGTGGATGGAGAATGGAAACCCTGGTCGTCTTGGGGAACTTGTAACGTCACGTGTGGTGGGGGATCCCAGAGTCGATCTCGGGAATGTATCTTACCCCAACACGGAGGAGAGCACTGTAACGGAAGTAGCGAAGAATGGCGGGTTTGCAATACGGACGCGTGTCCAGGTATGTCAGCTCACAAGACCTTTAACTTACTATTTTTCAGACGGGTATTTGAAATAAATCAGTTATCATATAAATAATATTTCATCATTTATACATCTATTTCTGCAACAACCACATTTCTAGCCGTCTGATGTAATTTAAGGACCTACATTCATTTTGAATATTCCGTAACATTAATATTAATAATGTGTTTTGTAATGTCTTAACGTAGATGTTTAATTTCTATGCTTCTTTCATTGTGATGAAAACAGACCCATATTTTAGGGACTAGTTTTTATTAATAATCAAATCATTTTTGTTAAATCGAACTAGTCATATAAGTAAGAAGCTTATTAACTAAAGGAGTTAAATACATTTGGGCTGTAACGACAATCTTAATGAACAAAAAATCATCACAGTTGATGGTGAATGGGAAACATGGCAGTCATGGTCAAGTTGCAACGTCACATGTGGGGGCGGAATCTCCCTACGCCAGCGTGTATGTCACGAACCGCAATTCGGTGGCGATCTGTGTGAAGGAAGTAGTGTAGAGACACGGGAATGTGGCACAATAGAATGTCCCGGTAAACTGTTTGATAGTTTATATTGATGTTTAGAAGTAGGGAATGCAAGTAGTGATTTTGTTTGATTCACTTACTTTTTGCATTTGTTAGATATTAATTGAACAAACAGGCTTTCGAAATGATTTCGAAAAAAAAAGTTGTGACGTGTTAAGCATTTATTGTACAACAAAACATTTAAACTAACTAAATTATCACTCAAAGTTTAAACAAAATTGAAAAGTGCAATTGTATAGAGGTTTGTAACATTATATAATTACCTAAAAACTTAATTACGACGATCGTGAAAATAGGTCGTGAGGATAGACAATCTCACGGCGTGATAAACAATGTATCATAGTGACAAAAATGTCAGAAGATGACGAAACGTACTTATTTGCATTAATATTACATTGTAATGAACTAAACTCGTATTATGATAGTATAATGAAAACTATATATCAATTTTCTAAAACTGATTTAAGTTCTAATACAGAAAGTTTCTTTTTCTTTTTGTGTAAAGTTACTTATGTTCCCCTGCTACTATATAATATGTTACAATAATTTAAAATAACCTTCTCCATCAAGGAACTTCAAAAGTGTTGATTTTACTTCAAAAGCAACGTCTACAGATACAAATAGAATGGTATGCATCCTCTCAATCTATGATGTTACGATATAAGCGATTTGCATTGTGGAGGAAATTAAATTAAACTGTAAAAACTATATTGAATAGTCGCGTTTACCGTCTTTGTCGAGAGGCATTGATTTCTGTACTGTAGTTGATTGTGTTATTGGACACTTTAATTAATTATCCTTTTGATAAACGCATGCTATCATGTCAAAAAATGTATAAATTTTGTTCATTCCATGTTTATAGTTAGGCTTTGGTTACACTACAGTTATGTCTCATTTCTTTGCTCTTGCTGTGTATGTAAATGGAGACCCTTTAGTTATAGACTTGGTTGAGTTTTTTCATTTAACTGTTTTTTTTGTACTTCCGTTTAATAATGTTATATTTCTTATTTCTATATAGATATTGTGTTTTTCAGCATTTGGTTTTGAGAAGATGAATAAAAAAGAAAGGGTTTGTTTAGTATTGGAAAAAAGCGATGTGAAAACTCATACATACTCGTATATTAACCAGCTATAATACATTTACATATCCTTGTATTTAATATGCAATTTATAACACAGATATAGAGGATATTTGTTTGTTTTTGTGGAAGATGAGAATTTATTTCATCGAGTGAACACCATATGTGATATTTTCACGAGTGGCGCAGCCACGAGTGAAAATATCAACATATGGTGTTCACTCGATGAAATAAATTCCCATCTTCCACTAAAAAACAAACAAATTTTCTTTTTATTTTATGCCAACACGTCAAAAATGGGTTTTTTTATGACATTTTTAATCAGGGCCTTCAATAAATTCCCCATGGTGAGCCCCAAATCAGTTAATGCGTACTTTGGTTACTCCGCACAAAAAAAGTGCAGACAATCTCCAATACATATGATAACTTTACTTCTGCTGAAATAAACTGAATACACTTTCATCAAATAATATTTATTTTTGTCTACACAGTTTATCAATATTTATTGAATTTTGCCATACATACTTTAATTATAAAAGCGGATTAATACTCAATATTCAATAGTTCGGGCACAAACATGTATTATCAAAATGGTAATTAACTGATTCAAAACAGTGTATTATCACTTTTATCTCACTGATATTTCCCTATATTTCATTGGTAGGCATAAAATAAATAAATTATATTACATAGAGAGTTTGAGTATCCAAATAAAATTCTGAACCACCGACAGACTATATTTCCGAGCAGTTTCCGTGTTGACGCAGTTTAATTTATATGTGTGAAGTTGGTCTGCAGTTCGCAGTTCGCAATTCGCGATTCGAATTGCGAACTGCAAACTGGCATGCAGTTCGCGATTCAAACTTGAAGATTTTCAGTGTTCTTCTTGGGAAAATTTATGACTTACTAACTTCATAAACCAAAAAGAAATAGTTCTAAGTCCAATTGCAAACTAGCATGCTGTTCGCGATTCGAATTGCGAACTGCAAACTGGTCTGCAGTTCGCAGTTCGCAATTCGCGATTCGAATTGCGAACTGCAAACTGGCATGCAGTTCGCGATTCAAACTTGAAGCTTTTCAGAGTTCTTCTTGTGAAAATTTATTACTTACTAACTTCATAAACCAAAAAGAAATAGTTCTAAGATAGAGAAAATAAACATAAGTCCAATTGCAAACTAGCATGCGGTACGCGATTCGAATTGCGAACTGCAAACTGGCATGCAGTTCGCGATTCAAATTTCAAGCTTTTCAGTGTTCTTCTAGGGAAAATTTATGACTTACTTACTTCATAAACCAAAAAGAAATAGTTCTTAGTCGAATTGCAAACTAGCATGCGGTTCGCGATTCGAATTGCGAACTGCAAACTAGCATGCAGTTCGCGATTCAAACTTGAAGCTTTTCAGAGTTCTTCGTGTGAAAATTTATTACTTATTAACTTCATAAACCAAAAAGGAATAGTTTTAAAATAGAGAAAAAAATATAAGTCCAATTGCAAACTAGCCTGCGGTTCGCGATTCGAATTGCGAACTGCAAACTGGCATGCAGTTCGCAATTCAAGCTTGAAAATTTTCAGTGTTCTTCTTGGGAAAATTTATTTCTTACTAACTTCATAAACCAAAAAGAAATAGTTTTAAAATAGAGAAAAAAATATTAGTCCAATTGCAAACTAGCCTTCCGCTCGCGATTCGAATTGCGAACTGCAAACTGGCATGCAGTTCGCGATTCAAATTTGAAGCTTTTCAGTGTTCTTCTTGGGAAAATTTATTACTTACTTACTTCATAATCCAAAAAGAAATAGTTCTAAGTCCAATTGCAAACTAGCATGCGGTTCGCGATTCGAATTGCGAACTGCAAACTGGTCTGCAGTTCGCAGTTCGCAATTCGCGATTCGAATTGCGAACTGCAAACTGGCATGCAGTTCGCGATTCAAACTTGAAGCTTTTCAGAGTTCTTCTTGTGAAAATGTATAACTTATAAACGTAATAAACAGAATAAAGTTCTAAAATAATGATAAAACTCAAAGTCCAATTGCAAACTGCAAACTAGCTTGCAATTCGCAATTCGAATTGCGAACTGCAAACTGGTCTGTAGTTCGCGATTGAAAAATTAGAAAAAATTTAGTGTTCTTCTTGTGAAAATTTATTACGTACTGACGTGATAAACCACAAAAATGGTTTATGGTTTTATAATAATTTTTCTACTGACTTACAATCCGCCTACATGAGTTATTCTGTCAGTTGTCCGTGTTTATCAAAAATCCTCAGCTTGCCCATAGCAATCGATATACAACTTGCATGTAAGACTAGAGACTTGCTTTAGTTTTTTTCTACAGTTGAAAACACGTATGCATATTAAACGCGACCAATTTGGTGATATCTAATATTAAATGAAAATAAGATGATAACTGTGTGTCGCAATTTTTGGGAAAGCTTGTCCAAACAATTACTGGCCTGTTATTCAAATGGAAAAGATAAAAGAAAAAGAATGTTTTCATAATGTTTTATTCATCTTGTCTTCATAATGTACCTCTTGTTTCAAACAATATTCACTTACAACCATGTCAATTAAAACAATTGTACACAAAATTGAAATCTCTTGACAATCAATATTGTGAACCAAGCATTAATTTATGAAGTTCACAAAATTAATGAAGTTGCTACATTTCTTATAATTGTACTGATATAATTATGATAATCACTCGACTCGAATATCAGTATGCCTTATGATGGCACCACCCTTAATGCATGATCAGCAATTGCACTCCAGGCCGTATGCTAAAAAAAAGCAAGACTTCACATTCTCAAAAAAAAAAAAATTGTCGCAAACAGTGACAATCCCAATTTTTAATTCGCTTAGTTTGAATCGCGAACTGCATGCCAGTTTGCAGTTCGCAATTCGAATCGCGAATTGCGAACTGCGAACTGCAGACCAGTTTGCAGTTCGCAATTCGAAATCGCGAACCGCATGCTAGTTTGCAATTGACTTATGTTTTTTTTTCTATCTTAGAACTATTTCTTTTTGGTTTATGAAGTCAGTAAGTAATAAATTTTCACACGAAGAACTCTGAAAAGCTTCAAGTTTGAATCGCGAACTGCATGCTAAATTTGCAGTTCGCAATTCGAATCGCGAACCGCATGCTAGTTTGCAATTCGACTAAGAACTATTTCTTTTTGGTTTATGAAGTAAGTCATAAATTTTCCCTAGAAGAACACTGAAAAGCTTGAAATTTGAATCGCGAACTGCATGCCAGTTTGCAGTTCGCAATTCGAATCGCTTTGTATTTTTTTGTCTAACATTTTGTTTGAATTGTGTCTGCGTTTACTAAATTGTCTAAGATTCACTGTTTAATTTCGAAATTTGTTTAAAGTTATATTTGGATTCTCAAACTAACGCTGTCACCACCATAAATAATTCAAATATTTTTTGCAGAAAGACCCACTAGTTGTCTTGTTATTGTGTTCTGATTACCGTACATTTTATATTTGTGAAAACATGGTTGGCTTTTCTTTTCTTTTAATTTCTTTTTTATGTGTAATTGTTTGTCATTTAACCCAGCAAAGCTTGAACCAAATGTTCAAAAATTTGATTAAATGCTAACCATGTAAAATTGAGAATACTATACATTTGTAGTTAAGATTTTTACACGAAACATCATTTAAAGCATTTCTCACAAACAAGTTTCAGTACGTTTAAGTTGATAATATATTAATATTAATCCTATATAATAGACCGGAAACAAAGCCCTTGAATATTTCTTTCTGTCACTAGAATTTTATGTCTTACTTAAAGTGAATAGGCCACACATTCATTGATTTTGAAGTTGGCCTTATTTCGGATAATTTTCGGCCTAAATAAAAATGATAAAAGAAAACACTTGAAATGCTCCTAAGAATAGATTGAGCTATACTGTATTTCAGTTGATGGTGTATGGAAACTATGGTCAAACTGGACAGAATGTACAAAAACATGTAACAGCGGTGTACAGACGCGAAACCGAACATGTAACGGACCGTTCTTCAACGGCGCTGATTGTGTGGGCGACGCCGACGAACTTCGCAAATGTAACGAGGATCCGTGTCCAGGTTAGCAAAACGTCTGTCTTTCTTCAAAATGTAAAGGCATGTTAAACATCAAGAAAATAATTGAAATTTCCGGGAATGTTGGTTTCATTTTTATATCACATATCATTTCGCAGCTCGATATATTGCAGTCACCAGGAAACCAGATGGAATTCTTAATTTCCATCTAGCGGAAGCATCTATTTGTATCCAGGAATGACAGTGTTGCTATATGTATTTACAAACACTAAATTCTATTGGTCTTTTTGTCATAACTGGAGTAGGTGATTGCCTCAACAATTCGTGAGGCTGTTTTGTAGACGGTGCATGTTGTAAATTTAACGCATTATTCCCACCAAAAGTCGACTGTGTTAAATATAAATATGTGTTATTTTGAAGCAAGATGTAGCCTTCTACAGTACTTTCCAGGACATCAGTTAAAATAAGGGTGGAAAAAGACAACATACTTTTGTGTATATGTATCAGTTACTTGCTACTTAACGAATGTGTATGAACGGAGAAATTGCTCATTATAGCAGTCGCTCTGAAGTTCGAAGTAACATGCAAAAATGTCCATAATTCATAATTGCGTGTTCACTCTGCAAGGTATAACTCGAGGAATGTAGGACTTGATCGTTGTTTGAACTCAGGGCCCGAATGTTTTTTTAACCAAACGACATAAAAATCTATTCCACTAAACAGAGCCACTGGCGTTTCTTCATTTCTCAGATTATCCTAAAAAAACAAACTAAAACTAACGGTATTTGATATTCTATTTTGTAATCTAGTTTTTCTTTCACCAGTAGTTGACATATTCTTTTGTCCAGGATAATGATAGCGCGATGTTAGGACCTTCCTTTGTCCAGGATAAAGATAGCGCGATATAAGGAATTTCCTTTGTCCTGGATAAGGATAGCGCGATGTTAGGGCTGTCCTTTGTCCTGGATAATGATAGCGCGATGTAAGGACATTCCTTTGTCCAGAATAAAGATAGCGCGATGTAAGGACTGTCCTTTGTCCTGGATAAGGATAGCGCGATGTTAGGGCTGTCCTTTGTCCTGGATAATGATAGCGCGATGTAAGGACTGTCCTTTGTCCTGGATAAGGATAGCGCGATGTTAGGGCTGTCCTTTGTCCTGGATAATGATAGCGCGATCTAAGGACATTCCTTTGTCCTGGATAAGGATAGCGCGATTTTAGGACCTTCTTTTCTCCAGGAGAAGGATAGCGCGATGTTAGGACCGTCCTTTGTCGAGGATAATGATAGCGCGATGTTATGACTGTCCTTTGTTCAGGATAAGGATAACGCGATCTAAGGACCTTCCTTTGTCCAGGATAAGGATAGCGCGATCTAAAAACCTTCTTTTGTCCAGAATAAGGATAGCGCGATGTTAGGACTGTCCTTTGTCCAGGATGAGGATAACGCGATCTAAGGACTTTCCTTTGTCCAGGATAAGGATAGCGCGATCTAAAAACCTTCTTTTGTCCAGAATAAGGATAGCGCGATGTTATGACTGTCCTTTGTCCTGGATAAGGATAGCGCAATGTAAGGACCTTCCTTTGTCTCGGATAAGGATAGCGCGATGTAAGGACCTTCCTTTGTCCTGGATAAGGATAGCGCGATGTAAGAACTGTCCTTTGTCCTGGATAAGGATAGCGCGATGTTAGGACCTTCCTTTGTCCTGGATAAGGATAGCGCGATGTTAAGACCTTCCTTTGTCCTGGATAATGATAGCGCGATGTTATGACTGTCCTTTGTCCAGGATAAGGATAACGCGATCTAAGGACCTTCCTTTGTCCAGGATAAGGATAGCGCGATCTTAAGACCTTCTTTTGTCCAGGATAATGATAGCGCGATGTTATGACTGTCCTTTGTCCAGGATAAGGATAACACGATCTAAGGACCTTCCTTTGTCCAGGATAAGGATAATGCGATCTAAGGACCTTCCTTTGTCCAGGATAAAGATAGCGCGATGTTAGGACTGTCCTTTGTCCTGGATAAGGATAGCGCGATGTAAGGACTTTCCTTTGTCCTGGATAAGGATAGCGCGATGCAAGGACCTTCCTTTGTCCTGGATAAGGATAGCGCGATGTTAGGACTGTCCTTTGTCCTGGATAAGGATAGCGCGATGTTAGGACCTTCCTTTGTCCTGGATAAGGATAGCGCGATGTTACGACCTTCCTTTGTCCTGGATAAGGATAGCGCGATGTTAGGACATTCCTTTGTCCTGGATAAGGATAGCGGGATGTTAGGACTGTTCTTTGTCCTGGATAAGGATAGCGCGATGTTAGGACTGTCCTTTGTCCTGGATAAGGATAGCGCGATGTTAGGACTGTCCTTTGTCCTGGATAATGATAGCGCGATGTTAGGACCTTCCTATGTCCAGGATAAAGATAGCGCGATGTTAGGACTGTCCTTTGTCCTGGATAAGGATAGCGCGATGTTAGGACTGTCCTTTGTCCAGGATAAGGATAGCGCGATGTTAGGACTGTCCTTTGTCCTGGATAAGGATAGCGCGATGTTAGGACTGTCCTTTGTCCTGGATAAGGATAGCGCGATGTTAGGACTGTCCTTTGTCCTGGATAAGGATAGCGCGATGTTAGGACCTTCCTTTGTCCTGGATAAGGATAGCGCGATGTTAGGACTTTCCTTTGTCCTGGCTAAGGATAGCGCGATGTTAGAACCTTCCTTTGTTCAGGATAAGGATAACGCGATCTAAGGACCTTCCTTTGTCCAGGATAAGGATAGCGCGATCTAAAAACCTTCTTTTGTCCAGAATAAGGATAGCGCGATGTTAGGACTGTCCTTTGTCCAGGATGAGGATAACGCGATCTAAGGACTTTCCTTTGTCCAGGATAAGGATAGCGCGATCTAAAAACCTTCTTTTGTCCAGAATAAGGATAGCGCGATGTTATGACTGTCCTTTGTCCTGGATAAGGATAGCGCAATGTAAGGACCTTCCTTTGTCTCGGATAAGGATAGCGCGATGTAAGGACCTTCCTTTGTCCTGGATAAGGATAGCGCGATGTAAGGACTGTCCTTTGTCCTGGATAAGGATAGCGCGATGTTAGGACCTTCCTTTGTCCTGGATAAGGATAGCGCGATGTTAAGACCTTCCTTTGTCCTGGATAATGATAGCGCGATGTTATGACTGTCCTTTGTCCAGGATAAGGATAACGCGATCTAAGGACCTTCCTTTGTCCAGGATAAGGATAGCGCGATCTTAAGACCTTCTTTTGTCCAGGATAATGATAGCGCGATGTTATGACTGTCCTTTGTCCAGGATAAGGATAACACGATCTAAGGACCTTCCTTTGTCCAGGATAAGGATAATGCGATCTAAGGACCTTCCTTTGTCCAGGATAAAGATAGCGCGATGTTAGGACTGTCCTTTGTCCTGGATAAGGATAGCGCGATGTAAGGACTTTCCTTTGTCCTGGATAAGGATAGCGCGATGCAAGGACCTTCCTTTGTCCTGGATAAGGATAGCGCGATGTTAGGACTGTCCTTTGTCCTGGATAAGGATAGCGCGATGTTACGACCTTCCTTTGTCCTGGATAAGGATAGCGCGATGTTAGGACATTCCTTTGTCCTGGATAAGGATAGCGGGATGTTAGGACTGTCCTTTGTCCTGGATAAGGATAGCGCGATGTTAGGACTGTCCTTTGTCCTGGATAAGGATAGCGCGATGTTAGGACTGTCCTTTGTCCTGGATAATGATAGCGCGATGTTAGGACCTTCCTATGTCCAGGATAAAGATAGCGCGATGTTAGGACTGTCCTTTGTCCTGGATAAGGATAGCGCGATGTTAGGACTGTCCTTTGTCCAGGATAAGGATAGCGCGATGTTAGGACTGTCCTTTGTCCTGGATAAGGATAGCGCGATGTTAGGACTGTCCTTTGTCCTGGATAAGGATAGCGCGATGTTAGGACTGTCCTTTGTCCTGGATAAGGATAGCGCGATGTTAGGACCTTCCTTTGTCCTGGATAAGGATAGCGCGATGTTAGGACTTTCCTTTGTCCTGGATAAGGATAGCGCGATGTTAGAACCTTCCTTTGTCCTGGATAAGGATAGCGCGATGTTAGGACTGTCCTTTGTCCTGGATAAGGATAGCGCAATGTAAGGACCTTCCTTTGTCTCGGATAAGGATAGCGCGATGTAAGGACCTTCCTTTGTCTCGGATAAGGATAGCGCGATGTTAGGACCTTCCTTTGTCCTGGATAAGGATAGCGCGATGTTAGGACTGTCCTTTGTCCTGGATAAGGATAGCGCGATGTTAGGACCTTCCTATGTCCAGGATAAGTGTAGCACGATGTTACGACCTTCCTTTGATTTTTTTTCTGAAACTTATGGTAACGATTTTTCTTATACCGAATTTGTGGAACAGTGTAACATTTTGTATACGTTTTTCTCTCTGAGTAGCTTTTTTCCCCGTCAGGTTTAAGCCAATCAAAACAGTGAAATAGCTCTAACACCGGTTATTTAGGTGACATTTCTATGAATACTAAAGTAAAAAGTTTACATTCGGTTTTTATGTCATTTTTGTTCTGACTTTTCAGTGGACGGTGTATACACTGAGTGGTCTGATTGGACAGCGTGCAGTCTCACGTGTGGTAGAGGCACAACGTTAAGAAACCGCACGTGTTATGGACCGTATTTTGGCGGGGCTCCATGTGAAGGCCCCGATTTAGAATCAGAATACTGTTTTCCAAGCAATTGTCCAGGTATTTTGTCGATCCCCAACTTTCTGCCCCGTTCACAAACCTCCCGATCCTACCTTATCAACGAAACAACATTAGATCCTTTTCTTACATATATGTCGCGAAAACTGGTGATGCTGAGTCTTTAATTTTTGTCACTGGTATAACATTTACCATTTGATATTCTGCTAGTGGCGATTGCTATTCATATTCTGATTTTGTTTGATAATTTAGATCAAACTCTGTTAAAAATCGGTATTGACCTTGTCACCAGATTTCGTGTAATTTGAATTTTAAATTCACATGTTCCTTGTAACGCTTTAAATGTTTGTGAGACGACATGTTTGTCTAACTGTACGCTTCAAATGCTTTATTGCTTTGCATGGCTTATTGAACAGCTTCTTTGTCGGCTAACAATGTTGCTTTTTCACTTCTTTCTGTTCTGAAATCCGAAGTCATACCAAAATTGCTATTTCTGGTCGGTACAACCCCGTTTTCATAAGTAAATATTGTCAGTATTTGATTTAATATATAATTCCATTTGAGATAAAAGGTATGCCTTCAGGGTTCAGATCAATGGATCAAGAACAGAAGTATTATTTGAATCTCACAGTATTTGTAATCGAGGGCTTAATTCCACGCGTAGTCATTTACGTGAAGCAACCACACTTGCAGTCCAAAATGATTTTAGCTTTAGCTAAGTTAGACAGAAAGAAAACCATTTGTTTTAGTTCACGGCATGTGGAATCCGTGGACGATATGGACTGATTGTAGCACAACATGCGAAAATGGCACACGTTCCAGAAACCGGGAATGTGATGGGCCGTACTTTGGAGGGGACGAATGCGCAGGACCAGGCTCGGAGAGTGAAGATTGTTTCCTTCGCTGGTGCCCAGGTTAGTAACAGACTGAACTGGCTCAGGGGCGATTAACTTGGATAAGTTACATTAAATATAAAAGAATATATGAAGGTGGCTATTACAGTTTGCTTATTTCTAATTTTATTTTTATATCAGAATGATTCTAGAAAGTACTTGTGTGTCTTGTTACTACTGAAACGCGACGCAAAAAAATGTACAAATATGTTAAAGTCATTTTTCTAGAAGAAAATATCCCGTGAATTATAAATACTTATCTCAGAATTTCACTTGTAGTCGACGGTGTTTGGGAGCAGTGGAGCGCATGGGATGATTGTCCGGTCACTTGTGGTGGTTCTGTACAGAATCGAACACGTAACTGTATTGGTCCCTTTCATGGTGGAGCAAATTGTTCTGGTCCAACAGTAGAATCTCAGGACTGTAATATAAACCCGTGCCCAGGTATTTATATACATGTATTTTTGGTAATCCGTTCTCAAGAAATTTATTTATACAATATTAAAGCATTTTTTAAATGTGAAATGATTTCGCTTTAAAATTTCAGGTTTTCACTTGCCTTCAGCTCATCTATTCAAGTAGTTACGTTGTGAACTGTTTCATTTGGAATTTTGAGGCTTGTGGCAGTGCATACGGGCTTTACCAGGGAAAGAAGTAACTTTAAACTGTTCTAATGTAATTTTTTTAAACAAGAATATAAAAAGTTGATATTTTTCACTTCAGTTGACGGATCCTGGACACTTTGGTCAAAGTGGAGCACGTGCAATGTCACATGTGGAGGCGGAACTTCCGGTCGCTTTCGATTCTGCACAGAAGCTGAACATGGCGGTGCCAACTGTACCGGGCCGTCTGAAGAGTATAAAGATTGTAATACACACGAGTGTCCAGGTACGATATTCCATAGTTATTACAACCAATATCAGCCAACAAACGTTTGCTTAAAATCGAACAACACATCAGTTTTTGAGTATATGTATTGTCTCTGATATGTTTCTGACATAATCATTTCTGTAAACTGTATAAAGGGACTGACTCACAGAATTTAGCTGATTTTTTTCTTTGAAATTTAAGAGAAGTTAATATACTATGGAAAAAAATATGCTTCTATACATCATGAAAACTGAAAAAAAAACCCATGCCCTTCCAGTCACTAAATTATAAGCGACGATCTACAACACTGAGCCACAGAGACAAAATTAATGACCGTGACTAGCGGTGTAAATTTTTTTGCCGATAAAAGTGTGTAAAGCTTTATATTTTAATGTTTTTCTGTAAAAATGTGTCAGTAACTTTATTTAGATATGTTTTTCACAATTACTGCTAGAATTTCTAGACGTTTAAACATTTTATTTTTCATCGTCGGCTTATCTGCGAGTCAGTTGCTTTAAACACAATGATACGGCTGCTAAATATCGTAGTTAAGTTTGTCCAAGGAAAGAGTAATTCAACAGTCAGCAATGTTTTTTTTCTCGGTGCACGGACGGATATGTTTAACAAACCCAATGTCAAAAATATACTGAACAAGTTAAAAATGTTGAATCTATTTAAAACTTAATGTATAATTTTTATTTTAATGTACTTTTGTACATATCTTTATTTTTGTGTACATTTTCCCTCGACAATTAAGAAACCCTTTTAACTGTCTGTATAGTTGACGGCAAGTGGCTGGCATGGTCCAACTGGACTGAATGCACACGGACGTGCGGCACTGGAGAACGTCAGAGGTCTAGGGGCTGTGACGGGCCGTCGTACGGAGGTGCAAACTGTACAGGGCCTTGGGATGAACTCGAAACCTGCAACACACATAAATGCCCGGGTAGGTTTATTCACCTTCCTCCTACTCCAAGCTATAAATTTATGCAAGTTTATGGGTGTGATAGAAAACGTATGTGAATACATTAAAAATGATACAAAATTTTCTGCGCCAGATCTTCAAAAGTTTATTTCGAACAAAACTTAAGTTTAGTTTACAGAAAAAATAAATTCATCATTTTGTGAAAACCACAGATTCTGAATCGGAATCTGTTTAAATTAGTTTTTTACACATTTTAATCTGATTTGAAAAAAGAACGTAATTCTCTTTTCATCTATTCTTCATCAAAGATTTTCTCTTTTAACAGAAATTTATATTTCCGATATCGAGTAATTTTTCGTTCTAACGCACCAGCGAAAAATAGTACCTTTACTTGTATTCTTCTCTGCGATGCTTGTTCAGTGTATATATTATTCATTAGAAGATCGATTCTGAACGGGATATCCACAATTATCATGAACACTTTATCTTTCCAGATTTATTTTTAATCCTTCTTATATAACCATCCTCTGTTAAACGATCCTTCAGTGCATTTCTTTTTCCAGTTAACTTTACTTTTTTTTTACATATTTTGTATCCGAGCACATAAAGCAATCTTGGACTTACGCCATACGGAAAATTTTGAAACAATAATAAAACCATTGGGTACCGAATACTGATTTTTTCACATGCTGGTGTATTTCTAAAGTTAAGTGGCAGATGCAGTTAGGTTTTGCTGTCAAGAACACTTATATTTTAAATCTGTGAGGAAATCAGCATTTTAATAGAACAGAATAAAATGTTTTGTATAAATATGGTACGTTTGTCTGGTCTTGTTTGCAGAACGTCACTGTTCTACGTACATTTGTTAGACACCATTTGAATTTTAGACTTTTTTCTAGACACTAGTAATTTTGGGTGTTGAGACACACCATAAGAAAGCTTAAGACAACTTCACCATTGTATTATACTTCGTACCTTTTCCTTTTTCCGACGAAGTGGACGGAGAGTGGAGCACGTGGAAAATCTGGAGTAGTTGTTCTAAATCGTGTGGCGGAGGCGAGCAGTTGCGGGCTCGAGCATGCTTAGGCGCCATACATGGCGGTCTTGATTGCGTAGGGCCATATCAAGAAATACGCCTATGCAACACGCATGAGTGTCCTGGTAGGATTGCATCGTCGTGTTAGTCTAGCGAGTTGCGTATGCTGTGTCTTGCATTCCTTTTATAGCGCATAGCAGTTGTTTTTTATTGTTTTTTTAAAAGTTTGTAGACAGCTTAGTGACATAGCGCGCTTTATTTATGTGTGTAAAATGTACTTAAATTATGTCCGTCTTGCTGTGAGCTGCGTGAATATTTTTTGCTGTTTTTCCCGTTGAATAGTTCCATCAGTGGTTTTCAAAATCATGACACGTTAAAATTACTTTCCTCCAGAGTGACTTTACCTTGCAAAAGGAGTATCTTGTCTAACTTTTTGAAGCCACATTAAGTCAGAATCGCTTAGTACGTGGCCGGGATGTTCCTTGCATAAAGTTCTACCGTAGTTGTAAGTAACAAATCCATTTCATCCAAACCCTGATTGCTGTTGCAATTAGAATGAAAAACTTCAAAAAGCTTCTTGTTTAAAACCACCAAGAACACAATTCTGATTTTTTGAGGATCACTACCAAAATTGTTCAAATTACGACCCAGGCGTAACTAATGGTCCTGGTCAATAAAACTTTGCACAAAGTGTTGTCTAATATACCTCTGGCAAGACTGTTCAGACTTTATCCGTGAGATCATTTTGACTCTAACCTTAGGGTTTTATAAAGTTAGATAAAGATAAACCTTTAAAACTCTTCTTGTTCGCAGCGACAAAGGCTCTTCCCATGGAGTCAGTTGTTTGAAATAGACTTATATAGACTCTGTAAACAATTTCTTGTCAGAAAGTACAGTGCGCAGAATTCTTGGTTTATAACATTGTTTCATGATCCCCTACCAATTTTGTTTAAACTATGCCTCCTTGGTTGTCACTGGCTCTATCCCGTTGGCCATATTTTAAAAAAATGAAATTTATAGAAAAATCTTTGAATTCGTTTGACTGTAACTGTAAGACCGAGAGTTCTGAAATTTTCCATGGACATTTACCGAGAGTGTTCAATTTTTTTTGCCTTTGGGGTTACTTTTGGCTCCAGTCCGGAAGTCAGATGTTTTATAGACTTATTACACAAACTCTTTAAAAATGCTTTTGTGTAAATGTTTTTTTTTGTGTTAACTGTATACAGGTGGGAGTGGCGGTACATAGTATTTTAGCTTTGGGAAACACCTGTAAGAAATAATAAATATGAATGTAATAGCATCAGGCTAAACTATAAAACCTTTTTCCAATGTTAAAATGTAGATTATTTTCAGTGAAGTTGTAAATTATGCCTACTTACTTTTTCAAATTTTCTTCTGGTTATGTTGCTATAACAATAGTTTTAAAAGCTTCCATATTATTCTATATTATAGGAACTGTAGCTCTGTCAACTGCTTATTGTTAATACAGCCTTTGAAAAAGCCATATAGCATGTTTGTAAAACTTATATATGTCTTAATTCCCACCCTTCAAAAAGTACCATAAATTTCTGAAATTGGCATGCAGCATTGTCTAATCAAGTCCATTACATTGCAGCAGTGATACTTAAATGAGCGATTTACGGCCATCAGGTTCTCTTATTTAAATATAGTATAGGTAGGTAGCTGCGTTTATATGTTGTGCTGTGTCTGTAAACTAGTCGATTGTGACTGAATACTTCATTTCTGCATTTCAATAAGTGTAATGTCAAGAAATACTTCTACGTCTTACCCTTTAGTGAACGGTGTGTGGGAGACGTGGGGCTCGTGGAGCGGGTGCAATGTGACGTGTGGTGGAGGAACACGTTGGAGGTCACGTGACTGTGAAGGGCCTTTCTTTGGAGGTGCAGAGTGTCCGGGTGAAAACATCTCTACAGAGTCATGCAACACTCACAAATGTCCAAGTAGGAAGAACTGATTTTGTAACTCCAGACATTAGCATTTCTGTTGTTACACTGCTAACAGCACAATACTCATCTCAGTGAATGTCTGTCCAATGTACTCAACAAGTTTCATAATTGGTTGAGACAGTAGTTCTGTACAAATGTACACGACTCTATCTGATATTTAAATAGAGGACGTGGAAGCATATCGTTGAACACACGTCTATCGCTGTTGTTACACCAAGTGGTATCTGATAATTAACTAAAAATTCAATTACTCGTAATTAACCTTTCTCCATTTTTAGGTCACTGCTTCAAATGTCAAGGGCAAAGTTCTTTTTCCACAAAATAATTTTTATCCAGTGACCTTCACTTGATAATGGTCTTAAACAGTTTGATAGCTAAGCGATGAGTACTTAAGTAAGAAAAAAATATAGAAATATATATATTCTCTTTAGTTGATGGAGTTTGGATGGACTGGAGTGACTGGGAGGAATGTTCTGTTACTTGCGGCGGTGGCAACCAGTCCAGGTTTAGAAATTGTTCCGGTCCGTTCCACGGAGGTGCGAACTGTAGTGGAGCGTTTGACGAGACCAGAGACTGTAACACTTACAAGTGTCCAAGTAGGTTTTATGTCAGCTCTGTATCGTAAATGAAATATCAGATATGATTTTAAGTTAGACCTACTTGTTGCGAAACTTTAGATAATGTCAGTTCAACCAAGAAAATGTCCTTGCTCGAGAATGTCCCCAGAGTAGGAATTTTTTTGGCACAGTCTAGAAAGAAAAAGAACAAAAACGTAATTGTTATCCAGGGTGTAAACAAAAGTTAAAACCTTGCACTAGAGTTCAGCTAGTGAGCTCAGCTTTGTAACTACTCCAGCTGTGTGGATTAATCCAGTTGTTATTGTAACGATATTTTTTGCCTCTGTAAGATATGTCAGATATATTGGAAAGAGATCTACACGTTCTACCTTTGATCGTGTTTGTGAGGGTATGCACTGCGTGCTTGCTCGTTATCGTTTGCGTTTTTGTACAAAACTATGCGATTAGATATTGTTTCAGTATACATAGAAAAATGTGTTCATGTAAAACATACTGAAATCATGAACTATTTTTCTAGTACATGCGGCAGTGTTAACTCTAAGTAAGCATCTGTATTGCATCCACATGTACACGTAACACCATGAGTCAGCATGCTTGGCGCGCATACAGCAACGAAGATTCTGATCAGGGGAAAAGGCTTATTATGATAGAGCAATGTTTAATCCTTAAAAAACATTACACTGAATTTTCCAGTCGACGGCAAGCTGTCAGAATGGTCTGCGTTCTATTCTTGTAACGTTACTTGTGGCGGAGGGATACAGTGGCGGAATCGGACATGCATTGGGCCGTTCTACGGTGGTGCCAACTGTACAGATCCGCTAGAAGATTTCCGAGATTGCAATAAACACAACTGTCCTGGTGAGGTTTTAGCGTTCGTTATGTAACTCGTAAATATGTACTGAAATTTTTATTCATTGAAATAGTTTAAACATATATTATTGCCAACATTTATGTTTAAAAATAAAAACAGTATTTAACTTATTAGACAAAGGTATTGACCCACAAGTTTTCAAGAAAGTTGGCAGTTTCTTGTGGAGGACTGGAGCCTAATACTGGTACCTCTAAGAAATGATGGTAAGGTAATCTGCCCAGCTGATATGGCTGTGACTTTTAGAGGGCTTAAAAACTAGTTAAACTACCTCTTAGTAACGGGTCGCCCCTAGTGAAATAGTTATAAACTTTACATCAATGACACTCATATATTTTAAAATTGATTATAACAAGATCTGCACTATTCCTTAAACAAGTATCTATTTTTGAGCAAAAAAGACTCGCAGTAATAAGTTCGCCAATATGTTATTCTGTAATAGAATATAGAAACTTTTTTATTTCAGTAATATATAATATATTGCCTTTGAATTATTTTGAGCATGTGTAGACGTTACTCACGGTACTGGTACCTAAACCAAATATCTGATGCCGTTTAGTAAATCAGTCAGTTTGTAATGTAATACTATACAGCTGAAATAAACTTCGGTGGCAGCAGATTGGATATGTGAAACACTTTCAATTATGTCCGATAAAGTCTACAAATTTTGGGAAGAGTGTGTCCCAATTTGAAGGTGTAATATTTACCAAGAATCATACAGTATAATATTGTAGGTATAAAATGCGCAGTAGAAAATTTACGATGCTATACATATAGTTTCTGATGCGAGTTTTCATCAGAGGCGAGCTTAATAACGCTATTCCTGATCGAGTTGAATCAAAGTTTATTATGCCCCCCCCTTTGAAAAAGGGAGGGCATATTGGTTTGCAGCTGACTGTCTGTCGGTCGGTCGGTCTGTATGTCCACGAAGTTTCCATTCATTTTCTTCGCAGAGGTTGCACATACTGAAATAAAATTTGGTATACAGATTAATCATAAGAATATCTAGGTCAATTTCTGTTTTGGGTTTGATCGAGCAATTTTTGACAGAGTCATGCCCCTTGGACTTAGAAAAATTCCAATTATTTGCAGTTTCCGTTAATTTTCTTTGCAGAGGTTGCACATACTAAAATAAAATTTGGTATACAGATTAATCATAAGAATATCTAAGTCAAAATCTGTTTTGGGTACGATCGAGCAATTTTTGACAGAGTTATGCCCCTTGGACTTAGAAAAATTCCAATTTTTTGCAGTTTCCGTTCATTTCCTTCGCAGAGATTGCACATACCAAAATGAAAATTAGTATACAGAATTAGACACTTTGGTTTCTGATCAATATCTAGAGAACCCTTGGATCCACCTTCCTCAGACTTGGTTTGTGGGTTGATCATGACCAGTAAATAACCCCCAATGGTTTTTCAGATCACCAGGTCCAAGGTCAAGGTCACAGTGATCTTATATAGCAATATGGTTTCCGATCAATAACTATAGAACCCTTGGTCCCAGGTTCTTTAATCTTTGTTTATAGGTTGGTCATGACCAGTAGATAGCTATTATAGTTTTTCAGGTCACCAGGTCAAAGGTCAAGGTCACAGTGACCTTGAAGAGCAAAACAGTTTCCGATCAATAACTATAGAACCCTTGGTCTCAGGTTGTATAAATTTAGTTTATAGGTTGGCACCGGCTAACAGATGACTCAAATGTTTTTTTACTTTATCAGGTGAAAGGTCAAGGTCACAGTGACCTTGAAGGGCAAAACAGTTTCCAATCAATAACTATAGAACCCTTGGTCCCAGGTTGTTTAAACTTAGTATGTAGATTGGTCATGACTAGTAGATGACTTCAGTGTTTTTTTACATCATCAGGTCAAAGGTCAAGGTCACAGTGACCTTGAATGGCAAAACGGTATTGTATCAATCGTATCAGTAACTAAAGAACCTTTGGTCCCAGGTTGTTTAAACTTAGTATACGATTTTTCATGACCAGTAGGTGACCCGTATAGTTTTTCAGATCACCACGTCAAAGGTCAAGGTCACAGTGATCTTGAAGAGCAAAACAGTTTTCGATCAATAACTAACCCTAACGAACCCTTGCTTCCAGGTTTTTCAAACTTAGTTTCTTGGTAGATCATGACTAGTAGATGACGCCTATAGTTTTTCATGTCAACATATCAAAGGTCAAGGTCACAGTGAGCTTGAAAAGCAAAACAGTTTCTGATCAATAACTATAGAAGGCTTGGTCCCAGGTTCTTCATACTTAGTGTGTAGGTTGATCATGACCATTAGATGACTCCTATAGTTTTTCACGTTACCAGGTCAAAATCAAGGTCAGAGTGTCCTTGAAGAGCAAAACAGTTTCCAAATAATAACTATAGAACCCCTGGTCCAAGGTTGTTCAAACTTATTATGTAGGTTGTTAATGACTAGAAAAAGACCCCAATAGTTTTTTTTCATCACCTGGTCAGAGTGACCTTTAACAGCAAAACGGTTTAACGTCAATAACTGTGGAAGTCTTGGTCCCAGGTTCTTCAAACTTAGTGTGTAGGTTGGTCATGACTAGTAGATGACCCTTTTAGTTTTTCAGGTTACCTGGTCAAAGACCAAGGTCACAGTGACTTTGAAAACCAAAATGATTTCCAATTAATAACAATAGAATGCTTTGACCCAGATTCCCCAATCTTGGTACATAGGTCGGCCATGACCATTAGATGAGCCCTGTAGCTTTTCAGGACAAAAAGTCAATGTCACAGTGACCTTGTGTTGCAAAATAGTGTTTGATCAATTAGTATAGAAAGCTTGGGTCAAGCTCCTCAAAAGTACATAGGTAGGTTGGTCATAACTATTAGATGACTCCTGTAGTTTTTAGTGTTATTAGGTCAAAGGTCAAGGTCACAGTATTCTTGGAAAGCAAAACAGTTTCTGCTGAATATATAGGGAATCCTTGGGCTCAGGTTTGTCAGACCAAGTATGTAGGTTTATCATGATCAGTAGATAACAACTAACGTTTTTCTGGTCATTGGGTCAAAAGTCACAGTGACCTTGAAAAGCAAAATGGTTTCCGATGAACAAGTTTAGAATGCTTGGGTCCGTGTTCCTCAAACTTTGTATATAAGTTGTTCGTGACTTGTAGATGAGCCCTTTAGTTTTTCAGGTCACCATGTCAAAGGCCATGGTCACAGTGTCCTTGAATAGCAAACTGGTTTCCAATCAGTAACTATAGAACGCTTGGTCCCAGCTCCTCAAAACTTCAAGGCTGCCTCTAGGGATACGGCGCTAGGGCGGCATAAATGTTTTACAAACATCTCATGTTTGAAATGTTAACGAGTGTCTGAATCTTTTTATCACATGACCAAAAGAACCTTAAATTGGTCTTACCGTAGCAATATATATTTGATCTATTTTGAAAAAAAAACATCCGCCAAGAAAATAGTTACAAATAAAATGTCAAAATAATTTTTATGTTGGAAATATTGAACATAGAAGACGTCTGTTTGAAATAGGATATCTTTGTGATAACAAATTTAAAAAGTGACAATAAATAAAAATAATTAATTTGAAGCAAGAAGTAAATGCGTAATGTTTTGTTAGCCATTATATTACACGTTTGTAATAAAGAAAAATATGTAATGCTTATATTGCATTACAAACAACATTTGTCATGTGATAGAAATGCTGCTTTTTATTTTTTTTTCAAAATATCTTTATTTCTTTTGATTTTCACATAAGGGCGTATTACGACATTCTGACAATGTGCAGTAGTATCCCACGCCATCGATTTACAGGATGGTTTAGGTGAAGATAACTGATAGGACATGCGTTTGTTTTATCTTCAAAACACGGGAACAAATTAGACAAAATAAATCAATGCAAAACAGAAAAGAAAGAGACAAAATAAATAAAGCTTCTCTCAAAAGGTACTCTGAAAAATGTAATGCGTAAATGTAACATTTTTACATGGCTATTTTTAAGCAAAGAGTTTAGGTGCCAGTACTGTGTGAAATCTCAGAACAGAGAATGCAAGTTCACATTTTGTTAAAAGCATTGTTTTTTCTGCGGCAAAATTTAACACTGACAACATCTTGTTTTCATTCTGACATTTTTAACCAACGAATTGTTTATTTAGTTGATGGTGTGTATAAATCGTGGTCATCATGGGAAACGTGTGACGTCACTTGCGGTGGAGGAATACAGTGGCGTAACCGAACGTGTGACGGCCCTTATTACGGTGGGGCTGACTGTGTCGGACCTGCCAAACAAAACCAGACATGCAATGATTTCCACTGCCCTGGTAATGTATTGATCTAATTTGTCATTGTTACGAGAGAACACATCTGCTCTTATCCCGTTCGTAATTCCACATTCCTAGAACGCCTGATTGCAACGTGGGATCTTTGAAATATAATTATAAGACGAAGTAAACCTTCTTTGTTCGCTTGTTCATGACATCCACAAATGTATATGAGAATAGAAACTACGTCTGTGATTGCCAATGAAGTTTACTCTAACGGCAATGACCACACCAAAACCGTACACATTGTTTAAAAAGAGGAGCACTTGTTATACAAGTTCAGTTTTTACTTGTGATTTAATACTGCACTTATTACGTAGATTTAAACATAAACATGATAACGTTTCAAACTGTTGTTTTAATGTTTAACTGTCTGTATATCAACAGTGGACGGAATCTGGCAGGCTTGGACGGACTGGGACAAGTGCAGTGTCACATGCGGTGGGGCTGTACACTCGAGGTACAGGAACTGTACCGGCCCCTTCCACGGAGGGGCCAACTGCTCGGGCCCTACAGAGGAAAGCCGGGATTGTAACACTCAACACTGCCCGGGTCAGACTTACGCCATGAGGCCAAACTCTTTTCGCGTATTTGATATTCAAGCAGCCATACTGACATATTTGAATTAGTGATAATACAGAGAAGAGAAAATTCCACTCTCAAAGTGGATTTGTTTGGCTGTCGCGAAATAGTTCCTACTGTAGGGAGACAAGTTCTGTTTCTGGTGTTATATACTGGAGGCGGTTCTTGTGTTCCTTCAGTTTGACTATTTACTGTGCATCATGTACATATGAATGAGCATGACGCTGTTTCATTCATGATAGTTAGAGTAACGGTGTCTGAATCTTACAATACTGTTCACTCCTACACTAACATCGCATTCCTACCTTCGTCCTAACGTATGTTCACGTTAAGTCTCACCTTGTGTTGTAGATTTCACTGTCTAAATGTTTTTTTAGAAGTGTTTTGACAAGGTTGATATATTTTGTTAAAAATAATAAATATTATATTACAGAATAGCTAGATCATCTATATCTGTGTAATAATACCTTAACATTTAGAATAGTAGAAGTTTTGTCAGCTTTTATATAATCGTACATTTATTTCTGCATAGACTTGTAAATTTTGATTTTATTCATTCTTAATTTTCTGTTTTATTTGGCAACAAAACGTAGCATATATTTACATTTAGTTCTATAATTACCTTTAACAGTTACAAGGCCAAAAAGTCACTTTAAAACCTAACGATGTCTTTACCTTTGAGTTCATGAAAATTTCAGTCGATGGCGTATTTAACGCTTGGAGCTCGTGGTACGAATGCGACGTCACCTGTGGCGGAGGAATACAGTGGAGAAATAGGACCTGTAAAGGTCCTTTTTATAATGGCGCCGACTGCGTGGGTCCATATAACGACTCACAGGCATGTAACACACATGATTGCCCAAGTAAGTTCGCTTTTTGCTTTTGTCAGATAAAATATTGTAGTAACACTGTTTTCATTATAGAATCTTTGAAAATGAATGTATTTTTATTTCTATACGGTCTTATTATCGATTTCTAGGCTACAATTTCAGTCGGATCTTAATGCAAATTGAACAGAATGTTAGCCTCAGTAAAATCTCCGACGAGTTCGAAACTGGGTTACATTGGATCAAAAACTAGGTTACTGGGTTCATTAATGAAAAAACCCCACTATTTTTCACCAGATCTTCACCAAACTTAGCCTGTATACTTATCTCAAAGAAACACTGGAGGAACACAAAATCTGGATCATACGGGGACACAAACTAGGTCACTGGGTAAAGTGATAGGAAAACCTTGTTAACATTCAAGAGGTTACATTTTAACCCGTTTTAAATGAATCTTGGTCAGAAATTTTGTCTTGATGATTTTAAAACCGGGTAATATCAGAAATTAGGTCACCAGGTCAAATCATAGGAAAACCTTTTTAATACTCAAGAAGTCACTTTTTGGTCACATTTTTGATCTGATCTGAATGAAGAGAAATAAGTCAGAATGTTGCTTTGATGGATTCTTTGGCTAAAACTGGTTCAGATGGTGTCTCCGGGTTAAATCATAGGAAAATCCGTTTGATATTGTAGAGGTTACATTTTTCTTCCGATCTTAATCAAAATGAGTGAGAATGTTTGCCATGATAAATTTTGTAGTAATACAAAACTGGGTCATGTGGGGTCAGAAACTAGGTCACTGGGTCAGGTCATAGGAAAACCTTGTTAATATTCTAGAGGTCAAATTTTTATCCGATCTTAATGAAACTTAGTCAGAATGTTTGCCTTGATGAATTTATTCTTTGGTCATGTGCTCCTTAGGACCACGTACTACACATTTCTGGCCCTTTTGTTACATTAAAGATTATTTTAAAAATTATATTTTTTTGTCCTTTTAATGAAATGCTTTCCATTTTTCTTTGTGCTTTTTAGTTTTGTCTAAATTTAGAGAGTCCAAATTACAACAAATACAAATCGTTTCAGTAGTAATAGATTTTAGGAAGACTGTTGAATTTGAATGACAGATGCTTAACCATTTAATAATAAGCATGTTTTTATTGATTTGTATTCCTCATTTTCTCAATAAATAATAATGAACAAGTCGAAACGTTGTTAATAAATGTAATTTATCTTCGAACCATTTTACCATTTCAGTATCTTATTCTATTTGATCGCAGGTAACATGCTCTTCTGTTTTAATCTTATTTTTCAAAATTCTTTTTCATCTTTAAGTCGATGGCGTCTGGCTGGAATGGCAACCTTGGCAAGCCTGTACTGTCACGTGTGGCACAGGTTCAAGGATAAGGATCAGGGACTGTAAAGGCCCTTTTTACGACGGGGCAGACTGTGAAGGGCCCACAGAAGATACTAGTGTTTGTGGAACAGCTCTTTGTCCAAGTAAGACGATCTCAGTTTGCTTAATGATAAGAAAAAAGAAGTAAATAGGACTATTATTCTTATTGGGAGAATCTTTACTTATTCTCTATATTCAGAAAAGCGCCTTAACTAATCTCCAGCAACAGATATTCGGACCATAAATGTATAGGTGAACTTGAGATTTAATTTAATCATCATTTTGTATCAATAAACAGTTGCTTTGGAAATGAAACGTACTGGATTACATTCGATGTTTGGTCAAGTAAAGTGTCTGAATCTAAGCTTGAGAGAAAAAACATTTAGATTTATCTCAAGACTACTAAATCAGGCCATAAAATTGGCGACAGTTGTAAACATGAACCCCAGCTCGTCAACTTCTAAAAGCATTTTCAGCCCATACCCATATGTGAGAAATGTAATTGACTGCCACTTTTCAAAATTAATATTTCATTGTATTTTTGATCAGTTTATTCAAAAGAGAAATATGTTAGGTTAGGGATTATATTCAGTCATGGTCTGATCTGATTATCCTTAGTAAAGTTGAAAAGAATTTTAAGAATAGAGAAAGTCAAAGGAAAGAGGTGATAAACGGCATCTAAAATATCATTTAGTTAAGTACATATTTAACAGATTTCCCCCCAAAAGTATTCTGATAAAATACTAGAAAAACGTCGAAAGATTTGAAAACTGTTCTGTCTAGTACTTCAAAAACATTATGCCACAAAATGTTCACTGTACTTTATCAATGAAATGAAGGTTATCATATCAATTGTTAATCAATCATTTTCCAAGTATAAATCTGAATAAGTAACATGTTTTTATGTATACTAAGAAACAGTGAGTAAAGATATTTTTTTTCTGTAAAAAGTCGCAGGTCTGTGGAAACTTTGGTCAGAATGGACCCTATGTACTGTGACCTGTGGAGGTGGGGTCAGGTATCGGAATCGAACCTGTGACTGGGAGTCTTTTGGCAATCTCACCACAGATTGTGAAGGTGACAGTGAAGAAACTGGGGATTGTCACACATTTGACTGTACACCATACGGTAAGTGAAGAAGGGAAAAGTTTAGAAAGAAGAAAATCACTAAGTTTGTAGTGGATACGAACAATCCATAGAGAGGTAGGGGTAGGTAGATGTTTGAACGATTTGCTTTCAGCAATACAATATGAGTAAAGTAGAAGTTCACCTCATTTTGTTTGGGCAAGGCACTGGTTAGGATAAGGTAAAGCAAATAAAATTGTATGTCTTTCTTCAGACGGGGTATAAGTGGCTATACGATATTTATGTATCAGATATTTTGATCGATGTAAAAGATAAGTTTATTCTAAACTAAACCAAACAAAACACCTAGGAAATAGGATGCTTCCATTATGTAGCTTGCTTTATTATCTCTTGTTTATTTCCAGTCATATGTTTCAGCAATACACTGCGCGGACTGGGCGTCTAGGGGCTTGAACCAAAGTTGCCTAGCTGATGTTGATCCAGATGGCGAGGAAACAATTTTTGGCCGAGTGTTTGTGGAATGTGACTTCGACACAGAGCCGGGAAAAGCCATAACTATATTACGTTAGTCTTAACAGTTTTATGCTAAATCATACATTCTTGAAGAAAACAACACAAGAGCCTTAGTTACCCAGTCTATAGGGTATTAAAAGTCGTTACTTTAGGTTTCTGTCATGTTACAGTATCAACTAGCTTTGTCATTTTGTTCAGACATTTGATTTTTGGTCATCCGAGGTTCAGCAGCTTTAACAAATATTTAAAATTGTTTACGGAAACTGATCCACTCTTTACAATAACTGGGAAAATTTGATTTGATTTGCATCAGAATATATATATATATATATATCCCAACATTGTATAAAGTAAACAATTTAGTTAAAATAACCACTGTGGAAGTCATATTCTTGTAAGTGAAGCTAAAAATAATACCTTCACTTGCATGGTTTGCTTTAGACCATGACCAAGAAAATACAACACAAGTGCAAGGCTACGAGGGAGCTGGCGAATACCAAGCAATTCTGACGTATGATGTTCGGTTGGGGAGAAGCAATTAAAATAATTGACTCATCCAAAGAATGTGCCCAGTACATACGTTGGGATTGCTATGCAGCCATTATACACAACCCGTACAATCCAGATATGTTAACCACGTTTTGGAAGAATCGAACCGAGCAGATGACAAATTATTTTGGCGGGGCAACTCCGGGGAGTGGAAACTGCGCTTGCGGGGAAACGAATTCATGTTTTAATGCGTCAGTTGCCTTGTAACTGTGATGTTAATGATCTGGCGTGGCGATATGACGAAGGGCTTTATCACAAACAAAGCAGAGTTACCAATTCACTCATTCTATGCCGGCGATACAGGTTTGTATTAATTTATACTGATTTAGAATTGAAGTCATTATTTCTTTAGAAGCTTTGCATTTATCATGCATTGGCACAATACAAATAATTGGACTGTTTACAGGCACAGATGCAGTTTCAAACAGCTGACAAGAATAGCTTATAGAGCAGAGCTTTTAGTGAGAAGTCGGTATATCAAGAACTTTCTCAAACATGTAGGGCCAATATCTTGCTTTTAATGAAGAATGATTTCATCCAACTATATTTTATATAATACAGCAAAAAGGCAGTTTTAAAACTTATTGTATAAGTTTTCCTGTCAGTATGTTTGTGAAGTTAGCGGCCCTGCGGCCTAGCAGCTTAACTGTAGCGAACATGCGGCCTGAAGCCTAACCGTGGCAGCCTAGCGGCCTGGCGTCCCAGTGGCCCAACTGTAGCGGCCTAGCAGCCTGGCGACCAAAACGTATATACATGTATACTGTATCAGAATAAATACAATTTTTAAGAGGTTTTGAACGACATTTTAAAAAATTTAAAAAGGTATGGTTTCAATGAACTGAAACAAGGTTGGTAGTGTTCCATAATATATACCACAATAAGACACTGTTTTTGGACTTCAAATTTGCAAAATAAAGAAGGGGTGGGGGTTCAGGGTTCCAGTGAAGTTCCTGAAATGAAGTATTTTTTTTACCTTTACGCTGCTATCGGCCCAGCGGCATAAGATATACATTGTGTATAAAAGTCCAAATAATATCTTATTGAATTATTTAATATCGTCGTGCGTCATGCGTCAGTGCGTAGTGCGTCGTCAATAATTTGACTTAAACGACTTCTCCTCCTTTACCACCACGCCAGCTTTGATGAAACTTTCCTGGGATATTTCTTGCATGAAAGTTGTTCAAAGAATTTAATTTCAAGCAGAACTCTGGTTGCTATGGCAACAATTTTGGTAGAGGTCTAAGATTTGGTATGTAGCATTGTCTTCCAAGTTTGTTCAAATAATATCCCTAGGGTCACTTTTGGCTCTCCGCCCGGGTGATCACAAGTTTTACATAAAAATATAGAGGAAAATCTCAAAACATCTTCTTGTCTGAAACTACAAGGCCTAGATTTTTTACCTCACCTGTCACGCAGTGACATAGTGAGCTATTGTGATCCCCCTCCGTCCGTCGTCCGTCACAGTGCGTCGTCAACATTTCATTCAAACGACATGTCCTCTGAAACCACTGGGCCAAATTCAATTAAACTTGCCAGGGATGTTCCTTGCATGAAGCTCTACTAAAGTTATTCAAAGAATTCAATTCCATGCAGAACTCTGGTTGCCATGGCAAGCAAAAGGAAAAACTTTAAAAATCTTCTTCTAAAAATCCGCAAGGCCTGGAGCTTAGATATTTGGTACGTAGCATCATCCAGTGGACCTCTACAAAGATTGTTCAAATTATGACCCTGGGGTCAGAACTGGCCCCGCCCCGGAGGTCACTTGATTTTACATAGAGTTATATAGTGAAAAATTTAAAAATCTTCTTGTCAGAAACCACAAGGCATGGAGCTTAGATATTTGGTATAAGGCATCATCTAGTTAACCTCTACCAAGATTGTTCAAATTATGACCCTGGGATCAGAACTGGCCCCACCCCAGGGGTCACATGTTTTATATAGAGTTCTATAGGGAAAACTTTAAAAATCTTCTTGTCAGAAACCACAAGGCCTGGAGCTTAAGTATTTGGTGTTCAGCATAATCTTGTAGACCTCTACCAAGATTGTTCAAATCATGGCTCCTGGGTCAAAATTGGCTTCGCCCAAGGGGTCACATGTTTTACATAGAGTTATATAGGAATATCTCTAGAAATCTTCTTGTCAGAAACCGCAAGTCCTGGAGCTGAGATATTTGGTAGGAGGCATCATCTAGTGGACCTGTACAAAGATTGTTCAAATTATGACCCTAGGGTTAGAACTGCCCCCGCTCGGGGCTTACCTGATTTACATAGAGTTATATAGGGAAAACTTTAAAAATCTTCTTGTCAGAAACCGCAAGGCATGGAGCTTAGATATTTGGTATTGAGCATTGTCTAGTAGACCTCTACCAAGATTGTTCAAATCATGGCCCCTGGATTAAAATTGCCTCCGCCCAAGGGGTCACATATTTTACATAGAGTTATATAGCAAAAAAACTTTAAAAATCTTCTTGTCACAAACTGCAAGGCCTGGAGCTTAGATATTTGGTACGAGGCATCATCTAGCTGACCTCTACAAAGATTGGTCAAATTATTACCCTGGGGTCAGAACTGACCCCGCCCAGGGCTTACTTGATTAACATAGAGTTATATAGGAAAAACTTTAAAAATCTTCTTGTCAGAAACTACAAGGCATAGAGCTTAGATATTTGGTGTTGAGCATTGTCTAGTAGACTTTTACCAAGATTGTTCAAATCATGGCCCTTGGGTCAACTTGCCCCGCCCAAGGGGTCACATGTTTTAGATAGAGTTATATAGCAAAAAACTTTAAAAATCTTCTTGTCACAAACTGCAAGGCCTGGAGCTTAGATATTTGGTAGTAAGCACTGTGACCACAGTGGGGTCATCCCTCCTCCCCTGGGGGTCACTCTTCCCACTCCCGCCCAAATTTTTTTTCTCATTTTTTAAGTTTTTCGCTATGGCAATAAAATTTGGACCATTTGTACAGTTTATCAAGATGATTTCATAAACATTATTCCTTGACCTAAAGTTTTGACCTATTGACCTACTTTTTTGTTTTTTAGCTACAGCAATGAAATTTGGACCATGTGCACAGTTTTTCGTTTCGATTTCAAAAATGTCATCGCATGATCTATATTTTTGACCTACTGACCTACTTTTTGTTTTTGGAGCTATGGCAATGAAATTTGGACCATGTGTACAGTTGTTTTGTCCGATTTCAAAAACGTCATAGCTTGACCTATAGTTTTGACCTACTGACCTACTTTTTTGTTTTTAAGCTATGGCAATGAAATTTGGACGGTGTGTACAGCTTTTCGTTCCGATTTCAAAAATGTTGTCTCATGACCTATATTTTGACCTACTGACCTACTTTTTGTTTTTGGAGCTATGGCAATGAAATTGCATTGGTCCATTTCTGTGATATGCATCATTACATTCATAAAAATTTCTTTCATCTTTGAACCCAGGTAAGCGCTTTAGGGCCATTGGACCTCTTGTTAAATTTTGCACGAAGCATTGTATAATGGATCTTTACCAAGTTTGTTCAGATAATGTCCCTAGGGTCTCTATTGGCCTCTAGGAAAATCTTTAAATACCTTCTTGTCTAAAACTGCTAAGTCCAGATGTCTGAAATTTGGTGTGTAGTATTGTCTTATGGATCTCTACCAAGTTTGTTCGAATAATGTTCATGTGGTCACTATGAGCCCCGCCCAAAGGGTCACATGTTTTAAATAGAAATCTTAAAACTCGTCTTGTCTGAAACCACAAAGCCTAAAGTTCTGAAATTTAACATTAAGCTCTGTGTAGAAGCCCAGGGGTTAAAATTGGTCCCACCCCGGGGGTCCTATTTATGCAAATTGGCCCCATCTTTGAAAATCTTCTTGTGAGAAACCATAAGCTACAGACTTTCGATATTTTGCACGGATCATCATCTAAAAGTAATCTACAAAGATTGTTCAACTTACGCCCTTGGGATCATTAATGGCGCTGCCCCGGGGTTTACAATGTGTTATATAGGAATTTTGAAAAAATCTTCTTGTCTGAAACTGTATGCCCTGGTGCTTAAATATTTTCTGCGTTGCACTGTCTAGTAAACCTCTACAAAGTTTGTTCAAATAATGTCTCTGGGGTCAAAATTGGCCCCACCACAAAGTTCCCATTTGTGTAAAATATTGAATCTTTGAAAATCTTCCTGTATGATACCGTAAGCTATAGATCTTAGATATTTTGCTTGGAGCATCGTCTTGAGGTCCTTTACCAAGATTTTGAAATAATACCCTTGGAGTCATTAATGATGCTGCCCCGGGGTCACTTGAGATATTTTGTATTTTGCATCACCTAGAGATCCTCTACCAAGATTGTTCAAATTATACCGTTGGGGTAATTAATGGCCTTTCCCTGTGGTCACTTGATTTTTATAAAGGCTTACATAGGAGAGACTCACAAAACATCTTGTTTGAAACTATATATCCTAAAGCAAAGATATTGTGTATTTTGCATTGTGTAGTGCATATATACCAAGCTTGTTAAAATTTTGTCCCTCGGGTCAAAATTGGCCCTGCCGTGGATTCTATTCTTATAAAACATAAGGTCTTCAAAAATCTTCAATGAAAAACCTGTTATTTTGCTTCTGATGTTTAATCAGCAGCAGACCCACAGCCAAAGTATTCAGGTGAGCTATCCAGGGACATCATGGCCCTTTTGTTTATTAGAATACGAAGGCTGTCAACGACTTAGCGTAAAAGACTGTTTATCACAGTGAAAAAAGTATTTCTGAACTCGGTTGGAAAAAACAGCATAATTGAAAAAGGTTTTAGCTCCAAGTTTGTTCAAATCAAGACCCGAGGGTCAAAACTGGCCCCACCTGGGGGTATTTTTGATTTTACACAAAGGCTTATACAGAGAAAACTTAATAATCTGCTGCTCTGAAACACCAAGGGCTAGACCTTCAATTGTTCATTGTTATGTCTCTCCCCACCAGCCCCGCCCTTCTGTTGCAGATATCTTTTTTGCCCTGTTCATGGGTGTCTGTTCGTCTGTCTGTCTGTCACACTTCATTTCCGTTCAATAACTTGAGTACCAGTTGACCCAGAGCCTTCAAATTTCACAAGGTTATTGCCCTTATTGAGTAAAAAAATCCTTTTGTTTTTGGTCAGTAGGTTAAAGGTCAAGGTCAGAGGGACCTCTAAAGTGAACACCGTTTCCACGCAATAACAGGAGTACCATTTCACCCAGATCCTTCAAACTTCATAAGATGATTGCCCTTACTCAGTAAAAGAACCCTATTGTTTTTTTTTTGGTCAGTAGGTCAAAAGTTCAGGGCATAGGGACCTGTAGAATGAAAACTGTTTCTGCTCAGGAACTAAAGTACTTTTACACCCAGAACCGTCAAACTTCATAGGGATTATATTAGAAGAACCCTATTGTTTTTGGGGTCCATAGGTCAAAGGTCAAGTTCAAAGAGTCCTGTAGAGTAAAACTATTTCTGCTCAAAAATTTGAGTACCTTTACACCCAGAGTCTTCAAACACTCATAACAACCAATAACGGTACTTGTAACTTGAGTAATTAGACCAAAGTGAGCGATTTAGGCCCATCATGGCCCTCTTGTTTGAATGTGTTGCTGCAAATTAAAAAAGCCGATATTTTGACGAAAAGAAGTGTTTACTCTGTGAAAGCTGCCAAGGACCAAGTGACATAGCGGCGTAAGATATACATAGTGAATCACAGTGAAATTAGAATTTTGGAATTAATTTCAAACAAACAACAGAAATAAAAAAGGTTTGAGGTGTGTTTTTTTTCAAATTTAAAGACGAGAAGAAATATTTGCTATTTGTATGCCTTTCAGTGGCCCAGTTGCCGATTGGCCTAAGATTTACATTGTGTATCATATTATAAATAGTATTTCTGAACTCACTTCGAACGTACAACATAAGTAAAAGGGTTTTGGATGTACTTTTGAAAAGTTAAAGAAAGATATTTTTTTAAAAAGAAGTATTTACTACCTGTAGCCTGCCAGCGCCCCAGTGGCCTAGGATATATATTGTGTATAACGGTGAAAATAGTATTTCTGAACTCAATTCGAACAAATACATAAATACAAAGAGTTTGTGGTGTTTTCTTGCAATTTTAAAGAAGTCGATATTTTCACGAAAAGCGGTGGTTTGCTGTCTGAAAGCTGCTAGCGGCCCCAGATGTACATTGTGTACCACAATGAAATTAGTATCTTCAATCTCACTTCAAACAAACAACATAAACAAAACGGGTTGATATGTCTTTTTTGCAAATTAATAAAAGAGATTTTTTTTTCACAAAATGAAGTATTTATAATTTGTAGGTCTGCCAGCGGCCTAGCGACCTAAGATATGCAATGTGTATAACTGTAGAAGTACATTGTAGTAAATTACATTCTTAACCACTTTTGTTTATGTTGTTTGTTGAAACTTGTTTCAGAAATATTAGTTTCACTAAGAGAAACAATGTATATCTTAGGCCGCTGGGCCAGGTAATTGTAACTTTATGCGATTGTTTTACAGCTGTTCGGTATATAGAGTCTAAGAATCATAAACTAGTTATATCTCTTGTTTTAACGAAATTCTAGAAATCTTGGTCTTTCTAAGTACACTTTAATCATAATAAAATATGAAGTGGGAAAAATGTATACGTTGTAAACCGGTGATTATCAGCATGGCTGCTGTCATTACTGATAAGTACTCTTGAAACCTCTTAGTCTTGAATGCCGAGTTAAATAGACATACTTTGTCGGCGTTGTTATTTCTGATTACTCAGTACTATCAGTTTCGTTTCTACAATAGCTTTATGTAATTTGTAGATGACAGTATAGTAAAAAGACCAGTAAGCCTCATTTTCTATTCACTTGTCGAAGAAATGTTTTCTTTATTTCGCACATAGTTTTTTTTTCATTTTTTTCAAATAAACCTCATGCAAACCAAGCTTGTAGAAGCCATGTCTTGATTTATGACTAGAAGTTTTTTAAAAAAAGCAAAAATTTAAAAAAAAACGCTTTTTATGTCATTCCATTTACCAAGAATCATTGCTTTAGATTTGATGTCAAATAGGTGTTGTATGTTCTTTTCCAAGGTGGTAATGATGAGGATGGCTTCATGACAATTGGTCCTCTTCTCTGCTCAGGAGTTGCTTAGTAAAGATGTGGACAGCGACTTCTTTCATCACAACACTTTCCACAGTTCAAAGATGCATAGTTAAAATATCCCAATATATAGGCCAAAAATCACAGTATTTCTTCTTTCCGGTACGAATGGCACAAAGTTGATGATATTTTTCCTAACCCCGTTATCCCCTGTGTGGAGTGCTATTTCAACCCTACTTTTTACCTTCCCCAGTTTCACCAGTGTGTATATTGCGTCCATGCTCTTTTTCACGAGTGTGTGTTTTGATTCCTATTAACCATTTTTGTGTTCTTTCTTTTCACTTCATGGCTAATGTAAATTATTTTTCAGAACATCATGTAAGTATACAATTGTTTTGAACTGTGCATTCAAGATTAGCTGACTTTTTTCTAGCATGATGAAGGATAATTTATACACTCATAAATTGATACAATATATTATCCCTTGAGTTTAAAGTGTTCTAACGAACAGATGCCTTTTAGCTACTGTATGTACCGTTGGCAATTTAGTTAGGTTAAAGTATTGCGTTGGTGCTTTTAGTAAAACTTTATTGCTCTTGACCAATGAAATAACATCTTTTATCCACATTTAGGCTTTAGCACTAATTGATTGATTGACATATTTGAGCATGGTCATGTGAGAAGTGATTTGTTAATGTTCCAACGGTACGTATTGCAGTGACGACAGAAAATTTTGGAATGATTCCGATAACCACGTAACTGGTACTTTAAAACTGTTTGATCTTGAAAGCACATAATCTTCCACGTCACAAATAGGAATGTTATTCATTTTTAACATGTTTTCAAATTTGACTATTGACAGGTGCCCCATACGAAGCAGGCATTGTTACTTTGGGACCCGTACTTTGCTATTAGTGTTACCCCGGGAGTATATCACATCATGTTATGGCATCTTGTCTCCATGCTAACAGATTTCTGTTCTATAGCTACAACACATTGTATTGCATGGTGCATGCATGCTTACATGCTTTTCACATCTAGAAACGTTGAACACAACTAAGTTAATCTATAATTATCTCCTAGTATCACATAGTGTAGGAGGCAGATAGCAATTACAAGTTTAGGAACAGCCGCTGCAAAGAATAGTCTTTTCAGGTAAAGAAAGATTTGAAATGGGACAGATAACTCTTGGCCCCGTGTTATGCACCGGCTTTGATGAAAGTGATTAAAGGAAACAACAAATAGAACAAATATATTCTGCCACCAAGCAAATCTTTTCTAACACAGTGAAATGATTACAGTTCTCAAGTAGCAAAGAACCAGTTTTCTGGGGAGAATTTTAGAATCAGTCATTTTCTTGTAAGTCAGAAAGAAAGAACTAGAACAAGACCAAGTTTAACACTCAGTTCACAACACGCCAGACATTATTAGGTCAACTTTCTAGATTAATGTTTTTCCTTCACATTGACACTTGCATGCACAAACTCTTTCTTCCTGTGTTTTCTCGTTCCCCATGACATACCTCAGTCGGATAACTTCACACAAGAGGACCCTTCTGACTGGCTTCATATGGCGGCCAGGGTTGACTCTTACTGGTGTAATTAAGCTAGATTGCCTGGTTTTGTCTATGCTTATGAGTTGCAGCTGATGGCCATGTCTTATGGGAACACATTTTAGGACTTTTGCGCTCTTTGGCCTACGCGCTTGGAATTCTGCTTTACCATTTAAGCTTTGACTTTTATTGCGTTTTTCACAAACTCGACGTGGATTTATCCCTATGGACAGATGCATTGAGATGGACAGTTTAGCTTAATGGTTTAACAAGGAACTTTCGTTGTTTTGGATACTACAGTGAAGAAAACAATTTTCAGAATTTGCAGAATTATGTGTTTTATTGCAAAAATGTTAAAATTTTATCTACATGTTACCTTTTTTCTAACTTGTGTTAAACTTTTTATGGTTTTTACCTAGTACTGTTCTAAGGCAGTTATTATTATTTTAGAATGTTGTTTTAAACCATTTCATAATGGTTTTTAGGTCTGTGATTTCCTGTTTGTTTTTTGTTAATCATGGAACTCTGCTGATAATATTTAAACATTTACAGGGATATAATAAGTTTTCTTTCTTGAAATTCCTGTCATAATTGAAGGCAGCACATATTAAAATTTGAAAACTGTTTACAAAAATATGGCTCTCGAGGTTTTGCAAATAAAGAACTAATTGTACTTTGAAAATATTCCAGTAACATGAAATGCCGACTACAGTATGACCATAAATGTTAATTTCTATACAAGTCGTATATCGCCATTCACTACAATGTTGCATTCCAATCTGCCAAACTCATGTATGATAAAAATCTGTTTCTCCATGTGCTCATTCAACCTATATCTGTCTGATGAGAACTTTGTCAAGTTTTATTGTTCAGTTCAGTTTTGTAGCGATTAGACAAATTTTATTTACATATTTTTTGACTTGCCTTGGTTATTCTCTAAAATGCTCAATATTTCTTTACGTTTAGTCGTTGAGACATGGTATTCCCTTACAGCTTTGTATTCACCAAGAATATTTTCAAGAAACATAGCATTGTTATATTACATTAGAATGCTTAGTTTTCATAAGTAGCGGCATCGAATCCTTTGGTATATGTTTTTCCGTATCAGTCGAAAGTCAGCAGAGATTCCTTACTTTGTTAAAATAGCATTATCTCGAACTTAAAATATTCCAAAGTTTTATTTTTCGAAAAGAAATGATCAGAGGGATAAACTTCGAATAAAAACAATTCACGAACTTTTATTTTGGTTGTTTAAATTTTCAGTAAGCACCCCCATAAACAATGAATGGATCTGTCCAAATTGAAAAAAACTGACAAGTCCATTTTAGATATTTAGCACACTTTTTGACTTGTCTTATTAGAGAAACTTTGCTGTATCTTTACCTTTTGATACGTCTTGGTATGTCTGTCTCTACTGTTTACAACACTCATCACTGGAGACTATAAAGAAGGTAAGTTTGAAGCCTCCGGCCGCCATGGAGTAGGACTTACATATTCGTACTACTATTTTGTGTATTATCTAGTCGCTTTCTGATGCATGTCGAAACTATTTCATCGTTAGTGCAAGATTCAAGCTTATCCTTACTGGTTTCATTCTAATAACCCGACGTACAATTGCTGCTCTTAATTGGTCTTTTTAAAACAATGAACGAGTTGGAAAACTTGTTGAGCAGTAAGCCTATCTGAGGCGTCTAAAGTACACGTTTTTCTTTCTGGGGGCTCTATCGGCTAGATACATATGTATGTTGAATATTAATTAGAACTTAAGCCATACCCACTGCTAATTCAAGACAACTATATTGTATCGACATTTATTTCTCAAATACATAACAAGCCAAAGTTAAACATTATGTAAACTCACAAGTGACTAGCCTTTAAAACTTTTTAACTAAACTGGATACATGATCTAATTTACGCTACCATACACAAGTTGGAACACTGTTAGCATTGAAAATCTTTAGCTACCTGTTTGAGACACGTTCCAGCTACAAGTAAAGAATGCCTTAGCACACAAAATAAAGAAACTTAAAAGTTCATATGAAATTGATAAGATTCACAAACACAGCATTACAACGGTGATTTAAATTACTTATCAAAAGCTACAACGATAAACTTAAGGTCAGTTTTCAGTAATGCATAACATGTATCATAAATTGTTTAAACGTAAATACAGTTTTTTTTTGGTCCGAGAAAGAGGGTTAGGGTAACAGTTTTGTGCACTGTCAGGTTTCCCTCTCTGGGTCAGGAACCCATTCAGCATCATTGTTTATTCCCTTTTCTTTCTGTTCCACTTCAGCACTGTGTATAGAAAATCATTTATTCATATAAAGATAACAGTTAGTGGTAACCAGTCTGCATTGTATTAGAATTAATCGTCGGTTTTGCAATGAATTATTGGTTGATATAGATCCTTGGCTGGCTATACGGCCTCGCGTATCCTGGAATAATGATTTAACCCGAAACGCTGGGCAGTATCGTATACGGACTTAACAAATCGCATGACGTCAAATTTATCTGCGATGAGACAAATATAAATATTGGATTGTAAAATATGACTTATGCCAAACAATGAGTAAATAGATTATCTTTAAACAGGAACCATGTTATGAAGATTGGAAGTAGACAATTACTTATAAATATACAATCTGTTATTGTGTCTTCACTAGAAATAAATTGAAATGAATAATAAAAAGACTGATTTTATAACGAGGTAGTATCTGCTAAGCATTAATTGATCAGCATTTCATAAGGGGTATCTTTCAACTGCATCATCATCTACAAACAGAAATGTTAAGGACAAACATGTGAATATTATGATATGAGGTATAATTCGAGTCAAATTAACATTAATTCCGACGAGCTGTTAGGCTAGGTGAGAGATTCAGTATAAGAATAAAGTTTAGAGAACCGTGCAGTGAGGATAAACATGTTGGAAGTGCTTCAGGCGTCCTCAATAACATGTAGTCATCTTTGTGAAGAGTGCCCTGAAAATTGTTAGAAACTGTTTGAATGTTATTGCAATCTGTTGAAGAATGTTTGGTCCATGCTGATTTGTTTACCTGTTCACAACCGATAATGGTGTCACAGACCGAGGGCCAGAAAGAAATAGCGACGCCGAGAGACGCTGAGATCGTCTGCTTTTGAATACGGAAGTTAATTTTGGAGATAAACCACACTTTATAACGACTGGTTCTTCTGCCGCGCATCTGAAGGATTTAATACAGTTGGGAAAAAAGCCATGTGTACTTTTTGATACATTTTGTGTTGAAATACATATAAGCAAATTTGTAATGTGTGAAATTAAAAAAAAATCAAAGTAAATACTTACTGATCAAGAAATTTAACACATTCTGTGTGCCCGTACACTTCCGCTATTCGTCGAGGTGTATCGCCATACTTGTCCTTCAATCCGACAGGTATGCTGGCACTAAACAAAGCACGAAGTGCAGTTAGTTTTCCCGTTTCTGCCGCAAAATGGGCAGGGGTCCAGCCTATATCCGTGCGCGAGGTTCCAATAGCCCCATGGTCAAGCAGAAGTCGAATACATTCGACAAATCCTAAAAATAGAACAAAGAATTTAATATCACACATCACAATTATCTTTTCAATCATACGTTTTTTTTCCGGCTAAAGATATATTATTCTATATAATTATGAGTTGTCTTTTCCTGGATTTTTTTCTCTCGGCTTTCTCACTTTTCGCCAAAAGAGGTTACAAAACTTCATTGTTTGCTGTTACCCTTTTTAACTTTCATTGCTTACACACACACTAACGAGAAATGAGCTATAAATCATCTGATTAAGGTAGCCTATCAGGTGACTTGAACACACTGACTTAATCCACATTGATGCTAATATAAACAAACCTTTCGCACATGCCCAGTGTAGAGCAGTTCTATTACACCATTCTGAGTCTTTTAAATTGACGTCAAATTTACCACTCCTTAGATACTCCTCCAGTGAGTCATAGTCGCCCGTGGACGCCGCGTCATGAATCTCGAGACCAGCAGCCATGTTGGTGACGTCATAAATTCATTTCTAAATGAACAACAAAATGACCTTACGATATGTAGGTCTAACTGTTGATAATTAGCACGGGATTAAAGGTTATTAATTCATATAATTTATTTTAGCGTTTAAGGAGGTTTTTATGTCACATATGCTTACAATTGCGGAAATCAGTTTTTCCCGGAAGAGGCTACAATGAATTGGTCATAATATGTCTTCCATTTGTGTTTATTTGAACATTTCAATGGACCTGTGAATAAGTTAAGTATATGTTTATAAAGACAGTGGTTTATCATTTATTGTTCAATCATAAAAAAATAATAATAAACTTCCAGTAAGATCTAACAATAATTGTTTATTGACAGATTTAATTTTTTCTTTCTCGGATATTTCTTGCTACTTTATTTTCATGCGAATCATTTGAAGAAATATGTAAACAGGTATAAAACATAAAGACCTTGGATACTTGGGTAAAAACAACATGAAACTCTCGTGCTTTACATCTGTTTTTTTTTCTTAACTAAAACTAAAGAGTAATTCGACGGAATAGGGCCTACTGTTTGAAAAATTCGACGGTACAGGGCCTACTGTTTGAAATAATTCGACGGAACAGGGCCTACTGTTTGTAATAATATTGTTTCTGAAAATGACGAGTTACAGTGGAAATACATACTACCGACCTCTACTTAACCTATGGCGGGGAAAATAAAATGGATTACCCTGGTCCGAAGCCTAAAATACACGACGTAAACCCACTAATTCGAACCTCGTCTTCTGTCTCATTTTGATAATAATAATCTTCAACTTCAACTTATTACTGCCAAAAGTCAATACTGACTATACTAGGCAGTATTCGTTTTTAATCTTTAAAAACGAAATCAATCAGTCAGTCAGTCTGTTAGTGAGATGGAGTCTAGTTTTCTTTCTTTTCAATACAATTCAGCAATGCAATTGCCCTATAATTTGAAATAACATTGAGAAATGTTTTCCGAACTAGGTAAGGGCATAGATACATCATTTGATAGAAAAAATGAAGCCATCATTTTCATGTGGTTTTACTTTCAAAACGAGCATCCACGTTTGTAATTAGGAAACAACAACTACAAGAACGTCTTAAGGATATTCATATTTGCATTTTTAAAACGTATAAACATATGTAGATTCTAAGGTAAAAAAGTAAAATAGAAATATAACACTTACCTGCGCTGCTCCACTTAAAACGTAACGTTTTAACATACCAAAGTTGATAATGTAAACAAACCAATAACTTGATCAATACATCGAGTTTAAACTTGCTGCATGAGACGGTGTATGGGCACGATTGTATGCGTGATATAAATCCCGGGTATTAATCGATATACTACTTTGTTTAAGCGAACAACAATGAAATATAGCTTAGTTAAATTTTGTTCGTTAAGCTCGTATTTGACGCCTTCCTGTCGGGAACAAAACAAGTGGGCTGTTTAGCCTTCAATACACTCCGTAGGAAATCGCCAACTTTCTAACATACATCGTGATTGTAGGTAGTGGGATCAAAACTCATGATCCTATATTATAGACAGGTTTGGCAATATATAAACAACTAGATCACAGAGGCGTTATTCATTTACCAGAATTTAAAGATTTTGTAATAAAGATTTTTTTAATTGAAATATTCTCCAGGTAAGAGAGTGATTTAAATATACATGTTATATTGTGATTGTCTGTTTGGTAACGGGTTTTTACTCTCAATAAATTGTTTGGATGGCGTTTATATAATGTATCACACATTGTTCTGTTAAGACGCACAGCAAGTACCACAGCAGTATCTGCGATGATATCATACAGAAAGATGGAAGAAACTTTCTTTTGCTATTACACATATTACTACTAGACTGGAATTAAAGCAGAGACATTTCGTGTACAATGTACGGGAAAATCATATACGTGGTCTTCACTAACTGATTCTCTCAATTCTATAAATTATTGGTTTTAAGAGCTTCCAGTAGTTAAGAATTAGTTATTGCCTCAGGTTAAGAATATACTGCAGCTGTTTTTGAACGTTAACAAAATGCTTAAAATCATATGGATCTTGTGCGTTAAAAATATCCTTAGCGTCATTAAGAAATGCGTTCTGAAAAGAGGATATCTAATTTCAAATGCGTAAAGCAATGCGAAGTGTATATCGTAACTCTTTCAAATCCTAGAGGCAGTCAGTGATATATCTGTCAATTTATATATATGATAAATAAAGTCAAAAATAGATATAAAAAGATGTTCAAAACGTTTTTCAAAAACAATTAAGGCCTTTACCCTCCGCCCCACCCCCGCAACACTTAAAAACAAACACAAGTCAAACTTTAATTACAAAACTTTATTCTTTTCTTTTTCAGATTTGAATCTGTTATCTTGTAAAATACAATGTTACCGTTTTCATATTGTGCTCAAAACAGGTTTATAATGCGGCCGAACGAATGTATGTATGCCGTATGTCCCGCCATATTGTTCAATTCGCGAAGTACAGCAATTGTCATAAATGCAAAATACCACCGATTCATCATACCGATTAAAAAGTGTGTCTATTCTAGTTGTTTTGTGTAATTTGTTTATCAATAAATACATACCATGTAATGTCATAAGAATAGCAAGCTGGTCCCTGGTATTGTTGTTACTTGATAAATCATATTTTGCAAGACATTTTGTGGCCTCAAGTTCGTCGTCCATATGATAATACGAGGGTCGTCATTTATTTTAGTTTGCATCATTTTGTCATGGGAGGTGCGGTTTTTTTTCTGGTAAAGTATTATTTTGTTTTGATTTCAATCTGGTCATTGCACTGTGATACGGGGGTGGGGGTGGGGGGGGGGGGGGGATGGGGGTTAATTCTTCGTTCGTTGGTTTCAGTTATGTTTAATTATGAAAACATTCAATTATGCATGTTCTAAGAAAAACGCTTGAACATGGTTATTAGTAGTCATTCTTTTTCAGAGAAATTTTAATTCTAAACTACTTAGACAGCGTCCTGATTCTTTCGGGAAATCAGAACTCATGAATATGTCTTAGGACCTTAGAAAGAAACAATCTCAGTGTAGCTCTTGATTCTCAATGGTTCACGGCCCACATTTCCTTAAGACGAGGGGAAATCAGTCAATTCTTCTAGGTGATCTGGTGGACTGAACTAACGAATGTGGACTAGATAAAAACCTTGTATCAAGAATACTAACAGTCCTGGAAAGAAGCATATATTTCGTCTCAATGTAACACACTGAACCGAGCTTGAAACTGTTGAAATTCAACATAAAGTCTATTCCTACTATGTGGAAAGTATCTAAGGTGTTCCTCTATTCATCCTATTTGTCTAATATAAAAATTCTAAAATTGGTTCGCATTTAACAAGAAATAAATGATTATGTTAGCCATTAGGTTTTTTATATATGCATATTGGCAAAGGTTGGAATTTGTTATGATAGACTGGTTTAGATTAAAACAGTATTTTCGAGAAAATAATAACACAGGTATAGACAAATAATTTGGATCCTAAATTTACGTATAAATGAAAACCACAAATTTTAAGTAATTGTCATACCTTACGGTTATAAAACGGTAAAGAACTGTGTTTTTAACGCTGTCCCGTTCCCAAGTGCGTAGAAAAACTGTTATTAAGTATATTCATCAATACTTAACGCATACCAGGACTTAGTGTTTATTATTTCATGAAAAGTTTATTTCAAAGCCAAGACCCTGATTGTTTAGAGACAACGAGCGATTGTTACCACAATTTCTATCCCCTAGTGCGAAGTGCATTTATTGGCACAAATGTTTTCTCATGCACACTGCGATTCTTTGTTCTGAAACTGACACTACAAGGACTGTCTGCTGAATACAGACGATTGTAGAAATACATTAATAAATCAACACTTTGTTTACTGATGTATGTCTGTCATAATACTCATTCTTTATAGAAAAAATATATTATACTTATAAAAGAAATGTTTAAATATTAAACGAAAACTTAAATGGCTTCAAAACGTTAAGCTGTCATAAACATGCAACAAATTCAATATCTTTCGGGAACTTTTCTATAGGATAAGATAGATAAAACAAAAACTATTACTTTACCATTAAGGCAACCTTGATATACGTGTGTGAACAAATCACGTATTGTTGCACCAAAATATGTTTTGGAACCAGATTTCCTCCGTATTTTAGAAAAAGAAATTTAGCATTGAGTACGCCCTTTTATTTCTTTTTCTTTTTCTTTCACCAAAATTAAACGATTTTTTATGTTATTGCAGCAGTATCATAGAAACAGAATAAATGGTGAATCTTCATGAATTCGTTGGAATGTTAGTCTGCTATGAAGTCGAATGCAGTTTTGAAAGTGTTATTTGTAAATTAACAGCAGAGCTATGGTGGCTCTATATCGCTCGTCTGAATAACATCATTTCAGCAAGGTCAATAAAGTACAGCATACTCAGACTGAAAATTATATTCACTTAATAGAAAGCTCGTTACCTGACCAAACGCTAACCTCTATCACCTGACCAGATTTTATCCTGTGAATATTATTTGGATTAGTAACTGCGACGGGCCAATTTTCGTTTTTGTACCTTCAACAAGGAAAAAAAGGTCAGAAAGGCAAGGTTAATTGAAATTAACTTGCAAAACTATACACATGGTAAGAAAGAAGGTCAAAGCCATGGTGGCTCAAAGTAAAAAAAAAAAAAAAAAAAAAAAAAATATATATATATATATATATATATATATATATATATATATATGTGTGTGTGTGTGTGTGTGTGTGTGTGTGTACTTCAGATTTCAATGATTTAGCTAAAAACAAAAGAAGGTAAGTCAATGTAAAGTTCACCCACTCTTGAAGTTGAAATCTACACGCAAAACTGTACGTATGGTCTAAATTTCCAAATTTCATAGAGACAGCTTAAAAACAGAAAGTTGGTCAGTAAGTCAAATTTGGCAAAGGTCAAAGCTGCAATCTGTATTCTAAATTGAATGTACATGTTAACTTTCAATGATGAAACTGCAAAACGAGGAATTAGGTAAGAAGGTGAAGGTAAAATCTCATTAAGTTGAAGGGCAAAATCAAATGTATGAATATATTTAAACTTTACAGCAGAGTTTTAGTTTTTCAATAAACATCTTAACAAATTAATGGACTCCACAGGCGATGTCATTTTTTACCCTGAAGTCATGAACAGAACAATTTTGGTACAGAACCACTCGGCAAAGCAACACATTCAATCTATGCATTTGCAATCATTTTAGATAAGAACATTTTAAAAGTTTTCCATTGAAGTAATCATAGTAATCAGTGCATAGAATGAAATTGTTTGAAGAACTTTGGTAGGGTTTCGTGCAAAACACCCTTGCCATGTTTTAACATCTTTGACCCAGTGTTTTAAGAACAGATGTATGTAAAGAAACTGTCTCAGGTGAGCAAATCCACGTCACAAGATAGAATATAAGAAAACATTCGATCATCTAGGTTTCTAAATATACATTTTATATACTAACTTACTCGACATCGCGTATAAATTACAGGAATATGCCTGTTTACATTACACTTACTTATAATCAGCTCTGGTTAAGCAATATTGTAACATCAGTTTTATTCATCACCACACCCTACCAGATAATATGCCACCAGGTGTAAACTTTAGCTTCCTGTCAGATATTTACCCACTCAAGTTCTTTAAAAGTTGTGATCTCTTTTTGTTCGTCTCGTTTAATGATTCTTAACTTCTTACGAAATGCCAGTTTGTTAGAACTTATAACTTTTAAGACTAAGTCAGTATTTCTTTACATATACGTTGACAACATTTTCAAATGCAGAAGCATCGTATGACCAGCTGCTTTACCTATTCAAAGTTCAAAAATAGTATCAACATCGACGTTCTTTTAAATTGTTAGACAACAAAGAAATCATAAAAATACCTTTCTAAAATATTGTTGGGGAATACCACAAACATTCTAGGAACATTATTTACTAGGCGTGGCGAAGACATTACTCTCTTGAATGGTATCAACTACTCTGATATTAGTTTAGAAACCAACGCCTGTTTCAAAAAATGCTCATATGTCAGTTACTTTTCACAGACCCACTAACCAACATGTTCGTGAAGTTGGTGGCCCGGCGGCCTAACTTCAGCGACCCAGCGGCCCAGCGGCCTAACCGTAGCGACCTGGCGACCCAGCGGCCTAAAATGTACATTGTGTATTACAATATAACTTGTATCTTTGAACTAAATGTCAACAAACAACAACAAATAAAGGGTTTTGGATGTATTTTTTCCAAAAAACAAAAACAAAAAAAAAAAACAAAAAAAAAACAAAAAAAAAACAACGTTTTTTCATGTAAAGAAGTGTTTGCAATCTTAAGGCTGCGGGCGGCCTAGCAGTCTAAGACTTACAAAGTGTATCACAGTTAAGATTTCTGAACTCAGTTCAAACAAACAACATATACAAATGGGGAATGGTGTGACCATTTGAAAATTGAAAAAAAGTTTTTTTCACGAAAGAATTAAATGCTTTTTTTAGGCTGCTAGCGGCCAAGCGACCTTAGATTTACTTTGAGAGTACAGTAAAAATAGTATTTCTGAACTCAGTGCAAACAAACAATACAAAAAGCAGCTGAAACAAACAACATAAACAAAAGGGGTTTCGGTTGATTTTTTTTGCAAATTGAAAATATTTTTTTTTTATTGAGAGAAGTTATAGCTTTTTTTAAGGCTGCTAGCGGCCCAGCGGCCTATGATATACAAAAAGTTCACAGTTGAATAGTATTTCTGAACTCTTTTCAAACAAATACCATAATCTATCTATCTCTCATAATCTTAAAAAGAAAAGAGTGAAAAGAGAAAGAAAAAGAAACAGTAAGAGATAATTAAATTGAAGAAACTAAAGAGGTTGAGTGAGTGAGCAAACGAGCGAGCGAGTGAGTGAGTGAGTGAGTCGTTCGTTCGTTCGATCGGTCGGTCGGTCAGTCAGTCAGTTAGTCATCAGTAAGAAAGTAAATACGAATATCTTTAATCCGACCTACCTTGAATTAATTTACATTTTTACTAACTTATTTACTTACTTACTGATTGGCTCACTCATTCACTGTCTGACCGATTGATTGAACAGCCGCCCGGTTGATTGACCTACCGACCGACCGACTTTCTTTCTTTCCTTTCTTGCTCCCTTTTTCTTTCCTTCCTTTCTGCTTCCTTTCTTCCATTCTTTCTTTTTAAAGTCATGAGAAATAAATAAATTATGTCATTTGATGAAACTGAGTGCAGAAATACTTCTTTTACAATGAAACACAAGGACTGTCTCTGACGGCTACGCTGCTAGTAGCCTACAAATAGCAATTTTCTTTTCACAAGTTGAATGTCTAAAGAGAGTAAGTTGCATGTCTAAAGAGAGTATGTAATGTATAAAAGTTTGTATAGTTTGGCTTGAAACAACTTTGTAAGGCTAGTAGGGGATGGTTCCCCGACCCCTGCATAGTCCATGGATGGGGAAAATAAACGGGGTTACCCAGTTAGGGGCCTCAAAAAAAATCTTTTCACGAACAATGTTTTTTCTTTAAATTTGAAAAAAATCGACCTAAACACCTTTTGTTTATTCTATGTATTTAAACTCAGAAATACCATTTTATTGTGACATACAATGCAAATCCTAGGCCGCTGGCAGCTAACAGATAGCAAACACTTCTTACATGAAAAAAAAAGTCATTGTTAAATTTCAGAAATAAATTCCAAACCCCCTGAGTTCAGAAATACTGTTTCAAACTCTGATACACTATATGTATTTAAGGCTTCTGGGCCGCTAGCAGCTTTAAGACAGCAAATACGTTTTTTCGCGAAAAAACTTAATAATCTGTAAAGGTTTACCTCAAATCCCTTTTGTTCTATGTTGTTTGATTGAACTGAGTTTAAAAATTTTAATGTGATACACCATGTATATCTTAAGCCGCTAGGCCGATGGGATGCTAGGCAAATATTTCTTTTCATAAAAACCCTTTAAAAACACCCCAAAACCCTTTTATTGTTGTTGTTCTTCTTGTGCGATAAACCCTTTTTCAATTTTCAAAAGGACACCCCAATCACCATTTGTGTATGTTGTTTGTTTAATATAAAAGTTCAGAGAGACCATCTTTACTGTGATACACTATGTAAACTTTTTTCTTTTAATTTTCAAAAATACACCCAAAACCCCTTTATTTGATGTTGTTTGTTGACATTTAATTCAAAGATACAATTTCTATTGTGACACACAATGTATGTTTTAGGCCGCTTGGCCGCCAGGCCGCTACGGTTAGACCGCTGGGCCGCCAGGCCGCTGAAGTTAGGCCGCCGGGCCGCCAACTTCACGAACATAGTTCAAAGATATATTTCTTGATGTCAAAGACGAGGTTTATCTTAGGCCGCAAGGCCGCTACGATTAAGCCGCTGGGCCGCCAGGCCGCTGCAGTTAGGTCGCCAAGCCGCCGGGCCGCCAACTTCACGAACATCTAACCAACAACCTATTCGAAAAATTTGTATACTAACAAGATCTGTATTCACACACCTAGTCATTCGAGCGGCACGAAGGCAGCACTTGTTTGGTTTTAACATTTCTGTATTTAAATCCAAAATGGCCATACCTTAATAAAAATACGGGCAGTAATTATTCCGAAGTCTGGATTCGAACATATTACCATCAGCTAAGCGAGGAGAGGACAGAACTGCAATGCTGAAATGCAAGCTTCATATAAGTTTATGTATGAACCTTGTCATCTTGCTAAAGAAATTTGTATTTATATCTTACAATCCATTGAAGATCTGGGCCACAGGAGCTAAACTAGATTTTAAACGTGAAAACTTCAAAAATCTTCTTCTCTGAAACCACAAGACCTTGAGCTGAGACATTGGTATAAAGAATTGTCCAATGGTCCTCAGCCAAGTGTGTTCAAATCTTGGCCCAAGGGTCAGAATTGGCCACGACCAAGCAGCAACATGATATTACATAGGCTCATATAGGGAAACCTCCACAAATTTCTTGTCAGCAACTACAGCGCTGTAATGTTTGATATTTGGCATACAGATTCACGTATTCACAGATTCAAATTATGGCCCTGGGGTCATAAATGACCCACTTGACAATAAAGGTAAAACTTCGAAAATCTTATCCTCTGAAACCACAGGGTCTAGGACTTAGATATTTTGCATGGAGCATAACTTAGAGGTCCTCTACCAAGATAGTACAGTTTATACTCCTGGGGTCATTAGTGATCCTGCCCAAGTGTCACTTGATTTTTAAAGACTTGCATATGAAACAAACTTCAAGAATCTTCATATTATAAACCACATGTCCAAGTGTTAAGATATTTGATGTGTATCATGGCCTAGTTGACCTCTACTAAGTTAGTTTTAATCATGGCCCTGTCCTGTCACTGGGGTCACACAATCTAAAAACAGTTTGTTCAACTTTTCGTCAGAGAGCCTTTAATTATCCACCAATATCTTCGTTATTTGGTACATAGTCATCTTGCATGACCTCTGCCATTCACTAGGGTCAATGTCATAGTCACTGGGGCTAACAATAGAATTTTGTACTTTCCCCGATACAGTCTTCATTTATTTACCTTTATTTTAGAAATTTGGTGTGTAGGTTACTTGAAGAATGTCACAGGTGATGGATCGTTCACCAACGGCTTGGTCTTCGGTACCAGCTTTTAAAATGACGACTTGAATGAAGTTACTCTGACAAGCCAGATTGAATTTTAAAAACACCAGTTGAATGCAAGTGTTAGGACATGTTTTGTCCAAAAAAGACAAAGGCAAATTATGCTAAAAATGAATGTTCCCTTTCTGCGCTCCGTAGACAAAACACCTGTCTGCGATCCCCCATGTCACAACCCTCTCTGAATCACTTACTTAAAATGCGTGTGTATCGAGACACAACACAGACATTTCAGATGTGGCTAATGTTTTTGTCTGAAACAAGGATCGTAGCCTAGTCACGTTCGGACAATATAAGACAATATATAGGTACTTGATGGGAGCCAGTGCGAGCACGGGCGTAAAGTAATAAAAGTTCTTGATGGTGTTACTCCAAATACGTATGCTTTAATGTTTTTATTACCATTTGTTTGACATGGTGTGTGCTAAGTTACGTTAATACAACTTTTGATCCAAAGTTTTGCTTTTCAAGGCATGCATGTTGTGTCAAAATCACATATCTGTAAAATAAGGTACGTGTATAATCTGTTACATATTTTGTGATGCCTCCTTAGGTAAATAATAAAACTTTGTGATGTCTTACAGTTTACAGCTTACAGAGCTACAGTTTTATTGCTACAAATCATGAAAATCAGAAAAATTTGAAACAGGTTTATCAAAGCTTAGGAGAGACATAAACTTGAACACCCGTCCTACTGATCCCAAATGGTGAGCCCCTATCCAAGAGCAAACAGAAACAACAGTTTTTATTGTATAAAGCTGATTTGCATCCTTTTGAAGAGATTTCTGTAATAATAGGAAATGTGCTCAAGGTCCCTTTTGTATTAAATGGTAAATGACTGCTAAGTAATAGGTATTTGTTAAAGCTGCTGAACCTCGGATGACCAAAAACATGAACTAAGTTTTCGTTTGTTTCAATTATACTTAAAAAATAAGGCAAGAATGCATGTCTATTTTTCGTTGTCTATTTTAAGAAGAAAACACATTTTTTCATTTTTTGCCAATTTTCGCAAATATCAAGAAGTTTTGTCTTAAAGATATGTTCATAATTATATAAGTGCTTCAGTGACATACAACAAATTTTTGTTATTTTTTTTCCACAAATTGTCAAATTCGTTTTTGATATAGTATAGATGACGACATAACGGAAACAAACTGCTGTTTACTTTTAAACTTTGTGTTACCCGATTATTAGTTTTTGTTGCTTTCACAACTCTCATAACATTATAATATTATAAGTTAAGCTTGATGTTATTCTGAGCCTTCAGTGATATAAATGTGTCAACACGGTGATAATTAAATCATTTGGTTTGAAAATATAACAATTTGACCATTGAACTTAATTAAATAGTATCTATATTGAAGACAAGCACACCGACATGATATTTTATATAGCAGTCTTTCTTCAGTTTTTCATTAGGAGAGCAAATAAAAGGACAGTGTGTTTTGCATTGCGAATCAGCAGAATTACCACTGATCAAATTGTCTACATTTTCACACTTAGTTCATTTATTCCAAGAAGTGACACTGAAGCGAGTGATGTACTCGTTAAAGATTTATGCAAATGAAAGAAATTATATTTAGTATGTATCGTCTCTTAGTTTTCTGAGATTTTCGATTGTTCGGTAAATTCTTTGTCCACGGAGTATGTACTAATACAGATGTGAGGTGGATTGGCGTAAAATGGCGTGTTTTTTAAGTTAAGCTATTATTTGCTTTGGTTATCAAAATATTTAAAATCTTAAGCAAGATAAGATTTAGCCCTCGTGACAAAGAAAGCGTTTGGATATGCTTTAGTGCCATGAAACGTTCAAGTTTTACTCGTACAGTCGAGATTGACAGATAGTTCCAATGGTTTAAAATGCTTATACTGCACTACAACATTTAAAGATATTCTTAAAAGATCATACTTGTTTGTTTATTTAGGAAAATAAGATGTTCGCTGTATTCTACAATTATAAATTATATTTGAAGTGTTATTCTGCGAAAACCTAAGAAAAAGTAACAATGTCGCTAATGTTACGGGAGATACAGTTTCACTGGCAGGGAAATTATCAGTATCTTTTCAGAAATAGAATTAACAGAATAACGATTCTCACTTTGGTTTCAGGGCTGGACCTTCTTTCGATGCAATATTCTTACTCAATGCTATTATTCAAAAGGTTCTAGCTAACAGTTCAAGGAGCACTGTGGGAATAATATTTCAAGGTTTTGCTGTTATGTATTTATAGTTTGTTTTTTTAGTTTTGTGTTCAAATCCCAAGCTTTATTGAAACAAAGTGAACAATTATTACAAACATTGTTTATCATATTTGTTATTCCCCGCCCAAAAGGCGACTGGGGAAACGGTAATAGTCTCCGTCCGTTCATCCGTCCCACAATTTTGTCCGGAGCATAACATAATTATTTGAGACATCAACTTGAAATTTCATAGGTGGATAGATCTAATTTAAGAGGGATGCAATATACAAAATGATAACTCTACCCTTCAGAACTATTATGTTATTGCCCTTTGTTATTTTTAAGTCATATTTATTGTCCAGAGTATAACTCGGAAAGTATTTGGGTTATCAAACTGAAACATCATAGGCGGATAGATCATTGAAGAGGATTGCAGTGCATAAGACTGATAACTCTACCCTTCATAAGTTTTGAGTTACTGTTCTTTGTTATTTTTCATGCTTAATTTTTGTCCAGAGTATAGCTTGAAAAGTGTTTGAGATATCAACTTGAATCTTCATAGGTCGATAGTTCTCAATGAGGAGGAGCGCAGAGCACAAGAGTGATAACTCTGCCTTTCATAATTTTTGTGTTAATTTGTTAATTTTTAATTTTTGTTCGGACAATAACTTAAAAAGTAGGTCTTCATAAGGGTTTCACATCTTTAATCACTTCAACCTTCAGTCTTCATTACCAAAAACACATACGTTTTTTTTTCAACAAGCAAACACATTCGGTGGGGGATGGTCATGTCCACATGGCTCTTGTTAATTATATAGTTTATAATCTTGATTTTACGGAAAAGTACCTACATTACTTTCGAAATATGTTATTTGCTGTTTATATTTTCTTATTGATTGAAAAAATTTACAACTTCCTATTGACAGCGCGTGGAAAAATTCTTAGGCTTGGAAATTAGTATTGATTCAAATTACTAAAACTGACTAAAATTGTTTTTTTTTAAAATGGAAAATGTCATTATAACGTTGATTTTTGTCAATGGCAAAAAAAAAAAGAAAGAAAGAAAAAAAAGAAACGTAGATACAGTGGTTTCCTCTGTATATTTATGCATTGAAGTCACAGAAAACATTCAAAGCTGCTGATAAAACTGTACAGAAACAAACACTGAGTTTATTTTGATTTGTTGTTTTCACTCGATCGTTTTGTCTTGGATGATTAATCGAAATTTGTTTTTTTTATTCTATTGTCTAATCAGTTTAAGCTAATGGGGCAGAGGTTTAGGGTGTAAATATAATTAAAATCATAGATAACGTGTATTCTGAGTTCTGTCAATACATTTCGGTTTAAAAAAATCCAAACTCCATATAATTAAGCGGTTTGAGGATTGAGAAGACTACATTTATCAGCTTGATGTTAACTTGAATTTGGTTAAACGTAATTTATCAGCTCGATGTTAACTTAAATTTGGTTAAACGTCATTTATCAGCTCGATGTTAACTTAAATTTGGTTAAACGTCATTTATCAGCCCGATGTTAACTTAAATTTGGTTAAACGTCATTTAGCAGCTCGATGTTAACTTAAATTTGGTTAAACGTCATTTATCAGCTCGATGTAGGCTTAAATTTGGTTAAACGTCATTTATTAGCTCGATGTTAACTTAAATTTGGTTAAACGTAATTTATCAGCTCGATGTTAACTTAAATTTGGTTAAACGTCATTTATTAGCTCGATGTTAACTTAAATTTGGTTAAACGTAATTTATCAGCTCGACGTAGGCTTAAATTTGGTTAAACGTCACTTATCAGCTCGATGTAAACTTAAATTTGGTTTAACGTCATTTATTAGCTCGATGCAAACTTAAATTTGGTTAAACGTCATGAGGAATCCTGAATTATATACATTTTATTTATCTAGACCAGTGCAGCAGAACCACAAAGGGTACTTGTAAAGCTAATCAAATCAACCTTTTATAGATTTTTTTTTTTTTACAAATATGCTCTTAAATTTCGACATGAAACGAAACTATTTCCATCGTTTTATCCTAGAATGGAGCACAACAAAAATTGCCATACAAAAAGTAGACAGATGAAAGAAATGATAATATTAAGTAATATTTAGTAGCACATTTTCACAGAAATTTAAGTTATCAAAATATATCTAAGAAACGATTCAAAGCAGAGAAAGTACATTTAAAACTACGAACGTCATAGAATTTATTCATTCTGTGTAATAAGTGTATGTTCGATTTCATTTGGTACTTTTACATATCTACTAATTGCTTGTTGTATGCAATGCTCAGGGTTTTTTCTTGTTAATGGCCAATGCAAAGGCATGAATAATGCCGATTTCACCGAACAAACTTTGAATTTTGATATAATAAGCAATCACTACTCACTCAACACTATATTGGCGATGATAAACAGCTGCTATGGCTTGTCGAGAACATTATATGTAATCTGCGGCCAGTTATGAAAAAAGGTAGCTGTAAAAACAAGTTGGCTGCTTAAAAAAGCACCATTTGATTGCCCAATAGCTGACTGTACATGTGATCTTGTGATATTGATAGTTATGTTCTTGGTTTAATGTTTCTCTCCATGTAAGTAAATATTGTCGGAGTGTAAACAAAGTAAGCAAGTAATTTTTTTACAATATATAACATTATAACTCTTTACAGGCACAGGATATAATGAATACACTATAAAATATAGTCTTTGATAACTAAAGTACTATCATCTAAATTAAAGTATTGTAAATAGAGCTAAAAAGCGAACAACATAACAATTCTAAATTTTACAAGACTTAAATTTCCAGTGTACATTATAATCACTTTTCAGTGCTTTACACTGGGCTTGGAAAAAACCCAGAAGTGTCATTGAATGGTAAGCTTTCTGTATAGTGCATTATCCCCAACAACCTCTTCATAGGACATCGGTCATATGGGCAATCGGTACCGACGATAAAAATGCTCAGATAGATAGAGCAATACACAGTTATTTTCGCAACGCTCGCATCACCTGCTGGCATGATAGGCATTTTCAGAATTCTAGTAGATTGTAAGTCTGTAGTTTTACGTGTAATAATTAAATTTCAATTTCATTGCTGTCGTAATTAAAAATTATGCCAAATTATATATTATGAATTATATATACAATCAATTTCTTTGTTAAATTTAAACACATCATTTACCTAAAAACACAAACAAATATTTGGTATTCTCGCTAGTAAACATTGATACGAGGGTGCAAATGGGGTCGCAGATAGAATCAGTGGGCCGAAAATAAGGATGTCCGGAAATCTCCGGCTTCAGACGCTCTGCTGCATATTCTTTGTCATTAGACGCTCTGCTGCAGTTAGAAAAATCATGGTTATAAGAGTTATGAAAGAAACAAAAACTGATAACGGTTGCAGTTTGTTTGCATAATGGGATCTCGTTACTATCAAAAAACTAACTTGCAGCTTTGTGGAAAAAATGCTAAGTTTTAAACAATTCTGTTGTAAGTCACTGAAGCACCTACATATGAACTTATCAATTTGACATTTCTTTTAGGACAGCACTTCTTCAAGTAGAAAAAATCTAGGTTTAGACAAAAGCCAAAGGCAAAGGCTTATGCAAAGTATTTATATACCAAGCATCCAAAATATCAGTCAATAAATAAAGGCTCTTTGGCAAGTAGAAAAACTTTTTTGCCTCATTGACCTTAACGAGCATTGACCTCAACCCAAAAAGGGGTTGATGTACTTGCGAGTAAGCTACATACTGAATATTTAAGATATTGGTCAATAAATGAAGACTGTACAGGGAAAATAATCTTACAGTCTTGGTAGAGGACTTCTAGATTATGCCCCTTGCATAATATCTAAGCACTAGGCCTTGTGATTTCAGAGAAGAAAATTTTCAAAGTTTTCCCCTATATATGCCTTGATTAAAATCAAGTGACCCCGTGGTGAGGCCAATAATGACCACAGGGGCATAATTTGAATATGTTTTGTAAAGAACCTCTAGATCATTCAGTATGCCAAATATCAAATCCAAAAGCATTGTAGTTTCAGAAAAGATTTTTGAAATTGTCCTTATATAAACTTATGTAATACAATGTTACAGCTGGGGCGAGGTCAATTCTGATCCTGGGGACATGATTTAAGTAAATTTGGTAGAGGGCCATATGGCAATCCTATACACCAAATATCTCAGCTCAAGGCCTTGTGATTTCAAAGAAGAAGATTTTTGAAGTTTCACTTTTAAAATCTATTTTTAGCTCATGTGGCCCAGATCTGCAATGAACTGGAACCTTTGATCAATTTTGATAAAGCAATATGTAAGAAACATTCCAGACAAGTTTTATCAAATTTTGCTTTCCGCTTTTAGAGGAGATGTTCTTTGAAGTAACTATGTACGACGGACGACAGACCGCCACTGATCCTAAAAGCTTACATGAGCTGTACTGAGGTAAGCTTAAAAGCCACGCTCACACTAAGTACTGATGAACTGTATTTTTCCCAAGTAAGATGTTTTAAAACGTTTATCTGGCTCGGCTCCGAATTTTTTTCTGGTTTGCCTCCGGCTCACCAGATAAATTCCCACGCCTTGCCAGATAAACTTCCTTCATCCACAACAACAACCTATTATTCTCTATAAATACAGTACATTCTTATTACAAATAACACGTTACTTCATAATATGCTAAAATGCAATTTATCTCTGTATGATTGCAACAATCTCGCAAAATGACGCTTGCTATTCTTTCATTGTCTTACATTAAATCAAGGCAATATAGACGCAAAACAATTGGGTATAAAAGAAATTATATTTGTCACTTGTTTATATGTCTGCTAAACAATTAACTCTGACAGGATGGATACTGTGTGTCTCAGTGAATCAAGTAGCTTATGAGACATGTGTGATACTAGCTCAATATCTTGTGTGACATTTTCATTTGATGGGCTCGTCACCGGCTTTTTAGCTCACCTGTCACGCAGTGACATGGTGAGCTATTGTGACCCCCCTCCGTCCGTCGTCCGTCGTCGTGCGTCGTCAACAATTTCATTCAAACGACATCTCCTCTGAAACCACTAGGCCAAATTCAATGAAACTTGCCAGGGATGTTACTTGCATAAAGCTTTACCAAAGTTGTTCAAAGAATTCAATTCCATGCCGAACTCTGGTTGCCATGGCAAAAAAGAAAAAAACTTAAAGGAGCTTAGGTATTTGGTGTTCAGCATTATCTTGTATACCTCTACCAAGATTGTTCAAATCATGGCCCCTGGGTCAAAATTGACGTTGCCCAAGGGGTCACATGTTTTACATAGAGTTATATAGGAAAATCTTTAAAAATCTTCTTGTCAGAAACCGCAAGGCCTGGAGCTGAGATATTTGGTATGAGGCATCATCTAGTGCACCTCTACAAAGATTGTTCAATTATGACATTGGGGTTAGAACTGACCCCGCTCGGGGCTTACCAGCTTTACATAGAGTTATATAGGGAAAACTTTAAAAATCGTCTTGTCAATAACCGCAAGGCATGGAGCTTAGATATTTGGTGTTGAGCATTGTCTAGAAGACCTCTACCAAGATTGTTCAAATCATGGCCGCTGGGTCAAAACCGGCTCCGCCCAAGGGGACACATGTTTTACATAGAGTAATATAGTAAATTCTTTAAAAATCTTCTTGTCAGAAACTGAGGGGCCTGGAGCTTAGATATTTGGTATGAGGCATCATCTAGTGGACCTCTACAGAGATTGTTCAAATTATGACCCTGGGGTCAGAACTGACCCCGCCCAGGGCTTACCTGATTTACATATAGTTATATAGGGAAAACTTTAAAAATCTTTTTGTAAGAAACTACAAGGCATGGAGCTTAGATATTTGGTGTTGGGCATTGTCTAGTAGACCTCTAGCAAGATTGTTCAAATCATGGCCCCTTGGTCAAAACTGGCCCCACCCCAGGGGTCACATGTTTTACATAGAGTTATATAGCAAAAAACTTTAAAAATCTTGTCAGAAACTGCAAGGCCTGGAGCTTGGATATTTGGTAGTATGCACTGTGACCACAGTGGGGTCATTCCCCTCCCCTGGGGGGTCACTCCCCCCCCCCCGCCCGATTTTTTGTTTTCTCATCTTTTAAAGTCTTTCGCTATGGCAATAAAATTTGAACCATTTTTACAGTTTTTCAAGATGATTTCAAAAACATTGTTCCTTGACCTATATTTTTGACCTACTGACTTACTTTTTGTTTTTTAGCTACAGCAATGAAATTTGGACCATGTGCACAGTTTCTCGTTTCGAATGCAAAAATGTCATCGCATGACCTAAATTTTTGACCTACTGACCTACTTTTTGTTTTTGGAGCTATGGCAATGAAATTTGGACCATGTGTACAGTTTTTCGTTCCGATTTCAAAAACGTCATGGCATGACTATATTTTTGACCTACTTTTTTGTTTTAAAGCTACGACAATGAAATTTGGACTGTGTGCACAGCTTTTCGTTCCGATTTCAAAAATGTCGTCTCATGACCTATATTTTGACCTACTGACCTACTTTTTGTTTTTGGAGCTATGGCAATGAAATTGCATTGGTCCATTTCTGTGATATGCATCATTACATTCATAAAAATTTCTTTCATCTTTGAACCCAGGTAAGCGCTTTAGGGCCATTGGCCCTCTTGTTTAAAAGTTTATTTCGTTTTAATTGTTTTGTAGAATCATATTACATAGTTATTGTATGATGATGATGCAAATATGATACAGATATGGACTTTTTAGCTGGTGAATATGATGTGATATGTACCTAAAAAATTAAAGGATTGATGCAATATAGACCTGACCGTTCATGTAAACGTAAATGCATCCTGTAGTTTACCAAAGTCTGAGGGATCGTCTAAAGCATAAAGACAATTGTTTGAAGAACGTGCGTTAATATGTATATTGACATCAATATTTTATCGGATAATAAATCGACAGTTATAACATTTATTATACACGTGATTATGATGAACCTGAAGAATTAGCCAATGATGATAATGTCTTATTTAATGACAATGAAATTTTCCATGTCTGTTAAAAATCTGTTTTCACGAGGAAAATTATGATTGATTGTTCCCGAAGAAGTCTGTTATATGAGACCACCATGAAAATTGTCACTTACCGCGTCTAAGTGTAAACGTGCATTATTTATGAAGTAAGCGACGGATTGTGCAAATGAATGTCCCTTATATTTTGTGGAAGCCAAATGAATCGACTGATATGCAAATTACTGTATCAAGCCATTTAACATACACAAAAAGCACAGTAGTTTTTTCTTCATGCACGTTACCAGTTTCACTTTCCAACCAGTAACAGTAAAAAAGTTAACTACCTGTAGGCTATTTTAAAACATGTATCAAATGTTAAATCATGAAAAGATGGTAAAAAAATGAACTGAAATTAGCCTTAATGGCTTTCATTAGTTTTGTATTGCTTCTCTCATTTAAATGAAGGAAAAATACAAAAAAAAAAAAATGAATAAATGTGAAAGTCTTCATCGTAAAGACAGTCAAGTTTTGATTTTCTTTTCATCAAATCTTAATTTCAAATTATGCAACTCAACAGTTATTTCATGAAAGAATGCTTTTTTAAAGTTTTGATTAACTCACGTTTTCATGAGACATTTAAACATTCTGTTTTTCCTGATAATTTCTACAAGGATTCACATTTTTTATTCCAATCTTGATTTATAAATGTAGTTGTTGAATGATAACGGAAACCGTGTCATTACAAGGAAATGAAAAACGTAAAATAGGAAAACCAGACTAAGTAGGATTTAAAAGTAATTTGCTGTTAGGAGAGTTTGCTAATATTTATTCAAAATTCTGTGCTTCTGCAATATAGTGGAAATCATTCAGTATTAAGGTGCCTGGGGTTTAATACTGAATAGTTTGCTTTAAATTTACCTGGAACTATGAAGAACCAGATATTTAATAGCCAGTGTAACACGTGAAACAAGGTTTTACTTTTTTTTTTCAAATCAGCAGTTGAGAGACATTTGGAGGAATCAGTTTACTTCCTAAAAATATCAGGTCCTAAAGAGTAAGCAAAATAAAGGACTTCAGACCTTCATTCTAGAACTTTGCTCTCAAATAACATGTAACTTTGTAGTTAATGCGCCGTACAATGGAAAATAATCTTATGATAAAAAAATTGGGACAGTATAAGCGTAAATCGAATCAATGCAGTTGACATATAGACGACACACATCCATTTTGCTATAGGAAACTAGTTCAACCAAAAATAAGACAAAGCATATGTACTCTTTGCAAGTAACCTATGCCAAATTGACTTGAAATAGTGAAACAAATGTATCACTCAGAATTCCCTCTATAAACTTTAAAAATGCCAGTTTTGCGTGGAGTCTAGACACCAGTTGATTCTGGAGGAGAGATTTTTTTCAAATATAAATCTGTTACGATGTCAGCCTTAAACAAGCATTATGTAACGTGTAACAAAGAAAAATAGGAACAAATGAGAAAAATCAGCAACTAGTAGACATACTTGTAAAACTTTCAAAGGATTGTAATGATAATCTTATAATCAAAAAGTTAGTTATAAGCAGGTAAACATTTGAAACAGGAATTTAATTAATCCTGCCTAAAAAGAGTTAGCTGTAACAGTAAAAGAAAGCAGTCTGTTTTTGTTGTTTGACTGACATGGCAATATTGATCACAGTCGATACTCATATCACGGTATTGTCTGGATGCGGTAAAAGATAGCAGTCTGTTTTTGTTGTTTGACTGACATGGCAATATTGATCACAGTCGATACTCATACTTCGGTATTGTCTGGATGCGGTAAAAGATAGCAGTCTGTTTTTGTTGTTTGACTGACATGGCAATATTGATCACAGTCGATACTCATACTTCGGTATTGTCTGGATGTGGTGAAAGATAGCAGTCTGTTTTTGTTGTTTGACTGACATGGCAATATTGATCACAGTCGATACTCATACTTCGGTATTGTCTGGATGCGGCAAAAGATAGCAGTCTGTTTTTGTTGTTTGACTGACATGGCAATATTGATCAAAGTCGATACTCATATCTCGGTATTATCTGGATGCGGTAAAAGATAGCAGTCTGTTTTTGTTGTTTGACTGACATGGCAATATTGATCACAGTCGATACTCATATCTCGGTATTGTCTGGATGCGGTAAAAGATAGCAGTCTGTTTTGGTTGTTTGACTGACATGGCAATATTGATCACAGTCGATACTCATATCACGGTATTGTCTGGATGTGGTGAAAGATAGCAGTCTGTTTTTGTTGTTTGACTGACATGGCAATATTGATCACAGTCGATACTCATATCTCGGTATTGTCTGGATGCGGTAAAAGATAGCAGTCTGTTTTTGTTGTTTGACTGACATGGCAATATTGATCACAGTCGATACTCATATCTCGGTATTGTCTAGATGCGGTAAAAGATAGCAGTCTGTTTTTGTTGTTTGACTGACATGGCAATATTGATCACAGTCGATGCTCATATCTCGGTATTGTCTGGATGCGGTAAAAGATAGCAGTCTGTTTTTGTTGTTTGACTGACATGGCAATATTGATCACAGTCGATGCTCATATCTCGGTATTGTCTGGATGCGGCAAAAGATAGCAGTCTGTTTTTGTTGTTTGACTGACATGGCAATATTGATCACAGTCGATGCTCATATCTCGGTATTGTCTAGATGCGGTAAAAGATAGCAGTCTGTTTTTGTTGTTTGACTGACATGGCAATATTGATCACAGTCGATACTCATATCTCGGTATTGTCTGGATGTGGTAAAAGATAGCAGTCTGTTTTTGTTGTTTGACTGACATGGCAATATTGATCACAGTCGATACTCATATCACGGTATTGTCTGGATGCGGTAAAAGATAGCAGTCTGTTTTTGTTGTTTGACTGACATGGCAATATTGATCACAGTCGATACTCATATCACGGTATTGTCTAGATGCGGTAAAAGATAGCAGTCTGTTTTTGTTGTTTGACTGACATGGCAATATTGATCACAGTCGATACTCATATCACGGTATTGTCTGGATGCGGTAAAAGATAGCAGTCTGTTTTTGTTGTTTGACTGACATGGCAATATTGATCACAGTCGATGCTCATATCTCGGTATTGTCTGGATGCGGTAAAAGATAGCAGTCTGTTTTTGTTGTTTGACTGACATGGCAATATTGATCACAGTCGATACTCATATCTCGGTATTATCTGGATGCGGCAAAAGATAGCAGTCTGTTTTTGTTGTTTGACTGACATGGCAATATTGATCACAGTCGATACTCATATCTCGGTATTGTCTGGATGCGGCAAAAGATAGCAGTCTGTTTTTGTTGTTTGACTGACATGGCAATATTGATCACTGTCGATACTCATATCTCGGTATTGTCTGGATGTGGGAAAAAGTCGAAATAAAGTCGATTTTCACAATTTTTTTGGTAAAACAATTCTACTGTCTTTACAAGATGATATATTTTTCATTTATATTTTACAGTAAATTTGAGAAATCATGACAAGCTTGTATTACCTCCTCTGTTTATCTTTGCAGATACATGATTTGAGAGAAACGAAAATTTGAAATTACATGCAGCAACACCATACATACACACAATGTGATCTTGATTGGTAATATTGAGTCATCAAATGTTCTTTCCATGGTCCAAAAACTGATTTTGGTAAAAGACTGCTTAGTGTATTTCAATACCAAATGTCATATCCTGTAAGCAGGTTTTTCTTGGCAGCACGATCCATGCCCCTATGATCAAATTTCTGTCCATACCACGAAAATGTATACTCTTCTATTTATTAAAATACTTTCTTCCGTACACTCAGTAAACACGTATAAAGGGTAAACGCATGTTAAATATTATAGCACAAAACTGCATATTTTAATAAAGTGATTTTCATAAAGAGCAAATTTATAACCTGGTATACAAATTAAGTTCGCAACCGAACGATGTGATCTTGTTTGACCAGACACATTACATTATTTCTTACCATATTAAGGGCTAGATGTGCAATTTCTGTGTTTCTATCAGTACGTAGAAATTAACATCAAAATATAAACTTTATTCGTCGTTGTATTAATATCAAAATGTAAATTTTATTCGTCGTTGTATTAACATCAAAATGTAAACTTTATTCGTCGTTGTATTAACATCAAAATGTAAACTTTATTCGTCGTTGTATTAACATCAAAATGTAAACTTTATTCGTCGTTGTCTATTAAATACATAATTGATCTACTGACAAACAGTAGTTTGTTATTTTGTTCTTAAAAGTTTAAGGCATGATATCAGACTTTTTACATTTTCATTTTTAGAACCGTCTCTGTTAAATCAAAGTATCAGTACATGATAGGTTTAGTTAATTAGAAATTTATCAGTATATTGAAAACGTGTTATCTTTTGGACACATGTTTTAATATTTCGAGAATGAATTTGTATACGATAGATACATTGTATTTTCAGAATGGAAGACATGATTCAGATCTCGTGATAATGACGTTTGCAGAGAACTGAGGCTTAAATTTGGAATGTGCAGCAGTCAAGTTGCTTGCCGACAGTTATTGATAACGCATTTACAAGGAAAAACTGAGATCTAACCTATTCGATTTCCACTGGTAACAGAGTGCTGGTTGCAATAAAAATAATTACCTGTATTTCATTTTGTTGGTATGATAAGTCGGGTTTTCTAGATTAAATTAAAAAAGCGAAATAAGTTCTTTGCTGTACTGTGGTGGATCAATCCTGAAAAGGAGAACAATTGTCGCATTAGAAATGCTGTATATGTAACATCCGGTATTGACGTGACTTTTTTGCATTGCACTCTTTTTGCACGTTCTAAAGCAACATTTGGTAGAGGATGGGGTGATCGAGGATGGTATGATCGAGGATATCGCAAGACTCGAGCATCACTTTGTGTATCTAAATCTAAAGGTTGTCAGACGACTTCAGTGTAAATAAGAAGGTTGTAAAACCTATTTGTTCGAGTAAATTTTAAGTGTAAAAAGTCAACTTAAATTTTCATTAGCTTCATACTTCTTTCCGTGCTTCTTTCATTCAATGAAATAAAACTGACACAAAATTTGACTAACTATTAAATGTTTAATACTCCATAATATGAAAAAGCAAATTCGAAATAGCCATTGATACACATAATGCTTGAGGTCTGGACCTGAGATGTTGTATTGAAATGTTAAATATTTATAGTTTGAGGAACATAGACCCAGGCGTTCTACACTTATTCATCGGAAGCCAATTTGCTTTTCAAGGTCACTGTGAGCCTAGACCTTTGACCCAATGATCTGAAAAATGATAATTGACAAACCTATATACTTAGTCTGACAAACCTGGGCTAAAGGATTTCCTAGATATTCAACAGAAACTGTTTTGCTTTTCAAGGTTACTGTGACCTTGACCTTTGACCTAATAATCCTAATAATTACTGGAGTCATCTAATTATTATGACCAACCTACCTATGAAGTTTTGAGGAACTGGCCCCAAGCGTTCTATAGTGATTGATCAGACACTATTTTGCTATGCAAGGTCAATGTGACCCCGACCTTTCGCCTGCTCGTGGCCAACCTATATATCAAGTTTTAACAACCTGGGCCCAAGTGTTCTACATGTGTATAGTTATTACCTGGAAATCATTTTGATTTTCAAGGTCACTGTGACTTTAACCTTTGACTTGGTGACCTGAAAAACTTTAAGGGTCATTTACTTGTCATGACCAACCTACATACTAAGTTTGAAAACCTGGGACCAAGGGTTCTATAGTTATTAATTGGAAACCGTTTTGGTGTTCAAGGTCACTCTGACTTTGACCTTTGACCTGGTGACCTGAAAATTTATAGGGGTCATTTACTTGTCATGATCAACCTACACACTGTTTGAAGAACCTGGGATTAAGGGTTCTATAGTTATTGATCGGAAACCGTTTTGCCATTCAAGGTCACTGTGACCTTGATCTCTGACCTGGTGACATGAAAAACTACAGTTTTATCTACTAATCTACACACTAAGTTTGAACAACCAAGGTCGTTGCGACTTTGACCTTTGATCTGGTGACCTGAAAAATTACAGGGGTCATCTAATAGTCATGACCAACCTAGATACCAAGTCTGAGAAAGGTGGATAAAAGGGTTTTCTATATATTGGTCGGAAACCAAAGTATCAACCGACCGACCGACATTTGCAAAACTACATGTCACTTCATCTTCGATGGGGGGAGAGGGGCATAAAAAATAAATTAACTGCTGGTGTATAATTCTTTACCTTACGCAGTCTGTAAAGTTCTAAAAGGTTTAAATTTGTCTGTACAGTGTGCGTGTTATCATCACTTCAGTCTTTATTCTATCTTACTTGAATCATATTTAGAATATTTTCACTTTTATGTTTGTTATGCACAAATGTATTAAAGGGTACCCATTTTCCAGCGGACAAAATTACGTTTAAAATAGTTAATCGCAACGGAAGTGAAATTAATAAACCAATACTTCTAAATTTTGATTCATTTAGACATGTTTTTTTGATTATTGAACTATTTAGCGGAGTGCCTAAAAGGCATGATCACATGATATCAAATCCTGAGACCGTACGAACAGGTAGTGTTGTTTATGTAGTAAGTGTATCATGTCATTCATTTTATCTAGTACCATGACCTGATACGAACTGATAAATGTTGAAAAGCTTAAGTCAAAGAACAATAACTCTTCTTGCTGTATTAAATGAACATAAGACGGTTTTTCTACAAATCAAGTTATCAACAATTCCATGGTTTAATAATCAAATTTATCCTACGAAGACAAAATCAAGCGGTTCTTATGTACAGTTCCTGTTAGCTATTGATTTGTACAAATAAGAGAAATCATTATTTTGTCTCGCTTATACCTAAATATTCGTTCGAGCAAATCATTGTTCTGTTTCGCGTATACCTAAATATTCGTCCGAGCACATCATTATTAGGTCTGTGCCAATTGATTGTCCTTGCATCTTTTTTTAAAAGAATCATCTTATCTTAAATTGTGATGTTCTCTAATGTCTTAATCGGCTAATGTTTTAAAAATATGGCAAATGTAAAATACAGAAAAATCTTTATATGCAAGGAATTTCCTGTCTAGTCTAATAATTTTGATTTGCTTTTCTCCAAATTAACTGTCCTTTGTCTCACGAAAGTACTGCTCTTTTACATAAGTAGTCGTTATTTACAATACTGATTTAATATGGAAATAGATTTTTTAAGTTTGAGTGATCTACCGTCAAATATAGCACTGTGTCGAGTTCAGATGCGTATTAATTTAATCACGAAGGCCGTATGCCTGAGTGATTAAATAATTACGCATCTGAACGAGATACCGTGCTTTATTCGACGGTAGATCACAAACACGTTAAAATCTATTTCCATTCTAACACATATGTATCGTTATAAAGGACACAATTATGTGCACTACTTATCATGCCATTTTTTACGGTTATTGTCCCTGACAGGCTATTCCGTTTACCCCGCTATTCATTCCGCACGTGAAAATGAAAACAACAAGGTCATTTTAGCTTATCAGTCAATAATCTACGTTTAAACAAATATGTATAATTTTATCATAAATGAACATTAAAGAAGATAAAATAGTCCATAACAATATTTCAATATAGAAATGTTTCAAAACAACTTTCGCTTTACAATGACAAATAAGAACAGCCGAAAGTAGTATGCAGTGACGTCAGCGAGCGCACGCTTTTATTCAGCGTTCTATACTGTATATGATATATCACGCTCAATTCCTTCTTTGTTTATTGTCGGCGAATTGCGGATAGTGTTAGAATCCTTTCTTTTGCTTTACTTGTCATTACTTAGCGGAGAGAAAGAAAAGTTTCTGTAATTAGTTGAAATATTGATGACATAAGCAGCGAATCAGCAAAGCTCTGTTAGACTACATTTGTAACAAATCACATTTGTAACACATGTTACAAGTGTGATCACATGCGTTACATGTGTTACAAATGTGTAACGAAAATCAAGCACAGATGTAACATATTATTTGACTAATGTATTCGATTCTGTTTGTATGGTGGCTGATTTCTGCCATTTCGTGTTTTCGTGTCCTCGCCCCGAAACGCGAAAGCCGAAATAACGAAAATTAGGCATGTTTTCGTTATTTTGCCTTATGCGTTCCGGGGCGAAAACACGATGACACGACAAACAAAGGTCACCAACACGAAAGATTTCTACTCGCGGACAGGAAAACTTCAAAGACAAAACTTTCATCGCTTCGCCCGTTAAAATTTCGTTATTTCGCCTGACATATTTCGTGTGTTCGTGTCTTCGCCCCGAAACGCGAAAGGCGAAATATCGAAAACTTGCTTAATTTTTGTTATTTCGCCTTTCGCGTTTCGGGGCGAAATTTCGCCTTTCGCGTTTCGGGGCGAAGACACGAACACACGAAATGGCAGAAATCAGCCACTATAGTTTGTTTGATGACATTCGTCACATATCAATTTTTATAAAGAAAAGAGAACAAGAAGTGCATGTTTACAATTGAAACACATTTGTCACACGTTTTTCGTAATTAGTGTTATTACAAATCTTGATTTGTTTTTTGTGGATGAAACTTTATGAAAGCGTTAGCTTTAAACGTTTTATGAAAATCTATATAACTTACTGCATCTTAAAAGGAATACAGCTTACGTAAGCTACGTTTCATTTAAACATACTCTGTCTAGAAATGTCTTATAGTTCACAGGGTAGTCTTTATTACATAAAATTTCATCGTATCATCATCACCAGTATAGCAAAACTTATAGAACAGAAAAAAATGTTTTAATAATTGTACAAGCAGCAGCAAAAGTGGCAGGAACAGAAGCAACAACAACAGCAGCAGCAGTAGTAGAAGATATGGTATGTGGCTATATTTATTCAACTAGGTGTATCGATGGTGGTGATAACTTGTTGTTGTAGATATATAATGGTGTTCCTATTACAATTATATTTTGTAATTAATTAAATATCTGTCAGTGAAGAACTCAACCTGTTACATATGTGCTTCTATGGTCTACCCCAGTTTCGCATAAACACTTTTGAAACTTATTTTACGTGTTACGATTGTGATCACATTCGTAAAAACATTGTTACAAATGTGATTTGTTACGAATACTGCCTAAAAATCTCTCCTTTATCGGAAAAAATTGGAAAGAAAATCACGATAATATAAATAGAAAGTTTAGCCTTTACTTGGACAGAACAGATTATGGCAAAGAAATTGTATGCTAAATGTATTAGTAAGTTTCAGATTATTTGTTGTCGTTTTAAGTTTTCAAATTATTGCACCTTTCACATTGCCAATAAAACTAAATTCACGGCTTCAAACTGTAACATACTTTTTGAATATCAGCAGAAGTGAATTTGATTAACATGTTTACTTGACATACATTTACATATTTAAATATTAACATAGACTGAAAGACAACAGTACACCACCGTTCATGGCTGAGTCTTGAGTAAGTAAAATGATAATCTGTATCAGCTCATTATGAAAGGGTGGGTGCCTATTAGATCATTAAAACTGAATGATCCAGGCCAAATTTAAAGTTTCTATTTGCACTAAAGTAAAACATTAAATCACAGGCGTAATACTGCATTACATTTGGAATATTTATGTTATGATATGCCCATTTTTACATATGTACACATTTTAAGGCAGCGAAATAAACTGCATGCAGAGATTTTGGCAAAAGACAACTTACTGTTTCCTATGTTATTGTCATATACATATTTAAAAAGAAACATTTATAGCTGACCAAAAGGTTAAGCAGGTTGTTTTTGGTAATACGTTTCCAAATGATCTGTTTAAGAATCATCACACAAAACTATCCCTTTTCATTTATTACTTTATTTCGTCCTCCGTAAACTGAAAATAGTAAATTAAATGTGACTGCAGGTTCATTGTCATAGCAAGCCTTGTGCAAATATCAATAACGTGAGTAACCAAAGCAGCTAATTGACACGTTAGTATGCAGGTAAAAGTTGCCACAAAAATTAAACGATTTGATCTCGTTTGACTAGACATGGTATTTGATTTCATAGCATAACAACGACAAAGATGACTATCTCTTTTTATAATTTTAACCAAGACCTTGAAACTTACGACTTACATACATTCAAATTCTCAATACTTTGTTTGTATTTTCTAGAAATTCAACAATCGTGATTTTCTTCTAGCGAAAGCTAAGATTGACATCTAGCGAAAGCTAAATTTTCTTTTTATTCTGTTCATAGCATATCTGCATTTTACATATTTTCTTGAAACGCATTTGCAAAACCAACATTTCAGTACATGATAGGTAAAGTTATTTAAAAATAATCTTTTGACAGAGATAATTAAATTTTACACATCGCTAACAATTTTAAACAAGAAAAGTATAATACTGACGTGTTATATGTGGACGACATTTAAGTGATGTGGAATATTGGGTGAAAAGGTGGCAAGCAAGCGATGATATACTGTAAATAAACACATATTGGAGTGGAAGTTTTTTTTGTTCTTTATTGACTATTGCGGTATTTTCATGGCCATGTGTTGATGTTAAAATTTGTATACAGGATATTTATTGAACCTTGAGATTGAAGTGGCCAGGTTTAAAACATGCAATATGGGTTCTGCGTATCATCTTGATGGGCTGAACTTTTGATCAGTTTCATGGAATTCATTCCAGGGGTGAAAAAGATATGAAGCGGACATGAAACACATGGCTCATATCTTTAGACACCACTGTGACCTTGACCTGGTCAGGTTGGAACATGACATCGGACACAGGGTGATCACAATAGCTCACCCTGAGCATTTGCTCAGGTGAGCTAAAAACACTCTTCGGGCATATAATGCTCCGCCTAACGGTGCTCTTGCTGACTTATTTTCTACTAAAATGAAATTTCTGTTCATTTAAAGAAAAATGCTTAGATTTTTTTCCTATTTTACATGTATATGTATCTTATGAAAATACAGGTTACTTGCAAAATTAGGCAGTACATCTCCAAATTTGTCAGAGTTTTGACCTTTATAGACTAAATTTCTGATAACAACCAAAATGTCTTCACATTTATAGGGTTGTGTTTTGTAGCACGCTGTTCATTAAATAAATGTAACAATTATACTGCTTTTGACACTCCACCTGCCTCTTTTTTATCATCTGCTTTTAATACATGGCTGGGGCAAATGTGTCCCAATGACACATTTCTAGTGAATTGTTGTTTTTGATTGTTTTATTTTTTAAAATAAAGATAATGTTAACAAGTGTTGCTTTCTTGTGTTTGTGGTAAACTTATTGTCAGCTGAAGTTTTACCCCCCTCTTTACAGTTGTAATCATTCAGTCAGTTTACCTTCCTAAAATTATTGGAAAGAATATGTACTAGACTGCAAATGTTACCAGTAAACTACCAACAGTATGCATAAATCATGGTTGGTATAATAGTACTCTTGTACTTTTCTAGAACATTATAGTTGGAGTACCACAGGGTTTTAGAAAAATAAGTGGAATTGTCAATACTAAATTTGATAAATAAGTGTTGAAAATGATCAAGATCAGTGATGGTCAGTATTGATTAGAGTGTTCAGTATAAATTATGTACAAACAAATTTTAAGTGAAGTTGGACTATAATTTATGGCAAGGCAGGTAAAAAAAAAAGATTTTTATCATATTCAGCTTAATGAGACTAGCTCCAATGGACCTCTGTTGCACAGAGATAAATTCTCTCGGATAAAGGTATTGCATTACATGCATGTATCCATTACTTGAAAACATAAACCCAGCACTACGGGACTGTTTTGCAGCACTTTCAGTGCTTTGATTTAATGTACATGTGTTCATCAGTTTAACGCCATCTTGGAAACACAGCGGGGTCAGTTCAACATTATCACAAGAAATCAATTAATACGCCGAATTATCTCTACACATACGGTTTCGAGGGTACATTGATTCGCATCTAAATAATATTTTCTACATACTTAAACATAAAATTTTATCAAAGAAGACCCATAGATCTAACAATTCAACAATAAAACTCCACACAATCAACCAAATATAAGAAATTACGTTGAAATATTCCCTTATGTGCATAACATTTGGTACCCACGTTCAACAACGCCAGACAATCGCTGGTACTTCACTATCGCTGTAAATGTATATCTAAAGCCAGATACATTATTGAAAGAGATGTTCAAAAAGTTTATCTGTCCTCTCACGTTATCTCGGACATTTTCCCATTATAAACTAATGTTTCTATTTACGTAAGTTTCCAAAATTAATAGATTTCATTAATAAAATTAACATTCTCTTCGAAACTACATAATTTTCAACATCTTTTATGACACAAACACAAGAAATATATTTTCCAAAAACAACGGTACTTTTTTAGTAACCCTCATGTCGCTCTTGGGTCGGAATAGATGTACATTGTAAAGGTCATCTAGTAATAGTTACTAGTACTTTAATTTATGACCCATAATTCGTCCAGAAAAACGTAAATATAAATGTTGTTTGGAATGGAGTGTTGAGTCAGTTCTAGTGACTTCTTTGTAGTAACATTTCTTAACATAAATTTCATTCTATTCTTTTCGTAATAAGTTATTGCTGAACTGAATTACTTAGAATCTGCGAATATAACTAGGATCCTTGCAATGTGGTATATATTACGTATATCCGATAAAGAAAATCTAGTGTCGCCTTCAACATTCAGTATAATATTTGGAGTCGACATGCCATTCTGCTTTGCTGTCTCAATACGCTCTTAAGCGACATTCGATCGAAGACGACGTATGACTTTACGGTAACAGTTGAATATGCAGCCTTCATTCATTTTGAGGCTGTAATTAATATTAAAAGCTTTTTACCAAAAACACCACGTGGGAATGGGTTTTGTAAAATCTTTCCAAAGAGATAAAAAGTGATCTTTGACAAACAGACAAAGGCAAATCCAGTAATCTCTTAAAAGTTGAAAAACATATTTAAGTAACAGTTGAATATCATAAATAATTTTGAAATACATCACACTATCACTGTCGTACGATTCTTAACGTGTGATTCATTTGTTGCATGTACACTAGGGCAAAGTGAATTTCGCAATAAACGTTTTGTTACCATATACAAGAACATAACAAGGAACATTTAAATAAATTTTGTCAAGAAGTACACCTGTTTAGCGTGGTTTGTTCGTTTTGTATTTACTTTAAATGTTTTTTGTCTTGTCAGTATTAACTGAAACTTCCAATTCTTGCTCATTGTGACATTTTTGGGTCTTTTTAACAGGACATAATAGGACATAGTTATTTATTACGTGTTATTTGAGGGGACATTCCTATGCGTATGTATAAATACATGTATTATGAAAAATTCTGATATGATATTAACATAAAATTTTAAGCTTTACTTTTTATTCAGTGAGCATATAGTCAATGCGATTTATTTTCACATGCCCAACCAACATTAATGTGGCAAATGCACAAATTGAGAGTATTTTACAGGTACTTATGAGCTGGACACTTAAACATATGACCCAATCACTTTATGAAAAACCATATACTAGGGCCAGAGGTTCCTTATTTCAGAGATTGTATACTAACCTGTTTACAAAAAGCAGCCTTCTGTAGTTTCACCTTTCGTTCAGTAGGCCTAAAACTGCAAACGTCAGTCGTTTAGTAGAGACGTTTTTGGACAGAGAATTTGCGTCAACCAAAGTGTTTCTATACTTTCTTGAAGTATATCACTCTTTTGTAGATTGCATGGACACGACTTCTGTTTTCAAAGGGACCAGGTCGATCTCTTTATGTAGAATTGGAGTCTTTAATGGAACTAAATCTTTGTGTACAAGTCAATATACCTTTAACGTTGTTCAGTTTGATAAAAAAAAACGACTTGCAATGTTTCTAGCAATGGATATAATAATATCTAGGTAGCAATTAATCTTGCGGTTTTCAGCATGTAAATAAACTGGACTGAGTGTGAGGAATAAAAAATGAATCTATACATGTCATAAATAAATGATACGTCATGAACCTATACATGTCATGAAGTAATGATACGTCATGAATCTATACATGTAATAAAGTAATGATACGTCATGAATCAATACATGTAATAAAGTAATGATACGTCGAAAGACAATATAAAACAGACACATCTACAGCTAGATTGCTCTAAAATCTTGCTTCTATGATTTAGATGGATAGTTTGTCAGCAAGATTTCTTACGAGATATAGCACAATTTTCGTCAAACAGAAATAACAGGGATTCTGACAAACCTAATCATATAATTATTTACCTTTAACTCTTTCTTGCAAGATATTTTAATATAGTTTTTTATGCCTGTATGACCTCTTATTTTTTGTTGTAACTGTGTAGAGGGATAAATAAGAGTAACCTGGACACTTAAAACAGCTATACCAAATATAGGACATTCACTTCTCAGAAATGTGCACGGAAGATAATTAATCAAATTTATGTAACTCGTATTACTTATTTGGCATTGAAAGCAAGAAGGCAACATCTTACCACTGTTTGACTGACAGTTCAATATCACATTGAATATATATTATAGCAGAACCATTAAGAATCAACTGTTATCCATTTATTGTCAGTCAGAACGAATACAGATGAAGTAATAATTTGGGGCACTGGCTTTTCTCAAACCAAGTTAACCATTATTCGATCATTCTCGGATCTCATGTCCTTAAAAAAGGAATATTGATCACACATTTTTGAAATCCTGATTTTCAACTATTAAACTGATTAACTAGAAGTATTTACAGCTGTGTCCATCTAATGTTAGTGCCATTCATGACTGTAACAAAACATACATTTTACAACTTTCAAGTTTGGATCTTGCCGCAAAACTGTCATACATTTCTCTTTGAAGCAATAAAAATTTGTTTAAAGGTACTGCTGTTTAAATCTGTTGACAAATGGTAGAAATGGACAAAAGTAAAGCATGATAATACATAAATGGACATTTTTATAAAATTTCATTCTTTTGTCAGTGTAGATAAAGTTATATAAAATGCAAATTACGAAATATTTAAAGGTTCTGTCTGATTAGCCGTTTGAATTTTGGAAAATTGTTGTGAGAAAAATAGCAATTATGCAAATCCTGTCATTTTAGTATATTTATCTTTGTAAGCTAAACTGAAACGGTCATTTTGAATTTATCAGAATTTATCTCAGCTGTTCTAGAACTACAACTAAGTCACTGTAGTGAGCATAGACTGATCTGAACTGGAACAACAAAAGCTAAAGATATAGAAAATATTGTTTGAACATGTAAATCAAAAGAAATATCTTCGAAACAAGTTATCTCCATTTTTTACCCTCTAGTTTAGAAATAATTACGTTCATTTATCACGAGAATTGACAACAAAGATGCAGTTGTTCCTAGGTATTGATTTCTACCAATGAAGAAAATCAGTATTTGTCTCGTGTCTTAAATCAACTAGAAAATCTGTTGTTTGGCCATTGTCAATGTTTCGTCCTCGGATCAAATGTCCACAGAAAAGCCATTTATATTACACGTCATCAATTTAATATAATCTTAAAAATAGGCTGGTCTTCGATAATATAGCAAACAGGTTTTCAAATTCATGCATTGTCTTGTTGACCTTAATGCGTCTTTGACAGAACTTTTGGCTTGTATGCTGAGTAAACAATGTCAACAGACTAAATTCATGTCATAAAGCATGTTTCTTTGAATATCGACAGAAGTAATGAAGATTTGAGAAAACCAATGGTCGTTTTATTTCCATCCATATGTTACAAGGAATACGTTAATGACTATAAAGATTTTGGATTTTATCAAAGAATATAGAAGAACTTACATAGAGGATGAAGTTAGTACAGCCATAATCTATGATCAAAGAAAGTCCTTGTACTTAAACCAGGGCAAACTACGAGAGGGTGGGTCCTTACTAAATTATGAGGACTAAATATGTTCAAAATCGCGGTAAATGTTAGTTTTTATTCCCACGTTAAGTCGTTATATACAATCCCGACAACAAAATACAAGCGTTTTGTTCAGATACAGAGATAATTTTGAAACAATTATAGGATACACATACACGCAATGCCTGCCTGAGAACACAGTAGCAATGATATTTTAAAAACAACTGCCGGGAGCAGTCCAGTACCACTGTAGTATCAGGATATAAAATGTAATATAGCAGTGTTAAGCAAGTTGTCCTTGGCAGTACATTGTCCCCTTGGATCAGCTTAAGAATGTGCTAAATGTTCATATCACAAAAATTATCCCCTTCTATTTATTGCTTGATTTCGTCTTCCGTAAACTGAAAATAAAATAAATAAAATATGAATGCACTTTTTAATTTCACAGCACAAATCCGCCTATGTCAATAATCTGATTTCCCAAAAGAACAACTAAATGAGTCAATACAGGTAATAGTCGTCCAAAATAAAAAAAATGAATGATGTGATTTTGTTCGTTCTGATTCTAATACAACATGCTGCATGTTCAATATTTTCATTTTCTGTTGTACCAAGATCTAGGAATTCTCAATTGTCATGTAAATAAAAAATGTCAATTTACAATTAACTAAACAATTGATCTGAAAGCGAAACAGAATTTTACTCGTAAATTGTTAAAAGAATGAAACGGGTGCATCCAAATTTTCATTTGGAACTCTCCTTGCAAATCCAACGTGTCATGTACCATCATTAGTTAAATAATCTAGAAGTGAACAAAAGAGTGAAACTTGTGTTATTACCTTTCATGAATACTTTTTGTACATGTTAGATCCTTCGGAGTTTCGGAATGAAAATCTTGATTTATATCTCGTGATAACGATGTTTCTTTGGTACCCGAATCCGAGGCTTTTGTGAGGAATGTGCAGCAATTAATTTGTTTGCCGACAGTATTTGGTGGCGCTGGTACAGGAATGTTAAGAGTATTTCCAACCTCTTTCTTGTTCCCTTGGTAAGAAAATACTTGTCGATCAGGGTGTTTGACACTGTTTTGTAGATAAAGTATTTTAACATACATTCCATCCTCTTGCTTTGGTGAAACAGATTTTCCAAACTGAAACTGACAAACATAGGCAGAATCTTTGCTCTTTGCGGTGTTTGTAATATCCGGAAGAGGGGAACAATTGCCTCCCTCAACATTCTGCATTACATCCGGAGGAGACATGCTTTTCTGGACTGCCTTGTTTTCACGCTCTTTTGCAACGTTTGACAAACGATGCTGTAAGACACGGTTATCTTTTAGTGCATTTAGAACACTTCCGTTTTGAACCTCGTTATTATCAGTGACATCACTATCTGAATATGTATCACCTAAAAGCTTTAAACACTGATTCTTTATTCGTCTTATACCACTGGTTAGCTTCAGACATGTTGATCTTCTAAGAATAATATACAGCCATGGGTCAAGAGTCTGGTTTAAACTAGCTAGCCGCACGGCAGCTAAATCTAACAAAACGTCATTCACACCGGTGGCCTCTGTAATGATAATCCGTAACTACAAAAGAAAAGGGTCTACCTAATTAAATATCAGAAAACAATTTCTTTAGGAACTCTTGCATTTATTCTTGAATTATTTCTAATTATTTCAGGAAATTTCCAGAATTGATCTGAATGTAAAGACAGCTTATAGCTTTAACAAGATCTAGCCATCTATTTACTTATCTATCAACTTAAGTGAGCTTTTCAGAAAAGCAAAACTTAAATATATCAAACTGAATTTGCAGCAAATGTATACACAGATTTCTTTTTAGAACCCATAGTTAAAAAATTCATGATATTTAAGAATTAGGATAAAGACTAACCATTAATGGTGCCCAGCAAACAGTAAATACAATCGTTATGGCGCACAGTAACACAATCATCTGTATATCTGCGTCGTTAGATTTTCTTCTTGTGGTCCTTATCGTCATCAGGCCATCATGCTCTGGTTTGTTGTGACTGAAAGCATGTACATTTTCACTTCTATCGCGTTTGAACCTCGTTTTGAATATTGTCACCATAACGTATGCATTACACAAACATATAACAATTATCAAAGAAAGATTTGTACACGCGTAAATATATCCATAAATCTTCGAAACAATGTTGTTGGAATGAAAATCTAGATAACACCATGTTCCAGGGTATTGTTTTTCAAATTTACCGAAGCCGAATAAAGGAAACAGTCCATATAAAATTACACCAAACCATAAAATAAGAATACAACCACGGGCAGTTCCCGTGCGACAGCGACTCGAATAAAAAAATACGCATTTTAAAGCTAAAAATCTTTCAACCGCCATAGCACATATAATCAGAGGAGTTGCGAGGCCAAACGTTACCATTGTAAATCCATGAAAACGACAATGTGGGTCACCACCGACCCACTGGCGCCTATTTACATATGCCAGAAGAACAGAAGGTGACGTCATCAAAATACCAAGAAGATCGGTCCAGGCAAGACCCGCAATCAAACTGTAAAATTTTGTCGTGCGTACGTCTGTCCGTGATTTGTAGAGCTGGTAGAGGGCTAAAATATTCCCAAGAACACCCGTAAGAGACATAAACACTGGTGAAAGGATAGTTGCGCCTGCTGGACTTGTTGAACATCCACTCAGGTCAGTGAGATTATTTGTATAGTTGCACATTTTTTCAGTCTGAAGAGGCAATCTGAAAATACAAATTTGGAGATGGTCTTTAAAATGTACGTAACCCTTACGCTTTTGTTTGCAATTTCATTTATAAAATGCGTGAATGAACATGACATTATGAATACCTATTATAAGAAAACTGTCATAATCTGAACTTGTCATAATAAGCGCCTTGTCCATTTCGACATTAATCGTGCATTTATAATGAAAACTACCCTGTTATTATACAGTAGATTTTCCAAACAATTAGTTGATAGTATAATTATTCAACACTCAAAATTCACAAGTTTCTCTTCAAGCTCATACACAAAACATGAACATGATATGTATGTATAAAGTGAACATAATGGTTAACCATATTCATAGTTCTTATAATAATCAGTTGAAAAAAATGTTCATTTCTCTCTATATAAAGCCTTTGCATTTTAAGATTTTATGAGAGCTGACAAACACACATACAGCTGGACTTCGTCGATGTGGTTATTACAATCCAATCCCAATAATTCTGATCCATACAACAAAATGGGTACTATTTTTATATCAAACGGTTACAAGAGTACGCTCTTGACATGTGCATAAAGTTTTTTTATGATAAAAATATAATAAAAATATTATAATAAAAAAATAACTATTCTCCGGCTTTATTTGCTGGATGCTTTGCCATTTTGTTTATTGAGGTCTAACTACTAGAAAAATCATCTGAATTATGAAAACCCATTAAGAGCTTATATAGTATTGTCATCGTAAACCCACTTTTCATGCCATGTCAGTTGACCGGCACTTTAAATGTTAAAACCCTAGTGCTCTCAATATTTATCGCTTACTTCCATTTATTACCACATATGGATGAAATCTAAAGTAGTTTTGCAATCCATTAACTGTGCCTGTTAATAAAGCTACATCGTCAACAAAAAGTAAATTAGAAAACTATATTAAATCTGTTATCAGTGGATTTCAGAAATACCACTACGCGACAGAGCGGCATTTAGCTCATTTATAAATAATGAAATTACTAGAGGACTTTCTTAATAGTTTTATTTCCACCATATTTAGTCTTTGAAGTGCTGCTGACGATTGTATTATCTAGAGTTAAACGACTGTATATCAGATATTTATTGTCCAATCTAACAACGACATCAATTCATCTATGGGCCACTAAGGTAATATTCGATGGTTCCGTAGCACAAACAAATCATAAAAATCTTCCAAACATTGCAACTGACTAGAAAGGAATCGAACTCAAAGTTAATTACCATTGAAAACCGTATGATTAAATTGTTTCAATTTGACGTATAAAATGGCAAACAATTACAATACGACTTTATTGGTCACAGAACTAAGTTTTCAAGCATCAAGAAAAGACAGTTGAAATCTGAAAAGAACCATTCTCGTGAAAGCTAGAACTTCCTGTTGTTACATTTTTCAAAATAAATGTGATGCAGCATTAAATTTTGATGTGTTAAGGCTTAATATAAATTGATACTTTATCGTTGAAAATTGGAAATTATTTTGTTAAAGTATCACTGAATTAAAAAAAACAAGAGGGCCATGATGGCCCTGGATCGCTCACCTGAGTTCTTTGGCTGTAGGTTTGCTGTTAAGCAGTATTTCATCTTTTAATTGAAAATATTTAAGTGCCTACAAACCAAATATGTAAAATATCAGTCAATAAATAAAGGCTCTATGACAGAAAGTAGAAATATCTATTATAAGCTTTGGTGACCTTGACCTTGACCCAGTGACCTCAAACCCTACTAATGGGTAGACGTCCAAGGAAACTATATACTGAATATCAAAGATATTGGTCTATAAATGAAGACTCTATGAGGTACAGTAGATAAATCTATTTTAAGCCTCCGTGACCTTTTACCTTATCTAATAATTTCAAATAGCTTGATAAAGCTTGCTTCATGTCAAATTTTAAAATTCTAGGCCTTGTGGTTTCAGACAAGAAGATTTTTAAAGATTTTTTTCTATAGTGCTATTTAAAACTTGTGACCCCTCGGGCGGGGCCAATTGTGACCCAGGGACATTTTTCAAACAAACTAGGTAGAGGTCCACTAGACGATGCTGCATACCAAATATCTAAGCTGAAGGGATTGAGGTTTCCAGTAAGAAGATTTTTAAAGACTGCCTTTTTTACATATTAAGGGCCCCCGGGGAGGGGCCAATTTTGACCCCGGGGCCAAAATATATAAAATACTGGTAAAGGTTCTCTACACAATACTCCACACCAAATATCTAAGGTCTAGTTCTATTACTTTGGAACAAAAATGATTTTTCATGTTTTTCCTATATAACTATATGTAAACCAAGAGAACCCTTGGGCGTGGCCAATTTTGACCCAGGGGACATAATTTGAACAAACTTGGTAGACATCCACTAGACAATGCTGCATACCAAATATCTAAGCTGTAGGCATTGAGGTTTCCAGTAAGAATATTTTTAAAGACTGCCTTTTTTTACATATTAAGGGCCCACGGGGCGGGGCCAATTTTGACCCTGGGACCAACATATAAACAATACTGGTAAAGGTTCTCAACACAATACTCCACACCAAATATCTAAGGTCTAGTCCTATTAGTTTCGGAGAAAAATGATTGTTCATGTTTTTCCTATATAACTATATGTAAACCAAGAGAACCCTGGGGCGTGGCCAATTTTGACACAGGTGACATAATTTGAACAAACTTGGTAGACATCCACTAGACAATGCTACATACCAAATATATAAGCTGTAGGCATTGTGGTTTCTGAGAAGAAGATTTTTAAAGATTTCCTATATAAGCCTATGTAAAATCAATTGAACCCCGGGATGGGGCCAAATTTGACCCCAGGGGCATAGTTTGAATAGACTTGATAGAGGTCTACTAGACAATGCTACATACCAAATCTTAAGGCTCAGGGCCTTGTGGTTTTAGACAAGAAGATTTTCAAAGTTTTTCCTTTAAATTGCAATAGCAACCAGAGTTCTTGATGGAATTGAATTCTTTGAACAACTTTGGTAGAGCTTCATGCAAGGAACATCCCAGGCAAGTTTCATCAAATTTGGCCCAGAGGTTTCAGAGGAGATGTCGTTTGAATGAAATTGTTGACGGACGACGGAGAAAGACCGGTCACAGTAGCCCACCATGAGCCAAAGGCTGAGGTGAGCTAAAAAGAATTATCGTTGTTAACTTTTCTACCATTAAAACCATATTTGAGCTTTGAAAAGTGATATCGCCCCTACTGATATTTTATTGTAGGATTATCGATTGATTAACAAGTAGGACAATTGAATGTTATCATAACGGCTGCCTTTGGCTATATCTGGCAATCAGTCTCGGTAATGTTATGGTGTAATATAGTCGATTATGTTCATACCATAAATGTTTTCTAACAAAAATCGTGCTTTTATAATTTTCATTATTTTTTCTAGCCAAATGTAGTGTCGCTTCTAGTTGGCAGAATCTAAATGTTTAAAAGGGACGATAAAACGATAATATAATGTATATGTGATTTAATGAATCACTGTCCGTAACATGGAAAATACTTGATATTTTTTTTTAAATATTATTTTTCTTTTTTTTTCTTTTAGGCATTTAGACACTAAAAGGTAGTGAGTTCACTATCCACGTAATGGTAAACAATGGTACAACAACTTTCTAGTAGTATATCAAACAAATACTAATGTATTCAGCTTATCTGTTGAACTTTGAATTTTTAACTGACACAAAGACATTGGATAATATCTTTTTTTCTATATATTATTCAAAATTATGTGATTTTAAAGCACAGTTTGCTTCTTAAATAAAGTCTCATACTGAGAGGAAAGATAAAACATTCTTTTAGCAAAGTTTAACACTCCTGCGGTTACACCCAGCGAAGAATGTCAGTTCTGTATGACAAACGTTTGTTTTGCTATATATAAAGTTATGAGACCATTAATATAATAGTTGTACAATACCTACATTAACGATTTTATGCGAAATTACATTCTCATTAGCGATTTCAAAATATATATGACATTCAAGACTAATTCTGCGAACTGTATCTATGATTTTATACTACCTTTTTTTAAATATAGTTTTTTGAATTTGGAAGCTAAATGAACTGAACAGTAAAACTAATCTCATTTAAAAAATGATTTGAACAACCTTTTTGTGTCAGTGTTTCAGTAAATCAATTTTTCTCGACCCGCTACTTGTAAAATCTCTCTATATATCTTACATATACATTGTGTAAGAAATGCTCCATATATTTCCAATCAAAGACCTTTTATATTAGAAAATGTTCAAAATTATAATAATTTCAGATGTCAAAGTATAAAGTTTTCAGTCTTTCTACAGTATAGTCTTTTACTGAAAACACCACAGAACATGAAAATAAGTTTCCATCTTGAATTTCTGGTTACTGATTTTAGTTAGTTTAAACATTTTCTTAAAAAACAAACACACACATCTGGAAAAAGGCCTTTCTTTTCCATTAAAATCATATTCAGCGAAAGCTCTTTACATAAAACGAGCAAAATTAAAAGACAAGCATGTAAATATAAAAATATATAATGATATGAGAAATTTTAGAGAAAACATTTTTTCTTACGATTATTCTTACGATATCTCCGCTTCAAACTTGGCTATATTTCCTCAAGATTAATTCCGCTCCAGTATTCTGTCGGTGACTACTTCACCTACAAACATTGCAGTGTCATCAACAGCGATATTCTCAGATCACCATTCACTTTAACAATAGCTCCAAATCATTTTGCCACCGAGATAATATCCGATACCACAATAATATAAGCAGCAGAGAAACATGACAAACACTGCAGCATAGCAGAACTGCACCAGACCTTTAGACATTTTGTATGGACATTTAATAAAAAAAGGATTTACCGTTATTTTTTCTAGTTATATCAAGAAAAGCTTTCTTGATAGAATCAATCGTTTAAATCTCTTTTAGTCTTGGAATAAATACCGTTTAATATTTGCAACCGCGATATAATTTATTTGTTTATTTACTTATTTACAGACTATAATGGCCTTGTCTGTTTGATATGCTCCTTATCTGAATATTCGCTTTCAAACAGAATGATACAAAATTTATAAAACCACTTTGTCTGTTTGAGGTCGTATTCAAAAGCCGCACTCTATGACGTTTAGATGAACTAGAGGAAAAAAAGGTTAAGGATTGCATCATTTTAAAAATATTCATTTAAAATGATGAAGCACCCTTTATTACTCATGACAGCAGTAATAAACTACAGCCGCCAGAGGAATTTTCACCAAGACAATTGCGCTAGAAATACAGTGGTATCTTTCTAGAAAGCAGGTATCAAAGAGATGAAACTATTTTCATTTTTGCACTTTCCGAAGGAATATTTTATACCTTGCAACTTTGGTCACAAGTTAACTTTAATTTCGTTTTATGATAAGTACTTTTATTTGATCGTTACGAAATCTTGAAGAAAGCAGTCATATTAGTAAGTCGCATCCTATCTTTTATCTTTAAAAAAGCTTTAAAATTTTACATTTAGAATGTAAAATTGGACCTTGTAAATTTAGTTTAGTGTACTCTTGGGTTTTGTAAATTGTTATTGCGATATGCTGATAGTTTTAGTCGACTTTCTTTCTTTCAGTGTGTTTGAGTGAATTATTGTGAATTTTTAGATTTTCATTAAGTTTTCTTCATTTGTTGCCAATGCAAGACAAGAAAATTGATAAACAAGGAAAGATAAAACAGTAATTAAGCACAACCATCGTCCACAACAAAGGTAACTTTGTATGCTTATTCATGTGGCGACTAACTGGATACAGGCAAACTAGTTTTATCGACGTTTAAGACAGACAAAAACAAATTAATGATATGTTTTCTGCAGGCGATCGCCGAAAAAATGCATTCTTGAAATACTTGCTTATCTTAATTATTTTAATGTAAAATTACAACGATATTTGACTATAGATACAGATTTTATGAACATAGATATAATAAAAAGCTGCCGGAGCTTAATGATAACGCACAGAAACCATTGTGCAGGTGTGTATCAAGAAATTGTACAATATAATACGTTTGTGGATAATCTTTACCTAAATAGTTCGTGAATGCCACACAGTGTCACATCAACAAAATGCTTTTTGTCAACTTGTACTAATTTCTGGTTCAATTTACATGACCCAAAAATGTATGAATTGTATGATTTAAGTCCACAAGATACATTTTGACTGACAAGGCTACTTATATGATTAATGATTTAGACTGCATTTAGAAGTCTATGGCTGGTGCAAAGGTAGGTTTGAAACTTATGAATCAAAACAGCATAATGCAAGTAAAATATGTACATAGTGAATGTGGATATTTCTAAAATTTTGCTGAGCTGCTATAACAAAGAAAATTTCACTTTTGTTTTTACGGTTACTTTTTTGTCTAAAAGTCCTCAAAGACTGGAAAAAAATAGAGAGACGCCCAATGGAATAGGCTTATCATGATTACTTTTATAACATCGGCATTACCTTCCTCATAAAAACCAAGGTAATGTGTTTGATTTAGTACAAGTAAACAACAGCCGTTTCATTTCTGTGATAATGATTAAAATATTCTATCGGAATGTGGAATTACACGTTTATGTATTTTGTACACATTTTGTAAATGAAAACAACCACTATTTACGATTATCAAACATATTGCAAGAAACAATTAAGAAGGTTTAGGGTAAAACATGTATCTTTTACAGAGAGATACTAAAAATATTACAGCACCCACAATTTTGAAAAGACAAATTCCAATGGGAAAAAACGACTTAATCTCCTTGATTAAAACCCTGCATATGCTGAAAGTATCCAAAGAAATAGTTTTAATTTTGGATGCACTTTTATTTCAATCACTGTTTTCTTCAGTTTTGATAAACAGATTGGAAAGATATTTAAGAGATTATGAATAATAAAATATGAAACTCCAAGATCGTCCTAGATCAGTAAACAGTCCTAGCAGCGAGTTTATACGTGCTTCAGCCATATGTTTATCATTTGCGACCGAAATAAGAAATCGAGGTATACTACCCAAGAAAGGGATATTTCGTTTAAAAGAAATTAGTAAACATAATGGTTTAATATTGTTAATTGCATTGATTATGAAAAAACAGTCCAGTTTGGCGTATTATCTTGAATAACAATTTGCCGCTACAATTGTTATACTTAATAATATTATAATGATTCTAACTAAAATGCACGAGAGTTTGGTGAATGACTTTGTTTCGTATTAAACCCTATTAAAAGACAAAATGCACTTAAATAGCACAGACACTTGGGGTAAAGAAATAGCACTTGTTTCACAAATGCGAAGGCATAAGGCACTCATATACCAAGTTTGGTGCCTGTCTGAGAACGTTTCAAAAATTGCTAAAATTCACGAATTTGCATTATAAATATAAAGATATAAATGTTTGTCTTTCGAAAATTGTCAACACGCGTCGAATTACACCGCGTATTTTACTCGTTCAGCATTATTCACACTCACCGCTGGTGTCCTTCGACGCAGAAATGATTTATCTTCACGTTCATGTAACTCAAAATACATGTTATCCTTGTTTGCCAACACAATTCGTAGCGAAACACCAAAATTTCACAAAATTTCATTCATTTACACAATCTTTCGAGAATTAGTCTGCTTGAAGAGAATTATAATCAAAGAGAACATATTCTGTGAGGAAACTGTCAAGTGTGCAGACTTAAAAATCACTTTAAACATCATAAAAACTATCATAAAATAAAAAGAGAGTATTGCTTTTTTAAAAATCAAAGTCAGTGTTTATTGGTGAACATTTTTTGTTTTAATTTTGAAATGTCAGTGCAAGGAAGAAAAAAAATCGATTTACATAGTGATTACCGCATGGGTACTTCTAGTTCCTACGTGTACCGCGCCGTGTATTAAAGAACTAGGGAGGTTAGGAACCAGCAGAGTACCTGTCGAAAGATTGTGTAAATTGATGAAAAAACGTTGAAATTCGAAAGAAATTAGATGTTTTCTCTTGGCTAATTCTCACAGCGGGTCTTTTCGTGTACATAATCCTGAAGATAAATCATTTCTGCGTCGAAGGACACCAGCGGTGAGAGTGAATAATGCTGAACGAGTAAAATACGCGGTGTAATTCGACGCGTGTTGACAATTTTCGAAAGACAAACATTTATATCTTTATATTTATAATGCAAATTCGTGAATTTTAGCAATTTTTGAAACGTTCTCAGACAGGCACCAAACTTGGTATATGAGTGCCTTATGCCTTCGCATTTGTGAAACAAGTGCTATTTCTTTACCCCAAGTGTCTGTGTTAAATAGTGCATAGTCGGTACTGCGTTCAAACGACTCAGTTTTATTCAAAATGAATATTTTGGTTTTTTAGTTGCTGTGTAAATGTATTTAATGATTTAATGTTTAATTTTCAAATATATATATTTTATACACCAGCAAGATAAATGCTGTTAGTGGTTGTTATGTTTATCAAACTAGAAAAGAAACAGGCAGCGAAGCGTGTTTTGTTCTAAATGTTGCTGAGCAAGTATGTCTGTACACTTATTGGTGTTGGCAGATGATATCAATTTCCAGAACAAATGCTACCATTTCAGAAACGGACATAAGCATGACTCTAATGCTTTAGGCTCGCACAAATTACAAAATTTAATGAGTTATTTCCATGATATAAATGAACTGTCAAGGTTTTCAGACTTTCTATGCAGGCGTATATAGTTTAAAACATTGACAGTTAACAAAAAAAATTTCCTAATTCAATTACAACTGCAAATGACGATGCATATTTATCTAATTAAACTGCCACTGAATAGGCTGTTTACTTAGCTATTAACTAAATATTGATTAAAAAGATTTATTTTAAAAGAGCTAGAAGAATCCCAATCTCCGGGCTAAATCTAATTATTCAAGTCATCCTGGATTCGAAACAAAATTAAATAATATCAAAGGCAAAACAATCCACTTTAAGGATGTGTGTTACTATAGAAGTGCTTTATCATTTAAATATTGTATTAACGTTATTTCTATAAATATTTGTTTAATTTGAACTCTCTTTCCATAATAACACAAAATGTTGGAATATTGAAATGTTAATTCCACTTAGAATACAACGTATTCGGTGTTGTTTTCATAGCGAATAAATTCATTTTGGATAAAACATTGTTAAAACATTAAACCGACAGTCTATCTCGTTGAACAAATTAATAAAAATGTTGATCAGAAAATATGGGAAAATAATGCAAGTCCTTGACGAAGTAGTGAAAACTTTGTCGAGACAATTCTGCTCTCGTTATATTTGTACTTGAGACTGATTTGTGTATATTCAATGCATGCATTCCACTGTATCATTATATTGTCACCCAGTTTTACGTAAGTGCTAAACCATTTTTGTCACTGATACAAATATATGATACTCTTAAATAGAAAAAAAATCAAATAAAGGGAAGTTTTACTTCACATAAGGTATACTTGGAAGTTTGAACTTACATATTACTGGCAGCTTACTTTGTTGAAATATGAAAGGCGTTTATTTATCCCAGTCGGTAAGATTAGCAAGACCAGTGTTATCACACAAATGCCTCTCTCTCTCTCTCTCTCGCTGTCGTCAGTTAAAAAATTTCCCTGACAAAATTATGAGGTGTCTTTTTGAGGACGAGTCGTTAGTACATTTATATTTTCGAATCAAATTCCAACTTCCAACTTAGTCTACTAACAAGACATCATTTAGAAACGTTTCTTGATTGATGTATTTTCCGCTTTATTTAATCGCTGCTGTAAAATATTCAGCTGAAACGTTTGTCTGCAGAGACAGCTATTAATTAAGACTATATTATCTGATACTGCTAGCTTACACTATTAACATTGTACGATGTTGTTTATTTTCACCACCCCCTCCACAAATAATAACCCTACATTCTAAACAAACAACAATGTTATGGTAACATTCCGTTGATAGCAAGTATATATTTGTCCCTTATTTAAAACGTTAAATGTTTTTTACATTTGCAATGCAAAAAGATTAAAGGTTGATCTCAACGGACCGTCTGGCAATTGATTCAAACGTTTGATAGCTGCTATTGATTTCATATTATCATCATAAAATAGGACGCTCAGTATTATTATAAACCAGGACATTATTCAGTAATCAATCTCATTAAAATCAGACGATAACGACATTACCTCTTCAGTCGATCTCTTACTGAAGCATGTAATTACTTCACTTAAATTGATTTTAATGAGAATGAATCTGGAGCAAAATAATCCACAGCACATTTTTGTAGATATTTCAAATTTCTTGCCCGGCTTAGCGTAAAACGCTATATTCGTATAAGACCAACAATCATTCCAGTGAGACAAAACGTCAAAATATTAATGCATTACGTATAATGTAATTGTTAAGAACAGGGATATCATTACAAGTCACAGAAATAAAGTTTCAACCTATTTAACGCTTTTATATACCCGAAGGGACATAATTATTATGTCCTGGGTGTCCGTCTGTCTGTCCGTCCGTCCGTTCGCAATTTGGTTTCCGGAGGATAACTTAAGAACTGTTTGGCCAACAGTCTTTTTAACTTCATATGATTATTGCCCATATTAAGAGTATGGCCCCTATTGATTTTGGAGTCAGTAGCTCAAAGATCAAGGTCACACTGTGACCTTAACATTGAAAACCGTTTCCGCCAAGTAACTTGACAATCATTTGTTGTAAAGACTTCAAACTTTATATCACGATTACACACATTAAGTGGATGACTACTACCTATACATTTTAGTGTCAGTATATCAAAGTTCAAGGTCACAGTTACCTTAATGTTTAGAATCATTTACACTCTGTAACTCGACAACCATTTGTCATAGACACTTCAAAATATACATAATGATTGCACACATTGTGTGAATGACCACTTAGATTAAAGGTCAAGGTCACAGTGACCTTAACATTGAAAACCATTTCCGCCATGTAACTTGACAATCATTTGTTAAAGAGACTTCAAACTTTATATCACGATTGCATACATTGAGTGGATGGCCCTTATACATTTTGGGTCAGTATATCAAAGGTCAAGGTCACAGTGACCTAAATGTTTAGAATTATTTACACTCTTCAAAATTCATATAATGGTTGCACACATAGAGTGAATGACCTCTACTGATTTTGGATTCAGTCGGTTAAAGGTCAAGTCACAGTGACCTTAACATTGAAAACCATTTCCGCCATGTAACTTGACAATCATTTGTTATAAAGATTTCAAACTTTATATCATGATTGCACACAATGAGTGGATGACCCCTATACATTATGGGATTAGTATGTCAAAGGTCAAGTGACTTTAATGTTTAGAATCATTCTGTAACTCGACAACCATTTCTCATAGAGACTAAAAATTCATAAAATGTTTGCACGCATTGAGTGAATGACCCCGGTTAGTAGGTCAAAGTTTAAGGTCACAGTGACCTAAGCACTCAAAACTATTTCCGCTGTAAAACTTCATAACCATTTGTCATACGGACTTCAAATTTCATATGATGATTGACTACATTGAGAAAATGACCCCCATACATCTTAGGATCCGTAGGTCAGATGTTAAGGTCACAATGACTTAAACACTGAAAAGCGTTTCTGCTGTATAACTTGGCATTTACTTTCCATACAGACTCCAAACTTCTTAGGATGATTGCCATCATTGATTACATGACCTCTATACTGTTCAAGATAGTACATGAAATGTCAAAATGACAATCAACTAAACAATCAGTATTTCTGCACTATAATTTGACAATCATGTATTACAGCGAGACATCATAACTTCTGAAAAACTAACATTTAAACAAATTAAAAAGCCTAAAATTAAGATATGATAAAGATCTTTAAAACTCTAAAATTAAAATTATAAAATGTTAAAAATCAAAATATTATAAATCAAAAACAAAAAATCCAAAATTTCGTTTAATTTTTTATTTAATTCCAAAGCCGAAGGTTTTACTCCCTTATTTCACAAATGCATCATACTTCGAAAAACACCCTTCGGGCATATAATGCCTCGCCCAGCGGTGCTCTTGTTGAGATAATGCAGTAAAACAGTAACTAAAGCAGGAGGGCCATGATAGCCCTATATCGCTCACTTAAGTCCCATTGCTCAAGTTTCATATTTGTAGTAGTGTTAATTTATTTTGAATTGAGGCCAGTGGTTTGTAAGATTTTAAAAGCTGTGAAAGCACTACCATGCAGACATAGCAAAGTATGCCTAGTCTAGCCCCCATATCTCTGGTACCCATGGTGAGAGGAAAAGAAAGGAGACCTATTGTTTATAAATGTTTTGTGAAAGTTTTGCTGAAATTGAATCGAATGCGAGCATACACTATGACAAATATCTATTTTCAACCTATGTGACCTTGACACAACCCAGTGACCTCAAACCCAACCTAAGGTTGATCCATGCACAGCACCTAGATGCCAAATATCTAAGATATTGGTCAATAAATAAAAGCTCATTGAGGTGAAGCAGAAAAATTTATTTATTAGCTTCGGTGACCTTGACCCCAGTGACCTCAATTCCCATCCTAGGGTATATGTCCTTGCATATTACCTACAAACGAAATATTTAAGATATCTGCCAATAAATAAAGATTCTATGGGGAAAAGTACAGAAATCTATTTTAAGCTTTAGTGACCTGGACCTTGTCCCTAGTGAATGGGTAAAAAATTCACGCAAAGTGTCTATATACCAAATATATAAGTAATCGGTCAATAAATAAAGACTCTATGATGAAAAAATGAAAAATCTATTTTAGCCATGGTTACTCCAGGGGCAGGGCCAATTTTGACCCCAGTGCAAGATTTTAACAACTTGGTAGAGCTCCACCAGGCTATGTTACACATTAAATATCATGTCACTAGACCTTCTGATCTCTGACAAGCAGAGTTTTTCCTATGCAAGTCATTCAAGTGGCCCCTGGGGTGAGGTCAATTTTTACCCCAGGAGTATTCGAACAATCTTGGTAGAAGACCTCGAGATAATGCTCCATGCAAAATATCAAAGCCTCAGGACTTGTGGTTTCATAGAAGAAGATATTCAAAGTTGTCCCTATTTATGCCTTTATTAAATCAAGTGACTTCTGGGGCGGGAACATTAATGACCCATAGGAGCTTAATTTGAACAATGTTTGTAGAAGACCTCTAGGTGAACCTGTATTCCAAACATCAAACCTTGCAGTTTCAGACAAGAAGAATTAAGCCTATGCAAAATCATGTTCAGCTGGACCGAGGCAAATTTTGGTCCTGGGGCCATGATTTGAACTTGACAGAGGTTCATTAAACAATGCTACATACCAGATACCTAAGCTCTTGGCCTTGCAGTTTCGGAGAAGAAGATTTTTCACTTCTAAAATCTATTTTAGCTCCTGTGGTCTTGATCAATGGATAGGAATCATTTTAACAACTTTGATAGAGTTTCATGCAAGGTACATTCAAGGCAAGTTTTATCAAATTTGGCGTAGTGGTTTCAGAGGAGATATCCTTTCAAGTAATTGTGCCAAGTTATATTAAAATACCTCATTGCATTTAGAAGTTTAGCTCCGGAAAAGCGTTTTCCTCTGACCTCTAAGTGTGTCATTGACCTTTGACCTTATATAAGATATGCTCCGGACACAACTGGACGCCGCCCGCCCGCCAGAAATGGGCGTTCCCATTATATGACCCTTTTTTAAAACGTGCATATAAAAATTTTGGTTTTAGTTGTGAAGAACATATCTATACTAAGTTATTGTCTCATTTTTGTTACAGAAACACATCATAATATAAAATTTTCACAATTTTATCTGTAAAAAATTTACCCGTTAGTCATGAGGTAGTCACTTGGTTATATTTTTAATTTTGACAATGACATTCCACAGTGGTTCAGTGGTCTAGGTCGCTGCTCCTAATTTTACTGACCTGAGGGGTATTGGTTCGAATCCTGTTGAAATCAAATTATTTTTTCTTCAGTTTTCATAATGTATAAAAGCTAACAATTATGTTTGTTTTTTTCACAGTATATTAACTGCTGTTTTATTCTAAAGAAAAACATTTTTAAGCTAAATTCTGCGAATCAGTCGCTGAAATCATGAAAGTAAAAATAAACAGCTTATTTGATTTGAGGCAAAGTATGCATAAGCTTGAACATTTTGCATTAACTGGCGATCATCTTAATGTTTTGTTGATGGGTCGTATTATTATTTAAACAAGTTTATACCTGAGAAAGTTAGAGAAAATGATGCACTCATACCAATGAATGATCTTAATCGTTAGACCACACTTTTACAGACAAATTTAAAGCAAATGAACAGACAGTCAGTGTCGGAATTCCTTTCCCAGCGCACTTACATCGGATCTTATAATACAGTTAGAGAAACCGGGCAAACCTTAAAAACGTAAAAGTAATGACGCCATTATGGTACATTAGAACTGGTGAGAAATGTATAGACGAATGAATTGTTCAGACGAAAAAACACCGTAATTATTATGAAAGTTAAACCAGGTATTTTTCGTTAATTCTAACCTGAGTTCACAAAATGAAGTACTTTCCGTTAATTTAATTAGCAATAACACAACGCACTATTATTTTCTACAACTAGAATTCTCCGAATGTCTTTCTCAGCTAACGAGTTTTTGTTGTTCCCGTCATTTTCGAATATCCGTATAGATGATTATGACTGTATATAACTGACCGTTTATGAATATATGAATGTATAAATATATAATGATATGAATATCATTTATAAGCCCCTCAAAATTGCAGAGTAATACTCCGGGCGACATCTTTTAAGTCGTTGTACAATAGCTGGCTAGTGCTTTTCAGTAAAAACTATGTGTTTAAATTCTGATAACCTTAAATATATCATAGACGTGACCATGGTATAATTTCAATGGTATATGAAGACCTCTGACAGCAAGAAATCGCAGGACAATCCAATCAATTTCAATAATGGTAATGCTGGATTACATCAGCTACAAAAATATGCGCGAACAATATTGATCTTCAAAATAGAAGGTTGGGAGAATTTATCAGATTATTTTATAAATGACACACTCTTAAGTTTTTTTTTTCAAAAGAGAACAAATACTCACAGTATGACAAAATGATGCTGTTGCTTAAAACAGATATATCATATTTATATTGATGTTTTTGCGGGTGGCGTAAATTATGCCATATCCACATGACCTTTCCATATGTCAACCTGACTCGACTTCGTCTCGTGAGGTCACGTATGGAAAGGTCATCTGTTTATGGTATAATTTACGATACCCGCAAAAACATCAATATAAATATGATATATCTATTAATTGACATCTAAGCTAAAACATGATATAATAGGTCATAAATCGTAAAGGCTTCAACATAAATGGCAAGCTCACATGAAGCTCTAGGGTAGCGTATACAACCGTACTTTTCAAACGAACGGAACTGGGTTTTAAGCCTAGTTGTGCATATCATTGTCACCTTCAACTCCGACGATTTTTCACTGAGTTATGGCCTAAGGCCCTCTGATATTTTTACACGTCAAATTTGTCCGGACATTTTCTCAGCAACTACTATTCAGGTTTTATAAGTACTTTGAATAATCATAACATGTTAGTTGTTTTAAGCCTAGTCGTGGATTTTATTGCCATGATTTTTCGCAAATGCTCCTACATCAAAATGATCAGATTACTGTGTCGAGGCGGTATCTGGGGGTATTCGTCACGTTTAGTGATAGCTCTCGTGCATTTTATCCTGCATTATATATGGTATTCTTATTTTCAAAAACTTAAAGGGTTTTGTGTGAAATATGGCGTTAATTATAAACCAGGCAAAATCATGAACATTTTTATATAGATTTAGGAGAAGCAAATTACACATTAACATCTATTTTCTGCAGGCAAACTTCATTTTCCTATAAACTGAATTTAAAACGTCTATGCGAATCTTCAACGATGTAATCTTGATATTAAGATTGAAATTTATTAGAAAGCATTCTGAGCTTTTTTATGATCTAAAATTATAAAATAACAGATGAAGGAGTTTTGTTAAACGAGCTTCAGCATTTCTGTTCATTGAAAAAAAATCACAAAAAAACTCATATATTAGTATCTCCAGTTTACATTATGGGTAATGTGACTTCGCATCTGTGAACCAGTGTTGAGAGAGAAGTTAAATTAACACAGCATCATTCTCTACTGAATTGTTACTATCAAACATGCCAGGCGAAAACCACTCTTCTACCACAATTCTTATATTACTCTTAGCACGCGCTTTCGCGGGTCCAAATCTAGTCAATTAATTCAATTTACAAGTACAAATCAAGAAATGAAGATTGATAATAAAAACTCAACACAGTTTAAACACGGTAATATATATGTGACTAATTATACTTATCATCGTGAATGGCACGTTAACCATTTGCAATATCTTTTTCACTGAAACATACAGCTGTATACATAGGTTACTTCTTTGTCTTTAACATCGACTTATGTCATTGATAGACCATTAATAAGACTACATGATGTCGCCTCTGTTTAAAGTCAGGCAGCTTAATATATTTATCTGGCAAACTTGCTTAAGATTAAAGGTTTAGTGTTCGAACTATTTCTAAATATTCTGAGGATATTAGTTAATACGACTGGTAACATTGGCTACACGGTCAAGATGACTTAATCAAGTTTGAATTACCGCCTTCAGGTTTTAAATTTCTCTTAGCTGATTTTTCATTTAAAAACGACGGAAAGAACGTCGAGTAATGTTAATGATATCTAAATCAGAACTAACTTACGTAATTTGCAGAAAAAAGTAAATAAACATAACGTTACTTCATGAAAGCTAAGAATAAAAGAATTTTAAAGAACTTTAGATAAAGCAACTCATTCTTTTTAATAAATTGTTTATCTTCAAATTAGAGAAATGTTTGCATTTTGATGCCCAGGTTGTCTTCATTTACGTTTAATTATCACACATGACACTCGTTTTCTTCTCAAAAATATGAGGTCTTTCTTGGTAATAAGAATTTGTTTGGAATGTAGAAAACGTTCCTAGATATTAACTTTAATGATTAATTAATTGATTAATGATGGAGTAATGTCTGTCACATTATTTGTTCAGTACAAAAAACTGCATCCGCCTTGTAAATAAAGTCATTAGTTTCCAACTGGCCGTATCACTAGAATCTGTTCTGTTACATTATCTTAATCAAAACAGCATTTAAGTCTTCTGAATTGCGCACTTAATTAAAACTAGACTCTTTGAGAGAACTCGGAATCTTCATGATCAAAATATAAATAAGCTGAATCACGTATAAATGTAGAAACGTGATGTGTTTCTACAATTCTTTATTATGTTAACACTTTTACTTAATTACAGCAAAGGACAGAAAGCAAACTTGTATTCTTGGTTAGATACAATCTTACAGATCCAAGTTTTAGTAAATATTTATTTTTTTCAAAATGCACGTGCAGTATCATGCATTAACACTTACGGTTTGTGCTCTTAAACATTAAACAAATTAGCAACAGCAATGCACACCTAATTAGAAATGCACGTTTTATTTTCTAAAACTTAACAAAAACACGTTTAGCCGTCTTGATAAAAATCAGAAAAGACATTCAGGGCATGAGTTCAAAGAAACATGACGCAATTCTACTTACTACAATTATTATTACAGAGACGTGTATTTTACATAGTCTACTTCTACTCTATAAGACTTGTAGTGACATGCCTGGAATCGTACTTATCCAAGATCGTCAATAACTGAAGAAGAGAAATGCTGCAGTAAAACTGAACAACTTTTATACTGGTCATATCACCTGACATTAGCTTTCGAAGCTTTTTTTTAAATAGTTAAAAGATAGAAAATACTTAATGATGTGTTTCAGATTATGGGGCGTTGTTGCTTCGTTTTTGCAAAAAGCCTCGGTGGAAGAAATGGATGTCTTGTAATCATTAACTGTGTGACACTATTACTCTTATCATTATCCACATTTTGAAGTCAAATTTAGACTTTGAAATAAACAACTGACAATACTGTTTTGAACAGTACAGAAAAGAAAATGAAAAGCATTAGAAACGATGCCAAGTGAATATTGCAATGCTTAGTTGCCAGATGTATTTATGATTAGGTATAGTATGTCGGAAAAGATAACGAAAACTTCACAGATTTGGCTGACATTTAAATGAAAAACGTCAGTTACAAAAAAATCTCCTTTTTTAAATAGCCATTTGCCAACTTTGAAATCATATTCAAAGAAAAATTTTTACAATGTATTTTGAAATTCGTGCACTATATACTGATAAAAAGAAATGGCCAAAGAATTTAAAAAAAAGTTATTCCGACAAATGGCGTTGAAAAATACAATGTGAGTTTATATAAATGTCCTGATTATGCTTCCGTTTCCTTCATCTAATGTTTAACGTCAGTTTTTGTCACGTTTCTTTTTCCCAAAAGCTTTAAATTATTAATTTGTCATCCAGATTATAAATTGTTTCAAAAGCTCTGCGATAGTTTATCATTGAGAGCATCAATGCGTTCTTACCGCTCAAGTCAAGTGTTTCAAGTGTGTCGAAGCCAGGTCTGACATTATTATCCGCTTTTAGCATTAAGTTGGATGTACAGTATTACCATATTGTACCAGCAATCTAGCTACTTAATACGCTCCATGATTGTTATGTATTCCGTCGACATGTTAGCAAAAACACGAACAAAATGGCTTTAACCGTAACATATTTTGTACTACAATGATTACAACTGTTACCCGAACAAGCAGATTATAAGCATTCAGACTTAAAAGGTGTTAAAACATTCATAAAGCTTCATTTTATGAGACGTAAGAGAATGAAAAACAGCATCTAACAATCTGTTTAACACACATAACATTTGCACTAGCTAAGTAAGAAATTAGCAGACAATTTAGGACACTATTCAACCTTTGACATCATGGCTCTACACAAACACATTGTTTTGTCTAAGAGGCAATTTCAAAATTGATAGTAATTAATTGCAGATATTTGTGTAATTCTGTTTAAAGTTATGCTACTTAAAAACAAACCAAGATGTTTGCAAAGGTTATTGTGATTTGAACTATTCTAATACTGAGATTGTTTGTATTAAATGGCATTAGGTCTTTTGCAATACCATGTGAATCTACATATACATGTGTATTGAAAGAAAACTATATATAAAAATTCATGTATATATAAAATTATCTGTGTATAAATATACACAGGCTTCAAAAAAATTAAATCCGTTAGGAGCGCACGTGCTTATAAACAGTAACGGGCTATATTGCTAAAACAATATTTTGTCTACTGAGTAAAAATGATTGATTAATCGAGCTGGTGGCAAACTGATTTTTTACACCAAAGTTTGTTCAACGTATGTAACAATCTCATCCAGTTACCTCTCGTTCTATTTTTATAAGAGCATTGAGATGAGTACAAGACACCTTTTATGCTGATGGTTTAAATTATCCCATGATTTTTTTCTCAAACAATAAGATAGCTATATTCTCGTTGACTTACATATATCCATACTTAGACAGTCACAAGACTTAGGATAAATAACAATCAGAACATGTCCTATATTTAATTAATGCTCAAGTCACATCTAACATACTGTATTTCAAAGACCCGAAAAAATCCTTTATTGCTGCACACTTATTCATTCAGACTCTAAAAATATTTACCTTTTTTATTTGTCTTCAACCTCTTCATTCAAGCGTACAAAGAATACAGGTTAGTTGGCACAAGAAATCGAAAAATATTCAAAGTTGTTCTTACGTTTTCTCTGTTTCCATCAATATTTCCTTATAATTTAACTTTCGTTGTCATGAACATGATTTCCTATTCAATGAACGAATTCAAATACCACCCAAATTTATATCCTCAGTTCACCATCCATTTCTACGAAATCTCTATATCTTAATAATAACACTCAGATGTTATCCGAATCTCTAATAGCAGTTAGTACTCCATACTGCACCTATCGTAATGTTTGCCGGTTAGGTGTAATTTCATACGGTTAACATTTAAATTCCAGTGATTAACAGGTGATCATAAGAGCCGCTCTACTTTTCAGATCAAACGTTTGATAGCTTTTTAAATTACCACCATGAAGTAAAACAGTTCAATATTATTACATTGGCAGCCTGAAAATTTATTCAGAATCGATGTCATTAAAAATCAGATAATAAGAACCTTCTAAAATGATTCATTCCTTGAAAATAACTAGCACTGTAAAAACTTTGATTTTTTTTTTTTTTTGGATGCTTTAAAATTACAAAAATCTGACACAAAGTCATTATTTCCTTAAAGCTCTTATCTACAGCGTTAGGTCGCATTCATATCAAATGCGTTGATATCAAAACAATGACTCAAAAAGGAACAACATGACTGTACAGTTTATGTTTCCAGGATACGAAAGCATCCTGCTGAATAATGTTCTCAACAATTTAATCAAGAATAAATCTTAACAAACAAGAAAGATGAAACGAGATAATACTTCAACCAGTCGTTTTATTCGTATATTCAAAGGGTATTTGTTCTGTTTTTTTCTGACACGATTCATTAAAATCTGGCATTTTTTAATATGTAAATTGGCATGCAAGATGTAAATCATCAATTTTAAACCTTTTTAAACAAACACAGAGATGCAATCATGCTTAACTGCATTCCATCTTCATATTAAAACGCAGATTGATCTGTTATTAATAAACCTAAAAGTTTGTAACATTAAAGAATATGAAATATAATAGATGACGTGAAGACATCTGTCCTTGGTAACTCTTAATTTCATTTGGTCAGGGACAATGACATGACCGTTAAGAATAAAGTTTCAAACTTAAAATAGGCTTGACGTTTCTCATATTTCAGTCTGGAGTTAACTGCATCGGAATATTTTTTTAATCGTTGGGTATTCCTGATAATACAGGTCATAAAACATAGGTATTTAAGGTAGCATATGCTTTCAATATGTTGAACATTGTGTACAGGGTAATATACTGACACTGATTCAATGAACAATTTGCATATATAACTTTCATTCAAAAGTTGAAGAATATCAGGATAACTATTTCGACATTTGTTGTTCTTTAAGTTATCAATTATGCAGTGTTTCTCACATGTTATACTAACTTTCATGTCAGCATACGCATTCATTTTGTAATGAAAACAGATAAACAGGTACCCCAACCATTTTCTTCTCAGCATATGCATTTATTTTGAAATGAAAACAGATAAACAGTTACCCCAACCATTTTCTTGTCAGCATATGCATTTATTTTGTAATGAAAACAGATAAACAGTTACACCATCCATTTTCTTGTCAGCATATAAATTTATTTTGTAATGAAAACAGATAAACAGTTACACCATCCATTTTCTTGTCAGCATTTAAATTTATTTTGTAATGAAAACAGATAAACAGGTATCCCACCTATTTTCTTGTCAGCATATACGTTCATTTTGTAATGGAAACAGATAAACAGGTACCTTACCCATTTTCTTGTCAGCATATACGTTCATTTTGTATTGAAAATTCCACCTACTTTGATGTTATTGATGTACATTGATGGCACCTTAAAGTTACTTTAAGTCTTTTTTCAGCAAAAGTATATACCAATAACCCAACATAATTGAGTTTTTTCTAGTTGAATTCTTATTGTAATTAAAAAGGCATACCTTAAAATTAAGAATGTTCTGCTTTAAAAAAAACAACAACATAGAAATGATATTGAATGAAATATTACCCGATGTCATGAAATCAGTTAATAACTGTAAGTAGATAGAGAGAGATAGACTACAGACATTGTTATTAGTCTTTATAGAGAGTTGTTGTTGTAGCACTTTTGAGTGTATAGACTTACATTGCAGATAAACGTTTTCTGGGCATCTTAATGTATTGAGGATAAATGTTTGGACAATGGTTGTTCTTTGAATTACCAATTGTATTTCATTTTATAGCGAATGAACCAGTAAGATAGATATGCATTATATCATCAGTTAATGGCAGGGTGAATGATATAGCAATGCTCGACTTGCAACACAGCTCTTATGGCTATTTATAGCGAACCAGATTCACCGTTTTTTTTCACATTCATGATTGAAGTAAGCCAAGTATTGCATAGGATATAATTAAGACAATAAATGTTTATCGGAACCATACTATGGCATGTGGAGTGCTGCAAAATTGTATAAAAAAGATATTTTGTTCATTAAAAAGAATAATTGTTCAATAAAATATGTTTATGTTCTAAAAAATATTTATAAGGTTAAAAAAATATATTTGGACAATAAAAATATATTTATGTTCTAAAAAAAATATTTATGCGGTTAAAAAAATATATATGGAAAATAAATCAATATATATAGACAATAATTAGAAAAAAAATTGTTCAATAAAATATATTTATGTTCTAAAAAATATTTATAAGGTAAAAACATATATATGGACAATAATTAGAATTGTGGGATAGCCAAATTAAGTTTGTAACAACGAATCTCATTGGTTCATATATCAACTGATATTATACTTACCAGAAGCATTCATTCTTTGGTGGCTGGGTGGCTAGGCCCGGTGGAAACTGCCATATTGGAATTTACGAACAAATGAGATTCGTTGTTAAAAACTTAATTTTGAAACTGTCTATTTAAAAAAAAAGTCTAAAATTTAGTAAAAATAAGGTCCATTATCACCACCGATTCTTTATCAAAACTACTTCTTGACTTGTTTTATTACCTTGACTTAACTGTAATGCCATTCATTTCTTAGTGGCGTTTTCAACTGTACCTTCGAGGTAAACTAGGGTCCCCTACCGATGCATTTGTTTTCGAGCAATGTAAGTAAATCTCGTGATTGAGCTTGAGAGCATGTCACAATAAGGAATAGTGTTTCAGTTACAGTTCAGCTCAAAATTATTATTATCCTTGATTTTTCTTTCTCTTGTCCCTTTTGTCATTTCCCTTTTGACACCTATCATTGACTTTCAGCTACATAATTCTGTGGATCGATTTATACGCTTGGCTTCACTTATGGTTTTATGAAAATACATTATTATAATTATTATTATTATTACCACCGTTGTTGTTGGTCATTTTCCTTCTTGTTAACTTTATATGACGAAGAAGATGATGTTGTTCTGTGTTAATCATAGGTAATGGATATTTTTTTCAATAAAAACCTTTTCATGTTTATGGTTTTGCTAGTGAAACGTTGCAATATTCAATGTTTACATTCGTGTTGTATATTTTTACTGTCTTAAAAGAAAAAACGTCTATTTTTGTAGAAAATATTTTACTGAAATCTGCAACAATGTTGTTAGTTTATAGGATCTCCTGCTGCTCTCAGAAAGTAAACTAACTGATACGAAATTAAGGCAGGGTTGTGAACTCTTTACGTTATTCAAGATTCACAGGAAATCTGGTATCTACTTCTGCCAAGACTCATTAACATAGCCTGTGTGTGCAAGGAAATGTTTGTAGCAATCTTCATCACCGTTAGAGCTGCCAACTTAGGTCAAGGCTATATGCAATAGATTTGTTCGATTACTGGCAATTTCCTCGAGTAAATTCTGTTAAGAGAAAGATTTTGGCCAGTATACGGGGCATAAAGACGGGAGGCATGAAACGTGTATATTTCGTACACCTAGAATGAATAAGAATTATTTCTAAAGACAAATGATAAATAACATTTGTCCACGCGATGTATTAATTGGTCTTTCAGTTTCAGAATCAAACGATGTCATTAACAACAAATGGAAATCATTTTGTATCGTGATAAATTCTCACGAAAAAGGAAATCCTTTCTTTGACTAGCTGAGTACGAGTTCATGTGACATCATTTCAAGAAGATCTTAGATTAAGTTAATTCTTAATCTTTTAGTTTTATTGCCTTTTAAACATCATACCTACTTATAAGATGACAGTCTATCTTCCGGTGAAGTTTAGTATGCTGGCATCTAAGTCATTCAAAATTTTTTTTGCTTCCTAAGTATAACAGGTGTAGAAATTATGCTTATTGAAGTCAGCAGCAAGTACGACTTCGTTGTTTTTGTCAGGGATACAACTGAACCAAATTACATGAAGTGATATGGAGCCGATGTATTCTGATTTAAGATAGAATGTCGATGTATTCTGATTAAAGATGGAAAACCGGTGTATTTTGAATTAAGATGGAATGCCGATGTATTCTGATTAAAGATAAAATGCCGATGAAATCAATTTATTTTTATCACCATTGATGACAGTTGAAAGAATTAGTGGCTATTTAACATCAGATCTAGCAATAACAATTAAAAGCTAAATAAATAGTTGCTTTTTTGAACTTCACCTGGAATCAAAACAAATAGGCATTTATGTAAGATAATGTTGTTCACAGCCATAATCATTCACTAAAAGATAACTAGTCGTCATTTGCTATGAGGAATTAAATGTGATTTTACGAAGTCATTATAGTGTAGGCACACGGTTGTTCTAAACCAGTTCAATGTTTCAGTTGAACAAAATTGTTCCTACCAGCTACTTACATATACTTGCAAGAAAATGTTCCATTTCAAGGCGATTTATTGCTTCTGATGACGTGAATGAAAATGGTCCTTACTTAATTCTGAATAAAAGTTTTAAAACATGTCAGATTTTATAAAACGAAAAAATACACGATTAAAACATATGAATCTCGCTATCCGATTTCTGCAGGCAATTGATTCTACAAATATTTGATAATCTTGATCTTATATTAAGAAACTTCAGCGATAACGAGACACAACTGGTCCAAACCGCATTTTAGTGAATAATGGCACCTGAAGCTATCTGAATAATCAACACACAAAAAATAAAATAGCACAGAACGTTAATAACTGTTTCAGAAGTCATGAAGTGTTTCTTAAGCAAACGGTGAATGTTGTGTCATTCATTCAATCATTGAAATTATAATACTGGCCACAATTGTCATAAAAAATATAAAAAATACACCATATGACTATCTAGAATGCTTAAAAGCATTATCAACACCGTACCTGTATGGTTATGTTTCGTGGATGGCAAGTTGTGCTTGAGATACATCAGGATTAAATTATCAAAATTATTTTATGACCTGCCGGTCACACTTCAGCAATGTCACGTGCTAGGATTATATATCACTGATGGCAAAATGTTCAAGCAATATCTAAATATAAGCTATAAAACAGGATTATATATCACTGATGGAAAAATGTTCAAGCAATATCTAAATATAAGCTATAAAACAGGATTATATATCACTGATGGAAAAATGTTCAAGCAATATCTAAATATAAGCTATAAAACAGGATTATATATCACTGATGGCAAAATGTTCAAGAAATATCTAAATATAAGCTATAAAACAGGATTATATATCACTGATGGCAAAATGTTCAAGAAATATCTAATTACAAACTAGAAAACAGGACTATATATCACTGATGGCAAAATGTTCAAGCAATATCTAAATATGGATTTATTTCAAGAATAAGGAATAAAACCCGACATTCTAAATATGAAATAGAAAACAGCTTTCATTAAAATATTTTTTACAAATACCTGTCACATAAAAAAATTGTATATCAAGATAATGAAACTCAATGGCTTGTAAAGTATTTTAACATCATGGTAATTCATAATTGTGAAGATTCGTTTATATAATGCGGTCTCACTGGTGTGACTATCAACTGGATTGGTTCAGTTTGAGTAAACATAATATTCTGACATACGTCACATACAAATGTAATTGTTTTCATATCTGTGATAATGCTAGAAAATACCACCATGTTTTCAATCACATTTCGCCAGAGTTCCTGTAATGGTCTCAAAAGTAGTTCCAACTAACAATTTTTTGAACGTATTACAATTTATGTTTTACACTACATAAAACACATCTTTACTGTTTTAATTGTTGGTTATCTAAACAAACAGATTTTCCGCGTATGGCTTCTAACAGAGACAAAACCTTATGAATACAAATAGAACAGGATCAATCTTTTTCAAAGGATAAAGACGTATTACCAGTAACTGTGAAATTTAAAATAGGTATAAACATAATTTCTGATTTAGCTCGTATTACAAGGCCAACTTTGAAACGTAGTAATTGCCATGTCATTATTCAAAAGAAGTATGTTTGTTGTTGTTGTCAAGCTGATCTTATGGTCAAGGTCATTTAGTAGTCAAGGTTCAAAACAATATGTTTTAGTTTGAAGATCTTTCCCAAAGTTTTTTTGTGCGCAAACATGAAAAAATTTTAAAGGTCAAGGTCAAATAGGGGTCAAGGTAAAACTATTTAGGCGTTTTGAAGATCTTTACCAAAGGGTTGTTGAATGCAAACATAAACAAAATCTGTTTAGTAATAAGGGAGTTATGGCAATTTTTTTGACAATTGGACCTTCGAGGGCAATGTTATTTAGGAGCTAAGGTCATATAAACATATGTTAGTGGAAATGGCTCCAAAGAGGAGTTGTGTTCACGTATGAAATAAATCCATTTACAAATAAGGAAGTTAGGCAATTTTAAAGTTTTCGGACGGAATGACTCGCGGACTGACAGTTTAAAACTATATGACCTCCTTAGGGGGCTTGATACGTCCAAGGCAACAAAGTAGGCAAGCAAGTTATTCCCATTCCTCTTTTAAATAAAACGACCACATATTTAAGGTAATTTCTTCTACAGTGAAGTAGAGAGTGAGGAACTGTCACCCAGGCTATGATATAAATATGGCCAACGAAAACAAAAGTAACTTACATTATTCTCAATCTGAGTTCTATCAAGACGTTGTTTAAAATTCAGTTACATATCTTGTGCACGCTCATTTTATTTGTTGACGATGGTCTGCTTGAGGTTTCATAAGTTATCGTCGCTACAGACTACAGATACTCTATTATCTTCCACGATGATGTAAAAATCTCATATGAATAACAAAAATTTTATTCAAAAGTGAAGTAAAAAGTTGTTTTGAAAACCTGTATATATTGTAGGTTTTATTTCGGAAAGGACTTAACAAAACCGTCATCAAAATATGTCACACTTGGAATCTTTTTGTGAATGAGCAACAGTATGGAACTGCTTTAATATCTCGATGATGAGTAATGTTTGTAAATATCAGGAACAATAAGTATGCCTTTGTGAATTTGGAGACGCTGTTTAATTCGTGTAAATTACGGTTTTATTGTTCCTAAGACTTTTTGGTTGACTTAACTGGTATTTGCAACAATGATCCTAATAAATGCTAAAATACTTGAACAAAATCACTCAGTTAAACTTTTTTCAGTTAAAAACTGAAGTCTTTACCATGAACGAATATCGTTTTATCACATGACGAATCTGTTTATTTCGCTAATGTGACGCATTCTTTCTAAAGCGTTCTGATGTAAAATTTCCCCTGGGGAGTCTCTGTCTGATAAGTATAACTGCCTCATTATATATATATATTTTTCTTCAAAATCTCCACAATGTTTTAAGGAGTGTTATTTATAAAAAGAATTTAAACTACGATTAGAGTTTAAATAAATCTTATTTTATAACAAGATTTTCGTCAACAGTTTAGTATTTATAAAGTTCTTGTTTAAACACTGTATATTTCGACCTCTAGTTGAGTCAACGTCCTTGTTAAATGTGAAAAAAATGAAAAGTTGAAATTATCTTTAAGAGGGGTATTTTCTTCAATTGAGTTTACATGGTTTATTTTATAGGAAGGGTATTTAACTAAATTTAATACTTATTCAACGTACCTTAGCTTATAAGCAATTCTTCTCTTTCTTATATAATTAAGACCACATTTGTAAGATATATCCTTTGATTTTTATGCTAGAAACATTACTGTAACAGAACATGTCACTCACAGTAAACATTGGGTAAATTAATGTTTCTGCTGGTCCTTCGCTTAATAAACAAATACCGTCAGACCAAGATCTTTATAAATATGTAATAAGTTTGACTGTTACTCTGGAAAAAAAGAAGAGAAAAAAACAACAACAACAAAAAACAACAGTTAAGCTGAAAGCACAGCCTTTACAAAATAATGTTTCCTTTAAAAAAAGCTTAAATAAGTAACCATCAATTGATAATTTTGCGACAACTGTGTCTTGCATCATACGGACGTATTTCCAGTCACAGTTCGCGTGATTTAGAAAATAAAATAACGTAAAATAATTGACTTTCTGAGATCCGATTTAGCATTGTTAGCATGTAATATGTAGCCTGCAGTCATTGACTTTTCGCATCAAAATGTCAAAAGATTTAATGTTGTCGTCTTTTATGACATTTCCCGCCTTCATGTCTGTTTACTTCCAGGAGAAAACCATTAATAAATCAGTAATCGATACTGATCTCATGATAGCCCAGGTTAGGTTTTTAATTGCGTTGCCAAGATACTTAATTACATGGCATACTTTTTATAGCCTTTTTCTTAATTAGTTGAAGCAAAGATAGTGACGTATTCACATGCAAATGAGGCTAAAATCAATAAGTTCAGCTGAAAAATACCTATGTTTGAATGTTTTCATTTAATGTTAGGGTGGCATAGATCCTATTTCACAACACCCACGAAAGTCACTAAAGTATTTCCTATAATCTGATTACATTTGGGACAAAAGAAAGAAAAACAACATAATTCTTATTACAAAAAGGACTTTGAAGAAATACAAAAATGAAGATTATCTATCACGTTATTATCAAGTAAAAAACTAAAATGATAATGTTTATCTGAACTTTGCATGAACCAACATTGAAGTTAAGCAAACAAGATTGATATTATAAGCCATCCGTGCTATAAATGCTATAGACATATTCTATAAGCAGCAGAAAGCTGAGATGACTTTACATCTGTCAAGTTATAGGTCAGATTCAGGCCAACAGATATATCAATATGACAAAAATGATTTACACAGCAATTAAATGATGCATGCTTCTGAGAAGTGGTACGTCTCCGTAGCCAACTTCACATGCTTAAAAATCTATGTTCTTGCATCATCCTGATACATACACTGACGAGGCAAAAGTTGAAAGCTGATCCAATATGTACATTGCATGTTAACATGCTGATAAATACTTCGCAGTAAGCTATAGCCACAGTTCAAAATACTTGGCTCAAGGCACAATAACTGCAGTTGAACGGACACGCTTGTTTGACGAACTGATAACTGGCATGACAATGGCGAATCTTTATGGTCCCTCCACCGAATGTAGGGGGAAATCGATTTGAAAAATGAAAAATCTTCAAGAAAGATGCCTATTGTCATTTTACAAAACAAATAAACCATTGACAGAGCTTGGTTTATTTTATAGTTTTCATTCCCAACGTATCTTCTTTATATTTACTTTATATTTGAACAACTGCGTCAGCCATTTATTCTGATAAACTTTTCTTAATAGTGATCAACGAAAATTGATTATGACATAAACATCTAGAACCAAGATTTTTAAATAGCCGTTTGGAAAAGCAGTGGTCGAGGGATTAGAACCTTGAACGTCCGAATAAGAAATCGCCGGTGTGTATCCCACCAGGGGCGAGATTCTCGAGTGACTTCTCTCACTCCACTCTTCCGACGTAAGTACGGGTTTAAGTCGAGGAAGTAATTACGGGTTTACAGTCGAGGAAGTAAGTACGGGTTTAAGTCGAAGAAATAATTACGGGTTTAAAGTCGAGAAAGTAAGTACGGGTTTAAGTCGATGAAGTAATTACGGGTTTAAGTTGAGGAAGTAATTACGGGTTTAAGTCGAGAAAGTAAGTATGGGTTTAAGTCGAGAAAATAAGTACGGGTTTAAGTTGAGGAAGTAATTAGGGGTTTAAGTCGAGAAAGTAAGTACGGGTTTAAGTTGAGGAAGTAATTACGGGTTTAAAGTCGAGGAAGTAAGTACGGGTTTAAGTTGAGGAAGTAATTACGGGTTTAAGTCGAGAAAGTAAATACGGGTGTAAGTCGAGAAAGCAGCCATCGAATAAATATTAATGAAGGTTTCAAATCCGTGTTTTTCAATCAATGTTGAATATGTTTGAACTAAACAAGCCTTTAACTAAATCAGACGTGTGCCTTTTTTAAGAATTCAGTTTCTTATAATAGCTAACAACTGGTTAAATGCAAACAAAACTGGTAAAAACTATACTAAGTATAAATGTTAACAAATCCGACTATTTCATTTCAATGTTTATTGCTGCTGATGGTATTAAAAGCTACGTAAGAAACTTTTTTACCTCGTAAATATATCAACCTCAGTATAATAAAGCTCCCGGTTAAGCTGTATTCCCATTAGTGTGAAAATAAGATGGCCGGAATATATCCATTATTGCAGTAAGACCAAAAACCTCGTTGCTTTTGAAATTCGGTCAAAAACTTTCTTGTATATGTCTCTAGATGTCTTCAAAAGGAAATTAATATAGACAGATTTCTTCGAAGAACAGCAACAATATTTCTTTTTCAAGATTTTCTATTTTATAAATGATCTCATGTATATATATTCATTCCTTTTCATTTACAGATCGATGAAAAAATAATTGATCTTAGAATATTTGCCTTAAATGCCTTATATCTCAGTTTGATTGAGTTGTAGACTAAGTGTGCAACATCTGTTAGGCTTCTAGTCTAGACATAAGAACAAAAAATTGTAATGATTTTTACTTTAAAATCTCTTATATCATATTTTAAAAAGCCTTTCTAATTTTTGCGTAATGAACAATTCAAAAATCAAATTCTGAAAAAAAAGGAAAGAAACTGAAAACACCGAATAAATGGAATAAAAATGATGAGAAAAATGAACTCAGCGAATAAACAGTGGCATGTGCTCATACATGTGCATATATTTTTGCTCAAATTTAGACAAATAAATATTTAGTGCAGTTACCATGAGATTTATTATCAGAGTTTCAAGTCGACATCTTCGACATAATGATATAATATATTCCGTTAGCATTCAAACATTTAAACTTATTTTCTATTAATGTTCAAAGTTGCAGCAAGATTGAAAAAGGGGGTATTTCCTGAAGCATTTCTATAAAAGTCTTTATTCTGTAGTGAGAAACAAGTAATGAAAGCAATAAATATTTCATATACTTTAAGGATAAGTGTAGTAAGAAAAAAAAGGAAATGGCTTTATTGATTTAATCAAAAAGACATTATTTTATCTCAAATATTCAGATGCGGGTTATATAGGTCATCGTTTATTATATCAGAACAGATGTGTACAGAAAATATTATATATAGAAACACTTAAATAATATGAGAACATGCCCACCTTTATAAAACTTAAAATTAGTCTCGTTATAAAATAAATCTCCCCTGTCAACGTGGACATTGAGGCTGAAAATAAGTTGAATTTAGACACGGCAATTTATCTTTTTTAAAATATTATACATGTATAATCGTTTTGAAATGGAAATACTGATGTATGGTCATGAATAATTTCATTCTAGTCCCAGTGGATTAATTCTGAAACTAAGAAAAACAAAAAAAATATATATATAAAGATGAATACAAAATTAATGCCCTGTTAGAGTATAATAGTTTTCGGACACAGGCAAATATTGAACGCGTAAAAATTGAATGTATTATTCCCATAACAGTTTAGGTTATTAACAAAAGATATTAAGTTTAATGCTAAAAGTGTCAATATCCTTTCCAGTAAAGTAAATTCAATATCTGGTCGTATTTCTTATATATTTATTCCATTTAGTATGATTTTTCATAATAAAAACATTTTTATTTTAAATTTATATTAATGTATTAATATTATTATTATTGCATTATTTTCAGAGGAAATTAAACTCACAATTACAAATTCGGCTCGAAAATTTCACAACAGCAACACTTCTAACAAATCGCAAACCTTCTTCTTCAGCTGAAAATTGTGTATCTTACAATTTCATTCGTTATAGATGTAGCTCAAAATCGATTTTGATACAGCTAATCAGAAAAATCTTGGTACGGATCCCTTGACACAGATGCCTCATGTAATTATCTCATCGGTAGATTTTTCTGCGTATGAAGGCGTAATTCCCTATATGTCATAAATATCTGAGTTTCACAGTTGTCAACAATAAACATTTTAACAGATTGTTATTTACATACCAAAAAAATTTTTTTATAAGGTAATAAGATAAAATATGAAAATTTCTTTTAGCATTCCTGACTGAGGGGCCAGGAAAAGAATCATATAAACATGTAATAATTAACTGTTCTTTTCAACATAGTGTAGAAAATACGAATCCCCTCAAAACATTTGCTAAGACAGAATATTTCTAAAGTAATGTTTTTTGAGCAAACTGAATAACAGAAAATTTTTGATAGAATATCAAACGATTAGTTACAACAAGCGAGATGAAGATTTTTTTATAATATTTTTATTATAAAATATTTAAATAAATATATTTATTTATTATATCTTTATATTTATAATATTTTTTTTTCGGAAAATGTAGATCATTTTCCGCAGAAAAAGATCATTTGAAAACAATCTGTCTTAATAATAACACTTTTCTTATTCTTATTTTTTTAATTCCATTCTTTAAATTTTAAAAAAAGGAAAACAGATAACGATGTATCTTTGCTTACTTTCCAGAACTTTATAGAACAGAACAAAAGTTGTCACGTGCAAGTGTTGGATGTCTCTTGAAGGGAATTGTATGCATAAAGTATTTGGTTTGAAAGAGTTTTATTTACTACCGCTTGCAAAACTGATTAGAGTTTACGTATTCGGAACGCGGTAAAAAGTGATGTTACGATGTTTATTTCAGTAGCTTAAACTGTCACTTTACTGATCATCCAATCACAGCGAGGCAGTTTTCTCAGGTATAGCTGTCAATAAAACTGCGTCTTGCAATCTACCCGCAGCCAGAAAAATGTGCCTGGGCGGCGCCACAGTTGCAGTGTCGTAATTGTCGCTGCGTTGCTACCGGAAATCTTCACTCAATATATTTTTTCTAACTGCTCTTCCATTTCGTACACAGAATGACAGTAGAATGACACTATTGGTAAAAGCGGAGTTTGAAAGATACACATTGGGCGGCGCTTTAATTGATTTTTGACATGTGTACCGACGAGTCTCGTCCTTTACCTAACAGTGTAAACTCTAATCAGTTTTGCAAGCGGTAGTAAGTGGGACGACAAATCTTGACACAAACATATAAAAAGGCAGCGTAAACGAAAGGCAGACAGACGTATGGACTAAATATTTGAGACGTATTGCCTCATTGTTTTAAATACTGTACAAAGCTATTATGTACCAATGAGTTACAGAGCAATTACAAACAAACAAGTATGCAGTCCATGATAAACATAGTTTTCATGTTTTCTTTAAATCTAAAAACATACAACGCTTACACAAAATACATTCAAGAAGTATATAATTTATATTTCGCTGTACAGACGAAACAGACAGATGGATACCTTGTGACCTATTGCCCCAATCAACAACTGACTTTAAATCCTGTTATGTAGAGAAAGCGGACAGGAACATATATAGTGTCCGACACAGTGTTACTCTGTGGTGAAAAATTATTCTTAGTTATTTGCAAATCCTTTGTTGTACCACAGAGTTTCAGAGCAGACATGAACACAAAGGCTTGCAGTATAATATATAGATTGTACAATGATTTCTGACCTTGAAACCCCAATTTGCATCATATCGTTTCAATGTGACGAACATTAATGGCAAGTAATATAAATTCCTACAAAAAAGAGTTCCAGAATCGACAAAATAAGAGACACGAATTGTATATGGACATTTTGGCGGTATAAACGAACGGACAGACGCAAAGAGTGACAAGTTGCTTCTATCTAGTGAACAGTTATGTCAAGTTCTTTTAAAATCCTTTTTTGTATCACAAAGTGACAGAGCGGAGAGGAACATAAAGGCTGACCTTGGTCTTTTTTCGAGCCACCTCGCCTCTATGTGAAAGATATTTGTGGCAAGCTATGTCAAACTCCTATAAATAGTGACAGAGCGGGTACGAATTGTACACAGACAGACGGACAAACAAACTGTTATCCTTTTCAGGGGCATAAATAAGATTGTGATACAAACTGGCATCACTTCCCCCTACACTTTAACATTCGGAGAGATACTGAGTGCATGCGAAATTAAATGTACTTAGAACAATTCAAAATGCTTCTAAAGTACTAACTCTAGCGCCAGATATAATTCACTTGAGCATTCTTGAAGAGGTTTCTCAAATAAAAGAAAACAAAAACAGGTTTACCTTACATAATTACAAATCAAAAGCCATACTAACATCAATCATAAGATACACAATGATATTTGCTTTGAACGTATGTATTAGCTTCCTGACTTTAAAGCGACTGACTCACAGAATCTAACTGATTTTTTTTCTTTAAAATTTAAAAGAAGTTATTATACTATGGGAAAAACATAACAGTATATACTATGCTTCTATAACGATGAAAACTGAAAAAAATGTTTTGACTTTTTTGACCCACAGAGACTAGTTATCAAGTTTCGTCAAAATCAATGTTATAACTGAAGTATCTACCCCGTGACTAACGGGGTAAAATGTTTTACTGATAAAAGTGTGTAAAACTTTATATTTTGATGTTTTTCTGTAACAAAAAATAAGTCAGTAACTTAGTTTAGATATGTTCTTCACAATTACAGCAAGAATTTCAAGGTGTATAAACATTTTCTTTTTTTTTGCATAGTCGGCCCATCTTAGTCAGTCGCTTTAAAACCAAGCCACGTTTTAATCACAACACAGAGAATCAAATTTTCAGATTAAAACAAAACAAAATTTAATACTTTTTCCACAAGAGCTGCGAGTCGTTAGAAAATGAATAGAACGGAACAAGAAGTCCTTTTAAGATAACGAAGTATTTTTGTGTTATGTACCACCGGAAAATAAGTGTGTGATCTCACTTGTTGCCTAGGTACGATTGGGAATGATATTGACTAGATACAGTTAGTTAACTATATATTTCTGTTTCCCTTCTTGTGAACGGACTGAATTTTCGTTTGGGAATTATTTGTTTATTTTCTCCTTATTTCTTTTTGATTTTTTTCTTTTAAATTGATTTAAGCGATGCTCTTCTTTGTAAAATACAAAACATTTACATTTGCAATAGGTGCTTTACGCAAATGTCCAGTTTTGTGGAGTTTCAGACAAGAGGCATTTGCTATGTTGAAATGCGAAATTAAGACAGAAAAGAAACAATTGTATACCTGTTGTATAAGGTATTTTATAAACTGATAAACGTTTCTGCATTTTGCTGAAACAATAAATACAACCGAGGTACACTTTCTGGGTTCAAACAGTGATAAAGGCAACACTAGATTGAAGGTGGGGGAAATGACGGAAAAGAGAACACAACGAACAACAATAAACTAATGTCTTTGTAGTTTTCACCTATTTGCGTGAGTAAATAGGAGGCTGAAAAGTATACGTCCAAACGTTAGTATGATAAAATTGCGTGAGAAACTGAAATGATATAGGTGAGTGAAATACAACCATTCGATTTAACCCTTAATTAACGCTGTCAGTGTATATTTAATGGATTGATAAGTTTTCTAGCTAAAGAGCAATGAAACATTAGAGTGAAGTTAGCTATGAGATCTGCAATCGACGTTCGACATTCAATGTACAGCTATGCAATCAACATTCGGCTATGCATTAGCAGATATGCTAATACACAGCTGTGCAATCTACGTTCGGCTCTGCATTCAACGAATGTAGAGCTGTGCAATCGACATTCAGCTCTACATTCAAAATAAATTATTCCTGAATGTAGAGCTATGCATTCGACGTTCAGCTCTGCATTCAACGAATGTAGAGCTGTGCAATCGACATTCAGCTCTACATTCAAAATAAATTATTCCTGAATGTAGAGCTATGCATTCGACGGTCAGCTCTGCATTCAACGAATGTCGAGCTGTGCAATCGACATTCAGCTCTACATTGAAAATAAATTATTCCTGAATGTAGAGCTATGCATTCGACGTTCAGCTCTGCATTCCCCGAATGTACAGCTATGCATTCGACGTTCAGCTCTGCATTCAACGAATGTAGAGCTGTGCAATCGACATTCAGCTCTACATTCAAAATGCAATATTCCTGAATGTAGAGCTATGCATTCGACGTTCAGCTCTGCATTCAACGAATGTAGAGCTGTGCAATCGACATTCAGCTCTACATTCAAAATGCAATATTCCTGAATGTAGAGCTATGCATTCGAGGTTCAGCTCTGCATTCAACGAATGTAGAGCTGTGCAATCGACATTCAGCTCTACATTGAAAATAAATTATTCCTGAATGTAGAGCTATGCATTCGACGGTCAGCTCTGCATTCAACAAATGTCGAGCTGTGCAATCGACATTCAGCTCTACATTCGAAATACCGTATTCCTGAATGTAGAGCTATGCATTCGACGTTCAGCTCTGCATTCAACGAATGTATAGCTGTGCAATCGACATTCAGCTCTACATTGAAAATAAATTATTCCTGAATGTAGAGCTATGCATTCGACGTTCAGCTCTGCATTCCCCGAATGTACAGCTATGCATTCGACGTTCAGCTCTGCATTCAACGAATGTAGAGCTGTGCAATCGCCATTCAGCTCTACATTCAAAATGCAATATTCCTGAATGTAGAGCTATGCATTCGACGTTCAGCTCTGCATTCAACGAATGTAGAGCTGTGCAATCGACATTCAGCTCTACATTCAAAATAAATTATTCCTGAATGTACAGCTATGCATTCGACGTTCATCTATGCATTCAACGAATGTAGAGCTGTGCAATCGACATTCAGCCCTACATTCGAAATACCGTATTCCTGAATGTAGAGCTATGCATTCGACGTTCAGCTCTGCATTCAACGAATGTAGAGCTGTGCAATCGACATTCAGCTCTACATTGAAAATAAATTATTCCTGAATGTAGAGCTATGCATTCGACGTTCAGCTCTGCATTCCCCAAATGTACAGCTATGCATTCGACGTTCAGCTATGCATTCAACGAATGTAGAGCTGTGCAATCGACATTCAGCTCTACATTCAAAATGCAATATTCCTGAATGTAGAGCTTTGCAATCGACGGTCAGCTCTGCATTCAACGAATGTCGAGCTGTGCAATCGACATTCAGCTCTACATTGAAAATAAAGTATTCCTGAATGTAGAGCTATGCATTCGACGTTCAGCTCTGTATTCAACGAATGTCGAGCTGTGCAATCGACATTCAGCTCTACATTGAAAATAAATTATTCCTGAATGTAAAGCTATGCATTCGACGTTCAGCTCTGTATTCAACGAATGTAGAGCTGTGCAATCGACATTCAGCCCTACATTCAAAATACCGTATTCCTGAATGTAGAGCTATGCATTCGACGTTCAGCTCTGCATTCCCCAAATGTACAGCTATGCATTCGACGTTCAGCTATGCATTCAACGAATGTAGAGCTGTGCAATCGACATTCAGCTCTACATTCAAAATGCAATATTCCTGAATGTAGAGCTATGCAATCGACGGTCAGCTCTGCATTCAACGAATGTCTAGCTGTGCAATCGACATTCAGCTCTACATTGAAAATAAATTATTCCTGAATGTAGAGCTATGCATTCGACGTTCAGCTCTGTATTCAACGAATTTAGAGCTGTGCAATCGACATTCAGCTCTACATTCAAAATAAATTATTCCTGAATGTACAGCTATGCATTCGACGTTCATCTATGCATTCAACGAATGTAGAGCTGTGCAATCGACATTCAGCCCTACATTCGAAATACCGTATTCCTGAATGTAGAGCTATGCATTCGACGTTCAGCTCTGCATTCAACGAATGTAGAGCTGTGCAATCGACATTCAGCTCTACATTGAAAATAAATTATTCCTGAATGTAGAGCTATGCATTCGACGTTCAGCTCTGCATTCCCCAAATGTACAGTTATGCATTCGACGTTCAGCTATGCATTCAACGAATGTAGAGCTGTGCAATCGACATTCAGCTCTACATTCAAAATGCAATATTCCTGAATGTAGAGCTATGCATTCGACGTTCAGCTCTGCTTTCCCCGAATGTACAGCTATGCATTCGACGTTCAGCTCTGCATTCAACGAATGTAGAGCTGTGCAATCGACATTCAGTTCTACATTCAAAATGCAATATTCCTGAATGTAGAGCTATGCATTCGACGTTCAGCTCTGCATTCAACGAATGTCGAGCTGTGCAATCGACATTCAGCTCTACATTGAAAATAAATTATTCCTGAATGTAGAGCTATGCATTCGACGTTCAGCTCTGCATTCCCCAAATGTATAGCTATGCATTCGACGTTCAGCTATGCATTCAACGAATGTAGTGCTGTGCAATCGACATTCAGCTCTACATTCAAAATGCAATATTCCTGAATGTAGAGCTATGCATTCGACGTTCAGCTCTGCATTCCCCAAATGTACAGCTATGCATTCGACGTTCAGCTATGCATTCAACTAATGTAGAGCTGTGCAATCGACATTCAGCTCTACATTCAAAATGCAATATTCCTGAATGTAGAGCTATGCAATCGACGGTCAGCTCTGCATTCAACGAATGTCGAGCTGTGCAATCGACATTCAGCTCTACATTGAAAATAAATTATTCCTGAATGTAGAGCTATGCATTCGACGTTCAGCTCTGTATTCAACGAATGTAGAGCTGTGCAATCGACATTCAGCTCTACATTGAAAATAAATTATTCCTGAATGTACAGCTATGCATTCGACGTTCATCTATGCATTCAACGAATGTAGAGCTGTGCAATCGACATTCAGCCCTACATTCGAAATACCGTATTCCTGAATGTAGAGCTATGCATTCGACGTTCAGCTCTGCATTCAACGAATGTAGAGCTGTGCAATCGACATTCAGCTCTACATTGAAAATAAATTATTCCTGAATGTAGAGCTATGCATTCGACGTTCAGCTCTGCATTTAACGAATGTAGAGCTGTGCAATCGACATTCAGCTCTACATTCAAAATACCGTATTCCTGAATGTAGAGCTATGCATTCGACGTTCAGCTCTGCATTCAACGAATGTAGAGCTGTGCAATCGACATTCAGCCCTACATTCAAAATACCGTATTCCTGAATGTAGAGCTATGCATTCGACGTTCAGCTCTGCATTCAACGAATGTAGAGCTGTGCAATCGACATTCAGCTCTACATTGAAAATAAATTATTCCTGAATGTAGAGCTATGCATTCGACGGTCAGCTCTGCATTCAACGAATGTCGAGCTGTGCAATCGACATTCAGCTCTACATTGAAAATCAATTATTCCTGAATGTAGAGCTATGCAATCGACGTTCAGCTCTGCATTCACCAAATGCAGAGCTGTGCAATCGATATTTAGCTCTACATTCAAAATCAATTATTCCTGAATGTAGAGCTATGCATTCGACGTTCAGCTCTGCATTCAACGAAAGCAGAGCTGTGCAATCGATATTTGGCTCTACATTCGAAATCAATTATTCCTGAATGTAGAGCTATGCATTCGACGTTCAGCTCTGCATTCACCGAATGTAGAGCTGTGCAATCGATATTCAGCTCTACATTCGAAATACAATATTCGTGAATGTAGAGCTATGCAATCGACGTTCAGCTCTGCTTTCACCGTAATTGATTAAATTTCGATTACATATAACCGAAAATGACTTTGATTACTGATTACTGTCGATCACTTGAAAAATATATTTGATTACAATCGATTACGATTACTGATTACAATTACACCATCCCTGATCCCATTTTTAAATTCTATTTCATTTAGTTCCGCACGTTGTCTCGTTTAGGGGAAACATATCATTTTCTTACGGACCATATGTTGTTTTTCGTGGAATGACATGAACATATCACATTGAAAATTCCATGATCACCGTTGATGAACGCATCTGTTTCTAAGTTCAAAATTTCACAGTTTAATTTTAATAATAATTTTAAATTTTAAATGTTAGATTCTCTTTCATCTGGTGCTAGGGGCCTTGTGACCCCTCATTATATTTATTGTTTGAAGATAAAGTGTCCTCTTCTGGTTTCAGACTATTCAAGTATTAACAAAAATTTTCAGAACATTTCCTAAGTAAAAAGTGACATAACTTTGTCAATATGTAAGGAAGAGTTGTAGAACTTGTCCTGCTGTGCTTGCCTGTGACCCTCCATGTACATTTTGAATTTCAAGTTAATACCTGTTTAGGCTTCAGAGATATTATAGTACATGCACATTTCAAGATTTTTTAAAGTAAAAAAAAGGCATAACTTTGTCAAAATGCAGAACTGAGTAATAACACTTGGCCTGCTAATCATGCTTGCATCTCCTGGAATCCATTTAATTTTCAAGAGTACATCTGATCTGGTATCAAAGATTTTTAAGTAAATGTTAATTTCAGAAAATTTTCTTTGTAAAAAAGAGGCATAACTATGTTAAAATGCATTAAAGAGTTATGAAAATTGGCCTACTGAGCATTCTTGTGACCCTTAAGATATATTTAAAGTTTTGAATCAGATTAAATTACAGAGTTATACATCATGACACATGGAACTGCACTGGGATGCTGGATTGATATTTTAAGCTTCAAGTTCAAATCAATACTGGTTCCAGAGATATGCCAGAAAAATGTAAATTTTGGGATATTTTCTAAGTTAAAAGGAGCATATTAAGTTCAAAATAAACATCAGAGTTATTCAACTTGCCAAATGGAGGTGCTTATGATATTGCATAAATATTTTAAGTTCCTATCCATTCTGGTTCCAGAGATATTCTAGAAAAATTGTAAATTGTGGGATATTTTCTGAGTTAAAAGGGGCATAATTATGTCAAAATAACTATTAGAGTTATCAAACTTGACACACGAAGTTGCATTGTGATATTGCATCGATATTTCAAGTTTCAAGTTATAACTCTACCGGTTCCTGAGATGGGACAGGACGGGACAAAGTGATTCCTATATAGCCCTATAAATTTCCGGGGACGTTCATACCTCGACAATTTATGATGTTTGTGTAACAGGTGGGGAAAAATTGTGGCTCAACCGGGACATGAACCCGGGGCCTTCCCAAACAGGGCAGACACTCTACCAACTGATCTACTTAGCCACACGGTTCTGCCTCATCAATTTAGGGGGAGGGCATAATTAAAAAAATTCTTTGTGGAGGACCTCTAGCTATGCTCCATGCAATATATCTTAGCCCTTGACTTTGTGGTATATGGCAAGTTTAAAGTTTTCCCTATACAGGTCTTTTCAAAATCAAGTGTCTCCAGGGATAGGGCCAATTTTGACCCAAGAGGCATAATCTGAAATAACTTGGCAGAGGACCTCTACCTGATGCCCCATGCAAAATATCTAAGTTGTAGGCCTTGCGGTTTCAGAAAAGAAGATTTTCTAAGGTTTTTCCCTAAATAAGCCTACATAAAAATCAATTGACCCGAGGAAAATGCCTACATTTTCCTCAACACTGTTATTATAACATTTTCATTATGTTAGTTTATCTATGTATGTACATGTATGTGGAATAAATCCTCCGTCAATTTGTGTACAATGATCGCTAAAAGGGGAGAAATCTTGGGAATGTGGGTTTTCTAACCTAGACCAGTTGTTAAAAAAACAGTTCATATCTAATATCTGTGGACTCGGTTGCTCTATATAAGGCCATCATGACCGATTTGTTTTTCGATACATTGGTTTTTACTTATTCATGCTACTTTCAGTAAAGATACTGCAATACAAGTAATCATTTCTTCCATTCAAAAGATGATGTAGAGCCCTTTGACCTTTTGTAGCAGCGCTTCTTTCTCTGCTAAATCTCTGCAACACTTTTGTACTTGTAATGTAAAAGGAGACGAAATACCTATTTTATAATGTGACTAAAAAGTAATTTTCTAGAACAGAATTGACGCGTAGTAGTCATGGCAAAAATGTGACGTCACCAAACAGCAAGTCTATTAGTTGGGGAATAAAAAAATCAACTTTCAGCTCGACATTCCTTTTTATTTTTTTGTTTCTTTATCTTTCTGCTAAAAGTCAAGACGAATGTCGAGCTAGCTCAACCTTTAGCTCGACTTTCGATTTTATTGTATTTTTGATTTCCTGATGTAGAGCCGAATGTCACGCTTCAGTTCGACTTATGCATAATAATATCTTCGTAATTCGATTGTTGAGCTAGATGTCGAGCTGGCACAACATTCAGCTCGACATTCGTTGTTAAAAGATTTCTCGTTTCCCTATTGTCGAACCGGCGCAACATTTGCCTCGAAATTCGTTTCATATCGTCCCGAATACATCCAGAGGAGGCACTGTGGTCCAGGGGTAGAGCGCAGGGCTCCGGATCCAAAGGTCGCGGGTTCAAATCCCGTCAGAGGCGTGAGAGAATCATGATCTTCACATTCCTCCATGCTGCGCGAATACTGGTATGGAACCCAGGAGGCAGTCATCGAGCGTGATGAATCTAAGTTGTAAGAACTTGTATCGCAATCGATGTAAAATAAATGAGTCTAAACTAAACATCCAGGTCAACATCACGTTTCGCATTTTCAGTATTTGAAGAGAATTTGAAATGTGTGAAATAATTGTTTTTCACAATTTATTATGATATAAATGAGAAATTATGTGAATCCTGTTTTTGTTGTTGTTGCTTTTCCCCAGGAAACCTTGTTATATGCCCTAAGTTTTAGTGTCTAGATTTATGAATATTAATTCTTCGTTTATACATTACATTCAAAATGCAAGTGACAGATAAAAATAAACACTTATGTCCTCATAGGCATTAAGAATTTACTGTCTTAGATTTATTTCATATCTAATCCAAAAGAAAGTGAATACGATTTTGCTTTTCTAAGAAAATTTATACATTGAGGCTATCTTCGGGAAAAAATGCTATCCAAATATATTTCCGTACAGCTGCTCGAACTGAGCAAATCCGGGATTTTGAAAACGCCACGTTTTATTGCGGAATATTCTTGTCATCCGTGTGTACGAACACTGCCTCCACGACAGAGTTACAACAAAACAACTATTAGAATCACTAGAAATACATGTAAGACATCATAACTTTCGCCTTGCGGGAATAACACTTCACAGAGAAAACCATTATTGTGCCATAGTTTTCTACAAGAATATATGTTACTGGTATGATGGACTTTCTGGAAATCTTCAGCCATTACCACCAGACTTAGAAACTTGGTTTCCAAGTCATGCGGTCTACTGTTCTTTGTTATACTATAAGTACTGTTTTTTTCGGCGAGGGTGTTTTTGGCATCTTAACGATCGCCTGCCCTAACGCCTAATGTAAAAAAAACACAAATACCACACCTGAAATAAGTACAGTTCAACATTTTCTGTATTTTTATGCCCCTATCGAAGATGAGGGGGCACATTGTTTTGCAAATGTTCGGCCGGTTGGTCGGTAGACATTACGTTTCCCGAAAAAATATAGAGAAAATCCTTATACTAACCTTCCTCAAACTTGATATATAGGTTGGTTATAGCCAGTATATGACCCATATTGTTTTTCAAGTCACCAGGTTAAAAGTCAAGGTCACAGTGACCGTGAAAAGCAAAACGGTTTTCAATCAATAACTATAGAAAGCATGGTCCCAGGTTTTTCAAACTTAATGTGAAGATTGGTCATGACCAGTAAATGACACCTGTAACTTGGTATATAGGTTGGTTATAGCCAGTATGTGACCATTATGTTTTTCAAGTCACCAGGTCAAATGCCAAGTTCAAAGTGATATTGAAAATCAAAATGATATCCAATTAATAGTTATAGAAAGCTTTGGCTCATGTTCTTCGAATTTGATATATAGGTTGGCAATGACCAATAGATGACCCCAATATCATTTCAGGTCACCAAATCAAAGGCCGAGGTCACAGTTACGCTCTATAGCAAAATGGATTTCTGATCAGTTACTATAGAACCCTTTGGGCAATTCTCCTCAAAACTTCATAGGCAGGTTGGTCATGCCAATAAAATGACCCATATTGGTTGTAGAGTTATTAGATCAAAGGTCAAGGCCACAGTACCCTTGATAATTGAACCAGTTCTGGGCTCAGGTTCGTCAGGGAATCCTTGGGCTCAGATTCGTCAGACTTAGTATGTAGGTTTGTCATGATCAGTAGATTACAACGGTCATTTTTCAGGTCATTGGGTCAAAGGTCACCATGGCTTTGAAAATCAAAATGGTTTTCGATGAATAGTCCATCAAACTTAGTGTATGTGTTGCTCATGACCAGTACATGACCCCTTTAGTTTTTCAGTTCTCTAGGTCAAAGGCCAAGATAACAGTGACATTGAAAAGCAAATGGTATCTGATGAATAACCGTAGAACGCTTAGCGCATGTTCCTCAAACGTGGTATATAGATGGTTCATGAGTAGTAGATGAGCCCTTTAGTTTTTCAGGACATCAGGTCAAAGGACAATGTCACAGTGACCTTAAATAGCACAATGGTTTCCGATTAATAACTGCAAAACGCTTGGTTTCATCTCCTCATAACTTTGTAGCTACCTCTAGGGATAAGTCGCTACGGGGGCATATACGTTTTACAAACATCTTAAGTTGTTCTCGACTTCATATAAACACTCTTCAGAAAAAGCGAATATGTAGAACTGCGATTTTTTTTATCATTCTCTCATATAAAGGTAGAAACAGTAATATGAGATTTTTTTTTCTTTTGTAAAAATCTTACAAGATATATTCATATAACAATTTCCCTTTCAGTTATACTTGAAAATATAAACAACACTGAATTGAAAAATGTGGCTATTTTTTCATGGTTTATGTGATTTCGAAATGAACTATGGAATGTAACTGTGTTTTAACAAGATAAGTGTTTTGTATATCAATAGGGTGTTAAGTTTTGGTGTTTTTACTATCAAGTCTGATCATATTTGTCAAGGTCTTGAAAAAAGCATAAGATGTGATGTTATGTCATTGTGTACTGTTTGTTGTGAAACCTCTATATATCACAAAAATGTTTTTGTGTAAGTGAAACATTTAATTTTGTTGCAAATACTCGTTGACATTGAAAAGTAATGTTCAAATGCAAAATTGTTTATACGGCAGTGATAGCAGAGTAACTGGTTATAAACATATTACAGACTTTTCTATATAAGCTGCCTATTTGATTATGGATACATTAAGTAGTGACTCTTTTTACGCTGAAGCGTCTGTACACTGTACTATTCTCTTATGTCGCAGTGATATTATGTGTCGCAACCTATTCTAAATGTCGCAAACATATGTCGTATAATATGTCACGTTATCTATAACTGCGTCAATAAAAAGAAGGAAATGCAAAACTTTATTTATAATTATATCTAATTTATCAAGCGGATAGAAACAAGTTTAAGATTCTTTGTATTATATTTGGTTAAACAATATTTATTTCATAGATATTTACTACATTAACAATACGTTCATTTGCACAATATAAAAATCCAAAAAAGTTTACGTTAGAAACTTCTATAAATGCAGCTTCAAAATCCGTAAATATATAGCGGCTATAAACATTTCCTTTTTTCAAGATTATATTTATTTCTGGTATTGTAAGGATATTTAGACAAGTGCAAAGCCAGCAGGCGGATCGAAAATGGTACGAGTCCACATATACTCTGTACTGTGCAGAACACGGTGAAATAAACTTTTTATTCGATATAATTGCATACATTTTACACATTGGGACGATTTGTAGTCAAATAGATTAAAATAAAAAAAGGGCCGTCAAAGTGTAGATTTTAATTAACTCTGAATATGTCTTCGCCAGTATGTTTAGCACGTGGCTAGTTTAACTATACCAATTTTACGCATGTGCATTCAATATAGAATCAAGCGGTAAAAAGTAAAGTAATATGACTGGTTAATAAAAAGCTATGAAGAATAATTAATATTTGTCTATTAATAATAATCACATGTTAAAAACATTTTTATAGCGTATATGTTGACCGCCAGCAATCATTCCGGCGGAAAATGCTTTTAGTCAACGACGAAAAGCGAACATTTAAGAGAAGATACGTTTATATTTCCACAAAGGTGTTCTACTGCACATAAAGCCATGATAACAAAAGGTACCAAGGCTTGGAATAATACTTCAGTTATTTTGAAGAAGTGACAAACATTCAGTAGTTAAAAGATATAGAGGCTGACCATGTCAACCACGTGAAAGTAGTTTAAACATTCATAACAGTAAGATATTTTTTGCAACATGTAAAACTACATCTTTTTACGACACTTGAAGCAGCTTGCGACTTTTTCTGATGTATGTATGACACATTTTTTGGGATATTTCATTTAGATTGAGACATATAAGAAATATAAAGCGCCCGTCTTTGTAATTAAAGCAACAATGCACGAGTGTTTTACAGTATGCAAGAACATACCGGTATGAGTTGAACTTTGCATCTTATTATGCCTAGGGTTAGGGTTCCGAAGGGAAGCATATCATTTTTTAACTGTAAATTAGTTAGTCGGTACGTCAGTCCCTACGTCAATCCGTCTGAAAACTATAACATGGGCCATGGCTTTCTTATCAGTATGTGCATTAACTTCATATGTGCACACAACACCCCTTTGGACAAGCCCTTCCCATTGACGTATACATATTTGACATTGAACGCCGAAATAACCTTGAGATACAATTGTCCACAAACTTTTACAATGGCCATAACTTCCTTCGTAGTAAGTGGATATACTTCATACTTGGACACAAAACCTCTTTGGACAAGACCTTCCCGTTGACGTATTTATTTGACCTTTGCCCCTGAATGAGTGAGCCTTAGCTCAAAGGTTAAAGCATCACTTAGGAGGCATTGTCATCTTACAGTGACAGGTCTTGTTTTTTTTTTTCTTTAAAGTGCAAAATTTAGTTTGGTACATTAGGAGATTACGTATTGTACGTTAAGATAACACTTGCAGTTCAGGTTTCTTTTGGGAATGCAGATGTGATTTCTTTTATTTTTCTTACAAAGAGATGTAATTTTAAGTGTAAAAGATATATAAATAAGGATGCACATGTATTACACGACTTTTAAATCGTCATATTTTCAAATAGAACTCTATGTTTGATTTCATATACATGGTTGCCGTGAATAAACATGAAATATATTTGTCTTTTGTGATAATATTGTAATGTTTAGAATAACCTGTCTGCTACTGTAGTGAATGATACATTTAACATAAGAGCAATAAATTGTTTAATCAACTGTCTCAGTTTTTTTAAATATCATTTTCTTTATTAAAGAATATTTCCTTTTTCATGTAAATGTACTGTGAAAGTGACAGTCTGCTAGATAGACATCCATTAACGCTTTGCATTCGTTATAAAAGCACTTAAGAAAAAAGGAGAAAAGAAGAAAATGGAAATAATATCTCCCCCTCCACCCCACATACTAAGCTGCTGGACAGTTTGAAGTTGTCCAACCAGTTTCTGTTTCAATGTCTTTTTCGACGGATCTGTGTTATAAATCCTTTCCGAGAACTTTATATCTTTTGCCAAGCTATATACTTGCTAATATATAGTTGAATATAGAGCTGAATGTCGATTGCACAGCTCTGCATTCGGAATATTGTATTTCGAATGTCGAGCTGAATTTCGATTGCACAGTTGCAAATTCATTGAATGCAGAGCTTAACGTCGAATGCAAAGCTCTACATTCAGGAATAATTTATTTCGAATGTAGAGCTGAATATCGATTGCGCAGCTCTGCATTCGGTGAATGCAGAGCTGAACGTCGAATGCATAGCTCTGCATTCACGAATATTGTATTTCGAATGTAGAGCTGAATATCGATCGCACAGCTCTACTTCGGTGAATGCAGAGCTGAATGTCGAATGCATAGCTCTACACTCAGGAATAATTTATTTCGAATGTAGAGCTAAATATCGATTGCACAACTCTACATTCGTTGACTGCAGAGCTGAACATCGAAATATTGTATTTCGAATGTAGAGCTGAATATCGATTGCGCAGCTCTGCATTCGGTGAATGCAGATCTGAACGTCGAATGCATAGCTCTACATTAAGGAATACGGTATTTCGAATGTAGGGCTGAATGTCGATTGCACAACTCTACATTCGTTGAATGCATAGCTGAACGTCGAATGCATAGCTGTACATTCAGGAATAATTTATTTTGAATGTAAAGCTGAATGTCGATTGCACAGCTCTACATTCGTTGAATACAGAGCTGAACGTCGAATGCATAGCTCTACATTCAGGAATAATTTATTTTCAATGTAGAGCTGAATGTCGATTGCACAGCTCGACATTCGTTGAATGCAGAGCTGACCGTTGAATGCATAGCTCTACATTCAGGAATATTTTATTTTGAATGTAGAGCTGAATGTCGATTGCACAGCTCTACATTCGTTAAATACAGAGCTGAACGTCGAATGCATAGCTCTACATTCAGGAATAATTTATTTTCAATGTAGAGCTGAATGTCGATTGCACAGCTCGACATTCGTTGAATGCAGAGCTGACCGTCGAATGCATAGCTCTACATTCAGGAATATTGCATTTTGAATGTAGAGCTGAATGTGAATTGCACAGCTCTACATTCGGGGAATGCATAGCTGAACGTCGAATGCATAGCTGTACATTCGGGGAATGCAGAGCTGAACGTCGAATGCATAGCTCTACATTCAGGAATAATTTATTTTCAATGTAGAGCTGAATGTCGATTGCACAGCTCGACATTCGTTGAATGCAGAGCTGACCGTCGAATGCATAGCTCTACATTCAGGAATATTGCATTTTGAATGTAGAGCTGAATGTCGATTGCACAGCTCTACATTCGGGGAATGCATAGCTGAATGTCGATTGCACAGCTCTACATTCGGGGAATGCAGAGCTGAACGTCGAATGCATAGCTCTACATTCAGGAATAATTTATTTTCAATGTAGAGCTGAATGTCGATTGCACAGCTCTACATTCGCTGAATGCATAGCTGAACGTCAAATGCATAGCTGTACATTCGGGGAATACAGAGCTGAACGTCGAATGCATAGCTCTACATTCAGGAATAATTTATTTTGAATGTAGAGCTGAATGTCGATTGCACAACTCGACATTCGTTGAATGCAGAGCTGAACGTCGAATGCATAGCTCTACATTCAGGAATAATTTAGTTTCAATGTAGAGCTGAATGTCGATTGCATAGCTCGACATTCGTTGAATGCATAGCTGACCGTCGAATGCATAGCTCTACATTCAGATATATTGCATTTTGAATGTAGAGCTGAATCTCGATTGCACAGCTCTACATTCGGGGAATGCATAGCTGAACGTCGAATGCATAGCTGTACATTCGGGGAATGCAGAGCTGACCGTCGAATGCATAGCTCTACATTCAGGAATATTGCATTTTGAATGTATAGCTGAATGTCGATTGCACAGCTCTACATTCGGGGAATGCATAGCTGAACGTCGAATGCATAGCTGTACATTCGGGGAATGCAGAGCTGAACGTCGAATGCATAGCTCTACATTCATGAATAATTTAATTTGAATGTAGAGCTGAATGTCGATTGCACAGCTCTACATTCGGGGAATGCATAGCTGATCGTCGAATGCATAACTGTACATTCAAGGAATACAGAGCTGAACGTCGAATGCATAGCTCTACATTCAGGAATAATTTATTTTGAATGTAGAGCTGAATGTCGATTGCACAGCTCGACATTCGTTGAATGCAGAGCTGACCGTCGAATGCATAGCTCTACATTCAGGAATAATTTATTTTGAATGTAGAGCTGAATGTCGATTGCACAGCTCTACATTCGTTGAATGCAGAGCTGAACGTCGAATGCACAGCTCTTCATTCAGGAATACGGTAGTTCGAATGTAGGGCTGAATGTCGATTGCACAGCTCTACATTTGCTGAATGCATAGCTGAACGTCAAATGCATAGCTGTACATTCGTGGAATACAGAGCCGAACGTCGAATGCATAGCTCTACATTCAGGAATAATTTATTTTCAATGTAGAGCTGAATGTCGATTGCACAGCTCTACATTCGCTGAATGCATAGCTGAACGTCAAATGCATAGCTGTACATTCGGGGAATACAGAGCTGAACGTCGAATGCATAGCTCTACATTCAGGAATAATTTATTTTGAATGTAGAGCTGAATGTCGATTGCCCAGCTCGACATTCGTTGAATGCAGAGCTGACCGTCGAATGCATAGCTCTACATTCAGGAATAATTTATTTTGAATGTAGAGCTGAATGTCGATTGCACAGCTCTACATTCTTTGAATGCAGAGCTGAACGTCGAATGCATAGCTCTTCATTCAGGAATAATTTAGTTTCAATGTAGAGCTGAATGTCGATTGCATAGCTCGACATTCGTTGAATGCAGAGCTGACCGTCGAATGCATAGCTCTACATTCAGGAATCATTTATTTTGAATGTAGGGCTGAATGTCGGTTGCACAGCTCTACATTCGTTGAATGCAGAGCTGACCGTCGAATGCATAGCTCTACATTCAGGAATATTGCATTTTGAATGTAGAGTTGAATGTCGATTGCACAGCTCTACATTCGGGGAATGCATAGCTGAACGTCGAATGCATAGCTGTACATTCGGGGAATGCAGAGCTGAACGTCGAATGCATAGCTCTACATTCAGGAATAATTTATTTTCAATGTAGAGCTGAATGTCGATTGCACAGCTCTACATTCGCTGAATGCATAGCTGAACGTCGAATGCATAACTGTACATTCAAGGAATACAGAGCTGACCGTCGAATGCATAGCTCTACATTCAGGAATAATTTATTTTCAATGTAGAGCTGAATGTCGATTGCACAGCTCGACATTCGTTGAATGCAGAGCTGACCGTCGAATGCATAGCTCTACATTCAGGAATACGGTATTTCGAATGTAGGGCTGAATGTCGATTGCACAGCTCTACATTCGTTGAATGCAGAGCTGAACGTAGATTGCACAGCTGTGTATTAGCATATCTGCTAATGCATAGCCGAATGTTGATTGTATAGCTGTACATTGAATGTCGTACGTCGATTGCCGATTTCTTAGCCAACTTCACTCTAATCAATGAAACATCTATACGATCACACACAAATCATTGTTTACATGGAGACGGCTTATGAAGACAGAGATGGCCGTCTAACTGGTAAAACCAAAGTCTTTTGAAGAAGTAATACTGATGTAATTTCATGATCCCTATCAAGCATTAGCCCATGATAATTAATTCAAAAAGCTTTGATTAAATACCCATTCAACTTTTTTTCTCCTTAAGAATCAATAGCCCTCTGGCCTTAAAAACAATATTCCCTCGAAATGCGGTTTTTAATGCTATTTCAAAGACTCGTGCTAAATTTATTTTAATGATAAAATTCCCGATGGAATTTTGATTACATGCCGTATCTAGTCTGGAGCCGCAGTTTCTAGCGTAGAAATGTAAACAAATTATTATTTGTATGCCTAAAAATGAGATAACAGAAATATAAAAAAAGCCTGTTATTGTTTAAAACCGAAACTAGATTACAATAAGTAAAGTTTTAATCAATTTTTGAAAATAAGATACGATAGTTTATATCATACTTGACGTATGTGTGGCAATGACAAGATTCTGTTGAGCATTTCTTAAATGATGGTTTATTTTACCGGTTATGCACATGACTCATTTACTACCTAAGATATTGTAAATTAAAGTTAGTATAGAAACTTTTGTACTGAATGTAATCCAAATTATGTCTCTTTTTGAACATAAAAAGTCTGTCTTAACCTTTGCGTGCAAATGTGTTTTCGTTAAAACAAACAAACGTTTGCAAACAAAATATATATTTACATTTAAGAAACCACATAAGATACTGTTTCAATGCTTTAACAGTAATTATCGGGTCAGATCGCTGTTGTTGGGTTTTTTATGCCCCCACTTGGGGGGGGGGGGGCATTTAGATTTGCCCTTGTCCGTAATAGTAATTTTCAACTTGTGTCGCCTGCACCTGCAAAAGCGCTGCACCTACAGTCAAGAAACTTTACAGGAATGTTGATCAGCATTTGAAGTTGTCACCTCGGGTTCTCTCCGTCCGTCTGTCAGTCCTTCCGTCGGTCTCAAAAAGTTGTGTCGCCTGTAGCTCCAAAAGCGCTGAAGCTAAAGTCAAGAACCTTTACAGGAATGTTGATCAGCATGTGAAGTTGTGCACCTGGGGTTTCCCGTAAAGATTTATTTGGAACTGTTACAGTTATGGCCCCTTACTTAGTCAAAAATACATGTAGTAATTTTCAACTTGTGTCGCCTGTACCTGCAAAAGCGCTGCACCTACAGTCAAGAAAATTTACAGGAATGTTGATCAGCATGTGAAGTTGTGCACCTGGGGTTCCGTGTGTCCGTCCGTCCCAAAAACTTGTGTCGCCTGTACCTGCAAAAGCGCTGCACCTACAGACAAGAAACTTTACAGGAATGTTGATCAGCATGTGAAGTTGTGCACCTGGGGTTTCCCGTATAGATTTATTCTTTATTGTGGAGACAGTATTTTGAGTCTTCAAACCACAACAGGTTTCTTATAGTTGTCATTTTGTTAAACCAATCTTATTAATGATTCAGCGTGTATGACTATCTCGTGGCCATATTGCTAGCTATATTTTAGCCTCTGTGACCTTTAACCTAATCTAATAATTTGAAAAAGCTTGATAAAGCTTGCTTCATGCCAAATTTTAAAATTCTAGGCCTTGTGGTTTCAGACAAGAAGATTTTTAAAGATTTTCTTCTATACTGCTATTTAAAACTTGTGACCCCTCGGACAGGGCCAATAGTGACCCCAGGGACATTTTTGCCACACTCTGGGGCTGAGTGGGGGCATCTGTGTCCTATGGACACATTTCTAGTTTTAAAAATAAATTGTAAGTAATGACCTATTTCACACTTAGAAAAGTTGGATGAGTTTTTGCATGTGGGACACATTCATTTACGTGGTAACATTTATAGAACTTGTTGTCAAGTATGATAACTTTTGATTTAATTACTTAAAAGCTTAGTCATTAGGGACAATAACGAGTTTAAATAACGACGGCTTCAGTGTCTGTGTAAATAATCAACCGTTATGCAAATAGACTGATTCATAATCGATCATTTGATCACCGCTATTATGAAGGTCACGTAACCCGTCCGCCATTAATGGTCTGCGAATACCTCTCGGTGATCATGGAACTTTCAATGTGACATGTTCGTGTCATTCCACGAAAAACAACATGTAGTCCTTAAGTAAAAGAATATGTGTGCCCTAAACGAGACAACGTGCGAAACGAAATAAAATAGAATTTGAAAAAAAGGGATCAGAGGTTATAAAGCCTGAATATCACACACAGTCATAAAGAAGACTACATTTCTTTTTTTAATATATCACCAAGTAATGGTTTCTGTCATTTTGTCATATAATATACTGTATTTACTATTTATTTTTTATATAGCTACAAATTACCTGCCCCAAACGTTACTCCCTTTGCAACCATACCAAGCCATCTTCAATCTGTCTTTCTTTTGACAAGAGACAATTTCTTTCTATAGGTCTTTTATACCCAGAAACTTACTCCCTTTTCCACCTGTCCAAGCCAACTATCAAGGACATTGGTGGGGGTATGAATCGCATTCAGCGATAGTTCTAATTGTGAAAGGTAACTATTGAATGTTTTTATATTAATGCAAACGTTTTGCAAGGACAGAAGTCCTCAAATAATACAATTGCATTTGCTACACTGGTGAAGTTTTTTCTTTAAAATCTGAACTCCTTTATAACAGAATACAGAAAAAAAACAATATTACATCGACATTTAGATATGCAAATTATAGTCTGATGAAATTTCTCTAGTTAGAAACACTGGCTTCTGGCATACTAATGCATACAGTCAATGGGCTGTCGGGAATTGTATCAGTTAGAAAATTAGTGTCAATAAAATGTTTTCTTGATCTTTGGGAGAAAGACGTGATACCCTGGTACAGTGATGTGGGATGTTTATGGAAGTAATTTCAATTGTCAAATGGTTCATGACTTAAGAAAGAAAGATCTGCTTTAATTGATAAGGTGCCTGTCTGCAACGGAGGACTTTAACATTTGGAAGCATAATATCTCTGAATATTCCCTGCATGATATTCTTTAGCTGTAGAATTAACAAAGTTTAAAAAAAAACAAAGAAAGCTTACTGTTACAGAGTTTGCTTAAAGATAAATGATATTATTCTTTTATTTGAATTGTAGAAGAAATTGTCGAAGTATTTATTTGTGTTCATATATTAAAATCCTTAAATCTTGGCGAAAAGAACTTGTGATTGACAAACTGAATTTGTTTGGTAACCTTTGCCAGAGAATAAGCGTACAGTTCTGAGGTCCGATCACAATGGTTTTAATCTATATATGTTAGCAAATCACAAAATTGCTATTTATTTTTGAATGAATCTTAAAGAGGTTTTGAGTGATTTAAACTGACAGATTTCTTTTTTTCTAGATCTTTAGAAGCGATCTGGTGTTTAATACCTGACTGAAGGGTACCAGACACTTAAAAGCAACATCAGCCATCCCGTTGATTTCAAGTAGGAGACTGTTTTCAACAGACACTGAAATTCAACATGATATAGGAGACCATTTATTTTCCTTAGTTCAATGATAAAAGAATTGGGGTTAAAATATTTTCCCCCAATTATTTAGTTTTAGCAGTAACATTAGTAAACTTCTATTTGATGAACTGTCTAAGGACAGTAGGGAAGTCTTTCTGTAATGTGTAACAATTATTTAATCGTTTATCATATAAAAGATGAATGATGTCAGAAACGTAATTATCAGAGAGACTGAGTCCTTAGCGATAATATAAGATAGCTGTCTTTCATATAGAAATTATACGTCAAGGGGTGTCTGAAACTGACAGATAATTTACAAAGACTGTTTAGTTTCGAGCATGGTATCTTCGTTAACTGACTTTTGATCATTTAGTAAAACGATATGGCTAACAAATCATAGTCCATGGTGAATACTAGAGAAAAAGATTTGGATTTAGAAAGTGAACATGTAAATAACATTTCCTCTATCTATTAGTTTTGCTTTAGAAAGTGAACATGTAAATAACATTTCCTCTATCTATTAGCTTTGTTTTAGAACGTGAACATGTAAATAACATTTCCTCTATCTATTAGTTTTGCTTTAGAAAGTGAACATGTAAATAACATTTCCTCTATCTATTAGCTTTGTTTTAGAACGTGAACATGTAAATAACATTTCCTCTATCTATTAGTTTTGCTTTAGAAAGTGAACATGTAAATAACATTTCCTCTATCTATTAGCTTTGTTTTAGAACGTGAACATGTAAATAACATTTCCTCTATCTATTAGTTTTGCTTTAGAAAGTGAACATGTAAATAACATTTCCTCTATCTATTAGCTTTGCTTTAGAACGTGAACATGTAAATAACATTTCCTCTATCTATTAGCTTTGCTTTAGAAAGTGAACATGTAAATAACATTTCCTCTATCTATTAGCTTTGTTTTAGAAAGTGAACTTTGCTTTGTTTCACATAGTTCTTACTCGATGAACTTACGGCATTCCAGTAAACTGTATCAAAACTTGCAAAATTTAAACGCAAGTAAACGTCTTCATAAAGTATTAGTTATTTTCTGGTATAAAGCACACAACACTGATATAGGTGATATGGGTGATTTAGGTGATATAAGTGATTTTGTGACATGCCTTATTTATTATCTTTATAACTTTTATTTTGCAAAACAGAGTTCAAGATACTGCTGAAAAATTTAAGATTTTCTATAACAAATCCACGAATCTGTTTTTTTTCTTTTTCAAATAAAGATGTCTTGTGACATTATCCCGTAGCTTTATTCCTTTAATTTGTCTAACAAAACAGACAAACAAACACCGTTATATAGCAAGTTTCAAGTTAGTATCTCTACCGGTTCCTGAGATGAAACGGGACTGGACGGGACAGAACAAAGTGATTTCTATATATCCCCCGTCCCGCCCCCCCCCCCCCCACCCCCCTCCCAACACACACACACTCCAACTATGATTGGTGGGGGTAAAACCGACGCAGTTTAAAGCTGTTAGATTTATATAGGAATATACAGTTGTCCTTCGAGGGTGTACTGTGCCTTTCCATAAAAAAAGTTGTCTACATAAGAACTATGTATGCAGGATATACACAAGTTGTTATTGTAATTCTGGAAGGACATACTAATCTACTTTGTGTTTATAAGAATTGTTTGACCGTTTAATAACGTATAATTCAGGTTCACTCATAAATAAACTTTAATGATAGATTTACATATTCTTCTGACGAGTGTCAATATTTGTAACAGACATTGGACATTCATTATGTTTGTGATAAATTTAGATCCTAAATGCTAGATGCACGTGACTATCCACGTGATCGTAAATAGTTTGTATTTAGTTTACTCATCAAGTGTGCTTCATGCAGATTTGTAGATATGTGATGTATTTATCTGTTCAATTATGGGAATGTTCGATAAGCAGTTGTAATACATGTAGATTTTGTTACTTTAATATAGTTTATCTTTGTTAGTGTAAAGTCTTTTTTATGACTAGCAAAAAATGGATATAGTATTCAATATTTTATGTGTTCGCATTATAGACGAGAGAAATAGTGACAATTCCATTACGGTTGCCCTTCTAAACTTGTTGTGTTTGATAAAATTGTTAGAGCAAATACAATAAATGTTTTTATGCCCCGAATAACTATTTACCTTCTCTGATTAACATGAAACACAAAGATATTTCTGACAATGATCCACAAACCTTGACATATTAGTTTAAGAAAAGAAAACATACTTGTCTGGCAAACATCAGTTTTTACAAGAGGAAATACAGCAGAACTGTACAACGAAAAATGTTGAAATGCGTTGCCTTCTCTCAAGTACATACAACTAGTCACGGCAACGTTCATGCCTCTTTTTTTCATTTTGTTGTGATAACGTTGGAAACCATACATCATATCCCTGCAGAGAGACCGGGGTTAGTTTTTGTGGCGTATGAGATATTATCATAACTTTAACATTATTAACCATTTTAACATTGGTCGCAAAATAATTGCCTGAGTGCAGTCAGTTATACCTTGATAAAAGCCAATGAGAAACTCGAAGACTAGATACGACCGCCCCTAAGGCATCCAAGAACAACAATAAACTCTTAGGACAAATCAAAATCATGTAGATGCCATGCGTAGTTACACGAAAATTTGACAGAAGGGCCGGGTACTTACGTTTTCCAATCAACTTTTTTTATGAAATTTTTATTTTCATGTTACGACAATCTTGACTTGGCTGAGTAGTTCCATAGATAATTTGTTAAGTGGCAGTTCTCCAGGAGACAATGGTGTATTTCTTTCATTCCAGCGGAATGTGACTTATAGTGTATTAACAAGGTTTTTTTACTGAATTATTTTCGAATTTTTGGTCCCATGATGTTTTGACCCAGTTTCAAGCTCATCCGAGAGATTATCAGGACAAACATTCTGACCAATTTCCATGAAGGTTTGACCAGATATGTGACATCCAATTTGTTCACAATGTTTTGGCTGATCTGAGCGGGTGTCCTTTATTTCAGAGCAAACTCTAAAGCAAGTTCACATGGTTTTGCTTTGATTTTGCTGCTGTCCTATTAGTAAATCCCACACATAATCCAGTTTTTAACTCATCCTACAGATCATCAGCTACAACATTTTGAACAAGATTTATAAGGCTGGATCAAAAATGTGGCCGATCACAAAAGGTCATCGGAACATCCTGTGCTCAGATGAACAAAAACAGCTTTTGAAGGCTTACATTAAAAATACCATGACTGTTTGTAAGAAGACACATACTGAGTCATGTTTATGATGCTAGAAGTCCTCTGTGGCATGCTTGCACTTTATCAATTGAACTATTTCCATGTCCTAACTTTTTTTAAAAGTCATTAACCGTCTGACAATTGAAAATTCTTGAGAAACCTGTCTTAAAATGTTACACTGAAACATCTCTTCCTTCAAAACAAAGCGAAAATAATTCACCACAGATGTTGTAACCGATACAGCTTTCGACAGGCCGTTGACTTAACGTATATGTTTTCCAAGAGCCAGTTTTCAACAGACTATAATTTGCATATAATTGTTTTTTTCCGTATTCTGTATTGAAGGAATTCAAATGGCGACGCACTTCACCATTGAAACATACGCTATTATTATGATCATGATTTCTAAGAAATCTGTCTTTGTCAAACGTTTGAATTAAAACTTTTAAGTTGCACTTTTCACACCGATTAGTTTTACCAAACAATTCTCCAAACATTCTTACACAATTTATGATGTCAATTGTAATAGGAAGAAAAAATATTTATGCCTATTTAATTCCGCTATAAAATGCTTTTATTTCTCTTTCTCTACTTCAAAATTCAGACCTAATCTTCAGTAAAAAATAAAATATATCATATGTGAATACTTGTGAAAATACATATATATATATATATATATATATATATATATATATATATATATATATATATATATATATATATATATATATATATATTATGTAAAAGCATAGCTATTTCAGTGAGTTGTTTATATGACAAGACAGAAAGCATCAATGAAATTTGTGTTTACTAAAAACATTTAAAGAAGAAACTCGAAAAAAATGTCGACAACCTGAAGAAATAAGTAAATCAATATTTTGTCATTGTAAAATTCATTGCTAGCTTTTTGCACATAAACTTTTCTTATTCTGGTGTACCGAAGAAATTAAAAAAAAAAAAAAAGAATTTAAAAAACTTAAACCTGAATAAATAAATGTCAGGTTTATGCTTATTTTGTGAAATTGACAATAAAAAATTAAAAATGACTTTCCCTAAGATAAAGGGATGTGTGTATAAGATACTGGATACAATAAGATCCTTGTTCTGATTCAGCGTCTCAAGATCTCCATATCTATATAGATAATCTGCTTAAGTAGCAGACATATCATATTACAAATCAAATATGTATATTGAAGGTGTGTTCAAGGTATATAGATGCCCGTGTGTTTAAATGTTTTAACTGTATATGCTGGTGACAGTTATTTTCGCATATATCAATCATTGTGAAGAATTACAAACTCAGATTTATTGCATAATTATTGCAACAAAGGGGAAAAAAACAAAAACCATATTCATGGTTTTCTGTTGCACATTTCAAGCGGGAAAAAACACAACAGTGATTCACTGATTTGTTACGAGCTGAATGATGTATAACAAATGATATGCTACCGGAGAGACACATAGCTTTTTGTGATTCAATACCAAGAAGAAAAAGCACACCAGAATGTCATTTATAACAAGTGGAAACATTTAGATTCAGTACAAGTTCAATCTACTCACTGGCAACTATTTCTAGGAAGAAACAATAACTCACTTTTCTCGGCGCCCGCCACAAAGACAATTATTGTTATAACAGTAAACCAGATATCTGAAAGTGACCTCTTTTAAAACCACTCTATGATTAGTTTTTCGAACGAAAGATATAAAACTGCCTTTTAAAAATTAAATTTAATTGATACTTTTTAGAAGCATGATCGTATTTTACTTTGATGAGGAATAGTCAAGATGTCTTATTTGTTTGTATATTATTCATACACATTTTCTGATGCTTGTATTTTCAAGGAGTACTTTATTACTCTAACAGACATGCTGATTGCATGAGAAATATCTTAAGGAATCGTGGGTGTCTCACTAGAGAGCTGCCAGGACTATCCAAAATAACAATAATTCCAAGTGCAGCAACTAAGCTATCTTAAATCTACTTTAAGTGCAGATTTAGGCCGAGACATCATATCCGTGTCTTCATATCTATGTAATATTTAAAACTCTAGCGCAAATTACGCAGAACAATCAGACATTTAATTAATTAAAATTAACAAAAACTAGCATGTCAGAATATAATATGTTCCACTTTCATGAACGCAAAATAAATCAGAGACGGACTAGAACAAGTACAGGCACTATATAAAATCTGACATTTTTTTCCTAATGTATGCATTGAACTTTCTGAGCTTTATACATATTGTAGTACCGTGAAGCTTTAGGGGGTCACACACACACACACACACACACACACACACACACACGTTTGTAAAAAGAACCACAAGCCAAGATGCGGTGTGTACCTTGCACTATCCAAAATGATTGAATTTTTTCAGTTAATGATGTGATGTTGGCAATTGGTATTAATAAATCAAATTCAAATTCATCGTTAGAAGTTCTTTAGTTTTTGCTAAATTTTAGTTTAGTTCTGTTTAGTTTAAATATGTTACACTGCATATGTGTTCCATTTATTTGATAAAAAAGCCATTTAAGAATTGTGTAAAAATGATTAATTTGTATACAGTTGAACACATGCCAATATTTATTCTGCTGATAATTTTCAATGATTGGCGAAGCTATAGGTGAAATAAGAAAATAGTAGTTTATCAATATTTTGGTTGAAGGCTATTCTTTGAAGTGGATGCGTGTAAGTTTTATTTTTAACATAATGTTTTACTGGAGAAAATAAGCACATTCCAACAATTTTTTAATATTATTTCTCATTTATTTTAAGTCATCTATAGTAACAACTACTTACATACAATATTAAGATTGGTCATCCGTAGATTTAAGTAAAAGCAGACACCGACCTCTCTTTCTGAGAAAGCGTATTATAGAACAATATATTCAAACTGAACCTGTCACATTTGCTTTGCCAATTGTATTGGCACGTTTACCTTGCGGTATTCATTAGTACTTGTATCGCATGTTTGTTGTTGTTGTTGTTTTGTTGTTGTTTTTTTTCTTCATTTGTTTTGTAAAATAAGATCAACATGTATTGTATCATTTCGTTTCTATTTCGTACTTTTTTTTATTTGTATTCAATAAATTTACATTTGTATTTCATGATTATCATTCTATTCAAAAACAGCAATTGTTATTAAAAGGATATTTGTATTCTTTAACGATGTATTTGTATTGTATAATTTGTATTTGTATAACATGTTATATCATTTACAATCGTTGTAAAAAACACATTGATAATTGATTCATTATTATTCAATTCTGAATTCATCTGTATTTTATACGTGTTACAGAAATTGTGTACTGGCAATCTATGATATGTTTGTTTACTTTGTTTACGACAGGACCCACCGGCTGAGGAAAACCAAATTTGCAGCCCCAACATCATCATTTTAGACGTCGTTGATTTCTTTAACCAGCTTTTACAGAAGTAGAATTTACTCTTTAAGTTCTAACCAACTCGCACATATTACCTTCGCGAAGGCTGTCAAGCTGTGTGATAATTGATAGAGAATATAATTATTTTTTTTATAATGAAATGAAACCCAAACATATTGTAAAAAAAAGACAGGATGACTAGGTTTCCGAAAATTTGGTATATTCGACACTTATATCTAAATGTCGAATTTGAAATACACACCAAAAATAAACAATATTATATAACCAAATAAATAAAATTTTAAGAAGCAAGTTTTTTATTATACAGGTAACACAATTTAACGCGTTCAACTTCAACACGAATGCAATGATTCACTATGTCTTCTCATAAGAAGAGGCAGTAATACTTTCATTTAGTGCAAAAGGTGCGTATGTTGTTGTTTCTGTTGTAATGAAGACGTCCATTAACACTTAAGTTAATTATCTATAGCTGGCAGAGTGCAGCAAATCAAGCGTTTATCCATTACTTTTATATTGTTAAACCCGAAAACACCGTTAAGAAATATGCCTTTTGAAATTACCTGCTGTTCTTTTCACCTGTTCCTGTCACACTATTTTCTGTTTCCTGTGTAGTATTCGTGTGAAAATTTAACTCTAATGTTTAGAGAATAATTAGGAAAATAGTTGTCTTGATATGAAAAAGTTGGTTGAGTACAGGTGTACGGTGCGAAACACAAGCATGAAATAAACATTAAAACGATCAGAGAATCCACCACTGGCTCTAGCTTTAAACTTTATTTCAAATAATCTTCAAATACTGTTAAATGAATGCAAACATCGTGTTGAACCCAATACATAAAAGTTGCTATTTACTTTGTCGTCTGCTGAAGACGACGTTTACTGTTTATCCTGCATCCTAGCGAACCTTTTTTGAAATTTGTGTGCTGAATAATGTCAAAATAAAGTATGTAAAAATATTTAGAAAACCAAGAGTTAAAAAAAATCACCAACAATGAATAACTTGATTCCAAGATTACCACTTTCATCTGACACGTCACTCAATAAAACTTCAGGCTCCAACGGTCTTTTTAAGGCAATACTCGCAAAATGTTTCCCTTGTAACTGTATTGAACGGTAATTGTGAACAGTTGTTGGACGTTATTTCGCTGTCATGGGAACTAAAACACACTTAAGCATAGTATTATACCGGAAAGCGAAAGAAAAAAAAGTTTCTATAATTGCTGTTTTTCATGTAAATGAGTAAAACAACAACAACAACATTTTTTTGCGAAAATAACCAGCACACACCATTCAAGCATAACACAGACTATAAAACTGTAATGGTCCACTTCTTGTAAGCTGTTTTCTATTTGTTGACGAGTATGTACAATACGTCGGATCGTAACTTTAACTTTTACAGGAAGGCGAGTTTCGAGGCGTTACTGTTGAAAATAACTGCTAAACTTAAAAAAGAATGATGAATTTCTAGGAATAGCTGTAGGTAAAACTATGAACTTGACAAGAACTGTCATCAACATATATTCTCTCTTCATGACAAATTTAACTTGTACCTAATACCTGTTTACATTTGTAAATAAACTATTCACGACTTGTTACGTCACAAGTGCTTCGTGATCCATGAATCTAATATATCAGTTAATCAGCTGTCGTGCCAGACATAAGAGTTAAGAAATTACTACATTATCTCTTTAATCATATTTTCTCTACTATAACCGCCAATATATACTTAACTAGAGCATCTTTCAATTATTTCTGTTTTGTTTTGTAGGTCCCTTATATTTTATGTCAGAGGTCAAAATTTACATTGTATAGTATATGGATTAATATGGTATGAATGCATAATCTTTTATCAAATTTGCCTAAAACATGTAGAGTATGAGGATTTTTTTGACGTCCTACTAACATAAATCAGTATTAACTTATTATTAAAGTCTTAAAATGTTTTGACTGAAAGAGAAAACTCGAAACTAATCTTACAGGACGATAAAATTACTAGAGAGAGACTACTCTTTAATCCAGTTGATAGCACTTTTAAATAAATTTACCCCCCCCCCCCCCCCCCCCCCACCAAAAAAAAATCAAACAAACAAACAAACAACAACAAAACATACAAACACAAAAGGGAAACAGAAAAAAATCAAAATCAGTTTAAACGGTGGTGGAAAACATAAAACATAGATATCTTTATTACCTCCACTTGAGGGAGAGCGACAATATCATTATACAAACATGCAAGCATAGTACAATAGTAAGAAATATACAGGTATTTTCAACATAAATATCAAATGATATAGATATATTCTTACAGCACTGAGATGCATATTATAAAGATTTTATGTAATAACAGATATGAATAGGGTTGCGCTTTAGAAAATAACACAAAAATAAAAATAAAACAAAACATAAACAAACATGCATGGAAACGTATTTGCGTCTAAAAGCTCAATCTTACCGAAACAAAATATAAGAATGGACTCAACGCTCTTCACCATGCGACAAAGTTAATGCAGAGAAGAAACAATACATATGACTGAACATATGACAGTCTGCTACCATATTCTGTAGTACATGCTGACATAGGCTAGCTGACGTGCATAGACATTTTCTATTAACAACAGTCACTTGTTGTCATAATATGAAATGCGTTTACCACTGCTAGTAGGACACGGTTAGTATTGACTGTGGAGTCGTAATGTTTAAGACCGGCCAATAAACTTAAAATTTGGTTCTGAGGCGATTGCCTTGTTACACAATAAAAAAAGTCATATAAAGGATTTAAGGCCGGCGTGTAAAATAACATTAGACCATAATTTTGAGCGAATATTTTCATTGTTAGACAAAACATGATCAGATGCAAACTTCTATCCTCAACCATAGATTTGCACAGTTTGCATTGCTCCACGCCTTTAAATGAGAACAGTTTTGTAAGAATGTTGACTGCTGTAAAGCAATATGTTTTGGCTGATGGAAACTTCTTACACAAATTCCATAGTTCGCATGTTCCGAATGCCCCAAACACTTGGGCGCAGATCTGTTCACCGAACATAACCGCCAACCTGTTGCGACGAGTTATCTGCTCTTGTTCAAAAATATTACACCTGAGCGCTCTTTTCCATGCAGTATTGGAAAGAAAGGAACCTGTTTCTAAATAACCGTCTACAAAATGTTTTAGACTGTACTTATTTAATAGCTTATACAGATCTGGTATAAATCCTAAGCTCTGCAATTCTAGACCGCTTGCAAAACGAATGAGCCTCTGGACAAAAAATTGTTTGGCTAAATAGTGACATGGTAGTCTACATAATTGTCCAAAGAATTGCAGTTTCTTATAGTCTATCACTGAAGCAATACTACACCAAGAGAGAAGAGAGATATGTCATTGTTTGCATAAAGTGGCAGTTTCTGTGAAAATTTTACACAAAAACGCTGAAAGCGTTCGAGCTGTAATAAATTAGACTCTGTAGTATAGTTCCACAGTTTGCAGCCATATAGGGCCTTTGGTTGTACTACTGACTGATAAATAGTCAATAGAGAGAGTGGATTTAAATCATCGCCCGACTGTAAACCACTATTTGAAATATTTAGAAGTGTTCCGCGAAGTTTTGTACACGCTGAATGAATATTATCATTTTAAAGAAGGTATTTGTAAACATTCTTTCCAGATGAACATAGTTTGTTGTCTCTTTAATTTCACTATTTCCTATTTTCCATACACGCGCGCTTCTGTCGTATTCATGTTTTGATTCATGATAAACAACGACGGCACATTTTGAAGCATTATAATCAAAACGCCATTTTATTGAATATTGCTTGCAAATGTTTATCATCTGATCCAGACCATGTTTAGACAACGACATTAGAACCATGTCGTCTGCCACAGTTGGGCTGCAAACATTCATGCTGTATACACAAAACCAACTTTAGAATCTTCCAGCGTTTGGATTTAACCATTTATGAATAGTAAGTACAGCAGCGGGGAACTTTTTCCACCTTGTCTAGTACCTTGCTTAATTTCAAGCCATTCTGAGGTAAACTACGAACATTAACATACAAATTGATTAAACACTTTAAAGTCAGAGGGTCAATATTATACATGTGAAGCTTGTAAAATAGGCCGTCATACAAACCCTGTCAAATGCTTGCCTACTGTCCAGATAACAAACGTAAAGTTTGCTATGGTTTTCCTTTACATAAAGAACAGTTTCTCGTAGGACAATCAGTAAAATCATCAAAATATGATTTAATACATCAGATGGCGACGTTTGAAGCTAAAGCTAGCAATGTTTTGGAAGATAGTTGAAATGACACAGTGACAACAAGGCAATATTATTCTGCTTTTTGATTGTAAATATTCACTTTCTTATTAGTTATTTTTTACATAAAACTTTTTTCTGGTTAAGAAAATTATCATTTTGATAATTCTTATGAAATTCTGTTAAAGGTCGTTACAGTAAAGTCGAAGCCTCAACTGTGTTCGAAATCATTAAGCTGAAAGCTTTTCCAAAACTGTATAAAACTTCTCTAAGTAGATCTATTTCCTTCAAAACAACGTTGTCAAATCTGCATTAAACAGGCGTCTTGAATTAGTTTAGGAAATTGAAATCTACGTTGAGTACTTATAGTTCATGTTTTTAAAGAATAAATAGGAATTCAAAAAGAGTTCAAACAACAGTGCAAGAACTATATTTTCTCTCAAAGACTTATCGCTTTTATAGAAGGTGCATGTACATTCAAGAAGAGTTTGAAATGTTTTTTTATTGTAGGTTTAGACATATTTAAATAATCAGTAATTATTTAAAAACAGCTAATAATAATAGAGGTAACTTTCAATAAGTAATTGGACTTTTTTTGACACCCCGATCAGTAAAAGCTTGCAAAATAAACGAGAATAAATAGATTCTGTTTTGAATTAAATATATTTTGCTGAAACAAAAATGTAACTTTAGAATAGCGAATGTCAAGAATTTCTGTCAGATTGTGTAGTGTGAAGTGTTTCGTCAACACTTTGAAAAGATTAATCATAAACGATAGTGCCGGAATATCGCACTACACAGTCGCCACAGCAATATTATGTGTCATTATTGTTACTTGAGAACTAGTTATTCTTGATCAAGTGCTATGTCTTCCTCTTCATTCTATTTCAAGAGCCAACTGTAACGAAAGTAATCTAAAATGAACTCAGAAATGTCAAGAGAGCTAATGAGCAAGTCTGTTCTACAAAATAAGTATCTCTGAATAAAAACTAAAACTTAACAAACGAATACATATAATTGCCATTGGAATTTAGGGGAAGATAAAACCAGATGTCTGTAATTCGTAGATAAAATGAAATTCTAATAGACCAGTATATCTGTCAAAAGCTTTTAACGACCAACAGTACCATCAGTACCAAAAAGCAAAGATATAAAATGCTTGCTGAGACAAAATAATATCTAAGAAATAAAGTAGGAGGTAAAACTTTCAAGTTGTTTATTTCTTTTGGAATTCATATCAGATCTATTTACTACGTTAAGCGAAGCCACAAAGCTCTTCAGCCTCAAACAACAGTTTCAAAAACGAAATTTTAAATGTTGACTACAGCAAGCAATTCGAATTATTTGTAGAAAGGAAAACTAAAATGAGGTACGTTTGGTATAGTGAATTGCAGTTCCGTTTACAAACTAAAATGTATTTCAAGTGCGCGCGAACACACAGACACACACACGCGCGCGCGATATTGCGCTTCAATATATAATGCGTCTTTGAATGAATTTGCCTTGGTCTGGCTGGAGCTTAATGCCTTCTGAACAAGTCAGAGATATATCAAGCAGCCTATAACAAAACTTAAAACAATATTTTCTTTGCTTTCACTTAAACTGAAGCCAGTAGTTATTCGGATCATATTTCGCTGTGATTGACGGGTCTATGGGCAGGTAATCTGTAAATATTATTTCTTTACTAGACAATTTATTACTTTCATGCTGTGTTTTGAGTTGGTTAAAATATATTGACTGTAGTACAAACATTTGAGCTTTAGCTTTGAATCAGTAATGGAAAGTTGTTGATTCAAACATTCAATATATTACCATCCTTAGGCTGTCTTTGAAATATCAATGCAAAACAAGACCAGACATTTTTTATTGAGGAATATAGATTGGATTGCTTACTTGTAATGCAAGAATAGTTTTATGAGCTTTGTCAGCAAGGTCTTAAATAAACTTAAGTAACTGTAACATTTGTTCAGTCATGTGCATGCCATGTTATGTTTCTTCAATATGTTTTTTTTTCTGATGACAATAAAATCTAGAAGACCAAACTCTCAGACTGAAACATTGTTTCTAAAGAAATGAGAAATCTTACAGCATAGTGTAGTGTTAGTGGATGGGACGTGTTCTGCTTCGTTTATATTACCAATATGTAGATCAACTTAGACTTTCTAAGTTGGAATAAATTTAAAACATATTTATAGATATGATATTTTTCAACGTTCCATGAACATTTTAGTAGACTAGTTTATTTACGATTTTCAATAGCATCACGTTGTTTTTCTATACTTATATCTCCCAACGTAAATGTGTAATTCTTCGTTGCAGAAGCTGCAATTCATAAAGGTGTGTTTTCAAAGGAATTCTTATTGTTTCTGTTATATTCTACAGACGCCAAAATCTGTCAATCTCTTCACTTTATCACCAAAAGATGACAAGGTTGAGCATAATACTACCGCTTGCAAAACTAATTAGGGTCTACACTGTTAGGTAAAGAACGAGACTCCTAAAAATCAATTAAAGCGCCGCCCAATGTGTTTCTTTCCAACTCCACCTTTTACCTGTCAGTAGTGTCATTCTAGTGTACGAAATGTAATAGTGGGTTAGGAAAAAAATATTGAGTGAAGATTTCCGGTAGCAACGCAGCGACAAATACGACACAGCAACTTTGGCGCCGCCCAGACACTTTTTTTCTGGCTGCGGGTAGATTGCAAGACGCAGTTTTATTGACAGGTATACCTTAGAAAACTGTCTCACTGTGATTGGATGATCAGTAAAGTGACAATTCAAGCTACTGAAATAACATCGTAATATTACTTTTTACCGCGTTCCGAATACGTCAAACTCTAATCAGTTTTGCAAGCGGTAGTATCAAGAGTTTATGCATTCAGTTTTCAAAGTGACTTTCAGAAAAGCATAGTCATAAACATGCAGTGTGCCTTTTGTAATCAGTGCTAGTCTATCTCTGTATGTTCATGTCTGAAAGGTTGAAACAAGAAAACAGAAAAATGAAAGCATCGAGTCAATCTGCAAAAGACGATTTATGCAAAAAAAAAAGTGTTTCTTACCCAAATTTATTCAAAAAGCCACAAGGAGTCAACACTGCAAATGCCTTATGGAAACTTTTATAAAAATTAATCCAGTCTTTCAGTAAATAAAAACAATCTATACAATTTAAAGAACTGCTGCTGGTTATAGCCCCCCCCCCCCTCGACCCCCCCCAAAAAAAAAAAAAATAAGCGCAACATTCGAATGAACGTCATGCCCCTGGGAGGCGTTGACCTTTGACCCCGTGACCTCTAAGTGGGTTTGGCTGGTAGAGCTTATCAAGGTGCACGCACCTGTGAAGTTTGGAGGCTGTGGGCGGAAAGACTCACGTACGTGTTATGGTCAAGGTTAAAGTTTTGTGACAAACAAACAAACAAACAGACAGACAACAGACAGACCAAAAACAATATGCCCTCCCTCCGAGGGCATGAAAAATAATAATAGATCTACAACAAAAGACTGGCATCGCAAATTTTCATTCTTGTTTAAAACAAAGATCTCAATATGACCATTCATGGAAATGTTCAAGATGCAACACCTGATTGTTGTTATTCGCTGTGTTTCTACCTGATGTGTTCAAAGTGAAACTGCAAGTCGAAGTAAACTGTTTTCATTAATCTCTGAAAAGAGCAGTTACAATCCATGTTGACCAAATCAATAGTGGATCAACTTCAGTTTCAAATGAACGTAAAAAAAGATCTTTTTTTTTCTCTCTCTTAAATGTACATATTTAATTTAATTTATTTGACTGGATTAAGTAAGTGTATTCAATTGCAAACAATTTCAAAAAATGAAAAAAGTAATTGACATAAAAATGATAAATGTTCTTCGCCAAAATGAAAAGAGAAGAGAAGGGAAATATAATGTACCGTGAAGTCATTAACGCTTCTACGAGTACCTGAACTTGACAGAAATGTAAAATTACCAACTCCGAATTCTTGACCAAATCTACCGTCAACAATTTTAAAAACATTTCTAAAATAGCACATCTTTCTCAACATTGCGGGTTTATATTTCCCTTAGTACCCACTTAGTCCGTCCGTACTTAAATATTTGTTTTCTGACACTTGCTTCAAAACGTTTAAAAAGACATATTTCATGACAATGATAATATTCACAACTACTAGAGGGGATATATGTACAGAAAAGATAAATAAACTTTTCATATCCAAAAAACAGGATTTTAATCCAAATTACGCCGCGACTAACTATATCTACAATCTGATCACCATTTTAATGATTTGTAATAAAACAAGACAAACACCTCCGTGCCCTCTTGTACAAGTGTCATTTCAAGACAGACGCAAATTCATACCCTTCAAGTGTATACCCGTCTACCGTACGTTGCAACGTTTCAACAGGGCCTCAATTAAGGCCCTGGTTTCTCACGGGAACATGAAATTAAAATCATCAGAAAAAGTCAAGAAGTTTTAATTCATTTAAACATGTGAACCATTAAATATTTTAGGATAAGAAAATCAGTTCATGCTTTTCATGTAAATCGTAACTACAGTCGAAAGGCACATTGTACGAATCATTGTGGGAAATATTATGAGATGGAGCATACAGTTAATTGCCAATGAAAATTTTATCCCAAACAAAACTTGCCTTCTTATTCTGGTTTTTAGCTTTAATCGTGACTGGAATTAAACTGTCCTTCCTGTGAATACTGCTCACCAACACTGAAACTAGTTCGTTTTAAGTCATTGCTTTTGATTACCTATTTTACCATCATTTTCGAAGCTGTATCTTTATATTTTATTGCAGTTGGCTGAATTTCCCCCGGTGGACGAACGAAGTCGGAATTTTAGCCGGTGGTTAGGCAAAATCGTTTGATACGTGACATTGCCTATCTCCATATTCATCCGTATGACAGAGTAGGTTATTTGTAACAAACTGAGATAATCCGAAGGTTTACCAATCCTGCTTTTTTCGTGAACCTTCAGCTGTTAAGCTGTCTTAGACGGTCAGGTTACGCTGCCTCAGACGACTTAGATTCTTGAATCCTGACTGGTTAGATTTCAAAGATTTTTATTAGCAACGCCTCCATATCAACGGATGTTCAGATCACAAAGTAATTGACTACGTCGAAAAAAGAGACTGGTTAAACTCTGGTTCAGTTGGCCATTTCAAGTAGACCGTTAGAAGCTTTACATGTATGTTTTAAGTCAATCTGTTTTCTTTAAACCAGTGATATTATATTCCTTTATTTATTTATTTGACAGACTTCGGGGAAAAAATTATGTTTAATTAGAAGTAATAGTTTCCTTGCATTCAGATCAACATGGGCATATATTATTCGGTTTATATTTCGCTATGATTGACAGAATTGGCACGTAATCTTGTAAGTGGTATTTCTCTGTTGGTAAATATGTTGTTTGACTTGTTTCCATGCTTTTGGATGTGTTATTTCTGTTTTTTGTAACCGGCTAAAGGGTGCATGTTCCGTTCAACGGTCTGGACAGTTTAGCTGTAGACAATGAATATAGTAGAGTTGAAAATACAAATCCAATTGCAGTATGAAAATATCAAAAAAGCTTACATGAAAATTCTTCAGCATATTAGAAAACAAAAACTTCTCGTGCTGTAAGAAATTTAGATCATGTGTTTACTTGTAATGCTGAAGTGTTTTTATGAGTTTTTATCAGCAAATCTTGAATAAACTCAAGTCACCGTGAATGTGTTCAGCCATGTGCATATCGTGTCACGTTTTTTCTTCGTTTTTCTTCAATTCCTCCAACGATACTAAAACCCATTATCTCAGACTTACGATTCGCAGTTGACTTTCATAGCACGTTGTAGAGTACTGATGGATTCGTGCAAACGTTTCACAAACTTATGAACTAAAAACTTCATAAAACTTAATATCTTTTAAATGTTACCAGTAAATCCTAACTTAAAATGTCAAATGTCAAACAAAGGGAAAGGAAAACAACTTTATGATATTTTTTTCCAGCTTCAAGTAATGCCAATAGGTATGTTTCTGTAAATGTTCTATTTTATGTTTTATATGCTCCAAAACCTTGCGTAAGAACGATTTATAGTATCTTATGGTGTAAAAAGTTGTCTCTGTTGGAGAAAGTATAATTATCGTGAGCAATTACGTTTTTCAAGAGAAATAATTCCTATAATTTCTGGATGTTTTTTAACGCCCGTTATCATTTTAGCTGACAAGGTTAAGCATATGATCGAGTGTCTAAATGCATATATTCTCTACTGATTAACTAATAGGCATGGTCACAAGCTTGCATTCTCCAGTTTCTACTGTTCTGTTCACCTATTCCCGTCATTCTTAGCATAATTTTACCTAGGAGTACGGTATACGTGTATATGTAACATAATTCTTTCTATTGAAGGAAAAACAAAAATTATGAATTATGTAACTACTATGTAATTATTTAACTTAACATAAAATTTTACCAATGGTTAACTATGATTATATTTGTTATTCCTTAACTGACTTTCATGATACATGCCAAGCTGATTTAATGATTAAAAACAAATCAAATATTTATAGATGAATTGCTAATGATAATATAACATTAAACTTTTTCGTCTTACTTTATGCCAAGAGTTTTTCTGTCGGCTATATGCGTTGTAAGTGCTTTATTGTTGAATAAACATGTTGTTATTGTTGTTGTTCGTACATTTGTGTAATAATAAATATGATTTAACATGTTTGATGTACTATAATGTACAATGTCACTATAATTTAGAGCTAAGCTGACACCTAAGATTTACAAAACCAAAGGTACAAGAGATTATTTCTAATCATCAGTTTTAATGTAAACCATCGACTGCTGACGCTTCTCTCAGCGTAAAAAGGTTCCAGTTAGATCTGCAATAAACGTAATTGTTCCTGTTTTGTTGTTTTTATAGGAATTTCGTGGAATGTAATTGGCACTTTATATGGAATTAGGAACAATTTAGGGAAAAAAGACGATGGTGAAATTGCTATTTGTTCATGTAAATGAGTAACTGGAATGGAAAACATATTTGGTACGACAGACACTTGTTAAAACTGTAAACGACTGAATGGTCTATTCTAAATTACGTTCAAAGTAGAAGCCATTTTGTATTCAATATTGAGTTAGTTTTTACCTTTTTTCTTTGGTCGTTCACGGACAAACTAGACCAAAATTCTACAAATAATTATAGCCTCCTATTACTTCAATTAACTTTAACATTATAGTTGTTTTTGAAACCTTAGCCAGTTCTTAACGATAAGTTCTGTAAATTAACGTATTTTCCTCTTTTGCTACAGAAATGTTTCTCTTGGCCAGGTAAAAAATATATGAAACACTAGTGGATCAACATTAAATTGTGGAAAGAGAAATATTCGACAAAATATTTGAATTATTTTGTTATAATATCTGTGTATTACACAACTGTGTTGATATTTATGATATACAAAATCCACTGGCTATCATTTAATAGCTAATACGCAGGCGGAAAGCTGAAAATTATTGTCGAATTAGCCTAATTTATGAAATTATTTGATGAAAACTCGTTTGTTTAACAACAAAATAAACAATGATCGATTAAAGAGGGATATGCGACATTTTCATTCACTCATGTTTATTTACACATGATTAGTAATTTCATTCCTATGTATATACAAACATTTTGAAAGGCACGAAGCATTTTGGAAAAATAATAGTGAAATAATACAGAAATATAATCATCAATATACATAATTTGTTATAATATATATAGAGGTTACTATTTAATTTTGTTTATATTTTACAAAGTGAAAGTAAAAGGAATGATTAAGGTAGTTTTTCACTTTTGATGAGGCAAAATTTTCATTTGTGAGATATAGAATTTTTAAATAACAAAGGCAGAAATTTACTTCTTTTATATATATTTACAAGGCTATAATTTTTACTCAAACATTACACCGTTACATTGTCTCTAAATTTTAATTATCATTTGATTTTCACGAGTTGATTATCTTTTGTTTACTCATGTATCAGTTTTCCACACTCTTAATAAATCAGTTTTCACACTTTCACTCTGTATCGTTTACTCAATCAAATAACGTCTCTCTAAATTCTCAAACATATTTTACTCAGGAATGTCAGTTTGCGGGTAATTAAAATTTATTTCATTATTTCTTTTATCTTCTGCTTTACTCAATCTTGTCTAATTAAATTCCTTTATTTACTCGTCTGACATTTTAATTTATATATAGCTAAACTGTTAAGAAAGTGGTTAAATTGCAAGAGAATTGGTCGAGTCAAGTTGTTACATAAACATTAAATCAAGTGTAGAAAGAGGCATTATAACTTCAAGGAAAAAGGTATTAGAAGTTACCCAAAAATATGACAACAAAAAACCATTTACATCACATGGTTTTTTAAAAAACCAACACTTATTAAAATCATTATACTGAAATTATCATCTTGAGTTATCAAATTCGATTTCGATAAAAAAGAATGAACAACCGTTGTGTTGGAGCGTTACGATCATTAAGTAAATAAAAAAAAAACATTAAGTATATACCTTGGTGTAGAGTATGTAGAAGGCAAATGTACATGATCTAGAAAATATAATGTCACAAGAAAATGCTCTGCTGAAAATAATGCCTCTACGATATTTTTTTCATTTTTTCAGGAGTAAATGGTCAAAAATGCTTCAGGCACTTTTGATACTTTTTGCGTGTCTGGTCTTATATTCCGGTGGAAGCGATGTTGTTCTTGGAATTGTGGGAAAGTCAGCGTTCATTGAGTGTCAACTTCCGGTTTCTAATACCTTAGTCTGGCAGACCGGAGATGGGAATATTATAGCCATTAACGGTCAAGTAACGAATGAGAACTCAACAAAGTACGTAGTTGAGAGGCAAAATGGATTTCGAGAGTCCTTGGTGATTCATCAACTTACACTTGCAGACGACAAATTGTTTAGATGTTTTGACTTGAAGAACTCCTCATTTGCCGACACAACAAAACTTAATATTCTTGGTAAGTACATTTTTTATGTAATTAGGAGTCGTTACATTCAGCTAATGATAATTGATGAAACTTATGTTAGCTTATGTCAATCTATCTTTAAGGAAAATTAATTCTATTGCCGAAGTTACTAGAATTGATAAATCTGTTGCATTTTACACACTCTGGATGAAAGGAGGTCATATTTCGACACGTTTCATAAAGAAGTGGCAGTTCTATGAATGTGTTAGTCGTTAATCGTTAGCCTTTCAGTCGCAGTAGAAGATACATTTCAGCCGGTAAAGATTTATACCAGCCGTACTTCATAACACAACATACATACAGATTTCCACTTCAGTAACTTTCTCTAAATTGACACAATTACTGATCAAGAAAAAAAAATGTTGGCCGTTTTACACACCTAATATTTGGTAACACTTTTTCTCCCATTCACAGCGCTACCAGCCGTATTGAATGTTACAGTAACTCCTCAGCAGCCTATGTTAGAAGGAACGGAAGTGACGTTGACGTGCGGAGCAGACGGAGGAAAGCCACTACCGGATATTAAATGGTTTATAAAATGTAAGTAGTAGCTTTTTCTTGTAAAATTCTATAATATGATTGAAACAGCGCTTCAAACCGTTTGTATTCGAGCATAAATAGGCGCAATACGAAAGCATCGCTTGTCTGAGGAGTATGTGACCTTATACCACTTATATAAAGTATGTATTTCATAGCAAACTTAAATGTTAACTCATTATATTTACAGATTCAAATGGAAGCACAACAGAAACCAATGGTAACATCACGGACATAATGTACACCAACGGTACAGGACTTCGTACAAATACACTAACAACCAACGTGACCCGCGACATGTTTCTGTCAACCATTATATGCAACATTTCAGTGCCTCTTCTCTATCAGGAATCACTACCATTACACACGGATGTACTGTGTAAGTTCTTTTTTTCAATTACCAAATTAAAGTACTTGAAAGAACAAGTTTATTTGGAATTTTCACAAAATATTTCATGACAAACATGGTTACGTTACTTACTTTAACGCTAGAAATGACGATGTAGTTTTACAACTGTGACGTAATACAAAGAGCTAAAAGTTTTATTCGATATCATAACACTAGCATGTTTATGTCTGATTCACAGAGAAAATAAATTGAATCGAATCTTTGCCGAAAGCATACAACTTTTTGAAAATATACAAGTAAAGAGAGATCATTTTGAAAAAGCGATGTTTTAATGCAAGGAGTAATGTATTCACAGTGGCACCACTACAACCGGAAATAGCATCACCTGGTTACAATGGAAGTTACGATGAAAACTCTGTCGTAAAGCTTCATTGTTTGAGTGAGGGTAGTCGTCCAACGCCGATAATTTATTGGTTGCTAAATGGTAACAGGGTCGGAGATGTAGAGGTCGAAGTTCAACCTCAAAATGAGACATTCACCATTAAATCAAATCTAAGCAAAATCATGTCACGGGATTATAATGGTTCCGTTTTGACATGCGCAGTAACGAACAAGGTGCTACAAGACCAAGGACTTCCTGCACGCATGACAAACATCACACTATTGGCATCATGTAAGAGTTTTTATCATTTAAATCAAATAGAGTTGTGTGATTTGATTATACAATTGTATTATGTCGTTATTAAGCCACCCCTGCTAAACATATTGAAACTATATCATTGCAGTTAAACCAAATGCGACAATAGAACAGAAAGAATACACCAGGAGTGTTGGGGACAATGTAACACTACGATGCCATATTGACGCAAACCCATTACCAAATTTTGAGCATTTGTACTGGACTCATAAAGGGGCCATGATAGACCGGAAGTATTACAGTCTGTCCAACGGAAGCGACGTGTTCAACCTGACGCTACAAAACTTGAAAATGTAAGTGATTAAATCAATATATTAAGTATTTAACATTTATTTCTTTTTTTCGATTTTAATACCCCCTGTTTTCTTTTTGACATAACTCATCAATATGTATAAGCAAAACAAAATTGTACTTATTTGTGTAATTTCTTTATTTTTCATTCTAATATTTCAGATCTGATGCTGGAAATTACAGTTGTCACGCTGTGAATAGACTTGGAGCTTCAACTAGCGAACAGACAAAACTAACAGTTTTATGTAAGTAAACTACAATATCTTCTGTTCTGGTATGTCGGTTACATTTTGAATTGACGTTTACTGGGAAGCAGGATAGAGAACACTAATAAACATGGGAAGAAGGATAGAGAACACTAAATAAGACATGGGAAAAAGGATAGAGAACACTAAATAAGACATGGGAAGCAGGATAGAGGACACTAAATAAGACATCAGCTTTATTTTACGAGTTGCCCCATTTTAAATCTGAATCAATGTATATCTAGAAACACTTGAGCAAACGTTAAACAAATTATGAAACGTAGAACCAAAATTAGCATCTTCACTTTTGTTGGTTAGTAACTATTTTAATATTTTGTTATTTTTACAGATGCACCAGTGTGTGAATCTGGATCAGTTCAAAAACTTGCTGTCAGACAAGGGGAGCAGGCACGATTGAAATGCACTTTGTTTGCGTCACCAAATGATGTCATGTTTACATGGAGATACAAGCAGACTGAAGAAAGGATACAGAGACTTAAGGGAACGGTCGACAACCACAATACTGACCTTGTTTACAGCACTCTGGAACTTACCATGGGGTAGGTGTGAAAGCTGTTACATATACATGTTTATTTCTATGATAATGATTAACATTGAAATTTTATATGACGAAAGAAACAAGCAAAACTTCATGTATTTATTAATAATAATTAGACAAGTTAAATGAATGAAAAATTTGAACTAAATGAATAAACACAATTTCAAACGATTTTTTTTTTTTAGGACCAAGTTGCGGTATGCCGATATAGAATGCTATGGTAGCAATACGGAAGGAATGACATATAGTCCATGCCAGTACAAGATTGTTCCACCAGGTATGAAATTCTCTTCATTGCTCTTTTTAACATTCGTCAGTAAGTAATAAAATCACAGCGTTCTTGACTACTAAAATTGCATTCCTATCAAGTTAGTACTGCTCATTCACATACTGTTGAGATATAGTGTTAGAAGGCAAAATATTACATGGCAAGGTTGTTAGAAGGCCAAATATCAAATAACGGACAAGGAAGTGACAGTCTATACGATATAGATTGAAAGAAAATGGATAGTTCATGATGAAAGAAAGTGCTCAGAAGATTTTACAGCAAGTGTGAGCCTACTGGCATTAGTGTGAACGTGCACACCACTCAACAGTCTTTACTACTGAGTGTAGAGGCCAACTGGTACTTAATCAAGAATCAGTATAGAAACAGATGCGGTTTTAAATATGACAATACCAGGCGGACCCTGAAGCATGATAATGGGAAATTTGTTGTCAGAGATTGTTTTATGGATAACTGGAAGTTAACCGTAAACACAAACCAAGTTATAGGTTTCTTGACTTCTTTAGGCGCAACAAGTTAATGGGATAACAGATGTGTAATGTTACATGTTATTTATTTTGTGTGCATTTTAGGTCCACCAGAATCACCGAGTAACTGTTCAACATCAGCAGAAGACAGCCAAGTCAACATCAGATGTAAACCCGGTTTTAACGGAGGATCTTTGCAGCATTTTATTCTACAGAAACTCGGCAGTTACGAGTTCGAATCTCTGCTCACCAGCGATACCCCAGACTTCGTATTTCACACATATGAGAACGTTACCGTCCGTATGTGCGCTTTCAATGATGATTTTAACAACATGAAAGTTTGCTCAACACCAACAGCAATCACTGTCGATGTCCCAGGTAGTTGTTATTCTAAAAAAATATTAGATTAGTATTCAGATTTTCAAAGGATTCATGCTTTTAACAGATTTACAATTTTCAGTATTTGTCTAAATATCGCAATAAACCATGCCTTCCTCGGACGAAAATAGCTGAAAGTTCTATTTCATTTTAGTAAGACATTTTTTTAGGATTCACGAAGTAATGTTTTGATTGAATATTGAAGCATTAAAACATTCAAGATATATTCTTGACAAACTTAAATGCTGAAGATGTAAAGCGAATCCGTTCCGTCTTAATTATCAGAAATCCTATAACAGATGAAAAGAAATTTATTTTTGGTTTACTGATGGTAGTTATATGAAAATAAAACGGAAACAGATTCTCTTTCTTTAATTTCTTCTTGTTTTTCAATGTATTATTACCCGACTGAACCTGTCAGGCGACATTTATTTTGTTTAAATTTCTTCACTACTTTTTGTATTGAAATAAATTTTACATAAACAGTAAATATGTAGCAATATACCACGATATATTCTTGAATTTTTAGTTCCACCTCAGAGCGATCCTGTAAGGGGAGAGAACTCACACAAGGCAGCCTATATAGCCGGAGGAGTCATCGCCAGTGTAGGAGTTATCACGATAGCCGTTATAATTGCGTTACTGTTATTCCGGAGATACAACAAGGTTTGTTATAAAGTCAAACAATCGCGTTTTCCTTTTACAACTGATCACAAACTAACCTCTTCTCTACAACAACCTTATATTACTAACAATCTGGGACCAAACACGAAAAACAAGCGTTCGGAAACCAGGCGCTCGGATCACACAAAGAATCTAGACGCATCTATTTGGAACCATTCGGCGTTTCCCGCTTTCAGACAAGGACGCGGACAGAGTATATCTAGACAGTTTTTGACTGACGGACACGAGCGTTCCGTGCATTTTAATTACAAGGTCAAATTGTACGGATACGATCCGAAATATAAACACGAAAAACGATTGAGCAAAGATGAAGATGAGATAGAGAAAACATGTGTGATATAGTCGTCTGACGCACAAAGATGTACAAAGTTTTCTTTAACAAAAACATATCTATACGTCTGCAATGGTATATATTTTCACAGGGAATCAGGAGACCAGCTATTTGCAATGCTAACTTTGCAAATAGTATTAAGATACGTGGCATCACAACAAGCAGACGAACCAGCACCAATTTACGGAAAAAAGTGACTTACCTAGATTTTCTAAATATCACTTTGTCAACGCATGTTTTACTTTTACTTCCTCTTGGAATTTTTTCTAGCCACAGATTTTTATTGTTTTTATTATAACACCTGCATGTTTTTGATTTGTATTTTAGAATGTGCATGTATGTCCATATTAATAGTTTTGTTGCATGATTACGTTTTCTCTATTTTATAATCTTTATATTGAGTCTCACTAATGACGTGGTATTTACATCTGCTGCTGTGACCAATTTTTATATGTTCAACCCATTAACTGACATTAGTAACAGCCTGTGAAGAAATAACTCTTGCAGTCAGACGACAACAGCAGAAGATAAAATGTTACGTTTATCTACAAACAGCAGATGTGAAGTCAGTCATACGGGTCAATATCATAGTTATGTTTTAATATTTTATGTTTTCACAATTCTTATTTCATCTTTTGTATTATATGTATAGAAACAGATTTTTATTCCATAAACAAAATCATACACTCTTCAGTTTGAATATTATATCCACAAGCAAACAACAAAATCGTGAATATATTTACGTCATAGACAGACGTAAAATGACAATCAGTTTCTATAGATCTGAAACACAAGGTGGCTCATGGTATAAATCAGCTAATTTTCTCTATCATTACCATAAAATGAAAGTAGCCTGAAGGTGAACTATTATTTACTGCATTTTCACTATTGAAATCAAAGGCCTGTCCGCATATATCAGGACAAATTGTCCGCTTATTGTACTGAAGAATGATACTAAAGATTTTATTTACTCTAAAGGTGTATACCTAGTGTTGGTCGATCCGTTTGCTTTTTTGCGCAGGATGAAAAAGAAATACATAGAACGCGAATATAGGAGAGATAAAAAGAATCAGCAAAACACGTGCTAACAGAGAATAATTACACGTGACTATCTATCGAAATTATATAATATGTATGTATAACAGATAAATCTCTTAGGCATCTCAAGTACTACCGTAACATGTGCTTTCACAAATTCAAGAAGTCAAAGATTTAAACTCAGTAAAAGCCATGTAAATGCTAATGGTAAATAGTTCAATTGTTTTTTATAACTGTGGTAAACCTTAACATCATAAAACGCATGATTGTTAAGATGAAGTACTTCTTTTGGTTCTTCAAAGACGTGAATCAGCAACAATCAAGAACTTAGTCAACAACAATTCAACGGCATTACATACAACAGTTAAACAAGGTTAAATACCTTTTCTATTAAACTTTTCATGGCTGGAAATTGGGTCGCTGCATTTTACCTATCGGTCGAACGTCCTTGTCTCTTTTAATATTTGTAAATGTCTACAGGACAGCAATTTGGTGTATAACTTAGATACTAACACTTCTAAAACAAAATTCGAAAGCAAAAACCGTCTTATTTACTGTGACACTGTTCCAAACTCAGTATAGCTCTTCACAAGATTCAATATTCTGCTAAACTTATTAGAACTAAAATGATTTTTGGATTTTTTTTCATGGGTTAAGACTCCTTTCAGAACTAATCGTTTCGTCGGCTCTGGTTACAAACTTTTTCAAAACATGGACGTAGTATTACATTTCTTTAGAATTTTATTTTCATTTATCATTTAAAGCTATGTAAACGTTTAACGAATGATCGATACACTAGTCATACAACAAGAAAAATCATTTATAAGATGTAATATGCTAGCAAGTTTTAGAAATTACAGTTAATTTTTATATATTTGTTTTTTACAGGAAAAATCTACAAGAAATATTAATGATTTAGAATCAGGTTCAACAAACCAAGCAGTTAAAACAAGTAAGTTTACAAGTTGTTTTAAAAATGGACTTTAGCAATACAACTGTTATATGGACATACATGTGAATGATATGAAATAATAAACAAACACTTTATACTCCATTTGTATTACATGTACAACAAGGGACACACATAGTCATTATTAATATATACATGTACATTTATCACGAACTATCTAAAGGTTTGACGAATCTGTAGAAAAGAAAATGTTATTCATATTTAGTTATAAAAGTTGTGACTTTGTTTCCTGTCCAATATGATATGTGTTGGAGTACAATGTTGAAATAAGTTCGTTTCAGTGTTTACAGTACTTGATTTTTTGTTTCAGATAAACTCAGAGCATGGTGGAAATATGTTTCCCTCAAAAGACTTGCCGTTCCCTTTAGAAAAACAGGTACGGATGAGGCAGTTGCTGGAGATATACAACACTGTGAAGTTATAACAGACATAGATGACAACGATGTTCCAAATCAAGACATAAGACGGCTAGCTAGTACACCCTACCGTCCGCTTAAAACTTACCGAATCGATAGAAAAGCTAGCCGTTCCGTTTTTAATATAGGTGATGCACAAACAACCGACAAAGAAGCAACTCCAGATGTCCTGAACGAGAGTACTGGCTTTGCACTTTCTCCAATAATTTCTCGGAATTTCAAAGAAAGTAGTAGGTTTCACGCGAACTGTCATGTAAAATCTCTTGGTGAAATCTTTGACACTAACAGTATCAATGAAATAACTGATGTCGGTGTAAGTAACTGCTATAACACTGAAGATATGTTAGATGTTCTGTGTGAGACAGATGCCAGGGATCTGTCGAGAGATATGGACAAAGAAACACTTGCAAATACTTGTGTGAAGACATTGAACAAGGAATACACAGATGGAGATATCGACGATGTCCTTGGCAGTTTTGAAGGCGACACAAACCAAGAAAAAACCGATGCTTCAGGTGAATACGGACTAATATGCGAAGAAAATACAGCAGTCTGTACAGTAGATGAAACGGGTGACTTTAGTAATCCTGATACAATTCTCAAATTCATGAATGTAGATTTTTCTGACTTTTCTACAGAAGGTGACGCCGTTTCAAAACTGAACAACATAAATGAAGAAAGTTTCGACGGGAACGCTGAAGAGTTCTATCGTATCTTTGGTGGTTCTTCCGTCTTACTTAGGTCTCCAATAACTAAGTCGCCTACATTTTTAGCCAATTGTAAAGATTTGAGACTTTCAAAGTCAAACAGTTTACCATACAGGATACGGAAACAGAGACAAAGAAATATGAAGAAAGTTTACAGCCTATCAGACATGAGAGACTGTCATAAGGAGTTCGTGACTTCACCAAATCGTATATCAGATGGAAACGTACAGAACTGGAACCAGTCACTGCATAGTTGTTCAAGTGACAAGAACAGTTCTGAATGTGAAAATAACATCTTATCGATTGATACTAAACAAGCAACTACAGACAGTTCAGTAAATAATGCACATACTACAAACGCAATCTGTGATATTGATGAATTCACACTGACAATAAACAGTGATGCAACAATTGATTTTGACGGTGAACGTGAGATTGACTGCAGTCTTACAGACACACTAGAAACTTTCGATTATTCAAGCCCTGACGGGATGTCTACAATGGGCACTGATTTCTCTGAAACACCTTTAGATATTGACGCATTCACTTTAACAATTACAAGTGAAGGTGGAGAAGAAAGTGAAGATACCGTTGAAGTGTCAGAGAAAGTTGATCACCTACTGAGTGAAACGGATGTTACATCAGGGAATGAGCAAGTTTTAAATTCTACAAGAGAAAGTGACAGAGTAAGCGTTTCACCTCGAAAAGATCTGTTACGCCGAAATAGTTTCTTGGAAGCTATTAACAACGCAGTGACTGAAAGTGATTTAGAAAATGCTAGATCTCCAAAAATAGGTTCTGATACTGAAGGGTCTTATTTCAATTACGGATATGAAAAAGACAGTGACAGTAAATCTAAGATCAACTGTCAAAGAGAACAGAATGACAACGATGACTGTGTTAATGTTGTGGTATACTTCTAAATATCAGTAATATTTGTATTCAAAGTATTTTTAAAAGTCTTGCATGATAATACATTAATTGTATATTAATATAAGTATTTCTGTATAAATTTTATTTTACTTATTAAAAATTGGAGTGCTTAAATATGTCTGTTAGTGATACTTTGTTTCTGTTCTAAAAATTGTAACTATAATATATTTTCTGCAAGATAAATTATTGTAATAAAAAAATCGAAGACTTGTTGTGATTTTTCTAACATCCTTTCCAGACACTATCCTTATGTATTTACAACAGACCAAAACGCTAAGGAATTATACATGTTTTCATCTCCTGAAATTAATCTTTAATATTTCTTCAATATTTACTTATCTAAGTTAATTTTTGTCTGTTTTTACTAGTTTCGGTGCAACTGGTATGTGCGTTTTATAGGGGTCAGTTGGTAACCCATGAACCGCCTGCGCAAGAGCATGCGCGGAGTAATAAATCCCAATACTTCCAAACACTACGCCCAATAATATGATTACAATATCAGCCGCCTTTTCATACCATTTCAAGCGATACCATCTCAGACGAAGGTGAAAATGACATGGCCAAACAAAAGACAACATTGTTCCGGTGAAGCTTCCTATAAGCGACATGAGAATGGCGAAGTATGGTATTCCAATAGCAAGGAACATTGTAAAAAGGACTAAACCGAATCTTAAAGCTATTGCCCAGATTTTCAATTCCTTTTTATCGTTCAAGCATGACGGAAACACGGAAATGCCTCTTCCTTGAAACATGGCCGTTTCAATCAATTCCACTGCCGCAAAATATGGCAGCGGATATGAGAGTAAAGCTTTCACAACAAGAATTATGTTCACAACGATTTTGAAACTTTGAGTCGGTAAGTTATTTGTAATGACCTCTTGTGTAGCTACGCCCCATGTTAAGAAACCAATGTACGAGAAGATTGCTTTAAAGGCTGCAGCGGCGACGTGTGTGGCATGCATCATACAACTAAACCTCTTCCGGTTGATAAGATTACCTTCCAAAGTGGGCAAGAATATTTGGGACGTGTAACTGAACACAATAATTCCTAATGATATTGGAAATGTCCAAATGTCGATCTTAAGTTGAACTTCGGACCACTTCCATTCTGATGCTTTTGTTAAACAGAATATAATGATAATAGCGTTAATTGCCATGTGGGCAACGGTGCACCAGAAACTTAGCCACGATACACTCCGTAATGTTTGCAGAAATGCGCACGGCAGAAGGAAAAAGGTACTTATTACAATCCATGATGACAGATCAATAAGTCCTGGAAAGCTCCCATCGAGAAGGTCGCCACAAAGAAGCACATAAAGAATACATGTCATAAGTAACTCGATTATTTGTGCGCAATTGACTAATTTACCGCCAATGGTTTTTCCCAGGACCTCTTCTGCCACCTCGACGTAGCTGTGCCTTACTCGAACTCGTCTACCTGCCTCGTCCTCTTCATAGAGACATTGGACGAGTATTTTACCGGTATGGCAGCAAATGTAGGCCACTAACACCATGGCGATGATAGCCCAGTAGCCACCTTGTAACACGGCGAACGGAAAGCTGACGATAAACATTCCCTAAAAGAGAAAGGAAGTAGTTTTATCTTTAAATCAATGTAATATGCAGATAATGCAGTTGTAACGGTTTTGTTAAAAGTTATCAAACAAACATAATATACCGCTTGCAGTTTTATTTATAAAAGAGCGAACCACAACCGAAATATTTCACGCAAAATTCTTTCTCTCGCTATTTTTCTTACAAATTGATAATCATTGAACATCGCCATTTGTTATTTGAAATAAATGAAAATAAGTGAGTGAAACAGAATTCTTAGAACTTAAAACGATGTCAACGTTGATTACTGGCGCGTAGCCAGGCATACTCCCACACTCACTGGAATACTTTGATTTTGAAAAATTAAAGTTTTAAATTGCCAAAAATGATGCTAACTTGAAGCCTAAGCTAAGTACAGGTCTGACCCCTCTTTGACTTTGAATATGATAAAAAATAATCGTAAAGCTATAACACTTATTAAGCCTCATCAACACATTAGAACTCATCAAACGTTAATAAGAAAAAATCTAAAACAAAGATTGAGTAAAACCTTCTTTTTCGAAAAAAAAAGCACCATTCGAGTCAGATTTATATATCAGTTGTAAAATTATCGTACCTGAATTGCATTGGTAACATTCCAACCCGCTTGCCATTCCGTAATTTTATTTCCAGGATCTTCATGTGCTTCGTCAACAGTGAAAGTACTCCCTTCCAGCGTCTTCCAGTCATGAGCGTCTTTAAGTTCTAGATCATCGTCGTCGAAACGCTCGTATTTTGCGAAACTTATCTTTTCGTCATTGTTACCATCACAACACGTGCACAAAGACTTCAAGTATCCAGTCGATGCACCTAAAACTCCACGTAAGTTCATGTTGATCTTTTTAAGGAATTATACAATTCTAACTAGTGGATTACAGTTTAACCAACAATTGTTATTCAAATCTCATTTTCTATAGAAAAGTTTATTTTGCAGTTAATTATATTGATAAAATATAGTTTAACTTTATTCATATAAAGTAATCAAACCGTATTCGATGATCTGTCCGGTTTTATTTAGATTTTAAACTCAAAAATATTGTTTCTACTTTCCCTATTTAGTGAATATGCTATATTTCTTTTCGCACAACCTAAACGCAAATGGACCCCGTACGAGGGTACTGTCTGAACAAACTGTAACAATAACCGTGGACTTCTTAATATTGAGGCAAACCTCTTAGAACCAGCCCAATATTAGCTGTTTATACTTTAATTAAATCGTCAGCATCTTGACGAAAATTGAAGCCGTCTCAATAAAGAAGCAATTATTTCCGTCACAGATTTAATATAAAGCCAAACTACAAATAACGTGAAGTGTTTGGAAGTCTTGTGCGTAATGTAGCGATTTGTTCAGATGTCTATGTGAGGAAATATAATTTTGTTCTCTGCAGTAAAAATTATTTATTCTTTACGTTACAAAAAGGGAGAAAGAAGACATTCGACAAAAGCAAATTGCAAAACGGGCAAAAAACCAAGTCGAAGGATATATCTGTATTCACAATTTCCTTATATACCATAGTGTATCCGTAAAAAACACACGGTCATAATATAATAATATAGACTTTAATATTTACTAGGGATTGCTCCTTTTTAAGATCTTGGAAAAAATGAGTGATAAAGCGAGAAGAATCCTTTTTTCTTTCTTAAGATTTATACATGTGTTTGATACTCATTTTAATCTAGCATAAATATTTAAAGCTCGATGAACAGATAATCTTTTACAAGTTTTCTTATATAGCACATCTTTCATTGCGCCTCGTTTATATATAGGTAAAAATGCTGATCTCAAACAGAATGTCAAACAAGAAATAATAATTTATGTAGCCTTTTTTTTCTAGTGAGCTATCTCACATATAGCTCGAACCCTTAGATGTACATATATCTCTGTACATATATAGTTCCATTCTTTACCATGACAACCGTACAAATATACGTTATTGGGTGACCGCTGAAACTAAAATTAGAGCGACTTCTGCAATATTGTTATATAAGGGATTTAATTAGTATTACTTCTGCTTTGTTAATTCAATATTACCTCCCTCTATTAAATAAAACGTTTTGATATAACAGTACATTTACTTTAAACGAACCGTTTAATTCTAATCAAATTTAGAATTATTTGGCAAACCCCAAAACACTGGAACAGTCAGTGCAAGTGTCTTGCAATCTTCTAAAGTCTTTTGAGGGTTTTCCGTAAATCTTACTTCTTTTTGCACTCTGGTGAACCAAGTATGCTAGGAGTTTACAGTACATTTCTATACTTTTACTTATCTAGGACTAGGAATCAATTTGAGCGAAAGATATTCTACGCATAGATGTTGCTAAAACAGAATTATTTAATGATCATTTGTTACGAACTGTTATTGAATTATCTTCTCAATAATGATGTTTAGATAGGCGCGTGCCTGGTTGCCATAGCATCAGAAAATGTATCGAATTAATATATCTTTTTCAAAATGAGATTGCAGGTAAAATGTGCTTTCGTAAGCAGATTTGTAGTACAAAAGTGGCATAATATAGAAAATGATATACACAGGTGTCCAGAGTTACACGTCACATACTAAAAACGATTAGAATTAAATAGAAGACTAAATCGAATACAGTTTTATGTTTCAAACATATTCAAGTTTATTGTTAAATTCTTAAACGAATTGATGACCGTCTGTATATAAGTATACTCATGTGTATGGAATGACCGTCTATATATATATATATGTATACTCTTGTGTATGGAATGACCGTCTGTATATAAGTATACTCATGTGTATAGAATGACCGTCTATATATATGTATACTCATGTGTATGGAACGACCGTCTGTATATAAGTATACTCATGTGTATGGAATGACCGTCTGTATATAAGTATACTCATGTGTATAGAATGACCGTCTGTATATAAGTATACTCATGTGTGTGGAATATTGTTAAAATGACGCCAGAATTCTATTCTATTCTGATATCGAAATATTTTTTTATTTTCCTTGTTACGTTTGAGGGCAGAACAGTCTTCAGAAAAGAAAAGTGTATATATTTTTAAGGTTATATTTATTTTAAAAAAATACAACATAGAAATATAAACACTGAAACATAAAATATCCCCTTTAGTAGGCGTATCCCTATTTGTATGTTTTGGCGAAGCTTAATCCTTTAATAGAAAAAGTAGACCAGACCTTTTTCTATCTGACGTCAACAGGCATGTCCTTAACAAATACCCCATCGCTTCTTAAATTATATACTAAAAATATGAAACACATGCATCTAATACTGTCCAAAATCTATAGTCACATACTCCCGAAGAAAATCATGTTTTTTTAGAGTCAAGCCCGTAAAAAAGTCCCCTTTACTTGAAATAAAGCTGTTGAAGTCAGGTGGAATTTCTTAGAAGGCACTTTACTATAAATTAAAGTATGTTGTTAACATTTTTCATCACACAAAATGTATTGTTTATTTATTGTTGTTTATTTTTCTCAGTAAGAGATTTCACTGTTGATGGTTATAGAGACCTAAGATAACGTTAATTATGCACGCTTTATTAACTTTGCACAAGAGGTTTCTATATTAATTCTTTACTGCCTCTTCGTCTCGCAAGTGCTGCCAGATCTCGCGTGGTTTTCATAGACGAAGTTCGAGGTCGGAATGCTTCGTCATCTTCGGTATCCGTTCCATCTAAAGCCGTGACACTCGATGCAGACCGAACGGAATAGTTTTCCATCCCGAACTCACTTCCTTCGTTTGAATGCAGACTTGTATTCGATGACGTCACAATTTTGTTTCTGTACCTTTTGGATTTGTGCATAGTGTTAATTGTGTCTTGGATATCACAGAATTGTCTTTTTAGTAAAATGTCATGCTGCCTTAGTAGTATCTGAAAATAGAAAAGAAACCAACATTTAGCTGTGAAATAAACTTTAAATGCAAGCTTCTTGTAGCTTTATTGCCCTCTTTATTTACCCGCTAACTTTCCGCGCAGGAGATTGGATAAAATTTTGCTCTAAACCAGCTCAAATAAAATCCACGGACCTTATAGTCATTAGTTTGTTCTGTTTTACAGCATTCTTCTGAAAAACTATTGTTCCGATTCAAAACATTTTGTTCTTGAATTTATCGACTAGAGAGTTTGATTAAAAGTCTCAGGGTCAAAACATGTCAAGTAAACATGTGTGTCCGCGAGAAGCTTTCTTCTGTAAGGCGAATACAAAAAAATTGTCAATTTTAAATGATCTATTTACGGAACCTTACAATAACAAGAAAAAAGCGTTGAAAAAGAAAAGGAAACTTTACATCAAACATTTAAAGATAATTTTGCAGAAAACCGTTTGCTGCTATTTGCACTGCAAACATTAATTACATATTATTACGGAATTATAAATTGAAAACACTTTATAAATGGTATTTTCAGTTAAATGATGCGTGAGTCAACAACGAATTATTTGCCTTACCGGTACTTGCTCGAGTTCTTTCCTCCCATTTCATTTAACTTTAAATTGGTCGTGTTTTATGGTGAGTGTGGGAAATAAATCCTTATTTACTGTTTTCAATTTCACACGCTCCGGTGGAAAAAATATGTACTAAACCCATCAACCAGCTGACTACTTGGTGATTTTTACCGCTGACCACTTCGTCTTATACCGTTCTGATATTGACTAACAAATTAGCTTTTAGGCTTTATATGACTGTAAGCGATTGTTCGTACAACGCATGTACAGAACACGATGGTATAAAGTAACAAATGAGTGCATTTAACATGCAACTTATTACAGACACAGAGTTGTAATAATACACGTTGTATTGTAATTATTTTGATAAACCAAGATCTCATCTCTATGCTGTATCGTCTGCTATATATAACACATGGCATTCTAATCTCGTTTTTGTAATTTTTGATAAAATTGATCAAAACAACCAAGAACGTCAGCTTTCGAATAATTAATTTGATATGATATAAACAATTTGCGGTTTCGTCGCGACATATAATAAAAAGTATCAAAGAGGCGCTGAGTTGCAAACATTTACAGACTAAGTTTCAGATATGTGAAGGGTGTTTCTGAGGTTTTCAAATTTTAAGGCATATTTCCAAGATGCGGCATAAGGGGTTTTCAGATATTTCCGACTGAAAAATTGGAGTCGTTCTACAGAGAACTGGAGGGTGTGTATCAGAGAAATTGAGGAACATGTGTTTCAGAGAATTTAGAGGCGCGTTTTAGAGAGTTGATATGTGTATTAGATTGTTGGAGAGAGCGTTTCTGAGAGTATGACCGTGTATCAGAGAACTGGACCCTGTTTCACAGAGTTGGAGAGCGTGTTTGAAAGAGTTAAGGGATGTGTTTCAGAGAGTAAAGAGATGTGTTTCAGATAATTAGAGAGCGTGTTTCAGAGAGTAAAGGGATGTGTTTCAGAGAATTGGAGAGCGTGTTTCAGAGAGTTAAGGGATGTGTTTCATAGAGTTAAGGGATGTGTTACACAGAGTTGGAGAGCGTGTTTCAGAGAGTTAAGGGATGTGTTTTAGAGAGTTGGAGAGCGTGTTTCAGAGAGTTAAAGGATGTGTTTCAGAGAATTAAGGGATATGTTTCAGAGAGTTAAAAGATGTGTTTCAGAGAGTTAGAGATCGTGTTTCAGAGAGTTAAGGGATGTGTTTCAGAGAGTTAAGAGATGTGTTTCAGAGAGCTGGAGAGCGTGTTTCGGAGAGTTAAGGAATGTGTTTCAGAGAGTTGGAGAGCGTGTTTCAGGGAGATAAGGGATGTGTTTCAAAGAGTTAAGGGATGTGTTACAGAGAGTTGGAGAGCGTGTTTCAGAGAGTTAAGAGATGTGTTTCAGAGAGCTGGAGAGCGTGTTTCGGAGAGTTAAGGAATGTGTTTCAGAGAGTTGGAGAGCGTGTTTCAGAGAGATAAGGGATGTGTTTCAGAGAGTTAAGAGATGTCTTTCAGAGAAATGGAGAGCGTGTTTCAGAGAGTAAAGGGATTTTTTAGAGAGTTTCAGGGCTTGTTATAAATATCTGAAAAATCTGATAAACAGGGCGAATTACAGACGGTATGATTTCATTCCTGTTCTATTACTGGTATGTATTCAAGGACTCCACGGGTTTGTGCATCGTCGGAACCCACGGGTCGCTGAACTACATTTATCACGAACGAAGTGTATACGTAACGAGTACGCATGGGTTACCGAGGATGGGGTTTGTGGTGCATGCTTACATTATTTGATGTGTAATTAAAAACGTTTCTGTGGGCAAGAACTCTTACAATAGAGTCATTTTCAATATATGCAACTCGAAATTGTAGAGTGTTTTTGTTTGAGTTGTTTGCTTTTATGATCAGGGCTTTAATCTTTTTGTCTAATATGCCAGAGATATATAAAGAAAAGATTATCCATTTTTGAGTAGGACTTACTAATTCCTGTTTAATCCATAAGATGGCTTGCATCAAATCCCTCAGTCGTTCATCCTCGTTCTCTTCTTGTGCAAGCACAATGGAAGACTTCCGCTTTGAAGCAGGCGACATTTTTACCTTGGAGATTGTTTCATATCTTTTTGGCAGTCGCAGAACTCCTGGCAAACTTCCGTGTCTCAATGGTATTATACCATTCTCCATTTGGAGATTTAAAACAAAAGTTCAAATCTACATATTGCCTGAAAACAGAAAAGGGTCGATATTACGAGACCTGCTTGGCTTGATTATCTATCTTTATACAATCATTATCCTTTTGTTTGCTGAAAGACTGGATGTGACTTGACATTTAATGACAGAGAGGAAATGACGTGTGTGATGTCATGTTGCAGGCTGCAGCATTAAGCAAAGCGATTTCCTTGAATTTCAGAATTAAACCTTGAACGAGAGGTACTTTAGAAATTATCAGATATAACATACGGTTGATGGTTATGTGTTATGATTTTATATCATGAAACGTGATATGATTAGTGTGATATGGCATGCCGTTATGTTGGAAAGCAATGCTATGTAACAAACTTTGATGTAAACTTATCATGAAATGTTGAATTTTCATTATATTCGTACTTTTTGCATATGGCAAAACGCTCCGGATGGATCAATATTTTCTTCAATACAGGCCAATATGAAAAAAAATCATGGTCGGATTTGAATTTCTCGGGGACTATGACGAAGAACTTGATCCCTACTATAACATGCGCTATGCAAATTGAATACAAAGTAAAAGCTATGTGTTTTTTTTTCAGAACTAGAGTAGCGCGTTTCAATAACTTTTGATATCTTTAAATCAAAGACAAAATTAGATTTTTTTTTATCCTGAAGCCAAGTTTTCTTGGAAATCTGTCAAACATACGTCTTAGATGCATTAAATCTTCTTAGTTGGCAGACATTAGGCTATCAAGACTGACAGGCAGTTAAAATGAAAAAAATGTGTATCATAATAACAAAAACAGCTTGCCTTCAGAGGAACAAGATTGATAGCTCCAATATATCTGTTGTTGTTGTTGTTTTTGCTACTGCCGTCTTTTAAATAGTTTCGGAGTGGTTAACAAAAGTGCGTCCCGTAAAAATCTTCAAGAGTAGTTACTCTGAACTGCACATAGTATTTTAGCATGATGTCATCACGGTGACCTTGTTACGCTTACAATTCTTTAAAAATAAAAATGAAAATGAAAATTAAGAGAACAAATAGCGTCAGTATAAAACTCCTGAATGTTAACTCTTGTAGGAAAATTTGTTAAAACAACTCTTTAATATTTTGCTCTCGTAGTCCCCTTGTTTATAGAGTCATTAAATCATGAAAATATTGGGAAAAAAATGTTCTTTATTTGGATTTTACTCCTTTATCTTTTTTTTTTAAGATACATCATTCAACTACGTTTTTATCTGTTTGTTAATTATTTCTAAAGACTTGCAGAAACTAGTGTTATATATATTCGTATAATTCTATCTTTAATATGCATCGAGAAATCTTTAGTCTGAGCAAGAGTGAATGAGGGAAGCGAAGAGCCTAGAGCACTGATAATCACTCCAGATCTTACCCGCCATATGCTGAATAAAGAGTTTCAGTTTTATTTTCATACCTCAAGAGATGATGTTTCGTAGGAAAACAATCCAAAATCTACATAATGAATGAATAAAAAAAATCCCCAAAACCATTGCCAAGAGCTCCCTTTACAGGTCCCGTTTCAGTGTTCCAGGGCTTTTAAGGAAGTCGGTAGGCATTCTCTCCAGCTTTGAACATAAGTACGGAAACGACATATTAATAATTAAATATAGTTAACAATTTTTAGTAAATGAATATTCTTTAACAGTAATAAAATGTTACCTGGAAATGTCCGTGTGTTTACCCTGCAACTAATAACCAATTGTGTGAGCTATGATTCTGTCTTGTTTTATTCAGATATTGAAAATTGATTACAGATACTAAATTTTCGCATGTCAGCGTTTTATGAATACAACTAAGCAAAACTTTAGATGTCAGTAATTTATTGTAAAAAAGAAAATCAGACCATGCATCTTAACAACTAATGAAGAAAAATGTAAACCTTTACCTCATCTATACTAAAAATTATTTCTTAAGTTAACAAACCTTTATCGATCCAGAATGAATCTTACGATTAATAAATACACAGTACAAATCCGAATATAAATCGACCTCCGAAACGCGACAAATTACAACACTGTCATTTCAAAACTATTTTTACCATATTTTTTACACCGTGCTCATAAAACTTACTAGAGTATGTCACCTACATATCCAGGTAGATTTTTTGTTGTTGTTTTATACCCATTCACCACTGACGGCGAACCCGAAAAAGCTGCATTCTCATATTTCACGGTAGCATCATCATATTCATCGTATCTTTTTAAACTATCTAAGGAAAATCCTTCCTGCTTTCTTTATCATATACCTGGAGCCATTGTTCGGCCCTCCGATGTAAATTACATCTACAACAATATTTATTTACGCGACTGTTTTGTTGTAATAAATCTCATATCATTCTTTGATATGCAACGGCCTTACCTTAAAAATATTCGTTTCCTGTCCCTCGGTCGGTAAAAACTACATTTGTAAATATGAAGCCCCATCCACAGACGTACGTGCTTCATTCAGTTCCTGTTACCACATGCATTCTATCTAAATTAGGTGTACTGAGTGCAGTTTATTATTTGAAACGAAGACAACTAGGAAATTTCTTTTAGTCTATTTCATTTTTAAAGCATGTAAAACTGCAACCCCTGAAAAAGTAATGACCTAGCTCCCGCGTATAACTCCCTGTCTGAGAGTATCTTGTTCGAACCCTTCAGCGGCCATAACTTAAAAGGAGGATTATTCACAAGTATACTGTGTTGTATCATGTGGAAACAAGTGCTTCCCGCAAATGATTGCCTCGTAGAATGTCCATTCATAGTAATTTAACATACCAATGAAAACGTGCATTAAACGCAATTCATTGAAACACGGTCAAACCACCCTACAACTGGGACTGAACGCTCACTGAAAATATACATTATTTATGAGAAAGGTAATTCTACACTTTTCTTGCTGATACAGCTGAACCCAGTCCCCTCTCTACACCATCCCGCCGCACCGCCCCCATCCCCCCTTCTTTCCCCTCGTTCCACACACACGCGCGCGCATGCGCACGCACCACACTTAAGCATTAGTTAAATAAAATCAATACTAGCCTCATTTCTACACTAATCTTAATTTTCCGTATTTATAACTTTACGTTGATGATCTTGAGGAATTTTTTTGCGAATAAAATGTGTATCAAACGTGAGCGAAATTTTATGATTGCTAACAAGTAATATTATGTTATGTACCTAAACACACTATAAACACAGTAAAGATCAGTCAAAAAGTGATCTTAATAACGACACGGTCCTAAGAGCGGTTCATTGGTATGCCAGGGGTCGCGAGTTCAACCCCAGCTCCTCCACTAACAATTACATGAGGCCTTAAACAGAGGTCCCAGAGTGATATACGCTGAGCATGTAAAACAACTAGGACTGTGCTTCCTGTACCTTACAATACCCCCTCCTCCTCCCCCCACAACCTAAAACAGGAGGCGTCAGTCATATGGACAACCGGTACCAACAACAGATCAACTCAAATTGATAGAATGACGCGGAACTAATAAATTATAGAATTTAGCTTTTTCAGATGGCTGATTTTCGCGTGATTTTGCAACAATGAAAGTAGTCATATAATAGCGGGACTTAACTCTTATTTGCTTATTGTCTTTACCTGTTCTTATGCATTATTCTAGGATAACTTTTCCTTTCTCCGCATTATTCTGATATTATAAGCTCATCCTATCTTCTGGTAAAAATAATCATACCAATTCTCGTACGGTTATATTCAAAATGGAAAAGAAAATACTTCAGCGATTTTAATCTTTGAGTAAAATTTGTTTTCTTTTAAAGTTTTACCCTAGTAGCGCTAAAATGTACTACATTGAAGTGATTTTTTTCACAAAAAATATTAGCATTATTTTATTCATTATTTAATCTCAGATTAGTTTTTATTATTATTTTTAACATTAATTATTCTAGCCTTCAATTTTCATTCAAACTAAGATCTTTATACATGTAGTTCGTTTTGAGGAAACTGACAGCTCTGGTGCGGATCTTGTTTCTCTAACAGAACAATGCATGTAAGCGTCTGCTTCACGCTGCGTGCATTCTATGAATAGAACATATGTGTGATAGGTGTTTAACAGATGTATGATAAGGTTATATAACGCTCTTAATAATATTGCTAATCAGCAACTGTCATCTTTATTTTTTAGTTCATTTGAGTTATGTAAGCAAATTAGATTGCATGATTAAATTTACGCGTTCTTATATTTAATTAACTATCGATTGGCGACTTTATTAACTGCAACTGCATTCTACCTTCGCAATAAAATTGACGATGATTGATTCAAACAGACTAATTCCGTGATGGCAAGGCTGCTCACTTAACCAATAATTGACAGGGAGTCGTATTCGTACCTGAGACAAAAAGTACAGGCTATGACTGGGTATGCACATGCAGTTAAACTGTGGCATGTATATAAAGGTCATGACTGGCCGATCAAGATGAAATTCAACCTGCATGGATTTGCGGGGGGGGGGGGGGGGGGTTATTAAAGCAAATGACTTGGCGGAGTTTACCTGGGATTTTACTGGAATATATTTGGGGTCTGATTAAGAGAAATTACTTGAGACTAAGTTTACCTGGGATACGACTACAGGAAATGGTCTGAGAGATGAAATAGAAATAACATGGGACAAAATTCACTGCGATATGACCAAAGGAAATGACTTTGGATGACACTTACCTAAAGTGTGTGAAAATGCAATGACTTGAGATAAAGTTTACCTGGGCTATGACTAAAGGAAATGACTTGAGATGACGTTAACCTGGAGTATAACTAAAGGAAATAACTTGCGATTACGTTAACCTGGAGTATTACTAAAGGAAATGACTTGAGATGACGTTAACCTGGAGAACGACTAAAGGAAATGACTTGAGTTTACGTTAACCTGGAGAATGACTAAAGGATATGACTTGAGATGACGTTAACCTGGAGTATGTCTGAAGGAAATGATTTGAGATGACGTTAACCTGGAGTATGACTAAAGGAAATCACTGGAGATGACGTTAACCGAGAGTATGACTAAAGGAAATGACTTGAGATGACGTTAACCTGGAGTATGACTAAAGTAAATGACTTGAGATGACTTTAACCTGGAGAATGACTAAAGTAAATGACTTGAGATGACGTTAACCTTGAGTATGTCTAAAGGAAATGACTTCAGATGACGTTTACCTGGAGTATGACTAAAGGAAATGACTTGAGATGACGTTAACCTGGAGAATCACTAAATGAAATGACTTGAAATGACGTTAACCAGGAGTATGTCTAAAGGAAATGACTTGAGATAACGTAAACCTCGAGTATGACTAAAAGAAATGACTTGAGATGACGTCAATCTGGAGAATGACTAAAGGAAATGACTTGAGATTATGTTAACCTGGAGTATGACTAATGGAAATGACTTGAGATGACGTTAACCTGGAGAACGACTAAATGAAATGACTTGAGTTTACGTTAACCTGGAGAATGACTAAAGGAAATGTCATGGGATGACGTTAACCTGGAATATGACTAATAGAAATGACTTGCGATTACATTTACCTGGAGTATGACTAAAGGAAATGACTTGCGATGACATTAACCTGGAGTATGACTAACGGGAATGACTTGATTTTACGTTAACCTGGAGTATGACTAAAAGAAATGACTTGCGATTAAGTTAACCTGGAATATGACTAAAGGAAATGACTTGCGATTACGTTAACCTGGAGTATAACTAAAGGAAATGACTTGTGATGACGTTAACCTGGAGAACGACTAAAGGAAATGACTTGAGTTTACGTTAACCTGGAGAATGACTAAAGGATATGACTTGAGATGACGTTAACCTGGAGTATGTCTGAAGAAAATGATTTGAGATGACGTTAACCTGGAGTATGACTAAAGGAAATCACTGGAGATGACGTTAACCGAGAGTATGACTAAAAGAAATGACTTGAGATGACGTTAACCTGGAGTATGACTAAAGAAAATTACATGAGATAACGTTAACCTAGAGTAGGACTAAAAGAAATGACTTGCGATTACGTTAACCTGGAGTATGACTAAAGAAAATGAGTTTAGATGACGTTAACCTGTAGTTTGACTAAAGAAAATGATTTGAAATGACGTTAATCTAGACAATGACTACAGGAAATGACTTGCGATTACGTTAACCTGGAGTATGACTAAAAGAAATGACTTGCGATTACGTTAACCTGGAGTATGACTAAAGGAAATGACTTGCGATTACGTCAACCTGGAGTATGACTAAAGGAAATGACTTGCGATTACGTTAACCTGGAGAATGACTAAAGGAAATGACTTGAGATGACGTTAACCTGGAGTTTGACTAAAGAAAATGACTTGAGATGACGTTAATCTAGACAATGACTAAAGGAAATAACTTGCGATTACGTTAACCTGGAGTATGACTAAAAGAAATGACTTGAGATTACGTTTACCTGGAGTATAACTAAAGGAAATGACTTGAGTTGACGTTAACCTGGAGTATGACTATAGGAAATGACTTGCGATTACGTTAACCTGGAGTATGACTAAAGGAAATGACATGAGAAGACGTTAACCTGGAATATGACTAAAGAAATTGACTTGAGATTACGTTAATTTGGAGTATGACTAACGGAAATGACTTGAGATGACGTTAATCTGGAGTATGACTAAAGGAAATTACTTGAGATGAAATGCATATATGCTGTGACTGAGAGTGTCTTGAAGTGGGATAAAGTTTATCGAGGAAATTAATATATGCTGTGACTGAGAATGTCTTGAAGTGGGATTAAGTTTATCGAGGAAATGAATATATGCTGTGACTGGGAATGTCTTGAAGTGGGATTTAGTTTATTGAGGAAATGAATATATGCCGTGACTGAGAATGTCTTGAAGTGGGATTTAGTTTATCGAGGAAATGAATAAATGCCGTGACTGAGAGTGTCTTGAAGTGGGATAAAGTTTTTTGAGGAAATGAATATATGCTGTGACTGAGAATGTCTTGAAGTGGGATTAAGTTTATCGAAGAAATGAATATATGATGTGACTGAGAATGTCTTGAAGTTAATAAGTTTATCGAGGAAATGAATTTATGCCGTTACTGAGAATGTCTTGAAGTGGGATTAAGTTTATCGAGGAAATGAATTTATGCCGTGACTGAGAATGTCTTGAAGTCGGATTAAGTTTATCGAGGAAATGAATAGATGCCGTGACTGAGAATGTCTTGAAGTCGGATTAAGTTTATCGAGGAAATGAATAGATGCCGTGACTGAGAATGTCTTGAAGTGGGATTAAGTTTATCGACGAAATGAATATATGCAGTGACTGAGAATGTCTTGAAGTGGGATTAAGTTTATCGACGAAATGAATATATGCAGTGACTGAGAATGTCTTGAAGTGGGATTAAGTTTATCGACGAAATGAATATATGCCGTGACCGAGAATGTCTTGAAGTGGATAAGTTTATCGAGGAAATGAATATATACCGTGACTGAGGATGTCTTCAAGTGGGATTTACTTTATCAAGGAAATGAATAGATGCCGTGACTGAGAATGTCTTGAAGTGGGGTTAAGTTTATTGACGAAATGGATATATGCAGTGACTGAAAATGTCTTGAAGTGGGATTAAGTTTCTCGACGAAATGAATATATGATGTGACTGAGAATGTCTTGAAGTGAGATAAAGTTTACCGAGGAAATGAATATATGCCATGACTGAGAATGTCTTGAAGTCGATAAGTTCATCGAGTAAATGAATTTATGCCGTGACTGAAAATGTCTTGAAGTGCATAAGTTTATCGAGGAAATAAATACCTACCATGACTGAGGATGTCTTGAAATGCGATTAAGTTTATCGAGGAAATGAATATATGATGTGACTGAGAATGTCTTGAAGTGGGATTAAGTTTATCGAGAAAATTGATAAATACCGTGACTAAGAATGTCTTTAACTCGTTGTTTAATAAAGGTAATGACTAGAAGTAAGGTTTTGCTACAAATTTTTGCGAACAGATTTTATTTTTACATGAGTCTGGTTTGGACATAGGTTTTGGGTAAAAATCCTTTAATCCCCGGATACAAATATTTTTCCTCTCAAAACCTGTTACATAGATGAAACTAACGGACTAACTAACTTTCTGGTTCCAACTTAACAATATTTTACATGTGTTTACATACCAACACGACAGGAGATAAACTCCTAGAAACTCAATTAGCTGGATTTATTTCCAGTCAAAATATTTATCATGTTTTCTGTGCCAACATAAAAACAGAGCGGTCATTATCTACCGTCTGGAGGTATACGTCCACTAATTGGAGAATCTTGTAGGTCCTTGTTGTTTTTGTACGAGATTAGATTAAGCAAAAGAGTGAATGTTCAAGGTACTGCGATACAAGCTAAATAAACCCGTATAGAATAAAAGTTGTGACATAATCTATATCAACAGTTCATAAAACCAAGCATCATCTTTCATCAATTATGAACAATGATAAAATAATGATAAAAATCATAATGATAAAAGTGATTTATCCCAAAGATTGAAACTGACAAAACACACACACACACACACACACACACACACACGCACACACACACACACACACACAAAGACACGGTAATCAATAATTTCTGATTTTACTTCAGTCTGGGAAGTAAGAAACGATATTATTTCATCCACATACTTCATATTTCATAATGTTAATATATCAAAATGTATCATTTTTATAAACAAGCAAAGTTTAAGTTACGATGTTTGAGCAATGTGTTGATAGTTAAAAATGTAGTCGGCGTGATAAAATATTTCAAGAGTGTTGTAATGAAATATAAATATGCTCAATCATAAAAACCTTTAAAGTGTTTTGATTTTTTGTTCATTTTTTAATTTGCTACCCAACAACGAGTGAGAAACAATGCATCTAACGTTTTTAAGGACGGACGTTTTTTTTTCTTTATATTTATTTATATTAGAGCTTTTTATATATGTACAGAGAGAGAAGGGAAGAGAGAGAGAGAGAGAGAGAGAGAGAGAGAGAGAGAGAGAGTAATACTTTTTCCCTACCTGTTAAGTGCTTTTAAGTTTATCTTCAACTCTCTAGCGAGTGAGAACCAGCGCATCCAGTGTTTTAAGTACAGACATTTTTTTATTCGTTTGTACTTTTATAATATATAGAATACTTTCCTTCTTACCTGGTTAATAATATAAGTATTTTATCTCTGATAATATATCCGTAACTAAGAATATTGTTTTCCACATATCCTCCACCAAAACAAACAAACAAACAAAACAGAAACAATATACTGTTGATCCTATACGTCACATGTTTAAAGTTTTATTGAGAAGATTCGCCAAACCTTATCTTATAGAAAAGGCATAAAGATGAGTTGTAAATATTCATATAAAATGGTGCCTCCTGTTTTCAGAGCAAGTTCCTGCAGAGATCTTGAAACTTGTTACGTTGTCTTGTGACTTTCAACACAACAACACAACTATTGCAATGCTACGTTGTTGTTGTTGTTGTTCTCTCTATCATTTGTGTCTATGTCACATTATTTACCTCCAGTCGACATTTTATCTTTTAATTTACATTTTAACATAGTTAATTTGTTAGCGTGCGTGCTATCATAGATTCATTGAGAAGTTCCACAGAAACTTATTTCAAAAAAGTCCCAAGATCTCGATAATCGTAAAATTAATGTGAAATTGATCGGTCACCTGGTGACCTGAGTGGATTCCTTGCAAATATTAAGATTTGAAAGTTCTTATAATTTTGAATATCTTTTAGACTTGAAAAGTAATGATAACATCTTCATTCACTCACTCACTCACTCATTCATTCATTCATTCATTCATTCATTCGTTCATTCCTTCATTTTTTCAATTATTCATTCATTCATACGAAGTTTAACTGTGTATAAAAATACAGCTTTGATTTAATCATCACTACAAAAAATTGTACCAAAATGTATGACTGGGTTCTCTTTTGACTCCAACCGGCAAACGTTTTAATTAGAGCGTGTGATGCCGGTATAGTTTTGCATATTTTTTTAAAGATACAGAGACGGTATTTCGTCTTCACAAAAGAACGATTAAAATGTAATTAAGAAATAATAAAATGTTATTCATTCAGTGATTGCAGAAGTTATGATAACGTGAACTCACCTTATATATATTTCTCTTTGATGATACAAGATTTTATGAAGTTACAGTAAATCCTTATAATCCAGTGTACAAACACCTTGTTACAATGCCCAACATTTAATCATTGTCCTTTGACATTGGAAGTTGACATTTTATCGAAATCCTGTGAAAATGTAACCCTTATTTCCTAGCTAGACAGGTATTTTACAAGCTGGTTAATTGATTTGAATGGAAAGTGTAAACTACTTGGGGTATCGCTTTTTGATATACACAAGATAAGTGGTAATTTTTCAACTCATTTGTATTACATTGATTAAAAGTTAACATTTCTGTGTCAAATTCGAACTGAATTCAAATTATTTTTTTATCTTAAGGATGTGAGATATATACCACATCAAACTAACGAATGTAAATGTAGTACATTTGATATACACACGCTGGTTGACTTATAAATGTTTTGAATATAAATGATATGTGATATTAAACAATTTGCTGTCGGCGTAAATCCAAAATAGCCACGTCGGTATATTTATCATACTGCAAACATGTTAATTTGATGAACATTGTAACTTGTATAATGCATCCTTCGTCGGCAGGGTATTCCAAACTATTAACATGTTTTTCGCTCCTTGATAAGGTCTTGCCAGTGACAAACCTGTGGTAAAATAGTACCTTCTTATCAAATTGATAGTCTCAAATGGTTTTGAAAATACCTATTCATACAAATATTAGGAGGGTTTTTTTGTGAATGTAACATAGTTTCTGCAGAATTCAGCAATAGGCAACGAATTACCATAAACATATTCTTCGATCTTTATGTTCACTATGTAATTTCACTGCTATAATCAAGTGGCTTCTTTCTTCAGGTGTCATGTTTCAAAGATTAAATTGTTCGCCGGAGATTAATAAAAATAAAAGTTTGATTATGCTGACTTGTGAAAGTAGAAAAGAGAAAGTTATAAATAAACGCTCATTCCTGGTCATTATTTCTTTCTTACTTTTCATTATATGTGTATGCTAACGAATTTATTGTATGAAAATATATAGTTTAGTTTTCTTCTTATTTTCATTATTTTAAGGCGCTAATGAATTTATTGTAAGAAAATATATTGTTTTCTTTCAACCGTGCAAATCGGAAACTCTTAACCCAAATCTCTAGTTACAACAAATCAAAACTGATTTATATTCGAGGTTAAACATATCTATTAAAACAAAATATACAACAAGAATGTGAGAAATATATCTCGATAAGGTTTCATAAATCAAACATTTACATAAATAGTAAACTGTAATATGTCTCGTAATCTAGAATAAATTCAGTTCGTACATGAAGCTAAGTATGTCAGAAGAGACTTTGACCACATAATGTGACCTTGACCTTTGACCTTGGGACTTGAGTTCTGAGCATGACACATCTTACCTTTTGTCTTATTTTGTGATGTATGCCTAAAATTGGCAGTAAGATAATGTTAAAGAAAGTCCATGCAATCGTCAACTTCAGTTTAAGCGTATGAAAAAATTACAAAAGATGTTTGTAAATTTCACAATGTAAACACAGTGCAAGGGAAAAAAGTGTATTGAGCAATCAAAACAACAGCTCAAGTATTGTATAAATAGCTGATCCTAATCTAACAATATAACGTGAAAAGAATAAATCAAACTACACTTTGACAAGATTACAGCTTTAAAATTCCATTCCTTCGTCTTATCGAATCTAAACTACCTAAAGCTTTTTAAACAAACTTCAAAAGTCATGAAAGATTTAATGTTCGAAATCCTGCGGAGCTGCAACGAGAAACGACAAACAATTTCAAAGGCTAGGTTCAAGGGTTTAACAAAAATGTAAGAAAATTGAGGTTAAACTGACGGAAAGAGAAAGAGATCAAAAGGTCTAAACGATTTAAAAGTTAAGAACCTACATATTTGCCAACTTAGATTTGTAGTCGAAAGTCAGTTTGTTATAAAGTCAAGATTGTATTACAGAATGGGAAAATAACGACAAAACCTTTTGTGCTTTTAATAAGAATAAAACACAAGTACATAATTCAAGTAACTGACCACAAGGAAGGGTCACTTTTATACTCAAATGCACAGATTTCACGTGCGACACTGAGATGATTGTTGAACCTTGGACAGGTAACATGTGATACATACTTAGTGTCTGCAAAACATATAAAAACGCTTTGATAATTCAGTGGTGAGAACACTTTCCTTAAATGGAAAGATATCTGAGTTCAAATCTCACCTGAAGCAATTCATATGTTGTAGCACTGGTATTTATTTTCACTGTTGTTCACAAAAACACTACCTAATATTCAGGTAAATTTTAATCCAAAATTATTACCCCCTATAAACTATGCATTTCCTTGTCTTATAGATTATATTAAGAACCACCCCATTAATTTTCAAACACGAAGACCTTAACTTTGATAACTTATGATACATGGGAGCATGTCCCTTATTGTGACATTATGCCTTGTTCCCTGTAGATGTCGATGTGCAGTCTAGTCTGATCTATCTGGCTAGGAGGTTAGGAGGCACAAATCTCAACATAAAATACTAAAAAAAAGGGCTGTCAACAGGTACCAGTACAGGCAATTAGTGGAAATTACCTCAGCGCTAATATGCAATCAGGGGTCCACTTTTCTGACTATTAAATAGTGTAGACTTTTCTGATTACATTAAAATCCTTGATAAATTAAATGTTTAGTGTTGTCAGTGCATGGCTTTCAAAATCTTCAGACTGGCTAAATATAGATAAAAGAATAACTGTAGATGAGTGCTTCTTTCAATACATATTCAACCTCTGACAACTGCATCAGGACTTATTCTTTGACTCACTGGTCTAGAACATATTGGTATTTAAGAAACTCATGCCACGTCACGTTTGGGTTCCAAAAAGGTAAGATTATTTCTGATGCATTTACCAGTGTTTACATCTTGGTGTTATGGACAGAGGTTCATCAGACTATCAATTCAAACTCACAATGCGTGTAAAGATCAGGTAAGATCTGTCACACCATACAGACATATATTAAACCAAGTAAATACTCTAAATCTGTTTGTACATATTCTAGCACTGAAAGTGCTCACACCAATACTGTTTATTGTAGGGTGTTAGTTTAATAAGTCTCTTAAGATACTTTTGACACTTTGTGTATTGCTTAGTATATGACAGGTCCACAATGTAATGCTCTCAAGATTTTGTAATTTATTGTAAAAATGGCCTCTAATCCATACATTAATAATATAAGTTCACAAACCAATGATTTATATTAACCCGAATGCGTTATTCCGTGTAAAAAGGAAAAGAAAAAAACATTAATAAAAGTGAAGATATGAATGTTCCAATGTGTCTACAGATAAATGTATTAGTTATTGGTGCATACAATAGAGAGATTAATAAGAAATTCATCTTCTTAAGTGTTTTTACAATTTTTATAATGTAAAGTTCTAGATTAGGCCTGAAAACGGGTGAAATTTTTTTTTTCGGAATGCATGCTGAAAAAACTTTCTTCCGTTTTCAGGCTTAAACTAGAATTCTACATTATCAAAATTCTTTACGTCAGTACAAAGCACACCAGCCAATCTTCGGTGCACAACATGATTTTTTGTAACTCTACAGATTTCTTATTGAAAAAGACCATTTTACCTTTCAAGCGGATTGTTGATCCGCGAGAGAGCATAAAACAGGTGCGCGATGACGTAGTACCCTACTATTGACATATTCTTGAGAAATACATCAGTTATGAGCTGTATGACATGCCCTTTGTAAACAAAACAAAAAAGAACATGAAAGTAATTTCAGTTCAGTTTCACTTTTGAATCGGTCTGCAAAAAGTCTTACATTTCTAAAGTTTTGCATTTTCACATGCCATGCTAAACCATTGTTTATTTTCGAAACTTTCAAATTTTCCGTGTAAGCTGTCAATTTTGACTATGTGCTTTGCAGCCTTATTTACTTTAATAATGTATGTACCTTTTTAAATGCACGAGTTTCAATTTGACACTGGCGCCGATTGCCACACCTTGATAAGGAGCTGAATACAGACTTAGTTGATGTTCAGAACTACATTTCTTGTACTTACGACCTGTCTCTAATGTTTTATTAATGTTTGACTGTTTTACGCGTAATTTTGGTACGACTTTCATATATAAACTCTTGACACTCAGAAGGGGGGTAATAGCCCGCCCGCTTAGCTCAATAGGTAGAGCACTGGATTAGTAATCCATCGGTCGTTGGTTCGACCCTTGGGCAGGGCAAAATTTCTCCGTGACAATTGTTCTCAGACATTGTGTCTCTCACCGCTGATTCAGAGTAGATCATGTGGGAACAGTAGTCAGTCACTTGCGGAGAAATTGGCAATTACTGGTTAGTTATCCAGGAAAACCGGTTAGGTGGACTGACCGCCGAGATATAACATATGTTGAAATCGGCGTTAAACCCCAAAACAAACAAGGGGGGTAAGAGTGTTTGTCACCTGGCTGTATTATAAGAAGGACAATTAAGTTGACTTTCAGGTCTAAGTGTCTATAAGTGCTTTCACAGAGATTATACATGTATTAACTTTATAAACTAAAAATGAATATTTGTAAATCGAAATTTTACTTGGCTCGTTCTTACAATATGAAAACTACAATTTTGTCATGTTTTGCTTTTAAAACAAACATTTGAAATCTATATCCACCATAAAAGACTTCCAATTTTGTAGACTTCAGAGGTTTTGCAAAGCAAATACTATTATCCATACAACATTGATAAAAGAAAATATTAAAAGAAATCGATTGTTAATAATTCAAAATGACGGTCTGTACATCTCTATAGAGAGTAAAAAAGCTTTATTCTCTCTTTTATATCGCAGAGTTTCATTCATTATGAGGTTTCATTCATTTCGTAATTAGAAGTTATCCAAACAAATCTCGTCGGATTTGCCTGCCGGACCCAAACCGGAAACTGTATTTCTATCATCCGAGGTGTTTCCGGTTTGTGTACTATATATTGGTCTAAAATTTAAAAGACTTCCTTCTTTATTGAATGTAAAATCAGTCTGAATTCAAGAGCTGCATAGTCCTGCAGGACTATTATTTTACATGTTTTATTTTATTAACTTGGCGTTTCGATGTTTAACTATAAGAAACTTATAAAACAGAAATTTGCAAACGCTGTTAAAAGACATTAATAGCGAAATGTTATCTTTCCCCTATTTCCAATCTTTAAGCTTAAATGACTAAAATTATCATAAATATCAATTAACGTTAACAAAAAAATCATTTCAGGATCTGTATCTTAACTTTTGTACCAACTAAATACCTTGAAACGAAACCCTCTGGTTCCTCAGGTATTGTTTTTAGGCGTTTTCTATCTTGATCAGGGTTGTAAGGCGCTTTGTGGCGTTTCTTCAAGCCATTCTGAACCGTAGTTTTGTAATGGTGTGTTTTGAGGCGTTTTCTTCTCTTGGTCTCGTAATGGCTTCCAAGGAACTTCCGTTTTACACCATGAACCAATCCGCCATTCAGGTCACATGACCGTGTCATGGCGTAGTAAGGACGTGGATTATCTGTAAGAAGGTATAACCAGATTAGAAGGCTTTAAGAAGATATATTTCAAATAATTAACGCTTACATCAATGCAATAAACATCCGCCATACTTTAATAATCATCACTGTAGTTAAAAAAGTGAGCACAAACTACTAGGACAAAAAAACATGATCTTTTCTCTTTTGATATGAGTTACTTAAAACAAAAAATATTACAAAGTATTCTAGTTTAGTAAAACTTTTCCTACATAAGTGTATAAAATGACATTTTGAATACTGAAATAAGTCTGGGCTCTTGAAGATTCACTATATTTTCCCAAAACGTATTCGGATATATAACCACACGATCTTACATGTGAATATTACTATTTAACTGCATTTACGTTCTTGATTCTGACTTCAAGTTTTCAGTTTACGTTTGTTTGATTTATCAAAGATTCGGACCCTACCCGTGTATGTATATTTTAACCCTTATTCCAACGATTGAATCTCACTTTCTCATAAAAGATACAACCCGTTCTCACGGTGGCACATGGTAACATGCACTACTCTTTTTTTTCGCTGCACTTCTCCTTTTTGTATGTCGTTCCCATGCGACGGATACTAACTCAAGGGAATCACTAAGTATGCCGTGGTAACGAGTTACTAAGTCGTGGGAAAGACATTAAAAAGAAGTGCAATTTCCAAAAAAGTAACACGAAAAACAAAAGAGTAGCGCACTATAAAAAAGAGGTGTTAGAAAAAAATATTTCGATAAAAAATGAATGGTGAATGCTAGTTATGTCGAGGGAACGACTTATTAACTCATGGGAACGAGTTAACTGTGTCGTGGGAACGGGTTAGCTAAGTCGAGGGGAAGGAGACAGCAAAATATTGGGTTACTCCATTTTTTTCAATGCAATACTCTTTATATTGCGCTTCTCTTTTTTATGTCGTCGCTAGTTCAATGATTAATACAAGAAAAGGGTAATAAAAATCAATGTTTCTGTTACTCGATGTTGATTTATCCACGAGAGAGAATCCTGATGCTGACGTATCACTAACTCCAGCTACAGAGACCGTACTCCTAGGCAGAGGTGCAGTGCAAAATTTCTGGTAAATAGAAACCGTCGGGAGCGGGGGCATTAGGTCACCAGAAAGTCTATCATCGTTGTCCGTTTCTTCATCGTCGTCGCTTCGAAGAAAATGTTGTTGTTGTTGTATAAACTTTTGGTTATTTCATATTATTTATAAAATGATTTTCGAGAACGTAATTTCAATTTTTATTTGAAATTTATTGGTAACTATGAAGTTATAAAACAAAACATTATGTATACATCTACACGGCAAAGGCAAGTTATGCGAGTATGCGTTATACACATTTCTGTCACAAAGGCTAACTAAGAGAAAAATATCTAAAAGAAAACTAATGTTGTAAAAGTTAAACTTCATGAGAAACACCTATGAAGTCTTGCGAAACTACATCAGACGTTGGTTTATAAAGAGAGTGGTGGCGTTAAAACATACATCAATAGCCGAAATATTTCAAAATATAAATACCTAAATTTTCTCTTTTTTACTGAATGTACATCTGTTGAATTCGTCTCATTTAAATGTTTGTCCATTGTTCTTTTAATGACTACCTCTTTGAGATGCTTTGACGCTGTGACGTTGTCGTCATGGAAGTCGCCTGTGTATAAAGGTAGGTAACTCTAGATGTCATACTGATGAATATAGCCTTGACGGAGTTGACTCCCTTTACAATGCTCGAAAAATTAGATAACCGTCAACCATGTCACCAGAATAGAAACATTAAGATCGCTGAGGGTCGATCCCTCTACTCTTCTTCCATATCTACTTTTTACGCAACTTTTTACTCATGTCGCACCCGTGTTTTTCCGAAGAAAAATTATCTGCTCCAGATAAGATCAATGATTGATTATTTTTTAATCGCTCGAAGTGGTGCTAATGAGAAGTAACTGCCTATCTCTATTTAAGTTAATTTATTATCGGTACCAGTTGCCCAATTGGCGGACGTCCCTTCAAGAGTTAAGCTATTCTAGGTTGAGCGTGGTAGAGCAAAATACAGAAAGCATCTCATTCAAGAGGCACCCCTGGTTCTTTCTCATGCTCAAAAGCATGGTTGCATGAACCCTCGATGAAAGACAATGGAGGAGCGGGGAAGGGGTCGATCTCGCCTTGATTACAAGTCCGGCGCGTTACCACTAAAGCAACTCGTTAGGATAATCTATTTTAATAGTAAGCTTTCTGATTATGGAGTCTCCTTTCCTTATGTCAGTAAAATTGGACCTGTTTGCGGGCCATTTAGCTCTTATAACTAAAATTGCAGTGAGACAATGCTCCATAGACCTTTAGTGTAAAAATGAACTCTAGAGAATATTTCTCTCTGGTAAAGAAGGTCCCCGGTTCGAATAAAAGCTAGAAGTGTCTTGTCAAGTCATCAGTCCACTTAGCTATATCATAATCAGTGATGGAAGGCACTGGCACCTCCCTGAAGTGATTAGTTCCCTCACAAGTTATGTCCCTTGTGTGATTTATATTTATATAAGAATAGTTTAGCAGTCAAGATACCCAACTTGAAGACTTTAATGTATTCAGGACGAATGTTGAAGTTAAACGAACTACGACAACTTGCTTCAAAACTTACAAGGTTTAGTATTAAAATAATAGTCTCATTTGAACTGTATGCCTAAGTTAAGATGTGCTTACAGGAGATCGTATAGTATTTGCATTTTTTACAAATCGTCCATGCTTTTATTTTAACGATGAAATCGGCACGATATTTAGAACTAACTTTTTTTTAAAAATCGATTCGACTTGCAAACATAAAATATTGTTTAATTATTGTACAATCAAAATGGTTTTGATGGAAAATATCCTACAGCAATGAATAAGAATATATACTGCACTTTGTGAGCAATACTTACTTCCCTCCATTTTAAGAGAGGATATGTATACATCTAGTAGATGTACTCGAACGATCCATTACAAATCCAAACAACAAAAACAACTCACAGTGTTTAATATGCTATATTAAAATCAAAGCCTGCGTCTAAAGCGGTGAGAGATTATTGAATATTTGATAAATATCATCAAAATCAAAATATCACATAATGTTAACAACAAACAAAATATTGAGCATATATTCATTCAGCATTGTCGAAGAATTAAAGAAAAAAAAACAGTCAGAAAACAAATGTTTCATTCTTTCCATTCGCCCCACGAATACTGCTGCATTCTCAAATCGTTGTTATAGTAATCCTCATTCATGTGAAACAAACATTCCTTCAAGACTCTTTCACGGGACAATTTTGTCACGCATCTTTTTCTACAGCACATGTATTGTGTGTTATTCAGGGAGTATATTCGGCGTAGAAGGCAGGCCTTGTATAGTGGTGCTGGTGTATCGAACTTGCGCTCAACAGGTGGCGGTAGGTCGCTGTGTCCCACTCGGCATACACAAAAGTTGGGACATAACTGGACCTCGTCTGCATCTTCTTCGTCTTCTACACCTGAACTTGGGCTTGTCTTGTCGGATTTGTCTGCCGCATCCAATCTGGAAGCTGTATTTCTATCATCCAAAGTGTTTCCGATTTCTGTTTCGCATAAGTTTCTAAATTTGTAAAAAGAATTTCTTTTTATTTCAAATTGACATCATTCAATGAGCTACATAAGACTGCAAGACCAGTTATAAATGATTATAATTTATTTATTCATTTAAATCAGAATCAGATACCTACAGTAATGATACAACACTGAAAACTAGAGTATGTTACAAGAAAATAGTAGCTGCTTCTGTGAAGCGTTTGATACATATCTATATATCTATTATAACCCCAGTAAGAGGATATTACAACTTAGAGTACTATTCTATAAATACCCTAACAGCCTGGAAGAAATACTAAATTTGTTTTCTCTAGCACAAGCAATGTCATTCCCAAACATTCCATGTAAGTCTGAATGATAGAATAAAATAAACAGTTACGCTGTTTTCATGACATTTCATTTCAATAAAAAAATATTTCTTCAAAATCCAGTCGCTACCTGGAGACCAAACCTTCTGCTTGTTCATTCACGGGTATGGTTTTCAGGCGTTTGCAATCTTGTTCAGGGTTGTAAGATGCTGTATGACTTCTCTTTCCAACGCTTTGTACCTTAGTTTTGTAATGGTATGTCTTGAGGCGTTTTCGCCTCTTGGTCTCGTAATGGCTTCCAAGGAACTTCCGTTTTACGCCATGAACCAGTTCGCCGCTCATGCCATGTAACCGAGTCATGGCGTAGGAATGACTCTGGATATCTGGGGGAAAAAAGTATGCCCATATCATCTTTGATATCAAACTGTCACTATAATTATTTGAAAAGTACTCAAGACTCGAGTGAATGATTTCACATGTGATCTATGAATAGATTACACACTGAATACTTTCTGTATTTTTTAGCTAGTCGCGGATATACACGTCTTTTGATACTCGCATTAGCCTTAAGTAATATGAATTCTTTTCTCTTGATAGATTTTAAACACTTGAAATAAATACTGAAACGGGATAACTGTAATGAAATGTTCGAGATCTATTTCGGTATAACTAAGCACTGAACTGTTTAACATTTCCTACACTTTGTGTCTCGCTATAATATTGGATGATATTTTCTAGATTTCTCAACCAGTTTTAAGATTATTAAAATATACATGGTATATACAGCATCACTAATCTTAAGTTCCCAAGTTAATGCTTGTCTAGAATTTCGCCGCGTCTAACTTACTTTTATTAAATACAAGTAGAATTAAATTCAATTGTCTTTGAATTTATCAAACATTTCTGAAAATACATGACAACAATCTAACCTTTTCGCTCAAACATCAACCCAAATAACCGATACTAGTTAACAAAAACATGTGGAATTATACGAGACAAAAAGAGATAATAAGTGAAATATTTAAGATACCAGGAATGTGTTTTTCACTTGAAGTTGAGGGTTCCGCGAGAAGGGCTGTAACCCGAGTGAGAGCCCCGATGCATGATGGCAGCAGATCTATGTCATCTGAGTGTTTGCTATCGTCTTCCGTTTCTTCATCGTCGACACTTTAATCACAGACATTTGTTTAGAAGCGAATATAAGGCATTTATGAATGGCCATTCTCCAGTATATAGTATTGTATTACAAGATAACCAACTTCGAAATGTAAACAAACAAAACCGAAGCACATTTATCAAGTCGCTACAGAAACACAAATGCACTTTCAGAATAATTATAGCATCATTTCATACCTGTAATATATGCCCTTTCCAATGATATATGTCGCTACCAATAACTCCACTTTGTTACGGAGAAAATCACATTTGTTTCCATCAAAAGTCAGTTTTCACAACCTGTCATCCTGCGAAGCTGTTGTAAGCGAATGGTTCCCAGTGTTGTAAACGGAGCCGTTGCAAAATCTTTGAGCCGGGTGCAAATGTCACGTGCGATTTTTAAATGTAAAAATGAACATCGCGATTTTTTTCAAATTTTCTTTGATATTGACGGTAAAATGCAGAAGATTTCAGTAAAAAAATAATTTTATTGTATTATGTTGCGCTATTTAAAAAAATAATAAAGTATAGGAAATTGTCCCGGGCACCGACTTGGTAGACATTTTGCCGCGAACTTTCTCGCTCATTGTCAAGTTGATTGAAAAGATACTGATTTTTGCAGAAGTAAGTATAATCTTGAAATTTCAGAATGCTAAGTTTAGATCAAAGTTTATTTTATGAGGCTGCAGTAGATGGCCATAATATTGTGTTGACTGGTCAGGGTGGCAGTGGCAAATCTTTTGTTTTGAACAAATTCGCACGTCATGTGGAATCGCTGGGGAAAAAAGTGGCAATGACTTGTAGTACCGGTATAGGTGCAACACAGTTTCTTGGGGGTCAGACTTTACATCGATGGTGCGGATTTGGGGATGGTGGTATTGAAAAGAATGAGCTCTGTAGGTTATTGTGTAAAGATGAAAGGTACGTTGAAGCGATGTGTCGAATTAAAGAATGCGATATTTTGGTTGTGGACGAATGCTCGATGATAAGCCAGAAAATGTTTGAAACTGTGGATGCGGTCTGTAGAAAGGTTCGGCAGAATGAAAAATACTTCGGGGGCATTCAAGTAATTTTCGCTGGTGATTTTTACCAGCTCCCTCCAGTTGTTGACGAACTGTATGGGGAAACAGGTCATTATTGTTTCGAGTCTCGTCACTTTTCCCTAGCGATTCCTCATCACATAAATTTAAAAACCATATTCCGACAAAATGACATTGGTCTCATAGAATGTATAAATAACCTTGAAAAAGGAATACCGACTTCAAATACTCTTGGTTATCTTAAAAAATTGGAAAGAGAAATACCGCGAAATGAAAATACTGTGCATCTGTTTGCTAAAAATTACAAAAAAGATCTATTTAATCACGACAAACTAAAAACATTTCATGGTCAAATTACAATTTACACTGCCAAAGACGAAGGTGATTCTTATTACTTAAAAAAATTTCAGGCACCAAAGACACTTGGATTGAAAGTCGGATGTCCTGTTATGTTAATTGTTAATTTAAATGACTTTTTGGTAAATGGTTCTATTGGTAAAGTTTCAAAACTTGGGTCCGACGAAGTTGTTGTTTATTTTGAGAAATTAAATAAAACGGTGTCACTTAAACGTCATTTGTTTTCAAAGGTTGACCCAGTTTCTAGAAAAACATTATCTAAAAGACTTCAATTTCCAGTTATGCTGGCATTTGGTATGACGATACATAAGTCACAGGGCATGACTTTGCAATCTGTTGTTGTTGACTGTGAAGATGCCAACATCCCAGGCCAAATAGGTGTTGCTGTCGGACGTGCAGTGAACGCAAACAGTCTACAAATTGTCAACTTTAATCAAAATTTAATAAAAGAGCACTCCGTTAAAGTAAAACAATTTTATCAAACAGATCCAGCAGCTATTCTTCCAAACTGTGTATGTTGTAAAAACGAATATATTTCTTTACAATTTGAAAACGACCTCTTTTCTCCATTTGAATTTGACAATGAATCCAACTCTGAAACCGATGATGCAGATGATGATGATGATGATGATGATAATCTACTGTTAGAACAAACACACTTTACAGAGCAAGTCCCTCACTCTGATGCTGCAACTTTAACTGAAGAATTATGTCACTTGCAAAGCGCCTCTCCGTTGCCTGATTATGTCAATGCAGTAGAAATTTTAAATACTTGTTACTCTGAATACATCCATTGTCCTTTGGCGGAAACACTACGTGATTTTGTGAAAAGAATAACTGAAAATATTGAAACTTTCACTGATTGGCTTGCCATTATTTTTCTAAAATTCAATTCAATTTTCGATGAAAGCTTTACAAATACGCAATCTGGTGAACTAAAATACAAAAAAGCATTTTGTGCAAATACAAATAATTATTTAACTAGTGACTTGTTCTTAGAGTCTTGTAATAAAATTCTTTCGAATTATGACTGTGAATTTGGACAGTGCTTATTAACGTCAGTAGCCTTTCAAATTCAAAATATAATAATAACAAAATCTTCGGAAACTATTGCGACAGATCAAATTAAAGAAAGAACAATACCTTCTCAAAAATGTGAACAGGGTAAGGGTGGGTTGCGTTACGTTGGTGGGTACTGTGTAAGTAAAATAAAAAACAAGTATAGGAAATGCGTTCAGAATTCACTGTTTAATTTTGCTAGAGAACAAGAATTGGAAGAAAGCAGAGCAAAGGTTTTTTTATTATCACAAATGGTTACGACATACACAGATCTAATGCATACTTCAGTACACAAAGAGTCATTGGAGACAACATTTAGGAAACAAAATGTACGTGAAGGTTTGACAAATATAACAGATGAATCGTATCTGTTTTTTGAACAGCTTAACAATACAGTAAGAAAGCTTGAAACATTTGAAAATCTTTATAAACACGGGGAGAACACCGTAGAAATTGTCAAATCTTTTGTTTTTTTCAAATAGTGACATTTATAACGCCTGGATAAAGCTATTTAAAGTTAATGCAATCAAGGGAACAAGTAATACTGACATTTCTAGTCTCTTGAACGATGTGGTCACTCTAAGTGCATGTATGACAGATTTGTTTTATGAAGTTGTCGGCCGTTTTGTTAAAGTGTCTGCTTCGAATTTCAGGAAAGACTTCTTATTACATCTTAAAGTCGAAAAAAGTAAAGCCCACCGAAAAAAAATAATGGAAAAGAAAGATAAACAATCGAAGCAAAAAATCTCTATTGATGAAATTTATAAAGATACTTCAAACGGAAAAGTGGTTTCACATCTAAAATTAAAGGCTGGCGTAGTAGATGATAGAGAATATTTTAATGAAAATTCATTCACCAAGAAAAATTTGCAACTGTTATGCGAAGCGTACGAAATCCCTGTACAAACGAAGTATACTAAAAAATATTTGAATGATCAATTAATTGGGGTTATATCAAAGTGCGACTTCATGTTAACGCCAAGCGTGTTTGTAACAAGTGTAGAAGAAGAAATAACCGATGACGATTCAGTAACTATTAACCCCATTGCTTCTGCTGTTGTACACTCACATAGGCAAAACAAAGAAACGGCAAAAGGTAAGACCAAAGGTAAACGTGCGGTTAGAAGTAAATGTGCAGAGAAAGGAAAGAATACTAAAAGGAAAAAAACAGAGTATTCTAACTCTGAACGTGAATCGGAATCAAGTGAATGCGTTGTTTGCCATGGTAAGTTTGATGAAAGTCCTAATTGGGTACAATGTGACAAATGTGACCAATGGGTACACGGATATTGCGTTGGTATAACAACAGCAGAGCAATGGGAAGTTATAAATGATGAAGATGCAGAATTTTTCTGCCCATTCTGTCAATAAACTTTTTTAAACATTTGGTTGATCTTTAAGCATAACATTTAAAGTCTTCTGAATGTCACAACCAACCATCCCACCAAACACTAGGACTTTAGCTCAAGGCGTTTTTAGTTACTGAACGGACAAGGTTTTTGGGAGTACATGTCACCCTGACCTTGACCTTTGACATAGTGATCTCAAAATCACCAGGAGTCTTCTACATGTCACGACCAACCATCAAATCAAATCCTAGGGCATTATTTAGTTACTGATCTGACAAGCTTCAAGCACTACATGTCACCGTGACCTTGACCTACCGACCTCAAAATCCACAAATTACACAATCTTAACACACATTACCCTTTTATAGATATATACTAATGAAAGTTATACTTTTTAAGTGTAATCTAAACAAACCTGTAAAACTTTGAGTCACTTACCTTGTTGCGCGTGTGGACTGGCCGTACCGCTCAAGGAAGTTTCTCGGAATAATACTTTTATCAGTTATACACATTGATGCTATTTAATGTATTGCTTTATTAACTGTAAATAATGCTACTGTAATTCAGGGCTAAATTAAATGTTTTGAAATATTTTCTCTTAGTACTAAAAGCCAGTATATGGCTTAAAACATGTTTCTGATAACTTCATTTAACTATAGTTTCCAACAACAAATTAACCATGTAGAATGCCACTGCCACTTTGATCAGTAGATTATTGTGTAAAATTAATTAACACTGTTTATAATCATTTTATTTCAGACTATCGGCATCTATTCTAAAATCCAGATTTCCTGTTGAAGTTTTTTTTTTACTTTACAATCACATTCAGCGGTTAGCTTTTAACATGGCAGAGGGCGGAGCAGATACTGCCCAATCTCGTAGTGTAAATAAATTTATTGAAAATCTGAAGGGCAAGCCAAAATTACTAACTGAGTACGAAAATGTGATTATTTTATCTGACAGCAAGGGTAATTACTTAAGAAAAAATATGCAGGCTGTCAGTGATTTTGTTGACACTTCCAAACTGACTTTTTGGGCACGAGGTGGGCGCTCATCCGCGGAAGGTGTTGCTTTTCTCGAGGAACAAATTGCAAATCACAATAGAAAATTAACACCATCAACTGTTGTTTTATTTTGGCATACAACATGCGACCTAACACATCTCGTAAAACCAAACCGTTTCTTGGAGCCAGCATTTCAATCCCCAGATGAAGCTTTGGCATATATTAAGCCAATTTTTCAAAAATTGTTGGATTTAAATAATCATAATAATTTTAGAATAAATCTTCTTGAAGCCCCCCCAATTTTTATATCAAACTGGAATCGGGATAGGGGTCACCCTGACTGGAACAAATTCGATGATACTAAAGTAAATGAGCAGATTGATGCTATTAATAACTACGTGCGTGATGTCAATGATGAGCACAGCTTTAAGTCGCCAAAGTTTGTCCTTGATTGTATTAAATACAGGAAAAAACCACATAAGGAACATAAATCTTTTTTGACTAGCGATTTATTTGTCGATGGCGTGCACCCTACTGATATCACTTGTCAAAAATGGCTGTATCAAATAGTAAACAGTGTTTCCAGGCCCATGGTGTGGTAATTACAGATTGAAACTAGAGCTATCACAAAATGTGACTAATACCCCCAAAACACCGCTACAGAACAGAGGAAGTTATCAATTTAGTAACAGAATACTTAGTTAAAAAATGAAAAAGAGTTATGGTTGTGGGCAATTAAAGATAGTTGTGGTTCTTGTACATTGCATTTCCTCTCATTGCGCTTGACCATTGTATGAAGTTGCAATGAATTCCAACCAGTAGTTTTCAAGTTATGCTTCGGACAAGGAAAACCAATAAAGGGCAATAATTCTGAAAATAGTGAAGATGGAGTTATGATTCTTGGACACTGCACTTCCTCTTATTGTGCTTGACCTTTGTATTAAGTTGCATTGAATTCCAAATTGTAGTTTTCAAGTTATGCTCCGGACAAGGTACACCCCGACCTACCGACCGACCAACCACCGGGTGACTCCTATATACCTAACTTCGTTTTGGGGGTATAATTACATATAATATGTTTTTGTTCTGACTTGTCTTTTTTTCGCTTACCTAGCGCTTGTTACCTATTGTTTTCTTTGGATGTTCGGTGTCTATCGTCATTCTAAATATAACTCGGTGAAAAGTTCATGTCAAATTTTTGACCTCGAGAAAAGCAACACCTAAGCTATTTTTGCATTTGTTATAGGCTTCATTCTGAGGTTAGAAAATAGGAATTTGTTTAATTAATTGCCCTGATAATCACTATGAATGTACAAACGCAATATGTTCGTAAACTTTTGTTTGTCATCGTTCCTTTGTTTGATGGTGGATGGAGCATAGCGCGTGTGGACTGGCCGTACCGCTTGTGAAGTCTGCCTATCGAACAGTTCATTGTCCGACTTTTGTGATTGTTCATTGTGTTTTAATCACTGCTTTATATTCATATTTATGAGACGGAAAAAGAAATATGACCAAAAATAATGCTAGTCTATTCCTCATAACTGAATGTACTTCTTTTTGTTATGTCATGAATCTTTCCAGTATTTCACGTCGTTATTTCCATTTTCATTAATAAGATTAAGCGTGTTTGATGATAATTACAAGTTGCTCTATCCCAGGTTCACTGGATTATGTAGTAATGTTGGTAATCAATAGTTTGCCCCGTGCGTTTATGATTCATAAACATACTTGTTTTATAAGGTCAAGGTCTTAGCGACACTCGGTTTTGGAAATGTTTCCGGCCAATAACTTCTAACTAATTAGGACTATGTTCAGCAGACTATTTATTACATGTACAATATCCTTATTCAGCTGTAGGTCATTAGGTGAGGGTCACAATGATTTCTAATGACTAACAAGTCTAGGTCAGTATGAATCGAATCCAAATGAAACTTCAGAAAACGAGAACCTGTGGGCTAAACCACGATGAGCAGAACGATTGCAACTGGGGTTTGATCAATGGTCAATGTTACATCGACCTTGCGCTAATGGGAGTGATTTTTTTTCTAAAAGACAAATAAACATTTATTGTTTTATGAAAATTTATATTGTGATCATAAAATATATAAACATTAACAAACTTCTGGTTTAGGAACAGCAATAAATAAAGGATATGTAAAAGATTCTGAATTAATTCATTCGTTAAATTTGTTATAAAGGTATGATCCTCAATGCTATTTAATACTGTATAAAATTTTTCTGATATAAAACATATCACGACCCTATATATATATATATCGATTTTCAAAGGATAATATCTCGAAACATGCCTTTTTGATAAATTTGAGAAATATTAATCAGTTAATTAAAGTGTTAATATCAATACATATTTAGCATAATAAAATACTTTGGCATAGAATTGATAGAAAATTTAAAATGTCACAAGTAATGGTAATGCTGATAATGTAAAGGGAATCTGGATTACATCTAATTTCTAATTCACTAATCAAAATGCGTGCTGTATCACGCTTACGGAGGATCCGGTTGTTGGAGAGACAGTTCGCACCATAACAACATAACATCTGGACACAGACTAAAGAAAGAATCGAACTGAAAAGGTAAAACTTCTTATTTACATGTGCAAATTATGCAGTGTACTAATTATACATGTTTTACAAATAGCTTTCATTGTAATTGGCGGCAATGTACATGCTTCAGACTCAGCATATTGATCAAAACCTTTACAATTTTGATTATATTTGTAATATTTTTCCAGACAATACAAGCAAGAAAAGAAGACTGTTATATACATCAGTGAAAGTTATGGATATACATGTATAATATAACGGAGAGTAAAGGTGTATCAGAAAAGCATTAGTGAAGTACATGCCTTGGAAAAGGCAATACAGCATTATTAACAATTTCGTTTCAGAATCCTAATAATAAACTGTTGAATGTCTGTGAGGAAAGAGTCTATAGTTTGCGTTACAGTTATTTAAAAACGTTTGTATTCAGAAGTAGTTTTCAGATCCACACTTTTCACTGGTATTACATTAATGTTAACTGTATTTTAAAAAAGGCAAAACACGTCTGACAAAAGTAGGTACTCTCAGAAAAGAAACACTCGAACAATAGAGGAAAAGATTTCAAAAGTAATATAACATGTGGCTTTAAAGTCGTATAGTTCACAGATACAGTGAAATAGCTATGTGAAAATATACTGGACTGATCAGTGTTGCTCTCATATTTGGTTCGATTACCCCAGAGTTTCCGGTCAGTCAACAATCAGACAAATGCCAGCGGTATAGTCAGTCCACACGCACGAGCATTGTCTGTGTCGCTCGCAGTTAAATTAATGACATGGTAGCATTGTAATATTTAAGAGTCTCATGCAACCGTGAAAATTATGTAATGCATAAAAATATGGAAATCGGAAAAAACGAAGGTTTTAAATAAACATTTAACAATCCCTACATGTTAATGTTACAAACTGTTTAAACAATACATAAAGAACAAATACATACAAAACTAGCGGTACGGCCAGTCCACACGCGCATAGTTTTTGAATGTGTGTTCTATTATAGGAGTTAATTGAGATTTAAAGGTGCCAATGGTTTTCTTACTGAAGTAGATTTGTTTATTTTAGATTTCGGAGGACTGGAGCAACTTGGCGTGAAACTACCACTGCCTGTATTTGAAGATTTAGAAATGGTACTTTGACCAATGATAACAGTGTTCATATTTTTAAGGAACTGATAGTATGTTGGATTTGTGTTATTTCCGTTGATAATACCCCGTTGCTGACAGAAAACGTTCTCTATAACATCGCTGTTGATACGGGCAGGAACTATGGAGTTTCTTTCTTTAGACAGTGTGTTTTTACATAATTGAGTGAAGCCAACTATGCATGACTTTAAGTCTTCTCTGGTCTGATATGACATTAACTGTCTCTCTTTATTTGCTGACGGAAGTTTCTCTTGCCCTTGAACATGGGATTCCCAGTCAACAAACCACTGCAACGAGGCATTCAACTGCTCCAGACGAAGATCTTCGGTGTCAGTGATTGGACGTTTGTCGCGGAACACAGAAACCATGGTACTCGTGGCCTTTAAAAGACTTACAGTATCATCTAATATGTATCCGGTGTCACCTAGGGATTTTTGGAAAGCTTGCATCAGGTAAAGCATGTCAGAACTGAGCACATCCTCAGCTAATTTATTCCTCATTTTTGATTGTTGATTTAAATAAAGGTGATCATTTGTTAACTTATAGTGTATCGGGAAGCTGTTTGTATCTCTGTCCCATTTAAATGCGTTTATCCAGTGTTCCCAAAGGATTGGAAAGTTAAATGTAAGTTTTTTTACGAAAGTTTTATCTTCGCCACTTTTTAATATATTGTTCCGTATACGTTTAATTACATGGGAATAGTCCATTATAAAAATGATTGGCGGATGATTAGGAAACCAGATATTTTTGATAGAAAACTTTTCAACTGAAGGTACTGAATTTTGAAAGAATAATTTCATAAAATCACGATTTGCTTGCGCTCCATCCATCGATACAAAACTTATTTTAAAGCCGTACATATTGAGATGCTGTACTGCTCGCCAAAACAAAAAATGAAGATTGACAGAGTTTGCCTGTGAAACTGGAAAACAGGCAAACGGAAATCGAAACCCATTCAGTCCCATGTATACAAATTGTAGCACGTGAGTTGCCAGTGACCTTTCTGATTTTGAAGAAAACAACTGATCGAATGATTCTACTTCGGCACCCATGTCAACAAACCCTATCAATTTCACTTCTCCATTACTATAAACCATGGAGAGATCTTCCTGAATGCTCATTTCGTCTATAGCAATACCGCCATTCATAGTAGTATCATCCGCCACATAAGTTCTAGCAGCTTCCTTCATCCACTGAAATACCTCATGATTGAAACCAGTTTTTTGTTCTACAGAATTTTTATATACTCGAAGGGTTTCTTTAGATGGGAGAATCAAAACTTTACTATTTTTAAGGACTTGATAATTTTTTCTGCTGCGACACCATAGCGAAAGACAAAGTCGAATAGTTTTTTTGTCCCATCGGCGACCATTTGGATTTTTCTCAAGATTTTTTTTCTGATCTAAAAGCATGTCAATCATTTCTTTAGGTGCTTCAGGGAGAACTTTTTCCAGTATATTTTTCATGTCATTGTTGTCATTTATTTTCAGAAGTACAGAGTCCTGACTATCAGTGTTTGGGTTGTTTACGACGGGAGATAATTGACCTGGAGTTTGATTTTCAAGATTTTCTTTATTAAGACTAACATTTAAGGACGGTTTTTTTGGGACGACTGCTGTTGTACATTGAGATTTTCTTTTGAAACTGTTGCAGTTTTTACAAGAATCACTTCTGAAGAGGAAAGGTAATGCTCGCTTGCAGGACTTGCTTCTATATATTTTAATTCTGTCTTCACCTAGATATTCGACAACATGTTGGGTTACATTGATGTTAGCAGTGTTTTCTTTTTCTTTACCATTACATAATTTTAATTTAAATGCAATGCTACATACATTTTGAATGCACTGTCTACTTGCAACGTATGTATTTTGAATGTTGTAGCTTTCAAGATCGAGTTTGCTTTCAGCAATGAACATGTCCCATGTGCCATTATTATGAAGAACTATTTTTTTTATAACCCGGTTACCATTTATAGTGGTGTCACAAAGCATTGATATATGCAGTTCGTTACTATCTTCATGACTTACAAAAAAGGGAGATTGTACCCACTGTTTTACGAATGTGAATTCAAATTGTTCTTCAGAAATGTCTGTCCTTTCTGACAGACCTACATAAAACAACTCATCTTTAGACTTAATAGAGCTATACCTCCTACTGACATGTACATCAGAAAATACCTGTCCAATGTATTTCCCAATTACCTTTCTATCGAAAATACCACCTTCCTCAATAAATCTCTTGTATACAGCTTCAGCAGGTACTTCTTTGGAGGGCAATCTCTCGTACCTCTCTTGTAACCTGTAAAAATTGTATTGACAGAATAGTGTACCTACCATGCATGTATACGTTGTATTCTACTAAATATATATTTCATTCATATAATGGTATATCTTAAATACATGCTTGTTTTGTATGCATTTTTATGATTTACATATAAATGAAGTATTGAGAAATATTGATGAAATAAAATGCGTATTTTCATTTTACGCATTTTCACTGCAGTGAAATATATTTTCCGTATTTTCAATGGTGTCTTGCCGGACTATTTTCTTCTACATTCATAACAAATCTAAATAATATGAAGACGAAACAAATAAATTGTAACTACTATTTGATAATCCAAACAATTTTTACACAAAAAGATTTTACAATTTCTGTTCTATTCAGTTCTATTCCTAAATTAAAATTTCTATCAATAGATGCTTATTCTTTGTTATAGCAGCTATAATCCAAACAGTTTTTACACAAAAAGAGGTACCCCCTTTTACAATTTTCTGTTCTATTCAGTTCTATTCCTTATTTAAATTTTCTATCAATAGATGCTTATGAGTATAAAAGGAGCAATACTACACCCCTAAAAGTGACCCCGTTACATAATCCAAACAATTTTTACACAAAAAGAGGTGGCCCCTTTCACAATTTTCTGTTTTATTCACTTCTATTCCTAATTTAAAATTTCTATCAATAGATGATTATAGGTATAATGGCAGCTTTCAAATGCTTGAAAATACAGTAGAAATAATAAAACATAAGAATATCATATACATTCTAGCTAAAACAAAGTTTAAATCAAATGAAATAATTAAAATCTAGATCTATGTACGTGTCAAACGAATATCTTATTAAAGTAATTGATACATTTCTTACCAAGAAACGCAGTATTCGGCTTTCCACATCTTTAGTTGTAAATCGTTTGTGTTCAAAATATAATTTCTCAACAATTTCACTCCTGTTGTAAGATATTGAAAAACCGTTTAAAAATCACGCGCCAAAATCATTTGAATATAAAGATTCCAGCGTACGTGGTAATTTGCGCCCGGCTCAAAAGCAACGTATCGTTACCGTATAAGACACTGGGAACCATTCGCTTACAACAGCTTCGCAAGATGACGGGTCGAAAAAAATCGGACTTTTGATGGAAACAAATGTGATTTTCTCCGTAACAAAGTGGAGTTATTGGTAGCGACATATATCATTGGAAAGGGCATATATTACAGGTATGAAATGATGCTATAATTATTCTGAAAGTGCATTTGTGTTTCTGTAGCGACTTGATAAATGTGCTTCGGTTTTGTTTGTTTACATTTCGAAGTTGGTTATCTTGTAATATAATACTATATACTGGAGAATGGCCATTCATAAATGCCTTATATTCGCTTCTAAACAAGTGTCTGTGACTTTAATGGGGAAAACGCTATTTTATTTTTTTCTCCTATTAACAAAATTATCTTCATAGGGGAGAACAATTAAAGTGCTACATTAAAAAATTAATGATATATCCGGTGTATGAACCATATGATTTAACATAACTACATGAGGCGACAAAACCCCCTGGTTCTGCAAAAATATAAAAGTAAAATCGGAACTTCGTAAAATGCGAAAAGGCAAAGGTTGTTGAAAATTGGAGCCGTTGAACAAATAAGAAAAATCTAAGAAAATTTCTACAGCAGTTACATACACGGCTTCTTTTGTTACATAGTAAAATAAAACGTTTTTTGATAATTTCAATTAACAAGATTTTTACCTAAATTTTCTCTTTTTTCCCGAATTTCCGTCGGATGTATTCGACTCTTTTGCAAGTTTCTCCATGACCATTTTTCACAATTAAAACTGCAGCATAACAGTGTTTTTAAGTCTTGGAGATTCTACGACGTTGTCGTCATGGAATGCGGCAAAGTATAAAGGTAAGTAACTCTTGGTGACGTATCGTGACGGTAAGAAGTCTGGATTACCTGTCCCTAACATAATTACTAAGATAATAGACAGGGAACCACCTGAACTCAACTGATTCCCTTTATGATAAGTGTTTATATAAACCTATTACTACAATCGTGCAATATCTATAACATCACGCCATTGTTAAAGGATTCCGTAAATTTCCACTGAAACCCAAAATTTTCACATGGTGGAAACTTCACTTCTTCAATCTTAGATATTATAACAGTGCTCCAATGAATTTAAACACAGCAAAAAGTGTTTGTACAAGATTTCTTCCCATGAGCCTTGTGTTAATTAAGGTAGTCCTCTACTGAATATCAGAGTTTCAAACTTTTTTTCTTACCTTGTTTTTTATTAATAATAACCTTTATGAAGTTGTTTTATGATAAAAGTAGGGTAGGTCAGTGATTGAACTTTTTCGCAAAATGTGTTTGAGTTTATAGTGTAAAATTATTCAAGCTTCCTTCTAAAATTGTCTCGGAAATTGATACTTTTTAAAATTCTACTCACAGAAACCAAATAAATTTGAAAAATGTTCAAGAAAGATAAAAGTTGTATAAATATATGTTCAGAGAGAGCAAATGTATGTAAAAAAATACTTTTTATGCCATGATATTTTTTCTCATGATTTCAATAATTCAACAAAACTTAATTTTTTATATTTTTTTAAAGCTCAATTCCAGTTCCTAAAAAATAAAAAAACTATAGAAATAGTTTTAAACTTTTCCTGATAAGACAGTATTGTGTAGGTGATGTATAGGCAATCAAAAAACTTAAACAAAAACAATATGTCAGTGATCATTTAAGAAAGTTATTTACCAAAATTTTACCCCACCCCCTTTATTTGGTAATTAAAACAACACATTGGTGATTATAGTTGTTAATTTAATATGCCACAGAAGATATGCATGTTAAACATTAGAAGTATATAGTTGACAAATTAACATTGTACAAAACTAGTACAAAATGCCAAGAAATACCAAGTGAAGCATAAATTCTGTAGTAATCTGATATTGAATTACCCCACCCACTCTTGATAATTTTTTTATTCAGCCTACAATCTTAAATAGTTAAAAATAATTCAAGTAAAACTTAAATTGTTTCAATTTAGTATAAAAATATAAAGTATTTGAATTGAAAATATATAAAAAATACAGATTTTGTTTATTTAAAGCTCTGAATATGATATCAGCACACTATTAATTTTGGAACTCAGTCTGGTTCATTTTTTAACGGTTATCGAGTGTTTAAAATTTTGAAATGTGTTTAAGTTCAATAAAAAAATATTTTGGCATTTCATTTAAAAATGTAATTGCTTGTAATAAAATATATTTTAGGACGTGAAATAAATGTCTAAAAAATATAAGATAATGCTTATAATGTTGCATATGTACAAAATATATAATAACAACTTCAATATTTCTTCCACAAATCTCGACATGTTAGTTTAGCTATGTTCTATTATCTTTAACTTCAAACTTGTCAACTGTACATTCCCACAAATCCAATGTACATGTAATTGAAAGACTTACAAACTCACAGTAACCAAAAAGAAATAAATAATGTTGTAACTAATGTTTATAAACCAAGGTAGAATTACCCCATCCACTTTGGGATTTCTAGTGTTCAGTTCTTCACTCTTACTAAAATTGTCACATCATTATTTTTGCAATCAACAACTCAATTGCTTTTAAAAGCATAAAATACCATAAATGCAAAATATTCTATTGATTACTAGCGAAACTGGCTGAAATTTAGCAGAAACTGACAAAAATTCAAATGATTTAATAATAAAGAGTATTCAGTTTCTAAAATATTAAAAGAAATTATCAGTATAGACCCTTTTGACAAAAAATAATTTTAAAAATGATAAAAATTTAACAATGGCATCTAATGTCAAATTTCAATTTAGTATCCTATAAAGTCCACAATTAAGAAAAAATCACTTTTTTAAGCAAATTGATGAAAGAAAATGAAAGAATCAGATGTACATTTACCCTAAATTCATATGCATATTTACAACTTTCATACAGATGATAGGCCCTTCGGAAGTACTTGAACATGGTTAATTTTCAAACAAAGATTGTTGCATTCACCATGTCTAATACCTTATGAACAGACCAGACTAAGATAACAAATTCATTCATTAATTCATAAATATTTCCACAAACAGAAGTGAGCAATAGCCTATGCAGTCACTAGAACAGTTTTTGACAACAAGTTGTCATGAAGGCTGCCAAAAAGATTTCAAATCTTGAAGCTATATAAAGTTGAAGTCATACAGTTTCTGTTTTACAGAGTCAGTATTGTTTGCCTTGGATAACAGGTAACTATATAGCAGAAAGACTGCTAATTCTTTAGTTTCTCTTGATAAGAATTTTAACCTTGTGTCATCAGTGCACTAAACATGATTACACATTACTGTGTACAAGTTAAATTCTAATAAAGTATTCTACTTATCCTTACGAGACCTTAATGTTCATTAAGAAGTAAATTCTCTAAAGCAGCTCCAGTAAAATGTCTTCAGATCAATTTGTCTAAGCCTTTTTCCTTCTTCATTTTATTCATCCCCATTGTAAAAGTACAAGAGAGTACTTACAGTGAAGACAGTCAAAAGTTATCACATTGTCACCTATGTGAATAGGCTTTAACTTTTGAAAAAATTCAAACTTAATTTTTCATTTATCCCATAGCTTCCCAGTTCAAAGTAATCCAGAATTCCTGTCTGGAAAGAAGTGTTGGTATAAAATGCTGGTTGTTGATCAATCTAAGCACTAACTTAAACAGCAGTCATATGGGCACTTGAAGAACCTCTTCCTGTAAACAAAAGACAAGCTAAATTAAATGTATCTAGACAGGGTTGTAAAATCTGTGCCTGTACCAAGTTCTTCTGTTTTATGGCACTGCATACTTTTATTAACAATGCTTTGACTATTTATAAAGGGTTTAATTAAAAAAAAATTGCAGAAGAAATATCTACTACATATTTATGCACATAAAATAACTTTTAGAGACAAGATAACTGTGAAAAAAATGCAATAAGTCCACAAGTCATGAGTCCTACTCATTTTCTGTATTCCTTTGCTCAATTTTTCCTCCTGAAATTTTGTGTTAAAGGTAACTCAGATAAGGAACAATTTCTATTTTGATCATCTGGATCATTCACAGAAAAAAATCAGAAATTTAAATGATGGCCTACACTGTGTTCCTGGTTTTAACCCCAGCTGAATCAATTAGAAAGTGATATACATTCATACTTTCCATGAAATTTTCTAAGGAAAGACTCAAGAAGGGTACAACTAACAGTCCCTTACAAGATTTAATACTGAAATAAATCTACCTGCAAAGTAAAACATCTCTGCAAAAACTTGATGACAATGAGAAAAAACAGCTTCTGTAAAGATAATATTTCTAAAAAAGTACTTACAACACCAGTTAAAGGGCAGTTATCCATAAGATTAAAAGGTTCATCTCTAAGTTCATATCATTGCTATTTGGGTGGTTAATTCCACATACACTTGATGTTTCTTCACTTTTCTATCTGAATGAAGACTTGGTACCAATTAATCTAAAATATAAAGACAAAGAGGTAAGACACATGTTTGATTTGTCAATGACATAAGCTACTTACTGTATAATCTGCAAACTTTGTTTCTTTATTTTTTTTTTTTGGGGGGGGGGCGGGAATAGTGGGTATGAAATACATTGTGATTCTAACCTGGATCCTACATTTTAAAATGACTCAATGTAACTTTTACACAAACAGCACATAAAGTTTTGCAGTTTGTTCCTTCATTTTACACATTAAAGTTTTTAAGATTTACAGCAGGAATTACAGGAAAAGTGTGAATTTTCAACATTTCATAAATAAACGATGTATGCTAAGGCTTAGTAAAATTTTTAGGGTACCTTGCATTGAAGTCAGTGTTAAAATTTTGAGCTTTTTACATTTGGTATTATTTTTTACACCTTTGTTGGGCTCATGAATCTTCAAAATTCTGTATTGATAAGGAGTTAATGTTAGAAATAAATATAAAACTATTACATTTGTAGTACTTCAATCTTGTTTCACAAAAATCTCTACAATTGTGTGTATTATTTGGATTATGTGGAAGTAATTGAAACCATTCAAGTAACTCATCACAGGTCCAACTCAATCAAAAATATGTTTTTGAATTCAGCATTTTTCAGTTTTACTAAACAGGAAGCTATCATCTACAATAACACAAACTGTGGTAGCATCATTCATAATTTTTACAAATCAACCAATCATCTGTAAAAGTACATGCATCCATCATTAATATGCACCGTGTAACTGACTGGTGTGGTACATGGTCCAAAAGGAGTAAACAAGCAGACCTTTGCAAATGAAAAATAATTTGCCTTTCTTACTCTTAAAAGAAATTACTAATGTTGTTAGCATAAACTGTTCAGTTTTGGGCCACAGACACTTGTTTAGAAGCGAATATAAGGCATTTATGAATGGCCATTCTCCAGTATATAGTATTATATTACAAGATAACCAACTTCGAAATGTAAACAAACAAAACCGAAGCACATTTATCAAGTCGCTACAGAAACACAAATGCACTTTCAGAATAATTATAGCATCATTTCATACCTGTAATATATGCCCTTTCCAATGATATATGTCGCTACCAATAACTCCACTTTGTTACGGAGAAAATCACATTTGTTTCCATCAAAAGTCCGATTTTTTTCGACCCGTCATCTTGCGAAGCTGTTGTAAGCGAATGGTTCCCAGTGTCTTATACGGTAACGATACGTTGCTTTTGAGCCGGGCGCAAATTACCACGTACGCTGGAATCTTTATATTCAAATGATTTTGGCGCGTGATTTTTAAACGGTTTTTCAATATCTTACAACAGGAGTGAAATTGTTGAGAAATTATATTTTGAACACAAACGATTTACAACTAAAGATGTGGAAAGCCGAATACTGCGTTTCTTGGTAAGAAATGTATCAATTACTTTAATAAGATATTCGTTTGACACGTACATAGATCTAGATTTTAATTATTTCATTTGATTTAAACTTTGTTTTAGCTAGAATGTATATGATATTCTTATGTTTTATTATTTCTACTGTATTTTCAAGCATTTGAAAGCTGCCATTATACCTATAATCATCTATTGATAGAAATTTTAAATTAGGAATAGAAGTGAATAAAACAGAAAATTGTGAAAGGGGCCACCTCTTTTTGTGTAAAAATTGTTTGGATTATGTAACGGGGTCACTTTTAGGGGTGTAGTATTGCTCCTTTTATACTCATAAGCATCTATTGATAGAAAATTTAAATAAGGAATAGAACTGAATAGAACAGAAAATTGTAAAAGGGGGTACCTCTTTTTGTGTAAAAACTGTTTGGATTATAGCTGCTATAACAAAGAATAAGCATCTATTGATAGAAATTTTAATTTAGGAATAGAACTGAATAGAACAGAAATTGTAAAATCTTTTTGTGTAAAAATTGTTTGGATTATCAAATAGTAGTTACAATTTATTTGTTTCGTCTTCATATTATTTAGATTTGTTATGAATGTAGAAGAAAATAGTCCGGCAAGACACCATTGAAAATACGGAAAATATATTTCACTGCAGTGAAAATGCGTAAAATGAAAATACGCATTTTATTTCATCAATATTTCTCAATACTTCATTTATATGTAAATCATAAAAATGCATACAAAACAAGCATGTATTTAAGATATACCATTATATGAATGAAATATATATTTAGTAGAATACAACGTATACATGCATGGTAGGTACACTATTCTGTCAATACAATTTTTACAGGTTACAAGAGAGGTACGAGAGATTGCCCTCCAAAGAAGTACCTGCTGAAGCTGTATACAAGAGATTTATTGAGGAAGGTGGTATTTTCGATAGAAAGGTAATTGGGAAATACATTGGACAGGTATTTTCTGATGTACATGTCAGTAGGAGGTATAGCTCTATTAAGTCTAAAGATGAGTTGTTTTATGTAGGTCTGTCAGAAAGGACAGACATTTCTGAAGAACAATTTGAATTCACATTCGTAAAACAGTGGGTACAATCTCCCTTTTTTGTAAGTCATGAAGATAGTAACGAACTGCATATATCAATGCTTTGTGACACCACTATAAATGGTAACCGGGTTATAAAAAAAATAGTTCTTCATAATAATGGCACATGGGACATGTTCATTGCTGAAAGCAAACTCGATCTTGAAAGCTACAACATTCAAAATACATACGTTGCAAGTAGACAGTGCATTCAAAATGTATGTAGCATTGCATTTAAATTAAAATTATGTAATGGTAAAGAAAAAGAAAACACTGCTAACATCAATGTAACCCAACATGTTGTCGAATATCTAGGTGAAGACAGAATTAAAATATATAGAAGCAAGTCCTGCAAGCGAGCATTACCTTTCCTCTTCAGAAGTGATTCTTGTAAAAACTGCAACAGTTTCAAAAGAAAATCTCAATGTACAACAGCAGTCGTCCCAAAAAAACCGTCCTTAAATGTTAGTCTTAATAAAGAAAATCTTGAAAATCAAACTCCAGGTCAATTATCTCCCGTCGTAAACAACCCAAACACTGATAGTCAGGACTCTGTACTTCTGAAAATAAATGACAACAATGACATGAAAAATATACTGGAAAAAGTTCTCCCTGAAGCACCTAAAGAAATGATTGACATGCTTTTAGATCAGAAAAAAAATCTTGAGAAAAATCCAAATGGTCGCCGATGGGACAAAAAAACTATTCGACTTTGTCTTTCGCTATGGTGTCGCAGCAGAAAAAATTATCAAGTCCTTAAAAATAGTAAAGTTTTGATTCTCCCATCTAAAGAAACCCTTCGAGTATATAAAAATTCTGTAGAACAAAAAACTGGTTTCAATCATGAGGTATTTCAGTGGATGAAGGAAGCTGCTAGAACTTATGTGGCGGATGATACTACTATGAATGGCGGTATTGCTATAGACGAAATGAGCATTCAGGAAGATCTCTCCATGGTTTATAGTAATGGAGAAGTGAAATTGATAGGGTTTGTTGACATGGGTGCCGAAGTAGAATCATTCGATCAGTTGTTTTCTTCAAAATCAGAAAGGTCACTGGCAACTCACGTGCTACAATTTGTATACATGGGACTGAATGGGTTTCGATTTCCGTTTGCCTGTTTTCCAGTTTCACAGGCAAACTCTGTCAATCTTCATTTTTTGTTTTGGCGAGCAGTACAGCATCTCAATATGTACGGCTTTAAAATAAGTTTTGTATCGATGGATGGAGCGCAAGCAAATCGTGATTTTATGAAATTATTCTTTCAAAATTCAGTACCTTCAGTTGAAAAGTTTTCTATCAAAAATATCTGGTTTCCTAATCATCCGCCAATCATTTTTATAATGGACTATTCCCATGTAATTAAACGTATACGGAACAATATATTAAAAAGTGGCGAAGATAAAACTTTCGTAAAAAAACTTACATTTAACTTTCCAATCCTTTGGGAACACTGGATAAACGCATTTAAATGGGACAGAGATACAAACAGCTTCCCGATACACTATAAGTTAACAAATGATCACCTTTATTTAAATCAACAATCAAAAATGAGGAATAAATTAGCTGAGGATGTGCTCAGTTCTGACATGCTTTACCTGATGCAAGCTTTCCAAAAATCCCTAGGTGACACCGGATACATATTAGATGATACTGTAAGTCTTTTAAAGGCCACGAGTACCATGGTTTCTGTGTTCCGCGACAAACGTCCAATCACTGACACCGAAGATCTTCGTCTGGAGCAGTTGAATGCCTCGTTGCAGTGGTTTGTTGACTGGGAATCCCATGTTCAAGGGCAAGAGAAACTTCCGTCAGCAAATAAAGAGAGACAGTTAATGTCATATCAGACCAGAGAAGACTTAAAGTCATGCATAGTTGGCTTCACTCAATTATGTAAAAACACACTGTCTAAAGAAAGAAACTCCATAGTTCCTGCCCGTATCAACAGCGATGTTATAGAGAACGTTTTCTGTCAGCAACGGGGTATTATCAACGGAAATAACACAAATCCAACATACTATCAGTTCCTTAAAAATATGAACACTGTTATCATTGGTCAAAGTACCATTTCTAAATCTTCAAATACAGGCAGTGGTAGTTTCACGCCAAGTTGCTCCAGTCCTCCGAAATCTAAAATAAACAAATCTACTTCAGTAAGAAAACCATTGGCACCTTTAAATCTCAATTAACTCCTATAATAGAACACACATTCAAAAACTATGCGCGTGTGGACTGGCCGTACCGCTAGTTTTGTATGTATTTGTTCTTTATGTATTGTTTAAACAGTTTGTAACATTAACATGTAGGGATTGTTAAATGTTTATTTAAAACCTTCGTTTTTTCCGATTTCCATATTTTTATGCATTACATAATTTTCACGGTTGCATGAGACTCTTAAATATTACAATGCTACCATGTCATTAATTTAACTGCGAGCGACACAGACAATGCTCGTGCGTGTGGACTGACTATACCGCTGGCATTTGTCTGATTGTTGACTGACCGGAAACTCTGGGGTAATCGAACCAAATATGAGAGCAACACTGATCAGTCCAGTATATTTTCACATAGCTATTTCACTGTATCTGTGAACTATACGACTTTAAAGCCACATGTTATATTACTTTTGAAATCTTTTCCTCTATTGTTCGAGTGTTTCTTTTCTGAGAGTACCTACTTTTGTCAGACGTGTTTTGCCTTTTTTAAAATACAGTTAACATTAATGTAATACCAGTGAAAAGTGTGGATCTGAAAACTACTTCTGAATACAAACGTTTTTAAATAACTGTAACGCAAACTATAGACTCTTTCCTCACAGACATTCAACAGTTTATTATTAGGATTCTGAAACGAAATTGTTAATAATGCTGTATTGCCTTTTCCAAGGCATGTACTTCACTAATGCTTTTCTGATACACCTTTACTCTCCGTTATATTATACATGTATATCCATAACTTTCACTGATGTATATAACAGTCTTCTTTTCTTGCTTGTATTGTCTGGAAAAATATTACAAATATAATCAAAATTGTAAAGGTTTTGATCAATATGCTGAGTCTGAAGCATGTACATTGCCGCCAATTACAATGAAAGCTATTTGTAAAACATGTATAATTAGTACACTGCATAATTTGCACATGTAAATAAGAAGTTTTACCTTTTCAGTTCGATTCTTTCTTTAGTCTGTGTCCAGATGTTATGTTGTTATGGTGCGAACTGTCTCTCCAACAACCGGATCCTCCGTAAGCGTGATACAGCACGCATTTTGATTAGTGAATTAGAAATTAGATGTAATCCAGATTCCCTTTACATTATCAGCATTACCATTACTTGTGACATTTTAAATTTTCTATCAATTCTATGCCAAAGTATTTTATTATGCTAAATATGTATTGATATTAACACTTTAATTAACTGATTAATATTTCTCAAATTTATCAAAAAGGCATGTTTCGAGATATTATCCTTTGAAAATCGATATATATATATATAGGGTCGTGATATGTTTTATATCAGAAAAATTTTATACAGTATTAAATAGCATTGAGGATCATACCTTTATAACAAATTTAACGAATGAATTAATTCAGAATCTTTTACATATCCTTTATTTATTGCTGTTCCTAAACCAGAAGTTTGTTAATGTTTATATATTTTATGATCACAATATAAATTTTCATAAAACAATAAATGTTTATTTGTCTTTTAGAAAAAAAATCACTCCCATTAGCGCAAGGTCGATGTAACATTGACCATTGATCAAACCCCAGTTGCAATCGTTCTGCTCATCGTGGTTTAGCCCACAGGTTCTCGTTTTCTGAAGTTTCATTTGGATTCGATTCATACTGACCTAGACTTGTTAGTCATTAGAAATCATTGTGACCCTCACCTAATGACCTACAGCTGAATAAGGATATTGTACATGTAATAAATAGTCTGCTGAACATAGTCCTAATTAGTTAGAAGTTATTGGCCGGAAACATTTCCAAAACCGAGTGTCGCTAAGACCTTGACCTTATAAAACAAGTATGTTTATGAATCATAAACGCACGGGGCAAACTATTGATTACCAACATTACTACATAATCCAGTGAACCTGGGATAGAGCAACTTGTAATTATCATCAAACACGCTTAATCTTATTAATGAAAATGGAAATAACGACGTGAAATACTGGAAAGATTCATGACATAACAAAAAGAAGTACATTCAGTTATGAGGAATAGACTAGCATTATTTTTGGTCATATTTCTTTTTCCGTCTCATAAATATGAATATAAAGCAGTGATTAAAACACAATGAACAATCACAAAAGTCGGACAATGAACTGTTCGATAGGCAGACTTCACAAGCGGTACGGCCAGTCCACACGCGCTATGCTCCATCCACCATCAAACAAAGGAACGATGACAAACAAAAGTTTACGAACATATTGCGTTTGTACATTCATAGTGATTATCAGGGCAATTAATTAAACAAATTCCTATTTTCTAACCTCAGAATGAAGCCTATAACAAATGCAAAAATAGCTTAGGTGTTGCTTTTCTCGAGGTCAAAAATTTGACATGAACTTTTCACCGAGTTATATTTAGAATGACGATAGACACCGAACATCCAAAGAAAACAATAGGTAACAAGCGCTAGGTAAGCGAAAAAAAGACAAGTCAGAACAAAAACATATTATATGTAATTATACCCCCAAAACGAAGTTAGGTATATAGGAGTCACCCGGTGGTTGGTCGGTCGGTAGGTCGGGGTGTACCTTGTCCGGAGCATAACTTGAAAACTACAATTTGGAATTCAATGCAACTTAATACAAAGGTCAAGCACAATAAGAGGAAGTGCAGTGTCCAAGAATCATAACTCCATCTTCACTATTTTCAGAATTATTGCCCTTTATTGGTTTTCCTTGTCCGAAGCATAACTTGAAAACTACTGGTTGGAATTCATTGCAACTTCATACAATGGTCAAGCGCAATGAGAGGAAATGCAATGTACAAGAACCACAACTATCTTTAATTGCCCACAACCATAACTCTTTTTCATTTTTTAACTAAGTATTCTGTTACTAAATTGATAACTTCCTCTGTTCTGTAGCGGTGTTTTGGGGGTATTAGTCACATTTTGTGATAGCTCTAGTTTCAATCTGTAATTACCACACCATGGGCCTGGAAACACTGTTTACTATTTGATACAGCCATTTTTGACAAGTGATATCAGTAGGGTGCACGCCATCGACAAATAAATCGCTAGTCAAAAAAGATTTATGTTCCTTATGTGGTTTTTTCCTGTATTTAATACAATCAAGGACAAACTTTGGCGACTTAAAGCTGTGCTCATCATTGACATCACGCACGTAGTTATTAATAGCATCAATCTGCTCATTTACTTTAGTATCATCGAATTTGTTCCAGTCAGGGTGACCCCTATCCCGATTCCAGTTTGATATAAAAATTGGGGGGGCTTCAAGAAGATTTATTCTAAAATTATTATGATTATTTAAATCCAACAATTTTTGAAAAATTGGCTTAATATATGCCAAAGCTTCATCTGGGGATTGAAATGCTGGCTCCAAGAAACGGTTTGGTTTTACGAGATGTGTTAGGTCGCATGTTGTATGCCAAAATAAAACAACAGTTGATGGTGTTAATTTTCTATTGTGATTTGCAATTTGTTCCTCGAGAAAAGCAACACCTTCCGCGGATGAGCGCCCACCTCGTGCCCAAAAAGTCAGTTTGGAAGTGTCAACAAAATCACTGACAGCCTGCATATTTTTTCTTAAGTAATTACCCTTGCTGTCAGATAAAATAATCACATTTTCGTACTCAGTTAGTAATTTTGGCTTGCCCTTCAGATTTTCAATAAATTTATTTACACTACGAGATTGGGCAGTATCTGCTCCGCCCTCTGCCATGTTAAAAGCTAACCGCTGAATGTGATTGTAAAGTAAAAAAAAAACTTCAACAGGAAATCTGGATTTTAGAATAGATGCCGATAGTCTGAAATAAAATGATTATAAACAGTGTTAATTAATTTTACACAATAATCTACTGATCAAAGTGGCAGTGGCATTCTACATGGTTAATTTGTTGTTGGAAACTATAGTTAAATGAAGTTATCAGAAACATGTTTTAAGCCATATACTGGCTTTTAGTACTAAGAGAAAATATTTCAAAACATTTAATTTAGCCCTGAATTACAGTAGCATTATTTACAGTTAATAAAGCAATACATTAAATAGCATCAATGTGTATAACTGATAAAAGTATTATTCCGAGAAACTTCCTTGAGCGGTACGGCCAGTCCACACGCGCAACAAGGTAAGTGACTCAAAGTTTTACAGGTTTGTTTAGATTACACTTAAAAAGTATAACTTTCATTAGTATATATCTATAAAAGGGTAATGTGTGTTAAGATTGTGTAATTTGTGGATTTTGAGGTCGGTAGGTCAAGGTCACGGTGACATGTAGTGCTTGAAGCTTGTCAGATCAGTAACTAAATAATGCCCTAGGATTTGATTTGATGGTTGGTCGTGACATGTAGAAGACTCCTGGTGATTTTGAGATCACTATGTCAAAGGTCAAGGTCAGGGTGACATGTACTCCCAAAAACCTTGTCCGTTCAGTAACTAAAAACGCCTTGAGCTAAAGTCCTAGTGTTTGGTGGGATGGTTGGTTGTGACATTCAGAAGACTTTAAATGTTATGCTTAAAGATCAACCAAATGTTTAAAAAAGTTTATTGACAGAATGGGCAGAAAAATTCTGCATCTTCATCATTTATAACTTCCCATTGCTCTGCTGTTGTTATACCAACGCAATATCCGTGTACCCATTGGTCACATTTGTCACATTGTACCCAATTAGGACTTTCATCAAACTTACCATGGCAAACAACGCATTCACTTGATTCCGATTCACGTTCAGAGTTAGAATACTCTGTTTTTTTCCTTTTAGTATTCTTTCCTTTCTCTGCACATTTACTTCTAACCGCACGTTTACCTTTGGTCTTACCTTTTGCCGTTTCTTTGTTTTGCCTATGTGAGTGTACAACAGCAGAAGCAATGGGGTTAATAATTACTGAATCGTCATCGGTTATTTCTTCTTCTACACTTGTTACAAACACGCTTGGCGTTAACATGAAGTCGCACTTTGATATAACCCCAATTAATTGATCATTCAAATATTTTTTAGTATACTTCGTTTGTACAGGGATTTCGTACGCTTCGCATAACAGTTGCAATTTTTTCTTGGTGAATGAATTTTCATTAAAATATTCTCTATCATCTACTACGCCAGCCTTTAATTTTAGATGTGAAACCACTTTTCCGTTTGAAGTATCTTTATAAATTTCATCAATAGAGATTTTTTGCTTCGATTGTTTATCTTTCTTTTCCATTATTTTTTTTCGGTGGGCTTTACTTTTTTCGACTTTAAGATGTAATAAGAAGTCTTTCCTGAAATTCGAAGCAGACACTTTAACAAAACGGCCGACAACTTCATAAAACAAATCTGTCATACATGCACTTAGAGTGACCACATCGTTCAAGAGACTAGAAATGTCAGTATTACTTGTTCCCTTGATTGCATTAACTTTAAATAGCTTTATCCAGGCGTTATAAATGTCACTATTTGAAAAAACAAAAGATTTGACAATTTCTACGGTGTTCTCCCCGTGTTTATAAAGATTTTCAAATGTTTCAAGCTTTCTTACTGTATTGTTAAGCTGTTCAAAAAACAGATACGATTCATCTGTTATATTTGTCAAACCTTCACGTACATTTTGTTTCCTAAATGTTGTCTCCAATGACTCTTTGTGTACTGAAGTATGCATTAGATCTGTGTATGTCGTAACCATTTGTGATAATAAAAAAACCTTTGCTCTGCTTTCTTCCAATTCTTGTTCTCTAGCAAAATTAAACAGTGAATTCTGAACGCATTTCCTATACTTGTCAGGGGCGTAGCCAGGGCTTTTGAAGGTGTACGCAGAATCCAAGGGGGGTCCGGGGGTATGCTCCCCCGGAATTTTTTTTTCTGTAGATCGTCTCAGGAGCGTTTTGGCAGGTTTTTGGCATAAAATAAGTTATATTTTTTTCACCAATTTTACACATTTTTCTGGACCAATGTGTACGCAGCTGCGTATTCTGCGTACTGGTAGCTACGCGCCTGCTTGTTTTTTATTTTACTTACACAGTACCCACCAACGTAACGCAACCCACCCTTACCCTGTTCACATTTTTGAGAAGGTATTGTTCTTTCTTTAATTTGATCTGTCGCAATAGTTTCCGAAGATTTTGTTATTATTATATTTTGAATTTGAAAGGCTACTGACGTTAATAAGCACTGTCCAAATTCACAGTCATAATTCGAAAGAATTTTATTACAAGACTCTAAGAACAAGTCACTAGTTAAATAATTATTTGTATTTGCACAAAATGCTTTTTTGTATTTTAGTTCACCAGATTGCGTATTTGTAAAGCTTTCATCGAAAATTGAATTGAATTTTAGAAAAATAATGGCAAGCCAATCAGTGAAAGTTTCAATATTTTCAGTTATTCTTTTCACAAAATCACGTAGTGTTTCCGCCAAAGGACAATGGATGTATTCAGAGTAACAAGTATTTAAAATTTCTACTGCATTGACATAATCAGGCAACGGAGAGGCGCTTTGCAAGTGACATAATTCTTCAGTTAAAGTTGCAGCATCAGAGTGAGGGACTTGCTCTGTAAAGTGTGTTTGTTCTAACAGTAGATTATCATCATCATCATCATCATCATCTGCATCATCGGTTTCAGAGTTGGATTCATTGTCAAATTCAAATGGAGAAAAGAGGTCGTTTTCAAATTGTAAAGAAATATATTCGTTTTTACAACATACACAGTTTGGAAGAATAGCTGCTGGATCTGTTTGATAAAATTGTTTTACTTTAACGGAGTGCTCTTTTATTAAATTTTGATTAAAGTTGACAATTTGTAGACTGTTTGCGTTCACTGCACGTCCGACAGCAACACCTATTTGGCCTGGGATGTTGGCATCTTCACAGTCAACAACAACAGATTGCAAAGTCATGCCCTGTGACTTATGTATCGTCATACCAAATGCCAGCATAACTGGAAATTGAAGTCTTTTAGATAATGTTTTTCTAGAAACTGGGTCAACCTTTGAAAACAAATGACGTTTAAGTGACACCGTTTTATTTAATTTCTCAAAATAAACAACAACTTCGTCGGACCCAAGTTTTGAAACTTTACCAATAGAACCATTTACCAAAAAGTCATTTAAATTAACAATTAACATAACAGGACATCCGACTTTCAATCCAAGTGTCTTTGGTGCCTGAAATTTTTTTAAGTAATAAGAATCACCTTCGTCTTTGGCAGTGTAAATTGTAATTTGACCATGAAATGTTTTTAGTTTGTCGTGATTAAATAGATCTTTTTTGTAATTTTTAGCAAACAGATGCACAGTATTTTCATTTCGCGGTATTTCTCTTTCCAATTTTTTAAGATAACCAAGAGTATTTGAAGTCGGTATTCCTTTTTCAAGGTTATTTATACATTCTATGAGACCAATGTCATTTTGTCGGAATATGGTTTTTAAATTTATGTGATGAGGAATCGCTAGGGAAAAGTGACGAGACTCGAAACAATAATGACCTGTTTCCCCATACAGTTCGTCAACAACTGGAGGGAGCTGGTAAAAATCACCAGCGAAAATTACTTGAATGCCCCCGAAGTATTTTTCATTCTGCCGAACCTTTCTACAGACCGCATCCACAGTTTCAAACATTTTCTGGCTTATCATCGAGCATTCGTCCACAACCAAAATATCGCTTTTTTTAATTCGACACATCGCTTCAACGTACCTTTCATCTTTACACAATAACCTACAGAGCTCATTCTTTTCAATACCACCATCCCCAAATCCGCACCATCGATGTAAAGTCTGACCCCCAAGAAACTGTGTTGCACCTATACCGGTACTACAAGTCATTGCCACTTTTTTCCCCAGCGATTCCACATGACGTGCGAATTTGTTCAAAACAAAAGATTTGCCACTGCCACCCTGACCAGTCAACACAATATTATGGCCATCTACTGCAGCCTCATAAAATAAACTTTGATCTAAACTTAGCATTCTGAAATTTCAAGATTATACTTACTTCTGCAAAAATCAGTATCTTTTCAATCAACTTGACAATGAGCGAGAAAGTTCGCGGCAAAATGTCTACCAAGTCGGTGCCCGGGACAATTTCCTATACTTTATTATTTTTTTAAATAGCGCAACATAATACAATAAAATTATTTTTTTACTGAAATCTTCTGCATTTTACCGTCAATATCAAAGAAAATTTGAAAAAAATCGCGATGTTCATTTTTACATTTAAAAATCGCACGTGACATTTGCACCCGGCTCAAAGATTTTGCAACGGCTCCGTTTACAACACTGGGAACCATTCGCTTACAACAGCTTCGCAGGATGACAGGTTGTGAAAACTGACTTTTGATGGAAACAAATGTGATTTTCTCCGTAACAAAGTGGAGTTATTGGTAGCGACATATATCATTGGAAAGGGCATATATTACAGGTATGAAATGATGCTATAATTATTCTGAAAGTGCATTTGTGTTTCTGTAGCGACTTGATAAATGTGCTTCGGTTTTGTTTGTTTACATTTCGAAGTTGGTTATCTTGTAATACAATACTATATACTGGAGAATGGCCATTCATAAATGCCTTATATTCGCTTCTAAACAAATGTCTGTGTTTTGGGCTGAAAGTTTGGGCATTCCCTTTGAGTAGCAAGTAGAAAACCAGTTTGTATGCAATTGAACCCATTAATGTTGACTCATAACTAGATGAAAATGAAAAACGGAAATAATAAAAATAAACTTCAAAATATGACACATTTTTGTACAAATCTCTACTTTCGTTTTCAGGAACAGCTCAAAAATTCAAGGAAATTCAATAAAAATGATAAAGTTTATACGTACATGTACTGCTGGTTGTTGTTTACATCTTTTTCTTCTCATATCAACAATTTGTTCACGTCTTTTTCTTTGTTTTACATGCAAATGTTTTTTTAATGTTTACATGTTTCGGATAACCGAAAAGCGGTCTGGATTTAAGGGAGGTAACTCTCATAGTCGTACAAAAAGTAGCAGACGTTTTTTGTCGAATATTTTGCAAAATAAAAGCGGTAACGCAGAAAGACCTTATGAGTGAAATTTCTTTTATCCTTTCTAATCAAAACTAAAACGTTAAGAACAAGTTTCAATTTTACAACATTCATGCGCGAAATCTGCGCAGAACACTCAAATTCGTCACTAGAGGACTACCTTAAGGAATATAAAGTCAAATTTAGGACTTTAAAATGCTTCATGAAGATAAATCCTGACAATAATCATGCCCTGCTTCGAAGAAGCGGTTTTATATTGCTTAACACACGTCGGTCGGTCCGTCGGTTAGTCCGTCCGTAAATCTGACATTGTCCAATCAATAACACAAGTACCATTTAGCTCACAGCCTTCAAACTTCATAGGGTTGTTGCTCTTATTAAGTAGAAGACTCCTATTGTTTTTGGGGTCTGTAGGTAAAAGGTCACTGTCACCTTGAAATTGAAAACAATGTCCGCTCTATAACTTGAGTACCATTCGACCCATAGCCTTTAAACTTCATATAATGCTTGCCCTTATTAAGTAAAATTCCTATTAGTAGGAAAAAGGTCAAGGTCCCGATCACTTTGGTTTACAGTCCTCAGATTTCTTAGGAAGGTTGGTCATAACCTGTAAATGACTGTTATTGATTTTGAGATCAGTAGGTAAAAGGTCAAGGACACTGTGACTTTGACCAATAGAAGCTTGTCTGATCAATAACTGAAGAACGCTTTTGTCTATAGTCCTAAGATTTGTAGGGGAGGTTGGGCATAACCGGTAGATTACCCCCTCTGATTTTGAGATCAGCTGGTCAAAGGTAAAGGTCATGTGACCTTGAAAACAAAACAAAAACTTGTCCAATCAATAACACTCGAGAATGCTTTTGCATGCAGTCATCTGTTGTTTTTTTTTGCGCGCGCGCGATTCTATTCTCACATAAAAATCCTGACGTTATTAGTAATGACCTCGGTACGACGGACCTTGAAAAATGTAGTAAATGGTTAGCAAATAAATTATTTCTTTATCTAGGTAAACTGAACGTATATTGTTTGGGACCAAGAAGATACCTCCTCATCCTGGTATAGTGGCCTTTCAAAACAGTTAGAAAATAGACTGCAGGTTGCAAAAATAAAGTTATTGTATTCATTTTTGGATCAGATTTAAAAAACTGGGTTGGCTGAATATTTAAATGATTTACGGCTAGGTTGGTATTTCTTTGTACGAAACACTTTGTTTCGAAATGTAAAAGTTCGAAACGTTGATCAGTTTCTTTAAACGCTTAGAAAGTCAGAACATTTAAACGCTCATGAGAGCAAATAGACAAAAAGCAAAATGTCCTCCGGAGGGACCTTTGGAAAACAAACGCCAATTATAAAAAGCCTGATCAATTTTTTAAACAGAGTAAGATAATATATTTTATTTTTCGATTCATTTTTTTCCTGTACGACTGTCTTCATAGTTTTGTTAAGGATAACATGCTTTTACCAAGTCTGGAAAAAACGTCCTTGAAGTAGGCCTAGGTTTATTCACAGGTGTTTGGCACATAGACAGACCGGAATAGTAGACGGACGCTACCAGTACGCGGACACCCCAGTATTCGGCGCGTTTAAAAACGTGTAAAACATCACGTACGGTATTGATGTTACATACCTATATTCGTAACTAACATATCCTTTTTCTCGTATTATACATGTATGTTTACACTTCCTGTTTATTGACTTATAAGCAGACGAACTCCAAATAACATCGTAAACAAATCAATACTTGCAGTTTCACCGACTGTTTCAAATGTGTTATTTTTAAACAAAAAGTAAAGTTGTTTTTTATCGTATCATATGAAAATAAAATAAATACATATTTAAAAACATTTTCAGGTGAGTTCACCTTATTTGACCTCTTTTCCATTGATATAAACAGGTGTCCGCATACTGGTTAAAAGTAATAATAATTTTGAGTCGTATCTGTACCTGCCGCGATGCCTCACTGCGCATGTGTAGTGTTTTGTTTACAATAGCGAGTTCCTGTAAATTTGAAGGCAAGGATTCATCTTTAAAACTGCAAAGTCTGGATGATTTGAAACACAACTTGATTTACACGGATAAGTTACATATAAGAAAAAGTGTCCGTGTACTGTTCCGGTCTGTCTACCTATGATAGTATTCAGCAGTACCTAGTCATTACTGGACATACATTCTCCTCATTTGCAATAATATAGATTAAAAAAAATAAAAGGTAAGTAAGTCCTAAACGGTGCATTTACGAAGCCTTCACTTTTAAGTTTTCTCCCTTAATGTAATCTCAATATTTCGCGATAAGTCAAACGGGGATCAGTAGCAGGGTCATTTACCTTCACGAACATCCCATACACTATGTACTGGAATTAAGCATCGAGGCACAGAAGCGGGAAGATTCAAGATTTAATTGCCGAAACGCTTACTCGGAACAGTAGACGTTAATCGAATGTCTGATATTTCGCCTTTTATTGCAAAAGTCTACGATAAACAGTTTAGTTTTCACGGAAAATGCATTGTCATTTGATAAGTTTACTTAAAACAAATTCATATGTATCCATTCACATTAACAATACCTTTTCACAAGTAGATAATCAGTTTAATTCTTCACTCCACTACCTCATCGTTTTTTGCATCGGCCATTACATTTTACAACTGCGAAATTTGAAACGGATCATTTCATTGGACGATGGATACACACCTCCAGTTAAATTAACGTCTACTGTTCCGAGTAAGCGTTTTGAAACTTTCGGCTGTTGTGGCTTTATACTTGATGCCAGTGTATATTGTATGGCATGTTTGTGAACGTAAATGACCCTGCTATCGATCGCCGCCAAGTTTTTCTACAAATATTGAGTATGAAGTAGGAGAGAGAACATAGAAGTGAGGCCTTCGTAAATGCCCGGTTTCAAGACTTATTTACCTTTTCTATTTTCAGTGTTTATATACAATATTTAGCTGGAAACTTGTATAGGAATGACAAGATACTCCTTATATAATCCTAGGTATGTGCCAAACACCTGTGGGTTTATTAAGTACGTATTTTGGAAACTGCTGAATATTGATTATGTTTGCTTTTTACCCCTGTTGACTGTCTGGACCAGAAATTTCCGTTGTCAGTCAGTTTGAACGAAATGACTTGTATAAAAGAAGTGGGTGGGTTACAGAGCGCATTGCATTCCTGGTGTTTTTATATGTAGAAGGTATGATTTTTTTTTCATGAAACTTTTTTTTTTTGAATATCAGTTTCCTGTGGTTTATTAGTTTGTAAAGTGTCTGTAAAGTGTATTAAGAAAAACCCCTGGATAACTGATGGCCGATATTGCGATAACTGATTGTCTGGTTAATTGATATGATGCCAATATACTGTGTTATAATTTAGGGCAGTACAAGGGCTTGGTCAAATTCATGATATGCTCCACACGTTAGTATGACTATGTGGTGTCTTTATCCTTAATCTGATCTGAAGGAATATAAGTACAAGAAAATATTAATGGCACCAATTATTACAGTACACTAGCCTAATTAATTTGGCATTGACGGTTTGACCATTTTATAGACATTTTTTTTATTGTGTCAAACTGTTAAAAAGACATTGCCTGTCAAAAATTTTCTCGATGTCTCTTTTGACAAGTCCGATTAGTTGGACTAACAGTACACTTGCTAAAATGATTCATCAGATATAAAGACTTGGTCCCAAGTTGAGGGTTTACATGTAACTAAAGAAACAGATAATAAGCCAAATATTGTGACTTGTCTGCTGCTATAAAGATGTTAGCTCTTCCTACATAAGTCCATCACTAAAATTTTGTTTATTTGAACATAAGCCCCTCATTCATTTTATCAAGCAAAAATCAGTTCCTCAGCCATTTACCGGTAGTTCACACAGACCTTTCCTTTACAAATTGATTGACTTGAGAGGCTAATTTCTATCTTCATCACCAGTTTTTGAGTATGAAATGATTGTTAACTTTGTTTTATTTTTCTGTAAAAATTTTACTTAAGGTTATTGGAAGAAATTACACTTGTCTAGATTTTACAGTTAATAGGCTTGAACCCCAGATATGTTTTGATGAAGGCATAACCTATTATTAATGCAGGAAATTGTAAATCTAGAGTAGATAAATATGTGTCTAAAGGTAAGTATCCCTGCCTAGCAGAAAAGACCTTCTTGTTCTATTTATGAAAAATCTTTTTTTTTTCATTACAGAGACCAACCCAAGAAGCTCTAAGATTCCCTGATGAGCTAGTAGCAAGGTATCAGTATGTCATTGTAGTAAACAGAACTATGACATCAAGTAGCAAGGTATCAGTATGTCATTGTAGTAAACAGAACTATGACATCAAGTAGCAAGGTATCATTATTTAATTGTAGTAAACAGAACTATGACATCCAGAAGCAAGGTATCAGTATGTCATTGTAGTAAACAGAACTATGACATCAAGTAGCAAGGTATCAGTATGTCATTGCAGTAAACAGAACTATGACATCAAGTAGCAAGGTATCAGTATGTCATTGTAGTAAACAGAACTATGACATCAAGTAGCAAGGTATCAGTATGTCATTGCAGTAAACAGAACTATGACATCAAGTAGCAAGGTATCAGTATGTCATTGTAGTAAACAGAACTATGACATCAAGTAGCAAGGTATCATTATTTAATTGTAGTAAACAGAACTATGACATCCAGAAGCAAGGTATCAGTATGTCATTGTAGTAAACAGAACTATGACATCCAGAAGCAAGGTATCAGTATGTCATTGTAGTAAACAGAACTATGACATCCAGAAGCAAGGTATCAGTATGTCATTGTAGTAAACAGAACTATGACATCCAGAAGCAAGGTATCAGTATGTCATTGTAGTAAACAGAACTATGACATCCAGAAGCAAGGTATCAGTATGTCATTGTAGTAAACAGAACTATGACATCCAGAAGCAAGGTATCAGTATGTCATTGTAGTAAACAGAACTATGACATCAAGTAGCAAGGTATCAGTATGTCATTGTAGTAAACAGAACTTAGACATCAAGTAGCAAAGTATCAGTATGTCATTGTAGTAAACAGAACTATGACATCCAGAAGCAAGGTATCAGTATGTCATTGTAGTAAACAGAACTACGACATCAAGTAGCAAGGTATCAATGTGTCATTGTAGTAAACAGAACTATGACATCCAGAAGCAAGGTATCAGTATGTCATTGTAGTAAACAGAACTATGACATCAAGTAGCAAGGTATCAGTATGTCATTGTAGTAAACAGAACTATGACATCCAGTAGCAAGGTATCAGTATGTCATTGTAGTAAACAGAACTTAGACATCAAGTAGCAAGGTATCAGTATGTCATTGTAGTAAACAGAACTATGACATCCAGAAGCAAGGTATCAGTATGTAATTGCAGTAAACAGAACTATGACATCAAGTAGCAAGATATCAGTATCTCATTGCAGTAAACAGAACTATGACATCAAGTAGCAAAGTATCAGTGTGTCATTGCAGTAAACAGAACTATGACATCAAGTAGCAAGATATCAGTATATCATTGCAGTAAACAGAACTATGACATCAAGTAGCAAAGTATCAGTGTTTCATTCCAGTAAACAGAACTATGACATCAAGTAGCAAGGTATCAGTATATCATTGTAGTAAACAGAACTATGACATCAAAAAGCAAAGTATCAGTATGTCATTGCAGTAAACAGAACTATGACATCAAGTAGCAAGGTATCAGTATGTCATTGTAGTAAACAGAACTATGACATCAAGTAGCAAAGTATCAGTGTGTCATTGCAGTAAACAGAACTATGACATCAAGTAGCAAGGTATCAGTATGTCATTGCAGTAAACAGAACTATGACATGAAGTAGCAAGATATCAGTATGTCATTGTAGTAAACAGAACTATGACATCAAGTAGCAAAGTATCAGTGTGTCATTGCAGTAAACAGAACTATGACATCAAGTAGCAAGGTATCAGTATGTCATTGCAGTACAGAACTTTGACATCAAGAAGCAAGGTATCAGTATGTCATTGTAGTAAACAGAACTATGGCATCAAGTAGCAAGGTATCAGTATGTCATTGCAGTTAACAGAACTTAGACATCAAGTAGCAAAGTATCAGTGTGTCATTGCAGTAAACAGAACTATGACATCAAATAGCAAGATATCAGTATGTCATTGTATTAAACAGAACTATGGCATCAAGTGGCAAGGTATCAGTGTGTCATTGTAGTAAACAGAACTATGGCATCAAGTGGCAAGGTATCAGTGTGTCATTGTAGTAAACAGAACTATGACATCAAGTAGCAAGGTATCAGTGTGTCATTGTAGTAAACAGAACTATGACATCAAGTAGCAAGGTTTCAGTGTGTCATTGTAGTAAACAGAACTATGACATCAAGTAGCAAGGTATCAGTATGTCATTGCAGTAAACAGAACTATGACATGAAGTAGCAAGATATCAGTATGTCATTGTAGTAAACAGAACTATGACATCAAGTAGCAAAGTATCAGTGTGTCATTGCAGTAAACAGAACTATGACATCAAATAGCAAGATATCAGTATGTCATTGTATTAAACAGAACTATGGCATCAAGTGGCAAGGTATCAGTGTGTCATTGTAGTAAACAGAACTATGGCATCAAGTGGCAAGGTATCAGTGTGTCATTGTAGTAAACAGAACTATGACATCAAGTAGCAAGGTATCAGTGTGTCATTGTAGTAAACAGAACTATGACATCAAGTAGCAAGGTTTCAGTGTGTCATTGTAGTAAACAGAACTATGACATCAAGTAGCAAGGTATCAGTATGTCATTGCAGTAAACAGAACTATGACATGAAGTAGCAAGATATCAGTATGTCATTGTAGTAAACAGAACTATGACATCAAGTAGCAAAGTATCAGTGTGTCATTGCAGTAAACAGAACTATGACATCAAGTAGCAAGGTATCAGTATGTCATTGCAGTACAGAACTTTGACATCAAGAAGCAAGGTATCAGTATGTCATTGTAGTAAACAGAACTATGGCATCAAGTAGCAAGGTATCAGTGTGTCATTGCAGTAAACAGAACTTAGACATCAAGTAGCAAAGTATCAGTGTGTCATTGCAGTAAAAAGAACTATGACATCAAGTAGCAAGATATCAGTATGTCATTGTATTAAACAGAACTATGGCATCAAGTGGCAAGGTATCAGTGTGTCATTGTAGTAAACAGAACTATGGCATCAAGTGGCAAGGTATCAGTGTGTCATTGTAGTAAACAGAACTTAGACATCAAGTAGCAAGGTATCAGTGTGTCATTGTAGTAAACAGAACTATGACATCAAGTAGCAAGGTATCAGTGTGTCATTGTAGTAAACAGAACTATGACATCAAGTAGCAAGGTATCAGTATGTCATTGTAGTAAACAGAACTATGGCATCAAGTAGCAAGATATCAGTATGTCATTGTAGTAAACAGAACTTAGACATCAAGTAGCAAAGTATCAGTGTGTCATTGCAGTAAACAGAACTATGACATCAAGTAGCAAGGTATCAGTATGTCATTGTAGTAAACAGAACTATGACATCAAGTAGCAAGGTATCAGCATGTCATTGCAGTAAACAGAACTATGACATCAAGTAGCAAGGTATCAGTGTGTCATTGTAGTAAACAGAACTATGACATCAAGTAGCAAAGTATCAGTGTGTCATTGCAGTAAACAGAACTATGACATCAAGTAGCAAGGTATCAGTATGTCATTGTAGTAAACAGAACTATGACATCAAGTAGCAAGGTATCAGTATGTCATTGCAGTAAACAGAACTTAGACATCAAGTAGCAAGGTATCAGTATGTCATTGTAGTAAACAGAACTATGACATCCAGAAGCAAGGTATCAGTATGTAATTGCAGTAAACAGAACTATGACATCAAGTAGCAAGGTATCAGAATGTCATTGTAGTAAACAGAACTATGACATCAAGTAGCAAGATATCAGTATGTAATTGTAGTAAACAGAACTATGACATCAAGTAGCAAGATATCAGTATGTAATTGTAGTAAACAGAACTATGACATCAAGTAGCAAAGTATCAGTATCTCATTGCAGCAAACAGAACTATGACATCAAGTAGCAAGGTATCAGTATCTCATTGCAGTAAACAGAACTATGACATCAAGTAGCAAGGTATCAGTATGTCATTGCAGTAAACAGAACTATGACATCCAGTAGGAAGGTATCAGTATGTCATTGTAGTAAACAGAACTATGACATCCAGAAGCAAGGTATCAGTATGTAATTGCAGTAAACAGAACTATGACATCAAGTAGCAAGGTATCAGAATGTCATTGTAGTAAACAGAACTATGACATCAAGTAGCAAGATATCAGTATGTAATTGTAGTAAACAGAACTATGACATCAAGTAGCAAGATATCAGTATGTAATTGTAGTAAACAGAACTATGACATCAAGTAGCAAAGTATCAGTATCTCATTGCAGCAAACAGAACTATGACATCAAGTAGCAAGGTATCAGTATGTCATTGTAGTAAACAGAACTTAGACATCAAGTAGCAAAGTATCAGTATCTCATTGCAGCAAACAGAACTATGGCATCAAGTAGCAAGATATCAGTATGTCATTGTAGTAAACAGAACTATGACATCAAGTAGCAAGGTATCATTATTTAATTGTAGTAAACAGAACTATGACATCAAGTAGCAAGGTATCAGTATGTCATTGTAGTAAACAGAACTATGACATCAAGTAGCAAAATATCAATGTGTCATTGTAGTAAACAGAACTATGACATCAAGTAGCAAGGTATCAGTATGTCATTGTAGTAAACAGAACTATGACATCAAGTAGCAAGGTATCAGTATGTCATTGTAGTAAACAGAACTATGACATCAAGTAGCAAGGTATCATTATTTAATTGTAGTAAACAGAACTATGACATCAAGTAGCAAGGTATCAGTATGTCATTGTAGTAAACAGAACTATGACATCAAGTAGCAAAGTATCAGTATCTCATTGCAGCAAACAGAACTATGACTTCAAGTAGCAAGGTATCAGTATGTCATTGTAGTAAACAGAACTATGACATCAAGTAGCAAGGTATCATTATTTAATTGTAGTAAACAGAACTATGACATCAAGTAGCAAGGTATCAGTATGTCATTGTAGTAAACAGAACTATGACATCAAGTAGCAAGGTATCATTATTTAATTGTAGTAAACAGAACTATGACATCAAGTAGCAAGGTATCAGTATGTCATTGTAGTAAACAGAACTATGACATCAAGTAGCAAGGTATCAATGTGTCATTGTAGTAAACAGAACTATGACATCAAGTAGCAAGGTATCAGTATGTCATTGTAGTAAACAGAACTATGACATCAAGTAGCAAGGTATCAGTATGTCATTGTAGTAAACAGAACTTAGACATCAAGTTGCAAGGTATCAGTGTGTCATTGTAGTAAACAGAACTATGACATCAAGTAGCAAGGTATCAGAATGTCATTGTAGTAAACAGAACTATGACATCAAGTAGCAAGGTATCAGTATGTAATTGTAGTAAACAGAACTATGACATCAAGTAGCAAAGTATCAGTGTGTCATTGCAGTAAACAGAACTATGACATCAAGTAGCAAGGTATCAGTATGTCATTGCAGTACAGAACTATGACATCAATTACACTAATCTACTAAGACATGACAGATAAGAAAATCTTTTATGTTGGTGGAATACATTTTTTTCTCATGAGGCAAGTGAAACACTTTTCAAAAATGCTGAATAACCATTTGAAATATTATCAGGAAATGACTATTTCTTCACAAGTTTTACAAGTAAAATTTTGCTGAAATCCTTTCTGTAAGTAAGTGAGGATGAAGATTTTTCATATATTCCATATGACACAGGGTACTCCTTCTTTTCAAAATGTTTGTATTTCTGGTGTCCAGTATTGATAAATAACTGTAAGGCATTATTTTGTGGAAGGAAAAGATGCTCTGTTTCATTATGAAATACTTAATCTTGAATACTTTTCATGATACCTTAGGTAAACTGCAAGCAAGATTTTGTAAGATCTTGTCTGTCTGCACTAAAATTTTGTAAGAATAGCACAGGTAGCCCTGAGTATTTTAGGTATTTTTTTCTAAGAATAACACTGAAAAATCTTAACTGTAAAAGCTCTTTGAGAAGATTTGTTGGTCTATTTTTGTCCAATACTTCTGTTTTAATTTGCATGATTGGTGCATGAACAAATGTATAAACTATAGATTACTGTATGACATTATTAAATATTGTTCATTTCTATTAAGATATAATAAGATTCTATAATTTAACATATTTTCTTTTAAAAAAACTTACACGTTGAAATCTAATTAAAAAAAAACCGATAAGGGACTAGAAGATAGTTGATATATCTTAGAAATTGCTTTTAAGTCTCAGCAACAAATTTGACTGATGTCTAGTTACAGAAATGTTTCATCTGTCAATCTGTCCATCTTTTCTACATTTAGTAAGAAAATCAGAATTATCCTGTCAATATCTCCCATTCCTCTCTCCAAATTAATTTAAAATTGTAACAGACATCTCAACTTGAAACTTACAGGTCACAGCCTCCTCCAAATTTACCGGATGGGCCGTCCCATAAGTTAGCTTTCAATTATTATTTAACAAGAGATGGAAGAAGGGAGGCTTCACCACCAGCAGAAGTATTTACAGGCTTGTCCACAAAGGCTATAGAAGGAGTGAAAAAGTAAGTTATGTACCTAACATTTTTCATTTTGTTACTATTACTTTCAGTTGTATCCCCCTCAATGAGGGTGTATAGTAATCTGTAATTTTTGGATTTTCCATCGATTTACAAATTCATGTTTGCTCTGTTTTTTTGTCTACTTGTATGCCACCACATTTAAGGGACATAAAGATTTGATATCAAAAGATTTACATATGAGTTGCAACAAATGTTCTCACAATTTAAAACAACTTGAATGCAAAAACCAGGATCCAGAGGTCAAGGGCAAGTAACACACATGTAGACTAGTATACTCCTATAAGTGCCTGCCAGTATATGTGTGCATTCCTTAACTCAGTTGTGCATTATAATATTTTGAAATAAAATCTTTATCACTAGGATGTAGTGTGTTGGTTCATTTGGCCATCTGTCCCATCAAGTAAGAAAAAAACATATCCTCGATGTATCTTTGTGGCCTTACACTGTTCTTAAATTGTCTCACATACACGTTATTAAAATGCAGTTAAAAATTTTCAGCTGACGCATCAAGATCTCGAGAACTGGAAAACTGGAAGTCTCTCTCCAGTCCCAGCCCATTTCACTATTTACAATGGAAAACTCTAGCATCATTAGCTAGATATCTCCACAACCTGTGGTCACAACAGATATTTTCCTTCCTTATTGCTTAATATTTACCTGTTGCAACTCAGTTCTCACCTTCACTGACTGTCTCAATTTATTTAAACTTCAGGGAGATTAATTCTATTGATATTTGATGATGAACACCCAAAAGGTGATGAAAGAGTCCAGTTAAAAAGTTTGAAATAATTTTTTCACAATACAGTTAAGGCATTTTCATTTACAAAAATATTGACCAAAGACAAAGATGAAATCAAGAATTCAAATCAAGATTCAAATAATGTTCACAGAATGTTTGAGTTTAAAGAGAAATGTTTTAGTCTTACTGCATTGTTAAACTTCAAAAAAAGGACATTAAAGAATTTTTTTATTATGCCCCGGAAGGGAGGCATATAGTTTTTGAACTGTCTGTCGGTCAGTCAGTCCATCCGAAAACTTTAACATTGGCCATAACTGCCTTATTAGTAAGTGGATTTACTTCATACTTAGACACAACATCCCTTTGGACAACACCTTCCCACTGACCTATATTTATTTGACCTTGACCCTTGAATGACTGTTCCTCGGCCCAAAGTCAAAACACCACTTTGGGAGCATTATCATCTTACAGTGACAGTTCTTGTTGATCTTGATTTATAGATGTTTGTTTTATTAAGTAAAACTGTAATTATTGGTGTGCTGTTAATGTGCTTTGATTATTGAATTATGTAAAGGAGAAGTTATAGTTTTTCTGCATGTCTGGAATTTAATAAAGACATATTAAGAACATGCATTACAGATGATGTTTCAAAACTTCTTGGAAACATCAGTACATGTAGTTTAACATTTCATCAAGTAACAGGAAATTAAAAAGTATGTTCGACAGCAATGTAGATTATGAACATAATTCATAAAAAAACAAGTGTTTAATGTTAGCTTTATCTATTACAGGCCCCTTGTTGCTGCTCATGGCCCTGGAGAAGGGCCCAAAATGCCAGGGATTGGTTACAACATTGGAGGAATGGGATATTATGGCCCACCCAAGAAATAGAAGAGAACAGATCCAGAAAATAAACTGTTTTAGAATATAGATCATATAGACATTGAATAGTTATTATGATTAAGAGAAACAGGCCTTTTCAACTAGAGTGACTTACATCTTATTTTAAAGAAGAATAAACTCTAAGTTTGTAAAGCATTGTCATAATGTGTAGGAAAAGAAAGTACTGAAATGTGTAACTATTCAAAATTGTTGATAAAAGTTCTGGTATGTTTGTTTACCATTTTTGATTTACATTTGGTGATATAATATTAAAAACTTTGAATTGTGTGTGTTTATATGTAACTTCAGCTGTAGAAAGCTAGATTTTTAGCTCACAAGAGCACAAAGTGCTCAAAGGTGAGCTATTGGGATCATTGATTGTCTAGTGTCCATCGGCGTCCATTGTCAACAATTTGACTTGAACAACTTCTCCTCCTAAGCCAACTTTTACGAAACATGCCTGGGATATTCCTTGAATGAAGCTCAACCAAAGTTATTCAAAGAATTGAATTCCATCAAGAACTCTGGTTGCTATAGCAACTGAAAGGAAAAACTTTGAAAATCTTCTTTTCTGAAATGACGAGGTCCTGAGCCTTAAGATTTGGTATGTAGCATTGCATAGTAGTACACCTCTACCAAGTTAATTCAAATTATACCCCTGGGGTCAAATTTGGCCCCGCCTGGGGGAGGAGGGGTCAATTAATTTAACATAGGCTTTTATAGGAAAACTTTGAAAATCTTCTTGTCTGAAACCACAAGGCCTTGAGCCTTAAGATTTGGTATGTAGCATCAAGTTTGTTCAAACTATACCCCTGGGGTCAAATTTGGCCCTGCCCCGGGGGTCAATTGATTTTTCATAGGCTTATATAGGGAAAAATTTGAAAATCTTCTTGTCTGAAACCACAAGGCCCTGAGCCTTTAGATTTGGTATGTAGCATTGTCTGGTGAACACCTACCAAGTTTGTTTAAATTATACCTCTGGGGTCAAATTTGGTCCCAACCCAAGCAGGGGGGGGAGTCAATTGATTTTACATAGTCTTATATACATTTTGGGAATATTTTGAAAATCTTCTTGTCTGAAACCACAAGGCCCTGAGCCTTCAGATTTGGTATGTAGCATCATCTAGTAGACCTCTAGCAAATTTGTTCAAATCATACCTCTGTGGTCAAATTTGGCCCCATCCCAAGGTCAGTTGATTTTACATAGGCTTATATACATGTTGGGAAAACTTTGAAAATCTTCTTGTCTGAAACCACAAGGCCCTGAGCCTTCAGATTTGGTACGTAGCATTATCTAGTGGACCTCTAGCAAGTTTGTTTAAATTATTCCTCTAGGATCAAATTTGGCCCCACCCTGGGGGTGAATTGAATTTACATAGGCTTATATACATGTAGGGAAGACTTTGAAAATCTTCTTGTCTGAAACCACAAGGCCCTGAGCCTTAAGATCTGGTATGTAGCATTGTCTAGTGGACCTCTACCAAGTATGTTAAAATTATGCCCCTGGGATCAAATTTGGCCCTGCCCCGGGGGTCAGTTGATGTTACATAGGCTTATATAAAAATTAACCTCGATAAACTTTAAACAAACTTCTTGTCTTAAACCACAAAGCCTAGAACTTTTTTAAGATATTTTTAATGGAGCATCAGCTAGAGGTCATCTACCAAGTTTGTTCAAATTATGCCCCTTGATTGAAAATTGTCTCTACCCTGGGGGGTCACTTGAATTCATATAGATTTATAGAGGTAGAATCTTAAAAAAGCTTCTGATGTTTGCTCAACAGCAGACCCAAAGGCAAAGTATTCAGGTGAGCGATCTGGGGCCATCACGGCCCTCTTGTTTATGGACTGCAGTAATTTCAGCCACTAAACTTGCCTCCAAAGCTCAGTGGTCAAAGGTGTGAACCAGTAAGAGGTCACTTTATTCTCATATCCCAGCAACATGGTGTGTTCTTTACTGTCTTCGAGACACTGGAATATCTGCAGTATGTGAGGGACCTAAAAGGCTCTTAAATTAATGCAGTATTGAAACGTTCAAAGTTAATGCTAAATATTTTGAGGCTTAAATGTGTTACTTGGAACTATTGTGAAGGGACCCCAGGTATTCTTTAAAACATCAATGGCTTTGTGCTGTTAAACCTTAAATATTTTTTTTTGTTTTTATAATAGGAGTTTTCAATATATCTGTATATATTATTGTCCTCTAGGGAGCATGCCCCCATACTCCCATATCAGATAAATATAGGGCTCTTTTACATTGTCGATGGCGCCATCACATTGTCGATGGCTCGATCACATTTGAAAAAATGTATTTTGTTTTTAACCGAGCTGTGTGAAATATTTTTAGTGTTGAGCCAAAGAGGAGGTTGGAACAATGTTACATGACAATTAAGTGGGCCAACATTTACTTCACGGTAAAGAAATCACTCCAGATGTGTCTCCTCGTAAAAGAAAACACATTAGTTGATAATTGGTACAAGTTCTAGCAACGTCATTATCACAGGGAATCGGTACGTAAGGGTTAACTGACCCTACAAATACTTATAAACCACATTTCTCCCAAATCCTTTGAATACATGTTTATATATAAATACAAGGGAACCAATTCATCGGATTTCCTTTGTAGATCCATTTGGACATGGGTTCGCAACATCTTTCGCCTAGGTTCATTTTAACCAATCAGAAATCACCTCTGTCTCGGAGACAACAACAACAATGGTTGCCGTATTCGTCGTCTTTCAGAAAAAGTGGTTTATGCCGAGAGGCTAAGGAGATTTAGAGAAAGACCATTGCTAGTGAGAGAAGCATTTTTGATCATTGTTTCGAACTGAACGAAGTGTTTTCGCCGAATACGCGTGCAGGCTGTTTTGCTTGAGGTGAAAAGTGTTGCGAACCCGTGTCCAAATGGACTTATAAAGGACATCCGATGAGTTGGTTCCCTTGTATTTATATATTATTTAGAAGAAGTGTGGTTTATCAGTTACTTTAGGGTCATTTAACCCCTACGCAGCGATTCCCTGTGTATAAAATGGGTCAAACCGTCAACGCCAAATAAATTAGGCTACAGGCACCACTATCAATGCGTTATGTAAATATTACTACTTTAAATTAATTTTAAAAAATAATAAAGATGGACTACCAGTCTGTCACAAAATGACTAATGTTCAGACGATCACATGAAAATATGGTGAATTTATTTAACTTTATGCCTCAGAAATTTCTTCTATCCAAATACACCCCTACTAAACGGTGGCTCTTTCACATTTTGGTGATCTGTTTAAATGAGAGCCATCGACACTTCCGTTGTAGAACCCTCGACCAAAACAAGCCTGAAAAAGGTAAGCATATTTTATAAAAATATCCGTTTTTAAAGAGCATGCTTGTTTTTCAAAAATTGAAGAATGTCATGCCACGTAGAACATTTTTCTCATCATTTTTGACGCAGTTTCGATAAGAAATACCCCATAATGACCACAGGGAATCGCTGCGTAGGGGTTAAATGACCCTAAAGTAACTGATAAACCACACTTCTTCTAAATAATATATAAATACAAGGGAACCAACTCATCGGATGTCCTTTATAAGTCCATTTGGACACGGGTTCGCAACACTTTTCACCTCAAGCAAAACAGCCTGCACGCGTATTCGGCGAAAACACTTCGTTCAGTTCGAAACAATGATCAAAAATGCTTCTCTCACTAGCAATGGTCTTTCTCTAAATCTCCTTAGCCTCTCGGCATAAACCACTTTTTCTGAAAGACGACGAATACGGCAACCATTGTTGTTGTTGTCTCCGAGACAGAGGTGATTTCTGATTGGTTAAAATGAACCTAGGCGAAAGATGTTGCGAACCCATGTCCAAATGGATCTACAAAGGAAATCCGATGAGTTGGTTCCCTTGTATTTATATATAAACATGTATTCAAAGGATTTGGGAGAAATGTGGTTTATAAGTATTTGTAGGGTCAGTTAACCCTTACGTACCGATTCCCTGTGATTTTATAGACCTTTTTGTAATTTTCAAACCGTTACCGTTGGGAAAAGACGTCTGTCAAAAATTTTCTCGATGTCTCTTCGACAAGTCTGATTAGTTGTTCTAGTGGTGCCTGGTGAATAGCTTTTTTTTAGGAAAGTAACTTCATTCAGATTAATTTTAGTTTCAACTAATTTATTTTACCTCGATTGGGAAGCAACTTCTTGCATCTTATATGAATCCCTTGCGATGGCTGCTTACTGAGTTCAAACCAGTACTCACACCGAAAATGAGGAATGCGGGCACTCATTGTTACCCCTGGTAGGATTCGAACCAGCGACCTCCGGATCTAGGGTCCTGCGCTCTTATCTGTAGCGTTAGCCACTGCTCTTACTTTTTTTCTCCGGGTTGCATCTTGTTTAACTATTACGTGTTGGGTGCATTGCAGTATTTTTTTTTTCGAAGCGGGACAATAAATTCGTTTAAATTACCAATGTATGAGGTCTCTGGAAAAATGCTTAACGCAGAACTATTAATAATTAGCCCCGCCCACAGCTGACCTAGTTTAGAAGCGTCCTCTTGGTAAACAAACCACGAATTCATCGATTTTCGGCCATACAGACATAAAGAATTTCATTGTACACAAAATACTTGTAACAGGTGAACAAAATCGGGATAAACGGAAAACAGGTAAATATTTTTTTCTTCCTCGAAAAGTTTTCAAATAATATCAAGTTGTTTGCATCGTAAAAACGCATTGAATCAATGCTAGCGCACCGTTCAATATAAGTGATGCTGGCGGAAATGTTCAGTATCTTCATGTGACTAGCTAGAGATAAACGAATGAACGACATAACTATCTTCATGAAAGTTTTAAACATCACGTTAAACTGGGTTTTGAATACTTAAGAGTCATTTATGTTAGAATGTTTAAGATCTTAAATGTACCACTTTTAAATAACTTGAACAATTTGTTTAATTAGCTATACAGTATACATGTAAAGGTATTCTGAGATATATTTGTTCTAGGTCAGAATCTCGCCATAGCGGAGGCGAGATATTGACCCATACAAAAATTACACAATATCTCGACTTGTGTACAATAAGTTGGACTTTGTTTGTGAAACAGCTTTGTATTAAATAATGTTAAACAAATGAACACTTCACGGTCAGTTTCTATTGAAGTCATTTTACAATATTTATTTAGGATTAGTCAAATGATATTTGCATTTTCGAGGTAACTCATATAAACGTTAAAAATGATAAACCATTTACTTGCAATTATTTGAGTTGTGAATGAGTCATGCAACGAAATTCGAAACTTTCGTTCTGTAATTGATAAGTTAGCTAGCAGGCAATTTTATTTCACTTGGTTTTCAAAAAGTTAATTTTCTGGTCGACGCATTTGTTACAATTGCTATTTAAAGTATGCTGAACTTCTATTCCCGCTGAAGGACATTATGATAATAGGGATAAGCGATAATCACAAGTGATGTTGACAATCACGCTGTTATTTGCTCTTTCAGATCTTCAAAATATGTAAATTATACATATCGACATTATAGGGCAGAAATATTTTATAATATGGGCCTGTTTCAGTATAATTTCTCTTACAATTCATTTCTTGAAAGATTTACGATAATATTGTTCGTTGTTCATTTACAAGCACAGAACAGTTATATACATACACAGCTTAGTCCAACTTATTGTACGCGGGTCGAGGTATTGTTTAATTTTTTGTATGGGACAGTATTTCTCCTCCGCTATACTAGCGAGATTCTGACCCAAAACAATATCTCAGAATATGCTCAAGACGTCACTTGAATTATTTTGACTATATACAGCTTAACCCGTCAAGTCTGAAGTAACCAAAATTCAGATTTTTTTATCAATGATTAATTAGAAGCCTAACTCGTTCATACTTGTAAAGAAAGGTTTGATTTAGCTAGAGTTCTACGCTCATTAAATAATAAGACATGTCATTTAATCATTTTTGGGAACGGTCAAACGTTTAGGGTCTAGCTGCAAACTTTCTTACATAATTGGCTGTTGTTGACAAGCAGGCTCGAACCAATGACCATCTATCATAGATAGATCACAAGTAGGCCTAATTACAAGTCAGTGAACTTATTCAGAGAGACATCAGTGGGTGCGCTAATATTTATTGTAATGTCTTTGTGGTTTTAGAAAACGGAAACAGGATCAAAGTACCTTTTATATGAAGGTAATCTGTTTTGATGAGAAAATATCGACCACTTGGTAAACGCGTTGTTCTTGATGAAATGTTTGAAACAGCTTCATTAGTTTCGCTAGATAAGGCAACAATATAAAATTGTGTGTCAAGATTGGACAAGAGCAACAAGGATGGTCGGCAAAAAGATGATGTTAATTCACAAATACAACATTTTTTCGTTTGTTGTGTTTTCCAGACTTTCCCACTGAAGTTAACAGAATTTCGTGCCTGTGACAACAACATAATTCAAAATGGTTGATTTCCACGTAACACTTAACGTTGCCATGGTGATTGCTGCGGTTCTTGGAGAACTCGTCAGCTTTTTCTTTTACAATCATCACTCGTCTTGGGGCAGAAGTATTGGCGAACGTTATCTGCTTTCCGCTCTTGTCTGCGACGCCGTTTTGGTTGTTGTGCTGAAATGGATCATGGGGTAAACTGCTTTAGTATAATATGCATCTCACAAGTACTTGACATGTAGCCAGGAACACTGCTAGCCCCGCCCCCAACAGCTACTACCTTCTCATCCTTTTTTCTTTGTATCAAAAAAAGCTGTGGTTGGTAAAATGGTATGTTTTAACACGGTCTGTCATGTTTTCTGGCTACCTTCGTGTGTTGTAGAGGTTGTAGCCGGGGTGTAGTAGCTGGTGGCGTGGGGAATCAGTGTTTTAGGCTTGGCTACACGCAAGATACATGTGGAACAAATGTCATTTCATCTAAAAACTACCTTTCAATGATTATGAACGTTGTGAACAATAGTAAAATAATTTTAGCGTACAAATTTCAAGTTCATGTCTGTACATAATAATGAAGCTTTCTGGCTATTTTTCTAATCTTTATTACTGTCATGCATGATACCACAATTTTTAGTTGTAGTAAATTGTATTTCTGGCAACTAAATAAGTCTAAATGTTACTTCTCTTCTGTCTACAAAACGTGCTCCTTTTTTTCAGACAATACTTCACCATCAGGTCTTGGGAAGACGCAGCCATCTTGGCTTTCTGGCTGAGTTTGATCTTCTTCGCCTTGGAAGCTCCGCACGTGGTCCACGACCACAGGAGTCTGTCACATTTCCTCGGCCACTGGATCCACAAATTCTGTGTTCTCTTTGTTATGATTTTTGCTTTGTTTTATTTCCGTAACTATTAGAACGAGACTCAGTGACACGAAGCTTAATATGTTTACAAACTGATGAAAATGAGTCACTCACTCCGAGAACCAGTTTTTCCGTATAATTTGACGTCGTCAGAAATAAATATGAAAATTCTTCACGATGTATGTGGACAATATATTTAGTAAATAAATGTGTTGGCTTTCAAGACCATTGCATATTTAATAAGAATATTTGATTTTTAAATCGTAGTAAATTAGTAATACTGTTAGAAAGTTGTAGAAACATTTAAGCCTTGTATGTATTTTCATGCCAATGAATGCATTGTTTAGAATCGTTACCAATGTAAATAATACATAATGTAATTTAAAGTTACATGTATATGATTTGTAGAAGGGCAAGTGCGCACACCAAAACTTAAAAAAAAAGATATGCATGCAAGACTGAATAGTTACCTCAAAAGTCTGTCTCAGGAAGTTATTATAAAACTGTTAATGTTGTTAAGTGTTTGAATCAGAGTAGAACTAGTGAAGAAGCCGTTTCCCTTTGATAGGTAAATGTTGTATCTATATCACAGGGTGTTTCATGTCATCTATTGAAGTTTTCAAAACAAAACACCAGCAAACACAGAAGCCCTCAAACATTACAAAAAGTCTTATTATGCTTATGCTGCCATTAATTCTTGCAGAAGAAAAACTTCATACGATAGTCTGTTAAACTCCAAAATATACCAAAGTAATCTGACTAGTTGTAAATCATTTACTAATTAAGGTACTAAGAGGCTACCTCGGATTGATTTGTCAAATTTCTTTCTTGACGTCATGGGTTCAATACCCGTCGGAATTTCCAATAGTTCAGAAAATATGATATCACCCTGTATGTACATCATGCTAGTGAATAAAAATCTTTTTACTAATTTGTTGTTATTGTAGTTTTAGAATCAATTACATTTGATGTTCATTACTTGAAATAAGTTGGGATTTGAGTACATGTTTCAAAATCCAGAGTTGTCTAAAATTTTATGAGTTGAAGTTGATACTACTGTCTATTATTAATACTGATAGAAACATTCATGTAAACTCGATACTAGTCGAGAACCAACAACAAAACCACATGTAGCGCCGATATATGTCCAAACGTCGAAAAATGTCCAAACGACGATAAATGTCCAAAAATTGACGATAAATGTCTCAATCGCCGATAAATGTCCAAAACTCCTTTAACGATAAATGTCCAAAAATTAACGAAAAATGTCGCAACAAATTAGGTGCTCATAATTGTCCAAATCGGTTAACGATAAATGTCTCAACTTTTCATATGTTAATTGCATTTATTTCTATGATCAACAGTAATGCATCAGTCAGTTATAAAGGTTTCCATAGGAATTAAAAGTACCGATTTAAGTAGCGTTCTCACCAGCATCCCGGCAAAGCCCAGGACCACCCTAGACGATCCGGGATGAAAATATTGTTGCAGTCTCACTAACCCCGGTAGCACTATGGCGATACCCAATTTCCATACTTATAACAACCAGGATGAACTCCGGACCATCCATGCAGAGTCCAGGTGAAACTACGGATAATGCAGATAGTAAGTGGACGACGGATGACCTAACACGATATTCAAACGCTGTTAAGTCTTCGATCAAAGAGATCATAAAAGCTGAGATCGATGCTAGCACAGCCCCGGATGATGTCGGCAGAGTCCCGGATGATCCCGGCACAGCCCCGGTACGGTCAGATTGAGTGCCGACTGTCACCGGTAGAGCCCCGGCAGAGCCCCGGATCATCCCGGACGTTGCCGACAGAGTTACGGACGTACCCCGGTCGTTCCTGGATCACCCGACCAACCACCGGGACTCTAGCGGAATGCTTGTGAGACTGTAAAAAAGTTTTAAAAATGTATTGGAAAATAAGTTGATTGTTGGATACAGTCTATCTCCCTTACCATTAAAAGGGAAAAAAGAAATAAGTTATTAAATGTAGCGGATCCGTGGTCCAGTGGTAACGCGCTGGCTTACCAATCCAGGGGTCGCTGGTTCGATCCCCCGCTGCACCACTAACTTTCTAACTTGTCTTTCGCATGAGACGTTAAACCGAGGTGCAGTGTACTGGTGCTTTACACCGGGCACTTAAAAGAACCAGGGTCGCCTCTGGAACGGGGCGTCTTCTGTATCATGCACTATCCCCCGAAAAATAATATACTAACAATCTTCAGGGGGCGTTGGTCATATGGGCAACCGGTACCAACGATAAAAAAGTCAAATAAAAGAAGTTATTAACATCTGCATTGCGCTACTCTACACTAATGGCTATATTCAGAGTTGTCACTCGAACTCAACCTCCACTCAAACTCGGGAAAGGCTTCCTTAAGGACGACTTGAGGACGCCTTGGTCAAGGTGAACTCAAGTGTAGAATTGGTATTCATAGTTGAAAGTCTATGAGTTTGGTACAGACATCATTTGTACATGTACTTTTGAAAATGATTTGCAGAATAAAACGTTGACTAATGAGCAAGTGGTCTGTGTACAATAATAATTCATCTAGATTTAAATTATATTCTTGCTTCTACCATCAAATTGCAGAAGTCTATCGACAGAATTAATTTATTCTACGTTTTTTAAAAATGTATTAATCAGGTTTTGAGTTATTTTCACGACTAAAGCGCAGTTTGATTAATAGTGAATAGTAATATAACTTGAAAATGTGAAAAATTTTGGACAGAAAAAGAGGTATGCTTATTTCAACCATATTTATTTATTCAGTTGATGCACATAAACTAATATTTTTCTTAACAGTTGATGAATTTGTTCCCACAAAATAATTATCTTGTTCCCACAAGATATTATCTTGTTCCCACGAAATAATTATCTTGTTCCCACGAGATAATATCTTGTTCCCACGAAATAATTATCTTGTTCCTACGAGATAATATCTTGTTCCCACGACATAATTATCTTGTTCCTACGAGATAATATCTTGTTCCCACGACATAATTATAGCCAATCAGAAGCTGTAAAATGGTAACATAGTAGTTACTTCCTCTTATTTAGTTGAACATTTACTTGATTATATATACATTATATTCATGTATAACCATGTAGGTTGATCTTGAAAGTGCCACACTGTAGGGACTTACAAAACTTTAACTACCAATTACTGGTGTTTAATAGCGCATACCCTCATCTGGTGACGCATTTGCGTGCAGACTGATCTGGGTCGACACTGGTGGGATATATGTAGGGAGCCTTTCAAAACTCTGTATTTATAAGGCGGCGGCCCCGCAGTGGCGTTCAGTACACCACGCGCGGATGAGTAATAATCAAATACAAATGTTTTAAATCAATGTAGCATGAGAAGGACCGTCTTCGCAGCACTTAAGAGAAAAGTCACAAAACCCATTTAACACGTGTTGCGTATATGCTTATAACGACCATTGTCGAACCAGATCCGCCGACAAGCAAATGCGTCATCTTGTCAAGGTCTGCACTGTTCGCTGTTGAATCAGTAGGTCAGAAGCAGTTAACCCCTTTAACCCCTAGCTCACATGGTTTATACAGGTTAACTGCTTTGTTTGTTAATATAGGTTAACTGCTTTGTTTTGAGCTTAAAGGAGCGCTTCGCCATCGACGGTTATCAACTAATGATGTCGATGTACCGGGTTATTAGTGTACTGTTTGTGACCTGTCTGTCAAATTTGGCCAAGCAAATTGACTTATGGTTTTCAGATTATAATAAATGGCTGCGGCGCTGATTCTTCTCATATTAACAAAATTCCAAACAAATGTTGATCATTTAAAAGGAATGAAAACAAACAAAATATAGAAATCAGCAGACTCGGTTTCATTGAGTCTGTCTATAGCGTTCACAAACTTTCGGGACGGACACTTGGACACTCGGACGGACAAGGGCAACGCTATATGGGGCACAAAAATATTGAAGAACACAAACAATGCTAAAACGTATTGCTTCGGTGAGTTGAGAAGGCACATGCCCCCCGCGCCCCATCCAGATCTGCAACTGGCCACGCACAATAATGTATTATACATTGTACGTCGGGGGTAAACCAGAGGGTAGATCACGGGTTAGTTGGATAGACTGTTACAGTATCCAACAATCGACGTTTTTCCAATACAATAAATTACAAATTAACATATGAAAAGTTGAGACATTTATCGTTAACCGATTTGGACATTTATGAGCACCTAATTTGTTGCGACATTTTTCGTTAATTTTTGGACATTTATCGTTAAAGGAGTTTTGGACATTTATCGGCGATTGAGACATTTATCGTCAATTTTTGGACATTTATCGTCGTTTGGACATTTTTCGACGTTTGGACATATATCGGCACTACACCACAACAGCCAAATTAACAGTCGTCATCATTTATATTAACGGGACGGGTAACTAGACTCTAGCCTAAATAAAATGTGGACACTTCTCGGTGCTGGACACTATATCATAGTCTGGAGTTCCTTCCCCTGACACTGTTATCGGTAATTTTAAATTATGTCCGGGAACCTGACTAATTATATCATCGCAGCGCTGGACGCTATATCATCGCGGCGCTGGGCGCTATATTATCGCAGCGCTGGGCCCTATATCATCGCGGCGCTGGACGCCATATCATCGCTGCCCAGGACACTATATCATCGCAGCGCTTGGCGCTATATCATCGTGGCGCTGGATGCTATATCTTCGCAGCGCTGGACGCTATATAATTGCGACCCTGGATGCTATATCAGACCAGTGTTGGACGCTTTGTCATCGTAGCTTTTGGGGCTATATCATCGCGGCGCTGGACACTATATCATCGTAGCGCTTTGCGATATATCATCGCGGCGCTGGACGCTATATCATCGCAGTTCTGGGCGCTATATCATAGCGGCGCTGGACGCTATTATCATTGCGGCGCTGGACGTTATATCATCGCGGCGCTGGGCGCTATATAATCGTGGCACTTGGCGCTATATCATCGCGGCGCTGGACGCTATATCATCGTGGCGATGGGCGCTATATCATCGCGGCGCTGGACGCTATATCATTGCGGCGCTGGACGCTATATCATCGCGGTGCTGGACGCTATCTCATCGCGGCGCTGGACGCTATATCACCGCGGCGCTGGACGTAATATCATTGCGGCGCTGGACGTTATACATGTATCATCACGGCGCTATATTATGGTGGCGCTTGACGCTATATCATCGCGGCGCTGGACGCTATATTATCGCGGCGCTGGGCGCTATATCATCGCAGCGCTGGACGCTATATCATCGCAGCGCTGGGCTATATCATCGCGGCGCTGAATGCTATATCATCGCGGCGCTTGAAGCTAAATCATCGCGGCGCTGGGCTATATCATCGAGGCGTTGGACGCTATATTTTCACAGCGCTGGACGCTATCTCATCGCGGCGCTGGGCGCTATATCATCGCAGCGCTGGACGCTATATTGATGCTTCTTGGAAAAAGAAGCGATTGAATCGAAGAACACCAATGTTATATTTTTTTATAACAGATCTCTTTTAAGCTGATAATACATTATGTTAACACGATGAGTCGTATACAGTCTTTGAAGAAGACTTGTAGATTGTGATTCCTGCCAAATATCTAAGCCTAACAGTTTGAGACAAGAAATCCTTTCTAATGTCTTAAACGTGACTTTGCTGACCGCAGAGGCAAAGTTTGAACAATCTTGCTAGAGAACCTCTAAATACTAGTTAGAAGAATTTTAAAGTTAATTTATATACCACTTGTTTCAAACATCTGACGCTTCCTTTTTAGGACCAATAATGACCCAGGGGCGTCATGTTAACACTGTACGCATATGACCTCCAGACGATGCTTCATGCAAAATACCCAAGTTATGCCTTGCATTACCAGATGAGAAGATTTTAAGTATGATGTATATAAAACATCTGACTCACCCAAGCGGCATGATTTCAACAGTCTTAGTACAGGACCACTTGATGATGGTCCAAGAAAAGTATCTAAGCCCTAAACCTTGCGATTATTGACAAATTAAGAAGAGTTTTAAAGGCCTTTTTTTCTGTCCATGCCAACCAGAGATCTGCATAGAAATTAAAGTTTTGAACAAATTTGAAAGAGGCTTTAGAAGGAGCATATTTGCCATGTTTCATTAACTTTTAAGAGACATTTGAGGAGGAGATATCTTTTGACATAACTTATTGATGGAAGAAGGAAAAGGTCGATCACACATTTTCTGTAAATTACTTTAGTTTAGAAGGAGATATTGAGATTAGTTTGTGTACATTATGAAGACTCTCTATCTATCTATTTGAGTTTATTTATTGTCACTACCTGTTGCCCATGTGACAGACGTCCCTGGCATACTTTAGTTATTTCAGATTGAGTGGAATAAAAGCCATGTAAGTTTTACGGATTGGCTCGGGTTCAGGGGTCACGTCTCCAAGGCTCCTTCTTCATCATCCATCTAATACAGCTTACGGGAGTTTTTTTTTTTTTTTTTTTCAAATGTTACATGCCTTTTCACACTTTCTGAGTTATTTCACTCGACGTACATTTACCTGACATTGCTGTAGTTTTTATACTATGAGTTTAGATGTTATGGAATGAATATCGCAGTAAGTGGACATTAATTGAATCTGTCTTATTCATACTGTGGTCAACGTGTTTGAAAGCCGCATCTACTGGCTCGTTTGGCCCGTCTATTGGATTGGAGAGTAAGAAAATAGCAAAACGGAGGTAAACCCAGTCAGTATTTATCTTATCGAGTTATAGCTAGTTTCTTCAATTTGTTTGGAATCATAAACACCGAATGGAAGTATCATGTTATGCTTCTTGGCGTCCGTCTGCCTGTATGTTAGCAGAATCTTGTGAACACGAGTTCTTATACAATTCTAGAAGGATTTGGTTAAACTTGTCGAGAAAAATATTAATCATGGTGTGTAGCTGTGTGTAAAAGTATTGGTTTTTCTGTTCGACTTTACATCAAATAATTTTAGGCTATGTAAATTAGTCCAGAAAATGAGTTACTCTCATGAATTAGTTTATAACAACGTAGAGCAAGAATATTAAGAACAGCGGTTTGAGCAACACTATTTTTATTTTGTCCTGACAGATGACAGCAGCACAGGTGTTAAAAACTCATCAATGTCTTGGTCGAAGAATTGGAACCGCTCTAGCAGCTTTTTCTAAGAAATAAAATGGTCATATGATAATATTTTGGTTTTACTAAAAAATATTGTATATCCTTACCTGACCTGTTCCCAAGTGCCAACTTGCACGTTGTACAGAAAAAACGAGCACAAAAATGAGTTCTTTGTTGTGCGTGAAATATCGTAATTATTTGTCAAATGCATGACAGTCGTAACAAAATAACATTCTTGTGAAGGCTTCTAACTTTATACAGCTATCCTGGATACATTAACACCACTCTCGAGGTACATATTGTGTACACTAACAATAAATTTTCTGTTGCATAGTAGCCGGACACGTATATTACCGGATACACAATTCTGTTTGTCGCTATTGAATTTGAAACTATGAATAAGTAAACCTTCAGTGTTAGATCAAGGTATAGATAAATTAATTATTGTTTTTGTGTTATATTTTATTGAGCACCATATGTTGAGTCACAAATGAATGGTATTCACAAAGTCAAAGGTATGCCATTCACAAATGAATTTTCAGTTTTGAGTTTGTTCATAGCATAGTTGCATGGTATTCACAGGTGTGGTTTTTCCTAGTTGTGATTTCCCATCCCTGGAAATACTCCTGATTTTTCAGGAAATTTGGAATATTCTCAAAATAATCAACAGTCTTTGAATTTAGCTGCCGGACCAAAGGCCCTGTCCGCCAAAATGGCTGACAGTCCAGTAAAAAATTACAAATCAGTGGTCTGACTGTCCAGTGAATATTGGTGCTATTTTTTTATACTAAATACAATAAACAAAGTTAAGAAACGTGTAAAAAGTAGTGTTTTTGAAAATAAAATGAAATTGTTTCTTAAAAATGCATTCTTCTCCATAGAACAGTGATTCGTTAACCCCAACTACAACATAACGCATTTGTACTTAGTTTAACGTTACACATAACCAGTGCTCAGGCTATAATCTCCCTTTCCAGTTTTCGCGATAAATATGATTTTTTTTTTTAATTATTGACCAGGCTATTTCTGGTGTAAAGAGAAAAAAGCCAGCCGAAAGTATTTTCATTATTCTGTTTCATGAAATAACTCTGTTTTGGTTTCCTGTTTTTTCTTTCTTTTTTTACATGCATGTATACATTGACGGAAACTGACATCCAATCCATTCCATTACACTCATTTATCGACCATGGTACATAATGTAGTCGTACGGAATATATACCAGGGTTAATCAATGGTGACATGTATATATGGCATTTTCAGAAGTTGGGAAAAAAAGTTGAGATAAAAATCTGGTAAAAAGTTTAACTGAACTTTCGGTGTCCTGTACAAATGAATGAATTATACCAGAGCTTTTTTTTCACAGGTAGGGTAAGGTGCCCTTCCCTTAAATTTGGGGAAATTTAATACAGTATTTTTGCAAATGGGGAAGACAAAATTGAATTTTAGGGGAAAACTATGATTTTAAAGAATTTTCCTGTAAACGGCCTGTGCTATAGAAGGGGGAAAAAAGCCTTGAATACTATTTTTTTCACTAAAGAATACTATTGTTAGGCTATGGAGAAGTTCAAAGTGTAGTTAATATTATTTTAAACATGGTGGTGACAAGTTCCACTTCAAAACATAGTCTTATTGTTTTGTTCATCCTTATAGCATTGTTTACAGCTATTATTTGGTCCAGTTAAATTTCATTCGGTCCAGTCAGATTATTGCCTTGGCTAGTGCGAATGTCCAGTGCTTCAAAAAGTTATTCGTGAAGACTGAATCAACAAAAAATAGTTTTGTTTTTCTTTGCATCAAGAATTTGTATAAATGAATGTTTAGTAGTATCAAATTGCTGCCTCCTCAAATTTTACATGAAAATAACGTTGTACATAATAAGGCCTTAAAGATACTTAAAGAAATTCTATACCTAAGATTGCTCATCTCACATACGGAATGAAAAACTTTCATAGTGTCTCTGTTATAGGTTATTTAGGGGAGATTTGCAGACTGTCTGTTTTAATGTAGTCACAAATATAAGCTTAGGGACTTAAGATTTTGTAAATACCCAAATACAACCAAATAGGTTGAGTAAATACTTGAATGACCTTATGACAGTCATGAGATAACCACACCTCCCAGAATCAGGGGGAGGTCACTCTTATTATCTCCAACATTGGTTAATTAAGGTAGCTTGGTGCTCATGCCGAAAAAGGTTGATATTCCTGGCAATTTCAGGTTAAATATGAACAAAATATTGATTTAACAAGAGGAAAAGCAAATTCCAGTTGTTGTCACCACTTCTCTTCTTAATTTCATGTTTTACTAATAATAGTACTATTATGATACACAATGCGACTTACTTTTGATAAAGTTCGAAACTTGAATATATCAGAAGTTGGGTTTAATTTAAGAAACATTCACAACAGCACTTTTTGTGTCACCCTTTCGAAAAAACGGCAATACATAGGGATCGCTTTGTCTGTCCGTTTTGAAAACTTAACATTGGCTATAACTTTGCCATTATGACAACAGAGTCGTGATGATGCAAAAATCTTTAGGTCAAGATCACGTTTAGTATCAAAGGGCGACACAAGTGTTCAACTGAACACCAATCTAGTTTTGTTTACCATGTACATACTTTCCATTGAACTAATATTTCATTATAAATAAGATAATTTTATATACTAGTGCTCTTAATCAAAATATAATTTACATGTAAATGCTTAAAGGTCATGTGACACGACTATAGCAACTTTGTCTATTCAAAATAATCATAATGCACTAATTAAAATGGTTTAACTGCGAAATTATGAAAATATTGCTTTTGATAAGAAAAAACTTGTTTTTGATGATCGGCTGTTTCCGTTTCGACATCGGTAGTTTCCGCCGCAATACTTGGCTGTGACGTAGATTTATCCCTACTGTACCAGGCAGTAGTGCAGAATTACACTGCTCATAACACATCCTTTTTTAAATGAAAAAATAACACTGAACCACAAGTGCAAGAAACACGATAAAGGCACACTTATGAAAATAACATGCTATAAAATTGTAAATTATAAAAAACATGTGATTAGTTCTCGAAATATATAACTAAACTCAAAATTTTGCCGGGAGAACGGGTTGTAATTTTACCTTAATAAATATTAATAAATATTCCAATTTCTTCTATGTTGTGGTTCCATATAAAACTATCTCCTCCACGTTTTTACATGCTGCGTAACACTTCCTCACTTGATGTTTACATCATAAACAAATTCTTTTTCATTTAAGTGTAGTAAAATTGAAGTGAATTTAGGTGATCTAATGTGTTAACATTTGTTTCACTGGAATGGAAATTCACACTACATTGTATTTTCACGTTGGGATATTGTTTGAAAATTAATGATATGGCATGTCCATCAAGTCGAAATTTGTGTCTGCTTATAAATTAATATCCAATGAAATGTCAAAGATGCATAAATCACGCCTTATACTGTGGGATTTATGCAAATTAACCTGCCCAAATGGGACCCTTGTATATTCTGCATAGCTGTCAAAACAAAGCAATTAACTTTTTTATGACCCAATCAATGACAAAGTTGAGACAAATAGCCAAATTTTATGGCAAGTGATCTTACAAATTGATTGTATTACTTTTGATTAGTCACACTTATGAAAACATTATGTAATAGCTTGTTCCAATTAACATATCTGAATGATTTTTAGTTAAGAAGCTTCCATGCAGATACATATTTTAATTAGATACTTAAATGTAATAGATATATTTATGATGAAAATAAAAATCATTCGACTTCTAAATGTGAACAAATTATTTAAAAAAAACAAAAACAAAAAACAATGTGTTTGTGTTACGATTTTGACATAGTTTTTAGGGCTTCTTCATATTATTTGTTCTTAGATCATTATTGTTTTGTTTTCCAAAAAAATGTATAATGAAAAAGTAAAAAAAAAAAGATTTTATAATGAAAACAAATCATAGATCTAGTCAAAGATTACTTACACGTACCTCAGGCAAAATATACCACAGAAAAATAAGCAACACATCACTGTAAGGAGAATGTTTATATGGAAAAAATATCTCTCGATTGGAGTTAGTTAATCAAGTCTTCAAACAAACTGTATCGGATAAAAATAACCATGTTCAAAATCTTTTTGGATCAGTTACTTGAAAAAAAACATCTCTTAGTCTAGATATTTCCACTGATTTATCTTTTAATTCTATAACCCTGATTAAACTAGCCTCTATAAAATATTGCTCATTGGCTTCATAATTCCATCAAAATTTCAAATTATTTATTTAAAAAATCTTCAATGTATATGCATGATGTTAGCTTAACTTGTTTAATTTTGTTTTTTTACTATATTCAGTCTACATTTTCACATTCCATCATAATTTTAAAGTTTTTTTTAACAATCCAGGCAGCTGTGTAAAGTGGCTAGAGATAAATGTGCGTCACTTCCGGTTTCGCTCGTGACAGGTGCGTGTGACCAAGTGCGTAAAATATGGATTTTAATTTACTATAAAAACATCTTTAAGATGAAAATTACCTGCGGAATTTTGTAAAACAGTCATAGTTAGATATATATTTTTCGCTCATATGAAAATTTCGAGGTCAAAAATTCGTGTCACATGACCTTTAAAATTTCAAGTTTTTCATTAATTAAGCCACAGGAAAAAACAACAATAAAATATGTGTGTCTGTAATTTTGTCTTACATTCTACTTAATTTTTTTCGTAAATACTGTTCTTATTCAATGATATATTAGTGGACAAAAGATGCATATTAAATATTAAAATAACATTTGAAAGAAATATGTTAATTTAGTCATACTTTTTTGCAAATTATTATAGATAAGTGACTTTTGTATGATGTCAGATACAGAAAGCTTTTTGGAGAAGATGGTGTTTAACAATGGACGGGAATTTTTTCTTTATATAATTGAGGCCGGTAATGGGTGGCTTCCCAATTGAAATTGAAAAAAAACTTACTTTTTCCCAATTTTTGTCAGCCAATTTCCCAAAATAAAGAATGTCTTTAGTACATTCTGGAAAATTTCAATGTTGGACCACTCAATGACTGGATGTTCTAATGATAATCAGTGCCTTCTCACTCTTGGATGAAATTATGGAAAGACTATTGACTTCTATAGGCCTTGAACTTAAATTAAGGATAAGCAGTCTTTGTAATAAATGTAGCACTGTAGTACTGAATGAAGTACTTTTTGTTTGCTTATTAAAAGTTGTACCAATTTCTCCAATTTGTCAAAATATTGCACTTGAATTTCCCAAAATGAAAGGCTAAAGCCTCTTCCCAACTTCTGGGAAAAAAGCCCTGATGGAGTCAGCACAGATTTATCCACCTTGCTTATTGATTGGCTGAATGACCTGTCAGTCAAATTCCTGTCATAAGGTCAAGTACCGGTACTCACAAAATGGGATGAGTTACAAATTTTTTTTTTTTAAATAACTACTCAACTGAATTTTGAAATACCCAATTTAGACAAAATTAAGTGAGTACATACAGTTTACTGCCAAAAACATTCAGACCTAGGGCTCTCAGACTTTAACTTACAGGAAGGTTGGTCAAAATTAGTGAATGACCCCTCTGATGTTAATGTCTTTGTGGTCAAGGTCACTGTGATCTTCACTTGAATTATGTTTTTCAGTCAGTATCTCTCTAGAATGGTTTGACCAGGACTCTTTATTAAATTTATTAAAGTTATACTGCTTATAATCATTGTAAAAAATAAACAAAATCAGAACTGTAGAATGCTTTAAAATATTATCAACATTCTTACTGCACGATGACAAGATGTGCTTAAGATACATCAGGATTAAATTATCCAAAATATTTTATGGGAAAAAAAATAAGAATAATGCACACTCAAAGAACAGTACATATACATAGATACAACCAAATACTGAATATCTTCATACAGAGTTAATAATTAAACACAGAAAACATTACAAGGCAAAAACTAGCCCGTATGATAACACCATGACTGGAGTAGTATGAAAGCAGCATCACAAAACTTTATATACTAACGGAAAAATATAACTGTGCATACTTCAAGGTATAGAATTTTTTTTTAATATTAGGAATAGTAACATAAAACTTTGCAAATTAGCCAATCAACGTTTTATTTCTAACAATCAATACAAACACTTCATCATGTAAAACAATTTTTACAGTAACAAGGCGCAGAAGTTGACAGGTATGAAATCTGATTTCACAAGGTCAGTATCGTGTGTGGCCTCCATTGGCGTTCAAGCAAGCACGGCAGCGACGAGGCATAGAGGCAACTAAGTTGGCGATAACTGCCTGTGGAATGGTGTTCCAGATGTTGACCAATGTCTGCGCTAGTTGGTCCAGCGTGAGAGGTTGGTTACGTCTTTGACGGAGGCGTCTCTTCATCTCATCCCAAACGTGCTCAATTGGTGAAAGATCTGGTGAAACAGCGGGCCAGGGTAAGACACTCACGTTTTGCTGAGCCAGAAACCCGGTAACAACACGTGCTACATGTGGCCGAGCGTTGTCTTGTTGAAACGTCATGTTACGCCCTTGACGTTGAAGAAATGGCAGCACGTGGGGTATGACAATCTCATCTCTGTAACGAACACCCGTTAAATTGCCACGGACAATTACAAGCTGGGTCCTGCCTTGAGATGAGATACCTCCCCAAACCATTATCGACCCACCACCACCAAAACGTTGACGTTGAAAAACACAGGGATCCAAGTAACGTTCTCCGCGACGCCTGTATACACGAACTCGTCCGTCCGAACTTTCTAAGTGAAACCGCGACTCGTCAGTAAACAGAACATTATTCCAATATGCTCTTGGAAGCCTTAGATACTGTCTGCACCACTGACGTCGACGTTGTCGATGACTTAAGAGAAGAGTAGGACGTATCGCAGGACGTCGTGAAGTAATGCTGTGCTCTCTTAATCGGTTTCTAACAGTTCGTCCACTGATAGGTCTCAAGCCAGGAATTGTTCGTGCTGTTAATGTGGCCGGTTGAAATCGATTCCGTAGGTGTGTAAGCCGGATATAATTGTCTTGACGGATTGACGTCACACGTGGACGCCCTGGACGTGGTAGATCACGGACGTTGCCACATTGCTGAAATCGTCGCCAAAGTGCTGATATGGTGTTTCGGTGAACACCAAAACGCTGCGCAACCGCATTTTGAGGAATGCCTGCTTGGAGCATACCGACGGCACGTAGGCGATCATTTTCTGAGATGCGTGGCATTGTCTTCAAAGACTTAAAATCCAAATTAAGGTGTTTTTCTGAACTGCTGGGTAGCTCACTATAATTTGACGGTTAAAATAACTCGAAACAGCATGTACGAGGATGTTAACATAAAGAAACACGTAAAAAGCGCGACCGTTACGGGCTATAAATTTTGCACGTGCAACTCGCGAAAAGCAGTATTATTGAAACAAGATTACCTTGTGAATTACACAAAAGAAATCTGCTAAAATAATTTTATACCTAATAAAAGATATTAAGTATTTTAGTGTGCACAGTTATATTTTTCCGTCAGTATATGTATATACAGTAAATTTACTACCATACAGGTGATGAAAAGAGATCCACTATGCAACTTTGCAGCGAAAGGGTAACTTTTGGCACTGGTCCTGGTCTACATGTAAGAATATAAATAAATGCTCAGTATTCCTGAAAAATACTGTCATTAAAATAAATGAAAGGTTTTGTCCACTACTGTACAAACTATTCAGATGAAAGTCATTATAAAGCCTGACCTTGTACATATATATATAGTCGACGTGCTGATACGTCATTAGCTTACGTATATATACCATGATTGAACATTCTCGTGTTAGTGTTTTTCAAAATATACAGTTTAATTAGTTTACAAACCCTGTATGTTTTTCAATACATTCTTGTGTAGATATACATGCTATCATAGTATTGGGGTTATTCACTCAATTGTAATGTTGTATTGATACTAGAAAAACCACTTCTGTTAAGGAAGTTTGCAGCCGAGGTCTTTCTGTGTTACAAGTGTTTGTAAACATTACTCAATTACACTGCATACTTAAAGATTGTTATACGGAAATAAAAGCTTAATCTTTGCTCTGGTTCAGCTGTTATTATATATAGAAGTTGCAAAGGATACACAATATTGATTTACTAGAAATATGTATTGATGAAGTGTAAAAAAAAGGAAGTAAACATGAATTCTGATTAAAAAAATATTTTAAAAGTTGATAGGAATATAAATAAATAAGGTCTAAATATAAAACAAAAAAATGTTTGGAAATAAAAAATAAAATGGGAAAAATAGTTTCACATGGTAGGTAATTGTTTATGTTATAAATTATTTTAGTTAGCACTGATTATTATAATTACCAGTAGCCAAAATAACCATTGGCTAGTGGCTACTCAAATCTCTGAAATTATTTGAAAATGACATCTATTTTCACTTTCTGGCAGAATTATTTTAAGTGTCAAGTAACTTTGACTTACTAGAAAACTTGGCTACAAAGTTTTAGTTAGTCCCACCCTTGTCAATGAGTTTGACACACGATAAAGAGGATTTCATTATTGATAAAAATTAAATTTCCACATATTTTGTGTGACTTAGATAAAGAGATTAGAAATGTCCAGATATACATATGTATAATATACCCTTTGTACAGCTGGTGTTTAAGAAAGAACTATGCAGTTATTTTTGTGCTGTTTTTTTTTTTTTCAATTACGTAGACAATTTTTTTTGCATCATATAAAGTCTTAGATAAAAGCCTCTTATTATTATGCAATCTATTGACAGTTTAATGGTCACAGTGGTTATATACCTTGTACTTAGAATCAAAAAGCAATCTTTTTTTTAAACAAGGAATAGTTACATAGTGCATTAGGGCATTCAGTTCTATTTTTCTATCATATTTTTTCAGTGAAACAGTTGTATCTCTTAATAGGTTTCCTAATTATTGAAATATTAATTTGCTCTGAAATGATATGCAACAGACATTTTGTTTCATGTAATTACTGGAGAAAACTGCCATTGGACTGTTAGTCTGTGAAAGGTGTAATGGGAGCAGATAGACTCATATGTAAAGGAGAAAAAATATCACAATATTTTTTTAATTTTGCTGTACCACTTGAGGTTATGTCTTTAACTTAAACATTAAGTGCTTGATATTTAGTTCATGAGAAAGAGCATTTTTATCAAGTAACTTGTGATAATTAGGAAATTAATTGTTATGTCATATTTTATGATACTTCTTGATTTTTTTCCTTAAACACATTATAATTCTGCCTGTGTTAGCCTGATGTATAAATTGTAACACTTCTGAGAGACTGATTATAACCATAAAAACACTTCCTTTTGTTTTTGTTTTTTTTGTGAAAAAGAAAGTGAGATGATTGAGTTTTCATTACCTGTTAGAAAAACAGAAATTATCAAAGGCAAAAATTATACAGAATTTGCAAAATCTCAGTAGGTTTTAAGTCAGTGAAGTTAGTTAATGAATAAAGGATAAAAATATTACCTTATTTTTTTGTGTTACTTACATATATTTAGTTTTTCTGAAAATTAATGGTATTGTCCAGCTCACATATTAGACAGGCTCATTTTACAAAAATGATGGGTAAGAGTTCTAGAACCATATGTTAACCCTGAACCTGCTGAATTTTTGTAATGGATTTGTCCAGCTTTGAATCTAGAACAGTCCATTCAATGTTTAAGGGATTTCAATATCAAAATACAAAAATTGAGCTACCAACAGTATAGAGCCTGGTCAGACTGCACGGATGTGCAGGCTGGCCTGGCTCTATACTGGTGGCAAAGGCTAATCAAATTGGTTCTAGCAGGTTAAGGGTTGAGAACCCTGAACCTTTTAGAGTTAGTCAAATCTGGCCACAGTAAAATGGGACAGGTGATAGTGAACAAATTTTATAGATCATTAAATAATTGTAATAGAAGAGTCAAGCTTTCTTTATAAACTGTTCTAATATAATCCTTCAATATTTGTACATACTTGTTAACAATACAGGATCAGATAAGAATGTTGATCAACAAATTATAATTACTGGCCTACAATAAACAAAGATGAAACATAATATGTGATTCAACTTTAACATAATAATAACCTTTGCTTTAATTAGCCCAAAGAAAATCAAATTATTTTTTTGTCATTTGGCATTTGAATCAATAGTATGATGATCAACAGTGGCAATATGATATTACACGTGCTTCTACTGTAGTGCGTTATTTTTTTTCTCACATTTATAAAGTTTTCTTGAGGAAAAAGATCAAAATTGACTTGAAATCTGAATTTCCATTTCCTAATGCATGTGGATTTACATGTAGTTATTTGGATTACATATTGTTGTTTTGATACTTAGAAATTTTCTTCAGATAAAATGTGAATAACTGTGAAGTTATCAAAATCATTGAAGGAAAGTTTGATACTGTACAGTATACATTACATGTATTTATACAATTTCTAGTTCATTAACAATATTGCCATGTGAGTAAATGACTAGTAACATATAATGACAGGATCTTATCCCTGATGACAGCTTGAGTATGAAAGGTGACTTGAAAAACAACAAGTAAGACTTACAGAAAGTTGCTTGTCTGTTATTAGATAATTTTTTTTAAAGAAAAAAGCAGTTTTTTTCTGGTGAAGGGTTGAAAAAGTTTACTTTAATGGAATTATGTAGATGCTTATAGATTTAGACAGTATTATATAGTATATACACTTTGCTGTGATGTGTTTTGAACTGATATGTTCTTTTCACGATTACTGATAGAATGAAGGAATTGAGCAGGAACTTACGGCAATCTCCCTGTATTGACAAGGGAGGTAACTCACCAAGAACAACCCCACACAATGTTTGCTGGAAGTGCCGGTATACGTGCGTGACTTCTGCTTCTGTTTTTCTGGATGAGGGAGTAAATGTTGAAATAACCTCCACTAATTCACTTGTTGAGTGTTGACAACTAATCACTTTGTTCAAATGATAATTTAGACCCCTACTCAAAACACTATAGCATTTCAAAATATGACTTTCCAGTAGACTACAAGTTTCTGGGAGGAACTCTTGTTGAAATCAGATGAGCATTACCAGACAAAGATTGCTTCTTGTTACCAAAGTAGATCCTGTTGGACAATTCAGTATTTTTGCAAATTTCAACCACGGCAAACTTATATACTTTTCAAAATGTACATATATATCATATTTGCTTCCAGAAGGAAAGAAATATTAAAACCAAGGATAATAATAATATACAATCAAGTATAAAGTCATTGCCCTTTATTGCACGGGAAACAATCAGCAGACACTAATATCACCTGCATTAAAGTGGTCACTTGGCTTATGCAGCCACTGTCATGTCACTGAAAGCAAACCAATTTAATATAGAATACCCGTCTGCCATAGATTGAATCTTAATACCTCTGGCTTTAAATTACACATAGACTGTTTTGTTTAGAAGAGAAAATATTTATGCTATTTCACACGTTTGTTTAAATGTCAATAATTCTAACTGCATGATGTTACTTGTGTTGTTTTTGTTGATGCTGTTTTAAACCATAAATGAGCCAGGCTGTGTGAAAAACAATTTCCAGTCTGCTCTAAGGTCACTCAAGTAATCAGTATTGGGCTGATTCCTGTTGAAGTCTGCTGTGCACAACCTAAGTGTTTGAAAAAACACGGAACCAGCTGAGAAAACAGAATGTATAAAGAGGCTGGTGACACCAATAGTAATGAACTATGTAATGTATATTTTAGATTTCTTTGAGGTGTTATATGTATTCAGCGTACATAGAAAATAAAGAACTAAAGGCTTTGACAGTGAAGTAGGGACTGGATTTCACACAGTATGACTTGAATGCTTGAAATTTTAGCATTTTGTGACTGTATTTATAATTATTATGTCCTTTTTATCAAGCATTAAGTCTTTGAGACTGGTTTTTGTATTGAAATACTTACAGGTTCCAGACTTATTCTTTTAGAAAGTATAATGGAAAAGGAAAATTTTTCAACATCATCAGATAAATGATAGTATTAAGCTTAAAGTGACTGACTCACATCACAGATGGGTCGAAGATGCATAAAAAAGAAAATGTTTATATTTGTAAAAATTCTGGTTGTAGTTGTAAAGAACAGGGTCATAAAACTCCATTCATTAATTTTGACATTTATTTAGAACATTCCATAGTGCCACAGTGGTCGAGGTTGCTGCTCCTGTTGAAATCAAATTCTTTTTCTTCTTTTTCCATAAGGTATAGAATTATAAAATTATGTTTATTTTGATAGTATATTAACTTCTTTTTAATTTTAGTGAAAAAAAGCTAAATTTTGTGAGTCAGTCACTTTTAAGATAAAGTCTGCTTTGTTTCCTCTAAATCCGTGTAGGTTTTCAGTACATGAATTTAAAAGGCTTTTTTTTATGTTTTACTTGTAACTCCATTTCCTGCTATCAAACTTTAGTTAAATATTCAAACTAATTGAAAAATATTTGTATCAGTCCTCAGTTCTTTATCTTTTCACTGGTCTGTTTTGGAATTTTGTTAACATTCTGACCAGTAACAGATAAGAAATTTGATTTTAGTGCTTTCATGTATGTGACAGTAGATAGAATTTAATCATGCATGTATGAAATATTTGGTCACTTACAATGATTTCATGTCTAACATTTGGAGTCTGTTTCAAAAGCTCACAGGAACCAGTGTTTCAGAAGCTCACAGGTACCAGTGTGCCAAAAGCTCACTGGTACTAGTGTTTCAAAAGCTCACAGGTACAAGTGTTTCAGAAGCTCTCAGGTACCAATGTGCCAAAAGCTCACAGTTACAAATGTTTTAGAAGCTCACAGTTACCAGTGTTTCAAAAGCTCACAGGAACCAGTGTTATGAATTGTTTTTATCTCTATAGATTTCTTTTATAAAATGGTTTGTTATTACAACATGACTGTATTCCTTGATCGACATTTCAGTATGACATTGGAGGAATCTAACGAGGACAGGCCACCATTACGGCCTCTTAACCAATCAAAGCCTGACAAAGTTACCACAGGAAGAAATCGACCAATGATACATCCCTGTGTCGACCCGCCAGTTTGCGAGGAATGTCAGAAGCTAGAGTTATCTTTCTTTGATCCAGGATGTCCTGGTTGCCATGACATTCTCGTAAATCCAAACACCAAAGTGCCGGAGATATTTGCAATACTGAGACAATGGACACCACAGACTCAGCTTAACCTTGACCTTTTAGTTAATGAGGTAAGAATACTTACTCTGTAATGAACGCCATTGGAAATAAGCTTTCAGCTTAATGGGGGTTATCTGTGGGTTATTTATAGGTCTACATGTGCATGTTTTATACTCTTTTTTTTTTTTCTCTTTTTTACTTAAAATTAGTTTATTAACTGATATTAAAGGTATGTTGATCTTAAACTTATTTACATATTTAGAAATGTGTTTTAATTATATAATACGTTTTATATATTACTTCATATATATTAATATACGTATTTTTTTATCTGCATGTGATACTTTGTTTTTGTATGCCTGTAGTATATATATCTGTAAACATTTGAACATTTTTACTGTTTATTGAATGTCAGTAAATAAAAACCATATCATGAATTTCACAATTTAAACTTGCTCCATTAATAAATAAATACTGTCTTCTGAGATATTTGCTTAGAACTGTCACTGTCGCAGAGTTCTCCATCTTCCTTGCTGTGGTGCAATATTTTCTTTCAGTATAAAATTCTTTTTGCGATAATCTTATCTATTGCAATTTAATTTCCTTTAAAAAGGCATACCCTAAAATTAAGAGTATTAGATTTTCTTTCAAAATCTAATTTTTTGAATATGAATGATATTAGTTGAATTACTACCTGCGTCAATGTGTCAGTAAAAAAAGTAGTACGGCAGATATGCTGAATGCATCATTGTTAGTCTTTATAAAGAGAGTTGTTGTTGAAGTATTTTTGAATGGATAGCCATTTATTCAAAATGAATGCTTTCTGTGTGTCTTAATGCCTGAAGAAGTATTTTTTGGAATGTATATTCTTCTATAATTTATCAAATATTTTTGGATTTAAAGCAAATTAGCCAATAAAATAGAATATGAAGTACTTCATCCATGATCTTTCAACAGAATTTTTACAGCCAAACAAACTGCTTACATACATGACTGACACTGTTAAATGGTATGAAACAGCTCAAAAGCACTATGAGACCAAATTCGTTATGTCATGTGATGACATCAGATGTTACCAATACATCTGTCATAGATCTTTAGTACAGACTGTAATGATACATTCCTGAAATTCTTTTATCATGTGATAGTATGTAACATATGGAGGATTCCTATTTGAAATGTAATGTTGTACAGACTAGCCAGGGATTAAGAACAAAGATGGTGTTCAGATACATTCACAGATATTTTACTCTTCTTTTTGTTTGTCTGACATAGCACTTAGATAAAAGGAAGGTTTGTATATTGTATATTTTACAGAATACTTAGTCATTTTCTGGTATATAACCCATTTCTGGTAGATTTAATGCAACATGTTGCATCAGTTGTTAATGATATTTTCATGGCCACAAATTTCCTTTATCAGCTTTTGATATTGTACCAGTATTAATGAGACATATGTTTTAAGGATAGGTGTGTTTTCTGACCATGTTAAGACTGAAAATATAGATGTTACAAGTTCAGATGCTTAATTTAGTCTTAGGACAAGGTAGTTTGCCATAACTTTTATAGATATTAAGTTTTGGACATCATTTTTGTTTTTGATAAGCCCTTGCTTAAGTTAATCATTATGCTATGTATAACACAGTAAGCAGCCAGTTTTATTGACTGACTATAAATTAAGAGACTATGCAGGGAAAAAAACCCATTATAGAACACTGAAAGGAGGTGACATATTGACAGACTTGGTTGTCAGTACCATGTAAATGTTTCTATTTAGCCTCTGTAGCATTTTATAATATGCATATATTTGCCTAAACGTTCTGTAGATTCTTTGAGACTGTTTGAACCTGACTGAATTCTGCATTGTAAAATTGTTCAGTTGCTACTTGATGGTTTTATTAACATTGACTTATTTTACAGTTTGTGACACAGACTAAAACCTTAGTGAAAAACATAAAAAAAGTCACAAAATGATCCTTGGCTTACATTTATACAGTCCATTTTGTTTTGCAGATCTTAAAACGTGGAGCACATATCAATGACAGGGATGGTTTAACTGATATGACCTTGTTACATTATGCCAGTAAATCAGGGGCTGCTGGTATTGGTGATGCTGAACTGGCAGCAGAAGTTGTAAGCATGCTGTTGTCACGAGGGGCCGACCCAAACATTCGATGTAGATGGACAAACATGACAGCCTTACACTATGCTGCTTATTTTGATGTTGTTCCAGTTATCAAAATTTTGTTAAAAGCTACAAAAGCATTAGGTATGTTGTTTTTTAGACTATATACTGCGTATGTGATTGACAGAGAAGATTGAAGTCATTAATTACCACTGAGCTTATGGTGGTAACAGGAAGTAATGCCTCCCAGTTCAGGCTAATTTGATTAAACTTCAGACTAATACCATTTGTCAGATATTAATTTGAGTAGTACGAAGAACTGTCTTTGCTTGTGATCATTTATACAACTCAGGCATGTCCACGTTTCTTTCTTAAAGATCAGTCCACATGTTCTGAGCCACAACAGAACTTTGTTCTGCACATCTGTTTTATACTATTAAAAAAAAGAAAATGATACTATACTTGTCATTATCATATGTATCTAGAATGACACTGTTGGTGAAAGGAAAATATTTAACATTTTTCTGGGAAATATACAGTCTAGATATGATCAAACAGATTGCAATGGAATGATAATACATTGTACTGTGAAAACATTTCTCAGTCCTTTCAATATTATTTGAAAGGAAAAAGATATGATACAAAGAAAAATGAATATGACTTTAATTGTGTTTAGATATAGACAGTAGATGTACGGAATTTGACAATGGAACAGCACTTCATATAGCAGCGTCAAACCTCGCACATGAAGCTGTTAAAGTTCTTCTACAGAATGGTGCCAACTCATTAATTAAAGATGACATGGACAGAAAACCACTCGGTAATAATTAAATCCATCATTTTGGACCTTTTCAGTTGTGTGTAAAGAGCAAAATGTTATTTTCTAAAATACCGTTCTTTCATGAACATTAACAAGGTAGACAGAACAACTCCTATTGGATTTCTCAGTCTGGTTATTTGTTTATTGTCTTAGCAGGAAGTTATATTGTTTCCAGAAATAAGCAATTCTGTAAAAATGCAATTAAACTCCTATTTTTCCAGAATAAGTAGAGGGTACTGGCTATTAAAAAATCAATGTCTGTGTTGGTTTGTCAGTGTCAGTAATTTTGTAAAAGATGGTTTTCAGATGCCACTGAGTACAGAGCTTAAAATTTTCATTCAGATATTTAAAAAGCATTGAACATTTGAAAGTGATACATCACAGTTTTCATACAGTTTTAACATTTGATATGATACAAACCAGAGCTCTGTTGTAAGTTAGTTGCTTCAAGGTGGTAATCTCCCATCCTCCTGATAATAGTCTGTGTACAGTTAAGTAGTCAGGCTATTGTTTAGCAAAGGTTTGAATATCAAAGACTACCTTAGAAAATATATTGAAATCATCTTTTTCCTAACTTTTCAGACTGCATTCCTGATCCGTCGGCCCTAGATTCAGATCCAGACATGCCCAAAACAGTACTGAAATTAAAGAAAACTTTACAGGAGGCAGGGTCAGAAAGTGAGAAACGACCTCCACCCAACTATGACCTTGTACAGAGCAAGGTCACTCTGCAGGCACTGGGAATAAGTTTAGGAGACAAAGTTGTAGTGGGTGGAGTAAAAGTAAGTGTTGCATTAAAGAGCAGAGTGTATATTTACATGTACTTTATTTGTTTGTTATTGTAGTTATTAATGAACAGCTTTGGTCAGCAATGCCCAAGGTTAGGGTCATAAGCATTAGTGTATTTTCCAACACATAGACCTCTGATGTAAACAATTTCTTCTCACTTTTAGTCTGCTTAGGTTATATTTCATATTATTCTCATGAAAGCAGTTACACTCATTGTACATGGTAACTTTTTCCACAACCCTCACAAGATTTGTATTAATGAAAACTGATCTATATTGAGTCAAGTTGTAATTTGGACCAACATAGTATCTACATATAAAACGCAAGTTTTTCATATATTTTATTTTTGATGATTTTGTATTGTTAGACTGGAACATTGCGTTATTGTGGACCAACAGAGTTTGCGAGTGGTGTTTGGGCCGGTATAGAGCTGGATGATGAAGCCGGTAAAAATGATGGCAGTATTGGAGGCATATCATACTTTCATTGTTCACCGAGACACGGTAAAAGTCAGATCTATTTTTATCTCTTTAGGATCAGTGATTGTCCATAGTCCCTTGGCGTCCATCGTCCACAGTTACTACAAAGGACGTCTCCTCTGAAACCAGCAGGGCAAATTTGAAAAAACTTGCCAGGAATGTTCCTTGCATGAAGCTCTATCAATGTTTTTCAAATGGTTCTGGTCCATTGCAAATCTAGGCCACAGGAGCTAAAAAAGATTTAAAAAGTGAAAATTTTAGAAATCTTCTTCTCTGAAACTGCTGTGGGTCTAGAGCTGAGATATTTGGTATGTGGCATTGTCTAGTGGTCCTCTACTAAGTTTGTTCAAATCATGGCCCCTGGGTCAAAATTGACCCCACCCTAGGGACCACATGATTTTACATAGGCTTATATAGGGAAAAATTCTAAAATCTTCTTTTCTGAAACCACAATGCCTAGAGCGAAGATATTTGGTTTGTAGTATTGTTTAGTGGACCTCTACCAAGTTTTTTTAAATCATGTCCCTGAGGTCAAAGTTGACCCTGCCCCAGGTGCCACATTATTTTACAATGGCTTATATTTCTACTTTTTGTTAATGGAGCCTTCATTGATTGACTGATATCTTTGATATCATACCATGCATTACTGCAACCACTTGGTGGGATTTGAGGTTACTGGGGATAAGGTAAAAGTTAAAAGAGGTTAAAAAAAATGTCTACCTTAGGTCATAGTGTTATGCTTGTAACTGATTGAATTTCAACTAAACTTTCACAAAACATTTATATACAAAAGATCTCCTTTCTTTTCCTGAACCAACCTGATCCCATTATGTGTTTCATAGGTATGGGACCAGAATAGGTTTATTTTGCCATGTTTGCATGGTTTCACAGCTTTGATCATCTTTCGAACCACTTGCTTGAATCTTCAATTATTGACATATATCTTAGATTTTTGGTATGTATGTATCATAAGCATCTGCTCTTGGGTTGGATTTTAGGTCACTAGGGTCAAGGTCACCAAGGCTAAAAATTGGCTGCAACCCACTTTGTTATATGCCCGAAGGAGGCATATTATGTTATGGTCCAGGGCATCTGTCCTTCCGTCCATCCGTCTGTTAGCAATTTTGTTTCTAGAGGATAACTTGAGTATTTTTGGCCTACAGTCTTTTACCTTCAAGTGATTATTGCCCACATTGAGTGAATGACCCCTATTGATTTTGGAGTCATAGACCTTAACATTGAAAACCATTTTTGCCATGTAACTTGACAATCTTTTAGTTATAGAGACTTCAAACTTTATATCATGATTGCACACATAAAGTGGATGACCCCTATACATTTTGGAGTCAGTATGTCAAAGGTCAAGGTCACAGTGACTCAGTGAACCATTTACACTCTGTAACTCGACAACCATTTGTCATATAGATTTCAAAATTTATATAATGGTTGCACACATTAAGTGAGTGACCCCTATTGATTAACATCAAGAGCTAACAACATTGTTGTCTTGAATGTTTGACATCTATTTTGAAAAGTTGTCTGGTTATTCAGTTTTATCTCTGCATTGTATGGTATCATAGTTTGTAAATGATTCTTAGCAATTCCTTTTATAAATGATTTTGAAATGGTTGCAACAATAAAATGCTTGATAAATTGTTTTATATCACATATATGTCTGTTACAGGTATATTTGCACCGATCAGCAAGATCAGTAAACCGGGCACAGTGATAAAACCAGCAGGCAGTCCGGCTAAGCCAGTCCCGGTAAATCAGGGCACTGTAGATGTTTCACATGTCACACCGAAAGTTGATACAGGTGGGTCAAATATGTTTATCAGTTTAACTAAGAACTGACGTAGATATTTTAAACAAACATTTGGCTTTAAGAGTTTTGGCTTTAAAATGATCTGGCACAGCATTTACTATATAACCATTTCTTGGTGTGTCCTTATGTTTGTGTTATGTTCATCTTGTTCTTAGGATAAGTGTGCTACAGATATTTGGTAAAAAGTAAAGTTTCTTAAAATTAATTATGCATCATTCATTTTCATTTGCTTTGCTGTTAGATTGTCACTGATACTAACCATACATGGTCTGTAGACTATCTGAGGTTACTTCCTATTTGACTACATTGATTAAAAACTGACTACCATTTAATCACTGATTCATGGTTTTGTAGCATTAATGTAATTGAAGTATTTCAAATGTCTGAGGACATAGTTCAGATAGTCGTTGGTTTTAGATCATCTGAGCTCAATGTGCCCTCATGTTTCATTTGTTTTAGTATTCTGATTGTCATTTTAGGAGTTGCATTAGCCATCGCATTAGCCTTTGCATTGTGTAGTCTACAGTAGAGCTTAATCATTCAAATTAAAACAAAAAAGGCATGTTGGATCTTTATATTTCTAGTGAGTGAATGTTAATGATTCATTATTGAAAAACTGATACAAGAAGAAATTAGTAGATAGAAGTGTATGTATTTATGTATGGGAGATTACTGCATGACTTGAATGCCATTTATTTATTGATACAATATCATTAACCTGTAGTTAGTCTGTTTGTAGAATATCACACTTACCATCAGACAGTATTCACATTTATCAGCTAAGATCTCAATGTCCATTATTATAATTATTTCATTCTTCCACATTCATTAGGATTCTTGATTCATATGCATCATTTACTAACTTCATGTCATCTAAACTATCGTACTGAAATCGAAACTCCAATATTGAAACAAAAATAAACAAACAAATAAAATTGTATAATGTTAATAATGCAAAAACATTTCTGTCATCAATTTAGTTTTATATGCTATATTTACAGCATGACTTTTGGGCATGTGCTATTGAATACTGCTTCCTAAGGACTCAGGATGTAGTATACTTACCTATGCAAGAAAAAAATGTAATAGATATATACTACCAAAGTGTAAGATAACCTTAACAGAAATATGTCATATGTGACTAACAATTAAGCTACTTATTTTAAATCTTGCCACAATCTGAAATGGCAAGATGGAAGCAAGTTATAGGGTAAGGGTTTACAAGGATATTTAGTATTGTTGAAGCACATATTTTGTTATGAATTTTGACACCAAGCTTGAAGCCTCAGCTTGGATACTATTAAACTCTTGGCTTTGTTAATTTGCTTGAAGGGCTTGGCACAGTCATGTGACAGTGTTAAGATGGCACAACTAATTTTAATGTTACTCGTACATAGAGGCTGGGTACCACTAGGGCCCCATGGTGGGTCGAGGGCAACTCTCTGGCCAGAGGTCCAGGGGGCAGGAGGCCCACGGAAGCTTCTGCATTATCATATAATTTTTATTATGCCCCCACAAAGTGGGGAGCATATAGCGTTGCAATTGTCCGTCCGTACGTCTGTCCGTACGTCCCGAAATCTTGTGAACGCAACTCCTCTTAAACCGGATGGCAGATTTTGCTTAAACTTCCAGGGATGAACAACCTTAATGTGTAAATGGTAGTAAAGGAAGGAATTTTCGCTGCGACCAAATTTAACAGAATTATGGCCCTTTGTTGATTTTTTTACTATATATTTTGTAGAAATTTTGTGAACGCAACTCCTCTTAAACCGGAGGGAAGATTTTACTTAAACTTCCAGGGATGAACAGCTTTAATGTGTAGATGGTAGTAAAAGAAGGAATTTTTGCTGCGACCAAATTTAACAGAATTATGGCCCTTTGTTGATTTTTTCAGTATATACCATATAGAAATTTTGTGAACGCAACTCCTCTTAAACCGGATGGCAGATTTTGCTTAAACTTCCAGGGATGAACAACCTTAATGTGTAGATGAAGGTAAAGGAAGGAATTTTTGCTGCGACCAAATTTAACAGAATTATGGCCCTTTGTTGATTTTTTCACTATATACCATATAGAAATTTTGTGAACGCAACTCCTCTTAAACCGGATGGCAGATTTTGCTTAAACTTCCAGGGATGAACAGCTTTAATGTGTAGATGGTAGTAAAGGAAGGAATTTTTGCTGTGACCATATTTAACAGAATTATGGCCCTTTGTTGATTTTTTCACTATATACCATATAGAAATTTTGTGAACGCAACTCCTCTTAAACCGGATGGCAGATTTTGCTTAAACTTCCAGGGATGAACAGCTTTAATGTGTAGATGGTAGTAAAGGAAGGAATTTTTGCTGTGACCATATTTAACAGAATTATGGCCCTTTGTTGATTTTTTCACTATATACCATATGAATAATTGAACATATAAATTTTACATTTGTAATTTAATTTAACATGTACATAAGGTTACCTGTAGATCATTTTAGGTATATGTACAGAAAAAATCTTACATACAGGATATACATGCTCTTGTTTATGAGCACTTATGCATAGTGAGGGCATCCGTGTCCTATGGACACAGTTCCAGTTTTTGTTCATTTCTCCAACGAGTATTCCAGTATGCCACGCTATGTGCCTGAAAGCTAATGAAATAAGTTTCAATTTTAACATTGAAACTTATTTTGGTATGTGCAGATCCAAGTTTCAATGTATGTTTAGGTCAATCCATACTGAACATATTTAAGGGTTCTATTAATCTTATATTACTATTCTACCTCAGGTATTACCTACTTTAGTATGAAAATAGTTTGCGCTAGTTCTTGATTGTTTAGGACTATTGTTCTGTTTAGGACTATTGTTATTGACTTTATAAGACACGATGATGTAAAAGCTATACGTATATTCTTATCTTAAATACTGGTAACCATGGTTTTGATTTGTTTGAGGGCTACATATATAAATGCATTAATTGTTTGCGTGAATGTAGGAATGTTAGAGAAGGCGGCGGCCACATCCACCCCTAGGAGATCTTCAGGTAGCATGAAAACACGCATGTATGCATTGTTGTATAGCTATACATAACCTTCAATAACAATGTTACCTTTAGTATTATTAACCCAATGTACAAAATATAGGTAGCACATACTAAATTGTTCTGATATAGCTCTATTGGTTCTACTGAACCCCTTATGATTAGTTATAATGGGAGGGGTACTTTGCTCTTTTAATCAAAAGATTAGTTTTAAAATACTTATGTATACGTTACTCATACATGTCTATCACTAGTCAAGTGTGAAAAAAGTATGGATTGTGCAGATTGAACTGTCCTGTAATATACCTGGATTTCAAATAGTGCTTATGACTACACAGCCCCCATAGTTATATGCATAATTATAATAATCATGTAACTACCAGTTTTACCCTTCTCCTGATGAAGAAATGAATGTTTTTTTTGCAGTTGTTGAGTGTTTTCTGGCTTATATAAGACATAGTTTGCCAGCAGATTGTTGAAAGATCGTAGTGAAATTATTTAATGTCTTTTTACTACTGGATGTAAATAGAATGCCTAAAATGAGACTATATAAGCCAGATTGCAGATGAAAATTGTTCTCTTTTAATTTCTGCTTGATGTCTGGTGAATGTTATATGAACAGTGTGTATTGCTTGGAAAGATACTACTTAAGTCTTCAGTCAGTTGTTAATAAGCCAGGTCTTAATCTCGGTAAGCACGCTTTTCTTTATCCACCTCAACCCCTCTGCCTCGTTAATGCATTTTGGGAAAAATAGTTTCATGGAGAGCTTTCTTGGCCTGGAAAAGTACACGTAATTCTATTGTGAAAGAAATAGATTTGCCTTACATAAATTAGAACAAGCTGCATTTAGCAGTCTTTACTTAATGATATATAGTCATAGTGCACTAATATAAAGTCAAGTAGTTCAGAAATAAAATCCACACAATCAAGAGGCTATGAATGAATAAGGTTTACTTTGCAGAAAAAAATAATGAATTCCAGAAGTTTGTCAGGAAGTATATGCATTCAGATAATGCATGTATAATATATCATATCAGTTGTGATTCACTGATGTTATGCTATAAGACATTGTACGTATGTGCAGGCTGATCATTGTCTATGCAGATATACGGGCTGATCAAGGTCAGTTCTTGTCAGAAAAGTAAAAGAAGTCAATCCAGCAGAGCAAAGGTTAACATTTAGGTCAAGGTCATGCTCTAGATTTAGAATAAAGTTGAAATAAAATGGGTAACTTGTTCAAGTTGATAACCTATTTAGAGTGTAAATATTTCATGAAGATCAAGGTTACTGATCAGAACACTCCCAGATCAGTTTTGTTTACTTCATTTTAAGTTTAGGCAGTAAAATTATATTTAATAAGCCATTTAAATATATGCTGAATGTACAAAGCAAAACATACAGACACGAACTTCATGGTGGAGGCCATGTGTTTATACAAGACACTTTGGAAGGCTAATTCAGTGAAGAAATAGGTCTGTTTAATCAAAATGAATTAATGACTTGTTTGACTTAAATGCAGCTGAAGAATTGGTGTCAAAAATAACCTTTTTTTACGAATGCTTCTGTGATAATTTATTAGATTTTGCATGATGTGTTTATGTTATGCATGAAGCTTATTGTTATTTGTTTCGTAGAGACAACAAGAAAAGATTAACGGATAATACTATCAGAATAGAATAACACTGTAATGATACCATTAATGATATTAACTGAACATGTAAATTTTAAGACTAAAACGAATAAATAGATAATCACTTTTTATTTTTTTCTTGTAAAAGAATTCAGTTTTTTGTTTCTTTCATAATGCCATATACGACAGATTGTCAAATGCTGAAAACTTCCTATATAACATATCAGTTTCAATATATCAGTTTAAGGCCAGGTAATATTCATAGCAAATTGTAACTGTGATCTAATTTTATATGTGTTTCTTGTTGTGTTAAACTTTAATGATAATGGTGCATTATATTTATCTCATAATTTTTATATCAGTAGCTGCATGAAAATTGGAATGAATATTGAAACAGGAAATATGATTTTACTTTCCTTTGAGAATGCTGGATATATGACTTATTGATTGTTTCAGTTGATCATTGTAGAAACATTTTTTCATTTTCTCTCTCAGGTTTAAGTAAGTCTCGAGCTTCATCAATTTCATCATTAGCAGAGATAGAGTCTGGAGACAGAGTGATTGTTGCTGGACAGAGAAAGGGGACTGTGCGATTTGTCGGTGAAACAAAATTTGCACCAGGTACGTTGATTATCTCATATCTGAAATAAGTATTGTGAAAATGATCCTTTATAATGTGAACCATAATCCCAAATGTGTTATCATCTTTTATTTATTTTCAAGGCAAAATGTCATGCAAGTGCCAAAAAGCATTCTTAAAACATGGGATTGTATAACCAACAGTTAAATGTATAGTTATGTAATATCCATTTGGTTAAAATTCTGAACCGTGCTGAGCAGCATTTATTGTTAATCTCAAGTTCTGTAAAAGTAACACTCTATATTTCTTTGATGGATATTAAGTTTATACTTATCTAGTCATATGAAAAATACCTTGAGGATGAGCAGAATTATATGTTTTAGGATTTTGCATTTTGATCCGATTGGATAAAATTTTCAAGAGAAAATGGAAGAAGAGGTGATTTTTGCTAGATTAGATTTTCAGGCAGATTTGTAGCTGTTTTTATATTTCTTTCTTCTTGTTTAATATGCTTCCTTGTTGTTTAAGATTTCTTGATTGAAATTATTTTGTACTTAATCTTAATTTGTTTTCTGTTAAAAATCTTTCCACAGTCATGAAAAACTTGTTTTCTATGTAAACCCAGTTGATGAAAGCATTTGTGTTTTAAGGCCTTGAAAGGACTTTTTCACTATTAATACCATATTAGTTTGAGATTGAAGTTGGTTTTTAAAGATGATAGGGTTTTATAGCTAAAATGCTTCCCCAAAAAAGATGGAAGGTTAACCCACTAGCTTGAAATGACTGAAAAATATTAGATGTTGAGACAGTAGAAACAAGCTTTTGAAAATGTCACAACAGATTTCAGTATTTCTTTGTACATTATGATTTTGGGTGCTTTAACTACTTGGTATGGGACGGTGAAAAAGTAAATTGGACCATATGATATTTTTTTTAACTTTCAAACAATTTATGTAGATTATCATTATTATTTGGTGTATGGTAAATGCTTTTGTAGGGATATGGTATGGTATAGAGTTAGACAGGGCAGCGGGTAAAAATGATGGATCAGTTAGTGGCGTCAAATATTTCAACTGTAAAATGAAACATGGAGTATTTGCCCCACTCTCAAGAATTCAGAAGTAAGTACTGATTGAAAAAAATAATATGTGTGAAATTTACCGTATACATATGAATATGTTTTATTCCTGTTTATTACATAATAAGAATTAGAAAGTGTAATTAAAAATGATCTGCTTCTCTTAACACTTGAGATGTTTAAAAAAAGGAAGTTTTTAGTGATGAACAAATATATTTTACAAATACTGAAATGTTTTTGAATATTTTTTATATATTAACAATTTTTACAATACATGTATATTGATATGCCAATTTAGAAATCAAACTTATAAATTGCTTAAGAAGTTTGTTTCATGTAAGATATTATACTGCCTAGAAAAAACCCTAGGAAGAAAAGGTGAAGAAATAATTAACCAGAAATTTTAACTGTCTTTTCCTGTGGAGGAAGCTTTTTCTCTGCTTTGGAATTTACCAGTTTATTTTTCATTTAAGAGTGCATGCTTTAAGAGAAGACTTGCTCTACAGCAAGTTTTATGAAATGTTTGAGGTGACTTGAGTGTCACCCTGGAGTCTTTGTCAGATTTTGACTAGTAACAGTACAACGTTTTTTTTTTCTTAAAGACGTTGATGCATTTTCTGCAACTTAAGAAAAGTAAACTGCACTTGGAGAATAAATGTTTGGTTTTTTCAACCTATCAGGGACATAGCCAGGTGAACTGCAGTATGCCCAGGGTGTTAGGGTAATGATGATTAAGTAAAAGGATAAAAAATACAGCTGACCATCGTTCTTCCCAGTTTTGTTTGTTTAACTCCTGACTTGTATCTGATTATGATATGCTCTCTAAGTCAGCCAGATGTGTGATTTTACTTATCTCATGGCCTTGTCAGATGGGCCATCCCAACTTCAACCCCAAATTTGAAGTACATTTGAAAGCATCAAAGCTATGCTTCTGTCTGAGATATTAATTAACTAAAAAGAAAGATAAAGTAAAGATGAGAAAAATGTACTATTGTAGTTTTAAAGTAGACAGTGCTGTGATGTCATGCAATTAACACTAATAAGATGGCCATGGTTAGGGTATTTCTAACCTACTGCTGAATACAATTACTTTAAGATACAATTGGGTGTTAATTATGTTAGTTTTGAATATAAAATGAATGTAATATAATTCTAACTAAATAAACACACATATTGAGCATTCATACATGAAACAGACTAGAATGGTTAGTTAGCAAAGATGACTCTTTTCATTGTGGGCCTTCTTTTAATGTTATAACTCAATAGGATTGATTTTCATTAAATTGATATTTCATTTATGGAACCCCCACCATCTTCAGGATAAATCGCAGAAAAGTCTTAGCAGTCGGAAACAGGTGATCTGTTTGTTTACGATGCTTAACTGTCTCGTCACTTGTTTGTTTACATACTCAAGCAAACATAAATGTTCCTTCTATTTTGCTACTATAACAGTATAAAGAACAGTATTTCAATAGTTGTATTATGGTACAGATTTATCAAAAGCTACATTCCTCTGTGAGAAATGGAAAACATTTTACAGTTTAAAACAATGTGAGAAGCAGTACCTTTTAGAATAGGTATTTTGTGAAAGTTGATAGGTTTAAACAGTGTGTAAATCTGCATCTCATTTTGGATTAGTTAAAAACAAAATATTTATATAAAATGTATTCTTGAAAAGAAACTCTTTAGCAACAAGTTTTTGAAAATTCATTTGAAAAACAACTTTCTTGTAATCTGATTACCTCAGTCTCAATGTGAGAACTTTGGACACTAACATTACATGCAGTGAGATTGAAGAGTGGGTTTTATTTCTTGCATGTGTGTTTTGATCAAAGTACTTGTTAAATAATCTGGCTTCTCTTCATTATCACAAAGGATAACGGCAGAAATGGAGGAGGGGTAATATCATACTTCTGTCATTGCTGCATTGTCTTGTATCCATTTTACTTGCCTCAGACTAACACTTTTTACCGCAGTTGTTGTATTGGTTTTGGTTTGGCGCTGTGAACATTTTTATGGCCTGATTTACATGTTTATAATAATACTTGTGCATGATAACTTGTAAATGTTTAACTGCGTCTTCCTGGGGACCCAGGTCCTAACAAAATTTTCAGGTTATACAAAATGTGTCAGATATTGCTTGATAGATGTTGTGTATTTTTTTTTTTAAACTTGGTACATGTACTTGTTTCTGCTCTGTCAGATCACTAAATTTTTTTGATTTGTTGAAATATTGCTGAACTATATTTGGTTGGTAGACTCCTTTTTAGAATTCAAGTCTGACTCAACAGTTTTCTTACACAAGTAAAGGAGAAGTTACTGGTTCTTGTACAGTGACTTAAACTGGAATGATATTCATTCTTTTTCAAATGAAAGATGCAAGATAAGAAGCTATGAAATAATACTCATTAAATCATATTATACTTCAAATTTGTTTATATTGGAACACCAGTATCATTTTAAACTTTAAACTGCATGAATTTTTTACCTTGCTATCTTGATAAACATAATGGACCAGGCAGTAATGTAATTGGCTTTTGGTGTAATAAAAATTGGTAAAAGTTAAAGTGATGTTGCATGAAAAATAAACACCAGGAAAAAGTTGAATATATATCCGAAAAGTGATAAAGTGATGAAGATCTTGTGTGATGTAACAATGCATCTTGAATTGTAGTTTAACAATTAAGTATGTGATATACTTTGGGAAAGGTGTAACACAAACACATTTTAGCAGGTCATTCTGTAGAAATGCAGTTAAAGTATTAAAGCTGTGGAAACAACTTGTTCATAATGGGACTGTTTTAAGTCATGCACATGACCTTTGCAAAATGCTTGCTGAATTAGAAGATTTTAAATTGTCTCCTTAGTGACTTGCTAGGTTTTACGTTGACTTGCAGAAGACTTACAGGTTTTATATTGACTGCCAAGATACATGCTTATTTGCTAACTATGGAATGGATTTTCATTTTGCTTTTACATTTAGTTTTGTCACTTGACATGATTATATACAATATATTACAATAATTGCTTTTACATTTGAAAGTGGCTTCATATCTAATTATGTAAAAAGCAGAGATAGCATTTTATAAAGCTTTTCATATTTCATTATGAATTTGGTAATGGTTGTTATTAGGAAAGGAATAAGTTTGGTAATAAATGATTCATGTTGAAGCATACATAAAGATATTACAGTAGTAGTGTTAATGGAAACAGAAATTTAAATTATTTGAAATTTTACATATTCAAAGTTGAAAGATTTACCATTATGTCAAACAGTTTTATCCAACAGGATGTGATCCTTGTTAATGCTGTGATATAACTATTTATAAACATTTTTAATGATTTCATAATTATTCATTAGCACTTGTCTTTACTTTTCATTTATGTCTTTGATCACTTGCATGTTTGTAATGAAAGTAGGGAGGTGATAATTTTAGATAATTATGATTGATGATTTTTCATCAGGGTCTTGATATCTATAACATGTTTGCTTTAAGTTGGAAAAAAGGTAAAATAGTGTCATAAATGTGCTGATAATATTTTAGTTTGTTTAATAAACCAGTAACATGTCTATTGCTTAGGTTGGGAGATAAAAGATTCAGTTCAAATGAATCTCTAGAAACAATCAGCTGGGGTGCAGTGTCTGAGCGGGTGGACAAACGGGGCTCAGGATCAGGGCATCTACGTGATGGGCGACCAAGGACTCCAAACAAAAGACCAAAGAGTGGCACTCCTGACAGTATCATGAGAACTCCAGGCTCAAGCTCGAACTTCAAGCTCGAAGTCGGCATGAGTGTATTCTGCAGTAATGAACTTGGTATGTTTATTGTAAATTCTGCTGTGGTTTTATAGACCTTAGTTATTGAATTGAATCTAAATATCTTTGTCATCCTGGAAACTTAAGTTTTTAAGTTTTTTATTTGTTGTTTTGGTTATTTATCTATCCTAAAATCCATATATCAGACAGGGTTGTAGATATAAAGTAGAAATGTCAGGGTTAACAAGTATGTGTTTAGTTTCTTTGACAACAGCTATCATGTGGTGAAAGTTTGCTGAGCTTCTTAGCTGTGAAGGACCTTTATGAAACATTTCTTTTTTTATCATAAGGAACCAAGTTTCCATAAATGTAGTTAAACATTTTCTCTAAATATTGTTGTAGATAAATATAAATGAAGGTCTTTCAAGTTCCATAATACTTTCTAAGGAAAGAATTTCAGATATAAAATTTTAAAAATTTTAAAGATTTAAGTTTTAGAATTAATTGATGTCAATTTTGTCTTTAGGGACAGTTCGATATATTGGACCAACAGATTTTGGAGATGGCGTATGGGTCGGTGTAGAATTACGAACAGCGAAAGGAAAAAACGATGGGTCGGTTCAGGGTAAAAGATATTTCTCTTGCCGTCATGACCATGGGCTCCTTGTAAGACCAAATAAAATTACTGTCAGAGGAATAAATGGAGCTAAACTTGTCTCGGAAATGTACGGGCAAACAGGTCATGAAACTTCGGTTACCAATGGAGATGTGAAGTGAAACTCCAGGCATATTCTTTAAGAAACAGGAAAGAATGTGAAAGCTTTTGCTTTTAGTGTGAAATAGACGGAAGCTTTTTGGCAGCTTATGTCTCACATAATCAGACATGTTATTGCTGAGTTTAAAGTGCCTAGTTAAGAGACAGATGTTTGTTACTAGATGAGACTTAACATAAGTCTTGCAACATTTTCTATCAGTTGAACCTGAAAGACAATCTTGCCTATTCTTCAAGCCTTAGAGCTATAAAAATATATATATATCAAATATACATGTATACACCAAAATCTCATTGATATCGAATATTTAACTTTTGTTTGTCTGTTTTTTCTCTCTGTCTTGAGTACATGACATTACAGTTGTATAAATAAAATGTCTCATTTTGTTACAATTAATGTGATATTTTTTCCATTTCGTCGTTTTAGCATATATATCATAAGATGACATGACATGATTCATTATTTTATTTTGTTTCAGTATCTTAGTAATTCTGTTTTTCTGCAACTTTTTCCCCCCTTAAATAATAAGCACATATTTGCCTCTATTTTTTCTGTCAGTATTACTGTTTGACATTATTTCTAAATAATTCTACTCTTGTATCATAGACTGTTTGAAATTATTGCCGCCATCTGTCATTTTGTAAGCCTCCGTTTTACAATATTCAGACATTGACACAGACTGAAATAATTTTTAGTTTGAATTATGCACATACATTCCTTGATGGCTTTTGAGAGTTATTTTTCAACTTTCCAACCCTTTGATTTCTTGAAACTTATTGAGATGTAAAATGAATATATTCCATAGTGCACTGTCCCCTAGGTAGAACTTCAGTCAGCCTTAGGGAATGCATATTTTACTTTCCTCAGGTTAAATTGACTCTGTCAAAATCCAAAAACTGTCAGATAATACAAGTAAGCAGTTTACTTTTATCAGTAGAAATAAGCTGGTAAAGACATACTGGTCTTTTAAATTGACTTTTGTTTTATCATACAGTACTTTATTCTTAAAGTTAAACTTATCATTTAAATTGAGGTTTTTGGGCCAATGGAGAAGCAAAAAAGAAAATATGTAAAATGGTTATGTGCATTCCATGTTTATTTTTGAAAGTCAAGTCTGAAAGATATTTGTATAAACTTTATAAGTGCATCCACTTGCATTTGTGTAAAAATATTTAAAAAAATAAGTTGTAAAATTCATTTTTAAGATGGTTTATGTATGTATGATATATTTGATTAAGATATAATTTCATGTAGAGTAGCTCTAGGAAACATTAACAGTCAGATTTTAATATTCTCAGTGCCAAATTAGAGAGATGTTTTATTTATATTTAATGAGAAATAGTTCATATGAAGTCACTGTGCATAGATGTATTATGGGTGTATGCACTTAGTTATTGAACTTCTTTGTTTTCTCTTCACAAAAGAAAAATATTTCCAGTTTGTTAGATTTCTCAACTTCTCGTCACTTTACAAATCTGTTAGTTGCTTGTATGATTGTATTATTAGATGATAATCAGTTTTTCTCAGAAACTTCAGACTGCTCTGCTATACCCTTGTGTACCTCTAAATGTGGAGGATGGTGATGTGTTAGTCATTAAAGAGAGTCAGATCTTTTGACAGAATTTTATTTTCACACAAGTAGAAACTTACACAGTAACTGTAGTATTTTAGAGCTGATTGACTTGAAAAAGACCTAATGATTGAGTCAGTACTGTGCATATAGATATTCAACAAATGAAAATCAAAATCCTAGGTCTAGAGATAATTTACCAGAGTCTGGGAATATAACCTACACATATGTTGAAACCCTGACTCATTTAAGTTGTAATTTGGTAGGAAAGTGTGGTTTATATTTACCCAGTGAAAGTGTTCTTATTGTGTCTGATTGTTTGTGCACAAAGAATATGTTCTAAGTTTTAAGTTGTTTTTATTATGTAAATTATTTTCAGGCCCTGTTATGATAACCAAAATACTTGAGGTCAGTATAACAGTGGCTAATTATCCTGTATAATATAATGTAAGATGAGAATACTTCATTGGGTTAATGTCAGATGAGAATGTGTCTTCATTTGGTTAATGTCAGATGAGAATGTGTCTTCATTTGGTTAATGTCAGATGAGAATGTGTCTTCATTTGGTTAATGTCAGATAAGAATGTGTCTTCATTTGGGTAATGTCAGATAAGAATGTGTCTTCATTTGGGTAATGTCAGATAAGAATGTGTCTTCATTTGGTTAACGTCAGATGAGAATACTTCATTTGGTTAATGTCAGATGAGAATACATCATTTGGTTAATGTCAGATGAAAATGTGTCTTCATTTGGTTAATGCCACATGAAAATGAGTCTTCTTTTCATTAATGTCAGAAGAGAACTTGTGTTCATTTGGTTAATGTCTGATGAGAATGTGTCTTCATTTGGTTGACATGCAGAGGAAATCTTCAAGTGATTGAAGGCTGTATCTGTTAGCCCAGCTGCCCGCTTGACTTTAAAATCAGATAAAGTTGACAGTTTCTTTTGACATGTTGAGGTATAGGTATCTGTCTGTCTAGGCAGTAACACCCTAAATCATGTTAAAGAGTAGTAAAATGAATGAAATGAGAAATGAAAAAAATCAAGAATTTTGTGAATAAAACAAAACTTATTTGATTAGAAATAACAAGACATTGAGTAGGGGTAATGATATATATATATGTTTTTGCATTTGCTTTTGTTAATGTAATGTTTTGCTTCTTATTTAAGTCTTTAGTTGTTTTTTTATATAAATATTACTTTTATGTGACTGTCAGATGAAGAATAAAACTGAAAACAATGTAAATTTTGTAGTGTTTAAGTCAATGATTGCCTGGTATGTCTTGGTGTGGGCTTATTTGTCTGGGTGTGTGAAAGCTTGTTTCTCTGGGTATGTGAAGACATGTTTTTATGGGTGTGTGAGGACTTGTCTAGGTGTGTGAAGACTGTATGGTCTAGCTGTGTGAAGACTTGTTTGTCTAGGTGTGTGAAGACTGGTTTATCTTAAATTGTGAAGACTGGTTTATCTGGATGTGTGAAGACTGGTTTGTCTGGGTATGTGAAGACTGGTTTGTGAAGACTTTTTATGTGTTTATGTGTGGAGACTTGTTTGTATAGATGTGTGAAGACTTCTTTACCTAGGTGTGTTAGGAGTTGTTTGTGTTGATGTGTGAAAACTAGTTTGTCTGGTTGTGTGAATACTGGTTTATTGTGGGTGGGTGGGGGTGGGGTGTTAAGACTTGTTTGTCTGGGTTTGTGAAGATTGGTTTATCAGGGTGTGGTGAAGGCTGGTTTGTCTGGGTATATGAAGACTGGTTTGTCTGGGTATGTGAAGATTGGTTTATCAGTGTGTGGTGAAGGATTTGTGAAGACTTGTTTGTCTGGGTTTGTGAAGACTGGTTTATCAGGGTGTGGTGAAGGCTGGTTTGTCTGGGTTTGTGAAGACTGGTTTGTCTGGGTATGTGAAGACTGGTTTGTTTGGGTATGTGAAGACTGGTTTTTCTGGGTATGTGAAGATTGGTTTGTCTGGGTATGTGAAGACTTGTTTGTCTGGGTATGTGAAGACTGGTTTGTCTTGGTATGTGAAGACTGGTTTATCAGGGTGTGGTGAAAACTGGTTTGTCTGGGTATGTGAAGACTTGTTTGTCTGGGTTTGTGAAGACTGGTTTGTCTGGATTTGTGAAGACTTGTTTGTCTGGGTATGTGAAGACTGGTTTGTCTGGGTTTGTGAAGACTTGTTTGTCTGGGTATGTGAAGACTGCTTTGTCTGGGTATGTGAAGACTGGTTTGTCTGGGTGTGTGAAGACTGGTTTGTCTGGGTATGTGAAGACTGGTTTGTCTGAGTATGTGAAGACTGGTTTGTCTGGGTATGTGAAGATTGCTTTGTCTGGGTATATGAAGACTGGTTTGTCTGGATGTGTGAAGTTATGCTACATGTATGTTATGGTTTTTCCCCATTGCATTTTTAACTAGTTCTACCCCTTTTTCAGGGTCAGCGGAGACAGTAATTCTACATATGATAAAAGAAAAACTTGTAATGAATATGCCACTTCAAAATAAAGATTACATTTATTGTCATATTTTGTGAATACTGTGAAAATTTGATCTTTTAAGATTGAACACGTTGTTATTTTAAAACTGCAATGCTGTTCAATATATTTGCTGGTGTTATCAAAAGCTGTGGAAACACTTTTTTATAGCATGAAATAAAAATTTAGTCAAAAACCTTGTCACATATCATCGTGCAAGTTACACTCAGCTGAAGGCAAGCACAATAAACAGACCTTAATTTTCTGTTGTGTTTTGTACAATAAGTAATACGTGAGCAAATCCACTCACAACTTCTACTTACTTTTACAAAGTAGTCAAAATGTTCATCAGTTTCAATTATTTTCTTTGGTATTATGCCCACAGTCAGCCTCTTGGTGACTAAGAGCTGTGTTTGACTTGAACTAAGACTTGAACTGCAAAGTTTTTGCAGTTCTATTTTTCATTTAAAGGTGTTTAAGTTGCAGTTCTGTTAACCGAATAGCAAACATTGCAGACAATGGTCTGATTGCAAGGAGCATGTCCTCTTGTCACCTCATGGTTACCTCCTCTTACAAGGAATCAATTGCAAATCTATCTCCAGTTGGGCATGTGCCTGTATGACCTTAGTTGTTGTAAGGGACTTTAAACTTGAGTTTACTCACTCACAAAAGTAAAAAATCAGCCCGCACCAGTCTGAAGGTTAAACCAAGATAATTGGTGAGAAAAGTGCAATTTCCTCCTAAATGATTATATTACAACAGGAAGCTCCCTTGAATTAGAAGCTGTTTGCCTTTGTTACTACACAAAACATGATTGGACCAAAATGAAAACATCAAATGTATATTTTTGCTTGTTGATAGAAAATGGCAATGGTGAGGCGTTTGATTGTGAGTGAATATAACATCAGGAAATTAATAATTCTGGGGAGACAGGTTTGATCACTCGCTCCTCTGGTATCAGTTCTTGAGGTCTTTCGGATGAGACTACAGCCAAGTTCACAAATACTTCTGGGTCTTCCATGTAAAGTACATACATCTTGCACTATTCCCCAAAATCTACATTAACTAACCTCAAGCTGATAAAAAAATGCACCCATCTAAATCATGTGACATTAACTACAAATCTTAATAGAGGATAATACACAGTAATAAATGCTAAAATTAAGGCTTTACTCAATAAATTAATTAATGGTAAATTAATAAATAGTAAATTTAACAGTCTGATTATAAACAAAACAGTTCTAATGCAACATCACTATGTGTAATATTTAGATTTTAGAAGTTTTATCTTTGTTATCAATTGTGTGGTCATAGATGTCCCTCTAATAACCCACCAATATTATTGTTATCACTAATATTAAATGATAAAACCAACCTATGACTATTGTTCAATTTAAACTGAATTATCAATGCTGTTACAATAATGATAATAAAACTTAATAAAATTAAATGCAAAGCTTTACAAAACATGAATACCTCATGTACATATTTCATTAAGTTTGATTCTTTTTTTCGTGGGGAATTTAGTCACAAACTCTTTTTTACAGGATATTATTTTGGTCTGTAGAATCAAGTGAGACAATGGAAATATAATTTTAAGAAGTGTAATATTAACCATGATTTTGTATAACATCACGCTAGTCTTATTTGAAATTTGAACATTTTGTGCTGTCAATCATGTAACAAAACTGTTGGGACCTCAAGGTGTGTAAAAAGTCTAGAAGGATATTAAATTGTAATAACTGAAGATAAGTATTTGAATTACACATCGTAATTAAGAAATAAACAGGTCTATGAGATAAACAGTTTGCCAGGGTACATCATGTTGTTGGTCTGTCTGACTCTCTTAGTGTCTTTATTCCATGGTGAGTACTTTTCTTTTTTATGTCAACAAAGTTGTTATGCACTTCTCTATTGAGTTTATATTCTGTACATATTAAACCTACTGAAACTAAATTAGAACAAAAAAAGAAAAGTTATTACAGAGTGCAAAGGTGATGTATTTCAATATAATAAACAGACTTACTCTATATTGTTGAGCAATTCTTGACATTTCATGTTACTAGGATGAATTCAAGTCATATTTTCAACCCGATTTTCAAGGTCAAGCTTATTTTAGAAAGAAATTAGACAAAGTAGGCCTAAACAGTAGGCCCTACAAGCTGCCAGCTTTAACTGAGGATGAAAATAAGCTCCATTTTTCAAGATCCCAATGAGACTTCAAGGTCAATATCAGACAGGATTCAATAAATATATCATTCTTAATGAAGAATTTACGATTTTAAGATGAAATGTTAACCTCCTTAAGCCACAAAAATGTTATTTTAGTCAACTAAATTGACAATAATTAGATTTTCATTTTTTTTATCAAGGTGGACAAACGTCAGTCTGTAATACATGTAAGTATCACTTTTTCACACAAGGATAATAACTGATTTTTGCAGTGTAAGCTCATGTTTCACTGTGTACCAAAAGTGAAATTTTCATAAATGTCATCCCACACTCAAAAATAGCTTTTACTAGTATTCATGAATGAAATAGTTAACTTTTAACCAGTATAGCAATACATTTACTTTTAATTTTCTTTCATACATCTGGATTTGTTATTGACAAATTTGTTAAAAGCAGGTTCACATTAAGTGTTTTATTAAATGAAATAAAGATAATAGTTTTCAGCTGTCTGTATGAAGTTGTATCAGTAGGTAATGATCTTGCAAACAAATCAGTTTGGAGTCTAGTTTTCTATTCTATTGAGTTGTTTTTTTGTTTTTTTTAGATCTGAATCTGACAAACAATACAAGTTGTCATTTATACAAGTATGGAGACACTGTTCACTTCAGATGTGAAGTTTATAACCAGTCAGTGATAGAACATACAAAGTTTTTCCTATGGGATATCAAAAGTCACCGAAAAATTCCTTTCAGTAACATTAAAGGAAATATTGGTTACACAGAGGTCAAGGTCATCTCCACAGATACAGGAGGCACTTACAGTTGTCGCTATGGCAACTGCTCCAGCGATACACTTCTCAGTGCATGTGATGTGAAGGTAGATCAATGCAGTATGCCATTGCAAGAAAATACAACACTTCAGCTGAGTTGTGTAGTAAATGACCTAGAAAATATGACCTGTAACTGGATGGTTCATGATGCCAGAAACTGTGCAGAGTGGAGGATAATGTACAAGACAGAGTAAGTATTTATGTGAATTGACAGCCAGTGGCATTTTATGCAGTTTATTTTTCTTTTAAAATCTCTCAGTGAATGAGTGTCTTTGCTTCAAGACCAAGCTTTGACTTGCCTACATATGATAATTTAACTTACTGTTTCCTACAAAACATAGAAGTTTGGGAGTGGTACTTTCAGAGTTAGTCAGCATTAGGTAAACTGCCTTTCTACATAGCTAAAAATTTTTTCAGAATAAAACAAGAAAATAAAAAATTTTGGCTATTAAATCAAAGTCAAACAGTAAAAGATGGAATAAAAGAAAAATAGTGTGGTTAAAAATTACTGCTTAAGCTACATTGACGAAAATTATGGCATTTCTAGGAAACTAGTCGGGCAACCAATAAGAGACCAGTTTTAACATTTTCAGCTATGAAGGAACTTAATTTTTAGCTCACCTGAGCACAGCTCAGGGTGAGCTTTTGGGATTGTTGAATGTCCGGCATGCGTCGGTGTGCGTCGTGCGTTGTCAACAATATGACTTGAACGACTTCTTCTCCTAAACCGCTAAGCCAACATTGACAAAACATGCCTGGGATATTCCTTGCATGAAGCTCTACCAAAGTTATTCAAAGAATTCAATTCCATCAAGAACTCTGGTTGCTATGGCAACTTAAATGAAAAACATTGAAAATCTTCTTGTCTGAAACCACAAGGCCCTGAGCCTTAAGATTTGGTGTGTAGCATTGTCCAGTAAACCTCTACTAAGTTTGTTCAAATTATACCCCTGGGGTTAAATTTGGCCCTGCCCTGGGGGTCAATTGATTTTACATAGGCTTATACATGGAAAACTTTGAAAATCTTCTTGTAGAGGGAGAGGTAACATTTTCAGTCCAAATAGTCTGGTAATTTGTGAGAAAGGTTGTTTCTATGATTTCTAGCTCAAGTTCAAATATGGGTCATCTGGGTTTAAAAACTAGGTCACAGAGCCCAAAAATAGAAAAACCTTGATGACACTCTAGAGGTTACATTTTCAGTCAAAATATCCCAGAAAATTTTCAGAAAGGTTGTTTTGATGATTTCTAGGTCAAGTTCGAATATGGGTCATCTGGGGGTCAAAAACTAGGTCACATAGCCCAAATATGGAAAAACCTTGTTAACACTCTAAAAGGTAACATTTTCAGTCCAAATAACCTGGAAATCTGTCAGAAAGGTTGTTTCGAGGATTTCTAGGTAATTAATTTTAAATATTGATCATCTGGGGTCAAAAACTAAGTCACAGACCCCAAAAATAGAAAAGAAAACTTGTTAACACTCTAGAGACTACTTTTCTGTTCAAATATTCTAAAAATTTGTTAGAAAGGTTGTTTTAATGATTTCTAGCTCAGATTCGAATATGGATCATCTGGGTTAAAAAACTAGGTCTAAGACCCCAAATATAGAAAAACTTTGTTAACACTCTAGAGGTAACATTTTCAGTTCAAATAACCTTGAAATTTGTCAGAAAGATTGTTTTAATGATTTCTAGCTCTGTTTTGAATATGTGTTATCTGGGGTCAAAAACTAGGTCACAGGGCCTAAAAGTAGAAAAATCTTGTTAATGCTCTAGATGTTACATTTTCAGTCCAGATATCCTTGAAATTTGTCAGAAAAAATTGTTTCGATGATTTCTAGCTCATAAAAAAATTTGGATATGGGTCACCTGAAATCAAAAACTAGGTCACAGAGCCCAAAAATGTAAAAACCATTTTAACACTCCAAATATTACATTTTCAGTCCAGATATCCTGGAAATTTGTCAGATAGGTTGTTTTGATGATTTCTAGCTCATTTTTGAATATGGATCATCTTGGATCAAAAACTAGGCCACAGAGCCCAAATATGGAAAAACCTTGTTAACACTCTAGAAGTAAGATTTTAATTACAAATAACCTTGAAATTTGTCAGAAAGGTTGCTGCTATGATTTCTAGCTCAGTTTTGAATATGGGTCATCTGGAGTCAAAAACTAGGTCACAGAGCCCAAATAGCGAAAAACCTTGTTAACACTCTAGAGGCTAAATTTTCAGTCCAAATAACCTGGAAATTTGTCAGAACGATTGTTTCAATAATTTCTAGGTCAAGTTCGAATATGGGTCATCTTGGGTCAATTAACCAGGTCCATAGCAACTTTGTTAAAAGCAGTCATATTCAGGTGAGCGATACAGGGCCATCATGGCCCTCATGTTTTCTGTCAGTTGCAAAGAAATGTTAGATTTTTGGAAGAAAGAAAAAAAGTAAATGTAAATCAGTAAAGACTGTCGCCAGCTACTCTAAAACATTTCAGTATTACAGATTTAGTTAAAGTTTATGTCTGTTTTTATGCCCCCACCATTTTGGTGGGGGTGGGGGCATACAGATTTGCCCTTGTCCATCCGACTGTTACACTGTCCTTATGTAGAACGGTTTGTGTTGCATGTAACTCCAAAGGTATAAATGCTAGAGCCATGAAACTTTCTAAGAATAGTTGACAGCATGTGAAGTTATGCACCTGGGTATTTTGCCGCAAATTTATTGAAGATCAGCATAGTTATGCCCCCTGATAAAGCTAAAAAGCAGCATTTTAAGACTGTAATTGGACAGGATTTTTTGTGACAATACAGTGGAATGTGGGGGCATCCATATCCTATGGACACATTTCTAGTTTTCATCTTAAATTTAGGATAACAGAGACATACAAATGCTGTGGTGTTAACAAAGATGGAAACTGTACTACAAGTACCAAAGCTCAGTGTTTTATACCAAGTAGTGATTTCTACAGATTTATTCCCTACAATGTGAGTACAGTGAACTATTTTTATAAGAACTTGGTCAGGACAAGAACTTGGTTATAACAATAGAACTTGGCTGGACCGAGTCTTTCTTTTCTAAATGAGAATGTTCATACTAACAATGTGAGTAAAATGAAATACTTTTATAAGTACTTGGTAAGTACAAGGAGAACTCTGATATAACAAGAGAATTTGGCCAGACTGAGTCTTATCTTGATGTGCTTATAATGAGTTAAGCTGTATCGAGACGGTACATTTCAGGCCTCCAGAATATAGATGTCAATGAAAAACTAATGAATAGCTTTAAAGGTAGTCACTTTGAATGTGTCATTCAGACTTACATTGTTTCAAAACATTTGTACATTTGTTGCACTGACTGGTAGTGTTTTAAGAACATCAATCAGGTTATGTAGTGTTTTCATTTATCAGTTATCTTTTAATTTGATACATGATCACAAATTTCAATATCAATTTTCTTTTTTTACAGTTATCAACTCAAATGATAACAGTTACTGCTTGTGCCATTGTAGAATGTTATTCACTTTTAAAAAGGTAAATAGGCCTGGGCCTGCAGTGCCTAAAAAGAGTGACACTATTGATGTAAAATGAATACCCGGTATGTTTAAACTAAAACAAATGCAACCATATCTGTCATGTCATTGATTTCTCAGTGTTGTCCACTAGACTAATATAAACTGTCAAAAGACCTTGACATAATTAAACTTATCCCTATAACTTTATTGCATTGCAGATTTCACTGTTCAGGATTTCAGAACAAGTTACTCAAATGTATCAGTATACAGTGATTCCAGATGATAGCATTGGTAAGCTACTTTCCTGTAGTAGAAATAAGGGTGTAGACCTGAGAGCAAGCAGTCAACTGATAAGCCTGCAAGTGATGTGGCAAATAGTGACAAAATAGCTGTAGCTTTGTTTATCTTGAGTTAATTATCATTTTAACAGTAGGGTTGTATCAGGCAGGCAGTTTACCTTGGAACAGACCAGCTGTAGACATCTATCACTGGTAAGAGATGCGCACCTTCTGCACATAAATGGTTGTGATCAGTAGTGGGACTTTAACCTGAGCCCTTCCGTCAGTGAAAGGTTTTATGATTACATGTCGAAGATCTAAACCAATGGACCATTATACTTGCTTATAGTTTTATATTCTTCTTTTGTTTTGCTTTAAAGTTATATATCTTTAAAAGCTGTCTGAAAGTTAATTTGATTGTCTTTGTAGCAACTTTGTAGATAGAATATTTTTGTTAGAAATTGCTCAAAACTTATCATGGCAAGTTAAAGCAATTTTTTTATGACAAGCTCGTAATAATCTCTTTTATGTACACACACAGCGTCTTAGATTTTTCACAGTGTTCTGTCTCTCAGACAGCTGTTGAATAATTTAGTTTTGACTTAGACTGAAACTGTGGAAATCTTCCAACAAGTCAATGTGGAGTATTCTGGTTGGATATCCAATATAGCCATAAAGCCATCAAGATGTGTATTTGATAAAAGTTGAGAGAACTTAAGTGCAAAAGTAGTTCTACAGTAATGCATCAAATACTATGTTTATTTCAGTTGAAATTAACATGGATGATGGCATACATATTTCTCCAGGAAACAATCCCTTCATGCTTATGTTGGGAGTCACCCTACACCACCCACCTAGTGCCGTAGGTGGAATGAAATGCCGTGTAACATACAGGGCAGAATGGGAGGATTTTGCTAATGCAATGGTAGGATCTACTGTATAGAATATCTCATCGGACTTGACTTTATTTGAATCATCTTTGCTTTTTGTAGTCTTTGAGCTATTTTGCTCCAAAATTTGATACAGTTGAAATTAAGTTCTTTCAATTGACATTGGTCCTAAACAACTTTGTAGAATCACTGTTTCGCTGCATCTTTCCTTTTTTTCTTCATTTTTAAAGAGATGGATATTTCTTTTCATCTTTCATACCTCACAAAAGATGCATATTGAATGTTTATGTTGAACAGTATTTCAATCCATTTTATCTGCAGTTCTCTTCAAATGTTTCACCTTTTTCAATACTTTTTTAAGTGCTAAAATGTATGATTTTAATTAAATTCTTTTTACAGACCAGAAGCTACAACATGACACAATCAACCTTAGATGTGACTATGACCCTTGATAGACTGTCACCATTTACAAATTACACAGTAGATATAAAATGTAGACCAGAAGCCAGTGTGCACTGGAGCAATTCAGCATCAGGATTTGGGAGAACAAAACCAGCAGGTTTTTTCATGTTGAAGTTAAAATTGTACTGGCTAGTACAACTCAGTTTGAACAACATGTTTAAATATAAATCACTTTTTATGTATAACTTTATAAAAACAGTGCCAACTTTTTCCATTTTAATAATGTCTCTTTTCATTTTGATTACAGAGGAAATCACATTATTCAAGGGAGGCTACTATATTCTGACATTTTCTACAGAAATAAGACAATATTTCTGTTATGAACGGAAGTTCATTTGAGTCTGTATATTTCAATTTCAGTGTGTGACAGTACTCCAGCAATCATCGGTTATTCCGATTTGAAGACTGATGTTGAGGGGCAAAGGAAGCTTTATTTATACCTGAAGGTATATAAAAATACATTTTTTGATTCTTTTTCTATTGTTAGTTAAACCTTAAAGCTACAGTTTTTGCATTTTTGACCAGTGCAGACCACGATCTCTGTAAACATTTGACTGAAGTCTGATCATGGTCTGCAGTATGTGTTTTTCAGTCTGAAAGATTTCAATACTAGATAAGTACCGTAAAAATGATGAATAGAACTGTCCAATTTGAGAGATACCTATTTTAAATATTCAAGTGGGTAAGGGTTTAGGAAAGATTACTGATATCTCATTGTATGTAATGTCTTTCAGAATATAAGAAACTGCCTATAACTGTTAAAAAATAACTGCTTTTTGTGTCTTTGAAAAGTGTAGTAAATATAAAGTATCAAGAATGTTAGATACAAGTTAGAGAAATTTACTTTGCAGTCCAGCCCAAGTGAAAATAACCGTTAAGTCCTTTGAAATGATGTTGTTAACAATAATTTGATCAAATGCATTTTATTATGAATACAAACCTTTAAAGAATGATACCTTATCCCATATACCATAATTACCGAAGAATGCAAGAGAATCAAAAAAGGTGAATTTCTGAAATATTTTTGTTGATATTAATATTTTGTTATTTTTGAACAGTTGCATAATAACAAACTGTCATGTAAATTCAGCCACTGCCTAGGAGACTCTGGTATGGACAGCACACTGGTTACCTGGTGACAGTGGACCCTGAGGTCATCAAGGACAATCAGATATTTTCTGCAAATATCATAACTGGTGAACTCCATGGAACATTTACAACTAATCAGTCATATGAAATCACTATACACCCAAAGAATGAAGCAGGGGAGACAAATCTGTCTGTCACAGTTAATGTCTTAAGTCTAGATGAAGAAGGTATAGGCCAATTGTAACCATGTTGGAGCTTATCATTTAAATAATCTCCAAACAAAAGCAAATTTATAAAAACTATATGGATGAATTTAATTGCACAGGTGGTTAAAATGTATAGTAAAAGGATCCCTTACCCTTGGTCTAATTCAGAGATGGAAATTTACAAGAATTTAGTCTCAACTGAAATCCAAACTTGACACAATCACATTGTTACATTATGGATTTGTAGCTGAAAAGTCTTGGAAATTTTTAAGCAAATAATTTGGATAAGCATTATCACCAGAAACAAAAGTTAAATGTGTGTCATTTTATACTTGGCAGAGTTGTATGTGTTGATTGACCTTTCTATTAGGGAAGTAAGTCTTGGTTTGCTGACAGGTTACTGATATTATATTTTATAGATAAATCTCCAGTACCAGTGGTTGTTGAGGAAACGTACAGTGGAAGTTATGTGTACCTGTTTCCAGAATGTGCAGATGACATTACAACAGTGACATATTATTTTTGTCAGGGACCAGCAGATTTGTACCCTCCTGTCTGCAAGGTTTGAAAATAAAGATCCATATGTTACCTAACATGTCATCTATTTGTTTCCAGAGAGTAAGGCTTTTGAAAAAAGAAAATAATGGTATAGGCTGGAAGGGTGCCCAGTTGTTTTCACCTTTATTTTTTCCTAAAATTGACTTGTCCATTTAGTTTGGACTGTCTCATTTGGTATTTATAGGGATATTAATTAACATACTGCAGTGCACACTGAATAGTAGCGGATCAGTGGTCCAGTGGTAACACGCTGGTCTGGTAACCCAGGGGTTGCGAGATTAATACCCTACATCTCCATTGACGTTACCATTGCTGTTGGATGAGATGTTAAACTGAGGTCCCATGTATCAATGTTTATAGACAGACTGAATATAGTGTGCACATGTCACAAAGGCAAATGTATGAACTGTTAGCAGGGTAAAGGTTACAAGGTCTGGAGTGTAGCCATGTATGAAAAAGATTGCTGTTTTAATGATGTAAACTTAGTATTGTTCAGTTTCAGTCTTGTTCCTGGACTGGTTACATGTCCTGTATAAAGCACTTTCCCTAATATTTTCAGATTTTATCTTAACATTGTAATAATAAAGCCTGTTGACCAAGTGAGTTACTTTAGAAAATACCATGCAGTCCCTATTTCTAGATGATCTTTTGTTGAAATGCTTGTGAAGTTCGAATAGGCTATTGTATTTAGTCTTGATGGTTTTCAACTGAATGATACAAGTTGTATCTCTGACTCTGTATGTGTTTTTTTTTTTTTTTTTTTTTTTTTTTTACTTCAAATGATTCTGTTTAAACTTAACCTTGATTTTTAAATTTTTATTCTGCAATAACATCCTGATTAATTTTTATATTTCCTTTGCAGACAGAAATACAGAATGAAACAGTATCTCGGTTCATGACAACTTTCTTTTGGTCTGTTGAACCAGATGTTCTGAAGGGCTTTGTCTGGCATTATGGTGTATTGAGAAAGAGATCAGATGAGAATATGCTCAGTCATATTTTATGGTCTAGATGTGTATTCCCTCTTAACAGTTTGTACAGTTTGCTTTTACATATATTTAACAAACTTTCATGTAACTTGTAGTTGAGTTCCATTTACCTTTCTTTCTATAAGATGAATTTTGGACGTATACTTGTACACCTAATCAATAATGAAAGAGGCATGAAATATTTTTTCTTTGATAATAATTCCTTATTGGCTTCATGTTTTATGGCAGTTTCTGCTGTTTTAAACTCTGATCTCATGAATCCTTTGAAGTACAGAATGTCCTAGAATAGCCAAGCATTAAGCTGGACAATTGAGAGCTGACCCTACTTTACTGATAAGATTATCTTGGAATATAAATGAAATATTTGAGGGTTTTTTTTCTCCTCGAGGTCCATTTTCTTAACTCATGGTAGTTATCATTGCTCTTAGGTATAGGTAGACTTTTACTCAAACTGTAGTGACTGCATTTTCTCAACTTTTCAGAAAAAGATTCAGCTATGCAGTTAGATGTGTCTGCCTCTGTGTTACCTAGCAACAGAAGTGTTGTCACAGTGTTCCTCCATTTTGAATACTGTCAGCTTAAGCAGAGACCGTTGTTTTATCAAGTTGGATTCTGGGAAACTAGTCAAAATATTACAGATTATTGCAAGAAGAACTTGTCAGGTACTTTGATTTGATTGTTTTTGTATGATGGCTTTTTTCAGGAACAATTATTTATAATCACAATGCCCTAAAACAGTGACTTATGACAAGATATTTCATGTTTAAGAACTATGAGTGTTTTGCTTAAACTGGGGGATTTACTCATGTACAATGATCTTGAAAATATATTTTATTATTCATAAAAGAGAAAATTAATGCCTAAGTAATTTTTTAAATGGAAAAGCAAGCACTCAGATCTTATATGCCAACATGTTCCAAACAGCTGCAGTATACTGTTACCTCAGTCCCAGATTTGTTGTTGTGTGACATTGTCACCTTGTGTTGTTTTTTTCTTTAATAGCTTGCATTTCTTTGCAAAGATGTGTGATATCTTTTCTGTCATTAGATGAGATTTATTTTGAAATTACAGCATTCCTGAAAAAAAAGACTGCTACTTGAATTAATTCTAATATGTACTATTTTGTGAAGACAGTACCATTTGTAAAAGTACTTTAGATGACAGTAATATTTGTAAAAGATTAAGGAATCAACATAGAAATGCAATTTGTTGAAATGAAGCTGCTGTTACATTGTAGCCATTGCTAATAGTTCATCTTGAGTGATTTTGTATAAAGTTTATAATTTACTTTAATATCTAAGATGATTTTATCTACTTTGAAACCTGAACTGTAAGCAATATCAATTTTACCCATGCTGATTTTATGATAAAATAAATGATTCATGGTACTAAAAATGTTTCTTTTCACATTCAGAGCTTCAGAACTTCACTGCAACCCCACTAACACGAGAGTTACATGTGTATTTGGGAAGTACATGGAATGTCACATTGTGTTTGAGGGTTCAGTACAGTAAGCAGTATGATATTAGTGACAGGATTTCTCCAGCTGTTCCAACCATTAAAACAAGCATTGGTAAGATGGTAACTCTCAGGGCTGCTTTACTCAGTGTAACACAAGATTGCAAGTCACTTAAGTTTTGGCTACATTGAACATATTTTTAAATTTTAGCCTGTGGCTTTCTTTTGACAAAAAATACAGATATTTTCACTTTTTGTTGGAAGTGTTGTCAGTTGAGGATGTTATTGCCAAAATGCGAACTACATGAATAAAACATATATGGTGAAACATGGATTTTATAACACTTTAAAAATGTCGATTATTTTAGCTACAGCAGTAGTCTGTAAAGGAAATACTATCAGATATCATGAAATTTTAAGACTTCTTTCATTACCTTTATTATGGTGAATGTTGAATAAATATCAGGCACCTATAAATATGACAGTTGCTAGTAAAGATAGTTTAACTGTAGTTCAATGTACATGTATATATACATGTAAATGAAATAGATTCACTGTATAACAGTACATAAAATGATGATGAACAGTGTCAAACATTGGTACATGTTGCAAGAGAATTGTAGTTGTTTAACTTGACAGTATTTAACTTACTACAGTTTAGAGTCTGTATTATCTGAAACTTTATTACAGTTTAGAGTCTGTAATGTCTGAAACTTTATTACAGTTTAGAGCCTATATTGTCTGAAACTTTATTACAGTTTAGAGTCTATATTGACTGAAACTTTATTACAGTTTATAGTCAGTATTGTCTGAAACTTTATTACAGTTTAGAGCCTATATTGACTGAAACTTTATTACAGTTTAAAGTCTATATTGACTGAAACTTCATTACAGTTTATAGTCTGTATTGTCTAAAACTTTATTACAGTTTAGAGCCTATATTGACTGAAAATTTATTACAGTTTAGAGTCTATATTGAGTGAAACTTTAATACAGTTTAGAGATTATATAGTTTGAAACTTTATAACAGTTTAGAGTCTGTATTGTCTGAAACTTTATCACAGTTTAGAGCCTATATTGTCTGAAACTTTATTACAGTTTATAATCAGTATTGTCTTAAACTTTATTACAGTTTAGAGCCTATATTGACTGAAACTTTATTACAGTTTAGAGTCTATATTGACTGAAACTTTAATACAGTTTAGAGATTATATAGTTTGAAACTTTATAACAGTTTAGAGTCTATATTGTCTGAATCTTTATTACAGTTTAGAGTTTATTACAGTTTAGAGATTATATAGTTTGAAATTTTATAACAGTTTAGAGTCTTTATTGTTTGAAACTTTATTACAGTTTAGATTCTGTATTGTCTGAAACTTTATTACAGTTTAGAGCCATATTGTCTGAAACTTTTTTGCAGTTTAGAGTCTGTATATTGTCTGAAACTTTATTACAGTTTAGAGTCTAAATTGTCAGAAATTATATTACAGTTTAGAGTCTATATTGTCTGAAACTTTATTACAGTTTAGAGTCTGAATTGTCTGAAATTATATTACAGTTTAGAGTCTGTATTGTCTGAAATTATATTACAGTTTAGAGTCTATATTTTCTGAAAATTTATTACAGATGAGAGTACAAATAGTCCAACACTGTTACAGATCAGGAGTGTAAATAGTTTAATACTTTATTGCAGTATCGACAGCTGTTGGGGAGGAGGGGAAAGGGAAAGAGATAATCATAGCTGTGGTGTGTTCAGTGATCTTTACCCTGCTGATAATTTTTCTCATGTAGGATTCTACATATTTGTCTAATATAACTAAATTCATGAAATATTGACCAAACTTATATTAAGTTTTCTCTGGCAATATTATTTAGGTAATTTCTGTTTTACATTTGATTATTTGAGCTGTTCAGAAAAATTACAAGCGAAAGATTTTACAACTCATAGTTGAGAAAAAAGCAAAAATATATATTCAAAGTGGCTAGTTTTAGGTTCTTGCAACAATGTGTTCATTAAAAATTAATAAGAATTGTATCCTAAGAGTAATTCTGACATAGTACAAACTTGCCTGTTATAATTTATCAAATTAATCTTTGACTGTTGCTGCTAGTTTTGCATGAACACTAAGTCTTCTAGTATTGTTTACACATTCAGTTTATGTATATGTTAATGTTTGTTATCTTAACTGCTGTAGCTTAGCCCATTAATATATTTAATGTATGGAATTATGTTTTGACGATTCTGTTTATGTTTTCACCCACAAACATCGCTTGCTTGTAAAAACAACCAGTCAGATTAAGCTTCCAGAATGCTTATGGAAATTGGATTTAAAAAGTCTTGTTTTAAAGATAAACATGATTCAATCAGATGTTTTCCACTAACACATTATACGCCTCTGATCCCGCCTCTATGCGCATGCATACAAAGGTTTTTAAAAGATGCAGTAACTTCCGAGCATTTATTAGTAAACCCATAAACCTTGTGGTTTACCAAATAAAAACGGTCCAAAATTTGAAAAGTACTGCTTCCCCATTGGTCAAAATATAACTCCATACTTTAATTTATGTTTATCTGTTAAATTGGACTAACTGAAATATTTTTTCTTTAGATTTTACTCAAGAAGAAGAATTCAAGAAATGGTAAATGAGAACAGAGTGTCTGATGAAATAATTGCCAGTATTTTACAGGACAGTCCTGATAGCATGACCACACAGGTGATTCCATTTATATATAGATCTGGTTACAGGACTATCCTGATAGCATGACCACACAGGTGATCCCATTTATATATAGATCTGGTTACAGGACTATCCTGATAGCATGACCACACAGGTGATTCCATGTACATATAGATATAGTTACAGGACAGTCCTGATATTCTGCCCACACAGGTGATTCCATTTATATATAGATATGGTTACGGGACAGTCCTGATAGCATGCCCACACAGGTGATCCCATTTATATATAGATATGGAAATAGGACAGTCCTGATAGCCTGCCCACACAGGTGATTCCATTTATATATAGATATGGTTACAGGACAGTCCTGATAGCATGACCACACAGGTGATTCCATTTATAGATAGATATGGTTACAGGACAGTCCTGATAGCCTGCCAACACAGGTGGTAAAATTAATATATAGATCTGGTTACAGGACAATCCTGATAGCATGACCAAACAGGTGATTCCATTTATATATAGATATGGTTACAGGACAGTCCTGATAGCCTGCCCACACAGGTGATTCCTTTTATATATAGATCTGGTAACAGGGCAGTCCTGATAGCCTCCCCGCACAGGTGATTCCATTTATTTATAGATCTGGTTACAGGAAAGTCCTGATAGCATGACCAAACAGGTGATTCTATTTATATATAGATCTGGTTACAAGACAGTCCTGATAGCATGACCAAACAGGTGATTCCTTTTATATGTATAGATCTGGCTACAGGGCAGTCCTGATAGCCTGCCCATACAGGTGATTCCATTTATATATAGATCTGGTTACAGGAAAGTCCTGATAGCATGACCAAACAGGTGATTCTATTTATATATAGATCTGGTTACAAGACAGTCCTGATAGCATGACCAAACAGGTGATTCCTGTTATATGTAAAGATCTGGCTACAGGACAGTCCTGATAGCCTGCCCACACAGGTGATTCCATTTATATATAGATCTGGCTGCAGGACAGTCCTAATACCATGACCAAACACGTGATTCCATTTATATGTAGAGATCTTGTTAGAGGACAGTCCTGATAGCATGACCACACAGGTGATTCCATTTATATATAGATCTTGTTACAGGACAGTCCTGATAGCCTGCCTACACAGGTGATTCCATTTATATGTAGATATGGTTACAGGACAGTCCTGATAGCATGACCACACAGGTGATTCCATTTATAGATAGATATGGTTACAGGACAGTCCTGATAGCCTGCCAACACAGGTGGTTACATTTATATATAGATCTGGTAACAGGACTATCCAGATGGCATGACCAAACAGGTGATTCCATTTATATATAGATATGGTTACAGGACAGTCCTGATAGCCTGCCCACACAGGTTATTTCTTTAAAATATAGATCTGGTTACAGGGCAGTCCTGATAGCCTTCCCGCACAGGTGATTCCATTTATATATAGATCTGGTTACAAGACAGTCCTGATAGCATGACCAAACAGGTGATTCCTTATATATCTATAGATCTGGTTACAGGACAGTCCTGATAGCCTGCCCACACAGGTGATTCCATTTATATATAGATCTGGTTGCAGGACAGTCCTAATAGCATGACCAAACTGGTGATTCCATTTATATGTATAGATCTTGTTACAGGACAGTCCTGATAACATAACCACACAGGTGATTCCATTTTTATATGGATCTTGTTACAGGACAGTCCTGATAGGCTGCCTACACAGGTGATTCCATTTATATATAGATCTGGAAACAGGACAGTCCAGATTGCATGACCAAACTGGTGATTCTATTTCTTTATAGATCTTGTTAAGGACAGTCCTGATAGCATGACCACACAGGTCATTCCATTTATATATAGATATGGTTACAGGACAGTCCTGATAGCCTACCCACACAGGTCATTCCATTTACATAATAGTTCTATTTACAGGACAGTCCTGATAGCCTACCCACATAGGTGATCCCATTTGTATATAGATCTGGTTACAGGACAGTCCTGATAGAATGACCACACAGGTGATTCCATTTACATATAGTTATGGTTACAGGACAGTCCTGATAGCCTGCCCACACAGGTGATTCCATTTACATATAGATTTGGTTACAGGACAGTCCTGATAGCCTGCCCACACAGGTGATTCCATTTACATGTAGATTTGGTTACAGGACAGTCCTGATAGCATGACCACACAGGAGCTTCGATTTACAGGGTCAGACATAATAACTAGCATCAGTATCAATGGGGATCAAACCTTTTACTCTTCTATCAGTACTGTCAGTGAAAAGTTAAGATCATGCTATAAAACTTGGTGAAAATATCAATTGCCTTAATGTCTGAGGTAAATTTAATAGCCGTCTGAACCCACTCTTTTATGACCAATTGTATGCCTGTTTTTCTTAAAAGAAGGGTTTGTTGCTTGTTCAGACAATAACTTAATTAAAAAGGTAATATGTTATGTAACATCATGTTTTCCTTTGACCACCATGTCTTCTTTCTTATGACTTTAAACCCCCTGTGGCAAATGTTTTGCCACTGACCGTTCCAAGCTGGTAACCCTTCGGGTTTTCATTTTCATTAATTGTTTGTGGTCTTCTTTTTTAACTGATCTAAATATGAATTTATGTTATCTTTTTCCCAATTTTTATCTGTGTAGTGTGTAGGGAGTCTGTTATTTTACTGCGGCGGTTTTTCCTGACAAAGTATTGCAAAATGCACTCAGTATATTGATGAATTAAAATTTGCAATTTGTGCAAAGTATTTAGGAAACAGTTTATTATTTAGCATAAAACTTAATGCCAAAATTTCAACTATTTGGACAACTCTCATAGTTATTTAATTTCTCTTTTGTTTTCTTTTTAGGGCAGTTTATTATCAGGCTCTTCTGATTCCTCAGGAATATTCACCATCAGTACATGTTCAACAAATGTCTGGAAGAACGACACTACTGATCATAACAGTGGTGGAAAAAATCAAGAAAACAAAGACTCTACATGTGATTTCAAAAATGTCAGAAGATTAGAATCTGACATAGCTTCTGAAAGAGTTGAAGACGAGAAAAACATTATGGATTACAGCTTGGAACAACTTGATATTCAGTCAGAAGATGAAAACAGAACCACTGTTGATGATTATTTAGAACCAGTCATGAATTTAGGGAGTGGGACCAGTGAGAAAACTATTTTCTATTGCGTAGAATTTCAACAAACTGGTTCTCGGAGTGCAATAGAGCAGGGAGCCTCATCAGTAGATCTTGTAGCAGCAGGTCATGTCAGAGAACGAACACTCCTGAATAACAGGGGTGATAGAAACCTCTATGAAAATCAAAGTGATTCTAGTGGAAATATATCAGGTTATATAGGTTCATCAGAAACAGTGCAGAGCAGTGATTCATACCAATTGTTTGTAGATGAATACAGTAGGGCAGTGGTTTCACCCTCAGACACCTCTGACTGTCTGTCCAGTGATGGATATTTAGTGGCACACATGCAGATGTCTACCGGATTTAGTGGTAATATTGCATCAGAATGGCAATCATTTCAGACTGACAGTTCAGATAATATGCAAGACAATAGAGTTCAAAGTTCACAGATAAGTAGATCTGCTTGTGAGTTTGGCACAGAGCCAAGTTTTGAGCTAAACTCCTCCCCCTGTGATGAATACATGAGAGGTTGGAAAGAATGAAGTTTCTGTTCAGACAATGATTCTGACAACATGACCGCATCGTCTTTCACATGTTCAAGTACCTCTTCTAATGTTACAGACAATACAAGTAGGAGATGTTTGAACTTGGAAAACTTTAACACTGGTGCATCTGACTGCTCTGTTGACCAAGGGGAACAGTGTCCACTAAGGATTTTATCAAATCCTTTTACAGCAGAGGATATGGAAAAGGCACTGGAAAGCATAAGCCAAGAATTGGAGAATGATAAAGAGAACACTGATTGTTTATTTGATAGTTATAACCTGGCTGAGTGAGTTTGCCTTAGTGATGGAAATTTTGAGAGTAACACAAAGTCTGACTTTTTTTTCTGTACGGAAAATTGCCAGTAGTATATTCCTATATGTACAATTGGAGCGGGGTTAGTGTTATCCAATATTATGTAATTCTATGTTTTGACTGGCTGTTTGAAGATCCGATTATTGCCGAGGCATTATGTATTTTTACGATGTACTACCTGTTGAATCAATTTGCGAAGTTGTGTTATTCCGGAAATCTTCGGATTGAATCACGTGACTGTCTGGTAATATTGGGTAGGAACATTGAATGTTATTGTTTTGAAATCTATTAATAAAAACAAGTAACTGATAAGAGATAAAGGTAACTTTTTGAAGTTTGGCAAAAATATGGCGGTTGATAAAAATGCAAAACATAGTAATTTTGTAATTACTGTTACAAAGTCATTTTTCATCAAACGATTCAATATTTTATATCATTTAAAAGGTCTGTAAACTCATATTTTACATATTTAAAAAAATAATTGTCAAAACTGTTCACTTTCTTGTTTGTAAATGGTTAAACCTAGTGCATCTAAGCTGCTAGAAAAATTCTGAAAAATGCTGAAACGACAGGTATAAGTTAGTTTAGTTTTCTTTGTTAAAAGCAAAAATTCAAAATCTGCTTATATTTTCAAAATATGAATTAAAAGAGTTTTCAAATGATGTAAAATGATACAATATTTATGTTTAATGTTTTCAAATAAGAAAATTCGGTTCACAAAGAAAAACAGATATCTTAAGTTAAAAATTCTGTCTGGTTCCCGGTCGTACTTTGCTACGACAGTGACTGTATCTCACCTGGTCTTTAATATGTTGAATTATATCAAAGTAATCAAAGCATGGTCATAGTTTATTATCATAATTTATATTACAAGTATATTTGTTATTCTACTCAAGCATGTTTGTTATTCTATTCAAGCATGTTATTCCATGAAATTCATGTTATTTTGTTACTTAACAAAAGAAATAATGTTTCAGTATCATAATTATCACCATTAACATCAAGAGACATATGGAAATAAAAGGTTGAACAAATATGTTGTTGATGTTCTTCAAAAAATGTGCATTACCCTAGTTATAATTTGTCTGAACAGACAGGTCTTCAATTTAAAGATATATATTAAATTTCTTTTTTATTAGCATCTGCAAACAAAATAGAGTACTGTAGCTTAAGGTTCCTTAAAAATACAGTAAAACCCGTACACTCAAATGGACCCAAGTCCATTTGAAATTTCCTTGTTTAAGTTTGTCTCAATAGTCTGTTTATAGGTCTGATATCGGATTTGTTATAAGTTTTTCATTTGTTATATGATTAATATGGTAATATATGAAACTATGTGGCAAATATGACTGTTCCACAATAATTGTAAACACACTTGAGAAGTACAGAATATAAATAAAATGAATATTTATTAAAATATCAATTAAAATTTTTGCTAAATTGTAGGCAGTCATTATCAAAATGTCCAAATATAATAGATGAAAACTTCATTTCAGCATTGTAATTAATGTTAGAATATATATATATATAATATACAGAAAGCATTTTACATGTAATAATTCTCTATATAGATATATGTTATTTCATGTTTTGATATATATGAACTGTTTCATAAAAACACTGAATAAACGAGGTTATCTCCAATGAGAGCCTCAAAAAAAAATTGTTATAAGTTTTCATGACAAAACGCTTGTTAAACATGAAAAATGACCAATGACTTAGCTTACATTCTAACCAGAGGTTTCTCGGTAAATTGATTTTATACAGCAAATTGCTTTGAGGTCTCAGTTAAAAGGATATATGTGTGTTATTATCGGATTTTAGAGGGGACAAGTGCAACAAGAGCTGTCAGTGGAGACAGCACGCTTAACTATTTAAGTACTGGATAGTTAAGAAAGGGATAACTATTAAAACATCAATTTAATTCAAGATCTATAGATATATAGACAAGAATCTTCTCCATAATAAATGAAATATCATATAATATTTATTATTTTATCATTGGAAATCCCTCAAGAAATAAAGAAGTTATAGTAAAATATTACAATTTTTAAGGAAAATTCTAAGTTTAAAGGGGAGATAATTCTGGGAAAAATGGGTGCTAGAGTTTTGAACCTTAACACATATGGTGTAGGTGATGATCACGAACATATTTTTGAAGTTAGAAGTAAATCCCTAAAAATATAAAGAAGTTACAGTAAAATATTACATTTTTAGGGAAAATTCTAAGTTTAAGGGGGAGATAATTCTGGAAATATGGGTGCTACAGTTATGAACCTTTCCATATATGATTTGGGTGATGACAAAGAACATATATTTGAAGTAAATCCCTCAAGAAATAAAGAAGTTATAGTAAAATATTGTAATTTTTAGGGAAAATTCTCAGTTTAAAGGGGAGATAATTCTGGAAATATGGGTGTTAGACTTCTGAACTTTACTACATACGATGTAGTTGATGATAAGAAACATATATTTGAAGTCAATCAATAATGAAATAAAGAAGTTATAGTAAAAAAAAATATTTTACTGCACAAAAACTTTAATCAGAAATCTGGACGCCATCTTCGTATAGTCGAGCTAAAAATGATTGATCATGTAGAGTACTTCTAAAATTTCCTTTTTTTCACCCTTTATTTTAAATATTATTTTTCGCTGTAGATGAAGTGACCAGCAGAGTTCTATGTTTACTATTTTATTATTTTTTTTTAAATAAAAGTTATTGAAATCCCTGAATTGGTAACCAAGTGGGCGGGCCTGTCCTAAGCAGCGTGATTATGCTGAGAGAAGGGTACTCTGTGGCAACCAGCCAACGACCTAGAAAGTAATTACATTCATATTTATGTTTAGTTTCAATTTCTTTACTGCCAACGTCGACGAGTGTTTCATCAAAATTTGATTTAGTGATAAATAATAATAATTTTTGTTTTCATATCATGAGATAAATATGTACGAGTGTATTTCATCAATATTTAAAATTTGTGACACGGTGAATAACTGTTTGCCTATCATGAGATCATTATGTTTTATCGTTGGTTTATTTGATTGCAGGCTGGGACAGGAGGTTAAATAAACGTGCTGGCAACCCCGATCTGGGGTTGTATAAGCTTGTTGACTAACTGATTAGACTGCTGTCTAAGAACTTACTGCTCAAGACCAGACAGATTCACCAACATCTTGAATACGCTTGGGACATATACGAGGACGAATTGACAACGATGGTGCTACTGAGCACTGTCAGTCAATCTGCAGAATAGGACCATCAACGGAAGCCAATGTCACACTGGGCGACTTTGATTAGGTGACTGCATGCATGGGACGGGTGGACTGAGAGATTGCATGTAGCGAATGTATATATGATGCTTGTACATCTGTTCATGCACTTCTTATTTAATTATGTTCTATGTATGTATCTAGATATGTTTTATTCATGTATAATTTCGTTTCTTGTTTATAGTTTGTTACATGATGTACATACTGTTTTACTTCGAGACTTAATTAACATGCTTGTATTATGTACAATTTATTAAGCATCATTATATGTTATGTATAAATAGCTTCTATAATAAAATTAACATAATAATTTAAGTTTCAGTTATTGCCTTCTAAAACATGACTTGTTGAAATCCAGAGATTAATATCCTTGTACAAACTGGTATTTGGTAAAACATTATAAAAATCTAGATCCAAGGATAATTTGTTCCCCTAAGACTTGTAGAACAGTACCTAATGGTAAAACCGAGTTACTGTCTTGAAAAGAAACAGAAGGATCCTGTGCTATTTTTCTAGGGAACTTAAACACAACGACGAGTGCTTAAAAAAGAGTAGATAGAGAGAAAGAGAAAGAGAGAGAGAGAGAGAGAATGAAAATAGCAGTTTTCTACCGTAAGGTAACAAGTAAAATGCAGCGATACTTGTTTATTTATTTAAGAATTATCACTATCTTCTACATACATCTTACAAGCTCATGTTAACATAAGTATGAACATTATTTGCATTAATCATCTCATTTTAGGAAATTCAATAAGTAAAAAAATATGTCATGTGTTACTTGACAACTTACTAATTAGTATTAGAATTTATTAACATTTATCAAAATTATAATTGTTTAAAACAACTGTCTCCGATGGCCTAGTGGTTTAGGCGTCTGTCGAAGGTTCGAGTTCTGTCATAGACTTACTCTGATGATGCTGGTCAGTGTGCAGCCAGCTAGCTAAAGAATGGCCTACGACTGCTTTTCCGCCTTGCGCTTGACATATAGGATAATGAATCGGTGAGTAAATGTGTACAATAATAGAGGTGTCTCATAAGCCCAGTAGGCTGGCCGTTTCAGTAGGGGTTTCAGTAGGGGTGACTTTTTAATAAACAAACACCTTACTTTACTTTTATGGAATTTGAAATGTGATAATTTGTAAGCATACATAATATTTAAAGTATGATAATTGTGTATCCCCAACTCCTAGAAATTGAAACAACCTTCTCTGATATACCTTTTTGTTCATTGCTAATATGTGTAAACTTCATGTTATAATTATAAATCAGCAGGGCGCCGGGTTGACTTTAAAAAGATTAGTTAAATCTGCTACTTCAAATTTTAATACCGAAATGCATAACAAGATCAAAAACAAATATCATTTGTTAAGGTCAAAAAGTTACAGGGCACTATTCTTAAAATTAGTGGAGCCACGGCTTTTGGTGGACGTATATTACTGAACTACCTGCATGTACTCATACCATAGTAGTATCTGAACAAACAAGTCACGAGCCACACTATATATTATATACAGTCACTCTGTTTTATGAAAAATATATATGTACCTTATAGAAGAGAAATTGAAAATAGAAAAATAAATCAAAATGGCTTCATTGCAATAAAACTCAAGGTTATGTCTTTCCTTCTTAAACGGATTCAGTTAAAAGATCGACTTTAACTTTTAATGGTTTAGTGAAGTACAGTTAATTAAAATTAATTCTGCTTCGACTGCAGCTTTATTATGTAAATAATGTGTTGCATTTTCTTTGTATATGAAATTGAAATTAACGAACACTATTGAGTAAAATAGTTTCTTTTGACATTGACTTAATATGGTGTTTAATTAAATTTTATCTTCTACGCAATATTCGTTCTCTGTCTCTTTGAAGTTGAAAGCTTTGTGAATATTGAAAACTTGAACATAAATTCAAAAACTGGAGAGATAATGGGCAATGGCTAATTATAACATGTCTGAATATTGCAAAAAAAATGTGTATACTGATTAAAAAGTCAGCATATTATAGTTAATGTCAGACCATTAAAAAGATAATTGTTAATTCAATATTTAGTTTTCTTTATATTTACAGTATATTTGAAAAGATTTGTTAACACATGTTCTGATATCATGGAAGCTTTAGCACTGTTCAAGCACACAACAACAAGGGGGATTGTAGAGGCTTGAGATGCCTATTCCTCATTAGAAGAACGTAACCCTAATGGAACAAAATGTTTAAGGTTATTGAAAGAAGTTCAGCATTTTGAAGGGACATTTCTTTTTAGTTTGAAATTTTGCGTAATGTGTCTGTGTCATATTTTCCCTTGTTAATTACATATAATACCCCACTGTGATGATCTCCATTTATTCAGGAGTTTCGGCCCTTGCATGGTACTAGCAGTTTGAGTAACTGTGCTGAGATATTTGTAATAAATTCTAAATACATGCAGTGTAACACATTTTCTAACATTCCTTGGTAGAAAACAAGCTCTCGTGTGGTATGTGCATGTGTGTGGCTACATCCACAGACATTGGAACGATGTCTTAACCATTAACATGATTGTTCTGTTAAATTTCTGCCACTGTTCTGTAAAATTTCCGCCACACCCTTAGATGACCAACTGCTATTATAATGAATAAGAGTTATGTATTTTTTTCTATGTGATGCTTTTATTTCACATGCAGAATGTAAATCTATGCCACATTCCTTGTGTCTGTGGCTATATCAGTGTCTTCCAGTCACATTCCGCATATAGAAAGACGTCGTTGTTAAAAAATGTAGAATCCAGCTGGCTTATAACGTTTCAGATAGGAAAAGTGCCAAAAAAACAAGTTTTACCGCTTTTAAGAATAGATAGACTTTAAGATAAAACTAATGAAATGTAAACAACTCGGATGTTTCCAGTTTAAATAATGAAAGTTAATAATGAAGAAAGGATCTGTCACACAATTAAAACTAATTTGACCTATTGTAAGAGTCTTCAAATACTCTCGTGTGTAATTAACAAACGTATATATAACAAAAGCTTACTCGACGTACAATGATTTTAAAGTTTTAAATTTCAGAAGTATGTTTTATTTGTTATATATCGATAAGCAATAGCCTATTCATACTCGAAGTTTTACGTACTCTATACTTTACGATGAAAGTTTTTGGTTACTTGCATATATTGGTTCAGCGTTTCAAAACATAACGAAGGGTTTAACATATACATCGGTCGGATTAAGTGCAGATATTTTTTATTATTATTTTGGACCTTACCAGGTCATCTATAGTTACAAAGAAAATTTTACGATTAATCCAAGATTAAACTTAGCTCATAATGGAAATGAAAACAGATCTGATCTTAATACTTTAAGAGTAATTAAAAGTTTTGTATTATTGAAAATTATTTATGTGAATATTTGTTGTGCTATAGGCTTTTGTAACTTGAAACTTTGTGACTTTTGAACTAGCAACTAAGGAGGCAGTTACCAGTGGGATAGAGAAATGTGACTGTTCTTTATAAAAAGAAAATTCGATTTATTCATTTCATCTCCCGAAAGATAAAGAAAGCAGCTGCAGGCACAAAGATAACGGATGTTGTGACGTTAATGGAAACGCCTCATTCTAGTTGTTCAAAAATCTTCCTTCTGATTTTTGAGAATACGTGACAGTTAAACAAAGTCCATTTTTTATTTGAGGAAATCTTAACAAAGTCAAGATGATGAAACGTATGTCGTTAGCGATGCTCCAGGGCAGCGGCAGTGTGGCTGGCCCGGCACCGTCGGAAATGGGGGAGAGCACGATGACAGAAAGTACTATGAAAGGGCCCCGACCTTCCCTAGCTGGCGTAATGCTGTCGAGGAGATTTGCCAAAAGACTGTCCACTAGAATCAGTGATCGGAAGCTTGGAACGATTGGAAGTTCCTCTGCCGGACTTTTTCCCGACAAGGAACCTACCTATCGAATGGAGCCAACGAAAAAATTCAGCCAATCACGAGCGGAGAAAGTAATAAAAGAGGTTTTAGAAGAAGAACTGGCGGGGTTAAAATACAACCCAAAAGCTTGCTCAAATTTGATAAAAAGTTTGAGTGATGAAATAAAAGAAAGAGTGAAACTTCTCGGTTATGATAGATATAAGATTGTCTGCATGCTGGTGTTATGTCAGAAAAGAGAACAGGCAGCCGTCTGCAGCAGCAGATGTATTTTGGATAAGGTGAATGACACGCATGCTACATACACATTTCAGAACGAAGATCTGATCTGTAATGCAACAGTTTATGCAATTTACAGAGAGTAAACCGTGGAAACAGTGCGCGAATCACTGCCAGTCTTATATAGAACTGATCAGACCATTGGATAACATTCCTCTACATAGTATTCATTTGTAACTGATACCATAGGTAGATACTTATATTGACTAGAGAAGGATTATTTCTTTACTTTTACTTATTATTTTCATTTATCCTTTTTAATTATCGTCGACTTTTGTGTTTTGTTTTGAAATGTGTTTCAAAATAATATATAACATTGTAAATATAGTTAGTTTTTCCGTTTTTAAAATATACCATAACAAGGTTATAAACATTCATATAATGAAATACGTACGTATGACAACACGAAAATATAAATGGACAAAATGATGAGGTTGATGATGATGATAATGATACATAGTGTACTTTGCTTATCCCAGTATATATTGAGTAAAACACAAAACTGCCATTATTTCTATGAGAATCAAAGATACCAGACCGACGTTTGAGCTGATTATTGAAATGAAATTTGTCTTATACCTTTTTAAAAAGGAACGGAAACCAGGAGAAATCTCCCTGAATAATTGATAGGTAAAATGTGTTACAGCTTATAGAAAGTTGACTAGAAAAGTACTTCTAACGTGTCCTTATATCACTTTCAACGAATGGTGCCAAGATAAATCAAAGGACTGAGAGTACTGTCAGAAGCAAAAGTTAAAATGTGTTAAGACTGTTCCTTGTCACTGCACATCTTACTCATGTGATAAGAATCATATTAATTCCTTCAATTGCTTTTTAGATATGCTCTAGAAAAGCATAATTTCAACATAAAAGTAATGGAGATAATCCAAAAATGAACCAAGGTAGAGTCATTGTTCGGACTTCCTTGTAACTAAAGTGTGACCATTGTGCAAAGTATAAATTCAGTCCCTCAAGTACCTTCTAAGTTGTGACGTACAGACGTGAGGGGAAACACTGTGGTCATTTGAGACTTTAATAAGAGCATCGCATGCGGTGCCAACGCTCGTGTGTTAAGAGCAACGACTTAATAAAATTATTTTCAAGAGTGTTATGGTGCAATTCAATAATTGCTGTGATGCACTTCGTTTAAGATGAATGACTTTGTGATTATTTATTTTTAAATGTTATTAACATTTATACTAAAGTTGTCCTACAACTGTGCCCTGTCATAAGAAGCAAGTATTCCAAGTTTCATATTGATACCTTTGATAGATTTGAAATAACTTAATTCCACTTAACCAATTTTGACAAACATTCTAAGTTAAAAGGGGGCTTAACTCCAAAAAATATGTTTCAGAATAATGCTTACTGTCTTACAACTGCACCTTTTCATTATAAGCAAGTATTCCAAGTTTTGTGATGATACCTTAAAGTGTTTCATTAACGGGCTACATCAAAGTTTTAGCACGACAACGAAGACGACCTAGCGATAATAATATCTCGAGTTTTTCTTCGAAACAGACAAGCTAAAATAGCAGAAATACCATGGTGATCTCTATTAAACTGATATACTTTACAATTGCTCATATCCAAATCAAGAGCAATACAGAAATCAAATAAATTTTATGTAAGTTATTTGTTCATAAAAAAGTAACAAAATCATGCGAGCAAATAATTAAGATGTGAAAACAGTAGATAAATAGCCTGAAATTTATAAAAATAATACTGCAAATATATATTGCGACCTCAAATGCAATTATAATGACAACACAGAAGTTAAAAGAAACTATTTTCTTGACTGCATGACCATGTTCAAAACATTCAGTGTTGTTGTACTATATGTAATTTGGATATTAATCTACTCAGATTTGTCCTAGACCTACATAATGACCATGTAGAATAACCTCTCGTGACAAGTTTATGATGTAACACATACATCCTACCTTACATGAAGTAAAAACTTGCATAAAGAGTCATATTCTATCAGATACTTTAAAAATCTTATTAAGGTATTAATAGTTTCAAACTGGATTTTAATCTTTTGTATAGGAAATTTGGCCTGAAATTAATTTAAGGGAAAACATGGTCATGATGAAACCCCAAACGTTTTCATTGAAATGCTTTAATCCTTACATTTTTTACAACCAAGATATTTGGAAATCTGTGCTAATCAATAATCAACTGAAGGTGGTTCAAGAAAAGCATTAAAATCTGGACATTATTATATACATTATAGTCAAGTAAAAGGTTATCAAAAAGTAGGGATTGGAACGATTACTGAAATCAGTTTTCGAATATTTGGTTTGCCATATTTGAATACATTCGAATATTCGATTTTCGGACGTTCCATCAGTTATCCGAATTTAGGTATCCGAATATAGGAACTGTTTAAATGTTTTCGTTCAGACTAACGTGGTTCGGGAAACTGCTGTTTTCAACAGAGTCAAAAACGTGATTTTTGTAGTGTAGCAACTAGCTTAGGGTTCGTGTACGTTTTTCGGGTTTGCGTTATAACATTACACGCATTCAGAATACCTCGCCGATTAGCAAATGGCCGAGAAGTTGCGATTGTTTCAATGCGTAGTACATTTTATGAATGAAACTTGTGCGGATGAATACTTAATTAATAATTTGTAGTTTTACAGTTTGATTTGCCAAAAAAAAAATGAAATTCCCTTATGTTTTTTTCTCACCCTTTTCCGTATACTTTCAATCATTTAGCCGGTCAGTATTTTTATATATTGAAATTATTTAAATTTAACATATACATTGTAAAACGAAAGATTTCAGATTTCTTTATCTAAAGTTAGATGCAAATATCTTCCTCTTAATGAAAGCCATGGTAACATTTTGTCTATTAAAGTGGATGGGTATTTAATACATTGCACGTATGTCAAACCGTATAGTACACAGATACTGTCTTACATAGTTTACAGTGTGCTATGCAGTTTTGTCAATTAACAGTGTGACCTGTCTACAATAGTTTTGTTTACTTTTTACGCATCGTAGTTCTGTTTCAAAACGCTATCGGGAAGACCTTAAGATAGAGGTATAATAATATTTGACCTGTTACGCGCAAGACTGTAAGTACTTACCCAAAGTTTTATTCTATTTCTTTATGTAATTTTTGTGAATGTAACATGCCCTGTTTCTTTTTCTAGTGCCAAAAGACAAAATGCGAACCAAAAGTATCTAACATTTAAGCGATAAGTATTTTTAAGAAAAAAATCTTTATGTTTTATTATGATTAAGATTGAATAAAAATCTGTTTCGAGATGACCTTTTTATGTGGCTGACTTCAGATGTGCATGTTCCCAATTGACCATTTTAAATGGAATAGCTGAGTTAACGCAAACTGAATTTTTTAGGACCTGAAAATGCACAGGAACAGAGTTTGTGCCATGTTCCTGTGTGCAGATGTTTGAACTCTAATGATTCAATACATTACATTAGGCTTAAGTGATTCTTGTCACTGAGCTTAGGTGTGGTTAACACGATGGGTGTGTTGTGGGCGTCTGTTGACCGGTTTTATACTTCGTACTCTTAAATATTAAGAGTAAAACGATTTCAAATAACGAAATTATAATTATTAATTTTATTGAAAATAATTATTGACGATATTGAAAAATATTAAAGTAATATTGTTACGATATTTAAGGCAATATTTTCTTTCCTCCTTTCGCGCGGAGTAGTAGAAATTGCCTAAGTACGTACTCGGTGAAGCTTAAACACGGCAGTGCAAACACTGAACTGGCCAAATGTTTAGGGTTGCTTTTATAATGAAATCGGAATCAGAGCCACGATATAACGAAATATAATCTAAGCCTAGATTTTGGTCTAATTCTTTATAGCTAAAAAACTGTTGTAATTGGCCACAGTTACCGCATGTATTTTTTCTACGCTATCATTCATGCCCTGTTTATAGTAAAACTATGTGTATATTTAGTTGTAACCGCGGTTGCTAGGAAGAAGTAATATAATCTGCATTTTCATATGATCGGAAATCCCCAAATTGTAAATAACAAAAATGTCTAAGTTTAACCAAGAGTTAGAATTTAGAGTGCGGGAAGTATGTTAGCTTTCTAATAAAGAGAAATAGTTAGATCAATGTATATTGAATTAATGTTCTATTTATCCAAACATTGCCGAAACGTTCTTACACAAATCAGGATATTGTTCTCTGTCTTCTGTCAGACGACGTTTTGTTCTTTTTTTCAGGTATTTTTCCATTGATGTCTGATACGGAACAAACGTACCCGAAGCAGAGATTTGAAGAAGGGGCATACGCGGATGGTGACTATGCACAACAGTCGATCTTTGAGTTCGTAGATATTCGCAGTGACAGTTTTAAAGCAGAAAGCACAACTGAAAGCCGACTGGAGCTGTCAGTTGCCTACAAACTGGGTGACTCCTGGAGTTCAGAGGTCATAGAACAACTGCGCAAGCGCATAAGAGAGCTAGAAACAACAGTCTTGTTGCAAAACGTGGAGTTACACAAAAGTGATTCGGTCCAGAGGAATTACGATGCTGCTTTACGAAAGCTGTACAGACGAGAACTGGAAACAAGCTTGCTCACAGAGGATAGGGACGAGTATTACAATGAATGTCAGTTTTACAGGCTACAAGCTCAAGAGAAAACCAAAAGATGCGAGAATTACGAAGGTCGAATCTATCATTTGAACAGCCTTATAATTGAAAAGGACCGTCAGGTAGGTAACGTCATTATTATATTGGCCATTTAAGATAGGAGTCGTCATTGTTTTGCATATTGGTGCACGGTATTACGGGGCGAAAAGACTATGAACGATGTACAAGTCAAATACACAACTTATGTGGTGTTCAGTATCCTGTTTTCGCGGGTAGCATACGACTAAACACTCATAAGAGAAAAAAATAGTACCGGATAAATACATTCTGAACACTTTATGAAGTACTGATTTAAAATTAGTAACCCAAACCTTTGTTTGCATTATGACAGATAAAAGACCTAGAGACACAGCTGATGATGTTTAAAGAGCGCCCTAGATCGGATATGGCAGACCAGAGACATTCAAATGGCTTTCCTATGTTTAAGAAGCTTGAGGTATGTCATTGAAATCTATGAGAGGTATTGGTTTATACCCTTTCTGTTTCTTTTGCTTTCGGACGTTTATTGAAGAACCTGTCGATCATTTTCAGGACGCAGAGAGAAAAGTTGGTATGGATCAGGGTGGGCCGCAGGCAAAGAGGCCGAGGCGTCATTTTCAGAAGTTGCCGACCAGTCTACCGAAATGCAGGAATTGTCAGACTGTGTTTGACGTGTTGCAGCCAAATGAGATTGAGTGTCGTTTCCATCGTTCGCTTCCACAACCTCTGAAGGTAAATGGAATTTTTATAGAAGAAGTTAAACACGTGACAATGTGCGCCCTTTGGCATTGTCCTCCTACGATTCCTTACACTTAAAAATGTTTTCCATACATTTCAGGTATGGTTATCACAACTTGATATGCATGATGATGTCTTGGGTAGAGTGGACCTGAGTTATTACAAATTCTGGCCATGTTGTGAGAAGTATGGTGTAAAAGAAGCGCCAGGTTGTCTTGTCCTGAAGAAGCATGAGATTGTACAAACGGATGAGGAGTAAACAACATCATCCAAATACATCTGTGAGGTTGTGTTCAGATGTTATGCTATAAAACAAATACAGTACAATGTTTCTCTGGAAATCTCAACATATCTCATTCGATAATAGAGACAGTTTATGGAACTCTGTACTTCTTTGTTTTGCATTAATTTTGTAACGAAGATTTTCTTTGGCTAATTTAGCTCACATTTTCAATTTTCAAAATGTACGTAATCAGTCTAATGCATTTGAAGGTACATCTGAAACATGAACGATGCCTTATGTTAAGTTGTCATTTAAGTTAAAAAAGTAAGATACCAGGTTTTCAATCATCACAACTTTAACAAAAAATTAACAAAACCGTTCTCCCATACAGCTGAAAATCAGTACAAAGTTATCGTATTATTTCTTACTTTATAAGTTGTTACAGTAGTGTCGTACTGACTCATTTTAATGATTTTCACCTCTTAAAAAATGTGGCGGGAAATGTTAACAGTCTTATTTTTCAAAATGAATAAACACATATTTGTACACCTTTACTTTTGTTGTAGTATTAATTATATGGTAGATTTATCTAAAAAAAGAGATGACTTTCAAGGTCGCGATAAAATAAGTTTTCAAAGATGAAGATAGATTTTACATGCTCCTTTTACGTGATCTTGTTTTACGAGGTTATTCAGTGGTAAAGTTTATATTTCACGATGAGAGCATCTCTATAAATAGCACCCTTTGACTTCGTTTTCTCTGATATGGGAAGTTATTGCACAATAACGTTTTATGAATATTAGTTTGTTTTGCTTTTGACTGAATTAGATGTAGTTGATAATATGATATTAAATTATACAGAAATAAAAATTTTAAAAAATTCAATGTTTTGTCTCCTGAACGACCCGAGTTCAAATTTGGCTACTTGCAGTGACATGAATTCAATCATAATGCCTCAAATAATTCCTGTCCGTCTTTCCGTCCATCTGTAGGTTTGTTTAATTTTTAATCACACATTACAAATGATTATTGAGTTATCGGACATTTTAAAATGTACTTTGAGTGTCCGAAATAAAAACTCATACTGTTAAATGCAAATACACTATCAAAAGTATAGTTTTTTTTCTTGGGCATTTTTGTCGGCGGATAAGATCAAAATTCAGAACATTGAATTTTGTATACAGAACTTATTTATAGGTACATCAAAATCCCATTTGGTAGACGTCAAATGACTTAAATAAAGTGTATAAGTTTTAACAGGTGGAATGATTTTCAAACACGTCGCTGTATTATTAATGCGAGTAACGGACTTTTATTTAAACATGTCACAGAAAAACAGTAACATTCGTTGTCCATGAAAATGGCTGTCAGACTTGTCATGTCAACCGTATGTCATGAGAAATGCACCACTGCCTTGTGCATTTTTATGCCCCCACAAAGTGGGCAGCATATAGCGTTGCACTTGTCCGTCCGTCCGTACGTCTGTCCGTACGTCCCGAAATCTTGTGAACGCAACTCCTCTTAAACCGGATGGCAGATTTTGCTTAAACTTCCAGGGATGAACAACCTTAATGTGTAGATGGTAGTAAAGGAAGGAATTTTCGCTGCGACCAAATTTAACAGAACTATGGCCCTTTGTTGATTTTTTCACTAGAAATTTTGTGAACGCAACTCCTCTTAAACCAGATGGCAGATTTTGCTTTAACTTCCAGGGATGAACAACCTTAATGTGTTGATGATAGTAAAGGAAGGAATTTTTGCTGCGACCAAATTTAACAGAATTATGGCCCTTTGTTGATTTTTTCGCTATATACCATATAGAAATTTTGTGAACACAACTCCTCTTAAACCGGATGGCAGATTTTGCTTAAACTTCCAGGGATGAACAACCATAATGTGTAGATAGAAGTAAAGGAAGGAATTTTTGCTGCGACCAAATCTAAAAGAATTATGGCCCTTTGTTGATTTTTTTACTATATACCATATAGAAATTTTGTGAACACAACTCCTCTAAAACCGGATGGCAAATTTTGCTTAAACTTCCAGGGATGAACAGCTTTAATGTGTAGATGGTATTAAAGGAAGGAATTTTTGCTGTGACCATATTTAACAGAATTATGGCCCTTTGTTGATTTTTTCACTATATACCATATAAATAATTGAACATATAAATTTTACATTTGTAATTTAATTTAACATGTACATAAGGTTACCTGTAGATCATTTTAGGTATATGTACAGAAAAAATCTTACATACAGGATATACATGCTCTTGTTTATTAGCACTTATGCATAGTGGGGTCATCCGTGTCCTATGGACACAGTTCTAGTTTTTTCTGGAGACAAACAGTCAAATGATATTAATAACTGAACCCCTTAATTATCGCTTTGATTCTTACGCTGGAGTTTGACAGCTCAACTATATATAATGCTGTATTGTTAGTTCTTGGTAGAGTGTTGTTTTTGTACGTTCTCTACAGTATTTCAGTCACGTTAGAGTACTATTAAAATACTATACCGGCGCATATATATAAAAATATATACATCAGGACCTTAATTAAGGCCCTGCTCACATAGATAGTAAGAATGACTGGTAAATATAGACTTGCATCAGTGGTAGAAGAAATGGTTTCAACTGACGAATACGCCGCAGAAACGGAAGAGGTGTAAGTGAATACCTGTGTAACGTTGTAAGCTGACCCCATAGAATAATGATCCCCCGGTCATTATTTTATATAGAAAAATGACCGCTTTCTATAAAATACTGACACCCCTTATAAAATAATGATCCCCCGATTTTATCTATAAAATATTGACACCCACCTATCTATATCAATTCAAGTCATTGTCGTGTATCTATTTTGCTTATATTTGTTGTTGTTGTTTCTGCTGCTGTTGCATCTACAGCTGACACAACAGCAATATAACTTATAGGCCCCGCTAAGAAATAAGCGTATATCTACTGAAAAACAAATTTAAAATGGTTTTCATTTGAATTTCAGTATAGTACTTAAGAGAAGTATTACAATAATAGAAGATATACCTAAGACGTTTTAAGGTTACTATTGAAATAGAGAACCAACATCTAGGCTGAAGGATTATAAACAGTGTATTATCCTCTTTTATTAGTTACTGAAATGATTATGGTCATGTTTTCTTGATAGAAATTGAGATTATCCTTTAGAAATAAAGCGTTTACGAAAATAGAAACTTTTGGAAATATATGTTATATGCTGGTTCGTCATCGATTTTGGGCCTTTATATAGCCTATTTTACAGACAAGATTTGTTTCTTTGCTTTTCAAGCAGATATGGCATTTGATAAACACTGAAACCGGAAGAAAACCAGCTAGAAAGATTTACATAATGTGCTATCAACAATCTGACGCAAATCGAATTTTTACTGGTCACTCATTATGTCTCCCCCCTCTGGGACAGACATATTGTTTTTGCACTGTCCGTCAGTCCGTCTATCCGTCTGTCACACTTCGTTTCCCTCCGATAACTAGAGTACCTTTATACTCAGAGTCTTTAAACTTCATAGGGTAATTGCCCTTATTGAGTTACAGAAGCTTATTGTTTTTTGGATGTCAGTCAAAGGTCAAGATCACAGTGACGTTAAATGTGAAAATGGTTTCCGCTCAATAACTAGAGTTCTATTTGACCTAGTGTCTTCAAACTTCATAGAATGACTGTCTCTATTAAGTTACAAAAGTCCATTGATATAAAGGTCAGCCGGTCAAAGGTCAAGGTCACAGTGACGTTATATGTAAAAATTGGTTCAAGTTCAATAAGTGAAGTGCCATTTGGGACAGAGTCTTGAAACATCATAAAATGAATTTTCTTAATAGGTAAAAGAAGTGTATAGATTTTGGGGTCAGCCGGTCAAAGGTCAAGGTCACAGTGATCTTTAACTTGAAAATGGTTTTTGCTCAATAACTTAAGTTCTATTTGACCCAGAGTCTTCAAACTTCATAGGATGATTGTCCTTATTGAGTAGAAGAAGCCTATTGTTTTTATGGTCAGCTGATCAAAGTTCAAGGTCAAAGTGACTTTAAATACGAAAATAGATTCAGCTCAATTACTAGAGTTCTCTTTGACCCAGTGTCTTCGAACGTGTTTGTTCCTGTTGAGTACAACAAGCCTATTGATTTTGGGGTCAGCTGATCAAAGGTCATGGTCAAAGTGACCTTTTCTTCTGCAACAATAGTACTTATTGTTATACCACGGCCTTTTTCCAACACACTCATTCCTATGTTCACAATTCTCTTCCTCCCGCTAGCCGACCTCTGTCATCTCTTCTGTCCCCCTGTTTCAATGATGAGCGGGGGGAGACATGCGTTTTTGGTTTTTTTGCAAAAAACATTTAGTTCTAGTTGGTTTTCCTTCCAAGGAAGTTGTGTATATTAGGACTTGGGTTAGGGGGTCGTTATTTTATAGGGGGTCACAATTCTATGAGTGTCATTTTTCTACGTGTTGGGGAGTTATAATATTATGAGTCTTTATTCTATATAAAATAATGACCGAGGAGTCATTATTCTATGGGGGCAGTTTACAACGTTACACCGGTCATAAGATTAAAATATAATCAATGCAATGCGGGGAATCACGTGACTAAATTTGATAACTTGTACGAAAAAATGTCGCAAGACACCGCCGATTCGCCTAAAAAATTGGTACTTTTTCGGGTATGTCTGCTTTGTGAAAGGGGGAACTGCAGGGTCGAGCAGGGTCGAACAGATCAATCTATGTAACACTTACGTGTACTTTTCACTAAAACTCTACATTTCAAACCCTCCAGGAGAAAATTTTCAGTTAATTTTACCATTTTACCTGACCTGAAAACAATCCGCTAAAGAAATCCCGAAACAAAAATATATTCTATATTTAGCGACAAGGGACATCATGGGAATGTTACGTGGTCATTCAACGGCATTTTGAAACAAATGGCGTTGTCGAAAATCGGCAAGGTACACCGAATGCGTATTTTTGTTGAAATGATCACATGACATTCCCAAGCACAACCGCGGCTTTACGCGGGAAATACAAAAATAGCTAACCTGTGCGCGTCGCATAGGATAGGAAACACCATTTATATATCTTTTTTAAAAAATATTGGCTTGAAATATTTCGGGTGTAAATCAATATTTCAGCTTCAAATAATGATATTCAACTGATTTATAACCCTTTTCGCAAATATGTTCCATTCATCAAACATGCTCATCTGCCTTTAACGCTCTAGTCAGATTTTTACCTATTCTACCATATGGTCCTTTCCAAGCGCTTTCTCCGGCTAAACAGATCTCTTCATAGAAAGGCCAAGTTTTGGACAACACTTCGACACAAAATTAGATCGCTGAAACTTTTTTGGCGTTTTCTCGATCTAATTTTGTGTCGAAGTGTTCTCCAAAACTTTGCCGTTCTATGGAGAGATCTGTAAAGCCGGAGAAAGTTCTTGGAAGAGACGATATGGTTGGACAGGTAAAAACCTGACGAATGCAATAACAAAACAGACTTACCTGATTTTTAAGCGAATCGACGGTGTCAGGCGGCCTCCCCCCCCCCCCCCAAAAAAAAAAAAAAAATTTAGTCACGTGATTTCCTGCATTGCAATGGTGTGTTTAAGGAGAATTCGATTGCTTATGTAGTGGACTTCGGGTATATAAGGCATTTCCAACAGTCTCGCTGTTGGGCTAGCTCTTTAGCGACATGGTTGGAGTGTCTGGAACGTTTGCTAAGTTAACCAACGTTATCCATGGTTAGTGCTTGGATGGGTGTCCCAAATTGACCTCATAGGCCAGGTTACTACATTGGTGGCAGCGGTAATTCTACGAATCTTCGCCGGCTCTTAACCTTGGTTAGTGCTTGTGTGCACTGGGAGTGCAGTGTGGAATTGAGTACTCACCCTTGCACAGTTGGAGCGGAATGAGGTCTCTGTAGGAAACTGTACAGTAGATGCCCAGCTCCTAAAGGTTAAAGAGGGGAAGAGTGTAGTGGACACCGGGTATATAAGGCATTTCTAACAATCTCGCTGTTGGGCTAGCTCTTTAGCGACATGGTTGGAGTGTCTGGAACGTTTGTTAAGTTAAGGAATGTTATCCATGGTTAGTGACTGGATGGGTGTCCCAAATTGACCTCATAGGCCAGGTTACTACACTTAGAATAAAGTGTGTCCACCTCCGTTGTCGAGTTGTTTCAACTGACTTATGGACTATTTTAGATATTCCCCGACACTGTTTATTTTGTTTAACTTGTAAAGAATGCCGACAAACTATTTTTGTATGATATCATCATTTTTTTGCACTAGATAACAAGATAATAAGATTGTTCATATCAACACTTACAGATAAAGGGAATACCTTTACCTTTTTATAATAAGGTCACGTGAGCTGTCCTGTCAATATTTAAGTAAAATGTGCTCTGAGTTCATCTAAACTTTTGCAGTGGTGTTGCCTGGAGGGGAGATGGAGCTAATTCCAGGGCAAGGAAACGGAAATACACCACTAGAGGAATTTATTAACATACATGACGATCGGTGGCAAAATTTACCAGACGAGGGGATACGAACGGAAGTAATACCAGAAGTTATTGGACAGCTTCGTCAAAGGATAAGAGATCTTGAAATCCAACTCCATGAGAGAAATGTACTGCTACAGGACAAGGACCGACTTAAAAGAAATTACGAAGCAGTGCTGCATAACCTCGTGAAGGTTAAGGCTGAAAAAACTGTGATTGAAGAGGACAGAGAGAAGTTATATAAAGAAATGATATTTTACCGAAATCAGGCCGAGAAGAAAACTGAACAAAATGAAGTGTTTAAGGAAAGGCTTCGCATCAGCAATGAGTATAAGATAGATTCTGACAAAAAGGTAAGATTATACATGGTTATAACTGCCATTTCGGGTGCTACACTGATAGCCTCGATGTTTTTATCAGGTATTTGAAAAATAATAATAATAATAATTTAGTAGGCGACTCTTATGTCGTTTGAATTAATTAAGTTGAAATAACTTTATTAACGCCAGTTGTAGACAATATAAAATTATCTTAATTACTTTCTGACACGTACCTGACACATAGTTTGATTGTGGAAGTCGTCGATGAATCAGTTACGGGTTGCGAAAGGTTCTAAATTATCATAATTTCATAATTATTGCTTATATTTACGGTACGTAAGACGTCCCTAAGTGGGTTTTATGTAATGTGTAAATTTATAAACTACAGTTAAAACAACTGGAAAAAGAGATTTGTTTCTGGAAAAGAAAATGTGAAAATCACGAAGCGGAAGACAAGGAGAATCAGGCAAGACCAATTCAGGTGACCAATATTTATTCATTCGTTCGTTCGTTCGTTCGTTCGTTCGTTCATTCTTTATAAAACAGGTAGTGCTAAGATTATAGATTTTTATGAAACCAAATTTCAGAGAGGGAAATCAATATGCACTGGAAAATCCTTTGATTTTTCTTTTCAAGTTTTACAAAGCTTCAAAATTCTCATGTTTTTTTATTACAAAATTAACATTCAAATTTAGATAATTTCATTTTATTGATTTGAATATTTCTTTGAAATTCAAACATTTATAATATTGTGTTTCATGATTTTGCTAACATTTTCCTAATTTATAAATATTTAATATATAATAAGCTGGAACAAGTCAATGTTATGCTGGATTTTTGAGCGAATAGCTTTGATGTTTTAATATATTTTAGGTCTCTTGGGATAGTAGCTTCCTCTTCAAGTAGCTCTTAATTGTGTGAAAATAGCACGGTTGTGACTCATTGTTGTTTTTTAACGATCATTGGAAACAATAAGTTGATGTTATTGTAAACAGTTGCTTCGTTTATTTGAACAGAAAAAGCTTGATATATGCTTGTAAGACAGATAAAGAAATGATGAAATATCTGATAACTATACATATTGTTTTTAGATAAAGAAAGTCTCACGTAACATATATTATGTCTAATCTTGTGATTTTGTTATCATTTATTTGACATTTAAATGACTTTAAGGCTTCCTTGTTAACCAAATTTTTGTCAGGGAGGTGAAGAGTTAAAGAAAAAAAACTTAAAAACTTTTGTTTTGCAAGTTCTTAAGCTTTCTGTCATCTCAGTGTGATTGTTTAGAAACATGCTGTCTTCCAGCAGGAAGATACGGCATCCCTCTGTAACAGACGGTCAGCAGATTCGCACTGTCCGCCAAAGAGGAGGCGTCACACTTTCTATCAATCACCAACAGTGCTTCCGAGGTGCAAAAACTGTCTGGCCGTGTTCGATCGCCAACAGCCGCACGAAATACAATGTACATTTCATCGGTCTGGCCCTCAACCACTAAAGGTAAGACACATCTACCCCACGCAAATGATAACTGAAGATAAAATATATGATATATTTAAAACTCATTCCATTTGTTCATCAAATTACTTTTACAATAGAAACCATCGAAGTCCCCGCAATCCCAACCAAAATGGACGTTATTGATATAGAGGTATAGCTTCTTAGGGACCCACTGGATCGGTTTGATTGAACAAAACTAAACGATCTTTTAATCGAATAAGAAACTAAAGTACCTAACGTATTAATCGAAAAAGAAACTAAAGTACCTAACGTATTAATCGAAAAAAAAACTAAAGTACCTAACGTATTAATCGAATAAGAAACTAAAGTACCTAACGTATTAATCGAATAAGAAACTAAAGTACCTAACGTATTAATCGAATAAGAAACTGAAGTACCTAACGTAATAATCGAATAAGAAACTAAAGTACCTAACGTATTTGCGCTTATCAGTCGTGCAACTCGACAATATTCATAAGACCCTGAGATATTTTCGAAGAGAATCAATGGTGACGTCAGAATTCCACGTTAATTTGCTACAGGTATTGTCAGCAACTTAACATCATCAGTGATTTTTTCCGAGAGCCATCTCAAAGGTAATATGGAGACCGAGGTCACGCTCTCGGACGATCACGGAGTCGCACGATTGATATGATAGGGACACGTAACAATTTGATTTTTCTGATATTCATACTTTACAGACATGGCGGAGACAGCTAGATGAAGACAGCCTGAAATTTGATCAGTATCTCACAGAGGGTCATCTCTATTGGCCATGCTGTGGAAAGACGGGACTAAAAGAGCCTCCAGGATGCTTGAAACTCAGGTCACATGACCTGATCCTCCCAGGAGATGAGTAGGATTGAAGTCACATGCCGCTCTCTTCCGTCGATATAACATTGTTCTGATTTTTTTCAAGGCTTTTTTAAATTCTATTTTGTAGGATCTGCGCTTGTCCTTTTTTCTCTAAATTTATTTATGACAGTTTCAAGAAATGTTTACAGAAGGTTCCGAGCATGAGGGTTTGGCCCTAAGTAATTATAATATTAACTTACATGAGATCGTGTTTTCCGATCGAAACCCCTGAAGATCAAATCACTATTTCAATCATGACAAAAGGACTAACTTTTGCAAACTTAAACAGTGCAATTGACTTCTATCAATTACGTCATTTTTTCCTTTCAGCAGAACAACGTTCGGCTCATCCAATTGTCTCTCTTGAATTTATCCTTTTATCGAAAACTGCACGACTTCCGTCAAGAAAGTAGAATTTGTATTTCAGTCACATGATTTTTGTCTTGTTGATGACTTCTAACATGCCCCTGGAGTTAATCAAGGACATAATTTAGAATGATATGCAAGGACTGTGACTGTTTAGTCTTAAAAAGACACTATTTGTATATATATATATATGTAACGATTTATATCTATTACTGTATTTACGTGTTTGTCAAATAAATTCTTGAAAAAAAATAAGTGCTTTGAGTAAATCACTTGCGTTTGTTTGTTTATTCTTTGTTGTTCAATTTATCAAGTTTCATTGTATTGTATACAATTAATGTACCTTACCTAAACCCCCATCTTTTATGTCTTTTCTACTTTATTAAAAGATGGAAGTAATCACTGATGACTGTCACAGTACATAATTATACATGTAACCCTCTATCGGACGAAATACCAGCTAACCAAACGAAACTTACTGAATTTATTAACAATACACTCACAACAAAACACTCGTATCTTTAAAGTTTGCTTCTTGCATTGTTTTCCTAGACGAAGAACTTAGTCAATGTAAAATTACTCTCTCCAAATAAAGTTATCTCCTAAGCACATTCTATTTCGCCTCATCGTTAAACTACACGTACGCTTAAGTCAAAACATCACGGGATAAGTAATATGTTGAAGATAAAAGTCTATATTTAAAGCTTACCTCAACTCTGAGTACAATGTATGGATGAATATATTTTGCTTCTTTAATCTACAGATAACTGAATGGTTTATGATATCACGAACTTTAATGTACACCGTAGTTAGCTCGGGCGTTTATCTGTTCACATGACGCATTATCTTAAATCTTCACCCATTTTTATACACTTAGCCTTGAAATCTGAAAAAAAATACCCAGTATAAGTAGCTTGCATTTATACTTCACAGAAATAAAGGAAGATCAGATTCTCCATAGAAAGAACTTGCATCCCATAAATGGTCTTGGGTCCTGGAAAACGAGCCCAACCCCTAACGGCCATATTTTTTAAGGTTCTGCTCAAATCTCGAATTTTTTGTACAGATCACCCATAGAACATCTATACCAAATTACACTAAAATCTGCCTAGCAGCTTCAGAAAAGAAGGTTTTAAAATCAATTAATTAATCTAGGCCTTGTGGTTTCAGATTTGAGATTTTAAAAGTTTTTTCCATTTCAGTCGCCATAGTAAGAACAGTTCTGCATTGAATTCCATTATATATATATACTAACGGAAAAATATAACTGTGCATACTTCAAGGTATAGAATTTTTTTTAATATTAGGAATAGTAACATAAAACTTTGCAAATTAGCCAATCAACGTTTTATTTCTAACAATCAATACAAACACTTCATCATGTAAAACAATTTTTACAGTAACAAGGCGCAGAAGTTGACAGGTATGAAATCTGATTTCACAAGGTCAGTATCGTGTGTGGCCTCCATTGGCGTTCAAGCAAGCACGGCAGCGACGAGGCATAGAGGCAACTAAGTTGGCGATAACTGCCTGTGGAATGGTGTTCCAGATGTTGACCAATGTCTGCGCTAGTTGGTCCAGCGTGAGAGGTTGGTTACGTCTTTGACGGAGGCGTCTCTTCATCTCATCCCAAACGTGCTCAATTGGTGAAAGATCTGGTGAAACAGCGGGCCAGGGTAAGACACTCACGTTTTGCTGAGCCAGAAACCCGGTAACTACACGTGCTACATGTGGCCGAGCGTTGTCTTGTTGAAACGTCATGTTACGCCCTTGACGTTGAAGAAATGGCAGCACGTGGGGTATGACAATCTCATCTCTGTAACGAACACCCGTTAAATTGCCACGGACAATTACAAGCTGGGTCCTGCCTTGAGATGAGATACCTCCCCAAACCATTATCGACCCACCACCACCAAAACGTTGACGTTGAAAAACACAGGGATCCAAGTAACGTTCTCCGCGACGCCTGTATACACGAACTCGTCCGTCCGAACTTTCTAAGTGAAACCGCGACTCGTCAGTAAACAGAACATTATTCCAATATGCTCTTGGAAGCCTTAGATACTGTCTGCACCACTGACGTCGACGTTGTCGATGACGTAAGAGAAGAGTAGGACGTATCGCAGGACGTCGTGGAGTAATGCTGTGCTCTCTTAATCGGTTTCTAACAGTTCGTCCACTGATAGGTCTCAAGCCAGGAATTGTTCGTGCTGTTAATGTGGCCGGTTGAAATCGATTCCGTAGGTGTGTAAGCCGGATATAATTGTCTTGACGGATTGACGTCACACGTGGACGCCCTGGACGTGGTAGATCACGGACGTTGCCACGTTGCTGAAATCGTCGCCAAAGTGCTGATATGGTGTTTCGGTGAACACCAAAACGCTGCGCAACCGCATTTTGAGCAATGCCTGCTTGGAGCATACCGACGGCACGTAGGCGATCATTTTCTGAAATGCGTGGCATTGTCTTCAAAGACTTAAAATCCAAATTAAGGTGTTTTTCTGAACTGCTGGGTAGCTCACTATAATTTGACGGTTAAAATAACTCGAAACAGCATGTACGAGGATGTTAACATAAAGAAACACGTAAAAAGCGCGACCGTTACGGGCTATAAATTTTGCACGTGCAACTCGCGAAAGGCAGTATTATTGAAACAAGATTACCTTGTGAGTTACACAAAAGAAATCTGCTAAAATAATTTTATACCTAATAAAAGATATTAAGTATTTTAGTGTGCACAGTTATATTTTTCCGTCAGTATATATATATATATATATATATATATATATATATATATATATATATATATTGAAGGATAGAACGATAATTTCGGTGAAGTTTTTTTGCAGTTGGCTCAGTGGTATAGGGGGAGATGTCATTTGAAGTAAATTGTTGACATCTAACGACAGAAAAAAGCACTGTAACACCGTATACAGCTCCCGCTGAATACAGCTCCCTGGGAGCTACATCCGTTTTATGTCAACGAATAGAGTTCCTGGGAGCTTTATGCGGCAACGACATGCATCGGTTTAAAAAGTGATGTATCGCTTCGACGAATAGAGTTCCTCATCATAAAGTGATGTATCGCTTCGACGTATAGAGTTCCTCATCAGAAAGTGATGTATCGTTTCGACGTATAGAGTTCCTCATCATAAAGGGATGTATCGCTTCGACGTATAGAGTTCCTTATCATACAGGGATGTATCGCTTCGACGAATGGAGTTCCTCATCTTTAAGTGATGTATCGCTTCGATGAATAGAGCTTCTCATCATAAAGTGATGTATCGCTTCGACGTTTAGAGCTCCTTATCATAAATTGATGTATCGCTTCGACGAATAGAGTTCCTCATCTTTAAGTGATGTATCGCTTCGATGAATAGAGCTTCTCATCATAAAGTGATGTATCGCTTCGACGTATAGAGTTCCTCATCAAAAATGATGTATCGCTTCGACGTATAGAGTTCCTCATCAAAAGTGATGTATCGCTTCGACGAATAGAGCTCCTCGTCATAAAGTGATGTATCGCTTCGACGTATAGAGTTCCTTATCAAAAATGATGTATCGCTTCGACGAATAGAGCTCCTCGTCATAAAGTGATGTATCGCTTTGACGAACAGAGCTCCTCATCATAAAGTGACTGACCAACCTGTCGAAAGCTTTGACGAATAGAGCTTCTCATCATAAAGTGATGTAGCGCTTCGACGAATAGAGCTTCTCATCATTAAGTGATGAATCGCTTCGACGAATAGAGTTCCTCATCATAAAGTGATGAATCGCTTCGACGTATAGAGTTCCTCATCATAAAGTGATGTAGCGCTTCGACGTATAGAGTTCCTTATCATAAAGTGATGTAGCGCTTTGACGACTAGAGTTCCTTATCATAAAGTGATGTAGCGCTTCGACGTATAGAGTTCCTTATCATAAAGTGATGTAGCGCTTTGACGACTAGAGTTCCTTATCATGAAGTGATGTATCGCTTCGACAAATAGAGTTCCTCATCATAAAGTGATGTATCGCTTCGACGTATAGAGCTCCTCGTCATAAAGTGATGTAGCGCTTCGACGACTAGAGTTCCTTATCATGAAGTGATGTATCGCTTCGACGAATAGAGTTCCTCATCATAAAGTGATGAATCGCTTCGACGTATAGAGTTCCTCATCATAAAGTGATGTATCGCTTCGACGAATAGAGTTCCTCATCATAAAGTGATGTATCGCTTCGACGTATAGAGCTCCTCGTCATAAAGTGATGTAGCGCTTCGACGACTAGAGTTCCTTATCATGAAGTGATGTATCGCTTCGACGTATAGAGTTCCTCATCATAAAGTGATGTATCGCTTCGACGACTAGAGTTCCTTATCATGAAGTGATGTATCGCTTCGACGAATAGAGTTCCTTATCATGAAGTGATGTATCGCTTCGACGAATAGAGTTCCTCATCATAAAGTGATGTATCGCTTCGACGACTAGAGTTCCTTATCATGAAGTGATGTATCGCTTCGACGTATAGAGTTCCTCATCTTAAAGTGATGTATCGCTTCGACGACTAGAGTTCCTTATCATGAAGTGATGTATCGCTTCGACGTATAGAGTTCCTTATCATAAAGTGATGTATCGCTTCGACGACTAGAGTTCCTTATCATGAAGTGATGTATCGCTTCGACGTATAGAGTTCCTCATCATAAAGTGATGTATCGCTTCGACGAATAGAGTTCCTCATCATAAAGTGATGAATCGCTTCGACGTATAGAGTTCCTCATCATAAAGTGATGTAGCGCTTTGACGAATAGAGTTCCTCATCATTAAGTGATGTATCGCTTCGACGTATAGAGTTCCTCATCATAAAGTGATGTAGCGCTTTGACGAATAGAGCTCCTCATCATAAAGTGACTGACCAACCTGTCAAATGCTTCGACGAATAGAGCTCTTCATCATAAAGTGATGTATCGCTTCGACGTATAGAGTTCCTCATCATAAAGTGATGTATCGCTTCGACGTATAGAGTTCCTCATCATAAAGTGATGTATCGCTTCGACGTATAGAGTTCCTCATCATAAAGTGATGTATCGCTTCGACGTATAGAGTTCCTCATCATAAAGTGATGTAGCGCTTCGACGTATAGAGTTCCTCATCATAAAGTGATGTATCGCTTCGACGTATAGAGTTCCTCATCATAAAGTGATGTAGCGCTTTGACGTATAGAGTTCCTCATCATAAAGTGATGTATCGCTTTGACGTATAGAGTTCCTCATCATAAAGTGATGTATCGCTTCGACGTATAGAGCTCCTCATCAAAAAGTGATGTATCGCTTCGACGTATAGAGTTCCTCATCATAAAGTGATGTATCGCTTCGACGTATAGAGTTCCTCATCATAAAGTGATGTAGCGCTTTGACGTATAGAGCTCCTCATCATAAAGTGATGTAGCGCTTTGACGAATAGAGTTCCATTATCATAAAGTGATGTAGCGCTTTGACGTATAGAGTTCCTTATCATAAAGTGATGTAGCGCTTCGACGTATAGAGTTCCTCATCATAAAGTGATGTAGCGCTTCAACGTATAGAGTTCCTCATCATAAAGTGATGTATCGCTTCGACGTATAGAGTTCCTCATCATAAAGTGATGAATCGCTTCGACGTTTAGAGTTCCTTATCATAAAGTGATGTAGCGCTTTGACGTATAGAGTTCCTCATCATAAAGTGATGTATCGCTTCGACGAATAGAGTTCCTCATCATAAAGTGATGAATCGCTTCGACGTATAGAGTTCCTTATCATAAAGTGATGTAGCGCTTCGACGTATAGAGTTCCTCATCATAAAGTGATGTAGCGCTTCAACGTATAGAGTTCCTCATCATAAAGTGATGTATCGCTTCGACGTATAGAGTTCCTCATCATAAAGTGATGAATCGCTTCGACGTTTAGAGTTCCTTATCATAAAGTGATGTAGCGCTTTGACGTATAGAGTTCCTCATCATAAAGTGATGTATCGCTTCGACGAATAGAGTTCCTCATCATAAAGTGATGAATCGCTTCGACGTATAGAGTTCCTTATCATAAAGTGATGTAGCGCTTTGACGTATAGAGTTCCTCATCATAAAGTGATGTAGCGCTTTGACGAATAGAGTTCCTCATCATAAAGTGATGTATCGCTTCGACGTATAGAGTTCCTCATCATAAAGTGACTGACTTACCTGTCGAAAGCTTTGACGAATAGAGTTCCTCATCATACAGTGACTGACTAACCTGATATACAACCAAAAAAAATTAAATAAAATGATTATAATAATACTTATATTATTACTACTAGTACTAATAGAAGTGATATAAATTATAATCATAATCATAATAATTGTCGATGATGATGATAATAAGCAAATAATAAGCAATGTCGGCCGTCAGCTTCATACAGTATTCAATATCGGATACAAGTGTACCCGGTACAAACTGACCTCTAGGTGACAAATCTTTTACAAATTATAAGGCATTCATTTTGAGCATGTTGTTTTTTTTTCTGCTGCTTTTCATTAGTAATTAGATGTGATTAACGAGTAGGTGCCTTAGTTTCGAAAACTCACTGACCGTTTCTTTGCCGTATAAATTTAGAAAAGAAACGAACATAGGTTTAAGTAAATATACCTTTACTTCAATGTTTGATAAATTTGTACTCTTTTGGTCCGTAATTGTGCCAGCGATGCGAATATAAAGTGTAACAAAACTGAATTTGCTACGTATATTTGTTTCACCTTGGCCTTTTTCAGTTGCAAGCATGTTGTTTTCACTATTGTATGTAGCCACTGAAATGTATGTATTGCAAGTGCTAGCAGTGTTTTGAAAAGTATAAGAATTTTACCAGTTTCCACCTTTCAACTGACATGAAATTATCTTTTTCATAAGCAAGAACCGCCGATTTAATGGAATCACTTAAATGCGGAATTCAAGCAGTGTTTTTCTGATGCATAAATTAGAAAAATAATAATAGCAGGCTTATTAAATGTTTTCAATTTAGCAGACATCATTTGTTTTATGAAATAGTCCAATATGGCGCCTACCACATTATTTACGAGGTGACTTATTGAAGACGCCCGAGGTGTTCCGATTGGGAAAAGGGTCTTACAAAAATAAAATAAGGAGTTATTTTCTTTTGGTGAAAATGTCATAGGATATGTGACACTACTCTCACATCTTACAAGCAATGAAAGAATGAGTTAATTTTCCTTAGTTTTTTCATTTATATATGACAACAGGGCCTATATTGAGAGTCTCAATTCAGGGTCTGATGACAGTTAAAGGGAAGTTGAACGTTTTCAATGTGTATTGAATAAACTGTTGCCCTACTTTTATAAAATTTACTGCCGCAAAGTTGAACTGTGAATATATATCATTTTGTTGTTGTTATACATGTAGAATGATAGGCATATTGCCTTATTTCTTGATTAAAATCTATTCATCAATCATCTTACAAAAAACAAACGTGGGAGTAATTTCCCTTCGGCAATAATGTCACAGAAAGGGGACAAGAAACCCTAATCTTACAAATATGAAATTTGGGATTATCTCCCTTTGATGATGACGTCAGGGGAGAGGGGACAGTAACATGTTACACAATAAAATTTAATTTGCCTTTCGTGATGACGTCATAGCAAAGGGGACAGTACTCTCACGTTTTACAAAAGATAAAAGTTCGGGTATTTTACCTTTTGTGATGACGTCATGAAAAAAGGGGACAATACTCTGTTTCACTAACAATAAATGTTTGATTTATTTTACCTCTGATGACGTCATTGGAAAGGCGAGGAAACTTATACATTTTCAAAGCAATATGGAATTACTTCCCTTAGAAAAGACGTCACGGAAAAGGGAGCAGTACTCAAACTTCCAATAATTATTGGGGATTATTTCCTTTGATAGTGACGTCAGGAGAAAGAGGGAAAACTCTAACGTTAATCTTACAAAAAAGAAAGTGTGGGTTATTTTCCTTTAGTGATTACGTCACAAGAGAGGTAATTCCCTTACATCTTACAAAAAATAAAAAGAGGGAAAATCCCTTTAACGTTGACGTCACTGGAAAGGAAGCAACACTTCTACATATTATAGAAAATAAAATTTGGGATAAATGTCATTCGGCGATGACGTCTTTTTAAAAGCGACAAAACTCCCAAATCTTACAAAAATCAATACAAGTACGTCTTACAATAATCAAATTTTGGATTATCTCTACGTCATCGAAGGGGCAAAGTACTCTTACGAAAATAAGTGTGGGTTATTTCTCTTTGGTGATGACATCAAGGGGGAAGTGGACAGTACACTTACATAATACAAGTCAAATGCAGGATTATTTCCCTTTGGTGATGACGTCATTTGAAAGGAGACAATGTTTTCATTAAAAATGACTGGGGATTATTTAACTTTGACGATGACGTCATGGGGAAGGGGACAGTACTCTTACATCTTACAAGTCTAATTCGGGATAAATTCCTTTGGTGATGACGTCATTTGAAAGGGGACAATACTCTGTTTCACTAACAATAAACTGGAGGTTATTTTCCTTAGATAATGACGTCATGGGGAAGGGGACAGTACTCCTACATAATACAAGTCATATTTGGGATAAATTCCCTTTGGTGATGACGTCACGGGGAAGGGGAGAGTACTCTTACATAACACAAGTCATATTCGGGATTCTCTTTGGTGATGACGTCATTTGAAAGGGGACAATACTCTCAGTAAAATGACTGAGGGTTATTTACCTTTGGTAATGACGTCACATGGAAGGGGACAGCACTCTTACATAATACGTTATATTTAGGATTATTTCCCTTTGTTGATGACGTCACAGGGAAGAGGACAGTACTCTTAAATCTATGAAGTCAAATTCTGGATTATTTTCCTTTGGTGATGATTTCCCTTCAGTGATGACGTCATTTTAAAGGGGGACAATACTCTCAACAAAATGACTGGGGTTTATTTATTTTAAGTGATGGCGTCATGGGGAAGGACAAGTCAAAGTCGGGATTAATTTCCTTTGGTGATGGTAAATGAAAGGAGACAATACTCTCAGTAAAATGACTGAGGGTTATTTACCTTTGGTGATGAGATCATAGGGAAGGACAAGTCAAATTCGGGATTAGTTTCCTTTGGTGATGTTAAATGAAAGGAGACAATTCTGTCATTAAATAAGACTGGGGGTTATTTCCCTTTGGTGATGACGTCATGGGGAAGGTGACAGCACTCTTACATAATACAAGTCAATTTCTGGATTATTTCCCATTTGTGATGACGTCACGGGGAAGGGGAGAGTACTCTTAAATTTTACAAGTCAAATTCGGGATTATTTTCCTTTGGTGATGTCAAATGAAAGGAGACAATTCTGTCATTAAAAAGACTGTGGGTTATTTCCCTTTGGTGATGACGTCATGGGGAAAGAGAAATCACTCTTACATAATAAAAGTCAAATTCTGGATTATTTCCCTTTGGTGATGACGTCATTTGAAAGGGGACAATACTCTCAGTAAAATGATGGGGGGTAATTTCCCTTTGGTGATGACGTCATGGGGAAGGTGGCAGCACTCTTACATTATTCAAGTCAAATTCTGCATTATTTTCCATTGGTGATGACGTCACGGGGAAGGGGAGAGTACTCTTAAATCCTACAAATCAAATTCAGGATTATTTCCGTTTGGTGATGACGTCATTTGAAACGGGACAATACTCTAACATAATATAAGTCAAATTCTGGATTATTTCCCTTTGGTGATGACGTTATGATGAAGGGGACAGCACTCTTACATAATACAAGTCAAATTCTGGATTATTTCCCTTTGGTGATGACATCATGGGGAAGGGGACATCACTCTAAAATAATACAAGTCAAATTCTGGATTATTTCCCTTTGGTGATGACGTCATGGGGAAGGGGGCATCACTTTTACATGATACAAGACAAATTGTGGATTATTTCCCTTTGGTGATGACGTCATGGGGAAGGGGAGAGTACTCAAATTATACAAGTCAAATTCTGGATAATTTCCCTTTGGTGATAACGTCATGGGGAAGGAGACATCACTCTAACATATTACAAGTCAAATTCTGGATTATTTCCCTTTGGTGATGACGTCACGGGGAAGGGGAGTATACTCTTAAATTATACAAGTCAAATTCTAGATTATTTCCCTTTGGTGATGACGTCATGGGGAAGGGGAGAGTACTCAAATTATACAAGTCAAATTCTGGATTATTTCCCTTTGTTGATGACGTCATGGGGAAGGGGACATCACTCTAACATATTACAAGTCAAATTCTGGATTATTTCCCTTTGGTGATGACGTCACGGGGAAGGGGAGAGTACTCTTAAATTATACAAGTCAAATTCAAGATTATTTACCTTTGGTGATGACGTCATGGGGAAGGGGACATCATTCTAACATAATACAAGTCAAATTCTGGATTATTTCCCTTTGGTGATGACGTCATGGGGAAGGGGACATCACTCTAACATATTACAAGTCAAATTCTGGATTATTTCCCTTTGGTGATGACGTCACGGGGAAGGGGAGAGTACTCTTAAATTATACAAGTCAAATTCAAGATTATTTACCTTTGGTGATGACGTCATGGGGAAGGGGACATCATTCTAACATAATACAAGTCAAATTCTGGATTATTTCCCTTTGGTGATGACGTCATGGGGAAGGGGACATCACTCTAACATATTACAAGTCAAATTCTGGATTATTTCCCTTTGGTGATGACGTCACGGGGAAGGGGAGAGTACTCTTAAATTATACAAGTCAAATTCAAGATTATTTACCTTTGGTGATGACGTCATGGGGAAGGGGACATCATTCTAACATAATACAAGTCAAATTCTGGATTATTTCCCTTTGGTGATGACGTCACGGGGAAGGGGAGAGTACTCTTAAATTAGACAAGTCAAATTCTGGATTATTTCCCTTTGGTGATGACGTTATGGGGAAGGGGACATCACTCTTACAAAATACAAGTCAAATTCTGGATAATTTCTCTTTGGCGATGACGTCAAGGGAAGGGGAGAGTACTCTTAAATTATACAAGTCAAATTCAGGATTATTTCCCTTTGGTGATGACGTCATGGGGAAGGGGGCATTACTCTTACATAATAAGTCAAGTTGAGGATTATTTCCCTTTGGTGATGACGTCATTTGATAGGGGACAATACTCTTATTAAAATGACCCGGGGTTATTTCCCTTTTGTGATGACGTCATGGGGAAGGGGACATCACTCTTACATAATAAGTCAAATTCTGGATTATTTCCCTTTGTCGATGACGTCACGGGGAAGGGTAGAGTACTTTTAAATTATACAAGTCAAATTCTGGATAATTTCCTTTTAATGATGACGTCATGGGGTAGCAGACATCACTCTAACATAATACAAGTAAAATTCTGGATTATTTTCCTTTGGTGATGACGTCACGTGGAAGGGGAGAGTACTCTTAAATTATACAAGTCAGAATCGGGATTATTTCCCTTTGGCGATGACGTCATTTGAAAGGGGACAATACTCATCAAAAATGACTGGTGGTTATTTCCCTTTGGTGATGACAGCACTTTTAGATAATTCTAGTCCATTCGGGTTTACTTCCCCTTGGTGATGACGTCACAGGGAAGGGGACAGTACTCTTAAATCTTACAAGTCAAATTCGGGATTATTTCCCTTTGATGACGTCATTTGAAAGGGGACAATACTCTTATCAAAAATGACTGGGGGTTATTTCCCTTTTGTGATGACGTCATGGGGAAGGGGACAGCACTCTTATATAATTCTTGTCAAATTCGGAGTTACTTCCCCTTGGTGATGACGTCACATGGAAGGGGACAGTACTCTTAAATCTTACAAGTCAAATTCTGGATAATTTCCCTTTGGTGATGACGTCATTTGAAACGGGAAGTACTCATTAAAATGACTGGGGGTTATTTACCTTGGATGATGACGTCACATAAAAGGGGACAGTACTCTTACAGAATACAAAAATCTTATTCTGGGTTATTTCCCTTGATGGATGACGTCATCGAAGGAGCAAAGTACTCTTACGAAAATAAGTGAGGGTTATTTCTCTTTGGTGATGACGTTAAGGGGATGGGGACAGTACTCTTAAATCTTACAAGTCAAATTCTGGATAATTTCCCTTTGGTGATGACGTCATTTGAAACGGGAGGTACTCTCATTAAAATAACTGGGGGTAATTTACCTTGGATGATGTCACGTAAAAGGGGACAGTACTCTTACAGAATACAAAAATCTTATTCTGGGTTATTTCCCTTGATGGATGACGTCATCGAAGGGGCAAAGTACTCTTACGAAAATAAGTGAGGGTTATTTCCCTTTGGTGATGACGTTAAGGGGATGGGGACAGTACTCTTTCATAATACAAGTCAAATTCGGGATAATTTTCCTTTGGTGATAACGTCAAGGGAAGGGGGCAATTCTTTTACGGAAAATGACTAGGGGTTATTTACCTTTGATGATGACGTCTCGGAAAAGGAGACGGTACTCGTACATTTTGCTTCACTCACTTATTCATTGTCAATTCTTATTCAACAACACTAACACAACTCTTAGTACCCACCCAATTAGTTGCCCTATTGTTTATTTTTTTATTTATCTATTCATACAATAGCATATCTCTTGGACCATTCTTTTCCTTTATAATCTTCAGCTGCACCTGAAATACAGAAAACAAGGACAGGAAACAAAGTAAGAATTAATGTTTCCATGGCAGTATATAAAGTGATAGCATCAAGCTGGTGAGTATTTATTGAGTATTTTTTCTCTAAAGTGCTAAGCCATCTCAGAAGAAAATGTTAAGCTACTTCAGAACAAGGTGTGAATCAGGATTCACATGAATGTACAAGGCATATACCAGCTATAAAAACAATAAGCTGGAACGGAGTACCACTGCTCATAATAAGAAAACGATTCAGAGGGATCATTACTCTTATTTAGCAAAAAGCACAGAGGGATCATTACTCTTATTTAGCAAAAAGCACAGAGGGATCACTACTCTTATTTAGCAAAAAGCACAGAGGGATCATTACTCTTATTTAGCAAAAAGCACAGAGGGATCACTACTCTTATTTAGCAAAAAGCACAGAGGGATCACTACTCTTATTTAGCAAAAAGCACACAGGGATCACTACTCTTATTTAGCAAAAAGCACAGAGGGATCACTACTCTTATTTAGCAAAAAGCACAGAGGGATCACTACTCTTATTTAGCAAAAAGCACAGAGGGATCAGTAGTCCTATGCTGCAAAGGACAGAGAGGGATTACTAGCCTTATCTATTTAGTTTTATAAGCAAAGGGCAAAGTTTTATTTATAAAAAAAAGCCAGAGACAGACCATTAGTCTTATTAAGATAAAGACAACTTTATTTATCTACGTCATGTCAACTTTGTCACTCCCGTTACATTCATTTAAAACAATTGTTTTTGTGTTGTGTGTTCTTTATACCTTGTTTGCAAATTGCAAATCTAGAAAATACCCATCTAATTTTAGTTATCTCTAAAAGCCATAAACATCTTAATTATGTATATTTTATGCACTAGATAACTTTTTATGGTATATTAATTTACAACAATCTAGTTGTTACACTATTTTTTTTCTTTTCCTCATCATTTCTCATCATTATTATTTTCCTACGATTATTATTATCATCATCATTTTAATTCACTCCAACTTTATAAACTTTTTTTGAGTAATTTGCTATCACAACCTGTCAGATAAGACTATCAGAATACCAAGAACATGACACCAATGATATCATACCTAAAATCATGACACCCATCTCAACACAACAACAGTTACTGCAAAAAAAAATTAACTATAGTCAATGAGATGATGCACAGAACATGACTAGTATGAATAATCATAATAACAACACAAAACAGAGGACCACCATGACACCACAACCAGCAAACACAACACAAAACAGAGGACCACCATGACACCACAACCAGCAAACACAACACAAAACAGAGGACCACCATGACACCACAACCAGCAAACACAACACAACACAGAGGACCACCATGACACCACAACCAGCAAACACAACACAACACAGAGGACAACCATGACACCACAACCAGCAAACACTGAAAACACGAAGACATAAATTATACAATGCAAGAACATTAACAACAAAATTACAACTACTTTCATAAAAAACAATTAAATGATGACCACCGACTGAGACTATTATGACCACTAAGACCCAAACAATGCCATGACTGTTAAAAAAAACAATTAACAGAAAACACGATTAAAATGTATAAACTACCATGCATCAGAGCACAACAACTAACGTAACCATCACATCCCAGCACAAAAGTTAACAACACATTCACATCCCAGCAAAATAACTAACAACACCATCATTAACCAGTAAAATAACTAAAAACACCATCACATCCCAGCAAACATTAACAACACCATCACATCCTAGCTAAAAAAACTACAATCAACATCTCATACCAGCACAAAACTTAAAACGCCATCATTTCACAAGACAACTTTTACCAAAACCATCACATCACAGCACAAAAACTAACAATAATATTACAAATCAACACTAAACTAGCACCACCATCACAACACAGCACAAAACTAACAATACCATCACATCCCAGCACAAAAAACTAACAAAACCATCACATCACTGCACAAAAACTAACAATACCATCACATAACTGCACAAAAACAAAAAAAACCCATCATATTCCGGCACAAAAAATAACAATACCATCACATCCCAGCACCAAAACTAACAAAACCATCACATCACAGTACAAAAACTAACAAAAACCATCACATCCTAGCACAAAAACTAACAAAACCATCACATCACTGCACAAAAACTAACAATATCATCACAAATCAAGACTATAACTAATAACGCCACCACATCACAGCACAAAAACTAACAATACCATCACAACACAGCACAAAAACTAACAATACCACCACATCACAGCACAAAAACTAACAATAACATGTATATCACAAATCAACACTAAACTAACACCACCATCACATCACAGCACAAACACTAACAATAACATAACAAATCAACACTGAACTAACATCACCATCACATCACAGCACAAACACTAACAATACCATAATAAATCAACATTAAACTATCATCACCATCACATCACAGCACAAAAACTAACAATATCATCACAAATCAACACTATATCTAACAACACCGTCACATGACAGCACAAAAACTAACAAAACCAACACATCCCAGCACACAAACTAACAATACCATCACATCTAAGCTCAAAAACTAACAAAACCATCACAAATCAACACTATAACTAGCAACACCATCCCAGCACAAAAAAATTAACAAAACCATCACAACACAGCACAAATATTAACAATACCATCACATCACAGCACAAAAAACTAACAATACCATCACATGTCAGCACTATAACTAACAATACCATAACAAATCAACACTAAAGTAACAACACCATCACATGCCAGCACTATTACTAACAACGTCATAACTAACCAGCAAAATAACTAACAACACCATCACAAACCAGTAAATTAACAAAAAACAGCATCACACCCCAGCAAAAAAATTAACAACACCATCACATCCTAGCTAAGAAACTACCAACACAACCACACACCAGCACTATAACAAAAAACGCCATCACATCACAGCACAAAAACTAACAATACAATCACAAAACAACACTATAACCTACAACACTGTCACATGACAGCACAAAAACTAACAAAACCATCACAACACAGCACAAAAACTAACAACACCATCACATCCCAGCACAAAAACTAACAATACCATCACATCAAAGCTCAAAAACTAACAAAACCATCACAAATCAACACTATAACTAACAACACCATCACATCACAGCTCAGAAACTAACAAATCCATCACATCCCAGCACAAAAACTTACAATACCATCACAAATCAACACAAAAACTTACAACACCATCCCAGCACAAAAAATTAACAAAACCATTACAACACAGCACAAATATTAACAATACCATCACATCACAGTACAAAAATCTAACAATACCATCACATGTCAGCACTATAACTAACAATACCATAACAAATCAACACTAAAGTAACAACACCATCACATGCCAGCACTATTACTAACAACGTCATAACTAACCAGCAAAATAACTAACAACACCATCATAAACCAGTAAATTAACAAAAAACAGCATCACATCCCAGCAAAAAAATTAACAACACCATCACATCCTAGCTAAGTAACTACCAACACAACCACACACCAGCACTATAACAAAAAACGCCATCACATCACAGAACAAAAACATTAAAATATCATCACATCACAAACCAGCATAATAACTAACCGTACCATCACATCCAAGCACAGTAACTAACAACATCAATGCATCCTGGCAAAATAACTAACAACACCATACCATTTCATCCAGATTACTAACAAACCATCACAAACCAGCACATTTACTAACAACAACACTGAACAAAACCACCACTACATCCCAGCACAATGACAAACAACACCATACCATCCCAGCACAATGACCAACGACACCAGCACATCCAAGCAACATGACCAACAACACCATCACAACGAACAACACAATCATAATGACCAACAACACCAGCACATCCCAGCACAAAGACGAACAACACCATCACAATTCCCAAGAACACCAACACATCCCAGCACAATATCAACAACACCATCATATCTCAGTACAATGACCATCAACACTATCACATTCCTCCACAATGACCAAGAACACCATCACATCCCAGCACAATGACCAACAACACCATCACATCCCAGCACAATGTCCAACAACACCATCACATCCCAGCACAATGTCCAACAACACCATCACATCCCAGCACAATGACCAAGAACACCATCACATCCCAGCACAATATCAGCAACACCATCATATCTCAGTACAATGACCAACAACAATATCATTCCTCCACAATGACCAACAACACCATCACATCCCAGCACAATGTCAAACAACACCATCACATCCATCCAACAACACCATCACATCCCAGCACAATGACCAACAACACCATCACATCCCAGCACAATGACCAACAACATCATCAAAGTGACCAGCACAATGTCCAACAACACCATCTCAATGATAAGCATAATGACCAACAACACAATAATAATATCCAACAACACCATCACATCCATCAAGTCTACCATGCATTTTTCACAACAAAATGACCATCAACATAATGCTAAACCAATCACATATTCAGCATAACACAACACTCAACAGTATCACCATCATCTATTTATAGCAACATAGTGACAAGCAGTATTTATCGCACCATAGTCATAAGCAGTATTTATCACAACATAGTGATAAGCAGTATTTATTGCAACATAGTGATAAGCAGTATTTATCGCAACATAGTGATAAGCAGTATTTATCACAACATAGTGATAAGCAGTATCACTGTTTCCATCAAAACTATCACCAAGTCATAATGTAAAAGCTACAACAAAATATTTAAAGCTTTAAAGTCACACAAGTTTATCATGGAATTATTTCATTGATACAGCATCAAACACTACCCTTACCTTAACTGTCACCATTTCATAAAATTTATTTTCATTATCATTATTATTATAGTTTTTTTTATTAGTATTATTATTATTATCATTAAAATTTTTATTATTTGAATCATCATTATTAGGTACTACACTTTGACTAATATGGTCATAATTTTAAAAATAAAATGTTCTCAACTTTAAAACATTAAACTGAAATTCTTTGAAAAGTACAACTGGTTGACATTTTCTCTTTTTTCATTATTTGTAAACACTGTTTTTTGTTTTGGCTGATAAAGTAAAAGAATCTTACTCTTTATCATTCTGATTGTTGTTGTTGTTTTTGAATCAGGGTCTTTAAAGCTCTTTCATTATATTTTTAATCACATAGTTTTTCCATATGTTTACATTATGAGACTTCACCCTTTATTGGGTATTTTAAAATATTTTTTTCCTATACATAACATTTTCTTCTGAGTGGCACTAAAATTGCTTGATATAATATGGTCTTAGTTAATAAAACACTCACTAAATCCTCAAGCCAGACATCTAAATTAAATATGTTTACTATTTCTCTATTTGTTGTTTTTAAAACCTCACTCATCTACACAGATTTGTCTAGGAAAGAAGAGACAAAATAAATAACAAGAGCTCCACTGAGTTGCGCCAACGCTTGTCTGTTTTACATGTTCATATTGATACCTTTGATCATTCAACTTAATAAGCAATTTTGACAAAAATTGTAAGTTAAAAAGGGACATAACTCCAAAAATAAAGCTTTTCCTTTTAAATTGTTTGAGTAATGGGGGTACATTAAAGTTTTTGCATGATGACAACAACGACGACGATGCAGCAATCATAATAGCTCGACTTTTCTTCGAAACAGACAAGCTAGAAATGACACATTTGGATCAGCATGCTTAGTCTCAATTCGTAATCCAAATAGCAGCAGTGGTTCCTTTTATATAATTATTTCATACCATTAACAAAATTTTCTTATATTTTGCATTTTCAGTTACCTGTATATTGCTCTGCTAAGAACACATTTAAAAAAACAAAAAACAAAAAAACAGTGCTTGCAGCTTTTTTTAAATGTGGAAATAATATGTCATCTTAAAAATACGTGCAAAAAGTTATATTTACATTAAAGTAGCTGACATCAGTTTCCAACATTAATCCACTGGCTGACAACAACCCGACCACTGACAATTCCAATACCATGCACTTCATCAACCTAAAAAGGATTTCTTCCATGTTAAAAAACCTATGGTAAAAAACAATGTTTTTAAGAAATATTCATAAAATCAAATACATCAAAAACAGTCTTCTAACATTTCAAACTTTAATTAATGGTTAATCAGCAAAAAACATGCTGAAGCTGTCACTCTTTCATTTTTCATCAATATGTTTTTGACCAATGAAAACCTTTCATTACAGTTAGCCAGATACCAATGGACGACATATCCATGTTGTATATTTCTATTTTAGTAACCTCTGACTTTAAATTCACTGTTCCTTTCTGTAAGTCAAAAGCAAAGCAATAATTGACAAGAAAAGACATTATGCTGTGATCAGGTGAGCTAAAAAGTGAATGAAACAGAAAGATCAATCTACAAAACAGACTTATTCAGCAGCCAACTTCTATTAAAGATTCTTTGACTAACGAAATGGCTCACTGAATGTTGTCTATGGAAATTTCAATCATCTTTTATGCAAATAGGTGAAACCTATCGTGGAAATATTACCTGAAGAAATAAGTCACTGTAGGCATTTTCTGTATTCTTCCAAACTGACTTCTGACAAGCTAGCTTTGGCATCTAAAGAGTAAAATTAATTACTGCCCATATCATCCACATTTTAAGGTGCTGAATACCTATCAGTCAGCATTATTATTATTTTCTTTTTAAATATTTTATGAGTTAGAATGAGTAAAATAAAAGGAAACAGAAAGCAATACCTTTAAAAGAATGCAGATATTACTGAAGTTCAGTAAGTCAAAGTCCATCTGCAAAGCATCACTGTCCACTTGAACAGGCCAGTGACTTCACCATTTCTTGCCTGACATATACTGCCTGGATGCTGTGAATTACACTGAGCTTTTTAATTGCAAGTGTAAGAAAAATAATTATACACGAATGACAGATACCTTAAGCAGTTTTGCTCTTAAAAGATAAATTACGTTGTAATGAATTCAGGTCATGTTTACATGAAGAACAGTTAACAATAACATTCCTAACCTGGACATAAATCACCAGAAGAGTAAGATTTTATGACAGTATGAGACCATCCAGGGGCTGCATAGTTCTCTAATGTATTTTCCCATAGATATTTATATATCCTGATAAGCAAATCCACCATGTTTTATCTCAAGTTTCTAGAATTTCAAAGAGCTGGGACGCTCATGAATGAAAGGTACTTTCTAAATGTAACATTCAAGCAATTACTCACCAGATTTTCCATGTTTCCTGTTCTTATAATGCATGCCCGCAAAAACAGACGTCATCAGGCATATAATACCTCTCTCAAAGCTGGCAGAAAAAAACCTGTGAGGAAAGAAAAGAATAATTGTAGAACGCTTTACTAGTAAAGTTATTCTTATATATTATAAACAGATATGCAAATACTATTTGGAATCACATGATCAGAGTAATCTCTAAGCAAAGAGCATGTTTTATGATGAACCAGAAGCAAGAACAATAACAAATGGTATAAAGTTACTACTTTTACAAACCATTCTGCCATGAATAAATGATTAGTATAATAACAACTTAAAACAACGAAATGAAAGATAGAATTTAGAATTTAGTCCTTAAGAATTTGAAATTGTCTTTCTCCTTTAGATATTGTTATGATCATGTGATTCCATAGTATTTGTACCTGAAAACAGAAGAAAATGATATTGTTATATCAAAACATTGATTAATAGATCAATCAAGTTGGACATCATACCAGAAAGCATAAAGTCAACACTTTGTCTGTACAGACCAACATCAGGGGTCTCATGAGTAGGAACCCTCATGAATGAAAGGTAGATTCGTATATGAAAGCCACATGAAATGACCCCCTCCACCGAGTGGACCGAGGTTCATGCCAAACAAACATCGATGTGAACACTTCCATGCAGCTGACCATAAAATTTCTGCCCAGAAATGTTTTATCACCTATGGGTTGAAATTATTACAAAACTTGCAGATACCTGCCCATGCTCAATTTTCACCTATCAGTGTTTTGTCCCACTTAGGTGTGAAAAAAGACATGGATATACTTTTCTGGATTACAGGTTTTCTTGTTGTCCTTCATCCAATAGACAAACAACTAGTCTTTACTTTAGTATGTCTGTACCACAATTATCTTTTTAGATTTCTTCCTGATTTTTGTTTACATATTGTTAACAATAATGAAAGTTTCAGGCCATCTAAACAGCCAGGCCTTTCCCTCTCTATTTTGGAAAAAAGAATCCTGGCAAAGTCTTAAAATATGCCAAATTGGGAAAACAAACATAACAAGAAAACCTCCAATTGGGAAAATCTGCAAAAAATAACACAAAAATGCACAGGAAAGGCTGCATATCACTGTCACTTACTTTTTAACACTGAAACCATGTTTTGAGAGACAAAGAATTTGGAAGATGAATTTATTACATATACATATTTTTAACTAATATTTTTCTGTTTAAAATTAACAGAGCTTATCCTGCTGCCTATATAGCTGTTAAGTTCTGTTTCAAACCATTAAAGTTACCCATATAGTTTATAATACTTAGCTTGTAAATGAAAAAGTCAATGTAATTTAGTCAGTCTTCGACCAAGCCCTCACACTGAACATTGTGAACAATCTCAACAAGGAACATTCAATCTCAACAAGGAACATTGTGAACAATCTCAACATAGAACCTTGTGAACAATCTCAACAAGGAACATTGTGGACAATCTCAACATAGAACCTTGTGAACAATCTCAACAAGGAACATTGTGGACAATCTCAACATAGAACCTTGTGAACAATCTCAACAAGGAACATTGTGAACAATCTCAACATAGAACCTTGTGAACAATCTCATTAAGGAAAATTGTGGAAAAGAAGGCTAAGATCATTTAAACTGTTTGCAGATGGCCATGGAGTCACCAAGTACAGCCAAAACAGATGTCTTTTACTGCACTATATGCAGATGACCATGGAGTCACCAAGTACAGCCAAACCAGATGTCTTTTACTGCACTATATGCAGATGACCATGGAGTCACCAAGTACAGCCAAAACAGATGTCTTTTACTGCACTATATGCAGATGACCATGGAGTCACCAAGTACAGCCAAACCAGATGTCTTTTACTGCACTATATGCAGATGACCATGGAGTCACCAAGTACAGCCAAAACAGATGTCTTTTACTGCACTATATGCAGATGACCATGGAGTCACCAAGTACAGCCAAACCAGATGTCTTTTACTGCACTATATGCAGATGACCATGGAGTCACCAAGTACAGCCAAACCAGATGTCTTTTACTGCACTATATGCAGATGACCATGGAGTCACCAAGTACAGCCAAACCAGATGTCTTTTACTGCACTATATGCAGATGACCATGGAGTCACCAAGTACAGCCAAACCAGATGTCTTTTACTGCACTATATGCAGATGACCATGGAGTCACCAAGTACAGCCAAACCAGATGTCTTTTACTGCACTATATGCAGATGACCATGGAGTCACCAAGTACAGCCAAACCAGATGTCTTTTACTGCACTATATGCAGATGACCATGGAGTCACCAAGTACAGCCAAACCAGATGTCTGTTACTGCACTATATACAGGTTTGGAGGAGAAAGATATTTTCTTTACTTTGCAGGAAGAAGATAGCATACATTTCTACAAAACAGTTTGTAACTCTTTAAATAAATATTTAATTACAAAAAACTAATGAGCTTTATGAAAGATGTCAGTTCAGAGCTATGATAAAGAATCAGAAATTGTTGAACAGTATGAGGCTAAAAGCTGCCCTGTACAAATGCAACAAGACAGATGAATGAAGTCATAATCAACTGATTGAAAATAGTTATTCATTTAAATTAAGAACCAAACTGATAGAAAAGGGGAAAGGCTTGCAGCTAGAGAAGACTGAGTAATGTACAATTGTTTCAACCACGGAGTTAGTGGAAACAGAATTGAAAAAAAATGGATGAAAGTGTCGAAATGGGAACCTCTGCTGTTGAGACTGTGTGTGAAGAATGGAGCAAAATCAGTTTTACATGCTTCACAAAAGAAAAACAAGAGAGCTCCTGGGTAAGGAAGAAATCCAAAATGGCAAGTTATGTGTTTTATGAGCAGTAGTGAGTCATAAAGGCTTCAACTGATACACAAATTTGAACTTGGTATTAATGACACTACAAAAAATCAGAAAATTGTTTCAGAAGTATTTGTAGACTGTGATGAGGTAGAAAGTTGAGTGGATGACCGGACTGTTCATGCAAAAAATAAACAACAACAAAATGAATACGGTACTTGGAAAATGTATTTCGAAGATTAAATTGACCATCATGCCAAATGTCAATTAGGAATGGACAGATTATGTGATACTTATTGTCTAAACATGGCACTAAACCCACAGAGGAACAGGCACAAGCAGTTCAGAAAGGTCCAAGACAAATGATTGCAAATGACACAAGAAGTTTTCTTGAAATTCTTTGCTTAAGTCAAAGATTTATTCAGAATATTCTAAAAAAGCTGAACATTTGCCAAAACTCACAAGAAAAGATATTAGTTTTGAATGGGGGGAAAAGCAGGAAAATAGTTTAATTTTAGGACACAGAAAGTAATTCTAGGCTTGATGCTACAGAAACGCAACTGATTTGTGATAATTCATGAGAAGGACTTAGTGCTATCTTAGTACAGAAGAAAAATGGTGAAAAAAAGTTATACGCTATGCAAGCAAACTGTTATTACTGTTATCAGAATAAAAACAATGCTTTCAGCTACAGAAAAGGAAGCTTTAGGTATTGTTTGGGCCTACCTGAAGTTTCCTATGTATTTGAATGGCATACAAAAAATACAATTTTAGATTTTTATAGACCATAAGCTACTGACTGTTTTGTTTGCCTTGAAGTCAAACTGAAAGCTGAATTTTGAGACTTATGCCATATTCACACACAATCAAATATATTCAAGGGCCAGAAAATTGTGCCAACACAGATTATTGTGGGCGAAATTGTGTCCCAGATTAGTGGGCAAAAATCAGTCTTCAGGAAATGACATTTTTCTTGAGTTTTAATTAAAAAGTTGCTAAAATTCGGGCCAGAAGGAGCCAGATGAAAATGCTCTCTTGTGAGTAAAATCCTAAAATATTTCATAAAACCGTTAAACGCATAATTAAAAATATACAGACCAGGGCTTTACTTTTGGAAATTGGAAAAGCCTAATTATTCTATTATATAGTCTTGTGACTTTGGGAGAACAGGACTTCTAAGTGACCAATGATCACATGATGTTTGATCATCAAAATTATGATTTCTAGTATCTGGGAAGAAAAGTCAGCTTTTGGAAAATTTTGCTGCCAAAATTGGAGACACCTCATTTTTAGTTGGAAAGTAACTTGTTATTGGCCTCTTTTATATATGGACATAAAACCCAATGATGTTCTGTAAATTTCTGATGACTTTACCGAGCGTCCACAAAGTCTGTAGAGCTGAATAATGTCATCACATCGGTATCATAATGACAATATACACATCCATATGCTCTTGAAGTTTAACAATAATCCTTTTATTTCTTAGATTAGTTAAAAACTAAGATATTCCATTATGAAAACATTTCCAGCCAGGTAAAAAAATAATTCTAGTTGTTTTTCTTTATACAAAGGGAAAACATCTAGCATCTAGATAACTTAATATCATACCTGGCAAACAAGTATATTTGGACAGTTTCCTGTTATCCCCTGTTTATCACTATTTGAAAGTAGCTCTTGATGTCACAGTAGTTTCAAACAAGGTCTGAGTTGTGACCCCTTGTATTTATTGGGTATTACCAATATGCTGAACATTTTCAAAACCTTTCCAAAGAATATGATTATTCTATATGATATTTTTAGGAATAATATAATTCTTTCACCAAGAATTACATGCATTCCTTTCTGCCTTTCTGTAAATATCATTAGACACAGGAATAACTCTTTTTAGCATACCAGAATATTGGCCCTTAAAATACTGTTACATAATGCATTTGTGACTTTCGCAAGAATGTGAAATTAAGTTTTTCATCAATGTTCTTGACATTTTTATCAACACAAATTTTCAAGTTCACTGATTTCCATGAACTTGCATACAGCATCATCATCACTTCCAATCATATAAACATCACATTTATCTTGTGCAGGGTGAAATTATGCTGGCCAGGTCATCTTTATTTACAGTAACACTTAATAACATGCCACAAAGACAATCAGGCAAAAACTGATGAAATTATACTTTAGGTATAATGTACAATGCAAAAGTGTGTACATGTGCACAATTTCTTCAAGGCAGAAGCTGAATTATTAATCAAAAATAACACAAATACAGTAACAGTATGACATTTTACCTACGGACAAGAAAGTTTCAAATGTTACAAGCAATTTGAAAGATATTGTCAAGTACTGCATGACAGTGAACAAGAATTCCAAGATGTCATGGAATAAAAATAAAACAATTTTGTCCAACATTTCATAGAGAACAAAATATGTTTCCTTCTATGTCCAAATATAAGCCACACTTGAATATAAGCTGCATCAAAACATCTAAAGAAATTTCTTGGAAAAGTGCTTAACATGTAATAAAATCCTAGGTCATTTTCCTAAGCTCAAGGAGTCGTAGGGTTTTTTGTTTTTGTTTTTTATATTAGAGACACAAAAAAGAGACAATGTTGGGAAGTCGTATTTTTTTTTCAGAAAAAATTGTGGTGACCCACAAAAGGCTGAAGCCCTGAAAAGAGCAGTTGAAAGACAATGCCCTGAAAAGGGCAGTTGAGTCAATGCCCTGAAAAGGACAGCTGCAAGTCACTGCCCTAAAAAGGGCAATTAAAAGTCAATGCCCTGAAAAGGGCAGTTTAAAGTCAATGCCCTGAAAAGGGCAGTTAAAAGTTATTGCCCTGAAAAGGGCAGTTAAAAGTCAATGCCCTGAAAAGGGCAGTTAAAAGTCAATGCCCTGAAAAGGGCAGTTAAAAGTCAATGCCCTGAAAAGGGCAATTAAAAGTCAATGCCCTGAAAAGGGCAATTAAAAGTCCATGCCCTGAAAAGGGCAGTAGTGCAGTGGAGTGTATTCAAACTGAAACTTACAGGTGCTAAGCATCTTGTCCACTATTTTTACAGCCAGCAACAGATCTATCACAAGTTTAGCACAGTTTGAATTGTGGAATGTAAGAGAACAGGATCTTGTCTACTATCTTCACAGCCAACAACCAGATCTGTTACATGTTTAGCACAACTTTAATTGTGGGGTGTAAGCCAACAGATTCACACTGACATTTAATCAAGGGAACAGAACCTTAAAGTTTTCACTATTTTCAATGAGGTTATAGAAAGATCCATATACATTTGTATATTGTTCTCCAGCATCAAAGCAAAAACAAAATAGATCTGTTTGACATTATTCAGAAAAAGCTGTGTTATGTCCTTTGATAAAGACTTTGCTGATCATTTGTATGGCAAGCAACAGAAACTGAGAACTGAAACTTGTTTAACACTATGAAGTGTAGACACTATGAAATGTAGAACATCTGGTAGAAATGTACTATCATTCTTGTTCACTATCTCAAGCAGAATTGCTTTCAACATTTTTTAAAAATTATATTTATTGTACTAACAATCAAATTCAACAAAGTATGAACCAACTATTCATTCTATTCTTTAAGCTCTTAGAGCAACATTTTTTTTATCATCTCAATTTTGAACTGGCAAACATAGTAATTTATGTTTTATTCTAACTTCTATGTGGCATGCTTTAAATGTTTCTGTAACCAACCCATAATGACATAGCTTACAGCCTTGCACAATGTTTGCATTTAACCATCTGAATTCTTACCCTGTGCAATATCACTTATATCAATCAAATACAGCATAGTATACACAATGATTTTTAATCCTGCTCTTATTGAGTGTCAATTTTTATTTTTTCTATGACATTCAATTAAACTCAATGCTGACAATACTGACAACTTTATTTCAAAGACTTTAAAAGTCACAAGTACATAATATGTATATCAGTCCAAGAGTGACTGCATTTTTTGTAGTAACAAGGCTCTGAGGAGTTAAAATTAAAGCAGAAGCAGGATAGTTGAAAAACTGACCAATATGACACCACCACACTTGTCCTAGTTCAGGACAGTTAAAGTTTTAACTTCAATGTGGGAACAGCAGACTTCTAATAGTAATGGTCTCTGTCTGTCTGCATTTTGGGCCTTCTCTCTACAACTTAACTCTGTTACGTATCAATGTACTAACCTGAAACTTTGACAGTATGAAGACATTGTGGAGTAGTGCTGCATAAAAGAACCATAACTCTCTTAAGGCTATCCATAGTTTTTGCCCTTTGTTAATTAAGATTCTGTTTGAGGCATAAATCTGTAATCCTATAATGACTTAACTAAAAAATTTAAGGAAGTCTACAAGGTATTCTTGAGAAGTGAAGAGTAACAACATCTTAACTCTCCTGTGGTAATCTAAAGAGTCATTGGACTCATTGCCCTTTGTTAAAATTTCATACTAAAATGTTTTTTGTCCATAGCATAACTCTGTAACCATAACTCTGTCATGAATAGACATAATAGCATGTCAATTAGGCAAAAAGAATGAGTTAGGTGGTTTGGGGAGCATCCTTCAGTGACACTGTAAGGTCCACATTTTTACACAGTTCATGAACTGTTAGCATATACTGGTATAGGTTTAATTAATTGTTATCACAACTTATATTTTCACCCTCTTCTAAGTCACAAGAATGCTGTTCAGTAGTTAAAGGTAATGAAGGAAATCCTGCACAGAAACCCAAAAGAGTCCAAAATCAGCAACCATGATAAACTAGCATTCAATCTTCTGAAAAAGATATAAAATACTTGCCAAAAGAGAACTGCCAAATAGAATCGAAACATTTTGTGCAATATTCCCAAACTCAAATTAGGACTTAATTCTCTAAGTTTGACAGTGTTAACTAAATGCACTACTTCACCAAGTGTATCTGAATTCTGGTCATCTACTCATGATTTTAGAGACACAACTATATATATGTAAAATAAAATCTTTTACAACAGCTGAAATCACTGATAATGAAAATTGTTGTAGAGGAATGATTGAATAATGACTACACATAAACAAATCCAGGATGGTACTGTATATAATTATGCCAGGAATATTGAGGAACTTAGGCGTAAGCAAAAAGGTATGAACTGGACCTGATGGAATATTAGTTTATGACGGGGGAAATTGTTGAAGGATTTTTCACCACGTTAAACAGAGTTCAATGGGCTGCCCACCAAACACCCTTGGCAGTATCTCAGACAGCCAGAATCGTGCTTGAAAGAGTAACAATACCAAATGTACTTTCACAATTCAGCAGAAAGATTAGCTAAAGAGACTTTAGCGAACAGGTTTTATAGTATCCCTAGACCTGTTTGCTGAAGCCAATCCCGTATCAAAAGTCAACCAGAACTGTGACATATTTATGTCACGCTGTAATTTAATAAATTTGCATTATCTGGACAAAATTTCTACACTTACTGTAGGGGAAATTAATCTATTTTGCACACTTCAGTCTATGTTTGTTAATAAAAAAGGTTTGGTTGATGGAATAATACCTCAAAGTTTATCAGCTCGGTTAAATTTTGTGAAATTCGCCGCCATTGCTGTCCTATGGTGTGACTTGCCAGACTTTATGTTCAGGTACCTTCGCGTGGAGAGAACAATGAATAGATACAAAATTTATTTGTTTATCAGATAGTGTAATTTATTTGACCAAAATTTGATTAATAAGGGTGATTTAAATAGTTATTTATTACTGTTCATAAACTGTCATAATTCTGGTAGCCTTTGCAAATGGGGTTGACCCATAACTTTACTGTCGCCCAATGTCAAAAATCATAAAAGCGACATATAAAGTTATGGAAGCCAGAACTACAGAAAGATCTAATCATCTTGATGTTATCTAGAAGTTGCTCAATAATTATATACCAGAAATAAATTTTGTGGCCATTCATGAAGTGAGATGGTTGAATGTTAACTGTTAACTGTGCTTAATCTGTCATGTGCTTGGCATTGGTAAAAGAGACTTCATCTTATGATGCTGTAAGTGATTTTATTCAAAAGAGTGTTTCAGTTCAAGTTCCATAACTCACTTGATGATCCTTTAGTTGTCTTTCAAAGAAATTTCAAGGAAAAGTGTGGAAGTAAGTGTTGTAAAACCTTTGTTTGGGCAGGACTGACAGTTTGAAGGAACTGTCAGAAGTAAATGGGGATTTTGCAGATAAACTAAGTCCATTTGAGGTACATAAAGTGATGTTGTTGTGTACAGCAAACCAACTATAAATGAGGCGATCAAGGAATATTTTGATGTTAAAAGTTTCAGTGAGTATAATGACCAGGAACATAATGATGAAACTGTTGGTCATCAAATTTATGATATTATGCACAACAACAGAACACAGAAAATAAAGTTACCCTTGTTTACATGCAGTAATTAATGCTGTCATGGTTTGCAAAAAAATGCAGATATTAACATCCCAGTTTAGAGCCTTTTAAGATAGCAAGATTCTTCAAAACATGAAAGTTTTCATCCTGAAAACTTACTTTCTACAGAATCTGTTTCCAAATACATTTGTAAGACATAGATATCTTAGCCTATCACTTTGTTGAGCATTGGCCAAACAGATAGAATAAGAGCCAGACAGACAGCACATGAGTCAAACAGACAGCATATGAGTCAAACAGACAGCATATTATATGAGTCAAACAGACAGCATATGATATGAGTCAAACAGACAGCATATGATATGAGTCAAACAGACAGCATATGATTTGAGTCAAACAGACAGCATATGATATGAGTCAAACAGACAGCATATGATATGAGTCAAACAGACAGCATATGATACGAGTCAAACAGACAGCATATGAGCCAGACAGACAGTATATGAGATTTAAGTTTCAGGAATATAACACCTTGTTGAGGGAAGTAACAGCAAAGCAAATACTGAAAACGTTCTGGTGTATCAAAGTTAAGGTTCTGGTGTATCAAAGTTAAGGTTCAGGTGTATCAAAGTTAAGGTTCTGGTGTATCAAAGTTAAGGCATTACTAATATGACTAAGTTGCTTAATGCTGTATGTGTGGTTCTTTCAATGACTACTACATTCAGTCTGGATGTTGGGTTACAAAACAAAAAAAAACATCAAGTCAAAACTACAAACAGCAATCAAGTATAACATATCTAAATGCAAATTTCACAATACATCCAAGATATAAATGAAGGACTATACTAAAACAATTAAAGAAGGAAGAGCCACACCTCCACTAAATAGAGGACTTAATTGCTCAACAGCCTCAGACATAAAAAGCAACAAGGAAGTTGTACAACTATTTTTTCTGATAAAGAAGTATATACTCTAACACCTCACAATTAGATAAATATATATGTTTGGTTATAAAAATAAAAGACTTAAAAGAATATATTTTTATGCATACACACATTGAAAATGACAGAAAATGTGCAAGATCACCAGATGCCCATGAAAAGAGCATGTAAAGAGATGGAATCAAACTGTTTCCCAGAGAAGTCAAATCTTGTAAGAGGGCTTTAAATTTCAGAAAGATGTAGCTAGTTTCCAGGAAACATTTTCAAAGCCCTACTAAAATTTAGAACTTCTTCAAAGATGAGATAAACTTAAGCCATACATCTAGGGCATTTAAAATAGTCTTGGCTGACCTTTCCAGAACTTCTTATTCTATAATCAAATGAACAAGTCAGCTCTGCTGAAGAACTCGCAGTGGCAATGCTCATTTTTAAGGACAACATTGTAACAATGTCTGTAAATAAGTTCAAGATGTTTACTGTTTCTTGATGAGTATTCTAGTCATGTTTTACCTTAACCAGTGCAGGAGATACAGACTAAACAAGAGATATTCAAAGATTATATCAAAATATTTATCAGAAATGCCATTCACAGTTTTACTATACAAACTTATGCGGAAAACTTCACTTGGATATATCAAGAAACTCAGCATTCTTATCTTTAGCTGCAAAGGTTGGTCCGAAATATTCAGATAATAGTTGAATCAGCAGAAATTTTGACATGCTTAAACAGAAATAGAGTGAAAATGAAAAAGAAAAGAAAAAATCAAGCCTGCAACAATTGTTGAGGAAGCCCGACCCATTCCTCAATAATATTAGCATTCCGCTACATTCTTTTTTTTTAGAAAAGAGTGATAAAAACAATAAAAAAGAGCTGTCGTAGGACAGCACGCTCGACTATTCTCACTGCTTGACACTAAAGGGCTATACAACCTTATACAACCATTGTCGATTACCTTCTCTTGCAAAATGAGGTAACGAAAGTGAAAAGGTATTGTATGTTTAGAGGCAATAATAACTAAATATACATACTACCTTGCCACATACGATAACCATATTTTTAAGTCTAAAAAGGGGCCATAATTTATAGAAAATACCTGTATTTGACTAAGATCATAATTTCTAAAGTATATAGTTACATATCACAATCATTAGTTGAACAGAAAACTTAAACCCAAAGTGTCTGATAAAAGCGTACACAGATTTATTGGGGTAAGTTCAAGAATGTGAAAATCAAACATAATATGCAAGTATAAAAGTTGTTTGTTTACTAAAGTTTGTTTTCTAACCTTAATGAGATAATCATTCCCATTGGCTTAATGGAAATTCAAGGACAGCAATTTATTTCCACTGTGGATACCAGTAACCAGATATTATGAAGATATCTGATACTTAGTCACAATATATCAGAATAGAGAAATCGAAGGAAATTTTACACCAGGCTCTGTCATGGAAGAAGCTGGTAAAGTAGTACCTGCTTTAACTCCACTGAGTCCTGTGCCAACATGTTTAATGTAACTAATCAAGTCCTCCTTTGTTGCAATGTCAGGAGTTCCTCCTATCTCCTTAAAGGCTTGAATTAATTTCAGATCCTTATCCGAAACTTCAAGTTTCTTTGCCATATTTGCTAAGTTCCTTCAACTGTAGCGTTTAAAAATATCTTCGAAGTACAAAAATGTCTTAGTGTGGCAAAAATGGGTAAAATATCCTCCAATAGACGGCTAACATTTAAAAATTCAATCTTTTATGAAATCCTGTGTCAAATCTGCTATTCAACTTTAATTCAACTTATGCATAACTCAACTTAAGTTTAACTCAACTTAAGTTTAGCTTTAACTAACTTAAGTTTAACTTCAACTCAACTCAAGTTCAACTCAAGTTTCACTTTAATTCAACTTAAGTGTAACTTACTCAACTTAAGTTTGAACTTAAGACTTAGTGTGTGCTTCCTTGCCGAAAAAATTTAACTAAATTTCTAAGTCAAAAAGGGACCATAATTTACACAAAATGCTTGACAGAGTTACCTCCTCTTGTAAGCAGAGTAAGCTCTTGATGGTAAACAAGTATTGTAAGTGTCAGGGCTACATCTGCAAGGGTTAGGTGAATAATGTTACCTTGCCGAAAAACTTAAACCTGAACCAATGCCGACGCTGGGGCGAGAACTATAGCCCTCCTTATTCTTCATATAGTTGAGCTAATGACACATTCTTGCATATAACAGAATAATCTAACACAGGTACCCGAAAAAAACTTCTTGCTTTTTAGTTAATTAGGCCTTAATTTTTGGTTACTGATTGATTAATGGAAGAGCAAGGTGATCATTATCTCAAAATCGAAATAAAATAAAATTTAGAACAGAGGTTTTATTTTTTTCTGCAGAATAAACTTGTGTTACATATCTGAAAATAATTTGGTGCTGTTAAGTAACAAAAATCCACTGCCAGGTAAGTCAACTGAGCAATGGTCCGAGCAGACTGATTTACATTTGATCTTTTTTTTTTAAGCCCATCAAGACAAGCCTTCTAGCTTCTATACACACAATTTATCAGATTGATCAGTACTGTTTAATGCAAACATTTATTTCTTAATTGTCAATTTTATCTAACTTATGTGCACCATGAAGGAATTCTGACTGACAATGGCAATACAGAAATGTCAAAACTCAGGGTCAAATTTCTTTTACAAAAGTCAAATTTATAACCTTCAAGTGAAAAGGACTAACAACATAGCATGAAAACTTGTGAAATGTTGTGTATTTGTGTTTTAGGACCAGAGATCTTTTAACTTAATGTTCTTCATGGAGTTCAAGATGAGCTCAGAGTTCTATGTCTTGGTGGGACTATAATGGGATAATCTTTGCCTCGGTGGGACTTTTTCAAATTCTGGATGGGGTTGCCTTTGTGTCATCTCTCGGTAAAATTCTTTTTCTTTAAGTTAGTCATTTTTTTAAATGTTGCATGTAATTATAAAATTCCATACACTGAAAGTGTGCAATATACCTGTAGTTTTACTCTTGTCATCTATTTCATAAATAAGATACTGTATAAACCTGACTTTGGTACAATCAATAAAAATCTGCTTACAATTTTGAAGGAAATTTTAAAGTATTGATGCATGAATCTTAACTGTGATCAAAATGCCCACTATATAATAATAATCTTCAAACCACACGTGCTAAGAACATGACTTGGGTCTTTGATATTTGGAATAAAAATCCAGTACTTATGCATAGTACTGCACAGTTCTTGTACCATACCCTAATGTCGGATGACTTTAAATGTACATTGCAAATCAGCAAGTAATGACATATGCAGATTAAAATGTGTTGAACATAAGAGAGCTATACAACTAAAATCTATTGTCAAATATTGTACCAGACATCATAAATATTGTGGGCATGCAGATAGTACCAGTAACCATTTTCCTAGGTAAGGTGACAGAGTAATGAAAAATGTGTCCCATCTCATTAATGTATCTCATTTTTATCACCCTTTTTTTTCTATTTGAAAATGAAGGCTTAGTGTTATTACATTTTGAACTAAATATTATCTTAGTTCTTACTCTATGTTTGTGAAAGTGTCTAGTCAATGCCTAAACATCAACATAACATGTAGAAAAAATGAACACACCAGGCATATTCAGAGTACATTTTTTTGTGTTTTTATAAGTAAAAGAAATACAAACTATTATGATGTTGCATTTAAATAAACCCCATGGGCAGATTTACTATGGAGCCATAAGGCCTGTGTATACAATTTTATCAGTAAATTTCATTGTAAAAACTGAACAGGACTGAATTATATGAAGACTTATTTGATACAATTTTCACTCTGACGTTTGTTCATACTCAGTTCAAAATTTCTGGATCCCCTACTGAATCCTGTTTCACTAGAAAAAAATGGCAAAAAAAATCCATTCATTTCAGTTCCTGCCAACAGAAATGCAACTTGCCCGGTCATGTGAAGTAACCGATGTGCAGTCAGGTACACAACATTTCTGTGACAATCAGTTATAGCTTATGTTTGCTGAATTTTCCTCCTTATTTAAAGTATGTGAATGCTAAGATCGAGTTTCAACTTATTTCTTAGCACCTGTGAGTAAAGAGTGGTCACAGTAGATTGCACATGCAGATAATGGGCAATGTCCCTGTTTTGCCCATATATTAAAGTTTTGTAGTAAGCTCAACCAGTAGGTGTAAACCTAGGCAGTAGTAGATGGACAGACACATGAAAGTGATCACACTGGTATCTATATGACATGAACTTCAGTCCATTCGGTGTTTTAGGGGTTTGTCATTTCATGTGATTTCCATGTACAAAACTACCTTTCAAACATGAGGACACTGACTCATAAAGCTCCAAATATTGGCACAGGCAGATCATTGGTTGACAATATACTTTCTAAACATAAGAAAAGGGTTTCGGGGTCAAACTGTAGATACCTGCAAATTTTTGCTAGAATGTCATTTAAACATCAAAAGCTACCCGCTTCTGATTGCAAATGAAAACTTGACTTCTTACAGTTAACTGTATTAAAATGAATAAAAAAAAACAAGAGGGCCATGATGGCACTGGATCACTCACCTGAGAACTTTGCCTGTGGTTTTGCTGTTATGCAAATGACAGAGGCAGTATTACATTTTTAACTGGAGATCTGTAGGTGCCTACAAACTAAATATCTAAAATAACTGTCAATAAATAACGGCTCTATGACAGAAAGTAGAAAAATCTCTTATTAGCTGCAGTGACCTTGACCCAGAGACCTCATACCCAACCTAAGGCTAGAGGTCCATGCAAGGAACCTACATACAAAATATCAAAGATATTGGTCTATAAATGACAGCTCTATGAGGTAAAGTAGATAAATTCATTTTTAGCCTTGTTGACCTCAACCCCAATTTAATGGAAGAAGCTCATGCAAGGTTTCTATATAAAAATATATTTAAAATATCAATCAATAAATAAAGTCTCTATGAAAGAAAGAAGAAAAATCCATTATTAGCAGCAGTGACCTTGACCCAGTGACCTTAAACCCCACCCAAGGGTAAAGGTCAATTGCAGAAACCTACATACCAAATATCAAAGATATTAGTCTGCAAATGAAGGCTCGAGGTAGAGTAGATAAATCTATTTTTAGCCTCAGTGACCTTAACCCAAATTTAATGGAAGAGATTGCTTTAAGATGTTTATTTACAAAATATTTGAAATATGAATCAATAATTAAAGTCCCTATGACAGAAAGTAGAACAAACTATCATAAGATGCAGTGACCTTCACCTAGACCCAGTGACCTAAACATCTCCCTAAAGGTAGAGGTTCATGCAAGGAACCTACATACCAAATATCAACTGCAGCTATCGCTGAATGCAATTAATACCCCCACTGATGCATACTGAAGATTAAAAGAGGCCACATCTCTCTAAAAATTTAGTGGTCTGAACCCAAATTCGAACTTGACCTGTATTTTATGATGTTACATCTGTGTACTAAAATTACTACAATCCAATGATTTTTTTTTGCCAAATTAAAGATGAAAAAGAGCCACAACTATATAAAAAATTAATGGTCTGAACCCAAATTCGAACTCCACCTGTATTTAATGATGTTACATCTGTGTACCCAAAATTATTTCAATCCACTGATCCTCTGGAAATGATTTTTTGCAGAACTTAAGATGAAAAGGGGCCATAACTCTGTAAAAATTTAGTGGTCTAAACCCAAATTCGGACTTGACCTGTATTTTATGATGTTACACCTGTGTACTAAAAATATTACAATCCAATGACTCCTTAAAGAGTTATCATCTGGAAACCATTTTTTTTGCAAAACTGAAGATGAAAAGGGGCCATAACTCTGTAATCCCCCCCAAACTTCGTAGAGGAGCTCTAGGTGGACCCGAATGCCAAATATCAAATCCTACAGCATTATAGTTTCAGACACGAAGATGTTTTAAGTTTTCCCTTTATATTAAATCTATATAAACAAGTGACCCTGAGGTAGGGTCAATTTTACCACAGGACATAATTTGAACAATTTTGGTAGACAATACGTTGTGCAAAATGTTAGAACTTAGGGCATTGTGGTTTCAGAGAAGAAGATTCCTAAAGTTTCCTATATATTTCTATAAAAAGATGTGACCCCTAGGGCATAGCCAATTTTGACCCCCCAAGGACATAATTTGAACAATGTTGGTAGAGGACCTATAGATGATAAACCCTGCCAACTATCTAAATGTTGATGCACTTACGCACGCACGCACGCACGTACTTACCCACGACGACAGACATCATGCGATCAAAATAACTCACCATAAGCATATAGTGCTATGGTGAGCTAAAATAAATGAAAGATATGACAGTAGAGCGTTATATTCAAATTGAAATATGGGACATGGATGCGGACACGAATTGTAAATACGCGTATTTTTGCAAAGTAGTAAAAACGGCGTAACTCTAATTCCATAAATTAATTACATGTAATATGTCTTAATTTTAGGGTTTTCTTTTCTGAATTAAATTGTAAATTTAAAGATATAACTATGATGGTACTTTTGATATAAAAATTTACATCTTCCTATGATGTTCAGAAAAGGGTTTTCATTGAACTTTGTGCGCTTAATATTAACAAAAGACAGATGAACGGGCAGACATACAACCAGTTGTATAAAATTATTCAGCTTAAAATTTTGCAAATAATCAGGAGGCAAAGAAGACACTGTACCCTGACAAATTAAATATATCCCGAAACGTCTTTCAAATTTTCAAAACTATCACAATTTAAGAAGTCAAATTTTCTTTGAAACCGTAAGCGAGTAGCTTATAACTACAATTTTACTTTAACTACATATGGAATTAGATTCTCAAAATCCTCTATTTCTAAAAATATTAAGTGTTACTCATCTGTAAATTTCATCGACGCACAACAGCTCATCAAGTAACATCTTTCCATTTCCGTAGCACCTCCTTCCTCCAACCATCAACGTGTCTTTTCCCTTGTCCCCACCATTGCCAAAGCGTCTTCAACTTTTCCATTTGTCACTCTTCATTATTCAACCTGTTTCTATTGACAACAAAAACACGAACATAGAATTTGGCTCAAAGCTTTGTGGTGAATTTTTCTTTCCAGGTTCTAACCAGTATCATCACCTGCGAGATCGCAATTATAGCTTATAGCTTTCTTTACAAAAATGGCTGATTATGTAATGTTATTTTTAAAACTCTGACCATTTCACAAATATGTCGATTTGACATAAACAATGTAACAGAAACAAAGTGTATTTAATAAAATAATATTCTTACAGAATAAGCTTATTGTCATCTGTTCATGGTGAATATCTATGCATTTTAACATTTAGTAAAATAGCATATACATCACTATTTGGGCAAGCAGGTAATAGAACTACGATAATTAACATTACTACAATGTATTAAAACACCAAAAAATACCTTTTCATTGTTTCATTACGATGAAATCAAACAAGACATCGAAACATCCCCAACAACCGCACCATGTACATCTGCAAGACCAAGCAATGACCACTAAACGGTGGAAAGAACGGGCAAGGTCACGGTTTAACGACAAAATCGCACGTGTTTTAATAGTGAGCGATTATCATAATGGTGAAGATTTACCGTTAATGTTACGTGTAACATAGCCTCTTCACATCAAAGGTCAAATGTTAACTTGTATTATTTTGACAGTTGAAAATGGCAAAGTTACACAACTTTAAAAAAAAACGACGATATCTCAGAAAATACACAAGTATTTGTAATTACGTAATATCTGGATATTAACTGACCATGCATTAGATGTTTCCATAAGAAATATTTTGATAAATTAAGTTCTTTTTTTTTACTAGATATTAGATTTTCTGTTGTCAGCCTTGAGTGTCACGGCTGATATTTCCTTTATAAGCAATCTATAGTCTAAATATTTCGGGTATACTTGTAGAAATGATATTCATCTTCAGGTACATACATTTATTTTTCGTACATTTTCTTTCCGTTATACCTGCCTATTTCAGTTTTTGTCACTGTATGTCACTCAGTGCTTAGTGGTGCAATTCCAATGTTTTCGTCTTTTTGTGAAAATCCATGGGGCGTACATGGTGCCGATACCACGTGACTTATACGGATATGTATGGGGCTGAAATTTGTGAACAAGCCGAGTCATTGTCGATTCATTAATATTTTTTGGATGACCTTTTTAATGCATCATATTTTTTATGGGATAACACTCTGAGTGCCCGCTCCTTTTTTGTAACAAATATTGTCCTCAAATAGTTTTTCGCAAAATTTTGTAGTTTAAATAAAGTGCAACAGCGCATTTTAATTTATGTGTGGAAGCATAATTTATAAAAGCGATGCTGAAAACGACATTTTTAGCTTCTTTAGGAAACTAATTCTATGTTCGGAGCAAACAGTATTTGATAGAGAATAAACAAAGTGTTTGAAATGCATTAAATTCAACAAGCAAACAAAATGAAATCTAATAATGCAAAAGATATGTGTGGAAAGGGTTTTTAAAATGATACGTGTAGAAGCAAAATAGTTCCATATAACCACAGTCACTACTAGCATTGTTTTCTATAAAATCGTTAACGTGCATGAAAACATTATCTTTGAACTAGATTTAGTTTTACAAAAAATTTCAAATGTATCATTTTTGGGTAAAACTTCTCGATCATTGGACATGGAACCGGTTTACCTTTACAGAGGGAGATCGTAAAGTAATTCTGGGGCAAAAATTTGCTGGTGTAAAAATAGCGGATTTTATGATAAATTTCTTCATTTGGACGGATACTTTTGACAAGTAAGTACAGATTTTCTTTTTTAAAAACAAAACGAATATGCTCGTGCTGTGGCCGCTAAAATTCCCCATTCCCGGTTACTTATACTGAGTCTGTAGCTTTTAAAACAAAAAAAGTTATTGACGTACTTATAGGCAAATTTTTTAGTTTAAACAGTAGAAGTGACTTTGAATTTAGACGATTTTTGCGTGGTTTTCGAAAATTATGGCATATAGTTCATTGCCATATTTACATATTATTTCATAGATAATTATTTATGCCTGGTGCAAGTGCATCAATAGAATTCTGTGTGGTGATCGAAAATAACTACTTTATACACGCTTTTAGTACTTGGTGTTAAATTTAAGGAGCTTTTACTTTCTGGTGACTACTTTAAGCAAAAATTGTGCTGGTGCTCGGCGACTTGTTTGACGAAATATCGTTTCACATTGCGTTAAGCTATGAAAGTCACACAAAAATTATACTATTGCAACAACAAAACATATGCAATTAATAAGTCATTTCTTTTCATACAAAAGGCTAGGCAGAATGAAAAGCACTTCAAATGTTGATAATTATGATGGCATTTACGGATCTAACCGAAAGAATTTTTTTCTGTTTATGTCCGTTTTATTGTAGGATGTTCAAAACACAAATACATTATAAAGTGTTGTTTCAGATCTCGTACTCGAACTGTAAAGAAAGAAAATATATCTAAGGGTTCATTATCAATAGAATGAAGGATTATTATAGAATTAGACCAGAGACGTATATATAACAATCTACGTCTCTGATTAGACCTAAAATCTTGATTAGCTTTTATAAATAGAAATGCATAGAAGGTAACTTTGGAATAATAAATCAACAGTTTCAGATATTTGCAGTGTTTGACAAGGCATAACTCCTCTTCTCTTTTCTTCCCTTTTTTAAAGAAGAATACATCGTTGTTCACATTATTATTTGTAAATGAGCCTCGCAAGTACGGAAGCAACAGATACCAATTGAGTTATAACAGACAGGAATATACTATAAAGGAGGGATTTATTCTTAGAACGGTTAACTTTCGTGATCCTAAGTGGTATGAAAACGATGTGATTTTAGACTTCTTGTAAGATTAAGCTTTATGCACTGAAAAGTCTGTTAGTATCATTAATAGTTTGAAAATTTGTGTCAAAAGGGTACAACAATACACGCATATACACTGTGGTTTCAATAAGAATAAAAGATTTAGTCTTTAATATTATAGCATAAATGTCAGTTATGCCACGGAAATATTTGTTTGTTAAATCATGCTGATTTTTATTTTCAGATGTCATCATCAGAAGACTGCACATGTGGTATATATGGTAAGACGCTGGCAACTAAGTCTTCGTTGAGCCACGATATTTAGCTGTACAGTAGCGCAAACTTTGAATGGTCACATGTTTTTAAGGGACCCAAATGACTTCAAACAATTTGATAAAGGGCATGATTTCTGAAAAAAAAATTTTTTTAAAGTTTTTAATAGAGTCATAATTATAGTGAAAACAGGCCTTGCCTTCTTAAGGCCATGTTTTTAAGGGACCATATGGCTTGAAGGAATTTGATATATAAAGGGTCACCTGAGGAACATTTCTGTGAAATAATCATGAAATAATGGCTGGTGGATTCTGGCAATTTTTTTCAATTTTCATGTATACAAATGTATTTATAAACTGAAAAGTAGCATGAAGGTATTTGATTAAAAGCCACAGAAGAAACTTTTCAGTAAAACTTTTTTTAAATCGAACCAGCACTTTAGGTGTAGGTGTAGGTGCCTTCAAACCAAATATCTAAATTATCAGTCAACAAATGATGGCTTTATGACAAAAAATAGAAAAATCTATTGTTAGCTGTGGTGACCTTGACCTTGACACAGTGACCTCTACCCACCTAAGGCTAAAGGTCCATGCAAGATACCTACATACCAAATATCACTGATATTTGATAAATGAAGGCTCTGTTAAGTAATGTTGATAAATCTGTTTTTTTTCTCTTGGTGATCTTAAATTAAATGGAAGAGGTTCTTGCAATGTGTCTATATACCAACTATATAATATATCAATCAATATCTAAAGACTCTATGAAAAAAAGTACAAAATCTTTTTAAGCCTTAGTGACCTTCACCTTGACCCAGTGACCTCAAACTCAAATAAAGGGTAAAGGGTCTTGCAAGTTACCTACATACCCAATATCTCAGATATTGATCAATGAAAGAAGACTCTAAGCGGAAAAGTACCAAAATCTATTTTCAGCCTTGTGGACCTTGACCTTGATCCAAGTATATGGCAGCGATTCATGCAAGGTGCCTATATGTACCAAATTTCTGTCAATTAATTAAGTCTCTATGATTAAAATTTGAAAAGGCTGTTTTTGGGCTTGGTGACCTGAAGGCAGGGCCAATTTTGACCTCAGGGCCAAGATTTGAACAAACTTGGTAGAGGTCTACTAGGTCATGTTACACATCAAATATTTTAACATTAGACATTGTGGATACTGACGAGATACTGTCGAGAAGATTTAAATTTTTTCTATGCAAGCTAGTCTTTACAAAAATTAAGTGACCCCTGGTCTGGGGTCAGTTTTGACCACAAGAGTATCATTTAAACAATCTTGGTAGATGATGATCCATGCAAGATATCTAAGCACTAGGCCTTCTTGTTTCATAGAAGAAGATTTTCTAAGTTTTCCATTCAGAAGCCTTTGTTAAATCAGGTGACCCCCAGGGCTCGGCCATTTATGATCCCAGGGGCATAATTTGAACAATCTTTGTAGAAGAACTGTAGTTGAACCTGTATGCAAAATAAAAAATCCCAAAAGCATAGCAGTTTCAGACAAGAAGATTTTTTCAGTTTTTCCCTTTATATGCCTCTACATAAAAAAGTGACTCCTGGGGTAGGGTCAATTTTGACCCCAGGGACATAATTTCATTAATCTTTGTAGAGGTCCACTAGACAATACTTCGTGCAAAATTTAAGAACTTAGGGCCTTGTGGTTTCAGAGAAGAAGATTCCTAAAGCTTTTCCTATACATTTCTATGTAAAACATGTGACCCTAGGGCATGGCCAATTTTGACCCCAGAAACACAATTTGAACAAAATTGGTAGAAGATATTGTTATGGTCTAGTGCACACCTTCCTATAATTGTATAAATACAACATCTTACAACTGCGTCAGGGAATCTATTCTTTGGCTCAGTGGTTAGTGTTCGCATGTCACGCCGTCGATCAGAGTTCAAATCCTGCTCTGGGTTGTGTATTCTAAGATGCACTGCATCTTTCTGTTACGGATTTTCATGTACATGGCTCATGAAGCTCTAGGTCTTTTGGTTTCAGACAAGAAAATTTTTCTTTTGGTTGCCATAGCAACCAGAATTCTGCATGGAACTGAATTCTGTAACAACTTTGGTAGAGCTTCATGCAAGGAACATCCTTGCCAAGTTTTATTAACTTTGACCAAGTGGTTTCAGAGGAGATGTCATTTGAAGAACAATGTGAGCGGATGTATGACGGATACCAGGCCATCCTTATAGCTCAACTGCACTCTGGGTCAGGTGATCTAAAAAATTAGATAAAGGGCCACCAAAGGAACATGAGCTCGGTCATATGGCTATGGCTGGTACTTAAGGTTAACAACCCAATTCATCATTTTCGTGAAATAGTTTTGAAATTGGGCAAGTGGTTTCTGGGATTTTCATTTTTTTTCTTTATGATTGCCATGGCAACCAGGGTTCTGTATGGAAACATTATTCTAATTTTAAGGAAATTGAAAAAGGACCAACCAAGGAACATTCCTGTGAAGTTTGGTTAAAGTTAAGCCAATTGTTAATGTCACTTGCAGACACCAGTGGTTTATGACACTTGCAGACACCAGTGGTATATGTCACTTGCAGACACCAGTGGTTTATGTCACTTGCAGACACCAGTGGTTTATGTCACTTGCAGACACCAGTGGTTTAGATGGTGTTTGAAACTACTGATGACAGACAACAGACAATCACCTACAAAGATTCCAACAGCTCACACTTGAACACTGTGCTCAGATGAGCTAATAAAGTGGTACTTTTAAAAAGAAAATTACTGAGTACTTGTGTATGAATTTTGTTAACAGATACTAGGATGTTGTGTATGAATTTTGTTAACAGATACTAGGATGTTTGATCCAGTTCTTGGTCTACCAGTTACTCATTGCCATTCCTACTAAATCGATAGGTTCACACTTTATTTAACAGTAAGACCTTCTCTAAAACAGTAATCAAACTGACAGACATAGCTGTACAATGTGTGACACAGACTCCATAAAGATCATTTATCAAAAGACAAAAAGTGTGTTTTAAAATATTTATTTCATGAGATTCCATACATGCAATTGTACAATAAATATTTCAAACACCAAAAAATGACACGTGCAAAAATATGTCACTTGTGGACACCTTAAATTGCTTCTATATGTCATAACATGTTTCCACAACAATATCCTCAGGTAAGCACTGTTTTACATGCTATTTCTGTAACATCTTTAGTATAATGTTCAAAGTTCGAGATAGAATGCCCTATCAGTGTCAAAAGGTGACCCTGACCTTTGACCAATCTTCACATAATGTAAAAAAGAAGTTTGTTTTATCTTAATGATATATGTACATTGACATTTCTACTGCTGAGGCAGAGTCTGTCTTAAATGATATGTTATAAGATTCTGATTACAAAATAACCTTGACCTTGAGATTTGATACAAACATTTGCTACACAATGTTCTATCAAACTGTATTGTTTGATTGAAGTATTGAAGACAATTTTAAACATTTTATATCATTTTAACAAAGTTGATAAACAACCAAATTAATGGAAATAACAGAGTTTATACAAACCTCTTTATTGGGGGTGGGGAGTAATATACAGAATTTAGACATTTTATCCACATTACCTATTTGATGGTCATCAAAACGCATAAAGAAAATAAAGAATTATTAATACATGATTCATTTCTATATATTCTACCAGGTTACCTGTTATATCATTAAGGTGAAAGATCAATGATCTTTATGGCAAAGGAAATAGAAAATGTAATTAAATGAATGAGCATGTTTAGTAAGGAAATCAAACATGTAAGGCCAAATTCATGGGCCTTTTGTTAACTAGAAAAACACTATCACAACAAACCAACATACTTCATACACTGCACAAACATGTAAGAAGCCTAATGCATGAAATCTGTCAATACAAAAACAAGGCAAAACAATGATTCATAAGTACTTGGCTATAAAACCAGCCCTGTACCACTTTAAATTCACTCCAACAGATGCACAAGTCCATTATACAGATGGTTTACAATACGTAGTTGCTTGCATGATTTTCTTTGTTAGTTTGTATTGGGGTTTAATGTCAGTTTCAATCTCTTTTTGGTCATATCCAAGTGATCAGTCCACCTAACAAGTGTTCCTGGGTATCCAACCAGTTTATTAACCAATCTCTCCACAAGCAACTGACTGCTTCCTCACTTGAATCAGAGGTGAGCGACAAATGACCTTCAGACATACCATCCAAGATGATTTGTCAAGGAGAAATTTAGCACCCCCTTTATCCGATGCTCTACTGAGCTAGGCAGGTCAGCAGCATGATTTTATCTACTCAATACCACAGCTGTACTGATCTAATGGAAAAAAAAAACATTTAGAAATAACCAGTCACTTGTTCATAAAATAAAAAAATACCATTCATAAGAAATAGAAAACAAACTAAAAAAATTGACTGAATGGACTAGTTACATTACACATCACATTATTGTATTAACAATGCACTTCTTTTATTATCTTGTATAAATGTCTATTTTCCCTGAAATAAAAATTTTGTCTTTTTTGAGTATTTTTCCTGAGCCATAAGCCCTTCTTTTATGTAGATCTAAAAAAAAAAAAAAAAAACACACAATAAAATGCAAAGAAAAAAGCCCGCTGAAGAAATTTCCTTATTATAAATCTAAGACAGTAACTGAACAAAGCCAATTCTAGTTGCCAAAATATTAATTCATATACCCTCTAAAGCTTAACAAATATACAACATAGAATAATTGTACAACATGCTCACATTTTAATACTATTATTTATTACCTCCCTTCCTCAAAGTAACATATGAAGTAACTGGCACCTTTACAGGCAGCAAGTTGTATTTTCTAAAAGCTGAGAGTGCTCAAGACCTATCAGAACAGTTTCAGTGGCATCTGTCATATGAGCAATCAGTACCAGTATCAAGTAAACCTAGAACAGACGGCTAGAGTAGACAAACATTATACTTAAGTACTGTCAAACCTTTTAGATATCCCAGTATCTGATTTCCCACATAACCATTCAAATCCCTAATTTCTACCAGCAGAAAGGGGAAAAAAACCACTTAATCCAGTATGTGTTCTGCATTTTGACACACTGAAAAGGAGCAAACCCAAGTTTCAATGCTTCTGTTACATAAATGTATACATATTTTAATGTCTTTACAGTGTTCACTCTATTCTCACAAACCACATTTTCACAAGCACATGCTGTAATCAAAACCTATGATATATCACAATGTATTACATTGATGAAGCATTTAATATCAAGTTTCATCACTTCAAGTCAAGGATTAATGAAGTTGGGTTTTCGAGGTATGATTTCCACAAGTTAGAGAATCTTGCCATGGTGGCCCCCTCTATAACACGATGATCGGCAGACCAGCTGACTTGCATAATATAACGTTTAACTATGTTGTCATTTTCATCAAATCTTGGTAACCCCTGTAATTGAAATATTAAGAGTATATCAAATATTTTAAATAAGGGTTGAAATGGAATCCAATGAATCATAAAAGAATGAAGTTACAAAAACACCAGTTAGTCCACTTTTCACTTCTTTTTTTCCCGATTTTTTACATTTTTTTGTAGAATGGCAACTTTTGATCACTGCAAATTCAAAAGCCATGAGGGGATCAAAGAACGTTTTTGTAATACATCAGAATTTTAATCTAAATTCCTTTGATCACATTTCAGATTCAGTTTCTAGGTCAATTTTTTCAGTGTATTCTGTTTCTCAGAAAGGGTTTAGTACATAGGTATCAAGAATCAAAAAAAATAAGTAAAGATGGAATTAAGTTTTCAAAAAACTTGAGTACACAACTAGATACAAACTTAAGAGGTAAATTCAAGTTCTATCCCTGTGTACCTGAATTTTTCCAAGGGCACCAATTGCTACTTCTGGGGGTAGTATGACTGGCCTTGCATAAGTTCCTCCAATCTGAAAAAAAATGACAGTAGCAATCATGTCAATTACACACATTTGGAATAGGGATTCTGCTGAATAAAATGTTATATAACACAGGATACTCTGTCGACTAAGTCATTTGTAGCTGATATTGAAACAAATTAAAGAATTCTTCTAAGGGATCAATTATAAATATTCAAATCTTCAGAATACAGTTTCATTTCAAAGTCAGCATACACATAATATACCGTTAACTGAGAAGAGTTAATGTTATCAACTAATATAACAGAATAATTGTAAATTTATTATGTTGTGACTTATTTTGTGCCTATAAATATCATCTCTTTTCAGTGTTTTTTTTTCCAGCCAATTTTCTATTCAGTCATACTTATGCTGGCAAAAAAGTATCTTTGTTCCTAATTAGAAAGAAAAAAATTCCCAAGCGCAAGCCTTGAAAATACTGGCAAAAACAAACAAAAAATTGTCAAGACTTAGATTGCGTCTGCCAAAAACAATCATAGAGCATAAAAACTGAATAAAAAGAAGTGCGGAATATCGCAGAACTGTAGAAAAATTCCCCTGTGACAATTTGCTAGAAAACTTCCAATCCAAAGTGTAGGGTCAGCAAAATGATGAAAAAAAGCATTCCTTTTTTGTTAAACATCATAATTTATACACTCCTCTTTATTCTCAGAAGCTTTAAAAAAATGAGAGTCATTACCAAAAACAAACTAGAAATGGGTTTTTGATTGAACAAAAACATATGTCTCCCCCCAGCCAGTTGCTGCAGACAGTATTGAGTCAGACGATTGTAAAATTTGACATTTAACCTCCAAGTGTGACCTTGACCTTGAGACACCGCAAAGTGGTTTCTGCATGTCGCCTTGATGAGGTGAACATCTGACCCAATTTCATATAAATCCTTCAAGGGCTTTTGAAGATACAGAGTGGACAAGATTTTGTGGCATTTGACATTTAAGCTCCAAGTGTGACCTTGACCTTGAGACACCACACTCGCAAAGTGAGTTCTGCACGTCGCCTTGATGAGGTGAACATCTGACCCAATTTCATATAAATCCTTCAAGGGCTTTGGAAGATACAGAGCGGACACAATTTTGTGGCATTTGACATTTAACCTCCATGTGTGACCTTGACCTTGAGACACCACACCCACAAAGTGGGTTCTGCTTGTCGCCTTGATGAGGTGAACATCTGACCCAAGTTTCATAAAAATCCTTCAAGGGCTTGGGAAGATACAGAGCGGACACGATTTTGTGACGGACAGACAGACAGACAGACGGACGGACGGACGGACAACCGGGGGAAAAACAATATGTCTCCCCCATTTTTGGGGGGAGACATAATTATGTTTACAGTTAACTTACTTTACAATTCCTGTATTCAAAATAACTTAAAACCACTTTACAGCTAAATATCAGAATACTGCAAACATATATATGAACTCACAGATCCTATATTTGAGAGAGAAAATGTCCCGCCTGAGAGATCGTCAGTACCAAGTTTACCCGCTAATCCGAGAGCATGAAGCCTGTTTAGCTCCGAGGCAATCTCAAAAATACTCAATGACTGAACATTCTTTATATTTGGCACCAAAAGTCCATCTTTAGTGTCCATGGCTAAACCTATATTATGAGATGCCTGGAATATTTGGAAAAAAGATTTTAGATTATCAAAAGGATAAAACTGCTGTTTGGTAATACATGTATATGAATTTTACTGCTTTTTCTTTCACTCATGTAAATGAAATAACTTTTATAGAATTGTTGAATAAGGCTGCCTCTAACATTTTTACTAAAATTGATTCTCTTGGCTTAATGACTGTCCCCCACTGTACCACACAAAAATGTAGATTCAAGTATCTACAATCAGCTAAGAGACAACTGAGCTAGCTACAGTAAGAGCTGATATCTGTCCTGTTTGGTATTCAGTATTTCTATTCATTTAGTGTTGTTTTTTTGCTTTCTATTTGTAGGTGTCACTTCTAAATTCATTCAAGGAAGTGTTCTAGTTTTCACGCTTTCTTTTCCAGAATTTCTTTCATCATGGTCAAGATGAACAAGATCCACACCTGGTCTAGGCAAATGCTGAAAACTCATTTCTGGCTGTTCAGATATTATGTCAAATTGAAATAATAGAGAAAATTCATCATCACTTTGACTAGAATTAAACCTCTAATTATAAAACATTAAACTGAACCACATATATATGTAAAGAAAACAAATGTGCATGCTAATGTATATACTCCAAGTTGGGAAAAATTACTCAGTAAAAATTTATATCTTCTTGCAAGGGTACAATAAAAATTATTATAAAACTATCTGTATTCATATACCTTGTATGTAATGTTTTCACACTTTTCATCCACACTTGAATTCAAGATAGGATACTGAGTCAGGGCTAATGACACAGCCTGAAATGGAAAAAATAAAAAACAAACTAACTATTATATAAAACATTGTCTAGCTTCCTCTAGAGAAGGAAACTGAAGACATTTGGTCCTAGGATCTGATATTAAATTAGAGTCAATGCTTCGGCTACAATGAAGTTCTAAGATCCAGTGTCACTTGCAAAAAAATAGGTTTTATATCTGTGTTACAAGTATTCTTCTAACAAGCTATAACAGACCTTTGACAGTTATTATGTTTGTTATAATTTCTGAACTGCCTAGACCCTCATGAGTACCTTCAGGATTACTGCTGATCTGCATTTAGTTCATGTTTCTAGTAGATTTGTGGATATAAGCCAGTCAAATACCATGACTCCCCTTTTTGGCCAAAGAAATAATCCAAATTCCAGGAGAATGCTTTCATGAAAAGTGAATTCAAGTCAGAAAATAACTGTAGTCTATATTCCATGCAAAATAAGAATTTCATCTCAAGTGTACTATAAACCAGCATGTATCTATAAAAGTTAACATACCTTTATGAAGACAGGCATGTATGAGAACTTTACTCCTCTGGCTAGAGCCTGTTCTTTTATATCATCTCTAAATTTCACCAATGCAGTCATATCAATCTCATCATAATAACCGAAAGGCGGTATGGCCTGAGCAGCCGTCATTGTCTTGACCATAGCTTTACGTATACCCTTGATGGGTTCTGTGTAGTCTTTGCCAGACACTGGCCGTGGTGTAACCTTGGCTGGAATCACTGGTGAGGGAACAGGTGCTGCTTCAGGTACTCTAATCTCTGGCTTAACTTCTACCTTTTCTTTCTCTGTTTCTATCAGGTTGAAAAACAATTACAAAACAAGGGTGCCATTGTCACAAAATATACCCGTCACATAAGCTTTGCAGAAGATGTGGGCATAATGGATAAAATTAGAGGGAAGCAAGTTTGACTATTTCTAGTGCTGGACAGTGAAAAAAACATTTGAAATAAACTTCTGACCACTAAGTATGACACTGACCTTTGACCCAGAGACCTGGTTCATGCATGCAACACTATGTTTAATGATGGTGAACTTTTGTATCAAGTAATACTAAAATCCCTAAATGCATGTAGAAGATATGCTCCAGACAAATCTGGACATTTCATCATCTCAAGTGACCTTGATCTTGCATATATGGACCAGCTTAATGCGTGTAATGCTCAGTCTAATGATGGCAAACATTTGTGATAGAATCTCTCAATTCATGATGACTAAATAGTCCATACTCACATTTTCATATTTTTATCTGACTTTTGACCTCTGTGTGTGACCTTGACCTTGGCCACAGGGACCTGAATTTTACACGAGACACTCCGCCTCAAAATGGTGAACATTTACGCCAAGTTATATTAAAATCCCTCAACGCATGTAGAAGTTTCGCTCCGGACAAGCGTTTTTCTCTAACTTCAGTGCGACCTTGACCTTTGACCTAGAGACCTGGTTCATGCGGGCGACACTACCCCCCCTGATGGTGAACATTGGTACCAAATATCATTAAATTGAAGATATGCTCTGGACAAAACTGGACGCCGCCCACCCGCCATGGGCATTCCCATAATACATCCTGTTTTTCAAACGGGTTTATAAAAATCATAAGAACAGTTTTCTTTTGCCATATGCAGAGGCTCTTAAATTTGTAAATTTCATAGACTGCAACTGATAGATCTAAGTATTGATCTGAAACAAAATAACTTCTAATTTCACAAATTCACTATTTTTTGTATATGCTTTTGTAACATGCATGTATAAAATCTTCCATGTCAGACTGTTTTAGAATTGTAAAAGCTTTATACCTAATTTCAGCTCTAGAAATACAGCAGTTCAGTAAATTTTCAGACACTAAATAGAACATTACAGTGATATTTCAGTAAGTATTGCTAGCATATTGGATTTTCTTTTGAAATCAACTTTTGTTTGTTATATTTGACCTACACCTCAAGTACCCATTTTATCTAGATCTGAACCTTACCTTTTTTTCAAACTGCTCAAAATTATTTTTGTACAAACTCAACTACATTTAAGCAGTAACTATTTTTTTTAGCAGAAAACCACATTTTAGCAGAAATTATTTTTTGGAAGAAACCAATCCTTTAGCAGAACAACATTTTTGGTAGAAACCTGCATTTCAGCAGAAAATATATTTTGAAGAAACAAACCATTTAACAGATCCCTACTAATTCGCAGGAAGTCATGGCAGAAACTTACCTTTTGGCACAGCGGTCTGCTTTCCTTCCATAAATCTTATAACATCTTCTTTCAAAATTCTACCATCCCTGCCTGTCCCTACCACATGACTCAGTTTCAGCTGTAAGGAAGATTATCTGTTTTCACTTTTCTGTCAGATAAACTACATATACTCTAAAGTTTAAACTTTTTTAACATTTATTTGGAAGCAAGTTTTGTAACTTTGATTTATCTTTCTCAAGATTCAAACCAGTACCAGCACCTGAAGTGTAGAATGCAGAATATTGCCCTAGCATTGAACCAGCAACCTCCATATAGGAATTCTGGCATTCCCATCCTCCATCATTTATAACAATGTTATAAACTCATAACAATTTGCTTCAAATTTTAAACAGAACCTGAAGATAAATCTTGCATCAATCTGATGAATCAGGTTCTTAGGACCTTTCAATCTGACAGCCAATCAGCACCTAGCTTTCAAGTTTTTGCAACTGCATCAGTTTCTATTTCAACCACTGGAAAATCAAAACTGGGCATGTGAAAATTTGTATTTAAAATGGGATCCCAAATAACTCACATGGTTTTCTGCTACAAACAAATTGTTGTTGGACTCCAATCAAAGTAATTTGAGAAAATCTTGTAAAATATTGAGATAATTGTGTGTGGGAAAATTTCCAGTAGCCTTCGACATTTGATTGATACTGCATTTATACCAAAATAAACAGGCCTGTTTTCTGAAATATTTTCGTCGCCATGCACATACGCTGAGTAACATTCATTTAGTAAATACAAACCAAAATAATAAACTTATATGAATCGCAGGAGAATTCATTTATCCAACGGAACAAAACATTTAAGATATAGAAGTATACACAGTCATTATTAATTAACTTTATAATATTGAACTAAATTCTGACCATGTTGTTGGCTTGATACAACCAAAGCCTCGCCAATAAAGCTCAAAACTCGGCCAATACGAAAAAAACACGGCCAATAAGTAAAAAGTCGGCAAATACGAGATTTAGCCAATCAGGATTCAGGAAAAACTCGGCCTTATATGAGCCTAGGATTTTCACCATGTTGGACGCCATTTTGAATATGCTTAGCCTAGTTTTTACATAAAAGTTTTTATCTCTTAAAAAGTTCAAAAAGTAGCAAAAAAGTTCGCGGAGACCCTGCGCTATCGGATCACAGTAAATTTAGCAGTGTTCAACTTTTCATTTAGTGATTTTCATATTTACCAAATATTATGTTGCGCGGAAGTGAAAAGCAGACAATCACAAGTTTTACCCTGTTATAAATTACGAGTTTTGGATTACTTAGTTTGATAATTGAACATAATATTATAAAGTTAATTAATAAAATTGTCATTAATTAGTCGAATTCATATTGGCTTTGTTATTGGGCGGAAGACAGTCATATTGGCCTGAGGCATTATAATATTAACATGCCGAGTGTACAGGTAAACCATTTAGACACATCATAAGATGCAGGCTGGGATATAGATTATACAGATGATAGAAATGAATAGGTCACTTTCAGATCTAAATATAGTTAGATCATGTATGTCAGTCAGATTGAATCTTGCATAATTAAAGCTGTAATTGTTATGAATAATCTGTACATTCAAATTGTATGAACATTTGTATGCACACTAAAAACTGCAGATAAAATGGAAGTCATTCCTTACGCTGAAAAATTGCTCACTTTTTTAAATACTAAGTTTCATTCTGAACTTTTTTTTGTCCTAATGATTTATTATAGATTCTAATGAAGTATTTTGCATTCTCAAGACTATTCAAAAAGCTCCCCACCACCATCTCTCATTTCAGTGTGAGGTGTTTCAGTCAGTAAAAAGCATTACTGTGCAATGTTTGTAATCCTTCCATTATCAACAACAATTAAGAAATAAATTAAGATTGAAATTCACAATAAAATGATAAAGAAGGCACCAACAATTTTCACCAAGACATCCTATATCAATAATGAACACATTTATTATCATAACTTGTGTATATATGGGCACAAAGTATTTACCTGATATGTTCAACAGTATATCAAATATAGATGTTATACACTTACAAATGTCTAACTCACCTTATTTTCCATAGCTATCTTTCTGACAGCAGGTGTGGCCAACACTTTATGACCTTTGACCCTTTGCATCATTGATGAATCACTGTCACTAGAGGAAGAGGAAGAACTTCCTTCATCTTCATATTTATCTTCCATCACATCTGTAACATAAATACAGACTTAGAATTTCAGTCAAGGCTTAAAATTTCAACTGGAACATAATCTTATTCAAGTTAATTATAAGGACATGCCAAATCATTTAGTCTAGGTATCTTTCTGCTTTAACAATATCTTTCATTAAGGGCACACAATGAAAGTAAGTGCTCTAATGTCTTGTAAAGGAGACTACCATTTAACTAATGCAGTACGTTTGGTTATATCCTATATTTGTTTTACTTGAATGGACCTGAGTAAAATTGCTTAAAATCAAACAAGAGGGCTATGATGGCCCTAGATTGCTCACCTGAATACTTTGCCTTTGGGTCTGCTGTTGTGCAAACATCAGAAGCTTTTCTAAGATTCTCCCTTTATAGATCTATATGGATTCAAGTGACCCCCAGGGTAGAGCCCAGGGTAGAGCCAATTTTTACTTAAGGGGCATAATCTGAACAAACTTGGTAGAAGACCTCTACCTGATGCTCCATTTAAATATCTAAGTTCTAGGCTTTGTGGTTTCAGACAAGAAGAAGTTATTTCAATGTTTTCCCTATACAAGCCTATTTAAAAATCAACTGACCCAGTGGACAGGGCCAAATTTGATCCCAGGGTCATAATTTGAACAAACTTGGTAGAGGTCCACTAGACAATGCTACATACCAAATCTTATGGCCTTGTGGTTTCAGACAAGAAGATTTTCAAAGTTTTCCCTATATAAGCCTATGTAAAATCAATTAACCCCCCGGGGTGGGGCCAAATTTGATCACAAAGGTATAATTTGAACAAATTTGGTAGAGGTCCACTAGAAAAATCTTAAGGCTCAGGGCCTTGTGGTTTCAGACAAGAAGATTTTCAAAGTTTTCCCTATATAAGCCTATGTAAAATTAATTGACCCCCAGGGTGGGGCCAAATTTGACCCTAGTGTTATAATTTGAACAAATTTGGTAGAGGTCCACTACACAATGCTACATATCAAATCTTAAGGCTCAGGGCCTTGTGAATTCAGATAAGAAGATTTTTAAAGTTTTCCCTTTCTTTTTCCATGGCAACCAAGTTGCTTCATGTAATTCAATTCTTTGAACAACTTTGGTACAGCTTCATGCAAGGAATATCCCAGGCATGTTTCGTCATGTTGGCTTAGTGGTATAGGAGAAGTCATTCAAGTCAAATTGTTGATGATGCATGATGCACGCCGACAGATGCTGACGTACGTCGGACAATCAATGATCCCAAAGGGTCACCCTTGAGCACTTTGAGCTCAGATGAGCTAAAAAGCAATGCTGTTGAACCCCTACTTCAAAACTGAGTAAGGAAACAAGAGGGTCATTACTTCCCTGTATTGCTCACCACAGTAAATTGCTTAAAGTGCAGCATCATGAATATCCGGATCCCAGTGAACATGCAGATTTGACTCCTGTATAGTTACATGACTATTATTACATAGAGGATACTTGACAGTTTTCTGTAATTTTACCTGCAGCTGATGCAGACTTGTCTGTCTCAATTTCTACCAAAGGTTTTCCTACTAGTGCAACATCATCAACATCGTAGCATAACTTTTTGACTACGCCATCAAACCTACTGGTGATAGTGACTGACGCCTTGTCACTCTGAACTTCACACAGACTGTCAAACTGACTCACTGTGTCACCAACTTTCACATACCTAAATACAAATTTATACTTTTTCACAATACAAGAATATTTTCACATTGGTATAGTTTACAACTGTCTGTGGGTTTCATTAAGTCAAAGCATTGTGTCATTATCTGTATAGAAAAAGTCTCATTATCAGAAGAACTTGTGATCAAAGTGAATGCCATGTAAATCTTAAGTTTCTGTGTACAGTCACACTACTGCATCTAACTGGTTGCAGTTCTTTATCATACCTAACAAGGACCTTTACAAAACATTCTCAACAGATAGACTAGTAAATTTGCAAATACAGTTGCACTGCTTATCTCTCTATATTGGTAATGAATTGGCTTGCATCCACAAAAATTTACATTATTATTATCCTTTACCTACCATTCTTTAATCTGGACCTCTCTGATTCCTTCTCCAATATCAGACAGATTAAACTGAACCAGTTCATTTACACATGCTATAAAATAATAGATAATAACATTCAGCTTGATTCTGAATAAAAAGGTTAAGTGAATTCACACATGAATTCCAAGACAGCTTTAAATGCTTCTGCTCTTTCAGACATTTTGTAACTACTGAAAAATACTTCAAAAGAAAATCTAGTTAAACAGATACTTTAAACACTTTAAAGGGACATACCATATAATTAACTGATGATAAAGAGCATATACAATGTATATTTTACTGGCTCTTTTGCTTTCAAATGGAAGTAATTGATAATTTAAAGAAGAACATATGTTCAAAAATTCCTTTAAGCATTTAGACTCTTAGAAAGTGTTTATTTGGTATAAATGGCTATCCACCTGAAAATGGTACAACAAAAGTTCTATATATAAGACTAATACCAATGCCTTCACTTTATCTGTTGTTCATAGTATTCTGTACTTTCACTTTGACACCAGGCAATAATTCATTCAATTATATGATTTTAAAGAAAATGCAATTCTCTTAATTTTAGGGTATGCCTCTTTAAGTTTTAATAATCCTTTAACAGGACTGTTAAACTATTGTTATAAACCAAAGACCACAGCAATTTAAAAATGACATAGTCATGAAACAGTAAGAAAATGCCTAACTTTAGATGAAAGGCTAAAAGTGCTGAAAAATATACATACATGTACTTTAGTTAGATTAGTCAATTGACAATATAATACCTGACAACTGTAAACAGTGGCACATTAAATTAAACATACCAGTCACATGGATATTTCTCACTTGTGTATTAGGCAAACTTGAAGACAGTCTTCTTGAAATGTGTCTTTTCAAAACTAAGCTTGCGGTTGGTTTAATCTGAAAGAATGACAAAAAAAATCAATTACATGTTTTCAAAGACCTAGGATACAAAAGATTTGAAACTTCCTTATGAGCCAGTGGTATACACCTTTTTACCATACTGCAAGACAACATTCTTCAAAATTTCTAATTTAAAACAACCATTAACAGTCCTAGTTGGAAAATCATTAACTAATAATAAAAGAATAATTTCAGAATAAAAAAAAAAGTTATACAACTACTATTTTGAATGTGACTTATACATTCTAATTAATATAATTTAGACAGCTTGCTGTACAATGTAAATGAGACTGTAAGATCAAATGTATCTGTCACAACATTCCAGGAGATTCGCCTAAGTAGCCAGTAAATGGTATTTTAAGTCTTTGATGTTTTGCAAACATTTACATGAAGTCATTTACATTGATTTTAATGACAAACTAAGGTTTACATCAGGACTTAGGCATGCTGTTTTCAATTTTTAAAATCAATTACAATGTCTTTCAAATATTTGATTCAAATGGAGACACTGCCACTCTGCAATTTGATTCCACATAAAGACATTTTCAATGAGAATTAAACAATTACTTTTCTGTAAAGGTGTGTTCTTTCATCCATAATGGCAAAGATTTTTACTTTATATACCCTTCTCAAAATATACACTGACATCATTGTGCTGTTGGTCCATTATCCAGTAAATAAGTCTGTTGTACCTAATCCTCATGAAGACTGTAATCTAATTTAAGAGCGTTTTTGGAACTCATTACTTACTGGATGTTTATAAAGTGAACAATATTGCTACCTAGCCCAACAAATTGTGCGCCAGGGCTTTTTATTATATAGACGATGGTCGCCCTTCGCGCACAACCCACTTACCATTCAAACCAATGCGGAAAGTTTTTCTGCTATGTGTATATAACAGCGACTAGAATTTCGTTGCTAACTTTGACGGCTTCAAATACATATTTACACTCAATATTTCTTGAAAAAAAATACATACCTGTAAAGCTTATTCCAAACTGAATCAATATAAGAGAAAATAGATAAGAAAATTTTATGTTTTTTATCCATTACACTTATAAACTCTATACATGTCAACATGTTTTTGTTGGACACCGCTAAAACTCTACCTGCCGGCAGTTTATCAATCAGTTATATTTTTAAATCTCGATTTCCAACACAGTTTTGAATCTAAATGGTTGAGACTTAAAGGCCGACATCTATATAATATCAGTTTGTAAATCGGTCAGTCTTGCAGTCGAAATATTGAGACTAATTGATACCAATATCCTGAGGCAGAAAGTATCCCAGAACAACCGTACTGGACTATGATGATTCATGCTAATGACATACTTCAAGCATTATTTGCTTTCTTCATTTAATAGCTTTAATTTTTAGTATTTTATATATGGCAAACAGATACTTGTTCTGGAAATATAACAAGATTTCTTTAATTTACCCCACCCACTTAAATCACAGTGATTTCTTTATGACCTTTGCAATTCAGTTCTTTAGAGAGAATCTACAAGGTGTCATCATAAATTTCCATTTGCATACTTTAGAAATATAGTATAAGAACTTGTATGGTTCTAGATCTTGGTAAAAAAATCATCAAACCTGATAATACTTTGAAAATTGTAACCAATTCCTAGGAATTCGTCTAGCTGCCATTTTCAGCTTGTCTAAATTCCATCACAACGTATCAAATCCGTAATATTCACAGATCGTACAGCATTAGACAGGGCAATGGGAAGTAGTGGGTGTAGGGACTACGTACAGTACTACAGACAGTAGCTTCATTTGGTAAATATTTTTTTTATCTGATAAATTTCTATAATAGACTAAATAATTTGAAAAGTTATGTCATTTTCACATTTTATGTTTTCTTTCTTTCTGTCTGTCTGTCTTTTTTCTTTCTTTCTTTCTTTCTTTCTTTCTTTCTTTCTTTCTTTCTTTCTATCTTTCTATCTTTCCTTCTTTCTTTCATTCTTTAATGATGTGAAATCTAAATTTCTCTTTTAAGGGGATATTGATAAAATGTGAAAAGTTTTCTAAAAATAAACATAGGATCTGCTCTTATACTATATGTCATAAAAATTTTCTTGCAAAACTAAAATGCATACGAGTTTTGGTCTAAAAGTCGAAATTAACATACTCAGGGTTTTTATACTCTCAAAAGCTATCTACTTGATACTGTAAAACAGGAAAAACGACTAGAGACAGGGTTTTTTTCAGAAATTTGTTTCCTAAAATCCTGACAAGATAAAATTAAATCTATATAGCTGCCCATGTTTTACAACCCTAGGAAGTTTTCCGTTCCAGACAGCTCTATGTTAGTGACAAAACAAATATATTTGTACTATTTTTTCTCATTTCATTCGAATAAATTATATAAAATTTTATTTCAAACGTGTTTTTTCTTATCCTACATTTGAAAGTAACTTGAAAACTTGATCAGATTTCTGTATTATCACTTTATGTTAATGTTCCTTGGTGTAAAAGTCTCTCTGTCCGAAATTTTGTTTTAAATATTCTCATTCATTTAAGAGAAAATAGGTCAAGATAAAAAGTGTTTGTTTAAATATCCGACAGTAAACGGTTTTTGTATATCTTGTGGAAAGACGACGATAGCGAAACTTTACTTATTTCGGTCAATAGTTTAGGTCTTGCCAATTTTGACAGACCAACAACAACAACAAAATGATGTTTGCAGAAGATTGAAAAAACGATAAGAAACATCACTGTGAAGAAACAGACAAAAAGGATAGACAACTATCGATAAAAAATCTATTGCAGCCTGGTACAAGAAAAACAACATTTCAGAAGAGTAAGAATTTTGGCCTAATCCTCAAATTGTTCAGTGCCTTTTGAATCTGTAATATCCTGATATCTAGTCTCAATATTTCGACTGCAAGACCGACCGATTTACAAACTGATATTACATAGATGTCGGCCTTTGCGACCATCGTCTATATAATAAAGAGCCCTGGCGCACAATTTGTTGGGCTACCTGATATCCGGAACAACCCGTTTCGTCCGCTTAAGGGAATTCTTAAATGTATCAAACTCGAATACTGGTTGTTAGAGGAAATATTTAGTTCTGGCTCCCAAAACTTTATAAGTCGCTTTTTAACATTTTGTTCTTTTATTCTTATGAGGCACGTTCTGTCAGTATAAACACAGGAACGCTCAAAAAAAAAATTTAGGTTAAAATATAATTATTTACCTAAATTCATTTGGCGTTGACGGTTTGACCCATTTTAATAGACATTTTTTTTATTATTGTCAAACCATTGCCTAATTTTAACTGTCATTTCTGTGCATGGAAAATTTAGCGGAAACACCGCCAGTGGTTTTGATCAATTTTTTTCAGTTAAATATAAATTAATCTTCGATTTCCACCAAAGATTGAAAGAACATATATTTAATTATGATTCTAGTAAAAACTTGCTTAGATCCAGTCGCCCTGAGGTGTATTTGCGATTTGTTTCACATTTACTCTTAAAAAAATTTTCCGCAGCGAAATGTCGCATGACATTACCATTAGATAATCATATCATGAAAACTGGTAGAAAAATAACTGTCTAAACTATTATGATGGAGTTCACTTATATGAAATGGAATTCGTTTTTTTCTGTTGAACAGTTTTGATTTATAAATGTTTGTGTATTTATTGCTTATTTTTTAATGAGATCAAGGCTATCGATGTATTTAATTTAGAGTTAATTAAAAATGCATGTGTGGCTAATGTTTATCTATGCACCGTTTACCTCATTCCAGCAATTCACAAATGGCTGACTCTATAGTGGATTAGTCGTACAATTGAAATTTAAGTCAAATTTGATTCTTAAGTTATTCATTGAAAAGTGATATTTTTAGAAGTTATATAAAAATTGTTTCTCTAAAAGGTAATGTTGGGCATTTCTCCCAGAGTTTGCTAGTTATCGCTCTCTTCTTCTTCTAATTGGGCATTTTTCATGCATTAAAATGCAGCTTGTAGTTGGACTTGGAAAAAAAGCCTATCAAAAATGTTAGTAATATACAAACAAAATTACAATTTGGATGTTAATAGTAATAATGAAATTCAGAGTAATGCTGGTCACTAGATCCATAGCAAATTATTGTAGTATTTAAAATAAAAGAAGAATAAAATGGTAGTATTAGATGTACGTACATTTCTTGATCAATCATTTTTGTAATTGTCCCCTTAAGCACCCAGTAATTGCTGATAATGTGTGAATAACGCATATTTTATCCTTCTTATGAAAACCTCCAAGCAGTTTGTTATATAAAATTAATTTACCAAACTTTTCATTTACAAAACCTAGGGTAACCAAACCCATGCTCCTTCCTAGCCCACTTCTCCTCAACAAGAAAAGGAGTCATAAATGATTGGTGAACTTGTGTTTAAAAATGGTAGAGTTCTCATCATTCTGTTGTTTTTTAATGAAAGATATTTTCATCATACAGATTAAACAATTTTAAAAGTGGATCACTTATTAGTAAGATGCCATTTTGTTTTGCTTTCTGTCTTAGATTAAGTTAACAAGAATGGGAATACCAGGTTAATTAAATCTTTATTGAAGGGGCATACCAAAAATTTAGTTGATGATATATTGCACATGAATTTTATTGGATCATTCTACATGAAACAAACATGAGATATTTTCAAGAAGAGCTATGTTCAAAACTTTCTTGGCATTTAATTCACCTGTTTCATTTAGACTTCTTGAATGACATTGTGACATTTGTTAATGATTTGTTCAACATTATCCACATTTATATGATTTTGAAGAAAATGGAATTCTACACATTTATGCCTCTTTGAAACTTTTTATGTCAAATCAAACCCAGCTCAGTTTTGCAGTATCAAGATGAAGTTGAAATAAACACTCCTATTTGTAGAAGCTTCATCGGTTATGTTGTTTCCAGGGATGTAGCTTTTATCTTTCTTCTGTTTATTTCATGAAAGTCATTCTGCATTCTGTTGGTGTTCCATATTTTCAAGTTAAAGTATAGTTGACAGCTTTCATAAACTCCATCATCAGAGTTTTACAATTGTGTTGCAAAAATCTAACATTTCATTAGAGTTTGAAACAAATTTGCTGTTCTTTATTTACAGATTCTAGGCTTTTTTTACATCTGTATAAGTAAACAACACTTCATGACATCTGACAGATGTTTTGATTAGTCCTTGGTCAAAACTTTGGGTTTCACTAGAAGCAGTTTACATGCCTCTATCTATACTCTATTGTTATATTTTTCAGGCTAGCATTAGACACAGTCTTTATTTTTTGTTGTGAACCTGTGCATTTCATGTGGAAAACTGGCTGTTACCAGCTCTGTCTACTCAACCACATGTTGATGTGTGTACAGTTACAGAAATACCATGAGATACTCCCAGTGATGGCATAATTAGTTAAAAATGGAAAACTATGAAAAGATTCGAGTTGTTGGGAGAGGTGCTTATGGGTAAATATGTTTATTTATTCAAACTATATGATAGTTTGTCAGTGTTGGTAGATATTTTTCAGCATCTAACATTCTTTCCTATTTTACTATCATTGCACTTTGTATAAAGTATTTGGATAAAAATTGTATCATTTCATTAGAAGATTAAATTCTTTATTTGTCAAGTTGTTATGGCCCCAGTCTTGAGAGTTAGTGGGCTAGTTTCTCAGTACATGAACTTCAGTGGTACATTTGTGGTACCCACTTCCAGATTATTACTTGTGTATGACAGTTTAATATACTGAGATATGCAATGTTGTTGCTTTCTTTCTTAGGGATATATGTTGCTATTTGAACGTAACATTCAATATTCTCAAGGTAAATGCTGAAACTATTGAATGCTATTGGTCCAATATTTTACTAAAAATGTAAATATGTAGAATACCTTCTTTTTTATATAACTTAAAATTAAGCTTTTATATACTGATTTCTTTTCTATAAAGTACAGTGCATTTGTGTCGCCGCCTCAGTGATAAGAAGCATGTGATAATCAAGCAGATTCCTGTAGAACAAATGACAAAGGATGAGCGGCAGTCTGCCCTTAATGAGGTGAAGGTTCTATCAATGCTGAGTCATCCAAACATCATAGAATACTATGAAAATTTCCTGGAAGATAAAGCTCTTATGATTGTGATGGAGTATGCACAAGGTATAAAAGTTAAAAAATAAATGAAATACAGTCCAACCTTACTTAAGCAGCCAGCAAAGGAAAACGGTAATTTTGGCTGCTTAAGCCAGGTGACCGCCTATTAAGGGGGTAATGTTGGCTCGCTTTCTTTAGTACTAGCAGGCATGTGGTTACTTTGAACACAGAATCGTAACACTTTATCAATTGTTGTATCTTCATTAACTTTTTAATATGATAATTCAAGTTCAAAATACAATCCAAATAGTATCTTGCAGTCATCTAAATTCTATTAGATAATTATTATCATTATTATCACTGACTTTCTAATCGCGGCACGAGCGGTCTCATCTTTACTCCAAGAAAGTCAAAACATTTGTTTCTTAAGTGCTATCTTAATAACGTACGACTCAGTAATAGCATGTTTGAAAATGTCTTTGTTCTAAGTTTACATTTTATCTTTGAAAGTAACAAAACATTCTCAAAAGTTAGAAATTAATATTGATTTGATTTTAAGGCGATTCGCGAAAATTCATTCATTACATGGTTAAGAGTTCTTTCCCTTCCGCGTAAGCGGGATGATTCGCACAAGAAGGTGTTCTCCTAACGAGCCGAGATAGAGAATAAAGCATAGTATAACTTAGCTTCGTTTTCTTTTACTTCGTGACAGATTTAAAATAGAGTTCAATTAAAAAGCATGTTTGTAAGGTGCTTATATTTATTTTAATTTCTGTTAACCGCTGAAATCAATACTTTTTGTAATTATAAAACAAACTTCTCAACACCTAATGAGATCAGAGGTTAAATCGACCATTTACTTTGGGAGTCTATTGAATAATGCATGCGCAACAAATAGTCGCCGAATTAACCCCCTGATACATTCAAGCACTGTGTATTGTCACGTGTTTGCCTTTCGAGGGTTGTCAAAATATATTCACACCTTGACCAGACAATACGTGACCGCTAAATCGGGTCGAATTTTGGCAATTTGAATGCAGTTAGTGTGGCCGCTGGCCGCAGACGTAAGGTGACCGTTTAATTAACGTGTTATTTAGAAGGATTTTCGACGGGAGCATCATGAAATGACCGTTGACACCAGGTGACCGCCTATATAAGGTGACCGTTAGGGAAGGTTATACTGTATTCAAATTCTTTGTTCCTTGCAGTTTTTTAAGTAAAAAAGTACTTGAAACTCTAACTTGACCTTGTTTGTCATTCTGTTTATTGATGAGAGAAAAATGGTGAAATATTGGGGCTTTTTTGATATTTTTTATCAAGTTTATGTATTAAATCTTTGATTCGGATTTAAGATCTTTGAAATTTTAAAGCATTGGCAAATGCATAGTTAACAGTATTTGTAAAAGTTTTGGTAAAACCTGGTTTTTCCATTTGGAATTGGTCAATTGATGAGACTGTTTTCTTTTTCAAAAGTAGAAAATGCTCACTGTATTTGTTCCAGCATTTTTGGCTTGTTGTTACTTTTACACTTTGAAACTGACATGTTCTGTACTTGGATTTCTTTTGTCTATTCTGTAGGTGGTACACTGTTAGACTACCTTCAGTCACAGAACAACAGACTTCTTGAAGAGGAGGTATGTTATACATTTCTTCATACAAATAATCAAGCAATTAAAATCTCTCCAATGTAGACTTTCACAATGGATGCATTTAAAAATCTTTATTTTAACCCTTTACTCTATATACATATATGCATTTTTAGCTCACCTGAGTACAAAGTGCTCAGGGTGAGCTTTTCTGATTGGTCTTTGTCCGTCGTCCTGTCGTCCGTCCGTCGTCAACTTTTCATTCAAACGACATCTCCTCTGAAACCAAAGGGGCAAATTTATGAAACTTGCCTGGGATGTTCCTTGCATGAAGCTCTACTAAGATTGTTCAAATGGTTCTGGTCCATTGCATTTCTGGTTCACTGGAGCAAAAAATAGATTTTATAAGTTGGATCTTTAAAAATCTTCTTCTCCGAAACCACAAGGCCTGGAGCTTTGATATTTGGTATGAAGCATCATCTAGTGGACCTCTACCAAGTTTGTTCAAATTATGTCTCCCTAGGGTCAAAACTGACCCCACCCCAGGGGTCAGTTGATTTTACTTAGAGTTATATAGGGAAAAATTGAAAATCTTCTTGTCAGAAACAAGAAGGCCTAGAGCTTAGATATTTGGTACGCAGCATTGTCTAGCGGACCTCTACCAAGTTTGTTCAAATCATGGCCTCTGGGTCAAAAATGGCCCCGCCCCGGGGGGTCACTTGTTTTACATAGAGTTATATAGGAAAATCTTAAAAAACCTTCTTGTCAGAAACCTAAAGGCATAGAGCTTAGATATTTGGTGTGTAGCATTGTCTAGTGGACCTCTACCAAGTTTGTTCAAATCGTGGCCTCTGGGTGAAAAATGGCCCTGCCCCAGGGGTCACTTGTTTTACGTAGAGTTATATAGGAAAATCTTAAAAAAATCTTCTTGTCAGAAACCGTAAGTTATAGAGCTTAGATATTTGGTGTGTAGCATTTTCTAGTGGACCTCTACCAAGTTTGTTCGAATCATGGCCTCTGGGTCAAAAATGGCCCCGTCCCAGGGGTCACTTGTTTTACATAGAGTTATATAGGAAAAACTTTAAAAATCTTCTTGGCAGAAAACGTAAGGCACAGAGCTAACTAAATGCCACTTTTTGTTATACTTCAGGAGATTTTGCACTTCTTTGCCCAGATGTTGTTGTCCATACAGCATGTTCATTCCAAGCAGATTCTACATAGAGACCTGAAAACACAGAATATTCTGCTAGATAAAAAGAAGAAAGTGGTTAAGATAGGTGATTTTGGCATTTCCAAAGTGCTCAGCAGTAAAAGTAAAGCATACACAGTGAGTATTGCTGAAGGAAAATGTTAATATGTCCTTTAAAAAGCAACCTGCTTGTTTTTAAGTCAGATGTTTTGAAAGTAAGTGATCTTAAAATACATATGTCAAAAGGTGCATTATCTAAATTTCGGTAAAAAATATACTTGAGTGAAAAATCAGTTTATATACTGTAGTTTCAGTTTTTGTTCAGAATCAGTATTGTTTCAGAACTAAAATGTTCCAAATTTTGAATATGTCTTAATCAAGGAGGAAAAAGGTTTTTTATGTTTTTTCACTGCATTGTTATTGTCTGCCTTAAAATTGAATGTTCCTCCTAAGCAAGATTTGAATTTGAAATAGTTGTTTTTGCATTTTGCCAACAGTGAAGGCCATAATCAGCCTTGTGTAGTCTCCTCATGGTCTGAACTGTCAGCTTATCAATCTGTAAGTTTTCTGTTTGTGCCCTAGATAAATGAAAAATGGGTCTGTCTAAATTGAAGGATGTTGAAGGTAGTTATAGTAATATACAAGGGTACAAGTTAAAACAGTAGTAAAATCTAGTAAATTTTGGACTGCATCACTTTTCATTTCAGGTTGTTGGTACTCCTTGTTACATTTCACCAGAGCTATGCGAAGGTAAACCGTATCCTTTGTTTCACTGAACCAAGCACCTGCTTAGTTAAGAATATATGCAACCTCTGATAGCAGCATCAAGGAATCAGTTCTATGGCTCTGTGGTCTAGAGCATAGGTTTTCTGTGTCAGTTGCCTAATAAGGCTTAACTTGAAATCCGATGAGGAGTAGAACTATTTTAGACTGCAATTCATCTTTCTTTTAATGACCTGTTGTAAGACTGTTGACAAGTTTTAATGACGAGAATCAACCATTAAATTTAAGTTATTGCACAATTAATAATAAGACCTTCAACTTCTCTATTGAGTCATAAAAATAGCTTCTTTTTTAAAAGGGAAGTCTTTGTTATAGTCTTATTGCAAATGATTGATCTTTATTCATACCTTATTTTATTTATACTTTCACTTTGCAGTTGTACTGATCATACAGTTAAACTGTAAAAGAACTGAATATAAACAGGTCATGTCTTTAATTTCACCCAAGCAATTTTAGATCCTGCATGGAGTCCTGAACTAGATGATACATAACAATGTGTATTTCTATAAAATCTCAAGGTTCAAGTGAAAGTCTGTAAAAGAAGTTCTTAGACATTGACAAGTAAGACTGAACCTCATTTCCTTTACAATGATAAAGATATAACCAGAAAAGTGACATTTGGGCATTGGGATGTGTTCTTTATGAACTGGCTAGCTTGAAGAGGGCCTTTGAAGCTGCGGTAAGTAGGTACAAATAACAATGATTGGAATTATTAACCCAACTGTACGTACCGCACATCTGTACTGTCTGATCATGATCTGCAGTATTTGCTAGTACACAAGTTGTAGAAACCCCTTGTGGCTATAGATGGTATAGTCCAAATTGAAAAGTAGGCAAGTTCATGTAAAAATAGTGGAGGTTGAGTGTTTATTGTCAAGTTGAAGCACACAAAACTGGCGTAGTCTAGATGTATGCTTAGCTTCAGTACTTCATTAAAAGTCTTAATTAATTTCAAATACTAGGCTGCTAAACAAAGAAGACTAGCCAGTATTTTAGGTTGTTGTTTTTTTAGGCTTAAACAATATTGAATGAAGAATGTACATATTGACCTGAAACAAGAATTAGCTAAAATCAACAACCATGTAAGAAACAAAAATGGTATAGGTGACATATCAGGATCTTACGCAATCGTAAAAAAAAAAAATTCAGCTTCTTATTGGCTGAAATAAATACATTGTTGTTTAATTGACTGTAACCTGTTAATGATATCTTAAACAGAACTTGCCAGCTCTCATTCTGAAGATCATGAGAGGAACATTTGCCCCGATATCTGAACATTACAGTGAAGAGTTACGATCCCTGATTCTTAGCATGCTACATCTCGATCCAAGCAAACGACCAGACATCAACCAGATTATGGCTCAACCTCTTATAATTAATGCCTTAATTAATATTCATACTGACATGGGCAAAGTTCCTTGTGCAAGGTGAGTACTTGTCAATACTGGTTTGATTTGAGATGATTATGACTGGCTACTAAAGTAAACTGTCTAAATTCATAAACTAGAGAATGGATAACTTGCCATGTCTAATTGGTAGTAATTTAAAGATTTTTGTAAGATTGATGAAAATAAGGCACATCATGCAACAGAGCATGATTGTAAAAAATAATTGTGTCATATTGAAGAAATCAGACAATAAGTAAATAGTATTTACAGAAAAGGAAGTATTGTATAAAGAAATAGATGCCATAGAGACTAACTGTGTAATTGGTTTAAAGGTAGATGTATATACTTAAACATTGGTATATATATTTACATTTAGCAATTATTTTATTGAGTTATTTATATCTCTTACCATACACAGGATGCATAGACCTATAACTCCTGCTTTGCCCTCCACTGCAAGAAGTAGATTGAGGGGTAGTGCAGTTAGTGTAAGAGGTAAAAGTTTAGTGTTAGTTTACCATAGTAATGTGTTAACAGCTTCTTTCCCTGATGACTGAAATATGCAGTATTTATGACATTGTTATGCTTTCATACCTACCTGCTATCACCCCCTCCATCATGAAAAAACATGTGTGCCTACTTAGCTCAAAAACTTGCAGTTTGACTTTCTTTTATTTTCTAGTAAGATTTTAAAATTTTATTTTAGGGTAGTGATGATACTTTGTCCTTTAATTTTGAATATCTTTGTGAGCTCATATGGCATATCATTTCTTTTGAAGTATAGAGATATTGTCTTAAATACTGGTGTCTCCGATAATTTTGTCTACTGACCTGTTCATTACTTGGAACAGTATATAACAGTATGCATCTATATTTAAATATAATTCTGTTTCATCCAGATTCTCTCCCCAGTAAGCCCCAGTCCATGAGCAGTGTGTATTGTTGGGGTGGAGGTATTAATGCACCAATGAAGCTTCCCCTGCCAACCAACGATACTCAAGTTGTAGAGGTATCAGCTGGCAGAACACAGAAAGCAGCGGTTACCAAAAATGGAAGACTCTTCAATTGGGAGGTAAGACTTTTTTACAGGGAGGTATTATACTCATCTGTTTCCAGTATTGCTGGTGTTAGTAATTACAAGTTGGCTTCCTTTAAAAAGTAAGCCCAAGAGAGGTCAGCAGCTGTCGTCAATGAAAGAATGAATCTACTTGTTTCCAAGATCATTTTGAATTTTTTAAACGTTCTGTGACTTAAATAATTATAAAAACTAATAACCTAACTATTATTAATAGTTAGTACCTTATTAGGCAAAATGACCGAAACTGGCTATAATTTAGTTATTTCAAATGTTTTTATAGTGGCATATCTATCATTTAAATAAATGAAACAAATTAAGATAACCTCATTTCATACCTTGTAGAATCTTGGGGATCTTCTTATAAACCCCTAAGGCTTTACTCCCCCCTCTTTTACAACAATGCATGTAGTTGTTGAAGCCAGAACTCCCATGTTAAACTGCTGCTTTTTTAGGCTCATTAAGTTTTGTTTTCCCTTTCAAGCTTTAATTACACATTTCTTAGTCCAAATATTTTACCAAATAATCAGCGATAGTATCTGTTAAGCTGGACTAAATATTAAAAGGGCGTAAATTTGATCCAAATTGAGGAAATGGACTTTGCAAAAATCATCTGAAATTCGTAAAAAATATTTACCATTTTTTCATGACCATGGCTAAATATTAATTTGTTCAGCAGGCTGATGAGTTTCTCAGAAAAAAATACATTTTAGAATTTGCAGTTTTTAAAAAGTAGCATGCATTATAAGAAACACATCCCTTTATTTTATGCCTACCAATGAAATATAGGGAAATATCAGTGAGATAAAAGTGATAATCCACTGTTTTGAATCAGTGAAATTACCATTTTGATAATCCACTGTTTGTGCCGGAACTACTTTTCCCCACCACGTAAATACAAGAGAATCCGCTGTATTTCAGACAGTGACAGCGAGTGAAATTTATTTACCTTGTTAAATCCAGTTATAATAATGAATTCCTGAGCCTAACTAGTTGTGAACAATGATGAAATTCGCCATAAATTATTTAAAATGTCTGATTTGTTTACATAACTCACATGGACAATATCCAATATGGCCGACTTTCAATTCAATTGATTGAATATTACTCAGTAGTATTAATCCACTTTTATGATTAAAGTGTGTATGGCTAAAATTCAATAAAAATTGATAAGCTGTGTAGAGAAAAATAAATGTTATTTGATGAAAGTGTATTCAGTTTATTTCAGCAGAAGTAAAGTTATCATATGTATTGGAGATTGTCTGCACTTTTTTTGTGCGGAGTAACCAAAGTACACATTAACTGATTTGGGGTTCACCATGGGGAATTTATTGAAGGCCCTGAGTAAAAATGTCATAAAATACCCATTTTTGACGTGTTGGCATAAAATAAAAAGAAAATTTGTTTGTTTTTTAGTGGAAGATGGGAATTTATTTCATCTCGTGAACACCATATGTTAATATTTTCACTCGTGGCTGCGCCACTCGTGAAAATATCACATATGGGGTTCACTCGATGAAATAAATTCTCATCTTCCACAAAAACAAACAAATATCCTCTATATAATAGTATTTTTTTGTGTTTAGTTAAAGCGACTGACTCACAGAATTTTGCTGATTTTTTTTTCTTTAAAATTTAAGAGAATTTAATATACTACAGAAAAACATAATATTATGCTTCTATACGCCATGAAAACTGAAAAAAAAAGTTTTGACTTAACCAGGATTCAAACCCACAACCTTTCGGTCAGTAAAATAGGGAACGACGATCTAGACCACTGAGCCTTGTAAGCAAGCGTCAAAATTAATCTTATAACTAAAGTATCTACCCCGTGACTAACGGGGTAAGTTTTTTACCAATAAAAGTGTGTAAAACTTTATATTTTGATGTAAATGAATCAGTAACTTAGTTTAAATATGTTCTTTGCAATTGCAGCAAAAATTTCAAGATGTAAGAACATTTTCTTTTTTTTTCATTGTCGGCCCATCTGTAAGTCAGTCGCTTTAAGGGAATACAAAATTATTCTGTATGTTTTGTTCATAATGGGCCATTTTAACCATGGGCCGTTTTGACCCAATGTTAAATTTTGGTTTCGTTTAAATGAATTCGTATTTTGATTCGGAGCATGCGCATAACTATCTTTGTAGACTGGTTTTCATGATTTTAGGCTTAATATGAGATCATTAACTAAAATTTGATATGCAAAAATGGATGCCACCAGCAATTAAAGCCAACACTGTGGAGAGGTTACACAGCTGGGCTGCATACAGCTGTAGATCTCCATGAAACTTTAGAAAGGTCTTCTTCTTGTTGATGGGAGGAGTACATGACATCCTTTCTTCATTTATTAGATTCAAGGTGGCCGAGTGGAATTTGATATATGAAACTTACTTGTATTGGAGGAACCAGTATTGCAGAGGTATTAGTCACTGTCAGTCATAGGTTTAGTTCATAATAATCAGGTGTTGTAAAAAGTAGTCAGAGTGTCAATCACAATGATATCTTCCGTAGAATGGAATAGATTTATGAGAATACAGATAGAATAGAAACTGATTCTTCTAGATGAGGTTTATTTAAGCTATGCAGTATAAAATGTTTAATTGTATATATTTTCAGTCACCAGGTGTAGGAACAGATTCTCTGATTCCTGGCTCCCTTGATACTTCCACCCCAGGGTTCATACCACGCTTCTTGGAGGGTCAGTCTGCTGTTGCCATACAACATGTGGCCTGTGGAGACCTGTTCACAGCCTGTCTTACTGATCGTGGTATCTTAATGACATATGGTAGTGGAGCAAATGGTTGTCTAGGTCATGGCAATTTGAATGATGTCACCCAGGTTTGTAAATGAACTATCTTTTATTGATAAAACCCGTACTAATTAAATTGTCTCATTACTATTATTATTATTTCTGTATGTGAACATCAGTGAACAGATTCATTTATTTCATATATCTTGTATGTATTCATCGTCGGAACCCACATTTGCTCAATATGCTATGCTTCTTAATCGTAATGTAGTGGAAACTGAATATATACAGTGGGTTCCAACGATGGTATGTATTTGGTTGAGACATTTAACACATGTACTCACTTTCCAGTTTGTTACTGAAATGTCTTTTTCTTTGGTATAAATGGTGCTGTTAAATGTCCTTGGGCATGAAGGCAAGTTAGATTGGGATGTTAGTAGTGGGCCTGTATGTATGCATTCAAAAGAGTAAAAAAACATATGAATTGCTCTTTTTGTCAAGAATAATAATGTGTTTTGTAAAGTTTGACATTCATATATATATATGTTAAACAATTATTTCCACCCTATTTATTATACATCCATGGGGAAACAAGCTCTTGCATTTAATCCTGCTCAGTCACTTCTCTCAGGGTTCAAACCAGGACTTGCACCAAAAGTGTGGAACTAGGAAAGTCACTAGTGACATTCGCTCCTCCTGGGAATCCAAGCAGCAACCTCAGCTCCTCTAGAAGAAGTTGAACTATCATTGTAATCATGTTTTTTTTACCCAGGCAAAGATAGTTGAGGCATTGCTGGGTTATGAAGTAGTACAAGTGTCATGTGGGGCATCACATGTCATGGCAGTAACCAATGAGAATGAAGTATTTGCTTGGGGGAGGGGTGATAATGGTAAGTGATGCATGTCTATTCTTAACTTTGCTTGTACTTCAAATTTTTGTTTGTTTTTTCTGTTAGAACAAAGCTAAGTAGAATCATCCCAGTAGATATGCAGTGTAAGTTTTTGAAAACAACTTTACATATACTGAGATTGCCTGTAGTGATTTATTTTGTGATATTTGTGTTACTAACTTGTTTCATCCTTTCATTTCTGCTTCAGATTCCGTTCTTGTATTTTACATGATAGTCATTTATAACATGACATTTCCAGGTCGTCTTGGTTTGGGTACACAGGATTCTCACACCACACCACAAGCTGTCCAGTTTCCAGAAGGTGTTAGTCCATGCTCTGTGAACTGTGGGGTTGACTGTTCTATGGTGATCACTCTTGATAACAAACTTTTCTGCTGTGGTAACAACAGGTACCGAAACTTTGTTTTGAGTCAACATTAATTCTTATTCCCTGCTGTTGACAGTTATCTCTGCCTTGGTAACCAGAACAAATTATGATCAGACATGATCTGTACCATTTGCGATGCAGCTGAAAATATGTTGAGTAAAAACTTAAAACTTTATAGTGGTGTTCAGTTTGAAATATTTGCAAATCTATTCAAAGTTTGATATGGGATGATTAATAAGAATGATAATGTTTTTTTTGCCAGGAAGGGCAGGTAGAGGTTTCCAAATTCTAAATCTCTCTATGACTGAGGGTCTGTAGTACAGTACAACTGCTACTGACCTGCTTTTGCCAGGAAGGGCAGGTAGAGGTCTCCAAATTCTAAATCTCTCTATGACTGAGGGTCTGTAGTAAAGTACAACTGCTACTGACCTGCCTTTACAGCATATGTTCAGCAAGCAGCTAGACCACATTCCAGGATGGATACAGTGTAGTTTATACATAATCCAGCTCTCTGTTTAACTGAAATGATGTGATGAATTATAAACAAAAGCAAACAAGACTGTTTTGTTTATATGTTTGGTCTATGTTAAAATTTCATATAGATGTTAAGACTGATACCACATTTTTGTGATAAGTTAAAGAAAAATGGTTTTTAATACTGAGGTAAATAATCAAGAAACTGTTCAGTACAAAGGTACCGTAGTTTTCTTACTAACTTTACTTTTTCATTGTGTCAAGGTACAACAAATGTTGCCTGGATGATATAAACCAGGAAGGGCAGACAATCAGAATGGTAGAGGAAGTTTGTCAGTTTACAAGAGTTACCTCCCCTCCCATTGGAAATTCTCTAGTCAAAACGGTTTCCATAGGAACCTCTCATTCTGCAATTGTTACTGGTAAGGTGATCATATAATAGTCACATATAAACATATATATTTTTCTTAAGTTATTGCTACAAGATTTTTGTGCTATACCTTTAAACTGTCATAGATTTTTGAGACAGTCTCATTTACTTCAAGTTCCTTCAGCTGCATTAAGTGGCTTACAATTAGGAGTGATAATTGTTATGTAAAAATGTAAAGAAAAATGTACCTTGCTCCTATGCATTCAAGTTTGAAATTCTATAATAGGTTACTGTTGGCTATACTTTTCTATGTGCTTGACTACATCTTGTTAAAAATGTCAGTCTAACTGTGGGAAAAGTCTCAGGAGAAGATGAATACTAAAAGAAACAACTTTTTATTATTTTAAAGTTAAAATTTTGAAAGTGCCGGAAGATTTTTAGTGTACCATTATTGTTATCACACATTATTATCATTTCTGTTCAACAGTTGATGGAGAACTGTATACCTGTGGTGCTAATCAATTTGGCCAGCTGGGTTATCAGACAGACTTTAACATTAAACAGGCAGGGCATGTTGCCACATTGAAGGACCACAAAATAAACATGGTTGCATGTGGTGATACTTTCACTACTGCTGTCTCACAAGGTAAGGCAAACATGTTAAACTTAGGAATAAGTTTTGATCTGTACTGCCAATGGAGTAAGGGGGTGAATGTGGTAGCTCAGGTTCATCTGTCTGTCTGTACTTGTATCTGTCATAAATCTCTAGGTCACATGCATCTCAGAGAGTACATGTTTATGTATTTTTCTTAAGAAATGAGTATCCCTTGAACTTCAAGGCTCTAAGTTATTCTTATGGGTTATTTCTAATGTTAGCTGTTTTGAAACAGTGATAAATTGAATTTCTTATGTTGAGTGTTTTTGTGCAGTAGTGCACTGAAACATGAATTGTTATATCAGACAACTAAGAATAAATCTTGAAACTATGAAATATTTAAAACTTTTTTCTTTAAAATCAGACTTGTTAACAGATGATTTGCACTTCATGGAATCTTTAGTTTTCTTTACCTTTATTCTGTGCTCAGATGCTGAAGTATTTTCCTTTGGTAAGAGTGCTAGAGGTCGTTTGGGAAGGTCGGACCAAGATACAATGACACCAAAACGTATTAACATTATCAGTGATGAGATATTTACCGTGGTATCAATATCCTGTAGTCATGGGACCACTTTGCTGGCAACAAGACGTAAGTTTTCTGCAGATTTTGTCTTGTACAAATTGACTCACTGACATTGGCCCATGTATTTTAAGATGTTGTGGTTGTATAAAGACTTGTGACTCAGAATCCTGTTGTCAACATTTGACAGGGCTGACTTCAAATTTCCTCCTTCAGGTCACAACTTAAGAAAGCAGTGATAAGAATACTTCACGTGAATTTTAGGAGTTTTCTCTCAAATTAATGTGCATGAAAAAAAGTTTAAAAATGAATTACTTAGCTATAAATATTTTTTGTGAAGTATAAGAGAAAGTCTGCCATAAAATATGGCTCCAAATTCAAAGAAATCACATGTATTTTATCTGTATGTTGTACAACTGTTCTTGCTTCAAACTCTTAAAAGTTTTCATTTCCTTCCACAACTAAGGTAATTTTGACCTGTTGTTTTATGTTTCATAACTGCTTACAATATTCCATCTAAAACTAGCATTTACATATTCAGACTCATATAATTATAAATCTTAGTTATATTGTATTTATTTTACAGCTGTACAGGGGGTATTGGACTAATGCATACATCTTGCCTGGTCAAGAGATTTCGGAATGCACTAAACTAGCTTTTGTGTACCAAAGGTCTCCATCTCCCGTACTCCTGGATTTAGCTCCTAGCAACTGTATGGTAGTAGTGGACGGAGAGTGCAAGGGTCAAAGAAACTGGCATGGCTTATGGACATATACAAAATACAGCAATTATATATTTACTTCAGCTAACATGTTTTGTGTGAATTGTTTTGATTTAAACTTGTGATAATCATGTTTCTAACACATTAGAAGACAGGTTAGTTGTTGCGTGTGCTTTGTTTATTGCACAAGTTTGTTATTTTGTTACTTCATCTTGTAAAACAGTATTTGTCATTGCAATCATATCAGTATGGCAAACAAATCTTTTTTAGTAATTGAAATAAAAATAATTTCAGGGCCTTGCTTTTTTCAGGCAGTTATCGGGCCTATTTTCAGAATTTTACTGGTTACATTTTAGTAGTAAAACTTGTAATTCACCAAAATAATTCCATGCACCTGTCGTTACTTTAAGGAGCATTGGTAGATTTGTTACATATGAAAGTGGCAATGAGAGATGTTTCAAAACATACAAGGTTTTAGCTAGATTCTATAAACTTGACTTTTATGCTTATTTTTATTTATTGCTTTTGTTATCTTGTCACTTTTTCTGAGACATCAGAATTGTGAAAGTTTTTTGTTATATTCAAATATGTTTGGTATATACATGTTCCTGTGGTGGTCAACAAGTCACATTTTAGTTACCTCCCTTCCATCGCAAATATTTCAGTATCTATATGATGAAAATATGAAGTACATAAACTGCTGGTGATATGTAAATAATCTGAATTATTTGAATTCACCACTTCATATATGTGACATCATTCAAATTATGGAGAATAGGTTTAATGGGGTAGATTACATATTTGATAAAACAGTATATATTGTTAAAGAAAAGACAGAAAAATATTGCTGGTAAATTAATAGAAAAAAAGAGGTGCTTAATTTCTGTAAGACGTGGCCAACCCGGTTAGCACAGTTGGTAGATCAGAGGTTTGTCAATCCAGGGGTTTTCAGTTCAAACCACACTAGGGCCAGCTAAGATTCTCTGTGATAATTAATCTCGGACATTACGTCTAAAGGTCATTTGTTCTTCATCTCTGTTTCAAGTGAGGAAGCAGACAGATTGGATACCCAGGAACACTTGTTACGTAGACTGACTGCCAGGATATGACCAAATGTGGCATTTAGCCCCAGTAAAAAACAAACAAACTAAACTGTAAGACATGTATTAAGATGAAAACCATGTGAAAACCATGCATGTTAATGTAGGAAGTAATACTTCTGTTAGTGATTGATGCTTATACAACCATAATTGTTTTATACTTTGATATAAGTAAAAAACAGATTTGATGATTAAATAGGTAAGTTTACTGCACTTGTTGTTGGTAAAATATGAACATTTTTTAATTATTTTTCAGTATTAGAGTACTTGCAGGTTCAAATCTCACAAATGATAGAAGTCACGGTTGACCTTCTGCATTCCACTCTTTTGGTGCATTTACTTGTTTGAACTCAAGAAGCAGTGAGTCATTGAGTGGGAATAATAAAAAGTTGCAAGAACTTGTTTCTGACTTGATATAACATAAATATATTAGTCATAAAAGTACTTATTTCAGCATTTGTTTATACAATATTATAATGACACGACTGTGTTTTTGAACAAGCTAACAGTTTGAAGTAACTGAGGTTATGGCATAAACCTGATAAAGACTGATAAATCATCAAGATGTGATTAACTTACAGATGACTGTATTTCCGTCCTCTGATACATTTCATTGATAACTTGAGATTTGATATCTTGACTAAAGAATGTTATTACAATGAATCCGTCCAGAGTTTTAATGTGGTATTTATCTGATCTTTGTATTGTGTTTTATAACAATATTTTTCATGAATTTAAATATTTCGTTATACAGATTCTAAAACAATAAAATATGTGATACGTATTGTATTGTTTCTTTTATCAGTTTTTCAACACGCAACAGTTGTTTGTATGCTTTATCAGAGAATTTATAAGAAAAGGTTTTTAAAGGCATCGCAAGGTATAGTTCTCCAAATAAGTACTAAAATGTGTCCCTTTTCTTTCATCTTTTCCTCTTTTTCTTGAAAAACAATTGATCTTAAGCCAGCCTGAATGGAGTGTTAGGTGGTGTTAAAACCTGTGCCATAGCTCACCACCTGAAGCCACTTCAGTTTGGTCTGAAAATATCTCCACAATGAAATAATATGAGTTTTAATCTAGCACTTTCTGAAGACATTTTGAAGTGAAACCCCTTTTGTTTGAAATGTGTCGAATTGGCAACATTGCTTTGAAGGCAGTTCTGCTGTACCTTTGCTTGTAGCATACCAAATGAGGTAAAGAAAATATATAAAATGTACACAGTAAGTTCAATATTTCTTGCATCCTAAAACTGGAAAGCAAAGAAATTTATTTAGTAGAAGCTTGGTTAAATAAGTTGTGTAGTAAGATAAAGAGACATTTCTTTTGTCTACAGATTTCATTGTGTATAAGTTATTTCTTACTATTTTTTTCTGTGTGTTAAAAGGTCTTTAAATAAATGCGGATGTTCTTAATTTCAATCTGTCAGCATGGCCCGTAAATGTGTTCATTTCGTGGCTATTTAAAAAAAAAGAAAAACTTTTTTTGTAAATATTAAGTATAACTGCAGTACATTTAAGTGAATAGAGCAGATGCAAGTATGGCGGATAATTTCTGCCATGCAATGATGTGTCTTATGTTGTCTTGCGTGTGTGCGTTCTTAGTGATTGTAGATTTTTTTAAGGATATATATGTGTTAAAAAAATCGTAACACGAGCATAACATATAAAGTATTTAGTGAAATAACAATTTACTAAAAAAAAGAAGACATCAGGAGTGCAGACGACAAGAACAAAAACATTAGCCCTCTTCTTTTCTATCTCCCCTTGTCATTTGTTCTTGTCCGGAAGATACCCCAACGTCACGAATAGTCACTGAGTATGAGTGCGGAGTGCAAGAACCATAACTCGAGATTTTCGATTTTATGAATAGTCTCAGCTAGTTGTTTTGCATTAGCAAATGAAATATCTTCAAGTGAATTGTCTTAGTCTGTTCATATTATCATAGTAAATACATTTAACTTTTAACTTCAGATATGAGCAGACTTGCGTAGGCACTAAAAGCGTAGCACTAGCATTTTCTATTTTTTATTATCTCCCTTGTCACGCTATATTTTCACTACTTCTGTTCGTTCTTAGTCTCTTCTGGACTCCATTATGTTAACCCAAAAACTTAGATAATCTTAAAGGTTTTCAGGGTAAGTGACCCGTCAAGTCAGTGTTGGTTTACATTTATAGAGCTGACTGGCTGGTGCACCCCTTACCTGTGAACATATTTTAGTTTTATCAAGTTTGGAATGCACAAAGATGCCAACGTGCCAAATGATTTATTTGTCCTGATTTCATCACACAGAAGGAAGTAAATAAAGTGAAAGCATTTTCTAAATTGAAAAGGAAAAGGTCTTCTGGATAGAAAGACGGAACAGTTACATTTTTTTTTCATTGGTGCGACCAGCCATTTTTTTGATGTTACAGGTAGAGGTTATTTGCAAATCCTAGCGCATTATCATTATTTTAGGTTCTTAAAACACGATATGGCGGTGATCGGCCACCATACGTTCATCCGATATTCTTGGTGAAGTGACCGAAATGTCACGATGACAGGCTTGAGTATATGGTGTCATTTCATTGTCATATTGAAGCAAAACCAGGCAACATGCAACATAAAATGCATACCAAAGATAGTGAACCCAGTATAAAACTGTCCGCACTGAGTTAATTATCCTGATTTATACGTTGTCAGTTGAAGCAAATTAGTAGAAATGTGAAGTGTAAGTCCTGTTTTTTTCTTCGTACATTTGATTCATTATTATAAATTATGATGACGATGCAGTTACGCCGTCTGGAATAAGATAATCATTGTACAAACAGAAAGGTAAATTGATGGATATTGCATACAGCAATTATTCATTGATACAATTCATTGATACATTTCACTTGTCATTTGCACTGCACAAAGGTTCGAGCATGCGCACTACTGCAAATTAATATTCTTTTTTTTATCTGTATTGCAACTCGTGGGTTCTAAGCAAAAGAGCAAGATTTGACAACTTTGAAAGGAGTAATATGTGTAAATTTGTCTAAATTTTATATATGAAAGGTTTCTTTCTGCAAGAAACCAATATACGGTCCCTAAACTTATTTTCAACATATTTTAGACCAATCCATAAGGGTTGTGGAACAATTTTTCCCTTGGTCTTTTTAAGGGCCTGAATTGAGAAAGGATTGCATATCTTAGTATGAAAATGTTGAATAATTTTTCCCACGAGACGCGATATGTTCCGTTGGCTTATTCCATGCTAAACGATTAAGCAGTAATTCAGAGTGGGGAGAATGATGACTGGATATGTAATGCACCAGCCCCTAATACTAAGATTTATAAATTAAAAAATATATATATCATATTACACAACAGTGAACAGTTTGAATTTACGGCAGTAAATGAACCCAGTTGTTATTAAGGTTTTGCATCGCCTCTAAGTCAATGGGCCTAATGGAACATCGTCTGTACAACCCTCAGCACTCGGCCGTGGGAATATTGCATCGCCTCTAAGTCAATGGGCCTAATGGAACATCGTCTGTACAACCCTCAGCACTCGGCCGTGGGAATATTGCATCGCCTCTAAGTCAATGGGCCTAATGGAACATCATCTGTACAACTCTCAGCACTCGGCCGAGGGGATATTGCAACGTATCCATGAAAACAACAACAGCAGTAATAGTTCCAAGTTTAGCTATTTTTTTATTCATTTTTATTACAGATATATTATGCATATTTCAATTTCAATTTTTGTTCTTTTTTGCCCCGTCCGGTGATTTCCTTTTACTAAAATGCCAATGCATTAACACGAATGTCCAAATGTACTGAACGAACGGAATGACCTGTCGAATAAATTGCTGGAAAATCCAGCAATAAATAGGTTTAATCCTGTAATATATATATTTACATTTCCAACTATATGATTACTGGGGATAAAAATGGCGGTGTTTCATATTATTCACCGGCCTAACGCCTTTTCGCTCCGATTACAATCAATAATTAGATATATCAAGAGTTTGATAAAGATCGGTTATTTACTTTAAATGTTGTGATTGTGTAACAACTGCTCGATAATATACGGTGTTTAGTCTGTAATAATAAAGAATACTTTAACAAACAAATTACTCAAATTAACTAGATAAATGGAGTGATAAGCTTGGTACACTGAGTGCAATCTATTATCCCGCGTTCATTGATCCTTTCTTGTTTTTACAATATTTTGTTTCAGAACCACTTGATGCTTTGAGATATTGTGATTAAAAAGTTTTTAATTCATACTTAATTAAATATTTTTTTGCGTGTAAATTTCATTTTCAACCACTTTTTTACTACCGGAAATGGGAGACGTTTATTGTCTCGTTCTCACATTTGACACTACCTTCCAATATACATTCATCTCTTATCATATCTTTAAAGTTGCCAAAATTTAGCAAATTGTTTTCACAACTGATTATAGAAAATATGTTTATAACTTAAACATGTAGTTTGGAAGAAAGAATCTTTAATTCTATAGATCATATTAGTGTATAAATATGTTACATGTGTCAGGACTAGACACTAGAAAATATCTCATTTACTAACTGTAATTTTATTCTTAAGAACGAGTTGGTTTAACTTAAGTTTTTCAGTCGGCAACTACATTTGTATATTTAAGTAAATGTGTCAATTGTGTGTAAACATACTGTTACTACTTGTACCATCGGTCCAGAAAGTACAACACTGACCTACTTTTCACCACTGAAGAGGACAATATATCCACCCTATTCCATCTTATACAAAAGACGCTAACTTTCTTTGACAAATAAAGAAAAATTTACACATAAACCGGTCTTTTTTAAACAAATCTGAAAACTAGACCAATCCAGAGGACCATTTTTACTTATCACATGGACATTACTATTCCCGAAGAAACTTTGGTCAACTTTCACATATAGGATAAGAGATTTTTCGTTCCAATAAGAAACGACCAAAGCTGTACAACCGGACCGAGAATAGTGTTCAATTCCACCTTTATCTATCAGTGAGAGCCGATGCCAGTTTACAGCATAGTGAACTTTTTCCTTTAAGGAGTTTCAGGATCGTAATAAGATTTTACATTCTACGAGGTAAGATCATAAACTAGTACTTTCTCGAAATTTCCAACCATAAAGTTTATAATTATAAGAAGTTTCGGTTCCCCTCCACTCAGACAGGATCAATTTTTTAACCCATGCTGATCTAGGCCTTACTTTATATATATAGTGCATAAATCTGAGAAACACTTGTTTTTTTAACGTTCTTTAACCTTTATAAGAAACAAATATCATAACCTGATCCCATCTTGACCAGGCAGATCAACTGTACCAGGTTATTTGATTTTGTATTTTGAATTTTGGTCTAGTTCCCCAAAAAAAAGTTTTATTGACATTTCTTTTGTTCGTGATTTTTGACGATATTTGATGATTTGGCCGTTACAATTATTCTCCTTTGTTGTTTGATATGTAAATACTTTTAGTTTATAAAGCCAATGAAAATACAAGATTTCCTTTGAACATTGCTTATCTCATATAAAAAATTGAAGCAATGACTTACTGAACATTGAACCATTATATTATGTTTTCCCGCTATATGGTGGCCTGTTTGTTCCTTTCTATAATTTTGCTCATTTGTCAACGAATACTTATTCAGTACAATAAAAAGAGTCGACTGAATCACGTGAACGATATGACGATCTGAAGACTTCACGACCATTAGCTACTTTTGTCATGTTACCATGCTAGCGAACCTGCGACCAACAACTGTTACAGAAAGTTTTTCGCCAGATTTTAGAACTTTCTGTCTATTTTAGGTCAAAATTACAAATATTTGTACTCCGCTTCTGTGTGGTAAAATATGATAAGATTGAGCCCTGCACGCTGGAAAGCCAAACGGTTTGTTTGGTTCCAAAATGTTGTCGTACTCGTGTTTTGAAATGTCAGAAACAGACTACCATACTTAGATTTTTTAGCCGTTGTAATTCGCATTACATTTTTCTTTTTCATTTTTAGTACATACATATATGAAGTGCAATGACTTTGTAGGCTCATTACCAGTGGCTGGACAAGGTACAGAAATGGTCAATTAAATTGTCACGCTGAATCTCTTCAGGACATTCACATCAATGGGTTGAGCATCATAGCACTATTTGAAACTGCCAAAAACAAATGCCTTTAAACCCGTTAATACTTTATTGAAATATCCAGGGGAACGGCTTCAGCCAGGTCTGCCTCGATAGTTTGGAACAGGAGCACGTTTTATAAACTGCAGTCTTTGTTATATCATCATTTCATCATTTACGCCATACTGGACTGTCTGTCTGGCACGTTTTGCGTTGGGAAACATGAATCTCGGTTAATGTACGATACTCGGACTTCTGAAGTCAGTTATAAACAGTAGAGCCGAACGTAAATGGACACTATAATAGTTAGTTATAGACTGACAGTGGCCAATGATCAAAGGACTGCATTATCATATGAGATCATCAAACAGATTGATCGATCTTCTGTGTTTATATTTACACAATGCGAATCTACGCCCCTACAACTCATTAAAACATATAGTCCGAATGACACTGTGTGTTTATAGAACCATTTGGGGTCTTTGGATTAAATTTCGTCGCTTGTCTGTAAAAGATACAGTAAATGATACTTCTAAAAAGTGTCTGTTCATGCAAAAAAAAAATGAAATAAATATTTTAGATTCATTGGATTTTTTCATTGACAATATATAACAGCAGCAGTAGTAGCAACAACAACAACAGGAAATTGTGGCGTCAGGTCAATCAAGTTTCATTGGATGCTTTACATCGTTTTAGACAAATCCAGCAAATGTTTATAGCGAATGTGCACGTGAGAAAGGTGTTTGGTTTATGATGTCATATGTCAAAGTTTGAAAAAAAAGAATGAAAAAAACAGCAAAGAATTATAGAATCACGAATAACTATAAAAATTGCCCCAGGGCATGTCCGCTAATTCATTGTCCTTATTCTCTGTATCCGGCTGCAAACAAGCATATTGTTCTCTTTGCTTTTATAAGCACCTCAAAAAAAATCAAAACACAAAAACAACCAAGACTTTTAAAACATGTCTTTTTTGACACCAGCAAAATTTAAGTGCCCTTCGAAATAATCTATTTACCTACTAAAACTGACAACTTATAAGACCCAGTGTCGTGGCAACTATATAATAACCTTTTCCAAATACCGTCGTGACTTTGAATACAAAGTTCTTTTCATAAAAAACTGTACCATCACGATGAAAATTGCAAAACATAATTTGACAAAACGACAAAAACTGTTGTCAGGTAGTAATGGGGCAGAATTAATGTCTCTCAAATAATTCTCACCTACTTTTGGAGTTTAATATATGCACATTCACGCTGTGAGGCTATTTGATACGATGACTTCTCATGAAATAAACAGTAAACAAAACTTGACAAAATCTCCAATGTACTTATATAGAGACTGTGAAAAAAACAACAGTTGTCTTTCGTGTTTATTTTCTGTGTGAAACGATGACTCATGAATGATTAGACAAATAATAGAAGTAATTAAGCAATAAGAATAACAATTACATGGTAGTAAAAAAATCATGCCTGGTTTAGGTGATTTAGGTGGTTACATCAGAAATTCTCAAGGTCCCCCATTCATTAAATACAAATCTGTAGGGTTATCTGTTCTGACTGCTTGTGGATCCTGTCCTTTCATCCAGCTTTTCGTGAAATGCTGAACCTGCTTGACCACTTCTGAGATTTATACTATCAACGGACTTTGGCTGTAACTTTTTAAAGGCGTTAGTTCTTGTCAGAACTTAAAGGAAGAGTGATCGAAAGTAGATTACATAAGTTATCGGAACTTTCACAATAATTACTATAAATTAAAAAGTTTAAACTTAACTAATAGGGCCATTTGGTCCAAGTACAGTCACCGAGAAGAAAAATAGGAAGGTATAGCGACCGACCGACCGGAGGAGTAGGACGTGCTTATTAACACTACCTGAACAAAATGTCAATAAAATAAAAAGAAAGAGCTTATCATACGTTTATTTAAAGTATATCTAATGAGTATTTGAGAGGATTTAATCCATTTTTAAAAGCAGGCATTACTTGTTGACCTCCCGTTTTACCGGTGGTAGTAAACTTAGTATGTTTACTTTTTCTATTATTCTACTGGGTCATTCCTGTTTTGTGTTTACTGAAAACTTACTTCGTACTCAAACTGTTGAATAAAAGCACAATTAATACATTTGTACCGATCTTTTCGTCAACATGTTGTTCTTTTTTTGCCACTTGCTGGTATCTGCAATCTTGTTATTTACAAAATTCATTGTGTCCGAAAATATCTACTTCATTGTGGTTTTGTGGGTGTATCATAGGTGTTTATCGTAAAGAACTTATCAAATAAGTGTGTGGTCATCTAATGATGGTCAGTTTAATTGCTCCATCTGTCTAGTACAAACGACCACCGGTAGGTGATAATTTTACTCTGTCGTACTTGAGATGACAATAACATGCAGAAGTACATATTTTGTGAGTCATTTTGTTTATAGTTTGTAAACATCGAGAGTGGGCAGTCACCATTGGCTTGTTTACACCAGTCATAATGTGCACTAGTCGGCAGCAAACAATGTCCAGTACTTTGTTAACAGTTACTACACATGTCTTGCAGGCTTGCTCACATCAAAGCCAAGGGGGTGGTAAAGAAACAAATAGTTTTTAAAGAGATTTATACCTTACACGCAGATTCGTTTATTTATTGAGGAGGATGAATCTAAGTTGTAATAACTTGTATCGCAATCGATGTAAAATAAATGAGTCTAAACTAAACTAAACGTTTAAATATTCATAATGACGACTGCGAACGGACAGTAGAAATACACACACGAAGGAAAGAATTCACTAACACAAACCAAGACATAATTCACTTACACAAACGTGGATATAATTCACTGACACGAAAGAAAGAATTCAGTAACACAACTGCAGGACAGATTTGACTAAAACGAACATAAGAAAAAAATATCAATAACTCGAACGAAGGACAGAATTGAATAAAACGACAAAGAACATAATTCAATTTTGCGAACGAAAGAGAAATTCAGTATCACGAATAAGAACAGAATTCAATTACAGAGAACAATTACACTAACAAAGGACAATAAAGAATTACACGAACTAAGGACAGAGAACAATTACACGAACAAAGGACAGACTTCAATTACACGAACAAAGGACAGAATTCAGTTACACGAACAAAGGACAGAGAAAATTTACACGAACAAAGGACAGAATTCAGTTACAAGGCAAGAATTCAAATAATTGAACGGACAAAGCACGAACTAAGGACAGAATTAAATTACACGACCTAAGGACAAAGAACAATAACACGAACTAAGGACAGAGAACAATTACACGAACAAAGGACAGAATTCAGTTACAAGACAAGAATTCAAATAATTGAACGAAGGACAGAAATCAGTAGCACGAGCCAAGGACAGAATTCAGTAGCACGAACAAAGAACAGATTTCAGTTACACGAACAAAGGACAGATTTCAGTTACTCGAACAAAAGACAGAATTCAGTTACAAGGCAAGAATTCAAATAATTGAAGGACAGAAATCAGTAGCACGAACTAAGTACAGAATTCAGTAGCACGAACAAAGGACAGAATTCAGTTACACGAACTAAGGACAGAATTCAATTACACGAACAAAGAACAGAATTCAGTTACAAGGCAAGAATTCAACTAATTGAACGAAGGACAGAAATCAGTAGAACGAACTAAGGAAAGAATTCAATAACACGACCTAAGGACAAAGAACAATAACAAGACTGACAAAGGACAGAATTCAGTTACAAGGCAAGAATTCAACTAATTGAACGAAGGACAGAAATCAGTAGAACGAACTAAGGAAAGAATTCAATTACACGACCTAAGGACAAAGAACAATAACAAGACTGACAAAGGACAGAATTCAGTTACAAGGCAAGAATTCAAATAACTGAACGAAGGACAGAAATCAGTGGCACGAACTAAGGACAGAATTCAATTACACGAACAAAGGACAGGATGCAATAGCACGAACAAAGGACAGGAGTCAATAGCATGAACGATAAGAAATAATTCAATAACATAAACGAAGGACACATTAATTGAATAACACGACAAAGAACATAATTCAGTATTGCGAACGAAAGAGAAATTCAATATCACAAACAATGAAAGAATTCAATTAAACGAACAAAGGACAGAATTTATTTACAAGAACCAAATGACAGAAAACAATAACACGAATAAAGGACAGAATTCAGTTACATAAATGAAGGAAAAAATTTAAATAATCGAACGAAGGACATAATTCAGTATCACGAACAAAGGACATAATTGAAAAACACGAACTTAGGACAGATTTCTATAGCACAAACAAAGGACATAATTGAATAAGACTAACTTAGGACAGATTTCTATTCCATGAACAAAGGAGATGATTCAGTAACGCGAACGAACGACAGAATAACAAAGGACAGAATTTAATAACACAAACAAAAGATAGAATTCAGTTACAAGAACGAAAGGCAGTTTTCAATAATACCAACGAAGGACAGAAAACAATAACACCAAAGAAGGACATAATTTAATAACACAAATGAAAGAAAGAATGAAAGGAAAAAATAAAGAAACAAAAGATGGAAGGCAAAAAGAAACAAAGAAAGTAACCTGTTTACCTAGTTGCTGTCCCTTCCCTTGTCAGAATATCTCATATAAAGAAATGCATTCTTAGATAAACAGATAGTTAAACTGATCATAAAATAAAGCAGACACCTGGGCACTTACTAAAGTTTATTTGTTTTGCCACTGTATTATGCAGATTTTCATTTTCTTAATAAAACTTTCAAGGTAGTTACGGTTTTATGGGCTTTTATGTTATCAACTTCCGCAACGTAAGAGCCTCTTACGTGATTTAAGTTCTTTTTTTCAGATCGGTGTAATTGGAAAAGACAAACAAAACATGAAAACAGTTGTTTAATTATTTCATTCATTGGGAGTTTCCAAGAAAACGTCTTTTCTGAAAGAATTTCGGATGATAACAATGATGTTATGAAAATAATCTCGCCGTAACATCTGACAGGTTTAGACAGCCGCCGACGAAAAACGTTTTTACAAGCCAATACCTGGGATAATCATGTAACTTCCTATCTGAACGAAAGAAGACGGGGAACTGATAAAAGGCCAGTAAACTTATATATTCTGTCTTAATGTGTTTACTCTAATAATGTTTCCAATATGTCTGCAAAATGGCTGTCAGTACCTATCTAATTTTGAAGAAAGCGAAATCTTGTTTTCTTTCAAGCATTTATGTATACATTTTGTTACATCTGTAAAATGGCGGTCGTTGACCATTCTGCCTCCACACATGACGTTAGCGACTTATATGGTTGAGCATTATCCAATCGTCATTTTCCTTGTTGATAGTTTTCAAAATACACCCATCTGAGACATCCATCTGAAAATTAGCTAAGAGTTACATATAGTGCTTTCGAACGGTCATTCAGGAAGTATCTATTCTTATGATGTATATCTAAAAGTACTATATTTTTACAGTAAACTGGGTGATGTTACAGAAAGTCAGACAATTCGGTCTGTACATGACCTTACATAAACTTTGACTGCAGCAGACCTAAAACCATTGAGATATAAATAAAAAAAGCTCCCTACACGACGAACCCCAGGCCCGTCTCTGAGGATTAGACGAGTATCAAATTTCAATTCATCTTGTCCCAGTTGTGATATCTTAATCCGATGAGCGCTTTCAAAGATAATCCGTTATATATGCATAATACCCCCTTCAAAAACAGACACCACTTTTCAGTAATCCCTCTTTTCTAGACATGCATTATCTCTGCAGATGAGAAAAGCTAAAATAAAATCTCTGTTGGCAAAAGGTGATGAGATTTATTGAGTAAAAGTATTACCTGTCGCTTTTTAATGAAAACACGTTCCATGGGCATACTTATTGCTTTTTATCAAACATGTCAAACCCAGTTGCAAAAACAATAAAGCTGAATTTTTCATGTTAGTTTTTGATTGTCTTTCTGTTGTAAATGTGAATCATCATTATCATCACCACAATCATTGATTAATTAATTAATACATCCATTCATTCTTCACATTATCCTTGCATACTTGTCATAGTAATCATAACAATTATCATCCAAATAAAGTTGTAGTTGTTGTTAACATAAATATAACAACTGATCATTTTACAAATTTGAAAACATGTTTTACTTACAGTCATGCGTAATTCTTTTGTATGTGCTACATGCAACAAGAAAATATAAACGGATTTTCCTTCTTTTTAACTGAATATGAATTTTCCCATAATTTGATAAAATACCGTGAAAAATAACGACATAATAATTACTCAAAAATATATATCATTTCACAGTTTTCTTTTTAAACAGATTAAAAGATTTAATTTTGAGAAGTGACAGCCGTGGTGAAAACTCTCAACAACAAAACAACAATGTGTCAGACATATTTTCTTGTTTTAATTAATACTTGTAGGACTATGAAAGGTGTGGTACACAACCTTTCTTCGACAAACGTGTTGAAATTTGTTATAAGCAATTATTTAATTCAGTTTCAGTTTCTAATGCTAATCTAGTTTAAATATAGAACTGATATATAAGAAAATATATTCATGCAAATTTATCTGATCTATTTTAAATAGAATGTTTTGTGATACAATGCACTTAAAATAAAAAAGCAACAACACACAGAATTCTATTTAAAATCGAATATCTTATGTATTTAATTAACTATGTGCCACAAATAATTAATTAAACAGAGATTGTATAATCTTAATTACAGCTGAATGCAGTATCTTCTGAATCCCCATTAACATTTGTGTCGTTCAATGGACTCAAGATCTCTTGCAGCACCACTAGAACCACTTGAATCACACTTAGATTTTATTAGCATACCTAAAATCTGATCTGAATTGCACATCATCATTGTGCATACAAAAAGGATTAACATGTAAGATCTCATGCAATGATTTGCAGTGCCAAACTTGATTTATACATTCATTAAATTAATTCAATGTTCATAACCCATAAAAACCTTATCAAAGCACGCTGAGGTTTGAATAATGGCGCCATGCCGATCTCCGATCTTCACGCGAGCGGACGATCCCATTTTACATTTTCAACCAATGAAATTCGCTTATCGTATTTATCGGATAATCAGCTGGTCTACTTCTCGCGTTATCTCACTTGCACGAAGCATTGATGTATTGACTCAAATAATAGTTTATTCAAACAGAACGTTTAATAACATCTAAAATTAGATTTTTGCGGAGATAATGTTTAAATAGTGTGGGCCGTGAAATTTTATTTGACTTGTTGATTTGAATTGCGTTGGTACGGACTTATTCTTTCGACGACGTCTGTCAGTTCAGACGAAACAAAATCACTCAAAGTGAAAGGAGCTTTTAGACAACTTCATAACAGAAAATGAAGGATTTACAAGGAAATATGGATTCACAGACAAAAGACTTTAGTGTCACGGACAATAATCACTTGACAAAGGCAGACGACAAATATATGGATTCCATAGATTTGTCTAACGCCTGCAGAGAGTTTTACCAAACGAGAAAAAGGGCGGCTGAAGTGGTCAAGGAGAAACTGGCTAATTCCGGCCGTCAAAGAACTTGCAAGAAGACAACTTCCATAGATGTTGCTATGGAAACGCTACGCACTGAAATGGTAAGAATTTTAAATAATCTTCTTTTTTGATATTAAAGCTTATTTTTATTCTTCTACGTTTACACCAGCACATTAGTGGGAAGGTATGTTTAGAAAAATGGACAATCAGGAAAATAACTTCCAAAACAGATAGTTAAAAACCTTTGAGGATGGTATTGACATTTCATTTTTAGCATTAAAGCCTTTTTTAAAACATGCAGTCTGCAGACCGCGAACCACTCAAGGTCTGTGAGTAATGTCTGATAGAAATGTCATGGTTACTTTCACTAATTATACACGAGTCAAGTGTGTTAATGGAGCATGCAACGACAGACTACTTGAAAACTCACTACTGTATATTGCTTTACGCTAGTGTAAATAAAATGCTTTGTTTCTTCAAATCGTTAGTTTATCAAAGAGGCTGTGTTAGTTCTGGTAAATTTAATAGGTTTACGAGAAACTGAAGTCAGACAACAATAATGAAATGATGAATATTTTACTGGAGGTTTATCACTCTGGAGCCAGTTCTGGTAGATTAAATGTCAGAATAACAATTCTTGAAATAGATCAAATGGATGAATGTTAAGACTGAGAATTATCATGAAAGAGAATTGTGTCGAAAATTCGAACAAAGGTTTAAAATAATAAAAGTTGAGAAAATAAAAAAAGGTCGACAGTTAAAGCTAATATCGCCGCTGAAATTGCAATATTTTTCTCTGATGTTATCATGACGGTGCAAATTTTATGTCTACGTAGGACATTTAAGACCCTTAGGCCCTTGTCATCTTGAACTATAAATGTCAAAGCCAATTAGGACACATCATCGCTGAACATTGATCGCGAGACAAAAACCTCCTCCTGACCGATTTATCCTATCTTATTCGGTAACTATAAACTATGCTTTTCTCGCAAAATATTAACATTTAAAATATTAACTCTATATGATTTTAGCCTAGGTCATTGCTATTGCTGTTCGGGTTCGAATAATTAGTGAGTTATCAAAGTCATTTTTGTTATGTAATGTAAATTTTATTTCATGTACTTAAGAACATTTCCATGAAGTCGTATTATTTAAGTGTTTTTGTACTGATAATTATCCTAGAAAGATGATTAACGTGTATTCTCGTAACAGTGTAATGTTTAGATTACACCATGCTGCGCAATGTCACATGTATGAACAACTCTAAGTCAACAGGATTATTATATGTTTGTTTTTTACACATTCTAGAAGAAAAAATATTATCATTCCTTGTAGTGTAATAAACTGTTAAGAAAATATAAGTATTAAAGGAATTGTAAAGGAAACAATGAAAACTCTAATCATATATTTAAGCTATAAAAATTGATTTCACATCAACACTGTAATAAAAGTCAGACTCGAAATCGTTTTTCTTTCTTTCTTTCTTTCTTTCTGTCAGATCTTGTAAATGGATTTAACCTTATTGAAGCCTGCTGTTGAAGATTTGCAGACCAAAGATTATTGTTTTGAAATAGAAAAAAAAACCTGAAACCAAACCAAAGTATTTCAGCAAGTGCAATATTTGCAGATCAAATAAAAGACTTTCATTAAAAGCAAATATACATTATACACATCTGAATAGATGTACTTTATCCAACAAAAGAAAAGAGTGCACTTAGAAAGAAGTAATCATTAAAATCTATATTTGGTAACTTAATATTTACTTATGTAAATAATAAGACATAACTTTTGAAAAAAAGTATTTCTCAGATGTTTTTATGTTAGTCGCACTGATCTTTTCGTTACCATAACACAGTCTTATTATGTACAGATCAGAAATAATTACCACAAACCTTCATGGAAATGATTCCTTGGTCCGATGGCAACCCGCTGGATGGTCATTGGACTTCCGTGTTGAATTAAATTTAAAAACGGACATTAAACAAACCGAAAATGATCATTTTTTTCTGCTGACCTTCAGATGTCTCTGGACATATTTTCTTTCAACAGAATTTTGTAGATTAAAGTCAGTTTAAAATGAAGTCAAGTCAGTGGTGTAATAACGTGTGACGTATTATAATAACAACGAAAAAGAAAATAGCAACAACAATTTTAAGGTCTGAAGTTTGGTTTTACAAACACATCATTTGTTACAGCATACGATAGCCATCTTGGTGTACATGTTTGCGAACTTCTGTTCTTCTGCCCACTTACCAATTTCCGGATTTTCCCTTTATTCTATACACGTCACACAACAAAAGAATATGCCCGCTGCCGTTATGTGAATAATAAGACCTTAAATTCTGTGTACTTTGGTTCTATTTTATCTTCACAATTCGTTCTATTTCTTATCATCGTCGACATTTTAGCGTGTTTGTGTTTGCTGTGTTATCATCGGTTGCCCCGTATCTATGTATGACTCAACAAGAAATTTTGACCTTTATGTTTGTTTTATTCGTAAAAGTAAACTTAAATTGAAAGTGGAATTTCCTGGTCAATATTTGAAACCTGAAAAATGTGATCAGACTCGTAAAATTGAAAAAAAGATCGATTTCTGAAACTTATGTTCATGGTTTATGACGTGCTTCGAGCCAGGTACATCTGTAGTTGACTTTTTGCGCATGTTTAGGAAAACTGCGGTAAACTTAGAATAGTAATAAGACAGTCTGGATAGCCCCTGTCTCTGAAAGCTGCGATCAAGTCCGCAATCTCCAAACAAAATACAGCACTGATCAGTTTTCTTAAGCAGAATTAATTTTCTGCTACTTGAGAATTTCCCATATTTTCCTCTCACAAACTTATAACTGTCTTCAGTTCTCGATGGCTATGTAAAATAATTTTAAAATCAGACAGAATATCAGACAAGTGATAAAATATATGTTATTTCTCATTTAAGTGATGTTAATCTGTAAATTTCAACAAATTCAACAAATGTTAACTTAATTAACAGGAACGAGAGTTCATGAGAATTCACGATAGTTCGTGAGAAAACTGCGCAGTTTCATTCTAGAAATCCTAAAGGACCCAAAATCAAGATAGTTAAGACAAATAATGAACTTGGAATGATGACATTAAAAGAAAATGGGAAATTTGATTCAGATTTTTTGTTGTTGTTTTTCTCTTTTGACACAAATTTCAACACTGATATAAAGCACTTGTTAGCCCTTTTGTGACCGTGATCCCGTTATGAAATATAAAAGAATTATGAAATATTACGTCAGTTTTATTTTTGCATCGTTTCACAATAAATTGGTTATCTGCGAAATTAAATATGTATAAGCGTAATCTTGATGGGTAATCTCCGAAAATTTCTGAATTATTAATCGTTAGACATATATTTGATTAATGCTTCAGTTTCCAAATTTTTGTTCACATACGTTTGATAAACTGAAGTATAATAATGCTTTGTATACAAATATTATTATCATAATATAATTATTGATAATATTATGTTGGATCAGCTGGGCTATCATTTACATAAATATTTGTATAGGTTATTACTAGAACACAGTGCCACAGACTCAAGTATAAGTGACTTTCTTGAAACTCGAAACAAAAACCTTGACGTGTTAAAGCAAAAAGTGTTTTAACCGTATAACCTGGTTTCGTGTATTTTGACTGACAAACTAATTTAGAAAACTAAAACCTGTCACCTATTTTCTCTAAAGTACAACAAAGTCATGTGTATGTTGAAATTTAAATAGTATGTTAATTTCATATACGACCGGAGACAAGACACCTGTTTTCTTAAACTGTTTAAAGTAATTGGCTAAAGAAACATGGCTGACACCTGTCACATGGTATACATAGGCTTTCACTCGGCCACATACTAAAAGACGACAGCAGAAACGTATCTTATCAAAATATTTGACATGCAAAAGATCAGAAAGTCGGTAAATTATAAAACGCATCCCGTGGTTATTTTAGTAAGCCTAATTTAAAATATTAGGATGACTTTTGAAGGCGTAAGTGGTATTGGTACGTACAATAACAAATTGATTTCACGTTTAATCGAAACATTCATAGGAATGCGAGGAATGTGAAAGTCAATTTTTCATTTGCCACCTGTTTGACTTTTAAGGTGTGGGATAAAATTTCATCCTATGAAAGGAAATAGGCCACAGTGATTGTGGCGTTGACGATAGACGTCCACTAATAATGAATTGTAAAAATCTTCTGGTTTTCCAGGAATGACAAATGGTCGATATAAAATAAAGTTACTTTACTTTACAAACTTTGTCAATATAATGCTTTAAAAACATCAAATTTCAGAAAACCTTTCAGGAAATGGAATGACTCGAATGTGATAAACGGACGCCATCTTTAATAATAATAATAATAAGAAGAAGAAGAATATTAAAAAAAAATAATAAATAAACCTTGTGAGCCATTACTATTGAAAAAATTAAACTTTATAAGCAAATTTGCAGACTTGTAGCTAGCATTTCTCTCAACATGATAAAAAAGCGTCTTTTTTAAGTGCTTATCGTTATATTATAATATTGTATTATTATCTTGCATAGAAATTGTAAAGTAAACTTGAAGATTCCTTTAAATAGAAGTAGTGGGATTACCTATGAAGTTGAAAACAGACATGATATAATGAATTTGATCTCTTAAGTCAATTAAAATATGCAAAGTGATTTTCTTACTGCAGATACGTTGAATAACTAGTCTGGGTCAAGGGGTTAGTGTTATAACTTTGAGGGTAATCGTTACTGTCCGCTGGTTAGTTTGGCGTATCCAGGCAAGTACATGTCATTTTGATCAGGAAAGAAATATTTAAATATTTGCTGTGTTACTCATAACCTGAAAATAAATTAAGCAGGATTTTGCGGTTGGCTTAATTCAAATTTTATTGATATTTTACATCAAATGATATCATCCTCTGTCATTAATATTTCATTTGTATTAAAGTCTAGCTAACAATGTCAATTTACACCCCGAAATTCGCACATAAAAGTTATACGACCTTGATTCAAAAGGTTGCATTTTTTTCCTCGGGTGAATATTGTATTTCTGTTTTCTTGCCAAGGTTTTCAGGTGTTTTTTTTTTCCGTACATTTTCCCTCTATTCATGTCAGCATATCTCGTTGCGGCTAATGAAAGGTGATGATTGACAGGAATTTTGATTAGCTTTTTTTCAGCATATATTATAAACGGGTTACGTAGAACTCTTTAAAACGTTTCTTCTCTTTACTTCTTAGGTATTTGTTTACTTGTCGTCTTCTTGTGAATCAAGTTTCAAGAAAAGGCTTGAGTTGCCTGTCGTTTTAAACAATTGATGTGTAAATATGTGTTATGACTGAAATAATATCAACCGATCTGTTCCGTTCCGTTTCGTTTTGCTTTGTGCTGTTCTGTAATATTCAGTGTAGAACAACTGCACATTTTGTACCAGATTCATGTAAATAAATAAGTATAAATGAATAGTAAAAGTCTTTTTTTCCATGTGGTAAAATATTTTGTTTATACTTGCAGGCCTCGCTGATGGATCAGGACCTTTCCTTGATGAAACAACTGCTCACCTTGAACGAGACGATTGAAGAACTCAAATGGCAGAAAAAGTATTATCACAGTCAGTCCTCAGTTCCAAACAGCTCGTGCGATCTAAGTGGTTCCGATTTGTCAATTTCTGAAACGGACATGTACGACTCCGAAAACGAGGCCACACGGAAATACTCGACATCATCGCCCGTTTCCTTAAAAGAACTTGAAAACAAGAGGGATATGCATATCAATGTAGAGAATGACGAATTTGAAAAATCCCAGACAGACCTATTTGATTGCCCTTCTATCGATACAACGATACTTACAGAGGAATTCCAACGATTTTTGGCGGGAAACTGTCACGGAGAACACAACTCATTTGACTCTGGAATACACGAGCCGACAGTTCGGAAACAAATCCTGGTGTAGCTAATTCGACTTTAGTTTTATCTTCGACAACACACCGGTGATTTCCACTGGTGACATTCGTTCTAGTCGTGTACTGCGAAGCTAGATGGCTAGGAAACTAGATGCCAGTATAAATTCCAGACGACAGCATAAATATGTTGATCACGTGACCTTTTAGATATTTATGTAAAAAGTGTGTGACGAAAATCCGACTCACAAGTTTATTTATTTGTAAACGTATTCGGATTTTAAAGCATTTTTAAAACATTTTTCAAGCTTGCAAAGGACATGGGCATATGACTTAATCGATGTTGCAGGCAATTATCTGTGCTTGTTTATATGTCACGCTCATGTCCTAAATGGCGGAGTACGCCCAAAAGAGTTCTTAAGAACATCTTTTGTATACAAAATGGTTCTTTCCTCGATAATTTACATAATAGTTTTACAATTTCGGCTCTCATTGAATTTCGAGGTATTCATCGAGGAAAGGACATTTGTGGGCCAAACATTTCAAACATGCCCCTGAAATGTTGGTTGACGCCAAACTTTCATATATACATGTATTATCAGTTCATGGTTGTTCTATTTATTTCATAATGTACATGTGCAGGAATTTGGTTTATTGGTTTGCTGTGTGACCGTTTCGAGCACCAGCAGTCCCTCCCCACCCTTATATGCTTTTTTTTTTTACTGTAAGTTGTCTGATTTTACGTCGGTTTTTAGTTTTTACAACACGTGGTATAGACGACGTCGCGTTTATGTTTTAGTTTTTACTGTCAAAGTTTATCATACAATATTTGAAAAAAAGTCTTCCATAAACATGTGTAAACATGTTAACAGACAGGTTCTTTTTGGAGAACAGTAGTTGACTTACGAACCTTTCAGAAACAATCTGTAATCTGTATTTTTAGATTTTTGCTTGTAGATGCTTGTATGACGAAGATTTAGCTTGTTTCTGGGTTCCTGCACATGGTATTTATGAAGTATGTCCGTTTTTATACATTTGTATGAATTAATGATGTTATATTGTAACGTATATATGGTACAATGTGTTAACATTTTTTTCTCATGAAAGGAACATATGTACACAGGCAATGCAGATATATTTTTCTTCTCCCTTTTTCTTCTTTTTATATGACAGTTCAGCGCAATATCTTGTATATTCTGTAGAAAGAAAACTAGTAACAATTGGAATAAGAAAGATTTTTTCCCTATCAGTGACCATTTTTGCGAATAGTCGTTGCATAAGATATAAGTTTTTATTTAGTAATTTTTGATTAATGTATAGTAAATCTAGAAGCTGGCATTTTACTAGTACATATGAACTTTACACTTGGATCATACATCAATGTGCATTGCAGTCTTGTGGCTTTTTTGTATATACTTAAAAAAAGATGATACAAAGTTACGACGAAACTAAAATACAAAATAATGTAATACAAAAAAATATCAAGTGACATTCAAGCGTCGAATTACAACCCACTTAAGTTTCAAAGTAGATTTCAAGTACGGACACGTGCCACTTATGATTTTCAAAACAACCAGTAACGGACGTGCGTCTGTCTTTTTATGAATGAGTATCTTTAAGTAAGAAGCAATAGAAAATATCCGAAAAAGTACAAATATATGAGGAAGTTACGAATTGATGTGGTAATGATTGTTAAGAGGCGTATTATAAGTGAATGTTTAAAGTTTAATTTGAGATTTGATTGTATCAATCTGTAAAGTACAATAAAATTAAGAATAAAGAGTTACTTTGATAAGAATAAGATACTGTGTATCCTATTATAAGTTCTTTAAAGTTGTTATATCTTTTATGTCAATTTGAAGAATATCTGTGAAGTAAACTACTTTAATTGTTTTAAGGATAATGAGTTGATATGATAATCGAAGGTTAATATCTTGTACGATGAAGAATTGAGAAAATAAAATTCAGAAAAAAAGGCAGCTGTTGTCATATTGTTCTTGTGCAATCTACATCTAATTGCTTCTGATCATTTTAAGTACATGTGTGTCGTAATCATCTTACGCAATAACAAAACAGAGGCAAGCTCACGTGAAAATAAAACTACATTGGTATTCCCCACCCCAGTTTTGCCCATGGTTTAATATATAGTGATATCCATGATCTGTCAGTAAAATAATACCAAACTGGTAATAAAATTAACATTTTATCATGGATGATCTGTACTAATCATCTATCTGGTAAAATCTTGCTGGATTTCAATATAAAATACAATGTAACGATATAGTCACCCCTAAATATCGTATCTATGTGGACAATCAGTCTATTTATGGCATTTATTAGCATATCATAATGAAAAACTGACTTGTCATCATGGATTGTGAAGATTTTATACAGAGATAACAAGTGTTTAAAACTTGAATATATGGGCGTTAAAATATGAACAGTTTATTTAAATTACTGCTGTGCAAATATACACCAATCTTTTTATCGTTCTTGTATTGTTAAACTTGCAACGAAAGCTCACGTGTCTTACATATGACGTCTAAATGTAACCGTTGAACATTTCTTATCTGGGCGAGAAAAAAAATCAGTTTCTTTCATCATCCGTGTTCGAAAATGGTAACTTTCTCATGTGTCCTAGTTATACCTTTTTATTAACTTTTTGATTTTTCTCATAAGGTAAAATTTTGCGCATCAAGAAGTTACAAAAACAGAAGTGTATGCATTTAATGACACCTCACAAAAACCTGGGAAAACAGGCGTTGCATATCTTAGAAAGTATTTCAGTAAATTAATTCACATAAAACATCTTATCACAGCTATTATTATCTGCAATTTTCACAAAAAGAAGACATTTTCCCATTTTCATGTGCATAATAATGATCAGGAAACAGATTTGCATGACTTTATTTACCAAGGCTACATTTCTAAAACTATATTTTTGCTCTCAGATTTCTCTCGCTATATATGAAACTAAATAGAAAACAGTAGATCACTTAGACATAGAAAATCTTCCAGTGATGTCCCACTGGCTACATGATAGACTGGACTTGACTGCAAACATCGGACACACAGAAATGAACGATTTTGATATATGTCAATGAGTGTTCAATAATAGTTCCCTCAGCAATTCAAGGGCGGACAAACATCTTCATTTCCTTGTGATGGACTATGTATGATCCCCAGAAACAACGTGACATTGCTATTTTTGTCACCCTTGTTCTATCGTGTTTCATACCTAAGGAGAACTTAACGTTTGCACTTTTCCTACAGTTCTGTAATGTTCTAAAGGTCAATGCGTTTCAACCGAGAACTTACTCTATACGGTCTTTGCTCTTTACAGAATAGTGCCATAAGAAACCGAAGCGCTTGTAATGAAATACTTATATTCAAGAATCGTATGTAAAACAGGTTTTGTAGCCACAAATCTGCTACAGACAAAGAACAGCAGACGAATGAATTAATTTCATCACCCAGCACATCTGATTCTATAGTTTGTTTCTGGAAAATTATAGATTTATAAGCACTCTTTACCATAAAATTAACTATTCCCACGTGCGTCTGCAAGGAGTGGTAGCAGCACTTTGCTCCAAATCGCATGTACGTTAATTTTGTGGCAAGGTCTAAAATAATAACGGATGTTTATACAATATTCTCGTAAACAGGAACAGTTGTTGTCTGCAACTTTAATGCAAAAGTTCATATGCCTCGAGCATATGCTGAAGGATGTTTCAAAATCATTTAAAATTTTTCTCGAGGAAGTTGCAGACGAGTTTCCCTGAAATTCATTATAATTTTTGAACGTACAGAAAAGAACAAATTCTGCTACCGAAAACGTGAAAAAAGCTAGCTCTACTTATCAAAGAAAGCAAATAACCAGTACTTTCATTTTTTATATATATCTGGTAGTAAAATTGTGTTTCTTACGAGTATACCTTACGCATGTTTTCGTCAATGAAAAGAGGAAAAAAGTCTTTTTCTTCCGCAATGATTAGAAATCCCCAAGGTCAAATTTAGGTCGATGTTATTATACATGTATATCTTTTGACAGTGATGATGATAGAAAATAAAAATAAATTTGAAACCAACTGTTTTTAATAAACAAAACCTATCCTCTCTAAAACATAGTTCACGACAAAAAACAACAACAACAAAACATAAACCTGGCATATTAATGCTGTATTTTGTTAAACATTTTGTGTGTGTTTCCTGCGTTGAAGGAGGACGTTAGAATATGAAAACAAGTGTTTTCCCACTTGAAACAAGGTGTAGAATTACGTGTGAAAAGTATTGTAATAGTCATCCTGTTTTTCCACATATCTCACCAATTATGACGATACAATCTAGTGTTTCTGGTCTTAAAAACCAAAGGACGTCCTGCTTAAATTGACACCTTTAAGAACTTTTCGGCTGAGAAAGGTGCAGATCGGCTGTTGAAGAAGCATATTGCGCGATTGCTCATTAAATCATCGGCCCAGATTTAAAAAGTAGGCCTTCAATGATACCAAATAAAAACTGGTCTCAAGTACTGCAAATATTTTGAGGCGTGCAAAATCAAACTAAGAAGTCTGCCTCGATGAATTGTTTTGATGTTTATGTTGATTTTATTAACTACTGATAATGTAAACTGTGACAGATTGTGGGACATAGGTTTGAGCATCGAAAATGACCTAAATTCAACTCTTAATATAGTTTCTTTCGTAAAAATATTCTTCTAAAGTTGGTTCTGATCGGAAATTTTTTTTAAACATGTCTCTTTAAGGTTATGGGTTAAGAGTAACCAAAGAGAGAGTTAACAGTCTACTAGAGTGACGTTTGCATATAATTAGTTTCAAGCCGATTTTTTTCTGTTAGCTAGAATTTCAGGCAAAATGAACACATTAATGTCTTCGCTGAATGCTAAATATTTATTGCAAGCTCTTACTTACTTTTAATTTTTTAAGAAAAAAGGATGCACACCATATAAAAGAATCTTACTTTTATACTTTTTATTTACTCGAAGCAGCCGACAAGAACGGTTCAACTTTCAAGCGAAGATTTTTTTTTATATGAAACTTTTTTTTATAAACGAAGCCATTTTTAGCTGTGTCATTGCCTGTAACTTTTTATGTACTTGCATTTGTATTCTATAATTTGTTGATATTCCGCACACAGTGTGAAATTTAACAGGATAATAAATAAAATCTTGCACCCTTTTCAAAACCTTTACTTAAAATGTTTGTGCGTGTGATTTGAAGCATTTCAAATTAAATATCAACCGGGTATCTGCAAGTTTAACATTTTACCCATCTCAATGCCGCTCAAGCGAAATTCACGAAACAGAACAGGCAGTCGAAACCAGTTAGACCAACCTGTGCAAACCAGTTTTTACTTTCGTATAGAGGCTATGACGGGAAATATTCATTGCCTTATCTTCCTATACAAAGGATTCTTTAGAAACGACTTATCATTTTATAAGTGTCATTTGATGAATCCAAAAGAAAGATGTTCAGGTTTTAGAGATAGTGCAAGCAAGATACTGAATGCATATCATTTTCAGAAAGTTCTGTATACTGTGTATGGAACTTACAAACAGGACTTCGTTTTACCCGACTTGTACAGTTATTTAAAGATCGGGGTACCCAGTATTTTAAGTCTTGAATCCGCTCGTAGATTTAGAAATGAAAATAACTTCTGTTGTTTAGCCTTGACTGCTGTTTTCACGATGTTTCACGACGAATCTTTATATATTTGTATATGGTTGTGACAACCCATCCTAACTGAATTTTGCTGGTCGAGTCTTCTAACGACAAATTGTGCTTTTATCTGAAACGGTCAAATGTATGGCTGGTGTGATCCAGAATGGCAATATTTCTTTACTCAGTATTTCTCAAGCTGCATTTCGACAGACTGTGAAATAATTGCAGCTAAATGAGTCAAAGAAGTAGTCGCAACTGATTTAAGGTTCAAGTCCAGTAAACACATTAAACAATGTCAGCCCACTTCCTCTAAAATCGTGTCACTCTAAATAGAATTACTACATCTCTTATTAAACCTTTATTTGCGTAAATACCATTTCATTTCAGAAAATAGTGTTCTAATTTGAGAAAAGAATGTTTGCTAATTGCGATAAGGCACAAACAGGCCTACCCTGCAAGATAAAGCACTGAATGGACAATGTCCGAAAACTCCGTGTACATATTTTTGTAATTGTGAGGCATTTTAGCGCCAATGTCAGCATGACGTCAGCGAATACCATATCCTGATCTAAGTAGTCAAGTTGTTATCTTGTATTTAACGAATTTTACACGATTTTAACACCCATAGGTATTTACCTATGTCACAATTTACTAACTTTAATTTAGTTTTTGAGAGAGCCATACATTTTTTTTTTCAAATTACCAATCTAAGTTTGTCTTGGAAAATGGGTCGTCTGTCATATCTATTCCACAAATGTTACACCCAGCGCATGCAGAACAAAGAAAGATATTCAACAAGTCAATTTTATAATTCTTATTATTTATAATCGAAAATTTTAGTTTTAATCTTAGGCAATGCCATTTTCATCACGTGCAAGTGTGTTTCCTTACAATGAGCAATCTGAAATTTAACAGGAAATACGATTTTTTTACTTTTAGAGACGTAGGTAATTTGATGAAGATCGATCGAAAAATACCGTTAGATGTAGATTTCAAATTGCTTATTACCGTTTGATAGATAGCCAATCATTAACATATCACTGGTAAAAGTTAGGCACAGTTCTACAGGTGGGATCAAGATGGTTTCGTTCATTAAGAAACTTTTATACACTAATTCATTTGTTTCAATGATAGATAGGCAAATACGTATTATGTATGTACAACTGGTACATCAAAAAATAATGTAAGGTCAAAAGTTAACAAGACAACATTCGTTCCTTTTTTCATCTAAACAAGTAAGTTGGCGCGGTATATATTCTACAGACACATGTTCACAATCCACCGACTCTCGGTCGCATTTAAAGAAGTCGATCGTTTATCAATTTTATACCTTTTTCTGAATCAGTACATCCAGTAGATTGTGTTACATGCATGATTATATGATTACGTTCATATTTCCGTCTTACGGACTCCGGTATAAGCTCAGGTTCAAGCGGAGCAAATAGTTCTGTCCCTGACAGGCATTGGGTGTAATGTTTGTCAAATGTCCGCAGGAATAGCAGGTATAACTGTAAATAGAGGTTGTTGTCTGGTATACTACAGTTCTTAAATATAGAAATCAACCTTGTACAATACCTGTCTGTCAAGAACATATGTTGCTCCAAGGCAACAGGGTTCAAGGTCGTGTACTTGTTCCCCTGCATTGTCTACAAGGATACTAAAGTCAACCAAATAATTCCTATTCTTCTATTCCTTACATTTTTGGTGAAAATTCGACGATAGTGTGTATAGCTGGCCAGCTGTAAAACAGATTAAAAGTGAGAAAGCGAGATTAATAAGAAGCATGTGAAGTTCAGAACCCCTCTCCCTACCATCCCTCATGGAGTTTATGTTCAGTTACTATGACAACAAGCATTCCTGGTATACGCGCAAGAAACGTGTTCAATTCAAAGATATACAATAGCCATTTATAGCATTTAATCGAATGATTTAAAGAGAGTCTGTGTTAACAGACACAATTTGAAGGACATTCGTCTCCTTTATGCATTAACTTAAAACTTTACACTAACATCTTTTCTCTGCACGTGCTATTTGGAGGATCCACTTTACCGGATTTCTTTGGCTATGCGCACATGGCAATATCGTTTTGTTTTTGTTTTTTTGTTTTTTGTTTTTTTTTGTTTCGACAACACTGAGAAGTTCCGAGTATTGTATTCACAACTTGGCATTCTGAAGCCATCAACGCGATTAGCGAAAATCATTTCTTTATTATTTTAGAGACTGATAGTACAGGTTCAATACTATTCCGTTACCGGGCATTTCTATGTGTGCAAGTTTTGTTTCCTTCGGACTTTACTGCTAATGGAGCAAATCTGATGAAAATACTCATTGCAAATTCTCTGAACAGTTTTAATGAGATGTTTGTATACTTTGCATTTATTGATGACAATGAGTCACTGTCTATATGTATCCACGCACCCACAAAATTGTTAAAATATTCAGTTTGCACACTCCATACATGGTAATGTTTACTCGATAACTGTAAACGTAGAAAAACGCCCTTGTTGCCTCAGTGGTATTGTCAAACTAAAAGATGCAATATCATATCAACAGCTGGATTCAAGATGAGTTAGTTTTTGTTTGCCATTTCAGTTGATATTTTCGACTCACGTTTACGTGACAATCTAAATTGAGCATCTCATGAAAGAAACGAGTGTTTGGCTTATTTTTGGAGAAACTTAAAGTTTTATTCAGTTCCGTGATACTTTGTGATAAATCGATGTTAGCTTATAATAAGTCTAAGCTTTGCCCCTCCCAACAAAACAAAAACCAATGACTTTGTGCTTCTGGGCCATAGTAAAGTCCAAAGACATGTCCGATGGGTACAAAGCCGACGCTATAGGTTGAAAGCTAAATCCGACGCTATAGGTTGAAAGCTAAATCCGACGCTATAGATTGAAAGCTAAATCCGACGCTATAGGTTGAAAGCTAAATCCGACGCTATAGGTTGAAAGCTAAATCCGACGCTATAGGTTGAAAGCTAAATCTCTCAGTTCCTTGATGTGCTTATTTAGCAAACAGGCAGTTATGCTCACTTTGGACCTGTAATAGCAAAACGACGCCAGGTCACTGTTTAAAGATACCATAACCACTTTGTTATACGTTGACTTATCCAACATGCACCCACCAGGTGACTTTAATATTTACACATTTGACAATATGTTATCAACAACAAAACATATGACCGGCTTCTGTGAGGTGAAACTACAGCATTGCACAGTCGTGAATTCTTAAGATCTTGTGCAAGTGAATTTTTCCTACGATTTTACGGCGACTGTGCTATGTTAATTGTCAATACTTTAGCATGTTCTTGTTTTTTTAATATAATGTGGCATTGTCGTAGTAGGCGAGGCAAAGACAGCTAGAAGATAAGGAAACGAATGCGTCAGTCCTCCCCCGATTCATTAATTACATGCATTTCACATTAAACCACCGCCCATTCTGCAGTTAAAGTTGTCAGCCATAAAATAAATATGAAATATCAATTTTAAACATATGATGATCACATTATCATGCGTCATATGGTTAAATGACTAAGTTTTATCTTTGATAATTAGCTAAGTATTTTCGAACTGTTTTTATGCGATTTTTCTTCAATGTTAACATCCTCCATATACCACCACTTTGGTTAACGCCTGTCGCCTAAAATAGAAAAATTTCACCTGTTATTTGTTGTTCTCCAATGGTTTTTACTAATTTATTTTTAACATTTATAGATGATGCCCTCCTACTGTCTACATCGCATGCAATGAATCGTTTCTATATTTAGGAATAATGGTAATTAGTTGTCGTCTGCTTTGTAACTGAGATTTCATAGATTAATCATTTTACAGTATTTTAAATGTAATTGAATGATGAGTAATACAAAAATCATACGTGTTTGAAACATTCGGTTTTCTGTATCTTAAGCAGTGGACTCGTCTGCTTGATTTTCGCCCAGATCATACCTAAATAATAATTTAAGATCTTGACTGCAGAGTGCAAGAACCACAACTCCAGCCAACTACTTTTTTAATTATGTCCTCTTGTTTTCTTTATCATGTCCAGAGCACGACATATTTAGTAATAAACCTAATCTAACACTGAGAGTGGTGGGCATCAAATGGAAAGTCATGTTTCTCTTCATGCTATTTGTTTGAAGTGTTTGAAGTTTGAAGCTTGTTTTTCTGAGGTGTACGCTATTTACGGACTATACAGTTTAACAGTGTCAGCATACAAACAAATATCAATTCTCTTACGAAGAAAAAATCGCCATGTCCAAAGATAACTCAGATTAGTACACGATTGTTTTACCCTGTATAATTTAATGGTATACGTTGTAAACGCTCTATTTTTATGTATTCATTTTGTTTCCGAATTATTATAAAGAAAACCATACTTTTCTGAAGTCTAGACATATAGCTCGTTAATTAACGGCAATTTTACATGTCAAAGATATACAGCAGTCATTTGATACTATAAGTGTGCGTTGAGTTACTAAGGCGAGTCTCCAAGTCATTGACAGTCGAAGTCTGAACTACTGGGTCTCAAGTATCGACCCTATATTTGGTATTATTATTATTATTTATTTGATATTGATTCAGTTCAAATACATTTATTGCATTAGTTACAGTATATCTCAAATTAATTGCCTAGTTTGCGACAAATTATGAAAAAGCCGGCGATTATATCTAAGTGCGGCACGCGAACTTATTTTCAAGTAGTCTGAAGTGGATATGTGGGGTAAAGAAGTGATTTGATCCTATGTAATCTAGTATGAATTACGAACTTATTGCATTCTTACATTAAATTTATAACAGTTTACATAAAGCACACGAAAAATAAACTCTCTGTCTCGAGTGTCTGGCAGTGTAGCCACTGTACCTCAAATATATCCAATGTTCTATTTCTTATGATAAAAATCGATGAATGTTTTTACGTTACTAACAAAGTGTCTATACGAAATGAATCTCAAAACATATGTAAAATAGAAACCCATTTTAAAATGTAGTATTTGAAAGACTTAGTTTTGATTTCAAATAAAGAAAAAGAAGGTCGTTTGGTGTAGATCGAAAATAAAAACCTTTTAAATTACATAAAATAGATTAAGACGTCCAGACTAATTTTATCTTGCAACTACAGTGTGTCCTTGCCTTATACAATGTCTGTTTATTTTTCTCACATTCTTCGCCATTTCATTTCGTCATGTAATAGGAAGCATTTTGTCAATTCGAAACACTTCCGGTCTAGACTATTATGCGGTCTTATATAAAAATACGACCCAGTGTATTTACTTCCGAAATAAACCACTTCACAGGTTTCTGTTCTGGTCAATATTCAATCAAAAAGTAGCTTAATTGGATTTAAATGTATTTAAACAACAAAGTTAAAAGAAACTAGTCCGCATTTTGACGGTTGATTCATTACACTGCGTCGTTTAGTTATGAAAGAAGCGACCTCTGCACTCAACGTATGCAACATCTCTATCAAAATTTGTGTTTTTAAATTATGTGAAAAAAATGCAGAAACATGTTTTAAACTTGCATTTCTTTCCCTTTATTTTCTTTCTTGTTTGTCTGAAATCCCTTCTCTGTTGGCATTCCTTTCCTTATAATAAACAGCAGTTGACTTTTTTCGGACATAAGAACTAACTTTCACACGTCAAGACAATTGTAAAAGGAGGGCGTTGAATTCTATAACTCTTTAAAATGAGAAGCTGAAAGAATTTAAAACCAAAACGTGGAACAGAAATAGCTCATAAGTATTTCTTTTTATTTTGAGTTTCATAAGACAGTAATTATACAAGCTAAAAGTCTCTGCAACATCTCATGCGTTTGGTAATCATTGTTTTGTACCAAAAATGCACACTTTAAATTTTCTTGCACTGAATAATTTTTTGTCAAGTTTAACACGTGTATCGCATGAAAAACATTTTTTTAGTCTGTATCAGTGTTTGTGAGAATACCCAAACTGTTTTCTGTGACGTCAACAATCGCATTTTACACATATTCTTACGGTTATTAAACTAATTTGACAGTTTGAAAAAAGGTAACATTTACGCAAATTGAAGCTGAGTTTCAATATTTACGTTATTGCCAACAATCTTAACGTAAACTAATCCGCAAAATTGCACTGACACTTGCATTTTAGTAACAATATACCCGCTTTGCCTTTCAAATAAAAATCCCAGGTAGACTTGTTCAAAACAGTGGGAAAACAAAATTTTACGCGAGATTTTTTATATTGTTTCAAATCATAATCAACACCTATCAGTTACCGTGAGTATAAATCAAGAGAAATTAAGGGAGACACGACTTTATTGTCTTACGAAGACGTCCAACGTGGCTTTTTCAACCGTTGCCATGCCTTAAATATAAAGGTCTTTACATGTATTTGCTTTGTCTTTGGAAAGGAAGTGTTTATGCAGATTGTAAAGCTCTATCTTCTCAGCAAAAAGGTTGATCATGATGTCTCTTGTTTGCTATATAACCATATGTTATATTCATTCCTTATTATAGGATTCAGGAAGCTTAAGAAATGACAGATTCATTTTTTCATTTTACCACCTATAAACTATATGTCTGTATGACAAAGTTTCCTTTTTTCCCGATGATGTATCACATTTTAGTCAATATTCTGTATTATTAAACCGAACAATTATAATTATATATTCACAAATCTCAAAAACATGATGCATTATTCCGATGCATCATTTCTTATCAGGATGCAATCTTGATTTGATGAATGAGATTTTTACATTAACAATATTTAAAGCAATTTGTAGCCAGACAATATACAATAACATGATATTTATAATCGATGACCATCTTTACCCCTGGGCACTACGTAACGAGTTGATATGACGTAACCGGGTGGAATGACTTTAAGGCGAGGTTTCAATCCATATATGATTTACTCGACACGTATAGCAGTAACAAATTTTCACAAGCATTCTAGCGATAATAGATATGTCTTGCTTTCACTAAGTTGAAATAAATAAATAAATAAATAAATAAATAAATAAATAAATAAATAAATAAATAAATAAATACGGATTTTTGATAGCTATGATGCTATTTTCTTCCTTTCTTTTATTTTTGATGCCCCCAAAGAATAACTCGTTTATTGAGACGTAATTGGTTGATTAGACTAAGTGTTCGGGTATCCCGTATTGGAAGAGTATAATATTTTTTTTCTTTTTGCTTCGTCTAACATAATTATTGCTTTGTATAGTTTGCATTATTGTCTGGCTTTGTTTTTAAGTCATTTTCATTGATGTTTTCTTACATGCCCATTCTTTACTGTTTTACAGGAATAGCCAAGCAATGTAAAAGACGAGTATTCTTCTCATAACTAATGCAAACTTCTAGAAGATTATGCGACCTGTCGGTTCTTCTCATAACTAATGCAAACTTCTAGAAGATTATGCGACCTGTCGGTTCTTCTCATAACTAATGCAAACTTCTAGAAGATTATGCGACCTGTCGGTTCTTCTCATAACTAATGCAAACTTCTAGAAGATTATGCGACCTGTCGGTTCTTCTCATAACTAATGCAAACTTCTAGAAGATTATGGGACCTGTCGGTTCTTCTCATAACTAATGCAAACTTCTAGAAGATTATTCGACCTGTCGGTTCTTCTCATAACTAATGCAAACTTCTAGAAGATTATACGACCTGTCGGTTCTTCTCATTACTAATGCAAACTTCTAGAAGATTATGCGACCTGTCGGTTCTTCTCTAGCTTGCCTACAATCTAACTGCGGTCATACCGTTCAAACATTCATTTTTATACTGCAAAACAGCCTTGATATCTTTACATACTCACTCTATACATTGAATAACTTTCTTTCCTTGCATTTCTAAAATCTAGTCCATCCGTACGTTGTCCTACGTAAGAAGATTTAAGTCTGTTAAAACATAATGTTTACATATTTTAAGCGATCGTCCTACAGTCATAAACTATATTAAGAGAAGTGAAATACATAAAATTCACCTAAACCTAATTGTCCAGATGAGGGTTGAAACTGCTGTGAATTTGATACAAAAAGTAATTCCCTGTTCCAGAGAAGGAATTTTAAGTAATATCTAAATTACCGATTTATATCAACAAAAGTTGTGTGTGTAAACTCCCCTTTCAATGAAGAAATCTAACGAAGCCCCCATCTAGGCCACTGTGCCGAGGTGATTTAAACTTTATACCCTGCTTGCTTGTGTAAATTATATGTCACGCTGCCAAATTTATTACCTGGCAAATGCAAATGAGGTAAGTGTGACTTTGTATGAAAACTTCACAAACTCGTGTTATACATTAGATTGCCTTAGCGCGCAGGTAAACTTACCAAATCATTTTTGGCGTTAGGATAATGATACGAAAGTGTCAACATTAGAACAGATGCATCATGCATGGTCGGGCTTGTATAACTGCTATATATATATATATGTCTGTGTGCAGGTTAGCAATTATATCGTTACTCGTGCAACAGTCCATTAAAATTAATATAAATTTAAACTGCAAGCCGAAATAGTGACTGTCGCTGAACTTTTGAAATTAATGTACTTCATATTTCTTCTTTCTGATATATTCTTTTGTGTCTTTTTCATGTGGCACGTTTGTTAGTTGTCAGTTTCACACTATTTCCAGTGAAACAAGCACTACGCATTGTGACGTCACAAAGGCACAATTTCCATGCTTTCCTTGTACAACAGGATTTTTGGCCACGTACTTATTGCAATTATAAAACTACATGTATATTATAAAAATATGGCTGAATTCAAATAATTTAAGCTATATCTGGGGTTTAAACCTACTCAGTATCGCGTTTGCAGCTAGAACATGTGTCGAAGAATTTATTCATTTAAACATCCACATAAATAGGAATATTTTAGGAAGTCTACACAATGAATCATTACGGATACTCGTTGAAGATCCGGTTCTAACGTTCCGCCAGTGATAGTCTTTTTCAGTTAATCTAAACTCAATTATTATTTCTCTGCGGTCATAAATCCTGGATTTTTCCCATTTTGTGTCTGCTTTTATTTCTTTTTTTATTTACTCAAAACTTTTATTACAAAGTTATACATTTCTGACAAGCTTGAACCAAACAAAACAAAAGTAGATGGTGAACTGTCCAAAATATCAAACTTACAAACATGAGGCCAATTTAGAACAAAAAGCATTGTGGTTTTGGCATATTTTATTTCAATTAACAAATATATCAATAACATGCTGACTAGAAAGAAAACTTTGTTCATACTGGCTCTTTCCCAAATCCGTGACGTCACACCATTGTTCATATTCTATATAATGCATGGGCGGTGCCAGGAGAACAGGATAAAAACCGTCTCGTCTGAAGTTTTATTTTTCATGTCAAAAATTCAGAAAATTTAGGCTGTAATACTTTCTTGAAAACATTATGCTGATAAATTATTAATATCTACACTATCTATTTCTTTCTTCAAGTTTGTGAGGTAAGCCCCATATTCTTTTACTCCTGAAACCGCCCTTGCATTCTAATTACGTATTTGATTACACGATATTTCTCTATTCAACCTCCGTGGCACTATACATTTACATAGGGCGTATCGGGTGTACATAATAGTCCATTTATACTGATTAATATATGAAAAAAATCAATAACCAATTATTAAAAAGCAATCAAATTGCTATTGCAATGATAGATTTACAAAGTTTACAATCTTTCGAGTAAATAACTTAAACTGTTCTACCATCCGTTATAAATACTGAAATTTTCACGTATATATTACTTTTACATATAATTTTCAAGGTGTTATAAAACAACTATTCCGTAAATTGTTTAAAGTACGTCTTTCATCGTTCCGATACATGCGAACACATTCAGTGTTTATCGTCAATGTTCCGGTTAACATACTGCAGAAACAGATTTCTTCAAAATGAACACAGTCTTTCGTAAATAGACAATGGATATATGTAATATCACAGACAATATATAGCACATTTTTTCTTTAGTCCGAATATTAAAGTCAACTATGGGACGTTCCGTGAGGTTCCAAACCTTCCAAAGGTTCCTGTTGCCAAACTTTGACCTTGACTTTCAAGTACTGCGTCACCGGCAACAGGAGATGCATCGTACCAGACTGACATCTTAGAACGGCAGGGGATAACTGAAATAAAATGAAATATAAAATTTAGGGGTATGAGCAAAGTTCTTTCAAATAACAATACAACTGATATAACAATCTGCGACTTATATATCTGTCGGGTCTTTTAAAAGTTCTGGCAATAACTGGAAATAAATCCAACAAATGCATACAACGTAAGAAGTTAAAGTTATGGGTCAGCAGTAAGCAGTAGCAAACAAATATTAGAATCAATATGAACCATTTAGCACACTAATATTGAAAACACTCACCACAACAGTAAATTTTGATTGCATCATATGGAAGCTGGCACCAGGGATAAGATGTTATACATGCGCCAAGAACAAGTAGGTTATTTGCGATGAAAGGCCTTCACGCGGCTCCAGTCTTGTGAGATGAATCAGGTTCTTACGATTAATTTTACAGGCTTAATCAGAATGTCAGTGTTGAGTGGGATTGTCCTGCAAGTTCTTTCCAACACATTTTATACAATGTATATTCAGTTTATCTAAAATGAAACCTCAATGGGTCCTCTATACATTTTGTGGTAATTATCGTCTCCATAACCAGAATCCACCGAACTTTGTGGCTTGTGATTGATTTTGATGGAATCTCGGACTAAAATTGTGACGTCCGATCTTCTTGAATATCCCATATGACCCTCAAATTTGGACTCCTGAGTCAGAGGCACTGGGAGGGATAAAGATGACATTTTGTCTTTAATATCATGGATTTTCTTTTCTGATTCATCTTCCGAATCAAACATGTCCGTTTCAGAAACTGACCAGTCACTGGCGTGTATATCCTGAGAACTAGCTGGTAGTGAATCTTTGCTGACATGGTACAGACGCTTGGTTTTAAGGTCTTCAATCGCCTCGTTGAGTGTGAGCAGCTGTTTCATAAGTGATAAGTCTTGGTCCATAAGGGAAGCCTGAAAATATTTAAGAAGTAAAACTGAATCATATGTCCATGAAATGACTCGAAATAATCATACATTAAAATCAGCAAGCAGGTAAACTGTGTCTTTTTTCAGTAGTTCGCTTTTCCTTAATGTGATTTGATAAATTATGTTTTCACATATGTTTTTAATTAATTCGTCCCATTTTACTTAAACTAATAAAAATGTACTTAATAATCTTTTCTGCTTACAGACGGTTTCACGCACTGTTTTGTCTTGACAGGAATCCATACATTCGGTACATTGTTACAGTTTAGACAGGTTTTATGCAATTAGTAACAAGATGTTCGCTAATTATGACAGAATTATTTGGTTTTACTCTTAATTCATCAACAAAATAGCACAATAGAAGGTTGTCAAGTCTGCTTTGCCACAGGACAAATTGTAAATCAAGAGCGAGTTGGACAGAGGGTTTATTTGCATAAACCCAACATTTTGTTATCTGAGACCGCTGGTATGCACCAAGGTGTGATTTTTGCACCAACACCATTCATGTTCTTTCGATCCTCGTTTTATTTTTATTACCATCGGCAATATATGGAATTTTATGGTGTACAAATAAGAATACATTAAGTGTTGACGACCATATACTTATAAACATTTCTATAAAATCGTCATTTTTCTAATTTATTTGAACAGATTTAAATCATGATCCATTTACTTTGAAAACATGAAGAGTAGCATTCCAAGACTTAAAATTTTCTAAAATATTGTTTTGCATACAGCCATATTATCGAGTGACACAGCTAGATTTCGAGTGTAGATAACACTAATATGTCGCCACTGCTATAAATTTTCTATGATATAATGGTAATAAAATTTAAATTTCGACTGTCATAGTACGACGAACAGATCAAACAGCAAAGAAATCTCGAGGCCTGAAGGACTTCGATCAGATTTTTATCACTGTAAAGTATGATTGCATGGCGAAATGTAACAGTGTTATGAATGTATGAAAAACTGTCTGGTGGGACACAGATAATTATGAAAGTAGATCTTAACGCGAGATAAACAGCAAAAATATTTTGAGTGATTTTCTTTTAATTTACATATTCCGTGAGTGGTTTGATAAATTGGTAGAAATGTAAAGATATAGTGAGTTTTTAGGCTTCGTGGGGGAGAAAAGATAGGACTTTGCCGATTTAAAACTTTGTTTACAAAATGACGAATTTTCAATTTGATCTTCACGGGTTGCAATTTCAAATGATATCTATCATATTTTTCGCGAATTAACGGCGCAGATACACTATTTTGATACTTAAACATTGTAAGTATGCATAACACCACGACGGTTGATGGAAAATACAGTCTTGACCCTAGTCACTGATTAAACAGTTTTCTACCCCTGCATTTGTTTTTACTGTTGATGAATGAGACGTATGACAAATGTTAAAGTAAGCTTACAGATATAACCCATACAGGTTTTGAAGAGAAATTAAAATTGCACCGACTCTTGGCAATCATACCCGTCTTATACCCCCACGAAAGTGTTTTAGCCTAATTTAATAAGAAGTCCTCCAGGTTTAGATAAACACTCCAGATCAAGATCAGTAAATTGCTTTAAACCTGCAAAATCACTTTGTAAAAACGCGTATCAATATTTGTATAATTTGAATATTTGTTTTAACATAGAACAAAGATACATTTGTGTCCGATGCAAAGACTATTTATTTACAAGTGTTATAACCGCAGGCGTACGTTAAAAGATGGGCGATTAAGAGATAAAAAGTCTCTAAAAGCATCGGTCCCCTACTAAGAACAAAAAGTCCGCTGTCAACATAATAAAAGCAGGGGACAAATAATATGTTAGTGAACAAGGTGTAATGCGTAGATGACAACTGAGACCTGCTTTGATAACGTTGACGATATGGTTGAGATGTAGGCGCACAAAAGCTATGGTGTTATAGGCAAAGGATGCGTTGTTAAATGTAGTTCTAAAACTTCACAATGGTTCACCTGAAGGGGCGTCCACTTGAAATACAGAGCGTTTCAGTCGATTTTCTTTTGAAATTTAAGAAAGATACATTGCTATAATGAGATCAGAGTATGACCAAATGAAGAGATAACAAAAAAGTTTAAGATTTTCTAGATTAGATAAACTGGTTCAAAGGATGTAATCAGTTACAAGTTGTGAACAATCAGTCACAAAATGACAATAATCAATTATTCTGTATATAAAACAGCCTGTAGCATCTTCGTCATACTGTCTTAGGTATTTTGCGGTGGTCTTCGAAATGACGTTAGTACTATTTCAATTCTAGAACAATAACTGTTCTTATAAACAGTGTCATTATTTGAAGGAAACATTTTCAAAAGTGAGATAAAAATTTTAACGAGGGACTTGAAGGCGCGTTTTTCATTGAAATCATGAATAATTACACATTAGGCCACTCTAATAGGTTCGCAGTTGTCTTCACTCTGACCATTGAAGTCAAATTTCTGTCGCCAGGCTAATGACCAAGTCAAACAAAAAATGCCTGGGATGACAGGTTACAGGGTTTCTCTCTTGTTTGAACAACTAATCACTGGTCTGACCTCAAGCAGAAATATAATTAAATGATAACGATGTTTTAAGAGCCGATTGCTTGCAGGTTTCGCTTACCCAAACGATCCCTATTATGACCTTATAGTTGTTGGGTTTTTTTTTTCACGTCGCAAAAAGACTTTCAATATAAACAAGGATTGTAAAAGAAAAAAGTTTGTGAGAAATTGCAATCGTCAACATATGCAAATCCAAGTTTACTTGAGAGAATGGCTTTGGTCCTGTCTTATTCATAAAATGCGGAAAAATAATAAATGATAATCTGGTTTGACAAATGTTGAAATACAATATTGCAACACTTTTTAGCCTATGGGCCAAACACAGATGCTAATGGCTTAGATAAGGCTACGAATACCCGTTTCGCTCCGCATAACCCTTTGATATTTATAAATTCAATGGGTGACGAAGCGATTTCCTTTCGTCTGAACCATTTGATTAAATCAAGTGTCGGTGATTATACAGTATGGTGGCTTTAATTTCGAATTATTTTCTTCATTTTCAAATTGTCATGTTTCTTTAATTCATAGTTAAGGTAAAAACAATATAGGGAGAAACAAATAACACGTGAATCTGAAAGGTAACTTGAAACTTGAATACAGTCGAACATAAACTCTTATATTTAAGATAAATGTAAGAATCAAACCTGAAATAAATACAGAAATAAATCTTACCATTTCATTTCTCAGTTTATCCATGGCATCGTCTATCGTGGTCCTTTTGCTCTTTTTCAAAGACTCTGTATTATTCCTTGTATTCATCGTCTGCTTAAAATGTTCAGTAGCTTTGACACGGTTCCTGTAGAACTCTCGGCACGCATTGGAAAGTTCTATGGATGCAGTGTAATCGTCTGCTGTAGATTCTATCTGGATTTCTGGAACATCTACACTTTCTCGCCTGGAGTTAGACATTTTGTCGTCCGCTTTTCTTGTCTTTTGCAAATGTAAAAATTGCCAAAACTAGTAATTCAAATTTTGTTACGCTTAAATAAAGTCCACAACAGAAAAGATGTATGCAAACTTAAAACGTTCTCTTTAAAATAATATGTCCGCTTGTTAAAGTCGTTTCACTTTTGAAAGTAAACCTGCACAGATGACTTTTTGCATGAGTCATACACTGATATCAAGATGATACGACAGTAGAAGTATGTACAAATTTCGTTGTTTACCTTGAATATATATGGCAGCGTCACGTGCTGTGTTAAACTGTAATTTGATTGGTTGTGCACAATGAAACGGACAGTAGCTATTGCGGTAATCAGTTTAACCGTATAAAATAGCCGTAATATTGTAAATAAAATACATTACAGGCTTAAGGTGCGTAAGAAAACCATAAAATATTTGCTTTATGAGAAATAGAGGGATCTTCTTTATTTGTAAAACATTATTTTAAACCACATCGGCTTTCGATCTGCATTGTATGCATATTTTTGTCTTTCAAACAAACAGTTTTGATATTTCACTGTGGTTTAAGGATTTGCAATGTGCACTTAAGAGATAAAAACATGTCAATAAAGCCTTTAGCTGTATCAAATTAATAATTGGTATTTGTGACTTACCTATAAAGTAGATAAGGGGTATTAAAATGAGAATGAATTTGATGATTAGGTTAGTTAAAGATTAATCACTATTCAATTGCTACTTCTTAAAATGATAGACCTTTAATTTTATAGAGAATTGTCAAATATGTATTGAGACACAATAACAGCTTATCTTTTTAAAAATATTTTCTTCTTACTTATGCATAAAAAAGCATACAACATAAAAATATTGCTCTCTTAAATGCGCGTATATATTCCACTTTTTTAGAGTTTCGCGTATTGGGAAAAATGTCGTCAAATAGCTGTGTGAAGAACATATTGCCTTAATGTTTAAATATTTTCATTTATTTCGTTTTACAAATGCATGCATGCTTTATAAGCAAATAAACACATCCTCTATGTAAGCAAGAAAGGTATTGAAATTGCTTGTTTGGTTTCAGCAAGTGTGCAATAGTGTAACGGTATTAAACATAATATTTTCAGTGCCACTTGTTTACAGTGAAGGTGTGACCCGGGAGTGTTTTTTTTAATTCTTTATTCATTGTAATGAGTTTTAGGTTAAACTTGTTGACGCCAAGGGTCAGAACAATGAAGCCTTAGAAAAATTTTAATCACGGATTAAATTACTTGACACAATTAATGACAATATTTAATCGGCCGTAATAATTCAATTTCTATCAATGAAATATAGGCTATGAAACAATTAACTTGCTATGCTTATAGCATAACAATGGCACTTTTCAAATAAAGGGTGCGTCTTTTCCGGATAAATGGATTATCCGAAAAGCGATTTACTTAATATCTGAGTTTAATCTTGTTATTAAAAATAAAAACAAGCGTCAGCATACGCTGATCTTTTTTTCTTTTATTTTTTTTCGATTTTGTCGATTTTCAAACAGAAAAAAACTGTCGTTGTTTCTTATTTATTGTTGACTGAAAGAAATCGACCATAATCGACCATACGTTTGCATGGATGATAACTGATGACTAGATCTAAATAGGATGTAGGATTTCCTAGTTTGGTCGTTATTTGAACTCGGTGTTTTTTTTTTTTTCATTTTTTTACCTCAGCGGTATGGTGGTATCAAAGATGAGTAGTTTTGCACGAGAATAAAAAAAAAAGTTTGTTTGCTTGCTGCTACTTTCTTAAACACGTCAATAATTCACGCGTCGTGATTCAAAACAATAATAAATAACCATCTGAAATATTTAGAGTATCGTATTGTAGGTTTAGTTCAACCACGGCAGGTACGGAGTGTCTTCTGTTGGAGACTTTAAACCATGGTCCCGTAAAAGATTGATAGATGTGAAATACATGAGGTACATTAAAGTTTAGTGGTGTCTCCGGAACTTGCACAAATTCTGTATCTTACAGTTACCTGATCTTGTCTTGCGTTTTACCCACCAAGATCACTGACACATTTAATAATTGTTAATTAAAACACGGTTTCAATTACAGTCAAGTCTGTAATAAAACGACAAAATTTGACACGATGTTTACACTGAGTTTGAATGTAAATTACTACTGTGACCTCGGGTTTGACAAGTTCTTTTGAATAATTAAGAAAGCTGCGAAAATAGTTGAATAATGAAAATTTAACAAAAATGCACTACAAACAATGTCTAATTAGCATATTTTTGACAGTCTGAACATTTGTGCACTGGGTGAGTCATTCTCGGGATGTCATGCAGTCTTATGGAATGTGCCCGTCTGTCCTTAGGTGCGTTATTTGCAAGTCTACAGGAATGTTGTTTCTTTTCGGACCTTATTCAGTCTTTTTATGTGTTGCATGTTCTTGGATGGACTCAGTCAATTGTAGGAGCATGAACAAAATATCTGATGATAGTCCCGCTCATTGCGGACAGAAATGTTTGTTTCGAGACAGAAGTCGCAGTAATGTCCATGTTGTCATCTGCAGAAATGCACTGGGCAAAGTCGTGCAAACCTTTATTCTCAAGTTTCTGTGATATTTTTTCGTTCTTGAAGAAGATAATGGTAGATCTAGCCTTGTGAAGAGCAGACACCTAGACAGGAGACCAGACAAGAAACCTTACTTTAATGCAAAATCATAATTATGTATCTTAAAAGTTGTTGTACTTATTGTATAGCAGGACCACGGCAAGTCGTAATCTTAACGTACTAATGTAGACCGAGGCTGGTATTACAATTGGGCATATCAGTACTTTGATTGTTTTGTCCTGCAGTGCACTACAGAGCTTCACATGGACGTCATCTGATGAGTCGCATGTAGAGCATTATGCTTAGCTTTGGAAAATCATTACGATGTATAGTTTTATTAAAACTGATTTATATGGTCAAAATTCAGTGACCGGATTCGAACATGCGCGCCATGGGTGGAAAGTCAAACGCTGTAACCATATACCAAGGCCCATTCTCAATACAATATTTCATTTATGTTTCTTTGATAGCAACGTGGGGAGGGTATATTATCTTATTAATTACTGCTATATTACACTAAATGATAGGCATTAAATAATGACGCGTCTCAGAAGCACGTATTAACACTGCATTGTCTGCTGTCGAGAACCTGTTAAAACTATTGTGAATTTGGAATTTCTGTATATGTATGTGTATATGAAGGCCTACGCATTATGTTAACATAATGCAATATAATGACAATGAACAATGCAAAGTTATACATATGACTCAATTTTATTTCAAATTCCTATGTAAATGTGATTTGCATAATCTTGAACAGCTTTCCTATTTGAGAAGAATTCTTTGCACAGTTATATCATGGTAGGAGACGCTATGAATACTTACATTCAAATGTGAGGATTACCATAAATAGCTTCCATTTCTGTCCTCTGAATCGCCTGACTTTTTGTTTAATCAAAGTACATACAAAGTCAGTAATGAAATGCAACTTTTATGTAATAATGTGTCATTTTGTAATTTTAGCATTTTATCCCTTGTATGTATATACTTTTATAATTGCACCATTGTTGGATGCTGTAGATAACTCGGCCTTTACATATCTGAGCCGGGCTGGGCAAGGCTGAATCGACCACGTGTCAAAACAATGTAACCTTGATCTATCACAATGTGTCAGATTCATAAAACGTTGTATTAAAATTCTCTCAACGAAATTTGAAAATATCAGCAAAAATTCTATACATAAACTATTTTTATAAAAACAAATATATGAATTGTAAAGAAATTCCCACCAAACTATTAACATTAGAAAAAAAACTAACGCATGTTGCCATACATTTTTTATTTTTGTCTTACAAAACTAACAAGTAATTTTAAAGAGGCTGTACTCCAGATTTGACATAAATTTTTTTTATAAATTATATATTTAGATGCCGTGAGATTATAACAACATAATATTTTACTTCAAAACTGATTATAAAAGTCAAAATAGAATAAAAAAAAATATTTTCGCTCCAGCCTGATTAGAACTCTGGACCCTCATGTTAACAAAATATTTCCAACGCTTTTACTGTCACCACCAACGCCGCCTGTGATATTACAGATATTTACTTTAAATCTTATACGATATAGTTACACCGTCGCGTTACGGTATAGCACTTTGAAAGGGAAAAAAATCAATTTATAATGTAATTATTTGACTTATTTTTTGTCAGTAGTTTATTTTTTAAGCATTAATCATAAATATTACAAGAAATTTATAATACAAGAAAACTTTCTTTTTTTGTCATCTGGAGCACAGCCCCTTTAAACTCGGAGCCTACAGCCGTTCGCATGGTACTCGGTAATGTAAAAGTGAGCAATAATGCCTTAAGCACATCATATGCTAATTAAATAATGACAAAAAAGGTGGTTCTATTGTGTTCATATTACGTTAAAAATGTTGTTCGCAGAAAACCACTGATGGTGGCAGAGACAGTGTTATCTACCGTTTCAAATACAGTTGCCAACCGAAAGATGCAAAATCGATTCGGAATATAAAATTCCTATTTCATTTATGCAAAGGATGCTTTGAACTTAAATACATTTCTAATCAGTTATAAACTGACTGATTACATATAAATATACGGGCAATCTTTGAAGATATTTCGTTAAAGACTTTCTATAAATATGTTAATATCTGACAACTTCCTCGTTTCATCTAAGTCAATTTTAAAATGTCAGTAATAGATCTTATATAAGCTACCAAGTCTCGGCATTGAAATCATTCATAATTTAAACCAAATTGTAAATTATGTCCATCTGATTAGCCTATATAGTTTTGATCGCTTAATTGATGTATTGTTAAGAAGTAGAACATATTTTACATGTCGATTAGAATAGACTGCGTGAAGTGTGACCTGTAATTGAGTATACTTAGAATAAAGATATCCCTCTACTGTTATCGACATTTATACTTATATAAAGACGACGTAATATTTTACTCAGGTAACCCTTAAACAAAATTTGAAAAAATAATTTAAAAGTATACGAAACAAGACGCAAAAATGATTTCTTTTTTTATTAGAGTTTGGCTTCATGTCTGAACATTCACTTCTTGAAGAGAACAGTTCAACGTTGGTGTCTCAACAAACTTTTGATAACATACCTATCAAATTAGTAGTTGAAAACTAGGTAATTATTCCGATTGAATATTTACAAATATTTCATTGGTCGGAAATCGTACACTGCCGAGAAAAAGTTACGTGACAACTGTGGAATGCTCATCATGACAGACTATTGTAGTAAATTCCTAAACAATGAAAGAACTGACAAAACCGTTAACATAAGTTGAATAACTAACGAATTCACTCTCTTGTTACTGTGTAAGAGGAAAAAAATAGTGTGACTAATATCTGGATTATGAGCCGCAGTTAGAACTCCAGGGTACGACTCAACTACATATAATTTCATCTATTGCCGAATATCTTTCTTTATAGATATTTTTGTTCCTTAAGTTTGGCGCAGTTTTGACCTACCTTCTAGACCAATCAGCTTTGCGGTCGAAAACGAGGCAATAATTTTAAAAGAAACATTTGCTCCGTTGGTCAAACAAGAGAACGTCACGTGACAATTCTGAAAAGACTAGATTTGTGGTGAAAATTATTTTTTTCTACAATGATGAATTCCGTTCCATTATTATTGCATTTTCTTTGGAACACAAAAAACTGTTTTCTGCTTATTAACGTTTCCTGCATTTTTTTTCCAAAGTTCCTTCTTCCTTATTTGTTGATGAAGTAAAATTTTAAGTTCCTGATTGCGGTGGCTATTGTTAAATTTTAATTGTTAAATTTTGATAAGTATTTCGTGTCTTTCAAAAGGTTATTGCTGTTGTTTTCAGCTGCTGATGCGAAGGATACAAACCAATGTTTACACTTGAACCTTCCAATTAAGGAAATAGTTCGGCCATGGTTAAAGGTCGCATCATTTTAAACAACAAATTTTGAAAGGTAAATTCACGCATATTTTAACTTATGACGGGTTTATTTACTATTGCTTTGGCACGCTGAGACTTTATTTGTTGTTAATAAATGTTATGTTGAATATTTATTTGAGTCTCACCGACAATGAATTGGCATGTTTTAAGTGTAAGTAATGCGACACGGTTTTATATGGCTGAGATGAACTCTTTACCTATTCTGACCTCATGAAATATAAGCCCTTGGCTTAAATGATTAATTTTATAACAGTGTGTGAGTGATATGAAACTACAGATTTGAATAATATGGTTTGTTAAAACATCTATTTTTTGGTTAGAAAGAATAATTAATATTCCTTTCAAATAGAATGGCATTCTGTTTGCAAGACCCTGTTTCAAGGTACACTTTTAAACAGACATGTTACTTAATAAAGTTCCTGATTTTTTCAGAGAAGGAAAAATAAAGGAAGGAACGAACGAAGGAAGGAAGGGAGAAAATAACGAACGAAAGAACGAAGGAAAGAACAAATTAGAAACAAGGAAGAGGAAGGTTCTCTTTAACAGGCGCGGGATACAGGCGATTAAATACTTATATCGTTATAAGTAATAACATATATAATATAATAATATGTAAAGTATTGAACATTGCAAGACAGTCTGGAACAATTTAAATATATTTATATTCGATTTAAATGACAGAGTTGGCAAATGTCAATGCATTTAGTAGGTTAAACTACAGCTATTGATGTAATTATTTGTAACTGATCCGATCTTAATTATTTGAAATGTATCGATTTAATTGCAACGCAGACGACACGGATGTCAATATCGTCTGCTTCCAGCGCCCTTGGCGGGGAGGCGTATTTGCGTGAGGTGAATAACATGCTCAGGCCTAATCAGGCAGAAACACGATGCTATCTACCTTCGATGATGCATTTTTTTGCCGCGTATTTTTTTCTGTTTTAAATTTCCAAGTTTATGTTAATAAAGGAATGATTAAATCATTTGCTTGTCCGGAAGCCGGGTCCGGAAGACTCTCAAAAGAGGACTATTCAAAATCATTGTATTGCCCGTTTTTAATTTTCTATGTAATGCAGTATTTGTTGCAAGCGAAAAGCTGTTTATAATGGAAAATAGCATTGGCGAGAAAAGATCTGGTATCTTCACTATCAGTTAACAGACGAGTCTTTGCCGAAAGATGTACCGTGCATTCCGATGTCCAGCTGACGAAAACTGTTTTTCCTTTGCGACCAGTGCAGACCAAGACCAACCTTCACATCCGGGCGTTTATTTATAAATAACTAATAATAAATGACACACTGGTTTCGTCAAAATTGAATCACAGACACATCTTTTTCAAAAGAAACTTGATACAGAAAATTTGAAGAGCACCATTCGTTTTCAAAACCACACAGACTCTGTTCTTTTCAACTTATGTCTAAAACTGTTTCTTCGGTCTGGCCGCCAAGCAACCATTGGAAACAACAGCCTATAGTTTCATTCAAAATATATGAATCCCATCTCAGTTTGGCTAATGCACGGGCCAAGCCTCGGCTTTAAGGTTCGTCGAGAACTAATTGAGCTTCCTTTCAGTACACATTCATTCACGTGGTTTTCATGAATGAACGTGGTTGTTATGAGTCATTTAAACAGTACCTGTTCATTTCACATCCTTTTGGTTTAGAATTCACTCTTAAATACCCATTATGTAAGCCATACTGAAGCTAATTGTTTTGCTCTTGTAAACAGATCTTATATTGTGAAATAAGTGCACTGTGCAGCTGTTGGCAGCTGTCACGTGGTTTATCGTCTGCAACGGAGCGATACTTTGTGCTCTCTCTCTTTCTACTATCTGCTCATTGTTTTTCCCCGTTGTTAAACAAATTACATCATTGCATATTAGTCTGTACCAATTAAATGAAATATAACCCCTAAAATGGCTATTTGGCTTCGTGTTTTCTTTAAAGCAATACCATCTTTGTTGCAAAAAGCAAGAATAAAAAAGTACTCAGCTACTGAAAGAAATCACATGAGAAAAATAGATGAAAATATAAATTGTCTAAAACGGCTCTAATTAACAGAGGGAAGCGTCTGATTGGCATGTCAGTCTGACACATCTATAGACAAACCAGAAACGCTCGACAGAAACATCTGATCTCAGTAAATATCAGTCAGTTTTTCCTCTGATCATTATATTGTGCTAATTCAAGGCCCCGTGTATCGTGGCTATGTTGTAAGCCTGTAAAAGAACCAGGAAATTCACTGACATCGGAGGCTTACTGTTTCAACCTAAATTAACGAAACTCTTCATCAGGGGTCGACGGACATAATGCATGGAGCCGGTACCGGCGATAGATAAATTTAAATTAATAGAATACAGATAGAGTTTGAAAATAATGATAAAAATAAAATATTGTAATCATAGAATAAAGTGAGGTTTATGAAACTTACCGAGTTTTTTTTTCAAATGTGGGATTAAAGGTTTTGTAATATACAGCAAATTTTAGCCAAACAATATTTCATAAACAAATGACCCTGGATACAAATTCACGGCGCCATTTTGATGTTTCAAATTATAATTTCCTTTGGTATATAATGTTTTTTGCGCGCCCATCATCTGCTTAAACAAATGGAAGTGTCACGTTTAACATTACTTGCAGCTTTGGCCCATTCGATTACAGGCCTTGGCCGCGCCGTGACCAGCGGACAACTTGTAAACAAACATATTATAAACGGCGGCTAGTGTACATTTGATATGTAGCCCTGTAATGACACAAAACATATTTTGTAATTAAAACTTTTAACTCCGAGTTCAGCTGAAGGGCACGTGAGTTGGTGTATATATTTCATTTGTACCGGTATATGTCCTAGTACAGCATGACAGTTGCTAGGGTGTTTCCAGTGACGCCCGGAACGTTAGATTGTTACGGGTATGATATTGTACAAATTTGTTTAAACTTATTTTACTCTACGTCCATTGGGGAACAAATTCTCATAACCTATTTAATAAACAAAGTTTATACAAATTTCTCCATGAAATTAGAAATAAAGTAAATATATATTAGATTAATTCTAAGAATCTGATCGTGGACAAAAGAACAATATGCATAAAGCTGTTTATATTTCAAAGTTTAACGGTTTATTCATTTATTCATGTAGGCAGGGTCCTTCAAGTAGCATGCTATTTGAAAGACCCTGGTGTAGGTCACCTTAACACGTGCACTTTCATCATCATTAGATATTTTTCATTTTAAGCAAAACGTTATTTTCTGATACATTCTATTGCATTTTTGTTGTGTAAGTTGCAAATGTAACCTCAACACGGTCTCTTTTTTTATGTTCTTTTCTTTTTTTACTTCCTGGCCAGGTATGATGACCATATTCCGTGCATATTTTAGTCATTGTTCTTTACTATAGCCGTTTTGTGTAGACAGGTTCTGTGAATATTTGACCTTATACATTTAGTTCTGTACATATTGTATTGAAAAAGACACAGTAACATTCAAGTACAGTTTTCTAAAGAAATGTCGTATATAAAAGAAATTTCTTGTCTATAACGGTTTGGCATGACCCATTCATTACTTAAATACGGAGCCCCTAAAGTGACATATCTCACACTTATTTTATGGTTGTCACGTTGATTTTATTTCGATAAAACGAAATAATATTTCGTATAAACAAAAACAAAAAAAAAGATTTCGTTATAACGTTTAAACATAATAAGATTTTCTTTAAACGAAATAAGTTTTTGTTTAAACGAAATAATAATTCGTTTTAAACGAAATGTTAATTTGTTTAAACGAAATCTTATGAAGTTTAAACGAATTAATTCGTTATAACAAAATCTTATTTCGTTTAAACGAAATAAAATAAACGTGACAACAAAAAATAAGTGTGTATAATGTCACTTTAGGTGCTCTGTACTTAAAAGCTAGGATAAAATACTACAAAAGAATGTGCCGGTCATTAGTCTAAAGTATACCTGTCAAGAATTGTAGTTTATGATAAAACAAAGGTGACACATAACAGTAATTAAACCCATATAAATTAAAAGAGAGCTGTGTGAACGACCTGTTAGAAGTTATTTTCTTCTGTCTAAAAATTCACATTAAGAGTTTGTCCACATTACAGGGCCACTGTTAGAAGCCGTAACGACAGGCACAAGCTAAGGTCTTACGAAAGTAAATCGGTTCTTTTTTTTGAAATTCGCATATCCGGAAATTCTGACCATAGTGTTGAATTTAGACTATCCGTTCACAGACACTCTAGAGAATAAAAAATCATTATTTGACATTTTTAAACTAGCTGTTATCAACAAAAATACCTATATGACTTTTTTTCGAAGATATATACATATTCTAGGCGGTTATCAGGGTATCTGCAGTAAAAAAACTATAGTATTTTTTAACATTGGTATCTCAACAAAATGTGCTTTTGAAATCCGAACTGGCGCCAACACTGTTGACAACATACCTGTAAACAAAGCAAGATAAATTAAACTGAAACTTGATTTACTGGGTAAAGAATGAAATGTCACTGACCAGTGTCTGGGCGATGTGGACACAAAGTGAAGTGGTCAAGTTGTAATTAATGTCTGCTTAGTCAATTAACAGATGTGAGATGCGCGTTGTCATTCAAAGTACCTTGAGGGTCCGCATGGTATGATATCTTGTTGTAGGTCAGAGCACTGACCTGGTCCGGTATGCAAACCTGACATATTTGGGACACTAGTGCTATTAAAAGTCAGAATAAAAATTTAAATTTTGAAAAACCTGGAATACTAATAGATGAATGATAATCGTTACTGCATACAAATGAAAACAAACTTAAGAGTAAATGAGATCAAAATTTGGTTCTGGGAAATTTTTTATATATATACCGACACACAAATTTGCTTCATTTTTTCATCAGAAGTGTATGCAAATGATCCTAAAGAACAAGATTCAGACTGCCAACTGGGTGCCAAGTCCTGTGCTTTGTTTATGCGTATCCTTGTGAATTTCGTTTGACTTGTTGTACCACAAAAAATCATAATAGATGAAAAGCTATTACTTAAATGCTGCCAAAATTGTGTATCCTCTCGAAACACATACATAATAGAAAATATTTTTATTGATAATATATATCTTTATCATATAGAAAGCGACCTCTACAGGGCGTAATGAAAAATAAGTGTAAATTTGGTACTAACCTCGAATTTTTACAGGATCAGGCTTTTCACTTCGAGGAGATTCGAATGATAAAATGACGCTTATACGAAACGGTCCTTAATACAAAGGAAATTTGATTCCCTTCTAAAAAGGTATGCATAGATATTTTGTATAAGCGCGTGAAGATATGAGAGGGTTTGATTTCAAGGCACCATGACTTAATTTTGTAAAATTTTCGATTTTCGAATCTGACTGTAGATTATTTGTAGTTTCTTGTTGATATACTTACATATTGACAATTTTGCGATTCGAAATTTGTTTGTTCAATTCCGCTCGATTTGGCACAAGATATTGCGCGCAATTTGCTGTTTCATCAGTTTTCGTTGTTATCAGTCGCAAATCTTGATAAATTTTACACCGATATAAGTGATAAGGCCTCTTGCACCCGCCAAATGTTTATTCAATTTTGCGCAATGTAATCATATGAAAATTCTATTGGTCTCAATTTTCAAGTTCTTAATATACTTTGAACTAAATACACTGTATGACCCCAGCTAACAACAAACAAAGTGATGTTGTTCTAACCCGGTGGGCGGGGTAGCCGAGTACACATGCTGAACCATCGCATCCCCGGGCGTTCTTTCTGGTTTCGCTGCATCTCACATCTCTTTGATATGTTTGTTTATTCTCCTAGCCAATAATAAGAACAGAATTGTATTGACGAAAATTTTAGCTTATTTCTTAATAAGCAATGTTGACTTTTTTTTTATATTAGATCTATTTTCACTTTAGTTTTTCGTCCACAATTTTCTCGACGAAAGAACGGATGGTAAACAAATCGAACAAACAAATCCCGGATACAAAGAGAGTAAGAGGGACCTTATTCATGATTCACTGTCCCCTACTTGCTGTTAAGAGATTATATTTCCAGAGGTAAATATAAAGTCGCTTTGACTGCTATAAATTCAGCCTCTACCGTCTTCGAATCGATTCTTTGGCTCAGTGGTCTGGGACGTCGGTTATTGTGGTCAATTTTCTTAGCCAGACTCAAGTCTAAATCCCGTTAGGATTGAAACTGATATTTTTACTGATGCATCCGGTATCTTTTTGTGACGGTATAGAGTTCGTAAGATGATGACTCGTCTGAGACTTTGATAATAATCTATGGGGTTTCTTTTTTAAATGTCCGTTCATCATAATACTGTGTGTAGCGTGTGACTACATGCATACTGTGTGTAGCGTGTGACTACATGCATACTGTGTGTAGCGTGTGACTACATGCATACTGTGTGTAACGTGTGACTACATGCATACTGTGTGTAACGTGTGACTACATGCATACTGTGTGTTGCGTGTGACTACATCAATACTGTGTGTAGCGTGTGACTACATGCATACTGTATGTAGCGTGTGACTACATGCACACTTTGTGTAGCGTGTGACTACATGCATACTGTGTGTAGCGTGTGACTACATGCACACTTTGTGTAGCGTGTGACTACATGCATACTGTGTGTAACGTGTGACTACATGCATACCTAGTGTAACGTGTGACTACATGCATACTATGTGTTGCGTGTGACTACATGCATACTGTGTGTAGCGTGTGACTACATGCACACTGTATGTAGCGTGTGACTACATGCACACTTTTTGTAGCGTGTGACTACATGCATACTGTGTGTAGCGTGTGATTACATGCATACTGTGTGTTGCGTGTGACTACATGCATACTGTGTGTAGCGTGTGACTACATGCATACTGTATGTAGCGTGCGTGTGACTACATGCATACTGTGTGTAACGTGTGACTACATGCATACTGTGTATAGCGTGTGACTACATGCATACTGTGTGTTGCGTGAGACTACATGCATACTGTGTGTAGCGTGTGACTACATGCATACTGTATGTAGCGTGTGACTACATGCATACTTTGTGTAGCGTGTGACTTCATGCATACTGTGTGTTGCGTGTGACTACATGCATACTGTGTGTAGCGTGTGACTACATGCATACTGTATGTAGCGTGTGACTACATGCACACTTTGAGTAGCGTGTGACTACATGCATACTGTGTGTAGCGTGTGACTACATGCACACTGTGTGTTGCGTGTGACTACATGCATACTGTGTGTAGCGTGTGACTACATGCACACTGTGTGTTGCGTGTGACTACATGCATACTGTATGTAGCGTGTGACTACATGCACACTTTGAGTAGCGTGTGACTACATGCATACTGTGTGTAGCGTGTGACTACATGCATACTGTTTGTTGCGTGTGACTACATGCATACTGTGTGTAGCGTGTGACTACATGCATACTGTATGTAGCGTGCGTGTGACTACATGCACACTGTGTGTTGCGTGTGACTACATGCATATTGTGTGTTGCGTGTGACTACATGCATACTGTGTGTTGCGTATGACTACATGCATACTGTGTGTTGCGTGTGACTACATGCATACTATGTGTTGCGTGTGACTACATGCACACTGTGTGTTGCGTGTGACTACATGCATACTGTGTGTAGCGTGTGACTACATGCACACTGTGTGTTGCGTGTGACTACATGCACACTGTGTGTTGCGTGTGACTACATGCATACTGTGTGTTGCGTGTGACTACATGCACACTGTGATTTGTATAAATTTTTTTTTACGGATCGATTGGATCGTGTAAGTCATGACTAAACAAGTGTGCGTTCCATTTCTGTGAGGTCTGGGATTTTTCCTGATGTATTACAGCTTTGTGTTCGTGAAGTTCATAAGACCGTGTTCAACTGAACTGCTGGTTTTACTTGCACACATATTATGCACATGGCGTTCTATATTTCGATTTTAATAAGACATCAAACAGACAGGACTGTCCTGCAAAAGTTTCTATCTCTTAAAGCGACTGACTCACAGATGGGCCGACGATGAAAAAGAAAAAAAAGAAAATGTTCTTGCATCTTGAATTTTTTGCTGCAGTTGTGAAGAATATATTTAAACTAAGTTACTGATTCTTTTTTTGATACAGAAAAACATTAAAATATAAACTTTTACACACTTTTATCAGTAAAATTTTACCCCGTTAGTCACGGGGTAGATACTTTAGTTATAATATTAATTTAAACATGTTACTATTGACGCTGTGGCTCAGTGGTCTAGATCGTCGCTCTATATTTTACTGACCGAAAGGTCGTGGGTTCGAATCCTGGTTAAGACAAAACTTTTTTTTCAATTTTCATTTAATTCTCTTAAATTTTAAAGAAAAAAAAGTTCAGCAAAATTCTGAGTCAGTCGCTTTAAGTATCTACAAAAGTTTTTTAGATAATTCGTTTCTTATCTATCTCGTCCTCTGTCAATCTAGTTTCCTATGTTTAACAGAGAAGACTGGATTATTTGAATAGCAATATGTTTGTCCGACTGTTCGGCAGCCAAAATTCCAGACTGATAATAATTTCTTCGTAACCATTATCAGAAAACAATTTCGCTAAGACAATCTTGTTACAATAACGACTGTCTAAACGAAATACCGTAAAACTGGTTATATCATATTGCTGTAAAATTTTACGGGTTCGAAGCAAAAGGCTCTGATCTATATACGACTGTTATTTTTACGAATTTATACAGACCAGTAAAAGATTTCAGCGCAAAAACTCAATCTTTATTGCTTGGGAGAAAACAGTGTGGCACCTTATTATAAACTACTTGAAGTAACAATGATTGTAAATTTGAAAAAAAAGTTGTATGAAATTGAGAAAATAAATGCAATGCACTATATTTCGTTACTTAATATGCTTTCTAATAATTTTATCACATTGATAAGTTACAAAAGTCAAACAAATGCTGACAGTTAATTGCAGTAAAGGTCTTTATTTCAGTACGGTAAGTATTTTGGTATTTCTTTTTCGATTTGTGTGACTTCAAAACACACCTACACGTTGTGTGTGTTTGTGTGTGTTTCTAATGATGCTTCCGTCGGACAGTCAGTCGTTTTATTTTATTTTACGACAATGGCAGTAAACTTGACTGTTGTTGCAGCAGATTCCTGTCTTGAGAAACTGCCAGCTTGCTTAGATAAAACCCGGTAGAGTTGAACACCGTACAATTAATTCATGAAAAGAAAGACATTATAATAATTTAGTTCTAAACGTCCTGCACCTCTTCCTCCGCCTTCTCAACAACAACAACAACAACCAGCAGTGGGGATTGGTTAGGTTCGAATTCCCACAGGGTTAAGAGTCCCTGGAGACTTTTGTTTCTCTCTGTTTGAGAACTTGTTTGTGTCAGCAGTCATCGAGCGAAATTTAAAAAAAAGGTTGAAATATACTGTATCTAGTACGTCTCCTAATCGATGTCAAATAAATTTGTCTAAACTTACTACTCAACAACATTTGACATTTATTTATTTATTGGATATCTATTTTTTTTATTTTTTTTGACATTTATCTACTTATTTCCTTATTCATAAATTTCCAAAATAATAAACCAGAATTAGGTAAGGGGAGGATATAGGTGTTGCCGTTTCTATGGCTTCTATAAGAGTCATCGTTCTTTATACAAGCTGTTAAACAATAAACTGCAAGTATTGTTCTGTTTTTGCCACAATGAAGCTTACGCTAACGCTGTCGTTTTAGCTTTTCACATTTATTCGTAAACATTACCCCCTCATTCGATAGACATTGATCAAGATACATAACTCAAATAGACAATTTAAATGTTAAATAACAGTCGCTCGGTGACCCTGTGCTAGTGTTATTGGTAACCCCTCTTCCGGTAAAATACACAGATTCAGAATCTGGGACAATCCATTAATTACACAGGGATGTGTAGAAACGCCCGAATGGTGAATTAACGTATTAAGTGACGGAAATTGATTCTATTGTGATGAGCGATAAGTTGTTTTGAAGTTTTTGTCGAGTTTGAAACAAAAACAATCCAACAACAGTTTTTTAATCGAAACGATGACAGACTCTGGAAATAAATATCGTCACTTTACCGTGTAACAAAAATGTTCATGGCCTTTGTTTCATCATGAAGATAATAGTTATAAACTCCCGTTTTTAATGCCGTAAAAATTCAATAACTAGACCAATGCTTGAAACATTTGTTTTTGGAAACTGTTGCTAAAAATGTGGAATTCACCTAATCAGTTAGTATTTTTTGATGAGGAAGATTTGTCTAGGAGTCAGGATTCGACACTTTATAAGATAGATGAAGAGACTGGACAAACCGAGGCTATCTTCCAAGGGACATTTACGCCTCAAAGTGTGACTTCAACAGACGAGTTCATATTTTCTAGAACTACGTCAAACACCTGTGCGTCGACCAGAGTTCTGGACTCTCGCCTGCCTGATTTCGCTACTTCCGTCGATGCACTCTATAGAAGTGGTTATGAAAGTGAACAGTATGAAGCACTTGGCGCCAAACCTAAAACCATGGTTGCCCCGGTCAGGCACCAGTTTGTTTTGGAAGAATCCGGTAAGTCTTGTTTGATTTCTTTATGATGTTCTGTCGTTACAGTTTTTATAGAGCTTTCAGTTTGAGGCGATGTTATGTAGAACGCTTGTCCCCTAACATGGGACTCAAAAGCTGGATTCTCGTTTGTGGATGTCTTTCGCGAATTTGTAAAGAAATATTTTGATGTTAGCATATTTTAGCAAACAGTTTGTGTTTGGCAATATCTTAGCCGAAGATTTAAACTCGCGATCTAATTTTAAAAGTATGTCGAAATAAACAATGCCCAAAATTACACATTTCGAGTCAAAATCATATAGCGCATAGAATAAAGAAACGCCAATGTCTATACTCGAACTTGGCAAGAATCAAATGATAATTTAAGTCGAAATCAGCTAGTAGAAACATAAGATTCATTCATTCATTCTGTACCTAAATTTGTCTTTCGGTTTGACTGGAACCGTCTGATTGTTCTTTCGTTCGTTCACTTGTAAAGAAAGCCAGAAAGAAGGAAATATAGGAAAAAAAGAACAAATAATGGAATAATGTTGATCTTAATTTGTGCTGTTGGCTGCTCGATAGGCCTATTTATATCTTCAGCTTGTCATGACCGCTGTTAACCTTCGCATTACGTCGAGTTGCATCATATTATTTCGGCCAATCATATGCCTTCTAGGAGAACATGTGTTAACTCTTTAAGTCGCGCGGTTATTGCTCGCTGTTCCGCTGTCTAAATATTTTTGAGACTTTTCTGTTGGTTTTTTTTTTTTTTTTGGAAACAGCAAACATTTAGTTGTAACATGTTGCATCGCTTGCAATACAGGTGAGTTTCCGAGCACTACTTTATTACAGCAGTACGTTCTCTCCCTTGACGTATGCGTCTTCCTGGTAAAACATAAAGTATACATAAAAACAACAATATGAAGTTTTTGCTTGACTCTTGAAATGTCTCTAGAAAAAAATCAGCTGTGTACTTTTTAGCTCATCTGAGCAGAAAGTGCTCAGGGTGAGCTTTTCTGGTCAGTCTTTGTCCGTCTTCCGTCCGTCGTCAACTTTTCATTCAAACGACATCTCCTCTGAAACCAATTGCCAAATTAAATGAAACTTGCCTGGGATGTTCCTTGCATGAAGCTCTATCTAGATTGTTCAAATGGTTCTGGTCCATTGCATTTCTGGTTCACTGGAGCTAAAATTAGATTTTAAGTTTGATTTTTAAAAATCTTCTTCTCTGAAACCTCAAGGCCTGGAGCTTAGATATTTGGTATGAAGCATCATCTAGTGGACCTCTACCAAGATTGTTCAAATTATGACCCTGGGGTCAAATCTGACCCCATCCCAGGGCTCAGTTGATTTTACATAGATTTATATAGGGAAAACTTAAAAATCTTCTTGTCAGAAACCACAAGGCCTAGAGTTTAGATATTTGGTTTGCAGTATTGTCAAGTGGACCTTTACCAAGTTTGTTTAAATCATGGCTCCTGGGTCAAAAATGGCCCCGCCCCAGGGGTCACATGTTTTACATAGAGTTATTTAGGAAAAACTTTAAAAATCTTCTTTTCAGATACCACAAGGCCTAGAGTTTAGTTATTTGGTGTACAGCATTGTCTACTAGACCTCTACCAAGTTTGTTCAAATCATAGCCCCTGGGTCAAAAAAGGTCCCGCCCCAGGGGTCACATTTTTTACATAGAGTTATATAGGAAAAACTTTAAAAAATCTTCTTGTCAGAAACCGCAAGGCCCAGAGTTTTGATATTTGGTGTGCAGCATTGTCCAGTGGACCTTTACCAAGTTTGTTCAAATCATGGCTCCTGGGTCAAAAATGGCCCTGCCCCGGGGGTCACTTGTTTACATAGAGTTATATAGGAAAAAGTTTAAAAAGTCTTCACATCAGAAAACAAAAAGCGTAGAGCTTAGATATTTTGTATGTAGCATTGTCAAGAGGACCTCTACCAAGTTTGTTCAAATCATGGCCCCTGGGTCAAAAATGGCCCCGGCCCCAGGGTCACATGTTTTACATAGAGTTTTATAAGAAAAACTTTAAAAATCTTCTTGTCAGAAACTGCAAGACCTAGAGTTTTGATATTTGGTGTGCTGCATTGTCCAGTGGACCTTTACCAAGTTTGTTCAAATAATGGGCCCTTGGTCAAAAATGGCCCTGCCACGGGGGTCACTTGTTTACATAGAGTTATATAGGAAAAAGTTTAAAAAGTCTTCACATCAGAAACCAAAAGGCATAGAGCTTAGATATTTGTATGTAGCATTGTCAAGAGGACCTCTACCAAGTTTGTTCAGATCATGGCCCCTGGGTCAAAAATGGCCCCACCCCAGGGGTCACATGTTTTACATAGAGTTATATAAGAAAAACTTTAAAAATCTTCTTGTCAGAAACTGCAAGGCCTAGAGTTTTGATATTTGGTGTGCTGCATTGTCTAGTTGACCTTTATCAAGTTTGTTCAAATCATGGCTCCTGGGTCAAAAATGGCCCTGCCCCGGGGGTCACTTGTTTACATAGAGTTATATAGGAAAAAGTTTAAAAAGTCTTCACATCAGAAACCAAAAGGCATAGAGCGTAGATATTGTCAAGAGTACCTCTACCAAGTTTGTTCAAATCATGGCCCCGCCCCAGGGGTCACATGTTTTACATAGATACATAGAGTTATAGAGGAAAAACTTTAAAAATCTTCTTTTCAGATACCACAAGGCCTAGAGTTTTGATATTTGGTGTACAGCATTGCCTACCAGACCTCTATCAAGTTTGTTCAAATCATAGCCCCTGGGTCAAAAAAGGCCCTGCCTCAGGGGTCACATGTTTTACATAGAGTTATATAGGAAAAGTTTTAAAAATCTTCTTCTCAGAAACCACAAGGCCTAGAGTTTAGATATTTGGCTTGCAACATTGTGTAGTGGACTTCTACCAAGTTTGTTCAAATCATGACCCTGGGGTCAAAACTAACCTCACCCGGGGATCATTTGATTTTACACAAGGATTTAAATAGGGAAAATTTAAAAATCTGCTGCTCTGAAATACCAAAGGCTATACCTTCAATTATTTGTTGTTATGTCTCCCCCAAGCCCGCCCTTCTGATGGAGACATATTGTTTTTGCCTTGTCCATGGATGTCTGTTTGTCTGTCTGTCTTTCACACTTCGTTTCTTTTCAATATCTTGAGTACTAGTTGACCAAAAGACTTCAAACTTCACAGGGTTATTGCCCTTATTGAGTAAAAAAAAATTCTTTTGTGTTTTGGGTCAGTAGTTCTAAGATCAAGGTCAGAGGGACCTCTAGAGTGAAAACTGTTTCCACTCAATAACAGGAGTACCATTTCACCCAGAGCCTTCAAACTTCATAGGATGATTGCTTTTACTAAATAGAATAATCATAATGTTTTTGGGGCTAGCATGTCAAAGGTTAGGGTCACAGGGACCTGTAGAGTGAAAACTATTTCTGCAGAGTAACTGTAGTACCATTACACCTAGAGCCTTCAAACTTTATAGGATAATTGTATTAGAAGAACCCTATTGTTTTTAGGGTCCATAGGTCAAAGGTTAAGTTTACAGGGACCTGTAGAGTGAAAACTGTTTCTGCTCAGTAACTGTAGTACCACTTTACCCAGAGCCTTCAAACTTCATAATGATGATTTTCTTTACTCAGTAAAAGAACCAAATCATTTTTGGGGTCAGTAGGTCAAAAGTCAATGTCACAGGGACCTGTAGAGTGAAAACTATTTCTTCTCAGTAACTGGAGTATCATTACACCCAGAACCTTCAAACTTTATAGGGTAATTATATTAGAAGAACCCAATTGTTTTTGGGGTCTGTAGGTCACTGGGACCTGTATAGTAAAACTATTTCTGCTAAAAAATTTGAGTACCATTACACCCAGAGTCTTCAAACTTAATGCAAATTTATTCAAACTTGCACCCATAAAAACCAATAACGATATTTGTAACATGAGCAATGAGACTCAGGTGAGCGATATAGGGCCATCGTGGCCCTCTTGTTATTCAAATACACAATCCCTGTGTTTCAACCGCGCATATGTGAAAATGCCAACATGCGCAATAATCGGAATACATGAAACGATGTTAAAGTGGAGCAATTCAGTACCACGGGTCCAGGATCGTTTCTGTTCGGCGTAATTTTGCTTTATTCCCCTTGCAGAAGAATAGAAATAAAATGCTCAGTCCCATTTAAGCGAAATCTCAACTTTCAGAAAGCACACATGTCTCCCGTTGTCTACAAATGAATTCAAACAACATCGTCCTGAATACCACTGGCTGAGCACTGGCACCAGAGTCCTTAAATTCATAAAATGAACAAAATAATACTCCTTTCACAAAAATCACCAGAAATATTATCAAGATTTTTTTTCCTGACACATCCCCGCCCACACTATCATATATGATAGTGTAGCATCATCTAGTGCACTTGTTTAAAAAATCATATAAATCATGGCTCTGGGGTCAGAATTGGCCCCACCCCAGAGGTCACTTGATTTTACAAAGTCATATACATTTTATGTAGGAAAAAACTTTTACAAAATGTTCTTGTTAGAAACCATAAAGCCTAGAGTTTGATATTTGATGGATACCATTATCTAATGGACCTCTTCACAGTTTTTTCAAATCAGTGCCCCTGGGTGAAAATTGAACTCACTTCAGGGGTTTACATAGAGTTATATAGTAAAGAGTTTAAAAATTCTTCATGTCTGAAACCACAAGGCCTGAGCTTAAATATTTTTGTAGTATCATCTTGTGGACCTTTACTAATTATTTCATTGGGGGTCAGAATTTTCCCCTCCCTCCCATGATATTTCACATAGACCTATATAGGAAAGAAACTTTAAAAATCTTCTTCTCAGAAGCCATAAGGCCTAGAGTTTAGATATTTGCTATGTGGCAGTGTTTAGTGGACCTCTACCAAGTTGATACAAATCATGGCCCCTCGGATAACACTGATGCCGTTTAGAGGTCACTTGGTTTTACATAAAGTAATATAGGAAAAAGTTTTTAAAAAATCTTGCCAGAATGTTAAAGGCTTATGGCTTATGAGACATTTATGGTGTAGCATTTCCTTTTTTTTTCATCTGACGCTAGTTATCAATTTTTCCCTTTTTCAGGTGAGCGTCACAGGACCATTTTTTTCCTTTAGTTTCTTATTTGAAATTTTATTTAGCTTCCTAAGCAATGGGTTGGTCAGTTCACGTAAATTATTGTTCGACACTGATTTATGGCAATAATCGCTTCATATTTATAAATATATCTAAGTAATGGGTATTTTAAATGACGCATAAGAAAAACTTTTAATTCGCGAATACTGATTGAAAATGTTGTCAAAGCTGAATTTATTTCTACTTGTGTGTGTTTCAGTTGATATTGTACTGATTTTAAGCTCATTAATTTAAGCCTCCGGGCATATAGTTCCCATGATTGATGTATGCTTTTAAAATTGCGAAACATTAATTCATAATTTTTTTTTTTTCAGCTCCAGAAGACTCGTCAGTTCAGAAGTTATGTAGCCTAATGGAACAGCAAGCGAAAGTTAGTCTTCGTCACGTTAAACGAGTAACCAGCTATCAACCCGAACCACAGCAGTCCACACCTGTTTTGCACGATCAGCAGCAGCTCACTAGGCGTTGCGATATGCAACGGACCAATGCTCAACATGGTGTACAACTGACCAGTCTTCCATATGGCATACAGCATACTCGTATTGCTCGAGGTCAGCAACAGACTTATTTTCCAAGCTCTTCTCAGCCGACATTCAATCGCTCTGTCCAGTACAACACGAGTAGTTTCGGTGCATCCCAGTTTTTGCCTTTGTCACCATCCTTGCCATATCCAGGTAATACCTGGAAAACTTCATCAGAACAATGCAATTTCTGCAAGAGAAACGGAGAACGAAGGTCATTCTATAGTTCCCACAAGCTTCAGGAACACGGACGTGTCATGTGTCCAATACTTCGTCGTTACGTATGTCCCCTTTGTGGGGCTACAGGGGAATCAGCTCACACCGTCTCATACTGTCCCCTTGGTGACGGATCTTCGTCTGTCTCAGCCACAAGAACTCGAAGGAAGTCCTGTGGTTGTAAGAGGTATTGTAAGCATGGGGAGGAGAACCACCACTGAAGCGGCAAGTTTTAAACTATGTAGTTAACAGCACGAAAAGTCGCAAAAATTGCAAGTGTATGGTGCAAATATGGAATGGCCGGTAGCTAATAAGACAGGAAAAAATATATGAAAGTTTAAAATTGTAACATTGACTTCGCGGCAGTAATAAGGGCGATGTCACTTTAAGGGGTACACCGGGACCTTTGAAGCTTTAGAAATGTTGAAATGCTGTTTAATGACTGTCATATCAAGATTAAACTGATCATATTGAAAAAAAATCTTTAAGTTAGTTGACCTTTTATGCATAAACGTGTAGTATTTTATGTGAAACTGTGTATGTTAGAATGTGTACTGATTTTCACCAGGTTTTTAGCTCACCTGAGCAAATACTCGAGGTGAGCTATTGTGACCATCCTGTGTCCGGCGTCCATCATCAGCCGTCCGTTATCAACATTCTACTTTAAATGATATCTCCTCCTAATCCACAAGGCTATTTTTAACCAAACTTGATAGAAATGTTCCTTATATTGCCGTTTTCTAAAACTGCTCAAACCGTTCTGCTCCACTGCAGATAGCTTAAGGGCTGCAAAAGTTAAAGAAAACAACTAAAATGTTTCTTACATAGTCCTCTATTAAAATTAGTCCTCTATTAAAATTGCTAAAATGGTTCGACTCCATTGAACAAAATGTCCACCAGAGCTAAATATAGATTATTGTCAATATTGTTTTCAGAAGGCATCTCCTCCTAAACCACTTGGCGATTTTAAACCAAATTTGACAGAAATGTTCCTTTTATTGCCCCTTTTCTAAAATTGCTCCATTGCACTTAAGGGCTGCAAAATCTAAACAGAGAAAAAAATGAAATAGCATCTCCTCCTCAACGGAAAGGTGATATTCGACCAAATTTCACAGAAATGTTCCTGACAATTGTTCTGCTCCATTGTACAAAATGGCCCAAAGAGCGAAAAATAGGTTTTCTTCAATATTTCGCTTCAAATAACATCTCCAAAACTACTTGGCCATTTTAAATCAAACTTGACAGAAATTATTCTCACACAGCCCTTTTCTAAAATTGCTCCAACCGTTCCACTCCATTGCACATAAGGGCTACAAAAACTATTAATAGAAAAAAATTAAAACAACATCTCCTAAACAGCAATGTGATTTTCCATGAAATTTCTCGTAAATTTTCCTGACAGAGCCCTCTATTAAAATTGATGAAATTGCCACTGCCCTGCCCCATAGGTTTTATTTGGCTCTTTGAAAACTTCAATTAGGAAATTTAATATTGCATCTGATGTTTGTTTTACAGCAGACCCTAGCCAAAGTATTCAGATGAGTAATTCAGAGCCATCATGACCCTCTTGTTAAATTGTTACTTGTTCTTCATTTTATTTTTTAGATTTTAACTGCTTCATTTAGATATTTAGACCAATTTGCATGTTCTTTTCGTTTAAATACTTTAGTAACTCAGTCAGTTTTTGATGTATGTTTACTCCTGTTACAATTTCTAACAGAAATGTTATTTTTGAACATTGTTTATATTTTATTAGTGTTCCTTTGATGCCAAAGTTTATTTATGGTAGACATAGAATCGTGCAATCATTTTTATGCACCCGAAGTGAGGCATATAGTTTTGAACTGTCCATCCATCAGTCCGTCTGAAATCTTTAACATTGGCCACAATAATCCTTATTAGTCAGTGGATTTTCTTCAGACTTGGACACAACACTTCTTTGGACAAGACCTTCCCACTGATCTATATTTATTTGACCTTGACCCTTTCAATGACTGGTCCTCAACTCAATGTCAAAGCACCACTTCGGGGGCATTGTCATCTTACAGTGACAGTTCTTGTTTAATATCTTATTAGCTAGTAGATTGTCAAGATGTATATTTATATGATGTATTTAGAATTAAAGTTTGATCCCTTTCCTTTGTAGTTTTTTTCATGCTTCTGTAAAAGTCTCTAGTTCTATGCAGTACTTAGTATGAAATTGAAAATAGTCAAATTTTTTCTCACTGTATATTTTAGTTTGAACATGGCACCAATGCCTTGAAGATTTTTAAACCAGTTCTGACTGTAATCTGTGGGAGCCTGGAAGTGTATTACAATCTCTGACTGAGATGAATGAGAAATTTGGCTCTTACTTTAGTCTTCAAGTCTAGCCATAATTAAGTCCCCTTACTCCATCAATAACATTTCAGGAAAGTACCAGAAAGTGACCACTATCCTTCATAAGAATGTGTCAAGCTTCTTACAAGAAGAGACAGTCAGCAGTGGTCAAACTCGTGACCTACAGTATGGAAGAAGTAATATTTTTCATTGTCAGGAAATTTCGGTACTATGAAGTGAAAGTAATTAAGCTTCCAAGACATTTCAGAGACCTTCAATAAGAGTTAACTTAAGGATAGTATGTCCCCACTGACACACCATACAGGAAACAAGCATGTATTAGTATAGACTGAGAGAAGCATCAACATATCAACACATCAATATGACGTCACAATGTTTTGCAGGCAATCTGGACCTTTGTCTAGCAAAGGAGAGAAAACTTTAAGCTCCATTTTGTTTGAGAAAAGAAGACATTATGTATAGCATATCTTAAATTTTAATGAAAATGTGTACAAAAATATATGAATAATCAACAACTGTATAATGTGTCAATCTACAGTCTTCATTAGTTCATATTTGTTAAAAAAAAACCCCACTTGCCTTTTTACCATTAACTATTGCTGCTTCTCACTGACAGTCTTTCAGTTTAAGTTTGACACAAAATAAGCATTTTGAGGTATAACCACACAATTTCAATCCAGACATGTTGTGGAGAAACGTTTCATCTAAACCAGTAAACAAAAAATGTGTAACGTCAAAATCAAAATGGCTTTCAGACATTATTTTCACAGTTTAAACATCTAACTTCTAACATGTTAACTTCATGGTTAAAGGAAAATTCTAACCTTAGACTTTGTGATGTCATATATAGATGGAGAAGGACGTCAGCCATAGCATACTCTGTGATATTGTATAGAATGTCACGTCATATTGTTTCTTTCTTGCACAAAAATGTAAACCGAAATGTCGATGCCCAAAAAGGATGTTTCCTCATGTTAGAGTTAAAATAAACAATTTCATCTTGTGTTATGTCAGCAAAAATACTAAGGTTAAGGGGGTCAGAGGCTTGCAACTTAACCACTTAGGCTACAGCCATCATGGTTAGATCACTATGCATCTGTATCTCGTACCCTAGTATATTTGCCAAAATGGAACGCTACAAAGTTGTCTGTCTTATAATTCATGTCTGTACAATTATCAAATCACATAAAAAAATTTGCATACATTAGTGTCAACACAGATTTCAAACATTAACAGAACTACAATGTCATTTAAAAATCAAGAAGTGACAACATAGTTTAAATTGGTGTCTAAGTATCCTTGTTTTTCTATTCATGCCCACATGTATGTTTTATGACAGAAGAACTAATAATCATTGTATGACATGATCTAAATAGTTTGATATGAAAAAAACCCAAGAAATTATCAAGCAATATACATGTACCGGTAGCTAGAATATTTTTTTTCTAATTGCACCTATTTGCACACATGTAGACAAATGCACCACATTACATATTACTGCACATCATGTTATTTTGTTACCTGCCACAGTCAAATCCCTTTACCTAGAGATGTTATGATACTTTCCTTAAAAATCTCAAATAGAACTGATTCTATACTGTTGAATTCTGTTGCAGGAATATGCAAAGAAAATTACGGCTTTAAACTTTTCATTCATCATTATAGCTCTTAATTTATACATTAAAGTCTTAAAATTTATGATACAGTGGCTTTTTCATAACAGCAGGACAGATGTTACAAGTAGGTTTTACACATAAATTAAATTTAATATAAGGAATTAATACAAAATGAAGAAATAAGGAATGTGATTAACTGCACAGCATTCTAGTTTTACATTAATTTATCACAGTAACAGTTTATATAACCTTGTTACACATCATAAGTTAGTTTCAAAACTCAAATTCATTTTCATTCTTTCCAGAATCTTGCACTGAAATAATTTTTTACAAGTTTAACTGCTAGATGACACAAACAGTTCAGAAAGGTGGTCTGAGTTCTGTCGAAAATTATATTTGTTACAAATTTAGCACTAACATACACTTTGTGTTAATGTGTTAAACAAAAATATCTACACGTCCAGTATTATGCAACTTCCACATAGGTGGGTGCAGTTGCCACCCCACAGTTGTTGTCCTTTTGTGACATGAGAACGTAGCCATTATCACCCCAGTATGTTGACCAGGAGTTCTTGATCAGCCAATATTTCTCTCCATCCATCTCGCCATACCCAACAGCCAGCACTGCATGGTCCAACTGGTCAGGCTTGTTTCCTGTAATACACAGGGGTCAAGGTTAATATTTCCCTCCAATAAATTTGCAGTAAGACAGAGGTGTAAAAAAGTAAAGTAGAATTCAACATATAACATGAAAACAAACTGGAATTCAGCACCAGTTTGTGACTTGATAATTATTTCACATAAAATTCCATTGGACAAGAGCTGTCAGAATGACACTCGGAGACCCCTTTTGCCCTTCAGAAATCCTGAAAATCAATAAGGTATGTCGACTCAACATGAATAACCTGTCATTTTTCACAAATTTGGATTTTTGTATCCAGGCTTCAGTACTTCTTTAGTTACTTAATAGAAACCACTAAAGCAGAATGGAAAACTTTGTCCCTGACTGTTAAATAAGCAGCCTCAAAATCATTCAGGTCATTAACTAACCATTACCAACCACTCCATTAAGTAAGAGGATCTTAGTTTAACTCTTTCTTTAGAAAGTAAAAAGTGAACTTTTCTTTAGAAAAGTTTGTAGACTTGCGAGTCCCTATGTGCTTGACTTTTGACCCAGTGGGCCAGAAAAAACCTGGATAATCAACTTATCCTACCTAACCATCCTGTGGAGGTTAACAAAGTTCAGGTCTCTGTAAGCTTGATATATGCTAAGAATTAATATGGATATATACACCTAACCATCCAGTAAAGTTTGAGGGTTCTTGGTTCAGTTGTGCTTGGGTTACTGATCGGAAACAAATTTCAAAGAGCATGCCCCTGTGAGCTTGACTCTTGACCCTGTGTGTCCAGAACTGAAACTGATCATCTACCTGCTATGTCTAGTCACCCTGTAAAGTTTGAATGTCCTTGGTGCAATCATTTTTAGTGACCAGTATTGGTCTGAAACTATTTTTAACTGCAATTCCCTTTGAACTTGATCTTTGACCAATATAAAAACAAGAAATCTGCTGAAGCAGGCAATATACACCTGAAGGAAGCTATTGATTGTAAATTACCATTTACATAATGGATGAACACTTTATCAACAGCAACATTTTAACACGGAGATGTGGCAATGCTCAATTTCCCAAGGACAGTATTGTAACAATGTGTGCAATAAGTTCAAAAAGTTTCTTGTTTATTGATGAGTAATGTTTTACCTTAAACAGTTCAAAAGATACAGAGTGTACAGGAAAATATTTACACATTATATTGGTATGACATGTGGCCTCTAAGTACATCCATATCTTTGACCATAAACTGAAGTGGCCAAAACCTGTGCTCTGCACATTTTCTCCGTATGGAAACAATTTCTGACAAACAGTTTCAATATCCTTCAAGCAAAATCAAAAGATGCAGGGTGGGACATGAGGCCTGTAAGTATGACCTTGACCTTGATCCAAGAAAGCCTAAACCTGCCCACATCATTTCATTATGGTAAACATTTCTACCATATATAGGTTCAGTTTCCTTCAAGATACAGAGGGACAAGAAATTTCCCCAGTATGGCATGAGGCCTCTAAATGTGACCTTGACCTGAGCCAGCCAAAACCTCAGCTCTACCCATCATCTTGTAATGGTAAACACCTCTGCCATTTAGTTTTAATTTCCTTCAGCTAGTTCAAGACAGAAAACTTTAATTGACAACCAAAAGACAATTTTCCAAATTATTTGTTTTATGACATAATGCATGAACTAGAACTCATTTTCAAAATATTTCACCTTAAAGATACAATGTATACTCCTTAGATGAACACACTAAGCACAATGCACAAACAGACTTACCACATTCTGGTTCATAGTACACGCCATCAGCATAGAATGACAGGGACTTATGGGATGCATCTATTGCAACAGAGACTGGTCCCTTCATTGCAATGGCAAACATCAGGGCCTCCTGGTCAAAAGATGTCACATTTGTGTAACCAGCCAACTTTACCATCTTGGCTACTTTATCATCATGGCAGTAACCATCCTGAAAATATGCAATGAATTCTTTTTATTATAATAACAACAGGCCTCTTCTCTCCCATCTGGCTCACTTAGAGCTGAATGTTCTTGTAGTGTACTTTTGTGAAAGGCCATTATTTGTCATCATGGCTTGTCTGTTTTTAAAGCAACTTTCTTCATACAAACACCTTCTACTATTTTATTTCTACAATGAAATTTCTTTAAAACTATCCTTCATTGTCACTTTCTAACCTTTTTCTTCTCTTCAAAATAAAATTGTTGACACTTCACTTATCATTTAGAGTAACCTGACCCAGGTGAGCGATACCTGCCATCAGGACCCTCATATTTAAAATTTGTATACATGTCCAGTTACTTTTTTGAAGAAAAAACATCATAATTAATCCACATTGTTGTTAAAGTTTGCTATACAACCCATGTGTATGGTAATAATATGAACACCAAGAACCTCAAGTATAACTAAAAAGTGAAGTTGTTTCATATGACTTCCTAAAACTGATCACAAAAAAACTGAAAAAAAAAAACAGACAAAAAATATAGCCAATACAATTCCTTGCATAGATTCAATCTGTGTTTGATATGGATAGAAGTAGCATATTCCTTACTGACAACAGTAAAGTTATAAAAGTGGACAATATGACCCATATGCATGACAGTCAAGACAAATGCTGAAAAACACAATCAAAGAACTTACATAAATAAGAAGAAAAACTAGAACTGTGTCCATAGGACACGGATGCCCCCACTATGCATAAGTGCTCATAAACAAGAGCATGTATATTCTGTATGTAAGATTTAGGTGGGGAACAATTTTTTTTCTGTAGTTGCAAATGAATTGAGGTGTTTTGTATATTATTAATGCTGTCCTTTTATTTCAAAATTAGATATTTTATACTGAAACAAGGGCTGTCGGAAGGACAGCACGCTTGACTATTCTTAGTGCTTGAAGGTATTATAAAAGCCTGAAAATTAAAGTTTTTTCAAAGTCTTAAAAGGGGAATAACTAATAAAAATGCTTAACAGAGTTATGGGCCTTGATTGAATGACACAGTCTACGGCCAAGTTTGAACCAAATATCTGCAGTAGAAAGGGAAGAAATAGTGAAAATGAGAAGCTTGCCCTAAAACTTTAACCCAATAGCCACGCTGCAAGTACAATAGACCTCCTTATTCTTTGAACAGTCGACATAAAAATGTTGTAAATATTTATGTACTATGAGGAATCACATTAGCCAAGATGAAGAAAGAGACACACAAGTAATTACATGCTGCTGATATTAAAGTAAGCAGGTAAAATTTAAAAAATGTTACACATGAAAGTTAACTACAGATTAAAGTATAGAAACCCCAGGTGTGTCAGGTTCCGTAAAAAACATTACCCTTCCTTTACTATCATCTACACATTAAGGTTGTTCATCCCTGAAAGTTTAAGCAAAATCTGCCTTCCAGTTTATGAGAAGTTTCGTTCACAAATTTATTTCACTTTATGGTATATAGTGAAAAAATCAACAAAGGGCCATAATTCCATTAAATTTGATTGCAGCAAAAATTCCTTCCTTTACTATCATCTACACATAAAGGTTGTTCATTCCTGAAAGTTTAAGCAAAATCTGCCATCCGGTTTATGAGAAGTTGCGTTCACAAATTTATTTGGCTATATGGTATATAGTGAAAAAATCAACAAAGGGCCATAATTCCGTTAAATTTGGTTGAAGCAAAAATTCCTTCCTCTACTATCATCTACACATTAAGGTTGTTCATCCCTGAAAGTTTAAGCAAAATCTGCCTTCCGGTTTATGAGGAGTTGCGTTCACAATTTTTTTTCACTTTATGGTATATAGTGAAAAAATCAACAAAGGGCCATAATTCCGTTAAATTTGGTCGCAGCAAAAATTCCTTCCTTTACTATCATCTACACATTAAGGTTGTTCATCCCTGAAAGTTTAAGCAAAATCTGCCATCCGGTTTAAGAGGAGTTGCGTTCACAAAATTTCGGGACGTACGTACAGACGTACGGTCGTATTATCGTACGGTCGCACGGACTGACGGACAAGTGCAACGCTATATGCTCCCACTTTGTGAGGGCATAACAAAGTTCTTTCATTTCTAAGATTGACAGAAAATGAAACAAGAGGGCCATGATGGCCCTATATCGCTCACCTGAATATGACTGCTTTTAACAAAGTTGCTATGGACCTGGTTAATTGAACCCATATTCAAACTTGGCCTAGAAATTATTGAAACAATCTTTCTGACAAATTTCAAGGTTATTTGGACTGAAAGTGTAGCCTCTAGTGTTAACAAGGTTTTTCGATATTTGGGCTCTGTGACCTAGTTTTTTAATCCAGATAATCCATATCCAAACCTGAGCTAGAAATCATCAAAACAACCTTTCTGACAAATTTCCAGGACATTTGGACTGAAAATGTAGCCTCTAGAGTGTTTACAAACTTTTTCGATATTTAGGCTCTGTGACCTAGTTTTTTAATCCAGATGACCCATATTCAAAGCTGAGCTGGAAATCATAGAAGCAACCTTTCTGACAAATTTTCAGGTTATTTGGAATTAAAATCTTAACTCTAGAGTGTTAACAAGGTTTTTCCATATTTGGTCAATGTGACCTAGTTTTTGACCAAAGATGACCCATATTAGTACTTGAGCTAGAAATCATCAAAACAACCTGTCTGACAAATTTTCAGGATATTTGCACTGAAAATGTAACCTCTGGAGTGTTAAAGTGGTTTTTACCTTTTAGGGCTCTGTGAATTAGTTTTTGATCCCAGATGACCCATATCCTAGTCCGGGCTAGAAATCATTGAAACAACCTTTCTGACAAATTTCAAGGACATCTGGACTGAAAATGTAACCTCTAGAGCATTAACAAGGATTTTCTACTTTTTGGCCATGTGTCCTAGTTTTTGACCCCACATAACCCATATTCAAAACTGAGCTAGAAATCATTAAAACAATCTTTCTGACAAATTTCAAGGTTATTTGAACTAAAAATGTTACCTCAATGCGTGTTTACAAGGTTTTTCCATATTTGGGGTCTGTGACCTAGTTTTTGACCCCAGATGACCTTTATTCGAATCTGAGCTAGAAATCATTAAAACATTTTTTCTGACAAATTTCGAGAATATTTGGACTGAAAAGTAGCTTCTAGAGTGTTAACAAGTTTTTTGCTATTTTTGGGCTCTGTGACCTAGTTTTTGATTTCAGATGACACATATTCAAATTTAACCTAGAAATCATTGAAACAACCTTTCTGACAGATTCCAGGTTATTTGGACTGAAAATGTTACCTCTAGAGTGTTAACAAGGTTTTTCCATATTTGGGCTCTGTGACCTAGTTTTTGACCCCAGATGACCCAATTTTGAGCTTGAGCTAAAAATCATCAAAACAACCTTTCTGACAAATTTCCAGGATATTTGGACTGAAAATGTAACCTCTAGAGTGTTAACAAGGTTTTTTCTATTTTTGGGCTCTGTGACCTAGTTTTTGAACCCAGATGACCAATATTCGAACTTGAGCTAGAAATCATAGCAACAACCTGTCTGACAAATTTCCAGATTATTTGGACTGAAAATGTTACTTCTCCTTCTACAAGAAGATTTTCAAAGTTTTCACTATATAAGCCTATGTAAAACCAATGACCCCGGGGTGGGGCCAAATTTGACTCCAGGGGTATAATTGGAACAAACTTGGTAGAGGTCCACTAGACAATGCTACATACTAAATCTTAAGGCTCAGGGCCTTGTGGTTTCAGACAAGAAGATTTTCGAAGTTTTTCCTATATAACTCTATGTAAAACAAGTTACCCCTGGGGCGGGGCCATTTTTGACCCAGAGGCCATGACTTGAACAAACTTGGTAGAGGTCCACTAGACAATGCTGCACACCAAATATCTAAGCTCTATGCCTTACGGTTTCTGACAAGAAGATTTTTAAAGTTTTTCCTATATAACTCTATGTAAAACAAGTTACCCCTGGGGCGGGGCCATTTTTGACCCAGAGGCCATGATTTGAACAAACTTGGTAGATGTCCACTAGACAATGCTGCACACCAAATATCTTAGCTCTATGCCTTACGGTTTCTGACAAGAAGATTTTTAAAGTTTTTCCTATATAACTCTATGTAAAACAAGTTACCCCTGGGGCGGGGCCTTTTTTGACCCAGAGGCCATGATTTGAACAAACTTGGTAGAGGTCCACTAGACAATGCTGCACACCAAATATCTTAGCTCTATGCCTTACGGTTTCTGACAAGAAGATTTTTAAAGTTTTTCCTATATAACTCTATGTAAAACAAGTTACCACTGGGGCGGGGCCATTTTTGACCCCAGGATCATAATTTGAACAAACTTGGTAGAGGTCCACTAGATGATGCTTTATACCAAATATCAAAGCTCCAGGCCTTGTGGTTTCTGACAAGAAGATTTTTAAAGATCCAACTTTTCAAATCTGTTTTTAGCTCCTGTGACCCAGAAATGCAATGAACCGGAACCATTTGAACAAACTTGGTAGAGCTTCATGCAAGGAACATTCTAGGCAAGTTATATTAAATTTTGCCCAGTGGTTTCAGAGGAGATGTCGTTTGAATGAATTGTGGACGACGGACGGACGGACGGACGCCGGACAATCAAGGATCCTAAAAGCTCACATGAGCATGCTCAGGTGAGCTAAAAAAAACATCTGGTGTATGACAAGAGAAACCTTTAACAAAGTATTCTGCAAAGCTTAGAATTACACTAATGAAACTGGTACCTAACTGCCTTTCTGCACATAGCTACAGAATATTGTATTTGTAAATCAGCCATAATTTACAATTTCAGTTTTGGAACAACTTTCATTGAAGCATGTAAGTTTATCATGTCCAAAAATAACAGTGGCCATAATAATGGAAAATAGTCTTGTGTGTGTACCTAATACATTGTCATGTTACTTCTTCTAGCATAGTTAACTATTTTTGACCAATTGAATAAGTGGTAACATTCATTTGGGATTATCATTTCTTTTTTGTCACCCATATGATTGGTATAATAATCAGGTGAAAAGTTGGGTTAGCAACCAGGTCAAAAATAGGTTCACCTGTGCCAGATATTGACCATAAATGTCTTCAGTTGTAAGTCCTCCAGCCTTCATCACATACTCATAGGACCTGAAGATAGGAGAAAAATAATATTGACAAATATTTCTCCTCATACAGCAAAATCAATTTTGTGCATGTTCTTAGAGCAATGGCCTAAAAAAGGTTTCTAATGAAAACTATTAGATAAACTTGTTTTTTTCCCTATTATACATGGCAAGAAAAAAGAAAGGTCACATTTGCCGCTGCTTGCAAAACAGGTGCATGCATGAACCCTTTAAAAAAAGTGTAGTCTCCCTTAACCCAAGTTGTTTATATGATACACCCTCCCATTTTCTCAACCCCCACCTTTCCCCCCAGAAAATTAATTTGGACTTTTAATAAATTGGGCTTAAAGTGTTTGTAGCCTACTGAAATCTAAGATGACAGTCAGACCGCTTAAGTCAACATAATGGTATAATTCAACCAGTCAAAATTCGGATCAGTTAAAGTTACATAAGTAAAAAGAAAAACAAAATGAAAGATGTTGAACCTTTACCTAAAATCTTCACCACCATCACAGCCATTATTTCCCTCTCCCCAAGAGCAGTCAATTAACTGCTGCTGTGAGAACCTCAGACGTTCTCTGTACTTCATGAAGTATGCCCCTTCAATAGCTCCCACTGTACCAAAGCTCCAGCAGGATCCACACACCCCCTGGTCTTTCACTTGAGTTACAGCTCCTGTACAAATTTTAAATAAGATGCAATATCAGACAGTGCAAACCTTTCTCAAACTGGTTATTTCTTTGTTCACACACTACTGGTAATATTAAAATCAATTTACTATTTAAACATTTTCTTTTCGTTTATACATGTATAAAGAATCAGTCCTGAAAAAAATCACTACGCTATCCTGCTAATATATTATAAAATATACACTGTTTCTGTGCAATAACTTTATGAAAACCTTTTATTCTACTGCCATGGTTTTGATGTTAATTTATTTCAGTTGTATTTATTTTTTTATAATTGTATAAGCTGTAAATATTAAAGATATTTATGAATTTATAATTATCAAAGTTAACCCTTACACTCATCTCTATTTGACAAAAAGGTACTGATTCTTATAGAATGAAATATTAAGAACAGCTGGGAAAAAACTAGTAATACTTTATAATATGAAGGAGTTATGTTAATTCAGATGGCAAATCTAATTTTACCCTTAAGCCTCCAGTCTATTGAATCTGGTACAAGGTTTGGATCAACTGTAGATTTGTCAAACACCTTGGCACCATGATCACCTGGTGTATGTCTGTATCCATTCATTAACTTTAATTCACCAGTGGACTTGTCAGCTAAATGGTTTACAGCAAGGTTAAATAAAAGACCTTGTCTGTTCTTTGAATGAATAAATCTGAAATAAAAAGTTTTTACCATTTCTGATTGGGTCCAACACAGTGGAATGGACTATTCCCAAAAGCAAATGCAAAGTTGTCTTCTATAATAAATTGATACATCATAGAAATCTATATTAAAACAAGAGGGCCAAGATGGCCCTATATCGCTCACCTGAGAATCATTGCACAGAAAAATAAAAAATCAGGATGTAAGTAAATAGGTCAAGGCCAAGATCATCCACGGTCAAAGATTTAAACTGCATGCAAAATTATCTAATGTTTCACCGTTGTAGCTGACCAGACGGTCTTCTAAGAATAGGCACTGTGACCTATTTTTTGATCCTGGATGACCCATATACAATCCCATCCTAGATTTTATCAAGACAAACATTCTGACCAAATATTAGGAAAATCAGAAGAAAAATACAGCTTCTATCACATACACAAGCTTTTTCTAAGATTTGACCCCGTGACCTAGTTTTTGAACCCAGATGATCCATATACAACCTTAACCTAGACTTCATCAAGACAAACATTCTGACCAAGTTTCATAAAGATCCAATGAAAAATACAGCCTCTATCTCATACACAAGGTTTTTCTAAGATTTGACCCTGTGACCTAGTTTTTGACCCCAGATGACCCATATATAATCCCAACCTAGATTTTATCAGGGCAAACATTCTGACCAAATATCAGGAAAGTCATATGAAAAATACAGCTTCTATCGCATACACAAGGTTTTTCTTAGATTGGACCCTGTGACCTAGTTTTTGAACCCAGATGACCCATATACAATTCCAACCTAGATCTCATCAAGACAAACATTCTGACCAAGTTTCATAAAGATCCAATGAAAAATACAGCCTCTATCGCATACACAAGGCAAATGTGAACAGACAGATGACAGACAGACAGACGGACGAAAGACATCCAGCAATCACGATAGCTCACCCTGAGCATTCGCTCAGGTGAGCTAAAAACCAAGGGAGCCATGACTTTGGATTTAATTTTACTTAAATTCAATTCTGAGAAAGTGATCATCAAGATAATAATTTTGACAAGGTTTCAAGATGGAAAATGGCTGGTCACAAAAGCTCACAAAAGCTTACACATGTAATACTGGTAGCTTTAAATGATACAGTCAAAAAAATAATCATTATGTCTTTAAAAACAAGAAAGAAGGTCATTATTTCAAGAAATATAAATAATGAAATGTGTTTGCAAAACTGTCAGGTTATGCTTGGGTGAGCCAAGGACACCAATTTCAAACTAGAGCCTGTTTCTGACAAAAAATGAATCTCCCTCCACATGTCATTACCATGAAGAATACTAGTTTTTAACAAAGGAGCACAATCCAGAAACAGAAGACATAACTGTTAAATTAATATTAATAAGACAGCCATGATGGCTTTCTACAAGTGGTTATGGAGATTAGCCCAAATGTGTTCAAATCAGGACAAATTTAGGACCATAACTTTGCTGAAAATCACTGAAATGGAATGTGCTCATGAAATACTCAACGAGGCTGAAAACCAACCGGCAGTTATTGACAAACACAGACAAAATTTGTGACATACATTCATACAGGCAGACAGACAGATATGTAAAATACAAAAACAATATTTCCAATAATCATTCCTGTGAAGTTTCCTCCAAATTCAACCAAAGGTTAATATGTAGATATGCCTAAATGTATTAAAATTTGGATGGATCAAAGACCAAAACTCCGACCAGAACACAATATTAGGAATAACTACACTTGCTAACAATCATTCCTGTAAAGATTTGTCAAAATCTGACCAAAGGTTATGGAGATATGCTCATATGTGTTCAAATTTGGACAAATTACCGCCCACAACTTTGCTGAAAATCACTTAACCGGAACATGCAGACGATTTGCTCAATGAGGCCTGGTACCAATAAATTATAGTATGTTCCACTGAAATCCAACCAGTGCTCATGGAGATGTAGTGCAGACAGACTTTGTGACAGACAGACAGACAGATTGAAAGACCAAAAACAATATGTTTCCCACCCCATTTCATGGGGGGAGACATAATTCAGAAATATGCATTATATTTTCAACTATGTGTTGTACCAAAACCACTTCTTTAGCATATATATAATATCATTGATTATGGCCATTTTTTTACCATCCAGCTAATAACATACCGAACATTTTGTCGGAAATTGTGCAGTCTCTGTGAATGCTCTTTTTCATATTTTTTATCCAAGGCATAAGAAGGCTTGTGTGTGAGCTTAAACTGCTCAAACATCTCAACAATATGGTCATCATGATGATTAACAAACTCTCTGATAGGGTTGTTGAGAATTCTGTGCACAGAGTTGCCAGGACCTGGGAAATCACCACATGTCATATCTACAAAGGAAAATTGCAGAATGGTTTTTTTAATATATAAGATATCATGGGTAAGACATAATTCAACCAAACAAACTACAAATGATGGATTGTGCTGTAAGTATGGTATAATGTTTTATGTTTGAATGACATTAAGAACTGCTTGTTCACAGATTTTGGTGAAAACTTGAGTATCAGACTATCAAACCCCATGAAATTCAAACTTGAACTCACATTCCAGTCCCTTCCGCTCTTATATTTACAATGTGAATATTTCCATTATATTTTTGTGTTTCCCTTATAACTATATGCACAGGAGTTTGAAATTCTATCAATAAACAAGAGATATTGTAAAAATTATGTCCTCTACATAATAAAAAAACATAGAGGACATAATTTTTACAATATCTCTTGTTTATTGATAGAATTTCAAACTCCTGTGGTCTTATACATTGTAACAGCAAAATCATGAAAATAAACAAGATAATGAGACAAGTGTAACAACTGTAATACTATTACACTAGAATATAAATTCTTCAGAGAAGAAGATTTGTACTATTTAAGTATACAACAAACTTACTTGAAGGAGTTTCAAATATAGTTTCTGGTATTGGACTTTTATTATACTGGAAATAATCTATCACGTATTTATCATAGTGTGATCCAAGGAGTGAATCAAAGCCCATCATTTCATAACGAACAGGGTCACTGGTGTCTGAGACTACCCACATTGTGTATGTGTTAACTTTATGGTTCTCCTTATCTACCATAGTCCAAACATCACATGACTGCCCTCTTATTACTTCTGGGCTAGACCCTTTCTGCAACAGAATAAAAAAATGTCTAAAAATAAGTCTAAGAAAGTGAGCGTGCATACCAGCCTTATCCCACTGATAAAAGTCAAACCACAATTTCTTCAAATTGACTACAGACCTGATTTTTTTATCAAACTGCATTTTTTCTTTTCTCGCATGTATTAAAGAGACCAAAACATGTTTTCCCTATACACCTTAACTTTCTTGTACTGTGACCTACTACACACTATACAAAGGTTTTATCAAAGAGAGATAATCAACAAAAGATCAAATAATAACTGACTGTTTAATTGTAGTGTAAAGTATTTTGGTAAATGTATTGTAATCTAATTTTTACACATTTTTGTTTAATGCTGCTGCACTGGTATTGAATAATGAGAAAAATGAGAATGTATATGTACATTAGAGGGCTAAAACATAAAAAAACAACAAAACAATTTAACTAATTCACACCCCTACATTGCAACCCTTTCATTCCACCGTTAAGTACTGTTTGTACCATTAGCTGTGACAAAACCCTAGATATCTAATTCATATTTAAACAAAGCCATATTTAGGTAAAATGATCTCAGTTTTATGCATGAATATGAGTCATACAAGAATTAACTTCCTTCTTCATCTCTGAAAACAAACTTTTATACCTCAGTCATGTCTACATTTTAGGTTGTTTACTTAGTTTTATAAAAAAAAAATAAAATAAAAAATGAATAAAAATAAGGTCAGTAAACATTTTCCTCATTATATATATGAGTAATAAAAGATAAATAAAACAAGAATGGGTGAGGTGCAAGGTTCAAAATTTAATGCAAAGCTAATTAACAACAGACAGTTACTAATTCAACAAAAAAATATAAGAAGAATATTGTTCAGGACAATAAATGGCCATGTAAAATCTGACTATAAATGTCTTCAGTACTACAGCATTTTAATGAAAACCCATGAGAAGATTCATGTAACTTTGCAATCTATGGAATGCTCAGCATAAAAATACTTACATGCCACAAATTTTTAAACAAAGTGTAGTATGTGCAACCAGTTTCTGGTAAATCCATGCCTTTTAGATATTCCTGCCTCTTAGGACTTTTAGAGGATGAGTCAACTAATGAAAACTAAGTGTGAGTAGGGGAGAAAGGAGGGAAGACATAAAGATAAAGATGTCACAACATACCACAAACCCTTTAAGGTCTGGAAGTCCTGTCTGTACATCTACTGGGGCTTCAGAGAACCCAGGTACCTTGAAACAGGACATCATGTTACGAATTTTGTAGTTAGACATAGGAGCCACTTTATAACTGGTACCAAACTGACCTTGATCTGCCCTTTGAAACGTCATCACCATGCCTATAAGAGTACATCAAATACACATAATATACAGTCTACATACTATATACATGATTCTCATGCATTAGGAAATGTTTGTATTTCTTGTATAAGGAAACCGTTTGTGTTTTACTGTTCAACAATATATATCGTTACATTCTACACATATGTCTGTTACACATTCTACCTTGTGTCCAAAGTTTTAGTCGTAAAATAAAGAACACATTTAGTATTTCTTAAATATATTGCATAACAATAGTAAACATGTCAATTGTACACTTTATAAGTAACACATAATTAAAACCTAGTTATTTAAGACGTAAGTGTCTGTATAGATTATGATTCATGATGTAAATGTATTTTATGGTTACACATGTATAAGTACTTATGTACAGATGTCATATGGCTGATGTGTCTATATACAGAATAAACCACTAAGTGTTAAGTCCACAGTTCACAAGATGAGCCTGTTTGTTCATACTGCTTACAAATTCCCATTTATCATGATCAGAATTCTTTCCAAAAATCAGACAGAGTTGAGTTACTTCTTGCAATTATCTGACAAAAATACAAATCATTTAAGTAAGATGTACAGGGTCTTGGTATTCCTTTAATTGTTTTCAACAGAAATATCACAACACTATAGTATTTTTAGTTTTGGCGATCGACAGCGGAGGCACTGAGTTACGTCATTAAGTCTTAAATGAATTTAATTTAATTCAGTTTTTTTTTGATAAGCATAAAAGCATTGATTATATTTTCAAAGTCAAACATTTACACTGTTCCTCTGAAAATATTTCTTTACTTTCTAAATACATCAACTCTTCTTGCAAAGCTATCAATCTTTGTTTCATCTTCATGATTTGTTGTATGCTATAAATTTTAGTATAAACATTGTAAAATGTTTTATGCATAATAAAGATTTTGTCTTTGTTACAATGTATTTGCATATAAGATCAAGATTTTGGGTTTGAGACTGAACATAACAATCATACAAATTTTCAATGCCCTTTGGCCCTTTAAAGGATTTTCATGCATATTTTTTTGTTAACACTATTAAGGTTTGGTTTGGTTTTATTGGGGTTTAACACCAGTTTAACAGCTAAGGTCATATCCCAGCGGTCAGTTCACCTAACCAGTGTTCCTGGGTATCTAACCAGTTTACTAACCAATTCTTCTGCAAATGACTGACTACTTCCTCACTTGCTTCAGAGGGGAGGGACAAATGACCTATAGACGCATTGTCTGAGATTAATTACCATAGAGAAATTTTTCCAGCTCTGATGGGGATTGAAGCGGGATTGTCAAGATTGACAATTCGATGCTCTACCGTTTGAGCTAGCCATGCCAGCTTAAAACACTATTAATGACAACTTACTAAAAGATATAAGAGAGCTGTGAAAATTTTAGAATAAAGATAATATCTATCTATAAAATAAGAAAAAGTTCATACCACCATAGTAGTCTATTCTACTTCTTTTGTTGGTAGCATCAAACCAAACACTGAAGGGCTCCACGATCTCAGCATACGGTAGTTTTAGAGTGCCCTGAACACTGTATACATCACCCCATGATGGTGGCTCATCAGTCAATTGGCTTGGAAGACAATAACAAATCCCTGTAAAATAATATGAAATGTCTTGCTAAAACTTTTTACTATACAGAATATATCAAACTTAATAAACTACTCGCTTAAACTATTGCAATGACATCTTTTATTAAAAATATATATATACTGTAGGCTGTTAAAAAACAGTATCACGTGTGTGTCGTAATCATTAAAACTATGCACGTGTTTTAATTCATAAATGCCACTGCACAGTTTCCAATAATAAAATTTTATTGTTTATTCCGAGGATCTTATAGTACCTTGGAATAAATGTTTTGAACTTTCATCGTCTTTTGTCTTTGGCTTGACTTTGTTCACTCATTTTGTAAATAATTATTCTATGCTTCCACGCCAAATATTCATTAATTCTACTAATAATATGCAGCACACCATTTTTACATTTAATGCACAAATTGCTAAATTGATTAATTTTCAAATTTAAGAAATTGCTTACCAAAACAAGCGAACGCCGCAAAAATCCAACTTGTCCTGCCAAACGCCATTTTAGTTCTGAATGACTTATCACATGATCGATGAAGTATCACATGAGAGTTTCGGTCACGTGATGTACCGATATAGTATCTAGATCTTATCTCAAATCTTTATGGCTTTACACATGTACACTAATTTGAGTGTATTGATAGACGTGTAAAGAAATGAAAATAATCTGAAATCACTTGAAAATCTCTACCGGCTTTAAATCTGAAATCACTTGAAAATCTCTTCCGACTATAGCCAGGGGGGCACAAAGGTATTAGGCCTATATATATAGGTACTTGCGGTGTCCGCATCGGTGTCGGTGTCCCATTTTGATTGTCTGGGACATACCTCTAAAAGTACAGGAGGCATCAACTTGAAAAGATCTCACTGTGAAGAGGTGCAGTGCCAAAGAACCATAAATCTCTTTCGCATAATTTTTATGCTCCCCAAAGGGCGAGCATATAGTTGCCGCTTTGTCCGTCCGTCCGTCCCGTCCGTTCGTCATAATTTTGTCCGGAGCATAACACATAAACTATGGGAGATATCAAGACCAAACTTCATAGGTAGTTAGATCTCATAGGTAGTTAGATCTCATTAAGGAGCAGTGCACTGCACAAGAACCATAACTCTTGCTTTATTAATTTTTAAGTTATTGCCCTTTGAAATTTCTCATACTTATTTTTTGTCCGGGGCATATCTCACAAAGTATAAGAGTTATCAACTTGAAACTTTATGAGTAGATAGATCTCATTGGTGAGCAGTGCAGTGCACAAGAGCCATAACTCTTGCTTTATTTATTTTTGAGTTATTGCCTTTTGAAATTTCTCATACTTATTTTTTGTCCGGGGCATATCTCACAAAGTATAAGAGATATTTATATGAAACTTTATTGGTAGATATATCTCTATGAGGAGAAGTGCAGCGTGCAAGAACCGTAACTCTATTTTGCATAATTTAGGAGTTATTGCCCTTTGTTATTTTTCATACTTAAAAAATACATATTAAACAATAGCCCTTTTGGAATTAGCATTTATTCGGGAAGCATCCATCGGTTCTACCAATTTCTTGTTTACTTATTGACCTTTATAATTTTTCATACTTAATTCTTGCCCTGGGCATAACTCGAAACGTATTGAAGATATATACTTTAATATAAGGTACATAATATATGATTGATTATAAACAATGTCATTCTCCGACGAAAACCAGACATGCATGCAGTATATATTTAAACCCACGTGTCCAGAGAGTCTAAGTATTACCAAAAGTTTTAGGTCTTTTGGTATTACATACACTTATGGTGCTAAATTGATAATGTCAAAACATTTGATACAACACTAGAAACCCTAACCATGTCGATAAAGAAATGCCTTATCTATTCAGGGCCCACTACAGCGCTCTGCCAACCGTGAAGGCAAGTACAATTAAAACGAATTTTCAAAGGTGCTTTTCTTTTAGAATAAGAAGAACTATGCAAAGAAAGTTTCACTATTGAATACGACTAAAAAAGAAACCGACGGAAATAATCATCATAACATATGTTGTGGCTAGTTTTGGAGGGCTGCGGCTAGACCGGATGACGTGCATCATCCCGTCTATGTTATGCCTGTAGGGCTGTATAATGTTTTATACAATGACTAAGATATTTCGGAAATTCGCATGTGAGACATTATCTTAAGAATGAAAGAGCTGCAACAGTTTCATAACAGTGATCATAACAGAGACCATTATTGAATGGGGGGATCAGTGGTCTAGGGGTTATGCGCTGGACCTGCAATCCAGGGGTCACGTGTTTGAGCCCCTGGTCATGCACTAAATTCATTTCGGATGAGATATCAAACCGAGGTGCCATGGATCGTTACTATACACAGCATGTGACAGAAATAAGAGTGTATCTGGAATGGGATGCTTCTTGTACTTCCCAAAAATTAACTCGTCCGGAGGCGTTGATTTTACGGGAAACCGGTACCACGATAAATAAACCGAAATGGATAGATCGCCACTGTTTTAAAGACGGTGAGTTTACGCCAGAGTGTCAGTGCACCAACATATGAATGCAATTGTCGCACAGTTTCAGAACACCATTTAACATTCGGATGATTCTAAATTCAAAAAATAAAAACTTATTAAGACTATATATACACGTGTATATAAGTGCAATGTACAAACACTAAATCTTTATGACTTGAAATATAACTAAATACTGCCAAACGACACTTTTCCCTTGTCAACAAATTTCATTAAACAAAGTATAGCATACCAACATCATTGCGGGGTATTTATTTAGTAACAGAAATAAGTTGTTGACACATACAAAACAGATCGAGTAATGATACAAACACAGCCTTCACATCGTGTCTGTTGACGTCATCTTCTTCGTTTTCTTGACATTTTCTATCAACCGTCTGTAGGGTTTGAGGGGAAGCATATGAAATGATCATTTTATTATCATAATGGATACAAGTTGGATTAGGTCAGGGCATGTAGTCAGAGGAAATAAATACCCCAAGCCGGGTACTGGCGAGGGAAGAGGGTGCCAATCTGCTGAAGTACCTAAGATTCGGGGTGGGGGACATTTGCTTTTGTTATTTTTCTTGTTGTTTTAAAAACATTCTAAAGACTGCCATCCTGCGTTTTGCCATTTTAGAAACTTTTGTCATCATATAATTGCCTAACTGCCAGCTGAGGAAAACTTTATCAACACTGTTTAATCCTTTTCACAAGGTGTATAAACCTACGTGTTGTTTCGTTCATTTGAATAAATTCTTCAATTTCTTAGCTCAGTATTTCCGAGAAATTTCCGTGAAGCATTCTTTAACATAATGTAGACGTTTGGAATTTCTACCTTAAAACACAAAGCCTTCTATCTGGTACGTGACGTCTGTAATCACGTGTTTTACAAGCTACGATGCATTTACTATTAATTTGCTCGTGTTAAAAGATTAAAATAATATTATTAATAAAACAAAGTTTGCAAATAAAACTAGTTGACTTTCTTTCTTATTCATTTGATTATCGGGCTTAAAACAAGCGGCATGATACTGCAAAGTGTGGTTAGTCATTTCACTATGGCACACGTGGTCTCGTGTAATGTTCATTGTCGAGACAGCCCACGCCACGACTGGTCCTTCTCAATTGTAATTTCTCTCAGTGTTTTCTCCAGTTGTTCAATTTCTTCATCTATGTCAGAAGTTCCGTCTGATGAATCATAATAGTCATCACTCACTGAAAGTACAAGATCATTAAATGTCAAGCATTACCTTCAATTTCAATTTTGCAATTTGATTATCTATATTTCTCGCGTTTCCGAGTGCTTACACGTGAATTTTATAGAGCTGAATTTGATCGCTATCATTACCAACTGATATATCTAAAAATGAATGTGTATCTAGGAAATATTATAGCTATATGGTTTCACGTGTGTAATATAAAGAAATACCTTGCAGTTTTATTACATTACAAATAAAGTTTAACAAGAGATGAAACGAACGAGTTAGTGTAGGTTATTTGACGTCGCAATGACGTAAGAAAAGACGTTAGCACCATAGATATTGTAAACCATTTCCGCATCAGAACACGGCAAATACAGAATCAACAAAACAGGAAAGGACATGAAATCTAACGTAGATGAGAATGAACAATTTCCCTAAAACAAAGAATAAGGTAATGTGTACTATAAAATATTTAGCCTATTGTAAAACTGTCAATTACGTCACCAGAAAAAAATGTAGTTGCAGTGTGTGTGTTAAATTGAAATTCACTGCATTTTTGTTTCCAAGACAAGTTCTGATGTTTATTACTTCGCATTCGTTTATTACTTCACTTTTGGTGATGCAGACGTTTGCCCTTATGTAGTCGCGTAGGCTTTGGGTGTTCGGCTCAGTTGGTAGAGCCAGGGGGTCGTTTTCATTATTGCCATTTTATAGTTTATCGTTTCGGATAATGGTATAATGATTTAAAGTGGAGAAAAAAGTATTTTAAAACCTTAAAGGTTTTTAAACTATGTTACTGTAACAGGTGGTGAAAAATCGTAGCTCGACCCGGACTCGAACACAGGGTCTTCCGCTTACAGGGCGGACACTCTACCAACTGAGCGAACAAGACACACGTTTCTGTCTTATCGATTTATCACCAATACAACTGTATCTGGCTACATATACCCTAAGAGTCACAGAGAATATTGTAAACATAATTATTCTCGAGGTGCCAAACCAGTAGCCATATTATAACGTAGGTTATTTTCGTTGGGCGCCAAATGTAACAGTTGGTAAAAAATCGTGGCTCGATCGGAACTCGAATCCAGGGCTTTTCGCTTACAGGGCGGACACTCTACCAACTGAGATACCAAGCCACACGGTTCTGCCTTGACGATTCATCACCAATACACCTGTACTTGGCTACATTACAATTTTTCGACTCAATATCTCTATTTCTTCTCTTTTGTTTGTTTGCACCTCATTAGATATATCTTTGACGTTGTTTTTAGGAAATTCTTTAATTTGCATTATTCATTTTTTTTCGTTATTAATCAGAATGTAGCTGGGGGGCAAATGTCTGCATGACCAAAATGTAGTTGGGTGTGTGATAGAAAAGGGGAAAGTGTGGCTCAGTTGGAAGAGCTAGGTCCCACGTCGGGTGACACCATTGTTCTAAACAAAGGGAGAAATGTGCACCAGACGTGGCACCTACAACCCCCTAGCTCTACCAACTGAGCCAAACACCCAAAGCCTACGCGACTACATAAGGGCAAACGTCTGCGTCACCAAAATGCATCTGAAGGCAAATGTCCGCATGAGCTATATGTATTTGAGGGGAAATGTCTGCATAAACAAAATGTAGTTGAGAGCAAATGTCCGCATGAGCTATATGTATTTGAGGGCAAATGTCCACATGAACAAAATGTAATTGAAGGCAAATGTCCGTTTGAGCTATATGTATCTGAGGGCAATCTGTCCGCATGAACAAAATGTAATTTAGGGCAAAAGTCCGCGTGAACAAAATGTAGTTGAGGGAAAACGTCCGCCTGAGCTATACCTATTTGAGGGCAAATATCCGAATGAACAAAAATGTAGTTGAGGGCAAATGTCCGCATGGACAAAATGTAGTTGAGTGCAAATGACCGCATGGACAAAATGTAGTTGAGGGCAAATGTCCGCATGGACAAAATGAAGTTGAGAGCAAATGTACGCATGGACAAAATGTAGTTGAGGGCAAATGACCGCATGGACAAAATGTAGTTGAGGGCAAATGTCTGCATGGACAAAATGTAGTTGAGGGCAAATGTCCGCATGGACAAAATGTAGTTGAGGGCAAATGTCCGCATGGACAAAATGTAGTTGAGGGCAAATGACCGCATGGACAAAATGAAGTTGAGGTCAAATGTCCGCATGGACAAAATGTAGTTGAGGGCAAATGACCGCATGAGCTATATTATGTATCTGAGGGCAAAGGTTCGCATGAAAAATGTAGTTTAGGGCAAATGTCCACATTAACAAATTGTAGTTGAGGCCAAATGTCCGCATAAACAAAATGTAGGGCAAATGTCCGAATGAGCTATATGTATCTGAGGGCAAAAGTCCACATGAACAAAATGTAACTGAGGGCAAACGTCCGCATGATCAAAAAGTATTTGAGGGCAAATGTCTGCCTGAACAAAATGAAGTTGAGGGCAAACATCACTAAAAGTGGATAAAAGTGCATCTTCAATTTTGTAAAATTTCAACAAGAAGCATTTTTCTGTTGTGTAAGATGATCGATCATTGTAACATTTAGGGCAAATGTTGTAAACGCAACTAAGGTAAAAAGCTTAAACGGCGCTTTACTTTACTTCGACGGGCTTAACCCATTCTTTTCAATCTAATATATCTGTGTCCAATGATAGTAAGTCGATAACGAGTTTGGAATATTATTTCGGACCTTAGAATTTTGGCTCATTTTACTTAAACCAGTAAAATTTTATACTGTTGCGGGATTCAAAACATTGGCGTAGGCCTATTTATTTTCAGAGAATTTCAAGAAATTGTTAAGACACTGAGTGAAGTAGAGTTATTAAATGACACTTCTAATCCATTGCCTACAAGTTAGCTTTTACTGCAACTAGATAGAGTGTTCGCATTGTAAACTTGAGGACTCTAGATTCATTTTATCTGAGTTTAAAGAAATAATGCACAACACAGATATTTTAACGTCAGAAAGCACAAAAAATAATCAAGGAGCTTGATTTTTGTTCGCAGAAAATAGTCCAGAGAAGAGTAAGCAATTTTCAATCCTTTGTTTTCTTCTTAATTAGAGTCACACGTTTGCATACGCACGTCGAGGGGTCAATACAAAAACGTTGTATCTCTTTCAGGTACTGAAATGTCGAATTCAAATGTTTTATTTATGAATTCAGCTGAAACTGAAGAGTAAATGGGGCATTGTTCAAATTGGTATATATAGATCTGTAAAAAAATAAGCCGAAAACATCTGCTTGATAAATGGTAAACAAAAGGCGTCATGTGATGCACTGATGACGTCAAAACGTAATGACGTAAGAAACGACATTGGTACTATAGTTATAACGTTTCCTTTGTTGATTAAACGAGAGAAGCGGCTTCTATAGTCTGTAGAGTGTTAATAACCATCTAAATGACTTTAGAGGAAGCAAATGAGAACAATTATGAAAGAAAAGTTCGAGGTAAGATTTGAGACGTACAAATGCTAAAGATCTTAAACAACGTCTTCTTTTCTTTGGACGTATTTCTTATGATCGCAGTGTTACAAATGTATTCTGAAATTCAAATGATCTTGTTTCATGTTCTGTCAATGTATTCACGAGAAAACTACAATTATAGTCGCACAAGAACAAACTTCTGTTCACATTGTGGATAATGAATGTAAAACGCACACACGGATATAGTAAACAATAACGAAAAAAGAAAACAGACATTAATTACAAAAATATTCTTGCAAATTGTATAGTGAGCCTTCCATAGAAACCATTATATTTACAACAGTGATAAATGGTACTGCAGTACACCAGTGTTCTTTTTACTAAAATATTCGAGTTAATTATTATCTTAAGATTATCAACGGAAACTGAAATTCACTCAGCCACAGATATAAAACTCTTCCTGGCAAAAAAATGTCTATATAATATTCCTATAATATTGTTCATTATTTTTCTGAACAGGTTATCTTAGACCATAACTACGACTAATAAAACCGATTCTTGAATTTACACCATGACCTTTAATCTAGAGTGTCGTTTAGAAAATAATACATCATAGGCAGCCTCTTTTTATTTCACAGGTATCTAACATGACTTCAGTACAAACAGAGAATCCGTATTCAGGTAATTTCGACATGGCATATATTATTGACGGCGAAGATGGTTCAAATCCCAAAGAACATGCTGACCATCACGATACAGACATGGTCAAATACAAAACTAAGTGTGTCAACAATCAAAATATAGGCAATGACCGATTTTTAAGCGTTCTCGACAGACGAAGACTCGCCAAAAGTGCGGTAGAACAGGTCAAATATAAAAATGAACCAATAGTGAAGCCTGATACAGAAAACATTCAGTTGCGTGCATTGGAATTGTTAGGACAACTTAAACAACATTTCGCTACCGAAAGAGTGGCAAGAAAAAAGCTCATAAGTAAGCTTGAAAAGACAGGGAATTATGTATGGCATAACACAGTGGAATCATTTTTGAGACATCATGAAAAGCCTCGAGCTGAAGTTCAGTACTATAAAAGCGGTGGTGATGGACCAGAAGAAAAGTTGTATACTTTTTCAGTGCGACCATTTAGAGTCAGAGGCTCTGATTTAAAAGTAAAGGTCCCCGCTTCTACAAAATATGAAGCATATAGTTCAGAGGTATCTGAAAATAAGAAATATGGAATTGGCTCAGGCAAAGACGAAGACACCAACAGTCAACAAGAAAAATATTCCAGCCACAATGGTCTGGACACTGCTTATAACAACACTGCCACTCTGCAGAAAACGACGAAGACATCCAGGATGATCCTTGGTCAAATCTTAAATGTTTCCTCAGTATGTGGTTTCGACGCCAACTCTTATCTTCCCATCTATACTCTTCCAAGTCAAGCAGAAACATGCAGAATACCAGCAGTACCAATTTTCGACACTAGTGAACACGTAGAAATACTACAAAATACTGCAGCTGAAACGTTCGAACTTGAAAAACCGAAACTAAGAAAAGAACGCCATTGTAAGCCTAAACCCAATCATATGACAATGGCATTAAACAAAAATCACCTGGAAGCACTTGATAACAAATTAACTCTAGAAACAGTATATGTCATGACCGCACCATTTGCAATTGCCCAGGGGCCAACAGTAGACTGTGGACTTCTCACTCTACATATTTATGGACACCATATCCTGCCATTCTATACTACATTCATCAGCCAGTGGAAGCTACTGCTTCATTACAACGGCGTTCATCAGCTCAACAATCTTCACCCAGATCTAGTTAGTCTTGGCCATTTAGCAATGAAAGGAGGCATTCGTGTGCACATGTCAGTAAATAAGAGCTCAGCTGAGCTACCAGTTGACAAAACCTCCACTCTTAATGGTGTTTCACTTTTTACAGCGGAAACATCTTGCATGAAGAAATCAAAGAGCGATGTAGCGACAGAAAAATGTGATGAGACAGATCTCTCATTCGGCGAAGTTTCTAGAAGTCAAAATTTAAGTACACCTGAGGAAATTTCAAGCAAAGGTGCACCAAGTTACAAACAATGCCTTCCCAAGGAAGTCACCAACACAGCTGAATTAAGTGAAAACATTATTACCACAGATGATAGTGATACTGTATCAGTTGTTAACAGCAGTGTCGGTACTGAAACAATTGAAGACGAGTCGGAAGATGATTTCACAATGGGAATACTCTCTATTTACAGCAGAAGTGAACTTCATTCCATGTAAGTCATTTTACTCAGAACCGCCATAAAATATCACTGCTTTATATTACAAAAAAATACACAGTGTAACTTATTTGCAATTAAACATTTCTTTTCTAGACAAAGAACAAGTTTTTCTATAGCGAATACGTCTTATAGTTTAAGTATCCATACACAACTGATTTTATTAACTAATATGCTTGCGATATCTTAAACGAAAATTATTTTAAAGTAGCTACATGATTTAATGTTTACTTAGGTATATAAAATGTGTTATGAGAGTGTGAAAATCGCAGCTTGGTTTTTACTTTTGCTACAAAGTAACATGAAACTTTCATGAAAATTTTGCGTTTTCTTTCACAGATGCCCAGCAGTATCCGGCGCTGAGAAATGAGAAGAGAAAAAATAAAGACAGAATCTGTGTTTCATGTATATTCATAAATCATTGGATAAAATAACGGTTTTTAAAAAAATGTCGTTGTTTGTTGTCTAGCTTAAAAGCCAGCCAAACCGATATCCATCTACGTATAATAGAAACTGTAACTATTTATCGTTGATTTCGGTTATCGATAATACCAGCGTACCTTGAAGAATACGTTCATGATTTACACAAGAGTAAGAAATTAAAACCCAAGGCAGATATATAAAACTAGATTCTGAAATTGATTTCTATACAACAATCCTCTCAACAGTTGTAAATTTAAACAGACTCTACTTTAACTTGGGGATTTTTATATTTTACATACTTCTCTTCTGAAACACCTCAACTTTTAATTAAGGAATGGGTTAATAGAGAAATGCATTAATTAGTTATAGTTTTTGATGTGGGCTTTTTTCTGCTGATATACCAGTGTATTACAGCTTTGTCCTAATAGACCTTGGACCTAAACTACACGTAACTTAGTACTTAGTAGGCAATGGACATTTGTAGCAAGGCAGAAATGTGGACGTTTTCGAACAGAAATGGTCGCTGAATGATAATACCAGTAATTCAAACACACTGGAAAACCCAAGCTTCTGCAAGTCCAAGAGAACTAAGTGAATTGTTCATGATTACTTATTAGCCACTGTAAACAACAATTTACAATTGGGTGCTGATGTTATACTGGTACGTAAGTAAACTAATAAATCTAAGCCATACATAATACAACACATAGACACTTAACAAGACGAATCTGTATCACAGGCTGTTCCAAAAGGAGACATAACCTGATGAAACGTTTTGAGCTTTATTTTGTATTCTCGAAATTTGTTTGATAGAATAAAATGAAATATTGACATACATGTAAAGATAAAAAGCCAGAAAACTTACTCTTTGCTCTGTCTTCAAGCGTTGTTAGTAGATAGTAACATACTGGATTAAAACTTGAATCATAGAGGCTTTTTGCTTTGATCACAAGGGCATACTCGCCATGTTCTGGAACGCTGCAGTCAACTTTCAATTTCTCGGAAACTGTGTCGATACTTAAGTACTCTGTAATTATACAACAATCTCTAAATCTCAAAGGGTAATCAATTATTCCTCTGCCTCTTTTTTACGTTTACCGTCACACTTACTATGGAAAAAAGAACGTTTATCAATCTTGATAAGTTAAACGATATTAAAGGTTGAAAAAAAAAATCAATATATATAAATATATATACATACCCTCCATGTCATCCATTGATTCTCCTGCTGGACATAATTCAGCGTCATACTGGAATTTGCTCACAGCATCCTCAGCTATAGTGAATCTCAATCTCACAGTTGTTTTTCTTCGAGACATTCCGGTTGACTTGGGTTGAATAAATACTTTTGGCTCTTTGATGTTTGGCTTAGACAGTCCTGCTTCCGCTGCTGTCGGACCGAAACCCCAACCAGTCTGACCAACATCGACCGGAAGTATACGTACATCAGACATTCTCTCCAGGCAAACTATTTTACATCTGAGTAGAACTTTCTTTGTTTTGCTTTCAGTCTTTCCACCGAAGACAACCAACTGATAGCTACCTTCGACTGGGCAACGAACTTCAAAAATAAACCGGTTCTTTTTTCTTGAGGAGAAAACCAGTCTGGAAGTTTCGAAATCGATATCCTTCTGTTCGCTACCATTATGGTTGTGTACTTTAAGAGTAAAACTACAAACCATATCTTTTACTGTTGTCCTTGGCCCCTTAAACGAGATCCTTGCTAGTCCGTCTATGGAATCTATAATACATGATTCTTCGCTTGTTAACTTTAATTTGTATTCATGAAAGACGGGTGTCAGATATGGCAGCTTCATAAATTGTCGCGTATTCTTTAATCTCTTAGACGTTGGAAGCATCTGGTCTTCGGCTTTGTCCGGAAAACATTTATTCAAAAAGACTTCCGGAGATGTAAGGAACCAGAAGTCGTTAAATGTGAATTCGGTTTGTTGGTTCCCGCTCTTTCCAGTATGTTGCTGCGACCCTCTAACGGCACGGAGGACATACCGTGGATGTATAGGCCACCATCTTCCGAGAAGACGGACCTTGTTCCAGTACGCCTGCATTCTTTCTCTGTCTATTTCAATATCGCCTGGTTCATAGTCACCCGTTTTCGAGATACCACTGACCATTTCGCACTGAATATTTGCTTTTCTACAAAAAATGATAATGAAATGAAGTGGTTAAAATATCAAATAATATCAAATAGAAGCAAGAGTAAGAAAATAAAATAGCACAGCTGAGGTTTAAACACTAAAATAACTTTGAAATATTGCCTTACTTCTTTTTGTCTTATTCTTCGTTTATTTTTTCTTTGTCTTTGTTTTTTTTGTTTGTCTCTGTCTGTTTGTCTGTCTCTTCCCCTTTTCTTCCTTTTTCTTTCATGCATATTTACGTAAAGAGTCAATGTCTGTATGTTGTTTGAACTACTTACAACATTAAGCTATCTTACTTGCATAATTCAGCGAATGCTTCCGCGTATGCTTGTTTGCCGGTGAACATACGAGCTGCAAGGGTCAAAGGTGAATCTTGACCATGGTCACCTTTCTGATGAGCATTACACTTCAACCAGTACAATAATCCTCTGGAATTAATAGAAAATAAATAACATAAAAGAACAATTTATTTCATGAGGTGAAACTGCTTGTTTTTCTCATATAGAAATATTTTCTTTTTATTTACTCCTATTGTAGAATCTACTTCTGCATTCATTCAAATTGCATTTTGTACTGAAAACATTTACGTCTTAAATATTGTAGCCAAGCAGCAGACGACCCCCACCCCTACCAAACAACAGACCATATTGGTACCTTGTCATATAAATATCCCGGTCCGGACTGTACTTGACTGGTGCTTCCAAGAACTTTACCAGCTTGTCAAACGTTTGCGCGTCTTTTTCGGTTGCCTGAAACATAACATACAAGTATGCACACATACATATTCTAAGTCTCAGTATAGCTAGTGTCAACAGGTAACGCGTTTGCATTCCATTAGCAGTTCTTTCTTTATATTTTTTTTCTGTCAGGTAAAAACAAATTGTACTAACTAAAGTGTGGCAAAAGAAAAGAGTTCAAATACGTCAGGTGAATTATTAGAAATGGCAAGAATGTAGAAGACGAGAAAATGAAAATAAGCGACAGTAAAAATAAACTCATGCCAAGGTACACTGTCATGAAACCGGTGTGGTTCCAAGATTTCTTTCAAGTACAAGTATAGGTCAGGATCTAAATTTGAGATTTGACCGTCTGTAGATCCTGGTTCGGTCAGAGACCATGTACACGAGTCATACAGTTAAAACAAACACATACACACACTAAACCCGCTTGCCAGCTGACTTTGTGAATAAAGTTCGAAAACTTCTTAGTTACTTTAAGACAAACCTGCGAAGCCCGTTTGTCTATAACCGTCCAGTCCCGCTTCAACATTCTGACTTGCCAATCGGGGAATGTCTGGAGAAGTTCTACAAAACAATGTTGGTTATATGATAAAATTGACATTTAATTAACTGTCACCAGGTTTTAAGATATCTTTATTTTTCACCTATTAGTAAAATAAGAATTTAAATTTATCGGAACTACTCTGTACATCTGTCACCTATGACTTTTTAGGTGCCTTTCCGTTCCTTTCCAAACTTCCATAACTAACTTCCGGTTTGTCTAGACAGGTCTTTTGTTAAAATCATTATTTTCTTCTTATACATTTGTACATGTAATTGTAACTAACAATCATCATTTTTCCAAAGTAAATTATTATTTTACATTATTTCTTCTGTCAAACAATTTGTATATAACTATACATATTGATTTGTATTTGATTAAGAAAAAATGAATAAAACAGCTTACCTTGTTTTTTACATAAAGATATTTCCACTTATAAAATTCCGCACTGTTCTCGAGGTCAGATACCCATTTTCTGTATTGGTTTTCAGGTGATTGATTTAAACCAGGCAACTTGTGTGTGTACAAAATGTAACATTATCAGATAATACCCGGAAGAAAAAAAGACAAAAGACCAATAAATAAGGTACTTATTCTGCGACCTACTGTCAAATTTGTGTTTTCTGAAGATATTGCTGGTAAATATTTATTTGAAGGCTATTTCTTAAAAAGAAATCGAAGACTCTATTTTTTTCATAAGACTCTAAACTTAACCTGTGTTGACAAAAAATTAAATCTCATCTTAGTGAAAAATATAAAAACACGTACACGTATACTACAGTATATTTGCAAGCGAAAGTCACGTATTAACTGTATTATCTATGGTCAAATCAACAGCTGATCAACTCAAAAAGAATACTCAAACTTCAAATGGATGCCTAAAATAGTTTTTTATTCTTTCCTTATGAAACGGTTTTCTTTTTCGCAATAAGTATTAGCAGTTATGAAACAGAATATATACTACTCAAAATTTGATAGGGATCACTTATAAGAATGTGTATATTTACTGCATAAGGTTGAAAGGTTACATTTTTGTTGTGATTCTGAAAATATGTTCATATGACAACAGTTTTGTACCAAAAAAAATGAGTACGTCTGTAAACCGTTTAAGCGTGACAGAGGCTGAGCCGTGGGAGGGGCATTCATTTGGGATAACACAGACAGGAGATGAAATGGAACTTTTTGGAAAAATCAAGTCTATGGCCTGAATTTTGCTTTAATATCGCGTGTGGTGTCCGTTTGCTTGGATTACTGCTCTGCACCGCCTTCTCATGCTGCTAATGAGTCTCCGGATGCTTTGTTGTGGGAATCGAGCTAACTCGTCCAGAAGGGCCCGCTGGAGCCCAGGGACCGTGGTTAGCTGGACTGGGCGAGCAGATATTGCAGTCTGCAGCATGTCCCAGGCGTGCTCTATTGGATTGAGGTCTGGAGACCTTACTGGCCAGTCCATTCTCTCTATAGCTGCTGCCTCCAGGTACAGCCGTCGGTGACCCCTGCCCCCTTAGGCCGGGCGTTATCGTCCATTAAAATGAACTCAGGGCATATAGCACCAGCGTACGGACGAACGTACACATCTAAAATCTCACTGACGTATCGTACAGGCGTCAATGTGCCGTTTTGAACAATGTGCAGGTCCGTTCTTCCCTGCATGCTAATGCCCGCCCACACCATGACCGAGCCCCCGCCATGACGGTCGCAACACATGCGGGTGCCAAACGCTCATTGGCGGATCTCCATACCCGCACTCGCCTATCAGTGAAGTCCACACAAAATCTAGACTCGTCAGTGAACAGCACTGGGGTCCAGTCATGCAGCGTCCACCTGGCATGATCGCGGGCCCATTGAAGAAGTGCCTGGATGAGGTTTCGGGTCAATGGGATTCAGATTCTGGGACACCCCAAGCAAACCTGCCACGTGCCGTTGGGAACGTTCAGCCTCAAGTCCCTAACCCCCTATTCATCTCCTCATCGTCAATACGCCGTCTTTGTCGTAGATTTGCCATGACCAGTGCTAGGTTCGATATAAACGTTACCATGTACAAGCGAAGTCTGAATAAAACGGATGTATACATGAACGTACATGCCCGCGGTGCACCACTTTCTCTGAGGTATCGCTTTTCCCGTGCATCTCGAGCCATGTACAGGTAAACAATCAAAATCTGCTGGACAGGTCGGCTTTGCCATATGAATTAAGTATATGTATGAGAAAAAATCAGTTATCTTGAGGTTATCATTAAAAAGATATTTAAGAAATAAAAATTGATCCCTATCAAATTTTGAGTAGTATATATTATGTTGCGATATATTAACTCGTTCTATTGTGCTCTTAACGGTAAATATTCAAACTAAGGATCAATGAGACGGCTGTTTTGAACAGGTCCATAAAGAAATATAGATATTGTTTTACATTCTATACGCAAATAATAAGTTTAAACTTATCTACTTAACATCAATTGGGAAACAAGTTCTTACAACTAATATTAATCTCTCTCGAAGACTGCTTCCAGGGCTCAAACCAGTACTCGCGCCGGAATTGAGGAATGTGGAAAGTCACTGGAAACTCTCGCCGCTAGTAGGATTCAAACCAGCAACCTCCGGGAGTACGGCGCTCGAACCCCATGACCACTGCTCCTCCACCAGATTGCAAATGAGACGAGAAAATATGAATTTATTGAACACAAAAACACGTGACAGAAATGAGACACGATAATGTAGTGTCCAATGCTGCACATAGTCTGATATTAAAGTATGTTTTAAACGTTGTTGCGTTTAAAATCTGATCAGTATTAACAGATTGTTCACAAGTAAATGTGCCAATATGCAGATTTTTATGGGGACATATGGAATAAAGGAAGTCGCTTTAAAAAATTTCAAGACACATTAAAGTTTCATCACCTGTCTCAAGTTTATCTTTGATTACATCTGCCCGTCTGTATCAAGACTATTGGAATCCTGTCTTTTTCAAGGTTTTGCTTCTTTTGAAATATCCGTACTTGTGTTAGGCGACAGCGAAACAAGATATATTTTTTTAGCAAATTCATAATTAATTTGAAACATTGTCAGGCATTAAAGTTATTATTTATATCACAAGATACGGAGAATAGGCTACGAGATATTTGTTTTGTGTTCACTCCTTTATCATTAATCTTAAGGTACATGTGGAGTAATTTTTCTGGTGCGATAGCGGCAATGCTAGAGTAACGCAAGGTGTTGAAAGTGAAACAAGACCCGCAATTTCAATTATAAGCTAAGTCAAACAAGAGGCCCAAGTGAAATAAATTGATTGGGGGAGGGCAAGTACCTAGTCATGTAAGAAAATTTTTGTTTGACCGGGAGGTTTTGGGGGGGGGGGGGGGGGGGCGTAGGGGGGGGGGGGGGGCTTCAGGGGAGGTGCGGGGTGAGATACTCATGCAAGATTTTTTTCTATTTTTGGAGGGGGGGGGGGGTGGTGGAGTCAAGTACCTGCGTATTTAAAAAAATAATAATGCAAAAAAGGTGGGGGCAGTTATTGGAGGGGGAGGGGTAAGAGGGGGTGGGGCCCATGCAGGGGGGCGGGGAAGTACCTACCATCCCATGTACGTAAATAGTTTGGAATAGTTTAGTTGTAGTCTAAGAAGTTTTTTCCTGTAATACAAGTCTAAGGAAAATCAATTGACCATTAGGGTTGGGCTAATTTTGACCCCAGGGACATGGGTACCAACATTCTTTGTAGGGGTCTTGCTGGTGATCAAATATTCCAAGTTTGAAGGGAATGTCTTTGACACTTTTTGAGAAATGGACATTAACAAAAAAGGTTAACCAAAAAATTCTAAGTCGAAAAAGGGGCATAACTTGCAAAAATAAATTTGAGGGTTATCTACCCTTAAGAAATTGTGTCACATTTTGATAGTGAATATGTATTCTAAATTTGAAGTCAATTAGCTTTGATAGTTTCTGAGAAAATTGACCTTAACGAAAAGGTCGCCGACGAGAGGGTCATGACAATAACTCCACTTATTTTTCTTCAAAAGTGGAGCTAAAAAACGAATAAACTATGTTATGTTATGTTATGATATGATATGTTATGTTATGTTATGCTATGCTATGCTATGCTATGCTGTGGACAGATTCAGACTCTACAGCAGTCACTTGCATTACAGTGCTGTAATGTTAAATGTGAAAGGGAGATCACTGCAAACATTATTTTTACGTCTCGTTCGAAACACAAATGACAGTGTTTACGGGACAGCAGGGTATCGAATTCGCGACCCCTTGATTCCAAGTCTTGTGCGTAGACTACGGATTCATTAAAAAGAAAGATCACTGTTTTCTTTTCTCTTTTTCAAAGTCTTTTTGAAATTATTCTAACTTGTTGCCAAATGTTACTCTGTCATTTATTATTTCCGTCGTGTTGGCTAAGTTGATTCTTGAGTGTTTTCAATTTGTCACTATCTCTTTTCATTCACCTTAGAATTATTTTGCTTTGAAGTGATGATGTCAGATGTAAGCGGCTAATCTTTTCTACATTATTTTCAATCAATAAGGAGTAAATTTCCTTACAGTCGATGACGTCATACTCAAGGGGACATGCGGGTTACTATCTTATTTTCAGTCAACTTGAAGTTACGTCCCATAGAGCTGGTATTTAAGGAGACATATCTCTTATTATCTCAATCAGTCAACTTGGATTTGTACTACTTTGAGTTAGTTCCTTTCGAAGCGATGAGAACAGAACTCTTACTATCATATTTTTAGTCCATAAAGAGTTAATTTCCTTTAAAACGATGGCGTCATTTGTAAGGTAACACAAGCTTTGGTGTCTTTTCTTTTGTTGAGGTGGTGTCGAGGTGACGTTACATTTCTGAGACAAAACTCTTAATCTTTTATTTTCAACTAGAAGCTATTTACATTCGAAGTGATTTTAAAGTTCCGCAACCCTTATTTTAACATGTTGGCGGTCAGTTACTATAAACTCACACGACGTCATGTATACAAGGACACCACTCTTTTTTTCTGTCAGTAAGGACTTACCTACTTTCGAAATGATGACATGTTTAATCATTTTTACTGTTCTTTTTTGTTAACTATTAGTTATTTCCCTTTGATGCTTATTTAAGATTGTTTGCCATCTTGGGATTAGTTCTACTTTTTAAGTGACAGCGTCACATTTAAGGTGACCACATTCCTACAAAATTTTTTGAGTTGAAAAATGTGTTATGCAGTTTATCTTGATTGTAGATCTACTTTGAGTGGCTTCAGTGGCTAACGTCTAGACCCGACTCCAGGTTACTGCCAACCAGATCTCAAGGATAGACCCAATGGAGCTTTTTAAAAAAAACCTTTTCAAAACCATTACGTTAAAACAATGTACAGAAATGGTTTCTTTTTTAAAATTCATGTCTTTCAAATGTCATATAAAACACAAGACAAACAAGGTTTTCAAATTTACTTTTTAAGCATCTACAGTGTAAGTAAAAGAAAATAAGACTTAAAAAAGAAACTAAAATATGACTAGAATATTGCACTTGCAGTTTGTAATGGAAACACACACACATCATGAATTCATCTGTATTCTTTCCAAAGTTGACTTCTACTACAGTACGCACGCACACACGCACGTACACACACACACACACACATCCTGATTCCTTTTAACTAAATAATTAAACTATTTTTAACATGAACTGATGTCAGTATGGAAAGCTAGTCAATAAATTCAAATCAATGAATAATTTCATTTTCTGATGTTCTATGATATAAATCTACTGATACTTTGACAGAAATCTAGGAAAAAATAGTTCACACCTATATCAAAATTGCATGTAAATAGTTCAAACTGAAAGTAAATAAGTTTATGATAACCACTTTTTGTCAAGGGGATAAGGTTAGAACAGTTGGTATAAATGCCAACTTAATACTGGAGATTGTAAAATATAAGAATGAAAACTGTTATACAGCAACTAAATGAAGGCACACATTAAAATGCATAAGCAGTAAGAAACCAGAGATTTCAATGAATGTGATTAATACCCCCAAAATAATATATTATACAGTTATAGGTCTTATATACCACACTTCCACGCAAGAATTTTCTATCATATTTCTATCATAAAGACTTCAATACTCACCAAACAATTACACTTAATGAACTCAAAGCCTGACTTTTAAGATTTGAGGTCTGCACCTGGCAGTTGTAAGGAAAAACATTGTCACAGTATACATACATTTGTATCAATACTGACCTTGACCATGACACTCATGTCCTTCAAAATACTATAATACATGGCAAAGTTATTATGCATAATATACCCATTTATAAAAACTTACACTTTTTGACTGCAAAGTATGCTCTTGACCTTTGAGACAGGGAACCCAAGTTTAATTGTAACAAACTGTAATCATATGTGCAACAAAAGTGTCAAATTATTTCAAATCCTTCCATGCATAAAGTTACAGTGCAAACATGAAATATGGACAGTCTTCAAGTGTGACTTTGACCTTTGATAAGAGACCTGTAGTTTAAGCACAACATATTGTTACCATGTGAGCAACATTTGTCCCAAACTATTACAAAATTTCTTGATGTTACAGAGTCAACACAATATGGACAACCTCTATGGATGACCTTGACTTTTGAGATAAGTACCTTGGGAGTTGTATGGGACACATCGTCTTAATGTGGTAAACATTTGTGAAATCCCTTCACGAATGACAAAGTTCTAGCCCCAACATGAGGACTGACCAACCAACCAACATAGTGATTCCTATATATCATGAACTTCATTTGTGGAGTATAAAATCACTAATGACTGAACACATAAAGAAATCAGACCTTGTTCCTACCTTGTACATAGAAATGTGTAAATAAAATCAAATATGATGACAAGAAAGATGAAATGATAAGGTATATTACATCTTTGGTAGAAGTTGTAGAACATGTCATATGAATATCCAAATAAACTGACTTAATGTGTAACAATTTCATTCAGTTGCAACCTGCACATATCTTTTTGAATTTCCAAATTTCTGATAATTAACTGTAGATCATTAGTTTACATAAAGTCATCAAAGAGAAATGGTAGCAATTGTAACATTAAATCAAATTAGGATGTTTTTAGCAGTAACCATCAGCAATAAAAATACAAAAATAGATTCACCACCTGCCACAAAAATAAATATACAAATCACATCTTTTAGAAATTCACTAAAATGTTGAAATAAATAACATAATGATTTAAGCAAGGCATATATGATACAATGGCACTAATGCTTTACAGCTAAATATAGAAGATGATTGAAGTATCATGTTGCAAACAAGATTATACTTCAGTAAAACAGAATAGCTTTATTGCAAACCCAATATGCCCTTAAGAAGATATGTCCTGTTGCACACATAGTTATACATATGTTTGAAGACTGAGTCCTGTTGCTATGCCAAAAAAGCGTGGTCCATTATGATTGTATAGTTTATTTCTTCTTTCAGTAAAATTTCTATTCCTCACAGCTGTCCTGTTGTAGTAAATATTCTGTTCCATGAACCAATATACCATGTATCTTGTTATGACCTAAATGACTGGTTTACACCTGTGAAGACCCTTGTGTAGTAAATATTCTGTTCCATGAACCAATATACCATGTATCTTGTTATGACCTAAATGACTGGTTTACACCTGTGAAGACCCTTGTGTAGTAAATATTCTGTTCCATGAACCAATATATCATGTATCTTGTTATGACTTAAGTGACTGGTTTACACCTGTGAAGACCCTTGTGTAGTAAATATTCTGTTCCATGAACCAATATATCATGTATCTTGTTATGACTTAAGTGACTGGTTTACACCTGTGAAGACCCTTGTGTAGTAAATATTCTGTTCCATGAACCAATATACCATGTATCTTGTTATGACCTAAATGACTGGTTTACACCTGTGAAGACCCTTGTGTAGTAAATATTCTGTTCCATGAACCAATATATCATGTATCTTGTTATGACTTAAGTGACTGGTTTACACCTGTGAAGACCCTTGTGTAGTAAATATTCTGTTCCATGTACCAATATACCATGTATTTTGTTATGACCTAAATGACTGGTTTACACCTGTGAAGACCCTTGTGTAGTAAATATTCTGTTCCATGAACCAATATATCATGTATCTTGTTATGACTTAAGTGACTGGTTTACACCTGTGAAGACCCTTGTGTAGTAAATATTCTGTTCCATGAACCAATATATCATGTATCTTGTTATGACTTAAGTGACTGGTTTACACCTGTGAAGACCCTTGTGTAGTAAATATTCTGTTCCATGTACCAATATACCATGTATTTTGTTATGACCTAAATGACTGGTTTACACCTGTGAAGACCCTTGTGTTGCACTCGCTACCTGCTGGTGCTTCCTTGATTCTTTTCCCTCTCTGAAATTAACAAGATTGTAATGTACAGTAAATTTTGACTATCACAAGTACTGAGTTTGCTTTACACGGCACATTACACATTTAATTTCAAAGCCATACTTGAAGAGACATACCCTAACATAACATGATTACACATGTATACTGAAATAATGCTTAAAACTATAAAAGTTGATACAATGTACACCAGAATAGATGACACCTATTACCTTCTGTGATGTTTTGTGCGTTTCAATGTGGCTGCATTAGAAGATATCCATGGATTCAGCTTGTTCTTGATAGCATGATAATTTCTCTCCAGTTCTCTCTGGTATTCTTTCTGTTCATGTGTGATCAGTGACTTGTTCCTGTGCAGGGCATCATAGCATCTAGCACAGAGAAATAAATCTGGTCAAAACTCAGTATCTTAAACCTAAACTCAGTATCTTAAACCTAAACTCAGTATCTTAAACCTAAACTCAGTATCTTAAAACTTAGTATCTTAAACCTAAACTCAGTATCTTAAACCTAAACTCAGTATCTTAAACCTAAAGCACACATTTTGTCTACCTTGAGATTTGTGAATTAAGAGCAAGAATATTCCTGCAGATCTTTTTATAAAATGTGAAATATTAAAGTGAAAAAGTGAAACCTCTGCTATGCGAATACCTATCTGTAAGGGAAGCAAACATTTAACTTGAAAGTCCGTATTTCCTCTTCAAGACTTGATTTTAGAAAACACAGAATTTAGGTTTGGTAACAATCAAATGCACACTTATTTTCAACCACTAACAGCTTTCTCAGGGAATTAATTCTTTGGATCAGTGGTCAAGAATGTTGGTTTGTTCACTTTTTTTTCAAGAGCCAGTAGGTATCAGTTTCAATTCCATAGAGTCTAGGATTTTTCTGATGCACTGAATCTTTGTTATTGATGGAAGTTTGAATGGGTGTGAACTCACTTTTTCAAGAAATCCTTGAAACAGAGTCTAAGTTTGTTGTGATGTTTCATGCCCACTTGTTTACCCTCAGCAACCTCCTTTAGGAACACATTGGCTACCTCCACAGGGCCCTGGAAAGCATACACGCAATACAGTAGTAAGAAAACAAGAAATAAACAGAACCTTTTAACCAGCGGTCAAGTTACAATACTTATTTTAAGTGCAGGAACCATAATGAATGATGATACATCACTTAACATGCATTTACGGTAAGTCAGTATTTAACCACAATATTGCACTGGGTCATTATATCGACCTTTGGTACCATTTTGATACATACTCATATCTAATCTAACCTTAACCAAGCTCATTGTAATCAGTTATTGTTGTTTTTGTAGCTGGTGCTAACTCTGATCAGCCTCCACATCCATACAGTAAGCTTATGATCAGCAATGTTTACTAGTCAGCCTGTAAGTTTTCAAGTAATACACCTGTACACTCTTCCATCATCTAACTGAACAAGTCCTGTTTTAGAAATCTTGCAGGGTAAAGGTTAAGGATCCAGCATATACCTGGTTGACAGTGGTGCCCAGACATCCTTGCATCACCATCTGTAACATCTTTGTGTCTGGTGGATCCTGTCTCAGGGCTATAGCCAGTTCTTTTGTCTTCTTCATGATGTCTTCTATAGCAACCTCTATTGGTGACAGAATCACCTGTAAGGTAGACAGCAATTGGTTCAACTGACAGTTTTCAAATTATTTTCTATTCATAGCCTGAAAATTTGTAGTACGTGGTTTAAGATAAAATTTTGTACAGACAGGGCTTGATTAACACACATCTGAACATTGTTTAGAATTCAAACATTTAACTATCAGTACCAATAGCTTGAATAAAACTCACCTGTTCTCTGTTTATGACAGAGAGACGTGTCTTCACATAAGGGAAGAAATGATTGGTTGTTAGGATGGTTTTACGCTTGTATTGTTCTTGAAGCTCACCATGAGCTCTCCCATCTAGTGTGAAGGGGGTAGCATACATGAAACGCTCTGAAATCAGATGCAAACTTTTTTATGAATACTGAAGTTAATACGCTCAGTTAAGTGCAACGACAACTTAACAACAGAGAAATGCAGTAAACTAGATACCTGCGATGGACCTATATTGCAAATCTAAGTTCAAATGTGGAATTTTTAATGCACAGATCAGGAATATTTCTGAAATGTAAACATCTTAGTATTGATTGGAGAAAGATAACCATGTATCCATATTTACATTTTGTCCGACAAGACCAAGGTTCAAGCAATCAACATGGTTATTCCAAATTATTTCAGCTGAGGATTTTTGTAAACATCTATGTTCTTTTTCCATTTCTGTGAAATTTATAGTTTATTTTAAAAAAGAGAAGAAATTAAATGTTTACTATGACAACATTAATCCATAATACAGTGTTCTGGCCCTTTTTCTTATCAAGAAACATACTTACTAATATTGATATTTTTCTCATAGTAAGTAACCCTGTCCCGCATTTCATAGGAATCAAAATATGGCTCTACATATGTTATCTGTATGTATGCCTGTAAAAACATGAAAGAATTATAAATGATAGTACTGAAACTGTTGCAAACTAAATGAGAAACTGCTTAAGTGCTGAAGAATGAAATAAAAAGAAAATTGTATAAAATTAGGCAAAGTACACAAAATTGATATTAAAAAGATTGTGCAAACTTGTGAACATTTGACTTTTTGTTTTACACATGTATATTAGGAGGGTTTTCAAACATGAAATTTACATTTTGTGCAAAATTTAAAAGTTAAGAGAACTTGCTTAACTAGGTTTAAACAACAAAGTATAGACTGACACTGATTATCTACAAGGATGCAACCTAAATACCTTGTTTGGATCCAGTTTTTCTCTCTCCACTGTATTCGAGTCTTTTACGGTGGAGACAACTTCTGACCCAAATCTGTCACTGTAGAAACTCTGCAAGATAATAGGACAAAATATGATGGCATTATAAAATATTAGTATCATAACTATTCAATTAATAGCAAAGACTGAAAAATATGATTTAAAATAATATAGTAGGTGAAGTGACAAAGTCAACAATCTGTTCAACTGTCATCAAGAAAACAACATCAAAGTTTGACATCATAAACTAACGACCTCATGATTAAAACACATGTTGCATGTTATGTGGTCTAACGTCCTTGGCATCAAAATGATTTATAGAAATGTAATATATCCATTGTTTATTCCACTACTAGTGTACCTTCTGGTAGTAAGATTGCTATAAAAAGTAAACAAAAGTAATTTCAAAACAGTCTAATATCTGAAAGGAAAAAAACCCTGAAAATGTAAAATTTGACCAAATTGTGGATAATCTCAGGAGACGGCCCATATAATTTTTATATTTTCCAGTCTGTTTATATTCGCTGTCACAAATGGACAATTTAAGAAGTTACTGACTTTATGTATGCATACAGATGTAACTACAATCAATTTCATTTCGGTCAATCCATTTTACCTGGATTATATTTTTTAACCAGGAATTCGGCCAATATTACTTTCATGAAGCAAGAACATTCAATGTCAGTCTTGTATAAATACAAGGGCACCACTGGGCCAACACTTTAATAGTATCACATATGACTTGCTGTACATTACCAAATACTAGTTCATTTTTTCAGAAAACAAATACACAGAATTCTATGTCGATGAAAACACACCTCTAGACGGTGGGATATTTCTGGTAGTTTTGTTATGGCAGGCTCTTTATACACAAACTCCTCTCCATCCAGGTCACCAAACTTGTGGCCATAGAAACCAACACGGAAATATGTTCCAAACATACGTTTCCCCTCCTAAAAGAAATATTCAGAAAGTTCAAGACAAGTTATAAATAACAATAACTTTGTTTTACCAAAACAACTGAAAGGTTATGTCCTTTGAGATAATAACATTTCCATGCATAATTGTGTATCCATGTTTAATACACCCCTAGTCACAGAATATCATGCAAAAACTTTAATAAATGAAAAAGATCTCTGAAACCTTAGTACAAAGAAATCACCTGTTTTATGACTTGGTTGAAAGATTCTTGTAGTTTTCCATGTAGATGAGCCAACTTCTTGAAGTCTCTGTTGTGCTCATGAATTGGTATCAACACTCTATATACTTGGCTCAATGCTTCATACATTCCAGCCTGTAAGTGAAAATATAAAACAGCTTTCATAATATAATAACTCATGAAACTGTCAGAGCCAGGTTTTGGTTTGAAGCAGCACACAGAAGACTTCCACTTCGTTTTGTTTAAAGATGTTGGGTTCCTACCAACTTGTCATACCAACATGTAAATATTAACAAATAAAGACAATAAAATGCATTTTTTTATTAGTTAAGAATACAACAAGTAAACTGTACAACAAAGCACTATAATACTCAAGTCCAACAGATGATAAGAATTGTTATAGCATCCACATTATAATGCATGATGTTAGGTCAGATTATCTATCCTCAAATGTCTATTTACATTATATCTGTCTCACCATTGTGAAGCAGCTCGCAGCTTGTTCCAGCAAGCCAACAAGACCATTCTCTGTGAAGTACATCCCCGTACAGATTCCCTCCTCATCTGGAGACACTATATCATCTGAGACAGCACTCTCTTCAAGTACGTTTGGTGTGATCCTCTGGAATTCCACACATCCAACAGGAAGGTATGTCTTATCTTCCAGCATATTGAGATATTCAGCTATAAGGCCAGCAGCATGTACCAAACAATGAGCTGCCTCTGCATTATTGCCTTTCTGTGAAACATACAAAAGAATTCTATACTACAGACATAAATTACTTATACTCAGATCAATATCATTGGTATTAGATTTTGGTCTGCATTAAACTCAGTGTTGAAGGCTGGTTGCACACTAGCTCTGTATTTTCAAATCATTAAACCAATATCACAAACTATTTATCTAAGGAAAACATAGAGAAAAAGAAAGATTGAATAAAGTAGAACAGTTACTAAAAATCCCTCTTCTTCATATGCAAGACCTTTGAACATTGAGTTTGCTCAAACTTACTTCACATTCTTTTTGTATTGGGCTAATGAATTCACTCATTCTCCTTTACTTTAAGTGATCAGAGCATGAGTAAATATTTTAAAATCTGCTGTAGTATCTATATTCTTTTACTATAGAAGATAAAAGCAAGGGCTGACCTTGAACTTGTCTGTTCAAAATCTCTGAGAGTGCTCTCCCTTCTTATGCAAAACAGCTAGTAATATTACCTCACTATGTTTGCTGGCCATATTCTGTAACCATGTCAACCGGAGGTCAGGTGATGTCTGGTAACCCTTGGCAATCCTGTACATCAGGTCAAGCAACATTTCCGGGTCTTCCTGAAACTCCTTCATTTTGACGGTGTCTGAGAGAATCATGTGCAAGTTAAAAACCAAGTCCTTCACCTGAAAACAGATATAACTTATTATGTATGATAACTTACAGGTTAACAAGTTTAGATATTCCAGTTGAATTATTAATTCCGGTACACACTGTCACTCCTATCCTTAAACAAACATTGGCCACTTTTAAATTCTTTTACTTAAGCAATCTGACTTACAATTCATTAAAAGCAGTCAGCAACTAGTATTCCTGAACACAAATATTTAAAGCAAGGAAGCAAGCCACTGTCAGATCAAAAAATATTTGCAAATTTCTGTAAGGCAAAAAAAATGCTATGTAAATAAAATGATGATACCTGGTCAGGGAAAGTGGTTTCTTGGAGTTCTGTGTCTGCCTCAGCATACGTGAGTATTGTCTTCAATGACTTACGCAGATACTCTTCATTGAAGTCTTGATTCTGACCAACCAATGAGCTTAGTGATGTCGTAACTTGCATCTTTACACGAGAGAAGTTCTACAACAGAATTTGACATATAGGTTTATAGTTTAATAAAGTATCCTTTGTTACATATGAGTATCTTTGATAATGAATAAAATACTTTGCAAACTGGAGCAGTATAAACTATATAACTGATAATCATGCTCAAATAATTGGTCAAATTCATTTTAATGCAGTTTTAAAAAAAACCCATTCAATCTATTACAATTAAAACAATGAAAAAATGTGTATTTTGTACTAAAAATTTCAGAACAATCGCAACACAAATTATCTGTGAAAGAAAATGTCAAACTTACATTTCCCAATTCAAAATTTTGTCTCATCAACATATAGAGGGAGGCACTGGCTTGTGCCCGCGTGTTTCCAATACAGGAACTACAGTGTCGCAGCAGACGTAAACATAGCTCAGCACACTGTTCAGTTTCCTCCTCGAACAGAAGATCTAGGAACTAAAAAAAGGAAACAGGTCAACACTGAGATAATCAATGCTGATAAAGATATTTCAAAGGTTTTTATTCATGTCTTGAGAACATCACAATTCAATTGTGAAAACTTGCAAAGCAAATGATCTAAAATAACTCTGCAAAAACTAGAAGCTTGGCTTACCTTTGTAACCAGGGACCTTTGAGAACTGAACATATGTTGGAGTACAAATGTACTCTGGTTGAGTCCTAATGAATGCAGGAGAACTCGCAGAGCACTGCTCAATAATGGCTGCATATTTTCTGAAGCCTGAGTAATCTGAAATAAAATGTTAATTTTCATTATTTAGCAGTCACTGCAAAGCACATGCTTTCTGAACTTTATGCCAGATTAACTGACAACCCATCTTTCTACCATGGTATCAAACTTTTATATTAATTATTCTTGTGTATACTATTACACTGCACACTATGGCCTACAATCTTCAAGTCTGCATACATCAAATATTTAATAAATATTAATATAATTTATACAGAAAATAACTTCATGAGTATCATTTGTTTGCAATACTTTGAAAAAGAAGTTTTTATCTTTTTTCACACAAAAAAACAACAACAACAAACAAAACAAATGTAAACAAGAAACATGGCAATGCCACGAAACCAGGTTTTCAAAAATGTTGTTCTGATTCTATACTATAGTATGAATTTTGGAATGAAGATTGCTATGAATATTCAAAAGATTATAACATGACATGAAGGAAAAGATAATATTCATGAGAATACATGATAATGAGTAGGATGTAAATTTCGGCTAACAATACTGTCTGCAAGGAGTATACTTAATAATGAGACAACAATTTCTGCACGTCATCTTGATGTGGTAAACATTTGTCTGAAGTTTCATCAAAATTCTTCAAAGGGTTGAAGAGTTACAGAGCGGACAGGATTTTCAATGTTAATGTCACTGTGACCTTGACCTTGGAGCCATCAAAATTCTTCAAAGGGTTGAAGAGTTACAGAGCGGACAGGATTTTCAATGTTAATGTCACTGTGACCTTGACCTTGGAGCCAGCCATGCGGAACATGCGTTCTGCACGTCATCTTGATGTGGTAAACATTTGTCTGAAGTTTCATCAAAATTCTTCAAAGGGTTGAAGAGTTACAGAGCGGACAGGATTTTCAATGTTAATGTCACTGTGACCTTGACCTTGGAGCCAGCCATGCGGAACATGCGTTCTGCACGTCATCTTGATGTGGTAAACATTTGTCTGAAGTTTCATCAAAATTCTTCAAAGGGTTGAAGAGTTACAGAGCGGACAGGATTTTCAATGTTAATGTCACTGTGACCTTGACCTTGGAGCCAGCCATGCGGAACATGCGTTCTGCACGTCATCTTGATGTGGTAAACATTTGTCTGAAGTTTCATCAAAATTCTTCAAAGGGTTGAAGAGTTACAGAGCGGACAGGATTTTCAATGTTAATGTCACTGTGACCTTGACCTTGGAGCCAGCCATGCGGAACATGCGTTCTGCACGTCATCTTGATGTGGTAAACATTTGTCTGAAGTTTCATCAAAATTCTTCAAAGGGTTGAAGAGTTACAGAGCGGACAGGATTTTCAATGTTAATGTCACTGTGACCTTGACCTTGGAGCCAGCCATGCGGAACATGCGTTCTGCACGTCATCTTGATGTGGTAAACATTTGTCTGAAGTTTCATCAAAATTCTTCAAAGGGTTGAAGAGTTACAGAGCGGACACAATTTCGTTTGACGCCCGCCCATCCGCCCATCCGCCCGCCATACCCCAATCTAATAACCAGGATTTTCAAAATTGAAAACCTGGTTAACAAAGGGTCAGTACCAGTATAATTAAATTTTAGTTATAAACAAACCTGTATTATGAGTTCCAGTGTATCCAAGGCAACCATGCTGACCTCTGCTGCTAGGTTACCTTCTACATGTGCATCTGCTTCCACATCCCTTGGCTTAGGACTGTAAAATAAATTTTTTCTTTAAATGATCTGTAAATCATTTAAACTATATCATTAATCTATTGATCTGTAAATCATTTATCTAACAATACATATCTTTAGAATGTATAAGATAATTTTGGGTTTGTGCAGGCATCTAAGGCTTCAAAATTTTGGTATAGGATTAAAATGTAAAGAAACCTGAGACAGAGCTGTGGTCAGTATACTTTACTGAAACCTCGAATCTTTAGGCTTGTTGCCTGAATCAATGATAAAAAGAAGTCAAAAATATTACCAGAAACAAAACTTAGGCAAGATCTGAAACCATTCATTAATCTGTAAAAAAAAAAAAGAGTTTAACTTCATTTTGAAGACCACTTACGTGTCAAAGGGTTCATGAGAATGCCTCCACTGCACCTGTTCTTTCCTCCATCTTAGTTTGTTACTGCCATCCAATGTAGACAGTGGACTCTGACCAATGGCTGGGGGTGTTCTATCACCTATAACAACAAAATCAGAGTTGTTTATAGTTGGTACCACTTGACCATATTCAACCGCATGATAAAACTCCTTTTAAAAAACTATAATTATGAAAGATGAATCTAAAAACGACTGCCTTCCAGAATTGATAGCTGATGGCTAAGCTCTTCTAAAATCATAGTAAAAGATACATGTTACATAAATAAATGATTATAACACCAGCTGGATCTGAACAAAGTTATCTCTCAAACAGAAACTGTCTACTGAAGTTAATGCTGTCCATTCAAGACAAAATTTTATTGCCCACTAAGTTCCAAGCCACTACAGAGAATACAGTATTGATCATCTTTTAACAGGTGGGCTAAAACATACCTATCACATTTCTTAGGCGAATCTGCCGAACTTGACAGTACTATCACAATTCAAATTGCAAATTTTCTGTAACATTTCAGTTTTCATTATTATTTTCAGAATAACTGATTCAACAACAACACGTACAGATCATACTTCAAGGCAAATAAAAGCTGATCCATTGCACAGGCAGAAATAATCCAGTCAAGGTTTCTTCTAAGTTCTTCCTGGTATACTGTTCATATTGGCTAGGCATAAGTTTCACCCAGCCACTTCAGTAAGGTTTCTTATTGGTAATAATACATTACCTGATATACTGTTCACATTGGCTAGGCATAAGCTTCACCCAGTCACTTCAGTACGGTTTCTTATTGGTCATTAATACATTACCTGATATACTGTTCACATTGGCTAGGCATAAGCTTCACCCAGTCACTTCAGTAAGGTTTCTTATTGGTCATAAATACATTACATGATGTACTGTTCATATTGGCTAGGCATAAGCTTCACCCAGTCACTTCTGAAAGGTTTCTTATTGGTCATTAATACATTACCTGATATACTGTTCACATTGGCTAGGCATAAGCTTCACCCAGTCACTTCTGAAAGGTTTCTTATTGGTCATTAATACATTACCTGATATACTGTTCACATTGGCTAGGCATAAGCTTCACCCAGTCACTTCAGTAATGTTTCTTATTGTTAATTTATACATTACCTGATATACTGTTCACATTGGCTAGGCATAAGCTTCACCCAGTCACTTCAGTAAGGTTTCTTACTGGTCATCAGTACACATACCTGATATACTGTTCATATTGGCTAGGCATAAGCTTCACCCAGTCACTTCAGTAAGGTTTCTTACTGGTCATCAGTACACATACCTGATATACTGTTCATATTGGCTAGGCTTAAGCTTCACCCAGTCACTTCAGTAAGGTTTCTTACTGGTCATCAGTACACATACCTGATATACTGTTCATATTGGCTAGTCATAAGCTTCACCCAGTCACTTCAGAAAGGTTTCTTACTGGTCATTAATACATTACCTGATATACTGTTCACATTGGCTATGCATAAGCTTCACCTAGTCACATCAGGTTTCTTACTGGTCATCAATACATTTCCAGATATACCGTTCACATTGGCTAGGCATAAGCTTCACCTAGTCACTTCAGGTTTCTTACTGGTCATAAATACATTTCCAGATATACTGTTCACATTGGCTAGGCATAAGCTTCACCTAGTCATTTACTGGTCATAAATACATTTCCGGATATACTGTTCACACTGGCTATGCACAAGTTTCACCCAGTCTGATCAGTAAAGTTTCTTATTGGTCATCAATACACATACCTGATATACTGCTCATGTTGGCACTCTGTCTCCGCCTCATCATCTCAGCTCTGGCATTAGCTCCGCCCAGTATTGCCTCTTCAAGGCGGGACTTCATGTCAACACTCTTCTTCATGGTCTGCTGAGAAAACTGTGTCATACTCTTTTTTCCCTGATAAAACAATTGTTACTTAATCAACAATAATTAACAATAACTTCATAAGCAATGAACTTAAGTGAATATATTACTCTATGTGTAAAACTTACTACATGAATCTTGTCATGACAACTTTTTAGTAAAGCAGACACTGTGACAATTAGTTGGCTTCCAAGTTACACTATCATCTTAAGTCATATAAGTGATAAAAACAATAAGATGCATGACAATCAAAACCCAGTAAGAAGTGCGGGCTGTGTGATTTCCTGAAGAGAACTGAAGCAGGTAACTTCAGTCATAATAAAATTCATTTAAATACAAAAGTGCATATTTGGTATGAATAACATCTACTATAAAATCACAAGTTCCACATCAATGATAACTATTGGATTACTGAGAAAAACAACAACAGTAATGTCACATTTGTTTTAGGCTCTTTCAAAGATGTACAGAACATTCTACACTGCACACATATATAATAAAACAGACATATTTGTACAAGAAGCTCATTCTTTGATCATGTAAATATCTGAGTTTCTTAAACCACATTTTAAAGCTTAGAAGGACTAGTTACATCTTACAATTGTTCAAACAATGTAAACACCTTTAAATTATAAACAGATAAGAGAATTCATCCCTGATATTCACAGAATACTTTTTTCTTTACTTTGTTTCACTAGATATAGTTTCTAGTAACACTGCATCAGCACCTATAAAATCAAACAATCATATACAAAATACTTCATCATTACCTTATGGCCCTATGAAAAGGATAAATACTTATCACTGAAAAATTCAACCAATCAAAATCAAGCAGCAGGTAATTTTATATTCAAAAATAATATTAATTTACGCACCAAACAGATATATTGGACATATAAATCACCACAAATCTGGATAATAATTGGGTTAAAATGTAAACACATGTAAATAACAACATAAAAATAACAAACAAATTGATGATACAGTCAAAACGTGATTCTCTGAGTCAGCAACAGACATTTTTTTTAGTAAAATGGTATCTTTCACAATATCCAACATTTGGATCAAACACTGTTTTCTTATTACACCAAAATATTGTTGTTGTATCACAATTTGCTTTATCATGTTTTGACTATATTTTCTTATATGGTCTGCCAGCCAACCTGTAAGAAAAAACAATTGTAAGGCAACTAAATAAATAAAATCAAATTATTCCAACAGCAGAAGATTAGCAATACTGATGTGCTGAAAAATGCTTAATATACACAGAACAGCAAAATGCCTGGGAAAAAAAAAGAGCAGGCAACAAACTTAATTATTATGCTGATTAACATATCAATCAACCAATCAAATGCAAGCATGCTAGATGCTGCGCAGTACCTGATTGGGTGAGTCATCTTTACTGTTGCTGCGAGTGAGCATTCCTGTCCCTTTGAGAAAATCTTGCGATTTCCGCTGAATTCCTTCCCACAAGTCACTTTTGGACAAAGATTTTGGCAAACTGGCACTTTTTAAGCGAGACAGTGTACTTGTGGGGCTTTCTTTCCAATCCTCGAGAGTTTCCTGTGACTCACTTAGGTGCGCGGGAAATATCGCCAAGGGAATTTTGGACCATTTTGCCTGAAGTCGTAATACAATCAAAAGACCGTGTAGGATGCCGGCTCAAGTCATGTAATATCTTTTTATCATTAATAGTAATGAAAAACTATTTTCTATATGAGAAAATGAACATTCATGTCAATCCTTTTGGAACATTAGGAAGATAAGTATGGAAAGAATTTAATTCTATCTATCATAACAACATGAGTAGTGAATGTAAGTTAACTCTACTTGGGTTTTAGAATTTGGTTAAACTATGAACAACCCTCCACAAAATGCAGTGGTTTTGAGAATAATGCCTAAAGACACTTGGTGTTAATTCTAACCATGCACTGGAGTTTCACAAACTAACAAACAAAACTTTAAAGTTCTCTTCGGATTAGTAATTCATTCCATAAATTTTGTGTGATTTCTTCCTAAGATTTATAGTGCATCAAATATTCAAACATGCATTATCAAATTAAAACTGAAGGCTTTCCAAACATGTGGTCTTATTTTTGTGAAAGTTTAGATGTTACTTTGCCCAAAATTCAAATGAATCATATGACTATCAGGATTTGTCAGTACAGTTTTATACATGTTAAGTCTCTCATGGGGGAGGGAATCTTTCTACCTCACTGACCAAACGCATACCGGTAAATCTGATTATTTTAGAAAAAGATACGGCACTGCGATACAGACACATTACAAAAATGTTTTCAAATCACAAAAAAGGTGACCAAATATTTTCTTGCAAGAGTATCATACTTTATTATGATATTTTCCAAACAAAAACAGGGTTTCTAACAAAAGCAATAATGACCAACTTCCTAGCACTACCAACAATGACCCATTTTCTGACAACACCTACAATGACCCACTTTCTGACAAAACCTACAATGACCCACTTTCTGACAAAACCTACAATGACCCCTTTTCTTACAAACCCACAATTATAACCCATTGATTTAAACAAAGAAATACAGCATCAAAATACCTACATTTTTTTAAAATCGAAAAATTTCATTCACAAAATCTCATTTAAAAGCCATGTGACATTTAAAAAGGTTTGTAGTAAAATTGCAACTATCATTAAGTTTCCTTTGCAGTTTGAAAATTGCTCATATTATGTGGTTTATATATTTGCTCATAGTAATATTTAGTGGCGGAAATATTTGTTTTTACAGTTTAAGGGAAACTATTTCATGTAAGTTCAATATACTGATGCAGACACTATGCAACTTCACAACTACTAATATATTTTATATCAAACTGAAACATTTTGAACAGCAAGCAAAGCATTCAACATGATGATTTAATGAGGTGTTAAATGATAGTTGTGATTTACTGTATGGTGGCTCTCTCTCTTCTGTAACAGTAACAAGGAGATGGCTTAGACCAATTCATTGCACATGCATGTGAAATACAAATTTACAACCAGAGACAAACACCTGTACTCAACCTGAGACAAACACTTGTACACTGTGATAATGAGAAATTAACATGAAAAAACCACTGTGTATTCACATCAACCCTTTTCCATGTCATGATGCAAACTTTGTCAAAGAAATAGGCCAGTGGGAAAACTATCAACCCATTTTCCATGTCATGATGCAAACTTTGTCAAAGAAATAGGCCAGTGGGAAAACTCTAGTAGTTAACCTTCATTAAAGAAAGACTTTTTTCACAAGTTTTTTCCAATCTGAAAAAAACACACAATGCAGGTCTCAGCTATGTTCCTTGGTACTTCTGGTCTAACTTACAAATTCTTTCATACTCAATTAATGTAACATGAAGTTAGATGGATGGAAACCACTTCAAACCCACTTCCCAAATAAAACATTTAGTGATTTCAAACTAGCTAGAAAATAGATTAAATCCGTATTAATGTTAAATAAAAACCCAAAAGATTTTATCCACACAAAAAAAAACAAACAAAATTATTAATAATTAAAACTAACACAAGCATTTCAAGGGAAATTTAGATGATCAATTATCATTGTGCAAAAATTTTAACAAATTACAATATTAAAATAGAAGTAAATTTTTCATTGTAAACAATAAAAATTTGCATGACTGAAATTCTGAATACATTATATAAGTAATATAAAATATCTATTTCAGTTATATACAGGTTTATGGTAAACTGGCCAAATCTATACTTTCTGGATAGTTCAAAACTAGGTGAATATGATGCAGAATCAAAGTGCTGACAGTACTTTAAATGATGGCTGATGTAAATTACCTAATTTTCAAAATTCTTAAAAAATATTCCATATCTGTAAAGTATACAAAAATATTAAAAACACAGATTATTTGGGTGCTGTCAGTATTGAATAATGTGTTGTAACTAGTCTCATGCTAATATGATGTAATTAATATAAAACTGGGTAAAATAATAACAGATAATATCTAGGTATAGCTTAGGTATACAAGTTAGAATTCTTCTTATATAAGCTTTATCAGTGATATTACATTGTCTAAATTTATTTAAGTTAAAGTTAACACTCAAGTCTTTCAATATTTTCAACTGATACAAGAATATTTGGGTAACAATGATAATTCAAGAGGGTTATAATAATGATATGTCAGCACTATGACAAAATGTCTTTACCATGACTACGTAATATTATTACAGCACAATGAAATAGTCTTAACCATGACTTAGTAACACCATGGTTGCACTATGAAACATGTCTTAATTATGACTTTGCCATACTATGGCAGCACTTAAAATAAGTCTTAGTTATAGTATGGCAACACTATGAAATACAGTCTTAACCATGACTCTGCTGTGCTACAGCAACACTACAAAATAATATTTTAACCACGACTTAGTTATACCATGGCTTAGTAATATTAAACCAGCACTACAAAATAATAACTTAACCATGACTATGCTATAAATTGGCAGTTCTATGAAATACATTCTTAACCATGACTTAGTTATACTATGGCAGCACTGTGAAATAATGTCTTGACCATGACTTTGCTATACTTTGGCAGCACTATGTAATAAAATCTTAACCAAGACTCTTCATTATGGTTAGGCTATTGCAGCACTATGAAATATTGTCTGAACCATGACTTCCCTTTTGTCTCACAAAACAAATATATTTAAACAATTATAATTTTCTAAAAATTATATCCTCTGTATACATAAAGCTAATAAAAATCCAATCACTTTGGGTATAACAAAATATTCCACTAATACAATCTCTATTAGTCAGGATCCCATAAGTATCAACGTAGAAAACCTAAATCCAATCTACTGTATAGGAAAAAGGTCAGGAATGCTCAACCACAATTGCAAATGTTAATGAATGCAAAAACATTAGAAGAAATTATTAATAATAAAGGCAAGCAAATAAAACAGAAGAAATTATAGTACTTAAAAGTCTGTTTTTAATAGATGATGCTATTTCATTAAAATGATACATTCTACTTTTTGCTCGAAATTTCAAACTCCAATCAAAAGTAAAGAAAAAAAAATACAGTTTACATCTTCAGCTAAAAGCACTAATCATGAAATATTGTAACTGAACTGTTAGTTGTATAATTAGGTTAGAATTACTTAAAAAAAAAAAATTCTGAAAAACAGCCAAATATGACTGTATACCATTTAAATTTAGACAATTATTGTAATCTCAACTAAGATAGCAGTAATTTTTTTTTTAGCTTCATCTAAGAAGAATCTTTATTTCCATTCACATAACAGTCTATTTAAAGGTAAATATTTAGGAATAAGATTTTTAGTACAGACTACAGAGCAAATTTTGTCTTTTCAATATACCTGTAATTTCATTTTATGTTTTTTTATGAACTGCCACAAAATAATTTTCTGTATCTTGACTGTGACCTTAGCTAATGTCTATCTTTTCAACATCATCTTAAGATGTTTGTTAAACTTAATTCAAAATACTGATTAAAGTTAAAACGAAATTAAATTTTCAGGTATATTTCTGGACAGTTAAGAATGCTCTAATGTTTACATAAATTATAATATCAAAACAAACCCTGTGTGTTAGATTTAAGTTTCTTGGCAATAAGATGGATGCAAAACTTACTTCAGAAGGGTACTCCGATGTCTTACTATAGATACTATAATTTAGGAGCTCAGCTGTGTGAAAAGTAGCATGTTAACTTAGAATATGAGCCTTGCTGAATGACAAACATGAATACCAATTTAAGTCAATAAACATATATATGTATATAAAAATCAGTTCATACTTTTTAACTAAACATACTCACATTAGAAGAAACCAGACACATTTTCTCACTATAATGTTAAATGGCCAGAGAAACTTTAACGTTCTCTGAAACATTCTGAAATCAGTTTCACATCTATCTTTTTACAAAGAACTTTAAATTCATAAATAAAACACTAGCTACTCAGTAAAATGAAAAATATAAAACATGTATTATATTCAAACTTCATGTTAAAACTTGATAACTTCTTGCCTGTTACTTTTATGTTCTTTTTTACAAACAAAAAAAAAGTGCCAAAATGAAAACATCAAGTTGATAAAAGCAAGTTGTTAATCTAAGTAAGAAAATGTTTTCAAATTCTGTGTGAAAACATAGTTAATCTAAGTTTGAATATAACATCTAAATGAAACATGAACAAGCTTTAGCTATGCAATGCTCCAAGATTTCACAACGGTGCACATACATTTATACTTCAAACACTTTCTACTAAATCAATAATAAAAATCAGAACAATGCTGTATTTCATTAAAAAGAAATTGAAGTTTTACATATCTATAGAAAAAAGTTGAAATAAAAACATTCTTTAGACATATTTAAACAGTAAAATCAAGTAACCTCACTAGCGATATACCAAAACTACAATCATAAATTTTGACACCCTGTTAATTTTGAAATTTTAATACCTTACAAAGGCAAAAACAAATGGCTGAATGGAATTCTCAAAATCCTTCTTCAGTCAAGACAGCTTATAAATCTTCACAATTAGGTGTATAAAAAGAAACTGTATGTGTACAATATTTGTGAAACCTCAAAGTCTGTTTAATTCATGAAATCTAACAGCAATAAAGCTGAAATCAAAAGCATTTCAAACAACAATTTCACTTGACAATTATATATAACATATATATGCATGTTTTTTTTTTTAGAAAAAAAATGTTTTACTGTTATATTTATAATGTGTAACATGCTTTGAATTTATAGAGGTGGATGGTTAGAGATCACAGTTCACATGCCCATTTCAACAAGATGCCGAAAACATTTTCTACACAATTCTTTACACAGGTACATGTTATGTTTTCACTACCTTGTTTTACAGTTATTCAATCCAAAAGAACACCAGACATTAGAATGACATGACACATTATTAGAAAAGACTTAGTTATATTACATATGAAGGACCGAGCAGAAAATTAATGAGCCATACAAAAGGGCTTCGAGAAAAATTCCTAAAGTATACAAGTTTATACATGTATATTCATATATAAAATCTTGTCATAAGTGTGTATAAATACCCTGTATTCAAAGTTGGAGATGGCATAGTAGATGATCTCCAGGATACAGTCAAGTCGGTTTATCGCCATGTCGGTCCACCACTGGCGGAGAACAGCTTTGTCAACATTCTTCAGTACCCATGTGAAACAGATGAGCAAATTACGAGTGTCCTCTGCATTTAACTGGCACTTCCTTATCTGTATGATAACAATCATTATAAAGATCATTTATAGTTCTCTGATACTTCTACTGAATTATAACATAAAGGTTAACAAGGTTGACTCACAAAACTTGTTGGAGAAATGATAAATGTTTCTGTCAGTCAACTAATTCACTGCAAATTAGTTTACTGAATTCATATACCCTAGAATTATTCCTTTAAATGGTCTTGTACTAAAACACAGTGTTTCTGGATTTCAAAGAACTCTGTGAGTTAGTTACATTTAATTTCCTTTTCTCCTTGCAGTCAGATTTTCTCCCAGCAGTCAGATTTTCCTATTAACTGAATTACAGTGGGAATCATGCTTTCCAGCAAAATGAACATTTCAAGTTTTTCTGACACAGCATGCAAATCAAATGATATTTCTAGCCAAATGAATGTATTCCGTTGTTTTGAAAAGTCCATATGTGACTAATATACAGTATAATATGTTGCAAGCACTTACTTTAGCATTGATATCCCCATGGCTTTGGGCCTGGTCACTAAATCTGCCAAACAAATTCTGACCAGCTATGGCTAGTGCTACCCTCTGGTTTATAGTGTCCATTTCTTCATCTGTTCGGTACCTTCCCTCTGTGTTTGGGTCATACAACTGAGGCAATGCTGAAAATTAATTGTATACATGTTTACACATTATTCTCAGTGTCAATCTTTCGAACCTGCATCATATGAACTGGGCTATAACAACACTAAGACATCAACAATTGCACCTGTGTACTTTTTTGCCTGTGTTTTACTGAAGTGTATGTTCAGTTATGCATAATTTGCTAGGCCAATGGTTCACATCCAAGCCAGAGCATGAGATGTGTTTTTGGGCAAAGGATTCTGGTGCTATAGTTGCTATATTCAACTGCTGTATGAGCACCAGAATTTAATAGCTTTTCCCTGAAGTGACTGGATTCATAAAAATTGGTAAATGAGACCATTGTAACTACATGTAAGTTGTAATAACTTATATTGCATCAAATTAGTATAAATGAAATTTCTAACATAAACTGCCCAAACAAATACCCTTTGAATTAAATGTTAAACTAAGAGAAATTTCCTGTTGCTGATTAATGCTCACCTTTGATAACTATTCCAACCAGTGGTAAATACAGGGCAGCCAACCTTGCTTTCATCTCCAGGTCAGTGTATCTCACATCAAGGTCATGGTTCTGTAGTAAGTTGCCCACAACATTGATTGCCTTGTGGTGTAAAGTTGGGTTGCTGCAACAGCCAAAATCAATCAATCTTATGAAGAGTGGGGAAACTACTGATTCAAAATAGTAAGTAGTACATTGAAATACATCATCCTGTCGCTTGGATTGAAAGAAAATTAGAAATAGGGCAAGATTATCAACTGTTTTCTGAATCAATGCTTCTACAGAGTATGATTAAGAACATTAACAAAACGATTTAGAAAAACGGAAATAAGACGGAGACAGTTTAAAACAAGAACTGTCACTATAAGATGACAATGTCCCCGAAGTGGTGTTTTGACTTTGGGCCGAGGACCAGTCATTTAAGGGTCAGTGTCAAATAAATATAGGTCAGCAGGAAGGTCTTGTCCATAGGGGTGTTGTGTCCAAGTATGTAGTTAATCGACTTTCTAATAAGGGGGCTATGGCTAATGTTTAAGTTTTTGGACAACTGGATCTTCAAGGTAAAGGTCATTCAGGGCTCAAGGTCAAATAAATATAGGTCAGTGGGAAAGTCTTGTCCAAAAGGGTGATGTGTCCAAGTATGAAGTAAATCCATTCATTAATAAGGAAGTTATGGCCAATGTTGAAGTTTTCGGACTGACTGACGGACGGAAGGAATGACGAACAGACAATTCAAAAACTACATGCCTCCCTTCGGAGGCATAAAAAATAAGATGGCAACATACATGTATCAATGGAAAAATGGTGACATCTAACTCACCAAGAGCAAGATGAGCTAAACTGAAGTTTTAGTACGCATAGAATATGCCAAAAAAAATCTTACTTTGTATCAAGAGCCTGTGATAGATCTTTCAACACAAGACCTACAAGATAATGTTGATTCTGGAATTCCGGTGTCAAGTCATAGAACACACCTTTGTTGGTAATTGTACTGGTAGACGTGTAAGATGACTGTGAGTCCTGTGATGTAATACTCGCGATACTTGGTGTCGGACTGCTGCTATTGGTTGATGGTGTCAGAGGTGTTCCAAATGGCAGATTCAATGTAAAGTAATGTTCATGGGCACATATAATACGCAGAAAGTCCAGGTGAAGTAGACGCAAACTTGTGGCATCTGTTAGGGACTTGATTTTGAGATTCACCTGTAAACAGTCAATAAATTTTTACATGAAATATTTACACCAAATGAAATATTAAAAACCTTAAAAAACTAGTCAGAATGTAAGATTAACTTATTAGCCAAATTATACAATTTAAGTTTGAAGGTGTATTTGGGTGACTGAGAATTTACTAGTGTATACATATATAGAAAGAATACTTAAACCTGTCCACTACAAGGAAATTTACTTTAAAACAATCTGTTGAACATTAACCATAGAGAATATTCTTGGAACAAGCAAATCTGAACTACATTAGATGCCTGCTTACCAGAGTTCTGACTAGTATGCATGCCCCAAGGAGAAATTCCGCCCATGAAATTCAAACCCACAACCTCTATATTTACAATCCAGCATTCTATCCTAGACTATGGTTCAAGGTAGGACTACATACTTTAGGTTTTCCAACAGACAGACAGGAATAATAACTTGAAAAGAAAATTTAAAGCTACATTATTATAACAATATGTCCCTTTTAAGTCCCCACTTACATCGTATGTGTATTGCTTTATAAGTTGGAATACAAATCCTCTGTCCATGTATGACAACAGATCTTGTAGAAAGAATGCCAGGCTTGTATTCAGACTGCGAATCATTGGAGGATCCTGAATACAGAAATAATTTCCTGAAACTTTTGTTTGTGCATATTTTCATAAAGTACCAAATGGTATAGACTTGAACACTTGTAAAATGGACTCAACTACATTCAAACAACTTAAAGGCACTATAAAAATATATTTACACCAACTACCAACAATGCTGAAAAAAACAACAACAAATAACAGACAAGAGAAACAACACCATTTACACTTGTCTAATCATTAAAGCCATCTACAACTGAACTTATAAAATGTGCTTGCTTTTCTTTCAATCTGGACATTTCCACATATAATCTGATGGGTTTTCAATGAAATCTTAATAAAAGTGAACAGTGCAGACCAGGATAAGACTGTGGGGTACAGTGGGTACTGCCTGTAAAGACAGTATCTATAATTTACTCAAGCTTGACGGTGATAAGACTGTGTGGTGCAGTGGTATGCCTCTACAGACAGTATCTGTAATTTACTCAAGCTTGACGGTGATTAAAGCTATCCAAGTATATTTAACCCTTAACCTGTTGGAACCAAAAGTGATTAGCCTCTGCAACCAGTATAGAGCCAGGCCAGCCTGCACATCCGTGCAGTCTGACCAGGCTCTATACTGTTGGTAGCTCCATTGAAATCCCTTCAACTTTGAATGGACTGTTCCAAATTCAAAGCTGGGCAAATCCATTACAATATTTCAGCATGTTCAGGGTTAAGTCACTCTTAGGAGCACAGCCAGTAACATTTATTTCTCATATTATATCATATCTGGGTGAACTTGCTGTCAGAGCGGTTAAGTAAAACATTCTTCAGGGTTTTCTGTTTAAGACATTTTTCATTTGAACGAAGAATGCAACAACCTACCCTTACATATCTTTCCACAATATCCTTGATCAGCATGTGAACCAATGACTGAACATCATCAATAAACTGTGGTGGGAACCTCATCTGACGAGGTGCACACAGGCTGTCTGTTTTTGACAAGTGTTCAGCCATGCTTTTTATCTGAAATTTCATTAAATTATTTTTTACTTAAAAAGGTTAAACAAAATGACTAGACAGCCATAGAATGCTCCCCTGAACAAACTTGCTATCAATAATCATCTATATTTCAGCTGAACATAAACTGTCATTACAAGGTGTTGATATACATGTATTTAAATACATATTCTGAGTCTTGAAAGAAAGCCTCATTTTATGTTCCAACATACACAATCAATATTTTAGTTTTCAAGTCCAAAGTGATCTTTTCAGAGATGCAAGCACATGCATTTATTATCAATAGATCTCTGAAGTTCTTATTCAAGACATTTGTACAAATTCTTCAATTTTAAAAGCTTAAACCAAAACATAGGCAGGCACTTACCATGATCTCAAAGAAGAACCATGAGTTGGCCAGGGCAGTCTCTCTTGTTGATCCACTAAGAACCACCCACTGTAGGGCAAACTCCTCATGCACAAGCTGAAATAAGGTTTTCAAATCCTGACATGTTGTCTTTAGTCCTAGATCTTTATTTGTGTGGAAAAAGCCCTCACAAATCCTTCAATTTCACTGCATACACAATGTGCCCCAAGTAAAGTAATATTTCATTCATCTGCACTTCTAACCTTACATAATGTACAAAAAAGTCAGGATAATGTTGAACTAAAAGCCTGAAGAAAGACCTTACAAAAAAAAACATGTTTGCAAACAAACTGTTTTATTACAACAAAAGCAGTGAAAAAAGTCCTAGACATGTACCTTTCTATTTCTAGTTTTCCCAAAAGCATAGGAAAATTCTTCTGTCCTCATACTTCCAGCTCTGTTGCCTAGAAACAGATATCAATGTCCAAAAATACAAGACAAAATAACATTTACCCTTACTTCTTAAAATTCTCTGATTAGAAAATAATTCCACCATGAACAGAGTTTGCTGTCTTAAAATGTGAAGTGTATTACAGATTCACTGTATAGTTACAGAAAATGCATACAAAAAGTCATTTAATTTGAGTTAGACAGTTTTGTTTCAGCATACCCCTCAATTACAAATCTGTTGTTATGGTGATAACGTAATCATACTTACTAAAGAATCCTGCCATCTCTGCCTCGGGTGTGGTGGGTGTGGTCAGATCTGGATTGCTAGAGCTCCGCTGGTACGACTGTTTGTTGACTGGCAGTGATGATGGTCGGCCCAGTGTAGAGTATCCACTACTCATCTCCATTTGACCTACAGATAGTAAGTTCTCTCTCTGTTTTATTTTCGCTACAAACAGCACTGAGCAATAATGTTTGGGTAAAAACCTAACATATTTCCAATTACAAGACATAAATCTGACGACAAGTTTATATCCACAGCACAGTAGTTCTATATTCAGACCTTCACAAACTGCTGTATACTAAATGTGTTACGGTCAAGTGCACACTTTCCTATAATTGTATAAATACAACCTCTGACAACTGCGTCAGGGAATCGATTCTTTGGCTCAGTGGTTAGTGTGTTGGCATGTCACGCGGGAGATTGGGGTTCGATTCCCCCTCTGGGTTGTGTATTCTAAGATGCATTGCATCTTTCTGTTACGGACTTTCATGTTCATATGAAATGATATAATACTATTTGATTCAGTCACTGTATGATATGAAATATCATCAATACCACATCACATCACACCACAATCACATCATATAAGATAGCCCATAATACCATATCCTTATAATATTATTATTATACTATAATATCCAAGTTCCCTCAGTATCCATTCAAAGAAACAAACTATATCTAAAACCCTTAAAGCAGTGTTACCATATGATGGCCCAGGATGAGGCAATGTACAACAGTACTGTATATAGGCAGCAAGCACCGAGTTTCTTCCGTTACTATCATTCTTGTCTTCAAGCATGTCCCGTACTCTCTGTACAATCTGTGCCATGGCATCAAAAGCTGGCTGCCCTGTGTTTACTGAAGATAATAAACAACTTGTTAGCTTTTTCTTGAAACCTTTAATGAAGCAGCAATATTTTTTCCTTAAATAACATTAACATTGTTTCCATGTGTTTTAATTAAATGTTACAAAACTGTCTAAGTAATCCATAAAGAAGTAACACATATAGTTTAATAAATAAATACTTTTTTACTTTGTCTATGCTTTCTGGTTTAACTGTCTTGGTCATGGAAACAACTCATTTGACGTCTTAATATCAAAGTTACATTAACTGGCAGAGGAAAATATAACACTAGGAAAATATTTGGTGTACTTTTCCCAATTATGCTGATTTAACAAGGTACTAAGCATGTTTTCAGATAAATGCATACACATTTCCTACAGACTAAATATTAAGAAAATTAGATAACAGGAAAAAAATAAAGAAATTTTATTAACTTCAACAAATTACCCATTTTACTGAATTCCAGCCAGTAGTGTCTGACAAACAAAACCATAAAAAATGTGACTGACAGGATATATTAAGATATATGTGCCCTAAGTTTACACTTAGGACATATATTGACATTAAAGGTACATGTATGGCTTCCTTAATATTACAACAATTTATAGGCTTTTAATGAGAGACATTGCTGATAACAAATTATCTCCCTTACTCAGATAACATCAGAGGTAATCCAAATTGCACTTTGGTCCTTTCAGTTGGAATCCTCTGACTTTATCCTTGTTTCTCTTTGTTATAGTCTTGACTTTCAGTTGTGAAAATTGTCACTTACATATTAAATAAAAAGTCAGGAATATAAAAAAACAAACTTTATGTACTAACAAAACATATTTTTAAACTAAATGTTTAATCTGACTACTATTGTTGCAAATAATAAGGTGTAATTATCACCATACCATAAAGGAAAACAGCGATGAAAGCAGAGGAATCCAAATGGAAGGACCAAGTTGATATTAGAGAGTATGCAGGGTAGATAATCCACTGATGTCCCCCATTTGACTGATTCAACTTGTGGAAAATTGTTAAAAAAAGTCTCATATAATCCAAGTAACTGATTTTTTTCTTTCTGCCATACATACCAACTTGTCCACTGAGAGTTGGGGGCCTTATCATCAGCAGAATTAGTTTGTCCAGAATCAGGGACAGGAACTGTACTAAGTTCTCTCCCCTTGCTCTGATCAAGTCAGACAGACTGTGTTTCAATTCACTTTCAAATTGTGCCTCATTTTTCCGTGGTGGTAACTTCTGCTCTTGTGCCAGTCTACATAGTGACAGGAACCTGTCAATCTTGTCATCCTGCCAAAAATTGGATCTTGGTGAGATACAAACATGAAATAATGTGCAGATGAGAATAATCAAAAGAAAAATTAGATTTTCCTCTGTCATAAACCCTTGCATGACATAGATTAATTTTAGCATGAGTATGCAGACCTTTATGTGACTGAGACAGTTTTTGGGTGTCACTTACATGTATAATGATTTTCATACAACCTGTCTGGTTTTTGTGTATCCTAGCCAAAATCTGGTCAAACCTTGCAGACTATTTCCTTACCTTTAAATTTAGGTAACAAATTTCAAACATCAGAATAAAATTTAAGTATTCCTAATCAGAAACTGATCTCACCTGTGTATGTATGGTGGATACAGATTGTATCTGTACACTGAATACACCTTTGTGATTGTCAACCCACTTCATACCTGGCAATGTGTGAATCTAAAAAATGAAGAAAAATATACAGCAAGTGAAAGAATAAAACTGTAACAACTTAATTATTTAGTTTCTATATTGTATAATCTAGAACATAAGCAGTAAGACTAGGAGTTATTTTCTTATTTGTTTGATTACATTGACATGGGTAGGTTTTCTGATTTCTATCACTTAACTGAGTTCAAATGATTTACAGTAAAACATAAATAACTCAACACAAAATGCTCATGTTATCCGAGGTCTTGAGCAATCTTAAATCTGTTATATTTGTTACAGAACTCCCTTATGGCGACGCTAATGTGTTAAATTACACAGCCCTTTGATTACGGAAATAATAGCAGACTTTGAACCTTTATTTCTCCCCTTCAGATCTGTTTACGTTAGACTTGATTTGAATTTTGAAATGCCAAGGGATGTTGCTTTATTCGAGGATGCTATGGTGATGTGATATATTTATGGACTTTCACAAAACATACTGATTTGCCATCTTGGATAGATAAACACTATGATACGTAAACACTTCAAGATTTCACATTATTTCATAACTGTCGGGAATGCAGTTATTGAATTCTAAATTAAAGCCATCTAAACAACACTTGTGTAATTTTCACAACATGCAAAAAACATGTGTTTACTTTTTATCTGTCGGCTCCAGAATGACTAATTATGACAATTGTTGGTGTACAAATTTTTGACCGGTATGCTCGAGTTATACAAGAAAAAAGAACAAAACATCACCTTGGATGGGAAAAAAATGCGTGAGCCATTAAGTTACTGGTGCTCAAATATTCCAGAGTAATTTTCCATTAAATGTAAAGAAATCTGGCTGGAACCGAATATGTCCAGGGTTTTAGAATTATTGATGCACGAGCAAACGGTGTATTACTGTATTTCATGTATATGTATTTCTGAATCAGTGTTTCTTCTGGTTTTTGTAGTTAAAGGGGAAAATTAGGGTTATTAGGAATCTGTGCTTACTTCAATAGAGATACATAAAACTATTGCAAACTGGTGATGACATGGACCACTCTAACTTCATAATGGCTTTTTCAGGGGGAACATTAATACATTACAAGCACCTAACCTGTACTATATTCATTTTACATTAAAACAGTATACCTATAAACGATATACTACTACCAACTTAAGAGTAAAAAAATCTGAAAACTAGATACTTTATTTCAACCTTAACCCCACAAAGTTTTAAAAACAAAACTTGCCTTTGCTTCAAACTCAGCTGTACCAGCTATCGATGGGATACTTATTGAAAATTTCAAAGTTTAACAACGGAATGTCAAGCTTAATTAGACTACACAATTGTGAACAGATTATTGACAGTATTAGGTGACTGATTTTAATTCTAAATTTTGTCTTTTTTAATCAAAACTACAACTTAACAAAGACTCAGGAATTAAACTAAAGTATACAAATAGCCTAGATTTAAGTACTTGGAATTATTTGTACACTTAATTAAGGAAATAAAGTTTCTGAAAAATAAATTTCAAGGTTTCAAAGTTTCAAGGTTAAATCAAAAGCCACCATAGGCATAGAAAAGGCAGCCAACATAATGACTGAACAAAGCATAGAGTAACACCAGAGAGAGTAAATTATACAAGAGGGCCATAATGGCCCTATATTGCTCATATGAGTACCACTGAGTACACATTGAAACAGTAAGGCCAATGAAGAAATCAAGGTAGGTTCACATGATGTTGAAGTTGAAGTTGGAAAAATTGTACATTTGGTCCAAATTTCATAGAGAGAAGTTGGTCAGAAGTACCTGGTCAATGTCACATAAAGTTAAAGCTGAAATCCAATTTCTGACAAGAAGATTCTCGAAGATTTTGCATTTTACACATCCAGGACCATCAGTGCATGGCCAGTTTTGACCTCTGGGAAATAAGAACAATCTTGACAGAGGTCAACTACACAATGCTACACACCAAATTTCATGACTGCTGACCATGCAGTTCTAGAGAGGATGATTTTTGAAGTTTTTTCGACATAACTAAATGTAAATCAAGTGACCCCTCAAGAAGGCTCAATTTTGACCCAAGGGACATAATTTGTATACTTTGGAAGAGATTCACTAGATGATATACAGACCAAATTTTAAAAGATGAGGACCTAGTGGTTTCAGAGAAGATTTTCATTTTTGTCCCTAATTATCTCAAAGTAAATCAAGTGGCCCCTTGGCAGGGCCATTCTTAACCCTTGGGGAATAATTTTGACAATCTTTGTAACCATAAGCTTAATGATGCTACAAACCAAATATCTACTAGTAAGATCAAGAACTTATGGTTTCTGAAAAGAAGATTTACAAGGAATTAATTTATATTTTACACATATTGGTACCCTAGGGCAGAGTCAGTTATGACCCCAGGGGCATAATTTCAACAATCTTTGTAGAAGACAGCTAGATGATGTTCAATACAAAATACTTCAGCTCTAGGCCTTGTGCTTTCTGAAAAGAAGATTGTCCAATTTTTTAAGTCTATGTAAAATCAAGTGACTCCTGAGCAGGTTTATAAATGACCCCAGGGATGTTTCTTGAAAAATCTTGGCTAAGGATCTCTAGATGATGCTCCATGCAAAATATCTCAGCTCTAAGCCTTGTGGTTTCAGAGAAGAAGATTTTCAAAGTTTTTCCTATATAATTCTATGCAAAACATGTGACCCCTGGGGCCAGGCCAATTTTGACCCCTAGGACAAATTTGAACAATCTTAGTAGAGGTCTACTACAAGATGATTTACACCAAATTTCAGAGCTCTGGGCCAAGTGGTTTCAGACAAGAAGATTTGTTTATGTTTTATGTCTAGCATAGCAACTTAAGTTCTGCAAGGAACTGAATTCCTTGAATAACTTTGGTAGAGGTTCATGCAAGGAACACCCATGCAAAGTTTCCATCAATTTTGCCCAGCAGTTTTAGAGGAGATGTTGTTTAAGCAAAGTTGATGACCCACAACACCCTACAGATGTCGGACACAGCTCAGTCACAATGGCTCACATGAGCACGTTGTGCTCATGCAAGCTTACAAGTCAGAGTAAGTGATTCTTAATAGACTTCTCCTGAAGTTAACATCATTCCAAGCATAAAAACTTCTCTTTCAGAAATAAGCTCAAAGAAATTTTTGCACTTGTTCAAACTCACTTTATAGCAAAACTAAGAAATACCTTTGATTTTTTCTAAAAGATGAAGACAATATTTTCATAGCTGTTTTCAGGCCACTTTTCAACTCATGGAAATTATTTTAAGTGCTATTCTGCTATTCTCTCATAATTTCTAAAATGGACTTGCCAATCTTTTAATTTGGACAGTAACAGTATATATATATATATATATATAGATAATTGAAAACTTACTAACAACAACTGTCAATGCAACATGGTTTATACAGGGACTGAAGCAAGAAATTCATGGACCTTTTAAGGACTTTTAAGGCTAGTCTTATGTTTTTAGGGTTCATAATACTTATGTAAAATACTCATCTTAGCATACTATAATACTATAATACTTATGTAAAATACATATCAAGCAGACTGATAAGCTTTGTAACAGCCTGTACCACAGAGGTATAGTGCAAACTTGAAGATTAAGGCAGTTTTCTATTCTATTTGGACAATATTTTCTGTCCATATTGTCATCTCAATGTAATGATATATATATTATTTGGTAGTACAGATGAATGGATACATGAACAGAGAGGCTGCTGGTTTGTGAAACGACACTTTCTGTTGAACATTTGTATGAGTCATTTAAAATCCTTCCATGTACCAAATAGAGTCCACAGGAACATAAAGGCTTGCAATATTCTATAATATTTCAACAATGAATTTTACTCTTGACATTAGAAACCTAGGCCTGCTATGCCACACCATCTTTATGTGATGAACATTTGTGGCAAGTTATATCAAAATTCTATGATAAGTGGGAATAAGTGGGAACAAAATAAAACAGCTAACACAAAGCATACATAGACAGATGAAAGGCAGTTCAACTACTATGTGCCCTACTTTTTGGGGGCATAAAAAGCAACCAGTACACAACAATATTGCGTGATCATGATCTGTACTGGTCAAGGGCAGAAAACAGCTAGAACTAATGGATCTATTGAGGTAAAACACACATAATGGTATCATTCTCTATAGCTTAAATAACCAGTGATAGGTGTAATTTTTACTCAAAAGAAAGAAGAAAATAATCAAGAATCTTTTTTACAAACAAGTGCAAAAATAGACATAATTTTCACTCTGCTACCTTAGACCAGTGAAACATAAGAAATTATTTGCTAAAATTCTGTGCTAAGCTACTAAATCAACAAAGTCAAAACATTCACACAACTTAATAAAGTTGATTTACTGGTCACATCAAGATCAGAATTCTCTATCATAAGGCCTTTTCGAAACAATGTTTAACTTTCCTGCCAGGTAAAAGCACAAAAAAAAATCACCCAACTGTGTTAGTAAGGTAGCAAAATGTATTAGTGTTCGGGAACAGTGTGTAAAGTGTTACACAATGAGAACTGTCAATGCAAGACTTGAATGTGTATTCCAAGAAGTGTCTTACTTTTGATGGCGTTGGCTACAAAAACAACTTTCATATTTTATTTTGTGAATATGGTACACAACAAAATACAGCTGTATTTCAAAATCTGACATACCTACAAACATTTATATTCTATTTAGATGTCAAGTATTTATTCATAAAATGAATGCAAAGCCTCATGATCTTTTAAGCCTATTATTACATTACTATCAGCCATTAACATGACAAAAAGTAAGTACATGTATCTCCACTAATCCACTATATAATCAGAATTCTCTTAAAACTGAAATTTCCAACTGATCTTTTATTCAAATTAGGAGAAACATCTGTCAAAATTTATGTCTGACTTTGGCCATTCAGTATACAATTCTAAACTTGCCATGGCAACCTAACTAACTGCAAAGAACTTGTGTCATGTAATATTTTTATTTTTGGAAAGAACTTGTTTTTTGTTATTTTGTTATTTTGCCACAAGCATTTCATAAATGCTTCTCAAGACATGTACAAGTTTTATCTGTATGGTGTTTAATGACTTTATACAATTAATTAAAAATAAAATAATTAAAATTTCAATTGGTCTTGGCAAAAATCACAAACATTATTACCCATGAAAATGAAATTAACAGCTACTTACATCTGGGAAGAGTATGGAGTAACTAGCCGGCAGTTTTTCCACGGACACTGGAAGCATGAAGTCACCAACGTGTAGCCGTCCTTCCCTCATTAGTGGTAACCACTGAAATTGATATGAAACAGCTTCAAAGTACAAAGGTTTAAACTCTGAAAGTAACATTCAAAGTGAAAAACACTGCTCTACAAATTCCTATGGTCAATCACTGGATCATGCTAAATGAAATATTTATCTCTTAGACTGAAAAATGAGTAACTTTACAGATGTTTACATCCTTAAGATTTATAACTTCTGAGGCAATTTATGTTTAGATATATAAAATATGAAAAAGAAAACTCAGTTAACCTTTCTTTGAACACTAATGTAATGTTTAGTCGCTGTTGGGTTATTATAGTGAAGGACAAAGCCCTACTTTTTTGAATACCCTCATAACATACATACTAATACATCAGTTTATATTGATAGTTTGATAACATACATGAATAAACCCAACAGAAATCACAAACTGTTCTTTTTACAGGTTGAACTAGAACTACCACTGTCCTCACGCCAATAATCCTGCATGCCGCTTTGTCTACAGGGCACTGATATATGGGAACATGTTACTTTATGCCCTGGACTAAAATTAAGTATGAAAAATTTCAAAGAGCAATCACTCCAAATTAATGCAAAAGAGAGTTATGGTTCTTGGGCACGGCACTTCTCCTCAATGAGATCTATTTATTATGAAGTTTCAAGTTGATAACTCCAATACTTTTTGAGTTATGCCCCAGACAAACAAAACCGACAGCTGGATGGCCAGACAAACTAATTCCAGTATACCTTCACTTACTTTATTGTATGTTTGTGTGTGGTGGGTGGGGGGAGGGTGTATATTAACAACAGTGTCTAGTAAGCAACATGTAACATTCTTACACATAATGTGAACTTCTTGATCTAGTCACATTAAATCCAAATAAATTCAGGAATTCTAACATGTAACTTACAACAGTCTCATTGGTTGTCACTTAATTCATTTACATAACTGAAAAAATCAGAAGTGAAAACCTCAAGCCAAGGAATCATACATAAACACACTTTAAAATTCATTGTACTGAATGTAAACTTTTTTTAAAATCTAGATATCAACAAAAGCACATACTGTGTATCCAACAGGGGTTTCAACAGCCATGGATGGTTCTCCTTTCTTTGTCTGACAGCTGATATGGTAGAAAGTAAACAGCAAATGATGTGCATCAGTCAGGTGAGCCGGGAGACGGATCTTCACTTCCTCGTAGAAATCTGGTGACCTGAAGTAATTATAGAAGTTGAAAGATTTTTTTTAACCTAAGGTTACAACTATTAAAATGCTAGTCCTTTAGGTGAATGAAACAACTCTTCTCATATAGATATTTCCCACTCAGTGACCTCGTCCTATATGCCAACTGTCTGGTGAACAGTTCTCATGTTTTTAATTGGTTTGCAGCTCACCAACTGGCCTGGTCAGAACAAGATCTCTTCTGACATCTATATGAAACACTATAAGAAAGCCTCAACTTCAATCCAGAGGCTATGTTGGTTCAAACCCCACTAGTGATGAGACTTTCAACATTCCACATTTCTGGTGCAAGTACTAGGAACAGTCACTGTGCAGGATTTAGATCTGATGTAAGAACACTGTTTCCCAATCAATGTGAAATGCTTGTTTAAACTTTAAAGAAAGGGTTTATATAGATGACTGAAAGTTATATTACATTTTGAATCAAATTCTCATCATGCATTACCACAGTCAAATATAAAACATTCAACCTAAAACTGCTTTAAATCACAAGCAAGTCACGATTTTACTATTCAAAAACTGCTTTTACCATAATAGTCAATCAGCCCAGTAACCAGTAACAGTACACTTATATTTCTAAAACTGCCCTGACCTGGTTCCTTTCCCCCCTCTATACTTGCTGCAGCTATAACTGTAATAAGTCTTTCAACACTTACTTATTGTGGTAGGTAACTGAGGTGTAAGCCTCTCTTGAAAGTTCTGGACCACTAGACTTTCCAAATATCACCTAGAAGCAGAAATTGTATCCATAATAAGAAATATCTTAAATCCTGTACCAGATGTATAACTCTCTACAGTGTGACTATTAAGTAAGTACCTCTAACAATAAGACAAACAGAAAAAACAAAAACATTTTTCTCTGACTCTAAAACAATACACATCATCATTTACTTATTTTAACTTCATTGTCATTTTATCTTTTCATTTTTCATACTTTTGTCTGACAGAACAGTGAAAGATATTTTAAAACCTCCATCTTAGTACATCTGTGCTGTAGCCAGACTGATTAACAGCCAAACTGCCATAAACCTCCAGCAAAAGTGTGAAACATCTCCAGCCAAAGTGACATACATCACCTTGACTTTTGTTGTTTTAGGTGGGTTGGGGCTAGATCAGGGAATAATACTAAGTGGCAGTGTACATACAGGCAGAGCTGCACCCTCTTCTTCTCCACATAACAACTGTATCTTCACAGCAATGTTTCGAGCAGAACCCTGTCTGTTGGCAAAGTTCAGACTCCTTGGGTACACATACAGTAAATTTCTAAAGGAAACAAAAATCATTGTAGGTAATCAACAAACAGTTCTTTGAAAAGTCTAAGGAAAAAAGTCAATGAATGGTTATGTTACATTCTGAAATAACGAATGTTACAAATATTTGTAAACTATAAAATAACCAATGCATGCTAGGTAATCTTTGCATCTGTTTAACATGATAAAGAATGCAACAAGAACAATCAGAACTAGAAATGGGTTTTTGATTGAACACGATTTTGTGGCATTTGACATTTAACCTCCAAGTGTGACCTTGACCTTGAGACACCACACCCGCAAAGTGGGTTCTGCACGTTGCCTTGATGAGGTGAACATCTGACCCAAGTTTCATAAAAATTCTTCAAGGGCTTTGGAAGATACAGAGAGGACACGATTTTGTGGCATCTGACATTTAACCTCCAAGTGTGACCTTGACCTTGAGACACCACACCCGCAAAGTGGATTCTGCACGACGCCTTGATGAGGTGAACATCTGACCTAAGTTTCATAAAAATCCTTAAAGGGCTTTGGAAGATACAGAGCGGACACGATTTTGTGACGGACAGACAGAGGGACGGACAACCGGGGGAAAAACAATATGTCTCCCCCATTTTTGGGGGGAGACATAATGACAATGATGTCCACCTTATATATAACAGAAATCCCTAAGGTCCATCAAGAATGTCAACTCAGCATGGTGTGAACAACCATAAAGCTGTACTAAGTTTAAAATTTAGTGTTCTCTTGAGGAACTGACTGAATACAACTTAAGGAGTAAAGGCCTCTGTAAAAACATTTGAAACAGTGTGCACAAAATTAATAGGACTTATCTACATATGCCAAACCATCTTTTAATGGGACTCTGGAGGTCCAGGTAGAAGTTATTTAAGAGTTATTAATCAGAAACCACATTTTAAATATTGGCCCCTGTGACCTTGACCTCTGACCCTGTTGGCATGAAAAAAAACAAAGAGTTAATTTACTTTTCAAGTGAAACCATCCTGTTAAGTTTGTAGGTCCTAAAGGGGTAATTTTTTCATAATGCCCAAACATCCTGTTAAGTTAGATGGTCCTTGGAGCAGTTGTTCTTGATTTATTGATCGAAAATTGTTTTCAAAGTGAGGGAACCTGTTATCCTGACATTTGACCCTGTGGGCCCCCAAAGCAATCAGGGTTATCTACTCATCTTGTCCAACCATCCTGTGAAGACTGAAGGATTTCACACATGGCTGAAAGGTGTATTACTCTAGGTTTTCAAATACAGTGATGACTGATAATTTTTACATATGCACAGTGAAGAGAGCTAAAACAATTTCTGACAATACCTGTAAGTTGTAGCCATGGAGAAGACTTCATGTGTAGGAAACTCCAGGATTTCTTTGATTGGTTTACTCCTGTCCTCAGGGTAAGGTTCTACCTTCCACAGATCTGCTGTAAGCACTTGTTTAGGCTCCTCAGGACAAGGTGAAATGTCAAGCTTCAAAGTTCCTACAAAAAATACAAATATCTATCACTGTATTCAATATCTTAATATAAAAGACAAAAGAATTTCAAAGTCATACTTGTTAAAACAACTGATTATAACAATAAATGACATCTCTCTGAACATAGTATAAAGCACAAGCTATCTGTAACATAACACAGGGAACTTTATGTGTAACATAACACAGGGAACTTAAAGTAGAATGTGCTGGTAAAGAAGCTGTTGTGAAGTTTTTAGGGAAAAAACATGCATGTAATATATCAAATTTGATTATTTTTTAGTTTTTGGTCAACATAAGTAACAGAAAGTTCTTGCAATTTATTACTTTTGATGTCTAGAGGCTCTAAATAGTGCTCACACCACAGAAAAGAATTTGACAGTCAAATTCCATATTCCACTTACAGGATTTGAACTGGCTAAAAGTTTAACATTCTCTACATGATGGCTGAAAAACATCCCTGAAGTCTGTTTCCTTTGTTCCCTTTAGAACAAATCAACTTACCAGGTATACACTTGACTCTCTTGAGAACATTTGATGGTCTTTTGATGTCAATCAAATACTTGTACAAATCCTCATCACTAAGCTTGTCACTTTCCTGAAAATTACAACCAGTTTGTTCAGGTACATTGCCATAAATAATCCAAATATTTCCCCTCTGACTACTGGCTGCTGATTAATTGTTTAAGGCCCTTTTGCACAAAGACAACCATGGTCAAAATTAACACATTTACAGCAAGACAATGAAACCAACAAATGTATACAAACATTCGTGTCAGAAAGAATGTACAGACAGACAGAGTCACTGGCAAACAGACAAAAGCAAATTTTATCTGTTGCAAGCTGTATAACAGAGGGCATAACCATAGAACTTAAATCTGAGACTTTTTTAAATGCCCATTTTTAATATTTAAAGGGTCATAGCTGGGACGAGCTGCAAACAAAATCCGATTTACACAACAACTCATCATGGTTAACATACATTGTAGGTTTTATTATTTCATTTAAAAAAGTTTAGTAGTGACACACGAAACAAACAATGAAAAGCCCATCTTAATGATTTCAAGGGCTGTAACTGTAGTCATTCTGCAATTAGCTGCAAACAAAACTCCAGGTGCACAACAACTCATCATGGTTAACATTCATGGAAGGTTTTCTGATTACTTTTCAAATACTTTAGGAGCTACGTTTGCCACGAACTTTAGAATGTTTAAAAATAATCATCCAACATTACAATACTCACCTGCTTAAAGAAGCTTGAGACAGTCAGCGTGACAGGTCTGAAGTGATCTATATTTCCACCATAGTCATCTGGTGACCAGCTACGACGCTTCTCATACCCGGATCTCCCACGTTCTGTACTGTAACTACGGCTAGCAAGTAAGTCGTCCTTAGGTCTCTTTCTGAAACTATCATACTGACCTGGCTGCATTCCACTTCTCCTGTCTAAATCAAGAATACGGGTAAATACATTTTTAGCCTTTACAGCTAAGAAATTAGGCCTCTTGATTCATCTATGCAACAGTATTTTAGTGGTCAACTGATGCATAGACAGGGGCTTGTAAGAACATTTGGCTCATTTGCTCTTCTGAAGATTTTCTTTGGAGGGTCTGAGTTTTTATCTCCTCTTTCCATGTTAAACTAGAAATGGGTTTTTGATTGAACAAAAACATATGTCTCCCCCCAACCAGTTGCTGCTGAGTCAGACGACTGTAAAATAAGGGGGATATTTTTGTCAAATGTACATGATGAACAAGAAACTCATACTCTGTCAAGAAAGGATTGAGCAGAAACCTTGTTTCATATTGTACAAAATGGTTGTATTCATTCAGTCTAGTACCTGTAGCATGTTGGAATCATGTCGATGGCAGTGCTGTTACATAGATATGGACAAAAAACATGAAGCCAGTTACAAGGTGTCTTCTTCAAGCACTCAAGTTTAATCAACTTCCATTGATAAGGAGAAAAGTTACATCATGATAGCTGTAGTATGCTGGAACTACTCCACAATGTACAACAGGAGCACTCTTAACATGTATTTGATCAATCAGAGTTTGTTTTCTAGTTGTGGGGTTCGAAATTACTTGAAGATATCCAGTGAATGCTTGATTTAGTGACGGACAGATGGCCGGACAGACAGACGGAACTGGAAAAGAAGTTAATGCCAGTACCTCCTGTGGCTTAAGTTTCACACACTGTTTCAGACAGATAGACAACCAGGGGAAAACAATATGTCTCCCCCGATGAGGTGAACATCTGACCCAAGTTTCATAAAAATCCTTTAAGGGCTTTTGAAGATACACAGCGGACACGATTTTGTGGAATTTGACATTTAACCTTAAAGTGTGACCTTGACCTTGAGACACCACACCCGCAAAGTGGGTTCTGCACGACGCCTTGATGAGGTGAACATCTGACCTAAGTTTCATTAAAATCCTTCAAGGGCTTTTGAAGATACAGACAGACACAATTTTGTGGCATTTGACATTTAACCTCCAAGTGTGACCTTGACCTTGAGACACCACACCCGCAAAGTGGGTTCTGCACGTCGCCTTGATGAGGTGAACATCTGACCCAAGTTTCATAAAAATCCTTCAAGGGCTTTTGAAGTTACAGAGAGGACACGATTTTGTGGCATTTGACATTTAACCTCCAAGTGTGACCTTGACCTTGAGACACCACACCCGCAAAGTGGGTTCTGCACGTCGCCTTGATGAGGTGAACATCTGACCTAAGTTTCATTAAAATCCTTCAAGGGCTTTGGAAGATACAGAGCGGACACGATTTTGTGGCATTTGACATTTAACCTCCAAGTGTGACCTTGATCTAGAGACACCACACCCGCAAAGTGGGTTCTGCACATCGCCTTGATGAGGTGAACATCTGACCTAAGTTTCATTAAAATCCTTCAAGAGCTTTGCAAGATACAGAGCGGACACAATTTTGTGACGGACAGACAGACGGAAGGACGGACAGACAACTGGGGGAAAAACAATATGTTTCCCCCATATTTGCGGGGAGACATAATTAACTTAAATCTCTAAATCCTTCAGTTTTTAAGGCAATGGTAATACTGCATATTTTCCAGAACTGGAAAAGAAGTTAATGCCAGTACCTCCTGTGGCTTATGTTTCACTATATATTTTAAAACAATAAACCCTGGTTAACTCATTTCTGTAATCTTGACCTCAAGGTTGAGGTTAAGCAACCTACCAAGACTTGCGGCCCGTGTCATTTCAGCCTCAGATCTAATAGAATCAACTGATGTCTCTCTCTCATAACCATGTGCTCCATTCACAATGTTCATCAGATATATGGCTGTCCAGGCAAATGGCATGCGATACTTTCCCAGGCGCTCACAGAACTGAGCCGCATTTGCACGATATTTGTCTTCCTTACTCTGTTTAGAACAAAAATTATGTATGTGACGACACAGAAAACTTACATAAATTCTCACGAGTGTTCTCTGATAAGCCACTAAGGCTCCTGCCATTGCTTGTTGTCACTTTCTTTGCAACATATCACTTTACAAGCTCTTGAAAACTTGCTACCTACTAGTTTCTCAATATTCATGTGAGATTTGAATCAAAGACAAATTTATATAAATCAATGAATGACAACAGACGTAGCATACCATCAACATTGAATTCCAAACAGGAGAATACATAGTATAAACAACAACATCAATCAACAGAGGATTCTATCACTTTATCAACTTTGAAAATTCTAGAAATAAGTCTTGCCTTCCAATTTCTATTAGTTTGTTCTCTCTTTTCATAAAAAATAAAAAGATTGTGTATAAAAGGACCTTGTATACAAACTTACCTTTTCTTCTTTTATGTATGGGTCAGCACATTCAGATATGTCCCCTTGCTGTAACACCTTCTCTAGCTAAAATATAGATCAAAGAACATTACCTACAAGTATATTTACAGGTAATCTGACAATGTTCTACTGAATAAGGCCATACCAAATCGTTCTTTCGTTTAGCGTCCGCGGACGGATAGGTTTGAGCTCTTGAGGTAGGAAAAAACAACAACATTGTTTTGCCTTACGACCTTACTGTACAAAGTATTTAATGCTCTCCGGTTCGAGTTCGAGAATTTATACGTGACTAGTGTTGTTACTTCCTTTGCATCTTTACCCCAATTTTGTATTTATTGAGTCGTGTGAAAAAGTTCCATGCGTGCATATATTTGTTGGCGAAGTCAGAAGAGGTTAGTTTCTGGTCAGTTATAATAAGATTTCAATGCCTTTTATTGTTTTTCAAGACAATAGCAAGTGAATGATCGTTTTATGTAAATTGTATGCATTGAAGTATTTGTTATATGTTTTCGCTATCAGTCGAATTTCTAAAGTGTAGTGTATACGCAAGCTGCAGCTAGAATTTGTTGATGAAGTTTAATGTAATTCAAATAGGTAGAGTCGAAAGACATTATTTATGACATTTTGTTAGTAGTACACAAAGCAGATATTCCTTTTGTAACATTTTTGCTGAGAATTCTTCTTTCATAAGGGAGACAAATTCATCTGAATTATTTAAAAGAATTGTGTTATCTTCGCAGTAAAGCCAACAGACACTCAGACAAAACAGATAGAGAAAAACAAATACCAGTAAGAATGATATTTTGGTGTTCAGTATTAAATGTTTAAGTAGTGTTTACTTTTGTAATTTTTTACAGTGATACCTCATTTGGATTTTAGTGGCATAGGATGGAAGGACCTGTCTAATAACATGAACGTGCATCAGTTTTATAGATTGTTGAAAATTAGTTGATATTGACAAGTTGACTCCAAATATAGACTCAGTTGTAAATTTACCTATGCAGAAATATATTTTCAGTTGAATATATAGGTGGTTTGATTGAAAATACTTTAAGAAATGCATTTAAAGTCTCTACAAAGTGGAATATAAAACTTGATAATTATATCCTGGTGTAGATACTAGTCAGTATGACTTGTTTATTTTTTGGGGCTTCGTTTGTGTTTTCAGGATAGCTAGATAGGTTTTTGAACTTGGGGTGGACGCTAAACGAAAAAACAATTTGGTATGGCCTAATACAGATATGTATCTGAACAAGTACACAGCTCGATACAAAGTAAGTCATATTAGTTGAGCCAGTTAAACATTTTGTGTCAGTCATATATATGAAAATATATCTACGTAACTTATGTCATAACTATTTTGTCAGACTTAAATTTTTTTATAGAAAAAGATCTGGCAAATAACTGTACAGAAAAAGGTGAGCATTAGAGTAACTTTAAAACTAAAAGGATCTTGGTTCAAATTTCAGTTCAAACCAGTCCTTACTTACCCGTATAACAAGAAAGACATCTGGTGAAGGATAAGTTATGCTGAAAATTCCAGCCTTACTAGTGGTAGACAGGTCAGTGTTAGGTATGTGTGAACTGATCATGTGTTTCATTCCATCGCTGTTCAGGTCGAAGTAGAAATTCTCAGAGATCTGAAATGTGGAGTGATTTCTTTACTACATCAATACTTTATTATCTATCAGGCAATCAAAGAAATCTTTAGTTAAGCTTTCTAACCTTTCTCCTTCTCAACTGGCTGAAGCAATTACAACTCAGCTGAATTAAGGCAATAAAACATACATGTATACCATCATTGACTTTCCCCTATAGTATGTAATTCGTAAGGTTGCTGTATTGACAATATGCAACTCATTAGGCATGTCTATTCAATGTTAACAAGCAGTAATATGGAACATGCAGCAAAAACATAATCAAAGCTGCTAAACATGTTAAAAAAGAACATTTTCAAACTTATGATTTTTAAGTTTCAAATCATTAATGTTATATCAATTGCAATGTTTACCTTAATCATTAATGTTATATCAATTGCAATGTTTACCTTAATCATTAATGTTATATCAATTGCAATGTTTACCTTAATCATTAATGTTATATCAATTGCAATGTTTACCTTAATCATTAATGTTATATTGATTGTTATATTTACCTTCTTTCTCTCTTTGGCATCATATATGGCCATTGTGGCAAACACTGGTTCAATTTCCAATTCCAGTCTGAAATAAATCAACAACACCACATTGTGGTTGATCTCTGCAAAAGCTTCGAATTCAACACTGATTATTGTCTGTCTGTATTACACACATATAAAACACAAACTAAGAGAAAACATTGGATTAGGTCTCTATTGTGGTTTCTTGTTTAGTAAATGTTAATTTAGATTGTAACTCTTAAGTTTTTTTTGAAGAAATATACATCACAACGATCAATTTTTTAAAAACAGTATTTTGGATTCTTTACATTGCACAATTTCAACAAAATAAATGCAATGTTCTCTGACACACCCACTATAACATAAATGGGTCTGTATGTTGTAATAACTCTTCTTTTAAATATAAGAATATTTTACAAGACATCATCTTGAACTTTTAAACATAAAAACAGAATCACTTTATGTGATCAATCACATTGCATGTAAACAGAGAGGACAAACATTAATATTAACTTTAATTAATTCCATTTAATCCCTGTACTTTTTGACTACTGACAATGAGTTGGCACAGTGCATATTCTCTGGGCACGTCTTTTCTTCTCATTTTTGTCACTATCTTGCCCTCAGATGCTCATTATGACTGCCATAAATTTAGATGTGCTCAATACTGGGAATGCTTGTTAGAAGTTGTAACACATAATGTACATCCTGTTCTTTAACTCACTTTAACTGGAGACATTTCACAAGGAGTCTGTGTCCAAAGTGTTCTGTTGGAGCCTGGACAAATGCTCTTTTCTCGATCTGCTCCTCCTGAATTATGATAAAAATCATTAAAAAATCACTCTGGATTTTTTATTAACAACTATTCTGTCATTAATTTTAAGTATGACTACATGCATGTATGGTGTTTTTTCATATTCTGTGTATTCATTCTTTAGCTTCTAGAAGGAAAAGCCTTTGTAAAGACATGTAACATCTTAAGACACAAAATTCAATAATGTCTCCAAAACATCTTAATTCTTTTATATAAAAACAAAACAACTACAAATGTTTATCCACAATAAGAACAGTATAAGTTATCATAAACAATGTCAACAATGATGATTTAAATTTATAGCAGACATGCACCTCATCCTGTGACGGGTAGAGTGACAACAATGTATCTTGTCGGTGTTGTTGTCGCTGGATCTCATTGTTCCGGTCCACTTCCTCTTGAGACACTCGGTCAAACAGATTTGGTAATTGAGCATCTGCCTGTGACTGTTTCAGATCAAATATACTGCTTGCCCAGCTGCCCCTTGGTGTCTCACTCATGTGAATAGACTGCCGTTTGTTTGTTGTGTCCTAAATGATTGAAAACATACAATGCATTAGTAATGGAAATTTGAAAAATCCTGAAAATCCTAAATTAAGCATTATTTTGTATAGTTTATACAGAAAAAAGAGAGCTTTAGAGAGTCTGAAAATCCTGAAAATCAGGAATAATCCTGAAAACTTTCCCCCATGTACAATGTAAGTCTAAAGAAATGAATATGCAGATGCTTTGACTGTAATCGTATGTTTCATTTTTCATTTAATACCAATCCTGAATGCAGCTTGCTGTTTGTGGACTAGTAAAAAAAAGCTTTATGTGCATCAAAGAAGAATTAATACCACTGGATATGGATGAATTCTTTCGTTTCTTTTCACAGACAATAGATTTTTTTTATCGTTGCTCTTACAATCATAAAAGAAACTTTGCCATCAATGATGTAGATCAGAAGAAGTGCCTGCTGTAACAACCTTACTAAAAACCAAAATGGACCTGATTTTTAACACCAAACAAGAGGACCATGATGGCCCTTGGATGATCACCTGAGTACTTTGGCTGTGGGTCTGCTGCTGAGCAAACATCAGAAGCAAAGTAACAGGTTTAGAACTGAAGATTTTCCACGATCTTATATTTTATAAAAATAGAAACCTGGGGCTTGGCCAATTTTGACCACAAGGACAAAATTTGAACAAGTTTGGTATGTATCCACTTGACAATGCAACATACAAAATATCTAAGCTCTAGAGTATACAGTTTCAAACAATAAGATTTTTAAAGTCTTTCCTATGTAAACCTTTGTAAAATCAAGTGACCCCATGGCAAGGCCATTAATGACACAAAGGGCTTAATATGAACAATCTTAATAGAGGTCTGCTAGATGATGCTCTTTGCAAAATATCTAAGGTCTAGTGATTATTGTTTCTTACAAGAAGATTTTCAAAGATCTAATATTTTACACAAACAGGATCCTCAGACCGGGGTCAATTCTGAACAAACTTTGTAGTTCCACTAGATTATGCAACAAACAAAATAAGACTATGCAACAAACAAAATATCTAACTTCTACCGCATACAGTACAAGACAAGAAGATTACATAAGTCTTTCCTATATAACCATTTGAAAAATCAAATGACCCCAGGGCATGTCCATTAAAGACCCTAGGAACATAATTTGAACAATCTTGCTAGTGGACCCAAAGACGATGCTCCATGCAAAATATCTAAGGCCTACAGCTTTCCTTATACCGTTTCTCACAAGAAGATTTTCAAAAATTAAAATATTTCACACAAACCAGCGCAGAGTCAATCTTAACTCCAGGGACATAATTTGAACAATCTTGGTAGAGGATGACTAGACAATGCTTTGTGCAAAATTTTAGAACTTTGGGACTTGTGGTTTAAGAGAAGAAGATTCCTAATTTTTTTTCCTTTATATTTCCATGTAAAACATGTGACCCTAGAGCGTTGCCAATTTTGACCCCAGAGACATTATTTGAACAACTTTGGAAGAAGACCTCTAGATGATACACCATGCCAAATATCTAAGCTCTAAGTCTTGTGATATCAGACAAGAAGATTATGCTCAGGTGAGCTAAAAACCGCGTGAACGTATTCTCATCTGAATAAGATGAACAATTTGCAAACTTTATCAATAAAATCTGAAACTTCCACCAAGTCAGGGGCATCAAATCTAGTGTTACTTTTCACACAGAAAGTGCAAATCATTTTATTCCAGAAAACCTCTATTCCAAGTGACTTTTGTCTAATCACAGAGTTGTAGTGAGATCCACAAACTTGCCATACAAAATGTATCATAATTTTGATTAAGCTAAGGGCAGTAATTCTCTCACCTTGTCCTGGTCACAGGACTCTTCAATATCCACCTCATACTCCTGTTGTACTAGACACTCCCTGTCAATGCCATTTCTATTGTTGACATATGATTGATACCTGAAAATTATATTGTACACAAATGCATAAAATACTATATTGTATGAATAAGGGATCCACTAGCTTCGACTAAGTGAATTTTTCTGTTGGAATTTTCAATACAATTTACTTTAGTGACCATAATACTGGTATCTCTACTTTTTTCTTCGATAACAGACAACCTAAAAACCATTACTGATAATCAAGTATGCAAAGCCATGGCTGTTTTATACCATTGTTTTGTAATTAATTCAACTGTTTGTGTAATAAATCAGTCCATTTCCACAATGTATAAATTGAAAACATTTTTATATTGAACTGAAAACATTAAAATAATTCACAATCAAAATATATTAATGGTCGTTGCATGGAACCAATGTACCTTTAAACTGATTAAATCTTAGTGTGTGTGTAATGGAAACACCATTGAATGAATTTAGTTCTGTCATATGTAATTTGGCATTTCAGTATATTAAACTGTCTTTATATTGATCCGACTCACTACTATTTAGGTTTGTTTTTGAAATGTATAAATTGAAAAAGCAATGAGGGACATTCCTGATAACAAATTATCTCCCTTACTCAGATAAAACCAAAGGTAGACCAAATTGCACATTGGTCCTTTCAGTTGGAATCTTCTAACTTTATCCTTGTTTCTCTTTGTGATAGTCATGACTTTTAGTTGTGAAAATTGTCACTTATATATTAAATAAAAAAACTTAACAGTGTTAACAAAACATGCTGCTTAACTAAATGTGTAATCTGACTACCATTGTTGTAAATAACTGGGCTTAATTATCACCACACCAAAAGAGAAAATAGCGATGAAAGCAGAGGACTCCAAATGGAGTTTCTACTACTGAGTTGTTTTTATTTTACTCTGTGTCTGACAGCATGATTCATGATTTGCCATAGAATGAACTTAAAGCGACTGACTCACAGATGGGTTGATGATGAATAAAAAAGAAACTGTTTAAATATGTAAAAATTCTGGTTGTAGATGTGAATAACATATCTAAAATAAGTTACTGTCTCAGTTTCTGTTTTCACACTTTTATAGGTAAAAAATTTACCCCATAAGCCACGGGGAGGTTCTTTGTTTATATTGTTAATTTTGACATCAGTAAAGAACATTCGACAATGGCTCAGTGGTATAGGTTGCTGCCCTGTATTTTACTGTTCTGAAGGGCATGGGTTCGAATCCTGTTAAACTCAATTTCTTTATTCTTCAGTTTTCAAAATGTGTAGAAATTATGCTTTTGTCATAGTATATGAACTTCTCTTTTATTTTAAAGAAAACAAAAAGTAAGCTAAATTCTGTGAGTCAGTAACTATAAAAAATTATAACAAATACATGCAGATAACCAAACTGGAAAGGTACCAACCTTCGACTGACTATGGTATAATCTGATGTATATCTCCTTACACAGTCAAAAACATGTGGATCAACTTCGCCTCTGAAGCACAAACACGTCAAGAAATAAACATACATGCACATGAATTTCAAACATCACTGAATATGATTCAGACCCTACATGGTAGATGACTGGAAACACAATGAAGGAAGAAAATGGTATCTGTGTAAAATGAAATGAACAGAAGGATAATATATATGTGCACCACTTTCAAGAATGCACAAAACTCCAGAATCATTTATGTAACTGTAACTCAACATAAACTTTCAGATGTTTAAACACTGATGAGTACAGCAAAACTTATGAGTGTAAAATCAAGAAGTTTGGAAAAAGACGACTTACGAAGTTATTCTGAATTTACTAAAAGCTATGTTATACCCAATTTCTGGAACAATATGGGACACTGTGCGACATCGCTTCGGTAATGAAAGTACTTCAATGTCGTCATCATCAGGGTAGAGCAATCGGTCTCGGTACGGGTCTCTGTCAACTAAAGACTGATTTTGTACGACAAATTCTTCAAAATCAGGAGGTTCAGCTACATCAACACTAGCTGACAACTGAAAATATGAAAATCTTCTCATAATGTATGTGCCTAGGTTAGAAACCAATACAATCTAATCATTAAGAATACAGCTTACACTGAACATCCCTTGTATCAGACTATTTCAAAGCATGTATGCTGAAACATCAAACAACTCGTATTTCCTTATGAATGCGTAAAGATGACTTCAGCTTTTACACTGTTTTTTTTTTGGGCAGAAAAAGTACTGACCCTTACTTACTGAAGGAATCATATACCAACATATACTAACAGTAAAACTGTTGTTCTTTTAAGTTGAAAACATGTAAATCTACTATCAGTGTAACAACATACATTTTCAGGTTCAACTTCAACTATGTCTTTGCATTTGCAATAAAATATGTTGTTACATACCTCTGTCAGATTAACTCCACTTACGCTACGTGGAAGATCATTGAATATGGTGGAAGAAATCTGCTTTCGTACCTCAGCCGCATTGCCCTGTCTGAAAAAAGTAAATTAAGAAATTTCAGGAACTGTAGGGATAAATATTGTATTGACATAAAATTTAAATGAACATTGTGTTTTTCAGGGCTTTTTTCACACGTTTCTAGGATACTCTTGTTTTTTTTTTCCTGGTCTGTTCTACAAGTGGGCAAGAATAGTTCTGATAATTATTTCCTGTTTGCAATCACAGGACTTCATCATTGATAAAGAAATTACATAAACAAGTAGTACTGAAGATAGCAAGTATGTGTGGAAGTGGTCTAGCTGAATATTTCAACTTAAGCAGAACTGAATAGATCTGATTCAAGAAAATCTTTCACAGATCTATGAAAGTAATCATAGCCAAACCAGAGGCGGGAATACTTTGACATATTTCAGTTTCTGAAAAACAAGCCACAGGCTTATAGAATTTGGGCTGGGTCAAAAATCATTGCCAAAACATGGGCTCATGGACCTTAAGAATTAAGCTTCAAAACCTAAGTCCTAATGCATTTCATTTGAGCCTACAGCTATTCTGATTCCATTAGCTGAAATAGCCTACTCTTTTGAAATATTTTTTTTGCAACCTGGTAGTTTATTCGGTTTTCAAATTTCAAGGGACATTTTCAATGCACGTAATGTGTAAAGCAAGCATCTACTTAACATCTTCTACCTTATCTAGATTTGAATCAGACAAGAAGGGACATGTTTTAACATTTTGAAAAAGTTTACAAACGGGACTGAAAAATGACTTCTTTTTCAATCCATATAAATTAAATAGTTAAAAACTTGCATTTTATCGACCTGAAAAAAATATACCTGCTCAATTAATTATGTAAAGAAAATTTCACAACAAGAGAGAAACTTTACAGACATACAGAGAAACATTCTGAATTTATTAAACAGTACCAGTGCTCTTGGTGCAAAAAATACTATTCTCGTACAGTCAAAGTTCATTCATGCAAAATGCACGGCTTTGAAGAGACAACCTTTAATTACAGACCCATCCAAGGAAAGACCACTAAGAAATCAACCACACCAGTATTCCTGCAAACAAACACAAAATTTCTAAGGAAAACCCCAAGAATACGTGTCATGCTAGGCAAAACAAGAGCAATTTACATGAAAACCATCAAACAGAAACCTAATGAAACAGATAAGGACAGCCTCAAGTTCAACATTCAAAACTAATATCACCACTACCGACAACAGCAAGCACCTCGACAGGAACGAGATACTGCCATACTAGCCCAACAAATTGTGCGCCAGGGCTCTTTATTATATAGATAGTCGCCCTTCGCGACGTAAAGGCCGACATCTATGTAATATCAGTTTGTAAATCGGTCGGTCTTGCAGTCGAAATATTGAGACTACTGCCATACATAAGCTAAATTATCTTCTGGAAACATGTCATTGTCAAAGTAAGTCTGACTAGAAGTTCAGTTATTTTTTGAATAGGCCTATATTTATTTAAATCAGTGTTTCTGGAGCAGGCAAGAGCATACCACTTCAAGATGGAGCATACCATGGAGATATCACATTTTGAATATGTGCTACTCACTCTCTGACATAAACGATAAAGCATTTGTTAACAACTTGACTGGTGAATCACAAATGGGCTATTCCAGAAAATATCCGTACCCCCCCTATGGAAGGCACATTTTTTTGTCCAAGGGGGGTATTTTGGAGGGATTTGTCCAAGGGGGGGTTGGAATGCCCTTGATTTGTCCAAGGGGGTTGAACAAGAAAAAAATGCCTTCCATATATACTGTCCAAGTGGGGTTGAACACTAATAGATCTCTATGCCTTCCATAGATTGTCCAAGGGGGTACCTTCCATAACTTGTCCAAGGGGGTATTTTTTAGGGATTTGTCCGAGGGGGTTGAAAAAAGAAAAGATGCCTTCCATACAATGTCCAATGGGGGTATTTTGGAAGGATTTGTCGGAAGGGGGGGTGGGGTGGGTGGGTGGGGGGGGGGGGGGGGGGGGGGGGGGGGGGGGTGAAAAAGAAAAGATGCCTTCCATATATGTCCAATAGGGGGATTTTTGGTAGGATTTGTCAGAGGGAGGGGGGGGGGGGGGGGGGGGGGTTGAAAAAGAAAAGATGCCTTCCATACAATGTCCAATAGGGGGATTTTTGGTAGGATTTGTCAGAGGGGGGGAGGGGGGGGGGGGGGGTGGGGGGGTTGAAAAAAAAAGATGCCTTCCATAGATTGTCCATATGGTCCCTGTCTGAGGAGTCCTGGAGATGGTCTGTCAGCAGGAGGGGGAGACGGCAAGTGGGGTCCCTGGAGATGGTCTGTCTGGGAGTGGGGTTCATTTTTATACAAAGGGTCCATGTCCAAGAGGGTCTTTTGACACAATTTGTCTCTCCAGGTTTGCTTTCCAATCAGACTGTTTATTTGGGTCTTCAGAGATGGGTGGATCTTTAGAAAAAGAATGTCATGTAAAATTACTTTCATAGGCTGTTCGAACCACAGGCCACATCTTACACGATGCAGTGCACAAAAACCATAACTCTTGCTTTATTAATTTTTGAGTTATTGCCCTTTGAAATTTCTCATACTTAATTTTTGTCTGGGGCATGTCTCACAAAGTATAGGAGATATTAACATGAAACTTTATTGGTAGATAGATCTCTATGAGGAAAAGTGTAGCGTGCAAGAACCATAACTATATTTTGCACAATTTAGGAGTTATTGCCCTTTGTTATTTTTCATACTTTGAAAAAAAGCACAATGGCCCTTTTGGAATTGGCATTTATTCGGGGAGCATTCATGGGTTCTACTACTTTCTTGTATAGACAGGTGGGCGACTTAGGGCCAACATGGTACTCTTATTTTCTTTATTTACAGCTACTTTTGTTATTAATCACTTAAATTCCTATATAAATATGAAGTTGTTAATATGGCAATATCATATCTATTTTTATATCTATTAATTATTTCATTACTTTATATTTATGTTGTTATTTGAAAAATGTAGATGTGACTTTAACTGGAAACTGATAATATATTTAATATATTGTGAGTTTATTTATTTTTCATTTTGTATTCAGTGGCAATTTTATTACCTTATATTTATGTAGTTATTTGAAAAAAAGTAGGTGAGAATTAAACATTAATTTTAAGCTTGATACATGAAGTGTGATGTAAACTGATAATATATACATAATATATTGTCAGTTTATTTAGTATTTTCAAATATGACAGTAATGAGTTATTGTTTTGTAACTGCTGTCTAAAGCAGAAGTTTCAAGCTTCAAGTCTTGCCCCCTTTATCCAGAACATTTTCATGGGTTACTACTGCAGGTATTTGATACAAATGTTTCCTATATAAATAAATACGGTTATAAGGACTTCACACACCCGACTGCCTTTAGGCTTTGGTTCAGTTGACAAAACTTTTTCCACCTAGCCTTAGAGGCCCTATATACCTAATTCTTTTTATTAGGTATATAGGGCATATGAGGACATGTAGTCAAAGTTTGTGTCAAACACCTGTGAGTTACACCAAATATTGCTATGTAATATTAGTTTTAATGTCATTTTGTTTATTGTCTGTAGGCAGGCATGACGAAGTCCTTAAGAACAAAAAATTAACATTTAACATTGTAGTGTCACTCTTTCACATCTTACCTTATAAGCTTTTAAAAAGAGAGCCCTACACACAATGTTATACCAGTATTTTGTCTTATGCCAAACAAGGAATTCACTTCCAAAAGGAAATTTTATACTGGAAATAATATTTTGTGCTAAAGCCATGGCTCTTATTATAGGTCATAGTCAAACCAAATATATAGCTCATTATCTTGAAAATTGTGATATTGTGACAATGTCATTTTCCGGAGCCAATGTGTGAGTTTTGGGAGAAGCTTGAGGAATATGTAGTTGCTCTAGATTTACATTAGCTGTTTTTGTATGTGATGAAGATGGAAGCTTTTAAGCATTATATGCAAAGGGAATCATGTAGATGTTGACACTTTCCAATCTGTCTGTCTGTTTGTTGGTGGGGGGGGGCATATCTTAATCCTGCATTGAAGTAACATTTAGACACCTACATCATTATATATAATTAGGTGACCAATTCTAGTGTAACTTATTACATTGACAATTGGAAAAAATGTGAAACAGTAGAAGAATGATAAATTCTATGCTGTGGTTCTAATTTTACAAAAATCAGACAATACTTGCAATTTCAAATGCCTTATTTCCATAAATCTGCCCTGTCTGAAAATGTGTAAAAATAAATGCGAAGTTGTTAAGTACTAGGAGAACACCTGGCTGTCATGGACCATCCTTGATCTAGATGAGAGCAGACTCACAATACTTCCCTGTTCACACAAATAAATGGCAGAGTCTCCTTGTCTCATAATTAAATAATACTGAAAAGTAAACTAAGCAACAAATTATATAATCAAAACCAAAATGTTGTTTTCAAACTTTTTGTTCAAAACTATTAAAAATACAATCTCACAATATCAAACTGCTTCTATAATACATTATTATTATTTTCTTTTGGAATTTCAGTTTATCTGAATGATTTATTTTTATGCTGTAATGCTGAAGTCGGCGGGAGGGCGGGTGGGCGGACGTCAACTTTTGGTTTCCGCTCGATAACTTGAGTTTACTTTGGCCTATTGACACCAAACTTGGTATATGGGTAGCTTATATCAAGAGGCAGCTTGGGGTTGCTACCCAGGTGTCTGTGATCAAGGTCAAGGTCACTGTTGCTAAAAATAGAAATTCAGTTTCCGCTCAATAACTTGAGTTTGCTTTGACCTATTGACCCCAAACTTGGTATATGAGTAGCTTATGTCAAGAGGCAGCTTGGGATTGCTACCCAGGTGTCTGTGATCAAGGTCAAGGTCACTGTTGCTAAAAATAGAAATTCAGTTTCCGCTCAGTAACTTGAGTTTGCTTTGACCTATTGACCCCAAACTTGGTATATGGGTAGCTTATATCAAGAGGCAGCTTGGGATTGCTACCCAGGTGTCTGTGGTCAAGGTCACTGTTGCTAAAAATAGAAATTCAGTTTCCGCTCAATTACTTGAGTTTGCTTTGACCTACTGACCCCAAACTTGGTATATGAGTAGCTTATGTCAAGAGGCAGCTTGGGATTGCTACCCAGGTGTCTGTGATCAAGGTCAAGGTCACTGTTGCTAAAAATAGAAATTCAGTTTCCGCTCAATAACTTGAGTTTGCTTTGACCTATTGACCCCAAACTTGGTATATGGGTAGCTTATATCAAGAGGCAGCTTGGGATTGCTACTCAGGTGTCTGTGATCAAGGTCAAGGTCACTGTTGCTAAAAATAGAAATTCAGTTTCTGCTCAATTACTTGAATTTGCTTTGACCTATTGACCCCAAACTTGGTGTATGGGTAGCTTATATCAAGGAGCATCTTGGCATTGCTACCCAGGTGTCTGTGATCAAGGTCAAGGTCACTGTTGCTAAAAATAGAAATTCAGTTTCTGTTCAATAACTTTAGTTTGCTTTGGTCTATTGATGCTAAACTTGGTATATGGGTAGCTTATATTAAGAGGCAGCTTGGGATTGCTACCCAGGTGTCTGTGGTCAAGGTCAAGGTCACTGTTGCTAAAAATAGAAATTCAGTTTCCGCTCAATAACTTTAGTTTGCTTAGACCTATTGACACCAAATTTAGTATTTGGGTAGCTGATATCAAGATGCAACTTGGCATTGCTACCCAGGTGTCTGTGAACAAGGTCAAGGTCACTGTTGCTTTAAAAAAGAAATTCAGTTTTCACGTAATAACTTGAGTTTGCGTTGACCTGTTGACACCAAACTTGCTGTGTGGGTAGCTTATATTAAGATGCAGCTAGGGACTGCTATTATGATATCTGGGAGCATGGTCAAGGTCATTTACTTACAGTAGAATTTTCAACTTCTACTCAATAACTTCAGCAAACTTTGACCTATTGATACTCAACTTGGCATGTGTGTAGCTTACATGAAAATGCAGCCTGGCATTGCTACTCAGGTATCTGATTTATTTTTATTTTGAACTATTGAAACCAACTTTCTGTGTTGGTACATGAATAACAGCACCATTTTTACTTCACTGCCATATTTCTTCCTAATTCCTGTCACATCAATACTTAATCGTTGAAAACCTGGTTTTCATCGCATTGCGGCGCTTCTTGTCTATTTTTTATTTTGAAAATGTATTTAGAAATATTCCTGAAGTTCCAAAAAAATGTAATGTGTAATTATAGAAAACATAATGCTCAATATAATATTACAGATTCTCATTCATGTAATAATTAAGTAAGGCTAAAGGGTAATTGAATTCAAATAAACATAATTCATATCATTATAAGTACTGTACCCTTTTATACTGGTAAAGCATGTTTATGGTATACAGGATTTTTAGATATAATTATATGTTGTATGTATATTAGACACATGTTATTGTAATTTTAATCTTACAGAAAACTGTAATTCTGTTGTGTCATAATTTTTTGTATTTGTTTTTTCACCAATTTCAACATCAAAGGGCTAGTTGCTTGAAACTTGAACAGTTTGTTAAACTAACTGTCGCTTAAATTTGATGTCAATTCATTTATATATTAAATTGAAGAACATTATTTTAATAAAGTGTCTCTAGGCCACAAGATATAACCATTACATTTTTAAAATAAGACAAGAAAATTAAGATTAATCATTTATAGAAATACAGTTATACTGGGTCAAATTTTAACCATCCTGTTTGTATGCATCTTTGTGACAATCAAACAAATTTTGACTTTAGTCTTATGGTAAACATTAATCACTATTCATCATATCAGTTAAAGTCATCAACAGTCAAAACCCTAATGTCAAAGTGCCTCTTTTTTTAATAAAAATGTATATTTTAAAGTCAAAGGTTTCCTAGCACAGGGGTCATTCACTGCTGCTTGTTACAAATGTTGACTTGTCTAATATTAATAATTACACAAAAATGAGACTTGATTTATCATTATTTTATAGCCAAGCTCACTGAGAAGGAATGTTTTAAAACAAAATCTTATAAAATGCTTTTCTTGTATCCAATGGACGTCCTCCAACATGGCCACAATTATTTTACATTACTAGGCTAATCTAACATTATATTTAACCACAAAACCTCTAAAGGAGGCATACAGGTATGTTGGAATTTAACCACCCATGTAAATTATGCCTGGTTATGCTTGTATATTTCCAAGTCATCACAAGGGTCACCACAGGAGGTTAATTGTCCTGTGTATTGTAGCCTCATCATTGAAATATTTGGACCAGGGCCAATTTTATAACTGGATGCCCTTAGTGTTTGGATTAAAGTTGTTTACTAATAAAAGTAATATATTGATTTTCTTTAGCCAAATCAATTTAGGAAATAGATTTTATGTTTGATTGCATATCATAAATGAACATCAAAGAAGATAATATAGTCCATAACAATATTTCACTATAAAAATATCTTAAAACAATTATCCCTTTATAATGACAAATAAGAACAGCCGAAAGTAGTATGCAGTGACGTCATGGGGCGCACGCGAGTTCTATACTGTATATGGTATATATCACGCTCAATTCCTTCTTTGTTTATTGTCGGCGAATTGCGGATAGTGTTAGAATAATCATTATATTGCCTGTTTTCAATATATTTAATTACCAGTAATGTTAAGCATGATAAGGTAATATACTTTTGTAAATTTTTATTGTTTTTGAGACATGTTGCTTTTATCTGATAATAAACTGACAATATATTAAATATATTATCAGTTTCCATCACACTTTATGTGTCAAGCTTAAAATAAATGTTTAAGTCTCTCCTAATTTTTTCAAACTACATAAAAATAAGGTAATAAAATAATTAATAGATATAAAATTGCAACTAAATACAAAATTTAAAATAAATAAACTGACAATATATTAAATATATTATCAGTTTGCATCACACTTTATGTATCAAGCTTAAAATAAATGTTAAAGTCACACCTACATTTTTCAAATAACTACATAAATATAAAATAATAAAATAATTAATAGATATAAAAATAGATATAAATTGCCATATTAACAACATCATATTTATATAGGATAGTGATTAATAATAAAAATAGCTATAAATAAAGAAAAAACTATAGTCCATATATACCCTTGGGCCTGTTTCTATGGCAATATATACCTGGTCAGCAGAATTTGGTCAGAAAAATAGACCATGTGGTCATCTTGCTGACTGGACAGCAGTCAGCTAGGTCTGTTCAGCAAAAAAGACCTACCCAATCCTCAGATGGTTTTTTTTCCTGGTAACTTATTATAAAATAAAAAAAAATAATACATGTTTTTTGCACAACAAAATTAATGTTAATGCATTGTAGAAGAAAATAATGCATAATATAAGACCCAGACTTGTAGAACAGTAGAGTTAATTCAGGACAACATAAATGTTATTTTTAAAGGTTGAAGAGACACTGTTTAGGCATTGCCTTATCAGGTTTGAAAATGCTGATCGTCATGGTAACACCTTGTACTTTGGTGTAATACAACATCCTGTGTATTGCGTAATAAGGATCTGATTATGCCCAGGGCAACCCATTCAATATGACATACCAATTCAGAATTGGGAGTAAACCACATTGTCTGCACAGAAAGCATAGATCACTAACTCTTGGACTGGTAACTCAAATCAATAAATTTTGAATATACAAGAAAGAGGACATTAGAGATTCTTAATGCCAACCCAGGATTCTTTAATTTTCTTTGTTACATTCTGGACAAAATTAGGTATTACTATACTTTGATTTAAAAATATTTTCATAACAGTCATCTGTGTATTTCCATAACACTATCTTCCTCCCATCATATAAACCCTTTCCAGAATCAGTGTAAGTCACTAGCTACCTAAGTTGCAGATCATGGAGTGTTTTGTCTATAGCATAATAAAACTATACTGTTTATATTCGTTATATTTAATTTAGAACCTGTTCTGGTATATGTGGACGATAAAGTTCAATTTATTTAGCTGATAATATAATTAATTACATTGATAGTTCAAAGGCAAGAACAAATGATAAAAGATGGAAAATTCTGCATGCTACAAACAGGATCCATGTCAATTATTGAAGCTCATTACTGAAGAAATTAACTGAAGTGCAAACAAACAAGACAATTTGTCGTTTGAAAGAGAATCACTAGTAACAGCTCTAAATCTTAAACCTGCATTGGTATAGAATCTATATAAAAAAATGGTATAATTTCCAACTTTTTTAGTGATAATATATATTTTTTGTTTCATTGTAGAATCCATGTCAGCATTAGGGTAGTTCAAGGAATTATCAATATACTTTGCCTATTTCCGAGGGTAGTTAAAAAAAAAAAAAAAGAGGCTATTGTCTAATAAAAACAAAGAAGTAGCATGTTATGAAAAACAAGAGCTTGTCACAGACAAAGCAAAAGTGCCCTGACTCCCTACCTCAAAGTTGAAATTGACAAAAGAATTTGTCTCAGACAAGCATAATCTCCATATGATCCTCTATCCATTTACAAAGTGTCATCATACTAGTAAACCTTATAGGTCAAGGCCATTTAGAAGTTCAGGTCACAGAAATATATGTATAGTGTAGTAAACAATTCTATGTCATTATTTGGTGAAAATTTTTAATTGTCTAAATACATGTATCTATGTTCCAACAACTTTCCTTGGCCATACTTTTTGTGTGTTTTTGAACTATATAATATCTAATGACAGGTCTTTCACAGTTGTCCAGGGCCATGTCCAAGGGGTGGTCTTATAGATGACTGCCCAGGGTGTTATTTCTAATGATATGTCTTCCAGTGGCCGTCCAGGATAACTCTTTGTTCAATTGTCCAAGTTTGATTATTGACGGTGGGTGTGGGGGGAGGGGGTCTGAGAGAGACTGTTCAGGGGTATGATATCAGATGACAGGTCTTTCAAAGTTGTCCAGGGCTGTTTGTCCAAGGGGAGGTCTTGGAGGTAACTGTCAAGGGGGTATGATTTCTGATGATATGCCTTCCATTGGCTGTCAAGGATGACTTTTTGTCCAAGGGGGAGTGGGGGTCTCTGAGAGACTGTCCAGGGGGTATGACAAATGATGACAGGTCTCTCATAGTTGTCTAGGGACGTTTGTCCAAGGGGGTCTAATAGAGATGAGTGTCCAGGGGGGTTGATTTCTGCTTAAATGCCTTCCATAGGCTGCCCAAGGGGTATGCATAGTCTGTCCAGGGGTCTCTGTCCAAGGGGGGTCTTTAAAAATGACTGTCCAGGGGGTATGAATTCGGACAATTTGCCTTCCATAGTCTGTCCAAGGGGTCTCATGTTGCGATGGTCTGTCCAAGGGGTATTATTTAGGATAATTGCCTTCCATAGGTTGACATTAGGGCTTATGGTACTATCACAGAATATAAATGCTTAACTTTTTGAAAGGATTTTGTCTAGGGGTGGGTAAATGAGATGTCCAAGGGGGGTTTCTAATATTAAAGTGCCTTCCATAGGGGGGGTACAGATATTTTCTGGAATAGCCCAATAGGCAGGGCCAGGAAGGTCTTATTTGTTACCGCTATACAAAATGTATAATCTAAGACAGACAACAGTAACTCTTGAACAAAACTACAATATCCAAAAACAATAGCAATATGTACTTATTAAGTTTCTGAGCAAAGGCTCTCTGGCCAGATCCCGACATTTCCGAGGTCTGCTACTTTCGTCACTTCCGTGATTAATCTTAATCGGTCAGACGCTTTCTGGTATGCATAAAATACGCAATGGAATAATTGAACGCAAAGGAACAGAAAATACCCATTGAAATGAACATTTCTAATAATTTAGTGTGTTTAATTTAGCAAATTTATAGATAAGAAATTATTGTAAAATTTTAATTAGGAGTGGTTATGTTGTCAATCAAATTACTTTTTTACTTTTATATTCAATTTGAAGACATTCTTGTCATTGAATAATGAATACTTTCGAAAACACAGACGGTTGGATGTAGCAGAGCAGTTCTTGCCCCAATGTGCATCTTGTACCATTTTTTCACCATTTCCACAATCTGTGACCTCTAGAGTCCATACCCATAAATATTTTGAAAATTATAAGTTTCATAAGTGATGTAGCAAATCAAATATTGTAACTGTAGATTCTTTAATTTTGAACAGTGTACACTTTCGAAAATACATATACGAATTAGAGAAATGGAACACTAACGCAAAATAACGCCCCTTTCTGGCTTTTTACTTTTAACTTTAAATTGTACGTACGGACTTAAAAAAATACGAGGAGATCAAAGAAACGGACTTCTAAACATCATTATTATTTATTTATTTATTTATTCATTTTTTTTATTGAAAATGGGAAGATAAAAAAATTTCGTTCATACGTTCCTGTTGTTTCCCGAAATGTACAATGTTAAAAAAGAAGCATACGCAGAATTATCTGCTTTTATTTCAATTGCGTATTCTTTATAAATTAACTTGGGCTCCAGTTTTCTTCTGTGCATACATAAAGTGTAGAATTTCCAAAGTGTACAGTGCTCAAAATGATTTTTCGGCTTAATTATTATCGACTGATCCACAGAATTTAACTCTACATTTTTTCTTTAAAATTAAAGAGAAGTTAACATATTATGAAAATATATAATTTTATTCTTCTATTTGTTATGAAACTGAAGAAAAAGAATTTAATTTTAACAGGATTCGAACGAACCCATGTCCTTCGGGTCAAAAGCTAGGTCAAAAACAGATTAACCTTGTTAACACTCTAGAGGCCATCTTTTTGTCCAACTGGCATGAAAACTTGTCAGAATTTTTGTCTTGGCGATCTCTAGGTCGAGTTTAAGTATGGGTCATATCGTTTTCTGAACCAACCTCATTCCATCATGGGTCCTAGTGTTATGGCCTCTTAGCAATGGGACAAAGGTGTGCGATTAAGGGCCATCATGGCCCTCTTTTATATAAAAACGGATTAAAGGCTACTGATGCCACACCAAACTGTAGGGCATAAAGAACTTCACGTGGTCAAATAGACATCAGTCTATTTAAATTTATTATGTATCTTAAAGAGTGCATATAGATAGTTCCTGGTCCATGGGGCTGCTGTCTGTCCACCTGGTTCTGCACTTTCATCAATTTACTGGCAGATTCTCATGAAGCAGTAGTTTGAATTCAACCAGCTTAACGCGATTCTTCACAAGCAAGGCAGTGCTCCAGCTAGGCTTAAACAAAAGGGCGCCGCGCCCTGCCCGAAATTCCGTGCGCCCTGCCCTAAAATCAGAGCGCCATGCCCAAAATTTAGTGCAACTTATAAGTTGATATACACTACCTTTAAGCGGATATTAAGCAGCCACTGAATTTTACAACTTTGACCTACAAACCAGACGTCACGTTTATTGATTTTACTACACTCAGTAGGCGGTATGTGTTTATCTGGAAATTAACACCTGCAGTGTCCGATCAATGCTTGATTGCTGCAGTGTTTTTATAACAATTAGACATGATATACAGGGATAACTGGATGAGCAACTGGACTTTGATGTAAATTTTTGGGATAATTAAGCTTATTGTGTAATGGCAGTGTTTGTAGACAGTTTTTGTAACAGTTAGTCACTCTTTTTAACGAGTCATTTTTTAATTGGTGTCAATTAGAGTCAATAGTATATTTAATATAGTACGCTTATGTCCAGTTTTCATTTGTAAAAATGCCTACCTAGGAACGTATGATGCGTTCCCTAGCCACAACAGGCAGGGAAAATAAGAGAAAATTGACTGATTTCTTTGGGTATGAATCTTATCTAATTTAATTTTGTCTGCTTTTAAAATGCATCATTAGTGATGTTGGTAAATATTGACTAAATTATATTAATTAAATTGTGTCTGCTTTTAAAATACATAGTTAGTTGTGTTGGTTAATATTGACTAAATTTATTAACTGAATACAGAACAGTGTAGACCAAAAAGAGACTCGATGAAGACCCAGGTCAGACTGTTAAAATTGAAAGCTGATCTGGGTCTACATTGTTAGAAATATTTTTTTTTATTAATGCAAATAATTACACAGTAGTTATAAAATATTGACTGGGTGATCTAATCCATTTCAGATTTGGTAAAGATGATGAGAATTCATCTTCTGAAAATGCAGACTAAACACCAATAAAGAAATTGAAAGCAAATGAAAGTCCCAAAGTCAGCACCCCTTCCATTATAAACAATATTGTGAAAGTATTATGAAATACACTTGTTACTAAATGTATGTAATTTCCTTTGACCACAGTTGATCATTTATAATTTTGATTCCATAATATGAAGACAAATAGTAAAATAAAAATCTTCAGTTAACACTATTATTATTTATTTACAACACTGTCCGATCCGAGATTTGTAAAAGTGCCCTATTTTGAGCTTGCGGCGCGCAAAAAGTGCCCAGTTTTGAGATCCATTTCCCTGCCCTTCTGAAATCCTAGCTGGAGCACTGCAAGGTATGTGCATATTGTCAGAATGTGATGCTTCACAAAGCAAGGGATATGCATTTTGTTAGAATATTCACATAGAATGAAGTTTCACAAGGTTATTTCCACTCGATTGTTGAGTTTCAACCAAACTAGTGTGAAGTTTTACTGATTGTTATAATCAGATGGTTTTCATTTATTTACGGCCATTTGATTTCGAAATAGAGTAGTTTTGTTTTGTTTCTAAATTTCTCGGGAACCGATGCAACCAAACAGCGTAAGCTTCAGTAGCACGTATATACATTTATGTATATCAAGAGGATGTGGAGAACCATTAGAGCATTGCTTTAAACCTTACTAAAATATCTGCGTTGTACATCTAATGGGTTATCATATATGATAAGATTTGTAAGAACATGAATACAAAGGGTGAATTACAAAACAAAAACGTATCTTTTCAACATCATTTGCACTATTTTACCATGAACTAGCTCTGTCTATTTGTCAAAGACAGTGAGCCAAAGAGTCAACAGCTGAAGTGAATTTTCTCTGAACCTTTGAAAATGTATTTCTGAACAACACAATATAGCTCGAAAGTATCAGCTTAGATACAGAGATATGTTGTCTGCTGACAAGGCAAAGTTAAGATGTTGAACACCTTAACTTTGCCTTATCAGTAGACAACATATCAGTAGCAGGAAATCAGTTTTAAGAAGAATAAACACTTACCAGCAAGACTGGATTTAACAAGCTGTTTCAATAATGATGTCTTTATCATATTTCGATGACCCAGGGCAATATCTGGACAAATATTGACTGGCGACAGTATTGCACTTAGCCGTCTAACTTGTTTCCATGCAGGATAAGTGGGCTAAAGCAGACTGAATATGTAGGCTGACTTGCAAATCCATGAAAAATGATGTTCTTGTGTAAATTCTGGTCAATCTTATAATACAACAATGTCAGTATAATCATACTCCTCGCTTGTGAACGGTGTTCATTTTTACAGTATGTAACAGTTATTGATTATTAAAAATGATTTCTGACTGACTGCAGCCTGTTTCAGAACTTAAAATTCACAATTTCATGACATTCCGACCTAGCCTAGCAAAAAAGGCCTTTGCTGTCACATAGAATCTGCTAGGTTTCTTGTCCTCTTTGTTCAATTTCGTAACAGACATTACAGTAATGGATACACATGGGATTGTGTCTTTGCTAGACGATGAAGGAATCCTTTTAACATGTTTATCATGAATATTAATAGAGGAATACGTTTTAGAGTTGATACATATTTAGTTTCACTGACCTTGTCACCACTTGCAGTAGTTTTACAGATTATTGCTTTCCACACATTCTCTGTACATCGCATAATCTTTGAAAAGAAGAATGGAATCATTTTGGCCCAGTCTTCTGTTATATTCATGCCTTCAGGTGTTTTCGGATGTTTATTGTTCTTATGCAGGACAAATTGTTTATCAGCTAGCATCTATTGACTTTGAGTGGAGAAACGAGTCAGAGAGACAAGACGCTTTAAGAAATGGCGACTATGTTATTCCAAACAATCTCATTGCAGGAATAAAGGTATTTAGGGAAGACGTCTTTGTTACAGTGCCCAGATGGAGGACAGGTGTCCCAGCTACACTTAACGTACTCGTGACGTCACCGAAGCATACAACAATTTTGAGACCATTCCCAAGCTGGGAAATGAACAAAATTGGGGACTGTAATGCATTTCAGTATGTCCAGAGCATGGAAGTTGACCCCAATACGGGATACGTGTGGATAATTGACACTGGAAAAGGCTCGCCTGTGTCAGGTGAGCATAATTGTCCCCCAAAACTCGTTATTATTGAAATTGCGACAAAAAGGATTGTACGTATGTACATTTTCCCACCAAGTGTAGTGTCTCCTGCATCAAACTTTATGAATGATGTTGTGTTGGATTACGTAGAAGGAAAAGCAATGTACGCTTACATTACAGATACAAGAGATGCAAAATTGTATGTATATGACTATACTGAAAATACTTCATACTTTTTCAAACATGAAACCATGAAGAAGCAACCGCTGATCCCCGGTCTTCAGGACAACCTGATTTCAGCTGCAGTAGACGGTATAGCTATGTCCGCCAATTTCCGTTATGTATATTATAGCCCGTTATCTTCTCAAAGCTTGTATTCTGTACCTACACTGGTTTTACGGAACCAGAGCTCAAACTTTGCCGATCATGTATACAATGTCGGGAAAAAGACAGGAGGTTCAGATGGAATGGTTTGCGGACAAAAGTCAATATTTTATGCCGCATTCGAACAAAACGCGATATATAAGGCTGAAGTGTCGCCAGTAGGTGTTGTTTCCTTAGCAACTGAAAAGTTGGTAGTTTCTAATGGCACGTCTGTCGTTTGGGTAGATACTTTTGGCTTTAATGGTACTGATCTTTGGTTTGTTGCCAATAAACTTAATATTTTCAACAAAAATAGGATGGATTTCTCTGGGAGAGTTGACAATATGTTCATATGGAAAATTAATGTCGGAGAGTACAGTTATTTATATAGAGCAAGAGATAGAACAGCTCACCCACTGATACCCGGTATTGTTGGATGATTTTTTTCAAAAATTATATGATGAAAATAAATATCTTAAAGTAGTTGTTTAAAGTGTTTTAAGTCATTTTCAGGAATAATTACTTGCATCGCGAAGGTAAATAGCAGTTTTCTAACGCTTACTATGTAAAATTTAATGTTAAACAGGAGGGCCATGATAGCCCTATATCGCTCATCTGAGCACCATTGCTCAAAACCAAAAGGCTAGTAAAGGTCATTCAACTAAAAAAGAGCATACACACATCCACAGTTATGTTCACTTTATGGCAAGTTCGTTACCTGGAGCATGAACTATATTTCATCCAGATTTTATACTGTCTAAATATCATTAACTATACACCCCTGGGGCGGGGCCAGTTTTGATGATGAGAAGGCCGAGATGAACCACAGCCAGAGCTGAAATTTAAATGTAACACTAAACACATGGTCAAAATATCATGGATAATACTTCAAAAACAGAAAGTTGGTCAATGCTTTGGTTGGCCAAAGTAGAAGTTGAAATGTACCAGTAAAGTTGTACATATTATCAGTACCCTAGTTAAGAAAATAAGGAAGAGACCCAAAGCAAAAATCACGTATTCGTGAAGTTGAAATGTACACGAAAAACTGTACGAATGCTTTTATAGACAGCTTCGATTAAAGATGGAAGGTCATGTTAAATCTACGTGCTACATTATATACAAATTTCAGTGTTGTAGGCGCAAAAACAAGGAATAAGATCGAGGTAAAAGGTCAAGGCCACATGAAGGTCGGACAAAATTAGATATGGAGGTTCCTTCCATTAATTATTCAACAGATTTTAAGTTTCTTATTCATATAATATAGTTCTAAATAAAACTGGTGAACCTGTCCGCCTAACCCTAGGGATATGATTTTAACAGCTTTGGTGCATAACTACTGAACAATGCTACACATCAAATGTCTAAGCTCTTGACCTTACGGTTGTGGTGTAGATTTTAAAGTATATTCCGATGTATTGAATTAGTGATTCCCGTGGATGGGACAGTTTTGACCATAGGGATATTTCATCAAATACTGTGGAGGACCACAATATAAAGACACAAACAACATATCTGAGCTCCAGGCCTTGTTGTTTCTGTCAAGATGTTTTTAAAACGTTTCTATGTAAGTCTATGAAAAAACAAACGCCACATGGGTGGTGCCAATTTTGAACCCATGGTCATCATTTGAACAATTTTTTTGTAGAAATGCAACAATGCAACACACCAAATATCAAGACTCCAAAGACTGCAGTTTCAGACACAAATCGATGTAAACAAGAAACGTTTTCTTGATATAACTGCAGGTCAGTTTTGATCTCAGGAGAAGGATGTTAACAGTCTTGTTACAGGTCTACTATAATATGCTTCATACTAAATATCAAGCTCTAGAGCTCACAGTAATAGACAAGGCAATTTCAAAAGAATTAATCTTTTACACAAATATGACCCCTAGGAAAGGGCCACAGGGGCATAATTCAAACAAAGTTTTAGTCTACATTGCAATAGTACATACCAAATATCTAAGCTCTTGTGTTTATAATTGCAGACAAGAAAATATTTTCATACACAGGTCAATATAAAACAAGTGAACCATTTGGCGGGGTCATTATTTTTTTTATCCGAGAAACAATTCGAAAATGGACAAAGATGGACTAGATAATACAACGTACCAAATATCTAAGCTCTAAGTCTTGGGGATTTTGCCAAGAGTCTCTTTCAAAAAACAGTGTTGTCTTTTGATTACCACGACAACTAGATGTCTGCATAGAATTAAGTCGATCGTAGAAAAATTTAAGACATATCGTGCACTTAAAAGCACCTTCAAATATTCGTGCTCAGACGAGCTAAAAACAAATAGCAATTGTTAAAGTAGACACCTAATGCAAAACCTTCACCCTGAAGAGTACTCAGTTTATCTGATTGTGCAGGTGAAGGGCATCTTCACTTAAGAATGTATGTTGAGTGTAGTTTTGCTGTTGAAAAAGACGAATTATACATAACAAATACAGACCACTAATCATTCTGTATAAATGGTTTATTCCCAATCTTCCGAAGATCTCAGTTCTATGCACCCTTAAAGTCAACTTCGCAGATGACAGAAAATAGAATATAATCCTAACAGATTTGAATGCACAGTTTTTTTATTGGTTAAGTGTCACACAATAAACCACACGGATCTTTCAAATGCTAGAAATGGCACTTTTTACAACAAGCTGAGTTTGAAATATAGACCTTGCTAGACAGTTTCCCTCAACTCTGAAAGACAGCTGAGACCTACACGTGACATGAATTTCGAAAATCTTGATACAGTATAAATAATGCATGTTCCTAAGATGTAGCAATTTTTTTCGTGTTCGCTAAAGTGCCTTGGAGTTTGAAATAATGAATTGACTTCTTAGCAGTTGCGTTTAGTAAACGTGAGCCAAGTTTGTGGATTGAATTTCATTATTCTATTAACATTTTCCTCCGAAATCCCTCTGATCAACATCCTTGGAACAACTTGAAGCAGCAAATGAGAAAATCCGTGCCCACCGTATTTCATCTGGAAAGAAAAATGCAGAGAGTTCAGAGATCAGTTTTAAATGCACATGCTCATTAACTATCTTCTCTGCTTTAAAGGATTAGACAATAATGGAAAGAAATTAAACATTAATTAAATGAAGCTTTACTCAGCTGGGGGCATCTTGTTTGCCTTTGCGACCAGTGAAGACTCTAATCAACCTGGGTGCCCGTGCAGTCCTATCATGTTCTTCTTTATTCAGTTATAAAAATATCTTTGCACAATGGGTTGTACAATTTTTGCAGAGTAAGGATTATGAAGTTATCTGCCATTCTTTCATACAACATCTTCAATGTAATGTTTGAATACCACTAAACATTAAGGTATCTTGGTAAAAAAACTATTTATCTAAATTTTCGATGTGAACTTTACATTTCAACGCATTTTCATTCCATATATGAGGATAGTAACGGTGAAAAGTACTCAATGAAAATCTGCTGAAACTGCATTTTTAGACAGAACTTCACTTGTGCTTTTAATTAGTTGTAACGTATTTTGTAACCTACCGTGCGTCAACCTACTGTTTAATTATTGCATTATAGTGCACAAAATAGCCGACCCCGCATGAAAAAATCTATTGAGAAATATCTAAGTCACTCAATCCAGTTAATTTGATCATGCATTGCTACTTTTACCATCTTTTATCTGATTGTTTCATGCGGGCTTTACTTACAAATCGTGCACTCAATTTACAACAGATTCAAATAAAAGGACAAGCAACTTTGTTGCTTCCACTTAATACTTAATCCTCTGAATTTCATGAAACTGCTTTCAGTTTTACATTTGCATTATTCTTTCAACATTTAATGAGAAAACACTGTGTTACCGTACTACCAGTATTATTGTTGAAGTCGAGGATAAATGCCATACACAGAATTCCAGTGTTACATTTTGGCAAAAAAGTCCACTTTATTCATGTGTCAAGGCAGATAAGTTTGCTTGTTCCATCCACTTTACGCAGAAAAGAATTGGTTTAAGAGGGAATCTGAATGATATAAATAAATCAGATATGGCTTGAACGAGACTTTCTGCCGGGGTAATAACCATGTTAGCAAACGACGTTCAATTATCAATCACGTTTCTGATCCCAGCTTAGATGATTGTGATCCAATTTCTTAAATCTTTCATAATATATTGATAAAATATGGAAGAAGACAATTTGTGACACCTTAAACTGCAACCCTGTATATGCCGGCTAGACCAAAAGTCAACCTACCAGTGTATGCTTGGTATGAATGTCATGGCCGACAGTAATTTTGTCCTGGTACCCAGCTTCTATTAGCGCCGCAATGTTCTGGATTCTCTGAGCGTCACTCGGCATGTCGGTATCGTCATGTAACTGGTAGTATGAGGTCTCGAGCCCAAAGTGGTCGTACTCTACATAGCAGCCAGTGCCCGCAAATTCCAACAGCTCAGGAATGTTAAAAAATGTTCCTGTGATAAAATAGCGCCGGTGTATGGTAATGCTCGGTAAAAAAAAAGACCAGTTACAATATGTAGAAAATTATTCATTGAAACGACGATAATGAAGTTTTTGGATACTTTATTAATTATCACTTTTTTAAGTTTCATAAATTTAAACTTAACTCAATGGAAAGAAAAACATAGTTTAAACTTGTTTTATAACCATCAATTCTAGCACACTATCTCGATGTTTCTTGGGTATAAGGCTGTACCCTTCATCTCTGTCCCAACCGGAAGTAGAAAGTTGATTGTCAAAGTCAGTCTCTGCTGATCTTTATGCATTGCTTAATTATAATGTTACTTTTATTAAAACCAATTATTTTGTTGTGAAACTGCATTAATCAATTTCGTGCTTACTGTCCATATGTGACATAACAACCCTGTCTGCATGGCCTCCTGCCTCTTCATATAACCTCATTATCTCAAACGGAGCGGCCGGGTTCCAGCCAGGATGAATTATCACAGGACATCCGGTTTGCGCCTCAACCTGCGCAGTTGCTCTAAGAACTTTTCTCTCAGATTCTGTAAAATGTTTAAACATACATTAATAGACAAGCGCTCTAGAGAAGAAAATTCAGATAATAACAGCTTTTATTTGTATACCAGTTATTTTTTTGTAAAAATATGAACAACATTAAAGCCAATGCATAAAAGATCTAACAGGCATGTTCCTTAAGTGTGGAATTAAGGCATAAAAATCAATGAAAATGAACAATAAAGGCCAAATTGTTTAAGGGTTCAGACCTATAGATTCTTGCTTAAGAATACTTTTCTTCATAATCAAAGTTAAGTTAAAATACTATACTTCAAAAACATCATTTTATACTTCTATACAGCTTGAAAACATAAGAAAAATCATGCCGGTATATGGTATTCGAACCTATGCCCTTCGATTCAGTAAATTGATTGGCAACTTGTTAACGTACTGCATCGCAAAAGATTTTCACTTTGCTGCTCTTAATTTTAAATATCAAGACAATCTTTTCCCGCTGACGGTTACGTATTTACTGATGAAAATATAAAAAAAAACAGACGAGAATCAAGAGGGTGTGGGGTGGGGGACATGGGGGCAGGTATCTCGCAACTGGCATAAAGCTGCTCTTTAATGATTAAAATGTCGTTCTAATGTCTAGTCCAATACCCACTCTAAAGGGTTCTGCCCTAGGCCTGAAACCTATTGATGCTGATGCCTTCTTCACAAATACAATTGGAATTCTACATGTATTAACATTTTCTTTTTTATGCATCCGCGAACGACGTGTCAGTCAGTCGCTTCAAGGCTATGGGCCCGTTTTATCAACGCTCTTACGAGAATGTTTCTCCTATCTTTTTTCGTAACTTTCTCGTAACGTCCTCGTATCTTTTTCCACCGTTCTATCAAAATCCTCGTAATTACAATATCGTAAGTTTCTCACAAATTTCTCGTAACTTTATGAGTGGGTTTTGAGTCTCGTATCTCCGGAACTGCACTTGAAATCGACTAATTATTTGAAGTATGTTAAACATGTCTACCAATTACTCTGGGATTAAGATGATGCTTCAGAATGATTAAGGTATTGCTGACTTAGTTACTTACCAGTCATAGGCCAAGAACAACCCACTTCTCCGATGACACCGGCTTTTATATTCGTCCCGTCACATCCTTGGGTCAATTCCTTCAGCATGACATCAGCGAAATTCTCTTGCGTCATTTTCAATGTACCTGGTCTAGATGCTTCTATATAATAACCTGGAAATAGTTAATTTTAAAAACTTACAATAACACAGAAAGTCACTGAAGCAAAGGGCGGAAAGAGGACAAACTGAAGTAGAAGCAGCAGCAACAACAACAAAAGTAAAAATGGAGGTAGCATCTCCAACAAACGGTTTCTACAACAAAGTAAAACAAGAATTGTAACAACACAGGTGATGACGGATAGGAACTGGGAGTCAGTTACCGATTTTTCTTATACATGTATTCTTTTATAATTGTTTAACTGTGTTATTGGAAAAAATTAGGATTTTTAATTGACTAAAGCTGAAAAATATGAGCCATCGCGATGTTGTTATCGGGAAGGTAACCAACCTGTTCCCGCCACTAAATGCACGCCTGTATCAGCTGAAAGTGCCGCCAGTGTTTTAGCGTTTGGTTCAATTCCGTACGTTGTGTTATCAACCATGGTACCGCCCCCATTTTTCTGTAGATGACAACATATTCAAAACATTTAATATTATCGAACTTTATCTTAAAAATCATCTAAATTAACTTTTCGAGTAAACACAACTTTTTCCGCAAAAAAGAATTTTCTAAAATCTTATATTTCAACCAAGACATTAGTGTGTAAGTTATCACTTGGTGATATAAATTGGTTTGTATGAATCGACGCTTTATATCACTGAAAGAATCCATTAAAACATAAAACAGTTCTTTTAGTCTGAAGCCCCAAAAAAAACTGATTCCTCCTCGTTTCAATCATTTGTGTCATCTTGACCTAGTCATTTCCGTATTTCCATCAAGTAATTCAGCAAAAAGCAATAACAACCTTCTTGATTTATTGACTAGCCTTTATGATTGTATCATATTTCAAATTTGATTTCACTAAAATAACATAAATATCTTCAAGGACTTTAATTATGAGACATTCCATCGAAATAAATATAAACGTTATTTATTCTAGCGATTGAGAATAACGGTCTGGCAGTTGAATTTTATTTGCCACTGATAACTTCCTGGATACAAACCAATATTTGCGCCTTATTTGCCACTGATAACTTCCTGGATACAAACCAATATTTGCGCCGTACATGTAACTGTGGAATGCGAAAGGTCACTGAAAATACTCGTCCCTGGTGAGATCTGAACCAGTAATCTATGTATCGGGAGTTCGGCTCTCTACCACTTAACTACTGCTCTTCCACTTAAGTCGTGCACGCACAGTCATAACAATGGCGATAAACCGGATTTATCTAACGTATTTTATACATATCTTCTGTTCGATCCAACAAATACACTTATTTTGTTTTTTACCTTGAAGAAATGGAGCTCGTCTCGGATTGCATCGGTCTCTTCAAACAGATGGTTGTTATCTGCACTGGAATATCTGAAATAATAGTAATACCATATAAAATAATAATAGATATAAGTACAAATATGATATTATCCCGATACAGTAGAACAATTTTAAATATTAGGACAAGAACAAAGTTCACACATACTTTTACTGTAAGAATCATTCTGTAAAACGTACAGCCATTAATGATCGAACAGACGAACGAAAGACAAGAACAGAATACTACTTCATTAAAATCTCTAATACTATTTCATCTCGAGTTTTATTAATTCATCACGTTACAAAACCTTATAGAAAAGTAAGAAAACATCTTTACGGGTAATGTGTAATCCACCAGCCAAATTCTGGCGAAAGCGGTCGATTACAATATTCTGGAAACTGGGTCTTTGGCATGCTTTCTACGAGGTAATCGAAGTTGCACAAGAGGTGCTCGTGTGCCAACGTGAACCCAGCATCCTCTGGATTTATACATCCTAATACTGAAACATGAAAAACCTATCTTAAATATTATGTATTGATTATTTGCAAACATTTTTCTTTCCTTTTTCTCCAGATTAAAATGCCTTAAAACTGCATGTTTCTAAGTGCTTTCCTAGCAACCATCACACAACAAAGCATTCTCAGTAAGTGGCAGATTATAACTCACAAGAACAGTTCTGCACGTTTAGGACTTAATCTTAGCTAATTTAACAGACACAAAAGGATGAATTAACTTAAAAATTAACAAATCACCGGGAACCGAAGATATTCAGTATGGTGGAATAGTTTTGCCGCAAGAAAACTAGTTCAGATTCGGAAACACTTTCGTGTTAAAAACGAGACACTAAACTATCTACACGTGTTTGGTTTCATCTATCGTTACTAATCGTCTTTTTGCCAAAAACTTCGTAATTTCCGAAGATTACCGAGAAGTTCGGATTCCTCTTTTAGCCACTGAGACGTCCTCTATGGATTTTAATGAAATTTCTATGAAACCAAGGAAATGTATTAAAGTTAGATACATATCTCACAAAATATTCCTACCTGCCTGAATTTTGCCTTTATCTCACAAAAAATTCCTACCTGTAGGAATTTTGCCTTCATCTCACAAAATTTTCCTACCTGTCTGAATTTTGCCTTCATCTCACAAAATTTTCCTACCTGTTTGCATTTTGCCTTCATCTCACAAAATTTTCCTACCTGTCTGAATTTTGCCTTCAGCTTCAGTCATATTAGAATCGCCTTATCGTCTTAATTAACAAATGAAAATGGATCACAGACAAAATCGCAAACTAGCAAGAGATACCGCTTAGGTTAAGTACCATATCCATATACGATGTGTTAAAATGAGCACTTGAATTACATTAAATTCATTTATTGTCATGTGTTGAATCAAACCTCAGAGGACATAATGTCACAGTTAGTATCTTTATGCAGCAGTTGCACAACCAAAATATGTACACAGCATATAGGGCATCTAGGTTGTAACTTATCTTTTGAACTAGACACAGCTCTATTCTTGAATAGAAGCAATTTAAATCTGAAGATGATCTATTGTAACCTTTACCCTACAGCAGGGACCTGACATGGTCTGCGGTGTGCGCTATTCTGTAATCAATTTTCAATTAATAGCTGTATGAATGACAACTAGGTCTTTCCTAACTGGATAACTGGATACCCACCTAACTGGATACCCCCTCTGGATTGACGGATTTATTTAAACAATTCAGGAAGGCAAGAGTTTATCTATCTGTTTGGTGAAAGAAAAGTTGTAAGGTAAAGGAACCTGTCGTATATTTACCACCCACCAACTCCACCCGCCACTTCTTAGATATGACTTATGGCAGTCAGCTAACAGATGATGGGCGATTTAATGCCGTTTACCCTACCAGGAATCTATGACTAATATTGGCTTCTCAAGTTTTGAAAAAAAAGTTATTTGCTAACGAATAATGATTTTGCACATAGAAACTAAATTTGATAGTCACCCTTGCCTTATATAAACAGTTTCACCACTACAAACTGTCTTCCAATGGCCCACAAGATTAAATATATTGGAGTTATCAATTGAAAATTGCAATTTGAAGTTTCTTTTCTTTTTTTGCAATTAACTTACTATTGATCTTTATTCCGTGCTATTTCCTTATGAAAAGTTTAAACCTGTTTAATACTTGAAAACATGTAAATTTAGCAAAAACCTGGATATATTCAGTTTAACAAAAGGAATCTATAAGATTAGTAAAACATTTAGTTTATATCTCAACACGCGCTTATATACTTATTGATATTGTAATTAATGCATACTCAACACTCAAGGTAGCAGATTGTCGGTTACTCATTCAGGAAACAGAATCAAAACCTCTATGATCTTTAAAGCGTGTGAAGTTTTACCAATGTTTTTGGGTTGACAGGAGTCTACACGTCAATGTTTTTAAATTGTATCAGGTGGGTATTTTCCATAAATCATTCCTTGATGGACATGCAGTTATCCTTAAAAAGAAATGAACTATGTAAAAAAAAATATTTTTTATCAGAACATTTTCCCCACTAAGTGCGTATAAGTTCAATGATCTAATCTTATTCAATCTACAATGCGCCTGCATATACATTCATGTAATATTTTTTTATTAAGTTGTAAACCATGTCTTACTGCACCCGTTTAAGTAAATTAAGAGTCTTGATTTTATCGTATTTTTCACTGCGGGGAAAACGTCATGGATCTTTTATGACGGAATGGTAAAATGTTTCACCGAGGGAATAAAATGACTGTCATATGAATGAATCAAAAAGGTCTATGGGAGTTTTATAAAGATGTTATGTAGCTGTAAATTGACATTTTGCTAGATGGGAACCGGTGCAAGTACGGTTTTAAAGTAATAAAAGTTCTAGATATTGTAACTCTAATCATGCGTGCTTTTAATGCTTTTTATTGGCATTTGTTTGATATGGTGTGTGATGAGTGATGTTGATACAACTTTTGATCCAAAGTTTTGCATCTAAATGCATCTGTGTTGTGTCAAAATTAAATAACATATCTGTAAAAAAGGTACAGGCGACTAATGTGGAAGTTATGGCCAATGTTAAAGTTTTCAGACAATTGGATGTCCAAGGTGAAGGTCATTCAGGGGTCAAGGTCAAACAAATATAGGTCAGTGAGAAGTCCTTGTCCAAAGAGGTGTTGTGTCCAAGTATGAACAATATCTACTTACTCATGTGGAAGTTATGGCCAATCTTAAAGTTTTCTAACAATTGGATGTCCAAGGTGAAGGTCATTCAGGGGTCAAGGTCAAACCAATATAGGTCAGTGGGAAGGTCTTGTCAAAAAGGGTGTTGTGTCCAAGTATGAATTATATCCACTTAATAATGTGGAAGTTATGACTAATGTTAAAGTTTTCAGACAATTGGATGTCCAAGGTGAATGTCATTCAGGGGTCAAGATCAAACAAATATAGGTGAGTGGGAAGGTCTTATCCAAAGGGGTGTTGAGTCCAAGTATGAAGTAAATCCACCTACTAATAAGGAAGTTATGGCCAATGTCAAAGTTTTCGGACGGACTGACGGGCGGACGGACAGTTCAAAAACTATATGCCTCCCTTCTGGGGGGCATAAAAAAGGACTCTTAACTCGATCGTGTATGTATGACAGATGGACTTTATTAAGCATTTGTGTATTTCCTGTTTAGATCCTGTTTCAGCAAACCAAGTTACAACATCTCTCGCTTGCAAAAAGCAAAACGGCCCTTTGAAATCGTGTTGAAACAATTTTGTGTCAACGATAACAGTTTAAAATTTTCTGTCCCTTCGCGTGTACGACATTTCTATCACGTTCATAGAGAATTCTCTGTCTTAATCACACACTGAAGTTTGCATCTTGTAAAAATTACATATCTGTAAAACAGATACAGTTATAACAGTTCTGAGTATCTGATAATGGCAGTTCAGAGATTATTAAAATGAAGCAGACAATTTCTGCGAGTAAAGTTGAAATAAAACACCAGTCCAGTTGACAACTGCACAATGTACTAAGAACGCTGCATTGTTTAAAGCAACTTGTATTTCAAAGAAAAATTCTTAAAGTCTAGACTGTCCAGGATCGTATTAGAAATCTATTCCCTGTTGGGAATCTTGTGCTTCACAATTGCAAGCCTAAAAATATTGTCAGATCTGCTTTCTGCAATAAATAAGATGAAAGTAGCTTGTTAAAGTTGTGAACTGCTTATATTGTATACGGTCTTTACTTAAGATCAACGGAATGAAGTTATGCTTAAGAACCACATTTCTACAGACTAGCAACACTAAGTCTAGTGTGTCTGTCGCTAAAACCTGTCACTACATTTTGAAATTTTATATGTAAATGACCTCTGTTACACCGTTATTGTGTGAAATAAAAAATTAAAGATTTATATTTATTGGTGCAAAAAGGGCACAGTTTTAAAGGAAACATTACAGAAGAAGAAAACAAGAGATCAAATAAAGCATCCTTTGACAACTGTTGGTAGTACGTTGGGTCCACAAAAACATTTTCTGCATTTTGATCGACTTCGCTTGAAGTATAGTGTCTTATCATGGCTATAAACGTGATTTTTCGTGATTTTTTGTATACTTGGTTGTCCTTATTCTGGTATCAATCAATTGCAGAATCATGTGCTTTATGAACACGAATTAGTATTAAAGTATTTTTTTCAAAGAGTCAAAGATTTTAATATCAGTTCATAAATCAAGTTCCTCTTTGTTCTTAAATCCTAAATTTTGGTACTCTACGATAAAATAAGAACGCTGCTTGCTTTAATTATACCGATGCACCTTAACTCTCAGTTTGTACATGTCAAATGGCGTGTCAAAGAAGGAACAGTATTGCGGGTTATGATCGATTGGGCGTGACGGATCTCAATGTGACGTGTCAAAGAAGGAACAGTATTGCGGGTTATGATCAGTCGAGCGTGACGGATCTCAATGTGACGTGTCAAAGAAGGAACAGTATTGCGGGTTATGATCGATTGGGCGTGACGGATCTCAATGTGACGTGTCAAAGAAGGAACAGTATTGCGGGTTATGATCGATTGGGCGTGACGGATCTCAATGTGACGTGTCAAAGAAGGAACAGTATTGCGAGTTATGATCAGTCGAGCGTGACGGATCTCAATGTGACGTGTCAAAGAAGGAACAGTATTGCGGGTTATGATCGATTGGGCGTGACGGATCTCAATGTGACGTGTCAAAGAAGGAACAGTATTGCGGGTTATGATCGATTGGGCGTGACGGATCTCAATGTGACGTGTCAAAGAAGGAACAGTATTGCGAGTTATGATCAGTCGAGCGTGACGGATCTCAATGTGACGTGTCAAAGAAGGAACAGTATTGCGGGTTATGATCGATTGGGCGTGACGGATCTCAATGTGACGTGTCAAAGAAGGAACAGTATTGCGGGTTATGATCGATTGGGCGTGACGGATCTCAATGTGACGTGTCAAAGAAGGAACAGTATTGCGGGTTATGATCAGTCGAGCGTGACGGATCTCAATGTGACGTGTCAAAGAAGGAACAGTATTGCGGGTTATGATCGATTGGGCGTGACGGATCTCAATGTGACGTGTCAAAGAAGGAACAGTATTGCGGGTTATGATCGATTGGGCGTGACGGATCTCAATGTGACGTGTCAAAGAAGGAACAGTATTGCGGGTTATGATCAGTCGAGCGTGACGGATCTCAATGTGACGTGTCAAAGAAGGAACAGTATTGCGGGTTATGATCGATTGGGCGTGACGGATCTCAATGTGACGTGTCAAAGAAGGAACAGTATTGCGGGTTATGATCGATTGGGCGTGACGGATCTCAATGTGACGTGTCAAAGAAGGAACAGTATTGCGAGTTATGATCAGTCGAGCGTGACGGATCTCAATGTGACGTGTCAAAGAAGGAACAGTATTGCGGGTTATGATCGATTGGGCGTGACGGATCTCAATGTGACGTGTCAAAGAAGGAACAGTATTGCGAGTTATGATCAATCGAGCGTGACGGATCTCAATGTGACGTGTCAAAGAAGGAACAGTATTGCGGGTTATGATCGATCGGGCGTGACAAATCTCAATGAGAAAAAGTCTTTATATTGAATTCACATTAACGGTTTAAATATAGGTTTTCATAAATATACTTATAGTTTATGATCACATACTGAAGAACAAATGACTTTCAATCCCCGTTGCGATTTCGTTGTGAGGTATAGCACAGATAATCAATTTTAAGTATCACAATTTGAAAAGCTGGAATCAATTTCACTGAAAATGCTTCAAAACAAACGTCTTGGATGGTATAAAATATAATTCAGGCGTTTTAAAGACCCAACTTTGTAATAAATTTGACTTAACAGATTTTACCCTTTTTCCCAGGAGACTTTTATGTATTTCCTGGCGTCAAACACTAATCATTTTCGTAGCAAGGTTGAATGTATATACGATAGGGGTTTACTCTGAGAAATAAACTCACAGAACAATGTTGAAGTGTTGATGTGTCCACGACAATATTATTAATGAAGTGTATTTTATGTGGATGACAAAATAGATTTATTGACAGAAAGAGAGCTATAATAATATTATCGGAAGTTACTTTGCTGCTGTTAATTTTCATGGTTATGTTAAAGATCTATCTGCGCGAAGATTTTTATTTTTCATAAAAAATTCTTTACACCCAAAAGTTCCGAAACATTGTCATGGTTATGCACCGAGTTCAAAATGCTGCAAGTGTGTAGTGGTTGGTTTTAATGAGTATTAGCACCACGGGAAGTTCAATCAACCTTGTATTTTACCTTGTCTTTGAAGAAATATTCTGTAAAGAGATTATTGTCACATTGTAGTAATGTTTTAGGATTTAGATATTACTGAAAAATTTAGAAAATATAATATATAACATAATATATGCCGAGGCTTTCGTAAACTGATGGTGATAACAAATACTGATACGATACGAAGCCGCTGTGTTTCTTTTGTTATGAACTTGAGAATCCTGTACATTTATGTTTTCATTTTCTAACTTGTTCTTTTGTTAACAAGATGCAATAGGTTTTATACGGACTGATAAAAGAAGAATCGACAAAATTTATTTATGTAATAACAATTGTGCTATTTTATTTAGATATCCATTACAATTACAAAAGAGCAGAATACAAGAGCTTTGTAAATAATATGAAATCGGCTCCAAGGATAATAGTATAAGGCAACATTAATGTCAAAGAAATGAAATTGCAGTGAATTAATGGGAACTTATAGCAAAAGTAATAACACTCCCTGGTGTCATAAAGTTGTCTGTCGCAGACAGTCGTGCCTCGTCTCCTCTGTTTTATATTCTTAATTCACCGAAGACATTAAAGTGCTATTGATTAACTTATCCTGCCTTAAACATCCATCACTTGGTTTCTGTATCGGTAGAAAGGACTGGTATATTGCTTTAGTATTTTTGATTCAGCATATGTTACAAATGTATGACATGCAGTGGCAGGACAATCTCAAAGAAAAATAAAAATGAAAAAAAAGTTATCACAATTGTACAACGATAAAGACAAAGCAGACGAAATAGACAAATATGCCATTAATAAACGACCAAAATATTATTGATGTGAAATAATGATAAATAAACTGGGTGTCTACAACAAGCTTATATCATTTATTCAAAATGAAATCAAGCAATCCTCTGGTGACTTATGTCTTTGTGTAATTTCGGTAAGAATTTTGTAAGGCAATTTATAACAGTTACAATTTCGGTAGGAATTTTGTAAGGCAATTTATAACAATTACAATTTCGGTAGGAATTTTGTAAGGCAATTTATAACAGTTACAATTTCGGTAAGAATTTTGTAAGGCAATTTATAACAATTACAATTTCGGTAGGAATTTTGTAAGGCAATTTATAATAATTACAATTTCCGTAGGAATTTTGTAAGGCAATTTATAACAATTACAATTTCGGTAGGAATTTTGTAAGGCAATTTATAACAGTTACAATTTCGGTAAGAATTTTGTAAGGCAATTTATAACAGTTACAATTTCGGTAGGAATTTTGTAAGGCAATTTATAACAATTACAATTTCGGTAAGAATTTTGTAAGGCAATTTATAACAGTTACAATTTCGGTAGGAATTTTGTAAGGCAATTTATAACAATTACAATATCGGTAAGAATTTTGTAAGGCAATTTATAACAGTTACAATTTCGGTAAGAATTTTGTAAGGCAATTTATAACAGTTACAAACCGGTAAGGTTAAAAAGAAAAGAACATAACATAACAAAAAAATTTATTTCATTTAATTTGTACATGGGACATCGTCTTACTCCAAATTTCAGAATTACAGTTTAACAATAAACATATGTCAATACCATCAATGAAATAATTAAAAGAAGAACATGAGTATAATAGCAGATTTTTTTTATTTCGTCAGGATTCTAATCCTGTAAAGCATCACTTTAGGGTAGAATGTTAGGGAAGATCAGAACAAAATTCTTCAATCGGCATGTTGTTTGAAGAATTATTTCTTGCTTTTAAAATATCTCCAAAATTCCTTAGGGTTAGCATGAATTAAATTACAAATATCTTCCATTTTCTTTTGTTTGAAATTTTCTTTTTACATACTGGTAGTAAATCTTCATACCGCTTTTTTAAGTTGAATGAAGTACTTTTACATAGAGTCGTATCTTTACAGTATAAGTGAAAAACGTTTAGTTTTTGAAATATGTATGCAAAAGTTTGTTAAAAGATTTAGTTTAGAGAAAGCTTTCCGTTTTTCATATATACATATGATACAAGCATTAGGGATATAGCTGGCTGCTTATCTGGGATACACAACTGTTTTGGACAAAGAATAATGTTAAATCTAAAGAAGCATGTCTCATTTTGCAATCATATTAGTTTGGCCAGTTCGACCTCATTTAAAATCACTGTCTGAAAGCTTCCTTTCAAAATACTTCAAGGTGTTGATGATAGCCTCGTCATAGCAAACGTTTGTTTTGTGAGAGAATCTGGTTATTTGATAAATTATTTGCAACAAATTTTGAAAAGCTTACTCTCTATTAGAAATAAAATTACACTGAAAGAGAGCTACTCGAGCTGTGAGATGTAAAATGTCTATGATGTTCACAATCATTTCTTGTAATGATTAACTTAAAGACTTTTCTGTGGCTGCTTATATAGGGATTAACTCGTTTCTTGCTGAAAGATAAAAGTGAATATCTATCATAAGCGTTTGTACTCCGAAGCTTAAAAACTAATAACGCTATAATTCGTGGCAAAGCCTCATGAAAGCAAGATTTATAACTAGATTGTGACTAAAAGACTCAAGGTTTATATCTGTAACTTGCAAAACTTTCAAATTAATTTACCTCCATAGATTCTTATTTTACTGATTTTGATACTTGAAAATCGTTTTATTCTTCTGAGTTAACGTGTCTTTGACATGAATGCGTAATGAACTGTATTCAGATCTAAAAGTTGCTTCGGTCGTTTATATACGAATGTTAAAGCATTTAGGTGAAGAGATATGAATAATGCAATTTGTAAGTGAAAGGTCTCAGTTGCATTTTTATGCCAATAAGTAGAACTAACGAAATTTGGAATATGGAGCTGCAATCGACCCCGGGTTTAGAAATATACGCTGAACTCAAATTTGCAGATTTCTAACATCAAAACTTTAGACACGGTCAAGGTTTGGCAACGAGTCATAAGCAGATTTCTTACATCAAAACTTTTAGACACGGGCAAGGTTTGGCAACGAGTCATAAGCAGATTTCTTACATCAAAACTTTTAGACACGGGCAAGGTTTGGCAACGAGTCATAAGCAGATTTCTTACATCAAAACTTTTAGACACGGGCAAGGTTTGGCAACGAGTCATAAGCAGATTTCTTACATCAAAACTTTTAGACACGGGCAAGGTTTGGCAACGAGTCATAAGCAGATTTCTTACATCAAAACTTTTAGACACGGGCAAGGTTTGGCAACGAGTCATAAGCAGATTTCTTACATCAAAACTTTTAGACACGGGCAAGGTTTGGCAACGAGTCATAAGCAGATTTCTTACATCAAAACTTTTAGACACGGGCAAGGTTTGGCAACGAGTCATAAGCAGATTTCTTACATCAAAACTTTTAGACACGGGCAAGGTTTGGCAACGAGTCATAAGCAGATTTCTTACATCAAAACTTTTAGACACGGGCAAGGTTTGGCAACGAGTTATAAATGCTGTTGCTTTGATTGCGAGAATTACAATCGACCATCATTGTGGTTTAACTTTGTCATTTTAGACAAATTAGAAAATGTGACGTAACACTGATGACCTTATTTCGTAACCACATCTAATTAACATGTTTTTGGTGCACTAATTTATAAATGTTTAATCCATTTTCCGGATTGGAGATACATTGAGATAGTATTTTCAACAACAAGCTCTTTCAATAATCCTTCCAAGCTGAGATTTGCACTTTATTTATATCAATCTTTTATTTTCATGATTCCATCTCCTATCGTTCATAAGAAGAATAAATGAATTTTAAACTTGGTAAGGGTTTATAGAGCTCCAAACTCTACTCAGTTTTAATTACAGGGTTGCGATCGATTACATAATTGTAGAAATATTCTAAAATGAGATTGTTTTTACTATTGATGAACTATTGAGGTAACGAAGATTAATTTAAAACGGATTACATGTCTTAATATACTGAGGCTTTTCGTAAGCTCATTAAAGGTTTTCCTTGATACGATGTTAAACATTATGTTTTCTGTTCTGCATTCCTTTAATTATCGAAAGCGTTACCTTAGCAAGATGCAAGATCTTTTTATAGAAATCTAGAATTTACAGAGACACAGTTTAGTTATACGAGGAGAATCGTGGTAATTCATTTAGAAACCATCATAATTGGTAGGCAGCTCTGTTAACGAAGTAAAATCAGGTTATATAATTACGGTTAAGTGTAACATTAATGCTATCATAATGGAATTATAGCGAATGAACAAGGAAATAACGCCCGAGAAATTAAGCTCCCTGTAGTCTTATAATATAAAAGTGTTTGTAGCAGATGGTTGTGTTCTCCTAAAGAAAAATAATAGCGAACGTAAAGTCACTAATTAAAAAAATAAATATTCTAGAGGCGGTATTCATGAGTATTTTACGTATTTAGTATATACCGTGTCCTTTTGACATGATTGATTTTGTGCAAAGAAAAGACTTCAATAAATTGATTTCTTCGTTAAAATATTGATTAATGTCTGACAAAAATGAAATTTATATGAAAATTTAATTTGAAATTTTAATCCGCAAATCATTGTTTCTATTTTTGTTAACTGAACGATGTTTTCAACAGACCTGCATGTTAAAGGATTTTTTTCATGTGAAAGAGATGCACGGATGAAAAATAAAAGAAGAAAATGAAGCTGTTCTTAAAGAATAATGTAAGCAGGAGAAAAGGACTGACAAATAAACGTCTATCAGTATTGCTACGAGTGGATAAAACACAGAAAGATCTCAGTCAAGATAGTTATGGTCATATGATACACACGTCTATTCTATTTATCTTAAATGAAATTCTAGCATAAAATCGCTTGTTCTTGCCCGTTTTGCCTATGTTTTAACGAGAGCAAAAAGGAGTTCACGCGCTCACGTGCTGTTATTACCCGTTTTCAGTTATGCGCGTTACAGGGCTTCTGTAAATAATGGAAGCTGATCAGTCTTTTTTTGCCCCAAATCGGCAGTTTATGAAACTTTGCAGGTCGGAACGTAGATGAAACATTCATGATTATTGATAAAATCAATGGCTGGCCTTTTTCAATCGTAAATCCACATGAAATCCTTCCAAATATTTTTTTAATAGACACTTTTTAAGTTTCAAGATGGCCGCTCGACATAACATGTTGCCGTGTCGCCCTGGAACGCATATTTAAAACACGTATCCATAACAACCTGAAGGCGACTGTACTATCATTATTTTTTTTCGTAAACATGTCTTTTCTAGATCATTTTATGCTAGAATAGCGTTAAAGCACGTTTTTTTCGTGTCATAACATCTGCAGAATCCCTCGGGATATGCTCGGGCACCAACCATCCCTCGGGATTCTGCAGAAAAACGTGCGTTAACCCTACATCAAAAATTACTAGTCCATTGCATTACTTGCAGTATATTTAACGTTATGTAAGAACATTAAAAATCATTTAAATTTCAATCGTATAAAGTAACTTGACTTTTTGTTTATCATCGAGACTTAAATTGATAAATGCACGTATTATCTTTTAGGGTAAGAGTTCTGTGGTTCATCATCAGGGCTTTCCTATTCAATTTTAAATTCAATAAAAGTAACTTCGCTACACAAAAAAGCTGAGGACTCAGACAATGCCACTTAGCTACAATTAGACAAAACATCATGTTATAAATATTTGCTCAGAAAAACAAAATGAATAAGAAAAACTTATTTTTCTGATGTTGAATCAATGCAATTTGAAACAGTTCATTTGAACTATATCTTTTGCATGGTTAAGGCAGTATAACTGTCAAATATTCGGAATGTGCAATGTGACGTTAAATTTTGGAAATTCAAATCAAACCTGAGATTCGAAATTTATGGTAACGTGAAAATAATGCAAGGTAGAAATTTGCATATTTTTAACACTAAAGAATTGATTTAGTTAGTATCAGATATCTCAATTCTTTTACGTCATAGACCAGTAAGTGAAATATTAGTATTTAAGCCTATTCATAGCTAAATCTTTGTATTTCATAATAGGTCTTGACCAAACTTACATTGACAAATCAAATGCTATGATCCAACTTCTCAAGCAAATACATATCAAAACATTCGACTTGCGTTCCCTGGCCTTATTTCCCAAGTCCTCAAGTTTAACACGAAAAACATGAATAAAGAAAGCTTATAATGACAGGAAAGCTTACGAGCTTCAGGTCCATTTATAATCTGTAGATAATATTCTGATTTTAAACCTCAAGCCTTTATATTATTATTTTATTTATAAACCATGTATACTATACGAGAAGAAAGTACATATTACGGTAGAGCGATCTTAAATGACTGAACATTAATGATTTCTTATAAATGTGAATTAAATGTCAAATATCTTTGAATAATACTACTACTACTACTCTTCTACTACTACTACTACTACTACTACTAATAAACAATGAGTTTAAAACGTTTCATTTTACTGATTGAGCGTTAGTTTCTGAATAACGTGTACAACAAATATAGTTACACCACCTAAATCAGAAACTGTGATAAAATGTGTTTGAATGAAGTCAATATATCATTGAAAACGTAGAGAAACATGAATGTATTTTTGTAATTAAAAATCAGTCAAGTCAGTCTGTTTTTTATTTTTTTAAATTTGATTTCAATTTACCTGCGATAAAGTTTAATTATTAGTTAACTATAAAAACTGCAATATCAGCATTAAAATGAAATAATATCCGAAACATGTTTAATTTAAGCTATTGTTTTCAAATCAAGTTCTGTTTGAGAAGACCGGTAATACTATTTTTCCTCATCTTTCAAGTTAAGGTATTACAGATATAAATTAAAGCAATTTAACTATTGCTGTAAATAATATCGAAAAGTAATAACAGTTTAGAAATGACATCAAAACAGATCAGATATATTTGTCATAATTATCAAATTAAAATCGTTTTCAATGAAATTTATAAGTTGTAAAACTTTTGCTATTATTATAATTGTAGGTTGACCGGTCTGGTTAAAAACAAAAATTCAATATTTTTATTCAAAATTTCAACTTTCGTGAATATTGCAGTCCTAAATATTGCTGAATATTGCTGAATTTTGGTACTTTGTTTTCATGCGAATGTCATAATAAAGACGTAGTTGCCTACGGAATATTTGTCACAGAAATATGCTAAAATAACATTTAACTATTTTAGGGTTTTACAATTTTTACTTAAGGTTCTCCTTGATACACTATAAGACGTTCTATTTTCCTACATGCCTATTTTAACCTAACTCGTTTTTTTTTAATTTTCTGAAATGTTCCCTTGGCAACAAGATAAAAACGAAAAGAAAACTCAGTTTAATTGCAGATACAGTAGTTGTGTTAGAGAATTGTAGTTAAGTGTTCAGATACCGACAACACTCGTAGGAGGCTATTTAATTAAATAAAATCAGGTCATACGACAATAGAAGAGGTGAAATGAATGTCACTATAATGATACTGTAGGGAATGAAGAAGAAATGTAAGCCATTAAAAGTTCCGTCATGAAATTGCCTGTAGCAGATTGTTGTTCTCTACGCAAAAAGTAAAATTAGAAGCAATATTTGAAGTTTCTATTGCAACAGTATTTCTGTACAAATAGACAAAAATAAATTAAAGTTTGGTTTGTCTCTATGACATATGATACCTTTAGCAAAGACATTTACAGAAACATATTGCTTAAAGCCGATTAAAACTAAGAATTTTGAGGTGTGTCAAGCGTCACATGTCTCAGTTGACGTGTCATATTATTAAGTAAATCTGTTTTAAGATCTCTAAAAATGCGTTTGAATTTAATATGTATCCAGTTGATTGAGTTTCTATTACATTTCTTTTTGCGAAACGTATTCTGTATTTTTCTATTGTGGATAAAACGTAACTTACAGTCTATGAAGTTTTGTTTTGTTATGTATTATATTGTAATATTTTACTGCTATTGATAAAAAACAATATCATGTAGCTTATACGTTCATCAGTTGCTTTATATCTTATATAAATGGTTTGTCTTTAAATCATGTAAATAAAACATTACTTATTAAAACATATAGTATACTTTAAGCATACAGAGAAGTACAGGTGTACACTTCAACACACAAAAAGCAAGAAAAGGTACGAGCATTCTTACAAGTGCAGTTTTTCTTACTTCATACTGTTCATTCTATTAAGACTTTTATTTTGATTTGTTTGGACCTTCAACAACTTTAGCTGCGATTGTTCTTCTGATAAAGTGTAGTTATGCATATTTCGGTCTCCTACTAACTTTTGTAACCGATTTAACACAGCCAAATAAAATCAACGACAAAGAATAGATTCGAAACATATTAACTTGAAAACAAAATCTCATTATTTTGTCACAAAAATTCATGTTACGGCACTGCTTTAAAAACAAATGCAAATATAAAACATGTTACATTAATAAGACTCAGAATATCTAAAGCATAAAACTTCTCTATCTATTCGTAAAGTTAAACAATATAAAGATTTATATACCATAGATACTCGTTATACAGTTTGTAATGTAACAATTGCGTAACCAGAAAAAATTACATTCATGGACAAAACGAAGATGTCCTGTATTTGTTTTTAAACAAATCTCTTTTCCTGATCTACTTTTCACATATTTATATGAGCCTTATATTGAATGAATTTAGTTTATTTAGAATTTAATAAAGTATTCACCAGGGAGACATCATAATCAATTTTTTCATGATACAATGTTTTTTACCATTATATAATATAAAACTATCTAGGAAATGCTCTTTTGAATGAAACAGAGGGCTGAGGAACAGTTGTAATAGTCAGTGTAAATTAATAACCATTCAAAAGTGTTATTGCGTTCTTTCGCAAATGACTTACAATATAATCATTGTGGATTCCGCGGCGATTGTTTTATGTTCTAATTTTTTTAAGCTAAATAGAAATCCATGTCCTCCTAGCCAAACTATACCAATACTGTAGCAACAGGTTTCAATTATTTCTTTAAATTACAGATCTAACTTGGTTATCCATACTAATGTCCTCTAATATATCAGCCAGATATTGAAACTTATATAGATATAGAATGCATTTAAATAAGAGTTGCAATCATAACTGTTCATTTTCCCAAGAAGTTAGAATAATACCGATTGTTTTAACTAGCACTTTCATACGAGTCACTATTTCAAATGACTGGTACATATGTTCCTCTGGTTTCGTTTCGTTTGACATTAGCATAAGAAGGAATGCATCCAAATGAATTTCCACGTATGAAGCTAAGTAATATATAAAACATTTAGAATTTTCCACTTTGTAAACCTTCACATTAAAGAATTACAGCCCGTACAATCAAGAAAAGTTTACTTTAAAATTCTGTACAAAGCCGAGTAGTTAATGCTTGTGATTGTTTGAAAAAAGTCATTTTCAATAAAACCAAAATTTTTCACATGTATTCACTTTGTATTTAATGCATGCCCGCTGACTGGGTAATGTCTTCACTTTGTGTATAATGCAGGCCCGCTGACTGGGTAATGTCTTGACTTTGTGTATAATGCAGGCCCGCTGACTGGGTAATGTCTTCACTTTGTGTATAATGCAGGCCCGCTGACTGGGAAATGTCTGCACTTTTCTTTGAAAGAATATTTTCGAGTTATGATGAGATGCAAAAATACACCCCAATTCAAATACAAGGGATTTGCTACTGTAAAACTGTAGACTGAAAGTAGTTCTAATGAGTCTGTATAACTCAAGAGGAAATATTTCGAGAGAATTACTGAAGAAGCCAGAATAGTCCGTAGAGATTTCTTTCTCACTGAAACATTCTGTCAGCTAAAATTACACATCAACTGAATTTTGAAACATCTTTATAAAAATTAAAGATTTAAAGAATTTTGAAGTGTCATGTTTGACGTGTTCACGTAAAGTTAAAAAATTTTCAGTCTATAATTTCACTATAAAACTAACGTAATGACAAGATCGTGTTCCTGATGAAAACAGGAGCAGCAGTAAGATTGACATATTTTCACGATCATTTTTGTGATTTTTTGAATGATGCGTAACATTAAATATCTTTTTCATGTTTTCTTGTATCTAAATTAAAATGCTACAGTACACATTTCTTCTTTGATGTTTAAAGAGACATTTGCGTAGTTTTTTCAAGGAAAACAGCTCATTGCCGACTATTGTTGCAGATTCATTACCACTTTGAAAAATGAAACTTGATTTTATAATCGTTTACTCTTAGTTACAAAACAAAATAAATTTGACAATGTGCTCCTCAGCTCTAAAATTGATGGCGCCCAGATATGTATCGGAAGCTTTGAGATAAAACAACGCTGTTTTGTAATTGATGGTAATAAACTATTAGTTCAGAAACATCAGTTTTATAATTTTATGTTTTATGCCTTATATCATATAAATAAAGTAAAAAGAAAAAGAAATAAAAATGATTTAAAACCCTATTACTTCTCTCCGTCATAAGAAAGCTAACGAAGTATGTAGTTTTGAAGAAGTCTGTTGTCCAAACTGCTTGTAATACTATAAATGTACTAAAAACAAATTTGTTCAAAACTTTTCGATAACTGAAATACTTTCTTTCAAATGCAATTTTTCCATTTGAATAAAGACATACACAATTACTTGCAACAATATTGATTAACATTCTAAATTTATTTTGATCTACACTTTCAGGTCCCAGGATTTTGCTTCTATCTATATATCAAACATATTCGGGAATAGCTCACACAAGGCTGTTGACAAACTGCATTCATTAAATTTGTGGAATTTGTTTCTATCAAATTTATTCAGGAATGCTTTCAAAAACCCCCTTCCTTCCTAATTATGTATTACGCCGGCTGTTTTGAAAGACTACACTTGTCAACCATTTCCAACTCTGATGCAAAACTGTCAAGGAAATAACAGAGTTGAATGCAAACACCAATAGCAAATGTTTCATTAGCTTTACTATTCATGTAGGATGTTTTGTTTCAAAATTAAATGGTGATAATAATTAAAACTTTATACCTATTCATTAGTCCTAAATACTAAACCGTTTGCGTCGATTTTGGTCCGACAGTACACTCCTGTGTCTTTGTTTGTTGTATTCTTTTTCATCTCTCCTGGAATGCATTTATATGATTTCCAAATTCAGTATCAGATTTATTATAATTTTATACTGAAATAATTATCTAAACTATGTTTTTAAAAACTATATTTTCTCAGATATTCTAGCGTTTTAAATGAGTCGCACATGTCGTATTATTTTTAAATTTTGTTTTATCCATTCCTGCAAACATTGTCAACTGTTTCAGAAAAGAAACTGTTTCGTTTTCTTCTTTCTTTTTTTACCTAGATATCTTAAAGATATGAAAATTGTGTGTATGAAAGAATTGTTTACACTTTTTTTAGAAACATCTTAACCTTTTAAGATATCAGCGACATAAAAAGTAATGCAGAATGGTTTTACATGTTTTCTATAGTACAAAAAAGATATCAGGTGACACCAAGTTTACCTTTATAAATATAGACAAAATCTGACTTGTGGTTAGTCAACAATTCTTGTCTGGCATTTTTAAACATGTTTATAACATGTTACATGCATTCTGATGTATAATTTAATTGATAAAGCTCAATTCAGCTGCCATTCATAAATAAATAATAACTCCTTTCACATGGCAAGCAAATGATGTGAATTCTATGATTTCGTCGATGCCACATTTTGTAAGACATGTCTATCGAAATTGGCATTTACTTCATGTAAAGAGAGAGATATTTTCTGGTTGTCTGAGAAGAGAAATCGTAGACTTACTGAAAACGAAATATTCTATACATGCTTAGTCATGATCAAAATTCGCCTAAACTGAATAAACTTAACATGTTAAATATGCATTCTTATTGAAAGCAAATATTAAATATGTCAAATAACTAGCACAATATCTCCTGCCAAAAAAAATATGTCCATGAATGTCTTTAGTTTTTAATGCTGACCTCACTTCATATAAAATATATATAAGGTTTGAGGTGTTGATGTAAATGATTTACTTAGCTGATGAAAAGCAAAACTGGACACTGAGAGTAATACATTTACTTTTCTTTACACTGTTTTTAGAAGTGCAAGGTTATAAAGTATATATTATTTTCAGACTAACAGTCACATTATTTGTCTCTCTTTTATATGGTGGCTGATTTCGGACATTTCGTTGTTTCGTTCTGTCGCGCGCGCCAATACGAAGCAATGACATTTTAAAGTTTCGATTTTTCGTATTGGCGCGCGCGACACAACGATACAACGATAACCGCGCGCGCGACACAACGAAACAACGACACTATGAACGCGACAAAACGATACTCAGAATCTCGTCTTGCAGTGCGCGCGGTTTCAGTTTAGTATCGTCTTTTCGTTCTGTCGCACGCGCCAATACGAAAAATCGAAACAATTTAATTGTCGTTGTTTCGTTCTGTCGTGCGCGCCAAAACGAAACTTCGAAACTTTAAAATGTCGTTGTTTCGTATTGGCGCGCGCGACAGAACGAAACAACGAAATGTCCGAAATCAGCCACCATACTTTTAGATGTTAAGATACACCCCGCTACGAATATCTCGATGGAAAGCAGACTCTTGTTGTTATATATAAATCATCTACGGAAAATTTTACGTTAATGTTTTTCTTTGATTCATTTGATGTTTTACCTAAAATATGAGAATAGCTGATCTCTTTCACACAAATGTTCCTGAATGCGCGTTTTATGACTATTTAATTCTCCTAGAATAAATATATGTACTCGTAAATAGGAAAGAATTATATAGTTTGTCTATATTTAATAACCAAAAGGTCAGAGGTTATACGATTGAAATATTCATATGATTTTAAAAGCAGTACCTTATACATTGCTTCAGAATTTGTAGATTTTGATATTAACTCCAAATAGACACAAATGTCCTATTTATAATAGACAATAACTTAAATGTTAGTTTAGATAACCAAGCTAACTTTTGTGAAAATGCCAAAGGCGCAATGAATCTTAAACTGAGTTCGATCGAATAAAAAATCATTCTAGACAAGAAATCAAGTAATTCAGCGATCTAGTTATTTTGAAACATCTTTTACAAGATAGAAAGTTTTCTACTGGAAGGCCCTTGATAAAAAAAGTAACTTTGCTTTTGAATGTCGTCTTAGAATTCAAAACATGTTGTTTTCTCTCTCTCCATAATTCTTAGATGACTCAAAATTTTAGACACATTTGTGTGAATTTCTCTCAAATCATTCTGTGAAATATTCCCAAAGAGACAGTAAAAAACAAAATGTATTGACCATTTTCAAACATAATGAACTGGAAAACAGTGTTTCCTGCCAGTTATTATTTTAGTATTTTGATTTGTATGATTTCATAATTGACAGCTTTTATTTCTGAACTGACAGTCTGACATTTTGAGAAACTTTATTTGTTTTTCAATTTTGAAACATTTTTTATTAATGTTATCTAAAACAGTGTGTTCCAATACAAACTTTACAACGAAGATGTAACATGTATCCCTAGTGGTCCGATTTAAAATATCTTGAAATTATACGAGTCCATGATACAGTAAGCCGAAGTTATCAGTGATGGAACATTATTGACAGATTTTGATAACATCAGGTAAAAGTATCTGTGCTCTGTAGTTTTTGTGGTTTTATGTGAAATACCAAGCATCCATAAGAAAAAATGCAGTTAAATACTCTAATCAAGAGCTGAAACAAATAAGCGTAGATTGAAAAAGAACACTGAAAGGATCATCTGGACACTATTCCAAAACATTGCAATTACTAATAATTTAGTAAGATTTTCACAAACCTCTAAAACAGACAGCCGATGTGATACAGGCATACAAAAATTGTGTTGCAATTTGAATTGATACCTGATGTTCTCAGAAAACTTGAACTTTCAGAAAACAAACATTTATATGCTTTCTGTGGGAATAAGAAAAGAAATATGGACTGCTAATTTTTCTGAGATATATTTTTTTTTTATTAAATTCCCATTACAAAAGCTCCAATATTCTCAACATTATAAGTAGAGCTTTTTTTAACTATTCGCACAATTCTGTAAAGGTTTTGTTACTGTTTTTAATTAATTCGGATAAAACACAAAATATGGTCATAGACAATTTTACTGGAATTTATAAGAACATTAACATTTTATTTTTTCTGTTTTGCTTTTCCTTTTTATCAGAAACACGTATTTTACGCGTGAACGGAATTCCATTCTGCCAAAACTACTAAACACAATAACCTAATTTACCTGAGTGTAAGCACGTAAGATCTATGGTAATGTTTTAACGTAAATTCAAATGTATGTATGGATAGTGATGCGGTCAAAAGTAGTGAGAATTTTAACCCCGTCTGTTAGGCGCACGATGCAAACATTCCTAATGAATTCTTTTTCTTTCAAAACACGTACATAAAAACAATCTCAGGAATATCTATAAGAGAAAAAAAGCATTTTTGAAAATGAAATGACCGGAATAATATATATGTTTAACAACGGCCATTTCACCATTACAATTCTTTGAACGGGCAGTAAAAGCTAGGAACAAAATATCTGAACTGGACCTCCATAATTCTGTATAATTCGAAGTTTTTTTCTTTCTGTCTGTCTTTCTTTCAGACTTTTCTCATAATGTTTTCAAATTCATTTTTTTCTTGAAATAAAAATAAAAAAATGATATCAATCAATCGGGTGAACTAACAAACGAAACGGAAGAACAGAGGAAGGAAAGAAGGAACACATGTACGAACGAACAAATGAATGAATGAATAAATTTCATTCCGCAGCTAGTTTTGTTTTTATGTTAAATGTTATGATTCTTGCAGCTGACTAAGCAATCTTCTGAAGACTTGACGTGATTTCAAAAATGGCGAGATTCAAGCAATGAAATACATAAAATCAACATTTACATATCTGAGGCCTGGTCATACACGGAAGACAGAAATATCATACAGTTTGCTTTGCAATTTGCTTGATATCTTATGATAATAATAAAAATCTTTTGAAAGTGATACATTTGATACCGCGTAAATACTCTTAAAACATGTATATTAGTTTTCTGGGAACTAATCAGTAAATTCACCTTTCTGTCCTGGCAAACACCACATGAATATAAAATACACGATAAGACACAAAAACATTTGAGACTAACTATTGTGTGAGTCAAACAAACTTCGAAATTTGAAAGATGTTTGTATTCTTTATATGGCAAATACAAATAAATTCAAAATATACATGTATTAAACCGACTTGATTGCAACATCCTCCCGTTTTATGTTCTCTAAAAATACTATAAAATATAAACATAAATATGAAATATATTTTATAAAAGAGTTAAGCAAGTGAAGTAACAGACATTCAGAAAACTCATATTTCAAGAACATGTGTATATTTTGCAGTCTGTGTCACTATTACTAAATTCACGTAGGAACCCAAGAACTAAAATATATCTTTGTCAACCACCGAATCTTTAAAGGAAAGGAGACATCACCTTTGTCCTACTGTTATTGTGATGGTCTGTCCTTATGTTAAGACGTCTTTCTAGAGCCATTAATTCGATGATTTTGCCAGCACTGGATATGTTTCTGTACGTGTTTGACTGTTAGAAAGTCGCTTGAATATTTAATGTAAAGACGTTACTTCTAATAGGTCCTGAAGTGTTTTCTCGTCTGAAATCCAAAAACAACTTCAGAGCAAATAATCATCAACCAGATTCCTATATTTCCTGTTTTTTTATGCTTAAGATGATGTTAGAACCCAGATATATTGATTATACAATATTCGTCATTGCTTAAAGATACTATCTTATCAATGGTCCCATCTATTTTTTATTTAAATATTTATTTATTTGTATATTTATTTATTTAAGATTACTTCCATAAAGAAAATATGGTTACGGCTTTGGTATGGTGTTTATAATCCTTCCATCTCAATTTGACCTGTTGCTGATAATCACGAAATACTACGTTTTATGCTGAAACTGAAATTTCACAAACATAAACAGAATTTAAAAAAACAATCTTTAGAATTTACCGACTTTAGACCATTTATGCTACCAAAATAGACAAATTGAAAGCATCATCAATTGAAATTATACATTTGAAAAATTTTCAAATTACTTATTTTTCATACAGTCTAGAAAGTTCTAAATGTTTTTAATTAATAGTACTTTCTCTCAGTTCTATATTGTGAAGTTTAATCGGATGTACTACTGATTATTTTAGTCTCATTCGAGCCACTATTTGTAGGATTAAGTTGAAACTTATACTTGTTAGGAATGTAAATTCTAATACAGCTATTTTGATATTAAAAAAAAAACAGGCAGATTAAAATTCGGCTGTATCTGATTAAAAGAAAATTGTGCAGCTTAGATACATTCTATATGTCACCAGAATGGTTTATTAGACCTTAATAACAATGTGAAAATTAAGTGTTACCTGTATTTCAAGGAATGGTATGATTTTAACCTATTGCTTAAAGTTTTTAAAAGTGTCCTCATGAACGTTTTCCAACACTTTAAACCTCAGAAAGAATTTTTGATTACTATCTGTTTACTTTCAATCTTTAAGAGTGATTGATTTAAGTAATTTGTTTGTGAATTTCATAAATGACTGAAAGGTCGACGAAACATGTTATATGGAATGAAGTTGGCAATTTAAGCTAAAGAACATCAATATGAAATGAAGCTGGCAATTTAAGCTGTATAACATCAATATGAAATGATGCTGGCAATTTAAGCTGTATAACATCAATATGAAATGATGCTGGCAATTTAAGCCGTATAACATCAATATGAAATGATGCTGGCAATTTTAGCTGTATAACATCAATATGAAATGATGCTGGCAATTTAAGCTGTATAACATCAGTATGAAATGAAGCTGGCAATTTAAGCTGTATAACATCAATATGAAATGAAGCTGGCAATTTAAGCTGTATAACACAAATATGAAATGAAGTTGGCAATTTAAGCTGTATAACATCAATATGAAATGATGCTGGCAATTTAAGCTGTATAACACCAATATGAAATGAAGCTGGCAATTTAAGCTGTATAACATCAATATGAAATTAAGCTGGCAATATAAGCTGTATAACATCAATACAGATCCCATTACCTTTTTTTTGCTCTATATTACCTTAATAAAAGTTTTCTTCCGTTCTATAATAGAAATTTCCTTATGTATTTTCCGTGACGAGTACCTACCACAACAAATAAAAAAATATATTAAACTTATTCATAGGAACCTTTCTCTTAAAATAATAGATCTTAGTGAGGAGTAGTGCACTGTGCAAGAGCCATAACTCTGCCTTATTTAAATAGATAGGAACAATTAGAGGAAGTGATGAGCACAAAACCCATAACTCTGCCTGGTTTAGATTTTACATTTTGATTTTTTTCCCTATTAAATTGTGTCATTGACATCATATTAGTATTTTCAGTGGGTATCACCTAATTATGTTTGTATCGGAATTTGACCGCTAAGCAGTTCTCACGGACGCCAAATGCCGACGTAGAATTTTTTCACTACCTTGATGTACCTAAAGAGGGGAACAAGCCAAACTGAGGAATGTACTTGAAATGGATGGATCACTGACCCCTAACAACTGCATAATCTATTAAAGAAATACAGTCATTTTTTCCACAAACGTACAGAACAAAAAAAGAGCTCGCATCATTGTTTGTGGGTAAGTCTATTGTTATCAGATTTAAGAAGCACGATGTGGTCAGATTTAAGAGTAAGAGAGTGGTCTAATTAAAGGGTCACTCTGTAGTCAGATTTAAGAGTCACAATGTTGTCAGATTTAAGAGTCACAATGTGGTCAGATTTAAGAGCAATAGAGTGGTCTAATTTAAGGGTCACTCTGTAGTCAGATTTAAGAGTCACAATGAGGCCAGATTTAAGAGCAATAGATTGGTCTAATTTAAGGTAGTCAGATTTAAGAGTCACAATGTGGTCAGATTTAAGAGCAATAGAGTAGTCTAATTGAAGGGCCACTCTGTAGTCAGATTTAAGAATCACGATGCTGTCAGATTTAAGAGTAATTATGTGGTCGAATTTAATGAAAATGACCTGTTTTTGCAAAAACCTATAAACGATGTTAAGAAAACATTAAGATAAATGGTTTGATGGAATCTTAGGGTCACTCTGTAGTCAGATTTTAGCGTCACGATGTGGTTAGATTAAAGAGTAATTATGTGGTAGTATTTAATGAAAATGACCTGTTTTTGCAAAAACCTATAAATGATGTTAAGAAAACGTTATCAGCAACAATAATTTCACAAAACAAACTGTTTTTTCCGCATTTTAGACGAAATGTCAGATTTGAAGCTTAAAAATCGTGTATTTACACCATAAGCGATGACGTCACAGCATGTTCCGGTCATGCGCGCTAAGGTAAACAAAAAAAGTACCGAAAATAAGACGCTAACGAAAAATAGATGATCAACGATACATGTAGCCAAGTACAGGTATACATTGGTGATAAATTGTTTGGTAACACCATGTGACTTTGAAGCTCAGTTGGTAGAGTATCCGCCCTGTAATCGAAAGGCCCTGAGTTAAGTCCCGGTCGATGCTTTCACTACATGTTACAAACTTTTACTTATGTTTCCTCTTGAAATAGTTCTTGTGATACATTGTCACTTATGGCGGGTTTTGAAATAGTTTATGAGATACACTATCATTTACGTTTCCTGTTCAAATATTTCATCTGATTTGTTGTTACTCAATTTTCCACTTGAAATAGTTCATGTGATACATTGCCACTAATGTTTTCACTTGGAATAGTTCATGTGATACATCGTCAATAATGTTTCCACTCTGAATAATTTATGTGATACATTGTCACACATGTTTCCAACTGGAATAGTTCATGTGATACACTGTCAATCATGTTTTCCTGTAGAATAGTTAACATAATATACTGTCACACATGTTAGTACTTGTACAGTCAGGTATGTGAAAAAAAGCCTAAATTCTTACTGAAACTGTCAGAACCTTGCTGGATTTAAAGCTGGATTTAAAGCATTCTTATTTATCATGGAAATTCAAACCATAGGTTCCTAAATTTGATAACCATTATTTTTGTTCAACAGTAAATTGCTTAGATTTTTATAAGTAAATGTTCCGCACATTTATTTTGATTTTGAAAATATTAACCTGGTCTTTTAACTGATCATAACCACTAAGTTCAGAAAAGAGACACCATATTTTTTCTTTATGTCAAACCCAGGTCAAAGATGAATTTCTCTCTCCTTCACTATTCTCATAGAATAGGGAATTATTTATTGCTATCCATGTGTCTAGGGGCTTCTAGGGGTAGGTCAAATTTAGTACAGTGTTTTTTATTAGAACGGGAAATTTACATGACGTGATTTTTTATTTGATAAAATAACGATATACACTGAGGGAGTCAAATTTAGAAACGAAGTAATTTTAAAAACCATGCGCCGTCGGTGATTTGACTATAGGTTTCTATACGTGTAGGACTAAATCGGCAAGTCGTGTCAGAATGAAAAATATCCAACCCCAGTAAAACAAATCCCGCCCCTGGAAAGCACTTTCAAAATGGGCCAACTCACTTTAGAAGTATACAGACAAGAAAACTCACTTCTATATAAAATACCCCGCCCCATGACAGTATCCCTTTATTTTGACTTCCTGGCGTGGACTGGAGTGGCCTTAAACATAAGTAGATTTTCTTTTCAGTGTCTTAAACGCTTATTGGTTGGATTGAAGATCACTTTAAAATGCTTAATCAATCATGTTGTCTTTCAGTTTTTATGCACATATTTAACCTTTTTTATAGCATTCCAGGAAGTTACAAACTGTTTTTGTAATGCACCCCTATATATATCAAGAACAAATGTATGTTGGTGAAGAAAGTTAAGCAAATTTTAGGATTTGTTTACAGGTAAAATGATTATAAAGTTGGAAATATTTCGAGACTATGTATCATGAAGAATGGAAATTGTGTTATTTAACCAATGCAGTAAACACGAACATTGTATTATTAACAAATTTTACTACATGTATATTAATATTTATATCTCTTGCTTTTTATGCACTGTATCATGTCAAATAAAGTTACTAATTTATTTGTAAGTTGTTTGTATTGTTATTCCATACTTTTTCCTTAAAAAAGGTAACTAGCTTTTGATTTGTTTAGACCTTATATATTTGGTATGTAGCATTGTAAAGTTGAATTCTATTAGGATTGTTCAAATTATTTCCCTAAGATAAAATCTTACCCTGCCCCAGTATCCCTTGTTTTAAATTGAGTTGTGTAGAAAATTTTGTTTGTCTGAAACCGTGTACCGTAGAGCTTTGATATTTTGCATGTAGCATTGTCTAGTAGATATGTAACAAATTCGTTCAAATTATAACACTGGGATCAGAGTTAGCCCTGCACAGGGAGTACTCCTTGCGCAACATATTTTATCTTAGAAAATTAATGTAGCTTTAGACCTTAGATATTTTGCATGGAGCATCATCTAGGTGTTTTCTACCAAGATTGTTCGAACTATTTATTCGCCTGGGGTCATTAACGGTCATTCCCCGGGGGCCATTCGTATGAAATAAAAGATCTTTGAAATTTTTCAATCCAGAAACTATGATTTTGCTTCTGATGTTTGCTCAACAGGGACCATGGTTAATCGACAGTCAGTTCAGAGTGTGCAAGATTTGCTATTCAATCAATGTTTTCAATTAAATCACCTATTTATAACAAATGTGTCAGTCCAAATTGAATGAAAGGTCAGTTCTTATAGTGTAGCAAGATGCCGATTAGAGAGAGTTAAAACTACTTTTTAACTCCTTGTTGTTTTACCCTTTCAGAACTTTTTAACAATGAAAATCTTCGGAAGTTTAAAACATTGAGGAAGGAACCATTACTGGCTTATAATGTATATAACGTCTCGGATATATTGCGGCTTTATATTTAACACTTTCTATAACATACACGTCCGTTACCAGTTGACAACCGTGTCTGAATCGTTGTTTTCTGAACACTAAAGTTAAATGATCAACAACCACGTGATATATCTTGAAGGGTATACCTCATTGCGTCGAAATCCATAGAAAAAGGGTCGAAACTTCTTTTTTTTAACTTAAGGTTGTTTGACGAAATTCTAGAGCATGGACTATAATACCCTACAGTGACCTAAATGCAATAAAAAGATAGATATTTCTTCATGCCCAGTAACACAAAGCGATCTAAAGTTTCCAAGAGGAACTGACATCGCGTAATACATGAGATGTGTTGAGCAGTTAAGTGTATTTTTGAACAAATACTTATCCTTATGTACTGTTGCTTTTTTCTAAATTTTATGTATGAATATCTTCCCACAATTCATTTGACGTTTGTGACGTCATATCAAGCGTGACGACGCCTGGCGACGTTGCTTAGCATAACTCAACAGAGCGCAGGCAATCAGTCAGGCTTTTAGCGTGGGCATAACAAAACAGCCGAAATGGCTGAAAAAGAGCTACGCCGAGTTCGATTTTTAGAGGAGGGAGCCTCTAAAGAAGACATGGTTGACACAGGTAAAAATCACAATGCTGTTAAACCGAAACTTATCGCGGGAAATGATAACGTGAAGTTCTTTCCTCTGAAGCCTTTGGTCTCCACCGATCGCACAGCTAAAATTGATGAAGGTTTCCGTGAAGTTGAAGTACGGTATGCAAAGCAAATAGAAGAAATGTTCAGAGCACGGGTGGCAGAGGTCAAATACACTAAAGAAGAATATGCAGAAATGAAGAAAACAGACGAGGAATCTAAGAACACGAAAAAGGAAAAGAAGAAGAAAAAGAAGAAAAGCAGGAAAGTGAAGAATCGCGTATTGCCGTCAGATGACTCACAACACAAATATGACGGAAAAAGTCAAGCTACAACAGAATCTGACACCGGTAATGGTGCTAAGAAAAACGTGAAAACCAAGAAAGACAAGGTAAAACAAGAACTACTTGTACTCTATATATAAAGTTTAGCTTATTATTTTTCATCAGTTTAACTATAATTCACATAGATAAAAACAAAAGTTGCTCAAGCATGCACATTTCTTTCCTTCGATCGTTCGTTCGTTCGTTCCTTCCTTCCTGTGGTCGTTCCTCCTTTGGTCCTTTTTTTTAAATTTCTTCATATTTTTTTCATACACTTTCAATATTACAAGAATCTTATTTGTCCATTATTTGCGTTATATTTTTTGTTTCATTTTTTAACCACGCCATTTCATCTCTCTTACAGAAAAATCAAAATAAGAAGGAGGTAAAGAAAAAATCCTCAGAAATTGAAGAAAGAGTTGAAGAAGATAATGCTAACACCAAGTGTCCAAGTAAATTGCCTTGCCTGTTTGGTTTTATAGCGACATGGTTCGCTAAGCGAAAAGAGAGACGTAGAGAAAAGAAGCGGAAAGCAATTGCTGCCAGGACTTCTCATCCAAAACTAGGTTTGTTTGTTTGTTTTATATGGTAATTAATTCATAAAAGCTCAAGGATTACAATTTTTACAAGTAGCTATTTTACCAATAAAGATGTCTTTCTGGCGGAAATGACCTTTATTTACACCAAAAATTCACTCCTAACTTTACAATGTACTTGTTAGAAATATAGTGCAGTATTATTTTCAATGATATTGCAAAAAATGATAATAGATAAAATAAAATAAAAATAATTATAATAAAATAAAAAGGCTTTTTCATGAAGAAATGACTTGAATACAAAAGAAAAACATGGTTTAGACATTTCAAATCATGGTTCGATCAAAAACCTTTCAATACATACATATTAATTTTCTTTAGTGATACTGGAATTCAAAAAACAAAATAAAAAAAAAAACTGGTCACATGGAAGTACATGTATATTTTTTACACTAATACAGAACTATACTGTAAATGAAGTAAGCTATTTTAATCTAAAACCAATATTTTTATATCACAGTGGAATATAATCATCGAACGGCCCGTGGAGGTGAATCTTTCAACATTGAGGTCGACAGCCGACCAACCATCTTGAAGAAACCGCTTCTTCAACCAATCAAAAAGATCCCTGGGCCTGCAAGTCCAATACCTGTTTTAAGACGCCCCACTACCACCCAGATTAATATAATTCCACTTGTTTAGGTAAAAAAGGAACATGATGAATTATACCTGTATAAGCTGACTCTTGAACCACTGTCTCACCTTTGTCAAGCAAATATAACCCGTATTTTGCTAGATAGAGCAAATTTAAATTCTATGCAACTGTAATATAATTTTCCTTGCTGAACTTTATGTAGGTGTTGTGTTTTACTTTTAATGAAACAAAAAAGGACATAGCGCGCTGTTTAGAATATAAAAGTTTGGTAATCGCACAAGGAAAAGAGACTACTTTTTTGACTTCTTTTTTAAAATTTTGAATCACAACTTCCTCATTGGGAGCTTTCGATGACATAGTGTGTTTTGTTATTCAAGCCTACCTAAACTATTTTGATTTTCCTCGTTTCTATAACGTGTTGTCATATTCAAATGTAGATCCGTTACGAAAGAGAGCAGAATGCTGCATGCAAGAGAGCCGAAATGTTGGCACAGAAGACATTGGCTGCCAGGGATTATGAGATGAAAAGGTAAGACAGTAAAAATGTCTGTAGTGTACTAATTCCTATTCTTTGAATACGCTTCCCAAACTAACAAATGATGTATACAAATGTATTTTGTCTTAAAAGTTTCATGTTAATGCTTATAGATTTGTTTCTAGCAACGCAAACGTGTTTGAGAGTAAAGTAATTTCGAGTTTAAAAGAAAATTATTTAAATAATAATCCAGACATAAAGGAAAGTATCTAAACTAAGCTACTTTCAAAATTTCACCGTTGTTTCTTTATTGTAGAACACAAACATTAGAACAAAAAGAAATCAAAGTACTATTTCTAGCTGTGTCATAATATTTCAAATTCATGTTTATTTATTTGTTTTACTGTAGACTGAGACAAATATATTACAGAATCGTTTACAGCTGTAACTAACTTACATTTTTATACGAGTATATCTTTTACATTCCCAGAGCTAAGTGTAAGGAGAAAAGGGCTGAGAGTGATTACCAGTACCGCAAGAAGGCAGACCTGAACATCAAAGAAAAGCAGGCAAATGCAGAAAGAAACAGAGATGTCCTCAGCCGATGCCGGTCCACAATAAAAGCCAGAACCCCATCCGATATGGCGACTATCGAAATATCTGCCAGGTCAACCAATGGGCCATCTGCCGAGCCATCACTTCTATCAGTCTCTGGCCCCTGCTGCTATTCCGACGACAACTATGACCGCAACTCTTTGAATGCCGACCACGAGGTCGACATTCCTGTATTCTAAAAATTTGCATGTAGACCGACTTCCCCTGTCATATGGTATTTTCTTCCAACCTTTCATTTCTATAAAATTTTTGACAAATGTTGAAATCAATTTTATCTAAAGATGTTATAACTGAAACATTGGGAAAAGAAATTGCCCCTTAAAAACACTGCTGTTCTTGAACGCTTTGTTAAAACGTTTTTTTTAAATGCATGTGTTTAGAGCCTTGCACTATCTACAGTATTGTTGCCTGTTCCATGCTTGCGGCAGACTTTATTTTGCACAGTATAGACCATAATCAGTTTGTGCATTCTTGTCTGACGCTAGACTAGCCCTTGTTCGTATATTTGATGCATTCTCCAAAATCAAAAACAAAGATTTTTTTCAGTTAATTAAAAGGTTACACAAAAGCATGTTTTACAGAACTTAATCCATTTTTTATCAGCATACATTTATATTATCCAACATCCTCCTTCATTTGCAAAAAATACCTACACGCCTTGGCGTTGTGGATGAAAAAAAAAGAACAAAAAAACAAAACAACATAATTAAAAAAAAACTAAAAAAAACTTCATCTTTATCATTATTTGAAGTACCATCATCATTTATTAATTATATCATTGATACGTCTCCCTTTTTGTTCATCATTATCATCTTTTTCATACTATTTCGTTCTCATTATCATCACCATCATCGTGTCATCAACCTTATTATTATCTTCATCATTTATATTATCTATTTTATATCAATCATTTAAAAATACCTACACGCCTCGGCGTTGTAGATGTTAAAAGAACAAAAAAAATAAAATAAAAAATCATCATTTTCATCATTATTTCTATTCTTTTCATCCCTTATATTTTATAATTTATATTTCTTGTTTAGTCATCATAATCATCTTTCTATGTCTTCCTCTTCATTATCATCACCGTAATCGTTACCCTTCCCTTGATCATTTAAAAAGACAATTGACAAGGTTACATACTGACAAATTACAAACTAGTCTACAAGTTTATGAAAAATGAAGTTATATTGGTTAAAATATTGAGAAACAATTTTTAATGGATCAAAGAAGACAAAAAACAAAGTAGACACAATCTTACCAGTTATGTACAATCTGATTACGGTATATATACTATTTACAAGCGTAAATCATGCTGGTCAGACATGATTGGGCAACACTACGCTTAACCTCTTTTAATGTAATAGCATCTTCACAAAATAGTAAGCTCACTGTACACTTCTGAACATGTTTTCAAACAATAAGCTTTCCTATACCCAGAATATTACAGTCAATTTTTTACCTTTAAGTTTTTGTTTAATTTTTATTTGTTTTATGTAGTTAGTTTCCAAAGGTTTTGTTGTTTTCTACTATTATAAATCATCCATTTATTCACCTATGATGCGGTGGATAGTCGGTCTAGATTTTTGGCAAAGTAACTCAATGTTTTTGCACAGAAGACGGCAAGTTTTAAAATTTCTGCTTTTTAAGACTGAATAAACAAGTAGAAATGTTGACAGACTTGTTATATTAATTAATAATATTATTATAGCTTAAAATTTCATTCCTAGATATTAAGAGTCTACATCCTTGTCCATTTATTACATGTATTCAACCACGACTTCATTAGAATTCGGTAGTACAAAAGAAAAAAAATAAGTTAAATCACGATAAAGAAGATCTCTTTGATCAGCCAACAGATGCCTACAACTTCATGGAGAGGCCCATTCAATGTACACAATATACATAGCAAAGAAAATACATGTTTACCTTCTCATGGAAACTGAAAAAGACCAACTATCAAACAAGACTGAGTTATTTGAAAATATAAAACTAAACCTACGAGTATTTTTAAACAGACTTAAAAAAGAGGAAAAAAAAATAAAATACAAATTTCTAGTGAGACTGCTTTGGCCTGACATTTTACTCTACTTTGATAAGCTTATTCAAAACATTTAATTTTCTCGTTACTCCTTTTTCATTAAGAAACGAAAGGAAAAGGAAATCAGAATATTGGTTATCACAGACCTATAGAAGCTTATAATGAAAAACCATTGAAAATGTTTCTTATTTCTTACCGGAGAAAAAGGTAAACATAACAAAACATATTCTTGCACTAGATAATTACAGATATATAGACAGCCAGAAGAAATAAATTAAATGTAAAATAATTCATACTTCAAAGAATGAAAATAAACAGATTTTTTTTCAAACTAGAATTTTATTTGAGGTTATAAAATATGACGTCATTATAGGTTACACGAGATGTCTTTCAACATATACTCAATAAGGCGAAATTATTTAAGCTTAATAATTAGGCAGGACTTACAGTTAAAAATCTGGATGGAGTATTTTATTGTATCAACAGTCAGATGGAAACCTAATGCTAAAATTCGGATGTTGTGTATCACTAACAGTGTGCGATATTCAGATGGTAAAATTCCTTAACTATGTCGACGAATATAATTGTCTGAAAAATAAAACGGATTTATGAAATTTGTATTTTTTTACTCTCTGCTTAATTTGGGGACCGTGTATTATGATTATAGAAAAACATCGACGGTGACTATAAAAGCATGAAGCATTGAAGGATGTTAAAATTTAAGAGAACATAAGAGTGTTAATGTATCTAACAACAACTGAGTAACGTTGCATTACATTTGTAAGAGTTTCTATAATAAAATGGTTATATTCAATTTGTAATTAATTATTCGATGAAATAATAATCATTATTCCTTCTCAGTTGTTAGGGCTAAGAAAACAGAATTCTAAAAGAAGTTGCTAAGAGGAGGACAATATACACATTAAACAAATTCCTTATTGTTATATTGACAAAAATCAACAGATATACTGGCTTGCAATGTCTGCATTTGCTTTCTCTGAGACCTTACAGTTTCCATGTTTATTTTAATAAATAAACCTTAGGCAGTGTGCTTTATGATCGTAAATTTAATATATATCTAAATTTATTTATATGAGGAGTTCTGTAGTAATACGGTGTTATATATAAATCTCTAGCCTGATCTAAAGGACATTTTAGCAAGTAGTGAATTCATCTGCTGGTTCTGTTATTGTGCATAATTTACAGTCTTTCATTAATGTCAGAATTTACCAGTCATCTACCAGTTTCAAATGGAAACAAATAATTCCCAGTCTTAAATTTAAGGAGATTAATCCAGTCATTTTTTTAAATTTTAGCATATAATTCTGCAGTTTTATGAAATCTCTACGAATAGAATAATTTAATCCTTTAGTTGAACTTTGAAGTGAAATAAGCCACTTTTGTTTATTTTGAGCTAATAGTGTCTGTTTTACTTTTTTCAGTGCATGGCTTTGAATGTTATTTTGATTGTGCCAGATGTCAATTCTCCCTGTTTGTCAGAATATTAATTTTTGTTTATACTGTTTAGCCATTTTGATTCGAAATTAGGTAACTGTAACATATATTTATACATCATTGATGCTTATATGTTTTGTTTTCCTGTTATTAGCCTATTCAAGTAATTAACCATTCTACTTGAAATTATAATACTGAACGGGCAACGACCAAATCCTGCAAACAGCATATAAATTGGTGTTGACCTTCTAAAGGGGGAATTTCCTTAAAAGTCGTGTCTCGAGATTTCAGATGAGAAAAGAAAAATTGGGGCAACAGTGTGGTAAAAAAAGCTTCAGTATAAGGTCAACATGAAAAAAGCAGGTTCTAGAGTCTTTTATAAAGAAAATTCATTGCTTTTTTGGCCAGTGAGGCCAAATGTTTTGTTTTTCCTTTTTTGCAAAAGCTAAAGCTACCACTTTGTGCGAAAAATACACCTAAAGATTTGTTTGAAGTGACTATTTTTCAACAGAAATACCATTAATTTTGAATTCATAGTAATTGTTATTATGGGGACCAAATATGGCCACTTTGGTTTTGTTTATATTCAAATTCCATATTGAACAGTATTCAGAGAAGTCATTTAAACATTGCTGAAGTTTTACAGGTTCGTTGTTAACTAGAACTGTGTTAACCAGAACTGTGTCATCAACTTATAGTAATATCATTATTCTGAGAAAAGTTGCAGTATCATTTCAGTATCATTAGACTTGATTCTTCTGTGGCCTTTGTTTTTTAGAAACTCCTCCAAGTCATTCAGAAAAAAGGCAAATAGTACTGGGAATAATTTTTCACCTGGACACACACAGCTATGAGCAGTCGTTTAATTTGTTTTGACGCAGTTCAGCTATAAGTGGTCCAATGTGCTAATTTATATTGACGCCAACAGAAATAACAGAAAGTGTCACCTGCTCATACGGTAATGATTATAGGTGACATTGTCATAATAATGAAATTGCAAGGAATTGCAAGGAATTATCATTAAACTATAGTGAAAGAAAAAATACTCTCTGCTGTCTCGTTAATATTTCATGTAGTTGCATGCGTTTCCTCTTTAAAAATAGTATTAGACTACAAATTTTATCTAAACCGTCAGATGTACGGTGTATATAACGTTCCAAGTCATTTCTTATTCTTTGCTGGGATTAACTGAAAACCAGTTTACAAGAAAAAACAGTTTTCAAGTTTACAATCTGAAATGTCAGAATAGATGGCAGTTTAAGTGCTGCACATAAACAAATCGAATCATATAAGTAGAACTCTGGCGTCTTCAAGTCACAACAAAGTCATCAATCTGACTCCCCAGGGAGCTCTTTCGCATTTTTTTACGGCGTGATCAAATTTTTTAGGTTGGAAATACAAGCTCATATAATCAATTATTAATTCAAAGGTCATTTTTTCAGTGAGATGAGTTTATTCAGACATGTAATACCACAGAAATATATAATTAGGTGTCAGTGTGTCTGCGACAAAAATATGAAATGCAACGTCTTTAATATTTTGTTTGTCCAACAAAATAGATTATTTAGCAGTTGTAGGGTAAAGCTATAGCCTAGGGAGGAAGACTGAGGCAAATTTATGTATGCATCTTTCGGCAATTTGCCTCTATGCAAAGTTAATGATATATCTAGAATCAGCAAAAATTTCCAACATCAAAGTTCACAGTTGATCCTTGGTGCATATATGAAACGACCAAATATTGAGTCCAGTCGTGGTTTGGTAACAACTGGCATTGGAAATGGTGATATACATATGACAGAACTTTGCCTTAAACTAATTAAACAGACTTTATTATGTGTTTATGTGCCGTGCTTAATATTTTTGTTCTAAAGGAGAAATCAAATAATCATACAGTGCAGTTAATCATTAAACTGTATTTTTGATGTGAAATAGTATTTTTTTTTATTTAAAGTGATTAATGAGTATTATTATTCCTCAATTTTATCACCTGTAATAAATTCCTATAGTCCGATCTGTAAATATTTTTACTGTAACTAGCAAGAGACGGAGAGATATAGTCAGCCGTGCGACAGTTTTTATCGTCACCACTGTTGCTAAATTTAGATTTACAGATTTCCCGATTCTGGAATCCCAGTGTCTATTTTTTTTATAACGGAAGTGACCGCCCTGTGCAGACGTACTTTGTTGTTATTAAAGTTGTATAATAGAATAAATATCATATGGCTTTGAGAGGGATAGTACATATTGTTAACCTGAGGAGAATTAGTATAATGTATGATACATAAGATTTGATGGCATTGAGGCTAAGGACAATTACTTGTACAAAGTCCTGACAGAATGTAAGATCTTTGGTAATCTTAGATTCCATGCATGTATGTTTGTTTTGATATAAATATCTTGTTCTTGTCATATTTAGATAAAACCTTATAAGATAAATGTAATTTCTTTTCGATAGTAAGCATGGCGAAATTTTCAAGGAATTTCTATAAAATTACAGAAAAAAACCAAAAAGGACCCCAGCATTGTCTAGAAATTGTTATAATGAATAAAAGAAAGCTTATGAGGCCTTTGTTATTTACTAAGATTGACAAGTTTGATTGTGATCATGTATCGTGTGTTGTGTCGTTGTCATTGCAGTCTTTCTCTAAAGCAAGTTATAGGGGAAGTTGTATTATTTACTCTTCCATTTCGTTTTACTTTAGGCTTTCTCTGTACTTATATTCTCTTATTCAAAAATTGATATCTATTTTATCATAAAATTAATCAAACTAAATTATCATGTTTTGATAAGTTTATTTAAAGTGGGTCGTTCTTTAATTTCTCTAAGAATGAAACTTCAAATCACTTAAATTGGATGCAAATGAAAATCAACATAAACCGCTTAAACGTTTTGTAACTATATAACAACTTCTTGTTAGAAAATGTTGGAAAAAAGGTAGATGATGATACCTTTTAAAATGATGCAATATGTTAGAATCACTTCTTTGAAATACTGTCTGTTCTTAGTTTTCTCATCGATATAAACAAACAATAAACATTTCTAGAGATATTTAAAATGTTTCTTAATTGCATATTTTTCTTAAGAAATCGGAATAAACTCGAATTCTAATGTAGCCCTTTGATGGATTAAAATGTTCTTTACAGTGACAAAAATTGTTTCTTTTGGATTTACAGTGCTATCGTTTCGTATATTTTATTTATTTCTACAAATTTTGGTTAAATGTGAAAATAAGGGAACTATGAGTACATTCAGCTGAACTTTCATATATGGAGCTAAGAAATAAATAATTAATGAAAACACTCTTGTTACTTGTAAAAAGGTCTTTATCTGCCATTTTATTAGGATTATAGTGAATGCAACTATTAAATAAGCTCGCAAGGTATTCATCTATAAAATCTTTAAAAAAATGTTTCAATACTATTATGTGTTTGAAATGTAAGGAAAAAGCAGAGTAGTTGTCATTTTCATCAAGTAAAGAATTAAAAATGAAAACTGACTTCTGAAAAAAAATCATCGTGTTCAATTTTGTGTCCATAGGAAAATTTATTTTGTGTAAATACAAGGACCATGGTTGTGACTTTGAATTCTATGAACATATTGTTTTGAAAAAAATAAGTCAAGGACTCTGACCATGCTTGTTTGCACTTACTAAATATCTTAAGTATCTTAAAAGGCAGAGGTATGGTGGCTGATTTGTGCCATTTCGCGTTTTCGCCCCGCGACCCCGCCAAGCGAAAAGTCGAGAATTAACAAGTTAAAATGGCGGGGGCGCGGAGCGAAAACACGCTAATTAGCGGGGGCGCTGGGCGAAAAGTCGAGATTTAATTGTAAAACGGCGGGGTCGCAAAGCGAAATATTTATTGTTATAGGGCGCTAATTAGCGTGCTGTTGTCCGCGCCCCCGCCAAATTATTCTTAAAAACCTCGACTTTTCGCTCCGCGCCCCCGCTAATTAGCGTGTTTTCGCTCCGCGCCCCCGCCGTTTTTGTAGTTAAAATCTCGTGTTTTCGCCCCGCGACCCCGCCAAGCGAAAAGTCGAGAATAAACAAGTTAAAATGGCGGGGGCGCGGAGCGAAAACACGCTAATTAGCGGCGGCGCTAAACGAGGTTTAAAAAATAAATAAAACCGCGGGGGCGCACGAGATTTTAACTAGAAAAAACGGCGGGGGCGCGGAGCTAAAACACGCTAATTAGCGGAGGCGTGGAGCGAAAAGTCGAGTTTTGAAAGAATAATTTGGCGGGGGCGCGGTCAACACGAGATTTTAACTAGAAAAAACGGCGGGGGCGCGGAGCTAAAACACGCTAATTAGCGGAGGCGTGGAGCGAAAAGTCGAGTTTTGAAAGAATAATTTGGCGGGGGCGCGGTCAACAGCACGCTAATTAGCGCCCTATAACAATAAATATTTCGCTTCGCGGCCCCGCGGTTTTACAATTAAATCTCGACTTTTCGCCCCGCGCCCCCGCTAATTAGCGTGTTTTCGCTCCGCGCCCCCACCATTTTAACTTGTTTATTCTCGACTTTTCGCTTGGCGGGGTCGCAGGGCGAAAACACGAATGGCACAAATCAGCCACCATACGGAGGAGAAATCTAAATTTGTTAAGACACCATGATAGCCTTTATGCGAACTGAAAAAGGAATAATCAGTCTGCGCGACTTTGTTACGATAACGACAGTGAGCTGTCGATACTCTGTTGATAAAGTGGAATCAGGTCATACGAGAATAGTTATAGGTTAGATCAATGTCGAAATAATGGAATTACAGTAAACGAACAGGAAATTATAGTCACATAAACTGCGCTATCAAATGCCTCATATAGATGTCCGTGCCAGATTGATGCTTTATCTCTAATTAAACAAATATTATAGACACTTAAATATAAAAGTGATGACATATTATAACAATAATATTATAAATGATAACTAATTGTTATTTAATTCCAAATCGGTATTTTCATGACAGTAAGTCTTTTATTATATCATATTGATTTTAAATACATAGTTAATTACGTAAGACAAAAAAAGTGTTTTTTGAAATCGGGCCTCTTGGCTCTGATATATGGCAATTGTAAATAAGATGAAATTTATAAGGAAAAAGGTTTGAATAATATATACATTCAACTGATTTGTTCGTATTTTGCTATCGTATTATTTTTGTTTTCGAATCTATATTCAAGCCAATTCTAATTTAAGCTCAAGATAGTTCAACACTTCAGGTCGAAATAAAGTTTGACATTCTTGATAAAAAAAGATTTGAAAACGTCTAAAAGTGTAAACTGGATTTATTAGGCTCATTCCAGTATTATAATAACATCACAAATAAGAACTTAAAGACAATTTCACAACATTATTGTGTTTATGACCATATCAGGATATAAAATCTCCTGTGTTAAACGAGGCTTTATTTCATTTATATGTTTTTTTCTTTTGCAGTGAAAAACTGTCTGAATTTCTTTTGCGACATTGAAAAATAAACAGAAAATGGTGGAAGTTTAATTTCACACAATGACAAAGTAAGTAACAGAGGTAATATATATTTAACAAGCATCACAAGTTAGATTATTTACTGACAGTTTTAAACACATACAAATCTTACTAACTTAAGCCATGCATATGCTTAGTCCTGTAGTTTATATTTACCGCCATTGTAAGAAATAGTTTGTCTGAAATATTCATCATTTTGATGATTTCTTTCTATGATAAAGACCAGTCTAAGATCACAGAAGTGCTGCCTTTCTATGTCTGACTTAGGTAATATAACATTTTACAGCAACTTATGTATGACAAAAGGCAATAACAAAGGAACAATATCGAAGACAAACCAAATAAACGGATATAAATCATGAAGAAACGCCGACAAACCTTTATTTTTAAAATATAATAATACACAAAATATATTGGATCAATACAATAAATGTTATTTCCTTAATCTTTAATAAAATAAAATATTTCTAGCCCTGAAATAAGATATTGCTAACCCAGCATTAAATTACAAATTGAAAAAGGCAGACGATAACATTCATTTCTACAATATCTATAAATGAAATAAATTTCCCATCCGTTTATGAATATCTAAAATCAAACTTAAATAAGAAAGAGGAAAGAGGTTGTCGCTGAATCATCGAACACATTTTTTTCACATACGATTTTCATATCATCCTTGCGATGAAAAGTGAAAGATATCGAGACCCCTTTTCTGTAAAAAGTGTAACTGAACACACCTTTGACCGATACACGAAGTGAAGGAGCGATGAACTTGGCCATAATGTTACTTAGGATTTACCGCTTAATAAACAAGACATCTTGTAACTGTAAAAAATGTTGTATTATGTAATAACTTTCTTTCTCCAACAAAACGTTTTATTTATAGTGAACTATGTCTTTCAATGAAACATTGACTAGACATGTTATTATTAGGTGTCGTACTAATCTCACTACAGAAAATGCTTTTGCTTCAACATCAAAGTACTTTATGTTTTTGTTTTTTACAGCTGTTTGGCTTCTAACATTCTTCAGTACATTGTATGATTACAGATAATAGACATATTGTTAGCAAGTAATAGACAATTAATAAATATTATATCAAGAAACATACATATCAAGAGTAAGTGGGGATTTTTTTTTATTTGGAAAGTGATTCTTTATGAAAACTTCATGCACGGAACATCACAAAACTCCATACATAGAAAAATGGCATAACATAACGATATTAAAAGAAGATAGCATCAATCCCTTAATGTATTGCAAATTGTTCAAATAAAGATGCAACATTTTTTGCAATGGCAGATTAAGCTTTAGAAATTTTGAAACAGACCTAATTTGTATCTCGCATTCAGTTCCCGTTTAGCAATTCGCTCTAAAAAAAAACTGAATTAGCACAGAAACTATTACAGTGATATGTATATATATATACCTCGACAAGTCAGTTTGTATTTGGCCTCTTGCAGAAACTTTTTAACTGGCAATACTGATTTCAGCACAAATGAAATATAAAAGATAACTTTATGCTTCAAAGATGTCTTAATGAAATTTAGACATATAAACTTACTGTTCAACACTTCCTGAAAAACAAGTCAAGTTTCCACCGGAAAGAGACGTAAAAATATAATAACTAAGCCGTACCCATATTCAGGGAAAATTTAAGATATTCTCTATGAAAATATTCTAAAAACAGCAACAACAACAAAAACATGGGGTTAAAAGTAGGATATTCTCGATATGCAATGAGGATTTTTTCATTATGCTCCCCAAACCATACAGTAGCCGCTTTGTCCGTCAGGCGTCCGTCCGTCCATCGTTCCGTCCGTCCACACGTAGGTCACGTTTTTTGTCCGGATCATAACTAAAAAATTCAAATAAAGGTATAAATATAAAACACTGAGAAAAAGAGCGTAACCCATGACTCTGTAATTCATCATTTTGGAGTAATTGACTATTATTGATTTCTTACACTTATTTTTTGTCGCGACCATAACTCTTAGACTATAGATCTCATGAAGGAAGAGTGCATACACAATAGCCATTGCTCTGCACTTCATAATTTTGGAGTTATTGCCCGTGGTTGATTTTTTATACTTAATTTTATGTCTGGAGCGTAATTCATACATTTTAAGAGCTATCAACTTGAAACTTCATAGGTCTATAGACTAATGAAAGAAAAGTGCAGTGCACAAGAACCGTCACTTTGCACTTCATTTTAGGAGTTATAGCCCTTTGTTGATTTTCACACTTAATCTATTTCTGGAGCATAACTCAAATATTATAAGAGATATCAACAAAAATCATAGGTAAATAGATCTAATTAAGAAGAAGTGCAGTGCTTAAGAACAGTAACACCCAGTAGGTGATTTTCTAGTTATTGTCATATGTTAATTTTATTATAACAGATATCAACATAAAACTTGAAAGTTTAATACATCTCATTGTGGAAAGGTGTAGTTCACAAGAACCTTAACTCTCCTTTGTGTTTTTTAGTTATTGTCTTTTGTAAATTTCAGATCTTATTTTTGTCCAGCACATAACTCAAAGACTATTAAAAGGTATCAACACGAAACTTCATAGATGGATAGATCACATTGAGGACAAGTGCAGTGCATAAGAAGCGTACCTCTCTTTTGCATAATTTTAGAGTTATTGCGCTTTGTAAATTTTTATACTTATTTTTGTCCCGACAGTAGGTCGTGCACCCTATATAATAGCTTTTGGGCCTATTTTTTTGATACTTCATTACAAGAATCTCCTTCTGATCCTAAGTTACTTATCAGATTGATTTGTGTACATAGTGTTCTAACATACATTATTTTAAAGGCAATAATATGTGTTTAAAACAAATATGTATTTTCAGCGCAATAGGTCATTATATGAGCTAATTTAAATAGTACTCATAAATGTTTTATAGGCAATAATTTGTGTTTAAAACAAATATGTATTTACAGCGCAATATGTCATTATATGAGCTAATTTAAATAGTACTCATAAATGTTCCTTAAAAAAGTCGTGCGATCCATTTTTGTACCCATTATTAAATTCAATTTCATTCGGATTACTAATTTCTTTTCCTCTACTAAGTTCTAAATCCTATGAATGAGAGCACTTAAGGGATCATAAATCGCGTTTTACCGGTTTCTTTTTAATGTAGAATTAGAAGTAATTCCTTAGATCTTGTAGTTCCATCCCTCAACACAAGCTAAATAAGCAGACAATTTCGAATATATTGTTTATGAATATCTGCTCTGATGGTTTATGCTAACACCGCAAGACAACATAAAGTAAAGTCTTGTAAATGAAATATCCCGGCGACTTGGTAATTAACACTTACATACAGAAACGTTTTCCATACTGACAGCATCACAGAATGAATGGCTTTTACAGGACTTTTTAACATAAGCACAATCCGTTGCAATCCCACTAATGCAAAGTTCGTGTCTCTTACCCTATAAAGATTCTGTGGTTGGCAGAGATATATTGTCAGCTAATTAGTTCCTGGATAAATTTGTAACAGCGATACAGACTGCAGAATATATACTCAGAGTGAGAAATTTCTTTCACATGTAGTACTACTGTCTTGTTTTCAGTGAACACGATATAGGATACGCGATGGAAATGCAAAGTCGCCTAATTTCCACTAATTTTAATTGAACTGTATTTACCCTGATGTAAGAATACAAACATCTAAATAAAGATTCAGTTTGCATTCTACCCCGTTTAAGGCAGCGGTTGTTATTTTCACATTTTTACCGGTTATTCCCCTTTGTTCTAGCGCAGACAAGTAATAAATTATGAATGATGTTTTTAAGTGTGATACAAATGTCCTGTGAAATACGTTATTGTCACTCTTCGCATCCGACTAAAATTACAAAGGTTGTTGTTAAAATAGTGTATTACCGAAAAATGTATCAAATCAATTTTAGAACACACATTCTAAAGAAAAAGAAAAGCCAGGAAATTAATCATGTAATTATATTTTGCATGTTTACTAATAACTTGAAAGAAATTTAAATTATGTCAATAATAGCTACAATTTAATTGTACCAAAATGATTTAACGCATATGTTAGAAACAACAAATTGCAATGATAAAAATCAGTATACAAAACCAGTTGCATACAATAATGTCATAAACAGTGTAGCAATACTACGTGACTGTGACGTCACTAAAGACAAATATAAGCTTTCCACGGAATATAGGATCTCCATCAGCAGCTGAGCCGTTTTATCAAGCACTACGTGAAACCTCGCATACAAACAAAATCCATCTTTTCACACAGTGCTTGAAAAAACGTCTCAGATGCTGATGGAGATCCTATATTCAGAAGAATGCATATATTTTTCTCCATAGACTGACATATGTCCAGTAGAAATCGATGAAGAAATGAAATACTTACGAGTAATTTTCTATTTTCAAGCGGAGCCCATGGTTACAGTTTTGGGTTGGTTTTGAGGCCTTAAGCGACGTAAAAATCACGTGGTATTGCTACACTGATAAAGCATAATAATTGAACTGGCGGACAATCCGTTCCATAAGACAAAACACATCGAAATTGCCTCATGAGGAATATGTAAGACGGCTAAACGTCTAATGAATTGTGTATGATATTATCCGTGGGAGAGTCAGTATTTCTAATAGACTCACTCCCGTGTCAGTCAATACAGTATTTTCTTACATAACTTTCTAAGGGCACACATAATTGGTGACTGATTTATCAAATATTTGAAAGATTTGATAACAGATTTGGGTGGAAGAGGTTCGATTAAAAGTATTGATTGGAGATATAAATTTGATTCACTCATAAATTCTTCCAGGCTTTAATAAACTTCACCTAACGCGTAAAGCGTTTTCATATCTTATTTTATTATGGTTTCTTTCTTGAATAAACTTAAGCTTACCCCAAAACGATGAAGAATATTGAATATATATAATTATGAATCTTACTAAATTATTTATATACAATATTTTTCTGTGAAATACACATTTTTTTCAGTCTTTCATATATTTAGTGCATAAAGACAGAATTAATGTATAATCGTCGTGTATAATCCTCTGTCATTGATATATCTGTAAGTCGTGCTAAATGCTTCTAACTGATAGCGAAATAAAAATTTATTGAATTGTGTGATTCAGAACTAAAAACAATTGTTAAATACGAGATTGTTTAACTAAAAACAAACGCAAGTGCCAGAATTCTCAGACTAGAAGTATGGTTTAAAACTGACAATTGAGGATAAAATAATGACATTCGGGCATGGTCGTCACTCTTTTTTCTTAATGAGGCTTAAGTATAGGTTAAAGTTTATTAGTACGTATTTACAAAATTAAATTGGTCAGGCGCTGCGCAGCCGCGCGACCAATTTAATTTTGTAAATACGTACTAATAAATTTTAACCAGCTTAGTGTTTTAAATTATTTTTGTATACTCTTAACATGTCTCTGCCCTCTTTCGTCACGCGAATTTGATTGACACCTCGAAACACCAAAATCTTGCCTGTCATCCATGTTCCGTCGATATCGGCGAGGTCTGATCTTTTACCGCCTTATCCTTTCGCTGGCACACAGGAACATAACTTTAATCGAGAAGGTAGAACACGTTTCACAACAAAATGAGTGCAGACCAAGTCACAAGTTTTGATGTCTTAGGGTGATTCGGATTTCTTCAATATGCTGTACTTTTGCATTTTGTTTTTGTTCTAATATTTCGAGTTGTGAAACTGATTTAACACGATCTTTGATGATATATGCACACTATAATTATACTGACTTGCGTAATTGAATACTGTACTTTTCCGACGGCATTTTCACCTGCAAGCAGCGGCACGAATATATTATTTACCGTGTATTGTATATTTAATTTACATGTATGCATAACATAAAATGAGAAGATATTTTACTTTACTTGTGAAAGCCAACCATAATTATAAAAGATGAATTCAGTTCAATGTATTCTGTATATCGCATGAATGTAAACAAAAACCCAATATCCCTGTAACTCCGCCTCCAAGGCACACATGCGGAATAACGTTGGTAAATCATTTCATTTGATTTACCTGATTAGTAGCACTGGTTGTTAAAAACTGATTTACTGCCATCTCATTGGACAAAAAATAATTTCAAACACTAATAAAACTGAAATTGTTTTTATAAATCAATTTTAAAAAACCTTATCAAATAATTTGTGGGAAACTAATACTGTTTAGTGTGAAACAACCTTCCAATTATTCTATTACACTATCAGATTTTTTTCAAATGGAAGATAATTTAATATACTATGGGAAACACAATATTATGCTTATTTACGCTATGAAAAATGAAAAAAAAGTATTGTTTCCTATCATTTTCGTCAAGAATAATAAAATAACCATGTAATATCTAGCCCGTGACTAAAGGGGTAAATTTTTTTACCGATATAAGTGTGTAAATCTTTATATTGTGATGTGTGCCTGTGGCACGCCTGCCCAATTTTTTTTGTTAATGCGTATTATTAAAGACTAATATACACACTATATATAAATTTCGGTTTTCTGTTTCCTTTTTAAATTAAAAAAATCAAATAAGAACTAGTGAAAGCTTTCTCTTTTTATGACTGTGCTGTAAACATGTAACGTAAACACTATTCTAATAAAGCTGTTTATGTTCCACCATGCTTGCTGTGTATAAGTATTAAACAGTTGTTCTCTCGTTAAGACACCACTTTGTTACTACGCATGCCGATGTTTAGCTATAAATAGGAGACACATCCAGTTGAAAGACGCAAATTTTCTGCTTACAGAAAAGCAGGTTATTTTTAACTAAAAAATACAAGGTAATAGTTATTTTTTTTTAAACAAAAGCTCAAACGTTCCGTTTATTGATTTAATTATGTTTTATAACGAATATTTATTTACAGATGTTTAAATCTCAGTTTCTTTGACAAATGTTGAAGGTATGAATTAAGTTTAAAAATGATTTGATAGGGAATGAACCGAAAACTGTTCAACGGAGATTTCATTTTCATACTTGTTACAATGCCGAGATTATTTTCTGTCTGGTACAATGAGGGAAACCAGTATGGTCATCAGAATATTTGCCAAAAAAAATTTTCAATAACTTCAAGAAATTCTAAATCAGGCCATATGCTAAATGTCTCAAACTGTCAATTTAGAAACAACTAGAACTATCACTAAAGGTGATTAATACCCCCACATGGGTTCTTGATACTGGAACTGGAAAGCTTAGAATCAATGGCATAAAGTGACATAAGAAACATGGAAATATGTATATATTTTATATTTAATAATATTGTATATAGAGAAAACAATTACCGGTAGACCATTGAACTGTATATTTTCTAGTAGAACTAGCTGATGCTCTAGCTGATCTCTTCTGTAATAAGACATCTAGAGCATTCACGAGCATTACTTCAAACACGATCATCATCAAATTTTACAAGTACATATTTGGGCTTGAATGCATCCTTATCCATCTGGGAATAAATCCCTGACTGTTCCTGTAACTCATGAGGTATCATCCAGAAACTGTTTTTCTATTCTTAATTAAAGTGAACAGTGATCTTGATCCAACTGGCCCGATTTTCAATCCCAAGCGTCGTCTTTATAGAAACTACCTTTAAAGAAAGTTTCATCACAATATCTCATTCGTAACTCAAGTTATTAAGCAGAGACCTTTTTTTATTTTTAGTAACAGTGACCTTGACATTGACCTCAGCATCCCCAAAGTCGAACTTAGCCTGTATTTCATAATGTTACACCTGTGTACCAAAATGGTTTAAATCTGTCAAGCCTTTCATGAGTTATTATTCGGAAACCAGTTTTTCTGTTTTTAGTTTAAGCGAACAGTGACCTTGACCCAACTGGCAAAATTTTCAATCCCAAGCGTCGTCTTCATAGAAGCTACCTTTACAGCAAATTTCATAACAATATCTCATTCCTAACTCAAGTTATTGAGCAGAAATCATTTATTGTTTATTTTTATAAATATCGATTGTGATCGACATTGAACTGTTTGTTTTTCATTTTGTTTAGCATGACCATGCTGGCATGTTTTCGCCTTTGTTCTGAAGTTGACCATTTAGTTTCTTGATCATGTTTGTTACACTGCTTGTATAGTGGTAATCATTATGAACGTACCTTACAGCTGACATCTGGACCATTTCTATTCTGTCTGTGAGATATTTTGCCATCCAAGGATGCCATATGGTTGAGCAGTATTCAACCTGTGGTCTTACATATGTTTTGTATACTGCTTCTTTGAGTTGTTTGTTTTGTGTTTTGACATTTCGTCTGATGAACCTTAAGCTGTTTTTTGCTTTGTTTGTGATATTGTTTATATGGGATGACCAGTTTAGGTTGCTACTTATTGTAACTCCTAAGTATTTTGCATTTTCTGTGGTTTTCAGTATAGTGTTAAGTAGAGTGTAGGGAAAGATGACCGGTTTCGTTTTCCTGTGTATTCTGAGTACTTCACACTTGTCAGGGTTGAATTCCATTGACCATTCTTTTTCCCTTATTTCAAGGTTGTGCAAATCATTTTGTAAGGTTTGTAACGACTTTCTAATGCACTGAGATTGCTTCATAAAGCCATTTGGATGAACAATAACTGAAAAGATGTTTGAAAATCATTAAAAGAAATTACAGAAGACGTTTACTAAATTATTATGTTGATACAGAGAAAAGATTAATATACTGAAATAAACTTCTGTATTTCTATATTTTTTCATATTTTCACTTCCAACAGAACAGCATGCAAGATGATTGATAATACAATATAAACAAACCAAACATTATATTCAAACTAAAAACTTAAACTTTTAGCATATAGTCAGAAAAAGCTACAGTAACTGCTTGTTTTACAAAACGGCAGGTATTTAAATTAAAATCTAGCTCCATGTGTTACATTGCATGTCATCAAAACAAAACAAATACATTATCATGTGTTCCCCAAAGGAATCGATGTGTTCGTCATTTCATTACTATAACAAGACCTCCACTGAAGCTGTTTGTTACTCCTTTTTATCTCTTGAACCGATTGAAGGAGATTAAAACTACTTGGCAGACATAGTAACCATACTGAGACAATGTCCAGATCACAGGTTCCAACATGTTTGGGTCAAGGTGAAGGTCACAATTTGTCAGTCTGATTAAATTTTTATTTTTGATATTTCTTGTCCACTCTGTATGTCTTGAACTGACCAGAGGCAATAGAAACTACTTTGCAGGAATGGTAATTAAAAGACAATGTGCAGAGTGCAGGTTCCAGCTTGCTGGGATAAATTTCAAAGTCACACTTAGTCATTATAATTTCGTGACCGCTCTGTATCTCTTGAACCGATAGAAGGATATTGAAAATAATTGGCAGAAATGTTGAGATGATGTGCAGATCATCAGCTCATAGGTTTCGGCTGCTTGGCCTCAAGGTTCAGGTCATACTTAGTCATTTTTGTATACTTTGTGAAATTTAGTGTCTGCTGTGTATCTCTTGAATTGATTGAAGGAAATTTAAACTGTTTGCCAGAAAAGTTTATACGCCTGAAGGGACATGCGTTTTGTCCCTGATTGTCAATCTATCAGGAGGGTTGTCTGTCTGTTAGGAATTTCTGTTTGGCAGAAATGTTTGAAAACTGCTTAAAAGTACCAGTAATTTAAATACATATATCTCATACCTATGTACTTAGATTCTTTTGTCTGACTCTTGACATCCAGTCATAAATCCGAAAACATGTAAACTATATGACTTTTCGGCATAGCTGTAATAAAATCGATTTTGACCTACATTTGTAACAAATAAGATTGTTAGATACAAATTCTTTAGCTAGAGAACCTAGTATGCCATCGGTTAAAAGTGTTGCTGTTACGAAATTTTAGGTCAGAATTAGTTTAATTGCTTCCGAAAATAATGCAGTAATAATTACATTAATACAGCCGTAAATTAAACATCAAAAACGTTTAAACAATGAAAAAATATTCTAAATGGAATGAATAAATAATGATATGACGAAATAATCAAATTATTTTACAGAAATTGATATTGACACATTTAGCATTAAACTCAACATTTTTTTTGTATATAGCCTTAAAGGCAGATGAACATGTTTGATGAATGGAACATATTTGCGAAAAGGGTTATTAATCAGTTGAATATCATTATTCGAAGCTGAAGTATTGATTTACACCCGAAATATTTCAAGCCAATATTTTATTAAAAAGATATAAGAATGGTGTTTCCTATCCTATGCGATGCGCACAGATTAGCTATTTTTGTATTTCCCGTGTAAAGCCGCGGTGGTGCTTGGGAATGTCATGTGATCATTTCAACAAAAATACGCATTCGGTGTACCTTGCCGATTATCGACAGTGCTGTTTGTTTCAAAATGCCGTTGAATGACCACGTGACATTCCCATGATGTCCCTTGTTGCTAAATATAGAACGTATTTCTTTAGCGGATTGTTTTCAGGTCAGGTAAAATGGTAAAATTAACTGAAAATTTCCTCCTGGAGGGTTTGAAATGTAGAGTTTTAGTGAAAAGTACAGGTAAGTGTTACATAGATTGATCTGTTAACGATTTTACTGAGTACACCTGCTCGACCCTGCAGTTCCCCCTTTAAGGATTATTATGCGCGTTCAGTATTTGCCTATGTCCGAAAACTAAACACTTAGGTGACAATAATTGTGTACTGTCAAAAGACTTCCGTGTCGGGCGAGCGGCGTCCAGACTTTGTCTGGACCATATCTCTGTTGCTAATAGTCTAACTGACTTCAAACTTAATGTGCAATTTTCTTGCAGAACCATAACTCTACATGGTCTCATTTTTGAATTATCTCTTCTCTTGATTTTTTTTGTACGGAGCATAAATTTAAATCGATGAAGTGAACTGATGTGAAACAACTTAGAATAAAGTTTTTGGCGACAAGGAAAGTGCAGTGCCTCTACCTCTATAACTCTAAAAATCTACCCAGTTTTTGAGTAATCTCCCCTTCTTTAATTTCTGTAATCACTTTCACAGCGTTTGCTCTAATAGATTAAAAAGTTGAGGAAAACATCACATTTAAAACTTTATTGAGTTGATTTTTTCAGTGGCTTTCGGTACAACCCCCAAAAGAACATTTTATAATCAGCTGAAGTAATATTTAAGATGTTTGTTGGCCCTTATTTCTTTTAAAACTTCGTAAAATGAATTTAATTCTTTATATTTCGAGACTGTTGCTATCAGGATGTTTACATAAATAGCAGCAGTCAGACATAGTGGGTCATTTAAGATCCTTATATTCTGATGACTTGATATAGTGTACACTTATTGTGGTTGTTTTTTTTCAGTAGTGAAGACGTTAAAATGTTACACAATTATTTTGTATATGAATCATCCGCATATATATTACTATTTGTTTTTCTCAACCATCTTTTACGGAGACAAAGCTAGAATAAATATGATTTTGCTTTAGTTTAAAATAGTAAAATATACACATTGAGGAATTCCGCATAAAAGCCAAAATAAAATGAATTATAGTAAATTTGTGTAACCTTTACATTTAAATGAATTAAATCACTTTAGAGCACTTCAAAGTATCGAAGAGCACTTCAAAGTATCGCATTTGGTGACATAAAAAACGCCACAATGACTGACTGTCATAAAATTTAGATTTGTGAAGTTAGCGGCCTAGCGGCCTGGCGGCGTGAAGTTAGCGGCCTGGCGGCGTGAAGTAAGCGGCCTAGCGGCCTAGCGGCGTGAAGATGGCTGCCTTTATCACAATTTAGGTTGATCTTAAAAACGGATTGAAATCTATTTCAGTTGATGATTAAGTAAAATATCAACAAGAACTAGCTTTGATTTTTTTAACTTTTCGAAGCCTGGCGGCCTGGCGGCCTAAACTTAAAATTTATCATAATTTATGTTTATCTTAAAAACGTCTTGAAATCGATTTTTTTCAGCATGTAATGTACATTTCAGGGGTGAATAAGCAAAATATTAACAAGAACTAGCTTTGATTTTTTTTAAGTTTTCGAAGTCTGGCGGGCAAGCAAAATATTGATATTTTTGTTGATATTTTACTTAATCATCCCTGAAATGTACATTGCATGCTGTAAAAATCGAATTCAAGCCGTTTTTAAGATAAATGATAAATATTAAGTTTAGGCCGCTAGGCCACCAGGCCGCTAGGCCGCCAAACTTCGAAAAATCAAAGCTAGTTCTTGTTGATATTTTGCTTATTCACCCCTGAAATGTACATTACATGCTGAAAAAATCGATTTCAAGACGGTTTTAAGATAAACATAAATTATGATAAATTTTAAGTTTAGGTCGCCATGCCGCTGGGCCGCCAGGCTTCGAAAAGTTAAAAAAAAATCAAAGCTAGTTCTTGTTGATATTTTACTTAATCATCAACTGAAATGTAATTTACAAAGAGTACATGGGAGTAAATGTACAAAGAGATTCCGAGTCGTCTTTGCAGATAAGCTAGAACTTTGTTAAATAATTTATTTTAAAAAATAAAAGCTAAATCATGTCGATAACTTTCTTATACACCCCTGTTAGGCCACATGTGTCACAAATCACATTCGTCACAAGTTTTTATGAATTTGTGACGAATGTGATCACATTCGTCACAAATGACTTTTGTGACGAATGTGATTGACCAAAATCGGGTAAAAATGCCAATCACAAACGTCACAAGCAAAATTGAGAATTTTTAAACAGGCGAATCACAAATGTCACAAGTTTATTTTTCAATATGTGATACACGGAATATCATAAGGACAATCGTGGTTATATCAGTGCGATAGTACAAGGGCGACAATGCAATAAATCGATATTGTGATGTCGACATCACGATACCAATATCTTTTCACCACCATTGCATTATCGCCATCGTACTAACTTGTTGCAATATCGTATCGTCGGCATTGTATTGTCTTCATAGAACTGTCGCATTGTCGTAATGGTATTGCTATCAAGTCGTCTTACGTTCTCGAAACCTTCAAAAAATTTTGGTGACAATGCACGGCATAGTATCAGACTTCAACTGGAAGTGATCTTTTACCTCTGTGAACCCTCAAATTTCTTCCCACCATACAGCGACAGTCTAAAGGAATCTCACAGACTTAATCTTAGTTTCAGTACAAATTATGACCATATTTACACCAATGAGACCATATATGATTGTTTGGGAAGTAGCTGAGACCCCCGTTGACTTTCAGGATATCTAATTAGAGATTAGGACCTTTTGACATCAATGAACCTTTTTTGGTCTGACAGACTTTTGACTTCCGCAGACTTTCAGGAATCTTGGTTCAATTAAAGAGTATGACATTTTGACATCTAGGAACCTTCTTTCCTGAGACGATTTTGCAAGTCTGTGCCAATTGCTTGCAGACGCTCTATGGAACTTTCCATATCTATTCCACTAGTAATAATAATATAGTTAATTCGTTTAAACAGATCGTGTCTTTGTGGCGGGGCCGCTTTATCGTTTCGACGCGTCTTAGCTTTTTTCGCCTTTTATGATTAGATAGTTTCAAACGACGGTGTTTAGTGAATTTTATAGAGGATATTTGTTTGTTTTGAGTGAATATGAAATATATTTCACTGAGAAGTGAGAAAAAAAATGAAATATGTATCACGAGCGCGTAGCGCGAGTGAAAATATGAACATTTTCTCACTTCGATGTGAGATATAGTTCATATTCACGAAAAGCAAACACATTTTCTTTTTATTTTATGTGCCTTTTGAAAAGTGCTTTTAGACCGTTTACTACTGAAGCGCGGAGACTACGCGCGCGTAAACAATATGACGGCAAACGTTAACGCTGCAAGCAAAATAATCCTTATTTATTTATATTTCTTTTTGCGGTCTCATTGTCAACAATCTTACAAAATTACGGACATTTGAATCGAGAAATATGTCATTTAGAATGAAATTAAACAGTTATTTTTAATGCATGTTTAGGGAATCCAGACTTATAAATACGTACGCAGAGTGGGCGTGGCTTATATCACCCAAATCTATATCACCACACTGTGACTGATATAATATGAATATATTTCATTGATAGAACAGTATTTCATTAGTTAGCATCAAATAAATATAGGATATTACATGAGTGTCTTTTCATATTGAATTTATTAAACGAGTTTGATAAAATAATAAATTGCGAGGCTCTGCCGAGCATTTTATTATTTTATTCAACGAGTTTAATAAATTCAATGTTAAAAGACACGAATGTAATATTCTTTTTATCACAGGTAAACTTTTGCCGCCGAAAAAGCGAAAACTTGTCGTTATTTTCCCTTATAAGCGCGGTAAAATTAAGCAACGTCCGCTAACGTAGATAGATATTTTATTTCCTTCAGTATACATGAAGAGCACGTCAAAACGATATTACACTAGTGTAATATGGAAAATATGTAATGGCTTTATTCCACTCCCGCGACTTCAAACATGTGATAAATAATTATTTTGTAGTTAAATGCTGAAAAGTGTTGTGTAATACAGAATGTTGTTGCGCGACTGTATAGTACAGAACGTTATTAAACATATCAAGTAGGATAGCATGTAAGTTGTAATGTAATGTAATATTATCGTGTAGCAATTCAAAATATTGAAAAGGACGCATAATCAAACATTACGAATTGTGTTATATGTCCACACGGTTTCAATAAAACACTTTGTTGCTGATTTACGCCGTGTCTTTTTTGTTTCGTTTCTTCGCCGCGAAGATTAGAAAAAAACGAAAAACCGAAGACACGACAAATCCACAGTTTGTCGTATCTTCGCTTCTTTTTTTTCTATTTCTTGCAGCGAAGAAATGAAATACGTCAGAATAAATGCGACAATACAGAGATAAAATGTGCCGTGTTTCCGCCCTAAATCTGTCGTATCTTTGATGTTTCGTTGTCCTTGCCAGGCAGATCAGGAAAAGACGAAGGCACGACAAAATCACAGTTTGTCTTATCTTCGCATTTTCGTTTTTTCTAATCTTTGCAGCGAAGAAACGAACACACGATAGAATAAATGCAACAATGCGGCAGATAAAATGTGTCGTGTTTTAGCCTTTAAGCTGTCGTATATTCGGTTTTTTTTTCGCTTCTACGTATTCGATTTTACGTTTCTTTGTTGTTTTTTAATTCAGTTCTTCGTGTCCCGGTTTTACAAGCGCATACGCACATCAACTACAAAATAATGAAAAGATACTTTATATTGTGATCGCTATATTCCTTCATTGTAGTAAATGCATATGTGTAGTTGATGTGCGCATGCCCCTGTAAAACCGGAACGCTAAAAAACGGGACTCTAAAGCCTTAGCGGTCCGTCGGCACTTCAAAAGAGATCAAAAACCATCAAAAGCGATCCGCCGCGAGCCGTCATGTCATTTAATCATGACACGCCCCAAAAACAAAGTCTGCAATGTAGTGGACCAATCAGCGATTGAGTTATGTTAAATTCAGGTTCACTGGTAACTATGCCGGCAAACATTAAAGAAGATTCCAAAAGTCTCTTTCGGCATTTTTGATGTCACATGTCCTCTTCCTCAAGTTTCATTTGGAAGCAGGCCTTGCATTCAACAGGTCACGCTGAAGGAGTTCCAAAGGTAACTGTTAAATTATTTAATTTTTAGAGTAAAATAGCACCCTTTCCGTATAACTGATGTCTCTAATATTTCATTTTAGATCTCCTTTACGAATAGAAGAGCTTTATATATATATGTCCATTCGGCGTCGGTGTAAGAGGAGCGCAGTGTTTATTTTTTGCTTGTTACTTGACCACTGAACATATTCAATTGAAACTTCACACATGTGTATGGAATGAAAATGAAGACCAATAACTCCGTTATGCATTTTGATTGAATCATGCCCCTTTTTGGACTTGACAGATTATACTATCAAGCACTGAGAAAAGTTGACAGTTGTTTTTATTAAGCTTTCCGACTTGTTTACATTTTATGCATATATATAATTTATATATTGCGCGCCTGCCTGTTTTGTCGTCGGAGCTTTTTAGGGCCTGGCATAATATAGCATTAGGGTTATTAAATGTGCATTTTCTGCTTTGCAATATATGATGATGATTTATGCCCGAATTGTGTACAATTGCAAAAAAATGAAACCTCTTAAAAATATGTTTTCATTTTTTTCTATTTCAGGTACAAGCCTTTGCATCAAATAGGTCAGCTTAGACCAAATATAACCAAAAGTTGAACTATGTCCACCGAGGTAAGCAGAAGATTTTTTTTGATATACAATAAATATAACATGCCTCTTTGAAACTCCCATAGCGTTACGTGCGTTGCTACAAGTAAATATTTATAGGTTATTTAGCTTGTATTTCGATATATGCACGAGTTTTGAGCGCAATATCATACCGCGGAAGAACGAGTGCATATATCGAAATTCAAGCTAAATAACCTTTTTATTATTTAAGAAATGAATTGATTTTTTTCGGAGTTTATGCGAAATGAACAACAAAATGTGATCGGCAAATACATGAATCGCGCTAGCGATTCTTGGTTAGTTTGCCGATCACATTTTGTTGTTCATTTCGCATAAATTCAGAAAAAAATAATTTCATTTCTTATATTTACATTAAATTACTGTCCGTTTCATTAAAATAAATTATTTGAAAAATAACCCAGTTTGTTAAAATTAAAACATTTGAATGCGCTTTCCGACTAAAAAGATCAACAGACAGAACAGCGTCGACGTCATAAATGGAACGTTCTCCCTGACTATACGCGGACGTCGTCAAAACATCACTAAGCAGGAATGACGTTATTTTGGCGCCTTTACAGTTTGAAGTTTATACGAAATGAACGTCAAAATTTTCAATAGAAAAGTATAGGGTGAATGTAAATATATGTCTGTATACTTAGACTTTAAGTAAGACAAAATTTGAAAGAAAATATCGTTTATTGATAAAAATTATTATATGCCTCTTTGAAATTCCCATAGCGTTACGGGCGTTGTTGCTACGGGTCAATATTTTTCCATATTGCACGTCTCTAAGTTAATATCGGATGTGGAACATTTGCTTTACGGTTGTAATGGAAAACACGTTCAACGTCGTCAAAACAAGATGACGTCACGTCGGCGCCAAATATAAATGCGCTTCAAAAAATGAAGAATATTTAGATTTGCAGTGTTTATTTGTGCGAAAAAATATCAATAAACGATATTTTCTTTCAAGTTGTGTCGAACTTAAAGTCTAAGTATAAAGGCATATAATAAAAAGGTTATTTAGCTTGTATTGCGATATATGCACTCGTTCTTCCGAGGTATGATATTGCGCTCCGCTCAGAACTCGTGCATATATCGCAATACAAGCTTATTGACCCGTAGCAACGTCCGTAACGCTATGGGAATTTCAAAGAGGCATGTAATAATTAAGAAATAGTACACACCACCGAGGGCCTCCTGGCATTATAGTGACCGACCAGTCAGCCCAAAACATTGATCGGACCGAAGGCTGAGGTCCGATCAATGTTTGGGCTGACTGGTCGGTCACTATTATGCCAGGAGGGTCGAGGTGGTGTGTACTATTTCTTATATATTATACCGCACATTTTTGTTGATCTTAAATCCCTAAATATGGAGAAAAAAGATTATATATTCAGTAGTAACAATTTAATATCATCAGGAAATAAAAATAAATGATTTTTTTGTTTTGGTGGTGCGCGTTAAAATTCCGTGCTGTGAAAATCGCATAAGGCTACAAACAACTAATTCTCAGCGGGCCTTATACAAAATAGTGACCGGTCACTATTTTTTATAGTGGACCGCTAGGAGACTTTTGAAAACCATCGGATTTTAAGGCCCGCATTAGTTTATATATGTAAAGAAGAAACAAATTTATGTAAGGTATAATATTTTTCAATATCGTAACGTCTACACGCAATCTCTAATACAGAATTGTCGTTCTTCTACTTGCGGTTCAGAAACTTGAAAGTGAGGTAAGGAACAACAATTCTGTGTAGAGATTGGTCTCCAAGTTCATATCGGACGTGGAATGTTTGTTTTACGGTTGTAATGGAAAACACGTTCAACGTTGTCAAAACAAGATGTCACGTCGGCGCCAAATATAAATGCGCTGAAAAAAATGAAGAATATTTAGCGTTTATTTATGCGTATTATAATAAATGAACGTCGTTTTCTTTCAAATTTTGTCTTATTAAAAGCCTTAGTATACAGGCATACACTAAAAAGGTTACTTAGCTTGGATTTCAATATATACACTAAAGGAGGAGCGCAATATCACCGATCAGAACTCGTGCATATATCGCAATACAAGCTAAATAACCTATAGTTATTGACTCGGGCTAATACCTCGGCACAAAGGATTTTTGGTGCATATCGCATCATGTATAACTTCTGAAAAGTGCCGCCTCGGTGAATAATTATTTTCTGGTGCATATAAACATAATGTAAAACAGCTTAAAAGTACGGAATCCGGTTAGTGCCATTTTAATTGTCATGCGTCGCCTTCCGAGGTTGACGCATGCCATTCTTCACGACGATAGATTCGACGCATGACAATTACCACGACGATATATACGACGGATGACAGTTCAAAACTGAAAACGGTACATTTTTTATAAGTCCCTGACCACGCCATTTATTTGTATCTATCGTCTCGGCTTACTGCCATATGTCGTATCTATTTTGAAAGGTGACATCTGACACTTAACACGACGATAGATACAACACATGACAATCGCGCGACAATTAAATCAAATGTCTTGCAAATGTCCACCGTCGTGGCTTGATTTCCAACAGCGACATATGGCATTTAATACCACGCATCACATTTAAACTTGTTATGCATCGTTGTTGAAGCTGAAGCCACGACGGAAGACAATTGCGCGATATTTAAATTTTAATTGTTGTGCGTCGACCGGTGTTATAATGTATCATTGACCGATGTTTTTCCTTAGACGGGAAATACTGGAACCCATAGATATAAAACCACAAATATTTACTTTGGCTATCTGTTACAGTTTTTTTTCTGTGTCAACATGCACAAATAATTGTTATAATAATATAGTATCACATTGTATTTGTTGATTTCTTCCTTTATAATGGTTTATTACGGAATCCTGTTTGTGCAATTTAAAAATGTCGCCATCACCCATCGAATGCGATATCGCGACAATGCGATACGACATCGCGACAACGCAATACAACATCGCGGCAACGCGATACGACGATCGACAATGCGATACTCATCACGATATTTTGCTCATATCGCATTGTCGCGCGTCGCCTTTGTTGGGCGACGGGCGATATTTTACATGGCACACACAGGATTCCGTAGAAATGTCATATATCGCGGTTGAAAACCAAGCCACGACAGTAGATATTTGCACGACATCTAATTTAATTTTCGCGCTATTTTCATGTGTCGGATCTATCATCGTGTTAAGTGTCATGCGTCGACATCGAAAGTCGACGCTTGACAATTAAAATGGCACTGACCGGATTCCGTATAACAGTCTTTAATTGTATGATATATGTATAACATCAATATTTTTATCATCAACTTTGTTTTCTTTCAGAGGAAAAAACAGCCTGCTTTGGGCCGATTATCCCAGCAAAAGTATGATATCATCAAATCCAAGTTGGATGGAGGTTTCAAGGTTCCGGACAAACAACAAACAAAGGAGCAAAAACAAGCTCTTAATCTGCTAAGAAAGAGAAAAGACTTTTCAATTGATACAGAAGGACGATTACGCTGTCACGAAAAAATTATAATACCAGCGGAAAAGTTAACCTCGGAAGTTAAACGCCTATATGAAAAGAGTCATGGTTGTGGTCCTCGAACATTATATAACAAAATGAAAGAGACACATACTGGGTTTTCCGTTCGTAACATTGTAACAATTTTAGAGAAAAGCGAATTATTTCATCGACAACACCCAAGATTCAGAAACAAACCAATCCCAAAGACTGTTTGGTCGAGTAGACCTGGAAAACGCTGGCAAATTGATGTCGTTAGTATGGCAAACACGTCAGTAGAATATAAGGGTGATAAATACGTATATATACTTCAAATAGTGGATGTCTTTTCACGGTATATGATGCCTCAACCTCTACAAAGTAAACAGTCGTCGGAAATTGCAAAAGTCCTTAAAACCGTCATACTAGAGCACGGTGCGCCGAATGAAATTCAATGTGACAATGGGAAGGAATTTCAGGGCAAACAAATGAGAAGCTTAATGCAAGAATTTAATATTAGAATGATTCATGGGCGTCCGTACTACCCCCAGTCGCAGGGCAAATGCGAACGCTCAAATAGACTTCTGAGACGTAGAATCGAGTTTGCGTGCACCAAAAATCAAGGATTTAACTGGGTTGAAGGTCTATCAAACATTGCTCATGAGATAAACACAAGTGTGAAAAGGATTCTTGGAAATGTTACCCCTTTTGAGGCTTACCACGGGCGTACGCACGCAGGTCGACCGACAAACATTCGTAAAATTCGAAGAAAAATGAAACATGTTCTAAAAAAGGAACAAGCCTACTTGAAAAAGAAGTCCGGACAACCCAAGAACTACCGGAAAGGCGAGAGAGTTTTAATTCGATATCCATTCACTAAATCGAGAGTACCATATAAACGGCATGTGTTGCAGGGCATAGTTATGAAAAGAAACAGGAATGGCACACGCTATTACATAATGTACAAGCGCCCAATGCTCCGTGATTTCAAGCAAGCATGGGTAGGAATCGAAAACATAACAAGTGTAACAATTGAAAAGGAAAAACAGAAAAAACATTATCATAGAAGTGAAAAATCTCCCCAAGTGCCAAAAAGTCAGCACAAAGAAAAATACTATCAACCACTTTCCCATGAGGATAATCTGAGTCAAATGAGTACTTCGAACCTTGATGTGTCGATTTTGCATGACCCCAAGCCCGATGGTAATTGCCAATTTAACGCAATTTCTCATCAGTTGAGTTTGATAGGTATACATAGATCAGGAAATGTTCTTCGTGAAGAAGCTACAGCCCACTTAAGAAGAAACAGAAACTTTTACGAAAACTTTGTTTATGGACAAACGTACAATGATTACCTTGAAGGTATGACACGTGACGGTACCTATGGAGACAATCTAACGCTTGTCGCTTTAATGCGAGAATTTAATCTACAATGTTTCGTGGCATCGGCAAGAGGACCAGAGTTTTCATCTTTAATCTCTAATGATGGCAAGTACGACTGTGTGTTGCCACTATTAACATTATTACATTTCCCTGAAAATGCAGGCATGCATTATGTAAGCATATCGGTACCCAGAGAAGAAGTCACTAAATTAATTTCTCAGACAAGTTCAGGTACTGAGTCAGATGAGAATGGAACCGCAGAGCCCCAAAGTGTAGATGATGAGGATCTTCCCCAAAACAACGTGGAAAGTGATGTCGAGAAAAACAAAGCGGAAACTAATGAAAGGGACACTGGTGTCCATTTCGGAGAAGAGTCTAGAAAGAATACAAATACCAGGAAGAAGGGAAGAAAAGCTACAAATGTTAAGTCAAAATATAGAAAGACTAAGAAAACTTCAGACGCAAATTCCAATGATTTGTCTGAAAATGTTAAGGTTTTGAAAAACCAGATTTTCAGTCAAAGGCAAGAAATGCGTAAGAGACGACAAAATTTTCCATTTTTTCATTTACCTTTACACATACAGGCAAAAATAATCAGCATGTGTTTATTTGGCGATCCCTCGTTTAGATATGTTCTTGAGCATGCCGGCAGCCGTTTTCGTAGACTATTTCAAGACATTGGCTTAGAAAAACCACAACTACACATAGGACCTTCGGTATTGGAGAGCGTACCTAATGTAGTAAGTGTTCGTCTGCTCTCTCGAAAAGCTGGTCGAGGAAGCGGACTTTTAATGGAAATCCGACGAATAATAAATAACAAAAGATGGTTCAATGCGTGGTTGCGATTAAAAATATCTGGAATAGGTTGGTATGAAATCGTCGACATATTTTACCGTTAAAGCAACAACTTACAAAGACCTCGCCAAATAAACACTTGTCTTGATTAAGAATGATGGCTTATTGAAAGAAACTTTATTGAGATACACGGACATATTTTTTTGTTTTTCTATAGTTATCTAGAACATATAATTGTGTCGTGCCACGCAAAAACCAAACTTTGTTGACTTTCGCTGGACATGACTCAATAATGATTTACTTTTGAAATATTGCTGAAGTAAAATAAATGCCAGTTTTATTTTGTTTTATTTTCTTAATAAATGTTAGAATTAGATCCTCACAAAAATGGCCGATTTAAAATATTACGCACTTTTCACAAATTAGTAAAAACATGACTATAACCGAAGATAAATTGAAGCTCATGTATGCAAAGGTGGAAAATCGAACTTTATTAATTTTGATGTCAAACATGTTAAAATAAATTTCGGAAATAGATGCAGTACGCAATTTTGAGACACTTTAATGTATGGAATAATGACGGGGAGTTGTGTCGTGAAGTCCATAAAGAAGGGATAAAAAGTTGGCCGCTTTCTATTGAACAAAATCTATTAATGATATTCAGTCTTTTCATATACTGCACCTTGGTTTTAATGTGTTGGTTGATCACGCGGGAAGCTAGAACTACTAGTAAGCCAAGACAGAAAAAACCTATATAAGGAGCGAGTGAAGCTGTTTTAGTATTCATTCTATTTTTACGATGTTCCGTTTCAAACAAAAGTATTTTAGTTCGACTTTTCCAAGAAAAGGAGAGCTTACCTACTCATTGTCGTTAATATAAGCTAAACGGAATGTTCAGATTTATTTTCGTTTCACTTGTTTCTCCACAACTGAAGCTGTTCACTTAAAACTTCACATATGTGTATGAGGTGAACGTGAAAGGTCACATCCCAAGTTCCATAACTCTGTCATGTATTTTGACTGAATAGTGTCTCTTTTTCGACTTAGAAAGTCAGTGTTTAGTTTTTGCGTGTAACTTTTATCTCTACAGCAACAGAAGATATTGACTTGAAGTCACACACCAAGATTCATAACTGTTTCTTCCATTTTGACTGAATTATTTCCCTTGTTCTGCGTTTAGTTTTTCTTGTAACTAGTACAACCACAAAAGATATTAACACATGTGTTCGGGATGAAAATGTTAGCTAACATACCAATACCCATAACATTACCCAATTTTTCCAATTATTAACCTCTGTGTTGAGTTTTTTCTGTAACTAGTATCTAAAGATATTCACATGAAACTCGGTATTATGTGTCTCGTTTTGACTGAAGTTTGCCCCCTTTTGGACTATTGGAGTATCACATGGAAAAGTCGTCGTGTCTTCGGCTTCCGGTGGTTTTGCGCAGTGCATCAACATAAAAAAATAGAGCTACGGAGGATCCTGACATAAAAGACTGAGATATATATCTCAAAATTATACTGCAGTCGTTCATTGTTGGCTGTGTACATGTATACTCAAACAATCTTATAAGTACTCTTTTTTTTCTATTATGCGCAAAAAAATTTCAGTAAAAATTAATCAGAAATTGGTATTGTTTTTATGCAATGACTTAATTACTGGACCGATATCTTTTTCATTAATTAATATAGTTACATAAAAGTGCGCTCGGTTCATATTTGATTTAGGTATGTTATTTTCGTCCCAAAATATGCTCCATAATATACTCAAGAGTACTTATAAATTTTATTTAGTATACTTCAATCAAGGGGATCCACAGCGCATGGCCACCGAAAGGGGTAGGCAAGATTATAAAAAACGCAATGGACACGATAGTGAAACGATAAAAACGCGATTGTACGATCAATGAAAACGCGAAGGTACGATAGTGAAAGCGACGGTGTAATAATAATAATAAAAGAAGAATAAAAACTATATAAAACAAATATTCATACATCTTATTGCCATTGAGGCCTTCTGTAACAAACAAAATACAAAATGGTGAAAACACTTTGGCGAAATAATAACTCGATAGCAGTATGATGTTATATTGTGTTTTCACCATCGTGCCTTCGCCCCCTGTACTTGAACCTTCGCGTCTTCACCACCGTACCATTGCATTTATTCATGTCCAGGCCAGTTACTCACAACAGTATCTTCAACAAAACCCAATGCTTTGTGTAAACTAGGTCGACCAGTGATCATTTCATAAAAAGAGGATATTACCCTATTTCCCTAATAAACGCGGTAAAATTAAGCGACGTCCGCTGACGTAAAATGACGTCGACGTCACAACGATATTACACTAGTGTAATATGGAAAATATGTAATGGCTTTATTCCACTCCCGTGATGTCAAACATGTGATAAACAAGTTTATTGCATGAGTGACTAAATAGAAACTAATTTGTACTGAATTAAAGCGTATACGAGTTGTGTCCATGTGACCTGATGCGCCAAATATCGATATCGGCCAGACTTCCGGTTGGGCTGATATCGATTTCCCACTTCCGGCTGCTCAAACACAGATAAATTGACAAGTTTATTTAGAAAAAAATACATTTTACTGAAATATATCTTGATAAATAAGCAAAATTTAACAAACTCATTGAATATAACAGATAAATAACGACTTAAATCTAAGAAAAACAAACGTTTGTGAGGAAATGACGTCAACGTCATCAGACGACGTCAACGTTCCCGCGCTTTTAAAGAAATTATACATTGACGCTAAATAAAGTTTTCAAACGATTTTTTTTCATTATTCTAGCATAAAACTGCTGTTATAACCACGATTTCGGGGTGTTTTAACAGGGCCAAAAAGGTGTTTTAACAAGGAGATTCTCGCGCTCACGCGCTGTTAAAACACCTTTTTGATATACGTTTTCCGTGGCACAGCGTAAATACACTGCGGCCCGGACGCTGCTTAACTAAAACAGAAATGACGTCATGGTCATAAACAACGCTGACGTTCCCGCGCAATCCGAGGGAAATCCGTGACGTTAATTGATTGTTTTTCTTAGATTTCTGGATGTTTTATGCTAGAATAGCGCTAACGAATGTTTGTTCCGTGTCATAACAACTGCAGAAACCCTCGGGATACGTTGGAGCCCTCACCCTACGGGTTCGGGCACCAACCAATCCCTCGGGGTTTCTGCAGATGTTATAACACGAAAAAACATGCGTTATCCCTATATTGAAAATGAAAAGCAAAACATAAATTAGCAATAAAAAGGTTATAGAACAGGTCTGGTGTGCCTAAATGCGATTTATCACATGTTTGACGTCGCGGGAGTGTAATAAAGCCATTACATATTTTCCATATTACTTAGAGGTTATTATACAGGGCAAGTGTGCCTGAAGGAAGATATCGGCACACTTGGTTAGGTATTGGCCCGAGGGCTTTAGCCCGAGGGCCAATGCGGACCAAGTGTGCCGATATCTTCCTTCAGGCACACTTGCCCTGTATCATAACCTTTTTATTGCATATGTAGACACTCAATTATGTTATTCTTCTAAACAAAGTTTAATGTTTTATCTCCATACTGTTTTCTAACAAATCGTGTCTATTTTCTTCACATTTTCCGTTCGCCACAAACATTTGTATTTTAAATATCTGCTCATTAAATTTCTATAAAATCATATAAAAATGTGCAGAAATTTAATCTTTATCTATCCTGTTGCGTGTTATGCTGATAAGTTAACTATAAGTTATATCTTGAGCGCTCCAACGTCAAAACTTGTTTACGTCAACCGGACGTGACGTCATGATATGGATTTTTGGCACACTAGCAAGTGTGCCGATATCTGGCACACTTGCTCAATGCATGCTTATATCGGCACTCTTTGGGCAATATCAGCACACTTCCTTAGCATTTTTGTTACTATTTATAGTAACAAATGCAATAAACTAGTATAATATCGTTTTGACGTCGACGTCATTTAACGTTAGCGGACGTCGCTTGATTTTACCGCGTTTATAAGGCAAAATAACAACAATTTTTCGGTTTATCGGCTCCAAAATTTAACCTGTGATATGAATAAAATAATAAAATGCTCGGCAGAGCCTCGCAATTTATTATTTTATCCAACTCGTTTAATAAATTCAATATGAAAAGACACTCATGTAATATCCTCTATATTGGCCTACGAGACCGCTAAAGCCCTCGGGCCAATACCTCTTCTTGGCCAATATTGCATTCAGACACACTAGACCTGTGTAATAACCTATAAATACGCAACGGCAAACACTATAAATAGAAAAAAAATGTGAATTTAAACGTATATGAGTTTTGTCCATGTAATATGACTGTGGTCAGGTGACGTGATGCGCCAAATATCGATATCGGTCCGACTTCCGGTTGGGCCGATATCGATTTCCCACTTCGGGTTGCTAAAAAAACGCGGAAAGATTGACAATTTTATAAGAAAAAATACGTTTAACTGAAATATATCTTGATAAAAAAGCAAAATTGAAGAAACACTTGAAAAACAATCTCCAAACAGTTAAATAACGCCAAAATATATTAAAAACAAATGTTTGTGAGGAAATGACGTCAACGTCATTAGACGACGTCAAAAGTCCCTCGCTTTTTAAAATAAATTATACATTGTCGCTGAACAATGTTTTCAAACGATTTTTTTAATTCTATAATGAAAACCAAAACATAAATGAGCACATGCAATAAAAAGGTTATAGAACAGGTCTGGTGTGCCTTAATGCGATATGGGTCTACAAGATCGGTATTAGCCCTCGGGCTCTTTTAGTGGGCCAAAATCGAATAAAGGCACATCAGACCTCTGTAATAACCTATAAATATATCCCGCCTCTAAACCAATGAAAATTCGTGAACTTTATTAGCAGTATTATAATTGCGGCTAGTATTGTGCAATGTGAGTTTGCTTTTAGTCTTCTTGGAATCCATGTTGTTATTCATTACTTTATATTCTAGCATAAAACTGCCGTTATAACCATGATTTCGGGGTGTTTTAACAGGACCAAAAAGGTGTTTTAACAAGGAGATTCTAGCGCTCATGCGCTGTTAAAACACCTTTTTGATATACGTTTTCCGTGGCACAGCGTCAATACATTGTGGCCCGGACGCTGCTTAACTAAAACGGAAATGACGTCACGGTCACATACAACGCTGACGTTCCCGTGCAATCCGAGGAAAATCAGTGATGTTGCTTGATTGTGTATGGATTGTGTTAGATTTATGCATGCTTTATGCTAGAATAGCGTTAACGAATGATTGTTCCGTGTCATAACAACTGCTGAAACCCTCGGGATACGTTGGGTCGGGTACCAACTAATCCCTTGGGTTTCTACAGATATTTTAACACGAAAAAAGAAACATGCGTTATTCCTATATTATATCAGAGTTCTTTAGTACTGACGGCTCATCTAGGGTTCAATATGGCGCGGTTCATATAGTTATTTTACCAGTAATATCTATAAAGGAAAGGGTTAAATGAGAATCATGAAGGAAGTTGAATAAATAAACTTAAAGAAAACTTAACATTTCTTGTAGAATATGATTGGTCTTGCGAAGCTATAATTACACGAGGTCATTCAAATATCTTGCAAGCAAATTCGCTGAATTAATGTTTACCGCCGACAGCATCATATACTGATTGAAAATTAAACAATTGCAGGATACATTTCGAATAAAGACTCCGGGGAAATAGTCGGTTAAAGCATAAATTATCAGGGCCCATATCACTCAAGGTCACGGCGATAATGCACATGCCCTTTTTGTATTGAAGGTTCCCACACAATTAAAATTAGATATATTTAACATTTGAAGACATGAAATACTTAAGTTATCTGACTGAATATTAAGCAACCAGGGGTCTTAACTTCGGGTAAGTGCCGTCAATATACACATCTCCGCTTGGTATTAGATGTACCCACATAGTTTTGTTTAAATTATTCAGCAGATTTGTTGAAGAATAGGGTTGAATTAATGCTTTTCTATGAACAATAAATGATAATAAATTATGGATCATAACTCTGTATTAAACGGCCAAACGGGAAATACTGATGATGATGATGATGATGATGATGATATGCACATCTTGTTTGTTTGTTTATGTGTTTATCTAAAGTCGCCGCCGGAAAGCCCATATAAGCGACCGTACCCTCAAGTCGGACCAAATCCTTTAGTGTCCCGTCGAGATTTTTCGAGATGCGCATCTCCTCTTTATATTAAACTAAATTTCGTTGAAATTCCTAGAGCGCAGAAAAGCAATAGTTCTATATACAGTGTTTTATAAATAACAACAACAACAAGGGGCAATAAGTCTGTTTTTAAAAAGAAATGGAGATATGCTGGTTATATGTGCAACTGGTTTGTGAATGAAGGTTCCTACAAAGTTGCAGCATCGATATCCATCCAGAAGTTGCTGAAAAATAGCGTGGAAACGAAATGATTCCATATACAGTGTATAATAACTAATCAATGGCCGGATAGTGCGGAAACTAAATCTGGACTGACAGGCGGACGAACACGCTAAAACAGTCCCATCACTCCCGATTTCATCAGCGGGGGAGGGGATAAAAATGTCTGTAGTTTTAGTTCCAATAATTGATTTCAGTCCTAAAAATTTGTGACGTTTGTGACTCAGTGAAAAGCATTGAAGAAAACAATATTTATCTCAAATTTGTGACATTTGTGATTTTAAACTCGTGACGAATGTGATTGTCTAAAACATTGGATCACATGCATCACAAAATTTGTGACGAATGTGATCTCATTCTTCACAATTGTGACGAATGTGATTTGTGACACATGTGGCCTTACACACCCCTGCAATTCACATTATATGCTGTAAAAATAGATTTCAATCCGTTTTTAAGATCAACCTAAATTGTGATAAAGGCAGCCATCTTCACGCCGCTAGGCCGCTAACTTCACGCCGCCAGGCCGCTAACTTCACGCCGCCAGGCCGCTAGGCCGCTAACTTCACGCCGCCAGGTCGCTAGGCCGCTAACTTTACAAATCTATAAATTTTTTCAAACTGAAAAGTATTATTATACAAAGTTCCACTAACTGATGATGCAAATATATGAAATTCTCAATACTCCCTTTTCGGAGTATTCAGCAGTTTTGTTTAATGTGATTACATTTACGACTACTATATTTTTCTTATAAAGGCGTAATATTCATTCATTTTGATAAGCAAGAATATTGTCTTTCTTCCGCAAAGATAAAAATCCTATCTTTGTTCTCAGAAATCATGGTATAATTAGTAAATATTTCAACAGTCAAGAACCTCAGTCAAATATATCATCTGAGAGCATTATGCATAAACAACCTCTTTAAGAGAATTAAAGCTTTCATATTAAGATTTGGCTTCTATACCTCAAAACCCAGTGATACAAAGGGCTGAACAAGATGGGAAATGTATTCTGCACCGGTGGCCTATGTCAATCTTCTGTTGGTGAATGTATTTGTTGATGTATTTCATCTTCAAAACACTTTAATTTCCGACAGATTCCATTATTAATAGGAGGGAAATGTGCTGTAAACGAATAATTTAAAACGCAAAACAAATAAAATTCGAAAAAGGCCAAGGACTGTTGTCGAAATGCTTTTAATCAAAGCATACATTTCCATAAAATATGCCACGAAAACACATTTTACAACGCTTTTAAGGAACTCATACGTTTGAGCTGTCTTTCCTAAATATCACGGGCATTTGACAATGTGTTCATTAAATTGCGCTTATTTGCTGTTGATATGTCTAATGTTAAAGAACAGACAGACAGACAGACACACAGACAAGTTTATTTCAATCATTAAGGCTTAAAAACCTATGATGACGTAACAAATACAAAGTTCAAGACATGGCATACATTAATGAATATAGTATATATAGTGAATATAGTTAAACATTGTTGTCAGTATTTAAAACACCTGAACACTTAAGCACTTTAGAAGATTAACATGTGCTAAAGTCCATAGAACAAGCAAACAAACATTTAAACAAACGAAACGACTTACAAACATAAAGACTTACAAATTTAACAATCAAACAAGTAAATATGAGGTCAGGAAAACACATATTTTAAATTTATATATATATATATATATATTTTACGAGTGATACGTCTGTCATCGTTGTATAACGTTACAAAGACATTTGGACATTTGATATATAATGGTCAGTTATGACATACATTGTTATAATGTAATTGATATTACAGACACTTGGGGTAAAGAAATAGTACTTGTTTCACAAATGCGAAGACATAAGGCACTCATATACCAAGTTTGGTGCCTGTCTGAGAACGTTTCAAAAATTGCTAAAATTCACGAATTTGCATTATAAATATAAAGATATAAATGTTTGTCACATGTAAACATTCAACACGCGTTGATTTACATCGCGTATTTTTCTCGTTCAAAGTATATCACATGCAGTACTGATGTCATGCGACGCAGAAATGATTTATCTTCACGTTCATGTCACTCAAAATGCTTGTTATCCTTGTTTGCCAACACAATTCGTAGCGAAACACCAAAATTTCACAAAATTTCCTTCATTTACACAATCTTTCGAGAATTAGTCTGCTTGAAGAGAATTATAATCAAAGAGAACATATTCTGTGAGGAAACTGTCAAGTGTGCAGACTTAAAAATCACTTTAAACATCATAAAAACTATCATAAAATAAAAAGAGAGTACTGCTTTTTTAAAAATCAAAGTCAGTGTTTATTGGTGAACATTTTTTGTTTTAATTTTGAAATGTAAGTGCAAGGAAGAAAAAAAAATCGATTTACATAGTGATTACCGTATGGGTTCTTCTAGTTCCTACGTGTACCGCGCCGTGTATTAAAGAACTAGGGAAGTTAGGAACCAGCAGAGTACCTGTCGAAAGATTGTGTAAATTGGTGAAAAAAACGTTGAAATTCGAAAGAAATTAGATGTTTTCTCTTGGCTAATTCTCACAGCGGGTCTTTTCGTGTACATAATCCTGAAGATAAATCATTTCTGCGTAGAAGGACACCAGCGGTGAGTGTGAATAATGCTGAACGAGTAAAATACGCGGCGTAATTCGACGCGAGTAGACAATTTTCGGAAGACAAACATTTATATCTTTATATTTATAATGCAAATTCGTGAATTTTAGCAATTTTTGAAACGTTCTCAGACAGGCACCAAACTTGGTATATGAGTGCCTTATGCCTTCGCATTTGTGAAACAAGTACTATTTCTTTACCCCAAGTGTCTGTGATTGATACAACACACTGTGGCATTGATATCTATTTTGAATACATGAATTACAGTTAAAAGTCATTTGTTACAGACATTACTCAGGGAGGGACAAATGATCTACTAAACAAACAATCAGAGAATGTCGGTAGAAAACATGCTTTTTAATTTGTCAATATTCTGCGGACAGAAAAGAAAAAAAAATGAAAGGTTACGATAACTTATTGTTCAATGAAATTTCTATATATATATGGAAAATAAAAGGCAAACTAAACAATATTATCTCTTAATTTAAAAGTGTTAAAGATATACGTACCCAAATTTCTGACCAAATGTTCATTATTATAATTTAATAGTTTAACAAATTTATGCATATTTGGTCCTGTCCAGTAAATTCTCGGTGTATAACTACTTATTAAATATGTATTTGGTCATCGCCATCACTGTTTCTGAAACTATTAACGACTTCTGATTATTAATTTATTTTTAGACACGTTACTTCATTAAGTTTCATTAATATCATTAGACTTTTAGATATTTTTGTATTTTGTTCCAAGGGGGAAACTAGGAATAGTGTCAAAATAAACATAGATCAACAAAATGAGGCAGACTTATAATTAGCACTTTTTGTCTCTCTTTTCTTTGCCGTCCAAAACTTTTTTTCTGGAGAGAAGGAAATGTACTGCATTAAGATTTTAGAAGAACAATTGAAATTAGAGAGTCGTATTTGTTTTGCAAGCTGTAATAGTCTATGTTCATCAAATTGTTTATGTCCTATACCACATATTAACATTCTGCAGTCGTTCCCGTTCCGAGCTTGCATGAAAAAAAGAAAAAAAAATCAGGGAAAACACAATGTATTAAAATATGTCTAAAGTTTATTGGCACTAGATTTTGATGATAAATTGCTAAAATGTTTAACTATAGGAAAATATAGGTCACCGTAAAAGACATATTTCAGTGATGACATAAACTTTCACAAAACAATGGAAACAGTGAATTCCCAGAAATTACACAAAGCTATGCGATAGAAAAATGTTATTGTGAAAACAATACCTTTGCCTTCATATTTTCTAAGAATCCCTCTTTCCGTACATGTGTTATGTTTTGTATAAAATTACAGTTGATAAGGAATGAACTAATATTCGACAATTCTCTAATGCATTCAAAATGCACTTTTCCTCCTACAAATTAGTAAATTATTCTGGCTCGCTTCCTTACTTGCACAAAATATAATATGTAAACAAACAATTATAGTAACAGACGGAAAGTTGGTTTCCGTAATTCGGAAGTCATTCTTCATCTACCGTAAGTGGCTGAAGCTCTCTCATATACATTATTGATGATGTTATAATGTATTTCTGTCATTCCTTTGAACGACTTAACATCCAAAATCAAGACCCGTTTCCCTGAATCACTGTTAATGGATTAGATTCCTGAAATGAGTACGAGAAGTAAGCTAAAACATTAACAAAAATACCCCGACATACAACATAATAAGCAATGAACATGTAAAACCGATCTGTACCCGGAATGATCTATTTTAGAAATTATTCATTTCCGATAGAGTAAATGTTCAGGAGACCACATTGTTAAGTTATTGTATAACTGAAAGTTGAATGAAAACGAGGCTGGATTAGGTTTAGAATGATCTTTTTTTATTGTAGATTCCCATACTTATTTCATTAACCACGTCTCAAGCGACTTGTCAATGCGGCCGGTGATTTAAAATTGATTCAACTTATAATGATACCTTATTAATAAAAACGATCAAAGGAAAGGAATAGAATGCAGTCAAACTGATTTTCTGATACGAACTTAAACATTAAAGAAGTTTTACATTATTATTTTATTTGATTAAATTTTACTACAAAAGTTGGGGCCAAAAACTTTTTTAAGCTGTGCTGTCAATTCAGTGAGTGAAATACACGTTATATTTTTCAGAATTAAAATAACCATCAGTCGAGCTTATTCTGTATTAAATTTTCTTTCAGAAGATTAGTCTTTAGGGGCTTGATCGTTTGAGCATCTTCTTTGTGACAATATATCTAGCGTTGAAATGCTGCCTGACAAGTGCTGTTAAACTGTTTGTAAGGTGTGCGATAAGACCCATGGCTGAATTTGAAAAACATTTTGTACTTGTAAACATTTGAAAGCGTCTCAACAGCTTTTTTACATGAATAAAATGAACATATGCGTAATAAGATATTTTGAAAATTGTGCATTATGCATAATTGTAAGACCAAGTTACAGAAATAATCAATGCAAGCATTAAAACCTCAAAACTATTGGAGAAAGACATTTTTAGATTTAAAAAATGCAATCCTACACATTCAATTTAATTGATGAAAAGTACTTTTAAAACACAAAGTGTGTCATGTCTGTGGTTCAGCTGCCTGAAAGAACAACTTGGTAGTGAATCTAAATAAAGAGATTTTGCCCCTTCTTACCTATCTACACGGAACCGAATTTGAAAACGTTCACCTAGTGTTTCATACATTTCCTTGGAATGCAAGGAATATAGACTATAAATACCTGTATTTTAATGATATTTATTTCAAAAAATCCTGAAAATTCCATTGGAAACAAACAACTAATTCAATTATAAAAAAGAGGGTAAACATGGTCACCTTAAAAAATCACAAAGTCAGTAACTCGTGTTACTCAATATTCTCCAATATTCTGTGTGTCCCCCATTGGCGACAATAACAGCACGACAACGAGCCCTCGTTGATATGGTATTGCTGAGGAATATTATTCCACATCTGCACCACGTCACGTGTAAGCTCTGCAATATTACGCGATTGGCCATGGTAGTTCTCATACGTTGTTAGCATTAAGCAAGACATGGGTACTTCTAGCAGCGTGACAGGGGGCAACATCATACAGCTGTTTCCATGGAAATGTGGCAAAAAAACAGGCTGAATTCGTTCTGATAGCGTCTTGCAGTAAGGCTGCCATGGATGGGAACAACAGGTTTCTTGGTGTGCATAGAAATGCCAACCTATACATGCTAGAATCACCCCTGAATTTGTCAACTTCAGTGAGGCATGCCTCGCAGTTGACGACAGATACGAACTCGACCGTCAGCACTTGGAAGTTTAATGAGAGGTTCGTCCGCCAATAAAAGTTGATCCAGTCAGCGCGGTTAAACGTCAAATGTCGTCTTTCCCAAGTCACCTTTGCTTGTCTGTGTTTTGTGGTCAGTATCTGGACCATTCGTGGACGACGGGCTTGCAAGCCAACGGCTTTGAGGCGATTTTGCACTGTTTGGGGAAGGATCGGACGGTTATGCGTTCCAACTGTTTGCCTTGCCGTTTGGGTAACCGGTGTTAAACGGTTGCATAAGTGTCTTAGAACAATGTACCTGTCTTGGTAACGAGTAGTCATTTTATGTCTAGGCTGCCTATGTATGTCTGTAACACTTCCAGTCTGTCTGTACTGGAGCCATAGATGCCAAATAGTGGAATGGTGCCTGTTGAAGGTTCGTGCACCCTGCAAAAAATACTAACCATGATTGAAAAAAATGTTATTAACATGTCGAAAGACGCAAGTGAATATTACGATTATCAAGATAATCAACAAACCTGTCTTATATGTACTCCTGCTCATGTCATTTTAACTGATTTTCATATTCCTCGTTCCACAATCATTACAGTGCTACCGGTTTCAAAACTTACAACACTATGCACATGTTCTTCATGCCAAAAGTTAAAAGTCTTACTTGCAGTTCTTTCCACTTGTACAACTGCGTTTTTAATGTATGTCAAATAATAAAAAAACAGGTTATAATACAGGTCAAATGTTTTAGTGAATAAACAAATCCGTATCTGTTAAATACCAATTATTTATGTGGACTTTTACAAAATCGGTTAAGTGAAGTCGTCCGAGTTTGGACTTGTTGAATTCGATATCAAATAATTCTCTTGCAAGGTTTAATAATTTAGCTTCATGACATGTTAACAAAGTGTTGATGTGTTTGTAAAAACTTAATGTAACTGTCTCTGTTTCAATTTTAAAAGACTGTACTTTAGCATTGTAAGTAAGATACAGGAAACTTGATTTTTTTCTGCAAACAAACACGTGCTCATTCATTATGGAAAGAAATACTACTTATCTTATGTTTTCTAAAGGGGAAAATGTTGTATCATTACAATCTTGACTTTAACTGTAAAGAGTTATAAGTGTCACGAACTTGTTTGCAACTCTTTAGAAGAAGATAAACTAAGGCTGATCTTTTGCAATTAGACTGTGTCGATTTTCCACTCTGCGTTGACACTTTTTTTAAACTACAGACAAAATATCATAAAACTTGACACAGGCACTTCAAGAAGCGCAACAAATGCTGCTGTAAAACGCATTTCGTGCAGAATTAAATCTTGTTTCTTCAATAATTTTTCGGTTAATCATCATTTGGCAGCTAAAAAGGGATGGTACGGTAAAGATTTTTTCTTACAAGTGTAGCTAGTTTTCACCTATTGTTCTGCAAAAAAAGTACGTGAATTCATGGAACAGACAAAAATTTGGTTTAATTATGAAAGTCATTATTTATTTTATTCCCAGTATTACATAACTGATTGAATTATTATTTGCCCCTGGCTCTATTTTGACAGCCTACCATTACGTAAGAAATATGAGATAGCACCTACAACGCAACACAGGTGAATTATGTCAGAATAAGAATTTGATTCAGGATTCAAGAATTCTGGAAAAAATTATCTGAACATAGAAAGGGATAACCATCTTTCAAATTTCTAAAGGAAAGGTTGAAAGAAACCCTTCTTCTACTGAGACTTTCAATCTGAACCAATCACTTTTAAATCTTTCAAATGTTTTCTTTTCGAAACTTTAATAACATTTAATATGAAACCAAATAATATATGTATAAAAAAATTTAATTTACATTACAGAACAAACCCTACATAAATGATATTCTTGAAGTGTATTTCCTGGATTTTTGTCGAGGGCACTGGGTTGTTATTAACTGTTAAATATAGCAAAGTATAACGCCCTTAATTATCAAACAGTAGATTGCAGGCCTTTGTTTTCATTTTTTTCTATGCTTAGTCATAATGTGTTTACGTTTACCTTTTTATTATACATATTTTCTGTTCACAGTTATAGATGTACAAGTATTAAGTGTCAGAAAGTTTCCTTCTTTATAGGACATTTGAGATTTTCCTACATATTATAACTTAAAAGTGTTATCGATATAGCTTGTTCTTTTGAGAACAACGATACCCTTCAAGATTGCCAAATAACTTGAAGCGATAGCCTCTGGAAAGCGTTGCAGCGTTTAGGGTGTTTAGGGTATTTTATAGTAAATTACAATTAAAAGAATAATTATTCACCCAACCGATTATATGCCGTTCCTTCTTTGTTACCTGCCTATCCGATTTAAATAAGAAATGAAAAGCTAGTCATAGGTAAAAATGATAACGTTTTATTGTTGGTTTATTGACGTTTGCAGCCACCTTGAAATCGCATTCAGTTATGGCAACAGACATTCTAAAAGTATCGGAAAATATTTTAAAGCAAATATTTTTATCTTTCATCAGGAATATGAAATATTTGTAAGAATATGAAAGAAATTCATGAACAAGACTTTACAGATTAATGATCTTTTTGCATTTCTTATTTGCAAAAAGGATTTTATATCATAAACGTTTACAGAATTATCATTTATTGATGCATCACCAGAAAGCCGGTTAAATAATGTTATATAACACCGTACATTCCGTTAAGATCAAGGACAAAGTGAATAACTCCCATTAAGATTGAAATATTTTCCCATTCATTATAAATTTGGTCATCAATAATTTGTTTGGCTAAATATGTATTACAGGGGTATTACCATGACCATCTAATTAAAAAGCTTTTTGACATATGTAATCAAGAAAGAACTCTTACCATCGAAAACGAACAGTTGATCAATGTGAAACACTCCTAACGAGATTTTTTTCCTTTTGAAAATGTTTTTAAAACAGAAGTACCTCAGTTACGACTTCATGATCACGTGACTCAGACAAATGCTCTCGATCCAGCCTTATTGTAAACAAACATGACGGATTCAACAAGGTCTTCATTATCAACATTCCAGCAGGTCGAGTCTTGCGATGAAACACATAGGATCCTAAGGGACCTTTCATACATAATACTGTTTTCTGTCTTTTCTCTGATGACCGTAATTTGAACTTGGGCTAAGTGGGTCGTCCACGACACGCCTTTTTAAAGTGAATTAACCATTGCACGCATGTGCAGGAGTATCAAAAATAAATAATGAAAATTCATGGATAACAGGATGTTTATTCAATGATATTGCAAAAAATAAGAAAGCGGATTTCGTCTACAAATTTTTGTGAAAAGGGACATCAAATCAATACTGGGAAAACCGTTGGGTTCGTTTCAGATCAGATAGAGCCTATTTCTATTATATTAGGACATGCCGATCAAGTACGATTAGTGTAAAAACACATTTGATAGTCCTGGTGAACATTTAATATATTGTAAGAAGCTGTTATATCCTGAAAACGTATTTCTTGCGTAAGATCTAAAATGTATAATAATCGTGTTGGTATTGTCTGTTAATGCTATCAATGTGTAAAAATCAGAACTGCGTTGCAAAATGTTGTGACAGATTCAGATAGATTTCACTTCTCAATATTTTTTTGTCTTTTTTGTGGGTACAAACATCCTTACGATATGTTGTTGGTAAGTATGGGGATGACGGTTATTCCAAAATTTTCTTAGAAATAAAAATTGATTTAAATTCTCGATCCAACCAATAATTGTTGAAACTGATCTGTTGCGTGACAAATTATTTTCATTTCTTTTGAATTGATGTCTCTAATAAATTGTTATTGTTATCTTTGGTTTGAAATTAGTTCAATTATTATCAGCTTATCATATTTAAGATATTATTAATACATGTAGCTTCAGTTTAATATATTTCCTTAGGCGGATTAAAGATAACGAATTAGGAAAAACACGTCTAGATTTTTACCAAAGAAAAAAACTATGATATCAATCGAACAATAGTTACGGAAAATAGATGAAATTTGTGAAATTTGCTTCGCAAATATCTACAAAATATCTATTTAGGACAAAATTGATCTATTGGTTTTAATAAAGCTTTTAAAGATACAGAGAACTGGTTTCATAAATATCCAAACGATATAATATCTATGACATAATTGATCTATTTGATATTATGATACAGTTATAGATATTCATTTTGAAAGATCGTATTACATCGTAAACATCGTATTAGATAAGTTTAAAATATGTAGTGTTAGTAGCGAGTCTATTTCTTAGCTGTTAATCATCATGGAAATAATAGTTACATTATCTCATTAGGTTTGTTTGGGTTCGTTTCCAGTTATCGTGCCTCTCTGCTACAATAAAATTTATTCTCAGTGATGATAAAGGGGGGCAATCCTTTGTAATCAAATTTTATCGTAAGTCCTTATAAGACCTTTAGATTGTTTTGACAATATATTTATATCACCTTTGAAATGTAACAACAGATTTATAAGATAAATCAAAATCGTTTTTTCCTTTTTTATATAAATTCAATCATACGTACACCATGTTTGTTTGTATGAGTAATATAAAAAGTAATTTGAACAAAAAAAACCATTAAGTCCCAGGTTTAAACAAGAAACATGTTTAAAACTATACAGCGTCGATGGAAAATAAAGTAACGGAGAATGTGTTTTACCACAGTATTGATTGCATTGTACAGAATATATACAAAACATGTTTCAACGTGCATCTACGAAAAGATTTTTGAAAAAACAAGAAAGATGTAATTATCGAAGAAACAGCATTTCAGTCAGAATACGTTATCAAAATCGAAATATGAAGTATTTATTCTCAACAAACAATGGTGCGTAAATATTATGATTATGCATAGGAATACCAAAAATTAATTAGTCATTGCCTTACACCATCATCCATAAAAAAGGGTTTAGTAAGTTACGCCAAAAGTCCCTTATTTCACAAAGACAGACAATGGCGTTGCGTGAGAAAGCTCTTTCGGTCCACACTAGGAATATGATAATCGAGAGTAACAGCAAAGGCTACATTCATCGCAATCATTCAGCTCTGCTTGTTTCCATAACTTTATGTAATTGAATACAATAAGTGTGCAATACTTTTTATGTTTGGCTAGGAACGATATCAAAAGTCTCTAATTGGAAACAGAAATTGAAAACTCACAAGACTTCATTATCAAATGCCTAGCTGTCAATTATTGGATAATACAAGTCAAAAACTGTACTTCTAAGCTGACAAGCGACTTCAATTTACCTCTGTTATAAGACAAGATTTGTAGTAAATGATCTTGCCTGGCATCTAGTGTTAATTTTAGCAAAAGCTTCAAGAGGCATCCATAAAGGTGTGTGTTAATTGCTGTAAAAAGTGCTCTTCTACAAAGCTGAACTGTTATTTGTCCGACAAAGTTTGCTATCAACATGACCTTTAATCTTCCGTTGGCAGTTTGTTCTATATCACTAAGAGAAGGCTAACCTTGTGAAGGTCGAAATATCTTCATTTCATTGTGAAACTTCACAAAAGACTTCAGTGACTTCAGACAGTCTATGTTTTTTTAGAAAAAGCCCTGAAATGAAACAGCTCTAGTCTACAAATCAATTAAACAGACAAAGCTTTGTGAAATTTCACCCAACAAACAGAAACATCTCCATAAAATATACAACTTTCGCTTGTTAAAAGCTTGACATGCTTTTTTTGAATTCAAGCAAAATGGTTCCGAGAAATAGCCTGGAAATGAAGCTCTTGCTTTTTACAATCCAAGAGTCCTAGCATAGAAAATAAACATCCAGTCACAATATCTAACTCATTTTCATCTCAGGTTAATCTTCTAGTAAAGTTTTGTTAAATATAGTCGTTTAATCTTTAGAAATAACCTAGTTTATAACAATTAAAGGGTCGTTACTTCGTGTACATTTATCTAACTAACACATTCGAAAGTATGCCCATCTCCTGCTTAAATATAGATGTAAATATCAGACAATTCAAAGTTGTTCTAAATAGAAGATTTGATAAGCTTAATTTTACATGCTATGTACCAGAAAAAAAGCTAAAAAATGCAGTTCCAAAAAAAAAAAGAAAAAAAGAATCACAATTGAAGAACTTTTTAATCAGTAATAAAGGAATTAATTAAATTTTGCATTTTGCTTATGCCATAACCTTATTCAGTGTAAGGTAAGTACTGTTTATCAAGACAAAGTAAAAGAAAACTACAATATTTTAACAGCTGTTATGCATCCAGTTGGCAATGCATGACAAATCCTGATTGCTGGTGCCTTGTGTAAATACTGTTTTAACAAACAAAGAGCATTATGTCATGGATATAATATATCAAGAACTAAATCAGACTGACATATTCAATCTTACTTGTCTATGTTCCGTTCACATAAAGACGGAAAACAGAAGAGATTTTATTGATAACTGTTTCCTCTGGAGTTACTCTGCTTTGAAATGAGACAGATCGACAAAGAAGCATTATAATCACATTACGAGATTTTACATGATGAGTAACGAACATTTCTTCTTATTTCATGTCAGGCCGTTTTTGGTAATATTCTACTATACAAAAATGTAAGACGATTATGATGACCCTTAAGCACTCAACTGATTACGACTGCTGAAAAAATATATATCAGTCGTTTACTTCACTAATACAGTTTCTTGATGTTTGTTAATGCGGTGAAACATTTAACTGAGCGTCACGAAAATTCAGATACATCAAAAACTTAAAAAAAAACAAGAGGACCATCATGATTACCCTGGATGGCGTACGTCAGAAGCAATATTACATTTTCTAATTGAATATTTGTAGGTGTTTTCAAACTAAATTATCAGTAAGAAATAAAAAGATCTATGACAGAAAGTAGAAAAATCTATTTTAGCAGCAGTGACCTTGACCTTGGCCCAGTTACCTCAAACGCAATCTAAGGGTGGAGGTCCAAGCAAAGAACTTGCATACCAACTATCAAAGATATTGGTCTATTATTGAAGGTTCTATGAGGTAAAGTTGATAAATCTAATTTTAACCTCGGTGACCTTTCCCCAGTTTAATGGAGGAGGTTCATACAAGGTGTCTATATACCAAATATTTAAAAATATCAATCAATAAATAAAGGTTCTATGACCAAAAGTAGAAAAAATCAGTTTTAAACTTAGTGACCTACCCTGACCCGGTGATCTCAACTCTACCTACAGGTAGGGGTCCGAAATATCTCAGATATCGGTCAATAAATCAAGACTTTACAGGGAAAAGTATAAAATTCTATTCTCAGCCTTGGTGTCCTTGACCCAAGTGAACAGCAGAGATTCATGCAAGGTGTCTTTATACTATATTTCTAAGATATTTGTCAATAAATGAAGGCTTTATGACGAAAATTTGAAAAAAAGTCTATTATTAGCCTTGGTGACCCAGATGCAGGGTCAGTTTCAACCCCAGGGCCAAGATTTGAACAAACATGGTAGAGGTCTACTAGGCCATGTTACGCATCAAATATCTTGACAGTAGGTATTGTGGTTACTGACAATAATTTTTTATTGCAAGTCTTTACCAAAAAACCAGTGACTCTGGGGTGGGGTCTGTTTTGACCACAAGAGGATCATTTGAACAATCTTGGTAGAAGACTTCTAGATGATGCTCCATGCAAAATATCTAAGCACTAGGCCTTCTGGTTTAATAGAAGAAGATTTTCTAAATTTTCCCTGTAAAGACCTTTATTAAATCAAGTGACCCCTGAGGCGGAGCCATTAACTGGGCATAACTTAAAAAAAATCTTTGAAGAGGATCTCTAGGTAAACCTGTATGCAAAATATCAAATCCCAAAGCACGATAGTTTTAGAAAAGAAGATTTTTGAAGTTTTCCCTATCACAATTAATGTTCGCAGATTGTTCGCAATATTTATGAAAATTAGTTCACAAGTTGCTAACATTTTTATTTGCAAAATGTTCACATCTTTGTTCGCAGAAAATCTTATTTGCATGTGAAAAGTGGACATCATGTTAACATTGTGCGAACAATTTTCACAGAACTTAAACACAGTTCGCAAATAGTTTGGAAATAATTCGCAAATAGTTCACAATTGTTGTTCACATTGTACTCACTTTTTCTGTAAGGGTTTATATGCCCCTATATAAACAAGTAACCCCTTGGGCAGGGCAAATTTTAACCCCAGGGACATAATTTGAACAATCTTAGTAGAGGTCAACTTGACAATACTTTGTGCAAAACTTCAGAACTTTGGGCCTTGTGGTTTATTGTTAAGACAAGAAGATTCTTCAAGTTTTTCCTATACATTTCTATGTAAAACTTGTGACCTCGAGGGCGTGGCCAATTTTGATCCCAGGGACATAATTTGAACAACTTTAGTAGAGGACCTCTAGATGATACATCATGACAAATTTCTAAACTCTATGTCAAGTAGATTTTTAACGATGTTTCTTTTGGTTGCCATACCACCAGAGTTCTGCATAGAACTAAATTCTTCGAACAACTTTGGTAGAGGTTCATGCAAGAAACATCCCTTTCAAGTTTCATTAACCTTGGCCAAGTGGTTTCACAGGAGATGTCGTTTGAAGCAAAATGTTGATGCACAAACGCACGACGACGGACAACGGACATCATGCAATCACAATGGCTAACATGACCACGTTTTGTTCAGGTGAGCTAAAAAGAAAACACAAGTAAACGTCAGCGGCCCGACACTTTAATTTCGCTTAACTTGTTATGTACATTTATGCTTCAGTTAATAAAAATTTAAAAAAACTGAACTATTCTTTTTCTTTGATAAAAACTGTGTGCAGTAGTAACTATAAATCTCTTCTCAGAATATACACCCCGGCTAACCAGATACGCTCCGCAAACGGCACTACGCTGCAATCACGGCATATGCAACGCTCGTAACTGGCATAAACGATGTAAACGTAGAATATTTTAGGGTTAGGTGAGAAAATTTCAGAGTTTCACTGAATTTCAAAATAATATAATTACCATTACGCCCGTACCGCTGAAAGGTCCGAAACTTTATGCTTCTTGTTTACACTGTATCCGGGATCTAGTAGTTCAGGTGGACAGGTCTGGGTTGCAAACTTGTGCATTAACAGTTCTAACGTACCTTCCATTAGGTAAACTGAATTATAGTAAAGAAGTATGATTACATAGAAATTACCAACATTACAGAGCAATTTTGTATGAAACTTGGATGCGTTTTATTCGTATTTTAAATATTTACTGGGCTGCTTATCACGGCATTTTATACAATACTGGAATTAAAAATATTTGCGATTGTTATGTAAATTCATTTAATTAATTTGTATCACTCATTACCGCTCTGCAAAATGGTGGGACGAATTCTATTGCATTCTATATTAATTGATTGTACCGGAATTTACAAATGAGACAACCACTGACACTGATTTAGATATAGAATGGCAGAGAAAGTCAGCTCTAACAAGAGGACAAAGATAGCCCTATATCGCTCACCTGAGAATCATTGCACAGAAACATCAAAAATCAGGAAGCACGTAAGTAGGTCAAGGCCAAGATCATCCACGGTCAAAGATTTAGTCTGGATGCAAAATTATCTAATGTTTCATTGTTGTAGCTGAACAGAAGGTCTTCTAAGAATAGGCCCTGTGACCTAATTTTTTTACCCTGGATGGCCCATATACAATCCCATCCTAGATCTCATCAAGACAAACATTCTGACCAAATATTAGGAAAATCCAATGGAAAATACAGCCTCTATCGCATACACAAGGGTTTTCTAAGATTTGACTCCGTGACCTAGTTTTTGACCCCAGATGACCCATGTACAATCCCAGCCTTGATTTCATCAAGACAAACATTCTGACCAAGTTTAATAAAGATCCAATGAAAAATACAGCCTCTATCGCATACACAAGGCAAATGTGAACAGACTGACGATAGACGTCAGACGACGGACATCCAGCGATCACAATAAAAAATAAAAAGGGCATTGCATCACTTGCATTGGTTTATTAGAACAAGAAATATCTTAAAAATGTATTTCGCAAATTAGGAATTGTGCAAGTGAACATTGTATTCTATACTGTTATAATATGTCTTTTCGGGATCAGCACATGGACCTATAATAAGCAATACCACTTTTTTGCACAAAAATATTCTCATGTTTAATGAGAAGTTTATGGAACCGTTCTAACCTAGAATTCCAATAACGATATGGCATCGGAGCTATAATTACTACCGGAAGGAATAATTTCAACAAAAAAAGTTCCAAGGCTACAGAATGCAAATGTTGAGAGGAGAACGTTATAATTTTATTCCTGTGCTTCAATTTGCTCTGCCGTTCGTTTCCAAATTATCATAGACAATAGCGGCTTATTTCATCTACCTTATGCCTAATCCTCGGTTGCCTCTTGGTAAGTGCATCTTACTACGAATCAGAAGATTGCGTTTCAATCACCTGTCGGGCCTGTTCTAGTTTTCCTCCTTAACAAACCTAATATTAGTTATGTTTATGATATGTCAAAACATATGTTACAGGCCGACTTTGTAGTGAGATAAATGGATCACCGTTTTCTGTGTCTTTCATTTTTATTCACATTACATTTACCTGTTCCTGTTGGACTTAATTATCATTTTGACTTACAATACATCCGATCCTCTCAACATTTAGATTAGTCCTAGTAGGTTTCATACCATGTGTTATATCTTTAAAATGTGTTATTTATTTTTGCCATTTAAAAGCCTTGTTTCAGTGAAAACATTTTTAGTCATGGAACACCCGTTTAAAACAACTCTAAGCATTGATGCATGCATCGTTTTTGGAATGTAGCTCAAATGTTCTGCTACGACAGATGTTGTTAAATTTGTCATTTATTACTTGTGTAACATCTTGCTTCATATTCTCTCGGTGTTTAGGCTGAATAACCCAAAACCATTGATACTATAAATTTAGAGTTTCAAACACACAGTACTCAAAAACAATTCTTTGTCGGAAAAGCATGGATAAAAGCTTACATAATTACTGATTATTGTTTTTAATGTGAATTAGCCTTATTTCTGTTTGCATGTCACAGATACTTCAATACTAAGACAGACTTGTAAATTTACTTCTGTCATAAATTTAGTAAATCCTAGAAATCTTACAAACATTTGGCCACAAGAGAAACCTGATAAAACATCATTCAGAATAATATTTAAGGTATCATTTATGGTTAATTGGAATTTTGTTTTGCCTCGTTAATAGACACTTGCCATTGATTTTTCTGAGAAGGCAAATAACCTTGAGGTGTGTTTCTACAGGGTGTGTAGGGTGTTAAAATCAACAGAAAACCTGTAAACACCTTATTAACAGAAATGTAATTTTGTTAATTAATTGCTTTCCAAGATAAAAACTTTAAACGTACAAACAAACCGAGCGAGGAACCCTATTTAAAAGACACACTTTCTGTTTGCTTTTAACCTCAAAGGTTCAACTATATTTTAGTTCAGTAATGTTTAAGTAGCTCTCTATCACTTACAACATCAAGTCACTTTAATATTTTTCAGAGCAATGCGTCAGATTATTAACAGAAACCTATTATTTCATTATCTTAGAAAATTTGCTTTGTTCCTCTGAACGCGAGTGCCTTAGCAACTTTCTGTCACTAAAACCACAAGTAGGACTCCTACCAAATTGATAAGAGAGTTGTTTAAAAGTATATTTAAAATCAAATTTGTATGTGTATATTTGTTCCAGAAAAGAAGATTTTTTTTGATAGATGTTTTTGAAGATGTTTTGTTATATATATATATATTTGAAATTGTATTTAAAAAATAACCATTCAAGCGCTATACCACTGGACCATTGATCTGCTCCTTAAAAACTGAATTAATTCGAGGATTGACGCTTTTGTACAAACCGAACAACCTAGCTGAAACTCTAAAACTGAAACACGTGGCCTTCCGAGTCGGAAATAAACGTCTCTGTCACTGGGCTAACTGTTCCACAGATTAAAAATGAGGGTATGAAAAGACGGAAGAAGCTTCTTTAACAAAGTTATTACAACAGGTGAGACCTGGGTATGGCATTTCGATTCTGAATCAGAGCAGCATTCGGTAGTGTGGAAACGGACAGATTCGACACCATCGCTAAAGAAAATGTTAATAGAAGTGGAGGAAAGCACATCATCATTTATCATGTTTGCGGACAAACAAGGAGCGTTAATTTGTCATGTTGTTCCAAGAGTACAAACTATCAACACTTAACACTTTTTAGATGTATCTTAAGTTTTTCCTCAATTTTATCATACAATTGGTTGATGGATGAATGTATGAATGAATGAACGAATGAACAAACAAACGAACTTACGAACGAACAATCGAACGAACGAACGAATAGATAACAAAATATGAATATGAATAAAAATTTCATTCATTTTGTAGCTGGCAAGACGGAATTTGACGCGAGCGCTCCGTTAAACTTAAGAACTGTATTCTTCATTAGGACAACGCTCCGCAACATATTTGAAAACGCACATACACAGAGAATTTGGCATAGAATGTTAGATACTCCCCCGATAAAGCTTCTATTGACATATTTAAAAAAAAAAAACAAGTCGAATTTTAAGGGCAACGATTTTGTTCAGTTTATGATTGAAACATTGAATGGATGTATAAGAGTGTATTTGACCAGTGGGCGGTCGGTCAAAGAAGATTTGTACAATATAAAGTTTAATACTTTTAAAAGTAGTAAATGTCACAGAACTGGGGCGTTATAGTGGGATGCAGTCGCTATTGACCTGCATAAGATATTTTATATTGTGTATTAGAGCAATTGTAAAAATGACGTTTTGGTAAAAGGAATATTTATGAAAATTTTACAGCGTGAAAGTAAAACGATTTTCTGTTTTACAATATTAGTCTCTGTAATTGTATTTTAAACAAAAATATTATTTGAAAAGTCTACGTATTTTTTAGACAACCCTTCGTACTTGAAAAATACCTTTCTCTGGATCAGAACGCTATTAGAATAATTAACACGAAAGTTCTTGTGCCGTTAATATGATACACGTATTTCTTTGGGATTGTACTGTCACTTGGTTATTTATCATTTGGGTGTGTTTTCATTGTCCTACTTGTTTTAATTTATTAGGGTCATATACTCACCAATATTCAATAAAAGTCTAACAGTAATGGCGCTAAAATCGTGAACAACATTCTTGTCACCCAGCCACTAATAAATTGTTTCACACAATTGTTAACTGTTTGAACAAAAAATGCTAGCAGCATCTATCTAAGAAACCGATTGATTCATCAATGAAATTGTGATTAAAGTTTGATAATAATGTATCAGTTCGTTTTTAATGTAAATCAAGATTTACTGTTTTTGAACAAATTTGGTAGAAATAAATATTTAAATTACGTACTTAGAAAACCCCTCCCGTTTTCGCAGATTGCTATAAGAACAATTCACACGAACGCTATTGGTAGCACATACCAGTTTTTCAGCCACACATTCGGATTGGCCATGTAGAAATTATTAATGATATGGTATGATGCCTTAATATGTGTATTATTGAAGTCTAAATAAATTAATACATGAAGATATTTGTGTTAAGAGTGGTCAGGATGAGGTTCTCTTAGTTTTCTCCTTATTGAACAGTTTTGAAATGCACTCAGCCTGAAATTCGAAACTTATGAAAGCAGGTTATGTCAGTGGTTTCGGCTGTAGAAGTTCAATTGGATGCCGTATGAGCTGGAAACTGAACAAAGTATAGGGTTGACACGTATCAATCAATAGCTGATTTAGGTGTGCCATAATAGACAAACAATTGGCACTGTAGTGTTATGACTCTACCGTGTGCCTTTGAATATCAGGCGACTTGTCTGCTTCATAGAATTTGCCTCGGCAACGGGTCGAAAAGTAGAGCTTGGGAGTAGTTTCCTTCTTGCAGTTGATGTTTTAAGAGAAGTGTTTCGTCAAAAATTTATGTTTTTGTTGTAGATTGTCTTCGCTCCTATAAGAATAATTGTACGTTTCTTTTCAGGTTGTTGTATTGGGTTTGTCGGTGAGGTGCTAACAGTTTGAGTGGTCATCAGTCACTGAATTTCAGTATCTGCCACCCTTGTTTCGTTAATTTGATTCACGTGATTCTTTGGGATTGCACTGTCGATTGGTTAGTTTTCACTTGGGTGTGATTTCATTGTCCTGCATATTTTCTCATAAGGGTGATATTCAATAATTTATCAAAAAGTTTTTAAATTGTGAATCACATTCTGTTCACCCAACCACTAATAAATTGTTCCATAGAATTGTTAACAGTTTGACTTTTTATATCATACTGCTAGCTGCATCTATTAAAGGAATCTATTGATTCATCCCCAAACATATGATTAAAGGTTGAAAAAGAAGTTTCAGGTCTTATTTATTGTAAATCAATTTTTTAAAAAAATATATTTGATAGGAATAATCATGATAAGTATTTAAAGGGGGAACTGCAGGGTCGAGCAGGTGTACTCAGTTAAATCGTTAACAGATCAATCTATGTAACACTTACCTGTACTTTTCACTAAAACATTTCAAACCCTCCAGGAGTAAATTTTCAGTTAATTTTACCATTTTACCTGACCTGAAAACAATCCGCTAAAGAAATTCCGAAACAAAAAATACATTCTATATTTAGCAACAAGGGACATCATGGGAATGTCACGTGGTCATTCAACGGCATTTTGAAACAGATGGTGCTGTCGATAATCGGCAAGGTACACCGAATGCGTATTTTTGTTGAAATGATCACATGACTTTCCAAAGCATCAACGCGGCTTTACGCGAGAAATACAAAAAATAGCTAACCTGTGCGCGTCGCATAGGATAGGAAACATCATTTTATATCAAATGTTGTCTTGAAATATTTCTGGTGTAAATCAATATTTCAGCTTCCAATAATGATATTCAACTGATTAATAACCCTTTTCGCAAATATGTGCTATTCATCAAACATGCTCATCTGCCTTTATATTGCTGAATTCAGTAAGAAAAAAATGCTTTAATATTTTCGCTTTTTCACAAATACACATCTTTTGAAAAAGCATATAATAGCAGCAAGAATAAAAGATATTTGTATCTATATAATAAAAACAAACCTTTTATGTAATAAATATACGCTACATTTACTTTCGGATGTACGACAGTTGTGTTTTCCTTGAAATTTTATATTAATTATAGATGTTAATGATAAGTTTCTACAAAAGTATTTTTGTAAGTTATACGGATATTGTTTTATTAATGCGATTACCTTTTATAGCATAAGAAAACGTGACAAATCGTTTTTCGAGGAAAGAAAACAAACATTTTTCTCTGAGAAAAAAATCACAACGAAAAACACTTTCAAATCAGATATTATAAGCTGAAGACTTAAACATCTCCCAGACATACCATGATAGCCCTAAATCACTTAAATGAGTACAATTGTACAAAACAACAAGGCTTAATTAGGTGTGTTAGTAGGTCAAGGTCTTGGTTTGCTAAGTAAAATATGAAATAAGCGAGCAGAATTTTTACAATTCATTGGCAGAATTATACAACTAGCTGAAATTTCTATGCGTTTGCTTCTAAAACAATCAAGACGGTCAAAAGGTCACGAAAAATATCAAAGTCACAGCAGTTTGGGCAGTTTCAAAAAAGAAAGTTAAAAATGTTTTTCTTAACTATCGCTATAGTAAAAAGAACAGTGGCCCGTAGTGCGAGGCCAACAGTGATCTCATGTACATTATTTGAACAATATTGGTAGATGTCTATTTGGCAATACTACACACTAAATATCGGTTCCAGAGAAGAATTTTAAATGTTTTCACTATATATCTGTGAAAACAAATCATCTATCCTCGGCAGAAGAGAAACAAGAGGCCATAATTTACCTATATCCCTCACCTGAGTCTCATTGTTCAAGTTTCACAATCATCGTTGTGTTAATTTATTTTAAAATCAGACCACTGGTGAAATCAAATCACTATCATGCAGACAAGGCAAAATATGCGACTTTTTGCCTCCATACCTCTGGAACCCATGAAGGGATCAGGTTGGTTTAGGAAAAGAAAGACCTATTGTTTATAAATGTTTTATGAATATTTAGTTAAAGTTGAATCTTATGAGGGTATTTCACTTTAAGGTAGAAAACATCTATTTTCAACCTCTGTGACATTGTCTTGACCGAAGTGACCTTGTAGAGGTACCTACAAACCAAATATCTAAGTTATCGGTCGATAATGCAATGGACCATAACGAAAAATAGAACAAAATATTTTAGCATTGACCGCAGTTTATAACAGTGGTTCATTGAAGCTGACTTTAAACCAAATATCAGTAAATAAAGGCTATTTACAGAAAGTAGAAATATCTATTATTAGCCTCGATGACTTGGACCTTGACCCAGTGAACTCAAACCCAATCTTAGTGTAAAGGTCCATTTAAGGAACCTGTTTACCAAATATCTAAGATTTTGGTCAACAAATGAAGGTTTTTGAAGTAAAGTAGAAAAAAAAAAAATTTTTAGCATAGGTGACCTTGACTCCAGTTAATGGAAGAGGTTCATGCAAAATATCTTAACACAAAATATCACCAATATCATAAATATCGCAAGCGGAGGCCACGCTCGACTTTGTCCTATTTCCAAAGGCAAACACATCAGAGGAAGCACACTGTGTGAATGGATTTCAAATGAAACATCATTTGGAATTACAATTATCAAATTTATCCATACCATTTTTTTGCAAAATTCAATATTTTGATCTTGTCTGTCAAATGTCGGATTTGTCTTGTAAGTATAGTTTTGTCCAAGTATGAATCAATTCCATATATAAATGAGAAAGCTATGACAATTTAAGCAAAATTCAATCATCTGACCTTGCTGGTCAAGGTCACTTTTAGGTCATGGTCACATTTGAGTTATTCAATATGTCGGTTTTGTCATAGGTGTTGTTTTGTCCAAGTATGAATCAAGTCCAACAACAATTAACAGTTATGGGAATTTTAGCAAAGTTCAATTATTTGACCTAGACTGTCAAGGTCATTTTAAGGTCAAGGTCAAAAATGAAAGAATCATAATGTTGGATTTGTCATAAGTGTTGTTTTTTTCCAAATTTGAATCAAATCCATAAATAATTAACAAAGTTATGACAATTTGAGCAAAATTCAATAATTTGGCTTTGATGGTCACTGTCATTTTAAGGTTAAGGTCACACTTGAAAAATTTATCATGTCGATTTTGTCATAAGTGTTGTTTTGTCCAAGTATGATTAAAATCCAACAACAAATAACAAAGTTAAGGCCAGCTTCAGCAAAATTCAATTATCTGACCTTCACTGTCAAAATCATTTAAAGGTCGAGGTCATACTTGAAAGAATCAAAATGCCATATGTGTCATTTGTGTTGTTTTGTCCAACCATGAATCAAATAAATGAAAAAAATAAAAAAAAAAGTTATGACAAGTTATGACAAGTTAAGCAAAATTCAATTATCTGACCTTGATGGTCAAGGTAATTTTTAGGTTATGATCACACCTGAGTTAATCAACATGACGGTTTTGTCATAATTTTATCCAAGTATGAATCAAATCCAACTATAAACAACAAAGTTATGACAATTTAAGTAAAATTCAATAATTTGACCTTGACGCTTATGGTCATTTTAAGGTTAAAGGTAACACTAGAATAAATTAACATGTCGGCTTTGTCATAAGTGTTGTTTTGTTCAAGTTTGATTTAAATCCAACTATAAATAAAAAAAGTTATGGTCAGTTTAAGCAAAATTCAATAATTTGACCTTGACTGTCAAGGTCATTTTAAGGAAAAGGTCGTACCTGAAAGAATCATAATGTCGGATTTGTCATAAGTGTTGTTTCGTCCAAGAATGAATCAAATCCAACAACAAATAAAGTTATGGCCAATTTTAGCAAAATTTAATAATTTGACCTTGAAGGTGAAGATTATTTATGAGTCAAGGTCAAGTTCAGTCTAATCTACTTCAAAATCTTGTCCAAAGGGTTATTGTATCCAAGTATGAAGACAATCCACCTAATAATAATAAAGTTATGGCCAATTTTAGCAAAATTCAGTATTTTGACCTTGAAGGTGAAGGTCATTTATGAGTCGAGGTCAAGTTTAGTCTGGTCTACTTGATGGTCTTGTCCAAAGGGTTGTTGTGTTTAAGTATGAAGACAATCTATTACCTAATAAAAAAATTATGATCAATGTTAAAGTTTTCGTTCGGGAACGGCAACAACAACGACAGCGGCAACGGCAACGACACCATGACTATAGCAAATACTCGATGTTTTCTTCGAAAAAAGTCGAGTTAAAAATACTGTTCCTTTTAATGGCTTTTGTTCATCAATGCTTATGAATTCATTTGACCTCCAAGTGTGACCTTGACCTTTAAGGTAGTGGTCAGGGTGTTACGCACGACGTGTCGTCTCATTATTGTAAACATTTGTGCCAAGTAATTTCAAAATCCTTTGATCTATGAAAAAGTTATGAAACAGACACAAAATATACCCTATAACAGACCATGTTAAGCTTTGACCTTTAAGATTGACCTTGACCTTGGAGGTAGGCGTCTGGGTGTTGTGCATGACGTGTCGTCTTATTGCTGTGAACATTTGTGCCAAGTATTTTCAAAATCCCTTGATGGTTGAGAAAGTTATGGACCGGATACGACATATACACTCCAACAGACAATGTTATCCTTTAATTATTAAGTGTGACCTTGATCTTGAAGACACATGACACATCGTCTTATTATAACAAACATTTGTGCCAAACTATTTCAAATTCTGTTGATGAATGGCTTAGTTATGGACCGGACACGAAAGTGTGACAGACGGACGGACGGTGCGCATTTCTATATCCCCTTTTTTTCTTCGAAAAGGCAGGGGACATTAACAGAGATATCGATCAGTCAAAGAAAACTCTATGGGGGAAAAGTAATAAAATCGATTTTCAACATCGGTGACCTTAATTTTGACCACAGTGAATGGCAGAGATTCAAACAAGGTGCTTATATACCAAATATCTAAGATATATGTCAATAGATAAAGACTCTTTGACAAAGAGTAGAAAGGTCTATTTTTAGCCTTAAAGATCCCAGGGACAGGGCCAATTTTAGCCCACAGGGCTTTGACCCCAACTTTGTAGAGGTCCACTAGGCTATGTTACACATCAAATATCTTGTAGAGGTCCACTAGGCTATATTACACATCAAATATCTTTACAATTAGCCTTCAAGAAGAATTTAAATGTTACCTTTCCTTTTGCACGTCTTTGCAAAATCAAGTGACACCGGGACTGGGTCAGTTTTGACCCCGTGAGCATTATTTGAATAATCTTCGTAGAGATAATGCTCCATGCAAAATATTTAACTTTTCCCTATACAAGCCTATGTAAAATCATGTTACAGCTGGGGCGGGACCAATTTAGACCCTTGGGCCATGTTTGAATAAACTTGAAACTTTAAACAAGTCTACTAGACAATACTGCATACCAAATATGGCAGTCCGAGACCTTGTGGTTTCAGAGAAGATTTTCAGAGATTTCCCTGTACAAGCCTATGTGACATTATGTTGCCCCTGGAGCGGGACCAATTTAGACACTTAGGTCATGTTTGAATAAATTTGAAACAGGTTTAGTGCAAACAAAATACCTTGTGGTTTCAGGGAAGAAGATTTTCAGAGTTTTCCCTGTACAAGCCTATGTGACATCATGTGGCCCCTGGGGCAGATTAAATTTTGACCCTGGAGGCATGATTTGAACAAACTTAGTAGTCGTTTACTAGACATTGCTACATACCAAATATCTTAGCTCTATGCCTTGCTGTTTTCGGAGAAGAAGATTTTAAAGTTTCCCCTTTTAAAATATTTTTTATCTCCTCTGACCCAGATTATTAATGGACTGGAACTATTTGAACAACGTAAATAGAAATATTGCATTGAACACCCCAGACAAGTTGGATCAAATTTGACTCAGTTGTTTTAGAGGAGTTGTCATTGGAAACAACTGAGGACAACGGACGGACGACAGTCTGTCATCGATCTTAAATCACATGCTAAGCTAAAATGCACACGGGCATAGTCTGAAAAATCTTGATAGAGGTCATCTTTACAATGCTTTGCACAAAAGTTTAGAACTGCATTTTTTGTTATTTTATACCAATTATTTTAATAACTCATAGATTTCTATGAAAATCACGTGATCTTTCGGGTGGGCCCAAATGTGAATCCATGGATATAATTTGAAAGAAATTGGTAGAGGATCTGTAGACAATTCTATATACCCAATTTGTAGACATTTGTGGTTTTACACAAGAATATTTTAAGTTTTTAGTTTGGAAATATATTTCTGCGCGTTCGACGTAAATATTAATAGACCGAAACAATGTGAAAAACTTTGAAAACGAACTATCCAAGGACCATTCTTATGAAGTTTAGTGAAAATCCATCAAGCCATGCAGGAAGAGATGTCTTTTAAAGATAATACTGACGATGAACGAACTGACAGGGCGATCACAACAGCTCACTTTGTGCACATTTGATTCTTTAAATATTTGCTTTATCTTTTCTGTAGCATGTGCTTTCATGCATTTTTGGTGACGGAGTTTATTCCATATCGTCAATGTATACATATTTAGTGAATGTTTTCAGGGTTTGACTTTAGATCAGAATACTGCTGTCTGTAAGTTAAGACACATCACAATACATGAAGCTTATTAAGAAGTTAAGGAATGCTAAAATAACCAGATGTTATTTCTTAAACTTCGCCGTAAAGGCAGCACGATTTTTTAATGCAATAACATCAATAACAACCTTTACTTGTTTTTCGTCATGTAACATCAATTTACTGTAATTTTGATTACTGCTGTTGTAAGAGTGCATAGATCATTTATTTAAATATTAAGCATTTCTAGGGAAATCAACGAGCTAAGCTAGTTTCTGTTTGCATGACAGGAAATTTTGACTTATGATTGTTTCTGTTTGTTAAAATGGTTCAAGGTCTTGAGAAAGAATTGAGATAGAACCACCGCAGAGTTACTGTATTTAAGAAATAAAAGAAAATTAGTAACCAAGAAAAACACCCTCTGAAAAATCATTTAGGACAGTGTGATAATTAAGAAATCATAAATACCATTTACTAATGATTTTTTTATCTTGCTAATACATATTTACTTTTTTTCACAACAGTCTTGAGATGTGTCTTAACACGTTGTTTACCGTGATGAAATAATCGAGAATCACGGCATTGTCACGAAACTATCAACATTTAAATAATTACTTTTCCAAATTGTTGTAGTGACAGTAAGTAGCCCCTTCATCTCAGTGACCCCTCAAGCGATCCAAATTAAGGTAATATTTATGATACATTTGCCTGAGTCTTAAAATATGCCCAGTGAAATATAAAATATTGAGCCGAAAGCAAAAGAAGATACACGCTATCTTATTATCAAGTCCTATTACAATAGGTTTATTGTATCTGAAACCAAAATTCTATCTTATTAGTTGCATTAATTGTTAGCCCAGTGACAGAGACGTTTATTTCCGATGTGGAAGGCCACGTGTCCAGTTTTAGAGTATCAGCTTGGTTGTTCGGTATGTACAATAGTGTCAATTCTCAAGTTCATTCAGTTTTAAGGAACCGATCAAAGGTCGAGTGGTATAGTCCTTGATCTTATAAAAAGACATTCAATGGCCATAAGAAATGAAATTCCTACTAGATAAGCAATGGAAAGAGGTGTTTACGCATAAATATTTTATTTCTTGTTTGTGTCGTCTGTCGGCTTTAAAAATGAATGAATAAAAATAGATTATAGATTATGTCTCGAATTTGGTCATGTTAGTGTATTTTAAGAAAGATCTTGTCATAACAGAAGGACAGTAGATCTTAGTTCTAGCATAGCAGAAACATCTTTTCTGGAACAAATATACATATACAAATTTTATTTTAAAAATACTTTTAAGTAATTTTAAAATCGATTTGGTAGAAGTCGTGATTTTACCTTTAAAAGCATACTTAGAGATGACAAAAAGTGCCAGGGTACCTTAACGGAACGCCTCATGTTGAGACGAACACAAACAAACTTTCAAGGATAATGAAACGAAAGTTTTCTATAAATTCTCTGACATATTGTTATGAAGAAACATTAGGGTGAAAAGGGCCTTTCAAACTTTATGTTTTAAGTGATGGAGAGCTACTTAAGCATTATTGAACTTAAACACAGAGTTGACTTTCGAGGTTAAAAAGCAAACAAAAAGTGTGTCTTTTGGAATAGGTTTTTTCGCTCGGCTTGTTTGTACGTTTTCAGTTATTATCTCGGAAAGCAAAACAACTTGATTATTAATATCACCTTTCTGTTACTCAGGTGCTTACAGATTTTCTTCTGTTCTTATATACACACATTGTGGAAACACATCTCAAGGCTATTTACCTTCTCTGAGAAATAGACGGCAACTGTCTATTAACGAGGCCAAAAGAGTTTCTAATCAATGTCTATGATACCGTAAATATTATTCTGAATGGTATATGCATTTTTTGGACCTCCCAACTTAAAAAATACTTCCCGCTTTCACAGAACGCTACTGAACAATAAACATGAACGTTCGTGTGTCATTAATATAATCTGTGTACACACAACGATTACTAAATCGGTGAAACGTAACGTTAACGAAAAGCACACGCGCTATTTGCAACACAAAATCGATACCCTTTAGCGTGTCACAAAGCAAACATTCGTACAGCTTTATTCTCGTAAGCACAGAAACTGAATGAAATCTCAAAAATAACTGACGGGACGTCAACCAGGAGCGACGTTGGAGCAGTGTCAGAGAGCCTACCGTAAAGCCTGCGGCTAGCATGTCAGTAAGAGACGTTGCTTAGCATTTCAGTCTACAATAAATGAAATATTAGTCGCCTTGAAAACAGACTTAAGAAGACAGGGAAGGCCGCTGATAGACCCTGATCAGAAATGCCTCGTAGAACCATCTATGAGTAGACCGTTTTTACGACGTCATCTCGACCTAACAGATTCCCTTTAAGCTGGAAGTTAGCCTGTCCGCTACGAAATACTACTAGGACTAGAGTTTGTTACAAGACAGTAGGAAATAGGCTGCGAGCCGCTGGACTGAAAGAGTCGACTTTAGTTTGACCTTCCATTATCGATGAGACACCATCAGACACTGCTCCAGTGGGCTTGAATTAATCGCAACGCCTGCAGACAATGGAACGACGTTCTGTTTTTTAAAAAGACGAGTCCCGATTTCACGTGTCCTTTGCTGACGGCAGGATATGCATTTGGAGAAAACAAGAGAAGAAAGGCTGGCTTCAGATAATATCGTCGAACGTGAACGTTACAGTAGCTGTAGTGTCATGGTATAGGCAGGAATATACCATGATGGAAAGATTGATCTTGTTACAGTGCCAGGTAATTTGACTGCACAAGTGAACTGTGACGAAATTATCCAGCCTGTTGTTTTACAATATCTGCAACACCGTAACGTTGTGATTTCTAACATGATACTGCCTGCACATATACTCAACACCTTTACAACGGGAATGTGCTGCAGTAACCTGCAAGATCACCGAATATATCTCCTATTGAACTTTTATGGGACCACTTAGGTCGACTGTGAAATCTACAACGAACGTGACTTTGAACATGCCCTGCGAGATGAATGGGCCAGAATTCCTCAGAATAAGAATGTTGAATTTTAGAATGAAACGACGTTTTGTGGCAGTCTTGGCTGCTTAATTGTGTACATACCAGGTATTGAGACTTGCGTGATTTTGTACGTCTGATCACTCGAACCTTTCACATGGAACAGACACTTTACGTAGCAGAATTATGGAATGACATTGATGCGTAGCTTCTGCAATGAAGATCACGGTGTGCAGTAGGTTTTACGTTTTTGTATTACTTCGGGGATTATGCGTTTTCTAACGTGCTAATCTTTTTTATCAGTATATTACAAATATTACAACACCTTTAAGAATAGTAGATAAAGGAAAAATATCTATCAAATGATCGCCATTCTGTAAGAACTGAAACTCGTGATAAAAAGAATTTCTGAAACCCACTAAGTCTTATTGCTTTTTAATCACATACAATGATCATTGCAATAAAGTCTTCTTGTACTAATTAAATATTTCATATGAAACAATTAACACTGTCCATAGTATCAAGAGAAAAACTGTTCCTGATGATTAAAGTGGAATTTAAAGTTCAATTCCAGTAGTTCAAGGATTATATTCTAATATTACAGGTATTTCAAAGCTTAACACTGATAAACTTATTGTTACGGTCTAGTGCACACATTCCGATAATTGTATAAATACAACCTCTGACAACTGCGTCAGGGGATCGAGTCTTTTGCTCAGTGATTAGAGTATTGGGGTGTCACGCGGGAGATCGAGGTTCGATTCCCGCTCTGGGTTGTGTATTCTAAGATGCATTGCATCTTTCTGTAAGGGACTTTCATGGATGTAAGACGGGGACTAGTCCGGGATGAACTATCCTATACTTAGTTATCAAAATTAAAAATAAAAATAGAATCTTTCAAGATTTCTGTCTGATCCATTGATTGAAACATACACAACACCATTCGTCATCATAAATTATGACTTCCTCAAGAGTGGATGTGTTACAGTCTAGTGCACACCTACATATAATTGTATAAGTACAACCTCTGACAACTGCGTGAGGGAATGGATTCTTTGGCTCAGTGGTTAGAACGTTGGCGTGTCAGTTGGCGTGTCACGCGGGAGATCGGAGTTCGATTCCCGCTCTGGGTTTTGTTATTCTAAGATGCATTGCATCTTTCTGTAACGGACTTTCGTGTTCATAAGATTCTAAATCTTAAGAAAACAATTTTGGAAGGAAGCGTTACATTATCAATGTAATTATCGGGAGTAATATGAAAGACAAGTGCTCTTCCCTGAAATTATTTAAATATGGATGGACATATACCATAACTTCAGTGTTTGTTGTGAAGATTAAAAAAATATAACTGACTTATATTCAAAACATGCATGAAAAGATATTCTTATCTATATTTAAGTAAATTTCTTTATATGAAACGTTTTGACGCCATGGTCTTGCTGCTATATATTTGTTTGACTACGTAGTGGTTTTTATAAACTAAATATCTAACAAAACAAATATATTCTGGTCATACAATAAAATCGATGGAGTGTAAAGAACGTTTTTTTTCAAAAGGTATTAAATATTCTTGTACCAATTAGATTAACTATTCTCTTAAACATTAAGAAAACAAAACAAGCGTATGACAAGGTATGACAAAATCCTTAATTCCGAATACTATTTATCTCCAAGACATAAATATACAGTTTCCAGTATGAGAGTTTTGTTTAATAATAGAGTAAATAATTACTTTATAAACAAAATTATCCAGTTAAGTCATTGAACATGATTTTTAAGTAAACTTATTTCGTAAGATTTGTTTTAAGTAAATCAATCCGTGACAAAATGGTCTCAAAAAGTGTTTCATCTTCTGTTAATTAAAACTGTAAATCTGATTATTCAAGGAAAAGCATCAGGAAGTATTCTTTTTATCGCATGTCGAGACTCTGCTGTGTCAGTTTAACACTTCATTAACCTTCTTTTCAAAGTATTTAGAAATGACTTATGTTATCTTATTTAGAAATTACTTATGTTTTAGAAAGCCGATATTATTGATTAGCTGTATGCATTTTAACTTGTTTTTGTCACTATGTTCTTACAGTTATATTTGATAATATTTGTAGAATGAATACATGACTAAAGCATCAAAAACATCAAATTCATTTTTTGATGACGGTTTATTTCACTGCATGGCATTTGAAATTTGAGAAATTTAGTAGTGAGTGTCTCAAACAAACTCAAAACGTAAATGAATTGTTATGATAAGACATTTCATTTACAGGGAGTCAAAATGTTATAACTTGGCTTAAAGAATATATATAAGTTTTTAAGCTTTTAAATGCTTTCAAAAATGATAGCAGAAAAGGTGGAATTTAACATTACTCGAAGAAGATTTCTTTTTTGTCAAATTATATATTGGAATATATCTTTCAAATATTTTCTACTCTCATGAAAAAAGACAACTATCTGTTACTTATGAAAGTAATCTATGTAGATGTATTTGTTATATTTGATTTATTTTTTATCTGCATTTCATAAACCAAAAACTTATTTCTACGTTGTAAAGAGATAAGAATGGTCTGTATACAAGTTTAAACCTATAATTTATAATGATATACTACCGCTTGCAAAACTGATTAGAGTTTCACGTATTCGGAAAGCGGTAAAAAGTGACGTTACGATGTTTATTTCTGTAGCCTTAACTGTCACTTTACTGATCATCCAATCACGGCGAGGCAGTTTTCTTAGGTACCCCTGTCAATAAAACTGCGTCTTGAAATGTACCCGCAGCCAGAAAAATGTGTCTGGGCGGCGCCAAAGTTGCTGCGTCGTAATTGTCGCTGCCTTGCTACCGGAAATCTTCGCTCAATATTTTTTTCCTAACTGCTTTTCCATTTGTAACACAGAATGGCACTAGAATGACACTGTTGACAGGTAAAAGGCGTAGTTTGAAAAAAAAAAACAGATTGGGCGGCGCTTGAATTGTTCTTTTTTCCAATGTTCGTGGTAATCGTTAACCGTCCGATAAACATGCAACATTGAGAAAAGGGCATTCTTTTTAGAACCGACTTTTATGTCGTAGCTGTTGTTAACTGTTTGTCCCAAAATACCTTTATTACCACTGTAAACCGTAATAAAAACATTGAACGATTAACAGACATAATATTTACCATTGCTATACTTGTGTTTTATTTTTCCTTTGTAATGTTAATTATTCATCATTATTACTGAACATCTTAGCCAATTGTATCAACGTATTTGTTAATGAAATATTTTTCAAATATGGTGAAGTTGTGGTTTTTGTCACCTTGTTAATTGATCATTTATAATTAATAAAGGGATATTTATTATTACAGGTTATTTTTTTGAAGTTTGTTTTTGCTTTGTTTATATTTTCATTGATATAAATTTTATTTCAATTATTTATTAATGTATGAATGGAAATTCTAAGAAATCTTTGTCGCCGGCCGTGTTCATTTACGTATTTCTTTGCATTTGTTCATGATCCTCAAAACGTATTAGTTGACGAAATATTTTTCAAACATGCTGAAGTAATACTTTTGTAACGGCGTTCATTGGTACTTCATGATTGATTAAAAAATGTCTACTACATTGGTCACTGATCATCACCTGGTCCCAGATAACAAAACTATACCGTTTTATCGTACAATATCCCAAACTACCAAAGACGTTCGGCGAAATTTACACTATTAAAAATAAGTGTTTGTAGTATTTGAAGATTAAAAAGAAGAAAAGGTTTTGTTACATGATAGTTAGCTTTGTAAACGTCATAAAATAATCCGAAAAGAGTATGAAACAAAGTCAGGGATCACTTTGAGGTAAAGAACGTCTAAAAGCGTTGTCACTGGCATGTAATACCAACCTCTTGTTCTCTAAAACAACACTTTAAAATGTATTTGTCTGTTACGGCCGTGTCATTTTCATCGCCAAACATATTTATTTCACTAAAATAATTGATGGTAGTTAAATATGGCGGCCAGTGGATACTTAATTTTTAGCTGAGCGGAGAAAGTTGAGAAAAATGGATATTATACTTTCTAGATTTAAAATAAAATATGTCTGGATAATGTTTGGATAATCTGTAATCAATTTATGGATTTAAAGAAAAGTTTTTATTGTGCCATTTGATATTTGATGTGGTCAGTGTAACAGACTAAAGAAACTACAGGACAAAGAACATGTCGCGCCTTTTTCGAACAATTCTTTGTTCATTTTGTGGAGATAAACTCTGATTTACTACCTTCACGTATTTATACATTAAGCTTCAAAATGGATGAAAACATTTAAAAAAACTTTCAAACACCAGAAACAAGTACAAAGAGAGGTACAGACGAGTTAGTAAGTCCATCTGATGGTCCCCAAGGTGCTCTTACAAATGCACCCCACCCAAAGCGATGGAAGGAATCAAAATCACCAGATCAGGCAAATACTCAAGAAGCTTTTTCAGTGAATCATTCCCTAGATACAGAACTGAATTTGAGCGAGGTTGTAAAATCAGCTATTTGTAACCCCTGATGTTATGCAGGCTGTCTCTGCAGCCTTAGTGCCGTCTCTGACTGCTGTATTCGAGAGCATGTTAAAGCCCTTAAATGAATAGTTCGACCAACAAAGCAAAGGTCTATCAACTCTTTATAACAAAATAGACGAAAAACAAGTCTCAGAGCAATTCAAAATTGAAAACAGACAAAAGATAATAATTTAGTATGTGTTGGAAGAAGTATATTATCAGGCTCGTACCCTAAGAACCACACTGTAATTAATAGAATTAATACAAAGAATGTAGTTCAAATTCATTTTAGGTTAAATTATTTATATATAGATTTGAAAAAAGTATTTCTCTGCAAGATAAATTTGGAAAGATTTAAGGTAATGTTATATCAACTTTGAATTTTCGAAATACATCAAATTTCCACAGGGACTTTAATATACAACCCATTTGTATTTCACTGAATATCGTTTAACGCTCGGAATTGTCAAACATCTAACTAGAAATAGAAACTGTTCTGTTGAAGCTTTATTTTTAAATTTTAAATATAATCATTTATAATGTTTGCACGTTTGAACAGACGTTTTCTAGAGTTAAAGATCCTAATCCTGCTAAAGGTTGGTTAAAAAAAATCCATTTTGTCTGGAATAATCCATCATCTGCTTCTTCAAGATTACAATTATTTTAGTAGATTTTGAAAATCGCGGTTTAAACTGATTAAAATTACAGTTATCTGACTAGATCTTGCATATCTCGATTTGCAGTCTGAGCAGTAATCAATCAATCATAAAATATTTCTTTAAACATTTTATTCCGTGACAATCTAGTTTCTGACGCACTATTTTATGAAATCCGATTGTTCAGTGGTAAAGGCCTGGAAACATTATTATTTCCATGAATAAAGGTTTCAAATATACTAGAAGTGAAACAAAAAGACATTCGTTTTAGCAAACATCTTTTCCTTGTAAATGAGAAAAGAAGTTGTTAGTCTTAGGAGCACTCCGTAAAACACATTTTATGTCAATTACTATCATAACATTTTAATACCATTGCAACCATTAACAAGTTATTTTGTAAAAATATCAACAGAAATTTGGAAGTTAAGGATTTGTAAAGTTAAAATAATAGAGAAGGTCTATTGTTTACACAAGACACAATCTCTGCTCTGAATAATGACACAATAGTAAGAAGAACGACATTTTGAAAATGACACTGAAAAAGTACTTTATGTTTATTAAAAACAGTATTATTGATATAAGCAGTTAAAAGAGAAAACCGAAAGACTTAAGCAGTTGCCTTTAAACAGTTCTATGTGTGTAAGTTTGAAAAACAAAACTGTGTTTCAATTTATTTAAACTAGAATTTGATAAACTGTTTCACAAATTGTTCTTTTCATTACTTCATACATGACGACAACTTTTTCAGCTGATATTGACATCATAAGGGGTGTATCAGAGATCTATTGTTACGTTCTCTTCTTGTTCGCCGATAGAACATTTAAAATCGAACTTTTAAAACCATATTTTTGCTAATGAAACAATTAAATGTCATTTCTCTGCTTGAACAGCAACCTTGTAGATCATGAGGAGCTACAGAAGCGTCTTTTGACAGGTTTGATGTGTTATCTTAACGTGTTCTGGAGTCAATACTGATCTTTTCGGGAACAGATAGTGTTTTTTTGTGTAACTGATATATTTCATAAAAAAGATGATTGTTTGAAATTTGATATTAGGTGAAAAAAGTATTTGTAAGATTTCTGTCATATTTTTTTAGACACACACTATATATAATGATATGGTTTTACATGAAAACGTAAGATTTAAATCAATTACGTTTAATGATACTACATAAACTATCTAATTAATTTTAGACTTGGAAGCACTATATCTGAAGTAAAAAAATAAATACTTCTAAATGGAAAATGAATATCAAAACGACTATAATAAGGTCTGAGTGTCAATAACACGTGTTATTCACGGACCTTATTTTTCCGGGGCCACAGGAAAACAATGATTAAGGTCTGAGTGTCAATAAAACGTGTTATTCACGGACCTTATTTTTCAGGGGCCACAGGAACACAATGATTACGACCGCTATAACGACTTCGAAAATGACGCTAACCCTTGTGATATTACCGTGGAGCAACTCGTGCCTGTGTCACTTATTTATGGTATAACTATGGTTCTCGGGTTGCTATGCAACAGTTTAATGATAGAGTCAGTAGCCAAGTTTAAGAAAAAGCAAATTGTCATGAACTTGGGCTTCTGCTGTTTTTCTAATAGTCACTATTTGCATACCCGTTAAGGTAGGTTTCGTTATCTATTGTAATATACATTTTGCGGGGTTTCCTCTATAAAACATAGACTTATTTAATTTACCAGTCTTCCACACGATTAAAAATAAATCTATAAAAGGTCACATTTTGAGATTTTCTAAACCTGAAATCGCAAAGGCGTGTCACGATGTGTACTTTTTCTTTCAATTCAAACATCAGGCATATCTAAAACAAAAGATTTATGGACGTGTTCATGAAGTTTGTATGTTAGAGTAAACAACTTTATACTCCACAACAAAAAGAAACAATTTCATATGTAGAATGAATCAAATTAAACACTGAAATTTGAAAAAAAGTCACCCATTTATGTTTACAACTTCTTTTTGAATTTATCAATGTCAGTTTACAAACACGAGACATATTTGATAATGTTTTATCTATTATAAGATCTAATGTTAAACCATGCTCTTATATCCCTGATTTGCATGACAATAACCCTAAAATTAATCAAAGTGTTAATAATTTAATCATATGTTTTATATTCGACGTCGCACGTATACCAACGGAGACAGTGATGCCCAATCTTTTCAATTGGTGTAGACTGTCCCTAGAAACATTATCTCTGTTGGAACTTTCATCTAAAACATCTTTTTAAATGTGACCGTATAAACTACCTTTTAAATACCTATGTTTCTAATGTTATAAGAACTTCACATTTCTAAAGACTGCAAAATCTTAGATTAACCCAATTACCATGTTCCATTAAGCATGAAAACCAAGAAGCATTTTGCTGACATTTTTGGTCACTATCCAGAATACAGTATATAATAATACTCTATAAAAGCCGTTTTCCATTTGCTCTGAGCTCAACTTTCTAATGAAGAAGATGTTTACGTTAGAAATGTGATACATACATTTGCCATCTTATATTTAAACTTCTTATTTTGAATAACATGGAGTTTGAGAAATAGAAGAAAAGTACATTTCATTTTAATATTGATTGAATACTGGCTAACATATTAAGACTTATGCTTTAGACTGGTCCATTATGTTTTAACTCATTCATGCATTTGAGTGCGCAAAGCTGGGAACTTTACCGTTTTAACACAAAATTTGGTTTGGTTTGTTTTTATGGGAATTAACGCCAGTTTAAACAGCTAAGGTCATATCTCGGCGGTTAGTCCACCTAGTCAGTGCTGCCGGGTATCCAACCAGACTACTTACCAATTTTTCCGCAAGTGACTGACTACTTCCTCACTTGTTTCAGAGGTGAGGGACAAATGACCTATAGATGCATTGTCTGAGATCAACTATCAAGGAGAAATTTTGCCGGCCCTGATGTGATTGAACCAGGATCGTCACTATTGACAATCCGATGCTCTTTTGACTGAGCTAGCCGGGCACGTATAATACAAAATAAATAGCAAAGTAAAAATATATGTTTTTAAGGAAGATATTTGAGTTAATTGAATATCGTCATCTATCTGAAGGCGAAAAATTTTGTTTACATACAACCCACATGTACAAACGATTGATACAGCACGTAATCAAAAGGATTGACACTTACGTTAAAAGACTTGCAATGCAGGTATGGAAGTAAAATCATTCGAAATATTTTGTGTACAACAAAAGAACAACTACGAATCTATTGTTTTTATTCCTCTTTTGCACAGGACTTTAATTAATTTTGAGATCTTCTTAATTTTTAGATTGGTATTTCATGCTTTTCAGCATCGTCGGTGACCCCCGGTACATATTCCGCACAACTACATTATGTACCGTGGGATAATTGACTGCTGATTATTCGTTTTCATGAATATTTATTAGCAAAGGGATGTAACTCTTCGTCGAATGAGATGCCGCATTACAAATAGACACTCTTCAGTGTGGAGAGTATGAATAATGACAAGTTACTTAAAATAGACGTATTTCCCAGGATTTAAACATAGGCGCGGAAGGCAAATTGTAACAAGTAATTTCACTGGCTGAGATTCCGCAAGGGAAATCTTACGGAAACCAATGAAAGTAGGTAATGAATTATTCATGAGTACGAAATTTTACCAGCCAATTGTCCCACGGTAGATAAATAGAGTGAAACGGAATGGATCGAACGTGGGTTTCCGACGATGGCTTTTCAGTGGTTTACACAAATATAACTTCAGATTTTATTTCATAATATACGCTGAAACTTTTTGTTGAAACACTTCATAGCTGAACTGCTAAATGTCAAGACGTCAAATTATTACTCATAGTAATGCCTATTTCTATTTGATACTTTCAATTTCCTTCCTAGAACAAGAACTCAAAATATTCTGGAAGCTTTTATAATACTGTCAGAATCATAATGCATGTGATCATATTCAGCATTTTTACGAAGAGTAGGGACAAAACAAGTTTTTACAACTTTGATTTAGAAATATCAGAAAGAAGCATGCACTTAAGAGAACATTTGCTTGCATTAGCTAATGTTCAGGTCAAGTATTTCGTCTAATGGACATTAGTCTTACTCGTAATATTACTAGTATATCGACATTCGGTGCTCGCTCGATAAAATAAGGTTCGATTTTACAACTAAGAGATGTCCTCTATATGACTTAAATTTAGTATCTCTAGTATTTGGTTTCTAGCTCACCTGGCACATAGTGCCAGAGTGAGCTTTTGTCATACCCCAATTTCCGGTGTGCGTCGTGAGGCGTCAACAATTTCATTCAAACGACATCTCCTCTGAAACCACTGGGCCAAATTAAATGAAACTTGCATGGGATGTTCCTTGCATGAAGCTCTTCCAAAGTTGTTCAACGAATTCAATTACATGCAGAACTCTGGTTGCTATGGCAACTTAAAGGAAAAACTTTGAAAATCTTCTTGTCTGAAACTACAAGGCCTGGAGCTTAGATATTTGGTATGAGGCATCATCTAGTAGACCTCTACCAAGATTGTTCAAAATCTGACCCTTGGGTCAGAACTGGCCCCGCCTTGGGGGTCACTTGATTTACATAGAGTTAAATAGGGAAAACTTTAAAAATCTTCTTGTCAGAAACTACAAGGCATGGAGCTTAGATATTTGGTGTTGAGCATTGTCTAGTAGACTTCTACCAAGATTGTTCAAATCATGGCCCCTGGGTCAAAATTGGCTACGCCCAAGGGGTCACATGTTTTACATAGAGTTATATTGCAAAAATCTTTAAAAATCTTCTTGTCACAAACTGCAAGGCCTGGAGCTTAGATATTTGGTAGTATGCACTTTGACCACTGTGACCCTGCCCAAAAATCTTTTTTCTCATTTTTTAAGTTTTTCGCTATGGCAATAAAATTTGGATCATTTGTAGAGTTTTTCAAGATGATTTCAAAAACATTATTCCTCGACCTATATTTTTGACCTACTGACCTACTTTTTTTGTTTTTTAGCTACAGCAATGAAATTTGGACCATGTGCACATTTTTTTCGTTTCGATTTCAAAAATGTCGCATGACCTATATTTTTGACCTACTTTTTGTTTTTGGAGCTATGGCAATGAAATTTGGACCATGTGTACAGTTTTTTGTTCCAATTTCAAAAGCGTCATAGCATGACCTATATTTTTGACCTACTGACCTACGTTTTTGTTTAAAAGCTACGGCAATGGAATTTGGACCATGTGCACAGCTTTTCGTTCCGATTTTAAAAATGTCGCATTATGACCTTTATTTTGACCTACTGACCTACTTTTTGTTTTTGGAGCTATGGAATGAAATTGCATTGGACCATTTCTGTGATATGCATCATTACATTCATAAAAATTTCTTTCATCTTTGAACCCAGATGAGCGCTTTAGGGCCATTGGCCCTCTTGTTTGTTAAACTTCTGGAATTAACAAAACTTGATCATAGCTGTTCTTCATAATGTCTAGGTGGAAAGTTATTTGTTTTCATTACTAGCCTCCATATTAGAAGGTGCCTAATGTTAAAATTTAACCTTCAAATTTAACAGTTGTCTGAAATCTCTTAATATCAAAACAGTAAAGAAAAAGAAGAACAAACTATTTAAGAATATGTGGTGCCATGCCTATTGTTGCTCGTGAAATATTTACAATGATTATTTACTTAATCGGAAAGCGAGCCACCGTAAAAGTGTCGATTCTTTTGTAATGGACTGGTGAACAGCGCGATTTCCCTGTTTTTATTGTTAAGTAGTCAACCTACTTTTACGGGTATACAAATCCTGACTAGTAGAAAGTCAGCAGCAGCCAAACTTAACAGGAGCATGTTCGTGACATTTTGTTAAAATTTGCTACTGACACTATCACCAAGCTGTTGCCTAGCAACCCGAGAAGCACTTGATTGAATGATTGTATTTGGTAAAAATTAGACAATATAACATAAAACAAATACAAATTCAATGTCAACATAAAACATGTAAACATTAAAGTGCATTGTAGAAGACTTGAATATTTACACGTCGTAAAAACTCATACCAACAGTGGTATTTACAAAAAAAGTAATTAGAAAGGTTACTTGAAGCACTCTTGGAAAATACCAACACGATACAGCTTGGCTTTCAGTTTTAAGTGAACAAGTTAATATAATTAGCTTATGATTGTGTGTCTTTTATTGTTTAATCTAATTACAACCGTTCAAATTACCAACAAAATGGTTGCATTAGATTTAAAACTGTTTAATTGCAAACTAAGTTTTTGCAGTGTTTCAAACAATCGGGATCGGATAATATGAAAAAGAATACGGGAATGGGGGACAACAGTCTGGTTTAATTAAGGAGAACTGTATTCTGAATAATGTGCAGTTAGGTATTCAGTTATTTAGCCAAAATGAGTTATGACTAGATAAAGCAATATTGCCAGAAGCAACACAAAAGTGAAACTCCTTGTCCTTTTTGAAATAAATATAAAAATTCTTTATTCATCTCGATGAGATCTAGTTTGAGTCTGGTAAAATTTCAAATTGTTGTCGAAGTGTTAGACACGGCTTCGAAAAGCAGTGGCATTAAACATTTTATAAAATAATGGCTTTATACTCAAATCAGTCTGCTGAACAGTCAAGCATTGCGTAAGACCTCAATTACTTTGTTTTTCAGGGTTACGGTTAGAGTTTGATTTAAGCAGACGTTCTACCATACAAATTGCAGGCGGCACCTTATAACGTGCATGGCTATACATTTAATGGTATGTTTGCGTATGTTAACACGTCTTGTAAATGTAAATATCTGCAACAGTGACAATTTTAATTCTGCTATATCAAAATTTGATACTCTGGAGAAAACTTGAAAAACAAGTCCGAATGAGAACTCAATGTATAATCTAGACTAAACGTCAAACGGATAACGTCTGTTCACCTAATACATAAATGAGACACAGTTTTGTGAGTTACAGCATGCTAAATATAATTGTACAGGCAAATTTCAAACCTGCCCTTTAGAAAATTTGCAAATTTTGTTAGGCACTTGAATTGAATAATTGACGTTACAGGCAAATTTGCGTGCCTAAATATATATATTATGCGTGCCTAAATATATGACTCTGTCTTTTGTTTATCTTGTAGAGTTCAGTTTATATGGTTACCAATTCCTATTTCTTACTTAAACAGCCAAAATGGCGACGAGGGCATTGAAATAAACAAACGTCATTAAGAATAAAATGATAAATAGTAAAAGAAAAATATGAGAAAAATATCAACTGTATTCTTACGTTGATTCCATAAAACAGCCAGCATTGGATAGATGTTATTCATTTGTAGTTATTTTCCTGTGAATATATAGGCATGTATACACTTTTAACACAATCTTACAAACCTTACGTAATCTTGTTTGAAAATCTAAAATGATCACGCAGACATTAAGTGTAGCTTTATTTGCAATGTTCTAAAAAAAAAAGAGAAAAAGAACATACATACTATTTCTTTGTTTTCATTCCTAATGGAAAATGCTAATCTGATTAACCAAAGATTGTCTTATTTCTAATAAATTTGAAAAGCCATTATGAATGATACAAAAACAGAATGTCTGAGGGGCAGTTATAAAATTCACATTAAAAAAAACCCATAAAGGTATAAACAGAGATAATGTTTCTTTATAAAGTTGTTCTCTGCTAGATTCAAAAGAACAATTGTATTGTGTGTTTTTTTCTTTGTTGTTTTAAACTTTTTTTAACGTAGACCGTTTTTTTTGTTTGTTTTTTAAACGTAGGTTGTTGTTTTTTTTAAACGTAGGCTGTTGTTTTTGTTTTTAAACGCATACAAGCAAATATGAAATGAGTTTCTTTGTTTCCTTTAATGGAATAATAAATAACTTATGGAAATTTGACCTGTCAAATAATTCTATGCAGCTTCAAAGTAATAAGACGAACGTTTGTTAATTGTTGCTTTGATTAGTACGTTTGTTGTGGCAAAACGAAATGCACATATTTGATTTATGATATGATAGACTAAATTAATATGTAAAAGGAAAATCATCTTTAATATGGAGACTCGGGATAACCCCCACATCTTCTTTTAAGTATCAGATTTTACCACACCTCAATTTCATCCATGTTGTTCGCAATTAAAAATTTACACAATTGCACGAGTTATTATGAATAACGAGTGGAATAAAGCCCGTCTTTACATGGCCACGAATATAATGTTCTATTTATATCATAGGAGTTTTGTAAGTGAATGGAGACAGAAATAAATAATCTAGTCTAAGCGTAATAAAGTCTGCAAATGTTCAGAAATATTTCAGTCATTCTGACTAAATTGAACAATAACTATTAAGACAAAAGTGTACTGACAGAATATTATGAGGAAATAAAAAAATTATAAAAGATATAAATGATTTGCTTAGGAAGCGTTTTCATTTTAGATGAATTTTAACCTACTGAGTGCCAAAATTGCAATAATACCCGTAACTGCTTTGTTAACCGTTCACACCTTTATTCTTGAAAACACAACAAGATAGAAATGTCGATTCCTTTACCATATTTGTATTCAATCCTCATAAATCCGATCTGGAAAAGTGTTATAAATCATAACAAATAAATGCATTAATGAATTAAAATAGAATTCGTAAAGACAAGCTGACTTGTTTATGCCAAAAATTACGGGGATGAGGCACAAACTTCGGGTATAAACAGAAAAAAATACGGATTAATATATCAAGATTAATTTAATTGACTGTCTTTCAAAATTCTATTTGTGAAATTTATTCCCAAAGTAATACTTCACGGTTTAATCTAGATCATTCAGAAAACTTTGGGCGCCATAAATCGTTGACACTGTTCACATAGTAACGCTCCTGACACTGTTGATATAGTAACCCTGCTCTCAAAGGTTTACTTTCAAGAAATAGCGACATTAATTAGACTTTCTTTAAATTTCTTTGTTGGATGTTTAAGCTAAAAGAACCAGAATTACACACGATATGTCCTTTCTTTGTGATTTATTCAAATTAACAGGGAAATATCTTGTCAGTGTATGGCTTACTAGCGTGAGTAAATGAAACAAAATCTAAATAATATCCGAGTTCTAGTGTCCAGATTATTTGCAATCACAGAATCTACTTAGGAAATTGGTACAAGTAAGCAGCATGTGCATCTGAATATTTTGTCGTTGTTGTTTTTTTTTTTTGCAAGAGCAGACAACCACACCACCGAAGTAGGTAAGTGCCTCTAACAAAGTCACGTGAATTTAAGAACCATTATTTCTTATCAGAACATTTTTTAAGCTTGGTGTCTTCATTAGATTCGAATCGAACACTTCAAACAGATTTGAAGAATGGCCCTCAATTGCGAAATGTGCTTTGACAAGTAGTTCGTGAGGTGATTTCTAAGAGTGTTATTATAGTCTAAGAAAACATGTACTCCACACATAATAAAAATAAGAAGAGTTTAAATGAACTCCACACATAATAAAAATAAGAAGAGTTTACAGGAACTCCACACATAATACAAAATAAGAAGAGTATGCAAACGTAAGCGGATTTCTTGGTTTTCCACGAGAAGTATGAAAAGATTTTCTAACAAATTTATTTGTTGCATTGGCGTTGTTGCCAAGTAGGGTGTATTAATTTGCTACACCACCATGTATACAGTTTTTAAGTTTGTCGCAGTAAGTTCTGACTAAGCAAACTGGAATTAAACACCAGCTGTACAGCAAGTGAGATTCCATGATTTTATATCAAAATTGATGTCATTTACTTTATAAATGTTGTATACTAGTTCTTATTTATATAGTTATATACGACGATTTATCATTTTTGCTGCCAAACTTAATGGTTCTTACTTTACTTTACGCTAGATTAAGTAACTGAGCAATCAAACATTTTTTGCTTACTGCTTTATGTTTTAAAGAATGTGAACTTTCTGCAATATAACCGAGAGGTGTCAACTTAGACACAAGCAAGGGTAATAGAGCGTATAATGGCAGAAATGGAATATTTATCTTATAGAATAGTATAAGAAAGCTGTAGATAGATGCTTTTGTTTCCTCCACGTGGGAGAGCATAAAGCTTTCAAGTTCTATACCTATCTTCTTTTCTCAACTAAGTCAAAAAGACAAAGTGCTGAGAAAATCTGCAAATGTTCAGTGAAAATCTACAAATGTTCAGTGAAAATCTACAAATGTTCAGTGAAAATCTGCAAATGTTCAGATAAAATCTGCAAATGTTCAGTGAAACTCTGCAAATGTTTAGTGAAAATCTACAAATCTTCAGTGAAAATCTGCAAATGTTCAATGAAAATCTGCAAATGTTCAGTGAAAATCTGCAAATCTTCAGTAAAAATCTGCAAATGTTCAGTGAAAATCTGCAAATGTTCAGTGAAAATCTACACATCTTCAGTGAAAAAAAAACACCATTTTTATGCAGAACACTAAGATAGACTCAAGTAAGAACATAACTTATAACTTACGAGAAAATGTGCAGTTAATTGTTGCTTTGATTAGTACAAATAAAAAATGTCCTCTTTTTTCCCCAGTTATATTAGAACATATTAGAACTGGCTGAATACAGTGTGTCTTAAAACCTGACCTGAGGTTTATGCAGTTTACCTGTATCTGTTAAGTAACACAGCTCGTGTTCCCGAGCAGGGCCATCTGAACCAGAAAGTACGTCATGTCTACTGAGCTTAAAATCATTAAAGTGCATTCGGCTGTCAGCAAATTCCTTTTTCAAGCTGAGATGTTGTTCCTTTACCTAAAACGATATCTTATCGCCTAAATCTTTTACAGTCTTCAAATAAATATTTGAATTTAATTTCGTTTTAATGCTTTTATTTAGAGAATATGAGCAATCTTTACATTACCTGATTCTGAACGCCATCATAGTTAGGTCACCTAAACATTGTAGCAAACACTTAAACACATGTTTCTTTTTACCTTTTATACAACTTGACTTTTTGGCAAGTCTTAACACAATTGTATTTCATACATTTATAAAAATTCTAGATTTTAACTACGGTTAACGGCTTATGGATAATTATAAATTATTGTATTTACTCGCCCGAACAAGTAAAAAACAATTTTTTTTTTATATCACCAATTTGCACAAAAACCGAAACCAAATACCGATCTGTTATAACACAGTTGGTTACCGTCACCTATAAGTTGATCTTTTGAAGATTGAAATATACTTCTTTCTATACCAAACATTTGTTCTGCTACAATCTATTTTTTTCTCTTCGTTTTGATACGATTAGTCATCTGTATTTCAAAGTTGTTCTAATGATCATTACATGTTAGCAGTCACGTTCTTCTTTTCGAGGAAAAGAGTGCATATACAGTGCCATTAGCAGCTTAAATTGCGAACAGTTGATCATTAAGCGGATAAAGATAATAGAAGATAATGTTCCAAATATTACACTCCGTGACAAACTTGTCTTAGAGGTTATTATTTCAACGGTTTCTTATCAAATCTAATTATTCAATGGATAGAAGCAGGTAACGTTCTATGACTGTTTTGAAAATACTATTTACGAGTTCTGTTTTTTATATTTGCATTTGTAAAAAAGTTAAACTGTTTCTCTTCTATGATTTTATCAGATAGTTATTTGTTCATCAATTACTGACACATTTTCATTTTGTCGTTCGACACTTGAAGGAAGCTTCGATATTACAACAGCTCAACAATGTGTAGGAACTACAGCATTTAATACGATAATATATTATGTGATATAGCATAACCTTGAGACAGCATTCGTACGTTTTTTTAAATTTTGTATTTGCAAACATGATGTATTGGTATACTCTAAATTGAAAAAAAAATCTTTCCTTATGGGAATGGATTCCGTTCAAGAAAACGGAAAAAATACCTAGCGTAAAAAGGAAACCTTAAATTCAATTAAAAAAATTTTCTTCTGTTATGTATGCCTCTATTTCTTTGAAAAACATACATTTTATTATTTTATCAAAGTAGGAATTTATGTTTAATAGCGTCTGCTTCTGTTTTTATTATTTATACAACAAAACGAAAGCAACACTGTATAAACGAAATGCGTTGATTTTTGGGTGTGGAAAGGGGAAGCCGTGACTGGCTTGTCATTACAATTTCTTTTTCACAGAAACCGTACTTCAAAAAGCACTTACATGCTTCACAACCGTGTCCAACAACATAGTTTTCTTTTTAATGGCATCTCCGTGTATGAAGAAGTATTGAAGTGTGCTCCCTGATTGGAGAGCGTAACATCTACTAACAATGCTCAGGAATCGATACGCAGCCATCGCTTATATATAAATACGGCAAAGACACTTGCAAAGATGCTTTTGTTTTCATAACTGGATTACTGGTCAGATGCATTATTTTCATTTTTGGATTATTGGTCAGAGGGACAGTAACTCTAAAAGAACAGGATTCATTTGTATGAGAACTAATAGTCTTAGAGTTGATAACCGTTTTAGGTTAAAAATCTTTTTCAATTTATGTTGTTATGTATCGGCACTTTATATATCAAGGAAATAAATAAACATCCATTTAAATTCATAAAAAGTTGTTTGTTTGCAAATTACTGGAGATTTTATTTTATAACAGTTACGTAGTGTTAACAATATAATAACGGAGTAAACAATAACCCAAAACAGAATGTGATTAGAAATTCAGCAGCTCGCTGTGAAACACTTCCCTATTAAGGTTAAACAAGTATAAAGATATTTTGATATAAGGAAAAATTAAAGAGAAAAATGGATTTAAACAGGACATCAATAAAAGCGGAATGCCTTGTTCTGTTGATTAATAAAACGTGTAATTCATCGACCCTTATTTTAAAGGAGTCACAGAAAAACGATGAGTACGACTACTATTACGAGTACGAATATGACGCTGACCCTGGAAATATTCCCGTGGAACAACTCGTACCTGTGTCACTTGTATATGGAATAACTATGGTTCTTGGGTTGCTAGGCAACAGTTTGGTGATAGTGTCAGTAGCAAAGTTTAAGAAAATGCAAAATGTCACTAACATGTTCCTGTTAAGTTTGGCTACTGCTGACCTTCTTCTGGTAATGATTTGTATACCCGTCAAGGTAAGTTTTTTATCATCTTTCCGTTTATACAATGTTTGGTTCTTCATATTACACCTTTATGCATTTCTCAATACCGCAGGTTCGATAAAAGGTGCAAAACGACTCTAAGAGATGTAAACTTCTTTCTGAATTTGGAGGATAGACGATAGCAAAAATGATGATAAATATTGACACGTTTCGCTGCTAACATGCATTTTATATATTCATCTAAGACTTGTATCCTAGACATGATTTACTTCAAATAAGATCTTCCGAGTCAAATTTCATGTTCATGACAACACGTGATTTTCTATAAGTATTAGGGAATTTGAGAGACGTCCACATCGATAAAGATTGATCATTTTATCAGTATCTTAATCTTTCAAAACATTAATTTTATGGCACCCGCCAATGTTTCGGTTTTTAATGCCTCCTGTTGTTATTCAATTAAAAGTTTTCAAGTAAGAATCTAAACTGCCAAGAAACAAATGATAATAAAACACTACGTTACTCAAAGTTTATTACACAACTGAATTTGTGGTAGAACAAGATATATAAAAGTTAACGCAGCAGAGTTGTGGTAGAATAAGATACATTGAAGCGACGCTCTTCACTAGGTACTTAAAGTAAAAATAAACATTCCAATAATTGATAGAGATCACTTGTCGGAATGCCCTGTAGCTATACAGATGAATCAGTAAGTTTAAAAGGCTGGTAATACGGAGCATTGTTCCCATTCACTATCACAAAAAGTATGCATTTTTTCTTGATAAACTGAAAGTTATAACTTATAAAGTTGTTTCTTTTAGATTTTTTTATCGATATTGAATTTACAACTACTCATAAAAGCAAAACCTTTTCTGAAATTTAGGTATTATCAGACGTAAAATGTGAAGTAGAAATTGCATCACATTCTTACAGACAAAATACGAACTAACGTTTTTTTCAAAGGCAAATATTGTTAACTAAATCAAAGTGAAAATATTTATATGTACTAATGTCACATACATGTATGGAATCAAGAATCACAAAAGAATTTTTATATCAGTTATAATAACTAAATACTTTCAATCAAAAGAAAGTATAATAATGCTGTTTTTGCAGCGTCCTTATGCTAATGTAAATATCAGAACAAAACAAAAGTAACTATTGTAATCATTATGTGTTTGAGCATTCGGTATGTTTAAAGACATTCTGGTGCCCGTTAGTAAGAGATTGTTATAAGTAAGAGGTCTCGTGTTAACAAGCATCAGGAAGTTTTGTTTATCAAAAGTAATATAAAGAAGAATTGTGCCTATCCACTGGTGAAACACTGGTTTAACTAGCAAATTCCATGTTTATTGGGTTGTTTTATGTTTGTTTTCTTTTGTTTTACTTTTTTTTTCTTTTTTTTTTTGGGGGGGGATGCATATTGTTGTTCCTGTTAATAGACATCGGAGTACATAAGTAGGAAATTAATTAAACCAAATGAAGTGTTTCTTGGGATTGCTATACTTAAGCCAATATAGTCAAACTCATGACAGATACATTTAATAAATTAACGTTATTTTGCAGAATTGTGTTTTAGTGTAAGTGTAGTCAACCCTTGCGTGAACTTTTGTAAAATCTCTGTTACAACTGAATTAGCATCGGACACTACAAATAGTCTGAAAGAATGACTCCAATTACCGAAATGTGTTTTGACAACGAATTCAAGAGTTTATCACAAAAGAAACTTGTTAGAGTATTGAATATCATGAAAATGTATCACAACATTAATATAACTAAGTACATGTTGTACAATTATAAGAAAGTGGAGTGGGTTTTATCACAAGACGTTTAATCAAAATAGGGAGCATAAAATGTTTTACAATCGAATGTACTCATAAGACTGGCTCTAAGGGCTATTGGCATTAACGTTAATTGAGCTAATATCACTACGTTATCTTTAATATGATTTGTCTGGTATATAGCGAAATTAGAAGAACTTTTGTTTCAAATCCAGTTGATAAAAACATGACTCCTGTGGTACACAATACATAAATCGAGTTATTTTGTTCGAAATCCAAGTATGTACAAATTTATTGAACTTCTGAATGCAAAAAGAAAATCAGTTATTCTTAGATTCCCACGGTATTGTAATAAAACATTATGAAGTCCGATTGAATGCATTGTAATAAAGTTAACTGCACTGTTGTTGAAATGATGAGAAGTAATTAGATGCCATTTTGTATTATTATACCGTCATTTCCAAGAAATGCTCAGTAGCTAAAAAATAAAAACTAACATGTACATACTTATCGTATAAAGGTCATATAAAAGAACGTTTGCTTGCTAAGTAAACACTTGACAACCCCGAGGGGCTTTTCTATCCGACTTAGACCACGTGAAATCAAAAACACAAAATAATCATGATGCTACAGTCGGTTTTTATGTACTTGCATTCCATACTTGCATTTAGCTCTACTATTCGAAGAATAAGGAAGGCAATTGCACCCGGCGTCGGCATTGGTTAAAGTTTGAATTAAGTGTAATAGCTTTGTCATTATTAAAGGGTATCAATTGAAGCTTAAAATACTTGCATATATAGTCAAAAGGCTCTGTTGTGGGACAAGGGACATAACTCTTCTAGGAATATTTACAGAATTATGCTCCCTTTAAACTTAGTTATTTTGGTTAAAGTCTTTTAATAGCTTGTTCACTATAAGCGTTTTCAATTTTAAATTAAAATACTTGCATATAGTGGCAAGGCCCAGCCGTGGGATAAGGGCATACCTCTGATAGGAATATTTACAAAATTATGCCCCTTTCTACTTATAAATTTTGCTTGCTGTCGGACAAAGGGCATAACTGTATTAGCAGTTTTTTCAGGATTATTCCTCTTTTCTACTAAGAAATTAGGTTTAATTTTAAGATAAAGATTTTTTATTATTTTAGAATTATGTTCCCAGTCATTTAGAATTTTGGTTTAATTTAAAAATAAAATGTAACATCTTGTTTAATATGGAAGATTCAATTGAAAATAATAATACTTTCGTATGTAAATAAAGCTTTACTCTGTGATTAGGTGCTTTTTTTATAGAAAAAGAATATTATTCCCCTTTTATTTATGTCCCTTTTTGAAATTACTTTTTTAGTTCAGGAGAAAAAAGTTTTTTTCAAGTAAAACCTATATGTAATATGTATATAAGTTGTATATACATATAAAAACCTATATATTACTTGTTCAGATGCGGAATTTTTTAATCGCTCAGGATTACGGCCTTCGTGATTAAATTAATACGCATCTCCACTCGACACCGTGTTATATTTGACGGTAGATCATTCAAACTTAAAATCTATTTCCTAAATATACAATTAATAGTTATTTACCTTTGTTGCATGCTAGAGAAACATTTTTGCAGAAGAAGACAAGCTGTACAGGCTTAATTATAAGAAAGAGATGGTGACTTTAATACTTCGTCTTGTCAAAATGAGCTATGACTAAGTATATTGGAACTAGACACAAACATTAAAGTATTCGTGATAACATACACAATATAGATAAAAGAATGTGGCTAATTAAGATGTATTTTATGTGAGCCCTGTTTGATAGAACACTGTCAAGGTGAATCACAAAAACTAAATGCTTATATAAGCTTTTTTGGCAAATTCTTTCCAGAGTATCCAAGATAAACAGCTGCCATATTTTCAGGGAAACGTGTGATCACACGGAAAAGGCTTGTTACTAATAGAATTTTTTAACAAATAGTCTCTTTTTTCAAGACGTGGTATGTTGAATACTATAAAATTGTTATAGACCTGAGAATCTACACTGTTGTTCTTGGAAAATGCACACATATAAATGCTAATGTCAAATTGTAAACACTGTATGGGATTAGTCTAGGTGCTTTTGCAGACTACAGCATTTTATATCAGTGAGCCCTTAGTGAAGCATTTAAAAGAAGTATAATGTTAGATCAGTTTACCTCGAACTACTTGTTTCCTTTTTACTATGTGTAGTGTTACAAAATATTTGAGCACACAATACCAGATAGTAAAAATGCAGCAAAAGAAATTAATGCGACTTTGACATAAATGTTTTGTTAATAATAGGGATCAGTCACTTGTTACCAGGTTGTATATTTCTGTCAATTAAGGGATCACAGGGGCAATTGGCACAAGGTATGGAAGGCGCAATTCACTGTGAAGTTTGTTAGCTGTCAACTTTGTGAACCAAACAGTAAACTTAACAGCAACTGCATTAACTGAAAAGTTATAAATCATTCAAGAATTTATTCTGAACCGTTTCTGTACATGTGTAGGCAAAAAAAACCCAGATAAGACAATGTAAAAATCACAGTTATATATGCAGATATAGGAGGAGCAGTGGTCGAGGGGTTAGAGCACCGGACTCCCGATCCCATCAGAGGTGAGAGTCTCCAGTGACATTCCACATTTCTCACTTTCGGCTCCAGTGTTGGTATTAAACCTGCAAGCAGTCATCATATAAGTTGCACGAACTTGCCTGACTAGTATAGTCAGTATTGACTGTTGGCAGTAAGAAGTTGATGTTGAAGTTGATATAATATGAAATAAGTGCCGATCGTCGTACAGTACAAAGATTTCTATAATTAATAATTAATATTCATATTAAGACCACATAACCCTACTCCCTTTGTTGGACAAAATTTTACAGTGTTTTTTTCCCTCCATTTTATGGGCATTGGGATCCGGTTACCTTGGTATCATGCGATAATTTAAAAATTGTAATTAATGTCTGGAAAGATGACCAAAAATCCAAAAGAGATACAAGGTAAAAGAAATATTATTTCTTATTGTGTTTATACGAAAGAAAACAAAACATTTTATTAAGACTTGTACTCAACAGTCCATGGTCATTGATAACATACAAACACATATGCATGCGCAAAGAACTGCCCATACATAAGTATACAATAAACATTCAAAAGAAAGAGTGTGGAGGTGTTCTAGTACAACACCCTATACACTGACTTAGGTATTTTCTCATTTATTTTAATGTTTCATTCGAAAGATGATTAGTAATTTTAATACAGAAACAATGTGTGTAGGGTGTCGAACTCACGACCCCTGGATTATTACACTCACCTGCCATGTATATTTGATTGTATACAGACTTTTCCCATTAAATGACCCAAAGTCGAAAGAGAATTGTCAATGAGTGGTTTTATAGTGAAATTTTAAGAACAATAGGAATGCAAACAATTTATTGACATGAGAAATTCCCTTTATTCTCAATGGATGTCTCGAGGCGTATAATTATCGTCAAAAAATACAAAGAAATCAGTTATCATTAATGAAGTATTTAAAAGCCAACCAACTGATTCCTGAAATGGTATGCTGTTCATCTGAAACGTTGTTAAGGGAAATTAAAATGAGTGCAACAAAGATAGTATGCGTTTATAAACGTTTAAGTTTGAGAACGAATCTTTATATGCACTTTTTTCGGGGGGTGGGGGTGTCGGTAAGCCGGAACATAATAACAAGTAGGCAAATCAAGCATAGATTTTTATCCATATCAATATATCCAAAATATATCACCACACAAACGCAAAACTATAAAAAAACTTAGATAATGTGCAAACTTTTGCAATAAGCAATCTTTAATAAAGAACATATACGTTCATATGTAAAGCGTATAGCAGTTTTACTGCAAAAGGTGATTAAATTATTATCAACGAGAACATACCGTTCGGTCACGTATAGGTGTACAGCTCGCTGGCTAACTCAAAGCACTGAAAAGCCCCACGACTGTCGACGTAGTCATCTTTTTATCTTTACAAATAAATAAGCGTTGTGATTCAAATATTACGCTTTTTGTACTGTATAGGGTTAGCTTAAACGTTAAGTCTGATATGAATCTATTATTTTTAACATTTAAAGTGTTTGTTTATCAAGTAGTAAATTTCAAGGGAATTACAAACCAAAGATATATTCCAATAAATGTTTATAATCGCAAAATTTAGATATCACTTTAATTTCAAAGGCAAGTGGATACTTGTTGAAACTGAATTTGAATATTCTGTTTGTAAAATTCACTAAAGTTACAATTGACACTTCTTTAATCTTCATGAAGCAGCACCATTACTTAAAGAGCATCATTCATACTATTATATCCCATTCCACAGACACAGTATTATATTACTATATACGAGAGAATGGCCATTCATAAATGCCATATATTTGCCTCCAAACAAGTGTCTGTGTCCCATTCTTGCTAACTAAAATGCTTCCTGGACAAATGTTGTAAAGACAATGCATTTCAGAACTCTCCTCAAGTAACGGACAGTTATTGACACTTAGAAAACCTCTGGGACAAAGTTGACAGACTGATGATATGCGATGTCAATTATATAGAACGACGAAGTTTCATACGAGCTTAATCACACGTAAAGCTTCGAAGCATGGCCTCATAATGTTAATTACGTATTTTAAAAAGAGTCATTAAATTTTCTCTTATGTTGTATTCAAAATTTTAAAAGTCTTTGAATCTGAATAAAGAAGCCACTTTTACAGAATATTAAACATCATTCATACAATTTATAGGTTTTTTCGGCGAGGAAGCTGGATCAAATACGTTTATTTAGGAAATAGATTTTAAGTTTGAGTGATATACCGTCGAATATAAGAAGAAGAAGCTTCATTTTGCAATAAATAAAACAGTCATTCAGCCTTACATCAATAAAAACATGTGACCAGTTTAACACACATGGCAAGATGGCAAATATTGAAAAAAAAACAACTTTATAATTTCTTTCAGTAAAGAAGCATAATAATAATTAAACATTTTTTACAATTTTTACATTTTGGGAGAAACAATATAGATATCAATATATATCACGGTGTTGAGTTCAGATGCGTAGTAATTTAATTGCGAAGGCCGTAGGCTGTACACGTCGGTAGATAACGAAAACTTTAAAATCTATTTCCATTCTAACAAGTTCGGATATTTATTTACAAGGGGCGCATATACGAGCACTATTTACCAGTGACGTTTGCAGTAACGTCAGCGGTCGCCCGTTTGTGTTCAGCGTGATATTATGCATATGATATATCAACATCAATTCCATCTTTGTTAATTGGTGGTGAATTGCGGATAGTGTTAGAATAAAAGATCAACCTTTTCGACTTCTATTTCCACATGTGCGCAAAGCCATGAATCTTGAGTTTAGTCACTCAGAAATTTGAATCGTTAACATTTTAATGACTGAAAAAATATTTAATGCGTAAACGAACAGTGACTGAAAAATAGAAGTAAAGATGTTAAATTGTACAGTAACCTTATCTGTAAAACACTTCAACAGATTTTCTAGGAACGTGCCTCAGCCCTCAAGTTTCAAGATTCATCATATAACCAGTTCTCACACTAGTTTTTCATGTACGAATGAAACACCTAAGTAGTTACTAAGTAATTGTCAGTAGGGTATTGATATATTATTCAGTCTTGAAATGTTTCCGAATTAATTAGCTACCGTAGTATGCATTATCTATCTAAAAACATAAGTTTGGCACTCCAATTTCTTTGTTGATAAGAGAATAGACTGTTGTTTTTGTCTTTTTTTTGTCTCAGTCGATTTGTATTGTTGGCAAACCTTACCTAGCTAATTACCATATCAGAGACTGACATAGGGTCATCATTAAACAAAAACGCCAATGATTAATAATTTACTTAAACTACTTCATTTTGACCTTTCTGTAGAACAATGCTTTTGTTTGAAAGTCATTTAAGGAAAAATTCGAACCAAAACCACATAAAATAACATTAAAAACAATTTCTGTATGAAAATTAAAGTCAATCAGAATACATGCCTTTAGGTTCTTGAAATAATTTAATTTAATTTATACATTCTTACATCTTATTGTATGTATAATAATAATAACAATAATAATAATAATAAAAATTATTATTATTATTATGAAGTCAGGAGGTGTATGCTGAGCTGAAACCGAAACTTGCAATAAGCATTTCAGGTACATTTTTTCCAGTGACAGATCATTAAGTCGACATTGTAGTGATGTTTTAGGAAACACTTGAGTTAAGAGCTGAAAGTAATTTCGTCAAAACGATAAATGTTTAATATTTATTTTATCGTTTTATTGTCATAAACCCTCCGGGAATATGTAATTTAGATTTACTAACTGCTTTTGGTTGAATTCTATCAATAACATTTCTAAGGCAAAACATTTGAAAAGCAGAGAAACAAAGAGATTGGATACGCTACATGACATGAATATATTGAAGTATATACTAAATATGTATATTCCTGCAGAGAAATAAGATACTCAGCTTTGTATAAATTCATGTTGTTTTTTCCCCAACAAAGATTTTTACATTAAAACTATATCGTACTCTTGCTAAATGAATACAGAACTGCATTTCAAAGTTCAAGAACAAATAAATTCGGCCAGAATATACTCAAATAGTGTTAAACAATCATATATGTTATCAGTTTTCACTATCTTGACCATAAACTTCAAATATCTTCATGATATGCGGCGCTCTCTCTCCTTCTCTGTAAATTAAAGGGTTTGGAGAAAGCTAATAATAATATCTGTGAAACGTGAGTAATTTCCTTAAAATGGTATTACATTAAAACACTAAACGGTTTTTTATGAACAGAACAGAACAGAACGTTTATTAGACGTGTATGAAGTACATTGTCTTGATAACATAAATACATGTATATACAAAGAACAACATAGTCAACGTGACAACGCAAAATACAAAGAAATACAAAGAAAACACAAAGAAAATTATATAAATAATGACTTTGAGGATGAACAAATTAGCTTAAAACGTTAAGAATGTTATTTCTTATGGTTAATGCTTCTTTAACATACAATGATAAAGCGATGATTTCTTTTTTGTTATTACTTTGTAAAAGTTGAATATATTTTTAAACAGACGGATTAACAATATAAAACCTTTTAATATATTTATTTCTGACATCGGTGTAGCACGGACATTTACAAACAAAGTGAAATTCATCTTCTATATCATAAGAATTACAGCACAGACAGTATCTTTCTTCTCTTACAATTCGATTTCTGTTATATCTACCTGTTTGAATTCTTAAAGGTAGGACCGAAAGTCTTAATCTGCAAAAATAAAACCTTAAACTTTTTGGTAACAAATCTAAATATGATTCATATTCTAGACGACATTTAAATTCTCTGTAGAAAAACAATACTGGGCTATTCAATGATCGATACCAATCTTGTTTAAAACAATCAATAATAATATGAAGAGACTTATTTTCACATCCTGTATGCTTTAAGACCATAGCAAACAAGGTCCTTTACATAATATCGAAGGGCGAAAGATAATGGTCTAAAAACAAAACAATCTAATGCATTTTTATGTCGTACCTTATGTTGTATTTGATTTATTTGCTGACCATCTTTTGATGGTTAAATTTATCTTTGGAATATTTTATTGAGTTTGTCTGTTCTAATTTATTTTTATTATTTTTGTTTTGTTATTTATCAGTGTACCTATCTACTTATGTCTTCTAAATTAAAAAAAAAGCAACAAACAATTCCACAACGTGAAAAGTAAGTATGATAAGTCACTAACTTAGTGTAATAGAAATTTGTTGCTCCGTGTAAAAATGGATTTATAGCAAGCAATAGACAAACATCCAAGAAAGAATGTTACTGAAACATTTTTAAAGTGGTAAATTTGCACCTTAAAGCTTGAAACAAAAAGGGCTAGTTGATTTGTCTCAATTTTATCTGAAAACTAGCAAGTTAAGTTTTATGAACAAATGCATGTAAAAGAAAGGGCATGTCTTGCTATTAGTAAATATCTTCTTATGACTGATTGGTGAAAACACATTTTGAATAAGTCATCTGACAGTGCTTAATTTTGCCTTGAGGCGGTGGCAACAGCTGAAAGTCAAATGAGGTGCCAAAACAAAGATTCGTTATAGTGGTGTAATCATTATAAGACAAACCCTGAACTGGTCTTTTTGTGTCTAACAAAAATATATGTTCAGATATATACACAATCAGTTAATAAACAGATTCAAATATTTGAATGATTATAAAAAATAGACATATCAATAAATATAACTCGTTCCTATAGCGACACATTGGAGCATTATCTTTTTATCATTCTCCTCATAAAACGTTTTTATTTTTAATTATCACCTAATAGTCCCTTATATACACATTCATATTATTTTTCTGAAGTTGAAGATTGCACAGAAGAAGCTGGAATAAGTTCAGAGAAAAGAAACGGTAGGTTATTTCTCAAGTTTGTTGCTCTGCACAGGGGTATGTTATATTTTTTTATGAATAAATTTAAGATCAGTGAACTCAAAGGCCAATAGCAGAGGAAACTCTCAAAAGAGATATCAAATTTTAAACAATTTATGACCAGTTTAAATGCATTTAAGAGAATTTTCAATCTAGTGACGCCTAAAGATAACATTAATTTTGACAGTGAAACGAAACTATTGTCGGTTCATTTCGGATAATATTCAAATCATTTTAAGACGTTGCATTCAAATTGAAACTTATATAAATAACACATGGCAGTTATGGTGATGTGGATATTGTCAACCCGAGAAGAGCTGCTAGGCAAGGATGTAAATACATTTGAAGGGTTGAAAATATCCATATCACCCTCACTGCCATGTGTTATTTATTTTATTATACCGAAGTAACTACATGTAGACTTTAAAAGACATTCTCAGTTACAAACAGACGTTTGCATATCGTAACATTTTAATAAGCGTGTAGTGATCCAGAAGTCAAAAATGCTTACACTGAACGCAGTGGGTGTGTCTAATGCGCAAACGGACAACACTGCACATGTAATAATAAAAAAAAACACCCGGGTTATATTCAAAAACACGGAAGTACATGCAAAATAGACAAATTATTCCAATTTGACAGACAAGAAACTAACATTAGCGTTTAACTGAGGTATTATAAAATGATTTAAAGCATTTAAACTTTTCACCGATGAAAGACCAAGGGTTCAAGCGCCGCTTTTAGCCATAGCCTGTCATGTGAAAAGTTTGCAGTTTCTTACGGATGATAAGGCTATAGCTTTAGTACTGGTACGGTGGCTGGGTAAACTGTCCGCAATGTATTACTCTGACTTCGAAGAGGGTGTTCAGCTCCGTTCTGTTCTAATAATCTAATATCATAAACTGTATGAAGGCAAACGATGCAGAACCCTAATATCATTATCTAATATCCCTATGGTGATAGGTCTAAAATCGTGATGATTATTGTATTGATCTGGTTATAACAGTTAGTGATATAAGATATTTTAGCGAACTATGATATATGTATTTTAATTTCTATTTATTTCAGTTTTTCTTTCTTATTCAGCTTGTTCAAGAAAAATGTTATTAAGTGCAAAGGTATGGTTGATTTGTGACAGATAGTTTCTAATTCAAATACAAAATGGGGTTTACACAGTTTAAATATGTAGATACAACTTAGAAGCATTATGAATAATCATCAAGCTATTGTCAGATACGATCACATACCCAAACAGAACGCGACTACGGCCGAATATCGCTACTCGTTTTGCAGCATATCTCTCCCTCGCTGAAAATAAATCTGATGCTTAACTGACGCAGATATGCTAAACTAAACGTTGTATTGGTGAATACAGGTGAATGTAATAACAGGGACGACAAAAGATGCTGATTACGGCTTCAACAAACCTGTCGACTGATGAAATGACGCTTATGACTCGAGTATAACTTACGAACAAAGTAATAAATCCATCGTGCATAGGTGGGCAAAAATAAATCCGTCTAATATGTTTAGTTGGCACTATCTTATAATAAAAGATAATCTGGTGTATATACCAGTAACGAAATAGATTGTTAGCAAAGCCCTATGTCTTATGCTTACTTTTGTAAATTCTAAATTGTCGTTTTGTAATATTTTCTGATACTTAATCTTATTCTAGAAGAGAGTTGCGCAGAAGTCTTCTGGTGGTCATTTCCTATCACTCTGTCTTGTATTTTGATTCCTACAGAACCTGTGTTAGTTATAATTGGTTATTTTGTAAATATTACCTAACATGAATCTTACAAAATGATTTAGAGTTTATTTCTAAAATCGCAGATAGCTGACTGTTTACATATATTCACTTTAACTGCGTGGAGGTGGTAAAATTCTTAAGACGAGTAATTACTGAAACAGGCCAATAACTGGTCGCAAAACTAAACGCAGAGGGGCATGAGTAATCAAGTTGCTCCTTTTATAATTCTGTCAATAGCTATGTAAAATCAAAATGTTGTAATAAAGTTTGTTACTAGTTTATTTGATAGGGGGTAACGGGAACACAATCTTACTAGGAACAGAAATAAAAAAGTAACAAACCAATTAATATTAATTAAGAAAAGAAATATTTCTATTATAAACCAACACTTATGTGATAAATACAAGATCAGTACGTCTTGGCAAGAGAGACACACTGCAGATACTGTTCTATCAAAACATTAGCTAGACAAATGTATAGGAGAAAAACAAAAGCCTGAAGACTTCATTGTTCTAGTCTCGAATGAATTCATAAATTACAAAATCGTGCAAGAAGTAAATTAATTCGTTCGAAGAAAGACTGTAAGTAGATAAATGCATTTAGACGCATCGAAATGTACATTAAGTCGCCACTGTTCGACGACTGGCTGCTATCAGTGATAAAGCATAGAACTGAAAGTAACTCGCACATTAGAAAACAGTGGAATTGCGTTTTAATGACCAGTGGGCATTTAGATATTGAATTCTCGGCTATAGAGCATTAAGTTATGATAAATAAGGAAGTAAGTGAACTTGCAGCTCTCACTCCGTAAAGTTGAAATGAATCGGGTGTATCAGCTATTAGTTTAGAGGGTATTACATGTCTTTTTATCTTTCCTCTTGCACAGAAATTATCAAGACTTAATTAAAGAGAAAACTGTACTATGAGATGTTCACTATTCATCTATAATAACAATATGTCAAAAATTAAAAAAAGAAGAAAGAAACAAGTTTTATGACAAAGTTATGATTTGATTGTGTTGTATTGACACTATGCACGTTGATAGTGTTGTGAAGGAGAGAACTGGCCAGAAAATAACAATACAGTATTTTTTGTTCTGTCGACCTCTCAGTTTCGATTGTTTTGTGTAATTAGTCGAAAACAAGTTAAAGTACAAACTGATAAACTAAAAGAAATATAATAATCTACATTGTTTATATGGCAGGGAAATCAACGTTATTTTCTAAGCGGAATATTTATGTATATATTTCAACGGACAAATAAATTTCTTGCGAACAGATATGACTCCTCAGTTTATCTCTTCGATTACAAACAGATACACGTAGAATTGTTCACAAGTATAATATATATCAGGACTGGTAGAAAGAATGACAATAATTGAGTTTGCATAGACGTATAATATAAGAAAATGCTTAATTACGCGGATTTCTCCTTTGGGATAACATTATTTTATCAAGATTTGTCTGAAAATCAGCCAGACTGTCGATATTTATAACTAAAGGATTATACTAAACAATGCATAGCTGTAGCATTCTACGTAAGACAGACGCATAAATCAAGAAATAGTTTGGATAATGTTGGGAAAAATGTGAGGAATTTTCTTGCCCGAGTATCCCCAAGCAAAAGGTTTAGTGGCTTCTTGAAACTTCAGTGGTTAAATACAATTAAATTCGTAGTTACAATGCTTCAGTTTCATTTGCTAGCTTTGTATGCCAAGTTGCAGTGATATTATAGGAAACTGAAAAAACTGTAAGTGCTTTACTACGTTAAATGTTATTTAACAGAGTGTTTAGAAAGTCGTGCCAGCAACTTCCGTGATGATCTGCAAGTAACTTCAGCAAAGATAAACCTAATGTAAAAAATTTAAGCGGTCTTGGAGCAATAATTTTTTACAACAATGCCAATGGTTTCATCATTATTTTCCTACCTAGCTCATTTAATTTCTGATATTTATTTCCCAAATTGCTTTATCTGATTATGACTCATCTGAGGCATTTTTGTACGGCCAAATTTTGTTCGAAGAACAGAAGTCCTTCAATTAACTTTAGATTATCTATCTTGTCTTACAGACTTTCTAGTAATAGATATGCAGTCAATAAAAGAAACACCAAACGCTCTAGACTACTGAGGCAAAGAATATTGTAATTCCTTGTCAAATCCTGTATGTGGAAACTGGCTTATATTAATGCATCAGAATCTGTTAAGGAAAATCATGCTAAACTATGAAAACTTAGCATTTTTTCTTGAAAAAAGTAACTTTCAGATAAGGATACATCATGATAACCCTTTGATCTTTTACTGTTTATCTGAATTTGTAAGAAAAGTTAATAATATGAGTGTACTCGTTTAGCAGTGAATTTACTTGTTTATTGAAACGATAGAGCAGTTATGCAGCCCATCAATGGTGACGGAGTAACATGTTGCATAATAGTTTTAATGCAATAACCCCCTAAAGATATCGCATAAAACATTAAAACGAAGAAATGGAAAATTTAATATTTCAATATTCTGACAAATTTTCTCTATTTTCCCATTTGCATCTTAAATGTCATAAACAATTTATACAAGCTTTCACAAAATACACTTGATTTACCAAATTGAAACCGATGCGTGTAAAATGAGGCTCTAGAGAAAACTGACTCAGTGAATTCTGTCTTCACATTCTGGTAATTAATACTGATATTCATTTTTGTTTCTCTTGAAAGTGGTTTTATTATTTCACTAAAATAACAAAGTCGATTTAATACTGCTTAAGAAAGACAGTCCTCCGCCATAGGAATATACTTGTTTACACAAATTATTCTGGGCAACAGCCACTGTGACAAGCTTGATTCTCCTTTGGTGGAATTTGTTTCAGGCATTGCTTGGCTGCAAAATAAAATTTCTGGTTAAGAAAACGTGAAGGTAACATATTTGTGTTAAATATTACAATTTGTTATATGTATTCTACTAACTTATAGTATGCAGATAAAATTCTAAGATAACTAACTTAGATCTATTCTTTAAAAGTATGTGTTTTCTGTTGCCTTTGACAATATCTGATATCGGATACAAACTTTTTTTTCTATACAATTTTTTTCATCACTGATAATTTTAATTAATAAATCACTGGTATTTGAAATAGCCTTTGCTGACGAATATGTACTGACTACAGTGAGCACAGCACAAATGACTATAGGCTAATACGTACGTATGTTGGTCATAATCATCCTAGGAAACTTATTACTGGCTGACCTGTCCCAGGTTAGAGTCTTGCACTTTCATGTATAGTCATTCTCTATCGCGCTTTATTGTATCATATACATGTAAGCTATGGTCAGCTATGGTCAGCATTAGTTATGTCGCCTCCATTAGTAATCATATTTTCTCGTATTCCATGCCTCAGCAGTCAGTTATTGTCAAGTTGTTGTTCATTGATCCTATAATCTTATAACAATACAAAAGATATATATTTCTGATTTTATTACAGAATAATCCCGTCGCGATTACTCAGAAATCTCCACCGGCCATTACATAAACTTGTCTTAAGTCTTTTCAGATTTAGAGTTTTGCTTTTCGACAATACATAGCCATAGGAAATCTCCGTCAGGTTATCCGATAGTCAGTACTATGTAAAGAACATTTGGCAAATGGGGCTGCCATTTCATTCATCTTATTGGTTATATAACTTGTCCAGCATTTAGTAGATTTTTATTGAAATATACACGCATCTTCACAACGTTTCGAAGTCAATGAATAATAATGTTGAACTTTGATAAAGAATGGTCAAGAAATTCGGTTAAATGTTAAAAGAATCATTGCTTATGACATTATTTATTACTAAAATACCAAGTGTTGTATATGATACTGAATGTCAGGGCGAAGATAGATTTGCTGCTGTAGTTACCAGTTATAAGACATATTAAAATAAATTGTTCCACTAATTCCCAGCGACCAGCCTCCGTGGATCCCGCAAGAAAAAGGAAGTAGCAAGACGGTGTAACCGTACAGCAGCTAACTGTAATTTTTACCATTAGGTTAAAAGGGCATAATTTAGTCCTGCACTCTAATAACCTCGGCTATCAACGAGTGATAGCCGCAATTATAAGACATGACGCAGTGTTTTTGATTATTCAGGCTTATTATACAGAACTTGGTTTATTCTCTGAATAATTTTCGAACTGGTTGCTCAGTAATTCTCTTGGTGTTTGATCTCACACCAAAATAATGTTTTAGCAATACGATATGGCATAGGTTTTTCTTCTTCCCGCTTTGCTATGCTGTGCTATATACAGTTACTGCGTTATCCTCGGATGGAATATGCTTTCCATAGACACAGAGTTCTTTTTCAAATAAGTCAAGCTGTCTGTTTCGATGTGTGGCAGCAATCCAAATTGTCTTATCATGCAGTATTGGTGAAGTGTATGAAAGTATTTAAGTACTAAAAAAATATTTATTTAGTCGATAAATGCTCAGTGCAAACGCTTAAAAATACCATTTTTGTATCTGAACTGCAAAAAAGTATACGCCCTTAGATTTATATAACCTATCATTCCCTTTATTTGGTTGCTCGATGGCGAGCAGCTACAGAAAAGTTTGTTTGTAACTATAATTGATATAAGGGTTGCCAGAAATAAAAGGATAATTATTTCACTTTGGCATAAAACAAACCTAAGAAAACATATTTACGTGGACTTCTCCTTGGGGTAATATTTATCAAGATATGTCTGAACATAAGCCAGACTGTTGACAATGATATCTTAAGGATAATGATTCATTATGCATAGCTATACCATTTCACGTAAACGTTTGAATTAAGGAATGTTCATGTCTGATTATTAGTAAGCAAAATATTTACTGGAGTCTTGAAATAATAAATGAATAATTACAGACATAAGTGTAAGCCTGGATAATCAATAAGTTTATTATTAGCTTTGTAGGGATGCCTAAACTATTTCTATCAAGGATAGGGATGCCTAAACTATTTCTATCAAGGATAGGGATGCCTAAACTATTTCTATCAAGGATATTGTAAGCGACGTACAGCCGAAAACAATATTGGTATGCCCCCAAAACTCTACTGAGATATCAGAAAAAAATAATAAAAAAAACCCTTAATTTTTAATTCATAAGAGTTCTTCTTTGGTATATTTTTTAACGTTATTAACTAGTGACATCGTTCTTTCAAGGAAAAAAAGAAATAACCATGTAGATATAATTTACTTTAAAACTGATTTATTCAAGTGCCTCAATCTTTAACGTAAAATGCTTATGGCAAATATTCTAGAATTAACTTGAAATAGCCTTTGCTGCATTTATCATTTTCTAACGGTTTTGAAGTCAGTTTCACTAAGGTAAATTAGCCTTTGATGTTTATATTAAATATATATATTCGAATACTCGGAAATAACTAATAAACAGTAGATGATAGACATAAATCAGATAGGGTAAGTCAGATGTTAAGTTTAGCGATCGACAGACTTTCAAAAGAATTTTTCATATAACAGTTTACATTTGGAGACTTCATTCAACAATCATAATTAACCAAAGACTGAAAAACTACAGACATTGACACTCCAGGGTAATCTTAATGCTTCGAAATGCTGCAAGATGTCACACCTGTCAAACGCAAAGATCAAGACATATTTAAGATATTGAGGAATGTAAGATATCTTCGTGTCTGAAACTCTTCAGCTATTACTGGTGCTAACGTTGAGAGTAGACCTCGAAATTTTCGACTATCTTCTTTGGTTAATCGCTAGTGGAACAATACTTTCTTTTATAAGCATGACGTCAAACTTTGACATGGCCAATTGTATCCACAATGCGGTATACCTTATCATTAACTTTATAGTTAGTGATACCCGACAGTTTGATACCGGTTTATCGTAATTTGGTATACAAATGGAGCAGAGATGTGTTCTCATATGCTTTAATGTAAATACTTTGTGACTCGTTCCCCTAGGACCAATAGCGTGTAAAACGTGTCCGTTACAAGAATTGAACCGCCTGTCATTGTAAATAACTTTTACTTCAACAGTTGACCTAAGGACCATGCAAAATGTGTTCTGACATGTCTAGTTAACATATTTGTATTTTTGTAAAAAATAATGTTGCTGTTATAGTTAATGGAAATTTAGTATGCTGATGATTATACTTCGCAAAACTTCCACTTAAAATGTTTGTAAATCTAATCAGCAAGCCAAGTTGCAAGTGGTTCTTACTAGTTAAATGATATTGACAGAAACCCCTAACACTGTGGAAAGATTTTAACAATATAAGCTTTGCGTGTGTATTAGTCTGAATCATTGAGAAACATTAATTTTTTTTGCCAGAACGTGTTTCCCAATAGAAGTAAAATAACAAAAAGGTTTAAACTAAACAATGTTGTCCAGAGTATGAAATTTTTGACTAGAACGAAACATACGATGCAAACAATCAATCATTATGAAGGATTGACATTTATTTGAGGCAAACTATTTCGACTGCTTAAGTACTTCTATTCATAGTTTAAAAAATTGAAAACAAATAGTTTCAACTTTCTAAACGGTATCTTCTCTCTTTCGTTGCTAGCGATACATCATATTTCCCTTGGGAAGGCGACAAAATCACAGTTTAAGTTTCTCACAATGTTCACCCGGAACAGAGATGGTGTGACAATTGTCCGTGACTAGAATATAATAGACATTTATCGTTGAACTGCAAACTGTTCTAATTTAATTTTTGTATAAAAGACTGGTATAATTTCAGGAATTGTATATTGAAAGTAATGAATCCCGTTCGGACCACGTAAAACATCGCCTGTTTGACAGGCGTGATTTTAAAGAATCTCTTGTCTTGCCCTTTCAGGTGAACATGTATTCTAGCGAAAATTTAAAACCTCGAGAGGAAGCACAGGCGGAATTTAACGTTTAATTTTCCGTATGTGTCACTTTAATCCTCTCGAGGCTAAAAAAATGTCGCATGCCTCATGTTAAATCCTCATGAGACAAAAATTTCAAAATCTTGTCTGTCAGTCAGGCGATTTCTTATGTGGCTCAAACGGGATTCCGTATGAAAGAGATTGAAAGTACTTTTCCTACTCAGAAACCATGTATGTATCTTGAGTTGTACAACTCATTAAACAGGCTTTGTTTCTGATGATTTAAACGATATGGTCAAATTGCATTTTTGAATGAATAGTCCTCATTAGAAACACCTAAATAAAAAAAGTTGTGTATTTATGTCGTTTTACCAGCACATTGTACACAAAGATATAAAAAATGCGTTTCAAACTAAATGACATAGCTACAATTTCGTCGATGAAAAGAAACTATCACTGACTTTAATTTGGTAGATGTACTATTCTTTTTACACGAACCCCTCACAATGTACTACAGCCATGTAATTCGCGCTCAAAAGTTTAGAACAACAAGAGTTAATTTTTTTTATTATTATTTTTTTTTTGCAATTCAATTGTTTGAAATTTTAAACACGTTTGTTCTTTAAAAAAAGTATATTTATATTTCCGTTAAAGTGAGTGTTAATCTAAATATCGTTATTATTTTATATCACCATGTATTTGAGCGTGATATCAAACAAGTATTTGACTATTTTCGGAATGGAAAGCCTTTTTTCCGCAATGAATCAAACAACATTATCCTTAAATATTCATTATTTTAGAGCTTTATTTTAATAGATATTTTTTTATTTGACAGGATGCTTCATGAAGTATTGTTAATGTAGAGACAATTGTCGACTCATTAATATTGAAATGACAATGTTCCAAAGACAGATGATTTAAAACAATTTCTCGGATTGCTTTTTTAGGTTTGTTTGGCAATCCCAATAACGTATCTTTTCTGAATTTGCAATATCATCTTCACAAGTCTGCTTGTTCGGCAGAAATAATAAAAAAAACTAAATTTAATAAATTTCCTTCTTGTTAAAAAGACGACATAACAGACAGAAAACTGACAGTAACACTAGATTCTTAACTGTTCATTTGTAATTCGACGCTTCAAACCCCCGAAAAATAAGATAAAGGATTTTCTTTCCAGATTTTTAAATGAAGTAGAAATCCCGAGTGTTTTCTGATTTATCAGCACGTTTGATACTTTTTCCTGAATTCATCTTGTTTAGTTTGCATGGTAATTCGTATATCAGGAAATTATAGGAGAATGAAAGAAACCCGCTTTATTTTCAGACAAGTCGTGGTTTTACTTAGTAACAAAATCTTTGAAATTTATCTGGATTAATAGAAAAAAATGCAAAATTCATTCCAATGAGATATCAGAAATGACACTTTTTCACACGTTTTCGCAAGAACAACTCTCGTTACATATACATATATATAGTTCGACTGGACAAGCGATTTCTATAATTAGAGTTTCCACGAGGTATCCAAACTAAATGCATGCTTAAGCAAATTTGTTGAAACAAATAACATTGAAGCTTTTATATTATTTATACTCATGTATGTCCTTTTTTATTTTATTTTATTCTTGATATCAAATGTGTTACGCACATTTAAAATCTTTCTTTTGATGTCTAAGTTTCCTATTGTCAGTATTAGTCAAAACTAGAATAAAATCCGACCACTATCTGGATTATTAAATCTGATATCCAAACCATTAGGCTTGTGTTAAAGTACTTGCCTCACTTGACTACATTGAAAATACTCTTGACTTTTAAGGTGCTAACGCTTCAGTTCATTTATTCCAAAGTTAAACTTGGTACTTCTTTTTCGATACTTTTCTAATATTTTCTTCAGTTTTTATCACACTTCTTTTCCTAAACTTTACCCCGTGGATCAAAATACAAATGACAAATTACAAAGTCTATGTCGTGAGATAGGAGTCCTCTAATGCAACTTTCTTGGTTCAAGGCTGTCAAAGTTTAGACGAAACCTCATTTTTCCGGTATTAATAATGTATGTTAAGGGACAATGGTCGTTAAGATCAGCTGGATGACGGTTTTCCCAGTCTGCAGTAAATTTTGTTTTAAATTTACAGAATAAAAATGATTTTTTTTAGTAAATTCAACTATGCAGATGTTCAAGAGTTTTGCTATTCTTTTAGGTTTTGTCGTTACATGATGGACAAATACTGCATGATTTTGTCTACAAATACCTGACATTTACAGCACAAACAGTTATAAATCTGCTCGTAAAGAATATATGAAGACAATCTGATAAAAACTATCATTTTCTGTAAAGTAGGCTCAATATAAACTTTTCTAAACACTGTTCGCAACGTCATACAATATCACAATCTGTTGAAAAGGTTAAAAATAAACATGGTATTTTAAATGGTACTTTGTATGTTATCTCTAAAAAGGGTACCGAATGAATCCGAGGCTGTGAGAATAGATCCCTCAATTTTTAAATTTATATAGCATTGCTATACGTGGCATTCATATTCTGGAAGGTTGGGGTTCTAGATGTCACCAGACTTCACAGATAGTTATTTGCATCTTTTTTTAAGAGCTTCATTCAATATTTACGAGCCATTATGTCACTTTCCTTTACAGTATTCTTATCACACTTCATGGTATCAAAGTTGTTGTCTGAGAGTAGGAGTAGGTATGGGGGTTCCAATGGAGCCTTAATGTTAACAGTGTGATAGTTCGATTAAACTTTATCAACAGTTACTTATTATCAAGAGAATTTTTACTTCGAGAAACAAGCGAAAAGTGTAAATACATCAGAGTTATTTTCAGAGTTAGTTGTTTTCCAATGTTTATAGAACGTTTTCCCTGTTTTCGCATTTAACATTGCCCAAACTTGAGATATGCATATATGAGTGATTAATCAACATAGAAAAAATGGCTAAAACTTGGGCGTTTTTTCAAAGTAAAGATTTTTTAAATGCCATCTATACTATTTTTACGTTCTGTCGTCTTAGTAGCGGTGTTGTAAAGGTCAGTCTTTACAGAACAAACTGTGATAAAACACAAGGAAGAAAAAGACCTCGAGGGAGTTCTCAGTATTACCAAACCCTCTTGTGAAGAGAGAATGATCGAAGTTCCTATCCAGGTTAAAGCGCAGCGATGCCAGGAAGCACGGCATTTTCAGAATCCATCAGCTAGCCCTGTCCATGAACCGTAGCTACTCCGGTTTCACTTAGTTATTCTTAGTTTAAAACATATCATCTCTTTTCGATAACGTTGACAGCATTCTTGCTGCACTAAAACATATCATCTGACAGTACTTCTGCTGGCAACGTAAACATGCCAAAATTCAAATCAGACATACATAGCACAAGGTATTTCGAAATGTAAGCTCAAGACAAATAGAATTTAATTAATTAATAAAGGAAGCGGTAGTACTGACGCAAACTTCAACCTGAACTTCAAGGAGTAAGTTTCAAATATTTTTACGCATCCAGTTTTTTTTTAACATGAACCTGTTCTGACTGTCTTGCTTAGTCTTTACAACGCAGTGGCAATATATTTAAAAAATGTGCTAAGTACATTAAAGAAAAAAGTATTTTCTCATAAAATACCCCCGCCGCCCGCCGGATTCTTTTCTGCTTAAACAATGTTTTATATTGTACATCATCATTAATCAACTTCTGTCACAATTCGGACACATTGCGTCTGTTCTGATAGATAGGAATAATTTGTTATTTTCTTTCTCGTTTCAATGTTGTCAAGAAAGACGGCAATTTACCTTAGTAAATTATTTCAAAATAATGTATATATATTTTCATGACATCTAATTCATTTTGGCAAAAATTTACCCTTTGCTTTTTCAGTTTGTTCCCATATCGTTATAATGAGTAAATACCTTTCACCCTTTTCTCGTTACTATTGCAAAAATAATAAGACGATACATTTTCAGTCATTTTCATTGATAAGCTGAAAATATTATATAATATGTTTCCGTACTAGACCATTTTTGTGGCAATTTTTGACCATATTTTTCAGCCATAGAAAATTGTAATTGCCTGTAAAATTTAAGGTAAACCTAAATAAAGTAGGAGCAGCGTTTTCACAAGAAATTCACAAATGTTAATACTCATTTTTTGATGTTCTATTTTTTTTATGAATTTATACAAAATCTTCCACAAAATATATAATTTACCAGTGCTATATTTTACTTGCACGTTAATGTGATAACAGTATGCATTTTTTCCCAGTGCTATAATATAAACATTGTGGTTCTATTATTTTCTTCATGACTTTCAATATAGCCTCTCATTTGTTTATGCCCACTTGTATGGATAAAAACATTTTATATTTAAAACGTGTGTCATTTCACTTGATTTTGTCATGTTGTTTATCACTTAGGGCCCAATCTAGTTAAACAAAATACGTGTTGGTTTTACAGTAAACAATACTACACTTTTTGTGATTCAAAATTTTGAATATTAGTTATTTTATGGTCGGTAATTCACTAACCACATCTTGTTAGTTTCGTTTTCTAACAAGAGGTTGCAGATGTATATTTTTAATCTTTATAATCCAACTTGGTAATTATGACTTTATTTAGCAGTCACACATGGTGTATTTCGATTTTTAAACAATGTGCGGCACATGGAATAAGAACAGTTTTTACCTAACTTGTTGAAAAACAAAATTGAACTTTTATTTTTAGCAATGTAACGTAAGTGAATGCAACTTTATGTTAGAATATATGTATCGTCGCCATATTTGTTATATATGTTATATGTACCATATCTTTGACATTCAGGGTTATTATGGAAATAAAAACTTCAAACTTCATCTATTAAACAATTTAAATTAAACCAGGAAAAATTAAAAAAAACACGCTGTAATGAACACAGTGAATTGAATAATCGATAAAAACTGTAAAATGTGGCTTACTCGAGTCGTTTTGTTGTTATATAAAAAGAAATTTAATTACGTTGTATGTAAATTCAAAACAGAGATGATTTGTGCGCCACTCTTACATTTTATGATATGTTCAAAGGCTCAACGGAAATTATTCTGTGATAAGTCTCCTTTCCAGGAAAACCGCTGATAATAATTTCGTGTGACAAGGTAGACACAAAAACGAATTACCCCACAAAATCTGACACTTTATAGTCAGAAATTTCTTACAACAGGTTGTTTGGAACCAAGGCCTATCTTGGCGAAAGTTAACAATTTCGTTAAATATTAATGGCCTAACTGCCGTTTTGCCATTTGTATACTAATTAGCTTCTTAGAGTTAACATACAGCATTACCGACCAAGAAAAGAATTATATTTGGGTCGTAAATTTTAGGAGAAAATAATGAAAATATGACCTAACCAAACCCTATGCCGGGATGGATTTTTTTACAAATCTTCTATTCTATATTCACACCGTGGCTTTTTAAGGCCAATGATTTCCAGAGTTTGGCAGCTTTTAATTTTTTCCTTTTTAATCACGTCCTAAAAGAAACATTTTAATCATTCAAAAACAACCCCATAATTACAAACAAAACAAGAAACATGAAAGATTCACTTGCCTGTACATAATTACTTCTGTTTTCAGTGTGCTGCATTCTTTTCCTACACATGGAGGTTCGGCGAGGTGTTGTGTAAACTGGTTCACTACATACAAAATGTGTCAATACTTTGTTCGGTCATGAACCTCACTGTTCTAAGCTTAGAAAGGTAAGATGTATAAGTTTCTATGTATTGGTATTGTTTATGCGACAAGCTTGGTTTGTAAAACTGTTGTCAGACTCAAATATTGTGTTTCAAGTCATATTTGATTAAAATGGATTTTCTTTTGTTAAGAGATAAGTTAAGAGATGGAATTTTGATTTTATCATTTTGAAAAACTGTAATCGACAGACAACATTGCTTTGAACCTAGATGCAAGCAAAAAATAAGTCAGTTTAATGATTGGCTTTAGAAAATCGAAAAACATAAATAAGGTGCTGCACTTAAACAACTAAGATATATAAGCTTTCCGTAGGCAAGATATATAAGCTTTCCGTAGGCAAGACAGATAGAAATCATTGTAGATAAAGAATATAATTTTGGTTTTACACTGTAAAATATAGACAAATAGTTTAAATTAGCTATCACAAGTAGACTATTTTGGCCGTTTGTTTTTGCGTGTGTGTCTGTTTTACCTTCATGGACTGACATATTCTAGGGAAAGCTTTAAATGTATCATGCCTGTATTTATTGTTGACAACAGAGTGAAGTCTGTCAATTTTGAAAAAAAAATATATCTGAAGGCATGCCATATGTTCAACAAAAGGCATGTCAGAAAACTTAAGTTTTGAACCTATTATTTATCAATATAGTTTTTTGTTTCATTCTTACTTCGATAAGAACTAATAATTTTGCATTTAAGGCTACGTCAGTTTAAAAGCACCTAGTGATATTATAATATCTGACTAAACTCTCATATACTATGAACAGTAAGCTAGAACACTTCACTATAGTTGCCTGAGGAATTTTTTATGAGAGGTTCTTGGAAAAGAGTGTAGCGAGGAATGTTCATTATTTCAAAGCCTTTAACAATTTGTATCATTCGAATCAAGACAGAAAAAAGACGTACAACAGTCACTACAAAACAGTTTCTATTTGGTGCAAATTAAAAGTATTTTTTAATTACATACTTATGAAACAACCAAAAAATAGTATCTGGTGCATCATGTCAATAAAAACCTCCTATACTATAAGTAGATTGAAGGACAATTTGTTCGGCTACTTATATTTTTAGCCAGTATCTATTTAGATTCATAAAAAGCAAAATTCAATGCGAAGGGAATGGCCAACAGAACAATCTAGCACTGCTAATTAATGATAACATTTTGGAGATCATTATGAAGGCAGGTTCTTCTTTTTCCCTGGCGCCCATAAGTTTTAATGCAAGTTGATTATTTGAACATTAATCTAACGAATTTCTACTACAGTTTACATAAATTGATTTTTTTCTCAACGTAGTACTCATATACCCCCACATCTTAGAAGTATGTCTTTATCTACGTAGCAATAATGTCTGCAAAAAGTCTAAAGTCCTTACCCCAGATGAGTTGATGTTCTTTTTTGGCAAAACCAGCAAATATAAAAGTTTTTTTTTTATCTTGATACAAAGATCGAGGCAGACATATCTAGGCCTACTATTGAATCAGTCTAGTGGTACATACTCATATAATAACATGTTCTTCATGACATCCGATGTCGATGCCAGAGCTACATTGCAAGTCTTTAAATGCAGATCTGTTGTATGAGCTGATTTGCATTTACTTTACCGAATACAGTTCTGATGTTGCACTGCGATTCAGGGGCCGGCATATAATTAACATAATTTCAAAAGATTTTATAAATATAATTTATCAGCAAAAATGTTTAAATGCCACAAATAATGTGTATCTTCCTTTTGTGGAGCAACAAGTTATTGCAAACCCTTACATCTAATAAAATACCTGGGCACATCTGAAGAAACAAAAAGACACATAAAAATTGTATTTATTTTTAGATATTACGCAATTATTCACCCAATCAGGGCAAAGTGTGTCAGCACCGTTACACTAGCAAAGAAAACTGTTGGAGTAATCTGGTTGCTCAGCCTCATTATGGCCACACCAATCATAGTCGGAAGGGTAAGTGTCGGTGTATTATCATTCCGCCATAAAAGATAATCCTTTTTAGCTAAACTCCGAAATGACATAAGCATTTTTGTGAGAGAAGTAAGGAACCAATTTTTGTTACTGATTCTCATATATGTATTGGTTCCTTTTTTGAGATTGTAGTATAAAACATTTCCTTATACAGGTAACTAAAATGTTTAACGTTTAGAGAGTGTATGTTAGTTTTACTATAGATTAATAATAACGTTTGGCAGATTAGCGCAAAAACAATGGAAATGGTAATGATTTTTAAATGAACACATATTTCTTTTTAAACGTTACATATTGAAAGATTCTTTGTTAATTTAGATTCACAAACCAGTTGGAAGAGGCAATATTACAGCTTACTGGTGTAAAATGCATTGGGAGAAGCAAATATACGGGCAGCTGTATGGATTGTACATGTTCCTCTTCATACTAGTTATTCCTTTGTTCCTGATGGTGTTTGCATACTCATGTATTTGCCATCGTGTTTGGATTCTACATAAACAACGCCCTACTGTTGTGCAGCAAAGGTAGGGATATATATTGGATTTGCTTTACTAGTTTGAAATCAAACTGAATAAAAAACAACCTTTAGATAACGATTTAATGTGTAATCCTCGGAATGATATTCCTCTACACAACATATGCACTGACACATGTACAGATAATATAGGTGACATTAAATGACCTTTGTTTTGTAAATAAGACCAGAAAGAATTGGAACAACTAGTACACAGAATTGTTTCAGTATAAACGAATAAACGAAAACAGTTTAAATTACGTAGGTCATGTAAATAAACACATAAAATTTATCATTACCAACACTCTCAAGCCTTTGGATTTGACGCAGACGTAGGCAAAGCCTTTGATTTGGTGAAACCATAGGAAAAGCCTTTCGTAGGCTGGATGGAATTGTTAGACAAACACGTAGAGAAATGCGTTGTATCTTTTCTCTAAATTATTATTTAACAAAATTAAAGGATAACTACATTGAAGCCTGTCTAAATGAATACTTAAGTAACCTTGGCGTCCAAAACAAAATTAATTCCAGCATCTTGTCTTTGCGTAAGATAGACACGATACGTTGCCCGTAGAGAACATATCATCTGTCCATTTTTCACTGCAATGACATTGCGCGTTTCTCATAAAAAATATTTAATTTACAGAATCACGCAACGCAATTAGCACAACCTAGTGATTTTTTGAGTTCTAATTTACATCTTTTGTTGAACAACTGATTAAAAATAAGTTCCTGCTAATACAGCAAGACACGATAAACATTTTTTGTCTCTAAAAATAAAATAAAATATTCCCTGGTAACTACTAAGTAATATGATTGTTTTGCAGTTAATTTTGCTCAATTATAATTTGTTTTAAGCTTTTAAACTCATCTAAAGATTTTACACTTTCACATTATTTAAATAATAAAATGAGTAAAGTGTAATTCCAACGTTACAGAAAACTTAACAGCAATTTTAAGTCAGAAAAATAAGTACTGGAATACATGTTATACTGACCAACAATCCGGGTTATTGCATCCTTACGCCGTTGATAGTTGCGTAGTTGGTATGCACTGCTTTGCACTTGTACCTGTTTGTGCTGTAAAATGATAGAAAAAGGATGACCACTGAAAATTTTAAACCAAGCTCATTGTTTTTCAGTGGTCGAGACAAAATGCAGACAGCATCTTCGTCCGAGTCCACATATATATGTCTGCAGGCGCGCGGTGTTGTAAAGGAGAATCAATTTCTTAGACGGATGACGAAAAAAGGGTCTACAATTCTAAGTGAATACAAAACACGACAACAGGTAGTTTATTTTGTACACAAGCAATATCCCTGTTTAGTTCAAATCGACAAACATCATCTCATTAAATTTGGGGTAATTGCGATAGTTTTTCTAAAAATATAAATGAAAACTTGATAAAGTATACATAAATTTACTAGCCTGTAATTCACTGCTGAATGTAATGCTTTAACCCCTTTTATTTATCATAAGGGGCAATTTCATAAAACTTAAAAAAACTAAATACTACTGAAAATTACGAAAGAGCTGAGTTACATTATTGGATGTGTAGGTAGTTGGGGTGTTGCTGGGCTTTTTGAAGTTTAACTAACGACTGTTGTTCCAGATGGTTCGAGTAAACCAATGTCTTCTTTGCTTGTTAATATTTCAGGTGATCAAGATGCTTGTCGCTATTGTTGTATTGTTTATGATCTGCTGGGGACCTATTACCATCAACAATCTGCTTGTCGCTTTTGGGTACCTTGACGATCTTCACCAGGGATTTCTCAGACCAATGAGAATCACTTTCTTTCTCCTGTCTTATTTCAACAGCTGCACGAATCCTATAGTGTATGCATTCATGTCGAAACATTTTAGGAATACGTTTAAACAAACTCTGTTTATGCTGTGCCGCCGGTACACTATTCTACGGCCGAATCGCCCACCTGGACGGCTTTCAACGGACCGTCGATCAGCCTCATTTCAGTCAGGTCATACAACGTCAATACAAGCAAGCCGAACGTTGCATACAATGTACGATTTAAGACACAATGCCAATACTGATGTGTACGACAGCCAACGTAACTTAAACGATTGTTGCAAACGGAGTTCCTCTCCATGTCCGGAAGAAATAACACTGAACACTTTACGGAAAGAACATCAAAAATGTATTCATAGTACCCCTAGATTAAATCCAAATTAAAATGAGTCATTTCGACTCTAAGCCTGAAAATGAATTGATTTCTCAATTCATTACTGAAAACTAAAATCTTATTTCGAGAAGGTGTCGTTGTTAAATGTTATATTAGTTTTTGTTTCAGTTCTCTTACAAAAAAATAAAATCTATGATAAAACATTTCAAGTTTTCTTGATTAAAACGAATAAGTTGTCTTAAAAATCTATTTTTCTACATATTGTAAGAAAAGGTTTAACATGAAATTAGGTTATTTCTTCTTCCTGAAACGTGCACTTAAAATATTACTGTAACAGTCACCCATTGTGGCACATAACATAGGCATTTCTTGCAATTCTTATAAAGTGTCCCAGATCTTAAACAGAATCTACACTTACTGATTTTTTCTCTAGCTTTATACCTAAGGGTGTACTCGGACCTTATTAGATTTAGAGCATTTGGAGCATAGGTTGTTACTATTACACACATTTACTCTGCTATGAAAATTGATTATTAAATATGTATGTCGTAGAAATTTAAGTCGGTACCAAACACTATCTTTTCTTTTCTTCTTCATAATGTACTAACAAGCAATATAAACATTTTGTTGAAACAACATCATATTATCATAATACATGTATTTCGTGTCCTAAAATGTTGAAATTCTCTGCCAAATTTTTAAGATGCCCCCTTAAAACATCTTTGGTGCTTCTGGTTATTTAAAACCAAATGCTTTCATGCATTAATGGGACATTTGGTATGAAAATGGCAAGTCGAAGTACTCTGTTCAAACGTCTAAAAAATCAGTTTCCCTTGAGCAAGTGAAAGTTTTCTCAAAGTTTGATCATGTTGACTAAAAAAAAAAGTTTCCAAAAGCAACACATGGAGTGTGTCTCGAGAAATAAATTTGTCTCGTTGACAGACTCATTACGGAGATAAAGAAGCCGTTCGGTTAATGAGTCTCTTTGAAGCCTTCAATTACAGCCCCTGGAGAAACGCACTGTTGTCAGCTGCATGGATATTTATTTTCAACTTCTTTAAAAGTGAAAAGTACAAATAAGGTGAAAACGAGTATTACTCTTATGTTGTGCCTTTAAAAGGAAGTATACATAATCTAAAAAATGTAAGTGTTTATACTTGTATGCGTGCGCATGTATGTCGATGTGTTTGAAATCTTAAATTTTCTAGATAACTTAAATACTCCGTCAAATTTTAAATTAATAGATTGAATAATGATACAATCTGAATTTCTAAAACATTCTGTAGACAATTTTGTTTTCATTCAAACTACTTATCAAAACATCGGAAATTAATGAAAAAAGGCAACAACTTTAGATTTATGTTATAAAAATGATAATAATTATAATGATAGTGATAAAAAAACAAACATTATTTTTTAAAGTAAACTCATATAGACATTACATCTCATATGCGTACAGCGTGTGTAATTAAGTATTTTTTTTACAATAAGGCCTTTACTTGAACAGACAATAAAAAGCTGTAACAAAATAAATATGATTTTCAACCAGGCAACATTGGGCTATGGCCGACATGATTTGCACATTTAAACAGTGTTATTGAATGCAATAAAGGTGTAATAAACAAATAAAATTAATGGTGATAATGTACATGGAAAATAGCCTAGTTATACCTGATTTTTTTCAACAACAAAAAAATTGTACCACGATCGAATGTGTCTCGACTTTTCAAACGTTTCTTGCCAATATTAGTGTGCAAGTAATTATCAACATTGTTGGAAACAGGAGTCTGTTTTGAAATGTAAAGTTAGATACAAGTTATTTAATGGTTTTGATACATAAGCCAGGTAAATATGTGAGCGTGTTCGGAAAAATGAAACATTTACGGTTTTCAATAAGCTCTTACTAGGTATGATCTTCTCTCGATTAATGTCTTTTTAACACTTGTTTGCATAATTTTTAGAACATTTAAAAGTGAATAAAATACAGGTCAGACTGAAGAATTAAGTAATATCATAAGTTTAAAATCCCATCTCAATATAAGACAAGGAGATAATCAAGTGATTAAAATAATACTTTTCATCAACGACAGCTTAAGAAGTATTTGCACAAAATTTTATCCAGCAAACTTTTCATTTTACTTTAACGCCATCCATGAGGATTCATTTCCGTTGCATGTTTTAATCTGAAGCCTTTCAGCTTAAATAAAGTAGGAACCACATATTACTTCTACAAATTACTTGAGACATACTTTCGAATGAACTAATATTGTCACACTGAAGATCAGTCTCATCCATCAATGGTTCAGAATAAATTTTGATTCAAATCTGGTTTCTTAGTATAGGTTAAAGTTTGTTAGTACGTATTTACAAAATTAAATTGGTCAGGCGCGGCGCAGCCGCGCGACCAATTTAATTTTGTAAATACGTACTAATAAATTTTAACCAGCTTAGTGTTTTAAATTATTTTTGTATACTCTCTACATGTCTCCGCCCTCTTTCGTCTCGCGACATTGAATGACACCCCGAAACACCAAAACTCAGCTGCTTGGGATAAAAACCCAAGAACTTCTACATGCACGTGAATCGTGTGGCAGTACTGTCGGTAGATGCTTCAGTTGTTGTTGTACTTTTACATTTTTGTCCTACTAAGTAATATTTTGGGTTGTGAAACTGATTTAACACGATCTTTGATGATACATGTACACTTTAATTATCTTGACTTGCGTAAAGGAATACTTTAACTTTAATACTATTTTATTGCATCTTTCTATACAAATACAATTGTTCAATACATAAATCAAAAGAAGAAGTGCAAATGGATTGAGCTACAAGTTATTACAACATTAGTTACAGCCCTTTCCATTAGGTCAAAATTGAGATCATTTTTTCCGATTTAGATAAAGATATCTAGTGATGACACTTAACTGAGAAGACAAAAAAAAAAGAAGAAATAAACATATAGAAAAAAAATATATATAAAATGTCCCTATGCCGCTGCCTCCCTCTGATCACACAAATTTCTTATTTTTGAAGACAGAATTTACAAGTACGACTTCATTTTTCATTGGACAAAAAATAATTTCAAACACTAAAGAAGCATATGCAGCCAGAGACACTTCATCGTTTAAGGCGCATGTTAACATCCAGCTCGTCCGATAAAAGAAATAATAGGATGTCTTTCTTGATTTTCATCCCCTACAATTCCAATTTATTATTATGATTACTCACGAACTTGAGAAAGTAAGTTTTAATGATTATTTTCATACCTTGCAACAGTTTATCAATAGCCTTTAAAAATGCCAGTATATTCACCAACTGTTTTCTAAGATTAATTATAACAACTGTTATCAAGTAAATGTCTAATTCTTCCATGAACTGTTCCATCACTAATACTGTTCGTCAATTGTTATGTCATGAAAACATGTCGACTTTCATATTTTGTTTCTGTATAAAGGCTTAGGAATGCATGCAATTCTTGCTAGCATGATTTAAACTGACGGCTTCTACAATATAGTGTCCAGTGCTTTAAATAAATGAAGCGCTGTAATAAATGTCGTAAGTTTATATAAAACAATTTGGCATTGATACATATCTTTAAAATTCAATTTCTTATAAAATCACAGACATCCGTGCTCTCCTACAAATTAGTAAAGTTTTTCCTTTTTTTTCTTTTTTTTACATTATTTTTTGTTACTTGCTCTTTAAACTATAAATTAGCGCTTTAGAAACACATACAAAGCTTCATTGATTTAATAGTTTCTTCTCGTAGTTGAAAAAATGCTTCAGACCAAATGAAACGAAACAGAACACATTATTTTAACAATATTAATTTGTTTCCCATGACAGTTTTACTACAAACAGATTAAGAGTGCTCTTTTTTAATTGAAGTGCCACGAGGTATCTAGATATTCACTCTTCTGTCACATTATTAATTCCCGTTATATGTTTTTGTATAAAAACTCTCATGCTAAAATATTCTGTAATATGATTGTAAATTATTGATCAGTTCTAGAAGCAAATTTTACGACGATCTAAAGTTTACACTTTGTCTGTTCACAGTGTAGCCAACCTCCCCTACTTCCTGGGTCGAATTTCGATATTCATTTTATAATATATCTAATCTGCAATATTTGAATTGAAGGAGAGCTGTTAACAAAGAAACAAAAGCATCATAATATTTTTCTGACAGATTGTCTGAACAGGCTTGATTATATCAACTTTTGTATAAAGTGTGTGCTATTGTATGTTATATATATTTATAACTGCTTTGCGCTCGTAGGGAAAGATATAAGTACTTTTAGACTCGTAAATGATTCAACATTTCCAGATGAAAAGCTTATCTCTCTCCATCAACTAAATTCAAGTTTATCTGTGTTTTCCAAAAGCAACCTGTATGGTCTAAATTGGGTGAAGTCTAATTGAAACTGTTCAACTTATTTCTCAGTCTATCGCTGATAAAACGGTTACTATTCTAACAATAAAATTATATGTATTTTTTCTAATTTCCATTTATTATAATAATGTTTTACTAAACAATTTTCGGTGATACGATATGATCTCTTTGTCAATACAATTATGCGTTTTCCGATCAAAGGGCACAATTTACGAGTTTGTAATATCTTCTTATTTAGTTGACTTTTTAATCAATCTTGCTTGGCAATACATTTCCATAAATCAAAGGTACCTCCCAATTCTGTCATATTTTGCCCGTATTGAAAGATAGGCCTTATTAAGCCAGCCATGGCAAATAAAACAGAGACAAGTGAACATGATTTAAACACATTTCTCTATAATTTGGCACAGGGATGATGTATAGCTGTCTCAGATTAGATATCAGCGCTTTTTCTGTTTCTAACATTTGAAAATTCGGTTCCTGGGGCATGTGGTCTGTGCTTCTCCATAAACTTTGATACTGTTCTTTCTTTCTTTCCTTCTTTCTTTTTTTTCTGACAAACGTTGGAAACGTTGTAAGAATTTGTAACAAAATATAAAAAAAGTTTCGTACTGATTTTACCGTTTTACTATATTACGTGAATATACGTATATGAGACTAGTGTCATAAAACTTTTTGTTTCTAGTAACATATCCATGGAAATAGTATTTCAGTGTATTTCAGAATTTGCTAAGGATCACTTTTATGACATTAAAATTCGTTCATGTTTTCACCATATGAAATCAGATTCCTATTAATGACAATATTTTAAATTTTGATGAGATACCGTGTAACACACCCCTGCCAGTATATTATATGAGAAGGACGGCAGATCACAAGCTTTAACATCAAAACTTAACTATTATTGCTGCTGGCAGTGTCAAGAATACCACCATTTTATGTGTTCCGAGGCGAATGATACCCTCCTAGATGGCTCTACTACTGGACTGTTACTGAGACAGGGTGGTCTAACTCTACAGTATTCTTAGACTTTCTCCAGCATCAATATCTCAAGTATGTTTCTTCCGACGGTTCAAAAATTGTTTTACTCTTTGACATAAGTCTCATGTCGCCCTTACACTCAAACAAATGTGGAGAACAGCAGAATATAGTTTTATTGTTGTTGTTCTAGTTGTTTTCCCACCTTACACTTCTCATGTAACTCAACCTCTTGATGAGTTTATTTGGTCTACTGAAGATACAATTCTGAATGTCAAGCATTTATGAGACGGTCACTAGGTTTGCAATCAATAGAAACAATTATATTTCTTTAGTCCCAAGCAAAGCTGTTACACCTGACAATTTGATCTCTTCATTTCTTAATACCTGGATTTTTCCACTCGGAAGAAAACAGATCCATCAGAAATTTTCCAGAACACTGACACCGAAATTCATTTTTCAGCTACACCAAACAAAACTGCCATCAACTAATTTGAACAAAAGAAAATTAACACCATTACTGTTACTGAAAACTAAAGAAAAAGGAAATTGCAGCGATCTGTGCATGGAAATCTGATGTCACCGAGTAAAGATTCGTTTTCTGGTGAATTTTACAGGTATGAAAGCTATCTAAAGGATAGTTAACTAAAATAATGATATTTCAGTTCATAAGAATGTAGTTTAGGTAGTCTTTTTATGAGACTATAAAATTCTGACCTGAGTAGTCTTGCATTCCTGGTAAATAGTACGCCCGGTGTAATATTTACAGATGTACGCCTTAAGATTTTTTCTCTTTGTCATAATTCCAGATTTTATGTACTATAAATTTAATCATGCATTTACCAATCAGCTTCCAGGAATGACTCCAGTTCTCTTGAGGAAACATGAAGAACTTATCAAATTTTCTGAAAAGAAAAATAATAATCTTACCTTTAATATTGTGCTTGGACAATATACACCACACGACGTCATTAAAACTGAAAACTGGCATTTTTCTATGTAAAATTCAGTCTCAGATGTAACATATTACGTCTGGTATATCAATAAATATCCTCAGAATAATTAACTCTTCCTAGTAGATTTAGTTGGCATAAGTTAATACAGTCACGGCTTTAACAGACTTGAAAAAGATGCAGACTTTGAGATTTTGTCAATTTCATGTTCTATTAGAAATGTATTGAATCTTTATCTCTTAAGGGAAGAAATTTATCTGCTGGCTTTCTGTGAAATGACAAGCGAGACTTGCAAACATGAAATAAATGCACATGTCCTAAAAGTGTGACTATACAACGAATTTACGCTTCGCAACGCTATCACCAATTCTATTACACATTAACAGTTTACAAACCCTTTCTGAAATCCAGCTATCAGCGAAGTCATTATACATAAACAGTTAACAAAACTTCTCGGGATACCAAAGTTGTTCTTTCACATAAATAGTTTACAAAACCTTTCGGAATTCCAATGCAATCAGCATTGTCATCACATGAAAACAGTTTACAGAATTTTTCGGAATACCAACGTTATCGGCAATGTCACAGTTTATATACATTTTCGGAATACCGAACGGTATCAACATTGTCATCACATATAAACAGTTACAGAATTTTTCGGAAAACCAACGCTATTAGCAATGTAAATAAACTTTAACAGCGTAATAGCATTGCTATAAGCAATGTCATTGACTATCACCCGATTTGTATATTTTGCGTCTACGTATTGTTACGCACTAGGGTGGTTGTGAAGTCAGGACGAATAAACTCTTTCACTCTTGGGAGGACTTGGCCAATCGAGAAATTGAACTTGTTTTAATAAGCCAGAAACTAGCAACATAGTACTAATGTTCACTGAGTTGAATTTATGTATAGAATTATAACAGGCAGGAATTGTTCAGAATAAACAGATATAAGCAAATTTATGACAGTAAGTCTCCAGCTGAATCCACTAAAATTCTAGTAGTTCACAAGATACAGTTTATGACAACATCTCTTTTAACGTAAAAAGATGACACCGGCTTTCCATAGATGTATTAACTCAGAAGACCATATATGTATACGACTCAAGAGTAATGACTTGTAAAGAAGAAATAAGACCATTCAGGCTTTCCATAACTTTATCAAATCCTTGATAGTAGGCAAATAATACATTTAAACAGAATAAAGATTCCTCTAAAGTCAAATGTTCAGGTAGGTTTCATAAATCTTTATCAAAACTAATAAATACTTGTGTTTAAAATGCACTTACGTTACTATAATTCATGCTGATGAGGTGATGTACTGAAAATCGTTCTAAATTCTCTAAGCGAACAAAACGTGCCCTCGAGCTAAGTTTTCAGAAATAGAGTGTCCCTGATGGTCACAAATCAGGCCCTTTTATACTAACTAAGTAAAATGACCAAGAAAAGCTGGTCAAAATTGGTAAAATGGTAAACTGACCAAGTTTAAATGGTTAGCAACCAGTTTGGTCACTGTGACCAAATGGGTCACTATGACCGAGTCTACAAAAATGGTCACAAAGTCGGTTTTACAACTTTTAGACTTTGATACCTTATACAAAATAAAGTAATATTCAGTAAAAGTATGTACCATGGGATTGTATCTAATACTTTCTAGAGATTTAAACATCTTAAGAGATGACAACAATAACTCTCAGTAGCTTGGTTATGGAAGTTAACAGTCCCATAATGCAATTCGACATAAAGCATATCCGATCCAGAAATGAAGCAGATAAAACACGTTTTAGGAAAATAACAAAAGTTTACGTTAAAACTAGATTAAATAAAATGATGACACTTATTTTAGACAAACTTTAAAACAATAAGTATTATTTGTGTAAAAGCTACAGTGATTCACTTGCATAGAAGATGACAAAATACGTGGATAAGTTCTTACGGATTCCAGTTGTAAAAGTAAACAAACATTGGATAGGAATATTAAACGAGCATGTATAATATGTGTTTGGTCAGTCATTTTGTGTCGATCGTGTAACACGTAAGTGTACAGTTCTGTGTTTCGTTAATAACACATAACGAGGAAACAGTACTACATTATTCATAAAGGCAATATGGCAGTCAAACTCTTAGCACCTGAAAACAACAAACGTAGTAGGTACTGATTTTTGAAGCACTACAGTATTATCAGTTCGCTTAGCTCGATGTTACTTTCACTTTAATAAGCAATACAGTTATGTTTTATTGATTTTTATTGGTTTATCTTCATTACATGTTTTAACAGTCTCTGTGAATTTGAAGTGTTTAAGCTGTATATTGGACTAAATCCTATTACGCAATATTAAGTTACCAAACAATCAAGACATAATCCTTTTCACTATCATTCGAAATAAATCCTGTACCAAATTCTTTGACTTAATAAAAGTTTTTTTTTTATTCTTCAATGCGAAGGGAGAGGATCAGTGGTCAAATGGAAACGTGCTGGGCTGGTAACCCAGGTGTCGCAAGTTTGATCCCCTTCCCCGTTTCTTCACTTATATTACTTATTGTCTTCCGGATGTGACTATAAAACGAGAACATTGAAAAGAACCAAGATTGTCTCTGAAATGGGATTTATTCTGCATCTCAATCTAAAGTAAATCAACTCTGCAGCTTGTTCAGTCATATGGGCAACAGGTACAATAAATAGATAAACTTAAATAAATTTATTATGAAAACAGATGAACTCAAAAACATAGAGTGCCTGAAAAAGCACTCTAGCAAAATCTTATGTTATATGAAGCTTCATTAATGAGTGAATATTCTTAATAATAAAATGTTACATTTTATTTCAAAATACCGCAAATAAATTTGAATTGATCTCATTGGACGAGAGCTTCTGTGTAGAATCCCGTAACATAACGTATGGAAAATCCGTATACACCATGAGGAAACTTACCCTTAAAAAGCCTCACAGTAGTTCCATTTTCTGATTGGCTGTGAAAGAATAATAACAGCCGAAACAAAATGGCCGACTTCAAAGTTTTGATGACTATTATTACAAACGTATTCATTAAATTATTTAGCAGCTCATAACAATATTTAATAAATGTAGTAAAAGTCTTATTCTTGAGTTATTTTTTTACCCCTGACCTCTTGTTACGTAGATAAACCTACGAATATGTTTACTGCCAAGCGCTTGTTTTTCGCAAACCAACCATCCATATGACGAACGCCAGCGATCCGAAATTTCATTTGCATGCGTATATAAACAGTTATTCGTGAAATAAAAAAAACTTTATTGCTGGTAAAGATTTGAATCCTAAAGGCATGTCCTATCCATTGTGAATACTTATTTATCTTCGGCAGTTTCCGAAGATGTAACAGAAATATGAAGAACAATCAAGTGGGAAAGAGGCGCTATAGGGGAATAACAATACTCATTTTGCCACGATGGATTGATATCTGAATATAAGTTTTGTGAATCAAATAAATTTGTGGTATAATAAATTTCTTTCTTCAGGATCTTGGCTGGGTACACGGTCTCATATAGCCTGTTAAAGTTGATATAAACCCTGCCTGGCGGCTCGGGTATATCAACTCTAACATTCTATACGACGCCGTATACCCCGCCAAAAATCTGTATAACTAATAATATAGCGTCAATTTAAATTTTTAAGCGTTCCGCTCATAAGAATGACAATGACGCCATATTTTGTAACTATGAACATAATATAAGAAATCTTATTTCAAGTTTCCTGATTATTTCAAAGATGTCCGCAATTTATTTTCAAAGAAAAAATACAGGGTACAGGAAAGGGGCCATTTTTTTCAGTCATTTACGTTATGCCTAGATGCCTTTCTATTCATAAATCTTGTTCAAAAATGTTTTATCATGCACCAAACGTAAGTCCAAAATTATATATCACAATTGTTTGTATATAGGAAGCTTTGATTAATTTGGCATTTTTCTTGATGAATCCCCTCTGACAAGCGGAAAGCAAAAAGAATACAGCACATATTCAAATGCCAATAATCAATGATATTTAATGCTAGCATTGGGACTGAGCCGGGAATTTCTTTCATGGTTAAAATAGACAAATATACAAGACTTCCTCTGCAATTACGAGTTCAGTAAGAGTCAGTGACAATAAAGTTTTTAGACAAAATAATAATAGTGAAAACTCATAGATATTAAAAAAATGACTCAACGGAAACATTTATTTTGACTATAATTATTTAAGGAATGATTCAGATGTACCGGGTAATGTAGTTCTTTTAGGCAGACTGTGTTATAGCAAATAACACAAAGAAATGTTCGTAATTCTAAATGTAACTAAATCTAACTGTAAATGTAACTTAGTGTTGTGTTCATGCGTAATAAAAATCTTTTAGTAACACTGAATAAAGATTATTTTACAGTCTTACTAGTTTGATTCCAAACAATGCATTTCGTTTAAAACATTTTTATGCTGAAAAATATTGTCATGTGTTAAAATAAAATCCTTACAGAAATCACTATAATAGGAGTTGAAAAATGCTGTTTTATCTTTGACTGGCGTTGGAAAATACCCTGACGTAACGCTTAAGCACTGTTACACAATCTGCCTTTGACTACTCAGTTTTCAATAAAACAGCCAGTTTGTGATATATCCATTCCAAATGTATTTTATAGAAGCAAAATAAATTTCAATGTTTGTTTAGATATTATATTTGTAATTATTTCGCATTAGTTACTCGATCGCTTGGTTTCAATAGAGACGTTTATTTCCATAACTGAATATAAAAGATGTTTCTCTGTTTCAAATATTATAATTGTATTCTCAAATTCATATCTTCTTAGTTTTCTTTTTTCAAATATAGGAGATAGTATAACTCGCAGTAAAGATTACCAGACTGCAAATAATCTCATTTTGTGTTGTCTCGGTAGCCTGTACGCATTATTTTTACATTTTGTGTTTTCTCTAATAGCCCCAGTGGAAGATCCCACTAATACCTATCACATTTCTCAATATAAAGTTTATCCTATGTTGTTAAAATGGACCCAAAACCAAGGAAACTGATAAATAACCTCTGCCTTCAAATATTCAGACTTTTCCTACTTTGGAATTTTGAGAGAAGGCATAAACATTTTATGTCCCGCCATAAAATGGGGGCGGGCATATACTGTAAGCCTCGTGTTTCAAAAATTACAGCAGAAATTAATCAGAACAAATACAATATTGACAGTTTCTAGCTGATTATTGATAACTATATCAAACACGAGAAATAGACAAGTGATATGTTATGTCTTTTTTTTTGCAAATAGCAAACAAAGCTTGATTAAAAACCAGAATGGCAAATGGTTTGATTTTTTGAAACCATAAATTGGATTTAAAATAAGAATCAAAGCTAAATACGTTATGTACAAGCAGTTCTTTCATAAACAGTGGCCACATTTGCATGTTAGCGAGAATCCTCTCTCCTTATGTTTCGTTTTATAATATTTGAAAATAAAATATAAAAATGTTTAAATGCCTGTAAAAATTGAGATGATAACACGCAAAATAAAAACAAAAACAAAACTTCTAAGATTACATCTTTCTTTTAAAACAGACATAAACATCTTATTTAGTTAATTCATGTCCTATACTAAACAAGACCCAATGTCAGTAAGGTTTGTTGAACAGAAAAAAATATTTACAATCAAAAGGAGTAATTTGGCGTAACACATTTCCTACAACTACTGTTAAACCTTATGCATTTTTTTTTGTAAAACCTTCAGCAAGATTTAACATAAGTTCATTTTGGGTTACAGGCTAAGAACGAAAAAGTCAAAAATTCTATCTTGTTTATTTTTTTAACGTTAATGTTATACATAATGCCTTCAATATTAATAGAGATTAATAGATATTAATAGAGATTCCACACAGACATATGTTTGACGATTAATGCATGATTTCATTTTAAATAAATGGAAAAAAATAGTTTGCAGAATATTGATTTGATATAGACATCCATATTTTATGAAAATATCTGTTTTTAAGAAAGAATGGTTACCGTCGGTTTCATGTGCTGCAGACTGTGTCTTCAATGCTGTGTCCTTATAATAGCTTTGTGTTTCCTACCTTCATTTTCAGAGGACGTTGGGAGCCACCTTCTCACCTGATCACCTGCTTCTGTTTTGTTACAGAGAATGACGTTGGAAATAAATCAGTATCTAAATTTTAAATATATTTTCGCCTACGTACAAACTACGTCGAACACAAAAAGTAGACTGCTAGTATTCCCTTTCAAAAACAGTTTGTCTAATTGTTCTGATATTTTCAAACGAGAACTTCTAGGGAAAAAGGATCCAAATGTATTAATTTAAAAACGCGACAGACAAAGAAGACAAATGATACGATTTCATTTCAAATGTTTAAATTACAACAAGTAGCCTCAATATATTAGCAGGCAATTCATCAAGAACACCTGATCCCGTGTTCGTTACTTTATTTGTAAAACAACGTCTTTATCTCTTGATATGTCCCTTAAGGCATCACCCAGTACTAGTATAGTGGAACTGTCGAACTGCGACAGAGCGTCTTTGGACAATGCAAATGCAGCAAAGCGTCTTGAGCCGGAGATTTTGGGACATCCTTATGCTGCGGCCTTGCGATCCTATCCGCGATCCCATATGTGGCCCTAGGTTTAACAATGTGCAATCATGAAAATCTTCTAAATATTTATTTGCAAGAGTTAAAAAATGAAAAGAAATCTGCATTCAATATATTAAATATGATTAATCATTGTGATTTGCAGTTAGTTCTTTATGTTGTATAAGGCAAATGATGTTTTTTTGTTTTCAATTTAAAAGAGAGACTGTAATTAGTTTATGATTTTGCATATTTTTTTGCAACTGTTTTGCCGTAGAAGCATGTTTACACTTCTAAAAACATTTGATAAAAGTATAAGATTTGATATTTTAAACATGAAGCCTCATTTAAATAAATGCTTTGTACGTCAACAATTTGAACAATTCCCCAGAATTCAGAAAATGTGTGTAAGTCAGCAGCCATGTGATGCGAGGATTGCTAAAATATGTGTGTATTGCTCTATTTGAGAGTTCATTTATCGTCGGTACCGACTGTCCATATGACCGATGCCCCATACAAAGGTTAGTTATTTTAGGTCGCGGGGGATACTGCAAGATACAGAAAGCATCCCATTCCAAAGACACCGTGGTTCTTTTCCATGCTTACCTTAATGTGCAAGTAATGAGTACAAATTCACGTAAGGCTCTGACAATATTTACTAACATGGACAGAAACATTAAAGCGAGAAGTGATCACGTATACATTTCAATAATTGGTCATTACCCATTGAATACTTTTTGAAGCAGCCAACTTGTTCCAAATATAATGCAGTACGTGAAGCAATGTCACTCCCAACTGTACTACAAATGTTGAAAAAAAGAAATTTTCGGGTTTATAGAATCTTCGTTTGTTTTAGCAGATAAGGAAAAGGCTTTAACAAATTAACAGCTTTGTTTATTTATGAAAAAGACATATGCTAAAACTTTCTGACGAGTATTCAAGTCTGTCTTCTAAAAACTTGTTCTCTATTTAATATTTAAATGAAATCCATTAAACTAGTATTCGCTTGAAAGGAAACGTTAAGAGGTTTTTTTTCCTTTTTCTGTTTTTAAATCATCGTGAATTTTCAATTCATATTGATTTTTTTTAAATGATTTAATGAACTCTGATAGCTTTCTTATCTTTTGTACCTTTTATCTTGACAGTATGGTCCAGCATGGCGTTGAATAATTCATCGTGTTCATCTTTTTGTCCGAATCAGGTATTGTAGCGTGAAGCTTTCCAACTTTTATATCTGTAGCGTTTAAATCGTATTCTTGCTGTCGTTATGATTTGATTAGTTGCTTTAGCGTTTTGTTGCTGTTCAGAATTAACAAAGAAGTACAGTTATATTTTCACCACAAACACGGATATCATAAAGGCAAACATTCTGATGCATGACGGACGCAGACAAGGGACAACAAGCCCAACACGAAAGCTTACCCCGAGCATCGCTAAGGTGAGCTAAAAACGAACTGTTTTCAATAATCAATAACGTTTACTTTACTTTAGCGTTTTACAGGCTAGCTTCCCTCTTAAATGCTTTAGGATAGTCTTCTGTGCAAATAATTATATATAGTGTAGATTTTTACAGACATTCTGAAAATACCCCAAAGGAAACATACCATATTGACATTTCTGTCACATAAATACTTAAAAAAATGGCATTTTTTGCGGAGTTCTTAGACGATTATATAATCCGTTTTTCTCCTTTCTGTTTGTTCAAATTTTGAAAACAAAAACAGTACATTTTAAATCTTCTAATGGCATTTATTTTCAAAACATTGCTTTAACGTATGGTAAAATCATGGCAATCCTCAAACAACAACTCCCGTTTACTATAAACGGTCTTACAAGCATACATTTGTTTGTTTGTTTTTTAAGGATGAGTGCGCGTTGTTGCCTGTAAGAGCGCATTCGTTATTGCGTTTTTATTATTGAAATGTATTTTCTATTTTTAATGCTTTATATACCATTTTACATCGCATATGTAAGCATTATATAATCACGAAGACATTTTTTCTATGTTATATGTTTAATAAGAGATATATGGTATAATTTGCAATTTGCTTTTGTAGTATATTTTACTCAGTATTGTAATTTCTTTCTGAAACATCATTTACGTCCAGATTTGTGTCGTGTTTTCCTTGTGTTAGACTGATCTTGGAATATTTCAGTGTTTTATTCCTGAACCCTAGCATTGTTTGTGCAAATAAAATCAACAGAGATTTATTCAAGCACCCATTGTCCGTAATTTGCCATCAGAACAGAGGTGGTTTTCTGATGATATTGCCTTCCAAGATCTTTCAGACGACATTTGTTTTTTGTATTCTTGGGGAAATTTAATTTTAGCTCGTCTAGAGGACGTCGGTAGTTCTTTGATTAATACTATAATCATAAAAGGTCAGTTATTTTAATATTGTGGAGCAATTTTGTGGAGTAATTTTTACGCTTAAAAGAAATCAGTTTTTTTATTGTCATTCAATGACCATAAAAATACTAAATTAATACAAAATGCTTTTTTTTATAAAAGAAATTAAATCTTCTACAAATATCCTTCACTATGTCTTAAACTGCGTTCAAAAACTGTCTCTATATACTTTTACAATTCTTACACATTTTTTCCTTTTATTCTTAGACGCAATGGGTCTTTCTTAAAAAGACCGTCTCTCTAAGCGATGTTGTTTTTACAGACAAAACTGGATAGAACCCTTAAGGACAAATATCACTGACAATAAGATAAAAATGGTATTTTCATATTCAACTCAGCCAAATTCAAAGATCAATTTTCTAACATCCTTTTCAAAAATAGTACATCCTGGCTGTTCTCGCAAGTCTATAATTCTAAATCAATTTTACTGGTAAACAATATTCAGCTGCACCTTTAAACTGCACGAGAACTTACACCTTTGTGAATATAACCGGACATTCTAAATGAATATATCTTGGGGGGGAAATTGTTTTCTAATTACATATGTCACGCACTTCCTTCATAGTCATGAAATAGAATTTCATACATGGAAATGATGTATTAATAATATATAGTCCTTTTATGCACATGTTTTCACGATATAAAATGTTTTAACAGTTGTGTTGTTTCTCACTTTGCTCAGGAAATTTGCCATAAATCAGTTAATTGCACAGTTCTGTCATACGTTGTTTATATTGAATGACAGGACAAAATTAGCTTTTCCTTCTTGTCAGGGAAAATTGTGTGTGTTTTCTGTACAAAAGTGTTTTGTTTTCTTTGAGGTATTGTTTCCCTTCAATTTATGATCGAATGTGTTCATTGTAAAAACTTTGTTGTTTCTTACTAAATAACGTGTGATATTCTGATAATTGTAACACGTTGGTGTTTTGTAAATTCCAAGAGAGAAGAGTGTCGACTTCCATTAACTCGGAATGCAAGAATAGTCAATTACTAAAAGAAACATTGATTTTAAATTTTAAGTTTCTCTCGACTGAATTTGCAAGATGCATCTCCAATACTAGAAAACTTAGAATGATGAAAACTTTTAGAATTCAAAAATAAAGTAAAAGTTTCATATGAAAAGTGTCTGAAGCAGCAGATGTTCCTTTAAAAATGCCATGAGCCACTTAAAATATGTTCTATTTTTTCTGTAACTTTTTAGACCTTAACATTTTTTGAAGCATTTTGCTTTTCGTCCTTTCCAAAATTATGAAACAAAATTCTTAGAGTTGGTTATATTAACATTTAAAATGTGCCAATTTATCACCTTTCAGCTAGTGACAACGATAGACACTTTTTTCAGCAGAAGTAAATTTATCTGCGGTGTGCATTTTATACTAAAAGTGATGCTGTGATGTCAATACATAAATAACTAGAAAATACATAGTTTTTACAAGAACCCTAAATATCAACAAAATATCAGGAGTTAATGTGTGGAGTGAGAACAATTAATCGCATCAATTAACTGTGAAAATAGTAGTTCCACAAAAAATAAGATAAAGAAAGGTACACATGGTTAAAATAACCGGATTTTACTACAATTAATGACACACAGCACACTACAATAGCTTAAGTTCACTTTCCTTTACTTATACCATTCGCCCCAATTTGGTTCAGACCGAAATATTCTAATTGTAAGGAAATATCGTAATAAATGCAGTTGTAATAAGTATAATATAAAATCTCAATTTTAACGTATAAAATGTAAGAATTCATATTACTACATTTTAGGTCCTAAAACTGATTTCTTTCACATGAAATCTTATCAAGTGGGATCAAGAAAATCGAATCGATATCGTATGTTATAGGACAAATGCATAAATATATAGCGAGGACAGTAATCTTTATCATCTCATTCAAATTTCATATCAGCTGGCCATTAGGATGCAACATTAACAAACACGCAATACTTCTCTAAGGATGAGAGATCGCCTTTATCAAGTTCAATTTACAATGTTTATCTAAATTTAAAGTCTTTTAAATGTTGCTGTTTTTTGTTTTTTGTTTTTTTTTGTAGGTCTATCTTTTTGTTATAAAATATAGTTTCTGACTCGTAAAGTCCGGCGGATTACAAATCTATTCGTGTTTTTACGCTCGGAGCTTCTGTGATTATTCTTCTAACATTGATAAATACTGCATTAACATGACATGACATGTAAAAGATGCAGATTAAGTGATTCATCGATTTGTCAATATTAGGCTGTGAAAACATAGCTTGCCTTAGTTTCATTTATTTTTCTTTAATGCAATATTGTATGGTAATATGGTAATGGCAATCAAGAAATTTTATACAAGATACGCGTTTTTATAAAGGACAATATTGTGACTATTTTTTTTACTTCAACTTTGTTTTTGAAGAGGACGAGAAATTTATAGGTTTTTGCTGATTTTTGATTCAGTTTATTTCAATAGTAAAACGAATATCCGAGTGCCTTTTTTCCCGTGTCGTCGGTCAAATATTGCTGAAATATTTCTATAATCATTTTGAATACGATTCATTATAAAGGATTTTTTTTTTGTAATTCAGCTTCTCCATTATATCTTTAAAGACAAATTATACGTTTAACTTGTATAAAAGTTTTGCTTTGACATTAAACCTTAGAATACAGGAATGCATCAGTTTATATAGGGTCATAACAATTACGTTGATTCTTATCACCTCTATAATTCAATTACTGTTATTTGTTGTGTGTGTGTCGATGTGTGTGTAGCTTGAATGCTTCTGTTGACGATTAAAAATAGTAACCTTGAAATGTGCATACATGCTTACGTGCTTGCACGCTAGCTTGTTATTACAGTTGTAATAGATTACATTTGTATAATATTTGGTAGATAATGTTGTTTTTTGTGATTTGGTCTAGTTTGTGCACTTTCTATGACTAACATTTACGCACAGTAACCTATTCTCATGGCATGCTCGCAATTATAAACCATGAAACAAACGGGATCCCGTTTATGTTTTATTTGCACAGGATATTTGCACACATATATTTACGAGTATATTATTTTGAGTGAATTTTCAGATCTGTAACACACAAAACATGGATGCGTATAACATCAGTTTACGTCAGTCTAAAGATATATGTTAACCAAATGTCTTGATACTGTTTAAGGGAGATATTTTATATCAGTTATCTGACTTTCGGGTCTGTTATGTCACACCATGGACTGTGGACTGATAATTCAGAAAGCGATTTGTCTGAAATCGTTATGCTGTTATGGTGTAGTGCTTTCGTAATACCATTTTAAAGATTGCTAAATGTGGTGGATAATTCACAGTCTGGTCTTCTTTGTTTTTTGTTTTTTTTTTTGTAATTATTGCTATATTATTATTTTATTATTATTATAATCCACATTTATATAGCACCCTTTTCATACATACGCTCAAAGGTGCTTTACAAACAGAAACATACATTTTAAGAATACGATAAACAGAATCACAAATTCCTAACTAAAATATTCTAGTTAAAAACTTACAATAACAAGAGGGCCATGATGGCCCTATATCACGGTCTTGTATAATAGATGTTATCCGGAATTCGGCAAATGTGGGTTTTTCCCAGCTAATCCGGGGGTACAAACAAACTTTTACCGTTATGGCTTCACGGTACACAACCCTTCACAAAAGGTTGATCAACGTGTTGCGCTAATATACCTTGTTGTAACTGTAAAAGTTTGTTTGTACCCCCGGATTAGCTGGGAAAAACCCAAATATTCTTTATTCCGGAGTAAGTCTATTCGTTGTCCATTTATTATGATATTTGCTGGCTAATATTGTTGATACTGTAAAATAAAGTTTTCTTACATTTGTACCTGTAACCGTTTAGGTCCTAATCTCATGTATAATAAACAGTGTGCTAATTAAATGGTTAAATCAGTTACTTTACTTCAAAAGCTTTCCAGACATTTTAAATTCCTGTTACATTGCATGAATTATTCATTGAACATTTTTTTATTTTTCGAGTTGCTACAAGCTTTTTTCTTTTTTTTATATGAATAATGTCGTCTCACGATCAGATAAGGATTGCGAAATCAGTGCAATGTATGTTTGTTGTATTGAATTTAATTGAAATTACCTAGTAAGATTTTTCGCTATCATTTTCTGTATATTATGCCATCAGTAATTACGTTCAACATTTATTGTTTCAGTTGTTGTAGCAATGTGCATATACACTATTTAACCGAGTGGCTTTGTTGGTTACTGATGGTGTGAAGGAAAAAATCTTTGAGAAGGGCGACTTAACATGATAATACCATCTTCAGTAAAATCATTACTTGGTAACAAGTAAATAGGCATATTGTTCATAGGCAAATTAATGCAAACTAAGTGTTTTCAGTACACAGTCCTGTAACCTGTTAATTTGAAATTGGCTATTAAGCTAGATGTGACAAAACAACAGATAATACAACTAAAACAAGATGGCCGTAATCGCACACCTGACTAACATTTATACGTCAAAGCTTACGTTAGGTCAATGTCAAAAGGTTTCGCTCTGGGCTTCTTATTTTAAAATCAGGGGAGTAATATAAACAGCCTTATTAGAGGTCAACATTATGAAGCTACATATCAAACATTTAAGTTGTAGGGCTTACAGTTTCTGACAAGAAAATTTTCGAAGATTTATATTTATACACAAATAGGACACCAGGCACATAAACAAATTTGGTAGAGGTTCAAGAAACAAAACTACATACCAAATATCTAAGTCTTTTTAGAAGACTTTCCAGAATTGTCTAAACAGAAAAGTGTATCCTTTATTGTAAAAATAGGCTTAAAAGCCAAATTACTGAGTATAAAGCTCTGCCTTCAAATAGTTAGACATTTTCTATTTTGAAACTTTGAGAGAAGGGATAAATAAACTTGTTTCTTTATTACGAGAATTTTCGTTTATTGACAAGAATCACAGAAATTCTATTTATGCTTTTATAAAATATTTTCTGCAAAAAAGTTTGCCAACCTGTACTGGCTAATAGGTTACAATTCAGAAAATCAATTTGAAATTCTAGTAATTGTATCTGCGCAAGAAATTACAGCAGAAATTTACAATTGTATCTGTGCAAATGTATAACATCGACCGTTTGGGCTTATTTCTTATACCGTATAATTGATGGGAAAAAAGATAAATAATATATTATGTATGTTTATTGTTAATGTCAAACAAAGCTTTTTTTCTTTTAAATTGCAAACTGTTTAAAAGAACAATGACCTTATGGAACAAGAAATTGGAACTAAAATAAGTATCGAACAAAAATGAAATACAGTGTTTGCGAGCAAATAACTTCATCTTTATTATAAAAGCTGGCCATCTTAGCACGTTGACGTCGATCATCCCTCCTAATATGTCATTTTTTATTATATTTAAAAATGAAATGAATCATGGAATGATACGCCAATCTATTATGAAAAACAAGTATGTAAGTTCATTATAAACTCGAAGAATCAATGATTTTTAAATTTTGAAAGTTTCATAAATTTTCTGTTTACCGACCCCGTTTATATGCCTATTAAGATGAAGATGATAACACGTTCAAATAAAAACAGTAACAGAACATAACAGAAACAGAAATTCACGACATGGAAATAGTATTATGTTTATTAATGATCTTACCTAATCAAGACCAAATTTCAGAAAGTTTTATTGAACAGAATAAAAACACAGCGAAATGAAAAAAAGAAAAAAAAGTACAAAATAATTTTTCTGAAAATACAATATGGATTTTTAAAGTATTTAGCACAAGTTCCTTTTTTGAGTTCCAGGCTTACAATAAAAAAACAAAAATCCCACGCCCCCCCCCCACCCACCCACACACACACACACAAAAACAACACAAAAAAACAACAAACTTTTTTCTTGCTTTGCCATTATACATAATTATACTGTTTTATACGTATTGTCTTCCAAAACTGATAGAGATTGCACACAGACATATGTTAGACAAAAAGAGCCTGATTTCTTTTTAGATAAAAAAAGAAAACTTTGGTTCCAGAATATTGATATAGACATTCATATTTTATGAAGATATTTAGTAACTGTCGGTTTTGTCTGATGTAGACTGTGACATCAGTGCTGTGTGTATAGTTTCTGTCGGTTTTGTCTGATGTAGACTATGTCCTTTGTGCTGTGTGTATAGTTACTGTCGGTTTTGTCTGATGTAGACAGTGTCCTCTGTGCTGTGTGTATAGTTACTGTCAGTTTTGTCTGATGTAGACGGTGTCCTCTGTGCTGTATGTATAGTTGCTGTCGGTTTTGTCTGATGTAGACTGTGTCTTCTGTGCTGTGTCTACATAACAGCTTTCAAGTGGCATACTTTTCCTTTTCAGAGGTCGTTTGGAAATGCACACCTGATTGTCTGATTTTGTTGTGGGAACTTCGTTTGAAATGAATCGGTGTCTGATTACAAAAGAAATATTTTCTCTATTCACAAACTACGTCAAACAAGATTAGTAAACTGCTAGTTTCTTCAAATACCAGGTTGTCTAATTATTCTTTTATTTTCTATAATAACAGTTTGTCTATTTTTTCTGATATTTTCAAACGAGAACATCTAAGGGAAAAGGATCCAATGTATTAGTTTGAATATGGGAAAGACAAAGAAGACAACTTATACAATTTCTTTGAAAATATGAATATTACAATAGGTAGCTTCAGTATATTAGCAGACATTTTATCAAGAACACCTGATCACGTGTTCGTTACTTATTGGTGAAACAACGTCTTTTTCCTTTATATTTTTTTCTAATGTAATCTAGTACATGAAGCATTGTCATTCCAAACTGCATCACAAATAATTGAATAGAGAACTTCATTGTGAAGCAGGTAAGTAAAATCTCCGATAGTTTTAGCAGCTAAGTATAAAGCTTTTAGAAATTGTTGACTTCGTGTTATCAATATACCGTCTTAGATTAGTTTAGTTTGGCGACAAAGATAATAATGCACGTTTGTTTGGATTTTGATTAAACATCATTCAGAACTTTCTTTTAATTATTTAATATGTTTCTATAAATGTTAACACAGTTAATTCGTACTATGCTATGGTTTTTCATAACCCTCAGTAGAATGCACAAAAGATCTTAATTTGAGTCAAGAAATCACTGCACTCAAAGGATGCTGTGAAATTTTTTAGAAATAACGAAAACAGTTTTTTTCGATACATGCAATGCTTAAAGAGAAAAATAGCTTCATTATATATCCACAGCATTTTTCCTTGTTTAGAAGATTGTATTCACCTACCAATAAAACGTCGTCAATACTTCCCGTCCCGAGATATACTGATAATCAAAATATTACAAAATACTAATGATCCTTCGATGACGTATTCTTTAATGTAAGATATTTAGTGCAACAAGCAGACACATATTTGTTGTATGTTGTCGGAAATCCCGGAACGATCAGAATCACAGCAATAAAAGTAAACAGAGAGATGAGTTGCCGCTGATAATACTGAAATTCTTTATATACCGTTTAATTAGCATTTTGCAATCACGAAGGCAAAACTTTCGAAATAATGTTTAATGAACAAAACATCATACAAATTTTAATTTCCATTTGTTTGCTCGTATATTTAACTCAATGTTGTTTTTATTTATTCATTTTATTATTTTTGTTCACAAACTTCTAGATTTGTGTCGTGTTTTCCTCGTGTTAGAATGCTTTTTGGTTTGTTCAGTACTTTCTTCCTTAACGTTAGCAAATAAAAAAAACAATAATTCTCCGAAATAAGACAGTAGAATAGAGGTGGTTTTCTTCTGATATAATTGCCTTCTAAGATATGTTCAGTCAAGCATTTAAGATCTTTTAGACGGCATTCGATTTCTCTATTCTGGGAAAAAGTTTTAATTTTGACTCTTGTAAAGGAGAACAGTACTTCTTTAATTATTAAAATAATTATGTAAAGTCAATTATTTTAATCTTCCTAAACAATGTTTACATTTAAAAGATATCAAATTGTCTTTCTCGTCTTCTTTTGGCTTTTAATATTTATAGACTTAGTCTAGTAGAATTCCGCAAAATTTAAACGAAAGCGAATCATTACAAAGGTCACTTACAATATAATTGTCTGTATTCAAAAGATCTTTCATTTGTTTCTCCAATTTCTTATAAATGCCGCCTACTTGATAGGATGCATTGGGTCTTTCTCAAAATATTGTTTTTCGAAACGATGTTCTTTTATAGAATGGTATTGGACAAAATCCGGTTGTTTCAGCATTAATAATTCGAACTTAATGACATATGTCACTGAAAATCAGATGAGAATGGACTTTTCTTATTCAAACTAGACAAATTCACATATTTTCTTAGATGATTTTCAAAAATAGTAAATTCTGCTACATAGGACAGGGCATTTTAAGAGAGACAGAAATCATTAAAACTTTGCATTTCGAAGTTTGCTGCTGCTAGTGCACTATCTGAAAGTAAATATTTTAAATAATGTATCTAAATGAATAGGTTCAGTTCACAGAGCTTAGAACGAGTACCAGTTATAATGTCTCAAGCGATTAGTGCTATCGTCTGTGGTGTTTTGAGTGCCCACATAGATTTCATTGCATGATATAATGAATAATATAATATTATAATTAATCCATGAAAGTAAGTCATACCATTTCTAAGAAACAGTATGGTAATGGTAAGGTATGGTGTGGTATGGTGATAAATGATTCTGATTCATCCCCATTTATTCCTCTTTTTCTTACAATCATAGTATATGATAAATGTAAATGTTTTTCTTTCTGCTAAACTAAACAAAAGTGTTATTTCAAGTTGACTGTTATCAACTTGTAATGTTTCTTTTTAAAGAGAACATTCATAATTGTTGATATTTTCTCTTCTCCTTTTCAGTATGTAGTGATATAGGGCCACTACAACATTCTTGTAAATCTTAACTTCATTACAAAAAACATATAGGAGAGGTAATCATTAGAAGATGTACTAACTATATAGGGTTTATGGCAAACAAAAGTATGTTTGCATATACATTGGTTTTGCTTTTATTGTTTTTGTAAATTCAGAAGGTTAATACTGTACGAAAGGTAAATTGATAAAGAAAACATTTTATTCTCTAAATAGAACTAATTTTTAACTCATTAAAAGAATGGACAATATACTGTTTGCTATGAAAAATATCTTTCTTATACTAACAATATAGAAAATACTGGTTAGCTGTCCAACACTTGACTCTCTGTGATGATAAAATAACTTCATAAAGATTAAAAATGTTTGTGTTAAGAATTTTTTAGGATTGGAATAGAGAGTAGTAGAGAGATGCAAATAATATTTAATCTTTTTTCCAAATAGTACTCTTTATATACTATTTATATTATATGCTTTGCATATCATATACTCAAACAATGTATTGTAAGGTGCAATAGGGATGGTTCCCCGACCCTATTGTACCAGAGACGGGGATAATAAAATATATAAATTAAAAAAAAAATGATTCTGTGATGACCAGAACTATGATCATCTTAAAATCACTTTAATCCATTTTTCACCATCTAATAGTCAAAACCCATAGGCTTTGAGTATTGATATTTTTTACAGAAAAACAAATATTACAACACTATGTCTTTTTATATATTAATCATGTCGGGGAAGAATTATGCCGGGAAAAGATATCCAGATGCATTTTTTAAGTTCATGATAACTAACCTAAAATCATAAAAGGCCTAGATTCAATTACAAGATTAAAATATAAAAATTAACATGATTGTTTATATATTTGTTACAACTATGCTTTTTACGAGTGTTCCCGTTATTCAGACAGCTAAACTCAACCCTATATTTACAAATCTGCATAAAAACGGGTTCCCTAATAACTAAATGTAAATAAGCTACGGTCACGTGGTTAGTCACGAAACCCTAGGCAGATCTAACTTTAGTACATAAATAAAGAATTGCGCAATGTCTGTTATAAGTTTACCGGTATATTCTCTTTGGAAGAATAGTTTTTACACTTAAGTAAATACTTTTATTTCATTACTTTTTATCTTTGCAAGTGAAACTGGACCTTCGAAATGAAAAACATGAACATTTTGAGAAGAAATTGTTTTCTATTCACATATGCCATGTACTTCCTTGGTCACAGAATTTCAAACATAGAAATACTGTAATAACATATTAACAAGTGGGATTTCCTTTTCCAATAATAAAGTTATTACCAGTTCTGTGCTTTCTCATCTACCACTAATTTTGCTCAGGGAATTCTGCCATAAATCAATTAACTGCACAGTTCTGTCATACGTTGTTTATACTGAATGACAGGACAAAATTAGCTTTTCCTTCTTGTCAGGGAAAATTGCATGGGTTTTTCTTCACAAAAAAAGTTTTTCTTCAATGTGTGTTCCTCTTCAAGTTATGGAAGAATGTGTAGTCTTTAAACAGGTTGTCACTTGTTGCTTACTGAATTACATGTGATATTTTGAGAATAATGTTTCGTAAAAGCTGAGAGAGAAATGTTGCTGTTACTAAAACACATCTCTCTGCAGAATTTTGACTTCCATTAGCTCTGAACGCAATAAAAGTCAATTAGAAAAGGGAATATTGTGTGCTCATTGGAAATTCCGCCCGAATGAATTGTCAAGATGCATATCCAACAGTAGAAAACTTTGCTCAGTGCAAACTTTTAGAATTTAGAGTAAACGTTCTATATGCTGTAGATTTCCTGGAATAAAACGAGCCATCTGAAGATATGTTTTATATTTAATGTAACTGGCAAATGAACATACAAATTAGCCATCATGCTCTATTGAAATGTTGAAAACTTTAGACCGTTTGGAGCATTTTGCTTTTTGTCCTTTCATAAATTGTGAAATGAAATTTTTAGGTTGGTTATAGAGTTGGTTATATATACACACTTGAACACGCCAAAAATGAACGATTTTCAACACCTTTCTGCATATGTAAGTAATAGAAACTCTTTTTCAGCAGGGTTTTATCTGCGGCGGTCAGCATTTATAGAAAAAGTGATGCCGTGAAATGAACGAATAAATTCAATTCAGACAGAAATATTCTAATATTAAGTACATATTGTAATCCAAAAATGTTTTCAGAAATCAGTTATAAGATTTAAAAAATATCATTTTTAACAGTCAACGTTTAAGGATTAATAATTTTTATTCAGAACTACTGATAACTGACCCTTTTGTATCCACATTTTAAACTGAAGGAAATTTAATTTCAGTAAACATGGTCGTGTTTTCATCAGCTCAGAAATAATAAGGACTTGAGATTTTTATAAATATTGCTGGAATATTTTATAATCATTTTTAAGACAATATATTATAAAAAAAAATGTTGCTCGAAATTATTAATTTATTTTTTATTTGTTTTTTATGCGTGTTGCCGGTAGCCTGATAGTTTTAGTTGACCATTAAAAATAATATCCTTGAAACGTGCACTATCATAATGTCATGCGTATGTCCTTGCATGCTAGGTAATGTGATTGTTTCAAACGAAATTGCATTTGTAAAATATTTGGTAATCTAAGGCATTTTCACCAGTTGCTTTGTGTGTAATCTATGACTTATACAATGATCTATTTTGGATCAGCGGTGGAGACACCGTGGTCTAGGGGTAGAGCGCAGGGCTCCGGATCCGAAGGTCGCGGGTTCGAATCCCGTCAGAGGCGAGATTCTCACACTATTTTCACATTCCTCCACGCTGCGCGATTACTGGTATGGAACCCAGGAAGCAGTCATCGGACGTGATGAATCTAAGTTGTAAGAACTTGTATCGCAATCGATGTAAAATAATTGAGTCTAAACTAACTTGTTGACACGCCCACAGTAATAAACTATGAAACAAACGGTATTCCGTCAATGTTTCATTTTTTACGAAATATTTGCACACAAATATATTCACGAGTACAGATTATTTTATGTCAATTTTCAGAGCACAAACAAAACTGGGTGCAAATAACATAATAACGTATACGCCGAACTAAACATACGATGATACTAAATATCTAAATATTCTTAGGGAGAGATTTATATGTCATTTTACTTTCGGGTCTGTTTGTCATATCGAATACTGTAGACCTATAATTTGTCAATTTATAACGATTTGTCTGATCACGTTTTGCTGTTATAGTGTATAGCTTTCACAGTACCATTAGAGAGAAAACCACCAAAATGCTGGGATAAGGCACAGTCTTGTCGCATTGTTATGTTTATATTAGGGTCTTGCATAATTCATCGTCCATTCGTTATAATTTTTGTGGGCTGTATTTGATGATACGATGATACTGTAAACTTTTTATTTATTTTTTTTTTTTTTGGTATAAATATTAAGTTGTCTACCAATTTGATCAGCATCGCAAAATCAATTCAATATGTGTGTGTGAAACAGAATTAATTCGAAATTAATTAGGATTTTTGAGAAAGCTGACAAAGAAGATATTAAGATCTTCTGTAAAAACAAAACATAGCTTTATTGATCATTGACTCTTTATCACAGGCAAATGAATGCAAAATATGTGATTTCAGTACACAGCCAAATGAATGCAAACAGATATTTAGTACTGAAAGGTGGGCATAATTCCGGTGTACACATCGCAGATATATTAGAATGATAACGGATCAGATATAGAACGAAAGATTTTGCCATTTGCGAGTTTCTTCTGTCCATTGATATACTGGAATGGTATTGAATAGCCATACACGTCAAAAAATGTCCACCTTCCTATAAACAGATTGTAAATATTACAAATTTTTAGGGATCATTTGAAATCTCATTCTGTTGTATCGACTATAGTCGATATTTATAAGATAAAACATACTAGCTTCATCGATACCATCGTAGGATACCCACGTGCCGATCCATTAACATTTATCAGACGTGGGATTTTTGGACGATATCCAGTCGATTAGAGGTGCGTCAAAGACAGCTATTTCATTGGTTCCCTCAAGATTTCGTGACGTGATTAAAATCAATCAAAACGCTCGTTCTATACGACGTTTGGTATTACAGACAAGATGGCGGCAACCATAGACGACATGTTTCATTCAGTTTGTGTTGAAAGTTATCAATTTTATTTAACGCGATTTCATTGGTCGATATTTTAAGCACTTGTTGCTATATATCGACGCAAATTGATTCATTTTCCCACGATTTGATTACATGGAATAATCAACCATGGGTATCAGACGATGCATTGATACAAAGAAGTCGACAATTTGCGACGACACCTTGTGTAAAGACATAGACAACTTACTTAAAACGTAAAATGGTATGACAGTCCATTTAAGAACAAGAAACCATCTTAAACGGATTAGTTAAAATTATTAAAATTGAAAGAATTATAATCTTAATTCATTCAGAAGTAAAATATGATTCGGAAAGTAATGGAATAAAGCACCCTTCCCTGGATTGTTTGTTCATGAAACTCTTAAAAGCATACATGTAAACTGGAAGAAATAAGACACGTAACAAATGTTATATTGAGTGTGTGTTGAGCTTCGATCTTTCATTAATTGATAAAGGGCAGGTATTATTCCTGTCATAAGAAGAACGGTTTATTGACGGAAATAAAGGGACTTTCCTGAATGCCTTAAAAACTGGGCGTTGAGGACATTTATCTCTCATCTTTATGTCAGGTATTTAGTCCCTTTCTATCATTCAATGGGATAGGGAAAGAAAAAAATGATCTTTAGAATATGGTAATTATATAATCTTAGTCAAGAGAGATGATAAGTATTTCAGTAAAAATAATTCGCTTTGTTTCTAATAATTACATATATCAACTAATGCATAGATCAGTGAAAAGCCTAAATCAACCACAAAAAAAATTACATGCTACATCACAAATCATTTTTACTGTAGCCTTTTTTGACAGCTGGATATACACCTAAATCATACGAATTGAAAGTTCTTTAAACAAATGAAAAAAAAAAAACACGAAGCAATTATCTGACAAAGAAACAGCCAATCTTCAAGGATACTACACTATGTCAATTCAACAGCATTATTTTGATCAGTTACTACAAATCACACTCCTGAATAATTCATTATTTTCACTTTACCCAGACAACATTTATATCTTTTCACCTTGTTATCTTAATAGCATGGTCTTATATTTAACTGCAAGCATTAGTTATTCTTTTTGACGGAATCACATAATGTATCTAAATGCTCTAAAACTGTACTTTCTTCTGTATATTGATCAAATGTCTTGAAAGTGCGTTCATAACTCATACATCTTTTCTTATATTACGTCTTGCTAACAATGCCCCAATGCCGTTCTTTTTTGCAGTGCAATCAATCTGTCCTCCAAGATATTTTAAGAATGCAAGAATACTTTAATGTACGTTTAGAACCTGATTCAATCAAACTTCATTAAGAACTTGATTTTTATTTTCTTGTGTATAATAATACCAGGGTCATTTGTTCTGTAACCGTTATAAATCCATATTAATCCTTATCCAAGTCAACCTGATTACTTTTGTAGGCATATTGTGTTCTGAAACAGAATCGGCGCTGAAACAGATGAACCGTCGCTGAGACAGATGAACCGTCACTGAGACAGATGAACCACCGCTTAGACAGATTAACCGTCGCTGAGACAGATTAATCACCGCTTAGACAGATGAACCGTCGCTTAGACAGATTGCTACTTTCAGAAAATACAAGGGCTGTTCTAAAATGATTTAAAGTGGACTAATCAGTTCACAAGTTTTCAACCACAATTTCAAAATATAAAAAGTAACAAAATCAGTGGAAACTAAAAGAATTAATTGTTTTCCTGAAAAATGCCACATAAGATTCGTGTTGATGTATCAAAATGCTTCATATTTCTGTACTTGTTAGCGAGTAAATTGTACCGTCGGACATGAATGTTATGTTCACGTCAGTGCGCAAAACGAAACGAGCAATTATATTTCTTCACCACTTCTTTTAAAAAAACAGACTAAAGCGTCATCTGACATGACTCCCCAGGAATGGATATGTCTCTAATGTTAGTCTTTCAAATGTGAATGAGAAGTTTGCAATATTTCTAACCTTAAGATGAAATCTGATAACTGATCTTAAAATAATTTATACCACAGCTCTATTTATTTCGTAACAACAATCAGTTTATAGGCCTTAATTCTCCATGGTGGTATAATGTTGGTGTAAGACAGCCATAACCACATAGATCAAAACCATACGCATGATAACAAACAGAGAAAGGCTTTGCTTATGATGCATATCTGGTGTTGCTGACACTGAATTTCTTGAAAACCCTAACCATGAAACGTATACAAGCCTTCTATCAAATATACTTTGTATTATCTTAGAGTCATTCTCAAAACATCTAAAAGGAAACTGGTCATGTTTGCCTTTCCTGACTCAGACACATTAACACCTACGGGGTATTTTTGTAACTTTATACCTAAGATTACCCCCTATCCATGCTGGAAAATATAAGCTTTATCCTTTTAAGTTCAGACTTTAGCACTAATTTTTCCAAGCTTCAGCACTTCTGACGCCTTGAAATGTGGCAAGAGATTTGAGAGGCGGAAAAGATATATAAAACCAGACTGAACGACAGCTTGAGAAAAAAGACGCAAGTGTTAACACAAATGCCCTCATGTTGATAAAATGAGAGCTCGGGGTGATTCGTTTTTGCTACTTGTTTGGCAAAACTGACATTTAATAGCTATATGCCTTAGAAATTAATATGAATTTTTATTGTTGACAAGATATGATACAGTTTGTTATTTTGTCCCCGTTCATCAGTTAATTTCAGACTTGGAGAAAAATGATATTAGCCAAAAGCATTGTAAATTCCTGATCAGGTTTTATTCTGACCAAAGCTACTGTAAGGCCTTACGTGAAATCATTGTGTATATATGTCTATGGGCTATATGTCTATTTTATTCTGGGTCTGCTTAAAATGGTGGCTTTTAAATCGGCCGAGACCCTGAAGTTGTCTGCAGTTCTTTCGCTTCTTTTTTTGTATCAGGTGGCAGAATAACGTCGATAGTAAAAGTGTCCACAGAAGCATTTATCAGGCTAATTTTTTTAAAAGGGAATCGAGTCAGAAATCTCAAAACACCTTGATAAAGTTAATATATTTTAAGCTTATTTTTGAAAATTTTATGAAATTGGGTGGAACATTGTCTAAGTAAAAGAAATCGATTTTCCGTCAACAGCCGAACAGTATAACGCGACACAAATATTATCTTTAACACTGAAGAAGACACATTTATGCGGTACCTACACATAGAGTGATGATTCCACCGGCAAATATCAGTTTTAATGTAGACTTATTTGAAATTAATACATTTGCTTATAGTATTCTAGACTGCTCAGTTATATGTGGATATAACAACAGTTTGGTAAGTGCTAACATTATGTTATTATTCATGATAGTGTTAAGTCGTTTTTCGAAAAAATAGATCATGAACCCGACTCTAAAACTCGCACAGGCCTCAGTTGACAGTGCACAAAATAGTTATGGTATTATGTTATTAGATTTATGTAAATCATTAAGCCTTCGACCTGCGAATGTGGAAATAGGGAATGCAAATATTTTTACGTTTTTTATTCATAACGGTTGTTCAATACAAGACATTTTACTGATTCAAGAGCAACATTTTTCTATATTCAGTTATTTTAAAATCCTTCCATTTAGTGAATGGAGTGGCCTTTCGTTTGCCTCTGAACTTTCATCTTTTGTGAAACTACTGCACTCCTAAAAATAAAATCACACCGAAATTATATTCCAATGGTTTGATGCAATTACAGAGCATTTTCGCTGAGGTGTAATAGCGTATTTGTCGTATAGAAAATATTGATTGCGTTGTCTTTATTAGTCGGCTCTCAGGATATATTTGATATTGTCAAAGTTATACAAAAGTTGTTGAGAAGTTTTTATAATTTCGGTTTATCTTTATTGATATTCTTCCATTTCACTGAATAAATTATTGAAATTTAAACATGGTATTAACCTGAAACAATCATGAACTATTTCATCGGTATAAAATGAAATGTCTTGCTTGATATTATTCAAAATGTTCGTAACATTCGATCCGTCAATATTAATGTGGCACTAATGATGAAATTATGGATCAGTATAACATTGGCTAATATGATTCCGGCCCATATGATTCTGCTTTTGAAGTTACTTTTTAAATAATGATTTTGAGGATCAAGTGTTTTATAATTTATTCTAACACTATCCGCAATTCGCCGACAATTAACAAAGAAGGAATTGAGCGTGATATATCATATACATTATAGGCCGCTGAATACAAGCGCCGGCTGACGTCACTGCAAACTACTTTCGGCTGTTCTTATTTGTCATTGTAAACCGATAGTTTTAAAATATTTTTATAAGTGAAATATTATTACGGACAATTATTTTCTTTGATGTTCATCTATAATAAAATTATAGATATTTGTTTAAACTTAAATTATTAACTGATAAACTAACAATGACTTGTTGTTTCCTTTTCCGCGTGGGAAATTAATAGAGAGGTAAACGGAATAGCCTGTCAGGGTCAATAACCGTAACAAATGGCATGATAAGTAGTGCAAATAATTGTGTCCCTTATAACTATAAATGTGTGTTAGAATGGAAATAGATTTTAAAGTTTTGGTGATCTACCGTCAAATATAGCACGGTGTATAGTTCAGATGCGTAATTATTTGACCGTGCTATATTAACGGTAGATGACTCAAACTTAAAATCTTGGAGCGGATTTTGTTGGTAACGCGCTGGACTGGTAAACCAGGTCTCTTGAGTTCGATCCCCCGCTCCTCTACTAACTCTACTCTAATTACTGATAGTCTTTCGGATGAGACGTTAAACTGAGGTCCCATGTATCGGTGCTATACACTGAGCATGCAAAAGGACCAGGGGTGTCTCTGGAATGGGATTCTTTCTGTATCTTGCACTACCCCACAACATAAAATAACTAAACTCTTCAGGGGGCTTCGGTCATATGGGCAACCGGTACCGACGATAAATAAGCTCAAATAGATAGACAGACTTAAAATCTATTTCCTAAGTACACCTGTGTTTGTTTAGATACATTCTTTCGATTCTTCGGCTCACTGGTTAGAGCGTTGACTGAGCTAAACTGCTTATGTTTGAGACGGCAAATGTGTACGCATTGCACTCATAGATGACTAACAGTTCTACAGTTATATAATTATTCTATATGTATTAAATTACATGCATCCGACGGCTTCACGTCTTCAGAATCTTCTGCGCCGATTTAATGTTGTGCATCTATGCATTTCCTGGTTTATCATTTAACGCCCTATTGAGTTGTAATACATGCTTTTTTATTTCAAGACCTTACCAGATCCTTATGATAACTGTCCATGTTTTTATGGTTACACAAATTAATAATCTAATCATAAAATATCTGCATCAGATGCATTGAAAATAACGCGATGATAAATGATCAGATAAAACAATGATCTAAAATAATTCAGATTATAAACTCCTTTTTGTGTCAGTGGAATACTTTATCACATTCTTCAAAAATGCCAGTTATCAGGGAAAATCCTTATTAGAAAAACTTATCATATTATAATATCGGGGTTAAGAATCACGTGATTGAAAATGATATTCACAACGGAAACCTGACTTTTACAGGTTTGACAGTAGTAAATCAAATCAAAAAGTGCCTCCACGGGCTAGTCAGCTAATGGCAGCGACAAAAATAATCCGATCTTTTTCTGTGTGTGTGTTTTTTTCTTATTTTTTTATTTTGTTTGTTGCTGTTGTTTTTGCGGGGCGTGGGGGTGTTGTTGGACTGTTTGAGTATCAGATAGATGTTTTCTTGAATTTTCAGTATGCTCACAACACTCTGGTCCATTTATCTTATTTGAAGAATACATTTTAGTAGTCATGTGCCTCTTGAAAGGGACAGCAGTGGTACGGCAAATTACATGAGTCACAATTGTGCAATTTTCATCGTGCATTACTTAGAGGGGAGATTACTTTCATAGAAAATACACGACTTGTTTTCGTTTTAAAACGAATAAAGAAGAATTAAGTTTTAAGTTCATGTAAGTTAATGCAAAATTAACTAGTATCAGCTATGTTTGCCGGCCTGTGGGATGTCATTGATTTAACATGGATAGCCACCACGGAACGTTTCGTGAATTGTCTTGCAGTTCTGTTGCAAACAAATCTTTAATTCAACATCTCTTGCGGAAAATTAATTTCATCTGCGGTTTTACGCTGTTTTTCATGTTCTAATTTTCACTTTTTGCTTAATACGTAAGTCGTAATTCTAAAAACGGCATGGTAAAATGAACTTACAAAATCAAATGTTCAGTACTTGCCTTCTTAGTTAAGTTTGATTTCTATATATAGAAAAAGACACGTGCTTCTATTTATAAGTCTATAAATTAACAAACAGTTTGTAGAATGGACAATGTATATTAAAAATAAAATGTTTTAAGCTGGTCTAAATGCAAAACAACTACAAAGTCTCTATATAGATATTGTATTAAACTGTGCTATAGAGTAAGGCGATTCTCTTGATACATAGATAAACTAATTTGTTTTCAGTGATATAAAAAGAAAATAAGAGCATAATTTTGTTTTGTACTGTCGATGGATATAGAACACTTTTCTTGTAAACTTCAATATTACTTCCAAAGTTTGTGCCGAGATAGTTCAAATCGGCTGTTTTATTCATCTGATTGCTAACAGTTGTTCAGCTGTATGCTGGTGGCAAGTCAGACTATCCAGATTTCCTATGTTTTCTTACCATGATTTTCTTTTCTCGCTGTAATAGCCCCATCACCCGGAAAAAAACAACAACATCTACTGATCAGAACGGTTCAACCTATTGAAGCCGGATGTTAACAGTTAACTGCATCATCGGATTCCGGCGTTAACGTCTTTATGTCACATGCTTTATAACCGAGTGATATAATTTATACACTAGGGTACTAATGTGTGCGCATTTACATTCTAAATACTTACGCCTTTAGAAACAGATATGGCGTCCACGATGCTTCAAAGGTTAAATGTGGAGGAATGCCAGAGTGCATGTATTCGTGTGCAATTAAAACAGATCTGCAGCGGCACATAAGAACACACATATAACATTAGTTGAAATGGAACACGTTTCTTACAAAACAAAAGGAGCTCCAAAATGGACTCCTACCAAGCTGTAAAGAGCCAAGTCTGGCGCGTGTGGTAGACTATTCCTTATGAGATTAGAGATTCTGTAAAAATATATTTCTGCGATTCTTTAAAGATAATCTTCTGAACTCCACTCATAAAATGGACACATCATATGTAGCATTAACTAAAAGATACATGTGACTTGATCTAGCTTACTGTGATTTCAAGAAGAATACTGTTAGTAAGGATTCCGCAAGCTACATTTTCACCCCGATTTCAACGAGAATGAGAAATGCGTTGCCAGGCGCATTTTAATAGTACAGTCGTACAAAGGGAGTCAGGAAATTGATTTAATTAACCCCTAGAACATATCTATTCAACTTAAGTTAAAGAAGAATTTATCATTTTAGATTACATTATTTAGCCACGAGGTCTTCTAAAATCGAAAGACAAGCAGTAAGTGGTAGATAGTCTCCCTTGATGCGATAAGACTATGATATTTCAAATCCTTTTATTGTTAAAAGAATCTTGCGGACTGAAGACGTATTAGTTGGTCTGAGAGACTCGAAAAAAATGTTTGAACACTGAAAATGAGGGTCCAGCTGTCAATAAAAGCAGAAATAGTTTCTAAAATTACGATTCCCTGCTGAAACTTCTATATAAAACTATTAAAAAAGGCACATCAAATAAATAACACTTGAGATTTTTTAAAATTACATGTATTTTCAGATTTCAGACAATATACGTGTATTACTATATCCTATTGTATACCCTCTGGTTTTCCAAATCTTAAAATCATGTTCTGATTATGTAGACATAAATGAGGGACATTGCTGATAACAAATTATCTCCCTTACTCAGATAACATCAAAGGTAGACCAAATTGCACTTTGGTCCTTTTAGTTGGAATCCTCTGACTTTATCCTTGTTGTCTTTGTGATTGTCTTGACTTTTAGCTGTGAAAACTGTCACTTATATATTAAATAAAAAGTTAGGATTAACAAAAAACAAACATTATGGTATTAGCAAAACATGTTGCTTAACTAAATGTTTAATCTGACTATCATTGTTGCAAATAATTAGGCTTAATTATCACCATACCAAAAGAGAAAATAGCGATGAAAGCAGAGGAATCCAAATGGAAGGACCAAAGTAATATATGAGAGTATTCAGGGTAGATAATCCACCAATGTCCCCCATTACATTCTTTGTTATCATCCAATTTATTTACAATAACTGATTTGTATTTACAACATGGAATATTGTATTCAGCATTAGCCTTATAACAGAATGTTTCTTTCAATGGTCAACACTTTTAAAGGAAACACTTCCTGGTTTTAATTGTATTCAATCAGATTTTCGGAAATGCGAGCATTTCCAATGACGTCATGTTTGTCCAAAAATATAAAGCATTCGGCAAAACATTTCTTTCGCTTTGGGACAAAAACACTCGACTCCCTGTGAACCTTAAACTCTAAACAAAGAAGGTGGACTTCTTCGATGCTTATCTTGTTGAAGTATATGATGTTGTTGATATTTTTATCTCTGTTCAGTTTGGACAACTTCACCCCCTTTTCTTTTTGTTTCTTTTTACTAGCCATGGAGACACTGACAAACAAATTGTCAGACTCTTTTGACTTCTGGCAAGTGCGTACATTTTCTACCGTCACCTTAAGTCTTTCTGAGACAATTAAGTACTGAATTGAAACATCAAGCTCGCCAGCGAGTATGTCATTTTCAGCTATTGTTGACTTTGTGAAAATGTCTGTTTTCATGTATATGTACTTTTCCTCCAAGGGAAGTATGTCCGTAGCAAATGTTAAAAACTTCTTTTTTACATGCGGGGAATATATATATCGCCGTTCCTCCTCTTGTAAAACGTTACGGCAGCGCATGTTTTTGCCTATATTGCAAGTCGGCTCTTCCTTTTGCTCCTGATATTCGTTGAGGTTTCCCTTCTCTAGCTTGTCAATATCTAAATGTCTGAGTGTCTCAAATATAGCAAGCAGTATTTCGGCTGCTCCAAACTCTGTATGGAAAGCGAAACATTCATCTTCGGTGCTGACAGCATGTTTATTATGACACTGTTTTCCCGCATGAATTGTTTGATCATTTTTCTCCTGAAGGTAAGATTTAGTGTCATCACTGTCTTTAAGTTCGCATGATGAAACTTTTCCATCATCTTCATTGAAATACTTCGGAAGTGAACGCGTTTTATCTTCAAAATAATTTTTGAAGGAAGAAGCGGCATCAGTTAGTTTTTGTTTCCATGCTTCAAAATTAGCGTCGACAGAAAATCGCTTCTTTCCGTTGAAATGTTTTACTGATGTAGAAGAGACAAGGCTTCTGCTTCGTAATCTGTGTTCATCCATTGTGGCCATGTCGCTAAGAGTCTTAACAATAATTCTGGACAATGAAACCACTTTGTCTTATATACCTTTCATAGACTAGGTGTTAATTATGGTACTCCTTCGTGTTTATTATTGTAGCCTTCAGTCTAGAGCCATTCCTTGGAAGTAGTAATAAAAGAGGGGTGCGTCTCCATAAGTTGTAGGAATGAAAAGAACTGTTTCATTGTACTCGAGGGACCAGTAGTGATTTATGAATATAAATATGTCGTTTGTTAAACAAAACACGTTTTTGTTTGATAAAAACGAGGTAAAAGTAAGTGCTATAGATTAAAACTTGCTATTTTGATTTATATAGGAAAACCATTGCTTTCTTCTTTGTTGGTTAAACGTGGTGGGTGTTGAAAAGACTAAAGAAATGCCTTTAATAATATCTTTATTTTGTGAACAAAGTGAAAGTGACGCATCAAGACAACTTAAACAATAAGCAAATTTTTACGACCATATAAGTTCGTAACGGACAGATGCAACGAATCTTGGAAATGCCCACCAAGATCAGGATTTAAAATCAGGTCTTCCCGCTTCTATAACCATCGCTCTGACCGCTGAATCAAAGCATCGGTGACCTGATGCGGTTGTCAAAGGCTGTATCTATACACTTATAGGCCTGTGTGCACTGGAAAACAACACACTCCTCTTCAGAAAGTTGTCATTCATGATAACAAATAGTGTGGCCATTTTTGTATCAGAAAAATGAGAAAGAAAAATAAAGATGCATTGCGTCATGGAAATGACCACCCTGAGCGGGATTTGAACTCGAAAACCAACGCTTTAATCACAGAGGCAAAGAATTTATTCCATGATGCAGTTTTCAGATGTTGTACTTTTATACGCCAGTCGAAAGACGGCCGTATTATGGGAAATACCATTTCGGGCCGGCGGTGTCCAGACCTTGTCCGGGCCATAACTTAAAATATAGATAGCTGGTTACACGGAGAAGTGCATTGCCCAAGAAACATAACTATACTTTATCTACGTTTCTTCGGTTTAATTTTTGTCCAGGGAATAACTTGATCATTACGAAAGGGTTTGCATTGAATCTTAAAATAAAGACATGTGCTAAGAAGTAGAAGTGCAGTGTGCAAAACAATTATCTCTGTCAGGTCTCACTTTTGTATGAACTCCCATCTTAAAACCTTTTTGTTATATAGATATTTTAGTCTTTTAGTTATAAAATACATTCTTGCGTAATTTGATGACTTCCAAATGTTTGTGCGGTGCCATATGAAATGTTCAGAAAAGATCGGAAAACTGGACCTAATTCTAGCCGCCTTAAAGTGGGTACTATTTTGTGAATTCCAAAATACTGAACTGGCGGTTTTAACACCTTTAGCGATTTATCGCTGAATTTTGGTATGTTAAAATTTATGAACATGATATGTAACACTTGAACATAAATTTTAGTAACTGACGTTAACGTCAAACGTCGTTTCCATTCCACCAACATATCGAAGAAAACAAAGCAATGATGAAATTCACTGATTTCCTTAATACTTTGTTAAATGACCATTTAATATTTTTTTTAGATGGCCTAAGTCATATCCTGCAAGCTATAAAGAATGCTGTGAAACCAGCTCCTCATGTGTTCTAACGTTTTTTTCTACCACAGACCTCACTTTGCCGTCTTCAGCCGATTTGCGCTGGTGTGTTTTCAAACTGTCTCTTTGTAGCTGAAGTTTGATGCGCAACCAAATGTTTTCTATCACACTGAGATCAGAGGACAGAACTGGCATTTATTGTTTGAGTTTATCGCACATAAAGGCAGGAAAATGCCGCGTTGTTATTCGCCGCAGCTAAGAATCTAGTATCTCTGTGCTTTTATCCAGGTCTATGGTACAGGGTGTCTCATAATATCTGATACCTACGGTTGCACAGAGGTGACATGCACAACTTTTTTTTTAATTGCATTGCCTTTTTTTTATCTCGTTCCCACGAGATACTAACTCGAGGGAACGATTTAGTATCTCGTGGGAACGAGTTACTATGTCGTGGGAACGAGAAAAAAAAAGAGCAGTGCAATTAAAAAAAAGTATTAAATTTGAAAAAAAGAGTAGCGCAATAAAAAATAGAATCGTGTTATAAAAAAAGAACAGTGCATGTTAGTTATGTCGAGGGAACGACTTACTAACTCGTGGGAACGAGTTAGCTATGTCGTGGAAACGACTTAATATCTCGTTCCCACGAGATAGTAACTCGTTCCCTCGAGTTAGTATCTCGTGGGTACGAGATGAAAAAAGAAAAGTGAAATTTAAAAAAAAAATGTATTGCTTTGAAAAAAAAGTGTAGCACAATATATTGCTTTCTCGTTCCCAAGACATAGCTACGAGTTAGTAAGTCGTTCCCACGACATAGCTAACTCGTTCCAACGAGTTAGTAAGTCGTTCCCTCGCCATAGCTTACATTCGCTGTTTTTTTTACAACACGATTCTTTTTTTTACTGCGCAACTCATTTTTCCGAATGCGATTCTTTTTTCAGATTTGCACTTCTCTTTTTTATCTTGTTCCCACGACTTAGTAACTCGCTGGAACGAGATACTAAGTCGTTCCCTCGAGTTAGTATCTCGTTGGAACGAGATAAAAAAAAGAGAAGTGCAATATAAAAAAAGTTGTGCATGTCACCTCTGTGCCACCGTAGACACCATTACGAATGATTATTAAAATCCTGCTGTTAAACGATTCTAGACGTATGATGCATCAAACTGAAGAAGACACTATGAAGTTTTGCTGGTATTGAAATTTACGGGAAAACATTGACGTCATGACATCATAATGACGTCATAAAACGTTAGTTGTTTATCCAAGATGGCGTCTGCTCAAATAGTGGCTACTGAAGTGATTAAGCTGTATTATTCATGTTTTTCGCCAATAACTGTAATTATAGAATTGCAGAAAAGACATCCTGATCAGCAGAGACTTTCAAAACTGCAAGTTAATAGGATAGTGAAGGGTTTTGAGCAATCTGTTCGAAGTTCAAAATGCATAGCGGAAGTCAGGCAAGTGATTCAGGAAACATCCCAGAAGTCTGTTAGAAAAATAATGTGTGATATTACAAACAATCCTAGTTGTTGTAGTGTTCACAGAATACTCAGGTTTGATTTGAAGTTAACTCATACACAGTATCAATTATGCAGCACCTTAAAGACTCGGATATTTATTGTAGACTACGATTTGCTCTTTGGATGAAGGAGGATATTGACATCACAGATGTCCTATGGTTCTCAGATGAAGCCCATTTTTATTTAAATGCTCAAGTTAACAAGAAAAACTGTCGGTATTGGGGTAGTGAAAATCCGATTATTTAGAAACCATTACATGGTGAGAAAGTTAATGCCTGGGCAGCAATGAGCCATCTTGGATAAACAACTAACGTTTTATGGCGTTATTATGATGTCAAGACGTCAATGTTTTCCCATAAATTTCAATACCAGCAAAACTTCATAGTGTCATCTTCAGTTTGATGCACCATACGTCTAGAATCGGTTAACAGCAGGATTTTAATAAACATTCGTAATGGTATCAGATATTATGAGACACCCTGTACATTCATTGGATTGAGATTTTATATCACACTGTCAACTGTTGACCATTGTTACCTTAACTTGTGTCCAATATTTGATTCTTTCCATTTCACTTCCTACAAATTATCTATTGTTGTTTTTGTGTCTATGAGGAGTACCTTTTTCAGTGACATGAGAGATTTAGAGTACAGTGTTTACAAAATCAAACGCTTGGGAAAAATGTCGTCAGAAATGGCATGAAAGAAATAACGTTAACGCTAAAATGTGCTAATAGGCCCAAAATTAAAAAAAAAAACGTCTGTCAGGGTGTTTTAAAGAAACATTGTATCTTATGTCAAAATAAGGCATTATGAACTTTTATCATGAGTCTATAAGATATGACAAGTATAAGCGTTAAATTTCAGAAGGCTTAAATGGCCTATAAAATAAAGACTTACAAATGGCGGATCAGTGGTCCAGGTAACGTGCTGGACTTGTAATAAAGGGGTCGCGAGTTCGGTTTCCCGTTCCTCTACTAATAAAATAAATTATCTTTTAGATGAGACGTTCAACCGATGTCCCATGTGCCAGTGTTGTACGCTTAGCATGTAAAAGAACCAGGGAGTGTCTCAGGAAAGAGGTGTTTTGTCTCCCCCGCAACCTCTGCAAGGGACGTCGGTCATATTGAAAGCTAGAACCGGCGATAAATAAACTAAAATAGGTAGACGAAAACATATCAATCACTCCCAACAGTAAAAACTAACAAATTTCTTGCGAACTACATACATTGTGCTAATATACCGCACCTTTTCATGATTAGTACTTTAATATAAGATTTAGGGAACATCAAATTAGTTTATTGTGTTTTATTCTTTATTTCTGAACAAATCAAATTATCGTAGATATTTATCGCGTAATTTTGTAGGAACTAATATTTGAAATCAGTAATACCCATTTTTATTTATTTTTAAATCATTTAAAGAAGGCTTCATAAAAATTCAAACATGCTTAAAAAGAAAGAAATTTAATTAAGTTTTAATACACACTGTACTCTTATGTAGAAATTAATGCTTAATACCAAATCCCAAAATAATGCAACAAACACAAAAGAAACAAAATTGGCTCTAGGACGATTCAAATATTAAGATGTTTCAGACAGAAATTAGTGGAACTGAGTTTCTTCAGGGTGGGGGTAGGACACAAAAGACCTATATGTCCGAAGATGTCTGTATCATAATAAAGCATAAAAGATATTTTAAGTTCTTTTGTTCAACATCATATCTACATCAAACAACATATTCCTTATCATTTTCGGCTGTTAAGAGCAGAAAACGTGGTTGCAACTGATGAGCATGAATGAAAAACCTAACAAAAGACAGAACACAATGTGAGCATGACACATTACGAGGACAGTAAACATTGTGATACTTTGGTTTTAATCATAAGACAGTGTCAAAATCTAATTGTTTAATATTCTGTTGTGACTGATCAGGTCTTCCATAAAATTTTGTTTATTATTTTCTGTTATTGAAAAATAGCCGAATTGGGTATTAATTATCTCAACAAAGTTCTTGATAGTGTTAATAGTTAACCTATTTTGGCAAGAAAGATATATTTAAATTTGCACTAGTACCAGTTGCTTCATACTATAAACACTTTCCAATACAAAGGCCATTATGCTGGCAAATAACTTAACTCTGGCATTCATTTTCCCCCAGTAACTCCCAACCCCTTTATGCACTTTGAAAGTAGGTACAGTTAACCTTTTTTGCAACTTTAACAAACAATGACTAGGCACTTTAACATTTCCAAAGTCATGCTTCTGTCAAGTCATATAACACTGTCAACCATGTTTCTTTATTTATCCCCCCCCCCTGAACTTAGTGAATGGGCAAACGTTTTTGGCCAGTATGATATTTTTTAGCTTCTATAAATAGCAGACAGTTAATAAATTTACTGACCAGTACAAATGGTCATGAAAGTATTATGTTACATAATATGACAACTACTTTTATGGAGTATTCACTCTGTTCTCATTTCCCTTTTTCTGCAAGCTCGATATTTTTCACCTTCTACGAGGGGCGTTCAATATATTCGTAGACTAATGTCCTCATTTTTTCATTTCAGAAGCAATTTTAATTGAAATTGTATTAATTGATAGCGTTGTTATTCCTATTCAAAACAATATAAATTCAAATTGATAATTACGCAACTTTAAGACTGACAGCCATTTTCATAACCATAGTAACGCGCCAGCGCCTCAGTCCAAATTTTCGTAATGAACTTATTATTAAGCGTGTAAACATACTACTTTCTTAATAAGATAGACACTTAAAACTCCGGGGTAGTAATGTATGACGTTATGACGACGTTACCTGAAAATATGACGTCATTTGGATGTTGGAGTTTGAATAAACAACATTTTCGCTGTGAGAGTATCAACAGAATTTACGTCAGAAATGATGTCACAAGAAAAGCTGGAAACCAGGGCAATTATTAAATTTTGCAAGGATCTTGGGAAAACACCGACTGACACTTATAAAATGCTGCAAAAAAGTCGGGGGAAGACATCTGTTAGCCGTGCGCTTGTTTTAAATGGCATAAACGTTTCTCTGAAGGTCGTGAAAGTATTCAGGACGACACAAGATCAGTGAGGAAGTTGCACGTTAATGAAACACATTTAACGTCAATTAAAGGAGCGTTAGAGTTTGATCGCCGTGTGACAGTTAGGGAGTTGTCGGAGATTGCCGACTTTAGTGTAGGCACCGTGCATAATATTCTTTCAAAGGAGTTGAAGATGCGAAAGGTAAAAATTATATTTTTACATAAATTAATGTTTGTATTACAGGGAAACGATTAAAATTGTAATAAACCGCTGGATGTCTAAAGCGTATAAAAAGATAAAGTTTTATGTACCCCAATTTTTTTTTAGATTTTTTATATTCTTATTTAATTTCTTGTTTATTTTAGATCTATTATTTTATTTTAATACGATTATTTTATTATATTGCACTTTTTTTAATAATTACACTAATCAAATTATGCATTTAAAAGGTTATAAATTTGAATCATTTAAACAGCTACAGAACACAACAAATGCTATTATCAAAATGTATCCTCAAGAGTGGTACGAAAACATATATAATCAGTGGATTTATCGACATCAGAGATGTATTGAATGTAACGGACGCTACTTTGAGAAGTTATGAGTGATGCACGACACGTGAGAAATCGAAGTAACGTTCAGTGTCGTCGCTGACGTCGGGAAACACCAGCGTGACCTGGGGCGCTGACAGTCGGGTGGCATTGCCTTATGCGCCATCAAATACAGACAGTTTGTCATACGCGGTTGAAATTTCATGCACAAATGTATATTAAATTGCCGTTGCCGGTCATGTAATTTTCATGAATAATGTTTCTCTAACAAAAAAGTTATAAGCACAGTCTACGAATATATTGAACGCCCCTCGTACAAATAACAATGACACTTCATGAATTTAGTGACTAGTACAAAAGATCATGACATTTAGTCGTCATTTTCAGAGACCATGACCAAATCAAATGAGTTTTGGAATAATCATAATTGGTCCCCTTTATGGACTATGATAATTTTTAGTTTCTATTTACTCAAAGGGAAAGAACATGACATTTTACTCAAGCACTTACAGTTGTTGACATCATGTTCTCAAACATTCATTTCAAAGTTATTTAAATGGCAAGATAAACTAGATTTGCCACTGTCCTGGCGCCAATACCCCCGCATGCCGCTTTATCAGTAGGGTATTTATATGGGGACATGTAACTGTATGCCTCAGACTGAAAATTAGTGAAAGTAAAGTACGAAAAATTTCAAAGGGCAAAAACTCCAAAACTGTGCAAAAGAGAGTTATGGCTCTTTGTCACTGCACTTCTCCTCAGTGAGATTAATTCATCTACGAAGTTTGAAGATGATATCTTTAGTACGTGTTTGAATTAAGGCGCACAAAATAATTAAGTATGAAAAATTTCCAAGGACAATAACTCAACATTAATGTAAAGAGAAATATGGTTCTGAAGCATTGCTCTTTTCCTTAATGAGAACTATTTATCTATGAAGTTTCAAGTTTATACCTCTTATAGTTTTTGGGTTATGGTCCGGACAAAATTAAGTATAAAAAAATTCAAAGGGCAATAATTCCAAAATTATGGACAAAAAGAGTTATGGTTCTTAGGCACTGCATTTTTCCTCAGTGAGATCTATCCACCTATGAAGTTTCAAGTTTATACATTCTACATTCTAGATTTTTCAGGCTTGCATAAGTCATTGAGTCATCATGTCCTAATGCATTTTATGTCTTTCCTATAAATATTAGAAGAACAGTTTTTTTTTATGATTCTATGTGTTTGTGACATTTATTTTTGAAAATAATTTCATTCAAAACGTGTGTGTAATAATGAGGTAATTGTGTTATTATGTAATATCCCTTGATATACAGTACCTGGTCCTTCAATTTTTAATACACATTCAACATGGTCAAGTTGCTGAATAAAGATTAAGGTTTGAAATGTAGAATAGAATGCAGACTGCATTTCATTTAAGACATTCTCGAATTTAGCTTAAAACAGATGTTAATTACAGGATTTTGGCTGTGCCAGGACTTTAAGTTTGGTTTCTGACAAGAACGCTTCCTGAGGCATGTGTGTTGACCAAACACGGGATCTTGTTTTCTTTTCTATTTCAAACAAGAAAAATTGAAATTGTTCCTACTAGACCCTCGATCTTTGAACAATCAAACTGCTATTCATCTGATATGGTACACATTACAAAACAAGTTTTGATTGACGTTATGTTTTATATACTTCAGATATATCTTTAAATTAGAAAATACGTAACTAGATTCTCCGACGGCGATTGCTGGTATTGAAAGCAAAACTTTACACATGGTCCAAGATTCAATGGGTCCAACTTCAAAAAACAGAAATTCATTGTTTATCGGTGTCATGCTTTGTCAAATTGAAACTTGAAATAAGCAAGCAAAATAATGCAGGCAGTTCCCATTCACATGCTTTAGCTAAGGAAACAAGAAAGGAGGTCAATGTAGAGTTCAACAAGTCTAAAAATCGTTGATCTGATCAGTTTGTACATAACTACTAGACAATGCTACAGAATAAATATTTAAGATCTTGGTTTTAGAGAAAAAAAATAAAAAAAATAATTTGTTATATTAGTGGACCACGAGTCAGTTATGAACCTTGGGCAATAATTCGAACAACTTTTATGGAGGACCACTACACTATGCCAAATACTATCTATTTTAGCTTTAACTTGTGGTTATGACAATTAGATTTTCTAATGTTTGCCAAAGTTATTCATAGTCAAAGCAAGTGACCCATGAGGCTAGGCCAAATTTGACCCAAGGCTCATCATTTGAACAACCTCGTTAGAGATCTACTGAACATTTGTCTATGTCAAACATTGTGACCAAATTAGTGTAGCTGGTTGTGAACCAAGGACATAATTTGAAAAAATTTGGTACAGGTCTCTAGACAAAGCTTCACAGCGAATGCCAGATCTCCGGGTTCGGTTGTTAGACAAAAAGATGTTCAATTATTTATTTATTATGCTCCCCGAAGGGTTATAGTATATAGTTGCCGCTTTGTCCGTCCGTCCGTCCCGTTCGTCCGTCATAATTTTGTCCGGAGCATAACACAAAAACTATGAGAGATATCAAAACCAAACTTCATAGGTAGTTAGATCTCATTAAAGAGCAGTGCAGTGCAGTGCACAAGAACAATAACTCTTGCTTTATCAATTTTTCAGTTATTGCCTATTAAAATTTCTCGTACTTATTTTTTGTCCGGGGCATATCTCACAAAGTGTAAGAGTTATCAACTTGAAACTTTACAAGTAGATAGACCTCATTAATGAGCAGTGCAGTGCACAAGAACCATAACTCTTGCTTTATTGATTTTTGAGTTATTGCCTTTTGAAATTTCTAATACTTATTTTTGTTCGGGGCATATCTCACAAAGTATAAGAGATATTAACATGAAACTTTATTGGTAGATAGATATCTATGAGGAGAAGTGCAGCGTGCAAGAACCGTAACTCTATTTTGCATAATTAGGAGTTATTACTCTTTGTTATTTTTCATACTTTAAAAAATACATAATAAACAATAGCCCTTTTGGAATTGGCATTTATTCGGGGAGCATCTATCGGTTCTACCGATTTCTTGTTTATTTATTTATTTAGTTGTTTATTTATTTATTTATTTATTATCACTTATTTTCTTCATTCATGTGGCCATGGTAAAGCCCTGGATAGAATGGATTTCTTGAATAATTTTAGTACAACGTTAAGCAAGTCGCCGGACGCAGTACAGCAGACGACATACGAAATGTGAACACAAAAGCTCATACGAGCCTTCGGCTTAGGTGAGCTAAAATTCAGATTCCATCAGGTTTCATTTTCGATGTCAAGTTTTTCTTCTTTTTTTAAATTACACAATTACATCTTTTGAAATCAAACAACACACACACACACATACACACACGACAGCTGACAAAAAAGCATGGTAAATACACATATACACATCATTTTTTCAAACATAACGTAGCAGCAACAATCGTAAATACCATATAATTGGCTATTTAACATTTTTTTTAAAGAATGAGCAAAAAGTTAAAAGCATTGACTAAGACTCCGAAAACCAACAACAAAACTCAGCGTTCAAAAAAGCATAAGACAAGGAGCAAAAAGGAAGAGCAGTCAGCAAAGAGCAAAAGCCAGGGAGCATACTGCGAAAGGCAAGGTGAAAACAGTTAATGATATAAGTAAAAATAAAGAGCAAACATCAAAATATTAGAAGCATACTGCAAAAAGGGAGGAGCAAATCACAAAAGGCGGAGATGAAACATCAAAAGGCATGGAAGAAAGAGCAAATATAAGGGAAAGGGCAGTAGGCAAGCAACATATAACAGATGCCGTCAAAGCTTTTCATTTTTTAAAAAAATCTTGACATTTATTCCTGTTTAAAACTTTTCCTTAGTGTTCTTAAACGATGTGACTTAAGCATCGACTTTCCTTTCATTCATAATTAAACCTTTGGTGTCAGGCATTGTTACCTTGATATCGTCGTTATCGTGGGTGTATACTGCTGTTTAGTTAACAATGTTGTCCCAGCCTCTGATGACCTCTCACGCTGTTTAAGACGCTGTCTTCTGGCAACAAAGATGAAAACTATAAGACACAGAATAATGACCACTGAGGATATCACAGTAATTAAAAGTATCTTACTGAGTGAAAACCCACACGTCAGTTCTTCTGGTAACATTTCCAACAGATTGTTATTTTGTACCCTTTGTGGACTAGAACATCTGAAAATCAAAAAGAAAATAGTAACAATACTTGTCATAACTTATTCTGAAATTTTAGTATTTATTCCGGTTGCATTTAAATAAGTGTGAACCTGATCATTTCTATATCTGTTTTATCTTAGACAAGGTTATCTGGCAAAAGGTCATCGTTTATGTATAGCTTAAATGAAAACGTTTACAAACTGTATTTGAAGCGACAAAGGCTAGCGTAAATGCTGAGTTCAATTTAATGAAACAAAAGAAGCGTTCATACATAAATGTGTAGTTCTTGGCCTTGAAGTTATAGTTATCATCTTGGATCCATTTCATTTTGCAGTCACATATTAGTTTGTTGTTGGTCAGGTCTATAACTTGAAGATATTCCAGATCATCAAGTGGGAAACTGTCAGCATCAAATCTCTTCACGTTGTTGTTCCTGACATAATACAGCGAAGATAGTTTATTTTAGTCATGTAAACATGTAGATGCAGTATCAAAATTTATGTATATGATACATAACAGTTAAGCTTTTTTACGCTAAACATAAATTTTAGTAACTGACGTTAACGTGAAACGTCGATTACATTGCAAACAAAGAAAATGATTAAATTAACAGATTTTTAAAATATTTTGTTAATTGACCTTCTAATATTTTTTAAGTCACTTCAGTCAAATCCTGCAGCCAGTTATACGGTATGCTGTGAAACCAGCTCCTGTTGTCTTCTAACGTTTTTTCTACCACAGACATCACATTGCCGTCTTCTGTTGATTGCGCTGGTGGTGTTTTCAAGCTGTCTATTTGTAGCTGAAGTTTGATCTGCAACATTTTTTTTCTAAGATCTGAGGATAGTGCTGGAATTTATTGTTTGAGTCCTTAAAAACATTCAGCATTCAGCGACCTTTTCTGTGTGTGCGGGTACATTATCGCTCATAGAGGCAAGAAAATGCAGCGCTGTTATTCGCCACAGCTTAGATACTTGTATTTCTGTTTTTTTCCCCTGGTCTATGGTATCTTCATTCAGATTTTTTTCACACTGTCAACTGTTGACTATGGTTACCTTTACTCGTGTGCAATATCTGATTTTTTCCATTTCCCTTCGCATAAATTATCTATTGCTGTTTTTTGTGTCTTAGAGAAGTACCTTTTCCCGTGATTTGAGAGATTTAGTACAGTGTTTACAAAATCAAACGCTTTGGGTAAATGTCGTCAGAAATGGCATTAAAGAGATGACGTTAACGCTGAAATGTGCTTTTGGGTATAAGACCTATAAAAAACATGTCAGTGAATTTTTGTAAGAAACTTTCTATCTTATCTCAAATAAGACATTATGAACTTTTACCATGAGCATAAACGTATATGCTTTAAACTTAAAAGACTTTATTGGCCTATAAAATAAAGCTACACAAATGACGGATCAGTAGTCGAGGTAACGCGCTGGACTCTTAGTAAAGTGGACGCGAGTTCGGTTTTCCGTTCCTCTACTCATAAAACCAATTGTCTTTCAGATGAGACGTTAAACCGAGTTCCATGTGTCAGTGTTGTACACTTAGCATGGAAAAAAACCAGATGTGTCTCTGGAACGAGGTGCTTTTTGTTTCCTCCGTAACCTAAAATAACTAAACTCTGCAAGGGACGTCGATCATATTGAAAGCCAGAACCGGCGATAAAAAAGTTAAAATATGTAGGCAAAACCATTTTAAGCACACCCTATTGTAAGAAAGAACGAAATTCTTACGAATAACAGACATGGTACTAATTTACCGCACCAATCATGATTAATACTTTAATATAGACTTGGTGAACATCAAATTATATTATTACTATTTTATTCTTTATTTCTGGGCAATTCAAATTATCACAGAGATTTATCAAGTAGTTTTGGAGAAACTAATCACTGAAATTACTTATCCCCATTTCATAAATTCATGGACCATTTTAAGAAAGCTTTATAAAAATTGAAACATATTTAAAAGGAAATAAAATCCATTTAGTTTATATACACGTTCTCCTATGTAGAAATAAATGTTTTAAAGTAAAGAAATAACGTTAAACTAAAAATCTATTTCAGACAGAAATTAGTGGAACTGAGTACTCTTTATTTAGGAGGTAGGACATACAAAATCTAGTACTATTCTCCCTTAATCCGTGAACTCGGTTGTCCTGTGTGCCCCAAGATTTTTGAGTCAAAACAAAGCAACTAAGATATTTTTTTTATCAAACATCATATCTACTTAACACAACATACTCCAAAATTAAAGTAACTGACTATAATCATTTTCATCTGTAAAGTGCAGAAAACGTGCTTGCAACTGAAGAGCGTGAATTAATAACCTAACAAAAGATACAACACAACATGAGCATGACACATTATGAGACAGTTAACATCGTTATAGGTTTTTATATATGACAGTGTCAACATTTATTTGTACTGGCTTTTGTTTAACTCCCTGTTGTGACTTAGACCAAGTATTCCATAATTTTTGTGATTCTTTCCTGTTATTGAAAAGATGCGAATTGGGTTTAAAATATCGCAACAAAATTCTTGAAGTTTTGTTTCTTTACTTGAAGCAACATTTGCTGACTACGGGAGGTTTGTTATCTTATCTTTCGTCCATATATTATTTATCAGTCTATGCTATTCTAGAATGAAAAATAAAATTCTTTGGAATTTACAACTTGCAGTATAGGACAACATTGCTAAATTCTACCTGAGAGAAAGGAGAACTCTGATATACATGACTTGAAATACAAATTAATTCTGCAATTTTCTACTTGAAATATAATATTCACTTTAAACTTATTTTTTTATATTGATCGGGATGCAAGTTCTTGCAACTTATATTAATTCCTCTCGCTGACTACTTCCTGAGTTCAAACTAGTACTCGCGCCGTGAATAATTTTGAAAGTCATTGTAGACTCTCACTAGTGGTGGGATTCGAACTAGTGATCTCTCCTTCGGGAGTTTGCCGCTCTAACCCCTCCACCATTTCTCCTACTTAAGCATAGGAGAACTCTGCAATACCAGACAAACCCATCCATTGTTAGCACTTAATACGCATATAAAAGCCGTTTTATAAATAATATGAAAATCGCGTGAGTCACGTGCACAGTGAATTCATTATGTTTTACAGTGTAACGCGTCGTTTAGGCATAACGTTAGATCGATGTGAAAGGGTCATTGAATTGCATTAGGCTGACAAGACGGCAAATTAGATCGTTTGCTACTAAAATGTATACCAGTCTAACACTAGTCTTCTACATTAGATTCCGGCTGACAAGAAACGGCTCTGGCAGCTATAAAGTGATGTTATTACAACCTTACAGGTCCATGTTTAGCCGGCAATCAGCTTCTCGTCTATGGAATACAAGAAGAATTATAGTTTGTTACATGACTGTCGGGAATAGGCTGCGTGCTGCACGACTTCATGGAAGTCGACCGTGACAGCTAGAAATTGACATACATGTGTTCAGTATGCTCGGATTCATCGGTGCGGGACTCGTAGAAAGTGGAATAAATATATTTCTCCGATGGAATTCGCTTTAAATTATCCATTGCTGATGGTTGTATTTGTGTGTGAGAAAGCAGAGTGAAGGGTAAAACCTTGAAAACGTTGGCATGTGATCCGAATGGCGGAGGTTTGAATTTAACATGATGGCAAAACTCATACAGCGAGCAGCGAGCCATTCAACACAAAAATAACTTGAACGTACTTCTATGACCTGCATTTCGCCAGATTTGTTTCAGTTGAACATCTGTGAGACGTCTTGGGGCGTTACGCTTTCAGAGATTGAATTGTTTTTTGACATTTAACATTTTTTCAGTAAAAACACTAAATGGAACTGTTCCTAATATATATGTAAGTGCTAGGTACATTTGTTATTATTGCATAAAATTTCACTTTGATATACAGAGAAATTTCTTTCAACATCAGTAAACTTGTTTTATAAGTATGTATGACTATTATGCTGTATACTACCTGTGGTATTATATGAGAATTCTGATTGACTCTAAGAACTCTAATTCATTCTGCAAGGTACTAACTGAGATTTAGTAGAGCTCTGCAATGTACTTTCTCTGATATACTGTATTCCTAGAAACTTTCACGGATACAATATTTTGCGTTTTTTATATGATTGGCATTTTCGCGGAGACAAATTTTCGCGCAATCATTATGACTGCGAATTTCGCGAATATTAAATCGCTATGGTAAAGAACATACAACGTACTAGGTTACTAGTATTTCTATACCCGTATGATAACGGACCTTTAAGTAGAATACAATAACATTTTCATTTTCAGCTAATACTATTATAATTACCTATAAATAGACAAGTCTAGACAAGATAAATAGTCTTCGACTTATATAGATATAGATTAAGATACAGACATCGTATTCATGTGATGTACCACCTTACGACCACGCCGAAATTAAGACCACGCCGCTAATACGGGCACTTTTGAAAAGAACCAAGCATTTTTATTCTTGTCCTATTACAGATATTTATCCGAATAAAGACCACGCCGCTAATCCGGTAATATGACCATCCTGTCAAGATCATTTTGTATATTTTATTCTTATTGTAAAGCCTCGATTACGACCACTCAAAATTAGTGCCCCCCGGGCATGTCATCAATATCAGTTGAGTACACCGCTATGTTTACGACACTGCTTCACGACAGCTGCATGTGTAAACAAAAGAAAGTCTGTGCTCTGAAAAACGAATTTTCTTCAGGTGATAACTGAAAGTAAGGATACTAAAGGATGCTATAAGTGTTACTTAAAATTGATTCAATTACAACTTGATTGCGACACGAGTAAATAATTGTGAAGGGAACTGAATCATCGGGGGTATAATAAGCTTTCAGTTTGCTGGGGTTCAAAGCAAAATATAATCTTAGATCGATGCTTACCTGTGTTGATTGAAAAAGAAATCGTTTTAGTTGGCTGAATGAAATACTGAGTTAATTTAATTAAGTGTTAATTCTGTTAAAAAACGTAAGATCTTATTTTAGAATTTATTCTAACTTCAAAACTCAGAATATTTACAGTTAAATTTTAATTGTGTCAGACAAATCCCCAGCATGGAGAAACGAAAATGAAATATTGAAACGCTTATTCATTACTGAAATGTTTAATTATTGAATATAATAACATCATTTTGATGAATAATGTATTTTGCTCTGTCTAAATAATGTTCTATTTTCCCTTTATGAACTTGGATAATTATGTAAAACATATGTTGCCGAGGTCTCAACCCAGTATTAAGACCAACTCACAATTAAGACCACTTCCCTTTATACCCAATGGTGGTCTTAAAAGAGGAATTTTACTGTATACTTTATGGGGTTCTTCAAAAATTACACTAATCGAATACTACTAAAACTGATCGTTTATTTCCGACCTATATGTTGTGAAAACGTTTGATTGTCTTAACAAAGAAAATATACCATATGCATAAGTACAAATTACATCACATTACATAATAAGGTTGAGCCCCGCACATATGTGTACAATTTCTGGGAGCAAGGGACGAGGATGTCTCCACATCGTCATCGTACTGAGCGCCCGGTAAGTTTTTAGCTCAGACATTGCATGCTCCACGCATACCCTGTATGAACGAATGCACCTGTTCAACTTCACACATTTCCTATGTGACCTTGCTTTCTAGCAATCTGTGCGGCCGTGTATGGTGTCATAATCTGACCTCGGTTGGGATAGATCTTATCTCCCAGTAGCACACAGTTATCAGGGAAAGATAAATCCGTACCAACTTGTCGCATCATCATGAACTGCTGGGCGTCATTTTGGTGTCCTTAAAATCCACCTTGTATAAACCTAATATTCCCATTGACGTCATCTATGATCTGTGTATGGATAGCATGAAAACCTCTGTGTCCAGAATAATATGTTCTTGTGGTTCGTTTTCTGGGCGATACATTTCATGTGATGTACTGTCAATGGCACCCACAGCATCAGGTAATTTGTTCCATGTACCCCTCATAGTGCTCCATTCCCGAACACTTGGCCAGACAACCTCACCATGGATCTTGTTGCGCATGATAGGAGCTAATGTGGATATTTCATCAGACACAGATGAGTATTGACACTTACGTTAAAAACATTTGCGAGGAAATTGTATGTTGGATAATTTCTAATCCACATTAAGAAAAGTAATACTCTATTTGGCACGGACAAACTATGTTCCCTATACAATGGAATGTAAACAAATGTAACTAAATGTAGAAATGTCTCAGGGGTTTCAGTTATGTGCGAAAGTGAATGTCGTGTGTCACTTTTCGAGGGTGACGCACGACAATGACGCGACACATGACAAGACATTCGACATTTTGACACGACAAACAATATGACAGCTTAGTACGATCCTTTGCTATGTTTGCATTATTCAAGCACGGTTTTTTCATGTTTTATAGCGTGTAGTAAACATCTGCTATACATGGCACTGTAGTCACAACTTCAGCGATGAATGAAGGTAAGACAGGTTATCTATTTTGTAAACATTGAAAAAAAGGAAAAAATATTATAAAGAAGTAAATTACGTACTTATCTGAGTCTGGTCTCAATTTTAAGTGAAATGAGTTTAAATAAAGGTATCGGTCGAGTTAACTAAATCTCGTACTGTCGCATAACATATAAGTTAGGCTAGACAAATTTTATTTGATTTGAACTGGTTAGGCCAAACAAGTTTTATTTGATTTTATTTAATACTTTTTAAAATACTTCAGAAAGAAGTATCATAGAAAGAAGACGAAAACCCATCAGATTTACAAAGGAGGAGTTACTGCTCCTGCTTCGTGCTTACAGAGAACATCCAACTAGAGAGGAAGACATCCTCCATGAAAAACGTGGAAACTTCATGCTTCCCCAACAAACCAGGGAAATGTACAACGAAGCGGTTGAGAGAGAGGCTGTCATCAAAGCTAGGAAAATTATTGACAGCGGGGCAGATACTTGTGAACAAATTGCAATTAACTTTTTCAAGTAATAACAATTTGCATAAATTTAATCATAGGGCGGAAGTATATTTCAGTAAATCATGATTTTCACCGAATTAAGTGCAATGATAGTGAGTATATTTTTTCGACAAAATCCAATTCAGACTTTGATCCAAGCCAGATTCACTTTGTCCTTTCTGCAAGAAATTGTACATTTTAAAAAGAAAGTAGAGTTTTTTTTAGAAAAACATGTCTCACCTACATGTAACCAAAATCGACAAGCGGTCTAAATCCGACCAACGGTTATGGAGATATGCTGAAATGTACTCAGTTTTGGACAAATCAAACAGTGCATTACCAGCAAAAATCAACCAAAGGAACGCACTGATAATATGCATATAACTACACTTGGTCATGCACGTTGCTGTGAAATTCCTCCAAATACAATCAATGGTTATGAATATATGCATAACTGTTTTCAGATTTGGGCAAATCAAGGGTCGTAACTCCACTAAAATATGCGTAACTTCGCATGTTAATGTGCCTTTCTTCAAAATCCAATCAATGGTTATTGAGATAATCATGCCCAACTGTATTCAAATTTAAACAAGCAAAGGGCCGCAACTCTGATACAAATCATTCAACCAGCATGAATCAATAAAGTGCGTAACTACACTTAGTAATAATCATTGTTGTGAAGTTTCGTCAAAATGTAACAAGCAGTTATGGAGATGAGATAGCCAAACTGTATTCAAATTTGTACAAATCAAGGGCCGTAACTTCAGTCAAAGTCATCCTACTATAACAAGACGAAACAGTGTATAACTACTCTCGCTTATCATCATTCCCGTAAATTCCCTCAAAATTTGATCAGCGGTTTTTGAGTATGCCCAAATGTATTCAAATTTGGATATATCAAGGGGCAAAAATCCAATAAAAATCACCCAGTCAGATCACATCAATAAAACTTCTAACTGCACTTGCTAACAAACATTCCTGTGGAGCTTTGTCAAAATCAGTCAAGTGGTTATGGCGAAATGCCAATATGAGTTTAAATTTGGACAAATCAAGGCTCATAAATCCACTTAAAACCAACCGACCGGAACATGTTAGTTATACCTGTAACTACACTTGCTAACAATCATTCATGTGAAGATTTTTTTTTAATCAAACAAGTGGTTATAAAGATATGCCCATTTGTGTTCAAATTTGGACAAGTCAAGGTCCATAACTTCACTGAAGATCACTGAACCGGAAAATGTCGGCAATGTACTTATCTAGGTTCGATATCAATATAGCAAATTCTAGAAATCCATACAGCGATTTTGGAGAAGGAGCTCGGCGAACTTTGTGACATACAGACAAACAGACAGACACACAAACACACAGACATACATACAGACATATATACAAACAGACAGACAGACGCACGGACGGAAAGTATAAAATCAATATGTCCTACCCCATTTTGTGTGTGGGGGGACATAATTAAAACATATGTAATCACTGGCAGTTGTCTTTTTCACACAAAGTTAGAATACTAAAAATGCACTAGTGACATTGAACATGTTTTTCAAATAAAACATAAAATTTCAGGAATGAAGTTGACAGAATCATTACAAATGAGCATCATCTGCTGCGACCTTAGGCTCCTCCAGCTCCCATGGCACCAGCTGCTGAACAGGCACCTCAGGATCCCATGGAACCTCTGGCTCGTGTTGCTCCTCCAGCTCTTCAGGTACCTCCGGCTCCTGTAGCACCTCTGGCACCCGTTCCACCTTCAGCTCCCATTGCACTACCGGCTCCGTTTGCTCCACCGGCTCCCCGGGAACCTCTCGCTCCCGTTGTACCACTGGCTCCTCAGGCACCGCCTCCGGCACCTATTGCACCACCGGCTCCCCAGGCACTTCATCCATCCGCACCAGCTCCCGATAGGAGGGACGCGTTGGCAACAGCCCTGTCCGACTCAGATGGTAGAGGCAGCTATCCCTAGACGTGCACGGCCGAGACGACGCCGTCTGGCCGAGGTGATTCGTTTAAACCATGGTCTGTATAATGATTTCATGACCAGTAAGATGCCCAGGATTTTGAGGGAACTGGGGATTCCAAGCAGTGACTCAGATTAAATTGTTGATTTGAAAAGAAATAAATTTTATTCGCTACTCTTTTTTGTATTATGACGTTATTATTAGGTCCGGGAATGATATTTGAATATTCGAAACACTACCGAATATTCGAACATTAAAAAAAACGAATACCAATATTCGAAAAAAAGAAATGTTTTGATTTCTTTCATTTTTTTTACTTTCAAATTTCAAAGATCGTAAATTAAACCCTTGACCTTCACTTGACAAGGTGTTCATATGTTTGTATAACGCGTGTCAACGATTATCGCCAATTAACTGTGAAAAGTTTGGGGTGTAGTTGATCAAAAGGGCAATCGTTTCACAGTTTGTAAATTACCTGTTTAACGGTTTATAATGTAAATTTTTCCGACTTTAATTATCTTACCTTATTGTTTTCTGTGCTTTAATCTTCCCGATCAATCGATAATTGTCTTAATTTTTGTGAAGCAGAATAAATCGACACGTATTAATCATGCTAGAACAATCGACCAATCGATATTCATCACTATAAAATTAACTCTGTTTCACCCAATATAAATTTAAAGCTCTACTCTGAACCAATAACTTTTTGCAAACATTGTTTTCAGATTTTTTAAAAGGATGATTTTGGACGTATCTACTCTGTTGAAAAAATCAAAAGTCAATATATCGCAATGTCGTCCCGTGTTTGGAATTACTTTTCACGTTCTAATGATTAGTCTAAAGCTACTTGCGATCTATGCAAGAAGGTGTTTGACTATAAAGGGAATACTTCTAATATTCTAAATCATCTCAATTCACAGAATCCAACATCTAACAAAGGTAAGAACATACATGTTTAATAAGATGCTCATTTCAAGTTCACGGAGTTATGAAAGCATGGGAAATGTCTATATTCCGTCTGAAGGTATTTATTCCGTAGAAATTAGACTCCGTGTGATATTTACTGCGTTATAGCTTAATTTATCTTAAGAATGTTTCATACATATATCGACTTACAATCAATAAAACATAAAACTTTGACATAGTAATAAAGGTCTTCTTAATCGTCGATTATTCTAAGCATATCAAAGTAGTATAGTATTCGACCTAATCAATTTTTGATACTACGTAAAAGAGAAATATTGGAACAAATTTTGTAAAAACGAATATTCGAATATATTCGAACATGGAAAACAAATATTTGAACATAAAATTTCTTATTCGTTCCCGGCCCTAGTTATTATATATATGTATATAAAACCATGTAAAAATTATCGACATCTCCCGTATGTAAATTATGAGCGTATTTTTTCGTGAACACTTGTAACAAAGTAAAGTTAATGCAAAATTGAGTGATAATTGAGTAAATTACTAGTATATAAGTGTTTATCGCAGTATAAGCTTGTATAATTATGTAAATAAAACTTGATTGTTGTATCAGTCCTGTAAGAGTATATTATAAATTAGATAACAGCTGTACCTAGTCAGCCAATGATTATCGAGAAATACCGTTTGCTAAATCCCATAGACAACGGAGCTATCGTTGTCTATTTCAAACAATGTTCACGTGCAAAGCGTGAACGTAAATTCCACTTGTCGTAGTTTAGAAGATCCCAATCTTGTCATTTAGATATATTTAATAAAACAGGTCTTTTTAGAATTTTTATTAAAAGAAGTCGGGAAAATAAAAACGAGTCAATTCAGAAATTCATTGAAAAGCAGTGGAGACATACCATTTATATATAAACGTTGACTTTAATCAAGTATATCAGTGCTAGTATAAATATATTGCATGTATACTACTCAAAATTTGATAGGGATCACTTTTTATTTCTTAAATATCTTTTTAATGATAACCTCAAGATAACTGATTTTTCTCATACATGTAGTTTATTCATATGGCATGTTTAGCAGATTTTGATTGTTTACCTGTACATGGCTCGAGATGCAGGGGAAAAGTGATACCCCTGGAAAAGTGGTGGACCGTGGGCATGTACCTTCATGTACACATCCGTTTTATTCAGACTTCGCTTGTGCATGGTAATGTTTATATCGAACCTAGCACTGGTCATGGCAAATCTACGGTAAAGACGGCGTATTGACGATGAGGAGTTGAATAGGGGGGTAGGGATGCTTGAGGCTGGGCGTTCCCAACGGCACGTGGCAGGTGTCTTTAGGGTGTCCCAGAGCACCGTTGTCAGGATGAGGAGACGGTTTCAAACTTACGGGCATGTCACGCATAGGCATGGCGGAGGGCGTCAGAGGTCCACAACTTAGCGTGAGGACCGGTTTCTTGTCGTTCAAGCGCGACGTCAGCACTTTGTTACCGCTACTGCCCTCCAAAATGACTTCCAGAATGCCACTGGTGTAAGATTTTCCACTCAAACCATTAGGAACCGTCTTCATACAGCTGGCATGAGGGCTAGAAGGCCAGCAATCCGAATCCCATTGACGCGAAACCACATCCAGGCACGTCTTCAATGGGCCCGCGATCACGCCAGGTGGACGTTGCATGACTGGACCCCAGTGGTATTCACTGACGAGTCTAGATTTTGTGTGGACTTCACTGATAGGCGAGTGCGGATATGGAGATCCGCCAATGAACGTTTGGTACCTGTATGTGTTGCTACCCATGACCTCGGTCATGGTGTGGGCGGGCATTTGCATGCAGGGAAGAACGGACCTGCACATTGTTCAAAACGGCACATTGACGGCTGTACGATACGTCAATGAGATCTTAGATGGTACGTTCGTCCGTACGCTGAAGCTATAGGCCCCGAGTTCATTTTAATGGACGACAACGCCCGGCCTCACAGGGAAAGGGCCACCGACGAGTACCTGGAGGCAGCAGCCATAGAGAGAATGGGCTGGCCAGCAAGGTCTCCAGACCTCAATCCAAAAGAGCACGCCTGGGACATGCTGCAGACTGCAATATCTGCTTGCCTAGTCCAGCCAACCACGGTCCCTGGGCTACAACAGGTCCTTCTGTACGAGTGGGCTCGACTCTCATAACAAAGAATTCGGAGACTCATTAGCAGCATGAGAAGGCGGTGCAGAGCAGTAATCCAAGGAAACGGACACCACACGCGATATTAAAACAAAATTCAGGCCATAGTCTTGATTTTTCCAAAAAGTTGCATTTCATCTCCTGTCTGTGTTATCCCAAATTCGTGCCCCTCCCACAGCTCAGCCTCTGTCATGCTTCAACGGTTTATAGATTTACTCATTTTTTTGGTACCAATCTGTTGTCATATGAACATATTTTCAGAATCACAACAAAAAATGTAACTTTTTAACTTTATGTAGTAAATATACACATTCTTATAAGTGATCCCTATGAAATTTTGAGTAGTATATATTATTTTACAAAGCCATGTTTATAAATACATGTATTACATGAATATAGATGTTATAAGATAATGGAAATTTTTCGACCACCTTTATTTACAACAATGGTCGAAATAGATGATGGTACAGAAATCTCTATGGTGTCTTGACAGTCTTTTGACAGGTCCGGCTTTGTTTCTGGGACAATAACGGAAACAGGTACTGTGACAGATTTCGCCGGTTCATTAAGTTGCTGCGGTGATGGTGAAGCGATGGATTCCCGGCTTGGTTTTGGCTGCAAAGCAGAGGAGACGCTTTTCATCAGCTCCGCTGACTGTTGCTTGTAGTCGCGCACGGCTACACTTCTATGACCGCTCCGTGACATAACAGCTTGTTCGTCAACCTGTTGGTCCTATAAACATGTACCTAATGTCACCTAACCAGAGTGGTTACGGATGTTCCTGTGTTGAATGTCAATGCCAGCTTCTGTAAACATTTTTTTCATGTATTTACTCAGCAAGTGTATTCCCATTTTCTGCGACGAGAAGAGAATTGGTTTACCAAGTTTCCTGCCAATGAACGAAGATAAAAGTCTCCATAAGGGATGTTTTTAAGGTAAATATCAAAAAGGGGGAACTACGCACCTGTCGTTCTTTGGATCTTCAAACTGCTTTAATAACCTTTGGTTCTACTTTCCGCTGTTTAATTCCCCCTGTACATTTCTGGAATTTCTACAGAAAAAGGTCTATACTTTTTACACCATTCTCTTCTCTTAAACGGTACTGGGAAGTATGCAGTTGCCGGTGCTCGTCTCCACTAGGGAAACCAAAAATTTAACAATTGTAAAAGAACACACCGTTGCTAAGTGCCTTGGCACTAGACATGCAAATCACGCCGGTATCCCAAAGACGCTGTTCGTCCTCTTCTGTCACGGGGTCAGCTCGCTGTCGATGAATGCCTACACCTGAAATTGTAAAAGAATGGACAAATTTTTATGTTCATGGTATTTATATATGTGAAATAAAACTGTTCTGTTGATCTTTATTCACATTTCTTTTGCTTTAGACTTTGTTAATGCAGAACTTTGTTATCAGGGTATTTAGACAGGGTTGACTCTATGTTTATTTCTATAAAATATGTTTATAAATTTAAATAATTATGATATAGATTAAGATAAAACCAAACCATTTCAAAAAGCATAAATACAAACAGTTTGCGACTGAACTTTACCTTGATTTGTCAATTCCTTCATTTGGGAATCCAACTGTTTCCGTAAATCAGCAAAGTTTGTCAGCTGAATCTAGCATGTTCACCTCCTTTCGCCTGTACTGGTCACGGAGTGTTCGCTGGATACTTGCAATAAGGTTGTAAAGCGTATTAGGTGGATAAGGCGAACCATCTTTGCGACGGCATTCTAAGATAAATTGTGAAAGCCAAAAATTCATGCACATCAGAGACTGGTTCCATAGATCAGTCGGAACTGCGCCGGCATCTCCTAATAAAGTGTCTGCCTGAAAATAACAACAGGACATTCATTTTCTTAAATAGCGAATAGTTAGTATTAGGGTAACGCGTTTAACCCAGAAGATGTACACTACGTTATGATAGGTTATATCTAGGCAGTCAAGTTTGATACTAGCTCAGACTAGCACATTATTTTGTCAACATCCGTGTTAGGAAAATCATAAAACTTTATGCTGTAGCTTGCAACTTGGAATAATGCACATAACTTGCATTTACCAAAACACACACTTCAATCAATGTTTTGACTCAATACAACAGATTTTCAAACTAGAAATAAGGAACACCCTAAAGAGAATAGATATGTACCTGGATGTTCCTCCATGCAGCCCAATCCTGATATGCTGTCATTGCCCAACAATTTTGACGCCTGGTAGACTTAGGCAAACGCTCTAATGTTCGCCTTTCTAAATCTTCCGCCGTTTCCGATGTAACATTTCCTTAGCGATTGTCCTTGCCTAAATCCACAACAATTAAATCTTGTGTTGGAAGCCTGTCCAGTTGTGTTATTGCCACATCATCAAAAGAAATGTCTAACAAACTATTCTCTATACAATTATTTTCGACTCCATCTTTACCGATTTGCAATACAAACACAATCATGTACTTATACCGCAAGACATTGATTAGTAGGTCAAACACGTGAAACAGGAAATTTACTGGTATAATTGCAATGGTACGTAAATTTATTCGTAATACTAGTACATCATAATAATACTTAAGTTTGTTGAAGCTACAAATGTTCGCGGATTTGTTACATGTGACTTTTTCGCGGCTATAAAAATTTTCGGTAATATACTTACCGCGAAAAAGCGCGAAATAATTTCTAGGAATACAGTAATATAATACCTGAGATATATGCACTACCTGAGATCCAGCTCATGTATATTGTCTGCGTAGTATTGAAGCTCTTCTCTGATTTTTATCGTTTCTATCCCGTTGCTGTCGAGTATCCAAGTGACCAGCTCCGGCATATAAGGTACCTCATTCAGCACACTGATCCTGTTATGGCTCATATCCAAGGTTTTAAGGTTGACTAGCATTCGAAATGAGTCTCTGCTAAAACTTTTTAACATATTCCAGCTTAGGTCTAGATACTCAAGTGAAGATAAATCAAGTGCATTTTCCTCCAGCTCACTTATTTCACAGTGTGAAAGGTCCAAGTGTTTTAATGACGGAAGTTCCAAAAAGTTAAAAGTGTTCCTTTATATTTGCCTCAGCGGGTTTTTCTCCATGCTGAGGTAGTTTAATTTCTTTAAATCATTAAACATACGTTCTGTTAAGTTTGAACCAGACACAATATTATTTGACAAATCTAAAGAAATAAGGTTTGTGAGAAGTCTAAAAGCGTCACTCTTAAGCACAGATATATGATTATTTGAAAGGTCTAAAGTTGACAATGATTTGCTTACAGCAGGGTAGTCTAGAAATGTTACATTACTGATATCATTGTAAGAAAGAATCAGTATTTTCTTGTACGTTGGAATATGTTCTTCCCCAGGAATGACGGTGAGACCGACACCACTGCAGTTAAAAGTGTCTCCTGCATTATCACACCTTCCATATATACTCTCTGCCGCTCTCAAGCCGAATAAACAAGAAATCGCCAATATTGAAATAACAACTCCGGGTTTTGTCATATTGTAAATACTTTTTACTGCAAAGAAACAAACACAATTGGAAATATACTATTCGTAAATACGCTGTGTTCACAGACACTAATATCTGATATTTCTTTCGCGTCAATACATACAAAATATTTACGCGCGAAATCTTTGGTTATAGTCAGATACTAAGAAAAGAATGTTTGAAAATGATGTTTCTGGTAGTTACGTGTTTTTTTCTGTTTTTTTTTCCGTTAGCTTATCATTGATTGAAATGTAAGTAAATCTTAAATAATTAGAGAAAGATCATACCTGAGTCTTACAAGCGATGTGTTTAAATAAAGTTCATTTAACTTCAGTTACGTGTGATAACCAAGTTTTAAAAAAAGTCCTTTTCAGTTTTAATGTAAAACTGATAAAACCACTATCGAATGACATCAGTAATAAATTTGAATCATAACCTAAATTTGAATACACGTACTTGATAAAATCAGATGGTAGTTGTTTGGAGATAAATGTCTCCTATCTTCATCTTGATAATTGTCCGTTATCAAGATAACTTTATACATATGACAATGGCGTGCTAAGTACGTTGTAATTTAAAGGTAAATTTTAAAATTTGCATTTTGAAAAAAAGCAACAACTTGCTAAGTGTGATTCGTGTTTGTACAATGTTTCTGATAGTGTTTCTAACATATATTTCATTTTTAAATTGATCTTTAATGATGACTCATTTTTCATTGATAATTCGCACTGTATTACATATATAAAAAGCTGGTCGACGTAGGTTCCATTGTAAGGATTATGTATATATATCAGATTGAAAAAGGGTGGAACCAATTAAGCTTTACTTCGAAGAGTAGCTACTACAATTTCCGTGTGTCTAAAAACCTAAAGAATATATCACGTGTCCATGAGAGGTTATAAAGACATAAACTACACCGGTTTGTACTGACTAGGCAATACAATTAAAAAAGGTATCCAGTTCCTTGCTTAAACACAGCGCTTTATCAGTCGGTTCCATTTAGGTTGCACCCCATTCTCTGTAAAGTCAAATCGATTGCACTTAGAATGTACTCTTTTCTGTGATTGAATTTCCCCAGTGGACGAACAAAGTCGGAAGATTGCACGGTCGTTGGACAGAATCACTTCGTATTTTGCATTACCTATCTCCACATTCATCCGTAAGACAGAAAAAGCTGTTCGATATAAACCGTCGATAGTCCGAATTCTGTTTTCGTAAACCATCAGCCGTTAAGCTGTCTTAGACGGTCAGGTTACGCTGGCTAAGACAACTCAGATTTTTGAATCCTGATTGATTAGATTTGAAAGATTTTTGTTAGCAACGCGTCCATATCAACTGAAGTTCAACCCTAAAGTAATTGACTGTGACGAAAAAATATCTAAGACCTATTATAATAGGTTAATATGAAAGTTTCAAACTTAACGGATTATTGAGAAGCTTCGACAGGAAATAATAATATCTGATGGAACCTATTTTGTTTTGACATAGTAATATATAATTTTGACTCACTATGTTAGTTACTTAACAGACCAGTATACATCCTAGAAAAATACAGTTTCTGTAAAAAAACATCGTTTCATTGACACAATATCTTTCTATTCAAATGCAAAGTCATATAGATTTAACACAATACCACACCGTTTGAATAGGACAACATTATAATAAATGAATATTTAAGAATCTCCACAAAGAAAAACACAATATCTTTTCGACAAAAGGCATATCCTTTTAACAAATCTCAGAGCAGTTCTGTCTCATAATAATGCCTTTAAATCTAGATGACATAATACTGAACATCACATCGTCCTTTTTGAATTTAGTGACCAGTACAAAGATCATGACACGAAGTTGCCATTTTCAGAGATCATGACCAAATCACGTGAGTTTTGGAATAAAAATGATTAGTCGCCTTTATGGAATTGGATAAATTTCAGTTTCTATTTACACAAAGGGTTTGAACATGACATTTTACATACGCACTTACAATTGTTGACATCATGTTCACACACATTCATTTCCAAGTTATTGACATGGCAAGTTAAACTGAAACTGCCACTCTCCTGACGCCAATACCCCCGTATGCCGCTTTGTCAGTAGGATATTGATCAATGGGAATATGAAACTATATGCCATTAAGTATGAAAAATTTCAAAGGGCAAAAGAGTTATGGTTCTTGGGCACTGCACTTCTCTTCAATAAGATCTATGCACCTATGAAGTTTCAAGTTTATACATTCTACATTCTAGATTTTTCAGGCTTGCGTAAGACATTGAGTCATCATGTCCTAATGTATTTCATAAATATAAAAAGAACAATTCTTTATAATTCTATGATTTTGTGACATTTATTTTTGAAAATCATTTCATTCAAAAACTTGTGTGTAATAATGAGGAGACTGTGTTATTATGTAATACCCCTTGATATACAGTGCATGGTCCCTAATTTTTTCAATAAACAAACAAGTTGCTGCATAAAGATTGAGGTCTGAAATGTAGAATAGAATGCAGGATGCAGGCTGCATTTCATTTTAGACATTCCCGAATTTAGCTTAAAACAGATGTTAACAACAAGATTCTGGCTGTGCCAGGACTTTAAGTCTGGTTTCTGACAAGAATGTTTCCCGGGGCATGTGTGTTGACCGAACATAGGATCTTGTTTTCTTTTCTTTGTCAAACAAGAAAAATTGAAATTGTCTCTACTAGACCCTCGATCTTTAAACAATCAAATTGGTATTAATCTGATATGGTACACATTACAAAAACAAGTTTTGATTGACACCATGTTTTATGATTCAGATATTTTTTTTTAAATAAACAAAGAAATACGTAACTTGATTCTTTGACGGCGATTGCTGGTATTGAAAGCAAAACTTTACACATGGTCCAAGATATAGTGGACCAAACCTAAAAAACTAGAAATTCATTGTTAATCAGTGTCATGCTTTGTAAAATTGAAACTTGAAATAAGCAAGCAAAATTATACAGGCAGTTCCCATTTACATGCTTTAGCTAAGGAAACAAGGAAGGAGGTCAAGGTAGATGCCTGGGTTCGGTTGTTTGTCAAGAAAATATTTTCTTCTATTTATTTGTTTATTTATTTATTTTCCCCATTCATGTGGCCATAGCAGAGTCCTGCATGGGATGGATTTGTTTAAATAATTTTGGTTTTACGTTAAGCAAATCGCCGAACTCAGTAAAGCAGACGCTTGACGAAATGTGAACAAAAAAGCTCAACCGAGCCTTCGACTTAGGTGAGCTAAAATTCAGATTCCAACAGGTTTCATTTCCAATATCAAGCTTGTCCTCTTATTTTTCAAAATGACACAGGGACATATTTAGAAAACAAACAACACACACACACAACAGATGACAAAAACATGGTATATTACACAATAATCTTTGCCAACATAATCAGCGTAGCAGCAACAATCTTGAGTACCATATAATTGGCAGTTTCACAAACTTTCTTTTTTAAAATAATGTGCAAAAAGTAAAAAGAATTGACCAAAACTCTAAGGGCCAACAACAGAAGTCATGATTAAAAAAAGCATAAGGCCAGGAGCAAACAGGAAAAACGAAGAGCAGTTAGCAAAGAGCAAAAACCAAAGAGCATAGGGCAAGCTGAAAACAGTTACAGTTAAGGGTAAAAACAAAGAGCAAACATCAAAATTTTAGGAGCAAACTACAAAAAGCGAGAAGCAAATTACAAAAAAGGCGAAGATCAAACAGTGAAAGGCAAGGATCTAAGCAAATAAAAGGAAAAAACGGCATTAGGCAAGCAACATATAACAAATGCCGTCAAGGTTTTCCATCTTTGAGAAATCTTGCCATTTATTTCTTTTTTAAAACTTTCTCTTAGTGATCTTAAACGATGTGACTCAAGCATCGAATTCTCTGTCAGTTTCATTTATAAGTAAACCTTTTGTGTCAGGCATTGTAACCCGGATATCATCGTCATCACGGGTGTACACTGCTGTGTAGTTACCGCTATTGTCTCCCCGCGCTGATGACCTTTCACGCCGTTGACGACGCCGTCTTCTGACAACAAAGAAGGAAACAATAAGACAGAGAAGCAAGGCCACTGAGGATATCACAACAATAAAAAGCATCTTTCTGAGTGAATACCCACACTTCAATTCTTCTGGTAGCATTTCCAATAAATTGTTGTTTTTTACCGTTTGTGGACTATCACATCTGAAAATAAAAAGAAAATATTAATAATACTTGTCAAAACTAATTTTGAAGGTTTAGTATTTATTTCGGTTACATTTAAATAAGTGAGAACGTGATCATTACTATATCTGTTTTATCTTAAACTATTGTTCATTGACAAAATGTCTTCGTTTATGTATGGCTTAGATTAAAACGTTTACACACTGTGTATTTGAAGCGAAAATAAGTGACAATGTTGAGTGCAATTTAATGAAACAAAAGAAGTCTTCATACATAAATGTGTAGTTCTTAGTCTTGAAGTTATAGTTATCATCTTGGATCCATCTCATTTTACAATCGCATGTCAGTTTGTTGTTGGTCAGGTCTATAACTTGAAGATATTCCAGATCATCTAGTGGAAAACTGTCAGCATCAAATCTCTTCACGTTGTTGTTCCTGACAAAATATAACTAAGATAGTTTATTTCAATTATTAATAACACGTTTACATATAAAAGTAGTATTATAATATATGTGTAAGATACGTTACAATTGGGCTTTTTACAAACGTTTGACATAAATTTAAGTGATATAGAGATAGATCAAACGCTAAAAACGTTGCACCTAAAGTAAACAAAGCAATGAGTAAATTCACAGATTTCCATAATACTTTGTTACATGACCTTCTAATATTTTGTAAGATGACCTCAGTAACTTCCTACAAACTATATGGAATGGTTCGAAACAAGTTCCTGGTGCGTTCTAAGGTTATTTTCTACCACAGACCTCAAATTGCCGTCATCAGCTGATTTGTGCTGGTGGTGTTTTCAAGCTGTCTCTTTGTAGCTGAAGTAATGTTTTCTATCACACTGAAATCTGGGGACAGTTTTGGCATTTATAATTTGAGTCTTTAAAAGCGTTCAGTGACCTGGCCTTTGTGTGCGTTTACGTTATCGCACAAAAAGACAAAGTGGCTTGCAGGAAAATGCCGTGCTGTTATTCACTTCAGCTAAGATTCTAGTATCTCCGTGTTTTTACCCTGGTCTATGCCACCATTTTTATCACATTGTCATCTGTTGACCACCGTGTGCAATATCTTATTCTTTCCTTTTCCGTTCGTACAAATTATCTGTAATGTTTTTGTGTCTATGAGGAATGCCTTTTTCCGTAACATGAGAGATTCAGTGTACAACAGTGTTTACAAACTCAAACGCTTAAAAAAGATGGCATCAGAATTTCCTAATGGGTATTAAACCCATTATAAAAAAACATCTCTCAGCGAATTTTTGTAAGAGACATTCTATCTTATGTCAAAATAAGACATTATGAACTTTTACCATGAGCGTAAAAGCTATGACAAGTATAAGCTTTAAACTTCAGAAGACTTTAATGGCCTATAAAGAATAACACAAATGGCGGAAAACTGGTCCGGGTAACGTGCTGGACTTGTAATAAAGGGGTCGCAAGTTCGGTCTCTCGTTCTTCCACGAAAACCAATTGTCTTTCAGATGAGACGTTACACCGAGGTCCCATGTGTCAGTGCTTAACGCTGAGCATGGAAAAGAACCAGGGATGCCCCTGGAAAAAGTTGATTTTTGTTTCTTCCACAACCTAAAATAACTAAACTCTGCAACGGACTTCGGCGATAAATAAACTAAACTAGATAGACAAAAAATATTTAGCACACCCACTAGTGAGAACTAACAAACTTTTTACGAATTACAGACGTGGTACCAATTTACAGCACCTTTCCATGATTAGTTCTTTAATATAGATTTGGGGAACATTAATTAGCTTATTATGTTTTATTTTTTTATTTCTGAACAATTCAAATTATCATAGAGCTTTATCACGTAATTTTGTAATAACTAATAACTAAAATTACTAACACCGCTTTTTTAAAATTCCTGGTCCTATAGAAGAAAGCTTTATAAAAATTAAAACATATTTAAAAGTAAAGAAATTCAATTTCGTTTTAATACATACTGTACTCGTTTGAAGAAATTAATGTTTTAAAACCAAAACAAACAAAAAAACGCGAAAAAAATAAAGAAAATAACGCTTGATGAGAATTCAAGGACAGATATTAGTGGAGATGAGTACTGTTCAGGGTGGAAGTATGATATAAAAAAATCTAGTACTGAATTCTCTTTGAATCCATGAACTCGGCTGACCGATCTGTCCGAAGATTTTTGCGTCATAACAAATCAATTAAGATTCTTTTGTCCAACATCATATCTACATAACATAATCATTTTCCTCTGTTAAGAGCAGAAAACGTGGCTGCAACTGATGAGCGTGAATGAATAACCGAACAAAAGACAGAACACCACATGAGTATGACACGTTATAAAGACATTCAACATCGTGATACACTGTTTTTTAACATTAGAGTGTCAAAATAATTTATTTGTACTGGCTTTTGTTTATCCTTTTCAGTAACTGACAAATAGCCGAACTGGGTGCAAATTATCTCAACAAAATACTTGATAGTTTTTGTTTCCTTACTTGGCGCAACATTTGCTCACTACAGGAGGTTTGTTACCTTAGCTTCAGTCAATGTCATTGTTATCAGTCTATGCTATCTATTCATAAAAGAAACATAAAGTCTTGTCGAACAGCGAATGTTCTAGAATGAGAAATAAAATTCTCTGGAATTTACAACTTCTGATATAGGACAACTCTGCTATATTCTACCTGAGATATAGGAGAACTCTAATATACATTACTTGATATACAAATGTATTCTGCAATTTTCTGCTTGAAATATAGTAAATTTACTTTAAACTTATTTATTTTACATTGATTGGGAAGCAAGTTCTTGCAATTAATATTAATTCCTCTCGTTAACAGCTTCCTGAGTTCAAACCAGTACTCACGCCGAGAGTGAATAATGTAGAAAGTCACTGTAGACTATCACTACTGGTAAATAATATGAAAATCACGCGAGTCATGTGCACAGTGAATTCAATATGTTTTACAATGTAACGCGTCGTTCAGGCATGACGTTAGATCGACGTCAAATGACTGTTGAAGTGCATGAGGCTGACATGGCGGCAAAATAGATCGCTTGCTACAAAAATTTATACCAGTCTACCATAAGTCGCCTAAAGACTAGATTCCAGCTGACAAGTAACGGCTCCGACAGCAATAAAATGATGTCATCACGACGTTACAGGTTCATGTCTAGCCAACATGCATTTGTCCTATGTGCTCGGATTCATCGGCGCTGGACTCGTAAAAAGTGGAATATTTTTTTCTGCGATGAAATTCGCTTTAAGCTATCAATGGCTGAGGGTTGTATTTGTTGGTGAGGAAGCTTGGTGAAGAGCTAAACCTTGAAAACGCTGTCATGTGATCCGGCAGCGGTAACGGAATGGTGTAGGTTTGAATTTAACATGATGGCGAAACCGAACTTGTTACAGTTCGAGGAACTCTAAATGAACAGAGGTATTGTGACGAAATCACCCACAAACCCTCTACGTAAATGGTACGCCATACTGATATTCTAGCAGGATAATGCACGTAACCACTCAGCGAGGCATAAACAGGGCTGAGTTCAACACAAAAATAACCTGAACGTGTTTCCATGACATGCAGATCGCCGGATTTCTTTCAGTTGAACATCTGTGAGACGTCCTAGGGCGGAACATGAGGAACTTAACAAATTGCGTGACCTTGAACGTGCTCTTCAGGAGTGGGCCAGGTTGTAGTAGTTGGTAAGTAGTATCAGGAAGAGTATGTGGCAGTTTTGGCTACAGATGGAGAACACACAAGAAATTGACATTTTGATTTTTCCCTGTCAACTCCTCCGCTTACAGAGATGGAATTGTTTTATGACGTGAATATTTTCAGTAAAAAAACCTAATGGAAATGTTGCTAGTAGATTTGTGAATTATAGGTACATTTTGTTTTCATTGCGCTGAAGTAAATTTCACTTGATATAGGGAGAAATATCTTTAAACATCGGTAAACTTCTTTTTGAAGTATATATATAAAAATAAGCTTTATGTTACCTGTGAATTGGTAGAGCTCTGCAATGTACTAACTCTGATATAAGAAAACTCGGTAATATACTACCTGAGATATAGGCAGTACCTGAGATGCAGCTCATGTATATTGTCTGCGTAGTATTGAAGCTCTTCTCTGATTTTTATCGTTTCTATCCCGTTGCTGTCGAGTATCCAAGTGACCAGCTCCGGCATATAAGGTACCTCATTCAGCACACTGATCCTGTTATGGCTCATATCCAAAGTTTTAAGGTTGACTAGCATTCTAAATGAGTCTCTGCTAAAACTTTTTAACATATTCCAGCTTAGGTCTAGATACTCAAGTGAAGATAAATCAAGTGCATTTTCCTCCAGCTCACTTATTTCACAATGCGAAAGGTCCAAGTGTTTTAATGACGGAAGTTCCAAAAAGTTAAAAGTGTTCCTTTTTATTTGCCTCAACGGGTTTTTCTCCATGCTGAGGTAGTTTAATTTCTTTAAATCATTAAACATACGTTCGGTTAAGCTCGAACCAGACACAATATTATTTGATAAATCTAAAGAAATAAGGTTTGTGAGAAGTCTAAATGCGTCACTCTTAAGCACAGATATATGATTATTTGATAGGTCTAAAGTTGACAATGATTTGCTTACAGCAGGGTAGTCTAGAAATGTTACATTACTGATATCATTGTAAGAAAGAATCAGTATTTTCTTGTACATTGGAATATCTTCTTCCCCAGGAATGACGGTGAGACCGACACCACTGCAGTTAAAAGTGTCTCCTGCATTATCACACCTCCCATATATACTCCCTGCTACTCTTAAGTCGAATAAACAAGAAAGCGCCAGAGTTATAATAACATCTCCCGGTTTTGTCATATTGTAAATACTTTATACTGCAAAGAAACGAACAAAATTGGAAATATATTATTCATAAATACGCTGTGTTCACAGACACTGAATCTGATATTTCCTCTCGTGTCAATATATGTCCTGAAAAGTAAGTGCTTTACAAAATATTTACGCTTGAAATCGTTATAGTCAGGTGCTAAAAAAGGAATTTTTGAAAATGATGTTTCTGGTAGTGTTTTTTTCCGTTAGCTTATCTTTGATTAAAATGTAAGTAAATTTTAAATTAAATAGAAAAGATAATACCTGAGTCCAACAACTGATGTGTTAAAATATTGCTCATTAAACTTTAGTTAAGTATAATGTTCCGTCAACAGAGACCGTCCGTCTGATAACCAAGTTAAACACAAGTCCTTTTCATTTTTAGAAAAAAAAATGTGTATAGAGTACCTAATTTTGCATCTGAAAATTAGTCCAAACTGTTGCAACAGTTATTCATATGTAAAACTGTTAAAATCACAATGACTTCAGTGATAAATTTTAATCATAACCTAAATTTAGATACATGTACTTGATAAAATCAGATAGTAGTGTCTTTGGAGATAAATGTGCCCAAACCTCATCTTGATAATTGTTCGTTATCCAGATTACTTTATACGTATGACGATGGCATGCTGAGTGGTTGTAATTTAAAGGTAAATCTGATCTTAAATCACATCAAATAGTCCTTTTAATGAAATTTAAAACAAGTAACCGCTCGACAGACATTAAATTTTGCATTTTGAAAAACAGCAACAAGTTTTTGAAGTGTGATTCGTGTTTGTACAATGTTTCTGTTAGTTTTTCAAGCATAATATTTCATTTTTAAATTGATTTTAATGATAAATCATTTTCCAATGATAATTCGCACTGCATTATACATCTATTGCTGATTAGTTTTAACTACATTTTTGAAATACTTGGACACAAGAAATATCTTCTTTTTTTAAAAAAAAAAGCTGGTCGACGTATGTTCCATTGTAAGGATTATGGATATATCAGATTGAAAAGGGTGTAACCAAACAGTTGCTACAATTTCGGGGTTAATATAACTCTAAAGAATTAATCGCGTGTCCAGGAGACTTTTTAAAGACATACAAACAACAATTTAAAGAGTATCCAGTTCCTTGCTTTTCAACATAGCCCTTTATCAGTCGGTTCCGTTTAGACTGCATCTCGTTCTCGGTAAAAGCAAATCGATTGCGCTTAGGATGTTCTCTTTTCTGTGACCGAATTCCCCCCAGTGGACGTACAAAGTCGGAAGTTTCCACGCTTGTGGGACAAAATCATTTCGCAGGTTACATTGCCTATTTCTACTTTCATCCGTAAAACAGAGAAGGTCATTCGTTATAAACCGTCGATTATCCGAATTCTTTTATCGGAGACCGCCAGCCGTTAAGCCATCTTAGATGGACATGTTTCTCCGAGAAGACGACTAAGATTCTCGAATCCGGATGGGTAGGATGTAAATGTAAAAAATGTAAATGATGTGTCCTTATCAACTGAATTTCAAGCTTAAAGTCATCAACTACGTCGAAAAAAAGCAGTGCAAATCTATGCAAATTCAAAGCCTGTTTTCATCCACCATCTTGGTGGGTCTTTTCCGTGACACAAAAAGTTCTTGCCGGCGAACGTAAACGACACTGTTCTCTGTCTTTCTTTTTAGTTTAAAAAGTCTGAAGAACAAAACCACACGAAATTAACAGTATATATTGTAATCTCGATCAAACCCGTTTGCGAAAATACACTTTTTGGACACGTTTCTCTGCAAAACATCGAAATAGGCTGTAGGCAAGACAGTGGCATGTTATCTTAAGAAGTTTGCAGGCCAAAGCAAGAGTATTATTGCGCAGTACAACTGTCCTATTAAAATAATGTTTCATACGAACTACTGAAAAGGTTTGACTGGAAATAATATTTGAATAGAACGTATTTTGTTTTGACATAGTAATATATAATTTTGGCTCGCTATGTTAGTTACTTGACAGACCAGTAAACATCCTAGACATATACAGTTTCTGAGAAAAAAACATCGTTTCATTGACACAATATCTTTCTATTCAAATGCAATGTCATATAGATTTAACACAATACCACACCGTTTGAGAAGTACAACATAATAAATGAATATTAAAGAATCTCCCACAAGAAAAACAACATGTCTTTTTGACAAAAGCATATCCTTTTGACAAAACTCAGAGCAGTTCTGACTCATATTTAAGTTCTTAAATCTAGATGATATAATTCTAGCCATGACATCATGCTTTTGCAACAGAACAATTTCCGTTGTAGAAATAAAAACGTATCATAACATCAAAACAACATACAAGTCAGGTTTTTTTCTAGACATAAAAGTTTGTCTGCTTGGCATGATCAAATAGACATCAAAAGACTGACATAACAGACTGACAAAACATTGCGTTTGATGAACAGAAATGCATAGTAGATTGAGATAACTTCTTATGTGGGTCGAACGTTACATTCATTTAACAGAAAATATCATTCATTAAAATGGCGAAATGCATTTAAACAGAGAAAATATCCATTTAAACACTGTTAGATTACTTACAGAAAACAATTACTTAGTAAATAGGACAACATATTGATTTGACAAAACAACACAATGGTCCAAAATCACATTTATTGTGAACAAGACAACATAATGATTCCACAAACAAAATATCCAGTGGACAAAAGACAGAAAGGTCAGAGGCAATAACTTCTTAAGTGAATCAAGTGAGTTTGCAAATTGAAATAAAGTAAATACTGGACAGAATAAAATAGTTGTTGCAAACAATAGTATATTTTCTTAAAAACGACTGCTTTTCTGATCTACATGAAATGTCCTATTTCAGCAGAACATGTTATGATATGTCATAAAGGATCTTTTCTTAAAAAGATTAGACTGCCTGAACCAGACAAGTTGACCAGTTTGCATTTCAATTTAAAGCCGTAACACATCATCACAGTTGTAAACATAACACAGTCATGGCGTTCCATTAAGGCATTTTCAAAGCTTCAAAAAGATTTGTTTATTTTTTATAACATTCAAATATCTGAGTAATTCAAATAGCAAGAGGAAGTTTCAACACTGCATGCTTTTATATGATATTCACCTGCTAACTTAGGTAAACTTGATTCGTAATGTTGAGTATGTTAAACTTGTTGCCTAATGTCATGTTGACTATATTAAACATGCTGCCTATTATAATGTTCACTATATTTAACATGTTGCCTATTGTAATGTTGGCTATGTTAAATTTGTTGCCTATCGTAATGTTGATTATATATAACTTATTGCCAATCGTAATGTTGACTATGTTAAACTTGTTGCCTAATGTCATGTTGACTATATTAAACATGCTGCCTATCATAATGTTTACTATATTTAACATGTTGCCTATTGTAATGTTGGCTATGTTGAATTTGTTGCCTATCGTAATGTTGATTATATATAACTTATTGCCTATCGTAATGTTTGTAATGTTGACTATGTTAAACTTGTTGCCTAATGTCATGTTGACTATATTAAACATGCTGCCTATCATAATGTTCACTATATTTAACATGTTGCCTATTGTAATGTTGACTATGTTAAATTTGTTGCCTATCGTAATGTTGATTATATATAACTTATTGCCTATCGTAATGTTGACAATATTAAACTTGTTGCCTATCGTAATGTTGACTATGTTAAACTTTTCGCCTATCGCAATGTTGACTATGTTAAACTCGTCGCCTATCGTAATGTTGACTATATTAACAATTTTTACCCATACATCTGCCAAATAATTTAAGACAAATTAAAACCGAGGTAAATATTTTCCATTGCAAGGTTGGAATCTGAAGACCGGGCAAAGAATTCCTGCGTCGGACGAGAGCTGTTTTTTGCTTCATGTCACTGATGGAGAACTGAGAGATTTGGGGCGTAGAAATACAGCCAACTGCTCCCTTTGTAAGGGGTTCCGTTATGGCTATGGGATGTCTCTTTCTCGTCTGTTAGATAGACTTACTGGTTTTGCATGGCAACCTTATAGATCTATAGTTAAAACATTGTTAGAGTGGGAAAAGAATTCAGTATAATGTCCAGATTAAATGATATGTCCTTTGGTTTATGTTATTTACGTAGTTTTAATGTGTGAAAAATATAAGGCATACGTTTTGTATTATTTGTTTTTACTGTGTGATTGTATAAGTTTATAATAGTACCAACCAAACTTCTTTCGAAAACATTTGGGTGTACTTAACTTTATCAAATTTATTTTTACAAGGCATGCGTGAACCAGGATACTAATAATACATATGTATGCGTCGCTTACATATTAAAGATATTTTGCAGACTTTAAAAACTCTCTTTGATTAACATTTTGTGAACTACTGAACCACAGGTACTATTTGCAGTGAAAATGTTTTAAATAAACTTCATAACTATAAAAAAAAACAAACAGAGAATACACGGCTTGTTTGTACAAAGTTTATCCGATAAGGCCTAGAAAGCTTAAATAGACACCCTTATCAAGAAGTAACAGCAAACAGAATGTAACGATTTGTAATGAAAACATGTGGAAAAAATAAAGTTTTAACAATATTTAAAAAGTAAAAAGCCACCAAAATGTGACTTTAATTAATGCTGGATAGATTCAAAAGCGGCAATACAGACATGCATTCCTGGAAAGAGGAAATATATTAAATTTTATCCGACGTTGCGAAATCCGATCATGGTTCCAAAATGTGAACATGTTTTAAAAAGATTAAACGAGCATGGAGTCGTATTTTATGTTGTTGATCTGTTGTTAAATCTTCGTCAACACATATATATACATTTTTATGACACGTTGTAAACAACCCCAAACGACAATCAGCGAAAAATAATAAATTAAATTTTGCCATGACTAGAAGATTTCAAGTAATGATAAATAAACAAAGATTTGAAACTGGTAAGTTCATATCCTAAACATATGACTGTCTAAGGATCGAATTATTTAAGCTTTTGCTTATATTGGCAACCAGAAAAAGTCATTTTCTTCATGCTTTAAGCTCTATACGTTTGCAAACTATTGATCAAAGACCGTTAGTATTCCCAGTGCAGACTTTTTGTCTAAGTTTTCTCTGTGTAAAACTTGTACTCGTGTTAGCGTATATAACACTTCCTGAATCTGACCAATCACTGTTTCTAGTATAGAATGTGTTGTTTATATAATGTAAATATAATGGTAGCTTTTAGAATATTTCCTATGATTGCGGGTAAAAAACCTCGAGGCTTTTCTTTGGCCACCTTGTCCATCTTGCGACCCCACCTGGGGCACAACCCGGAATCCTGAAATCGGTAATTTAGTCCTCATATCTTGAAACACATAATATTTTGTACATCAGTATGTATTGATATTACACTTATTTATTCTACGTTATACTTATTGACAGGACATATAGTGCGGAAGAACAGAGGGAACAAAGGGATTTTCTTCTATATTATGTCGTGGCCACGAGATAATAACTAAGAAAATAAAAACAAATTTTGCAATCTCGTGGCCATGAGATAATAACTAAGAAAAAATCTAGCTCATTGTGGCCACGAGATATAAGTAAGAAAAAACAAAAACAAGTCTCGCTAAGTCCTGGCGACGAGATAATAACTAAGGAACAAGAAATTGGTAAAACCAAATAATGCTCCCTGAAGTCTTTTTTGGTTCAGAATGGCAGAAAAGTAAGAAATGTACTATCAATGGTATTTCAATGGCATGTGAAATTAAATACTTTTTAAGTTATAGTATAATCATGATGAAACATATTTGGGGATACACATTATAAAAAACACATTTGTATGGACAGTTGATTTATTGCAAACTTTACCTGCTACTTGTTTAATGTGCTTGGCTGGCTGGTGTAAAAAGTAGACCTGTCTTCATATAATCAGTGTTGTTCTCTAGAATTTCAGCTAATAAGCCATTGATTTATCTATTAATCGGGGATGCTATATTAAGTTTTATAAAGGGAGATAATTAAAACATTAACAGCTGTAAAGTGATGGTTCTTGAGCATTGCACTTCCTCTCGTTTGTCTTTATAACTGTGTGAAGTTTAATTCTATTTCCTTCAATACTTTTCAAGTTCTTTTCCTAAGAAGCATTATTACATATTATAAAGGGGGTATAATAAAAAAAACTAAGTAATGTAGAGGGATGGATTTTTAGCACTGCATTTCCTCTCACTAGTCTCTATAACTGTGTGAAGATATAATGAGATATCATTGATACTTTAGAAGTTATACTCCATCACTGTGTGAAGTTTTAATCAAATTCTTTCAATACTTTCGAAATTATTTTCAAGCAAAATTATGTACTATAAAGGGAGATAATTCATAAACCAAGTAATGTAAAGTTATCTATCTTTATCAATACACTTTCTCTCACTAGTCTCTAAAACTGTGTGGAGTTTCAATGAGATATCATTGATAGTTTAGAAGTTGTACTTCGGTCAAGCATTATTAAACATTTCAAGAATCATTAAGGGAGATAATTCAAACATTAAGCAAGGTAGAAATACAGTTATTGAACAGTGCACTTTCACTCACAAGTATCTATGACTGTGTGAAGTTTTAGTCAAATTCCTTCAATACTTTTCAAATTAATATTCGAATAAGCATTATTAAGTATTATAAAGGGAGCTAATTCAAAAACTATGTAAATAAAAGTTACGTTTTTTTTTTTGACATTGTACTTTCTCTGACTAGTCTCTATATATATGTGAGGTTTCAATGAGATATCTTGGACATTTAAGGAGTTATATTCCGGACAAGCATTATCGACTTAAGGGAGATAATTAAAAAAATATGCAAAATAGAATTATGGTTTTTAGACACTACACTTTTTCTCACTGGTCGCTATTAATATGTTAAATTTCAGTCAAATTCCTTCAATACTTTTCCAGTGACGGACGGACGGAAGGACGGACAAGGTGGCGACTATATTCTCTCAAGCTGGGGATCATAAAAATGCTTTGTCGTAGCCACGAGATAATAACTAACAAAAAAATTTTGCTAATTGTGGCCATGAGATATATCTAAGAAAAAAGAAACAAACAAACAAACAAATCTTCCTAACTCGTGGCCACAAGATATAAGTAAGAAAAAAAAACAAATGTTGTTAACTCTTGGCCACGTAATAATAACTAATATAAAAACAAAAAACAAATTTTGCTATGTCGTTGCCACGAGATATAAGTAAGAAAATTATGTTTGCTAACTCGTGGCCACGAGATAATAACTAAGAAAACAACAATCAGAAAATTGCTAACTCGTGGCTAACTCGAGATAATAACTAAAATTATCTAGAAAAGTTTATAAAATCTGATATTTCTCTATGTAAGGTTAACCTGTTATAAAGAAACGATCTTTAGACCTCTGAATTATCAGGAAGTAAACAAAAAAGCACCCTTGGTGTTTTAAATATTATCGATAAAGGTCTGAAATCCACAGTGACTCTGAAACTCTGAAATCAATTCAATGTATTCAAAATGAGAGTTTCTTGGTAGAGCAAAACATGTTAGAATGCACATATCAAAAATATGTTGAAGTAGTATTCTGATTTCTCTTTTCAAATATCTCTTTTAGGCTTGCAAAATTCCAAAAGGGAAGGAAATTCTGAAAAATGTATGTCTCTCAATACAAACAAACAAAAATAAGTAAAGTTATGCGTTTAGACGAAAGGATCGAAACAAAAGGTCAGTCAGTGATACTTGACATACTAGTATTTGATACAAGTTAGGTGGTAAAAAATATTTTGGAAAGAGATGAATTACCCTTATACATTGTATTAGTAAGTCAGTATTTATAAGAGCATCATATAGGCCATCAAATATTTTTCAGGTTGATGAATACGACAAGAAATTACTGAATAGCACTATCTCAAAGACCACATATCATTTACATATTAGCAAGTTCATCCGTATTTGTAAAAAGAAATATTAACTGTTCAACATATGTTCAAACTTTAGAGTTTCACAAGCGTAGTACCATACCATTGTTTCTACGCTTCATCAACCTGCATTGAATTCATAGATCACATTACACAAGGATGTTCTGGTGTTGGTTGGCTCATATTTAAGTACCTTCTGTTAAGTAATTATTTTCCCGGAAGGTATGAAACCGAATTAAAATACTCTCTATATAAAATACGCTATGTGGCATAAAACTGTAGGTATAAATGATCAGCAACTTTAATGAAAAATTTCTTTGGGAACGGATCAATTGTATCGTGGCTAAGCGCTCCACCACTAGCATTACTACGTGTCTTTCTATAGTCGTAAATAGAAATTCATAAAACACTATTGATTTACTTAGGAAAAGATGAAAATACTAAAACATTTTTGTCTGAAACCAGACAGTCTATTTTGCATGAGGCATTGTCTAGTAGCTCTTGACTAATATTGCTGTTGGGGCTATGTTTGTTTTATTCAGAGATATATGTGATATAATAATATGAACATCTACAAAAGTCTTCTTGTGATAAAAACCACACGGCTTAGCGTTTTTATATTTAGCAGAAACTTTTTCTAGCGAGTTTTTAAAAAGATTGCTAAAACCTTTTTCTTTGGGTCAATACTACTCACGAACAGAGCGTCAAATATTTTACTTATAGATACTTCTGAAAATACTCAAACATGTTTTTGTCTGAATTCACAAATTTGATGTTGCCTAATTACTAGAAAAAAATATGATTTATTGCCTAATATTAAGTAGTTTTGGTTTTATCAATACAACTGAACTATATTTTTCAAATGTTGTTGATACGAAAATATAAATGAAAAGAATCATGATACAAATACTGGGAGACAAAACTTGTATTTAATAGTTCATTTTGTTATAAAGTAGATTTGTTTCCTTAATTTTTCGTTTTGCATATGCTTTAAATATTGAATACCTGATACAAGGTAATTATTTCTTTGAACTGATTATAATCCAGTACATTGATCCTCAGATTTACGTCTTCCCGTTCTTTCAAACTAGTTAGGAGCACCTTTGGATAAGTAACATCTTGTGCAATAGAGAGCCTAATTGTTGACGATTTGCTAAACAAACTAATTCATTAAGATGTCATGAGTTTCAAGATTAAAACATTCCATTAGAAGAGAAACTGTCATGTCATTGTGGATGTTGCCTTTGTTTCAGAATGATACTGACAAAATGTGTTGAGAAATCTCACAAGACATGAACATAATCACGTACTTATAAGGTCTGCATAATTGGGAAATTATTTCTTGATAAATTGGAGAAATATTATTCTACGTGTTCCAACGATTTCGAACTAGCTATGTTCCACTGTATTTAATTTTTATCATCAATCATTGCGAGTCCGGTTGAGGCCGACAACCAACCTTTTCTGGCAAAGGTATAATTCTGTTGATGTTTTTTTTTTTCTTTTTTTTTTTTTTTTTTTTTTTTTGTAACACCTTTTGTTTATTTGATATGACTTTTCGAAATGAATAGGGCATACGAATTAGAATTATTAGAGTAAAGCTCTGATGAATTGGTGAATTATGTATAAACGTATTCATTTAGTTTATTTATCTTTGACCTAAAACCGTTGACTTTATAAAAATGATTCTTTATCATTGCTGAAACCAATCAAAGCAAAATGACAACCTTGGTGAAAACAGTGTAAAAATCCGTTTACTTTAGTTTATTCATCATTTGTATCGGTTGCCTGTATAACCGACGGCACAGAGCGGTTAACTTTACAGACTATATGGGTTAGCGCGTCCGATAAAAGAAGAAACACATACCCGAGAAACCCATAATATTTTAACATGCTTAGTGTATAGCACCTATGAAAAGAATCTCGAGTCAATTTCTCATTTGAAAGATGATCAGATTGTTTAGACCACTTAAAGTTTATTTCTATGAGGGAATGTCTAGTGCCCCTTTTTAATGTGTTTAAGTACATCAGTTAAGGAGTGTCGTTATCATTCAGCAGTTTGAAGAGTAAATGGTAATGTGATAATAAGACTAGGAGTTTCATGTTGCTTTAATTACTTTCATGTATCTTCTCATAAAAGCCAGGTCTGAAATGAGACATCTGATTTGTTCTTCAGCCGATAAGAGTTTAAAAGAAAAAAATTCAACTAGTCGCATGTTTTACATGAATGCGGAACGCAGGGCTAGTGATTTCTCCACTTTAATGATTCGTATTAGAAAACAAGTTTGACCACCCAAGTTTTGAGCTGAATAGTTTTATACTTTTAATACACTTTTTACAAAGCACAACTTTTTTGTAAAAACTCATCTTATAATCAAAACATGTCAATTTTTCCCTGACTGTCTTTCATAAAGGTCACAATTAATCATTATTAAATTGCCATAGTTTTAACAGTAATGAATGACGTCCTTACCTGCAAAAACAGAGCTGATACACCATTCTATTTATTGTGTCAGCTTTTTAATCAAAATATTTGTAAATGACGATGATAAAAGGTTCGGTGTTTTAACTGATGTTAAATGATTGTATAAACTATTCTCTCACAACCAGTAAAGTAAACCGGATTACTTTTTAAAGGTTTGCACAAGTAACCAGAAAGAGAAAGAAAAATTCAAAATAAAAATCACGAGTGAAAATAGTGGTAAATCTCTAAAGTCTAAAGTGATGATTTTCTTGAATAAAAAAACATAGATTTGCCACATGAAATAACTTTAAATCATTTAAATTTATGAAATTTATGTCTTCTCTTGTGTCGCCTCGCCTCATCTCGTCTGGTTTTGTCTTGTGACATTTCCGGTTTTGTGTTACAGGCGTACACATTTTTCGTTAATTACACATAATGCTCACCTGATACTGAAAATAGAAAAAAGCTCGAACAACGTCTTCTCTAAAAATGTAAGGTCATTTCCACCAAACTTCACAAAAACTTTCCTTTCAAAACCCTCTACTGTTTCCGCTCCGTTGCACAAAATGGCTGCGAGAGAAATATTATGGCTTCAAATGACGTCTCCTTATAGGCTAGACTATTTTCCATCTGATGATACAGGAATATTTCTCATGTTGTCCTTTTTAAACTTGATCAAATACTTCCACTCTGTATCACATAAACAGTAAAAAACAATAAATAAAACAACATCTCCCCCTGAACCGCAAGGCCTTTAACCATCTAATTTTACAGAATTGTGCCCTCTGTAAAATGCCTAAATAAATCTGCTGCATTGTATGAAATGTCCGTCAGAGCTTAATTGAATTGAATATTGTAATATTTTTGCTTCAGATGACATTCCCTCACAAATCGTTACGCCAATTTTCATTAAACTTTACAGAAATGATTCTTATATTGCTCTTTTCTAAAACTGCTCAAACAGTTGCGCTTTGTTGCATTTAAAGGTTGCAAGTGCTAAAAATAGAAAACAAATAATTCAAATGACTTTTCCTCCTAAAACACAATGTCCTTTTCCTGTTTTATGAAATGCACCGTATATTTCCATTTTCTTAATTACTGAAATGGTTCCACTTCGCACAAAACGGAAGTTAGAGCTTAAAAGAGTTTTGCTTCAAATGACATCTCCTTACAAACTGCTAGTTTAAAATTGACTCTGCCCCGTTGATTATATTGGTATAAAAATATAAGATCTTTGAAAATCTTTAATTAAGAAGATGTTATATATTTTTTCTGACTTCTGCAGAACAGTATTCCCACAGCCAAATTACTCATATGAGTGATCCAGGGCCAATACGACCCTCTTTGCTGATCTAACTGTCCAAGTCATTTAAAAATTGTGAGGAAAGAATCGAAAAAAATGCCAACACAACATCAGTCATCTAGTGTAGCCCTACAGTTAAGCGAAAAATAATGTCAAATATGTCACGTAAGATGTCTTTCATTCAGAAGCTAGTTTATAAATTCATTAGAATTAAAAAAAAACATAACATGAATTTGCAGTTACAAAAAAGTACTATTGAATGTGTTGTTGAATTACTATCCGGCCTTGTCGATAAAACAGAAAAAGGTGAATTTGCTATACATTAGCCGTTTGAATACCTTATTTACTTATTTTTTACAGATCTAAATGAAACCGATATTTTCTTAGAACGTCAGTAAATACTTGCTATCAAAATACTAAAGTAATTTAAGAAGACCTTTTTGACAGAAGAAACAGTAATTTTTATAGATAAAATTTATAACCTAAGGCCAGATCTGCTCCGTTTATTTTTCTCGTTATATAAAGATTGCTAGGAAAATTGCACTTTATGTTCAAGAGTGCTGTCTGATGTCTTAGAGATATGTTCATGGTCCATGCTTACTGAAAACGACAGAACTTGCTTGCAATTCAGTAATTTAGTATATTCTGAAGAAACACGAATCGCATGGAAAATATTTATTCATCTTGAACAAAATGTTAAATCAAATACTTTCATGACCAACTCCACACCGCATAATTATTATGATTTCAACCCACGGTTGCTGCAGCTAGCTCTGCTTTGAGGAGAGAGAAGCCTGCTTTGAGAAAAGTTATAAAAATATATCAGAACAATATTTTTGAACCCCTATCATGCAGGCGAATTATGCTTTTGATCTTTTTTTGTCTGTAATGTTTTTAAGCACATCCTCATATCTGCAGTTGCATGTAATGCGAGAATGCATGTAGAAAAAGTAAGTATTTTATACGATGAAATATAGATTTAAATAAAGTTTGAAATTTGATTAATTTGATTGAAATTTAAAACAAACATTTAAATGCGCAGACAAGACAGTTTTGAAAATATTATCAGTCAAAAGAAATGACTTAAATCAGTCAGTTTGATTTCCTACCACCTAGCTCCAGTCAAATGTCGCCGTAAAGTGTTTGTTTATTATATTCGTTTACGTCCTTACCAACCAGCTGTTGACCCGTGTAATAGTAGATAAAACATTTTATGCCAGACCATAATAACAACCTATGTAAAAATCGTTAAAATGATAACGTAAAGCGTCGATCGGGATTATAAAAATCTATCAATTGGTTTGCTAGAGGATTAAGAAATCCTACCCAGAAAGTGTCCGGTTCCGTCGTGAACGGGCCTTGGTGAGTTTCCGACGGAACCGTTTTCCCGATGGCTTGCGATTCAGTAATTTGGTGTATTTTACAAACTTGATTCAAAATCATTTAACTACATCGTTTCTTGTTACGTTTCTTGTTCAGATTCAAACAAACTATCTTATTACAGTATGAAATGAAACAACTTATTATAACTTACTGTATTAACTTAGTATTCTTGAAAATAAAGTCGATATTGAACAGCCTGTAAGAAATAGGGCGTGGTATCATTGTTACCTTTAACTATAAAGATTCAGAATCATTGTTCACCTGTACGGAACTTGTTGCAGTTTTTCTTTATCTTATGACAGGGTATATAAAAACATTAGTGAAACGTGATAAAAAAACTAACAAGTTATAATTGAGAGTTTTAAGGGGTAATCTTCAGGTTCTTACAAATACTTTCTGTTTTACATCCTCGTAGGAAAATTGTCAAAAGATTTATTGCTTTAGGAAAACAAAGTTTGTCAGGTTTTTTAATTGCAGTGGTTTGTTGTTTGCTCTCATGATATGATTCTAAACGTGGTTTGACATTTTCATACAGGATTCATACAAAAGGCAATTTAGTTAAATCAACAATACGGTTTCAGTAAATGTAAAGGGATTACAAACTTGTCCAAAAAGTGATGTGTCTTTGAACAATGTAGTTGTAGGGGTTGTAAGGAAGTTTGCAGTAAAAATTGATTTTCTACAAGAAAAACAGAAGTCAAAATATTTACTGAAGTTGTTTCCTTTTCAAACACGAGTCTTTTAGGATCATGTTAAGCACTTTACTTCATACATGCAGGCATTTAAATGGGAGTGTTTAACAGTTGAATTTATTGACATGCACGTCAATCCTTATATCAGCAGAGTTAAGGGATTGTTTAATGAGAAACAAATTCAACAAGTTTCGGCTTATTTCTACTAGTTTTTGCTTATATTGCAAACGTACAGTTTTTATTTATTTATTAGCAAACTGGGCTCAAATTTCAGTTACAGCTTCAGCCCTACAAATGATAAATAATTCATTTGAACAAACCGTTTTCATTTCTACAATTACGGTCAAAGATTCGAATCCCTGACTATGACAAACAGCTTACTTTTCTATCTTTCATACCGACTTAAACCATGTGGCTGAGCGTCCCAAAATATCTATCTATCTTAGTTTATTTATCGTCGATACCGGTTGCCCATGGCTGACACCACCTAGTTATTTTAAGTTGTGGGGGATAGTGCAAGATACAAAAGAAAACAGCACATTCCATTCTAGTCCATGTTTAGTGTATAGCACTATAGATACATGCGACCTCGATTAACGTCTCATCCGAAAGACAGTTAATAATGTCAGTGACGGAGTGGGAGATTGAACTCGCGACCCCTGGATTACCAGTCATGTGCGTTATGATCCACTTCCTGAAACAGTTGGCAATGGTTGAATTTACACAAATCAACCTTACTTTATTCACATACGGCAGAAATATGCCAACCTACGTTATGAAAACAGGAGTATCTTCAAATTTGCAATATACTTAATATGATAGAGCGTACATTCTGTATCACAAATATAAAATCTTTTATGGATAATTTCGATAATATCCATAATGACATGATCGTAAGTCCCACTTCCATGTTGCAAAGCTGGAGATACTGTTTACAGAGTTTAGACCTGTTGAGGCACCTAGAAACTGGTTTAAACCTCCCAGTGGAAAATAATTTGCCACTGACCGTTCCAAGGCGGTAACTCCTCGGGTTCTCAATTTCGTTTATTGTTTGCGGTGACCTTTTTTTATATTGATCTAAAAATGAATTTATGCCATCTGTTCTTCTACCTTTTGACTCTGTAGGGAGGTTGTGTTTTTACTGTGGTTTTACCCGATATGCTTTTTTCCACTGTTTGGATCTGGATATGATGTAAAAGATAGGCAGATAACATAGATTGGTTTTAATGGATTTCTGATAATGATATGGGTTGACAGTGTTACTAGAATGGGAGAGAGAGGGAGAGATTGTCCTGGTAAGATAAAGAAAACAAGAATCTGTTAGCATGGTTTTGTCTTATACAGATCTCTACTTTAAACAAATAAGCAACTAGCTTGTGTCCGTAAAAACCCCAGTCTTTCTTTCTGGTTTGAAGTATTCTTATTATCTAGATATCCAGTTTAAAGCAGAATCTAAATAATCATGAAATACTAACACTGTGATAAGTGTTTACAGACGTTTCAAGAGACAAATGAATTAAAATTAACAATATAAGAATCATGTTGTTAATTGCACTTAATACAAGGGATAGGACAAAACTAGTATGTTTGAACTGGCCATAAATCTTACCCGTTAACAAAATAAATTTTTTGAATAGTCTTACGTTCTAAAAATGATGAAGCTTATGCAAAACATGTATTGACAGATAAATTATGAGCAGTATTTCTTGGTGTATTGTTATTTAATCTGCAACTTACATTAATGTTTCAAAAAGAAACCTAAAACATAAATTTTAAAGATTTAGAAATTCAGAAAATTAATCGTTTACTTTTTTCACTAACTTATATTAATACTTAAGTTGCAGTGTCATCTGTTTATTTAATTTGTTTGTTTTTTATTTGTTTATTTTGTTTGTTTGTATGAAATATCACAATAAAGATAAGCATAAAAGCAAAGGTAACCTACATTTGTGTTATATTGCCTGAAGCCATACACAGTCATTCCTAGAACAGTCTCATCATACGTCCAACTCTGTTTATTCTGTTTATTCTAGGTAAAGATATATACTGGAAAATAAAACGGACTTAGTAGTACACATAGTATGTGCAGATGCATCTTACTCTACAGTTCAGTCACGAGTTGTGAGATGTACAAATATTTCATTTTTACCTTTTTTTACGAAGTTTTGGAAGAGATTGAAAGATATCATGTGAACAGTTTCAAATGTACTTTCAGCAGTGTGTAAATAGTTTTAGCATGTGTGTGGTATGCTATTGACGTATCAGATACACATCATGCAAAATCTCATCAAAATAAGTTCATTGTGAATTCTTTTGTTGGGAAGGGAACATAGAATTTCTTTCATCTAAGCAGTCAGAGATTAGAAACAATTGTCCTCAAGTGACTAAGATAAATCTCTTTTACATAGAATGAATGTAACAGGGTCACCTTTATAGGTATGAAACTTGAGTAATAAAAGAAAGCTTTTACAAATTTGTAAAATCTCTTCTGAAAGCAAAAGCGGAAATTATGTAATGTTTTGTTTAATCCTTTTTAGCGTTAATTGTGTGTGACAAGATAAAGGTTTGTCTGTTTTGGACCCATAGAAGCAACAATAAATACTTGCAAGACACTGAGATAAAATGTTTCAGTTAATACATACTTGTCTGCATTTCTTAAAAAAATATCATGATAAATAGCCAAAGAAAATTCAATCAATTAACGAACCTTAATTCTGACACATTACTTTTACTAACAATAGGAAAAGTACAGCTGAGGTTAAAATTATACTGGAAATGTTCGTCTACAGGTATGCACTTTTCTTGTTCGGCTTTCATTCAGGTTTAGATAATATCTAATACGTAAAATCTAATATTTCTTTTTTCTCTGTTTTTTGTTATGTGTTTGCTTCATGGTTTTTATGATGTTTTGCATTTGCTGTCACCAAACGATTCTTATATATTCTTGTAGTCATGTTGTTCAATCTTATACAAAGAGGAGCATTAAGTTTTTTGTTGAGATCATTATTTGTAAATACTGGCTTCCGGCTGATGACGAGGCAATGGCTTCCGGTTGATGATGAGGTAATGGCTTCCGGCTGATGACGAGGCAAACGCAACTGCGAAAGTTCGTGATTATCGTGATTAGCACATTGTTCTGTTGTGTTTTGTTCATTCATAAGTTCGTTTCAAATCGTTAACGGAGTAACCTCTGATTAACCTTAGTGCTGTTCTAAGAAAAGACCATTCAAACTTTTTCACTCTTCAAAGTTCCCCTTGCTGCCCAACACCGCCCCCTCCCCCCGCAACAAAAAACCCGTCTGGTCCCTTACAAATTTGTAAAATCTCTGTCACAAATATATCTAACGCCAGAGTCTTGTTTGGTGAGGGCAAGCCATTTTCCTTGATGCAAGTGCGAAAGCTAATTCTTAGAGATTATGTATATCATTTTTGTCGTTTGCAATTGTTTTCTTGTTGAACAATGACTTAAAACACCTCACTGGACATGTATTTACATAACAACTGTTTTCTAATAGCAGCACAATAATTTTTCTTCTTTTTTATGTACATTCATAGTGTGCTAGGAAACCTCAGGAGGAAATCGTACATTTTGTCAAAAATTAAATTAACAAAACAGTGGACAGAATTTACTCGCTTAACAAACAATAATTATTTATTCAAGTTAATGAAACTGATTATTTCAATAATAAGTTCTACCTAGTTTGTTTTCTATGTTTTACAATGATTTAAAAGAGGAATGCAATCTATTTAAAAGAGGAATGCAATCTATTTAAAAGAGGAATGCAATCTATTTAAAAGCGGAATGCAATCTATTTAAAAGCGGAATGCAATCTATTTAAAAATGTAATCAATGGTTTACAAGAAAAAAATGTACCATATATATAATGATATTCTCCTCTTAGTTTTCAGTAGCAATACAGTTCCTTTCACTGTGATATACCTTTAATTCTCCTTCATCCAGTTCTTGTAAAGAATCATAACCAAGCTTTAGATAAAGTTGATCCGATATCTTTTTTAATAAACGAACAATATAATGTGCTAAAAAAGTTTAAAATATTAATAGTAAATGCGAAGGTTAATTATAAGTTATTTATTAGTGCAAACAATGTCTTGATACAGGTGGCTTTTATTCTTTCTTTCTTTCTTTCTCTCTTTTTTTCTTTCTTTCTTTCTTTCTTATTTTTTGAGGTTTGTGTTTTTGTGTTTTCTTTTGTTTTTCTTTTAGTTTTGTTTTGTTTTTCTGTTGTTTTTTTATATAAAAGTGAACGAAAAAGTTTACCTGCAGTACCATAGCCCATAGTACACATGTCTTACGCTTTTGACGCACTCTCATTTGATTTTGATTTGCAAGTTCCTATAATAAAGGTTAAGGTTTATTTGTACGCTTGGTATAATCAAATTGGTTAGGCCAGACCCACCTAAACGACCAATTTAATGGTAAATATGAACTTATTTAGTGGTGGAATTATATTTTGTCTACTGACTATAATTAATCGATTAACTGAGTAGTATTTAATATTGGCTTTGTCTAAATAAACTATCAACAAATTAGAAGAAATTGTACAATACTACTTGACAAAATTTAATTTTTACCACTTAACATTTAAAGCTTATTGCAATCAACATTTTTAACGTTTGCAAACACCTTTGTATCAGTTACTACACATCACCAAAAATGTTTATAGTGTAAGATAAACATATAAGCACAAATATTCATAATACGAGTGTTTCTAAACTTTTTTGATTACTAGCAGCAGAAATATGTCATCTTCCTTTATGAAAACAGGAGTGTCTTCAAGTTCGCAATATATCATATATGATGAAGCGGACTTTTTGGATTTATTATAAATATTATAAAATATTTCAATGTGGTATTCTGATAATATCTATATTTACATAGTCTTGCTTCCATATTACAAAGCTAGTGTAACTGTTTTCAGATAGTTTGATAGGAATATGAGGAGGAGGATTCCGGAAAAAATCCAGTCTTTCTTTCTGGTTTGAAGTATTCTTATTAGCCAGGCATCCAGTTAAAACCAGAATCTAAATAATCATGAATTATCAACAGTGTGTAAGTGTTTACAGACGTTTCAAGAGACAAATTAACAATATAAGAATGATGACGTTACAAACACTTACTTACTGGGGATAGGGCATATCTGGTACGTTTGAACTTACCCTGAATCTTATCAGTTGACCATAGAAATCCTGGGAACAGCATCTTATGTTAAAAAATATTACAAATATCCAAGATTGAGAAATACAGAATCATTAACTATATACTGTTACTGTTTCCAACTTGTATTGTCAATCAAGTTGCAAAGTCATCTGTCAGGGTTTATTAGTCACCTTCTTAATTATGTCTTGTTAAAAAGCTCCTACCATTCTGGAAAAAAATGTACATCTCTGAAAAGCATCAAGGTAATCCTGCAAGATTTCATTTGTCACGTAATTGTCAAGTTAAATCCCACCTTTCTGTAAATATTTAATGAGTATGGATATTCCCTGTCATCCCGTGATTTCTTGTTACTATTTCTCCTATGCAATATTCTTTTTTATCAACAAAGAAAAATCGACAAGTATTAGCGAGGCGTCTATAACTGTCGCGGGGGATACAATATAAATGTAAAGACATTACATGCATTCTTGTTTTTGTGTGTGTATGAAATATAACAACAACAACAAAGGAAACACTACTTTTGTGTCATATTTTACTGACGCCATACACAGTCATTCCATGTTCAAAACTATTCATATCCCCTCCTGTTTATTCCTAGTATATATTTATAGATGAAAATAAAATGGACTTACATATAGTAAGTGCAGATGCATCTTGATCCACAGTTATGTCACGTGTTGTGAGATGTTTTAAAAAAACATTTTATTTTTTACATTCTTTTTCAAGGTTGTGGCAACATCTAAACAGTTCTGAATATTCTTTCAGCAGTTTGTAGATAGTAAAAGCGTGTTTGTAATATCATTTAAATCTTATAAAAATAAGTTCTTTGTAAATTCTCTTTCTGGGGAAGGGAAGATTTTACTTCTTTTATCAAAACAGTCAGAGTTCTCTAAATTAGAAACAATTGACCTCAAGTGACTAAGACAGTTCTCTTTTACTTAGAATGGATTTGACAGGGTCAGTTTTGTTTTTACTTAAGAACGTTAAACGACCACCTTTATAGTCATCAAACTTGAGTAATCAAAGATAGCTTTCACATAATGGCATTTTTAATATCACTTCTGAGACCCAAACCGGAAATTGTTTAATGTATGTCTAATCTTTCTTCTGGTTAATTGTGTGTTACAAGATAAAGGTTTGTCTGTTTTGGACCAATGGAAGCAACAGTTAATGCTTGTAAGACAATGATATAAAAGGTTTCAGTTAATACTTGTTTACATTTTTGTTTTAAAAAAACCCACAAAAATTGCCAATAGAAAATTGATCTACGTGTATATATCAATAAAGGAATCTTTATTCTACGGCACTACTTTTACTAAAGAGGAAGGAAACTACAAACTGAGGTTAACATTAGACTGGAAATGTCCGTCTACAGGTATAATCTTTTCATATTCGCCCTGCATTCAGGTATATATAATATCTTATACGTAAAATCTATATTTTTCTTTTTTTTCCTTTGTTGAGTTTGTGCTTCAAATATTGTATTATATACGTGTTTTCTGTTACCAATTACCAAACGATTCTTTTTTCTCATCAAAATCACGTTGGTGCATCGTGTACAGCGAGAGCCATTTGTTTCGTTGTTGAGAAGCATGCTCTCAACCATAATCAATCATTTGTAAGAACTCTCTTAAGTATTGTGACTGCAAAAATTCATGATTACCGTGATTAACACGTTATTCTTAGGTTGAGTTATGCTAAATTTTCTAAGGTTCGTCTGCTGCACAAACATTATCCGGTTATTTTGATGAATTATTCCAGTAAGTTTCCTTATTTCTATCAAATATTTATCTAAAAAGATCCTGTAAAGTTTGTAATTCCAACTTAACTTTTTGTTGTACAACTCTATGCTTATATATCGTTTTAATTTCTTAGTACGACAGGATTAACTTACAGAAAAGTGGACACGAAAAGTTTTTACTATTTGGCATTCATGGTGGACAGCTGTAGCCAGGGAAGATGGAAAACGAGATGCCTATGCTGTGGACATTCACTTTTTTAATTATGACTGGACGAAATAACAAACAAGGATTGTATTTTTTGTGTTGTTTTTGGGGATGGGGTGGCGGGTTTTAACTCTTCAACCTCTTTTTGATCATATCAAGGCGGTCAGTCTACCTAACAAGTGTTCATTGTTCATAATTCCATCCAATTATTTTCCTTACCAAGCGAGCGACGGCTACCTCAGTTGAATCAGATATATGAGGTGAGAGGCACATAACCTTTACCCGCTTCGTGTGAGATCAATCATCGCGTAGAATTTTAGTCGGCCCTGGTAGGGCAACAAGGATAGAAACTAGGACTGCATGTGAGCTTGCGTGATTGTTCAGCACTTTCGGAGAAAAAAATGAGATCCGTGTATGAGAACATGGTAAATTAGTTGTGACAATGAAAGTCAACGAAAATAGATAATGATAAGTAAGTGTGTAAGATATTGCAAACAAACAACTGAAAATACTTTCTGATTTATTGCTATGTAATGAAACATAAAGTATGCAATATCAAAACATAAAGACTCTCACAATATACCTGCCAACATCAAATTATTTATATCTAACACAATGAAAACATTAGAACTTAGAACGGTCACTCAGGGTAAATGCCACAAACTAATATATCTTATGACAGCGCCCTGCTGGATGACAGCATGACATTGTTCGTATTGGAGATGCGAAGTATTATTTGTTGAAATGTTATCTTGTGTCTTACTGTCGAACAATTTATGCCACTTAATACAGCATTTTTTCCCGATGTATCTGCATAATAACTGCTGTCTAAAAGCAACAAAGGGATCATGGTTCCTATTTAGTTATTATGTAACGTGTTTAACAATTTTTGAAAAAGTCAAGTATATTCATATTTTGCTGACAAACAATAGATAACAGTACATCCTATCAAAAGAATTCAAATAACAAAACAGCTGACAGAATTTAATCTCTAAACAAACAAAAATGAAACTGGTTGTTACAAGAATGAGTTATATCTAGTTTGTTTTCTAGTTTTTACAGTGATTTATTTGACTAGAAGCAGTAGTTTCTGAAATAAACGATATAGGACTGTAAGTGTTCAAGAGACAAATACAAACTTTTACTACTATTGATATTGAAGAAAGGATGTGTCGCCGTTTATGTACAAGTGATTTCAGGAAACAAGTCTTAATGAGAAATCCGAATAACTACGTATACTATATATGGTAACAAATTTGAGACACGTCAAAACTGAGGTAAGCGCAATATATAAATGTAAGCTATTTTAGGTTCGACAAAACACACACACGGAAGTGATATGCAGATTAACATCTCAGTCATTCTTGGATGGATTGCTTAAACAATTATTGTAATGACTGCCGAATAAACTGTTGTTAATACTATGTGACACAAGTTCTGAGATTAAACTTTAATACCACTGCTTCCTTGGTGGTAAGGGACACATGCTTAGCTGCAAATCAAATGTTGTTTTTTATTTATTTTTGAAGTCAATATGGCTGTAGGCGTGGACGAAATCCTTGGTTGTATGGTGTATTTTTCCTGTATATTTTACAGCCCATGGTTTATGAGTAAAAATTCTTTGTATTTATTTCATTTCAATTCTACATCAATTTGTATCAATTTCATTGCTACATGAAGCAAAATAGTTTGTCGCGACAATCATTTGCATAATTATAAAATATAATCTGAAAGTGACATTACTCTTTCGTTCACATATGTTGTTCATTTGAGATTACAACATTTTATGAAGTGATTTCCTTGCGCACTAGGAAGTCAGATTTAGAAAAACTATAATTTGTACTGTTTCACTGATATGTGTCTAAACAATGATACTTTCTCTATTCAAATTGGAATGTGAAAGCTTCGGACGGAGAGCCCATGTAAAAATATCTAAATTCATAAAATATACGTCTCTAAAATATGAAACAACAACATTAACTAGGTAAACTGATATGTAAAATATAACTCTATGGTCATCTTTGTACTCTATACCACAGCATAATTATACAAACAAACAACATATAGTTTGATTTAAAGAGGAAACTTTTAGTTACAGCATGGAATTTACAATAGCAGCAGTGTTCCACTTCTTATAGCATGGTTAATAAAAAAAGACACATACAGAAATCGTACATACTACTTAATGATTGTTTCACTATTATTACGAATGATCTCTTCACATTTTCAATGGAATTTCTCCAAATGGTATTTTCAATTCTTGGCGCGCTCTGATTTTTTTTTTTCAAAATCGGAGTGTGATTAGGTCTAAAAGTCTTGCAAAACGAAAACTTAAATTCTACAGTACTACTTAATGATTGCTTCACTATGATTACGAATGATCTCTTTACATTTTCAATGGACTTTCTCCAAATAGTATTTTCAATTCTTGGCGCACACTGATGTTTTTTTTCCAAAATCGGAGTGTGATTAGGTCTAAAAGTCTTGCAAAACTAATACTAAAACTCTACAGTATAAAAGATCCACCTTCAATTACATGTAACATATATTTGCTTTTGAAATATGTGAATTTTGCAAAACTATGATCGAAGATGAACACACTTCCATTTCTTTTGTTTCAAAGCACCAAAGATTCAAAAAGACTATACTAGCACTTTAATCTGTTTTAACACTTCAATCGTTCCGATGATAAAATACCAAGCAAATCCAATAAATATTTCTAAAATGGTTTAATGAAATATTTCCGAGCGACTGCACGATTTACGTGTATGGTATTTGTGTGGTATTTGTGCAATAAATCGTCTGTTTCATCGTAAATTTATGCATGTAATGTTTGCATTTTCCACAGATCGTCTGCTGAAAAACGTTTCATCACGCACTCATGTAACTTCTCCCCTTTAAATTATCTTTATAGACGTATATTTTTACAACATTCTCCAAAACAAGTAGTCTCTCTCGTCAGTTTTGCAGCAAAAGTAATCACACGATGTTTTACTTCGCTAGCTTTGTCAATACGTTTACCAAATATATGGCGCCAAACGTACTATTTTACGATTTTTAATCTCGTCTGCAACACCGATTTCTGTATAGGGTGTGCAGTTTATGTCAACAGGGGTCGATCTCTGTAAGGACCAGCTCGTAATCAGCGTCTACTTTCTTCAGTTCAATGATAAATGTAGATTCATGCGAATAATGGCGGATAATATTGTCATCGATGCGAACAAGAATTCTGTAAAATTAACAGATATATCGATTAATGAAATGGAAAAGATACTGGAAAGGTTTAAATATCAGATGTTCCGGGAATTTAAAAAAATAACGTTTTTTTCTCGAATTCAAATATCAATCACAGTAAGCTTTGCCTTTTGATAATTAGGAGACAGATTAAAGAAATGGAAAGAAATTTACGAAAAGGTGTTAAAAATAAGTTAACCGGATTTTTGCTATTACTTTGACTTCATGTTTTAACGGTGAGTGTGTCATGTACATAAGCCAAAACTATTTTATCATTTTAAATATTAACTTTAAGACAAGATGCAGATTTCAAAGTTAAGGTTTCGAGGGAAAAAACTAAAAATAACTCGGTATACGTTTCGATAATTCAAATAAAAATTACCACAAAGTCAATATTTAACATATTCGACGAAAGATAAATAAAACACGACATGTATATAATATATATTCATATTATGAAGAATACGTGACGTACCCTTTCCTTGAGCGTTTGTATGAATTCTTTATCTTTGACACAGGGACATTGTATTTTTCTTCCACCTGAAAATGACAAAAGAGGTTGATTCACAAACTTTTATTATGAAAATAAAGAAATGATACCGTTTATTTGAGAAAAAAAATCCATACTAACAGGCTCTATAAAACTTGAAACCAGATGGAAACAGACATTGGTTGTTTTCTTTAATAACTTGAAATGCACGTTACAAGTTGTTAGTTTACCCGTATTTCATTGTCAGCCATCCATTCATAAATTTATTTAGAAAAACAAATATAGCACAACACAAAATGCCAACGGGTCGGGCCACCGGCTCCTACATGTTAGTCAACGGTCCTACCTAGTTACAAGCAATTATCAGATCGAACACTTACGGCTTGCAAAAGTCCGTGTAAAGTTGGAGATCGTAGCATCACAGCTGTAAACACCACTTCATGTTTTTCTCGAACATATAACAAAACTGAAACGAGACAATAACACATGAAAATCGATTATTTAATCATCATTTATCCATTTCTTCAGCTAATAGCTGGAACAAAACTTGTGCTCAGAGTCCATACAATCACACTAAATGTTGAACCGAAAATTTACACTTCTCCCCAACATTTATAACTAGAAATGTTATTTTGTTTCATCTTAAGCAGACGTTTTAAGCTGATTTTAGTGCAAGTTTTCTTTACTTAACAGGGATCGCTTTCAGTGCCCAGATCAGAATACAGATGACACCTTGAAGGAAGGGCAAAATCAAGTGTGGTAAATCTTTTCCCAAACGAAATGTTTTTAAAGAAATGTTAAATGCTGACGAAAAATGTTAACTCTGACAACTTATTCATTTTGCTACAAAAAAGGGGGGAAAAAGCCTTTCGTGAAAATTTAGGATATGGCCAAGGATACATACTGTTTGAAAAAGTCTGGTATGGGGTGTACGGTTCAGTACGGGCTCGCTTGACAGGATATACCCCATCCTCCGCGCTGTCATAATGATCACCGCTGCTAGTTATACTGTAAATGAAATTATCGGATTATTCTTAACTCTTAACTTTTTTACAAGACACTGGATAATAAACATGAGCTAAAATAGATATAAACTGTTAACACACGCTTACAACGTCAGGAGATAAATAAATTCATCAAAGCATCAGTCGAATGAAGAAAGAGTTGATTGTGGAAATATATATCTATTACTCGATTTAGAGGAATGGCGAAAGAAAATAACATTCCTGCATAACAGAAACAGAAAACTAACCTCGAACTGCCATCTTCGTCAACTGAAGAAATATTCAAAGGACTTTGCTGAAAAGATTAAAGTATCAAAATAAAATATTATACATTTTTCAAATGCTACAGCTAAACAAACTTTCCCTAGAGTTCTTTAAAAAAAGTATATTACCAACTTCAATAAAATCAAGGCAATTTTACAAAGTAACTGCAATTAAACAGTGAATGTGTTTTCATCAATGGGCATTTTTTTTCGAAGACTTAAAACTTTGAAAACAAGTTCTAATTAGTTTAATTTTTATGTTTACGTCCTATTTGTCGAAATATGCTAGTTTAAACTCGGTACCACCTTAAAATGGTTTTTTATTATACACAGTGTAATGCCCCCAAAAAGGAATAAATTGTTACCATTTCATGTTTTGTGTTATCACTTACTCTTGCAGTATCGTCACATTCAAACGTGGGAGTAAATAATATGGGTTGAGACTGTAGGTCCGCCATAGGGTAGAACTCAGACTTGTCAAGCGCCTCGTGATAAACCTCTTCATGACGTTTTCGCAGGGCTGTCGAAGTAAAAATCAAATGAATATTTTGCCAAACTATCTTTCTTGTTTCTATCTGACGGAGTTTTATGCACTTGTCAATTCTTCGGTCTAAAACTAAACCTTGCCTGCAAAATCGTGCTTGCTAAACCGTGAATGATAAACTCTTAAAACTAAACCTTGCCTGCAAAATAGTGCTTGCTAAACCGTGAATGATAAACCCTTAAAACTAAACCTTCGCTGCAAAATCGTGCTTGCTAAACCGTGAATGATAAACCCTTAAAACTAAACCTTGCCTGCAAAATCGTTCTTGCTAAACCGTTCTTGCTAAACCGTTAATGATAAATCGTCAATGATAAACCGTTTATAATAAACCGCGCATACTAAACCCCGCATGCTAAAACGTGAACACTAAATCGTGCTAACTTTACCATGCCTACTAAACTGAAAATGAAGCTCTTGTTATTAACGACGAACTATTTGTGTAAATTGTTAAAGTCATTTAAGAGCCCTAGATTTGGTGTATTAAGTGCAGGAATTGTTACGGTCTTCACTTGGATTCATATAACGGTAATAATTTGTCCAGAAAAAATATTTAATATCTAATAAAAATCAAGCTAACCAGATGATCCCATTTCTGAAGAAATCCGTAATGAAATTTTTAATTACGTTTAATATCACTCCTGTTTATTGAGTCTTCCATTTGGTTCTACTTATATCTAGTTTCGTCAAACAAAGCTAGCAATACAAGGGATGCTACATTTGTGACTAAAGCAGTTGCACCAAGTTGCTTTTATTCATTCATTCCTCCTCATTTATCATTCCATCAACTGACTGTAGACTGTTAGTTTTAAGCTCTTAACATGCAATATTTCTGGCATTTGTTACTCTATAAACAGATATGACAAGCATCATTTGTAGTCGTTCGAAAATTTGCAAAGACCTCAGGTCATATAACGTCCAGACTGACCTTGATCTGCTCTGGTCGCAAAGATAGACACACTTTTCGTCAGCGGGAGAGGTATATACAGATTCAAACTTTTAAGAACGTTGCATAGACAGTCGTTAAAAATGCTGACAATCACACATGACTGAGGCAATACTTACACACTTTTCGATGGACTCTTAAAATCACTACTCAGTTCTACTCAAGCTACAAATATTCTGCCATTGCAGACTGTTTCCGTTTATACTACATTATTATTTATGAATGTTTGTCTTGAATTATTGATGAATTATTGTCTTATGGGTTGGTTTTTACTTAGAAAATAGCACTTTTTGATGAAATATAAATCGGTTTTAAAAGAAGCGCTCGATATGTTTGACAATATTCGAGTTTTTAAAGAGGGTGCAAATATGGAAGCTTCAAAATTTGTCTCCAACGTGGCAATTTACATTCACAGAAAGTTATGGCAAAACAACGCAATAAATTCTGTGAATTTTTACATGAAAAACGATGCCAATAAAACATGTAAAAGTCATTGTTTGGAAAGAATGGTTTCAGCATACCTTTGGTTGCTGGTTGGGAATCCGTCTTGTTCACCCTGCACTGTTTTCGCCTCTCCTCGTCTCGGATCTTACGTTCTGCACCCTGTGAATTAAGGGCATTTACATTAATCTTAGCATCTACTCATTTCAAAACTGTTTTTCTTTCTAAGTTTAACTTTCCTTAATTTGGTTACCAAGATACAGTTCTTGCACAATACAAGTACACACCTAGTCCTATGTACAAACAAAGACAAAGTTCTTGCGGGAAGATTCAGGAATGTATCGGGGTCATAAAGAGGACTCTGATTCAATCAGAAAATCGTGCATCTACATTATCACTTCTTTAAAGCTTACTACTTAAAATTTCTGCATATAGCCTTGCTTTTCCCTTCAGGACAATAACCAAGAATTATTTAAAGTACAAGGTTGTCTTATTCAAAATTTGTTGATTGTATAGTGAAAAGTACGCTGTAGGTAGGCTGTAGGTAGGCGGTAATCAGTCTGTGCTAGAACGACAAACATATTTTGTCATTACAGAGTTTAAGTATATATAACAAAGTAAATAACTTTCTTTAAAGCGACTGACTCACAGATGGGCCAACGATGAAAAAAAAAGAAAATGTTCTTACATCTTGAAATTTTTGCTGCAATTGTGAAGAACATATTTAAACTAAGTTACTGATTCTTTTATACAGAAAAACATCAAAATATAAAGTTTAACACACTTTTATCGGGAAAGAATTTACCCCGTTAGTCACGGGGTAGATACTTTAGTTATAACATTAATTTTGATGCAAGATTACAAGTAGGCGTCGTGGCTCAGTGGTCTAGATCGTCGCTCCATATTTTACAGACCGAAAGGTTAATTCAAAACTTTTTTTTAAGTTTTCATGGTGTATAGACGCATAATATTATGTTTTATCCAATTCTCTTAAATTTTAAAGAAAAAAAAATTTCAGCAAAATTCTGTGAGTCAGTCGCTTTAAATAAAATTTCAGATGTTTAGAAATAAAAACAAATTTTCCTGATAAGTGATTTACTCATATATTGTATTATATAGTACTACTCTTGAACAGTCTCGTTACATTATGCCATGGAAGTTTGATTTTGGGAAAGCGATTTATCTTAAAACAAGTCTACTAACGCAATCTGAACAACTTACCTTGTCACAGAAGACTTTGATCTGACAGTAACCTCTGCTAATTGGAAGTGAATCTTTCCCGGAATTCTCGTATGTATCCACTTGAATGTGAAGAGGCAACCCCTAAAATCGAATAAAATGAAGGAATGAAATTCAGTGATTGAGACACCCATGACGACGGTTTCCATTTTATTCACATCCATCATTCTTGTCGGATTATTCTTCGTCATGTCCTTTACTTGGAATTTTATCCTTTATCCGATGCATTTATACAACAGTATCGGTATTCTGTCAATCTGAATAAGTGGAACACATTACCTCCCCTATTTACATTTCACATTGTTTGATTTTGCCAAGTTTTAAGAAGGTATAATGATAAGTTTCATCAACATAAATGATCAGTACACTTTTGATTCTTCGAATTTTAATCAGACGAACACCACGGGTTTATCAAACTGGATACGTCGAACTACGTCGAATATATATAACCCGAAAATATTTCAGTTTTGCATTCAAATTAAAGTCGGTATAAAACTAAAACATCTTCCACGAACCAAGATTTGAATATTGCCGAGCTATTGCCAAGGTTAACCTTCATAAACATTCATTTTAACATACAACGTAAACAACAACAACAAAGCGAACGCTTTTGTGGTATACTCAAAAAATATATCTCCGCTGTATCACAGTACGACAAAAGCAGCTGTCATTTGAGAATAAAAAAATACTATCTGTGTATTTTATATACATTACAAACATAAAATCTCACCTTTACGCCAGCAGCTGTCATTTGAGAATAAAAAACGTACTATCTATGTATTTAATGTACAATTTAAACATACAAATCTCACCTTTACGCCTTTTTGATTACTGAAGTCAGTACTTAAACAGTGAACCGCGATATTCACCTGTAAAAAAATGATGTCAAACAATAATTATGACATATCAAGAAATAGAATAAACAAAAGATATAACATTTATGTAAAAAGTTGCAAGTTTGTTGAGTTTAAAGCAATTAATATTGCAACAGTGTTCTGAGGTTTTTTGGACATGAACGACAAATTGAACTAACATCTTTCTGGCTGATCTTGATTTGTAGATACAACTAAGTTATCAGCTTATAACAATTATTCGTTATTAGTTTTTAAACAAACAAAAGAAATGTTTTTGTCCCGAAACATTGTCGAACAGAGAAAAAGCCGTTGTCTATGTTTTTAGACGACAATATTACTCAAGGAATCATTTGACAAGCCACCCCCCACCCTGCCCCCACCCCCAACAAGCCAGCCACCCGTTTCCGTTTCCAATTTGTTTCAGATAAAACTGATTATTTGAAAAAGCTTGTGAAAAAAGTATTACTGTTTATTAATATTTCTTCTTATGTTCTTATGCCCTTGGTTCTTCTTTTGAAGTAGCACCAAGACAAAGTTACAGCCTCCTCAAAAAATCAATAAATAAACATATTAAAAAAGAATGATTGTGAATGAATGAAAGACTTCTAATTTCTACGATTTCTTCCTATTTATTAGGTCACTGAAAAGCAGTCCTAATGCACGTGCATCTCACGCAAATACAATACCTTGGCAGGTGAGTCTCTTGGATTCCATTTGACAGCTACGGCATTGTAAGCTATTTCCTCGGTACAGTTTGGCGCCACATTTATACTGTTCTTTGTATCTTCAAGACAAAGAAGACAAAAAAATCAAGATGTCACTCCTCTTGAATATATCCATGTAAAAATATTTTTTTCAAAAACAGATAAAATAGCAATTTCCATTAGTTTTGATTTTTTGAATAGAACATGAAAACAATAAAAAAACTAGAACTGTGTCCATAGGACACGGATGCCCCCACTATGCATAAGTGCTCATAAACAAGAGCATGTATATACTGTATGTAAGATTTTTTCTGTACATATACCTAAAATGATCTACAGGTAACCTTATGTACATGTTAAATTAAATTACAAATGTAAAATTTATATGTTCAATTATTTATATGGTATATAGTGAAAAAATCAACAAAGGGCCATAATTCTGTTAAATATGGTCACAGCAAAAAATCCTTCCTTTACTTCCATCAACACATTAAAGCAAAATCCGCCATCCGGTTTAAGAGGAGTTGCGTTCACAAAATTTCTATATGGTATAAAGTGAAAAAATCAACAAAGGGCCATAATTCTGTTAAATTTGGTCGCAGCAAAAATTCCTTGCTTTACTTCCATCTACACATTAAGGTTGTTCGTCCTTTACTTCCATCTACACATTAAGGTTGTTCGTCCCTGGAAGTTTAAGCAAAATCTGCCATCCGGTTTAAGAGGAGTTGCGTTCACAAAATTTCTATATGGTATATAGTGAAAAAATCAACAAAGGGCCATAATTCTGTTAAATTTTGTCGCAGCAAAAATTCCTTCCTTTACTACCATCTACACATTAAGGTTGTTCATCCCTGGAAGTTTAAGCAAAATCTGCCATCCGGTTTAAGAGGAGTTGCGTTAACAAAATTTCTACATAGTATATAGTGAAAAAAATCAACAAAGGGCCATAATTCTCTTAAATTTGGTCGCAGCGAAAATTCCTTCCTTTAATACCATCTACACATTAAGGTTGTTCATTCCTGGAAGTTTAAACAAAATCTGCCATCCGGTTTAAGAGGAGTTGCGTTCACAAGATTTCGGGACGTACGGACAGACGTACGGACGGACGGACAGACGTACGGACGGACGGACGGACAAGTGCAACGCTATATGCTCCCCACTTTGTGGGGGCATAATAATACCCGACATCTTTTATTGAAATAAAACACTTTACTTGACTTTACTATCAATACAAGAATGTAAGACCGACACCTACTAAGCATCTGTTGCAAAACGCTTGGAATTGTCTATCAACACAAGTCAGGAAATTCAACACGTACCTATATAAATAACTCGTTGTTTGTAACTATGCTGCCGACTATGCCAAAACACGTACCTATATCAATAACTCGTTGTTTGTAACTATGCTGCCTACTATGCCAAAACACGTACCTATATCAATAACTCGTTGTTTGTAACTATGCTGCCTACTATGCCGAAACACGTACCTATATCAATAACTCGTTGTTTTAACTATGCTGCAGACTATGTCAAAACACGTACCTATATCAATTACTCGTAGTTTGTAACTATGTTGCCGACTATGTCAAAACACGTACCTATATCAATTACTCGTTGTTTGTAACTATGCTGCCTACTATGCCAAAACACGTACCTATATCAATAACTCGTTGTTTGTAACTATGCTGCCTACTATGCCGAAACACGTACCTATATCAATAACTCGTTGTTTTAACTATGCTGCCGACTATGTCAAAACACGTACCTATATCAATTACTCGTTGTTTGTAACTATGTTGCCGACTATGCCGAAACACGTACCTATATCAATAACTCGTTGTTTGTAACTATGTTGCCGACTATGTCAAAACACGTACCTATATCAATTACTCGTAGTTTGTAACTATGTTGCCGACTATGTCAAAACACGTACCTATATCAATTACTCGTAGTTTGTAACTATGCTGCCTACTATGCCAAAACACGTACCTATATCAATAACTCGTTGTTTTAACTATGCTGCCGACTATGTCAAAACACGTACCTATATCAATAACTCGTTTTTTGTAACTGTGCTGCCGACTATGTCAAAACACGTACCTATATCAATAACTCGTTTTTTGTAACTATGCTGCCTACAATGCCAAAACACGTACCTATATCAATAACTCGTTGTTTTAACTATGCTGCAGACTATGTCAAAACACGTACCTATATCAATTACTCGTTGTTTGTAACTATGTTGCGGACTATGTCAAAACACGTACCTATATCAATAACTCGTTGTTTGTAACTATGCTGCCTACGATGCCAAAACACGTACCTATATCAATAACTCGTTGTTTGTAACTGTGCTGCCGACTATGCCAGAACTCCCAGGCCTTCCTTTCATCCTCAAGGTTCTTATCGTCTCTGAACACAACCATGATTATCGACTAGAAAGATAACAATTTAAGGATTTAAGTTTTTACATAAAATACTTGATAACACTTATTTCGTATCCTTGTTGCCTGATTTGAGGGTTCCATTTGCTCTCAAAAAAAGCATTTCAAAATGGCTCTGACTTCAATGACTGTTAGCTAAATACTGGCAAACGACAGCGTCCCTATCTTCTATCAAACTAGTTTTGGCAAAGTTTTTTTTTCTTACAAATATACTAGTATACCTCAAGTAAAATTTGGTGGTCAATGTCAAGTAGATATTCGGTCTTCACAATTCACAATATCAGTTAATGTATTAACCCAGCGAAAGATGAATATATATTGCAAGAGCAAAGATATTAATCGTCTCCAAAATTCTTTGAAAGTTTGTCTGCATGTAGACCGTGATAGAAAGAAGTTGTGATTACCTTAACACTCTGGCATTTAATCGTTCGTTGTCCATCATGCTCCAACGTTAACCCGTAATACTGGCCTGTGTGAAAGTGGAATACAAAAATGTACATATCTACTACACACACATTAAAGTAACGTTGTTTGTAAGCTGCTGCCTTTTCAAAATTGTACGTTAGAATCATTCATACATAAATGTTTCAGGAAGACGAATAAACTCCGTGTTACTATTAAACAAAGGCCAAACTTCCCCTAAAGTATACAAGAAAGAAACAGAGGTATTTTCAAACCGCCTCTTTTTATCTGAACAAGAGACAGGCATATAAACTGTCCTCAGTCTTAATGTAATTAAATTCACTTCAATTCTCAGATTTTACTCTTTTGCTGTAAAGAAGAAATACGTTTTATTTTCTACTGCAGTTTATGTCAATTTCAGTCGTTTTATATCACATGTATGTATATGAAAATAAAACGGTCACTAACCTTTATTGAGGTATGTAATTCTATCCTCCTCGATTCTCTGCGTCGTTGAAATGGGACAGTCCAAAAAGTATTTATACCCCGCAGGGTCCTTCTCCCTAAAACAACAACAAACCCCATATTATCTGAATTTTAAGTTTTAACAATCATCTTATATGAAGAAAGAGTAGATTTTCTCAATTAATATGATGTATACTTAATTTTCTTTTTAGTTTTATTATTAAAGTCGTGCAAAAATGATGTATACCAAACTCATTTTTTTTAACTTTTCTTTACAATGCGTCTTGTTTTTTCTTGCTTACATAAGTCTCGTTCAGATATCTGATAAAAGTAAAAAAAAAAAAAACAATAAAAAAGTGCTTACAACTTGGTCACGTGACATTTTGTCAGCTTGTCAAGTGGATTCCAGTACTGTTTTACATACATAGGTGGCGCTGATTTCCGTCGCTTCGCAACCTTGCACGTTTGATTTTTTTCTGCCTCACTTTCAGTTCCCTCGGAATAATGTTTTGCATCAACCCCGTCTGTATACTGTGGAAACAATAATCATTAATGCATTAAACCGACGTAAGAATTGTTATAGTGTTTTTTCACTCCTTCTTGCAGATACATGAACAAGATTTAAGACATCAAATTGTGTAGCGACATAAAAAAAAAACTTTTTTAAATGCAAATGATGTCACACGCGAAATCTATACAAAAGACACAATCATTAAATTGAAAACCTTTTGTTGATCTCTATCTTTTTACACACTTAAAATGAAACGTAATAGTTGTTACAAAGTTATAACACCGTGCGCTGAAAAATGCTTTCTTTTTCTGAGATATGAAAACCTTACCACATGACCGAGTTCCCTTGGAGAAACACATGGCTCACAAAATCCACTATCCGGAGATTTCAGACTGCAAGTGTCTTTCACGTGCCCCTTGAAATTAGGGTTCTCATGAAGATAAGGAGTTTGTTGTTGGATATAACGTTCTAACATAATACCGTTGTCTGACGTCATGACTGACCTCACAGGATTAGGATACGCGCTGAAATGTGTCGAGTTCGTGTCGGGAAAATAATAAAAAGGAGGACCGTTGGGCCCGGGAAATGAGTTTGAAACACTATTTGCACTATGACTTTGGAAACAGTTTTGATTCGTGGCCGGGACAGAGTTTTGTCTCAAACAATTTGTCTGTTTTGTTGTAAGCGCCTGCGCAGGCGCATGAGTGTAATTCTTTTCCTTATCATATAGCGGAGGTGTCACATGACGTGTTACAATAGCACTTTCTAATGTTTGAGAAACATTTACTAAGTTGGTTTGGGTACCACTTTGTGCACATTTTACATCCTTTCTTAGAGAAACAGATGATATATCATACACTGATGATGACGTCTGAAGTGATGACTGATATGACGTCATAGAAACTGGTGAAGCATCCAGATTTTCTGCTTCTATTACTGGCAAATTTTCTGGTAGATTTTCCAATATCGATTCGTGATTTTGGTCAATAGCCATATCTTTAAGATCACTATTTTCGGACGTTTGCGAATATGTAACCATATTTTCAATAGAAACACTGGGTGTTCCTTCAGGTAGATTTGAAACTGCTGTTTCGAGCTCAGTTTTATTTACTGTTCCTTCGTGGTCTTTTAGATTCATCCTCTTCATAATCTTTTCTGCCAGAGCTTTCACAAGTTTCTTTGACAGTTCCTGTGGTTTCACAGTAACTTGTGCCTTTGGTTCTCGAGCACGTCTTGCAGTATGATTTGATTTCTCAAATCCCGTCGAGCTGGTTCCCTTGTTAACACTACCCACTGACGGCGTAATGCTATTCTGCAGATCATCCAAGCCTGGCATTGCCACAGAGACGGGTCTTGTTAAAACATCTGTGTTTGGGTCTACTGTTCTCTGCTCTATGACATACAACTCTCTGTTATTTACAGGCTCGGGATTAAAGGATGCTGTCTCGACGCACACCTGAAAAATACAGTTTTTGAAAATGGTCAACCAAACATTTACATTTTGCCAGACAGAATATTTCAAACCGTCTTTCTTTCTCAACATGATTGCAAGGTAAACTTTTGTCTGTAAAATACTGAAAGTTGTTAAAAATAACGCGAAGGTCATTCAAACACTTATTTTGCCAACGTGAATATTTCAAATGATACTTTTTTGCTAAATGATTGAGAAGTGAACATAGGTCCTTTTTCTGCATTTTCAAACACATTTCATCTTAACTTATACAAAATGTATCTAACATGTTATAATTGTTGCCTGCCACTCTATGCTACATACATCTTTTAACTTTACATTTACGTTAAAATTTCTATCACATGTTTCTTTTTATTCATTGGAAAGTCATTCATATACCTGCCAACCATACAGACGAGATTCGTGTGTCGGTGTTGAATTTTAAGAGTGTCCCATTTAACACCAAAAATATCATATATACAATAAACTATGCTTGACAATATAAAGCTCATACCTGGCCAAAATAACTAGATATTATGAAATAAACCTATTGTTGTATCCTTTCTAACATGTTGGCATTCCTATAAAAGTGTTTTTCTGTTAGCTTATAATTCCTTTTCAATCGTTTGACATTACTGAATCATTATTGTAAGATTTTATGTGCAAAGTCATTCAATTTTGAATAAGCGTCAACCAAAGCTCTTCCACAATGATGGTGACTTACCTGTCTAATATATATGTATCATTTTTTTTCCACGCATATACATATATATATAAAATACGTATGCAAATATGCACACATACATGTTTCTTTCACAAACACATATTAAGGAAAACAGCATTTTTTATAAGCAACTCTTCATAAACATGGCTTTTTTCATAAAACAATTCCTCTATTCACAAATTGTTAAACTATAAAATTCACATCAATTGAAACACAATCAAATTAAGTCCTAAACGTGTCTTGGTGGCTATTTAAAAGCCATAGTTAGTAAATATATCCGCACATTAGCTATGCAAGCCGAAAGACAATACCACTGAATGAACATGTAATGTTACTTAATGATCAAAAAGATTGTATCTAATCAAACCCGTCACACTTTATAAAAATACAAAGTTAATGGTGCGAAACATTTAACAAAGAAACCACGGTATTTTAGAGTAATATTTAGGCAAACAATTATGTGTAACGCCGTGTACAAGTCACAACTACATAACGCGTCTATAATATTTTATACTTATATTTATACAGTTTGATAGTCTCGCAGATATACAAAGGAAGGAATGTATGCTCGTAGACTCAAGGATAGACACATACCGCAAACACAGTAGTAATTTGACTCAGATAAACCCGTATCAAATAGCTAAAATTTGAAGCAGTTACCCCCAAGTAACCGTCTTAAGACTACAATGAACGAGTAGTGTCATGCTATGTCAACCATTCAGGACATGTAAACTAATTTTTTCGTCAGTTACAACTTCTTTGACCCGCAGATCTATTGAATTTTGTATTCTAAATCCCTTAAGTTTACCGAGTAAATGCAATCGTAACAACTCGGCCTTATTTTTATTTCGGACAGTACGCTGAACTATTTGAACTACTTCAATGACACTAGTAAGCAATTCTATCATAAATGTATAATATTGTATGGAGTGCAAATATTTAACCTGAGTGTAATACCAACGCAGGTGCTTGTGTAAGGGAGACTGCAAGCGCCCTCTATATTTTCAAAACAGTTGAGATCAAAGGACTGATGATTAAAACCTACCTCATTGATCACCTCCTCTGCAATACTAACTGGAATCTGATTGTCGTCTGTTAAGACTGTGACAGCTGTGTCCTCTCCCTGGTTAAAGAACTTGTCAACCTCAGACGCTAATGTTGTCTGCAACATCTGCATATAATCGCCTTCACTTCCGGTTTCCACTTTAGTCGACGAGCCGTCATCTCTGCAAAATTGTTTATTCATAATGCTCAATACTCTTTTATATTTCACGAATGGTTCTTACCTAATCCAACACTTGAGACACACAGACGGCAAAAATGCCCCTCGAAACGTTCTCCTCTAGATTGCACTACGAAAAGGTTGTTTCAAATTATTCCATAAAAAAAAAATGCAGGAAAAACGTGAGGAGACAAAAAACAATATCATTCTTCAGAAGTAGATACATGTTGTTTTACACATGATATATTGATATATGGGTAAAAGGTAACCCGGATATAAATTTCATTCTTTTCAACATTTAATCAGATAGTTAAATATTCCTGCTGAAAGCGGAGGCGCATTGTTCATGGCTAAGTTGTTTAGTTTATGATCACAGACGAAATGTTCTGTGTAACAAAAGGATCGCGTGTAACCTGACGTAAGGGGTAACCAAAACCAGCATAATAGAGTCAATTCAGGAAGTAAAACTAGGGCCATTTGTAACATTCTTTGGCTTCGTCCATCAACAAACTAACATTAAGGTCAATATAGCGCCATATAACGAACAGTAAGTCTCCAAAAAGTAGCATACCACTTACAATAATCCTAAATACAGTGGTACAGTAAGACTGTTTACAAGTCACTCTAAACAAAACTAAAGAAGTAGAAAAACTCAAAAGTTGACTCAGAATAGCACAAGATAATGGCTGCTAATCACAATAAGAATTAAGACAGTGTCAAAACACTTAGAATTGGGCTCATGATAGTAGCAGTTCTCACAACAAGACTTAAGACAATGGCACACCTCTCACAATATGGCTCATGATAGTGGCTGCTACTCACAATAAGACTTAAGACAGTGGCACACCTCTCACAATATGGCTCATGATAGTGGCACTACTCACAATAAGACTTAAGACAGTGGCACACCTCTCACAATATGGCTCATGATGATGGCTGCTACTAACAATAATACTTAAGACAGTGGCACACCTCTCACAATATGGCTCATAAGAGGGGCACTACCAACAATAAGTCTTAAGACAGTGGCAAACCTCTCACAATATCGCTCATGATAATGGGTGCTACTCACAATAAGACTTAAGACAGTGGCACAACTCTCACAATATGGCTAATGATAGTGGTACTACTCACAATAGTCTTAAGACAGTCACACCTCTGACAATAAGGCTCATGATAATGGCTGCTACTCACAATAAGACTTAAGACAGTGGCACAACTCTCACAATATGGCTCATGATAGTGGCACTACTCACCATCACTGTTAAGACAGTGGCACACCTCTCACAATATAGCTCATGATAGTGGCTGCTTCTCGCAATAAGACTTAAGACAGTGGCACACCTCTTACAATAAGGCTCATGATAGTGGCTGCTACTCATAATAAGACTTAAGACAGTGGCACACCTCTGACAATATGGCTCATGATAGTGGAACTACTCACAATAAGACTTAAGACAGTGGCACACCTCTCACAATATGGCTCATGATAGTGGCACTACTCACCATAAGTCTTAAGACAGTGGCACACTTCTTACAACATGGCTCATGATAGTGGCACTACTCACCATAAGTCTTAAGACAGTGGCACACCTCTCACAATATGGCTCATGATAATGGCTGCTCCTCGCAATAAGGTCTCATGATAGTGGCATACTTCTCACATAGGGCTCATGATAGTTGCATACTTCTCACAATAGATCTCATTATAGTGGCATACTTCTCACAATAGGGCTCATGATAGTGGCATACTTCTTGCAATAGGGCTCATGATAGTGGCACACTTCTAACAATAGGGCTCATTACAGTGGCATACTTCTCACAATAGATCTCATGATAGTGGCATACTTCTTGCAATATGGCTCATGATAGTGGCATACTTCTCACAATAGGGCTCATGATAGTGGCATACTTCTCACAAAAGATCTCATGATAGTGGCATACTTCTCTCAATAGATATCATGATAGATGCATACTCCTCGCAATAGATCTTGTGATAGTTGTATACTTCTCTCAATAGATATCATGATAGTTGCATACTCCTCACAATAGATATCATGATAGTTGCATACTTCTCTCAATAGATATCATGATAGTTGCATACTCCTCACAATAGATATCATGATAGTTGCATACTTCTCACAATAGGGCTCATGATAGTTGCATACTTCAAACAATAGAACTAATGATAGTTGCATACTTCTCACAATAGGGCTCATGATAGTTGCATACTTCAAACAATAGATCTCATGATAGTTGCATACTTCTCACAATAGATCTCATGATAGTGGCATACTTCTCACTACAGATTTCATGATATTGGCATACGTCTTATATCTCAATAGATATCACGATAATGGCATACTTCTCACAATACGGCTCATAACATTGGCATCCTTCTCACAATAGATATCACGATAGTTGCATACTTCTCTCAATAGATATCATGATAGTTGCATACTCCTCACAATAGATCTCATGATAGTTGCATACTTCTCTCAATAGATATCATGATAGTTGCATACTCCTCACAATAGATATAATGATAGTTGCATACTTCTCTCAATAGATATCATGATAGTTGCATACTCCTCACAATAGATATAATGATAGTTGCATACTTCTCTCAATAGATATCATGATAGTTGCATACTCCTCACAATAGATATAATGATAGTTGCATACTTCTCTCAATAGATATCATGATAGTTGCATACTCCTCACAATATATCTCATGATAGTTGCATACTTCTCACAATATATCTCATGATAGTTGCATACTCCTCACAATATATCTCATGATAGTTGCATACTTCTCACAATAGGGCTCATGATAGTTGCATACTTCAAACAATAGAACTAATGATAGTTGCATACTCCTCACAATATATCTCATGATAGTTGCATACTTCAAACAATAGATCTCATGATAGTTGCATACTTCTCACAATAGATCTCATGATAGTGGCATACTTCTCATTACAGATTTCATGATATTGGCATAAGTCTTATATCTCAATAGATATCACGATAATGGCATACTTCTCACAATACGGCTCATAACATTGGCATCCTTCTCTCAATAGATATCACGATAGTTGCATACTTCTCTCAATAGATATCATGATAGTTGCATACTCCTCACAATAGATATCACGATAGTTGCATACTTCTCTCAATAGATATCATGATAGTTGCATACTCCTCACAATAGATATAATGATAGTTGCATACTTCTCTCAATAGATATCATGATAGTTGCATACTCCTCACAATAGATCTCATGATAGTGGCATACTTCTCTCAATAGATATCATGATAGTTGCATACTCCTCACAATAGATATAATGATAGTTGCATACTTCTCTCAATAGATATCATGATAGTTGCATACTCCTCACAATATATCTCATGATAGTTGCATACTTCTCACAATATATCTCATGATAGTTGCATACTCCTCACAATATATCTCATGATAGTTGCATACTTCTCACGATAGGGCTCATGATAGTTGCATACTTCAAACAATAGAACTAATGATAGTTGCATACTCCTCACAATATATCTCATGATAGTTGCATACTTCAAACAATAGATCTCATGATAGTTGCATACTTCTCACAATAGATCTCATGATAGTGGCATACTTCTCACTACAGATTTCATGATATTGGCATAAGTCTTATATCTCAATAGATATCACGATAATGGCATACTTCTCACAATACGGCTCATAACATTGGCATCCTTCTCTCAATAGATATCACGATAGTTGCATACTTCTCTCAATAGATATCATGATAGTTGCATACTCCTCACAATAGATATCACGATAGTTGCATACTTCTCTCAATAGATATCATGATAGTTGCATACTCCTCACAATAGATATAATGATAGTTGCATACTTCTCTCAATAGATATCATGATAGTTGCATACTCCTCACAATATATCTCATGATAGTTGCATACTTCTCTCAATAGATCTCATGATAGTTGCATACTCCTCACAATAGATCTCATGATAGTTGCATACTTCTCTCAATAGATATCATGATAGTTGTATACTCCTCACAATAGATCTCATGATAGTTGCATACTTCTCTCAATAGATATCATGATAGTTGCATACTTCGGCAAGAGTACGTCTGTTTCAATTCTGATACAGTTAGATATTTAACCGTATCAGTCCTGTAGGAAATGGTCATTCTTTAGCTAACACTGCAGACCACAACGTGTCTTTACCTCCTTGCAGTCTCTTCATTGATTTGACAGTTCGCTATTCAGGCAATGTTTTTATATAAGAATATCTCTATGAGAAACAGGTTTGTTCTTATTGAATGATAGACAAGTCGTAAATATAGCACAGTAACATAGTACTATGTAGGAAACTGTAACCAAGTTCAAGCTCCAGCGGTCAGATCTTTTAAAGTCGTTGATATCTCTTAGAAAAGTTTGTATAAAAATTTACTATTCAATCGTTACATGCCTGGTGAGCTGAAAATCAGATAAAAGTCACCTCCACAGGGAGACAACTGCAACACATGTAAGAGAGGTATTAAAAGAGTAATCCCCCTTGACTTAAACGAAAACATTTCGAAAGAAATATTCATTTACCTCATAATGTCGTAAATGGAGTTGATTTTATCACCAATCTTCATCCCACTCCTGTCGAGAGCTGGCAGGTTAATGTACTCGTGCAGCAGCGCCACGGCGGACGCGTGTGTGTCTGCCTCATTTGCCGACGCTGTAGCCGCCGTGAGTGGATGTCCGTAGAACGCCCGTATATCATCCGGCGGCCCATCGGTACTTGGCACCCGTTTCCGATTAACATTACTAATGTCGTCTGTCTTTCCGACGTCATCATCTGCGTTACTAGAATTATTGTTACTGTCAAAGCAGTTGTCTGTACTGACGTCTGACTTCAGATCTTCTCTGAAAATATAAAAGAACTTGGTTGATAATGAGCGGTCATATTTCCAGTGATATAAGGAGACAAACATTTTGGTTCACAGTACCCCAAAGATACTTGTGTCTTATCTTCCCGTAGCCAGTGTAGTTTTGTTCATAATGGTGTGTTCTCACTGCCGATCAGATCAACTCGATCAAGCGATCGGGTACCAGTCTAGCTCGGTCTGCATGCGTGATCGGGGGTGGTCGGAGCGGTCTACCTTGGTCGGCATGGCTGGGGCTTCCTACCCGAATTTTTCTAACATGTCAAAAAGTTCGAGTAGCGATCGAGAAGCTAAGCGGTCGAGAAGCGATCGTATAGTGATCGAGTAGAAAATCTAGTTGATCGAAAATCAATCATGTAACGATCCAGTTTGGTCGGGTATACATCTTTTACCCGATCTGTACACGATCATCTCGACTTCTACTCGAGCATTATCCGATCGCAACCCGATCATCTCGACCTCTGTTCGATCCATTGTCCAGAATAACTAGACCACTACCCGACTGCTACACGACGGCACACGATCGCTTCCCGATAGTTGTTCGACCATACACGAGTTCACAACTGCAAATGCTCATTCTCCATGAACTGATATGAACCAGGAATATTTGAAGATTTTATTCTAAAAAATTCGATACACGACCATTTACGACTCGATTACGATCATTACGATCTTGTCGGGTGGAAATCTGTCAACGATCGAGCAGAGGTCCAGTTAGTCTAGATGATCGTGTATGACTCGCGTATAGGTCTGGTTGATCAAGGAGAAGTCGGGATGTTGGTCGGGTTGTCGTTGTGAAGAAGTCGTAAAAATCGTGTAGGGTCGACTTGAGGTCGTGTAGGAGTCGTGAATGTGCATTTAATCGAGCTTGGTCGGGCTTCATTGGGGAATTTATGTGGTCGGGACAATCGAGTTGATCTGATCGGCGGTGAGAACACGGCTTAACATGGAACCAAGGAAAAACCAGCACATTGTCTTTTGGCGACAAGTTTTAATCACATAAGAAATATTAGTGTTGTTTGAACAACGTCCAGTGTTTTCGTTAGGTAAAGAACCATACAATGTCGACACGTACATTTTCTAAAAAAATTAGGTGTGAGCTAAACCGACAATTTTATCCGACACGCAGCATGGCTTATACTCAAGCAAGGGTTAGTAGCGCTTGTTTGCCTTGAAACCCTGGTATGTTAAAGGTTTCAGGTTGTAGAAAGTATATTAAAACTCTGACAGGCTTCGCTGTCAGTTAAAGTGTTTGTGAACTATGTACAGATTCAACTGGCAATACAGCCATTATCAACAACCAAAAATATCCATACTGTTTCTTGTTATATCATTTCAATGCAGTGCATATAAAAGATATGAAATACAAAACAATATTGTGGGAAAATATTGTTAATTTCCGCGTAAGATGATCATGACAATAATTATGCTCACTGCACACAGCCTTTAAGAAGTTACGATATGATAAGTTACGATACGATAAGTTACGATACGATAAGTTACGATAAGTTACGATACAAGTTTCATGTTTCCTGTCCATACAACCAGAAACAGAATACAATTGGAATTTATCTTCAATCTATTGATTTTTGGGAATTTTTGGCAACGCACACGAACGAAGTTTCCTGGAGTTCTGACCATGGCTCATATCCAAAGGATGCAAGTCATCTAAAGATCATGGTCAAATTCTGCGGAGTTAGGTAGAGAATGCTGTATTGTAAATAAAGTAAAACAAAGAAAGACGACCAAATTAACTAAATAATTATAAGTAGACAGCAAAAAGCCAATTTTTATGTAGTTACCAATACACAAAAAGATAGAAATACATGTCTAATATTGTTCAAACAGACGTCAGACACACTTTAGAAGGACAAACAGCCTTTCCATTCATTAGCATTCTACAGTTATCTGGGGCAAACTCAAAACAGATTTTAACCTTGTCAATTTGTTGAAAAAACGAATAAAATATTTGACATTTTGCTCGGTGAGAAACAAATTATTATTCCAAAATGCGAGTTTTACTACCAATTTAAAATATATTTCAGAAATACCATTTAATCTTTACGCTCTAACTACGTTTTACAATCACTTATTGAATCTGTTTCGTATGAAAAACTGAACATGACACATTTCGAAAAGAATTATAAACTTCACAAAAGAAAAAAGTATCAACACGCTAAGCGAGATTATCATCAATGCGACACGAATAATGATACTTCTAGTTACACAATAATTGTAAAACGCCCACTTACATATACGTAAAGTGATAAAAAACAAAAAAACAAGAGGACCAGATAGTCCTGGGTCGCTCATCTGAAAAGAAACTATCAAACAACTGGTGGAGTGGGGGTGGAGTCGGGGTGGAGTCGAGGTGGGGGTGGCACCTAAGGGATTTTTCAAATGGAAGACAGTTCAAATACCACTTTAGGTATCTCAAAACATATTTTCATACCAAGAAATAAGGTCAATAGTTCAAGGTAGACCAAAGTCAAATTTGAAGTCTGTATGCAAACTTATACAAATAGTTAAAATTTCAAACAAATATCTTCAAAACAAGGAGGTAGACCAGTAGGTCATGGTCAGCTAAGGTCAAAGTCTGCATGCAAGTTTATACAAATAGTTAAAATTTCATTGATGTAGCTTCAAAAAGCAAGGAAGTAGGTCAGTAGGTGACATGAAGATCAAGGACAAAGATTGATGAAGGTTAAGCACCTTCCTACCCATCCAATGATTTTTTTCGGAGCGGTGTGGTACCCAGGTGAGGTGGGTGGGGGCTGGTTACCCTGGTTGAGGGCCAAGATCTTCCAAAGCCTATCTAATTAACTAGGCAATGCTGAACCATATGTATCTAAGCTCAAAGTCTTTCACTTTCTTTAAAACGTTTTTCCTTTGTAACTCACTGTAAAACCAAGTGACCACTGGGGCGCGGCCAATTTTGATCCAGAGGCCATGATTTGTATAAATTTGATACAGGTCCACTAAACAATGGTACAAACAAAATATCTATATCCTAGGCCTAATGGTTTCTGACAAGAAGATTTTTATACATTTTTCTATATAAGTCTTTGTAAAATCAAGTGACCCCTGGGCTCGGGCAAATTCCGACCCCACAGCCATGATATATGGTAGAGGTCCACTAGATGATGCTATCAACTAAATATGTAACCTCTAGGCCTTGCGGTTTCAGACAAGAAGATTTTTTTAAACCTTTTTTTCTATTTAACTGTATGTAAGATCAATTGACCCCTGGGGCAGGGCCAATTTTGATCCACAGGCCATGATTTATATAAACCTGGTACAGGTCCACAAGACAATTATACACACCAAAGATCTTATCTCTAGGCCTTATGCTTTCTGACAATAATATTTACACAACTTTGGTAGAGGTCCACTAGATGATGCTATCAACCAAATATGTAAGCTCCAGGCTTCGTGGTTTCAGACAAGAAGATTTTTGAAGTTTTTCGTTTCAGTTGCCATGGCAACCAGACTTCTGCATGGAATTTTATATACTTTTGAAAGAGGACCATACAAGATTCATTTATGTAAAGTTTAATTGCAACTGACCCATTGGTATAAGAGGAGATGTTGTTTCAAGTCAATTGTGGACGACGGACGGACGGACGACGGACAAAACGGCATACTAACAGCTACACTTGACCTTCAGTCAGGTGAGCTAAAAATGTTAAGAAACTTGGAAAATGCACGCATGGGATGCGCAGGGCTTTTCAGTTTCGCTTCATGTCAAAACTGAAAAGGATACGTTCATATGTAAACGAATCTTTTAATTAAACTATCAATTAGTTTTAGTTTTCACACCGTCTGTAAAATTCAAGTATTTAGGTCCAACTCAAAAAAAAACTTAGTATAGTTTAAACAGTTTATAGCAACCAGACGTGGGAAGATCAGGTTGTATTTGTTTCTATAAAGTTGTTATTGTTGTTGTTGTAGAAGTGAGTGTAAGCCTATTTTTAGAAAGAGAGAAAGGCATGCATCTAGAGAGAGTTTAAATACACAAGGGTACCTGATCAAAGCGCTGACACTTCCATATATACATCTCACGCTTCAATCTAGAGGTTTCATTCAGATGAAGATTATATTGTTCCTTTGAGAGAAAAAAAACATACAATTTGTGAGCAAGGACCATTATATGATCTCGGCCAAATAAATACACTTCTATTTTGGCCTCAGATTAGTCCAAAAAGGCCAACGGTCTCGGGATATTACACACATTCTTACAGGAAATCTTGATTATTTCCAGTACTCGTATATATATTTCAATTTTGACAACATATAGGAAACCTTTACAGAAACAAGCCTAAGAATTCGACTTCGGACGTTCATCAGTTTCATTTACTTAAATATTATACTGCGTCTTTGACCTTGTTCAAGGTCACATAAAACTCAAGGTCATATGTCCAAAGACTAGATAAAGTATGCAAAGCCAAATCCTTAACTACAATAAAAGTCTAGGTCAGGATCTTACATTCAATCACTTTTCATTATAATCTGCGTTTTATATTTACTTAGGTCATAATAAGAGGTCAATGTCAAGAGATAAAATAGCCAGTGCAAAACGTCCTGTTTTAAAGAAAGTAGATTTACATGTATCAAAATATCGAACATCGTCGGTGACCCCCGGTACATATTCCGCACAACTACGTTATGTACCGTGGGATAATTGACTGCTGATTATTCGTTTTCATGAATATTTATTAGCAAAGGGATGTAACTCTTCGTCGAATGAGATGCCGCATTACAAATAGACACTCTTCAGTGTGGAGAGTAGGCATAATGACAAGTTACTTAAAATAGACGTATTTCCCAGGATTTAAACATAGGCGCGGAAGGCAAATTGTAACAAGTAATTTCACTGGTTGAGATTCCGCAAGGGAAATCTTACGGAAACCAATGAAAGTAGGTAATGAATTATTCATCAGTACGAAATTTTACCAGCCAATTGTCCCACGGTAGATAAATAGAGTGAAACGGAATGGATCGAACGTGGGTTTCCGACGATGAATATCGAAGTAAAGAAAACAAACGTGTACTTTGTTCGATTTTTAGTTCATTGGGTTCTCTTCCCTGATCAAAATTACTGGATCTATCTCTATCTATTTGAGTTTATTTATCGTCGGTTCCGGTTGCCCATATGACCGACGCTTCCTGCAGAAATTAGTTATTTTAAGTTGTGGGGGATAGAGCAAGATACAGAAAGAATCCTATTCCAGAGACACCCCTGTTTCATTTCCATACTCATTGTATAGCACTGATACCTGGGACCTCAGTTTAACGTCTAATCCGAAAGACAGTAATGTTAGTGGAGGAGCAGGGCATCGATCTCGCGAGTTCTTGGTTACCAGTCCAGCGTGTTACCACTGGACCACTGATCCCCTCCCGGATATGTATGTTTGAACTAAAATGTACATTCAGTTATTGCTTCAGTTGGCTTTAACAGCGCGAAAAACACTCTTATTAATGAGATTTAAGATATCATTGTTCTTCACTTGTTATTTAAAGGAAGTAGATTAAATTTAAGTATTGAAACTTATGTCAAGAACTATTCATTACACTACTGCTTGTCGATTGCATGTCGATTTTCAAACAAACTTAAATGAAGATGCCCGTCTAGAGGAGTTAAATTTCATTGTAATTTTTTGTACATCTACCTCTCAAATGTCTGTTTCCGCTGTGTAAATTGCCGCCTACCTTGCAATTTAGTAAGCAACACAAAATAATGTCACACAATACGAAAGAATTGACAAAATTTAAGAAATGACAAAATGACAAAAAGTACCGCCAATGTTTTGTACGCATTACGTCCATAAGTCGAAAGGGGCCGAAAGAACAACTGTTGCTGAGGGCAATACACAAGTTTTCCAGAAATGAGAGTTAATATGTTGATTTATGGAAACATGAAAAAAGTAAGAACAAATTGTACTTTAGATCATTAGAGGGCAGACAGTCAGTATGTGACTTGACGGACTCCAACTTGTTTTCTCACAGTTTAAAATAGGGCAATTATTATTATTAGTTCATCAAGACTTTCACTCACAAAATTGAGAAAAACTGTAGACTATGACCAGACCGTATGAGATTGCAGACTGGTCACGGTTTGTACATAGAAACTTTCCTTCTGTAGATATATCGTATCATAAATCTATAGTGATGTTTAAATATATGCGTTGTATTGTCGAGTTTCTGTCAATATAACAATTAATTTGGAGCCTAAACTTGAAACCAAATCGTGATATTGACAGTATAATCACAATAAAATACGATACCAATGTACACATAGTTATGTTTGCTTATTCTTCATGCTTGGGGGACATTTTAATATTTGTCAAACAGTATTCAAACACATTTCTTCAAAGTCCTTAAAATACACCCAAATTTAAGTTTACAAATTAACTTCATTTCGAGAAATACTACTTTGTCCTTAAGGGAAATACATGTACTGTAAGAAAGCCTGCTTCAAGGACTGCATTTTAATTATGATGTAATCGTCCATTAAAATGGTAAACGAAGCCTTGCAGAAGTCTGAAATGGGTATTTCATTGCGACTACCACAGTTAAAATGTGGTCAAACGTTCAACAGTGCTGTTGACGAGAATGTCATTTTTTCTCGTCTGCTCACATCTTTGGTTTGTAATTTCATGCTGTCTTTTTATATTCGGCCAGTTTGTCCAAGTAGTTGAGAGTATTTTCTTAACCTTGGTAAAATGACTCCCTGACATTATTTAAAAGGACGCTACAAAAACGTCGACATATCCCATTAAATTTGATATCACTAGAAGTCCTTTTTATGAATTTAATTACTTTTTACAAAATTTCATTAACTTTGAAATACAAAGTGAAATGAAAATTTAGCTCAGAAAATCAGATTTCATAGCTCCTTTTAGAGTTGTTTTCGTTATTTCAAGAATGATTTTGTGACAGTATTTACAAAATGACCCGAACAAGTGACCGTTCTTGAGATGCTGCAGCCTGCAAGTAACTGTAACAAAGTAGCAGACTACATTTCACAAATGTCGTCAGAAGCGAATCTCTGAAAATTCACTCTTAAAAATAAAGTTCGGATAATGTGATGCGACACGTCACAATTTTGTAACACTAGTGCGGTACACCACAGCTGTCTAAATTATTGGTGCTAAGCATTCGGATCCCCGCCATTCTGATAACACCTACTCTTGTTATGAAAATATTTAATGTGAAATACAGGATGTGGTCACGAGCACTCATTAGCAAAGACAAATTTTCAAAATCTTGTCCGCGCGTACACAGAGACATAAGTCGCCGTTCTGCTTGCATTAACAATGTTTGATTATTAAGTGCATTATATGATCAATTTGACATGAAAACATGAAATAATTTACAATGATTTACGTTCTCATCTGGTTTAACATGCAGTTTAGACAGAAACTGCATACGACTTTAATATTTCAATAAGCATACGCCGATATAGATAATATCAAACATACTTTTTCGTAATTCTAGATAAGACAATATTCTCCTTCTCTCACCACCTTCTTCATTGACTGTAAAATGGACTGGATATGATTTAAAATTAATTATAAATATGTTACAGATGTCAGCCAAATTATGCCATAATTCGTTGTCCTAACGTACGAGGCAGATCCTATTGTCTAAAGTTTCGGATAACGCCACTTCGTCTGGTATTGGTTTTGGTATCATTTCATATCAAGGACCAATTCATTCCCAACACAATACTTTTATGCTGAAACCGAATCTTTTCTGGTAGTTGCTGATCATTAATCGATAGAATGGTCGTTAAAGAATAGATCTGCCCAAACAAGAATTAACCTGTCTGTTTTATAACTTTCAATTGAGGTTTTATTCGAGTATTGACCCATTGCCTATTCTCTGCCTGGATAAGCAACTTAAGTTAAACTGCAAACATAACTTTCAAGTCTGGAACATTTTTGATTAACATTTGTGCTTCCTCGGGTTTCAAAATGAAATAAGGACAGTCGTATGTATTCAATATCCGTGTTGTTGGTTTAACACCTTGAGTAATGTAAGCTATTCTGCGGTATGAACGATTTTGGCCAATGACATTTATTGACCAAAACTGGCCCCACGTTTCTTCTGCGTCCCCTCTCCAGTCTGTTCTCCCCGCTTCAGTCTTAAAACCAAGTAGTAAATAGGTGTTGTATGTGCGCTAAAATTGCAAGTTAGTTTCTGACAAATCCGGGGTTCTTTTTATGAATGACTTGGGTTTTCTATTCAAAGTTTATATAAGGCATGCAAAAAGAAATCACTTTCTGCAAAAATAGTTCAAAGAAAATCTTGAAAGCGACACCGAAAAAAAATGATTTTGTCATTCTTACAAGCGTAGTCGCAAAACCGACAAAAGAGATCCATTTACGGCAATGCAAGTATGACTTTTTATCTTATTCAGCGTGACGTCAAACGACACACTTGTCGTTCTGGTTTGAAGCTTTCACATGCACAGCCTGTTAAGTTTTCAACGAAAAATAACTAAAGTTTTATAAACATCTGGTTTTGGTTTATGGTTAAGAATCTTAAACCTCCTAATTTTAATGCTTTTAATGATTATTTAAAGAACAGAAATGTAAGAAAAGCGCACTGAAGCACTTCATTTACGTCGTTTGTATATTATGTTACACATAAACGTATCTCGCATAAAATATTACTTTAAAATGCATGAAGCTAATGTAAAATTCATAAGCAAACAGTCTCGTAAATTGTTCATTTACACAATGAAGAGACATGTACATTTGTAAAGTTTCGTTGAGTTAAGCCACACAAACCATAAGGCGGAAATTTTCGTCATGTCACAGAAAATAAAACTTTTGGCATAGAAAATATTTGAACAGGAACATGAATTTTGTTTCCAAAAAAAAGAAAATAATTATTATTTCTATTTACAATTAACTTAGTTTAAAAAGAAAATACTGAAATATGTTTGGCGCGGAAGTTTCGAAAGAGCTGGTATCTTGTATTTCAAACATTAGAGTAATGATTTTGAGACTAGTAAGAAAATATATAAGTAGACATTACTTTTTTAATAAAAACATTCATTTTTGAACAAACAAGAAAAAATAAGTTTAATTCCACTTATAGCCTTACAAATACCTTGAAATCTTACAGTTTGATTTTCATAGTACTTTTGATGCTTTCGCTATGAAGCCCAAATGTCAATAATCCAATGTCAAGGCCAAACAAACCATTTCCCACGTTAAAAATGTCCACACCGTGCCAAAAATGTCGTTAACCATTTGTTGCTGACGCTTTCAATTGAATAAAATTGGCATTTAACGGGCCAAACAGCCGATTGAACAATGACAATTAAAGGTGTGTACTTCGAATGAAAAATACAGGCCCTACGGCATGTTAGATACATCTTTCTTGATGGACCGATGTCTCAATTTAAATACAGTAACTGTTTACATGCTGATGACTACAGCGATTTAGGCTGATTGAAATCGTTCATTTGTATTACTGTGCCATCTGTTTAAAAAAAAGGATAGAAATATTTTATCGAGATGTAATTGAACAAGCATACATTTAGATACAATTATGTTTAAGTGAAATGTGTCTCGTATGACTGATTTCTGTTCGTGCAAAACTATTTCTATTCATTTTAACGACGAAATTAAGCAGTCAAAACATCTAAAAGAAAAAAAGTTGTGTAATTATCTGAAGTCTGATCAAGATGGTCATGTATATTTCTCATCTTTATCAATAAACAAGATTTGAATCGGCGAAGAAAACTAAATTGCAAATGTGTCTATATACAAAAGCCGTCGATCAAAATGGCCATGTATAATTTTAATCTCATCAGAATGGAAAAAACTGCATACAAAAGTCTGATTAAGGGCCTATACAGCTCTATGCTTGAATATATTAACAACAACCATGATGGGTAACCTTACAATAGTATTAAACAAAAATAACGACCGTTTAATTGATGTTCCTTGCACTTGATTTTAAATTATTTCATTGTTTTTAGATATTTCAAAGTTACTGATAACACTAAGGACTTTGACTGTCCCTGAGTCTATTTCACAATTATGTCACCATTCCCTCGTCCCAACCCACCTACACACGCCAAGTAAACAAGTAAAAACTTTGACAACTCTTACTGTAATGTATATATAAACATCTGCAAAAGACAAAGAAGAGTTCCTTATACAGTGCCATTTTTCTTGACTGTCTTAAGATTTCACCCAGTTAATGATAAAGCAATATTAAAAGAAAAATGATCGAAATTGCTGGTGCCGTATTCAACTCGACAACATTTCAAGATCTGTTGTCACAACAATAAACCAAACAACAAGACAACACTATTATTACACCTGTCAACAGAACCGTTTATTCCGATATAGGACGTACTCACACAAGTGTTTTATTGATCAGGGTTGACAGTGTTCCACGATTATAATTCTGATTGATTCTCTGGGTAAGAAAATTGCTTGGCATCCTGCAAATCGATTCAAAAACAATTATGAAAATCGAACACAGAATACTTTGCAACCGATATACATATTCTATGGCCCACGTGTTGTTGTTATGCCTTACCTGCCTGTCTTTAAAAGGAGAATGTTGTTAAACTTATTGTTTTGCCTACGTAATATTTTTCAGGAATTTATCTTTCCGAAATGTGTTCCCTTGTAAACAGCTGTTCACCAAAATCTTGGAATACTTCAGTTGTACTTTAAACCTTCAAAAGTCACTGCATAAATCTTATATCCAATAGTTCTAATTCAGTACTGAACCATATTAAAAAGCTAAAACTATCCAGTCCCAATGCTATTGTAGACTAAATTAAATATCAAAAGTTCAAACATTTGAATATTTAAAATTTAAATTTGTTATAGGAAGTTAAAAAGTCAAATTTCATCAACTGTTACTTTGAGTTATAAGGTGGTCCAAAATTCCTATTAATTTGCTCAAAGGTCCAGATTGTTTTAGACAAAGGTTCAAATTTTAAACTTATCAACAAGAGGTTTCGAACGCTAAAATATACCAAGATTCTAGTACTAAATTGTACCAATCAAGGGTTCTAGTTCTAAACTGTACCAATTAAAAGTCCAAGTGCAAACTGCTTAGATAAAAGGTACATTGTATGCCAAAATGTAACAACAGTCTTTAATGCGACACTGTGTGAACAGATGATATCGTGAAATTATTCTAAAGCCAAGCTGTACCAAGGAAAGGTCTACAGCCACTTTGTACAAAGGGAAGGTCTACAGCCAAGTTGTATCAAGGAAAGGTCTACAGCCAGTCTGTACAAAGGGAAGGTCTACAGCCAAGTTGTATCAAGGAAAGGTCTACAGCCAGTCTGTACAAAGGGAAAGTCTACAGCCAAGTTGTATCAAGGAAAGGTCTACAGCCAATCTGTACAAAGGAAAGGTCTACAGCCAGTCTGTACAAAGGGAAGATCTACAGCCAAGTTGTATCAAGGAAACGTCTACAGCCAGTCTGTACAAAGGGAAGGTCTACAGCCAAGTTGTATCAAGGAAAGGTCTACAGCCAGTCTGTACAAAGGGAAGGTCTACAGCCAAGTTGTATCAAGAAAAGGTCTACAGCCAGTCTGTACAAAGGGAAGGTCTACAGCCAAGTTGTATCAAGGAAAGGTCTACAGCCAATCTGTACAAAGGAAAGGTCTACAGCCAGTCTGTACAAAGGGAAGGTCTACAGCCAAGTTGTATCAAGGAAAGGTCTACAGCCAGTCTGTACAAAGGGAAGGTCTACAGCCAAGTTGTATCAAGGAAAGGTCTACAGCCAATCTGTACAAAGGAAAGGTCTACAGCCAGTCTGTACAAAGGGAAGGTCTACAGCCAGTCTATACAAAGGGAAGGTCTACAGCCAAGTTGTATCAAGGAAACGTCTACAGCCAATCTGTACAAAGGAAAGGTCTACAGCCAGTCTGTACAAAGGGAAGGTCTACAGCCAAGTTGTATCAAGGAAAGGTCTACAGCCAGTCTGTACAAAGGGAAGGTCTACAGCCAAGTTGTATCAAGGAAAGGTCTACAGCCAGTCTGTACAAAGGAAAGGTCTACAGCCAGTCTGTACAAAGGGAAGGTCTACAACCAAGTTGTATCAAGGAAAAGTCTACAGCCAATCTGTACAAAGAAAAGGTCTACAGCCAGTCTGTACAAAGGGAAGGTCTACAGCCAAGTTGTATCAAGGAAAGGTCTACAACCAGTCTGTACAAAGGGAAGGTCTACAGCCAAGTTGTATCAAGGAAAGGTCTACAGCCAGTCTGTACAAAGGAAAGGTCTACAGCAGGTCTGTACAAAGGGAAGGTCTACAACCAAGTTGTATCAAGGAAAGGTCTACAGCCAATCTGTACAAAGGAACGGTATAATGCTAATTTGTTTCTTAATAAAGGTCCAACGTGAATCTGTACCAAGGAAATGTTTACAGCCAGTCTGTTCCAAGGAAAGTTCTACAGTCTGTCTTTACAAAGGAAATGTCTAATACTAATCTGTACCAAGGGAAGGTCTAATGCCTAAGGCCACAACACCAAATTAATATCTAGTTCTCATGTGATAATTGGGATAGCTCTCTCACCCAAAGAAAATGTGTCCATAAATGTGACGGTATGGGACTGAACTCTTTACAGAAGTATTCATGATCAATATGATATATCTATTTAGATATGAAATTTGCAAGAATAATTGCATTGTTTAATTGTTAATCTGGCTTGCACAAAATGCGGAAGTGCCGACTCACGCAGCAACTGAGCCGAAGTGTGCACGTGTTTAAAACATTGTTAGGCTTACATATTCACAAAGTCTTTGTTCAATAATGCATAACCTTAAAACTAGGTAAACATAACAAAAACATATAATGCTCACTTTTTAATTTACTGCACTTCTGATTTTTATTGGCAAATGTCAATGTCCCGTATTTGACATATTCATAAAAAAAAGAAGATACAGTTTGCGTCAAGATCTACATTGCATGACAAAAAGGCAAACAGACATCAACACGCAAATATGAAACTGAGAAAGCAGATACAAACAGTCCTCTGTTCTTCAATACAGTAAAAGAGAGCTCATTTAATTAAAAGGGGAGAGGTTGGGGCGCTAATGACAAGGTTCTGATATCCTCTACAACCGGATGTCCTTTGAAATACAAAGCTCGTTATACTTGCACGTGCTTTTTCATGCAGGGATGAGTATGACGCGTCTCGTCTTCTGTGGCGTAAAATGATTTAATATCATGGTATTTCAACTCTAGTACTTCTTTGATTTCACTTATTATTATAAGATTCTTTCCCAATGAGTTCGGAATGGCTCGCCATGTGCCACAGTAGTGTCGTAGAGATATGTACAAATCATGTAAATAAACGACACACAAAAAAACGCAGAATGTGCCTTATGTGCTCGTTAAAGACGGTGTTCTTTAAAAGAAATGAAAACTTACTTACAGCAATTTTCCCCTTAAGTTTGAGGACCAACATAAGACGTTTAGCCAATCCATGTCTAAATATATAACACATTTTACTCTCTGTTACTGATTATGACTAACTGGAACACGTTTAACTAGAAATGTCCGTGCACTTCGTGCAAAATAGCATCTTTTACAAACGACAACAGAGATTCGTTCACAAAATGGTACGTAACATATACAGCGATTTGCTTAATCAATACTATTCATGTTGATTTTTTTTAATATTTCTAAAACCAACATTACGTTTGACCAACTGACCTACGATCAAAAAGACAGACCAACCGATAGATTAACAAGACTGTCGACCTGTAATGTTTTTAATTAGAGGCATTTCAAACTCAAATATTACTCTTTTTCTTTGAAGAAAAAATCTAACACTAAATCTTTAATTCATCTTGGCTTTAAAACTTATTTACAATTGGAAAATATTTCTCACATGCAAGTTTTACAGTTCAACATTCTTTCAATGCTTTTTCTTTTCATTAACTGTGAATCAAATTACACTTTCTTAAATATCTCGAAAAGAATGAGACGCAAAAAAAAAGCTCAGCCAAAAAAAAGAATAATGTGAACTTATTATTTCGAGCACAAAAGACACTTAAAAAGCAAAAACGTACAACAGTTATGTCAATCATCATTTATCGTCTGCGCGGGGAAATCCGGCATTAATTTATTACTATTTGGCAATTAATATCTCATTTTAAATACAAGATATTTTCTTTTCACCTGTGAAGGTAAATGACAATTGAGTTCAATGAATTTTAAACTTAAATTACAGCTGTCTGATTTTTGTTCAGGAGCTGAAAGGTCAGTCATTGAAGGCTAAGTTGACCTACATGTAAGATCTAGGTCAGAGTAAAGATGCTATAATTCAAAACTGTTGAAACAAGCCAAGCTTGGGGCCAGAGAAGATATTTCACCAGAGAGACTTACAGTTTTACAATGTCTGCTTTACAAAGTTCAAGGTTGGCTATCTAATGGTATTCTAGTGTGTTCGTGTGTGTGCCTGTGCGTGAGTTGGGGTGTGTGGGGATCATTAAACCCTTACTTTTCCCAATTCTCCAAAGGACTTGTGGTTCCAAAGTAAGGCATTTTAAGTCTGCGGGTGCATACTAAATAAAACATCAGAACGCTGCAGGCGTTTATATTCGAATTCAAAAGGGAATTGCCATGATTCTAGTTTCAATTTATGAACTGATGTGCTATTTTGGTATGGTTTGAACACATCATCAACAGAAACTGCGTTCCGCTTAAATTTCAAAATGCACACTCTGCGTGGAATAGATTATATTTCACATATCTGATTGTTAGGCTGTCAAATTTGAGTCTGAATATGTGATAAATTGCTGTAGTAACAAAGTACTTCACATATAAAAGGAATATAACCTCCGTGTTATTGTGTATTACTATTATTCGTCTTCTGTATGCCTACTTAACAAACTGTGTATTCATTTAACAAAGATGAAACATTTTTGAATACCCGTTCTTTACCGACTAACCTTTGGTTATATGCTGTGATCGAGCAAAAGATCTATCCCCAGGGGTTGTACAAGAGATCGCTTCAAAAGATTTGTAATCTAGACTTCATCTGATAATGAAATAAACGCAGGTTTGACCCGTCGAAGAATGACATTTTTAGACCCGTGTTAATGCACATGGTCAAGTTTTACGAATTATTAGTAACTATATTCTATAGTTTATGGTTAAATCTAATAATCAGCTAAAGACATACTTAAAACGTTTGTCATTCTCAAGTATCGGTGAAATAAAATAAGTACCCACATGTACATAAACATGTATGTATATTTCTATACAGAGTTCATTATGATGTATTTAAACTGATCAAATAGTAATCTTAGATATGTAAGATTACGATGAGAAAAACAAAATTAATATTCAGCAATCGTGTATTTTTTCATAAAAAACGTGAAGTCGTAGAAAAAAAAAATTTTCGATATAGTCTATAGAGTTATGTGTTTCCAAGGTTAATGTCTTCTGTACTCTCTGTCATAACAGAATTATTTAACAGTTTGACAAAAACTTCAAAGGTTAATTTATAAGTCTCTTGGTATTTTCTTCCTCCAATGTTAATTCCATCTGATGTATCCTATACATATTAAGACATTGGCTTTCTGGAAGTTAATCAAAGTTTAAATTTCTTCTTGTACATATAAACAAGAGTGCGTGGTTCTATTTTTCGATAAGGAGTAAGTTGTATAGGTTTCAAATTTTGCTCGCCATTTTCAATGATGTAAGTTTTAACTTTTCATATAAACAAAGGAATATATCACAATTGCTATACTATGTGACTGTATAGTCATACAAAAGTATAACAAACACATCCTAGTTTTGGTAAGTATCCATATTATATACTTACCATGTATTTAAATTTTACCCTAGTGTATATGAATAAGAGTAAATCCAGTCAACTGTGCACTAGAAAATAGTGAAAGAACATTTTTTTAATTCAGATTACATTTTGTTTTAATGTCCAGAAATAGACGTCATACCTTGGTAAGCTGCCTTCAGTTACATCCAAGCTTGAAGTCATTCTATTATTACATCCAGGAAAACCAGGAGAACTTGTTCTTCAACTTTTGTAGCGACTAAAGTTAGAACTATAAACCATTAAGTTTCCAATCACCACCATATTTAAACGTGCGCACGTCGATATTACACAGTAGTATAATAATTTTCATTCAATCGCAAAAGGTTTTGGAAGTCATTGCCCCGTGACAGTATAGACGGTATCGGAAAAACGGCTTTGATCGCCGAACATATTTTCTCTATACCGAATCAGTAAAGCGTTTCAAAAGCTTGGCAGGTAGTTGTATTATTAAAATAACAAAATAAGAGTGAAAAGGAATAAAAGCGCTAAGCCGTCGACTTTATGGTTGTGTGAACATAAATTTAGACTTTTTGAGTCATATTTCGTTTCAAAATAGTCCTAAAATGAGACAGTATATTGTGTGTATTTTAAAATGTGTACCAAGCTACTGTTTGTAATATATTCGCGTGCTAGCGATTAAAAAAATTCATTTGGTGGATAAGCTTTGACATAACCGAAACTAGGCGTTGAATAGAAATTAATGTGACTGATAGTCATTTATATTCGTAATTTTTATTCTGTTTACTGAAACATAAACCTAATATATAATAGGCGTGTTAAAAAACATTTCACAATATTTATAATTTTGTTACAATGTTGTTCCTGTATCGTCACCTGAGTCAAGATGTTTATCATTATAATTATTAATATTATCTTTATTTAAAAACATTCCACACTGCACTGCTATCTTAATCTCGCAAAGGACTTGTACAGGAGAAACAAGAAGATACCACTTCCCCTTTCGCAAATTTCGGGGACAGTCAACATCCGGTTGGAGCAGGTACAAATATGTTTGCTCTTGCTAACATAATACACACAAATACGCGCGCGCACGCGCACGCACGCACGCACACACACACACACATAAACACACACACTACGGTTGAAGCTTATTACAATACACAATATTCTAAAGACAACTTGTCTCTGACGCTACTTAAGCTCAAAGTTATCTTGTAATGAGATACATTGATACTTTATCAGCAGCAGACGTAAAAATCTCTGACTAGATAGACATCTTTCGACAAACCTCATAGACAAAACGTCCAGCAGCACTTTCATTAATGATTCAGAATATTGTTAGCATCTTAAATGATTTTTTCGTTAAAAAAACATATTTCCTACACTTAGGTGACTTTCTAAGAACACATGTTTTTCACATCCGGGTTTTGTTCTATACTGGTTTCTTTCTATGAAGAGTTTCTTTTTTTCTTGATGTGCTTTCTTCATAAGCTTTTTCTAAACTAAAGTTGAAGTTAACATTTTTATTAAAAGTTTTACATAGTTTCTAATGCCATTGAAAAATTGAAAATCCATGTCTGTAGTAAAGTTTTGAAATCAAGGGAGAAAACTCAAACATATTTTTGTATGATTTATGTTTCTATATCGTCCCATCCATTAATAAATCAGTTCCCACCGTCAAATATAGATGAACAAAATGTTTTTTGTTGAAATGTCTTTACAAAAGTTTCAAACAAACTAGAAAAAAAATATTGATTAACTGCAAAAAAAAACGAGAAAATTAATTTCGAAAATTATTTTTGAACTCGTCGGAATATAGGGAGAGTTGATTTTACCTAAAGAGGTAAAGGATACGCAACACTCTTAATAAAAATCCTCCAGAAATTCTCAAATCATGACCGTTTAAAAGCTTAATTTGTGCGACATGATGGTGTACCTCAAGGGTCAGCTTCAGCATCGCTTACTTTTATCAGATATATCTTATTTTAAAATTGTTAAAACATTTGTAAAATTTTCATCAATGTAAAACGAATGATATTTACATCAGGAACACCAAACCCTGGTGAAAGTATGGACAGAACTGAACGATACTTTTCAAGCTTCCTTTCTTCCTTCCCTCCTTTTCTTCTTTTTCTTTCTTACTTTTTTCTTTCCTTATCAAATTAGGGCAAAAAGAGACGACAAAAGCACTTAAATACATAAATCACACAAAAGAAGCACTAAAATATTCATTGCGTTGACGTAAAAATTGACCTTGGCTATTGAATGTAAGACTCAATCAAATCTACTGCATAAAATTATGCATAATTATTTTGTTAAAAATGGCATTTTTATGAATACTTGTGCGTAGGTGGATAAATATAAAGTATGTTCAGAATTTTCAACGTCTCGTCGGTTTTAATAGGCATTTCTTCAAATGCACTTAATGGAGGTTGAAACTGTCTTTGCATGTCATAGCATGGTTTTCATGTATAAACTATAAAACTTTTATAAACTTGATTTTACTTCCAAATCACGAAAGTAGTTGTTGTAAAATTATGTTTAACGTATGTTCTGACGTCAGTCTCCTATTTTTAAAGTGATTATACTTAATTTATCATATATCTTTTATGTTTCACTCTCGACTAAATTTAACCACTCGTTAACATGATGCCCTACGCCTACATCCCTTCGCTTCTATGGGCTGGTTCATATACATGAAAGCTAACCGGTCGGAAAAAGTAAGTATTCATTTTTTCTGTAAATTGGATAGAAATGCGGGTCAAAAGTAGCCCCTCCCCACACACACACACACACACACACACACACAAACACTGCAAGGAGGCGTGTTGAATTATGTGACGTTACCTGTGTCATATATTACAAATTGGTGGCAATAAAGGCAAATATAAGTAACTTGTAGAGCTTTAATATACCAAAGGGGTAAAAACTTCTGAAGAAAACGTCAAAATAGTAAAAAAAAAAGTTATAAAAATATTCATAAGTTGTCTTTAAAATCTGTAGATCAATCACTTATATTGTACAAATGAAAATAATGTTTCAAACTAAGTTTAAAAACGATGTTCATCAGAGGTTTTATACTTTTACAACAATGGATATGAGTTTAAACTAACAAATAATCTCCAAGATGGCCTTAACAAATTCCAGACCCAAGTTATTATTACTGAAAATGTACCGTTTGGAAAACATCGTCTCGATAGCATCCGGTTTAATTGTTCGTAAACCGATGTGCTGTTCGGGTCTAAAATGGTTGCAACGCGGTTGATCTAAAAAATAGCTGCAACGCAGTTTGCTTTAAATTGTAGCAATGCGGTAGGTCTAAAAATGGTTGCAACGCGGTTGATCTAAAAATAGCTGAAACGCAGTTTGCTTTAAATTGTAGCAATGCGGTAGGTCTAAAAATGGCTGCAACGCGGTTTGTCTAAAATACCTGCAGATGATTCGACTAAAACGGCTGCACTGAGGATGGTTTAAACTATCAGAACGAAACTGAATGCTCGTCGTAAAATAAAACAGCCCTCTTGACATAGGTGTCAAGGCTACAGTACAAAAATGTCAAGAAACGACGAACATCAATATATAAATCTTTCAAGATGTTGGATTTGAAACATCTAGATGTGTTGGTTGTGAATTGTAACTGCGTGCGTTAAAGTACTGCATTTAACGTATGTCAGGGCGTGGTGTCAACTCTCTCCCAGCTATTTAGGCATGCTCTTAAAACCACAGCCTGATGCGAATTAAAGTCTAAGGAGAAAAATAGAAGCTTTTTAGTCAAGGGTAGGTACGAACTGGAAAATAAAATGAATTTACATATGCATTCCGCTTTTAAATAATAGTATGAGCGTACATAATGCAATGCGTACATGTAAAGTGTTTCAACATAGCCAGAGCTACGTTAGATGATGTACCCAAATATATACGCAGTACGCCCATGGTCTTATATTTTTGATGTTGATCATTTTTGTTAAAGCAAGAAATATAAACATTATACACCTGGGTTAAATTTGTATGAAAATGAACTAAAACCTTTTACATGTATATACTGTCGTTTCAATATTTAAAGTTACAAATGATATATGAACTTTATATTATTTACATTATATATCTTATTTATCTTGACCGATCTAAATATTTTTTCTTTAATAATCAGAGATTTGGACTACTGTGGTAGAAAATCTTTTAGAGAGCTTAAATGCAAATAATAATAATAACAGAAAATATGGCGTTTTGATTGGATTACAAATAAGGCATCTCACGTAAGTCAGTCACCTAATAAAGTGTTAGAAAATGGTGATCACAATAGATGTTTGACACGCTCGATTTTAACCACACATTAAGAATGAAAAATGAATACTGTTTTACATATATCACTGTTTCTTTTTTATATTTAATGATTTAATGTGCTGAAACATCACTATCTGTATAAAACCACAATGATGTGGGGACCTGATAACTAGCAAACGGACCAAAAAAAATACTCGCCACAACTGAATTTGTGACAAAAAAAAAAATTGTGGCGAGCAAAGGTTAAATTTTTACAACAAAACCAATATGCAAGCGAATACGACAACTAGTTTAAAGTAATAAAGAAAAGTAGTGTCGTTCGTCGATTTATCGTTAACGAAGACGTCATTGATAAATCGTCGACAAGGAATTCCCATATGTGGACGAATTCGGCTAAATAAGAAATATGAGTTAGTGTTCTTAATAATTCCAAATGAATATAAGTGAATTTTCATTACCTTGAGAAATATTTTTAACAGCAAAAAAATCATCCCGTTTTATAGATCGTGTTGCATTTTACTGTCGTCAAACAAGGCATGTAGCAATAGATATATTATTGTATCAATGCACATGCTCATTTTTATATCAAAGAAATGATACTGATTCATCATTAATCAGTCACCTTTTCGGACTGATTCATCGACGTACTCTAAGAGAAATTGTACACATAAAGTGAAAATCTGCCTCAGGTTCTTATGAACGATTTTCTATATTCCTTAAAGCTTTTTAGTGGGAAGGTAATTTATAAAATTATAGAAGAAAGAAAAAAACGTGTTTTATTGAACTGTTAAAAATGGTTTCTAGCATTTTTCAGAGCAACGAAAATGTTAACGATCATTATTATATTGCAGAAACAAATCAATCAAATCACTGATTTTTCAAAGCCACGATTGTTCTTAATGTAACGGGGCTGAAAAGATTTTTTTCAAAACCCTGGTTTTGTGATTTCATTTTATGAAATGACAAATTTCAGAAAATACAAAACACATTTGCCTACAGACCACAGATATTACATATATTATCTTCAAATATTGCCAAGGATAATAGGTATATCAAGCAGAGAAGCAAACATTTCAAAATCACTAAGTCCTACCTTAAAAACTACTGTAATAAAGTCTGCAATCGTTCAAAGTAATAAAAATCTAATAACCGTTGATACAAAAACACAAAAGTAGATCATATAATGAGAAATACTGTAATAATTACAAACATGGCATAAGTGTACCCCTCCCACTTCATGATAAAGGAAAGATATCAAAGAAAAACTCGAAATCTCGCTTCAAATTATTATTTTGATTTGGAAACAGTTATTACTTAATCACTTATATTCAGTTTTTATGTGTTAACTATAGTTAAAGGTGGTATAACATTTGCAAATTATCAAAAAGCAGAAAACAATGTCTCTAATTCTAATAAAGAAAAAAATTAAAATCCGATTCTAAAACAACGAAAACAATAACAAAATCTATGGGAAAACATTGGCTTTATAAGGCGTCAAACCAACGACCTTCATGAAATGGTCTCATTTCAACATAAATTAGTGGAATTTAGTACTACGTAAGAATCGTACGTGTTGAGATTTTAACTTCAGCATTTAAGATTTTAACTTCAGCATTTCAAGATTTTAACTTCAGCATTTCAAGATTTTCACTTCAAAGCTACACCATCTAATCCTCATTATTTCAAAACTTCACATTTACAAGATTTCATGATTTCGCGATTTCACGATTTTATCCTGAAATTGCACGATTAAGCGATTTCACGATTTCATCCGAAAAAAAGTCAAGATTTCACATTTTCACGATTTTTTAAGATTGCATAATTTCGCAATTTCATATTTTTCCCTTAAAATTTCAAAATTTCGCGATTTCACGATTTTTATGATAACAATTGCGAAATCTTGAAATCTTGAAATTTTTTAAAAACACAAAATCGAGAAATTGTAAATTTTCAGAACATAATCGAGAAATCGTGAAATCGCCCACGTTATCTTGAGAACGCGAAAACGTGAAATCGAGAAATTTGAGTATAAAAAATCGTGAATCGAGAAAACGTAAAACTGTATAATTTCAGGATAAAATCCAGAAATCTTTAATTCTTGAAAATGTAAAATTTTGAAATGGTGAAAGAGAAATCGTATGATTTTGAAGAGAAAATCGTGACATGTTTAAGTTGAAATGTCACCATTGGTCTTTTGTACTTCAGGTACTGTATTAAACCCACTTCCTTAACATTTTATCAGAATCATAAAAAGTTTCACTTTTGTCATTATTTTCAAATATGGTATAGGAGCAACTGTGTGTTTCAGTCATAAATAGATATCTAACATTCATACTTAAGAAAACACTTAAATTACTTAAATTGATTCCATTGACACTACATATCGTTTGACCTTGTATTGAACAAAATTATCGTTATTATCTATGGGTCCAGTTTGAATTCGTCCTACTGGCCGAACAAAAGGATATAGTCCTTGTATGAAATATTCTATAATCAGAAGTTTAACTCACCTAAATTCGTCATATCCAATGATGCTGTACAAAACCTTTAGAATATAATTGTCCATTTTGGTTGCTTGATATTTAAAACTATCGAATTTATTCTCTCATAGTGCAAACTGCTTGTTTTTTATACATATCTAATGGGTTAAAGTTCAGCTTCTGCGTCTTTGGGGTTACTGACTCCTCCCATTTGCTTAAATGTCGTCTGCGAACAAGCCATAACTCTCGGACATTCGAAACTTATTTGCTTTTTAACATGAATTATTCGGTTATCTTTAGGTGAAATACAAAAATCACAAGATAACTTTAGATATTCTGATAGTATAAAAATGTTTTGAATATTTATATTAATTTTGATTCTGTTTAATTTCCATAAGCTATCGTAACTAAAGACGTCAGAAGTTCGTTTTCGAAAACTGAGTGCTCATTGGTTTGAGTAAGTCATCTAAAATCCATAACTTTTGCATAATTTTTATTTATACTAAGAGATCTTATATCAGTTACAAACGCACACTCACAAGAAGGACAAAAATAATTTAGTTTTTGACACATTAAATAATACAAATTTTTCTTTGAGATTCACAACTAAGATTGTGAGAGATGACAGGGTTTGCTTCGAGGTTATGATAAACACAAGATAACCATCGGGAAACTTGTATTATCATTTCATTTAAAAGAAACAAACAGGCTTCTACTACAAACATTAGTTCACCTAAAGAAGGGCAAATTGAAAAATGCACAATAGACACTTTACAGTCAATCTAAACTTTTAAAAGAATCTCTACATATTTTGCTGTAGGCGTCACCTGGTCTTGGTCTAAACTATGTGATGATAAAAAAGAACTAAATCCGTTTTATAGGCCTTAATTTTTTTGGTTTCAATTTCTGTAACTTCAATAGTGTCAGAATGACTATTGCTCTGTTTTAAACTAAACTGAATCAGAGTAAAATGTCTTAAAGTATTATTTTTCTCGTGCAGTTTTGTTTCTTGAACCCTTTTTATTTAGTATTTATACATTTATGTCACTTATTTTGGCAGTAAATGAATATCTTACCAGATTTTCATAGAGGCTGGGCTGCGTTTCTGTTAAGCTAAGTGTGAAGGATGATTTCAAGTAGCTGAGAGGTAAAAGCACCGGACTCCCAATCAAGGAGTTGCTGGTTCGAATCCCACCAGAGCAGAGAGTTTCCAGTGACATTTACATTCCCCACTTTCGGCGTGAGTACTGGTTTAATCCCAAGAAGCAGTGATCGAGAGAAATAAATATAAGTTGCAAGAACTCGCTTCCCAAATACGTTTAAACTAATTTTCCATTTTTTTGCGGAATGCAGCATTTACAAACGATTGTGCTGGAATCTCTAAAAGATAGATTTACAAATGCTTAAACAAAAAGGAAAGTTCTAATGACATTTTTTATCATTTTATGGTTGGAAGAATTAGAAAGTGACCCTTGGATAATACAAACTTGGTAAGGATCGAACCTTCTTTCTCTACATTTGGTCTGTTGCATGTATGCATTGTTATTATCGAAAAAATACAAATATTTTTATCTTTCAGGTATACAGCGACCTCAAGAAGTTTAAGCAACATGCATTCATTCTACGTGAATCAAACAGACGTCAACTTTCAGAAAAACAACCATAAAGGTAGGCGGAGGAATGGGTTCTCGTACAAATAAATATACAAATAAGATTTGATGTACTAATATTTTAAGTGTTACTTTTCAACTTGGCTGTTTAATTGTTGTGTTGTATTCGTGTATCAGTCAATTTTCATTGATGTAAGTATGTCGTATGAAAAAAAGTTCCACCAAAAAGATTATCTCAGTTCCGTAAACCGATAGCAGGTGATATCAGAGACAGAGACTACGTGTATTTTCAAACTTAGTGAAAAAAATGAGGTGATATTGATGTGCGTGAAGTAGGCAACCTGGCAGCGAGAGCTCCACTGAATTTCTCTTCCGAAGTAATACCCCTGAGAACACAATTGCAACCATTCTATATATCTTCATGGATTTTACAGGAATTCAAATCAAATAAATATTTTTCTTACTTAATGACAATTTGAATTTCACAATGTCTTTTTTTTCGAAACAGATCTGGCGCAATAATCAATGCCTGCTATGTCCATAAGCGTGCGTGTCGAGGTTCCGTTTTCGAAACCGTGTTATGCAAGTTTCTAACGCAGAAATCGACCGCATTTGGAAACTCGCTAAAACATTATTGAGCCTCTTTGCCGCATAAAAATACTTTGTACAGATGTGAGAACTTCACTTATTCTAAAAATTGCAATTCAGTTTGTTTTCGCATATCAGGAGTAATAAATGCTTTGTAAGAGTTTCTTCACTTGTTCGTAGGAATTATGATCTACGTAGCAAAAATTACAAGCTTTCATAGCTGATAAATAACATACCGGCTGACTTCGCAAACTTTAAAACATTACATTGTGATGTTCAAAAAACTTTTTAGTGTAGTCATTTGAAATAACTTCCAAGTGAAGGTATGGGTAGACGCAAGGGACATAACCCGGAATGGCACAGAAATAATTCAAAACGTACTTACTGAATTTCATCCACTAGACCAAACATATCCACATTGACTTCTAGCCATTCTTGAATTTCTTGTTTAGTCGCTGAAACAGAATGCAGTGAGCATAAGGAATTAACTATTATTGTGTTTTTTCTGTTCAAGAATACATAAGTCATTTTTGAAGCTAGGTATTGCTAGTAATTGATTGTCGTTAACTAAGTAATTTCAAATAAAAGCTTTGCGTTTGTTTGCTTAGTTTGGGTTCAGATAGTACCACAACAACAACCTAGTTGAGAATTGCACATTTCTTTGACTCAGTGCGTTAGAATATATGCTAAATGGCTTAGATTTGATGCTTACTGACGTAGCATTGATTCTGATTGCTCAAATATGATTCTTACTGACGTAGCATTGATTCTGATTGCTCAAATATGATGCTTACTGACGTAGCATTGATTCTGTTTGCTCAAATATGATGCTAAAACCGTTGAAATCGATGATAATTGCTAGATTTGTTGCAGTTTTGTTAGAATTGATGTTTAATGCTGACGGTTTGCGTGACAATGAATTAAAAATGCTTGTATCTGATGCTTATAACGAATAACTTATGTTAAATGCCTAGATTTGGGACTGATTGTGAACGTGTTAATGGTTCATATTAAGATTTTATGCTGACTGCTAAAGAACTTGTACTACTCGGTTAAATTTGACAACTACAAACGATTGAAACAATGTTATATGCTTAGATTTGATTCTTAGTATGAAATAATTGATGTTTAATGCTTAGATTTGACGTTAACTGTGTCCGAATTTATGCTTGATGCTAAAATATTGTGCTGATTGCAACAAAACTGAATGCTAAACGCTAGGAGTGGGTGCCAATTTCGATAAAATCAATACTAGATGCTAAGATTTGATGCAAATTACGATATAGTTTATGCTAAAAACTTTAATTTGATGCCAGCTACGTGGCAATTAAATGTTACACGCTAAATGTGATGCTAGCTGTGATAAAACTAATGCTGAATGTCTAGATTTAATGCTGACTGTAATGGAGCTGATCCAAATATTCTAGTTTTTTTATACCAATTGCGATAGATTTGATGCTACATGTTTAAATTTCACGCTGCTTCTTCCAGAATTTAATTAAGTCAATTTATGCTAAAATTTATGCAAAATGCTTGTGTCTTATTCTTATTTGTTAGAACTAATCACAAATGCTAAAACATGACACTGACTGGGTAAGAATTTATGCTAAACTCCTTATTTGGGTGCTAAATCCTAAAGAAATTGATGCAAGATGTTTGTATTAGATTCTAATTGCTTTAGAATTTATGCGTTATGTTTTGAATTGAGACTGTTTGCATAAGACTTGATTCCAAAGGCATATATCTATAGCAGGTTACTTGAGAATTGATGCAGATGCTTATATTTGATGGTAATTATTTTAGAATCAAGTATAAAGAGCACTCAAAAAACGTCATGTCATATCTAGCCTTTCTGATAGTTTGATGCTTTGATGCTATGATTGCATTTTTTTTTTTTTTTTTTTTTTTTTGGTCACATGTATAAGAATTATAAAGTAACAATTTCTGAGTCGAGAATTAGTCTAGACATTTTTTCTTGAAAGAGCTTTTAAACTTTTTAAGTGTTATTTTCCCAGCTGACAGGATTTAAACTATCTAATTATCATCTTATTTTGTCATTCTAATGAGATGGTTAGTTTAACACATTTTGCTTTTTCCGATATACAAGACGATAAAAAAATATAATCAGACTTGCGATAAATATACTGTAAACGTTGAAAATGGATACTTTTATGATTG